>CM030797.1:23170067-25765135 GCA_018127125.1 Rhododendron griersonianum
CAACATTATGGTGCATATCGAAAAGGAAACAAAAAGAAGATAGTTTTCAAAACTTTGATATTGAAATTATTTTGCTTCAATAAAATTCTGATCACTAATTATATTTCACCCAGTAATGCATATCATCAAAACTATTTATTAGTAGAATATCGTCCACTACTTATTAGAAGAATTAACAACAAAAAAAATCATTCATAGACAAGTAATTCAATGGTATGAGTATATTTTTGCTTCAGAATACCTGTAAAGATGGGAAAGGTCTGGACTTTCAATTTCAAAATCCATTCTTATTTATTGAGCTGTTACCTTATGGCAAATTATCCTTACAATGTTACAAGTAATATTAATATTCCAATGAACTTAATTAAAACATCTATCGAAGGATAAATTCGATAGAAAAGTGATATCTTGGTCCAGTTTGTATCTCTAGGGCTAAATGTTTATTCCCCCAGCCATTGTCAGGCGGAGAACTCTCCGATGCCTTAGATTAATTTGAGGGGATGCACAAGTGTAAAGGGGGGGGGGGGGATATTTTTTCATTCTTTGACCCGCGTGGATAAATTGCTTGGGCTAGATAAACTGATGGCAAATGGCAATACCGACAGAATTGCAAGGCAAAGCATTAAGGAAGTTTGTCTCTTCCGGTATGCTAATTACATTATTAGAGATCTTTCAAAAATGCATCATATAGTTATGGAATATTTTGTTTTGAAAATTTGTTGTACTCTCTCTGTCGCGCAAATATAGTCCGCTACGGAAAGACCTACAATTTTTAGATAAATAATTAAAGTGCTTCCGTGCATAATTTTCCAAATTTCTTTGCACCAAGTTAAAGAACTAGTTGAGATCTTTAATATGGTGCAAATAATTTTGAAAAATATGCACGCAAGTACTTTATTTTTTGATTAGAAAATTGCATGTCTTTTCATAATACACCATTTTTACGGGATTGGGGGGAGTTATATTTTCATGAAACATGCATGATATCATTTCACTTTTGTGACTTCTTGCTTGATTATCTCATCGTTCTTCTTACCCACAAATGAATAGGAAGTGAGGCAAGGGTATTTTGCGAGCTTTCGGGGCGCAGGCTGCTGTCCCTTAGGGGCGATAGTAAACCAACAAATTGGAATGGTATTACTAGATAGTGTTTTGATTGGAATTCTTTGATAAGGAAAAAAAGCGTGCGGAAACGTTTTGAACCACAAACTACTTTTGCAGATCGACTAGTAAATCAAAACCGACAGTAAAGCATTTTTAATGTGTCTACACCCACAAGAATTTCCTAATGCTTTCTTTCATTCCTGTAGCTTTTCTTAGTTTTTTTTAATTTTTTTTATTTCCCGTATGAGCTACTTCTTATGTGTTCCCTTGCCTTCATTCGTACTTTGGCTAATCGAGCCGATGATAAAGTTGCAATATAAGTGATAAATAATTAACTATGAAGTACTCACACGCATTCTGGGATGACGTACCAGTGTCCCGCATCCGGAGCACAAATATGTTCAGACATGTCTTGGACACATGTCTACCACATCTAGGCACACGCCTCGGAGTCCTGGACACATGTCAGACAAAGACCGCTTCAGACATGCTGTTGTCCCTGTCTGCCTGTCCCATAATTTCATGCTCATTTCTACTGGCGAGGCTCCAGGGGACATGAGAGAGTTGTTCTAAGGACATCAATGTAGATGAAGATGAACAAAGACAAATATACTTTCCTAGGAACCTCGCTCCTATTGAGAAAGGAACCCACTCTCAAGTAGGATAAATTCTCTCAGGCTTATATATCCCCAAAGAAACAGAAGTAAAAGATACCAAGAAGAGGAAATATGGAATAATGATGAGATACTAGAAAAATATGAACTCAAATTTGCTCAGGTACTTAGTATACCAAAATAATATTTGCAGTTGACGCAATTACGAAAAATTATATTTAGCTGTGTTATGTACTTATATATTGTATGAAATCATCCCTAAACAATCCCTCCAACACTTACGAGGAATCACATGCAGGTCCCTATATTGTGGTTGGATACATCTACAAATCAAGATCCAATCTTACCTCAAAAACCAAGGAGTTGTATTACACGTCTCCAAATAGTAGCGTAACAAATGCAGCTAAATGTTCTTTCTTGTGATCCGCCCTTTATGGGCTATGATCTAAATTGCTTCACATGGAAGAACTTTACCAGCCTTTTGAATTAGCAGTCCTTCTAATTTATGTGTAGGAATGATTGTTCTACTTTGGTTTTGGAAGCTATAGTCTTGGCGAAATATGATATCTCCGACTTAAGCAATGTGCTCTTTAACTCCACAACCCTTTTCCTGTCTTGAGGTTTTTTTTGTTGTTTTTGTTTTGACTTGTAATGCATTGATGTTGAGTTTGTAAATTGGTACAGGTATTTCACTAAGCATGGATCAGGTATGCTTCTGATTTCCTTTTGCTTTCAGTCTCGTTTACTTTTTTCTTTACTCTTGAAATTCCCTTATTTTGTTTTGCCTTACGCAGTGGAATGTACTTCGAGATCACGTGGATGAAGTTGACAAGGCAGTTGGTGGTGGGAACAGTTAGCTGAAGGGTTTGGGTATGTCACTGATGGAACTGTAAGAAGTGCAACTGAAACTGCTGTATTTATCTTCAAGGAACTTTAGCGTAATGGTGAATGATACTGCTGCTTTCGTATGTTGTTGGGGGGTGGGAAACGAGTTTCTTTTGGTAAATTATTACTATCAAATCTTTGCGGGGTTCTACTTGTTTTATTTATTTATTTGTTTTTATCGGCGCAGGCTTCTACTTTATAGTGTTAAACTAGTTGCTTGCGAAACCGGCTTAGAAAAAGCATGGTTTGGCATGCAAGACTTGGTCAACATCTAATAGCACTATCAAATTAGGACCCCAGTGAAAATCCATGTTGGTTGCTCATCACCTCATCAAGGTGTGAGTTTGGCTACTTACCACTGAGCTGTATTCAGTTCTGTTGATTTTTTATTTGGAGCACGATTATTTAAAAAAAGAAGAAGAAGAAGAAGCAGCCTCTCTCGTAACCCTGTCAACCTAATTTTTTTTTTGAGGAAATCAGCGTGATTAGTATCAATATCAATTAATCATGCTATGAGTGTATGACTCTAGATGTGTTGTGTAGTTGCCATTGTATCTTGTGGTCTTCGATGGTTGCACACAGATTTTCATGATTGGCATCGAAGAACTTCATAGATATGGTATGAGTCGTTACAGCAAGAAGAGTTATCTAATAAACAAGATTGGAAGATTGAGAAGAACACAAAAAGCAATAGCTAAGATAAGCAACTACCACGACAAAATGAGATCCAAGAGGATATGCAAACATCCGTAACACAAGTTATCCATTATCACATGGATAGGTAGCGTCTTCGAGTTTGTCAAGGTTTGTAGTTTCAGGAATTCTTTTACATCCAGCTACATAGGGCAAGTACTTCCGCTGGTCATAATCTTCTTGTTGACATACTGGCCTGCGCAATGCAGTCTGAATTTTCCCCTACTGTCTGAAACAAGTCCACCTTTGATTTCATTTCCGTACCATGTCTGATGTCTCCCATTAGGAGGACAACGTGGGGTGTATCCATGTTCTTGGCATCTCTATATAAACTGGCCAAGACTAGGAAAACAGAACGGGGAGAAAAATAAAGAAGAATAGAGAGAAACTTTGAGAGGAGAAAGGTATTATACAGAGAGGAAATTCAGAAGACTAATCAAGAAGGCATTTTAGATTTGCCGTGCAAGTGTGGGTTCCTCTCTTTCTCTCTCCATAAAATTTTTCTTTCTTCTTTTGGTATCAATTTGCTAAATACCATTGCCGTTAAGCGGTGCAAGGTTGAAATTCCATTGCCCGTGAAGCAGCGAAAAGTTAAATTCCATTGCCATAAGGCGGCGAAAAGAAGTTTAATTCCATTGCTGTAAGGCGGCGCCCGTCGGGGACGGCACAATGTTTAAATTCTATTGCTGTGAGGCAGCGCCCGTCGGGGACGGCGCAAGGTTTAAATTCCATTGCCGTGAAGCGGCACAAAGTTGAAATTCCAGTGCAGGGATCGTTCTCGGCGAAAAGTTAAAAATTCCATTGCCGTAAGGCGGCGCCCGTCGGGGACGGCGCAAAAGTGTAAATTCCATTGCCGTGAGGTGGCGCCTGTTGGGGACGACACAAGGTTTAAATTCCACGGTGCAAAGTTAAAATTCCATAAAAAAGCTGTGGGACGGCACCAAGTTGAAAAGCCGTGAGACGGCGCAAAATATGGACTGGTTTCTATGCATCAGTTTTGCCGTGACAAAAATTGGCTTGAGAAGCCTCATATGGTCTTAAAATCAACCTGATTGGCTGTTATTTTTGCCTCAAATGGTGCTGTAAATGGTCCCTAATAACCATAAAATTAAACCAGTAAATGGACCCCTCAAGGTCTGAAGTTCAAAAATAATACCGCCATGGCCTCGAAATCTCCCATACGTGGTCTAGAAAATTAAGCCACTTTGGTAACCTTTTCAGTTTTTTGTTTTTAAGAAACTAGAAGTAGAAACAGATTTATGTTTTCATAAAAATAAAAACAAGAAACAAGTTTGGTAATATTTTTGTTTTTCAAAAAAAAAAAAAAACTGGGGAAAACACTTTTTTGTAGTTTCCATGGTTTACAAAAATTCTAAAAAGGTTTATGAAACCAAACAAGTTTTCTTCATTAGTTTTCAAAAAAGTAAAAACAAAAAGGTTACCAAACGCCCAGCCACAAAGGCTTTGAATTAAGCCAGGACTTTTAAAGTCTTAAATTTGGAGTATAGAAATGCCCAAGTTCGGATTCTTAATTTTCCAGTAACGGGCAGAAGGAAAGAACAGTTTTGTGCTGAGGACCACAAATGGGTTTTAGTAACTTGATTACTCCAGAAACTACAATTAACTTCATAAAATGAAATTGTGGCTTGACGTGGGATAAGACCCACTGAAATTTGTTTACTGTATCTCTTGAAGGAAAGATTAATCGGACATGGCCTTTGTTTGCCATTCCAGTAACTCAAATCGTCGCACGGCATACAAGCATTCGAAAATGTCACCATCACTTTGATGAAAAAGAAAATTCAATGTTTATGGCATTTAAAGTCCGCTTGGACAATGTGATGTGAATTTTACATGTTCAACAACAAATAAAGAATGTTCTTAAATCTGAACTACATTGACTTGATTCTGAATCAAACTCAGATACATAGGCTACCCATTCAATGGGCACAATCACACACTTTGTGAACTTCCAAATGTTCGCCAACAAAAATCAAATTTCTAAAGTTGGAACTACGTTGACAATTCAAAAGATATAGGATTGGCATATGTTTGGTAAAGGAGCGGGTGCCAACCTAGTTGGGATGTGCTCTCTATTTACAGTGATGCCACAAATCCTAAAATTTTATAAATGAATCATTTTTATAAACTAAAATGATTTAGGTTTGGCATATGATTGTCAAATGAGTGGGTGCCAACCTAGTTGGGATGTGCTCTTCTTACAGTGATGCCACAATTCCTAAGTTTATACTACAATTAAACTTCGAAGGTTCACCAAACTACTAAAGTAGCCGCAGAGGCTCGCTAAAATTAAAAACACTTAAAATGAACTACGTTTGGCTTGATCCCAAACTATGGGTACGTAGGAGACTAGACAATTCATCTAGGTTCAGCCCCTAAAATAAATAAAACTCAATTCCCCTTCCCCTTTCTTGTAAAAAGTTATTGACGATAAAGAATAGTTGGAATCAAAGGATTTTCTTTTTTATAAAGATGTAATTAAGACATACACTATATCTCGAATGAGTCCGAACCACTTAATAAAAAAAAACTTGTATGATTTCTTTATATGTGAGTGAAATTATGTTTAGCAAAAGTAATCAAATTTTTGCCTAATATTTTCTGTGAACTTCACCGCTTCATTCACCTACGATAAAACGAGAGAAACGGCAAGAGGAAAAGAAGAAGAAGAAAGAGGGAAATCAAAGGGGAAGGGTTTGGTTGATTAATTGAAGCTTTGCTTTGGTAAGTTCATATTTCTTGTTGAACTTGTAGACGTGTCCATAAAATTGAACCCTTGAAACCATGAAACCCTAGCTATGGAGTTGGTGATGAATTTTATTGGTTTGAGTAGCAAAATTTCGTGTATGTTTTCCTGACAGCAAATTGGGTCTCGATTTTTACATGATTTTTCAATCTTAAACTTCAAATTAGGTATTGGTTTCTTCGTAAGATAGAAAGTAGACTTAAAGCTTTGTACTCTTGCTGCTGGAATCGCCCGAAATTGTTGAGAATTCAATTTATAGTGATTTTCCGAAATCTAGGTTGAAACCAGGAAATCTGTTTCCAGACAGATTCGTGAACCTACTCTATTTGCTCAATTTTCCATCCTTAGGTTTCGAATTTGACTTGGGTTGCTTCACAACTTTTGTAGCATATCTAGTTCCATAACTTTTGACCCTTGAATTCCTGAAAACGTTAAAAGCTTGATTTATGGTGGTTTTTTGAAGTTTTTTGTTCAAAAATAATTATCGGTTTGCCTTCTTGTAATGAAACTATTTGGAGTTTTGGTTTTCAATATCTTTTTGGGAATACTATTGTGAGTTAGCTATCTTTAGGTCCTAGTCTTACTTTTTTTGGATCTCAATTGAATTAGTTATGATTTAACTTGGATTGAATTGAACTTAAACACTTCTAGGACATTATATTAAGCATAAATAGGATCATTGAGCATTGTCTAAACATGTTTCTATCTGATTGAATGTTATAATAAGTTTGAGTCAACTCGTGGATCAAAGTGAGTGACTTAATGCCTAAATTACATGCACAGTGTTCGGTTTCCAGTTTATTTTTGACATCCCAGTTTTGGTGATTTTTGCTTTCCAGTTTTGAGCTGCCATGTGTACCTTTTGGACCCACACTTTAAGTCATAGGGTTTTGATTCCCAACAACAAGTTCTCTTCTGAGAGTAGGCCTAGCACGCCCCATGCTCTCTCTCTCTCTCTCAACCCAGGGTTGTTCGGTTAAATAGCTCTCTCTCTCTCTCTCTCTCTCTCTCTCTCTCAACCCAGATAGGGGTTATTCGGTTAAAGAAGTCACTTGACGCTTTTTTTTTGTCCTTATTCAATTTTTTTTTTGAATTTGTTAGTTTTTTGTCAATTTTTTGAGGATTATTGCTTATTCATTGCAAGAGGAATGTAAAAAGTAAAAAAAAATTACGATCGAAATCCAATTTTTTTGGGTAAACCCAGATGACCCATTTTGAAGGAAATATTCCACCCCAAATGCTGGTATTCATTAGGCCCCGTTCAGTTGTCAGGAAAGTACAGGAAATGATGGGAAAATCAACTTTCCCATAACTTTTGTAGTGTTCAGTTGGCAGGAAAGTAGTGGGAAACATGTTTTTAAGTTTTCCTGTAAGATTTACTTTCTTGCAAAAGTGATCCAGCCAAAAACATAGGATTTTGCGTCGCGGGAAAAGTTTTCTCCATTGTGGGACCAAAATAATTGGCGGGTAAGAAAAAAAGTGAATGACACAAATACCAAAAACAAATTAGGTTCTTAGAAAGACACTTTGAGATTTACGTGAGCAACAACAATTTCGACTACTATGGTTCTTTCTGAGATAATTGTTGTGGAAAAAGATTGGTAGTTTATTTTTTTTGGAAGTATTTATTTATCTTGTCATTAGTCTTCAATTTTGTTTTGTACTAACTAATTTTCAGTGAGTTTTTGCATCGGCAACTAAAGCATGGTTGTTTAATATTTATTTATTTAGTTATTATCTACTTATTTTTTAAACTTTATTTGTACGGTTGATTATCAGAGAATATCAATTTAAATGGGGGATTTGCATGACCATTCAGAATATAGCAAATTGAATAGGGAATTGCAAGTCGATTTTTTCATTTCATGTTAAGGTTTTGCATTAGATTAAATACATTTTCCGTGTGTGTGAATTTTTGAAATATGATAGCCTATTATTTAGCTCTCAAAGTTACTTTTATTTAAAATTAGCCATGGGATAAAAATAAAGAAGTTTCTCATAAATGTCTTTTCCCGGCAAATGAAACACTAAACTATAGTTTTCCTGCAAAAAAAAATTGTCAAATGAACACTCACAAGAAAATAGATTTCTTTTTCATTTACTTCACTTTACTTAACTTTTCCTGAGAATAATTTTCCGGTATAACATTCCTGGCAACTGAACGAAGCCTTAGTGAATTGTGGTGTCACGAGATCCTTTTCCAACTTATTTGTCACCAAAAATGACGAGCTGTACTATTATTTATTGATATTGAAATGTCTTGATAGAAAATCATGGACTCCAGTAAGGTTTTAGTGACTAATGTGGGTCCTTTGACGCTTACTGTAGTAATGTAGGAGTTAATTACTTATAAAAGTAAGAACAGAGGAAACGTTTGCTTGCATATTTTCAAGTTATCACCAACACGCAAGTTTTGAAAACCGTAATGAAGATAAAAGGAGTAGCGAAACAGACTCATGGAAAACAAACAGTCCCAACAGCTCCTTTTCTATCTCTCCGAAATGGACAGTGAGGAAACGTCGAACTCAGATGGCGAAACTTCACAAATCGACAACATAACTCAAATGAAAACAACACGCATTACATTCCCCCTGTAAAACCCCAGAACCCAAAATCAGATCGAATCGAATGGACTGTGTAGTTAAGCACATCCACCACTTGCCAGTCAACCAAACACGAATGGAATCAAATCGAATCGAATCAGGCTTCCGCATTCTCGCACATCAAAACAGCAGCACACGCCAAAACAGGGGGGCAACTGTGGGGGTTGAGAGCGGCAAAATGGGAAAATAAATAAGAAGAAGCAATTAGACAGCCGACACAAACAACAAACCGCACAAAGAAAGCTCGGAATAACAGGCTACGACTTCATGGGATGATAGAAAACAGCAAGACCAGTCCATTAAATCTAGCAGAAGCTTAAAGCATAGATAACCATCCAGTAGAAATTGTGTTCGAAGTGGTGAAACAAATACCACAAATCAACAAGTATGTAGCAAACCATTAATAACTCCTTGAACCAAACAAGGATATTAAACTACCATTATTATGATAATGGCTACCACCACACCCAAGAAAAAAACCATAGCAAGAATAAGGCCGAGTCCAAACCAATCTCTAGCCGGATGTGTGAAATTCGTTGAGGATCCACTTGGATCAGCTGCCAATGGGAGAAGAGAAGGTGGTGCCGTTTCCTCAACTTGTCTTGTGAAAGTCACCCAAGCATTGTAGGCCTCATCCCATGAGGCGTATTTTTTATGCACAGCCCCTGGGAACCTGTAAACCTGCTCACTACAAGCTGGCCAGTCATTGTAGATGCCTGGCTTCCTCCCCACGAACACAACATAGAATTTTTGGCCTCCCATACTTAATTTGTAATACTGCATGAAAGAGGGAGTCCAATCGCAAGAAGCAATTTTTAGATAAAGTACAAAAGTACGAACACATATAATAGATCTGGAAAAGGCTGAATAACACCCAAAAACAAATCATCATGCTAATACATGCACGATGGCCAAAAAATACAGACCCCAATTCAGAAATTGAACTTATAATTAAATGTGCTAAACCCATTTCCCTGCTAACATCAGCAAGACACATAACCCAACATTAATCACCACCAACAGCCAAGTACAATCCAAAAGCAACAAGAATTAAAATTAGTCCAGTAGTACAACACTTATAAAATTAAGCTAAGTACAGTACACAATGCAATAAAAATCAATATGCATCCCACATTTGAATAGCCATTTCGTCTCGTTTATGCGCCATCAATTCCAAACCCCCACGAGATGTGTTCAAAGGCTCTACTTCACCCACATCATCATCGACCTCTTCATCACTTTCTCCGTCCCATTCGACATCTTCATTATAACCGTCAAAATATTCATCTCTCCCATGATGCATTAAGATAAAGTTGTGGATAACACAACAAGCCGTAACAATTGTTGGTTGACGAGCGTTGTCATAATTAGGCATACCCTTTAGTATTGGAAACCTCTTTTTCAAAACCCCAAAGCATCTCTCAATTACATTTCTCAAGGACGAGTGCTTGTAGTTGAATAGTTCATACGGTGTGCGGAATATTGTATTCGCCCCATCCCATTGGTCCCTGTGATATCGCTGTCCTCGGTACGGAGCCAGATAACCCGGCATATTGGTGTATCCAGAATCTACCAAATAGTACTTATCTACATAGTAAATTACACTGGTCAGTATAGTGTGGTTCCAACTAGAATACATCCCAAAACAAATATGAGAAAAATCGCAATTGACATTTGAACTTACTAATTGGTGGATGTGGGAAGAGAAAGTCCGGATTCGATACTGCCGCAAAGAAAACACGTCCATCGTGGGCGCTACCCTCCCAACCTGGGTACACAAATGTGAACTTCATGTCGAAGGAACACACGGCCATTACATTCTGTGTTTTGGTGGATTTTCTGCCGCGAAATGCTAATTCTCTAGAAACCGGTACCCAAGCATCTATGTGGGTTCCATCTATCGCACCAACACAATCCTATGGAGATTTTGACAAAAAGGCATTAGTGTAAGTATATATTTCTTCGTTGTATTGTGTACGGTATCGTATGTAATACATGCTTACTTGGAACCATGGATAGTTGATAGGCGCGCAATATCATAGATATAAGTGCCTAAGTAGGGCGTTTTAGCGCGTTAGAGGCGCGGTTTATTCCATTTTCCGCTTAATGTCTTGCTTTGTCTTGTTTTTGTATTTTTTGTTAATTTCGCAGGAAATAAGGTGGTTTTTGCGCCAAGTTTGGATTGAGAGGTATTCGGAATGGCCGTGATGGAGCTTGAGAGTGAGAAGGGCTGTGGAGACTAAGTGTTGAAGTGAAATTCGCAAGGAAGTCGTTGTAATCTTCGTGAGCGCTACAGAATATTGGGTATAGCGCTCAAAAGTGGCACAAAAAGGTGTGCGAAATGAACAGAGCCTTCGCGAGCGCTACATAGCTTTTGCTATAGCGCTACATAGTGTGGCAGGTCAACGAAGTCAACGCTTCTAAGGGAGTTAGGTAGCGCTACATAGCTTTTGCTATAGCGCTACCGAGAAGCTTAATTCAGCTACGGCAGCTTTTTGGTCCAATTCCATTCTTGTTTTAGGTTTTAATTGTAATAAAGAGGATTAATATAAAAACCCCTTGAACACTTGTATTAGGGAGGCATTCATTACTTAGGTTTTATTTTTTTTAACTTTGGCTGCTGTTCTTTTTAAGTTCTTTATTGCAGATTCAAGTTTAATTCTCAGTTCTTCAAGTTTTCCAGCTTTTAATTTCTGTTCTTCTTCGGTAATCGAACCCGTTGCTCTTCCGTAAGTTTGTGGAATCGTGTTTTTATTTCTATTTCGATTGTTCGAAGCATGTTTAGATCTAGAGTTATTGCTGCGTTCAATAAAGTCATGAGTAAGTAGTTCTTTAGAGTGCGGCCACGGGGCAAAGGCGTCTCGTAGCTAGTTTAATCAATGTTTTACCTCGGGGTCGAATTAATTTAATCTTTAAGCAGTTTTAGAAGACGAAAACTCTTCTAACAAACAAAACCCAGGCATCGCCGGAATTCGAATGCGCACGGATACTGGTGACAGGTGGTGCGCATTTGTTAGGAATCCTTTTTCCTATTCTAAAATCAACAAAGTAAATAATTGTGGCCCGAGTAAACATTGGTTAGGCTAGTTGCGGACGCTGGGTTCCTCCGGCTGTACTCTCCTTTTTAAATCCTTTTTTAATTAATTTAGTTAGTAAATCAATCTCATTGAACAAGGGGTGGCTACCTAAGAGCCAAGATAAACTGTGAACCCGTCATCTGTGAATCCTGCACACGTTCGTCCGTCTCTGTGGTTCGACTCCGGTACTTCCGGATATTACGCTACATCGGTCGAGAGTCCTACGCTTGGGACGCGTCTTTATTTTAAGTCACCCGGTCGGTCAAGCATTTTTGGCGCCGTTGCCGGGGACGGCAATGTGTGTTCAAAGAAGTCGGGCCAGGTTAGTATCTTTGTGTTTTTATCTGAGTCAATAAAAAAAGAAAAAAAAAGTGTCTTTTGTTGTTAGCATCTTTTTGTTTCTAGGTTGAGTCATTTTGTGTCTTAAAAAAAAAAAAAACTGATGGGCCTTCTTGATAACCCTGGGGAGTTAGAGCAACACCATAGTATGCTGTTGAGTAAATTAGCACAAATTAACGAACCCTATTGGAATTTTGAGAGCCAAGTAGGTATTCCTTCGAGTCAATCTGCACAAATACAAAATTTTACTTGGGGTTATGAGAATATCCCTTCAAGTCAACCGGGTACCTTTGAGTCCTCTTGGGATCACGAGCATTACTCAGACTTTTTTCCGAGTCAATTAGCACAAATTCCTGAACCCTTTTGGGACTATGAGACCCGCATGGCTATCCTAAAGAGTCATTTGGCAGAGAGTGAAATTCGAAGATTTGCTGAAAAAGAGAATGAGTCTTTTAGTGAATGTTGGGAAAGGTTCAAGGGTTTTCTCAAAAACGTCACACATCATGTCTATGAGTATCCTGAAATAGTTTGTTATTTTTACAAAGGACTCTCTCAAAAGAGTCAACAATATCTGGACGTGATGAGTGACGGGGGTTTTTGGGACAAACCACCTGCTGAGGCTTTACAGTTTTATGATCTTTTGGCCCAGATTCTGAAAAATGAATATTGTGCTTTAAATTCTAATAGTGCCAATTCCCTGCCAAAGGAAGAGGTAACTGAGTCACGTCATTTTATGGAGGATTTTGATTCGTGGTCTGAAAGCTCCTCCGAGTTTAGAGGGAGTGAAGAGTTTACTCCTAGGGAAGAGGAAGTAGGTCTGGTTAACGATGTTGAGGAGGTTGACTTGGTCTTACCACAGTCCTCTGAATTTGGAAGGGATGAGGAGTTTACTGCTAGGGACGAGAGAGAAGAGGAAGTTGACCCACTTGTCATTGAGGGTGGGGTTGATGATGGTTTGGTGGAACCTTCTGAGTTGGGAGCGAACTGCCCAATGTTCCCCCCTTGAGTCTAATGTAAAGGTCGAACCCCCTCTTATGTATCTCCCACTGTTGATCCGCGCTGCGTACATTTGCCTTTTGCGCTCCTATGAATCTAGAGAACGAGGAGCTCACTGCCCTCCGTATGATGGTCCGATCGAAAAATCTCCCACTGCTGAGGAGTGGGACGCTGAGATTGATTATTTGCAGTCCTTAATGGACGAGCAAGATAGGAAGTATGGGTTTGAGAGTGAGTCTCTTATTTTTGGGGACCAAGACTTTGTTGAGGAGGATTTAGTTGAGAAACCAAACTTGGCGGAGGAGGTCTTGGTAGAAGAGTCGAAGTCGACGGTAGTGGAACATATTGATTTTCTTGGTGTTGATGATTACAATTTTGTTTATCTTCCTTCTATCGCAAATTATGTCCACAGCTCGAAAATTAATTTGGTTTCGCTCGTGCACTTTGAGGCTTTCAAATTTTTTAACAAAACTCGGCGATTGCTTTATTCGAAATATCTTTTCTTGTGGTCTGGCCGAATTCAATTTTTAGTGCAAAGCTTAGAAAGGGGTGGTGCATTCTTGGGAGTTGCTTTTGTGCATTTGATTAACTTTCGGATTCTACGTTGGAAAGATCTCTCTCTCTCTCTCTCTCTCTCTCTCTCTCTCTCTCTCTCTCTTAAATTCAAATCAAAATCAAAATCAAAAATCCAAAAAAGATTTTCTTTTTCATTTGGGCTTTTGACTTTGTGGTCTTGTATAGCCACCTGTTTCTCGCTCATCTGCTTGACACGGGGAGAAAAGTATGACACGTGAGACTGCGTGAATGTCTGGTGGTGTTCTTTTATTTTCATTATTATTTCTTGTTGTGGCCCGGCTTCTATTAGCGGGTGGTACTAATGTCATGTGTTGCCTAGTAGGTAGTTGGTTCTTAAGACTTTTGCAGGACGAGCATGCTACCACATCAGCCTTGGTAGTTTGGGCCTCCCCGGCGAAGTGAGTGAGGCATTCAGGAGCCTCGAGCAGGGGTGCCACTAAGTGTGGCGGTTGTAAGTCCGATAAAGCATTGGTCGGCTCTGTGTGACTAGCTGTGGACTTTGTTAGGTCCGAAGGAGCGGATTCTGGAAGCAGTTCTGATGACGAAACGCAACGGTGACAGCAAAATTCCCCATACAGCGGCCGGGGTCATGATGGTTGGCTGCCATCCGTCGGTCCATTTCTCTCTCTTGTTCTTTATTTTCTTATTGTCTTCATGCTTTGAGGACATAGCATGTTCTAAGTTAGGGGGAGGGTGTACTTCGTACTTGTTTACCAAAACAAAAAAAAAATTAAGGATTTTGGATACTTGGGTGCAACTATTCTTGGTTGATGGCTTTTAATTAGTACTATAGTGGTTGTTGTGCGAGTCGGAGTCTCGATACAATTTTATGGATAGACTTAAGCTCGTGAACATGATGTTGAAGAAGCACTTGGTTAGCCGGTATCATCTATAGTTGGATAGCGTTTGGTCACTTGTAAACATGCTCTCACACACACACTGCCCCACATGAGTAATTACCGGTCTAGAGTTTGGTTCACATGTTTTTGGTATTTCGGTATAAGCTTGTTTGATGGAATTTTTGGAACTCCTTTTCCAATATAAAAAAAGAGTAAGAGAATAAGTTGTGTGCGCTATATTGTTGATGCTTATCCGGGCGTCCATTGAGTAGTAACCGGGCAATCGGGGTATGCTCCCACCGTGTTGTTTGCGTCAAAAGATGGATAGACTTTGTGAAAGTATCGTTAAATGTGGTTAGCTTGGATCTCAATATAAAGCCTTTTTGACTTGAGCAATTAAGTCCGTAGGGGTCTCTTAAAACCTGGTGCTCTAAAGCCGTTTGGCTTGGAGATAACCGACCCAAAGCTCGCTAAAGAGTCAACTAGAAAGCCAGAGAGATCCGGGCATTGCACGACCATGAGAAAAACACAAAAGAGAAAAAAAAAATACAAAAAGGGAAGGAGTGCGCTTAAGAAAAATTGGGCTATCAACGGTGTGTGAATTGTTCTCGAGGTTGGTAAATTTCTCTATGTGGTTTTCCATACATGCATGCCATTTGAAAATTCTCTATCCGATCGTAGGTGAGAGGATTAATTTTTGTGCTAAGTTTGGTACGGAGTTCATTTGTTTAACTTTATCCATGGATGAAATATCTAGCCTTTGATTTGTCTGATAGTTATTGTAGTGTTTTTAGAGGTTATTGATTGGGTTGAGTTGCATTCGAAGTGTCCGAGTCCTTTGTGTTTTGTGGGTAATCACTGCTGAAAACCCTCACGAGACTTCACTCGTCCAACCGGGGCCGCCCGGGGGTTTAAAAGATCTATCCTTTTATTTATTTGTTTTTTTTTCTTCTTGTCGCTAGGGACTAGCAACCTTCAAGTTGGGGGGTGTGATAGGCGCGCAATATCATAGATATAAGCGCCTAAGTAGGGCGTTTTAGCGCGTTAGAGGCGCGGTTTATTCCATTTTCCGCTTAATGTCGTGCTTTGTCTTGTTTTTGTATTTTTTGTTAATTTCGCAGGAAATAAGGTGGTTTTTGCGCCAAGTTTGGATTGAGAGGTATTCGGAATGGCCGTGAAGGAGCTTGAGAGTGAGAAGGGCTGTGGAGACTAAGTGTTGAAGTGAAATTCGCAAGGAAGTCGTTGTAATCTTCGTGAGCGCTACAGAATATTGGGTATAGCGCTCAAAAGTGGCACAAAAAGGTGCGCGAAATGAACAGAGCCTTCGCGAGCGCTACATAGCTTTTGCTATAGCGCTACATAGTGTGGCAGGTCAACGAAGTCAACGCTTCTAAGGGAGTTAGATAGCGCTACATAGCTTTTGCTATAGCGCTACCGAGAAGCTTAATTCAGCTACGGCAGCTTTTTGGTCCAATTCCATTCTTGTTTTAGGTTTTAATTGTAATAAAGAGGATTAATATAAAAACCCCTTGAACACTTGTATTAGGGAGGCATTCATTACTTAGGTTTTATTTTTTTTAACTTTGGCTGCTGTTCTTTTTAAGTTCTTTATTGCAGATTCAAGTTTAATTCTCAGTTCTTCAAGTTTTCCAGCTTTTAATTTCTGTTCTTCTTCAGTAATCGAACCCGTTGCTCTTCCGTAAGTTTGTGGAATCGTGTTTTTATTTCTATTTCGATTGTTCGAAGCATGTTTAGATCTAGGGTTATTGCTGCGTTCAATAAAGTCATGAGTAAGTAGTTCTTTAGAGTGCGGCCACGGGGCAAAGGCGTCTCGTAGCTAGTTTAATCAATGTTTTACCTCGGGGTCGAATTAATTTAATCTTTAAGCAATTTTAGAAGACGAAAACTCTTCTAACAAACAAAACCCATGCATCGCCGGAATTCGAATGCGCACGGATACTGGTGACAGGTGGTGCGCATTTGTTAGGGATCTTTTTTCCTATTCTAAAATCAACAAAGTAAATAATTGTGGCCCGAGTAAACATTGGTTAGGCTAGTTGCGGACGCTGGGTTCCTCCGGCTGTACTCTCCTTTTTAAATCCTTTTTTAATTAATTCAGTTTGGTAATTTAGTTAGTAAATCAATCTCATTGAACAAGGGGTGGCTACCTAAGAGCCAAGATAAACTGTGAACCCGTCATCTTTGAATCCTGCACACGTTCGTCCGTCTCTGTGGTTCGACTCCGGTACTTCTGGATATTACGCTACATCGGTCGAGAGTCCTACGCTTGGGACGCGTCTTTATTTTAAGTCACCCGGTCGGTCAAGCAATAGTATCTTCCATCATGGAGAATTTCAGGAGGCGTTTGATGAAGATTTGGTGGTCGAATAATAAAGGGAGCGAGATTGCAAATAGCACGACGCATGATGTTGAAATGCTCGCTTATAGTGGACAAAGAATGCTGGAAGCGGTCAGCAACAACTCTATCCCGTGCATTCTGTCCGCAAATGTACAAGAACATAGCCAAAGACTCCTCGACTGAGAGGTGTTTGTGATCCCATTCAAGTAGTCCTCGTCGAACTAGCTCGACCGCCAATGCTCTGAACGTATGTTTGTCGACACGTAACATATCCTTTATGTTTTGTGGATTAGAGTTCAAAAGAAACGTGGTATATTCTTGTCCGGATAAAGGACATGTTCGTTGTGGAATTTTTTGTTTCCCATCTCGTTCCATCATATCGAGTGTTTCAAGTTCCAACAAGTCATCATCATCACTAAAATCGTCGTCGAGTTGGTAAGGAGGAAATCCACTTGATGACATGGGATTGAGGAATCTGTCTATCTGGATCAGAACATTACAAGAGTACAAGTAAGCATTACCCTTTGTATTGACGTTTTTTAAATTACGTTTAATTGATATTTCTTCTACCAAGCTTAATGACAGTAGTAAGAACAAATCCAGCACTGTCTATGTTTTACCTTTGAGGTTTGAAATTGATGGACTGTACAAGAGAGTTCACTGGAAGTTTAAGATTAGTGGCTTCTATGTATGATATTTGAAATTGATGGACTGTACAGCACTGTCTATGTTTTACCAACTTTTGTCTTTAGTTAGTCCGTTTTCAACCACACCCTATGTTTCGGATTTTGATGGGATATGCTTTTGAATACAATTGGACTTTATGTCAGAGGTTTCATTTATATTGCTCCTACTTCTGGACTTTCAGCTTTTTTGGGTTTGGGGCAAATCTGAACAGGACTGGTTCGCAAGCAAAATAGACCTCCGTACCAACTGATCTAGGGACTACAGCTTTGTCGCACAAATAAATGAGGATTGGTTTGCAAGCAAAATATTGTTCAAGTAAGATTTAATCAGCATGTGAAACAAATAAAGTAGGAGAATCCAATTTAACAGAGCAATGTCAACCAGTAGAGAAGGGGGAAGTAAACCTACTCAATACCACATTTTCCAAGATAATGTATATCCCATGTTTTGTGACCAAACATGAGATATGTGGTCCACTTCCTTTTATACTCCAATCCAATGCTTAAATCCGGCCAAAACAAACAAAGGGGGCCATATGACCAAAGCATACTGATGGAATTCTAGCTTACATACAAGACTAACTCTGTTTTAGCAGGACATACAAAAACCCATAAGTTTCATTCACTAAGTGCCTTAGAGACATATCAAGCAACTTTAGAGAATCATATTCATTATTCTTCTAAAAATTTGTCATGTGTGACGTTATGATATTCTTCCACTTAGCGCACTAATAGGAAATCAAGGGAAAATCAAGTCAAATCACTGAGATTGCATAAAGGAGTAAAGAACGATTTGTATGGACACATTCAACCCAAACAAATACTAGAAATTAGAAGGGTTACACAAATTGTTCTTACACAACAACCAAGTACGAAATCCAATTAGAAGTCACGACAACCATTGTTCCTCAAGTGAAAAAATACACAAACGGCTCCTAAAAAATAGTCAACACACATACAACTACTGAATTTAAAAAAACTCATCAACTCCCTACCTAAACAACCCAACAAATGACTCCCCATCTCGTCCCATCAGTTCCCGGATCCGAAACGGCTGATCCAACTCAACTGGCCATCCGAAGTCAGCTTTAGGAAGCCTTCCCTATACTGGACTCCCTCAAGAAGCTTGTCATATGCTGTCCAGAAGGCAGTGTCACTAACAAAGGGCTTGAGTGGGTTCATTGCTTGTAGACAATTCTCAATAGAGTAATTTTTGGCTGCAAGACGTTGCTCTGTCAAGGTCTCAAAATACTCTCCCTTTTTTTGGTTAGCGAAAGCGACCCTATCATATGCCTCTCTTTGCTCACATCGCATTGACTTACTACTGGGTCCACCACTTCCATCAGACATTCGCTTTCTTCCATCAGAGAATGTGCTATCATTGAACTTGATGGCCTTTCCTTGATTCCTCAAGGCTTGCTCCTGCTCTAACGAGGGGGCCCCTAGGGGGCTGGGTTGGCCAAAGACGCCTGTGGCCAACGAGCCATCCACAAGCTCATGCAAAAGGTCACAATGGTCCAGCCCTTTACCAATAAATTTTGCCGCATCCTTATTTGCCTACAACGAATAGGAAAATTGGACATTAGCGTCCCATATATAAAGTGGAATGGTGCTAGTATAAGTCAAGAATATGGTTCTTTAAGGTTTATATACCTGCAAATACGTTAACCACACGTCCGACGATGCCGTCACTGTTTGACTAACCGGGTCCCACCCCATCCCACTTCGCTCGGTCAGGTCTTTGAATAGCCTGTAGTCTTTTTTCAGACGGTCAAATTTCTGGTGTATCTTAATAGGTGTGTAGTCAGCCTTATGTGTCCTGTTCTTTAACTCCTCTAGGATTGCCGCCCATTGTAGGGAAGTAAACATGCGACGTTTGTTTGAGTTTGTCCCACGGTCTTTCCTCGCCTCTTCTAGCATAATTTGGATGAAAATTTCGGTGTTCTCATAACTCCAGTTGTCGGAATCGAGTTTTTTACGACTCGACATAGGCTAACATGTGGGAAACAATTAACACAGGTTACACATTACTACCGTGAGATGACATATGCAATTTCGTGTCATGCCTAATGAAATCAAAATTACTAAGGAGTAAGAGGAGTACCACTTGGACGCTGTTCTCGCCGGTGAATGAGTTTGCCGAGGGCGTAGGAGATGAAGCACGTCTTTTCCTCTTTGAAGTTGGAGTTGAGGGTTCAAATTTCAATGACAGTGGTTGGCCTAACAACAAACAACAAGATCAAACAAATTACCACCAAATCGTTGAAAGACATTACAGAACTGTGAACCAACTACCCAAAAAAACAGCTAGAAAGGATTTACAGTAAGGTGTTTGAAGGTGTAAAAAAAACAGCTGCAAACTAGTTTGTAATGAATGAAATTAGTTTCACATCCTCAAAACATATCAGTGAATACTTAGCACACTAATTATCCTGCATTTATGACATGTGGTAATTCCTGCACATATCAGTGATTTTCAGCAAAGACAAACACAATTTCGGCGTGCAAACAGCTGTTTTCAGCAACCAACTAAATGGGATGTGGAGTTCTTGGGGATGGAGTTAACCAGGCATAATGCAATGAAGTTAACCAGGCATAATGCTTAATTTTTAACTAACATAACTTGATATCTTTATTGCACAAATAGAATCCTAATCTGACCTCTCAATCTTTTTCCTTTTTAAAGGAAATCACTCCATCTGCATGTTACTATCTCCATTTCTCCTAGAATAACCCTTTAAGTATGATAGTCGGATTTTGAAATTGACAATGAGGCTCCAAAAATCTCTTGCTTTATGCTCACTCATCTTTATGAACTCAGATATGGCCAGAGCATTGGCTACTCCTGATACAGAGTATCCAAACAGAACACCAGGCCATTTGCATCATGGCTTGACTATTTTGCAGCAACATCCCATTTAGTTAACCATTCGAACCACCTCATGAAACTAGACCCTATTAACCTCATCCAAACATCTTTATGTAATCGCGTAAGACCAACTTTTGTTTGTGAAATCCAAATCCAACCTCCGGAGATCAGAAATCATGTGCATCCTGTAAGACAGAACCACTAGTCTTGGTTTATTGAGCTGTTCAACTGAATTAGTTTCAGATCAGCTGATTAGTGGAGTTGACTGTTAGGTAGTGGAGTTGAGTGAGCTAGCCCATGTAAAAGTCCAGTGTGTACATTGCACGATTAAGGAATGAGAATCAAGATCTGAGTTTCTCTCTCTCTAGTTTTCCCTGTGATTGTTTTGTTACTTTTCCATACATCCAAAAAAAAAACGGTACTTCAGGTTTTGCCCTAATTTACCCTATACAAAAAATGGGGTTGTGCCCTAATGTTCCAGATTTCCCCAAATTTTCCAAAAATCAACTCATGCATATGCAGCAAAACCCTAAGCCGAGATTAGGTCTCCAAACCGCAAATCAAAACCACAAATCCAGAACACAGATAACCTAACGAAAAATCGAACTCAGAACCCAGAACCCATAAACAAAATCGAACCATACCTCTACATCTTCGAACGCAGGTTGATCGGAGAAGCCATTTACCGCACCGAATGCCGTCTTCGCGTGGGCCTTCCGTTCTGTTGGAGTAAGAGGTCAGTAAAGAGGGAGACTTCGTTGGACGCCCCTTACCCATCTTTATACACCATCGGTCTTGTAATGAACAGGAATCAGTCAAAACCCCAGCTGTATCTGCCGATGCTGGAGATTATGGTTGTCCTTCGACATTTCTCGAAGAACACGGCTAGAGAGAGAGAGAGAGGGAGAGGGCTAGGGAAAATCTGATAACAGAGATGGGGAATCGTCCTTGCCTTCACGGATACAGAGCGAGAGAGAGAGAGAGGAGTAAAGAGGAGTCGGGAATCTCTGCTGTTACTCTGCAAAAGGAGAAAGATGGAGAGGACAGGGAGGTAGGAGGACAGGTTAACGTTAGAGGGGGAGGGGAGTAAATGAGGTACATCGTCGCAGGGGATAATTTCTCCTAAACTGGGATCCGAACACCCATTTCAGTTTTTTAAAAGCCCAAAATCGGTATCCGAACAAAGCCCATGCAAGTTTTTCAATTCAAACCTTGTTCTACATGTTTTGTACTATGAGTGAGTTGAACTCCATGGAAATCAATGAAACGTGGCTATGTTTTTCTATCTAGCAAAGACATTTCTACTATGTGACACTTATATGCTATGGGGTAATGCTAAGACGTCGAAGCATATCCACTATCGGGGACACCTGATAGCTATACAGACTATGGAGAATTTGCTTTATATATCAATGCTATGTTTCTATGATTGAATCTCTATGAAATATTTTTATCATTTCCATGGAAAAGCGTGTAAATTATATATTGGTCACTCATATGAGCTTTAACTTATATATTTTCTCCACCTTTCAGGAAATGGAGATTAAAGTGTCGGCATGGACTCTTTTGTGTGGATAGGCTGTAAATAGAAGACTTGTACTTTTTGTGAATAGGCTGTAAATAGAAGACTTGTACCTTTTTTGTGTGGATAGCGAAGCAGTACTTTTGAGACTTGTATGTTTGTAATTATATTGTAAGACATGTAAAAGGCACAACTCTGAAGGGTTAACAAAGGAATCCATGTATATAACCTATAGAGTTCGTTATGGAAATGGATGTAAGTTTTGTTTCCACTGAATCCATGTTTTGCCCCTTTTGTTGTTGCTAATTGTTACTTGAAATGGCCTTGGTGGGAGTTTCCACCGTCGCTTTGTTATGACTTAAACTCTAGGAACGAGCTAGGGTCGTAATAATTTTATTCCTTCATTATTATCAGAAAGTCTAGGTTCACCGCATATGTCCACCGCACGCATGTGGGGCCCACTTTGGGTCCCACAAAATACAAAATACTCATAAATTTTAAAATAGCTTTTTATTGGGCCCTGTAAAAAATCAGCTCCAATAGATATTAGTAAGTATTTTTTTTTGGATTTCGATAAAAAATCAAGAATCTTCTTGTGTCTGCTATCTGAAGTTTAAACCACCACGGCAGACTGTTCCCCATTAATTGAGTAGATCGCATCACGCCGCTCTTCTTTTGATAAGAAGTCTTTCCTCCACCCACGAGTATTGCCGACATAGGCTAAGCTATTTAGCTTGAGCAGGCGCTCCTTTAGAGGTGCGTAGTTCAACCCTGAGTCACTCTATTGAGTATTGTATTGCTTATTGGTAGAAAGGGAAACTTGGTCTCGATCCTAGGTTCGTAGGGTGAAATTCTGCTTAACTACTCAGTCACTCCTACGAATTCAAAAAAAATAAAAGAGTTATCGATATCCATTAGAGCTGATTTTTTTACAGAACCTCATAAAAAATTATTTTAAAATTTATGGATATTTTTACGTATTTTTTTGAAATCCGGAGTGGGTCCTGTGGCACACGCCCCTGAAATTTTATTTATGTATAAAATCGGGTGCGCCCTTTTTGGAAAGGGCGGCGAAACGCTACAATTCAGAGTCGCCACTCGGGTGTTGCGGTATGCACCCAAGGAACCGAACTTGAAACGTTTGCTACGTTTTTTATTTGAAAAAAAAAAGGCTTTGTAGACTGGACCATCGTCACCTTTGATATCTGAGGTTCGGGAGCCAGGTTACGAGAGGGGAAGGGTTTTATGGCACCCGTCTCACCCAATTCGGAGATCGGTCTCTACTCGGGCATTTTGTAAAGCGTTTGCATTTTTCTATCATTAATCATTTTTAGCCAATTAGGGCGGGGGAACAGTTAAAGGGGATTAATACTGTAACAAGTTGCATTATGTGACAAAATGTGATGTTTTCTTTATTGAAACAATAAATATAGATTGAGAACAAGCACCTATGAGCATTTTAGATAAACTGGAACACATTGACCCGGAATGACATACGTAGGAAGAAACCTATATGCACTGGCCACGCCACTGCATACAGAAGTGACCCGCGTACACCACACCAGGATTGGCGTGCGCCGATAGATCTAAACCCATAGCTTCTATTCTCAACCCTCTGGACTTTGGAAAGGACTAATGCACACCCAGGACAAACCACGCAGTTTATAAAGCAGATATTAAGCAGTTACAGATAATAGAAATGGCTTTAGAGCCATTAAACAAACATAATACCCCATAAAAAGTGTGGGGAAATAAATAGAGGCCAAGGCCTAACTGCCATGCAAGGGCTAGCCACTGCGCTAGATCTCACTGCCATACGCCAGTCAATGGAGACCGTACGCCAATGACACCTTTTTGTCCAGTACTTGGCTTTGCATCTTCTGGGTATCGATCTTGACCACGAAAACTGAGTTGGAAGTGTCAAGCGAGAAGTCGCCTAGAGCAATGTCCTCCTCCCCATGCTGAATTTCCAAGAATGGGGCATTATCTTCGACAGGAGCACGAATTCCGGAGTTGTCGTGAATGGTGAGCATCTCGGTCTTAAGTCCCAGTCGAATTTTCTGATGAAGTGTAAAAGGGACAGCCATGATGTCCGGTCGGTGCAGCCAAGGCCTTCCCAACAACAGGTTGAAGGAAGCGGGAATGTTCACCACATGAAATTCCACCTCCGTTTGATATGGTCCGAAAGTCATAGGAAGCATGAGAGTCCCAACTACATCCTGACGAGTGTTGTCATATGCTCAGACTTTGACTTCCGACAGAAAGAAGTCCTTATTTTTGTACCCCAAGCAATAGGCAACACGAAGCGGACAAACATTGATCGCTGAACCATTATCAATTAGGATTACCGGTACCCATTTTCCGTGACATTTCAGAGTGACATGGAGTGGCCGATTATGATCAATTCCTTTAGCAGGTAGGTCTTGGTCGGTAAAGGTTATGGCAAGTTTGATGGGTATGGTTTTGATGAGTGCTACAAGTTCATCAGGGGTTATGGTGGAAGGGACTTTCAGATGAGAGAGGGCTTGAATGAGTCCTTCACGATGGCGAGTGGAGTGAACGAGCACATCCCAAACAGACATCTTGGCCTGAGTTTGCTCAAGTTGGCGCTTGATCATCCCTTTGGGGTTTTTCTCAGGACGAGAAGGCTCTTTGGCTGGTGGAGCGAAGGGTTGGAAAGTATTTTTGGTCGGGGTAACGAAGGGGTTAGAAGGTTCTTTGGCTAGTGGAGCTGGAGGGTTAGAGGGTTCTCCGAATTGGAGATTAGAAGGTTGGTAGATTTGACCACTCCTGGTCAACTAACCAATCTGACGGTACTTTGATTCCTCACTCCATAAATCTGCTAGGGCCTTGCGCTTGCTTCCAATGGTGGCATCCTGAAGATTGGCGGCCAGGTCAGCGATGACCAAATCATCCCATAGGTCCTCGAGCTTCCATTGCTCAGCTTCCATTACCGTCTTGTTCACGGTCCATTCTTCATTCCCTACTTTTATGTTAACGATTTCTGTGTTTGCCCACGGGTCTGTTTTGGCTCCCGGTTTGTCTTCCCACAGATTCATCATGGCGACATCAACATCTTTCGGGAAAGTGACTGATGACTCGGATTTAGCTTCGTCAATGAGGTAGTCCATTGGGTGAAACTCATTGTTGGCCACTTCTTCTTCAAATTCTGGAGGTCCTGGATATGGGGTAAGGCCTACATTGCTGTATAGATCATCAATGACAAAGTCGTTGAAATGGGAGAAGTCTGGTCGAAATGGAGCAAGTTCGAGCCAACCGTAGGCCGCCATTTCAGGTTGGTACTCTTCGGCAAACATGGCAGGCAAAGAGAACATGTCTAGCAGGTCATCCCTGGCTAAAAGATGATAATCATCTGGGGTTGGATCCCATTCCTATTCAGGTAACTCTTGGGGGACCCGATAACCTTCGTTTTGGCCTTCAAACATCATGTACAAAGAAAATCCATCCAGAGGGTTAGCCTGAATATTCTGCCAGTCCACCTCCCATCCTGGCTCGAACGTTGGTTCGTCATCCCTTCGAAAGTTGGCTGCCTCGAATTCCTCCCAATTGGCAATCAGATCTCCCCATATATCCTCCCATTCTTGTAGAAAACAGAGAGAAGTTCCTTCGGGGATTTCTACAACAGGCTTTGGTTCGGTATCAGGGATAATGAAAAGAGTTGGATCGAAGTCTTGAGTAGTTTGTTCTTTGGTTAGGGTGATTCGGTTGATATGGAAAGGAGTGTTGTGCTGCGGCAAAGGATTTGAAATGGTGTCTGGCTGATCGGTGGGAGGAGTATCAATGACCTTGTTGTCAATGAGATTTTGGATCTCATGACGAAGACGAATGCAGTTGTTAGTGGTATGGCCAGGCATCTGGTGGAAATCGCAGTAGACACTTTGGTTTAGGTTTGGTGGAATGGTTTGTGGTGGCGAGAGAGGTTTCAGCACTCCAACTTCCTTAAGTTTCTTAAGCAAAGCAGACCTAGGAGTGCTGAACTGGGTGAAGGCTCGGCTTTGGGACTTTGGTTTTTCGAAAATTTGGTTAACTTCTGCCGGTTTGGTGGATGAAGTTCCAGCCGAATTAGTATTCCCGAAGAGGACATTACTGTTTCCCGAGTACGCCCTTTTGGATTTTGATCCTGATTCCTTTTTCTCCAATGTGCCATCTTGTAAGGCTTTTTCCACAGCTAAACCAGAGTCATAGAATGTTTCGAAATTTGGGGCAGCTTGGGAAAGAACCATGTATGGGGCAAAAGAGCTTGGCAGGTTCTTGGTTATGATTCGTATTTGTTCTTTCAGATCTGGCTTGTTCTGCATTTGAGCAGCCTTGGCCCTCCAATGCTTCACAAAATCAGCGAAACTTTCTTTCTCACCCATCTTGGTACTTTCTAATTCCCTCGTGGTCATCTTCAGGTCAACGTTGAAATCATATTGTGCCACGAACGTTGTCCCGATGTCTTCCCAGGTCCTTTTCTTAGAGGGTTCGAGAGTGAGGAACCACTGCAGGGCTGGCCCAGACAGAGATTCATGGAATAGTTGGGCCATGGCTTCCTTTTCGATCCCCCTCATGGTGAGAGAACCAACATACCCCTGAAGGTGGGCCTTTGGATCATCAGTACCGTCGAACTTTGCAAAGTCCACACCTTCGAACTTTTCCGGCAACTTGGCATTGGGGAATAAGCATAACTTGTTCATGTCAATTAGCCGCTTGGTTTCTTGGACGAACTCCTCCAACTTACCAATTTTAGCCATGAGAGCGGCCAAATTGGGATCCGTTACTGGTGTTTCATTTTTAGGTTGGTCAGATTTTGTTAAGAGCTTATCACAGATTTCTTGCATGGTCTCCATCATCGTGTTCATGTCATTTTTCATAGATGTAACAAAGGCCTTGAGTTGTGCATCGACACCAGCAAGGGATTGTCTGAATTGGGTATCCATGGCGGCCATGTTCTGTCTAAGCTCTTCTACTCCATTTCCTTGGTCAGCCATTGGCAAGGGATTTTCAGGTGGTGTTTTTGCTAGAGGTTCTTCTTCTATGGGTTCTTGTATTACCGGCCTTGGTAAAACTTCTAACGACGGCTGCCCTTCCTGTTCTATTTGAACTTCGAACAGTTGGGTTCCTTCTAGGGTGTCTATGCGAACTAGTCGTTAAAGCGGACGAAACCAATTGGGTACAGCCTCTTCTCTTTGCAGGCGATCAATGTTTCTGTGCTGGCAACCAGGCAAAAGGGAGCAACTCATAATCAATCCTGAGTGACCGCCCTACCCTCTACGCGCCTCTTAGAGACTGAGCCTTAAGACCTACAGTGACTTGGGTCTCACTTAAGGCATCTGTACAGAAGATTTCCGATAGCCCGGGTAGGTGCTGTCAGACAGGTTAAATTCCGATCGCTTCGGAATCAGAGCCAATCTTCTTATCTTGACCATCTGAGATCGAGCAATGTGACTATTAGAATCCAGATACACATATCCTCAAGGTTAGACCCAAATCAAGGGAGCCGTTCGGGCACGGCAAACACCGGATGTATCGCAGACTCCATGGATTTAAGGTCTCCTAGACCGGCCGGAGTAAGCAAAAGAATTCTAGGGGAGCCCTATCCTCTAGCATAATGCATGAATGATATGTATGTACAGAGAAGAAATGCATGTAAGCAGAGTATAACACACAAGTCCTAGCTTCCAGATTCCTATCCTAGTTGGGAAGGTTCTATGGCTACGTACGAGTGCAGAAGGCCGGTTTTGGTCTCAGAAGGGTTCCCCGGACTAGAGCCAAGATGTACTACCCCATGTCAAGTGTATTGTAAGACAATGGTCGAACAGCACGATGGCCCATCATAGTCGAGGGTTGCTAGGCATCCCGGGAGAGCTTGTCACCGGTAAACCGGGCAAGATAGCCGAAACACACTAGCGAGGCTTGTGCGGTACAGAGTGTACAGGATAAAAGAGCTTTATTTTCCAAAAGATATTGAAAATCCCCTTTTTGAAAATACCTTTCAAGCTTGACTCTCGCAATTATTCTATTCTTCAAAAAATAAAAAGTAAGTTCCGAAGTTTTGAATAGTAAAATCCCCAGCGGAGTCGCCACTGTAGGCTCCCCGCCCGGCGCCCGCTCGAAGAGTCGCCACCCGGATTTTTGATATAGATGATCCGAGAAACCGAGAAACTCGTTTGGAAAAGGCTTTTGGTCTAGCGAAAACATCGTGACTTTGGGCTCGGGAGCCACGTTACGAATGGGAAAGGTTTTTCTTTGAAAAGCACCCCACTTGCCCGATAAAATCGGTCTCCACTAAGCATTTTTGAAAGGGGAAGTTTTTAATATCTTTTGGAAAATCAAGCTCTTTAATAAAGCAAGTAAAAGGGGAAGGGACATAGGGAATATATCACATTGGCGTGTATGTGGTGCTCACTGTACAGGGATGGTAAAGATGATGCCGTAAAGAAAAGGAAAGCTATTCAACAAACTATCTGGTCTCCAACAATCTCCTGTACGACATATTGTAATGCCGCGCACGGCTTTACAATACGCCGTGCGGGGTACCTATTCTGTTATCAGACTATCATCAGCTTCCAAAACATCGCCCGGCATATTATATGTCACGTGCAATATTTTTAAGAGACATCAGAAGATGCACAGCCGCTAAACCATCCCGGGACAGTACCATTTCTTCAAGCCATGTAAAACAACTTTTGATGTGTTTAATCGTTCAAGATGATCAAGAAAAATTTACCCAAAAAAAAAGATGATCAATAAAACTTTGTATAAGAAACAAAACGTGGCTTGTAGATATGGTCCTGTTCTGAAGGTAATGACAACCGACATCTCAACAACAAAACAAGCCTGATAAAGGATAGCTATGATCCAGACAGTTTGAACAAGAAATCAATAGCTAATGAAACGCCGTGCACCTAAACATACTACGCCGTGCGACGCAGCAAAGCGCCGCGCGGCGTGGTATGTCCAGCACAGTTGCTATTTTAATTTCTGAAAATGATTTTCAAGTCAAAAACTTAACCAAAATGGGTTAAGCCTAATGGCAGAAGAGTCCCCTCAGGGCCAGTACAGAACCTAGCCCAAGGAAACTTGGTTTTTACCTTTGATCTTGAGCTTGAATGAGGATGGATAGTGAAGGATTAAGGCGAGTGACGAGGGATGTGAGTGGGTGAGATCGGGTAAGAAAAGATAGGTATGGGTATGAGTGGTTGTTGGGTATTTGGGTGGATGAAGCTTCAAAGTTAGTAAGAGACTTACTTTGATGACGAGTAGAAAAATGGAGTAAAGTACTTAGAGAATGTCTTTTGGGAATGGCATTCTCAAGGCTTGAAAGTAGAGAATGGGTACAAAGATAAGAAGAGGGAGAAAGATTTTGGGATCAATGATCAAGGGCCCTTTTCTCTTGAGTGGAGGGGTGTATTTATAGGCAAGAGCCAAGGATTTTGAAATTCAAATGGTGGAGGTATTTTCTGGGCGGGCCAGAAGTGCATTTTCGGCTGAGCCATTTTGCAGTTGTGGCTCAAATGGGCGTGGCCAACAGCTTTTTGAGCCAGTCAGAACTTTTCCTAAAATGCCGTGCGGTTGACCTTGGGGTGTCGCACGCTGTAATAAGTTTTGTTACACCGCGCGTTGCAGGTGTGTTCCGCGCAGTTTTCCAGGTCCAGTCCAGGGTTTTTGGGCTTATCTGGGTTTTCTGGGCTGAGAGAATCCTTTATTCAAGCTCGCAAAGGTACCGTTTCCTTTATTTCATCATCGGGGCGTACAAAGAACCTCCAAGGTCCGGATTGGGGTGTATACAATAACTATGATCAGTTAATGCCTAATGGAACTAAGAATGCAAAACCGACCCTATTGAAAGTCACAGAAACTAAACAAATGCTCCTATTGACTTCATAGGCAAACCCACGAAGGGCCAGGATCAACACTGAAACATAAAAGTGTTTTTCGTCTAAAAGCATTTCGAAATAGCAGTGAATGGTTCCGATAGATTTAAGTTTTAACAAAAACTTTTTTCATACTAAACACAATGACATGAAGATTGGCTCTGATACCAAATGATAAACCTATATGGGTGAATCAAAATAAATATGCAGTGGAAAAATACTTACCTTCTTGTTTATGCCCGTTTTTGGCACCAAACTGTGAACCAGCGCTGGAGGGCCATTTAATTAAACATTAATTAAATTGGGCCGATGTCTATTGCTTTCTCGGGCTAAAAATTAATGGACCACGTTAATTTTGTAAGCCCCGATTAAACAAAATTGAAGTAGAGCGAGGTGCACTGAATAATTTTTCTTTATGGTGATTTACTCGGAGATTTACATACGTGGGAGTACTTAACAGTTGGCCATGGCACGAAGATACCCCACGTTCAGTGGGTTTTCAATTCAACTGCTACCCATGATCTCTTTTAACCGCCGTAAACTGCCGATGGTGTGCAACAAGGATGGGACACTTGGCCAATTTCGGAGGAGGCAGTTAATTTCCATGGCTTTGCAGAGTGGAATCTCGCCTAAAAATAGCAGAATCAAAGAAGAAAAACGGGTCTAACATCAATCAAAGCCCAGCGCTTACAAACACTTTCCTACTTTCAGCAAAGTAGATTATCGAGTACCTCGTACTCAAATCCCATTCCAACTCACTTCTTCAAGTAGTTTGAATTTTAATTTTCTTGTAATCAACTTTATTATCCCGGAGTAATAAATTTCACGTTTTTACGTTCCATTTCCTATACAACTAGGAAATTTTAAGTCCACAACCTTGTGGCAAACCACGAACCTCCTTGTGATCTTTAACCTTTGGGTCACACGCAATCGCTACAACTTCAACCAAAGTTAGGCGCTACAAGTCTTGGCACGCCCGCACTCAACCAACCAACGCCTGCAATCACATTCGCGCCTTGCTCGGCGTACGCGTGACAAAAATGAGAGTTTTCATTGGCACGCCCGGTGGGACCCTAGTCGTTTCAAGGGTATTACGCTGATTCATTTGCATGTCAATTCGATACGTTGAATTGGATGTTGAGATTCGGTAATGTAAATAAGAAATTCGTTGGCGCGATGATAAATTCGACGAACTTGAAGACGAAATCTATCGCCTTGATTGTGAGAGGCGTCGACTCAATTCTATGGATCGGTTTCTTGATGCACAAAATCGCTACAACAATGAAATTCGAGGGCTTGAAGAGGAGGATCGCCAATTACGCTATGAGGTAAATGGTCTCTTTATTGCCAAGTCACGTGGCTATTCAAGCATCATGTATTCAGCCCTACCCAAACAGCATGAATTTCGAAATGGTGGGCTTGATGATCCTCCTACTCAGACCTTTGAGGGCCAAGTTGAAGAAAATATAAGCACTCAGTCCTGTACTATTGTATCCAACGAAGAACTCTCACAGGAGCTCATAGATCCCTTGCATGCATCTTTGCGTAAGATTGAAGAATGGGTAATCAACTCCAAAAACACCATCAAATACATGAGGTCAACTCCAACTTCACCACTGTTGTCACAGTCTGGCAGTTTAGGCTCAACTTTAGGCCTAAATGTGTCTAAACAAACTTCTAGCAAGCACTTCAGGCCTCCAGGCTTCTCTCAGCCCTTAATTGCTGAAAGCCCTACACTCGGGGGGCAAGAGTCTCAACAAGCTTCCAGCAAGCACACCAGCCTCCAGGCTTCTCTTAGCCCTTAGCTTCCAACAACCCTGCACTCGGGGGGCAAAGAGGCCAAAGACTTCGACTCGGGGGGCAAACGTCCCAGTTCAAGCCTTTGAGGATTCCTTAACAGCAGTAGGGCCTGGATGATACAGATTGAGGCAACATTTTCAGGCCTGATCATAGCAGCCAACATTCAGGAGTTTTTCAAAAACTTTTAGATGGTAAGCTATTTCCATGCCAAGAGGAGCGAAAAGTTAGGTCTGTTTCAACGCAAAGGGAGAAAGATTTCAGATCTGAAATAAGCCAGAAATAGAAAGTCGTATCATGTGGCAAGATCAACTCGTTCTCTCCTCTGAAAAGTCATCTCAAGCATCTGTAGAGCCACCACATTCAGATTCACTCTTGGGCAGTGATGCAAATCAGGAAGGATTCAGACCTGCCATCAGCCCTATGGCCAGGTCTGAGTTGCATGCCCCACCCATTCTAGAACAGGAGGAACTGAATGAAGATGAGGAAATCGACAACACTCCAGGGCTTGATCTTGATTCATTTGTAATCGGAGATCCCCCTCCTCCCCCTGTTCATGAAGTCCTTTTTGGCATTGTCCAAACTGCCAAAAGGCATTACAACCGTAGGCCAACTGTAGGCCTTAAAGTTGTGGAACTACGCCCACATTGGATTTGTGGGACACATCAAAAGTGGGTCTTATTCACTTGGCTTACGCAAAAACGTCATGTTTGTAATAAGGGCTAAGTAGCCAATGAAAAATCATTCAAAGGCCGAACAAACATCTCTAAAATGTTCAGCCAAGGCCTATCAGTCATTGAGTAGGCCCTATTAGACTTTTACTAGGCCTTTTCCGCAAAGGTAGAGGCCTTTTCGTTTCATTGAGCAGGCCTGAAAGTTCAAAGCACAGGTTCAGGCCTTCCACTATATATTTAGTCCTTGTCAAGCCTTTTCATGATGCTATGGTTTCTCTACAACCAGGCTTTGATGCAGACCTCATATTGGCGTAAGCAGGCCTTTTTGCTAGTATGAAGGCTCTTTAAGCTCTTTCTCTAGGCCTGAACCACATTTCTAAACATTTCAAGGAGAAGTTCAGGCCTTCCAACGTATTTCTAGGCCTTTTTGTCTGCCCTTCATGATTCAGGCCTGAAGACAGATCTCATATTGTCAAAGGCCTGAATGGAGCATAACAATGCCTAATGCCTACAATCCATAGGCAAGGCAAACAAAAAAAAGGTATGCTAAAACAGGAATCAAGGACTGTTTGGATGCCAAAAACAACTTTCTTTTCTATTCACGCCTTGATCCTAAAAGTAAAGAATCAAGGCATGGGGGGCAATGTTTATGCCCGGTTTTGGCACCAAACTGTGGACCAGCGCTGAAGGGCCATTTAATTAAACATTAATTAAATTGGGCCGATGTCTATTGCTTTCTCGGGGCTAAAAATTAATGGACCACGTTAATTTTGTAAGCCCCAATTAAACAAAATTGAAGTAGAGCGAGGTGCACTGAATAATTTTTCTTTATGGTGATTTACTCGGAGATTTACATACGTGGGAGTACTTAACAGTTGGCCATGGCACGAAGATACCCCACGTTCAGTCGGTTTTCAATTCAACTGCTACCCATGATCTCTATTAATCGCCGTAAACTGCCAATGGTGTGCAACATGGATGGGACACTTGGCCAATTTCGGAGGAGGCAGTTGATTTCCATGGCTTTGCAGAGTGGAATCTCGCCTATAAATAGCAGAATCAAAGAAGAAAAACGGGTCTAACACCAATTAAAGCTCAGCACTTACAAACACTTTCCTACTTTCAGCAAAGTAGATTATCGAGTACCTCATACTCAAACCCCATTCGAACTCACTTCTTCAAGTAGTTTGAATTTTACTTTTCTTGTAATCAACTTCATTATCCCGAAGTAATAAAGTTCACGTTTTTACGTTCCATTTCCTATACGACTAGAAAATTTTAAGTCCACAATCGTGTGGCAAACCACGAACCTCCTTGTGATCTTTAACCTTTGGGTCACACTCAATCACTCACAAGTTAAAAGTCAAGATTCACGGCAATCTTCAACCAAAGTTAGGCGCTACAAGTCTTGGCACCCCCGCACTCAACCAACCAACGCCTGCAATCGCATTCGTGCCTTGCTCGGCGTACGCGTGACAAAAACGAGAGTTTTCACTTCTGCATGGTGTTTAAGTCTTGAGAAATCCGGACACCGTTTTGATCTTGAACCAAATTGTCTAACACTCACAACTCTCACTGATTTGTTTGGAGAGAAGTGGGTAGGATTTCCAGTCTATTCTATATCACGTTAATCCCATAACTTAATGGTAATCAGTAATCACAGGCCTTTATATAGATAGACAGGGACCCTTTCTCAATAGTCACAACCTAATATGTGACTCTTCACCAAGAGTACTCACACCCTTTAGACTTCCTTCCATCAAGAAAGTATTAGGCAACTATTCATAAAGGTACTATTATATGGGTAATTAACTTAAATCTAATATCTAAGTTTTAATAAATATAATACATAAATACAATAATAAGATGACAAGTCATGTGAGCCATACTTAATGAATATAGAACTAACATTAATTCCTTCGTATACTTCCGCTATCAATGAGTATTTCTTGATACCATCACGAGTAGTATTAATCACTTCTTTCCTCTATCCGTCTATCGTTATGACTTTCCTGATATCCATGATTCACGTGTCTCATAATTTATGCAAGTAGTTTCGTTTTTTGTTATAAGTGTAGCTACACATGTCAAACCCAACAGAAATATTACTTCTGAAATTTTCTTTATGACATGAAATTTGTATGCAAGTACAAGAAATAATATTGGCACTAATAAGCCAGCAACACATGAATTGCCAGAGGTTGAACCCAAGTCGCATTGGTTTTTTTTAGCAGTGAATTTAAATTTCATGCAGCCCTTTTCTTTTCTCTTCCATTTGGACTAGTGATAATTGATTACTGTTTTTTTTTTTTTTTGGAACTAATTATTGCTGGCTTTTGTTTTGGTTAAAGTTCCTTAAGAGAACATCAATGCAGTCAGTTATGGATTGCCAATTTGCATTCAATCAAGGCCCTGCAAATCCGCCAACTTCAGTTATTTTCGGTCCAGAGTACACGGGAACAATTGTCTATCAACACTGTCAACCGAAGGTGAGTACGTAGATGGTTGATAGGGAAAAAATTATAATGTCAAAACTAAATTTGTTAATACCAAAATTTTAGTGCAGTACTTCTTTCTTTGTTTGAACAGCGAAATAAATTTTATTAATCTTTGAAAATGATTACAAAGACTAAGGGGAGCAAGGAGAAAGGTGACGAGTGCCTATCAAAAACCCAAACCTTGATTGGCATGCCAACCAAGAATAAAACCCAAAGGGCCAAAGCCCATCACCTAGAGGCCACAAGCCCAGATAAAACAATAAAGATCAATAGGGACGCAACCCAAACACCTGAAAAGGCCTGAAAGCCCAAATAAAAGGACAAACCCAAACATAAAGCCCAAAGTCACCCAAAACCCATGCAGTACTGATCCTGTACCATACACATGATACAAGTTATTTATGCACTGAAATTTTGACATTAACCGAAACAGTTTTGGTATTATCAGCGCCCGGTTGATACAATTAATTTATAAAATTTTCTTTATATTAAACCAAACGCTCCTTCCATAATGCGCAATAGATGTAGGAAATTAATTAATTTTTGTAAAGTTTTCTTAACTTGAATTAGTCTAGAAGACTAGTAGAGTTCCAATATTAACTGCAACATATTTGCTTGTAAAGAGATTCCAAGAGAACTATACATATAGACGAGGCTTCTCTCTAGTTCAGTATTCACGACGTCATCCTCAACCCCAAATTCCGTCACGATTTTATTTGGATAATTCGACCTGTTTAGTTTGTTTTTCCATGTTTAGATGCTAGCTCGATGGTAACAGCTTGATCCAATGATCATGATCACGTACAAGATCTCATCAATACACAATGGCTTATAAAATGAACAAATCGTATTACCAAAATGAATATGTAGGAAGATCCGCGTACTTGAACAACTAAGTTTGTAGTTCGGATAAAAAAAAAAAAAACAAGTTGCATGTAGTATGTAGGGGAGGGTAAAAAACCTACAAATAATAGTTACCTCTCCGTGACAGAGTAGGCTTTATCCCATAAACACTATAACTAAAGCTGTTATTGTTTTGTGAAATCTTAATCTTGCACCATGAAATATTTCTAAAGCTTGATCTTTTAAAATTTGATACTCAACCGAAGAAGAATTCTGAATCAACCACAGTGTGTCTTTCGATTGTTAGGCTTCATAATTTTCTATTGTTAACAATCTAGCACATATAAGGAGCTATTGGAAAGCTATTACTCCCTCTATCTCTTTTTAAGTGTCCACTACGGTTATTTTTAATGGCTTATATCTCTCGAAGTATATTATATTTTTAAAATTATTTTCTTATACTCCTATATAGAAATAATTGAGAGATATAAACAATTGAAAATAACAAGCAAAACAGTAGTGAAACTAAGAGACCGTAAGTCCGTATGTATTTCTGAACAAGTTGGAGGCAACTGTTAGAATAAATGCATATACAAAATAATATCGCGATCAAATCGTGATCTTGAGATTGTGATTTGATTGTAATAAGGATGATTTTCTTCTATAGTTAATCAGTATGATTTTCTTTCCATAGTTAGGCTCTCTCCTCTTGTATAAATAGAGATCTCATTGTATGATTTCAATAATCAAATGCAATATTTCTTCTCTCATATTTAACATGGTATCAGAGCTATAAGATCTAGGCACTGTGGATATTCGCTCCTGGCGGGCGGCCTAAACCTCGCTATCGTCCACCAGGCACTTAGTTACTTTGTCAATCTCCTCCACGCTTTTCGGTTGCTTTCACCCACCAGAACGTCTCTTCATCACCCGCGCGCCTCTTCACAACCAGCGCTCGTGGCTTTTCGATTCATGGCTTCTTCGTTTCTTTTCTTTCAAACTCAAGTTGGTAGACCTACTTGAGTTTGGCTTGGCTTGGCGTGGCATGGCATGGCAGCTCCTAGTTTCTTTTTCCTTGGATGTTCCTAGTTTCTCTTGGCTTTTTCAAACTCAAGTTGGTAGACCTACTTGAGTTTGATGGGGGATGTTAGAATAAATACATATACAAAATAATATCGCGATCAAATCCTGATCTTGAGATTGTGATTTGATTGTAATTAGGATGATTTTCTTCTATAGTTAATCAGTATGATTTTCTTTCCATAGTTAGGCTCTCTCCTCTTGTATAAATAGAGGTCTCATTATATGGTTTCAATAATCGAATGCAATATTTCTTCTCTCATATTTAATAGCAGCAAAGGCTTCAAAAATAATACATGCACATGGCGTATAACGTTAAATCTCAGTGCCATAAAAAATTTCTATTAACTCTGGATTTCAGTTCGTGATTCATAATTTCAAAAACGTTACTACAGAAAAAACATTACTACAGCATCTAGGCATAGTATGTTCTGTAGTTAATTTTTGGGTTGCTTGATGCAGGACGTGGAATTAGCCAAGATGTTATTAAGGCCCAATGGGCTATTTGTAAAAGATTTGGCCCAGGAGTCCATATTAACCGAAGCCAGATATGGGTCGGTAAGTCGGGTGTTCGGTTAAATAAGTCAAGTGGCTTATTTTTTTGTCCTTATTCAATTTTTTTTCGTATTTTTTAGTTTTGCGTCAATTTTTTTGGGGATTATTGCATCTCCATGACGAGAGGAATCTAAAAAGTAAAAAATTATGATCGAAATCCAATTTTTTTTAATAAAGACGAAAAAATTGACTTATTGGCTTATTTTTGTCTTTATTCAAAAAAATTAGGTTTCGATCGAATTTTTTTACTTTTTAGATTCCTCTCGTCATGGAGATGCAATAATCCCCAAAAAATTGACGCAAAACTAACAAATACGAAAAAAAATTAAATAAAAACAAAAAAATAAGCCACTTGGAATATTTAGCCGAACTAGTAGTGTGCGAGAAAGATGGAGTGATGAGAGAAGAACTTCAGCACTGGTTGATTGAGAATAGCCCACCTAAAGAAGTCGAGTCAATGGCAAAAGCTGGGCACATGGTCATGCTTTCTAAACCCAAAGAGCTTGCGTTGTGTTAGCAGAATATTGTTGACCAGTATCATTGAGCAGGTTGTTTGTGGATATTATCTGTTACCTGGCCGGATCGTAACTTTTCGCAATTTCAATTTACCAAAACAAAAACAATTTTGTTTCTAGAAGCAGGTAGCTGCGGGATTTGTCGTGATGTAAATTGTCGCACAAGATGGAGGTTATTGAAATTTGTGGCTTCAATAATTTAATGGAGGTTTATGTCATACCCTAATTGTTGACGTTGGGCACAAAGAAGATAAGTTAGATAACTCGTCCTTGATTGCCATGCATGCCTAAATCAATTCTGATTGTCCCCTAGCCTTCCCCTATAAATACATGTATATCATGTAAATGAAGAGCAGAGAGCAAAGAAAGGCTCCTCTCCACTGGTGGGGAGGTGAATGAGCCGAGAGCTCCTCCTCCTGAAAGGCTCTGAGTTGCGGGTGGTAGGAAAGAGTGAGAGTGATACATTGAGAGACTGAGTGAATGATACTCCCATGTAAAATCTTGTGTTTCTCATATGGTGAAAACTCTTCGTCCTCCCGTGGATGTATCCGATTTTGAAAAACTAAATTCCATGCGTTTTGTGTGTGATTGTGTCTGCCCTTGAGTTTATAGGCATATTAGGGGCACTAGAGTGACTACATGCACTACATTCTGACACGCTTAGGATAAGCGAATCATTCCCTACCGATTTATCTTCCGCCCGACCATGCCTAGCGGTTCTCATGTTAGTTCTGCGAGTCCCACATTGGGGTCGACGGGATAGCCAGTTTAGGTTATAAGCTTAGGCCTCGTTTGATTCGGGGATTAAGCGCCTGGGATAGGACTAGGCGCACCTAATCCCATGTTTTCCCTCGTTTGGTTCCCGCTCTCGCGTGTGGGATTGCTAATACCAGGACTATATTTGTCCCTATATATATGGGGGGTATAATATAGTCCCATGGGGGGGTTGGGACTGTTTAATCCGGGATAAAAGAAACGCGGAAGGGACTTCGCTAGAATTGCAAAATTGCCACTCGTATAAAAGCCACCCTTTCACGCTGTCCGTCATGCTTCGTCTTCTCGCTCTCCACCAGAGCAGCTCTGAGGCGATTCTCGCTCGAGATTTCTCACAAACCTGGTACTCGATCGATCTCTCTCTCTCTCTCTCGATCGATTTCTCTGGAACCTGGTACTCTCTCTCTCTCTCTCTCCTTTGTTTTCGTTTGAGAACCTGGTACTTCTAAAATCGAATCGAACTTTGGTACTTCCGAATTTGTTTATGAAACCCTAGATCTGTTTCTAAACCCTAGAATTTGTTTTTATTTTTAGTGACAAAACATGTTTCTAAACCCTGGAATTTGTTTCTGAAACCCTATTTGTGTTCACATATTTCTAAACCCTATAACCTGTTTCATTTTTACATATTTATGTTCACATATTTGTGTTCTACCCACCTGATCAAATTGAAAAGAAAACACTTGATCAAACAGAGTTTGAAACTAAGAAATTGAGGTATTGATGACTAAAAGCTGAAAGGGTCTAACTGAAGTGTTTTAAAGTTTAATAAAATTCAGATTAAAAAGAGGAGAAAGATCTCATCTTTGCTTGTAAGTTTGATTCCTAATACAAGTATGTTGACGACACTTGCCATAAGGCATCTTTCATGCATTTTGCAATGGTGGTTTTGCCTGAATGTATTGCATCAGTTTAAAATATGGAGGAAGACTTACATGAGTTCTCTTTAAAAGTAACGCCATGAGTAAGCCCAAAGATTGTTATTGTGCTGCATTACTGTATGTTTTTCAAATATTGATCTCAATTGTCTTTGTATGGATCCTACAACAGCAAGCTTGGAAGCTTTTTAGCTCTTGCATCTTTTGTTGGGTGATTCTGGGGGTAGTCATTGTGCTGTTCTGTTTTGTAGTTAGTTTGGTGTTCTGTTGTGTGTCCTGCTAGCGTGTTTGGGCTCCTGTCATTGGTGGTACTTGGTCTTGTGTCTTGAGTCTGTGTCTTGTGATATTTTGGAGCCTCTCTGGGAAAGGCTGATTCTGTTCATGATTTTGAAGATCAGATGGCATGGGTTGGGACTGTATCTAGATGCAAACATGGCAACAAGGGCTACAGATGTATATCTTGGCAGGTAACAAGGGCCAGAGATTTCCACTTGGCTTTTTTCAGATGGATTTGGGGGATGCAAGCTGCTCTAATTATGCTGCATCTTAAGGCTTCATTGGTTTTACTTTGATTATGGCTTTGGTTTTTGTAATGGTTACTCTCTCTAGGGCCTGTCCTAGGGAGCTTTGATTCTGTTGTAGTTTGGTTGGAACCTTTCCAACCATTTACTTTGATAACCATGACAGTTAGGAATTTGATTGTAATGCCAAAAAAAAAATTCTTTGAGAAATTGGTTGGAATGCCCAGAAGTTGGTTGAATTGCTTGAGAAATTGGTTGGAATGCCCAGAAGTTGGTTGAATTGCTTGAGAAATTGGTTGGAATGCTTGAGAGAGGGGGAGAGAGAAATAGTCCTGAAATTAATCCCGAAAATTAGTGACAGAACCAAACATGGGATTGGCCTCAGCATGGGATATCCTAATATTAATCCCTCGCGAATCAAACAGGAAATTGTATAGGATTCATGACTAAATTAGTACCAGGACTCTTAATCCTACCTTTTTTAATCCCCGAATCAAACGAGGCCTTAAGGAACAAATCATGACATAGTAATAAAGTAGAAAGCTTGAGTTCCATCAAATTCGAACTTTGACGTATATAGTTGAATTAAAATTTTGTTTACTGATTAAACAAAAATCTCATTTAATTTTGGTAAAAGGAAGAAAACATAAGTGGTCAAATGAGACAAGAAATTACGGCAAAGTTTTAGTACTTGATAAGGAAAGACTACGTGTAAACAAAGGCAATATTCTTTCTACAAGGAGAGCCAGAAAAATTGTGAAAATTTTCCGGCTTTATTAAAGCACGAAATTGAAAGCACAGTCTTCTCATGACAAATTCAACGGGAAAGCATAAAGAGGCTTTTCCTTTTGTAGTGTTATTCCAAACTTCTCCTCCATGTCCAAATCCTTGGGTGCAATTTCCCCTCCAAGCTTCCAATCAAACGAGTTTATAAGCGAACCCAACATCACCGGCACAGTCCGAATCGCCAACGGCAACCCCGGACAAATTCTTCGTCCTGCACCGAATGGAATCAGCTCAAAATCCCGGCCTCGGAAGTCGATTTCAGAGTCCAAGAACCTCTCAAGCATGAATGATGTCGGGTTAGACCACGTGCTTGGGTCACGTCCAATGGCTCAAACATTTACCAGAACTTGGGTCCCCTTAGGCACGTTGTAGCCGCAAATTTGAACATCGGTTTCAACTTTACGAGGGATTAGAAATGGGACTGGTGGGTGTATCCTTAAGGTTTCTTTCACAATCGACCGTATGTAAGGGAGACGTGCGATGTCTGATTCCTCGACTAGTTTTCCTTTGCCAATTGTTTGTTCAAGCTCGGCCTTCGCTTTCTTTAAGGTCTCTGGATTGTGTAGTACCTCGGCCATTGCCCACTCCAACGTGCTTGAAGTTGTATCTGTCCCCGCCACGAAGAGGTCCTGTAAATTAGTAGTTGTGTTGAAATTCCCGCAATAAATCTAAGAGAGTTTTTACAAAATATAATACTGTTGGAACATTTCTACGTAATTCCTCAACTGTTGGTGGCCCTCCGGCCTCGCCAATCTGGGAGAATTTATAAAAGTGTAACTGTACCTGACATGGTTATTCAAGAGTACTACTGCCATGTTGTCTTTCTAGTTCATAATTGTATAGTACTATTTTTCATTTCCTTACCAAGGTTTGTTTGGGATGATGTCTAATTTTAGCTTTTTTGTGCTGGAAATTGATTTTGGCACTTCAGTTTTAATCACTGGCACTCCACTTTGTGTGTTGATCATGTGAGATTACAAAATAAAAAGTGGAGTGCCATTGACTAAAAATGGAGTGCCAAAATCACTGCCCTTTTGTGTTTTTGTTCTTTTTATGTTTAGGACGTTCAGAATGTGTTTTAATTTTCTTATTCCTAATATAATATAGAAATACTACCCTTACTCTGACGCATTGATTCATTGAATAGTGACCAAGTACCCGTTCCACTTTTTGGAAAAAGTAGGTTTTTGAAAAAGAAGGTAATTTCAAGGTAAAAATCATGTATTTACGTAAATAATTTTCCTATTAATATGGATCTTGTTTGATAGATCTCACTGAGATCTTTTAAACGGTGCAAAAAAAATTGAAAACTTATTTTTCATTTTTGTTATATTTGAGTTTGAAATTACCTTCTTTTTGAAAAATAAGATTTTGAGAGAAAGCGGAACGGGTAATTATTCAGTAATCCCGGAAACCACGTGCCAAACTACTCAAGAACCATACATTTATATGGGTCCACATATTCAAAAATTTAGAGCTAACTTTTCAAGAGCGATAGTGTGGATAACAAACCAGGCACAAGCGTTCGATGTGCGTCCTGTCAATCTCATCTGGGTTCTGTTCACTGATATTCAAAAGAATATCAATAACATCATTGTTCCCCAAAGTCTTGCGCAATCGCCTCAACTCCACACGTTCATCAATCAACCGGCCAAATAATTGAAGCACCTTCCCGAAATGAGTTGTCATGCGTCGCCTTATACTCTGGGGATCGATCTTGGCCAACTCGGGAAAGTAATCTACTAAATTCGGCTTCCCAGCTTCTACCATGATGTTCCAAACCAAGTCCCTGAACTCTTTAGCTGAATCTTCATTTGGGTTTGCCAAATCCACCGAAAAAATGGTGTTGGATAGCAAATTGAGAGAAGTTCTAAATGCTGCTCGGCCGATGTCCACTGCTTCACCACCTGATAGAGATTGAGTTTCAATGATTGTGAAGGTATTGTGTAAGAGGAAACATCTAACTTCATATCAAGATAGTCAAGAAATTTTATTTTTTTTTGGCCACTGATTTTCGCGCTCCAAGATTTACTGCAGGCGCTCCACCTTTTTGTTTTTACACTGTGATGTTGTTGGCAACATCACAGTGTAAAAACAAAATACACTTATACTCTGGGGATCGATCTTGGCCAACTCGGGAAAGTAATCTACTAAATTCGGCTTCCCAGCTTCTACCATGATGTTCCAAACCAAGTCCCTGAACTCTTTAGCTGAATCTTCATTTGGGTTTGCCAAATCCACCGAAAAAATGGTGTTGGATAGCAAATTGAGAGAAGTTCTAAATGCTGCTCGGCCGATGTCCACTGCTTCACCACCTGATAGAGATTGAGTTTCAATGATTGTGAAGGTATTGTGTAAGAGGAAACATCTAACTTCATATCAAGATTGTCAAGAAATTTTATTTTTTTTTGGCCACTGATTTTCGCGCTCCAAGATTTACTGCAAACGCTCCACCTTTTTGGCAACATCACAGTATAAAAACAAAAAGATGGAACGCCTGCAGTAAATCTTGGAGCGCGAAAATCAGTATCTTTTTTTTTCCTATTTGAAAAAACAAAACTTTATTAATTCGAAATACAAAGTACAACGAGTTAAATGGCTAAAGGCAAAGCATCAATCCAAGAGCAATCAATTTTTTAGATAGTTGACTATAGGTATCGACTATGGGGCCCTCCACTTTCTTTTTTTTATTGGTGGTAGGATGTTAGGGGTTAATTGTTAATAGTTATAACGGGAGTCGAGGATCTCCTCCATTCCATGAGAACTCGAACTAAAGACCTCTCCCTTAAGAGAGAGAGTAAGGAACCAACCATACTAGGTGGTCACTTTTGTTACACCCTGATAAATAGGAAATCACATGTTATATCGGCCTATCGGAATATCTATCGATTGATTACTATTTCACTTCTCGATACTTGACCACTATAGCCGATTTAAGTGGTTCTAACGCATATCTGTGGGTGTAATGATTTTCAAAAATTTCATCACTTTGACATCCAATTCCAGCAAACGTATTACTCCCTCCGTCCCTTTTTTTGAGTCCAGTATTCCATTTTGGGCTGTCCCTTAATAAGTGTCCATTTTGTAAAGTTAGTGGGTAAAAATTGGTGCATTGTCTATTTTGTCCCTAAAAATAGATTCCATTTTGAAAAGTTAGTGAGTAAAAGTGTAATGATGATGGGTAAGTAGAGAAAGTGGAGGAAAAAGTTGATGTGAAAGGTATAATGATGATGTCTTTTTAATAAGTTGGAGTTACGAAGCAGGACACTTAAAAAGGGACGGAGGGAGTATTTAGAACTCTAGATACTGCTATAGGCGATCGTTATTGTCACAAATCTCGATACTGCTATTTGAATGTGAAGTCTATGAGATATATATGAAACTATGAAAGCACGATGAATGGCTGATCTAACCAACCTTTGGAGGACAACCACTGCCTAGTGCAGTTGGTATGTCATCTCTCCCCTATGGGGGAGGTTTTGGGTTCGACTCCTGCTTGGGCAATACCCTTGGGTCCCAAGCTATGAATAGCTTCTGAACTCCGTGCTAACTCTAATACCCCCACTAACCCCCGCTGATGTATGACGATTGGAAAAAAAAAAAAAACCAACCTTTGGAGTGATTATTCCACCACAAAAAAGTGTGGTTTCAGAGGCCGTGTGGAGCAATGCTCCAAGTCCAAGAGCATACATAAAATGATTTCTCCCAACGTTTATGAATCATGTACGTCACGCAAATAATTTCGAATACACCATTCAATGGAACGTGCAAACTCTCACAGTTACTGTTTACACCCGTTTTTGGCACCCAGTCCAAGGCCAACGTTGGACGGTTATTTGATTAAAGTTTAATTGAATTGGGTCATGGGTTGAAGAGTTATTGGACCAAAATTAGTGGGCCAAGACAAGATTACATGGGCCCAATTAATTCTGGTTTGATTTGGGCTTGAGTTTGAAGGTTCTTGGGCCTGTTTACATAAGGATTCGGTTGGCCCATGTTTTAGTCAGGTGGATCAGGTACGAGTTTGGGCTAGTTAAGTTAAAAAGGCCATTTGATTTATTAAATGGCCCATTATCTAGGTGGCCCATAAAAGGTGGAAGGAAGTTAGAAAGTTGTTACTTGCCGATGAGCTATTTGACCAAGTCAAGCGGCTGATTGTTCCAGAGTGCCCATGGAAGTAGGAGATGGGTTAGTGGGGGTTATTGCCACATGGCCATTTGACTTGTCAAATGGTCCATTATTCTTTGAAACCCACGGGAAAAGGGATGAGGTGGCCCACTACCTCTTATTAACTGCCCATGATCTAAAATCAACATGGGGTGATTTCCATTTACTCCAGTAAACTTCCCACTATGGGGAATTGTCATAGGCAGATATTTGCAACTTCTTTCAACCGCCCATGATCCCATGCATGATGGAAGATCATGGGACACGTGTCACCTCAAGGAGCAAGGGCGGGAAATCCTTGCATGCAAGAACCGTGGAAGCTTGGCCTATAAATACTAGAAGCAAAGAAGAAAAAGGGGTTCCCACACCAATCAAGCTCAACGCTTAAAAAACCAAAGCCTTCCCAGCGAAGCAATTATCTCTATTTTCTCACCTTTTACTCAATTACTTCACCAAGTAATTCGAGCTTCGTCTCTCTTGTATCCCAACTTTGTTATTACGAAACATAATAAAGTTATTCATATCTCTCTCTATCCCTTACTTTATTATTACGATATAGTAAAGTAGTTCTACGTTGTTACTTTCTTTCCTACACGGTTAGGAAATTACTAAGTCCTCACTCGTCGAGGCGGAACCACGGACCTTCACTCGTTCACTGCAATCTAGCCCTTAGGTTTGCAGCACTATCGCCCTCTCAGATCTAGAAGTCAGAAAAGGGACGCCCAGTCCTTCACGTTGGACGCGACAAGTCTTGGCACGCCCGCTCAGTCCTTTGAGCCATTTCGGAGCTAAAACATCTTTTGGTACGCCCGGTGGGACCCTAATCGTCTAAGGGTTTTATTATGGCAAGGAAGCAACAACAACAACAGTCGGATCCATCCATCCCGGATCCACCACAGAGTCCTGAGGGAGTGGCAATCAACGTGCCAGTACTCCAGGAAGCTGGCCCCGCGGTCAGCACTAAAGATCTTGACGACGCTACTGACAGCGTCAAAAATTATATGTTCATGGCAGGACGCGAGATCTCTCACGACATTACACAGTCAATCTCTCAATCGTTCTCTCAGTCCTTGGAACCTCTGGCCATATCAGTCCAAAAATTAACTGCTACACTTATAGAGAGGCTACCGCCCGCTCCTCAGCAGCAGGGCTTTCCACAGTTTGGTGTTTTTGGCAACGGTCAAGACCAAGCTGGCCTACTAGGGGGACCACCCCCTCCTCAAACATTCTATCATGCTACTTCTTCTAACAGTCCTGCACTCGGGGGGCAAAGGGAGAAGGGAGTCGTGATTGGAGGAGCTCAGACGCCTCCAGCAAATGAAGAATGAAGGTTTGTGTTGGCCGACGATCAGCCCAAACCTAACAAGACGGACAAAAGGCCTCCGCAAGGAGGCCAGGGCTCTGGAAAGGACAAAGGAGCCGCTCACACTCCTCAAACCTCTCAGACTCGGGGGGCAAGTTCAGTCCAGGACCAACAGACACAAGAGGTGCATCTACAACCGCCTCCTGTGCCAAACATGCTCATGGGACGGGACCAAGTCCTGAATTTGCTCTAGGAGCAGTTAGGACCGGGGTTCAGACCTTTGGGAAGACCGATGTACAGAAAGCCTCATACCGAAGAGGTGGACAGAACACCTTTCCCAAAGGGCTACAGAGTTCCAGAGTTCCAGACCTTCAACGGGGAAAGCATGCATTCAACGGTAGAGCACATTGCCAGGTTTCAAGTCCAATGCGGAGAAGCTGGGGCCATTGATGCTCTGAAGTTGAGGCTTTTTCCCAATTCTCTCACTGGGACAGCCTTCACTTTGTACATCAACCTTCCACCCAACTCCGTGCAGACCTGGGCTCAATTGGAGGAAATGTTCCACCAACAGTTCTACAGGGTAGAACCAGAAGTGACGTTGGCAGACCTGTCATGCTATCGTCAAACCTATCTTGAATCCGTGGAGTCCTATCTCCTACGTTTCAAGACTGCTCGGTTCAAGTGCAAGATAGTCCTTCCAGAAGCCGAATATGTGCGTATAGCACTAAACGGCTTGGGCTTTGAGATGAAGAAGAAGTTCTATGGGACAGAGTTCAGAGATCTGTTTGAATTGTCCTCCAAGGCTTCTCATTACGAAAGGCTCTTGGCGGAGGAGCAGGACAGGAAGACATCATCTAAAGGAACGTACTATCGTGACCCTAACTACGAGGTGGTTGCAGTGGAAGCAGAGGCAGACCCAGACGTGGCCGTAGCAGAGATCATCAACAAGAAGCCATACGTCTGTAAGGCCTTTGTCAAGATGGAGCCCACGAAGCAACCTATCTAGAACAGTCCTAATAGGCTAACCAGGGCCTATACCTTTGACGTGGGAAGGGCTGAGGCTATTTTTGATCAACTCCTTGCTGACAAGCTGCTCAAATTGCCGTTTGGTCACAAGATTCCAACCGTGGAAGATATGAAGGGCAAGGAGTACTGTAAGTATCACAACTCTTGGAGTCATTCAACGAATAACTGCATAGTATTTAGAAATGACATCCAGGATAAGATTGAGCGGGGAGAGTTCAAGTTTCCCGAGAAAGAGAAGCAGCCCATGGGGGTAGATGGCAATCCATTTCCTTCAGGGCTGAGCACAAACATGGTCTCTGTCGACATGAGAGGCATGCCTAGGACTGCTCCTAGGCAGAAGATAAGCTTGGGAGCCCCTTCCAGAGAAGTTCACAAGTCCAGCCCAGGCAGGTACTAGGATCCTTACTGTGAGGCAAGTGATTTCAGGACTGAGCGGGTCAGAAGGTTTGAAAGGCAGAATTCATGGTGGTCCAGACCTACAGGAGTGAAGAAGCCAGAAAAACCAACTTGCTCGTTGGTTTGTATAGAGTGTGGACATCATACCAGTCCTAGCAAGCCAGTTCTAAAGAGCGTTATTGGGGGAATGACTGAAGAAAGGTCTGAGGAGCCACTCAGGCCTATGGGAAGGAGGATTACACGAGCATCAGTATTCAACCGAATCCAGCCAGGGTTGGTTGAAGTGGAGGACGAGCTTGACAACCTGAGGATATCTGCTCCGTCCACGGGGAAACCTAGGGCTGTGAGACCCCCAGCCACTCCTCCAAATGAGTGGCATAGGGTTGAGCATCCCAAGTTTCCTTCCCCTCCTCCACCTTTGTCCAGATCTCAGAAGAGGCGCCGCCAACGATTCAGGCAGGCGATAAGAAGGGCTGAGGAAAAGACAGATTTGCTGGACGACCCAATGGTCGAAGATGACCCCAAGGGGGGGTTAAAGACGGAAGCTCTACCAGAAGAGCCTGAGGTTGAAATGCCTAAGGCTAGGAGAGTACACAAGCCCTTGGAAAGGACTGTGGAAGAGGCTATCATTGAGCCTCCTCCAAGGACTTTACCCAAGAAACAAGTTCCTGCGGGAAAGACGTACAAAGAGGCCGTTGCCAAGACGCCTCTGAAACAAGCTACTGTATCCAAGAAACAACCACTCTTGGAGAGGACCCTATAGGAGGCTAGGATTGAGCCTCCTCCAAGACAGGTGACGCTGCTCAAGAAGGCAGCCCTCCAACCAAGGAAGCCAGACTCGGGGGGCAAGTCAGGGTTGAATCCACAGGCAAAGGAGTTCAAACCTGGCCAGGGCCCCAATATGCATTGCAACATGGTGGTAATCCTGCCGGCAGAGCTGGAAGCCAAAGACGACGCTCCTATTGCCTTGGAGGGAGATTTTGTGGAAATGGGACAGACGGCCGAAATTTTGAACGAGTCCTCTGTAGGACTGAACGGGCCTTCAGTGATTGTGCTGAAGGACGAGACTGGGGGAAGGCCTGAGGATAGGGCAGCCAGCGTAATCTTTGAGAGGCCAAGCCCTGCAATGAACAAACACATCAAGCCCTTGTACATTGCTGGTTGCCTTGATGGAATGCCAGTCAACCGAATTCTGGTGGATAATGGGTCTGCCACCAATCTCATTCCTAGGTTCATGATGCAGAAGCTTGGGAAGACCGATCAAGACCTGGTCTCATGCACTTCAACCTTGACAGATTTGACAACACCTTTCTTTGTTGTTGATTCACGCTCTTCCTTCAACGTTCTATTGGGGAGAGATTGGATTCACTCCTGTCAAGCGGTTCCCTCAACCCTTCATCAGTGTCTCATTTTTTGGAATCTAGACGACGTGGAGGTCATATGGGCTGACCGCAGACCTTTCCAGGCCTCTACTAACCATGCAGAGGCCCATCTATACGACGAAGGGGTTGGTCCCATGAAAGTGGCAAGGCTTGACAAGTATGGCCGCCACAGAGTAGCCCCTATACATGGTAACAAATCAGCTGAAGAAGTGAAGGCACTTTTTCAGGAGTTAATCGGTCCTATGATCACGGAATCAAGTAGGCCGATTATAGCTTCCTTCAAACGCCCTTCCCAATGTCAGTAAACCCTTCAGAAGGAGAGAAGAGTGGGGCCCTTCAGGCCACGCTGTCGAAGTTTGAAGCCTACTTGCTTGAGAAGAGGCTTATGGGAAGTGAAGAATCAGAAGATGATCATTCGGCCTTTGCGGCCGAAGTGATCAATGAGGATGATAACCTGGTTGAAGATCTGGACGAAATCCGTCTGGAAGACCTTGAAGCAGCTCCAGCCAAGTTAGATGATTTGAGGGCTGACGTGCAAGATCCTTTGGAAGAAGTTAATCTGGGAGACCTAGAGAATCCCAGACCTGTGTATATAAGCCAACTTCTGCCAGAAGATGTCAAAGTAAAGTTCATCAAGCTCTTGAGGGAGTTCAAATCCTGCTTTGCTTGGGATTATGAGGAGCTTCCAGGTCTGTCCAGAGGTCTGGTGGAACACAAGCTGCCTATTCAACCAGGGTTCAGACCTTTCAAACAACCACCAAGGAGGATGTCCAATGAAGTCTATTTGCAAGTCAAGGACGAGATTGAACGCCTCTTTAACGCTGGGTTCATACGTACAGCCAGGTATGTCACTTGGCTCTCTAACATTGTGCCAGTCCTCAAGAAGAATGGCAAGGTCAGAGTATGTGTGGACTTCAGAAACCTCAATTTGGCATCCCCAAAGGACGAGTATCCAATGCCAGTTGCAGATCAGTTGGTAGATGGAGCTTCTGGTCACAAGGTTCTGTCCTTCATGGATGGGCATTCTGGTTACAATCAGATCTTCATTGATGAGGCCGATACGGCTAAGACTGCTTTTAGGTGTCCTGGAGCCCTAGGGACCTTTGAGTGGGTCGTAATGCCCTTCGGCCTAAAGAATGCAGGTGCCACATTCCAGAGAGCTATGAACGCCATATTTCACGATTTCATTGGCCGTTTCATGGAGATCTACATCGACGACATCGTAGTCAAGTCTCAGTCCTATGACGAACATTTGGATCACTTGAGGAGATCTTTCTTGAGGATGCAACAGTTCGACTTAAAGGTAAATCCTTTGAAGTGTGCCTTCGGAGTTTCCGCAGGCAAATTCCTTGGATTCTTAGTCCATAATAGAGGGATTGAGGTTGACAAGAACAAGGCCAAAGCAATCGTGGAAGCAAAGCCTCCTACCACCAAGAAGGAGTTGCAGAAGCTCTTGGGTTCATTTAACTTCTTGAGGAGGTTCATCTCAAACCTTGCAGGGAAGGTCCAGGTCTTTTCCCAACTCTTGAAGCTGAAGGACCAAGACACTTTTGTGTGGGAGGAAAGCCATCAGAAGGCCTTTGATGAGATCAAAGGCTATTTGGCTCAAGCTCCAGTCCTTATGACGCCCATCAAGAACAAACCCTTGAAGCTCTACATCTCAGCAGCTGAAGGCTCTATTGGAGGCCTTTTAGCTCAAGACAACGCTCAAGGAAAGGAATAGGCGGTTTATTATTTGAGTAGGTTGCTGACTCCATGTGAACGGAGATACAGTCCTATTGAAAAGATTTGTCTTGCCTTGTACTTTTCAGCAATAAAGTTGAGGCACTACATGCTTCCTGTTTTGGTTTACATCATGAGTAAAACAGACCTAGTTAAGTATTTGCTTTCTCGGCCCATCATGAGAGGCCGAATTGGCAAATGGTCTTTAGCTCTAATGGAATTCAGTTTCCAATACATTCCTCAAAAAGCTGTAAAGGGCCATGCCTTAGCAGATTTTCTTGCTGATCATCCATGCGTGGATATCGGCGACGAATCTGAGATAGGACTGAGTGCGCTTGAAATATCACCCACTCCTTGGACGTTGCTTTTTGATGGGTCAAGGACTTAGGAGGTCTCAGGCTGTGGGATAATTATTGTTTCTCCCCAAGGCCTGAGGACTGAACTGTCCTTTCAGTTTGATTTCCCATGTACCAATAATTAAGCCGGGTATGAAGCAGTCGTTATAGGCCTTGAGATCCTTTGAGATCTAGAGGCCAGGGAAGTAAGGGTTATTGGGGACTCACTCCTTGTGATCAATCACTTAGCAGGAGCATTCAAATGCTATAGTGAGGAGTTAGCTCCTTATTATATGGCAGCCGTACAGTTAATGCAAGATTTTGACAATGTCACCGTCAAACACGTCTCAAGGAGTAAGAACACTGAGGCCAACAGCTTGGCTCAGGCCTCAACAGGCCTAAAGCTCTCTCCAGGAACGATTCACAAGATCATCACAGTCCAGAAGAGATTGTTACCTTCTGTTAGGAGAAGGGGTCTAGGACTGGAGGTGTTTACTTCAGACTTCACTGGTGAAGAGTCAGACGATGAACCCGAGAACGATTGGCGTACACCTATCATCTCTGTCCTCAAGAGGCCTTACTTTAGTGCCTCTAGGAAGGTGAGAAGGAGGGCCATCAGTTACATCCTCGTTGGAGATGAATTGTACAAGAAAAGCCTTGAAGATGATTTGCTCTTAAGGTGTCTAGGGCGCCCGGAAGCCATGAAGGTTATGAGTGAGGTCCATGAAGGAGTCTGTGGAGCTCATCAATCAGGAATTAAGATGAGATGGCTAATCAGAAGGTATGGGTACTACTAGCCAACCATTTTGGAGGACTGTATCCGTTTTTCCAAAGGATGTCAGCCCTGTCAAGCCCATGGCCCAATTCAACATGCTCCTGCAGCTAATTACCATGCTGTGGTCAAACCTTGGCCATTTAGGGGCTGGGCTTTGGACGTCGTTGGAAAAATTTATCCTCCTTCTTCTGAAAATCATACTTACATCTTGGTAGCCACGGACTATTTCACTAAATGGGCAGAGGCAGTGCCATTGAAATCTGTGGATCAACAAGAGGTAATCAAGGTGATCAAGGAGAGAATCATCCATAGGTTTGGGTTGCCTGAACACTTGGTGGCAGATAGGGGTACAATTTTCATGGGTCAACAAGTGGTCAACTTTGCTGCACAGCAAAAGATCATTATGTCCAATTCTACTCCTTATTATGCTCAAGGAAATGGTCAGGCCGAGTCCACCAATAGGACTCTGGTCAATATTATTGAGAAGATGGTGGAGGATAACCCAAGGTCTTGACATGAGTTACTTTCTGAGGCCTTATGGGCCTACAGAACCTCAAAGAAGGAAGCTACCAATATAACTCCTTATATGTTGGTTTATGGGCATGATCCAGTCCTACCAATGGAGGTTGCAGTAAAATCAGCAAGGTTGGCGTATCAACATGGCCTCACTCCTGCAGATTATACTCAGGCCATGCTGATAGAATTGGAGGACTTGGATGAGGTCAGGCTCTCAGCCCTGGACCATATGTTGGTCCAGAAGAGGAGGGTTGCCAGGTCCTATGATAAACGTGTAAGGAAGAAGAGCTTCTCCGAAGGTGATTTGGTTTGGAAGGCTGTTTTTCCTCTAAATGAAAAGAACTCAAGATATGGCAAATGGTCTCCAACGTGGGAAGGACCTTACCAGATCTCCCAAGTCCTTAGAGGTAATGTGTATCTTCTTATGGACTTAAATGGTGGTTTGTTTAAACAGTTAACAAATGGAAAGTACTTGAAGCATCATTATCCTACTATGTGGGAGATGAGAGATTTTGGGGAAAGTCAAGTTGACAAGCCATAGAAGTGTTAACTAGCAAGGCCTGAACAGAGGCCAAGACCTGTTTTGCAAAAAACATAAAGACCTCAAGTTTAGGCCACAGCAGTATTATCCAAACCATACCAAAACCCTTGCCTTGGCCAAATCAAAGGGAAGTTCTAGACCAGGCAAGGAGCAGATAATACTAGTTATTACAAAACCAAACTTCAAAAGTAAAAGTTTTTGAGGACCAGACCTACAGAAGGCCTTCAAGACTGCTTTTGAGATTTGTCCAGGAGGTGTTGAGACTGGCAAGTTGGGCTTCAAATGTGTCCCGCTGCCCACGAAGGTTTGGGACCTCTTCAACCAGGAGGTTCAGCTTCATTTTCTGGCTTTTTGATCCAGCCTTCAGTTCTTCATGATGTTGGGCCAGAATCTTGGACTCCTTCCGAAAGTCTTCCATTCGGCCTTCAGCTTGTGCCAATTGGGTTTTGAGGTTTTGGATTTCAGTGGAGGTGGAAGTAATACTTGCCTCATTAACCTTGATGTCCTCCTTCAGCTGGTTCCATTCAGAACTGAATTTGGTGAACTCCATTTCAACCAAGTCCAATTCTGCCAACTTGGCATTAACCTTGTTAAGCTCGTGGTTGGAAGAATCATGGGACTTGATCATGGTAGGAAACTCTTTCTGGAAATAGTGAAGAGAGGTCTCCTCTGCACCCAAGGCCTGGGACTTTACAAGTACATCCATAGCCTTTTTGACATTTGAGGCTCGAGCAGGATGGGCAATTGCTTTGAAGTTTTGGAGGAGGGCCATTCTAAGGGCTGTTTTGGCTTCAGTGACTTCTTCTGCAGTGAATTCAGACTGTGATGTGGAGCCAAGACCACTACCTGAGGTGCCTGAAGTGGCCGCTTTCAGCATTTCTTGAGCAGATTTGAGCAGGAGGTCCAGGTCTTCGTCTTCTTCTTCCTCTGCTACATTGACAAGGCCAGGATTGACGGGAGGGTCATCTAGCAAGATGGGGTCCGCAATTGGAGACCTAGGTTTTTCTGGAGTCCAAGAGGATGCCTCATGTTCAGGTTCCTGCGCCGAGGTCTCAAGGCCTTTCTCTTCTGCTTCTATTTCCTCTTCCATATAGTCATCGAGTTCCTTGGGATCCAAGACAAGAGGGATTAGATGGTAATAAGGGGCCATGAAGGCTGGAGAATTCAGGTCGTAATACATCCTTACTATAGGATTGTGTTCGGTGGCAGAGATGGTGGTTTCTGAATCTACGGGTACTGCGGTCTTTCTCCTCAGACTTTGCCTTGTAGGGGTAGGGCTGGCCTTTTCTTCTTTGATCTTAGAGGCGCCCTGCATGGAAATAAATGTTAGTTGGAACATCCAGATCGGGAGAATTGCAGTAACAAGGACTGTGCAGACCTGCTCAGAGGGGTCAGATTCAGGTGAGCTAGTCTTCGCACCACTTCTCGTTCTACCAGCCACGGTGGTTTGAGGAGCCTACAAATGAGGAATAAGGAATGAGTGGCATATATGTTCAAGGAGTTAGTAGGTGCTAAAGAATTATACCTTTGGTGCCTGCCTACGTGCGAGCATTTTTGTCCTTTTGGGTTTTTGCGTTGTAGTTTCAGCAGGAAGATCCTCGGAGATGCTCTCTGGTCCTGAAAACAAGAAGACAATCAGTCCAAACCTCGACAAATTCAAGCACAGTTGATGCATTTAAACAGTAAAGATCTGGGGCTTACCTTTTCTTTTGGAAGTCAGGGAAGGAGAAGGACTGATCTGTCGCAAAGGAACAGTGATGCCTGGCTCAGGAGCACCAGTGGATTGAGGGAAGAGTTTGGTCAAAACATCCAGATAGGGAGCATGGAAGTGCATTCTTGTGTAGCCGCCCCACCAGCTATCAAATTTGGCTCCCTTATCGGTACGTTCTACGAAGGTGTGAAGGGCAAAGCTCTTCCTCAGATCAGGGAGAATGTTTCTAACCCGTTCCAGTTCTCTCGGTTGGATCACAGGCCTATCACTAAAGTCCTCATTCAGAGATTGATATGGAGGCAAAGGGGTAAGTTGACAGAGCCCAAACTGCCGAGCGAATTGGGCCACATTGTAGTATTCAACCCCACACTTGTAATTGGTTGGGGTGAAGGCCATTCCATACATCAGGTCCCGTGAAATCAGAAAGCTGCTCCAGATCTCAAAGTGATCATCGAAGTCATCCCCTGGGTCTGAAGCCCCTCTTTTTAACCACCAAGGTACGGTGTCTCTTTCAAATGGCAACCAGTTCTTTCCCAGTGTTATGAGTTCGTGGTAGAAGAATTTGAAGTAGGTCCCAAAGGCATATCGAGGTCCACGGGCCTCAGCATAATGGAGACCATAATAGGTGTTGTCTGATTTCTTGTTCATTGGGGGAGCGTACTTAGGAAAGTAGGAACACAGCCAAAGAGTCATGATCCATAGGGGGCCAGGGGCAAAAATGAACTTGTTATTGATTAATTCCTTCATGCCTCGGTAGAGGTGGGCCAGGACCAAGGGGCCTAGTGCCAGCTTCTGCCCTGAAGCTAGGGCACAGGCCAAGTCAATAAAATCCTTGGTAACTCTGTTCGCAGACACACAGAAAACAAACTTGTTCAACCAGTATAGGAGGAAGGCCACGTGTTCGTCATCCTCAACAGGGCCTTTCTTGGCGTAATGGTTTATGAAAGGGGCGTATGACAAGGGGTCTTTGTATTCAAAATAAGGGGTTTTCTGTGACAAGAAATAGTTGGCCTCTGTCCCATGTGGACGGAGGCCTGTCAGAAAAGCCAGATCTTGGAGAGTAGGGCTCATGAGGCCTACCTTAAAGTGAAAGGAGTTGGTGGTGACTGACCAGAATTGAGAGGCAGCAAGAAAGAGGTTCTTGTCCATGTCAATGATGGTTCAGCTGAGGAGTATGGCGTCTCTGATCCCGATCTGCTTCCATGAATCTCCTTTGGATTCCATCATTCGATCAAGCCATTCAACGTATTTGGCGTCAGGTCTGTGCCAGAGTTTGTTGGGGATGTCGGTGGTGAAGCGATTCCAGCCGAGGCATGGGGATTCGAAGGGGAGAACCTCACCTGCTAGTGGATACATAGGTGCAAGCTGAGAGGGGAACCCCAATTGGAAGGCAGGGCCAAGCCCAACTCTGTCGGCATTGGCGATCACTAGAACGTCGTTGGTGATCGCAATGTGTTCGTCGGCCATGATTTTTCGAATTTGCACCGAACGGCTGTTAGGGTTTGGTGGAGGAGCGTTGGCCTTATGTGTCGCCATTGTTGGGTTGTAGATCAGAGGCTCAGAAAGAAGAAGCAGGTGCTAGGGTTCTTTGTCTGGTTTCGTTTGAAGCAGGGAAGGATTATCAGAGAAGAAGAGAGAGAATGAAGGCCCAAGATTGGATTTTTATGGGTAACGGCGCAAGAATCAAGGAGTGCTATTGCGCCTCCCTCTCTCTCTCTCTCTGATATTTGTTTGGGTTGGACCTTTGATTGACGTGAAGAGTCCTGACGGCTTGGAAAGCTGCATGGCAGCCAATGCAAAGGCCTGGGGAGATGACACGTGTTCCCTAGGCCTAAGGAGGTGATAATTATGATTGCCATTAGGACTCTTCGGTGGGATTTTTATCTTGGAAACTGTTGGGATTTGGTTCAAATCAAAGCGGAAGAGTCCAAACTCAATTGAAAGACATACGTTGGAAATTAAAAAGTGGTTAGGCCTAATTATGGCCTGATTATCTTTTTTAATTTCTATGCTTGAAAGCTTGAAAGAGTTATTAGGCTGAGTAAGCCTGATTTTCTTTTATCTTTTCAAACCTAGTGGTAAGGACTCGTTTGGTTTGCCAAAAAACCGTGTTCTGTCCTAACTTTCAAGCCTAGATCTTGAACAAGATCAAGGCATGGGGGGGCATTGTTTACACCCGTTTTTGGCACCCAGTCCAAGGCCAACGTTGGACGGTTATTTGATTAAAGTTTAATTGAATTGGGTCATGGGTTGAAGAGTTATTGGACCAAAATTAGTGGGCCAAGACAAGATTACATGGGCCCAATTAATTCTGGTTTGATTTGGGCTTGAGTTTGAAGGTTCTTGGGCCTGTTTACATAAGGATTCGGTTAGCCCATGTTTTAGTCAGGTGGATCAGGTAAGAGTTTGGGCTAGTTAAGTTAAAAAGGCCATTTGATTTATTAAATGGCCCATTATCTAGGTGGCCCATAAAAGGTGGAAGGAAGTTAGAAAGTTGTTACCTGCCGAGGAGCTATTTGACCAAGTCAAGCGGCTGATTGTTCCAGAGTGCCCATGGAAGTAGGAGATGGGTTAGTGGGGGTTATTGCCACATGGCCATTTGACTTGTCAAATGGTCCATTATTCTTTGAAACCCACGGGAAAAGGGATGAGGTGACCCACTACCTCTTATTAACTGCCCATGATCTAAAATCAACATGGGGTGATTTCCATTTACTCCAGTAAACTTCCCACTATGGGGAATTGTCATAGGCAGATATTTGCAACTTCTTTCAACCGCCCATGATCCCATGCATGATGGAAGATCATGGGACACGTGTCACCTCAAGGAGCAAGGGCGGGAAATCCTTGCATGCAAGAACCGTGGAAGCTTAACCTATAAATACTAGAAGCAAAGAAGAAAAAGGGGTTCCCACACCAATCAAGCTCAACGCTTAAAAAACCAAAGCCTTCCCAGCGAAGCAATTATCTCTATTTTCTCACCTTTTACTCAATTACTTCACCAAGTAATTCGAGCTTCGTCTCTCTTGTATCCCAACTTTGTTATTACGAAACATAATAAAGTTATTCATATCTCTCTCTATCTCTTACTTTATTATTACGATATAGTAAAGTAGTTCTACGTTGTTACTTTCTTTCCTACACGGTTAGGAAATTACTATTGTTTAATTAATTTCCTCAAGTATGCTGCGGGAACACCAGCAGATGCATGGAAGGACACTCAATTTTCAGTTTATGGTGACCCCAACGAGCCTCTTACATCACTAGTCGTCGGCCCACACTTCCTGATATCAACTCTCTACCAATTATGCCCCATTGAGGTACCGTATGCCCCATGCATTTCTCCGTTACAGTATTATATATGTACTAGCTACTCTAGTCGATCTGTATATAATAGTATCAACTACTCGATCGATCTAGCCTGTATAAATTAGGGTAAATTCCAGATACACCCCCTGTACTTTGGTCATTTTTCAACTACACCCCCTTTACTTCATTTTTAATCACTCGCACCCCTTGTACTTAAGACTGGTTTGGAACTGTTAGTATTTCCGTCCAAAGTAACGAAAAGACTGAAATACCCATTCGTATTCCCTTTCTTTGAAAAATCATAACTTATTCATATAAGGTCCAAAAATACTCAAACCAGCGCCCAAACTTACGTAACATCCATGTGTATCTACTGTAAAAATTGAAAGATTAGTTATCAACCAAATATTCTCCAAATTTTAAAAGAACAAGCTGTTCTACAGAAAAACAGGGCAGCCAAACATGTCTTTGTAGAAAATCCATAATTAATTCATTTCAACTCCAAAAATATTGAAACCAACTCTCAAAGTTTTGTAACGTAAGTATTATTCTCAGTAAAAATATCAGATTCATAACTTAATAGGATAGTTCCCAGAAATAAAAAGAAGATGGCTCTGCCCAGATTTCGAAACATGTGTATCAGTCCACATTCCGAAAATCATAACTAATTCTGTATTGATCGGTTTTGCATGTTCTTGGTATCAAAATCTTCGTCTTTAAACTTACTTTAAAAGTTATGAAGACTTAAAAAATTGAATCATAGCAGAAGGTTTCTCAAAATACGAATTTGTGATGGTCCAGAAAGCTGTCAGGAAAGTTTAAGAAGTTACCGGCAAGAAAATAAGTTTTCCGATGAGAGAATGGTGACGGGAGGTGGTGGCTCGTGGTGGAACTGAGGTGAGGGGTGGAGAACACCATCCTCCTCCTCTTTCTTCAAATTTCGTAGCTCCCTCCCTCAAAAATTAAAATACATGTTTGACTAGTTTTTACCAAGATGATAAAAAAATTGTTATAACCAAATATATTTACACATGCATGAGTGTAATTCTAGGTGTCAAATTGGCCATGCCATGTGTCTATAAGCGTGACATGTGTCCTTGCATGCGCAAGTGGTCCCCGACGCCCGAGCGCACGCGTAGCCGAGAAGCTGTCCGAGTTTCGGTCTCAGAAAAATATGAAATTCGCACAGTACACTAAATAAATTATTCTAAGAATAACCTCATTCTCGGAATTTCAAGGAAAAATCCAGAACACAGAGATTTGAAATGCCTGGCCGATTGACTTGTAAAATATGTTCGTGACTCCGTCCGCGACCAATAATTAATGGTAGTGACGAATTATCATTGTACTAATATTTTTAACGTGAGGGCTTTGAGGCTCTCACAGTATATATATTGGATGTAAATGGGTTTTGGGGGCAATTTGGTCTTAGAAAAGATGTTTTAGAAGGGAAAATTCCCGCCAACAAGCCATTACCTGTTTTTTCGTTATTTTGGACGGAAATACTAACAGTTCCAAACCAGTCTTAAGTACAAGGGGTGCGAGTGATTAAAAATGAAGTAGATGGGGTGTAGTTGAAAAATGACCAAAGTACAGGGGGTGTATCTGGAATTTACCCTATAAATTAATGTAATGTATTTTCGTCGGTGCACGACTCTGATATAGTACTCATTGAGCGATCCAAGAACACATGTAGGGGTTCGATTTATCGGGGCCTTGACTGTGGTGTCCGGTTAGGTTCCTTCCTCCGTTGCTCCGTTCGTCTGTCGCCTGACCTGCAACAAGTCACTAGGGCTTTGGTTGCCCAGTGACCCTCCGACGATCAGGTTAGATCTCAGGGAAGGTGTTTAGGTCTAGGGTTAGGATAGTATTGCGTACCTTTCTCAGGTGGGTATCACTTTGTATTTATAGACCTAGGTTTGCTTGATCTTCACGCTAGCGCGTGGTGAGTACGCTCGGGTAACCGCCTCGGGTGACATCACATATGACGAGGGGGGCGAGGTGGTTACGGAGCACATGGGACAGATCTTAATGATTGTGCCAGCTGCATGGGGAGCATGATCCCCATGGGTCCCACTCACAGAAACCGTTACCGCCTGGAAGCCTTTGGAAGCATGGGAACATGCAGTGAACCGAGGCTCCGAAGTAGATGACAACCGAAGCCCGGGAAACGACCGAGGTGCATCCCGAAGAGAGCTAGTCAGAAGACCTCGGCCCGTACCCTAGCCGCTGGTTTAGTGTTCGTAGCCCGGTTACCGAGCCGATAACCGAGGGCCCTACAATAGCCCCTCAACTTCCGGAGTGCCATTCTGGTCTTCGGGGAGTTGACCCCTCTGATGGACTAGCGAAACCGGGCTTTTAACCGATGGAATGCTTTGGAGAAGAACCGAGCGTCCTTTGGGAGAGCCGAATCACCTACTTCTGCCCTAGGAGCCACGTGTCAGTCATCGCCGGAATGAGTGACATCATGCGTCGCCTCGGCACGTGAAATGTCAGTTGATTGGTACGAAACGCCCAGTCAGGGCACGTGTCGAAGCGTGAATGGCTCGGTACGCGGCGCGCCTGACTTCGGTTCAGAACTCTGATTGCTGACCGTTTGATGAAGACACGCGTTGAAGATCCAACGGTTCGGTTGGCGACGCTTCGTTTCCCGCGCGACTCCTCGTACGCTCCACTATAAATTCGGACCATTTGGAGAGAGAAAGCTACTGGAACCCTCTGACGCCGTCGAACCGCCGCCGCCGTGTTTTGCAAACTTTGGATCGCGATTTCGAGCACTTTGGCAGCAGATCTCCTCTCCAGACTTGGGTATGTTGATCTTTGCTAATCAATCTTCAAGTCTTAGTACTTTTATTCGTATTTTTCAACGTTTTCTGAGCGCATTGGGACGGGAACGCCACCTGCAACCGTCTGGTGCGCGGCGGCGCTGGCGCCCGCCGCTGCTGTTCTTGTTCTTTCCGAGGCCCATATTCTTCCCGAGGCCTAGATTCTTCCCGAGGCCTATCTTCAACCTTTGGACAAATGAAAGATGTAGTTGTTTCCCGAGGACCCTTTCCGAGGAGGGAAGAGTCTTTAAGAATGACCGAGGACCGTAGATTCCGAAGAGTGAGGACCATCTCGCCCCGAGCGCTAGGACCTTTTGCTCTCCCCTAGGCATATAGCTAACGGGTTTTGCACATTTTCCTTGTTTTCTTGGTCAGGGGCGAATGGTCATTGAACTCTCCTCGGACAGCTCCAGTAGTTCCGACGATCCCTTGGTAGACGTCATCTTTCAAGAGCTTTGGAGGGAGAGGTTTTACCGAATCCCGGTCGACCAGATTGAGCCTGCCAACCCTAACCGAGCCCCTCGTGAGATTACTTCACTTGACCCTTGGGAGATGGAGGACCCGAGTACGTCGGACCACGGGCCGGGTCCGTTCGAAAATGCGCCCGAGGAAATCCAGGGACGCCGAAGACCGATGAGGCCCTGCACGTTTAAGAATAAATACTTCACCGGGGATCCCGCAGCTTATGCCGAGTTCAAGAGGCTCTACAGCATCCCTCCTGACGTTGAGGTTCGGCTACTCGAAAACACCGACCCAAAGAACCTTCCGCATCGGTCGGGGGAGTTGATCTTCCCCCTGATGGCCATATGCGAGGGGGGGTTTTCCCTCCACCAATTCATACGTCGGGTGCTTCGAACCCTCAACCTTACCTCCTCCCAGCTCACGGTGAATTCTTACCGAATTATTACCAGCATCATTGAGCTGAGGAGGCAGTTTAACCTGGTGTTCGGTATTGAGGAGCTCTTCGGTGTCTATCTCCTGGGGGTTAACCGAGGCCACAACCGACACTATCTCTCCTGCAGATCAGGGAATGACACATTCTTGATCGATCATCTACCGGACTCCGAGGAGTGGGCGAGTATCTATGTCTCGGTCACCGGGAACTTCATGTTCGGGCCCGGGGAGACCATAGATATAGTCACTACAGTCCCATTTGAGATCGGAGTTCCTGGTCGGTAACCTACCCTTCGGTAGTGAACTTATTTTAATAAACGCTTTTTCTTGTAAATTTGTACTGATTTCTCCTTGTTTTTGACAACTTTTTGCAGCCGAAGGCACCGTTCAGGAGCTTCGGGAGAGAGCCGTCCGTTCTCAGATAACCGCCGCCTACGCAATCCCAATCACCAGCCGTTACGCCCCTCAGCTCCTTGGTTACGTCCCCTCGTATACCAGTTACTTAAAGAAGAAACCGAGGAAGCAGGGGACGTCGAGGGCAGGACGAGGGGGCAGAGGAGGAGGACGAAGGGGAGGAGGAGGAGCGGGGAGAGGTGGCAGAGGAAGCGCTTCTGGGACCGAGGGCAGCAGCTCCGAGCCCCAAGGCATCATAAGAGAGGCAGTTGACCGAGAGACGCCCGAGAGGACCGGCCTGAGCGGCGAGATGTCAGACCATGGAGCTCGGGAGGTGCTAAACCTCAGGCGTCGGACGTCAAGGGGCCGAGGCCGAGGTTCAGCCACAAGTACACCTGGTGCTGGGACCTCGGTGGTGACCCCTGTTTCTCCGCGGGAGCCCCCGGCGAAGAGGACTCGGCACGAGGGGGAAGGAAGCGGCCGAGGCAAGGAGAAGGAAACTTCTCGGATAACCGAGGGGGAGGAGAGGGCGGAGGAGCAGGACCGAGGGTCTGCAGAGAGGACTGAGGGGGGGACCTGGGTCCCTGCCACGGAGGTTCCTTGGGCCCCGGAATTCTGTCACTATGCTGGGCGCCAGATCCACCATGCGGATAGCGTGTCAAACCTCGGTACAGCGTTTGGGATGCTCCGTGGCTGCATTCTTCCTAGGGACGCCCGGGCTGTCCAAGGATTGACCGAGGACCTCACCGCGGAGATAGCTCAGGCCCTTTTCACTGTAAGCTTGTTACTTTCCACTTTATTGTTGTTAGCTAAGTCCATATTTGTGATTCTTCTTTGGCTCTCTGCTCGCAGGCTGGAGCTCGGGCCTTGGCTATAAACGACCGATACAAAGGTCAAGAGCTAGAGATGAATGAGCTGAAGAGGGCTCTTGCGCAGAGAGAGGACGACCTGAAGGTGGCTCGGGAGACCTGCAATCTCTATCTTGCAGACTTTCAAAGGTGCGACAGGGAGAGGGTGGGAGCCGAAGCCCGTGTTGCAAAGGCCGAGGAGGATGTCACCACACTGAGGGTTACCCGAGCAACTGAGGTTGAAGCTGCTAAGAACAGGGGCTATGACGAAGGTTGGGTCGCAGCCGGGGTAGAGTACCAGAAGCAGGTTCGGGAGATTGAGGCCGAGCTTTACAGGGATCGTTTCGTGGACGGGCTTCGGTTTGGTCACGAGACTCTTTTGAGTAAGCTCGATCTCCCAGCCGACTCCGAACTCCGGGTCCTTCCCGAGGTGCCACCCGAAGAGGTTGTAGCGCCCGAGGAAGAAGAAGAGGAGGGCGAGCAGGTGCAAAACCCCGAGGCAGGTATTCAGACTGCTCCTGTTGCCGTTGCTTCGACCGAGGAGGGTACCCAGACCGCTCCTATTGCCGTTGCCTCAACCGAGGATGGAGCCCAGACCCCTCTGCCCCCCAATGCTTAGGATTTTGACTTCTTTTGTTTCACATTTGGCTGGACGGCTCCAAACATTTGGATTTTGCCGTTCCAGGGTTTGTAAATGTTTTTTGCTAAGTAGGTACCGAACTGATAACCGAAGTCTTGTTTGGATTTTAAACTTGCAATCCTCTTTACTGCTTTTGAATGAACGGTTTCATCCGCTTCAATGCCTTGTTTATTTCTGAGAAGCTCGAATGGTTTTTACGCTTGTAACCGAAGGGAGCCTCATGCCCCTGCTTCTGTTGAAATGTTGTGGAGTAGCAACAGATTTTAGCCGAAGCATTAACCGAGGAGGTTTTCAAAAATTCATTTCAAACCTAAGTAAGGCAGAATATAGGATTGAGTAAGCTAAAACGAAGCAAAGTAGTTAGCAATTTTTGAATTTTGCATGCCCCTGCTTTGTTTTAACTGACGCCGAGCCGAAGGGAGTAAACCGAAGCAACTCATTGGGGCGTTGCTATTTAGATTAGGGCTAGGGTCCTGAAGTGGGAATGGCATCGGCCATGACTTCGGGACGTAGCGAATCTAAATAGTGCGTGACTTATTGGGGGGGTCGGTGTAAGGGACTCGGGATTAATACCGAGTGTCCTTATCGCCGGCGTCCGAAAGTCCGAAACGACCGAAGAGGCCGTGGTGACTTGGTGGGGGATCTGTCCGAGGAATATCCCGCGGAGGACAGTCCCTGAAGTCAGGATAAAACGATTCACACAACGGCAAACCGAGTACGAAGAGTAAGTGACAAGATTAGACTAGTGATAAACAAGAGATTCTCATTAAAAAACTGTCGTAGAATCAGGCCATTACAAGAGTAGTTTGGTTCTAATCACATGTTGACAAGAAACGAAAATTGTTCGAAGAAATGAATCCGAAGAGTCCGAAGCCTGTCTACCCATAGAATTTCTTCAGGTTATTGGCGTTCCAGGTCTTGGCGATTGGGGAGCCGTCTAGCTTCTCTAGCTTGTAGTTTCCCGAGCCGAGGTGTTTTAGGACTCGGAAGGGGCCCTCCCAATTAGGCATCAGCTTCCTCTTTTTGGACTTATCCACCACCTTTTTCCAGACAAGGTCGTCCGGCTTGAATGACCGAAGGCGGACGCTTCGGTTGTAGCCCTTGGCAACCTCTTGCTGATAAGAAGCTAGTTTGATCCTGGCATTCTCCCGTTCTTCTTCGGCCAGATCGAGGTCCGCAGCAATGTTCTCATCATTAACTTCCTCGTCGAAATCTTCGGTTCGGATCGTCGGGAGCCCGACCTGGAGGGGGATTACAGCTTCCATTCCAAATGCCAGGGAGAAGGGGGTTCGGCCAGTAGATCGCCGAGGCGTTGTACGGTAGCCCCAGAGTACCCGAGGGAGCTCTTCGGCCCATTTGCCCCGGCGTGACTCGAGCCGGCGCTTGAGTCCTGACGAGATTGCTTTGTTTGCAGCTTCGGCTTGCCCGTTGCCCTGGGGGTAGTACGGAGTGGAAGTGTCCCATTTGATGCCAAATTCATCCAGGAGTGCTCGGTACTTTTGACCGGTGAACTGGCTGCCGTTGTCGGTTAAGATGGCGAAGGGTACACTGAAGCGAGAAATTATGTTTCTCCACACGAAGCGCATGATGTCCGACTCTTCAACCGTGACCAATGGTTCGGCCTCGACCCACTTGGAGAAATAGTCGGTGGCGGTTAAGAGGAACTTGAATCCTCCAGGAGCGACGGGAAGCTTGCCGACGATGTCCATGCCCCACTGGGAGAAGGGCCATGGGCTGGTGAGAGGGCTGAGATCCCGAGCCGGTTGATGTATGATGGGAGCGAACATTTGACACTTCTTGCAACGCTTCACAAAATCTTCAGAGTCCTTCTTCATTGTTGGCCACCAGTACCCTTGGGTAATTGCTCGGTGAGCGATGGAGCGTCCACCGGAGTGGCAACCGCTGTCACCGGCGTGTAGTTCCTCGATGATCCCGGGGACCTGGTGGGGGTGTGCAACCAATAGATAGGGGCCGGTGAACGACCGTCGGTAGAGCTTTCCATTCGGATTGAGCCAGAAGAGGGCGGCCTTGTTGCGGAGTCGGTGGGCGTCCTTCTTGTCGTTTGGTAGGGTGTCGTCGCGTAGGTAGCCGATGATCTCATCCATCCAGCTCGGACCAAGCTCCACGTTTAATATCTCATGACTGAGTACTTCAAGCTCGAAGCTCGGTTTGCCGATGGAGCTAAAGGAGATGGAGCGTTGTCCTGAAGCGGCGCAGGCCGTAGCAAGTCCGGCGAGGGCGTCGGCGTGAGCGTTTTGGTCCCTCGGGATGTGTTCGACGCGGATAGCTCGGAAGCTTTTGAGGAGCCGAACGGTAGAGTTCAGGTAAGTACGCATCCGATCGTCCCGAGCCTCATACTCCTCGGAGAGCTGGTTGACAACCAGCTGTGAATCACTGTAGAGAACAAGCTCTTCAATTCCAAGGGCTTCGGCAGTCTTGAGTCCGGAGATGAGCGCTTCATACTCAGCCTCGTTGTTTGAGGCCGGAAAGTTGATAGAGATGGAGCTTTCATGTAATACGCCAGAAGGAGAGAGGAGGACGATCCCAGCCCCGGCGCCTCGGCTGTTTGAGGCGCCATCAACATACATTTTCCAAACATCGCCATGGAAGAGCTTCCAGGCGGTGCTGGGACGTGCTTGGAGAACGGCTTCGGGGCGGGGGGCTGGATTTGAAGCGAGGACGTCGGTCGGGGTGAGCTCGGCGATGAAGTCGGCGAGTGCCTGGGCTTTAATCGCCGTTCTTGGTTGAAAGTGAATCTCGTAATTGGCCAGTTCGACGGCCCATTGGGAGATTCGGTTCGAGAGGTCAGCTTTTCGGAGGAGAGACTTCAGAGGATACTCGGTTAATACGATAATGCGGTGGGATTGGAAGTACGGGGCGAGCTTCCGAGACGCGGAGACAAGGGCAAGAACAAGCTTTTCCAAGGGAAGATAACGTGTCTCGGCAGGCGTCATCGTCTTGCTAGAATAATAAATCGGCTGATGGTCGCGTTCTTCCTGCCGGACGAGGACCGAGCTTATGGCGTGCGCCGAGACAGCGAGATAAATGAACAGGTCTTCCTGGTCCCGAGGAGTGACGAGGAGAGGGGCCTTGGAGAGGTATTCCTTCAGCTGCTGTAGAGCTCGGTCGCACTCGTCGGTCCAATTGAAGCTGCGCCGGCTCCCCTTCAGGAGGGCAAAGAATGGTTTGCACTTGTCGGAAGATCGGCTAATAAACCTGTTGAGGGCGGCGGCCATGCCGGTTAGACGCTGCACATCTCTCTTGTTATGGGGGGCCGAGAGTTTTTCGATTGCTGTAAGTTGTGCAGGGTCGGCCTCAATACCTCGGCGGGAGACAAGATGCCCGAGGAACTTGCCAGAGCTCACACCGAAGGCGTATTTCTCGGCGTTAAGGCGAAGCTTGTGCGTCTTCAGAATCTCAAATGCCTCGGCGAGGTGGGTGAGATGGTCGCCGGCCATCATGCTTTTAACCACCATGTCGTCGATGTAGGCCATCATAGTATCCCCCAGCAGACGCTCGAACATCTTGGTTATCACTCTTTGGAAGGTTGCTCCGGCGTTTTTAAGGCCGAAGGGCATGACAAAATAACCGAAGATGCCGTGGGGGGTGATGAAGGCCGTGTTCTCGACGTCGCCGTCGCTCATGGCGATTTGATGGTAGCCCCGGTAGGCATCCATGAAACTAAGTCTGGCGTGGCCAGCCGTGGCATCGACGAGCTGATCTATTCGGGGGAGGGGGAAGAAGTCCTTCGGGCAGGCGTCGTTGAGATTTGAATAATCAACGCAGACTCGCCATTTCCCGTTTTTCTTCTTGACCACCACGGTGTTGGCCAACCACTTGGGGTATTGCACTTCTCGTACGGCTCCCGCGTTTAGGAGTCGGTTGACCTCGTCTATAACGGCGTCGGAATGGACCGGGGAGGATCGCCGAGCTTTCTGGATGACCGGACGCTTTGTTCGGTCGATATTGAGCTCGTGGCAGATGAATTTTGGATCGACCCCGGGCATTTTGTAGGGTGTCCATGCAAAGACCTCAATGTTGCTCTTAAGGAAGTTCACCATGTCATTCCGCTCGGTTTCTGAGAGTGAGGAACCGACAAGGAAGAAACGGGAACCATCCTCGGTTAGAGGGATGGTGACAAGATCTTCAACTGCCTTCTCGTCGGTGGGTCTCCCGACGTCTTCGAGGACCGGAGCCTCCGGTACCTCGATGAAGTTCACCCTGGAAGTCTGTTTGCTGCTTCGGACAGCATTGACATAGCAGCGCTTGGAGGTGGTTTGGTCGCCGTACAGATCTTCCTGTCGTCCGTTGGCACCGATGAACCGGACCACCTGGTGATAAGTAGAGGCGACAGCCTTTAACTTGTGGAGCCAGGTGCGGCCAACGATGGCGTTATAGGGGCTTGGGACATCGACTACGACGAACTCCATATCGAGCACGACCGAGCCGGAGCGGACAGGTAGGGTAATCAAACCGACGGGCCAGACCGGAGCTCCGTTGAAACCTATGAGGGGGACCTCGGAGGGACGGAGATCGGCGTCTGAGAGCTTCAAATCTTTAAACAAGGAGTAGTACATAACCTCGGCCGAGCTCCCCTGATCCACGAGAACACGTCGGACGTTGAAGGTACCTATGCGCATTGTGACCACAAGGGCGTCGTTGTGTGGAAGTTGGACGCGCGCAAGGTCCTTCTCGGTGAACGTGATAGTCCATTTGGATCCGTCGTCGGTTCGGGGACGTTTGGGCTCGGGACCGACGAGCATGACCTGTTTAGAAGAGGAAGCGTCGTTCAACTCGGCGCGGATTATACGGGCTGCTTCAGAGTTGAGAGGGCCGTGGATAACGTTAATCGTCTGGATCTCCTCTTCGGCTCTTGTTTCGGCATTCTGCGCCTGTGCTCTCGTTTTCTCATGATCTATGAAGTTGTTGAGATGGCCACCAAGGACTAGCTGCTCCAGGTAGGCCTTGAAGGGCCTGCAAGCGGTTGTAAAGTGTCCTTGCTCGTTGTGGTAGCTACATCGGACTATCGGGTTTTTGATTTTCCCGTTCTCGGTACCGAGTTTTTGGTTGGGGAAGGAGAAAAATGGTTGATCCTTTACTTGGTCGATAATCCTGTAGATGGGCATAGTAAAGACGGTTTTCTCGGCACTGAAGTCTCCTTGCTTCGGTTCCTTCCTCGGGGACTGCTTGATATTGTTGACTTGCTTCTTCGGTGTTGTAGCCGAGGCTGGAGCTGGAGCGGACACCGGAGTAAACGGTGCCTTGGAGCTCGTTGACTTCCCCATGCCCCTCTCTGCTTTGGTTTCGATAAGCTGGCACCAACCTTCGATTCGAGTCATGAGATCCTTCATGGAGTTTGGCTTGTGCCGAGCGAGATCGTCGTAAACCTGCTCGTCCTGGGCGGTTAGGCCGAGCTTGAAACCGCGGGCGGAGATGACACCGTCGCATCCTTCGATTTCGTTGAACAGTTCCCAGTAGCGACCGGCATATTGGCGGAGCGTCTCGTCGGTCCGCTTGCGTAGGGCGAGAAGGGAGTCGATCTCCTTTTCGTGCTTGTTGCTCGTGACAAACCGGGCCATAAAAGCGTCACAGAGAGAATCGAAGGAAGAGATCGATCTGGCAGGAAGCTGGTTGAACCAAGTTAGGCCCAGGTTGCCGAGGCTGGCGGGGAAGACCTTACAGAGGAAGGCGTCGTCCGAAGGCTCATTGCGAAGGAAAAGAGACATGACCATCTTGTACTGAACCAAATGAGTGTATGCCTCGGTTTTGCCGTCGTACTTTGCAAATTTGGGTTGGGTGAAGCCTTTCGGGGGGGTGACCGAGTCGATCTCCCTAACGAAAGGAGAGGTTGAGAGTCTCTCGAGACGGGCGTCCCGGTGGGGTCGGATCGAACGGTCGAGACCGTCTGGACCCCCGGTCGCGGTATGTTTCTTCGGCAGCGGTCGGTCCTGTCTTTCGTACTCCTTCCGCTTCGGTTGGGAGTTCCCTGACCGTTGAGGAGATCTCTCGTACTCTCTTCGCTTCGGTTGGGAGTTCCCTGACCGTTGGGGAGATCTCTCGTACCGCTGCTTCTTGTAGCTATCTCGAGCGTAGGGCTCGAGGCGCTCGGTGTTTTGGCTTCCTCCACCCAGCCTTTTGTAACCATCTTTGGGGTGGTGGACGAGTGGACTCTTTGAACGAGGGCCCTTGTGTCGCTCACGATACCCTTTTGTTTGGAACTCCAATAGGGCGTTGTTTTCGTTAGCAAAACTTGGGGTGGTCTCCCGACGGCGCTCCTTGGATATGATAGGGTGGGTGGAGGAGGCGGAGACGCTTCCGCCACCAAGCCTTTCGAAGGCGGATCGCTTCCCTCGAGGACCCTTTGGATTAGGGGAGCGGGAGCGCTCCCCTCGTTCAACGTCCCTTTCGTTACGACCCTCGCCTGGTGGTTCGAGGCGGTCCTTGATTCCTGGTGGTTCGAGGCGGTCCTTGACCGAAGGACGGGATCGGTGTTCGACCATCTGTCCTCCGTCACGGCTGCGGGGAGGGCTGTGGTGGCTTCGTCTTCCGCCACGGCCTCCGGAGGAATGAGACGGGGACATTTGGAGGAGGTGTTTGATCTCTGCCAACTCGTCTCGGACGCTCCTGTCGCGCTCCACCACTGTCGTGAGGTCGTCGAGCTTCCGTTCCAGATGGCGGATGTAGGATTGGAGTTCGGCCGGAGCCCCAGCCTCCTGAGCCGAAGTCCCTGCTGTGAGTCCGACGGACATGTGGGCCTTTCCAGGAGCGCCTGTTCCGCCGGACGCCAGGTCCCTGAGATCTCCGGGGCCGTAGGGGGTCTCAGTGCGGTGTACATCATCGATTTCCACCATGGTTGGGTTGGAGAGCTTTGAACGGAACCTTTGTGAGGAAGAAGGTGATTGAATGAAGAACAGCTAGGTCCCCAGCAGAGTCGCCAATTGTAGGGGTTCGATTTATCGGGGCCTTGACTGTGGTGTCCGGTTAGGTTCCTTCCTCCGTTGCTCCGTTCGTCCGTCGCCTGACCTGCAACAAGTCACTAGGGCTTTGGTTGCCCAGTGACCCTCCGACGATCAGGTTAGATCTCAGGGAAGGTGTTTAGGTCTAGGGTTAGGATAGTATTGCGTACCTTTCTCAGGTGGGTATCACTTTGTATTTATAGACCTAGGTTTGCTTGATCTTCACGCTAGCGCGTGGTGAGTACGCTCGGGTAACCGCCTCGGGTGACATCACATATGACGAGGGGGGCGAGGTGGTTACGGAGCACATGGGACAGATCTCAATGATTGTGCCAGCTGCATGGGGAGCATGATCCCCATGGGTCCCACTCACAGAAACCGTTACCGCCTGGAAGCCTTTGGAAGCATGGGAACATGCAGTGAACCGAGGCTCCGAAGTAGATGACAATCGAAGCCCGGAAAACGACCGAGGTGCATCCCGAAGAGAGCTAGTCAGAAGACCTCGGCCCGTACCCTAGCCGCTGGTTTAGTGTTCGTAGCCCGGTTACCGAGCCGATAACCGAGGGCCCTACAACACACATGCTTCTAAGCTAATGTCCAATGACATTACTCTCTCCCACGTTCGTAATGGGTCAGCCCTACTCATTGAGTGATCCAAGAACACGAAAAATTATTTAATTCCATTGGGGCGCAGTGCCCCAAGACCTCCTTCCACCACACATTTTGGTGTGAGACCCAAAATAAGTGTGTCTCATTCAATGTGTGATTTAAAAGAGTCTGGGGCACAGCGGGTGGGTGCCCGAGGGGCATGGAATAATCTCTCTTAGGAACACATGCTTGTAGACTAATGTCCAATGAAATTACTCTCTCTCACGTTCATAATTTTGCATTGTCGTTTAATTCACAGGACTTTACACTAGCACCACTAATGGTGAGGCCGGGATCATTGTTCATCGAAGACCTACACAAGATAAAGAAGTTCACAGACGAAGGATTTGGATCCGTCACACGAGTGTATGTTGTTTGTGAGCAGGATAAATGCATCCCACCAGAGTTCCAACGATGGATGATAGAGAATAACCCAGTGAAAGAGGTGAAGGTGATTGAAGAAGCAGACCACATGCCAATGTTTTCAGCCCCAGAAAAGCTATGCAAATGCCTGTTGGAGATCGCTGCTTATAAATACAGTACTTGATAAAACCGTTTTCAGCAGCAATATTGAGTAGTGGCTAATGAGCGCGCGTGATATTCTATTGGTCTTTTTATTGCATATGTAGTTAATGTGTTTGGTGTAATAATGGCTCTTTTGGACTTACCTCCGGACTACAGCGGGCTATGTCTTTGCGTCCAGTGAATAATTTAGTTGGACAGAAATTCAAATCTATATAATAAGGGAGAATGATTTTTTAATCTTATCTCTCTATAAATCCTAATCATTGATTTACTCCATCAATCTTACGGCTCTCCCTCTCTCTCTCAAACAATAGTAACTGCACAAATGCCACTAATTAGATCTCACATTCAAAATTCATATCTTACTCTCCTCCTCCTCCTCCTCCTCTCTCTCTCTCTCTCTCACACACTCACACACACACATCTTCTTCTAGCTCTCCGATCCCAAAGCCAACCCCTCCCCCCCCCCCCCCCCCCCGTGATTTTCTTTGAGACTGACCACCCTTTAAGAACGAACACCCCTCTAGATCAATTTTGGTCACGAATCCAATCAATGACTCCTCCTTTCCTCCCTCTCTCTCTCATTTCAATCACAAAGCAAGTCTATTTCTGGCATTCTCTCTCTCTTAAATACACACACTCCCAATGGCAGCCGATTCAAAACCAGATTGACTCCATTTTTTTTCTCAGATTGCAAAGCTCCCACCATTGTCGAATCTATAACAGGATTGTCAACCTTTGGGTCGAGATTTGATTTTGCAATGATTCTCTCTCTCTCTGGGTCGAGATTTGATTTTGCAATGATTCTCTCTCTCTCACACACACACATCTTCCTCTAGCTCGGTACGTACTTCAACCCGTGCTTTTCTTTGAGACCGACCACCCTTTGAGAATGAACACCCCTCTAGATCAATTTTGGTCACGAATCCAATCAATGACTCCTCTCTCTCTCTCTCTCTCTCTCTCTCTCTCTCTCATTTCAATCACGAAGCAAGTCTATTTCAGGCGCTCTCTCTCTCTTAAATACACACACTCCCAATGGCAGCCGATTCGAACTAGATTGACTCCATTTTTTTCTCAGATTGCAAAGCTCCCACCATTGTCCAATTTGTAACAAAATTGTCTACCTTTGGGTCGAGATTTGATTTTGCAATGATTCTCTTACCCCCCCCTCCCCCGCCAAAATAAATAAATAATAATAATAATAATAACCAAACGTTCCATATTTTGTGTGTGTGTGTGTGCGCGCGCTATTTTGAAATTTTGAACGAGCCCACGGTGTTGCATGAACAGGTTGATTCTTTGTTCACGGTTACAGTGTTTATTTGCATGTATGCTGATTGTTCGATCTGCGTCTTCGGGCACGAGCATGAACTAAAAGAACTCTATTTGAACCTAATTAAAAATAATAATATTCTCGTATAAATCAGTTTCGTTGGCCGGGGGTCATTTTAATTGTATTCAAAATGCATTGCGCCGTGCCTTCAGTCACGGGCAAACCCTAGTTACATTATAAGGGAAGTTTTTTTTCAAAACTAGAATGATTTTATCAATAACAATCAACCCAAAATATTACTAACAAAGATGGTTATCTTTCCCTAAGGAAAATAATAATCAAACAGAAGATCTAGCTTCCCAAGTCTTAACACTAAAACCTCGGACCCCGAAACTTGCTAACCAGGTGATCGCTGAACGAAATGTTAATCGCATTTTCGAAACTATTTAATATGGTTCACGCTAGATTTTATTTGCACCTCATAATTTGAGTCCCACGTTTTTTAGTGAAAGGGCAGGAAATTCATTTATATGAAAAATTCAAATTCAACTCTATTCCTACAAAAATTTGCTTTTACGAATAAGTGGAACACAAATTTCTCTCCAATCCCTATGAGTGTGAGAAGGACTCTAACAACATTACAGTTGCCAAATCCTTTTTTTTTTTTTTTTCCAATCAATAGCTTTCTTTATTATTGCAAAATAGGAACATCAGCAGTGGCACTCCGTTGAACCCAACTCGGGAAATCCCCGTGCCAAGTCAAAGCAAAGTCACTAGATAGGGCAAACTTGGCGATATCATGCGCCACCCTATTACAATCTCTGGGAACAAATTGAAATGAACAAGAATTAAAACAACTACCAATAGATAAAGTATAGCAAATAATGACTTCCAGGTTGGCCTTCACTTGGGTCCTCCCTTGTAGCATCTTAATGACAAATTGGGCGTCACCTTGACACCTTCCAAAATGTAGTTACCACCCAATCGAAGGCTTCCAAATTCAACAGCTTCTCGGAACCCCAAAGCTTCCACTAATTCAGTAGAATAAGTTCTATCAACTGGGACATCCCTCATACCACAAATCCTTCCCTGATCATCTCAAATTACGACCCCAATTCCTCCTTTCCTGGTTATTGCATCGAAAGCTCCATCAATATTAATTTTAAGAGTGCCTTCAGGTGGAGGTTTCCAAGCTTGGGCTGTATTTGTGTCGATCACTACCCGTTCTGCTTCCCCATTACTGTCACAAAACTCATTGAAATCCTCTACCGCTCTACCACTTATTCTTGGAACATCCCACCATGAATGATTAAATACCCACTCATTTCGTGCCTTCCAAATCTGCCTGCATAGTGATGCAAACAACCCTAGCACTTCCCATTTATCCTCCCCTTTAGCTTTCTCCCCAACACTATGCACATCTCTCTGAATCGGGCAGTCTTCATAATCTCTGGACAGAATCGGAGACAGCATCCACACTTGACTTGATCTATCACAGTCAACAGTTTCACATTGCAATCCACATAATGAACATATGTTGTCTACTGGGACCTTTTTGGTAGTCTAGTGGCCCTGGAAATGGGGCTCGGACCATTTATCGAGCCATGAGGCGCCGAGCGCAACCAAGTGGGTCCCCGGCCCCGTGGTGAACATAAGGCCCTAGGACTCCTTGTGATCTCCCCGGAACATCGCTCGGTAGGAAGACTCCGACTGGGCTCTGCCGATACCAAGGGGCGCAGAGCGTGCCCGACCCCGACGCCGCTTAAAGAAAGACGGTTACGCCAAGAGGGCCCCAGACGGTTACGCCAGAAGGATAATCATTGGGGTCTAACCTGGCCATGTGCTCCGTAACCGCCTTATCCCATTCGTCACATATGACATCACCCGAGGCGGTTACCCGAGCATACCCTCCACGCGCTAGCTTAAAGGCCAAGCAAAGCAAGATCTATAAATACAAAGGGACTCTAACCTAAAGAGGTATGCCATTCTACCCTAGACCTATACACTTCTCCCTACATCTAACTTGATCGTCGGAGGGTCACTGAGCTTCCACAGCCCTAGTGACTTGTTGCAGGTCAGGCGGCAGGCGCGCGGAGCAGCGAAGGAAGGAACCGGAACTGACCCACGGTCAAGATCCCGATAAACCGAACCCCCACAATTGGTGACTCTGTTGGGGATCTGATCTCTTTCCCAGCGTTCCATTTCTTCTCCTTCCCAAAAACTCTGTTCAAAATTCCTAAATCAAGACGGTGGAGGTACAAGATCCACCTCTCAGCAACACGACTCTCGGACTCGAACCCCTCGGAGCTCCCCACATGGGCTCCAGCAGAGCCAACATCCTGGGCAAGGAGCATGTCTCCATCGGCGTCGGAGCTGGCACCTCAACGCCAGACGCAGAGCCGTCCTCCGAAATCCAATACCTACATCCATCAGCTAGAGCGAAAGATCGACAACTTCTCGACGATCATGGAGCGGGACAAGCACGTTAGGGATGAGTTGGCAAAGATCAAGTGCCTCCTCCATATCTCTCCCTCTCGTTATGGCGGGAGCCGCGGCGGGCGAAGAAAGCCACCACAGCCCGCCCCGCAGCCGTGGAAGGGGCCCCCCTGGTGGAGCACAGATCACAGCCCTTAGCAAAGGATCACCTCGAGCCACTAAAGGAGGTAGCCCGCGCTGGAAAAAATGGGCAACGCGGGGGAGCCCTCCGGCTCTCCCGAGCCGAATCCTAAAAGGCACCCAGGGAAGCTATCCGCCTTCGAGAGGCTCGGAAGTGTTTCCGCCTCCTCCACCCATCCTGTCAAAAGCAAGGGGCATACCAAGCCCACCCTTAGCTTCAAAAAAATCGCACGAGAGGACAACAGTTTCCTGGAGATCCAAACCAAGGGGTACCACGAATGCCTAAAAAATGGACGCGAAAGAAGCCCGATCATCGAGCACCCCAAAAATGAACGCGATAGAAGCCCAGTCACCGAGCGCCTCAAGCACCACTCTCGAGACAGCTATAAATTCAACATACGAAAGGACCGGCGCAAACACCCCCCCCCCCCCAGAAGTCAGGGAGCGTTCCACCTGTAGACACCCCAATTTGGCCTAACGATTATTTCAAGTCCCACCTTGGGACAATCCCGATGATGAAATTGATACAATGATTGCTGATTGCTTCCTTGAGGACCTTAGGACTTTCGGTGAGAACTTTGAACCACTTAGAGGACCCAATTCAAAGCCATACAGCCTTTCAGACAGAAATACAGAAGCCTAGGAGAATCCATCTGACGGCCGTAATATCGATCTAACGGCCATAACATCAATCCCTCACCCGAGCAACCTGTTGCCAGCAAAATCTCCCTGAGAGATCAATTCCTCGGCCGCAAGATCTATCCTTCGGCCGAGATATCCATTCCACGGCCGCGACATCCTTTACTCGGCCGCCAGATCGACCTTTTTCCAGACTCTGGAACGTTCTGTCAAACGTTTGGTTTGATCCAACTACACTACCTTCCCGATGCGTTCGGGCTACGCTCAGAGATTACGACGTAGAGTTGGAGATGCGATGCAATTGCAATTGCCATCTCGTGATTTGATTGGCCGGAGTGAGTCATCCCTATGCCTATATAAAGGAGCCTTTGGGTTCCGAAATTAACACAGAAATTGATAGACCTACACACTCAATCAAGCCACGAAACTCTGTCAAAATACTCTCTCAAACCCACTCTTCAAAAGCCCTAACCTCCCGAAGGTAGCCGTCAATCCGGCGATCAAACCCCGAAGTTCAAACCCTAACCCTAGGGTTCTCGATCAAGCAATCAATCAATCACGCCTAATCCAAAGCAATCAAGCGACTGAGGGATCAAGGTGGTGAGGCCCAACGGCCTCTGGTTTGTCTTATTTACTGTCTCTTTGACTAATCGTAGCATTTTTGATTACCTGCTAATCTTTCTGTCTGGTGTGAGGAAGAACACCGACCGGGGCTTCGATCCCTCGGCCGGTATATCAAACCAGGAGGATCCCTCGGCCGTGACATTCATTCACCGGCCGCGGGATCCATTTCCCTGGGACATTTTGTTTGCTTTTCTGCTTTCTGATGCATGCTTATTTATCGCACTGGCTCACCTTGCTTACTGTTTAAAGGAATAAATAAACAGACTATGTGTTGAAATTAAACAAAGCATCTATATGTCTTATGTTGAATGAGTATGGGCCAGTCTCACGACTGGGCAAAGAGGGGTGCCTAACACCTTCCCCTTATTGTACTTTTGGCTCCCGTATCCAGAATCTCTATCTGTTTTCCCAATTTTAATAAACTGGGTGGCGACTCTATTTGATGATAACCGTTATCATGTGGTGATGTTCCTAGCCATGGGAATGTCCATGATTTTGGTTTATGAAGCGAGCAACCAATCAAACACAAATGTGATCAATCTGTATGGCGATGCCCCGTTTGGGAGGTGTCTACAGTTTTGGCGACTCTGCTGGGGATGTGAGAGCCATAACCAAAAAGTTCAACATAAGACTAATACATGCCTTGTTTAATTCATTTATCATATGCATCGAGCGGGCAACCCGTTGAGTTCACCTGATATCCCGGTATGACACGGGCTATGTTGGGGGTTTCAGCAAACTCCACAGTCACTCGTACCTAGTGGTATATCAAAAAGGAAATCACCCAATCACCGCCTATGATGGGCTGGTGAGAGGATTGGTGCCCTTTGACGACGGAGCACCCTGAGACTACCAAAACCTTGCATGTTTTAGAAAGCCATAGAACTTATCAAACTAAGACAGGAACCTACAGGCTAGGAACCTACTTGCATTTTGCTTCCAAAGTTCTTCCTCACACCCATTGTATATGTATGTTGTAAAATTTCTCTTTTGCAGGTTAAACCTTAGGAATCTCTCTAAGTCAAATAAACAGTAGGTAAGATTAATCAATCTAACTAAAGCAAAAACCTTTTTCAGGAAAAATGACTGCATCACTGTCCATGTCTGATTCGCACTTTCAAGTTGTCACCAAGCTGTCTGGCCCGCTCCACTTTGTTGTTGAAGATTTCAACCCCTCTGAATACATCACTCCAGTAAATCAACCAAAGCCTATGGTGGCTATCATTGAAGACAACCATGTCATGTTCGCTGCAACGGTTTATGAGGAAGAGGTAGAAGACCTGATTGAAGAAGAAGGGCTTCGCAGGGTTCCAATCTACTTTTATGACCCTTATGCACCTACTGATGATTATTGGCCAATAGACGAGGTCAACAACCTCGAGAGTGAAGAGGCAAAGGAAGAAGAGGCTGTCGACAACGACCCACTAGACGAAATATCACTAAACCTACTCTTTGATGAGGGGGTCACCAACAATGAAATAAGGGTGATCCACCCCATCATAGATAGCTTTGGTAATTGGTGGGGCTTTGTTGGCACACGACGGGTCGACAACAGCGATGAAGCCGAGGTTGAAGCTCAATTGGAGGAGATAACAACAATAGCAAATCAAATGGCCCTCCAAGACTTGCAGGGTGACAGTGATGAAAGTGCGAATCAAGGTGACATTGAAGTGCTGGTGATCAACCTTGGTGATGAAAAAGACTGCTTTGAGCTGATTGTGGATGCTGAAAAAGGGGCTTACCCTAACTGGACCGTGGAACACACTCTAAAATACAAAATGAAAAGCGCTAATTCTGATCTTAGTTCTGATTCCGATTCCGACTCCGAGTCGACTCAGTCCGAGTCAAGCTTTTCATCCTTTGAAACTACTAAGTCTAGTGAGGAAAACCTGGTCAAAGTACCAAGGCATAGCATTTACTTTGAGTTCGACTCTGAAATGTCTTTTGATAAACTTAGCAATGAGAAGGAAGATTTAGAGTATTTCACTTTGCCTATGATCAATTGTGTGGATTCCGACAAACCAAATTTTGAGGAAGAAATTCCAAAAGAAATTCTAGAATTCATCGAGAGAGAAGAGGAAAGGCACGCTAAACCTTTTTCTGAGGAAATAATCACAGCAAACATAGGCTCTGAAAACGAGCCCAAAATGGTTAAAATTGGTGCCGCACTATCTCCTCAAGAAAGTGAAAAACTAATCCTTTTGCTAAAAGAATACAAAGATGTTTTTGCCTGGTCTTACGAGGACATGCCTGGAATAGACCCTGAAATTGTTCAACATAAAATTCCTCTTCATCCTGATGCAAAACCAGTTAAACAAAAACTGAGACGTATGCGCCCTGATTGGGTCCTAAAGATAAAAGAAGAAGTCACTAAACAAATCAACGCCGGTTTTCTCATAGTCACCGAATATCCACAATGGGTAGCAAACATCGTTCCCGTACCAAAGAAAACTGGAGGAATTAGGGTCTGCGTAGATTTCCAAGATCTCAACAAAGCCAGTCCGAAAGACGACTTCCCATTACCTCACATAGACGAGCTAGTGGATAACACCGCAGGCCATGCATTGCTATCTTTCATGGACGGATTTTCTGGGTATAATCAAATCCTTATGTCTCCGGAGGATAGAGAGAAAACCACCTTCACTACGCCTTGGGGAACTTACTGCTACCGAGTGATGCCGTTTGGGTTGAAGAATGCTGGAGCCACTTACCAGAGGATGGCAACAACACTGCTGCACGACATGATGCACAAAGAGGTCGAGGTATATGTCGACGATATGATAGTCAAATCAAAGGAAAGGGAAGGACACTATGGAGCACTCCAAAAGTTCTTTGAGAGGATTAGGAATTACAAGCTACGTCTTAACCCTCAAAAATGCACTTTTGGGGTAACAGCTGGAAAGATGTTAGGGTTCCTCATCACTCAAAGAGGAATCGAAGTAGATCCTTCCAAGATACAAGCTATCATGGAGATATCACCGCCTAGGACAGAGAAGGAAGTAAGGAGCTTCTTAGGGAAGGTACAGTTCATCAGCAGGTTCATTTCCAAGCTCACAACCACCTGTGAACCTCTTTTCAAGCTACTAAAGAAGGGTACTGATTTTGAATGGAGCCAGGACTGCCAGCAAGCGTTCGAGGCAATCAAAGAATATCTTCAGAATCCACCTGTACTGTCGCCGCCCATCCCTGGGAAGCCGTTGATTCTGTATCTCTCAGTAACAGACACATCCATGGGATGCATGCTAGCACAAAAAAACGACGCCAAAGTAGAGTGCGTCATATACTACCTCAGCAAAAAAATGATGGATTATGAGATAAGGTACACTCCCCTCGAGAAAACCTGTTGGGGGCTAGTATGGGCCACAAAGAAACTGAGGCACTACCTGTTGGCACATCCGGTGGTGCTGGTCTCTCGTTTAGACCCAATCAAGTATCTTTTCGAAAAGCCAGCACTTATCGGAAAGCTAGCTAGGTGGTTATTACTGCTAGCGGAGTTCGACCTCAAATACATGACAAGGAAATCAGTAAAAGGAAAAGCTGTGGCAGAATTCTTGGCAGATCACCCTGTGACAGAAGCCGAGGTAGAGGACTTCATGTTCCCCGACGAGGACATTTTATGTCTCTTAGATGACACATGGCAGCTTTACTTTGATGGAGCATCAAACCAATGTGGATATGGCATAGGGGTATTGCTAGTTTCCCCAAACGATTCTCACATCCCTTTGTCATATAAACTGAGGTTCGAAGTCACTAACAACCAAGCTGAGTACGAGGCTTGCATTGCTGGAATGGAGGCAGCTCTGGAGCTAGGGGCAAAAAGGGTAAAAGTCACTGGGGATTCAAATATGGTGGTATCTCAAGCCAGAGGAGACTAGAAGGTCAAAGAAGATACACTGAAGCTATATCACTCTGTGCTGGAAAATCTAATTCCACAATTCGACTCTGTTATCTTCACACACACTCCTCGAGTAAGCAATAGATTTGCAGATGCACTGGCAACGTTAGCATCTATGGTCGAAATACCCCTGGGATTCACGATGCGGCCGCTCATGATCGAGCAAAAGGTTAAACCAGCATGTGAGTGCACCTTTACCGAGGAAGGAGAAGACGATGGCAAGCCATGGTACGAAGACGTGAAGGAATTCCTGGAAAAAGGAGAATACCCACCCGAGGCCACCTCAAAGGACAAAACGGCTCTGCGGAAGTTTGCTGCCCGATTTGTAATCTGTGGAGGAGCATTGTATCGAAGGGCACACTTGGGTCCAAGCCAACTTTGCGTCACAACGGAAGACAGCCACAAGGTAATGGAAGAAATACACGAAGGAATTTGTGGGCCACACATGAATGGGGCAACGATGGCAAAGAAGATCCTACATCAGGGATATTACTGGACTACAATGGAGGCCGACTGCGCTGATTATGTCCGCCGATGTTACAAATGCCAAACTCACGCTGATCGTATGCGTATTCCCCCTATAGAATTGTATAGCATGACATCCCCCTGGCCATTCTCCACTTGGGGGATAGACGTTGTTGGAAGCATAAATCCAAAAGGGAAATACAAACATCAGTTCATTCTGGTGGCCATCGACTACTTCACCAAATGGGTAGAAGCAGCTTCTTATGCTACTCTCAAAGCCACTCATGTGGCCAAATTCATTCGCACTAATATCATCTATCGATATGGTGTACCTCACGAGTTTGTCTGTGACAATGGATCGCACTTCAAAGGGGCGACAAAGAAGCTTTTCGCCGAATTTGGGATACAGAATCATCGGTCATCTACTTACCGACCTCAAACTAATGGAGCTGTTGAGGCTGCAAACAAGAATGTCAAGAGGATTCTGCGGAAGACTACCGACACTTACACGAACTGGCCAGAAATGCTACCTCTGGTGCTATGGGGATATCGAACAACTGAAAGGACTTCAACTGGGGCCACTCCCTACTCTCTGGTCTATGGAATGGAAGTTGTCTTGCCTATCGAATTGGAATTACCTTCGTTAAGGGTTCTAGCTAAGACTGGAATGATCGAAGAAGACTGGGTTCAAAACCGCTACGACGAGTTGGCACTACTAGACGAAAGGAGACTGAGAGCTTTATACCATGTACAAGGGTATCAACGCCGCATTGCACGAGCATTCAACAAAAAGGTGAAACCTAGGGACATCAAGGTAGGAGACATGGTGCTCAAAGCAATTCGTCGCCATGTCTCAGACCCAAGGGGCAAGTTTAGACCAAACTGGGGAGGCCCCTACCTTATCAAACGCATACTTTCTGAAGGAGCAGCATACATTGCAGACTTGGATGGAATGGAATTCGCAACGCCAGTCAACATTGACAAGCTGAGGAAGTATTACCCATGAGAGATGCTCGTTGGACCGAAAACCACAAGGGTGGGCGATCCAAGCAAAAATTAGAGCAGCCTGCTAGGTCAAAAACCTGCAAGGGCGGCTTAGGCAAAAACTAAGGCATAAATAAAACGCTCGCTAGACCGAAAACCCATAAGGGCGGTCTTAGGCAAAATTTAGAGCACAAAAGGAGAGGAAAATACCCGAGTGGACCCTAACTAAAAACAAAACAAATCCCCTTTGTTGGAACTACGTTTATGGCCTGATTCCCTCCATGGGATACGTAGGCAATCTCCAAATTTGAGATTCGGCCACTGCTATCATCATCACTTCCAAAATTTCTAGGTCTATCCTAAAGCATGTTCGCTATCAAACTATGGCAATAAATTTTTCAAATAAAACGACCAAATGTTTTATTATTTCCAAAGAGAAAGGACAAAACAAACCTAACCAATTCTTAATCCATGAAAGCTAGAATCAAACAAACATCTTTTGAAAAAACATAAGCAAAGCGACAATCTCTAGGTCTTCCTTCTTTTTGCACTACTATCCTCCAAAAGGTTTTTCTTCAACCAGCGTTTGTAAGAACCCGATAGCTTGGCAACGAAGTTCTCAGCAGCCTCCTGCATCACTCTATTTGGCCAAAGACGCAGCATATTGCGACGGAAGTTGGCATCATGGATCTTAGAGACGGTGTACTCAGGGTCACCCAAGATTGCGGCTTGTTCAGCCCCAAACTGCCTTTGAAAGCGAGCAGGGAAGTAGAAAACGACTCGAGTAATGCCAATCACTGCTACACCAAAATGGTTCATGGTACTCGCAGTCATACTCTCAATACCATACCAGGGGCAAACCCATTGAATCCAATCACCCCTGCAAGTCTTCATCCACGCTTCCCAAGCGGCCTCAGTTGGGAACTGTTTAACCGTGTGACGCTCCGTGCACTGGTCTGGATTATAAGGAAGTCCCTCCGGCGCATCCCACACTTTTAGCTTCTCAAACAACCACACCTAGAGAACAAGGGAAAATTGTGAGTTGAGAGAACACGTGAGTCAAAACAAAAGAGTGATGAGTGAAAAGATAAACTTGACAAATAAACAAATAAAAGAGCGAACCTGCAATAGCAAGGGACTGCCTGAGAACTGAGCTGTAGGACTACCCTTCATCACATCCAGACCCATCAAGGTCTCTGCCAACACTAAGCCAGCGAAACCCACACAGTTTCCAATTTGTTGAGCAAGGCTAAGCAACACAGGATCAGCGTGGCCAGAGGAAGGGCCAAGCAAATAATAATGAAGGAGACAAATGCACAACGCATGAAAACACGACTTCTGTAGAGAAACTTGGCGATGAGCCTCAGCTGTACCGAAACGCTGAATAAGTTGCAAAATCTCTAGCCTTCCTTTCACTAGGAAGAATTTAACTTCATGTTTCTGAACTTGGAGTAAATCCTTCAGAAGATCACCTCGGTTGAACAAAGGATTAGGGACAACAAAACCCTCTCTGTCTGAATGACCCATGATGGCCGCAAATTTCTCGATAGTAGGGCACAACTCCTCTCTCCTAAATCGAAAGACGTGAAAATCAGGGTCCCACAAACTAGCAGCTGCCCTAAGGAAGGCAAAATTCACAGGAATTTGACGAAGGGAAAAGAGGAAGTCCATACCAAAGGACTTAAAGTGTAAACGGTCGAGGCCATTGAAGGAAATCAGCCACTGATCAAGGACTGGTTGTGCCATATGTAAGGAATTGCTACTGACAACGCTATCGGGTTCGTAGAACGCGTATTTATAGAACTAAGTCGAATCTTAGTCCGAATCGGAATCGAATTCTTAATCCTCAGAATTTCAATCGGTCTCTCGGCCGATACTTCGATATGACGGCCATAGGATCTATCCATCGGCCCGTAGATATCAGGGTTGACCTGCAAGTCAAACCCAGGCAAACAAAACGATCCTTCGGCCGCCAGATCGAAGTTTCGGCCGTGTAATCACTAGATCGGCCGCCAGAACGGCTATTTTACAGACTGTTCCCACGGTTCAGTTCGTTTTGTTGGATTAACGAGAATATCACACAACGTAGAAACAGCATATACAATCACAAGCAGAGCAAGAAGGTTTTTGTTTCATATAACGAAAGCTTTTTACATCACAAGGTGGATCATTCCACATTTCCTAAACAAACTATACATCGATTTCCTGTCAAACTAACCTATGCAGGAAGAGAAACAAAGAAAAAAAACAAAGGAGGCAGAAGAGGATGTCGAACCCTCTTGTGGTCCAAACACCAGAGGCCTGCTGCAAAGAAACTAAGAAGATGACACCCCTGGGGCGGTGTATACCGGAGGAGTACTACGGTGCAAAAGAGACACCACATGGCCCAGAAAAATCACCACACCGCGCACTGCCGCCACCCTAGGAGCTCCGCGTCACGGAAGCAAGCTGTCCATGCAAGGGCCCCTAATCAAGCGTCAAGACAGGACCAAAAGCAAACGCGGTCTCCCTCCGCGCACGCTAGCCACGTCAGCATATCACCTACGGCCCGAAGCTTTCGGAAACAAGGAGAAGTGGAGGGGGTCTTCGGTGGAAGCCTTGGACGGAAGGAACGGAGAGGGAAGAAAGGAAAGTGAAACAAACGGCTGAGGCCGTGGCCTTTTATAGGCCCCTGGAAATGAATCGATTAAGCGACCGAGACATCGGTTCCTCGGCCGATACATCAATCCTTCGGCCGGAAGATCGATCTCCTGGCCCTCCAATCAATTTCCTTCGACGAGAAGCAGATTTTGCTCAGTGCACTAATTCAAGCCACTGCAGACTTCTAAGTCCTCAAGCAACCAAGTAGCCTTGGGGGCATCCCCGAGCCAACACAACATGCCTTGGGGGCATACCCAAGCATGAGGAAAATCTCTCTCCATATACTGCTGGCCGGCAAAACGAGACACTCAGCAGCCCTGAGCTCAAAACTTCAGCGGTTCTATACCCATATCCACTACCGAGGAATCAAGCAGCTCCGTGCCCATATCAACTCATTCAGCGGCTCTATGCCTATTACTCAACAGGCTCGAAGCCTATGTCTACCAGCTCAACGGCTCTAAGCCCTCGACACAGCAGGCTCTACGCCCGTTATCTCACCAAAGCGGCTCTACGCCTTCTACTCAGCGGATCTATGCCTATTACTCAACAGGCTCGAAGCCTATGTCTACCATCTCAACGGCTCTAAGCCCTCGACACAGCAGGCTCTACGCCCGTTATCTCACCAAAGCGGCTCTACGCCTTCTACTCAGCGGCTCGAAGCCCATTACCTCAACAGGCTCGAAGCCTTCGTCTACTATCACCCAGCGGCTCGAAGCCCTCGAATCAGCAGCTCTATGCTCACTATCACGGCAACAGGCTCTACGCCTGTAATCACTCAACTTAGCGGCTCCAGGCCCATTGTCTCAACTGGCTCGAAGCCGTACACGATCAAGTTTTTAACAGGCTCGAAGCCTGTGTTCATCATCTCAACTGGCTCGAAGCCGTAAACAAGCAATCTCAGCGGTTCAAAAGCCCATTATCTCAAATGGCTCCAAGCCATCTCCTCAACAGGCTCGAAGCCTATGTTTACTATCTCAGCAGCTCTATGCTCGCTATCATGGCAACAGGTTCTACGCTTGTAATCACCAAACTCAACGGCTCAAAGCCCATCATCTCAACTGGCTCGAAGCCGTAAACAAGCAACAGGCTCTAAGCCGCCCCAACAATCAAGACATCTATTCTCAGGCTCTACGCCTGAATGCTCAAAAATCTAACATTTTTGAATGCTCAAGCTCTACACTTGGATGCCCAACCACTGTGTACTGGATGCTCAAGTTATACACTTGAATGCTCAAGCTCTACGCTTGGATGCCCAACCACTGCGTACTGGACGCTCAAAGCCTGTACTTTGAATGCTCGGATTCTGCCGTTCGAATGCTCGAGCTCTACGCTCTGAATGCTCAAGTCCGGAACTTGATAGAAGCTCTAAGCTTAAAACAAACACACACGCACGGGCCCGTGCACATATTGCATCAACATTATCACATCGAGTCTGCATCATCATATCTGTTCACATCTAACAAACCATCATCACACATATACACTCTGCATATCTCTCATGAAACAGGTCAACCCTGCAATCAACCGGCTCTACGCCTCGGTTTTATTGATCGGTTCAGCGCCTCGATCCTTTGGCTCCACGCCAACACTTATGATGAGAAAGCTCCGTGCACAGACCATCAGAATACAACCAGCTCTACGCTTCGGTTCATCACATCAAGCTCTGAGCTCACCTTAGGCCTTCATCTCATAACCACAGCAGGCTCCACGCCTCAATCTAGTCACCTCAAGCTCTTGCCTTATGATCAAACACCAGCTCCGCGCTTCGGTCCTATCAAGCTCAAAAGCTCCGACACCTCAGGCTCTCGCCTTATGATCAACACCAGCTCCGCGCTTCGGTCCTATCCAAACTCCTCAGGCCTTCGCCTCAAGACTGCAACAGGCTCCACGCCTTGATTCCATCACTCTCCAGGCTCTCGCCTCATGACTACAACCGGCTCCGTGCCTCGGTTCCCTCATCACCAAAGCTCCATGCTCCAGTTACTGGCCCTGCGCCCCCCACATCTCAAAAGCAAACGGCGTCCAACTCATCCCTAGCAGATGGTTTGGATTCCACCCCACTACATCAATTCCTTCCAGCTCATTCGCAAGGATAGGCTACTCTATCGAGCTCCTTTCAGTCAAAGTAAGGATGATCAAGAAAAGCAAACGCACCTGCAGTGTACTGATCTACCCTAAAATACTAAGGAAGCTTTCCGCAAAGAAACTCCCCCGGCAGCCCTGCGCTCCTTCAACTACTCTTCGCCAAAACCCTGGCTCAGTCTAGGTACGTCACACTGCGGCTTTTAAAGCCCTAAGGTACGTCTTCTGTCTCTAACCCTCCAAACTTTTTGCTTTTCTTTCTTGCCCGAACTACGATTGGTCTGAATTTCCCTTGTGGAATACGTAGGCAGCCTCCCGGCCCGACCATAACAAAACCTTTTTCAAAAACCCTTTGGAATAGTGGTTGGACCAAATTGAGTTGCTTTTTACAGCTTTGACTCTTACTCAAACATGTCTCGCGATCCGTCTAAGTTCAGTCAAAGAGGGGCATCTGTAGACACCCCAATTTGGCCTAACGATTATTTCAAGTCCCACCTTGGGACAATCCCGATGATGAAATGGATACAATGATTGCTGATTGCTTCCTTGAGGACCTTAGGACTTTCGGTGAGAACTTTGAACCACTTAGAGGACCCAATTCAAAGCCATACAGCCTTTTAGACAGAAATACAGAAGCCTAGGAGAATCCATCTGACGGCCGTAATATCGATCTAACGGCCATAACATCAATCCCTCACCCGAGCAACCTGTTGCCAGCAAAATCTCCCTGAGAGATCAATTCCTCGGCCGCAAGATCTATCCTTCGGCCGAGATATCCATTCCACGGCCGCGACATCCTTTACTCGGCCGCCAGATCGACCTTTTTCCAGACTCTGGAACGTTCTGGTTTGATCCAACTACACTACCTTCCCGATGCGTTCGGGCTACGCCCAGAGATTACGACGTAGAGTTAGAGATGCGATGCAATTGCAATTGCCATCTCGTGATTTGATTGGCCGGAGTGAGTCATCCCTATGCCTATATAAAGGAGCCTTTGGGTTCCGAAATTAACACAGAAATTGATAGACCTACACACTCAATCAAGCCACGAAACTCTGTCAAAATACTCTTTCAAACCCACTCTTCAAAAGCCCTAACCTCCCGAAGGTAGCCGTCAATCCGGCGATCAAACCCCGAAGTTCAAACCCTAACCCTAGGGTTCTCGATCAAGCAATCAATCAATCACGCCTAATCCAAAGCAATCAAGTGACTGAGGGATCAAGGTGGTGAGGCCCAACGGCCTCTGGTTTGTCTTATTTAATGTCTCTTTGACTAATCGTAGCATTTTTTATTACCTGCTAATCTTTCTGTCTGGTGTGAGGAAGAACACCGACCGGGGCTTCGATCCCTCGGCCGGTATATCAAACCAGGAGGATCCCTCGGCCGTGACATCCATTCACCGGCCGCGGGATCCATTTCCCTGGGACATTTTGTTTGCTTTTCTGCTTTCTGATGCATGCTTATTTATCGCACTGGCTCACCTTGCTTACTGTTTAAAGGAATAAATAAACAGACTATGTGTTGAAATTAAACAAAACATCTATATGTCTTATGTTGAATGAGTATGGGCCAGTCTCACGACTGGGCAAAGAGGGGTGCCTAACACCTTCCCCTTATTGTACTTTTGGCTCCCGTATCCAGAATCTCTATCTGTTTTCCCAGTTTTAATAAACTGGGTGGCGACTCTATTTGATGATAATCGTTATCATGTGGCGATATTCCTAGCCATGGGAATGTCCATGATTTTGGTTTATGAAGCGAGCAACCAATCAAACACAAATGTGATCAATTTGTATGGCGATGCCCCGTTTAGGAGGTGTCTACACCACCGAAACCAAAGAATTATGAAAGATTGGACCGTCTCACCCTAAAGAAGCGTACCGCGACCGAGCGTCCAGACGGTCCTGACCGTTCAATCCGACCTCATCGCGACGCCCATCTCGAGAAACTCATGACCTCTCCGTTTACAAGAGAGATCGATTCAGTCACCCCCCCCAAAAGGATTCACCCAACACAAGTTTGCCAAATACCACGGCAAATCCGAGGCCTACACTCACTTGGTGCAATACAAGCTCGTCATATCTCTGTTCCTCAAGATCGGCCCCTCGGACGACGCCTTCCTGTGCAAAGTATTCCCTGCAAGCCTCGGGAACCTGGGCCTTACATGGTTCAACCAACTGCCTCCCAGATCCATTTCTCATTCGACTCCCTTTGTGACACCTTCATGGCTTGGTTCATGACGAGCAACAAGCACGCAAAGGAAATTGACTATCTTCTCTCCTTGCACAAGCGAAGTGATGAGACGCTTCGCCAATACGGTGGCCGCTACTGGGAACTCTTCAACAAGATCGAAGGGTGCGACGAGGTCATCTCGGCCTCACTTCTCAGGACGAGCAAGTATACGATGACCTCATCTCAGAACAAACTGAGGTCCATGCAGGAGCTCACGACACGTATCGAAGGGTGGTGCCAGCTAATTGAGTCGAAGGCTGAGCGGGGAATCGAGAAACCCACAGGTCTGAAAGTCCCCATCGCCTCGACAGCCGCCACGCACGTCCTGACCCCCAAAAAATAGTTCAATAACATAAAGCAAGCACCGAAGCAGGGACCGAAACCGAGCGATTTCAATGCTGAGAAAACCGTTTTCCCCATCCCGATCTATCGAATCATTGACCAAGTTAAGGATCAGCCTTTCTTCTCCTTCCTGAACCAGAAACTTGGCATCGAAAAGGGGAAGATCAAGAACCCGATTGTCCGATGCAGCTGCCATAACGAGCAAGGCCACTTCACCACCAGTTGCAAGCCCTTCACGGCTTACTTGGAGCAGCTTGTAGTGGGTGTTCACCTCTGTAATCTCATCGACTATGAAAAAACTAGGGCTCGGACACAGAGAATCGAAAGCCAAACTGAAGAAGAAGTTCAAACGATCCATGTCATCCACGGTCCCCTGGATGCCGAGGCCACACGTATCATCCGCGTAGAGCTTAATGATGCTTCGTCATCCAGGCAAGTCCTGTTGGTCGGTCCCAAGCCAAAGCGCGCTCGTACTGATGACAGTTCCAAATGGACTATCTCGTTCACCGAGAAAGATCTCGATCGCGTCCAGCTCCCACACAACAATGCCCTCGTAGTCACACTACGCATTGGAGCCTTCAACGTCCGGTGTGTCCTCGTTGACCAGGCCAGCTTGGCGGAAGTAATGTACTATTCTTTGTTCAAAGACCTAAAGCTCCCGAAGTCTGACCTTCGCCCTATCGAGGTCCCTCTAATCAGTTTCAACAGAGCCCCGGTATGGCCTCTCGAACAGATCACCCTTCCCGTTCGCGCCGGGTCAGTGACACATAATATGGAGTTTGTCATGGTGGATGTCCCTAGCCCTTGCAACGCCATCGTCGGGTGCACCTGGCTTCACAAAATGAAGGCCATCGCCTCCACCTATCACCAGGTAGTCCTATCCATTGGCGCTTACGGCAGTTAGGAGGACCTTTATGAAGACCAGACCATTGCTAAAAGGTGCTCTGTCAATGCCGTCCGAAGCAACAAAATGACGTCTCGGGTCAACCTCATCGAGGTCCCCGACGCCCCCGTCTTGGAAGGCATCAGCAGAGGGGCCGACGAAAAGGCAATCGAAGACCTACTTACCGTTCCCATCAATGAGGATGGCTCCCGATTCTTTCTTGTCGGGTCCTCCTCAGCGATACCGAGCGAGAACAAATGATTAAGCGTAACATCTACATATTTGCCTAGACGCCGTATGAAATGCCCGAGGTTGACCCTTCGTTCATTTGCCACGAACTTAGCATCGACAAAAGCAGACGTCCGGTCGTGCAAAAGGCAAGGCGGTGCTCCCCGATACATTCCGAAGTCGTCATCAAAGAAGTCGGGGCGCCTCTTAATTGCTCAGGCCATCCATGAAGTTTAGTACCCAAAATGGCTGGCCAACACTTTGGTTGTGAAGAAAAAGAGCCACAAATGGCATGTGTGCGTCGACTACTCCAACCTTAACGATGCCTGCCCGAAGGACTTCTTCCCCTTTCCGTGGATCGATCAATTTGTCGACGGCTCCGCCGGCCATGCTCGACTCAGTTTCATGGACGCTTACCGAGGCTATCATCAGATAGCAATGAGCGAAGACGATGTTGAAAATACAGCCTTCATCACCCCACACAGTATTTTTGGATATCTTGTCATGCCCTTCGGCCTCAAAAATGTCGGGGCAATATTTCAGTGTATGATAACCAAAATGTTCGAACGCCTATTAGGGGACACCATGATGGCCTACATAGATGACATGGTCGTAAAAAGCATGTTGGCAAGCGACCACCTAGCCCATCTCACTAAATCCTTCGACATCCTCAAGACACACAAGCTGCGTCTCAATGCGGAGAAATCCGCCTTCAGAGTGAGCTCGAGGAAATTCCTCGGCCACCTGGTTTCCCGACGCAGCATTGAAGCAGACCGGACGCATCTCCTCGCAATCGGGAAACTCTCCGCTCCTCATAACAAAAAGGATGTCCAACGTCTCACCGGAACAGCCGCTGCTCGTAACCGATTCATCCGATCCTTAGACAAGTGCCAACCGTTCTTCACACTTTTGAAAGGTAGCCGACGTGGTTTTAACTGGACCGAGGAGTGTGACTGCGCATTACAACAGCTAAAGGCTTACCTCTCCGAGTCTCCGCTCCTCGTCACACCTCGGGACCAGAAGTGTAACGCCCTGATTTTCGGACACGTTAATTAAATCATTTCTAATGGATTTAATAATTCATAAAACTGATTTAAGAAATAAAATGTTATTAAACAGAGTTTAACAGTGGAAATCTCAAAAGGATTCACCCAACCCAAGTTTGCCAAATACCACGGCAAATCCGAGGCCTACACTCACTTGGTGCAATACAAGCTCATCATATCTCTGTTCCTCAAGATCGGCCCCTCGGACGACGCCTTCCTGTGCAAAGTATTCCCTGCAAGCCTCGGGAACCTGGGCCTTACATGGTTCAACCAACTGCCTCCCAGATCCATTTTCTCATTCGACTCCCTTTGTGACGCCTTCATGGCTCGGTTCATGACGAGCAACAAGCACGCAAAGGAAATTGACTATCTTCTCTCCTTGCACAAGCGAAGTGATGAGACGCTTCGCCAATACGGCGGCCGCTACTGGGAACTCTTCAACAAGATCGAAGGGTGCGACGAGGTCATCTCGGCCTCACTTCTCAGGACGAGCAAGTATACGATGACCTCATCTCAGAACAAACTGAGGTCCATGCAGGAGCTCATGACACGTATCGAAGGGTGATGCTAGCTAATTGAGTCCAAGGCTGAGCGGGGAATCGAGAAACCCACAGGTCTAAAAGTCCCCATCGCCTCGATTGCCGCCACGCACGCCCTGACCCCCAAAAAATAGGTCAATAACATAAAGCAAGCACCGAAGCAGGGACCGAAACCGAGCGATTTCAATGCTGAGAAAACCGTTTTCCCCATCCCGATCTATCGAATCATTGACCAAGTTAAGGATCAGCCTTTCTTCTCCTTCCCGAACCAGAAACTTGGCACCGAAAAGGGGAAGATCAAGAACCCAATTGTCCGATGCAGCTGCCATAACGAGCAAGGCCACTTCACCACCAGTTGCAAGCCCTTCAAGGCTTACTTGGAGCGGCTTGTAGCGGGTGTTCACCTCGGTAATCTCATCGACTATGAAAAAACTAGGGCTCGGACACAAAGAATCGAAAGCCAAACCGAAGAAGAAGTTCAAACGATCCATGTCATCCACGGTCCCCTGGATGCCGAGGCCACACATATCATCCGCGTAGAGCTTAATGATGCTTCGTCATCCAGGCAAGTCCTGTTGGTCGGTCCCAAGCCAAAGCGCGCTCGTACTGATGACAGTTCCAAATGGACTATCTCGTTCACCGAGAAAGATCTCGACCGCGTCCAGCTCCCACACAACAATGCCCTCGTAGTCACACTACGCATTGGAGCCTTCAACGTCCGGTGTGTCCTCGTTGACCAGGCCAGCTTGGCGGAAGTAATGTACTATTCTTTGTTCAAAGACCTAAAGCTCCCGAAGTCTGACCTTCGCCCTACCGAGGTCCCTCTAATCGGTTTCAACAGAGCCCCGGTATGGCCTCTCGAACAGATCACCCTTCCCGTTCGCGCCGGGTCAGTGACACATAATATGGAGTTTGTCGTGGTGGATGTCCCTAGCCCTTACAACGCCATCGTCGGGTGCACCTGGTTTCACAAAATGAAGGCCATCGCCTCCACCTATCACCAGGTAGTCCGATCCATTGGCGCTTACGGCAGTTAGGAGGACCTTTATGAAGACCAGACCATTGCTAAAAGGTGCTATGTCAATGCCGTCCGAAGCAACAAAATGACGTCTCGGGTCAACCTCATCGAGGTCCCCGACGCCCCCGTCTTGGAAGGCGTCAGCAGAGGGGCCGACGAAAAGGCAATCGAAGACCTACTTACCGTTCCCATCAATGAGGATGGCTCCCGATTCTTTCTTGTCGGGTCCTCCTCAGCGATACCGAGTGAGAACAAATGATTAAGCATAACATCTACATATTTGCCTGGACGCCGTATGAAATGCCCGAGGTTGACCCTTCGTTCATTTGCCACGAACTTAGCATCGACAAAAGCAGACGTCCGGTCGTGCAAAAGGCAAGGCGGTGCTCCCCGATACATTCCGAAGTCGTCATCGAAGAAGTCGGGGCGCCTCTTAAATGCTCAGGCCATCCATGAAGTTTAGTACCCAAAATGGCTGGCGAACACTTTGGTTGTGAAGAAAAAGAGCCGCAAATGGCATGTGTGCGTCGACTACTCCAACCTTAACGATGCCTGCCCGAAGGACTTCTTCCCCTTTCCCTGGATCGATCAATTTGTCGACGGCTCCGCCGGCCATGCTCGACTCAGTTTCATGGACGCTTACCGAGGCTATCATCAGATAGCATTGAGCGAAGACGATGTTGAAAATACAGCCTTCATCACCCCACACAGTATTTTCGGATATCTTGCCATGCCCTTCGGCCTCAAAAATGTCGGGGCAATATTTCAGCGTATGATAACCAAAATGTTCGAACGCCTATTAGGGGACACCATGATGGCCTACATAGATGACATGGTCGTAAAAAGCATGTTGGCAAGCGACCACCTAGCCCATCTCACTGAATCCTTCGACATCCTCAAGACACACAAGCTGCGTCTCAATGCGGAGAAATCCGCCTTCAGAGTGAGCTTGAGGAAATTCCTTAGCCACCTGGTTTCCCGACGCAGCATTGAAGCAGACCGGACGCATCTCCTTGCAATCGAGAAACTCTCCGCTCCTCATAACAAAAAGGATGTCCAACGTCTCACCGGAACAGCCGCTGCTCGTAACCGATTCATCCGATCCTTAAACAAGTGCCAACCGTTCTTCGCACTTTTGAAAGGTAGCCGACGTGGTTTTAACTGGACCGAGGAGTGTGACTGCGCATTACAACAGCTAAAGGCTTACCTCTCCGAGTCTCCGCTCCTCGTCACACCTCGGGACCAGGAGTGTAACGCCCCAATTTTCGGACACGTTAATTAAATCATTTCTAATGGATTTAATAATTCATAAAATTGATTTAAGAAATAAAATGTTATTACACAGAGTTTAACAGCGGAAATCTCAAATACTAAAATTCAAAACTACCTAATTGTCTTACAACTCAACAAAATAAAATAGAGTTTGACAAATGTGATAACACTTTTGAAAATTCGAATAACAATACTTTAAATTAACAGAGCTTCTAAGGGTAAGACATCCAAGACTCGACAAACTCCCCTTCCTCAACTAGAAGATCATCACCCTGGTACTGATCATCTTGTAGAAGATTCCGTTCTTCGATCTCCTAAATACCTGGCATGAAACGCCAGCCCAACGGCACTATAATGAGTTTTGAAACTCAGTAGATAATCCCAACCCTACTAACCCCAGACACTACAGTTAATAGTTCCACAATATAACAATTAATTGATGATAATACACAAAAGGTACAGAATAATAGCACATCGTTATTTTCTTTACTATCCATCAACTTACATTAAATCTAAGGATCCTCTCCACGAGATCCTTTCCTCCCACATCCACTAACTACAACCCTCTCATGGGTCCACCCTTCTTCTTGTTTATCCTGTACCAGGGTCCTAGATGAGCGCACCAAAATTTTGTACTTAGCATGTTCTCACTTAAGACCATAACAGGAGAATCGAGTCCTGCCATGACGTATCATACATTAGGGTCGAACATCCACTACTCCACGCTAACTATAACCGTCTCATGGAACCCATTCCCTTCCCCAAAGAGAAACTTCCCATGACGTATCATACATTAACGTCTCACTAACTACAACCGTCTCATGGGGCCCATTCCCTTCCTTGAAGAGAAACTTCCCATGACATATCATACGTTAGTGTCACAACATATCTCATCATCGAGCCCCGCAGGTAATCCTTTTCAACACAAGGCCCCATTGGTTACCCTTGCCATAGCCATGGCTCAAATCACAATCCACAATATCACACCTCAACACTTTATCAGTTTTTCATTTACTTAACATCGTCTACGTGAATCAGTACTCGTAACCACCCAGTGAACCTAAGTCTGAGCTAACATGTACAATATGGCAACTCCATAACAACCTAATCAATAAACAGCATATATTTCAATGCGAAAGCGAGCATAGCAATTGATAGTGTGCAAGTAAATAAAACACATAGTATTTTATGACTGGACCAGTGCCCTTTTAATTATTTAAATTTTATTAACAAGTAAGTTCATTGGACATTCGTCGATTTAGAGAATTGAACTATAGAAATACTTGGCATTAGATGTACAGTTGGGTTTTAACTAGAGAGATTCTATTCTTGTATAACAGGAACACAGTAGCCTTAGGTTTTAATTAGAATTCCTAAATTTTCTTAAGGCAATTTATTAGTTCTTAAAATGAGATTATTAACTTTATGTATCTTTTTACTAACAAGTAAAATAGTCAGTTTCTTTAATAAATTAACTTCTTCTTCTTTTTCTTTTTTCTTTTTTCTTTTTTTGGTAATTTTACTTATCTAGTAACATTTACTAGTAAAAATCTTTTACACATCAAGTATTCCAGTACTTTACTTTATTTTATTTACACATGTTCACAATATTAGGATAAAATCCATTTCAACTAAAAGCAAACTGATCATAGTAGGCATTCCACACTTCTGAGAATAAAAGTTAGTCGTGTAGTATGGAAACGAGATAAAAGCACCAAATGGGTTCAAATCTACCAGGTAATAGTAACATGCAAGGGTCAAATTTAATACTAAAGTAAACATAGGGTGCAAACTGTAATTCCAGCCTAAAATTTTAAGAACTCAACATCCAAGCTACTGTAACTTTCGGAAAACAGAGGAAAAATTAGATTCATGGTTTTCGATGCATGAGTTCGTTTTCAGTCACTATAATCCATCAAAACGAACATCTAAGGATTACATATACGTAGGAGAAAGTAGGGGAGCGATTATCCTACCTCAAATCCGGACGAAAATTAAAAACGGTTATCGGAGATGACGACGGGAACGGGGAACCTCGGGTGGCCGATTCGGGACTATTTTTCTGACGGTATTGTAACATTTTTTCTGGGTTGAAGTGGGCTGTTTTGAAGTTGAAACAGGGCTGCGTTCGGGTTGTTTCGGAGGCGAAATAGGGCTGGTTTTGGGACTGGCTTTTGTCTGTTTTTAGAGCTACAATGGAGCCAGAAAATTAGAAACTGAAATGGGTTGGTACGGTGGTGAATAATAGGTGGAATGGCGCTTAAGGATGGTGCTTGTAGTGGTGGCAAGTATGGGGAAGGAGATGCAATTTCTTCTCTCTGTTAATAGCAAGGGGCCGGAAAGAAAAATGAAAGAAAGGGAAAGGAACGATATTAATGAAAGTGATCATGATGGCCGGTTAGCTCTAGGGGGAAACAATGGAATTGGATTCTCTCTCCTCTCTAACTATGTGCCGAGATAAAGGAGGAGGTGGGTGGGTTATTTTTGTAGGGATAAAAGTGGGGTAGTTGAAGTGTGGGAGGATAAGTATGGAGGTGGTAGAGTGTGAGAGGGAAGTGGAGAGTTAGTTCGAATAAGATTCTAGTTAGGGTTTAGATAAGAATGATAAGAGATGAGTATGGATGAATGTATATCTAAAGTATATATCTCATATATCAATTATACACGTAATCATGTATTTTAATTATTCAATCTAATTAGTTATTGAATTATGAATTTAACATTATACATTTGTATTTAAAAAATAAGGCAAAAATCCGGGTCGTTACAAGGAGGACCTCCTCTTATACCTAGTCGTCTCCCCGCACGCCATAAGCTCGGTGCTCGTCCGCCAGGAAGGCAAGGACCATCAGCCCATATACTATTCAAGCAAGACAATGACCCCAGCCGAGACACCCTACTTGCATTTGGAAAAGCTTGTCCTTCCCTTAGTCTCAACATCCCAGAAGGTCACTCCTTATTTCTAGGGGCACCGTATCGTAGTTCTCACCGAGTTCCCACTAAAATCTCTCCTTCGAAAAGCGAACCTCTCCAACCGAATCTTCCAATGGGCTGTAGAATTCGCGAATTTCGACATCCACTATCAGCCCCGCACGGCTATAAAGGCTCAGGCCCTTGCTGACTTCATTGCCGAGCTCATACCGAGCGATCCCCCCGCTCCGAGCCCGACCCTTAATGTTACGCCCTCGATTTTCAACATAAATAAAAATAGTTTTTCATAAATAAAACTCCTCACATTATCATACATAATACCCCAAAAAGTTCACCAAGTCCTGGTCATTAACTTACAGATCCAACTCCAAGTGTTTGAATATATTACATCATTAAAAGAAATAGAGTTAAAGTTCTATTACTGTAGACACCCCAATTTGGCCTAACTATTATTTCAAGTCCCACCTTGGGACAATCCCGATGATGAAATGGATACAATGATTGCTGATTGCTTCCTTGAGGACCTTAGGACTTTCGGTGAGAATTTTGACCACTTAGAGGACCCAATTCAAAGCCATATAGCCTTTCAGACAGAAATACAGAAGCCTAGGAGAATCCATCTGACGGCCGTAACATCGATCCCACGGCCACAACATCAATCCCTCACCCGAGCAACCTGTTGCCAGCAAAATCTCCCTGAGAGATCAATCCCTCGGCCGCGAGATCTATCCTTCGGCCGAGACATCCATTCCACGGCCGCGACATCCTTTGCTCGGCCGCCAGATCGACCTTTTTCCAGACTCTGGAACGTTCTGTCAGACGTTTGGTTTGATCCAACTACACTACCTTTCCGATGCGTTCGGGCTACGTTCGGAGATCACGACGTAGAGTTAGAGATGCATTGCAATTGCCATCTCGTGATTTGATTGGCCGGAGTGAGTCATCCCTATGCCTATATAAAGGGGCCTTTGGGCTCCGAATTAACACACAGAAATTGAGATACCTACACACTCAATCAAACCTCGAAACTCTGCACAAATACTCCCTCAATCCCATACTCCAAAAGCCCTAACCTTCCGAAGGCAGCCGTCAATCCGGCGATCAAACCTCGAAGTTCAAACCCTAACTCTAGGGTTCTCGATCAAGCAATCAATCAATCACGCCTAATCCAAAGCAATCAAGCAACTGAGGGATCAAGGTGGTGAGGTCCAACGGCCTCTGGTTTGTTTTATTTCCTGTCAATAATCATGATTTTAGCGTTTTGATTATTTACTAACGTTTCTGTCTGGTGTGAGGAAGAACATCGACCGGGGCTTCGATCCCTCGGCCGATATATCAAACCAGGAGGATCCCTCGGCCGTGACATCCATTCACCGGCCGCGAGATCCATTACCCTGGGACAGCTTTGTTTGTTTCCTGCTTTCTGATGCATGCTTCAATTACAGTCCTGGCTCACTTTACTTACTGTTTAAAGGATTAATTAAACAGACTATGTGTTAGAATTAAATAAAGCATCTATATGTCTTATGTTGAACGATTATGGGCCAGTCTCACGACTGGGCAAAGAGGGGTGCCTAACACCTTCCCCTTATTGTACTTTTGGCTCCCGTATCCAGAATCTCTGTCTATTTTCCCAGTTTTAATAAACTGGGTGGCGACTCTGTTTTGATGATAACCGCTATCATGTGGCGATATTCCTAGCCATGGGAATGTCCATGATTTTGGTTTACGAAGCAAGCAACCAATCGAGCAAACAAACATGATCAATCTGTATGGCGATGCCCCGTTTGGGAGGTGTCTACAATTACATTCCCAAAACATGTTTTACCAAAATATCCACGAGTCTCCTTTACCACTTCTTCCGAAAATGTACACTAGAATGCATGCACTTCACTCCATGCTACCGCTCCGGGTTCACACCTGAAAATGATAGGTTGAGCTACACTAGCCCAGTAGAGAAATCTAAACAACCATTATATGAAAATGGGATGACAGGTAGAATGAATAACAGGAACAAGGTGCGGTATCTCAAAGGAGAAACAAAACACGACTAGTAATTATCCCAACGTCGATGACGTAATTGAAGTACCATGACTACATATCAAGACTCTAGTTTAACCACGAGAACTTACTATCTATACGATTTTCTCATGAAAGCCACTGCCTCTAATCTTATTCCAAATTACCAATCCGATATCTTAACTTATAAGACCATTATAATCAAAGAATCGCAAAGCCAATGTCTTTCATATCAATCACACTTTCACAATGATACCCCTTTTCATTCACATCGTGCCACAATTCCTTTATCGTTCTGTGCCATGAGCAAAAGCTCCTGCCGGGCCATTTAAGGGATCCCGATACCCCCACTAGTACCTCCCTCACTGATGGAGCTAATTCAAACCACATATCATAGGTCACCATACCACAATTCCTCCGATACACCTTACAATTCAGTCATTCATCTCAATCACATACATTTAACTCACCATAAAGACTTATTCATATAGAAGTAGTACGGATAAATTTCACTTCAGTCAACTCGCTATCGTTATGTCATTAGTTTCTTATATCACCATTTAAGCTCGTTCATACTATATATCAAAGGATACTTACTCACAACGATTCATAGATTTCATCCTATCAACCCTTCAAATTGCACAAGCTACGAAAGAGATGTACCACACATCAATCGTGAGGGAAGATGTCTCTCGTATTTACATCTAGCATTATTCAACTTAACGGAGTGTCCTACATGTTCGTCTTTCACCTCGCATGTCAGCACACACAACCTTCGCCCACCTATATTCATTATGTTCTCTAAAATCTCGTTTCGGTGTCAAAAGACTCGTACGGAACCCAACGACCACTATAAAGCCTTAAGTGCACCACTAGCCTCGTCAAACCATTCAATTAAATACTCAAGAGAACCTAGGAACATCTGTCTCACCCCAAACAATCCTAAGGAGAAAGGATTACTCCACGTTTACGAACGTACCTATCTTATTTTGGCTACCAAACCTTATCGGCTTAGAATTAGGAGATGAGACCACCACCATTGCAAAGTAGACTTCCGACACATGAATTTCGATATAAAATTTGCCCAAAACGGAGTTCGGATGAAAAAGTTATGCTCGTTCGAAATTTTTCCAAAAATGCTGATTTTTTTCAATGTCTACCGGTAGACATTAATCTCCTTCCGGTAGAAGACCAAAATTTCACAAAATGACACTACTGGACAGCGTTTCTACCGGTAGGACTTAGGTTTTCAGTGCACGACTTTCAGACTTCACCAGAACCTTTCTAACAACAAAAGCAACGATCTAGGGCGCGATTCAAACACCAAATCAACACATAAACACATAATAGAAGTGAGAAATCCCTACCTCGAAGTCGAAGAACAAAACTCGAACTCAAACAAGCAAGCCCTAGCTTCCAAGATCCAAACTGAGCAAGAGAGCCGAGAGTGAGAGGAAGAGGAAAATGGGGATCAAAATCCCCTGCCACACACACCACACACATATATACACCATATTGCACTAACACCCACATTTCCCAAATCCTTGCACATTAACCACAACCATATTTTCCACATTAAACCATCGTTTATCTTTTCATGAAACATTAAAATTATAAAGAGAAATTTACGGGTCTCTACATTCTACCCTCCTTAAAGAAATTTCGTCCCGAAATTTAAGTAAGGTAAAAGAAGGCACATTGTTAATGAATTTCATCTCAAAAACTGTGTCCACTACACAACACTCCGTGTCTGCCAATTTCGTGTCCAAAGCGCAAGAAAACTCTATAATGCCACAACAAACTAGCTTACCTTCCTATCAAACAATCACCAAGTTCCGATGTTTATACACGTCAAATTGCCAAGTCACCGTATTCATACAAATCATAATCATGTTACCAACCAATTCAAGTCTCACAAACCGCATCCATTCTCATTACTTCCGACTAACCAATTTCAATTCCATGGACCGTTTCCAGACACAAAGGAGAATTTCATAATGTCATAATTCAACAACCTTCTCATGCAATACATAATCAACCAGTTCTATGATTTACTCGTACAACCCAAGATTTACTAGATTCTTCACGTACGCTTATAGGAAAATCAACTTTCATACACTTCTTTTTCACCTCGTTTCTTTACTTCCCGATTTACTCACATTACCAAGACTCACACAAGTAGAGCTCTAATAGTCCTTAATGCCAACTCAAGACAAACTCCCTCAAAAATAAACGCCGAGCAGATGTTAAAATGTCCGACACGATGAAGTCTAAACTAAACAATAATCATGAGTTTCCAACTTACATTTTCCAAAGCAAAGGTGAAATGTTAGTTTTGACGAAAATTTTTGCCCCCCCTTGTGTGGTAAAATTCTATAGAATTTGAAAGGAAATGTTCATTTTTGTAAGACAACAATCAATTACGAACACCTTACTTGGTCATTTGAAGATAATGACAATTTTAACAACATAGAAATGAATCATGATGTAGCCGACTACAAGTCTGTACCATTATCATTTCTGAAAATGAACTATGCAAAAATTCAATTTTCACAAAGCATTATCCATTTCAGAAAATTTTTTGAGTTCAAAATATGTACATCCGTAAGTGTGACAACTTTCTAAACCGAGATCCACTACTCTACGCATTTCACTATACTTACGCGGCGCCCCAAGTAAGGAACTCAATTCATGTTCAGCATATTGTAGACACCCCAATTTGGCCTAACGATTATTTCAAGTCCCACCTTGGGACAATCCCGATGATGAAATGGATACAATGATTGCTGATTGCTTCCTTGAGGACCTTAGGACTTTCGGTGAGAACTTTGACCACTTAGAGGACCCAATTCAAAGCCATACAGCCTTTCAGACAGAAATACAGAAGCCTAGGAGAATCCATCTGACGGCCGTAACATCGATCCCACGGCCACAACATCAATCCCTCACCCGAGCAACCTGTTGCCAGCAAAATCTCCCTGAGAGATCAATCCCTCGGCCGCGAGATCTATCCTTCGGCCGAGACATCCATTCCACGGCCGCGACATCCTTTGCTCGGCCGCCAGATCGACCTTTTTCCAGACTCTGGAACGTTCTGTCAGACGTTTGGTTTGATCCAACTACACTACCTTTCCGATGCGTTCGGGCTACGTTCGGAGATCACGACGTAGAGTTAGAGATGCATTGCAATTGCCATCTCGTGATTTGATTGGCCGGAGTGAGTCATCCCTATGCCTATATAAAGGGGCCTTTGGGCTCCGAATTTAACACACAGAAATTGATAGACCTACACACTCAATCAAGCCACGAAACTCTGTCAAAATACTCTCTCAATCCCATACTCCAAAAGCCCTAACCTTCCGAAGGTAGCCGTCAATCCGGCGATCAAACCCCGAAGTTCAAACCCTAACTCTAGGGTTCTCGATCAAGCAATCAATCAATCACGCCTAATCCAAAGCAATCAAGCAACTGAGGGATCAAGGTGGTGAGGCCCAACGGCCTCTGGTTTGTTTTATTTCCTGTCAATAATCATGATTTTAGCGTTTTGATTATTTACTAACGTTTCTGTCTGGTGTGAGGAAGAACATCGACCGGGGCTTCGATCCCTCGGCCGATATATCAAACCAGGAGGATCCCTCGGCCGTGACATCCATTCACCGGCCGCGAGATCCATTACCCTGGGACAGCTTTGTTTGTTTCCTGCTTTCTGAATGCATGCTTACTTATCGCACTGGCTCACTTTGCTTACTGTTTAAAGGAATAAATAAATAGACTATGTGTTGGAATTAAACAAAGTATCTACATGTCTTATGTTGAATGATTATGGGCCAGTCTCACGACTGGGCAAAGAGGGGTGCCTAACACCTTCCCCTTATTGTACTTTTGGCTCCCGTACCCAGACTCTCTGTCTATTTTCCCAGTTTTAATAAACTGGGTGGCGACTCTGTTTTGATGATAACCGCTATCATGTGGCGATATTCCTAGCCATGGGAATGTCCATGATTTTGGTTTACGAAGCAAGCAACCAATCGAGCAAACAAACATGATTAATCTGTATGGCGATGCCCCGTTTGGGAGGTGTCTACACCTGGATTCCTGGACTTGAGAGCCATAACCAGAAAGTTCAACATAAGACTAATACATGCCTTGTCTAATTCATTAATCATATGCATCGAGCGGGCAACCCGTTGAGTTCACCTGATATCCCGGCATGACACGGGCTATGTTGGGGGTTCCAGCAAACTCCACAGTCACTCGTACCTAGTGGTATATCAAAAAGGGAATCACCCAATCACCGCCTATGATGGACTGGTGAGAGGATTGGTGCCCTTTGACAACGGAGCACCCTGAGACTACAAAAACCTTGCATGTTTTAGAAAGCCATAGAACTTATCAAACTAAGACAGGAACCTACAGGCTAGGAACCTACTTGCATTTTCACTTCCAAGTCCTTCCTCACACCATGTATCATCTGTTGTTGTAAATAACTTTTTCTGTGCAGAAGGGTTGGGATTTTCAGCCTAAATCCTAACCCTACACAAGCCAAGTACTGACTTACAGGTACTCTACTTTTCAAAGCAGACACAATAAGTAAAACAAAGAAGCAACCACAGCCAATTTTATACTCTTACAACACTCGAAGTCACGCCAAACAGAGGTCCTTGCAGCCGTCTCGTCTGTCACCCTCACTGGCCAAAACACCTACACTGCTACGGTCCCAATCACTTTCAGGGACTCCGCCGTCATCTCCTCAACAAACTCAATCATCTACCAAATCCTAAGCTTTATCAAGTAATCATCCCATTCTCATGGCAGATAACGACGCCATCATTGCTAATCACCAAGCTCAAAGTCGCTACCTTATCAGCAGAGAAAGCAGCAAGAGATGCTGAGAACGAAGAGAAATCGGTGGAAGATGAGAATCCTCAAGAAGTGCTATTGGTAGAAAACCCTGAATTGGCCAAAACAAGTCAAGGAGATCAAATGTACTCTGGCCCGTTCACAAGGGGACCAAATTCTAGATTTTGAAGGACTCTGCCTTTTTCCAGATTCTCAACTACCTGAGAAGTTCAATAGAACTGGCAATCCCACTAGCCATGTCCGCCATGTCATCAACACTCTGAAGCCAATGGGCTTGGATGATGAGCTCATTGTTCAGTTATTTCAAAGGACTCTTACTGAAAGCGCTCTCGATTGGTTTCTCACTTTGGAGTTTGTATACTATCATACTTGGCCAGAAATTGCCAATGCTTTTGTCAAGCAATATGCATACAACATCCAAATTGAGTTAACAACTCGAGATTTGGAAACGACTAAGTAGGAATCAAACAAGGACTTTGCAACCTTTGTGGCTAGATAGAGAGAAAAAGCCGCCAAGATGAAGAACCGCCCCTCTGAGGAAGATCAAGTGAGAATAGTTGTCAAGAGTTTGCAGCCCAAGTACCTCACGCACATTTACACTCAGACTATCACTGATTTCAAGCGCCTGCAGGCTACTGGGCTGCAGATTGAAGAGAGGATCAAGCTAGGAAAAACTCCTCCACCCAAGAAAACCTTCACAACCTGTACATCTCCTGCCTTCGTCAACACCCTTAACTCAATCTTACCACAAGACCCTTTTCAAATTAGCTCATCCCAAAGCTCAAATCGCCCCCGTTGCAACTTTGACCATCTTTACATGGCCTCATCTCAAGCCTTAGCCATTCTGAGCCATTAGGGGCATCTCAAACCTTTAAAACAAACCACTTCCTCAGCCACCCTATGGCCCAAACCACGATCCTAACAAACAGTGCGCTTACCACCAACAACCTAGGCATGAGACAGATAACTGCATGCGTCTCCGCCATGACATTCAAGATCTCATTGATAGCCGAACTATAAAACTTCCAAAACCTAATGTGCAAGCCAATCCACTTCCTACTCACAAAGCTGAGCCACCACCCCGAAACATCGATTTCATAAACAACCCCACATACAATCCTGGCCAATACATTGTCCAAAACAACCAAACCAAGCCAACCTTTACCTTCCCAGAGGAGGACGAATGTTTCATGATGGAGGAGGAAGAAAACAATGAGTCCAATCAATCAGAAGTGATCGATCCCGACATGTCTGACAAAAGTAATGAAGAAGAACAAGCAAAGGGGAAAGTGACTTTGACGGAATGGAAGGAGAATACGATGATCCACTCGATGGAATCTCCTTAGTATCACTATTCAATCAAGTGGAAATAGCTGACGACTACACAATCAATAAAGAGGAAGAAAGGGTGATGAAAACCTAGACCAACACTTCTATTTGGGGACTACTCATGTCTCAAAGAAGTAGCCACCAGTGAAGATGGATCCAGTTCAAAGGCCCTGTTTGGCAAAGAAGAGGGTGGAAAAGAGTATAAAGTTGCGAAAGGCAAGGGTTTTGAAAACGACCTCGAAATGCTACAATAGCTAAGAAGTCACAACATGGCAAAGAACATTAAACATTGCTTTTATCAAGCTAAAACCTGTTTTGAGCCCCTGCTTGGGCATTTAATTTCTGCTAAGTGAATTCCTGTTTCATCCTCTAGACTATGCTTATTTAATGATTTACTTCCTAAATTGCAATTGCCAAACACTATAGTCTCTTTGCCAAACAAGGGAAATTTCAAGGAATCAAGTTCCCTGTGTCGCTGACAAAAAGGAAGGAAAGGATGAACTTTAGTTGCTTAAGAAACTAGGTTTTTGTCAAAACTTAGAAAGAAGACACTATCTCCGCGAGAACACTTAGGGTTAGCTCGCCCATTATGAAGGTACAAACACAAGGGAGATTTAGAAAAATATCTCCATCAAATTCCTCTCCAAAACGCAGAAACCCTCTTGAGAGAAGTGCTCGTTGGGTAACCTGAAAACCCAAGCAAAAGTAAGAGCAAAGCCTGCTAGAGCAAGAAAATGCAAAAACGCAGCCTAGGCAAAAGTTAAGGCATTCAAAGAAAAGCTCGCTAGGGACTCAACCTCCATTAGGTAACCTAGGCAAAATCAAGAGCATGTGAGAAGAAAAACCAAGAGTGAAAAACCCAACCTCAAAGGTAATGATTTTGGAACTACGTAAAAGGCCTGATTCCCAGATTGGGATACGTAGGCAATCTCACATTGAGATGCGGCCCAAACATTTGGAGAGAAGGAAAAACATCAACAGATTTGTACTCAATGATAGGTATAGCTAACCCTGCGTATTGAGCTCGCAAAAGATGAGTATGCTTTTCTCGAAGAATTGGCAACAGCAATAGACACAAGAGCTATAGGTCATCCCCTCTAACCTAAAGGTAATTGACACAATGAGCAAGATACCTTGAAAACTCCCGAGTCTGGCAACCGGACTATGGAACACGGCAAAAGCAAAAGGCAAGAAAATCAAAACCAAGCATAAGAAGGAAGAGAAAAGAGGATGCCACTTAGCCAAAACAAAATCTACCTTTTGGAAAATCAAAGTAACGGCCGAAGGATCTATACATCGGCCATAACATCGATTCTTTAGCCGAGTAATCAATTCTTCGGCCAATATTTTATTTTCACACAAATTACTGTCTATCAGCAAATACTTGTTCAAACAGCCATGTTCTGACTATCGCATGCAAACTCAAGACATCTAGGGGCATAAAAAGCATTTCTCATTTCATGAACAAAAAGCTTGCCTACAAAATCATCACTGTGGTTACTTTCACCATACAAATACAGTTTCTGCTTCTCTCTTTGCTAACCATGAACAGGAAGGAAAAAGAAAATCCTAAAGCTAGTCGTGACAGCGTCTTCGAGACGATCTCGTCTCCGAGATGAAGAAGGGGATTGCTAGCTATCCTCCCCACTAACTGCTGGTGCTCACTCAGCCTCAAGCTACAAGGAAAAGAATGCAAAACAAGGGGTAAGCACCAAACGCCTCTTCTCCGTCATCAGAATGGAAGGAGACAAAGGAAAGGGCCCGTGGCCAAACAAGAGCAACTGAAGGAACAACAGGCAGAACCAAGGAAAAATGGCAGTACTCCGTACAGTCACCTGCCTAAAGAAGCAAACCCGCCTAGTCTCTAATCTGAGCATTCTCCAAGTCTACTTTAGACATCAAAGAAGTAGACCTCATCAACGCCGGAGGAGGAGGAGGAACAAACTGAAGATCCTCAGCACGCAGGCGCCACTGGCTGGCCACCCGATCACATAAGTACCAAGCTTAACAAAAGGGACCCTCGAACAGGTTATGAGTACAAACTAGAACCCTGGAACTCGCAAGAGGGGCATCCTCTGATACACCACTCCAAGGGTCAAACCTCGCCTGCAAACAAAGTCTAAATCAGCCACAGCACAGAGGAATGGAGATCTAAAAACAAGGGATGCAAGGGGTACCTGGTCAACCGTCAATCGATCCAAAACCCGTCACCACTCAGGAGGGCTCAAAACTGGTGACCGTGTGGCTTCCATTGCCCCACAGACCATTACTTGTAGCGAGGAACACAGTCCGCATCTGCATGTCTAGTGTCAGTAGGAAACTGAAGAAGATACTCAAAAGCCCAGAGAGGAAAGGGGCTACCAGTTGGCCAAGGCAAATGCTCCCTAATCAAACTCCTAAACAACCTCCAAATACTGCAAAAGGGGCTAGAGACTGCCTATGCACTGAACTATCCTTGTTGGCAAACAACGTTTGCCCAAGGAGGTAGAGAAGAAAGGCCCGTGTCAGCTACTCAACACTCACCTGAGTCGAGATATCAACCTTCATAAAAGTCTTGATCAGCCAAGAGACATCAACATGACTACGCGAGTGAAGAGGGGGCACAAGAACCACTTCAAAGCCCCTATCCGCTCCCAAAGCCTGGGGTCAACCCAAAGAGGAGCTCCACCTACTCATAGGCCAGTAAGCAAAGAAAAATCACCTGGCGTGATCGTCATCTCGCCAACAGAAGGAAAGTGGAACATGTTGGGAGTATCCCACCAACCAGCGAGGTCATCAACAACCAATCCATCTTCAGAAGATTGAGGCCCAAAACAAACGGCTCAAGACCAGCAGCGCGTACTAACTCCCGAGCCTGCTCCGACAACGTCACAAACCACTTGTGCACTAAAGGCCTCCACCGCGAGCCTCTAATCTCCTATTTCTCTGCCAAGGACAAAAAGGGAGTTAATCTCACGATTGCATAAACAAATAAAAAGCTAGGGGCATCAAATCGACGTTTAAAAAGCATGCATTGCCTAAACAGGGGGCACAGTTATCTTAGCTTCTTTAAACAGAACAACTTCGACCCAATCACGGGTCCTTCTCATTCACGCCCCTGGCTAAGAGGGATCTCATCCCGCAAATCAAAACAAAAAAACTCACTTTTGGTCATGCAAATTAAAACTCCGAACTAAAGTAACCCTTTTACTTTTCAGGAAGCTTACCGAAACATTAAGGATGCTCAAGTGCTACTCAGCGGCTCTACGCCCACACCTCAACAGCTCTATGCCACGCCATGTGCACAGCCTCGCGCTCAGCAAGCCAGCAAAACAATCCTGCGGCTTCCACTCAATACACCCTCCGGAAGGCACGTAATGGGAAATCTCCCTAACAAAGTTGAATCTACCTAACAAGGAGGCAAGGGAAATCTCCTAGGCATGCATAAGGATCACCTCATCAGATGGTGAAAATCTCCCAAAACAAGTTGAATTTGCCAAAGGAGGCGATGGAAATCTCCTAGAGCGCATGTGTGAATCACCCCGTCAGTGGAAGTAATGGAAGTCTCTCTAACAAATTGGAATATGGTCAAGGACTAGCCTTGGGGACAACCCCGAGCATATGGAATCTAGCCTTGGAGGCAATCCCGAGCATACTCAAGAACTAGCCTCGGGGGCAATCTCGAGCATACTCAGAACTAGCCTTGGGGACAACCCCGAGCATATGGAATCTAGCCTCGGGGGCAATCTCGAGCATACTCAGAACTAGCCTTGGGGACAACCCCGAGCATATGGAATCTAGCCTTGGGGGCAATCCCGAGCATACTCAAGAACTAGCCTCGGGGGCAATCTCGAGCATACTCAGAACTAGCCTTGGGGATAATCCCGAGCCTATGGAATCTAGCCTTGGGGGCAATCCCGAGCATACTCAAAACTATCCTTGGAAACATCCCAAGCATAAGGAACCAATCAAACCCCGTGGAAGATGGAAGATGGAATACTCATCAACGCAGCGGCTCGAAGCCCACCATCTCAACTGGCTCGAAGCCGTAAACAATCATCTCAACACCCGTATTTATCATCTCATCAACTCAGCGGCTCGAAGCCCACCGTCTCAACTGGCTCGAAGCCGTAAACAAGCAACAGGCTCTAAGCCGCCCCAACAATCAAGATATCTATTCTCAGACTCTACGCCTGAATGCTCAAAAATCTAACATTTTTGAATGCTCAAGCTCCACGCTTGGATGCCCAACCACTGTGTACTGGATGCTCAAGTTATACACTTGAATGCTCAAGCTCTACGCTTGGATGCCCAACCACTGCGTACTGGACGCTCAAAGCCTGTACTTTGAATGCTCGGATTCTGCCGTCCGAATGCTCGAGCTCTACGCTCTGAATGCTCAAGTCCGGAACTTGATAGAAGCTCTAAGCTTAAAACAAACACACACGCACGGGCCCGTGCACATATTGCATCAACATTATCACATCGAGTCTGCATCATCATATCTGTTCACATCTAACAACCATCATCACACATATACACTCTGCATATCTCTCATGAAACATATACACTCTGCAATCAACCGGCACTATGCCTCGGTTTTATTGATCGGTTCAGCGCCTCGATCCTTTGGCTCCACGCCAACACTTATGATGAGAAAGCTCCGTGCACAGACCATCAGAATACAACCAGCTCCGCGCTTCGGTTCATTACGTCAAGCTCAAAGCTCTGACACCTCAGGCTCTCGCCTTATGATCAACACCAGCTCCGCGCTTCGGTCCTATCAATCACCTCAGGCTCTCGCCTTATGATCAACACCAGCTCCGCGCTTCGGTCCTATTAATCACTCTCCAGGCTCTCGCCTCATGACTACAACCGGCTCCGTGCCTCGGTCCCCTCATCGCCAAAGCTCCGTGCTCCAGCTACTGGCCCTGCGCCTCCCCTACATCTCAAAAACAAACTGGCGTCCAACTCATCCCAGCAGATGGTTTGGATTCCACCCCATTACATCAATCCCATCCAGCTCATTCGCAAGGATAGGCTACTCTACCGAGCTCCTTTCAGTCAAAGTAAGGACGATCAAGAAAAGCAAACGCACCTGCAGTGTACTGATCTACCCCAAAATACTAAGGAAGCTCTCCGCAAAGAGACTCCCCCGGTAGCCCCGCGCTCCTTCAACTATCTTCCGCCAAAACCCTGGCTCAGTCTAGGTACGTCACACTACGGCTTTTTAAGCCCTAAGGTACATCTTCTGTCTCTAACCCTCCAAACTTTTTACTTTTCTCTTTTGCCCGAACTACGATTGGTCTGAATTTCCCTTATGGAATACGTAGGCAGCCTCCCGGCCCGACCATAACAAAACCTTTTTCGAAAACCCCTTGGAATAGTGGTTGGACCAAATTGAGTTGCTTTTTACAGCTTTGACTCTTACTCAAACATGTCTCGCGATCCGTCTGAGTTCAGTCAAAGAGGGGCATCTGTAGACACCCCAATTTGGCCTAACGATTATTTCAAGTCCCACCTTGGGACAATCCCGATGATGAAATGGATACAATGATTGCAGATTGCTTCCTTGAGGACCTTAGGACTTTCGGTGAGAACTTTGACCACTTAGAGGACCCAATTCAAAGCCATACAGCCTTTCATACAGAAATACAGAAGCCTAGGAGAATCCAAATGACGGCCGTAACATCGATCCCACGGCCACAACATCAATCCCTCACCCGAGCAACCTGTTGCCAGCAAAATCTCCCTGAGAGAACAATCCCTCGGCCGCGAGATCTATCCTTCGGCCGAGACATCCATTCCACGGCCGCGACATCCTTTGCTCGGCCGCCAGATCGACCTTTTTCCAGACTCTGGAACGTTCTGTCAGACGTTTGGTTTGATCCAACTACACTACCTTTCCGATGCGTTCGGGCTACGTTCGGAGATCACGACGTAGAGTTAGAGATGCATTGCAATTGCCATCTCGTGATTTGATTGGCCGGAGTGAGTCATCCCTATGCCTATATAAAGGGGCCTTTGGGCTCCGAATTTAACACACAGAAATCGATAGACCTACACACTCAATCAAGCCACAAAACTCTGTCAAAATACTCTCTCAATCCCATACTCCAAAAGCCCTAACCTTTCGAAGGTAGCCGTCAATCCGGCGATCAAACCCCGAAGTTCAAACCCTAACTCTAGGGTTCTCGATCAAGCAATCAATCAATCACGCCTAATCCAAAGCAATCAAGCAACTGAGGGATCAAGGTGGTGAGGCCCAACGGCCTCTGGTTTGTTTTATTTCCTGTCAATAATCATGATTTTAGCGTTTTGATTATTTACTAACGTTTCTGTCTGGTGTGAGGAAGAACATCGACCGGGGCTTCGATCCCTCGGCCGATATATCAAACCAGGAGGATCCCTCGGCCGTGACATCCATTCACCGGCCGCGAGATCCATTACCCTGGGACAGCTTTGTTTGTTTCCTGCTTTCTGAATGCATGCTTACTTATCGCACTGGCTCACTTTGCTTACTGTTTAAAGGAATAAATAAACAGACTATGTGTTGGAATTAAACAAAGTATCTACATGTCTTATGTTGAATGATTATGGGCCAGTCTCACGACTGGGCAAAGAGGGGTGCCTAACACCTTCCCTTTATTGTACTTTTGGCTCCCGTACCCAGACTCTCTGTCTATTTTTCCAGTTTTAATAAACTGGGTGGCGACTCTGTTTTGATGATAACCGCTATCATGTGGCGATATTCCTAGCCATGGGAATGTCCATGATTTGGTTTATGAAGCAAGCAACCAATCGAGCAAACAAACATGATCAATCTGTATGGCGATGCCCCGTTTGGGAGATGTCTACACATATGCCTACGACGTCCAAAGTAGTCTTGCTTATTCAATAACTTCGCGAAGGATTAACCAATCTAGCAATGGTCTCAACGAAACCATAAGATAGAAATTTAAAAACATGCAAAACTATCATCAATTCATAAGTTACGACAAAATAAGTAGTTCAGACAAGAGATTCCAATTATCGCATAACGTTACATCTAGCTAAGAGGTCCAATTGCCCACACAAACACCTTCAATCAATTATCTATCTAGCATGTAGCAAGTACTCACACATTACATCATTATCTATCCAGAACCACATTCCATGGACGAATCTCACACGATAACACTGCACACTAGTTCTAACATGTAAGTTGAAACTAAATAGCAACACATTTTATACACCAAATACCATAATAAGTCAACCAATTACAGGCTCACTGCACAATTTATTGAGACTACATTGTACTGAATACATCTACGCGTCAACGGGTTCACATAATACCCAGCACATTAACGGACGGGCTCACACAGTACCCAAAGCAACCACAGGCTCACACAGTGCCCAAAGCAACCACAGGCTCACACAGTGCCCAATACAACAATGGGTTCACACAGTACCCAGCGGGCTCATACGGTGCCCTGCACACTACGGGCTCACACAGTGCCCTATACACTACGGACTCACACAGTGCCCTATATGACAATAGGCTCACACAGTGCCCAATACGATAACAGGCTCATACAGTGCCCAAAATACCACAGGCTCACACAGTGCCCAATACGACAACAGGCTCACACAGTGCCCAAAATACCACAGGCTCACATAGTGCCCAATTCGACAACAGGCTCACACAGTGCCCAAAATACCATCACGGGTTCACACAGTACCCTAAATATCCACGGGCTCACACAGTACCCAATATAACCACGAGTTCACACAATGCCCTGTACTTCATAACTTGTGGCTCTAAAAAGCCCAATAGTAATCAAGTTCATTTCAATCCCACAAGACCTTACACAATTTCTATTCATTTTCTCAACAACCTAGAGTACTCTCAGTCAGCTACTTTAGTCGCCACATCTATTTAGATCTCCATCAAACAAAATCACATAGGTCACTCCACATGTTAATCAATACTACTATGGACCACAGACTTTCATTATAGTAGTTATTCAACAATCAAGCATCTCAAATCTGTATAAGTAATCGCAACTCAAACATGTAAGTTCACGCTACCTCGCAATTCGGTATGAGATGTATGACCCGACTCCGTGGATCTCTACATGCTCCCTCTGCTCGTCGGTTGTGGACAATCTACCGCTAAGTGCCCCGGATGACGACACCGATAGCAAACCCGAGGTGGTCTCTGACCATGATATTCCCTCTCCTGAGGACAGTCTACGGCACGATGGCCCGACTGACGGCACCGATAACACACAATCGTTGACCCCGACGAAACTCCTGACGTTCTGGTAAGATTAGGTGGTTCTGAACTATGCTGCCCCGAGGTGGACCGAAACTGTTCTCTCTGTCTTTTCCTCCCTTGGCTTCCAGATGCTTCTATAGATACACTCTCGCCAACGGTTTGTTGTCTCTGTCCCCGTACTTTCACTTCCCCTGGTGTTTCCTCTGTATACTCAATACTTCTAGCACACTCGACAATGTCAGAAAACCTTCCAATTCGTTGACCTACCACAAACTTCATGATAGACGGGTCTAACCCTTTCTCAAAACGCCTACACTTTCTTTCCTCTAACGCCACTAATTCTGGTGCAAAACGAGATAAAGATTGAAATTTTATAGCGTAATCAGAGACGGTCATATTTCCTTACTCTAACTTCTCGAACTGTCCTCTAAGTTTCTCACGATACGTATCTGGAAAATATTGATTCTCGAAGAGTTCTTCAAACTCAGCCCAAGTCAGGTTTTCTACATTTGGTTCATTTGTTTGATTAATCGCCCTTGCCATTCTCCTAGCATCTCTTCTTGCTCTTAAAACCGATTCCCACCACTCATTCGCCTCACCGACAAGTTGACAAGCGACTATACTCACCCGCAGGTCGTCCTCCGTAATCTTAAGCGCATTAAAGATCTTACGAATTTGTGCAAGCCAATGATCGGCCACAAGAGGATCGCTACTCTCCCCATCGAACTGAGGTGGATTCCTACGGCTAAACTCTTGCATGGCTATTATGGCCCGACTATCAGCGTTATCCCTAGGAGGTGGTTGCAAAAGATTTGCTGCTGTAAGTGCCGCTACAATTTCCCTAGCAAGCTGATTCTGTCCTGCCCCCATTCTCGGATTCCCAATCCTACCCCGTATATTCTCGTGTCTCGATGGCATCTTGCTACAAAGAAACAATAAGGAGATCATCAACAACAAACATACTACAAACTTCTACGGCCTATACTTGTTGGTAGCACATTTGCACCAGGTTCTTGGAATCCTAGAAGAGCTTCACGCTGGCGACAGTGGTTGTCACTCAGGTGGTCATTCTCTAGCCCAGCGAGCCATAACTCAAGGTTACTGGTGGCCTGCTGTCACGACCCAAACCCGTGGGTTAAAGGTCTAATGACCGGCCAGTGAGTCTAGGTCACCCTAGGCCTATCTTAATAAATCAGTTTAGGGAATTCATAAAATCCTCTCATCAAAAATAGTTTACCTTAAGAAATTCAGTAAGCTGCGGAAGTACAATTTCAATAATTCCAACATATTCCAGAGTTCTACGTGCGGAAATAAATATAACTGCTTAACAATACCTGCAAGTAACCATAGCGTAACCTGACCGGAACAAGCGGTTATCAAAATTCAAATGTCTTCAAGTCAAGTCCTCATAGCTCTATACTCACATCAGAACAGTACTACTATATACACATAAGAACTGATCACCAAAAAGATTTCGACTTGAGAGCAAAGCCGAGTCCATCTAATGCTGCTAACCTGAAAAGTATGGTTTTTGAAAAACTCCATAAGCTAAAGCTCGTATGAAACATGACATATCCATTAAACATGTTAAATCATGGATACAACTAACATCTTATAAAAAGTGTAGTCATACTTTTCAGTATCGAACATGTAAAATGTACTTCCTTTCGAAGATAATCAAATTTCAAGTCCATAATAAAATGAATACAAGTCTTTCAATAGACTTATGCTAAAAGCAATAATTCTAAGTCATCGGTTCATCAGTTCATTCACAGAATGAAATCCAACTTTTCAGGATAAAGCAGAAAACCATCATGATATTAAAAATATCACATTTCATAATACTCGTCGATTTCGCACATCTTTCATGAACAAGTTTCAACCAGAATTCTAGAGGAGCGACCTCTATATCATAAAAGGGAATGACGTCAAACCATCAGGATACCTGGTCAATATCCTCCAACCTTATAACTCCAAATCCACTTTGTCTGTTTAAAGTCCTCAAGCACGGACACTTATTCAGATGCATCGACAGAAAAATATACATTTCATCAAGTCATTTAACAAGTTAATAAATATCCATGATTCCATTTAGAAAACATTTCTAAGATATTTCAACAGCAATGAAATATTTAAACAACAAATGTAAACAAGATACGCATGTTTCACCTTGCTCCTGAAGACGCAGCTAATCTCTACTCGAGTCTTCACGTATTTCACACTAACGATCACACAGACCTAATGAGAATATCATAAACGTCCAAGTATGAGTACAATTAATGTACTAAGTCCGAATAATCTAATTCTAGTCGTCTAAGTCATGGCTTAGAGCCGATCTGTTATTAGGGGTAAAATGGTCATTTTACGTTCCAAGGTCAATCTATCCAAGCGCTATGAACTCAGATCTCTCATCTTATCAAATCTGATCCAAAAATCATAATTCATTCTGAACTCAAGTATAAAACTCAGTTTTAAAACATTTATGACTAAAAAGGTCATTTTAGCACACATTGAATCCCAAGGGCAAAATAGTCATTTTAAATCTCTAAGTACGAAGTGTAAAATTTAAGTATCCTAATTATTCAAAAATTACAATCCTGTAATTTTTACAAAAATCAATAAAATTATATACAAAGTCTATTTTTGGCGTAGAAACGCAACACAATGGATCGGAGGTTCAACAACCTCTATTGGTAAAATGGTAAACACATTTCTACCTTAATATCACGTGAAATTTCTGGGAAAAAACTTAGTTTTGTCAAAAACTCTCAAAAATCTATGCATGCAAGGTATTTTAAGAAATAAAAACAATACTTTGCTCATTTACTAAAATCTGTCACCCTTTATTTGAAAAATCATATCTTATTCATAAAAAGTCCAAAAATACTCAAACCATCGCCCAAACTTGCGTAACGTCCATGTGTATCTACTGTAAAAATTGGAAGATTAGTTATCAACCAAATATTCTTTAGATTTCAAAAGAACAAGCTGTTCTACAGAAAACAGGGCAGCCAAACATGTTTTAGTAGAAAAACCATAACTAATTCATTTCAACTTCAAAAATGTTGAAACTAGTGCTCAAAGTTGGGAAACGTAAAGTATTATTCTCAGTAAAAATATAAGATTCATAAATCTAAAGGATTTTTCTCGGCAAACAAAAGAAAACAGATCGATCACAGTTTATGTCCATGTCAGACAACTCTACTTTAAAAATTCACCAAATATTTTATATTTATCCAAATGATTTGATTCCAACGCCAAAATGTTTCCAACTTAAAGGTTTAATTCTTGAAAAAAAACCATAGCCATGCAAGTAGTGAAAGTTTCCATAAATTTAAAAGAAGACAGATACAATCAGATTCGGACACACAGATTACAGTCAGTATTCAAAAATTCATAACTAATTCTGTGTTGATCGGTTTTGCATGTTCTTGGTGTCAAAATCTTCGTATTTAAACGTACTTTAAAAGTTATGAAGACTTCAAAAATTGAATCATAGCAGAAGGGTTCTCAAAATACGAATTTGTGATGGTCCAGAAAGCTGTCAGGAAAGTTTAAGAAGTTACCGGCAAGATTTGACGGAGAACCTTAGTGTCTAAGGGCTGGTCCAGACCTTGGAAGAGCTAAAATGGCTTCTCTTCTTCCTTCCTCTTCTCTCTCTCTCTCTCTCTCTCTCTCTCTCTCTCTCTCTCTCTCTCTCTCTCTCTCTCTCTCTCTCTCTCTCTCTCTTGCCGACCTCTCCTCTTCTTTCTCTTCTTTTTATTTCCTTTTTCTTGCAAAATACTATAGTAATAATATGATTAATGAATAATTATATGCTAGTGTACACTTGGCACCCAACTAAACTAATGGGGTTGCCAAGTGTTGACTTGGTCTTGACACCTAGCCATGCACGCATGGCTAGTTCCGGAGCGCGACTCGCGCACGACTCGAAAAACTGTACGGGTTCCGAAGTCAGAAAAATATGAAATTCGCACAGTACCCTAAATAAATAATTCTAAGAATAACCCCATTCTTGGAATTTCAAGGAAAAATCTAAAACACAGAGATTTGAAATGTCTGGCCAATTGACTTGTAAAATATGTCCGTGACCAATAATTAAAGGTAGTGACGAATTATCATGTACTAATACTATTTTTAACGTGAGGGTTCTCACACCTGCGATGAAGCATGACTCCGAGGAGTAAGTCAAGCTGTGCCACACGTGCCAGATGTTTTCTCCCATCATCCATCAGCCCGCCCGAGACTTCAGTCCTCTTACCAATCCATGGCCGCCATCTGCTTCATTTGGAGGAACATCATTTCCTGCTTCGGCGTGTCATTCACTATTATCACCAACAATGGCAAGCAGTTCCGATAAAAAATACAGAGCCCTCCTCGACGAATACAGAATCAAGTGGGACACATACACTCTAGGGTACCCACAGGGCAACGGTTAGGCCGAAGCCGCTAACAAAGCTATCTCTACTGGAATCAAGCGCCGGCTCACATCCCGCTGAGGCAAGTTGGCGGAGGAGCTCCCGAGGGTGCTCTGGGGTACCGAACCACCCCCCGACGCTCAACTGGTCGCACCCCTTTCTCTCGGGCTTTTGGCATGGAAGCCGTCATTCCTCTCCAAGTCGGGCCTTTAAGCCTCACGACAGGAGCGTCCGCCTCCGGTCCTTTAAGCCTGACGACCTCATGTGGAAAAAGGTGATTGAGAAGTCCAAGAAGAAGAAGCTTATGCCCAATTGGGAAGGGCCATTCCACGTCTTCAAACACCTTGGCTCAGGAAATTATAAGCTTGAAAAACTGGATGGCACCCTTATTGCAAAGTCCTGGAATGCTAACAACCTCAAGAAGTTCTATAGCTAATAGTTGCCTCGGTGCAGAGCAAGTCGGAAGACTCCACCCCCACCCCCACCCTATGTTACTTTGCTTTCTTTATTTTCAAGAAAACCCTCATTGTAATGACAGCATTTGAGCAAATATCAATGAGAAGCTATCTTTTTCTTTTTTTTGTACTTGTTCTTATTTCTACTGTTATTTACTTTACATCACTCAGTTTACTCTTGCACAAACCATTTTATCACGACTTTCGGGACTTGGCCCACCAAGAGGTAAAAACCCTTCCGGCGCATTTCCCACCAAGTCGTCCCGACCAACACGGTCGTTCCGGCTTTTGACAAATCGTCCTAAGGATACTCGATTGTTTTTTCAAGCCCCTTGACACGATCCATCATAAAGCCTTTCTCTACTTGGATACACTACGTCCTGACCCCTGGCAGATGCCAGCCCTCTACAGGACCCCAACACTTATCCCCAAGCAGACTTTACCAGCATGCGACGTTCTTGTCAAACACCATGCTTCGGGCGACCCTGTCAGAACCAAGGCAACCTAACCCGAAGCAAGGACTTGAGAAATTTCAAATTTCTAATCTAAATGCTTCGGTTTAACTTGCTCCGTTCCAAATAGACCCACCTGCAGCAGGGGGCACTAAAAATTCAATTTTCTCAAACATTTGATCCGCTGATTATGCTTCGGTTAATACTTGTTCACATGCCTCACAAGCCCACCCGAAGCAGAGAGCACAGGCATACTCTAACAAGGACCAAAAAACATTCACAAGCATTTCAAAATAAAACACAAGTGATTGAAAATAAAGGCATTTCATGTGCAAAAGTGCAAAGCGAGGTATAAAATACGAACAAAAACCTACCGAGGACCTGGCTCGGGCCAATTGTTCGATGCCAACCCACCTTAACTATTACAGTGATCTGGCTTAGGCCAATCGTTCGGCGCTAATCACACCCAAATTAATTACACAATCCTAGAACGGCAAAATCCAAATGTACGGAGCCGTCTAGTCAAAAGTACGTTCGGAATTTAAGCATTTCTCAAGAAGGGGAAGGGAGTCACTCTAAGCGTCGGGAGCAACATCAGCATTGGGGTTGACCTGATCCGCAGGGTTTGCTTGGTCCTCGGGATTTGGCACCTCTTTGTCCTCTTCCTCGGGCAGCACGAGCTCTTCAGGAGGCAACTCGGGAATAACGCGAAGCACCGAATCCTCGGGAAGATCGAGTTTGCTCAGCAGCAGTTTGTAGCCATACCTGAACCCGTCTCAGAAGCAGCCTCCATGCAAATCAGCTTCAATCTCCTGGACCTTCTTTTTATACTCCACCGCGGCCTTGTCAAACCCCTCGTTATAGCCCTCGTTGCCTGCAGCCTCAATCTCCTGGGCTTGGGTGGCTCTCAGAGCAGTCAGTTCTTCTTCGGCCTTCCTTGCTCGGTTCTCAGCAGCCTGCCTCTCTTGCTTGGCCTTCCCGAAGTCCGCCTGGTAAAGATCACAGGCCTCCCGAGCCACCTTCAGATCCTCCTCCCTCGATGCCAAAGCCTGTTTCAACTCTGTAATTTTTTAAGCCTGCTCCACGTACCGATCCCGAATCACCATAGCCCGAGCGCCAGCCTACCTACCGGAAGCGTAAGAACATTACAAAAAGTTCTGCATTCTCAACTGATATAACCCGAAGATAACAATGGATGTGGCCCGTTCAACTGAATTTCCTAATCTACGCGAATGCAAATATTCCAATTATCTAGTGACAATAAACTTCACCCAAATTGCTGTCCAAAGCATGTGACAAACACACGAGTGGGCCTTTGAATTTGATGCTTTGTTAGGATGGTGTTCTGAAAATTTTTGAGTTTGGTTTTTGGGTAATGAGTGGAGAGAAAAATTAGGGTAATAATTGGAGATAGAAGTAATGAGTGGAGAGAGATAGAGAGAGAAATGAGAATAATAATTGGAAAGAGAAGAGAGAAATAATTGGAAGTAGGGATAATGAGTGTTTTTTGAGTTGGAATTTTTTTTTCAAAATTCCATCCAAACAAGGCATGAATCGCCCCAGTTCTACTGAGAGATTTAAGCCAAAATTAATAAAAGAAGGCAAATGCTAATCAGTGCAATGTGGCACCGGTTTGTGTAGCCCACGCGCCTGCCTTTGCAACTTTTTAGACTTGAAAGTCAGCTCAATGTCAGTGTTTGCAGGATTACTTTTACCATGTGCACAAAAATGACATTTTTACCCTTCTTTTTGTGTTTTTTTTTCTAAGCCCTTCTTCTTTTTTTTCCATCCCATGCACGTGTTCCCAGCTTTTTACTTCTTTCCGTTTCTCTCTCTTCCTCACTTTTCTGTATTCCCTTTTTTTTTTTTTCCAAAATGCTAGAGGCACATCACCTCTCATATACAGGTGGGTCCCGTCTATCCCCTCTCATATACAGGTGAGTCCCGTCCACTTGTATGTGAAAGGGGTGTGGTTGATGTGCCTCTAAGGTGACGTGCCCCTAGCAGTGTTCTTTTTTTTTTTGTTCTAAAAATATTTATAACCATTATTACTTGTATTATACACATCCAAATTTTACCAAAATTGTAACGACCCGGATTTTTTGGAAATAAAAATTTCATTAAAAAAATTTGAATTTTATTTTATTACTTGGATTCCATTTAAAATTCCTTTCTAATATCCAAAAATCCGTCGTTACTAAATTTTAGACTTATAAATATTGTATTCTTCGTATAAATTTTCTAGTCATTTTCCCCAAGGACAAGTATGCTTGTAAAAGCACTTGTATATTTTCCCTAGTAATCCGTCGTAATTAGATTTGAATGCATCACGCTAGTTAACATAGTCATTTTCTGAAGACAAGTGTGCTAGTAAGCTTTAAGATTATATTTCTTGGCTAGAAATCCTACTTAGCAAGACTAGTTAGATTTTAACCAATCTTTGAGAAACCCTAACTAGCAATCCATCTAGTTGCTTCTCCTAAACCCTAGGAAGACCTTTTGAACTTCATTAGACCTTTTGAACTTCCTTGAACCATTTGAACCTTTTGAACCCTTGAACCCTAAATGAGCCCTTTTGACCAAAGTCAACCTTTGATCTTATATCCATTGGTCCATAAATGTTAGGAGAATTATTACCCATTGGATAATAGACTAGTACTAAGATATATTAGTTGATTCAATATCTAGATTTCCCATGGGATTCCCTAATTAAAGAATTAGAATGGTACCTAGTATTTTAATACCCTAGGATTTTCTAAGTACCATATATTATATTCTAGGAGTACATGTGTCAAATTAGATTAGTTTAATATAGAATTTTGACTAGATATCTACCTAGATCTTCTAGTACATGCCTAAATATTATAATAGGACACTAGTACACCTACTCCTATTTAATATTAAGAAAGAACACATGTGTTATATTGAATTGTTTAATAGGTAAATCCTCATTCTTCCAAACCCCCCCTTAGTTTATTATTTCATTTGTACTTCCATATCCTATTAGTTGTTAGTACTTATGTACTTATATGATCTTAGGATTATATATATTTATATATATATAGATAGTACAAGGGAGGAGGAGAGAGAGAGCCGAGAGAGGGAGAGGAGAGAGAGAGCCGAGAGGGAGAGAGAGATAGGGAGAGAGAGAGATAGATATGCTTGTACTTCTTGATCTTTCCTTCCACCAAACCCTAGTTCTATATCTATATAAGTACATGTACCTATGGAAGAAGAGAGATGGGATGACATAAGATAGATATGAGGTACTAGATTGTCTTACAACCTTACAACCAAATCCTTACTCTTCCTTAGTCAATCTATCAACCTTTGTCCTTTCATCCTTATACATATATATATGTACTTTGTACCAACAGAGAGAGAGAGAAAGAGAATCCGAGAGAGGAGAGAGAAAGAAGGATGATGTACTCTTGGATTGTCTTCTACCAAATATATATACATAAGTACTTGTACTAATGAAAGAAGAAAGATATGGTAAAACTGAGATAGATTTTAGGGTACCAAAATCTCTTACAACCTTACACCACAATCTCTTACTCTTTCTAAGTCAACCACCAAACCATGGTCCTTTCATGCTTAGGTGTCCCTTGGACTAAGAGAGAGAGAGAGAGAGAGAAGGGGGGGAGAGAGAGAGGCCGAGAGAGTGAGAGAGGGAGAGAGAGAGAGAGAAAGAGAGAGAGATGGCCGGATTGGGAGAGGGAGAGAGTGTGTGATGTGTGTGCAAGTGTACTCTCCAAATCTAGTCCATCCTTGTTGGCCATCTTTGTACACAATCCAAGTACAACAAAAATCTAGTCTTTCTTACACCTTGATCATCCAAGGACAACCAAATCTAGAGTTTTCTTACTCTTTCTATCCTAGCCAATCTTCTAAGTACTAGACAAGACTAGGAAGCCCTTAGTATCACCTACACTTGTCCTAGAAAGAACAAGAAAAATCTTTGTAATCTTTCCACCTATGTACTTATGTACATTGTACCATGGAGAGAGAGAGAGAGGGAGAGAGAGATTTCGGATGAGAGGGAGAGAGAGAGAGAGTGATGTGTGCAAGTGTACCCATGAGCCTAGTCATGGTCCTTTGGCCAACACCTCACACAATCCAAGTACCATCAAATCTTCCCAAAGTACAAAATCTAGTCTTTCATGTGTTTAAATGAGAAAAAAATCAAAGATAGGAGAGAGAGAGAGAGAGAGAGAGAGATTTCGGTTGAGAGAGGGAGAGAGGCATGCTTTGCCTATAAATAGAAGGCCACTCCAAGCTTAAACTCACACCTTCACTTCTTGCTCCCACTTCTCTCTAGAAATTCAAGCATTGCTCCAACTTCTCTCTAGAAACCATCTCTGTTTTTCCAAACAGCCTACTGCCCTTTGTAAATCCTCATTATTCTCCTGCTTAGAGTAGTTTTTAGAACCAACTTCCTCCGGGAAAGTTGTAGAGCACTTCGAGAGCTTCAAGCTAGACCCAAGAACCACCCTAATCGGTCAAGAAATGACAAAGATATCGACATCCGAAGTTCAGCAAAAATTCGGATTTCCAGATTCCAGACAGCAAACTGTCTATTCCTTTATCACCATATTCCTCCTACCTAAACCAGTTTCTAGGATCAACTTCCTTCACAAAAGTTGTAGAGCACTTCTAGAGCTTCGATTTCAACTCAAGAACGATCGTATTCGGCCAAATATTGACCGAGTTACTGCCATCCGAAGTTCGGTCCAGATTCGAGAGTTTCACCGCCCGTAGGATTTCCAATTAGCTTATTCGGCCCCGACTAGTTTCGGATCAAGGTAGGATTTTCCTATACCTCCTACACTCTAAGTATATGTCGATTTTCCTATACTTTCGAACTCTAAATATAAATAGTATGTGTGTGAAGTTATGTTGTTGAAATGAACGTAGATAGATCTTACCTCCTAAACTCTAGGTATAGATTATGGTATACGTATGTTGAAATGAATGTAGAATACTCCTTACGCCCTAACTTTAAGTATAGTAGGACATTCCTACATCTCCTAAACTCTAAGTATACGTAGAAATATCAATAAACATATGTTGTTTTGAAACTTAAAAAGAAGCATGAGTTTTGAAAGATAACGTTCCTAGATTAGCATTAATTATTCGTAATTAATCTTAGAATGATTATGAGCATGATTATGTGATTCCCTAAGTATATGTAGATTACCTTATCTACCTTCCTTGAGCATGACTAAAAATGTGTATAAGTTGCTATTTTGGATGTCCATGGCATGATTAGTATAACGTTAGAATCACTAAATAAACAAATGCTGTTTTGAACTTTTCAAAAAGGAAGTATGATTTTGGATTGAGCCGAAGTATTTGGATTTTGATCTTAAGATGGTGATGAGCATGACTACATGTTTACTTGCATTACTTGTGGTTGTTGATTTAGCATAAGTGATTTATCACTCCAAAGGCGTCCGTACATGTGGCGTTATGCTTAAATGTGATTGAGTATGATTAGGTGATAATATGAGCATGATAGTGAATATAGAGTTGGATGATCTTGCTAGTTTAGTTTCAAGATTTCTATGATTACATGAAAGTCTTACCGCGGAGTCTATGCATGAGAACGAGACACGTAAACCGAGAAAGTTAGAAACATGACACCTAGGGTGTGGTTGATATGGATAAAAATATTTTTGAAACTACATAATGGCCAGACGTGGTAGTCATTGTGTGGATGTGAAAACCTGCATTGTGGCCGGACTCGGTAGCCCTTTGTATGGACTTGCGAAAACCGTAATGTGGCCGGACTTGGTAGCCCATTGTGAAGATTACCAATGGGGCCGGACGTGGTAATTTCATTGGTAATATGGCTTGGTTATCCGCGGAGAGGAGCCAATGCAAGATTTGAATGGATTGTGAAAACCGCGGTGTGGCCGGATTTGGTAGCTGTAGACACCTCCCAAACGGGGTATCGCCATACAGATTGATCACGCTTGTTTGGTTCCACTTCATAAACCAAGATCGTGGACATTCCCATGGCTAGGAACATCGCCACACAATAACAGTTATCATCAAAATAGAGTCGCCACCTAGTTTATTAAAACTAGAAAAAATGGACAGAGATTCCGGGTACGGGAGCCAAGAGTACAATAAGGGGAAGGTGTTAGGCACCCCTCTTTGCCCAGTCGTGAGACTGGCCCATGATCGTTCGACATACAATGTATATTTGCTTTATTTAATTCTAACACATAATCTGGTTTTTAGCCTTTAACAGTTGATAAGGTGAGCCAGTACGATAAATGAAAGCATGCATCAGAATAAACAGAAAACAAATATGTCCCAGCAAATAGATCCCTCGGCCGGTGAATTGATGTCACGGCCGAGGAATCCCACTGGTTCTATATATCGGCCGAATGATTGATTCCCCAGCCGATGTTCTTCCTCACGCCAGAATACGAACAGTTAATAGAAAGAACTAATTAAAAGCGAGAGACGGAAATTAAATCAAACCGTAGGCCGTTGGGCCTCACCACCTTGATCCCTCAGTAATTGATTGCTTGGATTGCGATTGATTGTAGATAATAGTGGTTGATTGTGGTAGTCAACTTCACAAAACCCTAGAACAAAGTGAGTTCTTTGGGGGTTTTTACTCTCGGATGCGGCTACTCACGGGAGGTTAAGGCTTTTGTAGAGGATTGATAGGAGATGATTTCTGTAGAGTTTGGGGACGGATCATGGAGTGGAGAGATGTGTATTTCGTGGTCCTTATTTCGGAACCCTAAGGCCCTTTATATAGGCAATTGGTGACTCACTCCGGCCAATCAAATGGCGTGAATCAAAGTGGAGTTCTAGGGCAATAAGACCTCTATGGTAAGTGTATTCGTAGCCCCGAAGTAATGGTTCGTGGCTGCTAGGGTTTGGGTGAATGGATTGAAAAGCTGCTGAACATTCCAGAATCTGGAAAACATCGGTCTACCGGACGCCCAAAGCATTTCACGGCCGAAGAAAGGATTTCGCGGCCGCGGAAAGGATTTTCCAGCAAAAGGCCAAACTTTGCGGGCTCGCTCCGGACACTCCCGAACTCGGTTTTGTGCGTTCTTTGGACCGTTGGAAAGCTTGTTGAGTCTACTTTCTAACCCAAGTGGTTTGGATCAAATATACTTAGTACATCAAAAGATATGACAATTTTTCCCTTAGTGGGTCAGAAAATGGATTGTTTTGGTAAAATTCTTGTATCTCCCTCGTTTCAAATTGGTTTAAGGCTTATTATATATCAATAAAGAGGGTTTTGAAAGTACTACAAGATGGTGGAATCCAACCACAAAAATAAGGAAGTTTAATTTATGAAAAATGGGCTGAAAGCAGACTTATTTGAAGATCGACGATGCTACCAAGGCTAAAACACATTTCTATCCACTCTAAGTATCGCTTGGCACTCCTATCACCTATTTCAAAGTATTCCTTAATCCCTTAAGAGTTCCAAAAAGTTCCTAAGGCTTTCATGAAGTCAACCACAAAAACCACATATCATATTCATCATCGGGATGGTCCCCAAGGTGGGACTTGAAATAATCGTCGAGCCAAATTGGGGTATCTACAGATGCCCCTCTTTGACTGAACTTGGATAGACCGCGAGGCGTATTCAAGTAAAAGTCAAAGCTGTAAAAAAGCAACTCAATTTGGTCCAACCACTATTCCAAGGGTTTTTGAAAAACGTTTTAGTTTTGGTCGGGCCGGGAGGCTGCCTACGTATTCCACAGGGGAAATTCAGACCAATCGTAGTTCGGGACAACCAAAAACAAAATCGCAAAGCTTTAGAGAGGAATTTGCCATCGGGCCATACCAAGCCTTCGAGCGATGTACCTGAGCTATGCCAGGATTTTGGCGGAGAGTAGTTGAAGGAGCGCTGAGCTGCCGGGAAAATTCTTGCGGAGAGCATCTTCAGTATTTTGGGGTAGATCAATACACAGCAGGTGAGTCATTTGCTTTTCATGATCATCCTTACTTTGACTGAGGGGAGCTCGGTAGAGTAGCTTATCCTTGCGAATGAGCTCGATGGAATTGATGTAATTTGGGGCGGAATCCAAACCATCTTCTGGGGATGAATCGGACGCTGGTTTTGAGATATGGGGACACAAGGCCAGTAACTGGAGCATTGAGCTTTGAGATGAGGTGTGGAGCCAGTTGCAGTCATGAGGCGAGAGCTTGAGGAGTTAGAACTTAGAGCTTGAAGTGATGGAACCGAGGCGTAGAGCCGGTTGTAGTTGTAAGGCGAGAGCCTGTGGAGTCGGAGCTTGGAGCTTGAAGTGATAGAACCGAGGCGTAGAGCCGGTTGTAACCTGTTTCAAATGCAAACACAGGGTATATTTGATAGCAAAATGCATTCAACTAGTGAATCCTATGAGTGTAGCATCAGGTTTCATTCAAGAGAATGTTCAGGCAAAATAAATCTAGTGACTCACAAACATCATCATAATGCATCAAGAGATACAACGCCATGAGGCGTACAAGACGAGAGACGTAATTTTGATATCTGTGCACTCTATTTGGAATTTAGAATGTAACACTCATTATGCTTCGAATCATTGGACATGTGATTAGCTTACGTCAAGTGACATGCAACAAAGACATCAACCACTGCAAGCCACATTATTCAAGACAATGGTGTAAGAGATATGTGCACATTATTTTGTTAATAGAATGCTTAGAGTAAAATAGTTCATACCACATTAAAGGATGCCAAGGGGCAAAATATGTCAAGAGACATAGTATACCACAATACCACATCATTTAGGGGCCAAGAGACGCAACATGTCGAGAGACATAACGTATCAAGAGATGCAAGGCCATGAGGCATGTAGGTCAAGAGACTCAGGCGTCAAGGGACATAACACCGAGAGATGTATTGCCAAGAGGAATAGTGGTCGAGAGACCTAATACGTCGAGAGATGCAATGCCAAGAGGCATAGTGGTCGAGAGACCTAATACATCGAGAGATGCAATGCCAAGAGGCATAGTGGTCGAGAGACCTAATATATCAAGAGATAGCGCCTATTTTTTTCTCTAGCCAAGAGGCGTCATACCAACAGATAATCAAACATATTCATAATGCAAGCAACATGTAGTAGTGAAGACAAAAATCAAGTATTAGATCAAGAGACCAATGCAAGATCAAATAACCACAACAGCCACAAAGACATGAAAGCGAATCAAATGCGCGGGCCAAAGAGGCCTAGGAAAATGTCTAGATAAGACTAAACAGTGAGGTGCTCATGTGGACAAATCAACTGTACGGGCCAAGAGGCCAATGCAACCGCCTAAACTACACATCAAGCAACCATGTGATTGTGGTGATATGCAAGCAAGTGTTTTGGGACATCTCAACTTTCACGTACTCAAGCTAGTGCTTCTCCTACACCATAAGATGGCAACAAACTCTATACTAGCCAAATGGCTATGACAAAGAAGGCGATGAGATCCAATAGGCTTGAAAGATTACAACACTCTAGCAACGCTGCTAACACACTGTATGGCCCAGGGACCTTCTAGCTACACTCCTCATGAAATGGGAAACCCGTATTATCTCCGTGAAAATTTACAAATAAGTAATTGTTCTTGTACTTGCTATGTCAAAAATGCTTAGGATAAAATCAATTTTGAAATTTTCTCCTTGGGGATTTCAAAACCACGTCATTTTACCTACATGATTCACATTCAAAACCACTCAGTCGTCAAGAGACGCAAAACTGTTCCACGAACCCATGACCCTAGCGAGTTTACTGCTTCAGGGTGAATTGACTACTTTGAGTTGGATTGATAAGTGACCACCGCGTGCCTCATGAGAGATTGTGCGCTTCTAAAAGGGGGATGTAGTTGTGCCCCTTTGCTTCACACCACTTTTCCTTCCACATTGGTTATGCCCCTAGTATCTAGGATTTTGTTGCTAAGTCGCGTTCTTCAATCCGAGAAGACTTTATTATGGACCATATTGTAGGTTAGGGTGTTGGCTTAAGAAAGGAAGGGATATAACAGCTCAAACCTACTTTCTACTCATGCTTGGGTTCCAAAAGCTAGCAGCCATCTAAACGCTCTATTTTGTATGAGAGGAAGATGTTTCTTCAAAATGCCCCCTGTTTTTGGATTGGAAGGGATGATGTTTTTCTTCTTTCAAAACCCCCTTGTGTGACGGGATGCTTACTTTAAGTTTTGTAGTCATCTCTCATTGCATTTTTATCTACCCCAGTGTGGGGGATGGCTGTCTAGCAGGCTTTATTTGAAAGAATATATCCAGAGGCTCAATGTGGCTAGCAAGGGATAAGTGTTTGGATAGAGAAATGATGGCCTTTCTTCATTTTGAATCATGCGACAGAGCAACTAGAATCCTAACCAAGAGATTAAGAGGCTTTGATATTTTACCAAGTGGTTCCTCAGAATCAAGGACGAGTCTTGAGACTCAAAGTGGGTGCATGGAGACATGGCTAAGTTTTCATTTTGTTTTTATGCTCTAACTTTTGCCTAGACCGCCCTTGAGGGTTTTCCAATCTAGCGAGCTCATTTTTTTCTTTCCTTTTATTTTCTATCTTCAACAGCTTGCTCCTCTTACAAGTGGCTCCATGAAAGTGCACAAGTATTTTCAACTCCCCCTCAACTCAACAGAAATGACATGGGTCACAGTTCGTTTTGAAAACTCTTTTGGTGATTTTGATAACTCAAGTGATCATGAAGTGTTTCAAGCGATATCATGAGATTACTTTGAAATCTTTGAGGATTGTTTTCAACACTTAATGTTATCATGAGTATTCTGTGGCAGCAAATTAGCACAAGAGAAAACATTTTCAAAAATGTGGCCGACCCTAAGGTGCCTACGTATCTCTAAAGAGAATCAGGCCATTCGTAGTTCAGGTTTAAGGAGATTCATATTCCGGGAGAGATTCACATTTCATGTTGAGTGCAAAGAGTTGATCCAAAATCAAGATGAACAAAATGACTTTAATTTCAAGAGAAAATAAACTCAAGACTCAAACTCCTAAGGGAGAACAAATTCGAGATTCAAACCCTAAAAAGAAGCAAATAAGGGTCAAAAGAAAGACCCAAAGATTGACTCAAAACATATGACAGAATTTGGCCGCCGCTTCTCAATCATCCAGCTTGGTTGGATCAACTATCCCTTGATCGATGAGATCTTGGACTGCATTCTTGAGAGCCCCACATTGTTCAATGGAATGACCAGTCACTTGGTGATACTTGCAATACTCCCCATCCTTCTGTGCAAGACTACTAGGAAATTTTGGTTGCAATAATTTCAGATCGCCTATTGCTTCTAAGATGTGGAATACATCTTCTAACTTCATTCCAAGAGGAACAAATTCCCTCTTACGTTTGTGATGGGATCTCACCATATTAATACCACTATCAGTGTTGGTATTTGTGCTTGTCTCTACCTTGTGGCTGACTTCTCCATTGTCGAGTAATCCTTGATTAAGGCCATCTTCAACTTGCAATCCAGTAGCATAGAGGCATTTAAAAGTAGAAATTGCTTGGGAATACATGTGCCTCAGGAACTGCGGCTGCAAATTTCTTACCACCATTCTGATTTGGTCTTCTTCTAAGGGAAGAGTTTTCATCTGTGCGGCTTTCTTTCTCCACCTAGTAAGAAAATTGGCAAAGCTCTCATTTGGCTTTTGTTTGAGCATCTCCAAATCTCGGGTGGTTACCTCAATCTGGACATTGTAGGCATATTGATTGATGAAAGCATTGGCAATTTCTTGCCACCCGTTGTACTTTGTGAAGTCCAGAGTGAGAATCCAGTCGAGAGCACTGCCTGTGAGAGTCCTTTGAAAAAGTTGGGCAATGAGTTCATCATTCAGGCCCATGGGTTTCAGGGTATTGATGATATGGCGGACATGGCTGGTGGGATTGCCGGTGCCATTGAACTTCTCAATATCAGGCATTGTGAACTTCTTTGGCAGTTTGGCATTTGGAAAAAGGCAGAGTCCATCAAAATCAAGGATTTGATCTCCTTTTGAGCGAGCCAAGGCAGCTTTGATGTCCTTGACTTGTTGGGCAAGCTCATGGTTTTCCATTATGATCACGACGCTATCAACCTCTGGAGGAAAGGGCTTCTGAGAGATTGGCGGCCACAACTGTCACAGCTAAGTCCAAAAGCAAATCTAAAAGAAGCAAAAGCTCAATTACGTTTATGTTGAGACATCCCAAATCAAGTGATTGTGCAGTGCACCAACGCCTATTGCCCCCTAGAATGTAAGCTGCCCCTAATATAATGACCCATTTACCATGCATGCAACCAAGTGGTTGAACAACATATTAGTACTATGAAGTGATGTGATCAGGTAGTGATGCAATACAGCAAGTAATCATGCGACAATTATATAATCAAATGATCATATATACAATGTACCATGCAAGATAAAAGATTGATGAAATCCCCACATTTTCTTTTTTCTTTTTAAGATCCTAGGAAAAAACAAAGAAAGAAAGAAATTTATGAAAACCTAAAGAATAAGGAAATATATATATTTTTTGTTCTTTTGAAAAGATCCTAGCAAAGATTGAAAGAGAAAGAAATAAAAAGAAAAATTCGTTTCTTTTTGTTTTTTTTTTTTTGAAAGAATCCTAGCAATAAATAAAAACCTAGAGATAAAAGAAGACTTTTTTTTTTTTTTCGAAACTCCTAACAGTATAAAACTATGACAACCTTTCACAAGTCAAAACTTATCTCAAAGAGAGACAGAGTTATGCAAGGACTATTCTATATCTCAAGAGAGATAGACTTCATCACAAACTCTTGATAAAATGAGCATGAATTCATCTTCTACAGCAATTAAAACTCTAAAGAGTACTAATCATTGAATCAAACAAGAGTTTCAGATATAATGCAACACATAGTCCTAACCTGTTTGGGATTTCCTGTCCTAATTTGGAAAGAGTTCTATGGCTTTCTACAATATGCAAGGTTTCGGGTAGTCTCAAAGGGTGCCCCGTTAGGAGTTTGCTGGAACGTCTAACATAGCCCGTGTCATGCCGGGATATCAGGTGAACTCAACGTGGGTTGCCCGCTCGATGCACATGAAAAAGAATTAAATAAAGCAAATATTAATTCCATGTTGAACTTTCTGGTTATGTCTCTCAAATCCCCAGCAGAGTCGCCAAAAACTGTAGACACCTCCCAAACGGGGTATCGCCATACAGATTGATCACGCTTGTTTGGTTCCACTTCATAAACCAAGATCGTGGACATTCCCATGGCTAGGAACATCGCCATACAATAACGGTTATCATCAAAATAGAGTCGCCACCTAGTTTATTAAAACTAGGAAAAATGGACAGAGATTCCGGGTACGGGAGCCAAGAGTACAATAAGGGGAAGGTGTTAGGCACCCCTCTTTGTCCAGTCGTGAGACTGGCCCATAATCGTTCGACATACAATGTATATTTGCTTTATTTAATTCTAACAAATAATCTGGTTTTTAGCTTTTAACAATTGATAAGGTGAGCTAGTACGATAAATGAAAGCATGCATCAGAATAAACAGAAAACAAATATGTCCCAGCAAATAGATCCCTCGGCCGGTGAATTGATGTCACGGCCGAGGAATCCCACTGGTTCTATATATCGGCCGAATGATTGATTCCCCAGCCGATGTTCTTCCTCACGCCAGAATACGAACAGTTAATAGAAAGAACTAATTAAAAGCGAGAGACGGAAATTAAATCAAACCGTAGGCCGTTGGGCCTCAACACCTTAATCCCTCTGTAATTGATTGCTTGGATTGCGATTGATTGTAGATAATAGTGGTTGATTGTGGTAGTCAACTTCACAAAACCCAAGAACAAATTGAGTTCTTTGGGGGTTTTTACTCTCGGATGCGGCTACTCACGGGAGGTTAGGGCTTTTGTAGAGGATTGATAGGAGATGATTTCTGTAGAGTTTGGGGACGGATCATGGAGTGGAGAGATGTGTATTTCGTGGTCCTTATTTCGGAACCCTAAGGCCCTTTATATAGGCAATTGGTGACTCACTCCGGCCAATCAAATGGCGTGAATCAAAGTGGAGTTCTAGGGCAATAAGACCTCTATGGTAAGTGTATTCGTAGCCCCGAAGTAATGGTTCGTGGCTGCTAGGGTTTGGGCGGACGGATTGAAAAGCTGCTGAACATTCCAGAATCTGGAAAACATCGGTCTACCGGCCGCCCAAAGGATTTCACGGTCGAAGAAAGGATTTCGCGGCCGCGGAAAGGATTTTCCAGCAAAAGGCCAAACTTTGCGGGCTCGCTCCGGACACTCCCGAACTCGGTTTTGTGCGTTCTTTGGACCGTTGGAAAGCTTGTTGAGTCTACTTTCTAACCCAAGTGGTTTGAATCAAATATATTTAGTACATCAAAAGATATGACAATTTTACCCTTAGTGGGTCAGAAAATGGATTGTTTTGGTAAAATTCTTGTATCTCCCTCGTTTCAAATTGGTTTAAGGCTTATTATATATCAATAAAGAGGGTTTTGAAAGTACTACAAGATGGTGGAATCCAACCACAAAAATAAGGAAGTTTAATTTATGAAAAATGGGCTGAAAGCAGACTTATTTGAAGATCGACGATGCTACCAAGGCTAAAACACATTTCTATCCACTCTAAGTATCGCTTGGCACTCCTATCACCTATTTCAAAGTATTCCTTAATCCCTTAAGAGTTCCACAAAGTTCCTAAGGCTTTCATGAAGTCAACCACAAAAACCACATATCATATTCATCATCGGGATGGTCCCCAAGGTGGGACTTGAAATAATCGTCGAGCCAAATTGGGGTATCTACAGTAGCCCATCGTGTGTGTTACTAATGGAGCCGGACTTGGTAGCCTCGTTAGTAGCAATTTGTTAATGAACTTGGAAATGTTGATTTGGTAAATGAAAAGTGAAATGGCGACACGGTCTACGAAACGCTGCGTAGGAGAAACTCTGATATCACAGACACCAACGCCAGAAAGATATCGAATGTGGATGTGTCATTGTTTAACTATGTTGTTGAATGAGCATGTGTAATTGTTTATATGCTTCCTTGCTGTAAGTTAAGGGTTAGTGGGTATGGTTTATCCTATTGAGCTTTGTAGCTCACAGTGTTACCTTCTTGGTGACCCTGACGTATTATATTGGTGGCGATGCCGGTATAATGCGTCAGACCTTATAGATGAACAGGGTGAGCTGTACACCTTGGAGGCTTTTGGAGCTGAGGAGCTGGCTAGGATGGAAGAAGAGACAGAGTAGTAGATAACCTTAGAATTCCCATCCGTTGTGTAATAAAAAGTACTCTAGTAGGAGCCATGATGTAATAATGAGCTTGACTCTTAGTCTTTTATTTCAATAAAAGGTTTAATTAACGTACCCGAAAATGGGGGCGTTACAAAAATCGTATATTTAAAATCTACTTGTACATATCTACTGAATGATATACATATTGAATATAAAATTTTTTAAAACTAAAATTTAAATTTTTCAATGTAGATTTATAGTGTTGTGACTAAATTTTTGGGGAGTGATTTCACACTCCTCTTTTTGATATTCAAACTCTTTTTTAGTTTTGAAAGCATATGTAATTTTTTTTTGTTAAAAGACAAAAAAAGAAGTGTAGATATAAGAAAAAAAAAAGTGTGAAAATCATTTGTCGAGTTTTATACTCTAAATTTTGCATGTTTCAATTGTTAATTGTTTACTTATAAAAAGTAAAGATGATTTCTTTTTTGTCTTTATTCAAAAAAAAATCGCTTTTATTAGTTTTGCATCATTTTTTGTGACGTATTGATTCATCTAGACAAGAGGAATTGAAAAGAAAAATTATGATTGAAACTCATAATGTTTTGAATAAAGACAAAAATAAGTAAAAAGAACATCTTTTTTACACAGAGTTGAGACTTTGAGTTGATCACTTTTGACATGAATACATGTACAACACAACCCGCCAACTCAATGACTAAAAGGGATAAATACAGGTTAGACTCTCATAACTCAATAAGAACTCGTATAACTGTTCAACTTTTCGTGTTAACCCGTTAACATGAAATGACATGAATAGAATACAACTCTCGATAATTAGCTTGTCGAGACAAACTAATAATTCACAAACTTTTACGCAAAAAAAATTAAAAAATTGTAAAACTAACAAATACGAAAAAATCTAAATAAAGACCAAACAAAATGCCAAGTTGATTTTTTTTTAAAGGAAACTGGCTTGTTCGTTTTGGATTTTGAATGAGGTTTGAGTGGAGAGAAAAAAATACAAAAAAATGTATTGAGAACTGAAGCAGGAGTTTTAAAGCCCCAAACGAAAAAAAAGAAAAGAAAAGAAGGGATAAAGGCATGTCAATCAAAAGAATAGGTAAAGGCCAATAAAAAAAACAGAAAAGGAAGAAGGAGGTAAAAATTGTAAGCGGAAAAGGTCACCCATTGTTTGAGGGCAAAGTTGTCAATTAAAAATACATTGGTAAGCACGTGGCCAGTCCTTTCTTCCTTGATTGGGTACTGAGAAGTTCATGTCCTTCGATGGTCTGAAAAAGTAAAAAGAGTCAGAGTTTTGGAAAATTAACCGGTGCATAGTAGCACTGTTTAGCCGGACCGATAAAAGAATTCCATTCACGGTCATCCCCAAAAACAATTAATGATTAATATTTATTTTATTTTTTGGGTAAATTAGCTTGAAATTAAAAGAGATTAACCGAATGTACAGCCTACAAGAGGCATACCCCAGGAGGAAAATAAAAGGAAAAAAAGACAAGTGAAAAAAGTGCAATAAACCATGCACAACCCGCATGGAGAGTAAGGTAGATTAAAGTAAATAACATAGTGCACTGTGATTTGTTATCATACTTCATTGTACTATCTATCAGGAAGAAAACACAACAGGGTATGATACAAAAGTGATACAAGAAGTAATGATGACATGAAAGCTAAGTACTGTCTGGCACAGCCCGCCAGGCTAGACTATAAGATAAAGTAGTCGCAGTCCAATAACGGCCTTCTGATGAACCATCACTGAGGAATTGCAGCAACATAGCAACTCGACAATGAGGGGAGGCTGGACAGTGATTATAGAGAAACTAGGTATAGATAAGAGACTCGATCTGGGGATGACGGCATCCGACAGGGTGCCCAACCCTACACACCACACCCAACCCACCAATCTACTACTCCTTCGACCAAATTCCCAAGACTCGTCAGAAAACAACCCGCCCTCAGCCAAATACCAATCACCACAGTCGCCAGAGAATGGATATGAAGACCAAGATTCTAATACTCCAAACTAACCTAGTGAGTCGAACGCAATACCCACCTCTAAGAGAATAGCTGCTACAGAGGAACTAGACTCCGAGAAGAGGCTCGAACTAGAGATGTCTGCATCCAACAAGGCTACCCCCTTAAGTACCCTGCACATCATGCCCAATCCTTCCAGACTACTACTCCCTCAACCTAATCCCCTAGGCTCACTATAAACTAAAAGTATGACAGCACAAAAGCGTCAAATCTGACCGCCATTAACAGCGCAAGACCACCAAATCATTTGGCTCAACCATTAACAATGCAAAACCACCAAATCATCTAGCACAAAAGAAAACACAAAGTACCGCAGGAGAACCAAAGCTGCCCTTTTCAATTAGAACTCAGGCCAATCTAATCAATGACAGCCACGGAAGCTACCCCTTTCAATCAGCCCACACCACCAATTAGACAATGACAGCTCCGAAGGCTACCCTTTTCAATCAGAGCCCAAACACCGAACTAGTCAATGACAGCCACGAAGGCTACCCCTTTCAACCAGTGCAAGCCTCCAATCTAATCATTAATAGCCACGATTACATCCATACTACGCACAACCACCGGGCTATTGAAGCAGAGAAACTAGGAATTTAAAGACGCTCAACAAAGAGCTAAAATCCAAACGATTAACCCGATCTCAGTCCAACAGATGACTGCCCATCGAGGTTCTCAATCAGAATCTAAATGTTTAACCATCTCCCCCAAAGAGGAGTCGCTACGAGAATTCAACAGATACTGAACCTTCGGCAACAACCAAGGAATACCAAAGCAATAAAATTAAGGCAAATAGGTACAGGTACAGTCGTGGGTCATGAACCCAGGACCAAATACCACTATCATGACAAGTCAGCGGTTTGAAGATGCAGAATTTGGCCGGAAAACAACAGCTGTTTCTGAGTATTATCCAACATTAAAACTGAGAACCAGCAAAAACTTGATTTTGGACCAGAAATTAAGAAGTCCATTTCTAGTCTAGTAGTAAAAAACCAAGAACATCCTTACCCTCGCTTCAAATGTACAGCACTGGGATTCCACTGCCGGTAAGGCACCAGAACAGCGATCATTCCACAATAGGTAGAGGGTAAAGAAGATCCACCGAAATAATCAGTGGGATTGGTTCCAAAAATCGGATTTGTGGTGTACAGCGAAACCCACGACTTGGGCTATCTTCTCCGACTATTAGGACTGGATCGGAATAATCCGCCCTTGGCATCGCTGCTATCGCCGCCGGCGAACTAGGATGGTGGGTCCAGCAGAGATGGTGAGACCTCCCATACGCCGGCCAGTGCTAGTTCTTGAGACCCCTCCTCAGTGAGGTGGAATCACGGATGTTAGCTCCAGATGTAGAAATCGGATGCTCCAGTAGATGAGAATTAACTGAAACCCAGTTGTTGGGGTACAAAACCCAGTAGATGAGAGTTCCGATTAGAGCTTTTCAGTACCTCTATATCAGATTTTAGGAAATCAGGTGAAGAATACAAGGGGAGTGCATTCTCTCTCTATTCCTAGAGAGAGAAGCTCTCAAACCCTTGGCTGAGAAGTCTCTTAATATTTTATCTTTAATTATTCCTCGGTCTCCTCACGGAAATGGATGAAAATGGGTAATCTAAGATTCATTTGTCAATACATACACATCTAGATCAGTATTTGCTACATCTTACCGAGGTGGCTTGCTATTGCTAAAGTTTACTGAATTGCGCAATTAACGCATGGTATACTTAATGTTCAGCTTTGTATGGATTCCCAAAGTCGTCATAGTGGCATCAACCTATTGAAGGTTATTGAATTACAAAAGCAGTATCGAGCTTCTGAAAACTAAAAATTCATTCTTCTTTGGGAAAAGGTATAACAAAAAGTTTTTTTTGGGTAACTTAGCTTGAAATTAAAAAAGATTAATCGAATGTACAGCCTACAAGAGGCATACCCCAGGAGGAAAATAAAAAGAAAAAAATAAGATTGGAAAAAGTGCGATAGCCCATGCACAACCCGCATGGAGAGTAAAATAAAGTTAATAACATAAAAAAAAAGCCATGTATACTGAGATCATATCCCCGTTGTGGGGTATGATATTAAGTGATACAATTAGTAATAGTTGTAAATGATCTACTACTACCTGACACATCCCGCCAGGTTAGGAAATAAAATAAATAATCACAGTTAAAGGTGACCACATGATAACCAACACTGAGGATAAGCAGCGACACAGTAATAAGGCTTCAAGGGAAGCTGAACGACTACTACAGAGGATCGTGGCACCAAGAAGAGGCTCGAACCAGAGATGACGGCATCCGACAAGGCTACCCTACCAAGTACCCTGCACATCACGCCCAATCCTTCCGGCCTAATACTCCCTCATCCAAGCCTAAGACTCGCCAAAACAATCAGCACTCAACCAACTACCAAAACCACAACCTCCAGAGTTGGGATAAGCAAATCGAGAACCTAATACTTCCAACAAATCCAGAGAGCAAGCATAATACTCACTTCTAAGAGAACAGCTACTACAGAGGGACAAGGGACCGAGAAGAGGCTCGAACTGGAGATGTCGGCATCCGACAAGGCTACCCTGCACGCCACGCCCATTCCATCCAGACTACTACACCCTCAACCTAATCCCCTAGGCTCGCTACCAACTAAAAGAGGGACAGAAAGAGGATCCACAAGGTATATGTAGACACCCCAATTTGGCCTAACGATTATTTCAAGTCCCACCTTGGGACAATCCCGATGATGAAACGGATACAGTGATTGCTGATTGCCTCCTTGAGAACCTTAGAACTTTCGGTAAGAACTTTGAGCCACTTAGAGGACCCAATTCAGAGCCATACAGCCTTTCAGACAGAAATACAGAAGCCTAGGAGAATCCATCTGTCGGCCGTGACATCGATCCCACGGCCCTAACATCATTTCCTCACCCGAGCAACCTGTTGCTAGCAAAATCTCCCTGAGAGATCAATCTCTCGGCCGCAAGATCTATCCTTCGACTGAGACATCCATTCTTCGGCCGTGATATCCTTTACTCGGCTGCCAGATCGACCTTTTCCCAGACTCTGGAACGTGTTCTGTCAGACGTTTGATCCGATTACACTACCTTTCCGATGCGTTCGGGCTACGCTCAGAGATTACGACGTAGAGTTAGAGATGCATTGCAATTGCAATTGCCATCTCGTGATTTGATTGGCCGGAGTGAGTCACCAATTGCCTATATAAAGGGCCTTTGGACTCCGAAAATAAACACACGAAATTGATATACCTACACACTCAATCAAGCCTCGAAGCTCTGCACAAATAATCCCTCAATCCCATACTTCAAAAGTCCTAACCTCCCGAAGGCAATCGTCAATCCGGCGATCAAACCCCGAAGTTCAAACCCTAACCCTAAGGTTCTCAATCAAGCAATCAATCAATCACGCCCAATCCAAAGCAATCAAGCAACTGAGGGATCAAGGTGGTGAGGCCCAACGGCCTCTGGTTTGTCTTATTTACTGTGTTTTTGACTAACCGTAGCGATTTGATTATTTGTTAATCTTTCTGTCTGGTGTGAGGAAGAACACCGACCGGGGCTTCAATCCCTCGGCCGGTATATCGAACCAGGAGGATCCCTCGGCCGTGACATCCATTCACCGGCCGCGGGATCCATCTCCCTAGGACAGTTTTGTTGCTTTCTCTGCTTTCTGAATGCATGCTTATTTATCGCACTGGCTCACCTCGCTTACTGTTTAAAGGAATAAATAAACAGACTATGTGCTGGAATTAAACAAAGCATCTACACGTCTTATATTGAATGATTATGGGCCAGTCTCACGACTGGACAAAGAGGGGTGCCTAACACCTTCCCCTTATTGTACTTTTGGCTCCCGTATCCAGAATCTCTATCTATTTCCCAGTTTTAATAAACTGGGTGGCGACTCTGTTTTGATGATAACCACTATCATGTGGCGATGTTCCTAGCCATGGGATTGTCCATGATTTTGGTTTACGAAGCAAGCAACCAATCGAGCAAACAAACGTGATCAATCTGTATGGCGATACCCTGTTTGGGAGGTGACTACAGTTTTTGGCGACTCCGCTGGGGAACTGAGAGCCATAACCAAAAAGTTCAACATAAGACTAATACATGCCTTGTTTAATTCATTTATCATATGCATCGAGCGGGCAACCCGTTGAGTTCACCTGATATCCCGGCATGACACGGGCTATGTTGGGGGTTCCAGCAAACTCCACAGTCACTCGTACCTAGTGGTATATCAAAAAGGAAATCACCCAATCACCGCCTATGATGGGCTGGAGAGAGAATTGGTGCCCTTTGACAACGGAGCACCCTGAGACTACCAAAACCTTGCATGTTTTAGAAAATCATAGAACTTATCAAACTAAGACAAGGACCTACAGGCCAGGAACCTGCTTGCATTTTACTTCCAAGTTCTTCCTCACACCCATTGTATATGTGTATGTTGTAAAGTTTCTCTTTTGCAGGTTAAACCTTAGGAATCTCTCTAAGTCAAATAAACAGTAGGTAAGATTAATCAATCTAACTAAAGCAAAAACCTTTTTCAGGAAAAATGACTGCATCACTGTTCATGTCTGATTCGCACTTTCAAGTTGTCACCAAGCTGTCTGGCCCGCTCCACTTTGCTGTTGAAGATTTCAACCCCTCTGAATACATCACTCCAGCAAATCAACCAAAGCCTATGGTGGCTATTATTGAAGACAACCATGTCATGTTCGCTGGAACGGTTTATGAGGAAGAGGTAGAAGACCTGATTGAAGAAGAAGGGTTTCGTAGGGTTCCAATCTACTTTTATGACCCTTATGCACCTACTGAGGATTATTGGCCAATAGACGAGGTCAACAACCTCGAGACTGAAGAGGCAAAGGAAGAAGAGGCTGTCGACAATGACCCACTAGACGAAATATCACTAAACCTACTCTTTGATGAGGGGGTCACCAACAATGAAATAAGGGTGATCCACCCCATCATAGATAGCTTTGGTAATTGGTGGGGCTTTGTTGGCACACGACGGGTCGACAACAGCGACGAAGCCGAGGTTGAAGCTCAATTGGAGGAGATAACAGCGATAGCAAATCAAATGGCCCTCCAAGACTTGCAGGGTGACAATGATGAAAGTGCGAATCAAGGTGACAGTGAAGTGCTGGTGATCAACCTTGGTGATGAAAAAGACTAATCTGAATTGATTGTGGATGCTGAAAAAAGGGCTTACCCTAACTGGACCGTGGAACATACTCCGAAATACAAAATGAAAAGCGCTAATTCTAGTTCTGATTCCGATTCCGACTCCGAGTCGACTCAGTCCGAGTCAAGCTTTTCATCCTTTGAAACTACTAAGTCTAGTGAGGAAAACCTGGTCAAAGTACCAAGGCATAGCATTTACTTTGAGTTCGACTCTGAAATGTCTTTTGATAATCTTAGCAATGAGAAGGAAGATTTAGAGTATTTCACTTTGCCTATGATCAATTGTGTGGATTTCGACAAACCAAATTTTGAGGAAGAAATTCCAAAAGAAATTCTAGAATTCATCGAAAGAGAAGAAGAAAGGCACGCTAAACCTTTTTCTAAGGAAATAATCACAGCAAACATAGGCTCTGAAAACGAGCCCAAAATGGTTAAAATTGGTGCCGAACTATCCCCTCAAGAAAGTGAAAAACTAATCCTTTTGCTAAAAGAATACAAAGATGTTTTTGCCTGGTCTTACGAGGACATGCCTGGAATAGACCCTGAAATTGTTCAACATAAAATTCCTCTTCATCCTGATGCAAAACCAGTTAAACAAAAACTGAGACGTATGCGCCCTGATTGGGTCCTAAAGATAAAAGAAGAAGTCACTAAACAAATCAACGCCGGTTTTCTCATAGTCATCGAATATCCACAATGGGTAGCAAACATCGTTCATGTACCAAAGAAAACTGGAAGAATCAGGGTCTGCGTAGATTTTCGAGATCTCAACAAAGCCAGTCCGAAAGATGACTTCCCATTACCTCACATAGACGAGCTAGTGGATAACACCGCAGGCCATGCATTGCTATCTTTCATGGACGGATTTTCTGGGTATAATCAAATCCTTATGTCTCCGGAGGATAGAGAGAAAACCACATTCACTACGCCTTGGGGAACTTACTGCTACCGAGTGATGCCGTTTGGGTTGAAGAATGCTGGAGCCACTTACCAGAGGATGGCAACAACACTGCTGCACGACATGATGCACAAAGAGGTCGAGGTATATGTCGACGATATGATAGTCAAATCAAAGGAAAGGGAAGGACACTATGAAGCACTCCAAAAAGTTCTTTGAGAGGATTAGGAATTACAAACTACGTCTTAACCCTCAAAAATGCACTTTTGGGGTAACAGCTGGAAAGATGTTAGGATTCCTCATCACTCAAAGAGGAATCGAGGTAGACCCTTCCAAGATACAAGCTATCATGGAGATATCACCGCCTAAGACGGAGAAGGAAGTAAGGAGCTTCTTAGGGAAGGTACAGTTCATCAACAGGTTCATTTTCAAGCTCACAACCACCTGTGAACCTCTTTTCAAGCTACTAAAGAAGGGTACTGATTTTGAATGGAGCCAGGACTGCCAGCAAGCGTTCGAGGCAATCAAAGAATATCTTCAGAATCCACCTGTACTGTCGCCGCCCATCCCTGGGAAGCTGTTGATTCTGTATCTCTCAGTAACAGACACATCCATGGGATGCATGCTAGCACAAGAAAACGACGCCAAAGTAGAGTGCGCCATATACTACCTCAGCAAAAAAATGATGGATTATGAGACAAGGTACACTCCCCTCGAGAAAACCTATTGGGGGCTAGTATGGGCCACAAAGAAACTGAGGCACTACCTGTTAGCACATCCGGTGGTGCTGGTCTCTCGTTTAGACCCAATCAAATATCTTTTCGAAAAGCCAGCACTTATCGGAAAGCTAGCTAGGTGGTTATTACTGCTAGCAGAGTTCGACCTCAAATACATGACAAGGAAATCAGTAAAAGGAAGAGCTGTGGCAGAATTCTTGGCAGATCACCCTGTGACAGAGGCCGAGGTAGAGGACTTCATGTTCCCCGACGAGGACATTTTATGTCTCTTAGATGACACATGGCAACTTTACTTTGATGGAGCATCAAACCGATGTGGATATGGCATAGGGGTATTGCTAGTTTCCCCAAACGATTCTCACATCCCTTTGTCATATAAACTGAGGTTTGAAGTCACTAACAACCAAGCTGAATACGAGGCTTGTATTGCTGGAATGGAGGTAGCCCTGGAGCTAGGGGCAAAAAGGGTAGAATTCACTGGGGATTCAAATCTGGTGGTATCTCAAGCCAGAGGAGACTGGAAGGTCAAGGAAGATACATTGAAGCTATATCACTCTGTGCTGGAAAACCTAATTCCACAATTCGATTATGTTATCTTCACACACACTCCTCGAGTGAGCAATAGATTTGCAGATGCACTGGCAACATTAGCATCTATGGTCGAAATACCCCTGGGATTCACAATGCGGCCTCTTATGATCGAACAAAAAGTTAAACCAGCATGCGAATGCACCTTTACCGAGGAAGGTGAAGACGATGGCAAGCCATGGTACGAAGATGTGAAGGAATTCCTGGAAAAAGGAGAATACCCATCCGAGGCCACCTCGAAGGACAAAACGGCTCTGTGGAAGTTTGCTGCCCGGTTTGTAATCTATGGAGGAGTATTGTACCGAAGGGCACACTTGGGTCCAAGTCAACTTTGCGTCACAACGGAGGACAGCCGCAAGGTAATCGAGGAAATACATGAAGGAATTTGTGGGCCGCACATGAATGGGGCAACGATGGCAAAGAAGATCCTACGTCAGGGATATTGCTGGACTACAATGGAGGCCGACTGCGCTGATTATGTCCGCCGATGTTACAAATGCCAAACTCACGCTGATCGTATGCGTATTCCCCCTACAGAATTGTATAGCATGACATCCCGCTGGCCATTCTCCACTTGGGGGATAGACGTCATTGGAAGCATAAATCCAAAGGGGAAATACAAACATCAGTTCATTCTGGTGGCCATCGACTACTTCACCAAATGGGTAGAAGCAGCTTCTTATGCTACTCTCAAAGCCACTCATGTGGCCAAATTCATTCGCACTAATATCATCTATCGATATGGTGTACCTCACGAGTTTGTCTGTGACAATGGATCGCACTTCAAGGGGGCGACAAAGAAGCTTTTCGCCGAATTTGGGATACAGAATCATCGGTCATCTACTTACTAACCTCAAACTAATGGAGCTGTTGAGGCTGCAAATAAGAATGTCAAGAGGATTCTGCGGAAGACTACCGACACTTACACGGACTGGCCAGAAATGCTACCTCTGGTGCTATGGGGATATCGAACAACTGAAAGGACTTCAACTGGGGGGGCCACTCCCTACTCTCTGGTCTATGGAATGGAAGCTGTCTTGCCTATCAAATTGGAATTACCTTCGCTAAGGGTTCTAGCTGAGACTGGGATGATCGAAGAAGACTGGGTTCAAAACTGCTACGACGAGTTGGCACTACTAGACGAAAGGAGACTGAGAGCCTTATACCATGTACAAGGGTATCAACGCCGCATTGCACGAGCATTCAACAAAAAGGTGAAACCTAGGGACATCAAGGTAGGAGACATGGTGCTCAAAGCAATTCGTCGCCACGTCTCAGACCCAAGGGGCAAGTTTAGACCAAACTGGGAGGCCCCTACCTTATCAAATGCATACTTTCTGGAGGAGCAGCATACATTGCAGACTTGGATGGAATGGAATTCGCAACGCCAGTCAACATCGATAAGTTGAGGAAGTATTACCCATGAGAGATGCTCGTTGGACTGAAAACCACAAGGGTGGGCGGATCCAAGCAAAAATTAGAGCAGCCTGCTAGGTCAAAAACCCGCGAGGGCGGCTTAGGCAAAAACTAAGGCATAAATAAAACGCTCGCTAGACCGAAAACCCGCAAGGGCGGTTTTAGGCAAAATTTAGAGCACAAAAGGAGAGGAAAATACCCGAGTGGACCCTAACTAAAAACAAAACAAATCCCCTTTGTTGGAACTACGTTTATGGCATGATTCCCTCCATGGGATACGTAGGCAATCTCCAAGTTTGAGATTCGGCCACTGCTATCATCATCACTTCCAAAATTTCTAGGTCTATCCTAAAGCATGTTCGCTATCAAATCATGGCAATAACATCTTCAGATAAAACGACCAAATGTTTTATTATTTCCAAACAAAAAGGAAAAAGCAAACCTAAGCAATTCTTAATCCATGAAAGCTAGAATCAAACAAACATCTTTTGAAAAACATAAGCAAAGCGTCAATCTCTAGGTCTTCCTTCTCTTTGCACTACTGTCCTCCAAAAGGTTTTTCTTCAACCAGCGTTTGTAAGAACCCGATAGCTTGACAACGAAGTTCTCAACAACCTCCTGCATCACTCTATTTGGCCAAAGACGCAGCATGTTGCGACGGAAGTTGGCATCATGGATCTTAGAGACGGTGTACTCAGGGTCACCCAGGATTGCGGTTTGTTCAGCCCCAAATTGCCTTTGAAAGCGAGCAGGAAAGTAGAAAATGACTCGAGTAATACCAATTACTGCTACACCAAAATGGTTCATGGTACTCGCAGTCATACTCTCAATACCATACCAGGGGCAAACCCATTGAATCCAACCACCCCTGCAGGTCCTCATCCACGCTTCCCAAGCAGCCTCAGTTGGGAATTGCTTAATCATGTGACGCTCCGTGCATTGGTCTGGATTATAAGGAAGTCGCTCCGGTGCACCCCACACTTTTAGCTTCTCAAACAACCACACCTAGAGAAGAAGGGAAAATTGTGAGTTGAGAAAACACGTGAGTCAAAACAAAAGAGTGATGAGTGAAAAGATAAACTTGACAAATAGACAAATAAAAGAGCGAACCTGTAATAGCAAGGGACTGCCTGAGAACTGAGCTGTAGGACTACCCTTCATCACATCTAGACCCATCAAGGTCTCTGCCAACACTAAGCCAGCAAAACCCACACGGTTTCCAATTTGCTGAGCAAGGTTAAGCAATACAGGATCAGCATGACCAGAGGAAGGGCCAAGCAAGTAGTAATGAAGGAGACAAATGCACAACGCATGAAAGCACGACTTCTGTAGGGAAACTTGGCGATGGGCCTCAGCTGTACCAAAACGCTGAATAAGTTGCAGAATCTCCAGCTTTCCTTTCACTAGGAAGAATTTAACTTCATGTTTCTGGGCTTGGAGTAAATCCTTCAGGAGATCACTTCGGTTAAATAAAGGATTAGGGACAACAAAACCCTCTCTGTCTGAATGGCCCATAATGGCCGCAAATTCCTCGATAGTAGGACATAACTCCTCTCTCTTAAAACGAAAGACGTGAAAATCAGGGTCCCACAAACTAGCGGCTGCTCTAAGGAAGGCAAAATTCACAGGAATTTGACGAAGGGAAAAGAGGAAGTCCATGCCAAAGGATTTAAAGTGTAAATGGTCGAGGCCATTAAAAGAAATCAACCACTAATCAAGGACTGGTTGTGCCATATGTAAGGAATTGCTCCTGACAACACTATCGGGTTCGTAGAACGTGTATTTATAGAACTAAGTCGAATCCTAGTCCAAATCGGAATCGGATTCTTAAATCCTCAGAATTTCAATCGGTCTCTCGGTCGATACTTTGATGTGACGGCCGTAGGATCTATCCATCGGCCCGTAGATATCAGGGTTGACCTGCAAGTCAAACCCAGGCAAACAAAATGATCCTTCGGCCGAAGGATCGAAGTTTCGGCCGCGTAATCATTAGATCAGCCGCCAGAACGGCTATTTTACAGACTGTTCCCACGGTTCAGTTCGTTGGATTAACGAGAATATCACACGCAAACAACGTAGAAACAGCATGTACAATCACAATCGCAGAGCAAAAGGTTTTTGTTTCATATATCGAAAGCTTTTTACATCACAAGGTGGATCATCCCACATTTCCTAAACAAACTATACATCGATTTCCTGTCGAACTAACCTATGCAGGAAGAGAAACAAAGAAAGAAAAAAAGAGGAAGCGGAAGAGGATGTCGAACCCTCTGGTGGTCCGAACAAAAGAGACCAGCTGCAAAAAAGAAAAGGACGCCCCTGGGGCGATGTATACCAAAGGAGTACTACGGTGCAGAAGGGACACCACATGGCTCAAAAGAATCACCACATGGCCCAGAAAAACCACCACACCGCGTACCACCGCCACGCCAGGAGCTCCGCGTCACGGAAGCAAGCCACCCATGCGAGGGCCCCTAATTAAGCACACCCATGCGAGGGTCCCAAATCAAGCATCAAGACGGGACCAAAAGCAAACGCGGTCTCCCTCCGCACACGCAAGCCACATTAGCATGTCATCCATAGCCCAGAGCTGTCGGGAACGAAGAGAAAGGGGGAAAGGAGCCTTCGGTGGGTTTCTCGGATGAAGAGAGAAATCGAGGAAAGAGAGAAACGGAATGAAACGGCTGAGGCCGTGACCTTTTATAGGCCCCTGGAAATGAACTGATTAAGCGGCCGAGACATCGGTCCCTCGGCCGATACACCAATCCTTCGGCCGAGATATCGATCTCCTGGTCGCCCAATCTATCTCCCTCAGCCATATCAGGTCTTGCTCCATGCACCGACTCAAGCCACTACAGATTTCTAAATCCTCAACCAACCAAATAGCCTTGGGGGCACCCCCGAGCCAACACAACATAATCAAAACTAGTCTTGGGGGCATGCCCAAGCATCGAAGATCTCTCTCCACAAACTGCTGGCCAAAGCAAAACTTTAGCAGCTCCATGCTCAATAAACTTGTGCACAGGTCGCTCAAGCCACCCAGGCTCTACGCCCATATCAACTCACTCAGCGGCTCTATGCCTATACAAACTCAGCGGCTCCAAGTCCACTATCCTAACAGGCTCCAAGCCTATACCCGTTATCTCACCAAAGCGGCTCTACGCCCATCATCTCAAATGGCTCGAAGCCGTACACAAGCAGTCTCAGCGGCTTGAAGCCCATTACCTCAACAGGCTCGAAGCCTATATCTACCATCTCAGCTGGCTCGAAGCCATAACAATCAACTCAGCGGCTCGAAGCCCATTACCTCAACAGGCTCGAAGCCTTCGTCTATTATCACCCAGCGGCTCGAAGCCCTTTATCATAGCAGGCTCTACGCCCGTATCAATTCAGCGGCCTTGTGCCCATCATCTCTACACAATTCAGCGGCTCCAAGCCCGCTATCTCAATTGGCTCAAAGCCGTACACAAGCAATCTCAGCGGCTCCAAGCCTGCTATCTCAACTGGCTCGAAGCCGTAAACAAGCAACAAGCTCTAAGCCGCCCCAACAATCAAGACATTTATTCTCAGGCTCTACGCCTGAATGCTCAAAAATCTAACATTTTTGAATGCTCAAGCTCTACACTTGGATGCCCAACCACTGTGTACTGGATGCTCAGGTTATACACTTGAATGCTCAAACTCTACGCTTGGATGCCCAACCACTGCATACTAGACGCTCAAAGCCTGTACTTTGAATGCTCGGATTCTGCCGTCCGAATGCTCGAGCTCTACGCTCTGAATGCTCAAGTCTGGAACTTGATAGAAGCTCTAAGCTTAAAACAAACACACACGCACGAGCCCGTGCACATATTGCATCAACATTATCACATCGAGTCTGCATCATCATATCTGTTCACATCTAACAACCATCATCAACATATACACTCTGCATATCTCTCATGAAACAGGTCAACCCTGCAATCAACCGGCACTATGCCTCGATTTTATTGATCGGTTCAGCGCCTCGATCCTTTGGCTCCACGCCAACACTAATGATGAGAAAACTCTGTGCACAGACCATCAGAATACAACCAGCTCTACGCTTCGGTTCAAAACACGTCAAGCTCTAAGCTCCGACAACTCAAGCCCTCGCCTCAAGACTGCAGCAGGCTCCACGCCTCAATCTAATCACCTCAGGCTCCACGCCTCGATTCCTTCACCTCAGGCCCTTGCCTTATACCAGCTCCGCACTTTGGTTCATTACGTCAAGCTCAAAGCTCTGACACCACAGGCTCTCATCCTGATCAATACCAGCTCCGCGCTTCGGTCCCATCAAGCTCTAAGCTCACCTCAGGCCTCCGCCTCATAAACCTCAGCAGGCTCCACGCCTCGATCCAGTCACCTCAGGCTCTCGCCTTATGATCAGTACCAGCTTCGCGCTTCGGTCCTATCAAGCTCAAAAGCTCCGACACCTCAGGCTCTCGCCTTATGATCAACACCAGCTCCGCGCTTCGGTCTTATCAATCCCATCCCCTCAGGCCTTCGCCTTATAACTACAACCGGCTCCGTGCCTCGGTTCCCTCATCACCAAAGCTCCATGCTCCAGTTACTGGCTCTGCGCCTCCCATATCTCAAAAACAACCGGCGTCCAATTCATCCCCAGTAGATGGTTTGGATTCCACCCCACTACATCAATTCCTTCTAGCTCATTCGCAAGGATAGGCTACTCTATCGAGCTCCTTTCAGTCAAAGTAAGGATGATCAAGAAAAGCAAACGCACCTGCAGTGTACTGATCTACCCCAAAATACTAAGGAAGCTCTCCGCAAAAACTCCCCAGGTAGCCCCGTGCTCCTTCAACTACTCGTCGCCAAAACCCTGGCTCAGTCTAGGTACGTCACACTACGGCTTTTTAAGCCCTAAGGTACGTCTTCTGTCTCTAACCCTCCAAACTTTTTGCTTTTCTTTATTGCCCGAACTACGATTGGTCTGAATTTCCCTTGTGGAATACGTAGGCAGCCTCCCGGCCCGACCATAACAAAACCTTTTTCAAAAAACCCTTGGAATAGTGGTTGTACCAAATTGAGTTGCTTTTTACAGCTTTGACTCTTACTCAAACATGTCTCGCGATCCGTCTGAGTTCAGTCAAAGAGAGGCATCTGTAGACACCCCAATTTGGCCTAACGATTATTTCAAGTCCCACCTTGGGACAATCCCGATGATGAAACGGATACAGTGATTGCTGATTGCCTCCTTGAGAACCTTAGGACTTTCGGTAAGAACTTTGAGCCACTTAGAGGACCCAATTCAGAGCCATACAGCCTTTCAGACAGAAATACAGAAGCCTAGGAGAATCCATCTGTCGGCCGTGACATCGATCCCACGGCCCTAACATCATTTCCTCACCCGAGCAACCTGTTGCTAGCAAAATCTCCCTGAGAGATCAATCTCTCGGCCGCAAGATCTATCCTTCGACTGAGACATCCATTCCTCGGCCGTGATATCCTTTACTCGGCCGCCAGATCGACCTTTTCCCAGACTCTGGAACGTGTTCTGTCAGACGTTTGATCCGATTACACTACTTTCCGATGCGTTCGGGCTACGCTCAGAGATTACGACGTAGAGTTAGAGATGCATTGCAATTGCAATTGACATCTTGTGATTTGATTGGCCGGAGTGAGTCACCAATTGCCTATATAAAGGGCCTTTGGACTCCGAAAATAAACACACGAAATTGATATACCTACACACTCAATCAAGCCTCGAAGCTCTGCACAAATAATCCCTCAATCCCATACTTCAAAAGCCCTAACCTCCCGAAGGCAGCCGTCAATCCGGCGATCAAACCCCGAAGTTCAAACCCTAACCCTAGGGTTCTCAATCAAGCAATCAATCAATCACGCCCAATCCAAAGCAATCAAGCAACTGAGGGATCAAGGTGGTGAGGCCCAACGGCCTCTGGTTTGTCTTATTTACTGTGTTTTTGACTAACCGTAGCGATTTGATTATTTGTTAATCTTTCTGTCTGGTGTGAGGAAGAACACCGACCGGGGCTTCGATCCCTCGGCCGGTATATCGAACCAGGAGGATCCCTCGACCGTGACATCCATTCACCGGCCGCGGGATCCATCTCCCTGGGACAGTTTTGTTGCTTTCTCTGCTTTCTGAATGCATGCTTATTTATCGCACTGGCTCATCTCGCTTACTGTTTAAAGGAATAAATAAACAGACTATGTGCTGGAATTAAACAAAGCATCTACACATCTTATGTTGAATGATTATGGGCCAGTCTCACGACTGGGCAAAGAGGGGTGCCTAACACCTTCCCCTTATTGTACTTTTGGCTCCCGTATCCAGAATCTCTATCTATTTCCCAGTTTTAATAAACTGGGTGGCGACTCTGTTTTGATGATAACCACTATCATGTGGCGATGTTCTTAGCCATGAGAATGTCCATGATTTTGGTTTACGAAGCAAGCAACCAATCGAGCAAACAAACGTGATCAATCTGTATGGCGATGGCCCGTTTGGGAGGTGTCTACAGTATAACAAAAAGTTGTTTTGCAGGAAAAGTCAAAACAAAAGATAAATGATACTCACTCCGTCCCTTATTTAGAGTTCAGTATTCTATTTTGGATTGTCCCTTAATAAGTGTCAATTTTGTAAAGTTAGTGGGTAAAAGTTGGTGCATTATCTATTTTATCCCTAAAAGTAGAATCCATTTTAAAAAGTTAGTGAGTAAAAGTGTAATAATAATGGGTAAGTAGGAAAAATGGAGAAAAAAGTTGATGTGAAAGATATAATGATGATATCTTTTTAATAAGTTAGAGTTACGAAATAGTACACTTAAAAAGGGACGGAGGGAGTAACATAAATGATGAATGAACAGAAAAAAACGGGTGGGACTGGACCAATGATCCTAAAAGAAAGAGGTTTGTTGGTTTCGTACGGGCTTTTTTTTAAGAATGGTCCCCAAAGTATTTCCGAATTTTCAATTTCGTCCCCATTGTATGAAACGTGTCAATTGCATCCCCAACGTATTCAACCTGCGTTTAAATAGTCCCCCTGGCACACACCGTTTAGACTTGCCGTCTAAATTAGGGGCATTATAGTCAAAACACCCATTCTCTCACTTTCCCCTTTCCATCTTGCCATTTTAGGCACCTGGAGAATTGGAGGGAAAAACTCCCGCCAAAATTTGTCTCCTCTCTCCTGTATATACACAACCAAAAACAGAGCATTGCTCACCAAACAACGAAAAGAAGAAGAGCACCACTGATGCAAGTTCTGAACAAACCCATTCTACTGTAACCTTTTTAAATGGAAATGGACTAACTTTTGGGTGGCTATATTGCACTAGCAAACTTTAAATAAATAATAAATAAAAAAAACAGAGCCTCTGGCTATGAAAATAGAGCATCCAAATAAAGGTTGAAAACATAACTTTCCAACACAGCCCAAACACAAATTGCACAAATACACAATCATAGCATAAAGGTTCAACCAAGATAATTAAAAACAATGGCCAGCACATATCCAAAATAAGGGCCAATACATATACCCAATTCAATGGCCAATACATATCAAAATAATGGCCCACAAATATCCAAAATAATAGCCAACTACCACCTGAAATACTGGCCAACATAGTCCCAACAATGGCCATTACATATACCCAGTTCAATGGCCAAGACATACCAAAATAATGGCCAACACATATCCCAAAATAATGGGCCACACATATCCAAAATGATGGCCAACTACCACCTAAAATACTGGCCAACACAGTCCCAAAATAATGGCCAACACATTTAAAGTTTCCTAACAATAGCAAACATAGAAGGTGCAAGTTAACTTAGTTCATTACAGTTTCCATCATACTAAAAAGAAGAAAGATTTCCAAATTTCTGGCCTTTGAAGACTGCTCTTGTCGTAGACTTAGTAATGGTTGAGCCATCAGCAATTTGTGAAGACTGTGTAGCTTGTGCATAGTTTGAAGGTACATTAGCCTGCATTAGAGGTGATATGTAATTATGTATGAGTAACTATTATTGTTATAACTACTTGTCAACTTTCAACTGTTATATTTACCACAAAAAAAAAAACTTTCAACTGTTATGCACATAAAAATAATAGTGTTACCTCATTTCCTCTCCATTGAATCCTCCCACCAATGCCTAACATTGCAATGCCTCCTCCCCTTGTGCGAACCCTTATGCCTTGAAACTGAGGTTGGGTAGCACCTTGACCTTCTCCAATGCTTGCTGGCAAACCCAATCTAGTGTTTGTAGCTCTGCCCACTCCAATGCTTGAACCCCTGCCACCCTGTTTACACCATATTTAGACCCATGTTGATCGACTAGCTCAATTGTTGACACGTGTTGTCACAATTTAAGGAGACAAGAGGCGTACAACCAGGGGTTCAAATGGACTAATCGACGGTTACAGGAATAATAAAATCACGTGTTTGATGACAAGTTACAAGCAGATCGTGGATAGGAGCAGTTGACAGGAGCAGTTAAGGAAAATGATCACAATGGATCGTGCATCCAGACTATGAAGAAACCGCCTGGTCAAGAAGGTGGAGAAGAAAGAGGAGATAACCGCTTGACTCAAATTGTTGGAGGGAAATTTGCTAGATTTGAAATTCAAGTCAAAGTGAGGCCTATAAATACAAGAAGAGAAGACAAATTCAAGCCCTCACTCAATCGCCCAAAGGCTTCTACTTTTTATCTGTACTTTACATTTCTCGCACTAGGAGTAGCTTGTAATCTAATCGTCTTCTCGATTGTGTACCCATAGTCGACTGACTTCTACTTTGAGGAGTAATAAAGTCCATTTTGTTATTCTTCTTCCATTTCCATTCACTTCATTAAGTTTGCTTCCAGAGAAGTCCTGAAATACGGCAAGGAACCAAACTCCACCACCACAAACATCCACATTCCAGCACTCGCATCATTCCCAGTCGATTCATCGACTATGAGAGAAAAATAGACAAACAAGTTTTGGCGCTAGAAGGAGGGCTACTTACTAATTTGGAAGTAATGGCTCCAATCACAAGAAAGCAAGGTGACCGACCGACAGAGTCTCAGAATGAGGGCTTCGAAGTCCTGAATGATTCGGTGCATCCTGAACAAAGGATACCAGAGAATAGCAAAAGGAAATGGCTCAAATCCACAAGTTAATGTGCAAAGCCTTTCTAGGCAGTTGGCACAAGTTTTGTCTAATCCAGAAGATGAAGCAGCGCAGGAGTTGATTACTCTATTGCGAAGGGTAGTTGCGCCTCCATCTGTCGTAGGCGTTGATGCCAACGAGGTAGTTCATGAGCAGCTAAATCACGATGATGTGCCTAGACAGGCTCCACAGGTATATTCGAATCCTACGTTTGAATCAAATATGAATATGCACAACCAACCATTCGTAGGACCAACTACTTTAAGGTCTACAGTGAGGCCAACCAGTTTTTATCAAAATATCCCATCTGTGTATGAAGTTGGGAATAGCAGTGGATATGGCCAAAATGTTAATTTCAATCATGGTCAGAGTCCCCAAAATGGTTACACAGGGAATCATGCTGTGAATAACGGTCCATACGCGTATAGTATGGTGCCTAATATGCCAAGTAATGGCAATTATGCGAATCAAACTGCACAAAATTTGCCAAATAATGGCAACAACAATGGTTCATATGTGCAAATTACGCCAAATGTTGGTAATGGAAACGGGCAAAATACACCTTTTGCACAACCATATGTAGCACAGAATGTTCCAAATACTTTTAGGGGCCCAGATCTTATGAATGTTCATAGGGTACAAGATCCTGTGAATGTTAATAGGGCACAGGATCCCATGAACGTTAATAGAGCCCAAATAATGGAAGTTATTCAAGATATGTATGGTCCAGGGTAGCGTAGAGTGGAGAAACCAATGTTTAGAAAGCCATACCCACGATGGGTTGATAGTGTTCCCCTGCCAAGGAATTACAAGATCCCTGAGTTGTCACTCTTTAGTGGCACAGAGAACCAGTCGACAATAGAACACGTAGGCAGGTTTTGTCTTCAATTAGGAGAACTTGGTTCAGATGATGTTTTAAAATTAAAGTTGTTTCCTCATTCCTTAACAAAAACAGCTTTCACATGGTTTATAAGTTTGCCTGCTAATTCTATTCATACTTGGCAAGATATGGAAGAGCAATTTCATGCTCAATATTTTAGGCATGAACCAGAAGTCTCAATTGCTGACTTGGCTAAATTGAAACAAAAGCCAACTGAAACAGCAGAGCAGTTCTTGACCAGGTTTAAAAGGTTGAGAAATCAATGCCATTGTAATGTACCAGAAACTGAAATAGTTTACATAGCCCAAGATGGGCTTGAGTTCAATTTTAAAAAGCAGTTTAATGGGTCTAATTTCAAAGATCTATTTGAACTTTCTATGAGAGCATCTCAGTTTGAGGCAATCCTCCAAGAAGAGGAACAGTTGAAAAACACATCTTTAGGAACATATTACCAAGATGTAGAAGGGGACATTAAAATCGATGTAGCACAAGTTATTGGCAAGAATCCTATAGTTTGTGACACATTAGTTAAGACTGAGAAACCATTGAATATGCCTTCATCTCAACCCAATAGACGTGGGGGGCAAGCAAACTATAGGCAATACTCTTTTGAGTTGGCACAAGCAGATCCAATTTTTGATGAACTACTAAAACAAAAGTTTATCACTTTAAGTCCTGGACATATTCTTCCCTCTGATAAAGAAAAGAAAGGGAAGGAATATTGTAAATGGCATAATTCATTTCGACATAATACTAACAATTGTGTTACATTTCAGAATTGTGTGCAGGATTTGATTCAAAAGAGACTGCTGCAGTACGCCAAAGGTGACAAAGAACCAATGGGTATTGATTCAAACCCTTTTCCGAAGGTTGAAGTGAATATGGTGACTGCCAGCCTGTCTAAAAGGTTGGGATCTACAGTTGAAAAGAAAAAACGAGAGGATGAAAACCAAATGGAGACTGATGATGAATTAGCAAAGTCCCATTTCTCGAGATTCGCGAATGATTACCTCTGTATTAGGTGTGGACGTGAAGTCGAATATGGGGAAGCAATCATGGTGGAAAAGGAGCAGAAGAGTGCATTCTCCAAATCTGGGATAAGGTTTAACACCATGGGTGGAAATGACCTCCAGATATATGTTGGGGCAAAGCTGATTTATGAAGGAATAGACCCAGGGCTCTTCAACAGAATAGAGTCAGAGCATTGTTATGGACCAGATGATGGACCATTCTTGTTCAGAGGGAACCCAGTGGTGCCTGCAAGGCCCGGAGTACCTTCTCGCCAAGATTTGGAGGCAGCGGGATATCAATTTCCCAGTCGAGGGAGATACCCTAACCACAGAGGAGTTGGTCCTAGAAGAGGTATAGGACCTAGAGGTGGAGGTCCCTATGGATATGGGGGGCATCAGCCCAGAATGGTGATGCCACCTAACCAAAATCACGAAGAATGGAGTACGCTTAGTCATCCCAAGTTCCCTGCAGAAGGCTGGTATACTAAGGTGTCTACTTCACAGAAGAGGAGACTCCAAAGGAAGTTTGCAGCTCGAGCTTATGGTGACCCATGGGATCATGTGTTTGAACCCAGGGAAAGAGTGGAACCCGTCAAAGTTTCGAACATGGTTTGGACTCGAGAGCAAGGGGAAACCAGTGTACCAAAGCAAGTAGTCCACAGTCTTGGGGGGCAAGACAGCAACAACGAGGCTTCATCTAAGTCGAATGCCCAACCAAAAGGGAAGAAAGAGTTGAAGCAAAGTTTGAAGAAAAAGATGGAGGAATTCCAGAAGCTGATAGAAGCAGATGATAATGATCTCCTTGATGAAGGGTCAGAATAAGAAGACCTCATCAAAGATACCACTCCATCTCCACAACAATCTGCAACATTTGGAGAAAGTCTGGCCGCAATACAATTCGGGTCAGTACCTACTAATTTCCAATGTAACATGATTTTAGTTTTGCCCAAACATTTTAAGGCAAAGCCAAACCAGCCTATGGAATTGGCAGGTGATGAAGAGGATACCACTCAGTCGATTGTGAAAATAGCAGATGAAGAAGAGCATTCTCATTCACAGTTAATTAAGATTGAAACGGACAAAAAGGGAAACAAAGTTGTGGTCCTTCGATCCCCTGATGATGCCTCAACAAGGCATTTGAAGCCATTGTATGTCAAGCTCCATATGAATGGCCAGCCTATCTCAAAAGTGCTGGTCGATAATGGTGCAGTAGTGAATATTCTGCCTTCCCGAATGATGAAGTTATTAAACAAAACTAATGATGACTTAATCCCAAGAGAAGTCACCGTTGGTAACTTTGCTGGAGGTTGTTCTCCTGCTAAAGGGGTTATATCTTTGCAATTACAAATTGGGACAAGAAAAATGAATGCAACATTCTTTGTAGTCGATTCGTCATCCAACTATAACGCCTTGTTAGGCAGAGATTGGATTCATATAAATGGTTGTGTGCCATCTTCTTTGCACCAGGCTTTGATCTTTCTAAAGCATGGAGAAGCAGCAGAGATGGAGGTCTTTTGGGCAGACCAACATCCCTTCCAAGCTGAAACTAACAACGTCGAAGCAGACCTTTACAAGGAATATCTCTGGCCGTTGAAGATAGAAGACTCTGAAGTGAAGTCCACTGGAGTCGGTGTAACCGAAAGTCAATTCCTTACTTATGTTAAGGAAGGGCTCCAGGAGTTAAGTAAGGATTTTGTTAGGCCTAACATCATCTCAAGGCCTGCTGAGAAAAAACCACAGGTTTTTAATGTTTAGAAACCTATCGAATGTAGGGATGGAAGAGTTGGCTTCTGTTAAGGCCACTTTTAAAAGATTGTTTTCTTTTCTAGTCGATAGGAAATTACAGGCGAATGAGCCTATTTCTTGTAATTGGGCTGAGTGTGTCTTTGACGACAGTCCACTAACGATGAAAGAGTTAGGGTTAGCAGACTTGAAGCCTGCACCAGCTAAGTTAGATGATGATAGGGCTCAGGTTAAGGACCCTACGGAGGAGGTAAATCTAGGAACTGTGGAAGATCCTAGGATCACGTATGTTAACGCTACTTTACCTGATGAAATAAAGGAAAGGTTTAAGTGTTTGTTGCTTGAGTTTAAAGACTGTTTTGCTTGGAATTACGACGAAATGCCAGGTTTAGACAGAGCATTAGTTGAACATAAAATACCTATAAAAGAAAATTATGTACCTTTCAAACAGGCACCGAGAAGAATGAAAGATGATGTTCTTCCTCAAGTTAAGAAGGAAATGGAATGTTTATTTGAAGCAAAATTCATTCGACCAGTGAAATATGTTGAATGGTTATCAAATGTAGTCCCAGTCTTGAAAAAGAATGGGAAGGTTAGAGTTTGTGTCGACTTTAGAGATGTTAACACAGCATCACCCAAAGATGAGTATCCAATGCCTGTTGCTGACTTACTAGTTGATGCAACAATTGGTTATCAAATGCTGTCCTTTATGGACGGTAACACTGGTTATAATCAAGTTTATATAGCAGAAGAAGACACCCACAAAACAGCATTCAGATGTCCCGGATATATAGGGACATTCGAATGGGTAGTCATGGCTTTTGGTTTAAAGAATGCAGGTGCAACTTTTCAAAGAGTCATGAACTTAATTTTCCATGATTTCCTTCATAAATTCCTAGAAGTTTATATTGATGATGTTGTAGTCAAATCTAATTCAGTCGATGAGCATTTGCAACATCTCAGACAAACTTTAGAAAGGATGAGACATTATAATTTGAAGATGAATCCATTGAAATGTGCATTTGGAGTTACAGCAGGAAACTTCTTGGGATTCCTAATTCATCAAAAAGGAATTGAAATTGATAAAACCAAGGCTGATGCTATTTTAAAAGCTCAACCTCCAACCAATAAAGAAGAACTTCAACAGTTCTTGGGGAAAATTATTTTCCTCCGTAGATTTATTGCCAATCTATCTGGGAAGACAACGGCTTTCTCCCCATTATTAAAACTGAAGTCAGAAAAAGATTTCAAATGGGAACAAGAACATCAAAAAGCTTTTGAGATATTGAAGCAATCATTAGTAACACCTCCGGTCTTGGTACCTCCAGTAAATGGAAAACCATTGAAGTTGTATATTTCAGCAACTCACCAATCGATTGCAAGTTTATTGGCTCAGGATAACGAACAGGACCGAGAACAGTCAATATATTACCTGGGTAGAAGGTTAAATGACTGTGAAACTAAATATTCATCTGTTGAAAAGATTTGTTTAGCTTTATACTTTTCAGCGATTAAACTAAGACACTATTTATTGCCAGCAAAAGTACAGATCATTTCCCAAACAGATATAGTAAAATATATCCTGTCTAGACCCATTTTAAGGGGTAGGCAAGGGAAATGGATCTTGGCTCTAGTCGAGTATTATTTTGAATACGTGCCTCAGAAGGCGGTTAAAGGGCAGGCATTGGCTGATTTTCTAGCCGAGCATCCAAATCTACCTTTGGAGGAAGATACTTTTGAAATACATTTAGTCGAATTCAAACCATGGGAGTTATCCTTTGATGGATCAAAAACAGACAATGGAGTTGGAGCTGGCATAGTTCTAACATCACCAAAAGGAGAAATGTTTCAGTTCTCCTTCCAATTAGATGAAAATAGAGTACTAACAAGTAACAAATAACCAAGCGGAATACGAAGCCTTAATTATAGGCTTATAAATAGCAAAAGAGTTAAATATACGACATTTGAAAGTCTCTGGAGACTCACAGTTGATCATTCGACAAATCACGGGACAATACAAGTGTTATCATCCCTTATTGAATTTACAATTGGGAAAAGTCAAACACCTCGCTCAGGAATTTGATGAGATCCATTTCCACCATATAATGAGACTGCAGAATAGTGAAGCCAATCAAATGGCCCAAACAGCTTCGGGAGTAAAAATTCCTGAAGGTGTTAATGAGAAAGTAATCAGAATTCAGAAGAGATTTTTACCTTTCTCAATCGAAATGGAAGAAATTCAGAGGGATGTATTGGTTATTGATATCTCTGAAGATTGGATGATTCCAATAAAGAATTATTTGGCAAATCCTAACATGAGAACAGATAGAACGATTAAGTGTAGATCAGTAAATTACGTCCTTTTAGGAGGCGATTTATATAGAAAAACATCTGATGGTCTACTATTGTTATGTGTTAATAAGGCCCAGTCGATGAAAATAATGGGAGAAATCCATGAAGGGACCTGCGGCGCTCATCAAGCTGGAGATAAAATGAGATGGTTAATAAAAAGGCATGGGTATTATTGGCCAACTATTAGGGCTGATTGCATTCGATATGCCAAAGGTTGTCAGCAATGTCAAAAGCATGGACCAATTAAAAGGGTACCTGCTCATCAATTGCAATCGATTATAAAGCCTTGGCCATTTAGAGGTTGGGCTATTGATATGATAGGTGAGATTCACCCAGCTTCTTTGTTACATCATCAATTTGTTATTGTGGCAACTGACTACTTTACTAAGTGGACAGAAGCAATACCTTTAAAAGGTGTTTCACAAAAGCAAGTTATCGATTTTATTGAAGAATATATTCTATGTAAATTTGGAATTCCTGAAACCATTACTGTTGATCAGGCTTCTATATTCAATGGTAGAGAGGTCGTCCAGTATGCACAAAAGTATGGGATACAGATTTTGAATTCAACTCCCTATTATGCCCAAGCAAATGGGCAAGTCGAATCGACTAATAAAATCATTAAGAATACTCTATCAAAAGTAATCGATGATAATCCAAGAGAGTGGCACGATCTCTTGCCCAGGGTGCTATGGGCATATAGAACGTCACAAAGAACCAGTACCAAGGTAACTCCTTTTGAGTTAGTTTATGGACATGCAGCAATTTTGTCAGTCGAAATAAATGTACAATCGATGAGAGTGGCACGACACTACGATCCAAGTTTACAATATGAAGAGGCTATGTATCTAGATATAGATGGGTTAGAAGAAAAAAGGTTGGATGCCCTGAATCAGATGCAAGCTCAAAAGAAAAGACTAGAAAGATCTTACAATAAAAAGGTTAAAGAAAAATCTTTTGCAGTTGGAGTTTTTGTTTGGAAAACGATTCTTCCAATCGATTCGAAGAAAAAGAAAGGAAAAGGAAAATGGTCACCAAATTGGGAAGGTCCTTTCCGTGTTGTTAAGATACTACGAGCGGGTGCTTATCATTTAGAATCGATCGAAGGGGTTATGCATGACAAATCTATAAATGGTAAATACTTGAAGCAGTATTTCCCTTCTGTTTGGGAGAACATGATCTAAAAAAAAACATTCTTATAAATATTAAAATTGTCCAAAGAAGGACAACATTACATAGTTCAAAGCCAAAGTTGCCTCAGGATAAAACAAAAGATCCCAGGGGGATCAAAACAACAAAAGGAAAAGATCCCAAGAAGGATCTAACAAAAAATAAAAGATTCCAAGAGGAATCTAACAAAAGAAAAGATCTCAAGTGAGATCTAAAAAGAAAAATACTAGATACCTACTGACATCGAAGGAACCCCACAGATTGAAGGCCTATTTCTTAGGCCATTCCCTCCACTGGCCAGAGGTGCCAGCAGCAGAGGACCGGATGTCAGCAGGATCGACTGGACGAACAGGACCGTCGAAGGAGTCCCAGGTGCCTATCAAAACTTTGAGGGCAGCCTCCATCTTCTCCATGCGCAGCGCCATGCCTTCCACTCTATCGTGGATGGCCTGGATCTTCCTCTTACACTCGTTGTGGTCCTCCATCAGGACCCACGAGAGCTCGCTGGCCAATTGTTTTATGTGAGCAGGAGTTATTTGAGTGAAGAGAGGAGAGGGAAGATTGGACTCTGGTAGTTTAGACGCCGTTGCAAGAGGTAGAAAAAGTATTTGGAAAATAAGCATAAAGACCAAAGATTGGCTTTTTTAGACCCAAGAAGATCTACAGACGTGAGTAGTGGGCAGTTTTCCCGAGGGAAACCCAAGAGACGTGGCAGTTAAGGGAGTGATATGCGCCCTCGTTCTAATTAAAGTAAGGCAGACACGGCGGCTGCAGTCATTATGACTTAAGTTTAGATTAACATCGGCCAATGAACTCAACCGTCAGTGTTTACTATGCTTGTTCCCTAAAAGTAGAGGAAACGTCATCATGGCTTATGTCATAAAAGTCATTATTATGGCCCATCCATATTTTTAAATATTAAGGACAGGTTTCTGATAATATGTAGCATATTCGTTGCATGCAACTGTCAAAAGCTGGCCAACCATTTTCTCATACTGAATTCGCCTAATGAGAAAGGCAATACAACGTGGAAGCCATGAAAGTTATGCCTACTAACAAAGGCATCAAAATTTACATCATCAAAACTAACAAGTTCGTACTAAAAGACTAATCGACTATTACAAAAGTCAGTTGTTTGGGAAGAAAGACTTGAAAGTCTCCCATTTTGCTAGTAGTTCATCTCGTTTGAAGTAGTTCCTCTGCAAATCCTCTCTTGCAGCAAAAACATGAACTGAGGCACCTTTCCCTTCCTCTGTTATACGCTTGAAATCTTTGTCAAGCTGGCTAACCATCCCAAGAAGGCTTTCCTTTTCAGTTTGGAGCTGGCCTAGTCGATGCAGCAAATGTTGCTCTTCCTGATCAATGGTCAAGAGTTTCGACTTTAAAGACGAAGCCTCATTGTGCATTGACGATAGCATAGTCGTGACATTGGACAGATTGCCAATTAACGCTTGTCTTTGCTTTATCTCTCCTTGATGATATCGGAAGAGACTAATGTTGTCACTCAAGGAAGATGCAAAATTATCTAAAGCAATCTGTTCCTTAAGAGGAAACACATGCCTTTGAGCAAGAGACTCAACACAGGACGTGAATTCAGTAGATTTGGTTGTCACCAATTCCTCGAATGGAAGTTTCAAGAAATCAAAGAACCCCTGTATTTCTTTCTGAATTTCTTCACTGTATTGAAGAAAGATGAAAGAGCTACTAGATTCAGACACCTCAGTTAAAGATCGAAAGGTTTGGGAAGTCGACCTTATCTCTTCCATCAGATGGTCCAAGGAATTGCTTGAAGATGTGGCTTGGACTGAACCTTCTGTTCCTGTGAGATTGACTCCAACCTTGTTCACTGAACGAGGAGATGCGCTAATAGCAGTATTGGTTGGAACAGTCATTGGAGCTGGAATGTTGGCAGGTTCTGGAACAGTCTGAATATCAAGGGGAACAGTTTGAATGCCAGTAGGGCTAGAAGCTACATCCTCTAGATCTCGGTCACCCACTGAAAAGGGAGCAGTCTGAGTTTCTCCTACATTCACGGGACTTTCTATTAGTCCCTCTTCCAAAATTTTCTCGTTGGGTTGTGGGTGAAGAATTTCATGTTGGCCTTCCAAGGTAGGCACATCCATTGGTGGAATCTTCCCAACAACTTCCCTATATTCCTCTTGTCGATTCAGATCAATATCCTGAGTTTGTGAAGGAATTTGAGGATCGGCAACAGTTGGAGTTTTCTCTGCATTTGGAAGTTCTGGTTCGATAATTTGGGGGACTGGTTCATGATGGGCTGCAGAGTCAATGCATGGTTGAACAATGTTCTTATCAAGATCAGAGCCAGTAGGGACTGAAATTAAACCTTCAGTCACCTGCAAAAAAGGGTCATCCTGCAGCAAAGGACTCTCCTGATATAAAGGATTTTCTTGCATGTCTGGCAATTCCCGAGCTTGGTCTAAAGAACCTGAAATAGCTGTTTCTTCATACTCGAATTGGTCAATTGCCAATTCAGTATCAACTGTCTCCCCTGGAGAATGGGGAGGTTTCTGAATCTGTGATAATTTAGAAGAGTTTTCTTCCTCTTCTGCTTCCTCAAAGGCATCCACAATCTTGGTACCTTCATTTTTCTATAAGTAAAGGAAGTTTTGAGGATATTAGAGCTCACAAAAAGAAATTACAAATCGATGTTATGTAGGAAAATTGCAACATTATTGGGGTAATGTACCTTCTTAGTCTGTCCTCTCTTTGATTGCTTCTTTGAGTTGGAAGGTGCATCAGTTGTGACCTGTCTTTTAGGTCTTTCTGAAATTGAAAGGCTTAAAGTCTTCTGAGTTGAACCACTCTTTTTGGTCCTGAGAGTTTTCCTGATTGGTTCTGACTGTTTATCTTCAATAGTCCTTGCTTTCCTCTTCCTGGTGTTCCCACTTGGTACCGCTGATATAGGAAGGACTTCGCCTGCATGAGACACAATAGCTTTGGAAGTTTCTGTTTCATCAGGCAGTCGAGCCGATTCCTCTGTCAAGAAAGTGATGTCAGATAAAGGAAAAGAGATAGTAAAGTGAGTACATAATGTATGGTTTCGGCTTACCAGCTTTGTCCTGAATAGATTTGTACTCTGGATCAAGTCTGTAAAGACAGTCAGGTAGTGGAGCATTCAGGTATACGACTTTCATAGTCGACCACCATTCTTCAAAAGCAGTAGAAGTCCCAATATTGATCTTGAAGTCATAAAGCTTGAAAGCTTTCACTCGATGGTGGAAATTGTCAACCATCAAGGAGATCAATTTGGAGTCTTTCATTTTAATAGATAGCCTGCTAGAGGCCATCTCAGTGATCTCTGGATGAACGAAAGGCATGGGAATGCCTTGTACTAAACCAAATTGTCTGGCAAACTGACAAGGGGAGTAGTTCTCGAAGCTACAATTCCCAAAAGGAGTGTTGTTTAAGGCAAAGCCGACTGGAATGAGTCGTGGGAGAAGAATACTGGCCCAAAACAAACGTTTGGAGGCTGCCATCTTCTCTGTAACCTGGGGAGAGGCAACTGGAAGGTCCTCAAAGCATAGCTTTATTCTTTCAGAAGCATATTCAAATTTATCGAATGGAAAGAATACAAGCCAGTTTTCCTTCTTGTCTTCATAAAAGAAAGTGAAATATCTTTGGAAAGATGATTCCTCTGTACAAGTAAGGAAACCCAGGAAATATTCAGCATAACTACGACACAGAACTATGGTTTCATCTTCCCTAAGAGGATTCTTCAATTTGGGTACAAGCTGAGGAAAGTATGCATATAGCCAAGCTTGGAGTATCCAAAAGGGACCACCACAGGAATCTGCAATTTTCTTGTCAACAAAGGTGAACATCCCTCTGTATAGAGATCCTAGAACAAATGGGGCTAGGGCCAACCTTTTCACTTGAGCCAAACAAATGGCCAAATTGAGGTATTCTTTGGTAACCCTAAGTCCTGGGACTGCCAAAAGAAATTTGCAAATCCAAAAAAGATAGAATGCCACCTTCTCATGAAAGCTAGGAGCAGATGATTTCGGCTTAAAATATGTCTTTAGCCATTTTGAGTAACTTTCCCCAGACGTCGGAACAATAAACGGGGGCTCATATGGATCAGGAGTTAGTAGGGCATTTACCTCGCGGCCTAAAGAGGAGAGGCCAGTAAGGTGAGAAATATCTAAAATCGTGGGAGCTGTAGACACCTCCCAAACGGGGCATCGCCATATAGATTGATCACGTTTGTTTGCTCGATTGGTTGCTTGCTTCATAAACCAAGATCGTGGACATTCCCATGGCTAGGAACATCGCCACACGATAGCGGTTATATCAAAACAGAGTCGCCACCCAATTTATTAAAACTGGGAAAATAGATAGAGATTCTGGACACGGGAGCCAAAAGTACAATAAGAGGAAGGTGTTAGGCACCCCTCTTTACCCAGTCGTGAGACTGGCCCATAATCGTTCAACATAAGACATATACATGCTTTGCATAATTCTAACACATAGTCTGTTTAATTAAACCTTTAAGGAGTAAAGGGTGAGCCAATGCAATAAATAAAGCATGCATCAGGAAAGCAGAACAGAACAAAGCTGTCCCAGGGAAATGGATCCCGCGGCCGTTGAATTGATGTCACAGCTGAGGGATCCTCCTGGTTTGATATATCGGCCGAGGGATCGGAGCCCCGGTCGATGTTCTTCCTCACACCAGACAGAAAGATTAACAGATGATCAAAACACTATGATTAATTGTAAATGCGATAAGTAAAACAAACCAGAGGCCGTTGGGCCTCACCACCTTGATCCCTCAGTTGCTTGATTGCTTTGGATTGGGTGTGATTGACTGATTGCTCCTCGAAAAACCCTAGGGTTAGGGTTTTGTAGGGAGTAAATCCCGAACAAGCACAAATAGGGCCCGAACACGTGGTACGTGGGACCATGGTATAATTACATTAAGAACAGTCGCCGTGCAGAAATGGTGATCGGCGATAGGGACCAGTGATATGAAGGATCATTGGTCCAGGGAGTCTATACTGAGTCAAGGTCCGGTAACACGAGAGAGTATTAGACCGAGAGATTAACGAAAGAGCAATGACATGCGAAGTCATTGGTCCAAATAGGCTGTTCGGCAATAAAATAGCCGAACAGGAGGGGGTTTGTACGAAAAGCAGTCCCAGGAGCAGGAAACGTTCTAGAAGGTTCTGGTGACAGGGATATTCCGTGATTACTATAAGATCCCAATAAGATAGGATCTTGGAGAGATACCCAACGGTAATGGGAAGTTCGGCCAGGAATGGAAAGGAGTCCTAAACGGACTAAGGTAATGAACTGGTAAGGGAACGAGAATCCGAGATATTCTGGGTTTCCTATACGAGATAGGAAACCTAGGGCAACATGGATACTTGGGCAGTAAGCATCCATAAACCTATAACTACAAGGCAAACCGAGAGGAGAAAGGTACAGAATACACTGCAATTATACGTCTTCTCTTATGCTTAAATTAGGGTTTCCCTTTAGTACGTGATACTAACTTAGGCATCGGAGGGCCTTTGCCACGAGAGGCAAAGGTGCACTCACCCCTTGTCTGTTTTACAGATAAGGATTCCGGCATCGTATTAGGGTTCCGGCGAGGACCTAGAAGTAGCCGTTACGTTCTTGTGCTGCTAAAACTACTCTTAGTTTTTCTGCACTTACAATTGGCGCCGTCTGTGGGAAACGAAAGAGATCCCTCTGAAAAGCGACCATGATGGAAGAAGATCCAAAAACTCCACATGATCCGAAACACCAGTTGGGGGGAGGAGGTGGCAACTCCCCACCAGATCCTCCAAGAAAGCCCGACGGTGGGCAAGCAAAGAAGCCCACAAACAAGGATAACCCCCTGACTGTCCATGACGACTCCAAGAACAAGGAGGGAAGGACGGCCACAGGATCCACGAGAAGGAGTAAATCCCATCGTGAGGGAGAATCAGTGGCGCATTCAAAGAGTGCACACAACCGTGACGATATCTTGGATAAAAAGAGACAAGAGATCGAAGAGTACGCTCGTTTGATTAAAAAACGAGAGTATGAGATCCAGGAATTGCAACAGATACGAAGACATCCGGAGGATTCTGGACTGTCACGAAGAGATTCCAGAGGAGAAAGGCTGGCGATAGTGGAACACAAGAAGGCTCCTTCACGAGAAAGGAGGAGCAGGTCCAGGAGTCCCACTCCGAAAAAGAAAAGGGCTTCTTCACTGAAAAGAAGAAGCAGAAGCCTCACCCCCGAAGAAGGAGATATTAGAAGACATCACAGGGATAGGTACGAGAGACCTGATTCCGATTGGGAAAAGAGTACTCCCAAGAAAGCAAAAGAGCGAGAGGAGGGAGCCATGTCTGCACGAGAAGCAGCACGGAAAGCCCTCAGCAATATAGCTTCATCCCCTTTTTCGAAGAAATTGCTGGAGGCAAGGCTTCCGAGCAGGGTGAAGCACGGGGCATTCATACTTTACGAAACAAATAATGATCCCGTGGCGCACATACAACACTACCGGCAGGCAATGTTCATGCACGACGGGGATGATGCGATCATGTGCAAGATGTTCCCATCGAGTTTGGGGAAAGTGGCCTTGTCATGGTTCCATAAACTAGGGCCGAACACCATACGAGGATGGAGACAGTTGGCCGAGGAATTCACTGCTCGGTTTCTGACGAGCAGGAAAGCACCAAAAACCTTTGAAAGCCTTTCTGTTATGAAACAAGGGGAAAATGAACCGATCAAGGACTATGCCAAGAAATACTGGGAGACTTTCAATGAGATTGAAGGATGCAGTGAGGAATATGCAATAGCCACGTTCAAAACAGGACTGCCTGTTCGGGGAGAACTACGTAAGTCCCTAAACATGAGCCCGGTAGATACATTGGCAAGGCTAATGGAACGAATTGAGCAGCATGCCAGGAACGAGGATGACATACTGCGAGAGGACAATAGGATGGTTGCCGAACAGGCAAAGGGTCTACCGAGGAAGGCGGATAAGCCGGAGCCCAAAACCTACAAAGAAAGGAAGGAATACTGGCAGATCAAGAAAGAGCCATATAAAGAGAGGCACGCCCCAGACCCCAAGTCTTTCTTTTCAGTGACAACGGTTTGGAAGGAACCAATCTATCGGATTCTTTACAACATAAAGAATCGCCCATATTTCAAGTGGCCCCCAAGGCTGGAGGGGGACAAAGATGCAAAGAGGGCTACGAGTCAGCATTGCAGTTATCATAAAGATTGGGGGCACATGACGGAGGATTGCGAGATGTTCAAACAACACCTCGATGATCTGGTCTCACGGGGTTACCTGAAAGAATTTATCCAGGAGGAGCACAAGGGTGCAGAGAAAGCGTTGGAATTGGATTATGAACAAAATCCAAGGGGGGTAATCCATATGATACATGGATTAGCCGCACCTTACACGAGAAGTGAGGTGAGGTTGCTCCAGAGACAAGTGAAACACGACCAGCATGTGATGCGGTTGGGAAAGAAGCGAGGACGTGAAGGAGAAGATTGCAATGGAGGCATAGTCTTCACGGATGAGGACCTGGGGGGAATCCAGGTGCCACATAACGATGCCTTAGTCATAACCCTACGAATTGGGGAGTATGACATAGAAAGAATCCTGGTCGACTCAGGAAGCTGCACGGAGATACTATACTATGACGCGTTCAAGAAGTTAGGGCTGACACAAGCAGATTTAGTACAGTCAACAACCCCTTTGGTCGGATTTAGTGCAGGAGCAGTCTGGCCCTTGGGCAAAGTAACTCTTCCTGTTCGGGCATGAACGATCGTGCTAAGAACCGATTTCCTAGTGGTGGATGTGCCATCCTCTTATAACGTGATTATTGGAAGAACATGGCTGCATAAGATGAGGGCGGTTTCCTCCACTTATCACCAGATGGTAAAATTCCCAGGGTCGAATGGTGTTGAGAAGATTAGAGGAAATCAGAAAGTAGCCCAGCAGTGTTTGGTCTCAATAATCAAGAGTGCTCCCAAGGCCAGGTTAGTCCAAGCGATTGAGGTCCCGGACCAGCCGACTATTGAGGATGTCGGGGGGAATCCCGCCGAGAAAGTGGTGGAAGGCTTGAAGAAGATCCAGATCAATGAGAATGATCCAGAAAGATATTTCCTGATTGGGGAGAATTTGAATGAAACCGAAGAGAGAGAATTAGTGGGGTTCCTCAAGGAACACGTCGATGTGTTTGCTTGGGTGCCCGAGGAGATGCCTAGAGTGGATGCAAACGTGATTTGTCACCACTTGAATGTGGATCCACAACATAAGCCCGTGATGCAGAAAAAGAGACGGTCTGCCGTATAGCACGTGGATGCTGTCATTGAGGAGGTGGACCGGTTGCTCGAAGCAAAGGCTATACGGGAGGTATACTACCCAGAATGGTTGTCCAACACTGTGGTGGTGAAGAAGAAAAATGGGAAGTGGCAAGTCTGTGTCGATTTCACCGACTTGAACAAAGCGTGTCCCAAGGATAGCTTCCCCCTTCCCAGGATAGACCAACTTGTCGATGCAACGGCTGGGTATGGGCGGATGAGTTTCCTTGATGCTTATCGAGGGTATCACCAGATAGCCATGTACGGTCCCGATCAAGAGAAGACTTCCTTCATCACACCAAGGGGGCTGTACTATTATAGCGTCATGCCCTTTGGATTGAGGAATGCAGGAGCGACATACCAGAGGTTAGCAACGATTATGTTAAAGAAGTTGCTCGGCAAGATCATGGAGGTTTACATAGACGACATGGTAGTCAAAAGCAAGGAAAAGGAAAACCACATTGTTGATTTGAAGGAAGCCTTTGAGATACTGAGGGAATATAGGCTGAAACTCAACGCCTCGAAGTGTGCGTTTGGGGTAAACTCAGGAAAATTCCTAGGGCATTTGGTGACCATAAGAGGGATAGAGGCAAATCCCGATCAAATTACTGCGTTGCAAAAGCTCCAGAGTCCTAGGACCACGAAGGAGGTCCAGAGATTGATGGGAATGGCAGCAGCTCTAAATAGATTCATCAGCAGGTCCAGTGACAAATGTAGACCTTTCTTCCAATTGCTGAAAAAGAGGGAGGGATACGAATGGGGAGCAGAGTGTGAGCAAGCGTTCCAAGACCTGAAGAAGTACTTGGCAGCAGCTCCCCTATTATCCACACCCGAAGAAGGTGAGTCTTTAACTTTGTATCTGGCAGTATCCGAACACGCTGTCAGTGCAGTACTATTGAGGGATAAGGGATCCGAGCAAGTCCCTGTCTATTGCGTAAGCAAGACATTACTGGATGCAGAAACGAGATATCTGCCCCTCGAAAAGTTAGTTTTGGCGTTGAGGACGGCGGCAAGAAAGTTGCCCCATTATTTCCAGAGTCATAGGATTGTGGTATACACTGAATTCCCATTGAAGTCTTTGCTACGAAAGGCGGACTTCTCGGGGCGTATCTCGACTTGGTCGGTCGAATTAAGTCAGTACGACATAGACTACCAGCCGCGCACTGCAATAAAGGGGCAGGTGCTGGCAGACTTCGTAGCTGAGTTTTCACCTACGGTGGCTCCCCAACCTCCTATGAGACAGGAGCCGAGAAAGGAGCAGGGGAGGGAGCAATCAACGAGAATGAAAAAAGCTCCGGCCGAACAGGATCCCACGGAGTGGAAATTATTTGTTAATGGCTCTGCATGTAACACGGGTTCAGGAATTGGTGTGGTACTTTTTCCTCCTGAAGGAGCAATGATGGAACTGTCCCTTCGATTGGGGTTCAGTGCTTCGAATAACGTGGCAGAGTACGAGGCACTCTTGGCAGGGTTAAGAAGTGCAAAGACCCTGAAGGTGAGAAAGATACGAGTGCATTGTGATTCACAGCTCGTGGTGAACCAGTTGTCCGGGGAATATGAGGCCCGGAACGAGAAGATGGCTGCCTATGTGATGGCCGCCAGAGATCTGCTTGACATTTTCGAAAAAGTGTATATCGAGCAAATAAGTTCTGGGCAGAATGCCCATGCTGATTCACTTGCCTGGCTGGCTGCAGCTGTACCAACAGAATTCAAAAGACGGGTGGCAGTAGATTATCTTGCTGAGATGAGCATTGGAAGAAGTGTGGAATTGGTCTTAGATGTGAACCAAGGACCGAGTTGGATGGATCCAATAGTGGAGTTCCTACGAGATAGGGCACTCCCCACAGATAAAAAGGAGGCTCACAAGATAAAGACAAAATTTGCACGGTTTTGGCTGTCACCAGAAGGGAAGTTGTATAGAAAATCCTTCACTGGACCCTACTTACTTTGTGTGCACCCCGAGATGGTGCAGAAATTTCTCCACGAGATCCACGAGGGAACGTGTGGAAGTCATGCTGGGGGAAGGTCCATTGCTCACCGAGCAATAACCCAAGGGTACTGATGGCCTCACATGCAGGAAGATGCAAAGGTGTATGTAAAGATTTGTGAGAAGTGCCAAAAATTCTCACCAATGATCCGGACACCAGCCAAAGATCTGGTGCCCTTGACAAGTCCTTGGCCCTTCGCACAATGGGGGATGGACATCGTGGGTCCACTTCACAAGGCAACTGGAAATAGGAAATTTCTGTTGGTAGCAACAGACTATTTCACCAAATGGATTGAAGCTGAACCACTGGCTAAGATCACTGAGCCTATGATAGAAAGGTTCGTGTGGAAAAGCATAATCACCCGGTTTGAGGTCCCTTATTCCCTGATTATGGATAATGGGTCCCAATTTCAGAAAAAGTTTAAGGCTTTTTATGCCCAGTATGGGATAAGGAATTAATGGATTGAAGCTGAACCACTGGCTAAGATCACTGAGCCTATGATAGAAAGGTTCATGTGGAAAAGCATAATCACCCGGTTTGGGGTCCCTTATTCCCTGATTATGGATAATGGGTCCCAATTTCAGAAAAAGTTTAAGGCTTTTTATGCCCAGTATGGGATAAGGAATTATTACTCTACCCCAGCCTACCCACAGAGTAATGTGCAGGCGGAAGCATCCAACAAAACTATACTTGATTGGATCAAGAAGAGGTTGGACAAAGCAAAGGGCAAATGGTCTGATGAATTGCCTCTGGTTTTATGGGCGCACTGAACAACGCCTAGGAGGTCTACGGGAGAGACCCCCTACTCATTAGCATATGGAACAGAGGCAGTAATCCCGTTGGAGGTTGGTCTGCCGACCAACAGGACCATTTTGGTTGAAAGTGGAGGCAATGACAGAGCCTTGGAAATAGAACTGGACCTTGCCGAGGAACGTAGAGAAAGGGCTCTGGTGCATTTGGCCTCATATCAGGAGCAGCTGATGAAAAGCTACAACAAAAATGTCCACCCCCGAGAATTTGGTATTGGAGACCTTGTGCTTCGTAAGGTGCTCGGCAATACCAAGGTGGCCAACGAGGGCAAGTTGGGAGCAAACTGGGAGGGGCCATATAGAGTTACAGAGATTGCGGGCATTGGGGCTTATCGTTTGGCGGACCTGGACGGGAACCCGGTGCCGAGGCCATGGAATGTCCACAACTTGAGGAAGTTTTTTGTTTGAAAAAACTTCGGTTTATTTTTTATTCTGTTTTAGGATGCACATCGTGATTGTGTGGGAATTACGAATAAAATTCCTTTGTTTTTATTTTTGTTAGTTGCAAGGGGTACGCATAACGCCCCCTTGAGTTTTTTGAATTATGAATAAAATTCTGATTTTGTTATAAGACATTGTTTCTTTATCTTCGTTATGATTAGAATACGAAGTTAGGCTTGGTCCTTGCTCCTGACTTTATATTGGGGAGCAAAGGGATAGGTTTATGCCAAATTCGAATATATTTGAGCGGATTCATAAAAATTTTGCAAGTACGAATATACTTGGCGTGCATACGTGAATGTACACACTTTTCCCAAATATGAAAACATTTGGATAGACTAAGTACGAATACACTTAGACTTACAAACAAACGTTTGGCGTGCATACGAAAATATGCATAGCTGCCCCAAATACGAAAACATTTGGGAATCTAAGCACGAGTAAACTTAGATAGCGTTTTAAAAGTCCAAACCAATGAAAAATGGTGAGCAGACGAGTATATGCAAACCTATCTAAGTACGAGCACACTTAGAATTGTCTCCAAGTACAAGGAAAACTTGGGCAGCATACGAAAACATGCTGATCAGTGGTATGAATACACTGAGGACTATTTCCAGTTACGAGGATAACTTGGAAAACATACTAGCGATGTTAAAGAACACACTCAAAACACCTAAGTACGAGATACTTGGGCAATTGAAATCAAACGATTGGCCATGTAAAGGGCCACTAGCGATGTTAAAAAAGCCACGAAGGGCTGAGCAGAACAAAGTTAAATGCCACGAAGGGCCAAAAACTTAAGTTAAAGTGCTGAAATGTATCTATGCCGCACAGGGCAGGCTCACAGCCACGCAGGGCCACCACAGTATTTCGAATATTGTATTGTTCTTGGAGTTAGAATGCATACCTATTGCTCCGCAACAGAATCTTGAGTAACAGGAGTTGGGGTTTCTGCAGGGATGTCTTCTGCAACGGCGCTCCCATTGGTTGGACCACCACTGGCTTCCTTTTGGCCAGGGTTGGTCGCTTCATCGATGGCAACAGCACCAGCATCGGGCTGCTCGGAGACATCCACGCCAAGCTCCTCATTCAGATTGTCCACTTCTTCCTCGATCTCATCTTCATCTTGGACCACTATATTGCTCGGAAGATCAATTTCCGTCCACAGAGTAGAAGAATCAGCTGTACCAGACTTCCTGAGGCCAGCGGTCCACCCAGCAGCAAATATCTGATCTTGGATCTTGGGCATCTGATTTTTGTAGCTGTCAGTGGCTACATTGATCCCTTCATTATACCCCTGCTGGTAGGCCTCCTTTGCCTCATTTTTGCTCGTTTCCAGCTCAATCAGGGTCTGGTTTAGGCTACCTTCAGCACCGTCTAGTTTAGATTTCAACTCGTTTGTTGCATTTCGAGCCTGGTTTCTCTCTCTCTCAAGCCGGGCAACAGTGATCAACAACTTGGCATTTTCACTAGCCAGTTTTGCACGTTGGGGCTCTGAGTGGCCCAGCTTTTGGGCCATAGCCACCATCTTTTGCGCAGCCTAAACATATTGTTACTAACTCAGTAACACAGTTGAGAAAGGGCCGAGTTATAAGAACAAAAGACAACAACTTTACCTTAAAACTGTGCACCATGAAAGATCCAAGCAGATTGTCCGGAGAATTGACCACCTCCTTCTGCATGTCCCCCGGAAGCATGAGAGCCTGGGATAGGGCCAATGCAGTCCCTTCAGACTCCACACTGTCCCGCACAGTGACGGTCTTGTTGCCATGAGTGAATTGGGGGGCCCAGATTGGAGTTTGGATTATGGGTGTCTGAGTCGAGGGCCCCCCAGGCGCTTCCAAGCGCGGGCGCTTGTCCCTGTGGCTAGCCTCAAGTTCCTCGGGAGAAAATCCAGGGGGAGCGTCAAGTTGTGCTGTTCCTCGGCGGCCATGCGAAGGCGCCGGACTTGGGGAGCGACCTCGGCCACGAGCAGTGCCGCGGCCTCTTCCTCGGCCAGCTCCTGGGATTCTGAGGAGGCTCTCGAGGTTGATCGGCTGGTTCATCTCTTGAGAATGTGGGGGATAACCGTCCGATGATGTGGATGCTTCCTCGCAAATTTCCACAGATGCACTACGGAACGGAGGGGTCCGAGAACGCCTCTCCTCCTCTATTTGCTCGGGCTGAGCGGGCTGTGCAGCAGCAGGTCCAGGAACAGGTGGGTCGTCGGCTGCACGGATGCGCCGGTCAATAAAGCCCCCGTATGAAGCCCTGTAACTCAGAAGCACTTGTGCTGCTCTTGCTCGGCCAGCCAGATAGGTGCCCTCACCGTTGAAGTTTAAGGCCTGAGTGATATGTGCTACATGAACTTGGGGGGTAATGATAGCATACCCCTGGTTGATATTTTCAGCTGCAACACGAGAAGTTGACAGTCAGCAGGTGGATAAAATTGAGAACGTAATACGAATAAATTGCTCGGTGAATGAGTTTTACGAAGAAGAAAGAACTGACGTGGTTGCCCAAATCTGTGAGGGGCGTGAAAGCCTATCACTTGGCCGTCCTCGTTTCTGGGCTCGAAATTTCCAGTAACGACGAGGAAATCGTCGTCATCTCCTCGAGCGGAGTCGGGCAATTCAAGCACCAGTCGCCTTCTGGAATCTCTACTCTTTAGGTAGTAGGTGAGGGCATCTTTTGTACAAGAAATGCTGTACAGGTGATGAATATCATACAGGCCTAGAGATGTGCCTAACATCTGGTTTAGGGTATTGATACCCATAACGACTCGGAAAAAATTGGCAGACACCTGCATGGGGGATAGCCTGTAGTAAGCCAGAACCTGGCGGAGTAGTGGCGCCAGGGGGAATCTAACACTGCCCTCTACAACGGCAACCACTGGAATGTGTAGAGTGTCATTGTTGGGGCTCTGGCGTATGGCGTCTATAGGGGCCAAACTGATGGCCACATCGTCAGGGATCTCATAGCGAGATCTAAACGAGGCCATGGTCTGAGGAGTGTTGCAATGACGCCTAAACCTCCCCATTATGAACGGGAGTGAAATGGACAAATAATATGGGTACGAAGAGACCCTGACAAAATCCCTAGATCGACGAAAGATAAGGGAAGAAGGAACGATGACTTACGATTATGGTGATCAGAATCCTAGATGCACAAGGAAGAAACCTCGAGATGGTGAACAGGGCTCCAATGGCGGGTGCGCTTGAAAGCTCTGGTTGCAAAGGGAATCGAGACAGAGAAAGAGGGTTTCGAAATAGGGTGAAAACCCAAATGTACCCCAATTAGTAGGGTGACGTATGCAAAACGTCGCCCCAGACGCCGTTTGGGCATTCCGTTCCCAAGAGGTGTGCATCCGCATTTAATGCGAACGGTACGATAGGTGCCATGTGTAAAGTAAGGTGCAGGAAACGTCTTGGAGAGCCCAAACGATTAGATGTTTTGTTTGAACTAATGATGATCCCTGCACCAACTTTAAAGAATAAAGGGTGTAGGAGCAAAAGAGAATGTTGCTCGGATCCTGAGAAGCTTTGCTCGTCATATTAAGAGTAAATAACGAGTAAAGTTGGGGAGCAAAAGCACACCATAGGGAACAAGAGAGGGAGCTTCTCTCTCTACCCTAGAGAGAGAAACCTCCCCAACGGCATCCAGCCTCGTCGGCCTCCCAGCCTCCTGGCCCAGCCACGCCGGCCTCCCACCTAGACGGCAGCAGCAGCGGACCTCACCGGGCAAGGGAGCCCCTCGCACGACAGGGGCTCTCCTCCACCGCCCTCCATACCCGGCCTCCCGGAGCTCAACTCCACCTGGTCCGGCCCAACCTCAACCCCGCCGTGAACCGGCGGGTACCATTCCGGATCTACTCCGGCCAAGCTATGGTCGGCCCCAGTCGAGGGTTCATCTTCTACGGCCAAGCCCACCTCAGGCCGCATCTCAGCCGTGGGTGGTTCGGCCTCCTACCATCCTACGACTGGAGCTCCGAGTCATATGAAGCTCCAGACCTCACACCAGGCATTTCAAATGGGGCAAGTGGGTTTCACTGTCCAACCGTGGGACCTGTGCAGCTCCGATCGTGGTGCCTCGATTCCAGATCCAACCCCGCCGTGGACCGGCGGCTACCTCTTGGGATCTGCACCGGGCAGACCTGAAATCAAGCCACGGCCGTAGCTTTGTGTTCGGAACCTCATGGGTCGAGCTTTATGGGTTCCTTCTGTACCAGACCTCGCCGGAGATGTGTCCTTTCCTGCTTCAATTTGTGCTCGTACAGTGGCATGGCAGCTAGGCGGATTCACCACTGAGATCTACATGTGCAGAGTCCCAGCAAGGCCACACCTCCGAACCCTGTGCAGCAACGGTAATAACGGCCGTCGGCCATCATCAAGCATCAACGGTGACCGGGGTCAAGCCCAGCCGCCCACCTTTTACAGCTCCGTGGGGCTTAGCCAACCACGGCGGCTCGCCGGAGTTCTCCAGGCGCCGGGCCATCCAGGCCAGGCAGGGGCTTCACAGCCATTTGCCTTCACCAGGCCTCCATATCCCTGCGTGGGCCAAGCAGCCAGGCCAAGCTGCTAGCCCGGGCAGACAGTCACCATTTCAGTCACCAGCCTAGTAGGCCAGCCAGGCCAGCCCGGCCAACAAACAACCCAACCACAGAACAGCCAAGCAAGCCAGCCCGGGCAGGCCATCCTGTGTGGCTCGGGCGGAGGGGGTAGCAGCAGTGCTGTCCGTGACTGTTCTGCTCGGGCAGAGGCTAGGCAGCAGCTTTTGCCCGGGCGTTTCGAGTCTTACTTTCGCCCAGCAGGCAGCAGCAGCGGCAGGCAGTAGCAGCAGGCTGCAGGCAGCAGCAGCGGCAGGCATCAACCCGCCCGATGGCAGGCCAGCCCGGGAAGGCAAGCTGGCTGGTGGCTCGGGCAGTGGGGGTAGTATCCCTTACTTTACCATTATGCAATGCAGCCATACTCTTTGCACTTATCTATTTATTGTCATATTGTTGCTGGACTTAAGGGCCAGTTTACTGTTAGATTTTGCAACCCCCGATAGGCAGTCATCTGTTGGACTGAAATCGGGGGCGGGCTCTTCGTAGAGCCCTCTGTATCCCTTGAGCCAGTGCTTTTAGCCCTGAGGAGTTGCGTAGTATTCTTGTGGTCGTGGCTGCTATCGATTAGATTGGATTATCCTAGTTAAGGGGCTATCCCGCAGTAGCAGCAGCTGTGGGCGCCGATGATCAGATTATGGATGAGTCTGATCGAAAGAGGTAGTTGCCGGAGCTATCATTGACTAGATTGGTGGATCCTTGCTGATCGAAAGGGGTAGTTTTGCAGTCTGTTTCTGATTAGATTTAGTGGTTGCACTGATCGAAAAGAGCAGCTTGGTCCACTTGTGGTTTGGGGGCTACTTTTGGTGGTCCCTCTTCCTGTTCCGCTAAGAGCAATTAGCGAGCCTAGGGGATTTGGGCGAGGATTTAGTAGTCTGGTTGGAATGGGCGTGGTGTGCAGGGTGCTTAGCAGGGTAGCCTTGTCGGATGCCGACATCTCCAGTTCGAACCTCTCGGTCCGAGTCCCTCTGTAGTAGTTGACTTCTTTTGAGTGGGTATTATGCTAGCCTCGGGGTGAGGGGCTTCTCGGTTCTTGGATTTCTTATCCCAGCCTTGGAGGAGGAGGATCTCTCCTCAGCGCAGGTTATCATGTGGTCATCGTTGACCAAGACTATCTACTTTACTTACATTCATTCCTAACCTGGCGGGTTGTGCCAGGAAGTATTTACATTTCGCCTCACTTCATTTCATTTACTACATGGCTCTACTCAGACCCATTTGTATTGCCTATGTCACTCTATTTTACTCTCCATGCGGGTTGTGCATGGTTACCGTACTTTTTTCATTCTTGTTGTTTTCCCTTTTCTTTTCCTCTTGGGGTATGCCCCTTGTAGGCTGTACATTCGCTTAACCTTTTTTAATTTCAAGCTAATTTACCCAAAAAAAAAAAAAAAGTTGGGGAGCAATTGTAGGGAGTAAATCCCGAACAAGCACAAATAGGGCCCGAACACGTGGTACGTGGGACCATGGTATAATTACATTAAGAACAGTCGCCGTGCAGAAATGGTGATCGGTGATAGGGACCAGTGATATGAAGGATCATTGGTCCAGGGAGTCTATACTGAGTCAAGGTCCGGTAACACGAGAGAGTATTAGACCGAGAGATTAACGAAAGAGCAATGACATGCGAAGTCATTGGTCCAAATAGGCTGTTCGGCAATAAAAGAGCCGAACAGGAGGGGGTTTGTACGAAAAGCAGTCCCAGGAGCAGGAAACATTCCAGAAGGTTCTGGTGACAGGGATATTCCGTGATTACTATAAGATCCCAATAAGATAGGATCTTGGAGAGATACCCAACGGGAATGGGAAGTTCGGCCAGGAATGGAAAGGAGTCCTAAACGGACTAAGGTAATGAACTCGTAAGGGAACGAGAATCCGAGATATTCTGGGTTTCCTATACGAGATAGGAAACCTAGGGCAACATGGATACTTGGGCAGTAAGCATCCATAAACCTATAACTACAAGGCAAACCGAGAGGAGAAAGGTACAGAATACACTGCAATTATACGTCTTCTCTTATGCTTAAATTAGGGTTTCCCTTTAGTACGTGATACTAACTTAGGCATTGGAGGGCCTTTGCCACGAGAGGCAAAGGTGCACTCACCCCTTGTCTGTTTTACAGATAAGGATTCCGGCATCGTATTAGGGTTCCGGCGAGGACCTAGAAGTAGCCGTTACGTTCTTGTGCTGCTAAAACTACTCTTAGTTTTTCTGCACTTACAGGTTTGAACTTCGGGATTTGTTTGCTGGATTGGTGGCTGCCTTCGGGAGGTTAGGGCTTTTGAAGAGGGGGTTTGAGAGAGTATTTTGACAGAGTATCGGAGCTTGGGTGAATGATTTTTTCTTATGAATTTCGTGTGTAAGGGTCTCTTTATATAGGCATATGGATGACTCACTCCGGCCAATCAAATGGCACGATTGCAATTGCAATTGCAATGCAATTCAAACTCTACGTCGTAATCTCTGAACGTGGCCCGAACCTATCGGAGAGGTAGTGTAGTTGGATCAAACAATCGACAGAACATTCCAGAGTCTGGAAAAAGGACGATCTGGAGGCCGAGTAATTGCTCACACGGCCGAGGAATGGATGTCTCAGCCGAAGGATAGATCTTGCGGCCGAGGGATTGATCTCTCAGGGAGATTTTGCTAGCAACAGGTTGCTCGGGTGAGGAAATGATGTTAAGGCCGTGAGATCGATGTTACGGCCGACAGATGGATTCTCCTAGGCTTCTGTATTTTCTGTCTGAAAGGCTGTATGGCTCTGAATTGGGTCCTCTAAGTGGCTCAAAGTTCTTACCGAAAGTCCTAAGGTTCTCAAGGAGGCAATCAGCAATCACTGTATCCATTTTATCATCGGGATGGTCCCAAGGTGGGAATTGAAATAATCGTTAGGCCAAATTGGGGTGTCTACAGATGCCCCTCTTTGACTGAACTCAAACGGATTGCGAGACATGTTTGAGTAAGAGTCAAAGCTGTAAAAAGCAACTCAATTTGGTCCAACCACTATTCCAAGGGTTTTTTGAAAAAGGTTTTGTTATGGTCGGGCCGGGAGGCTGCCTACGTATTCCGCGAAGGAAATTCAGACCAACCGTAGTTCGGGCGAAAAAGGAAAATAAAAAGTTTGGAGGGTTAGAGACAGAAGACATACCTTTGGGCTTAAAAGCCGTAGTGTGACGTACCTAGACTGAGCCAGGGTTTTGGCGGAAGATAGTTGAAGGAGCGCGAGGTTGCCAGGGGAGTTTTTGCGGAGAGCTTCCTTAGTATTTTGGGGTAGATCAGTACACGGCAGGTGCGTTTGCTTTTCTTGATCATCCTTACTTTGACTGAGAGGGGCTCGGTAGAGTAGCCTATCCTTGCGAATGAGCTGGAAGGAATTGATGTAATGCGGTGGAATCCAAACCATCTGCTGGGGATGAATCGGATGCCGTTTATGAGATATGGGGGGCGCAAGGCCAGTAATTTAGAGCACGGAGCTTTGGGGATGAGGGAACCAAGGCGCGGAGCCGGTTGTAGTCATGAGGCGAGAGCCTGGGGAGTGATCATTTCTGACGTGATGGAACCGAGGCGCGAAGCCGGCTGTAGTCACAAGGCAAGGGCCTAAGGTGAAAGAATTGCGGTGTGGAGCTTGCTGTGGTTTATGAGGTCTGAGGAGATTGGGTCGAGGCGTGGAGCCTATTGCAATCTTGAGGCGAGGGCCTGAGGTGAGCTTAGAGCTGGATGGAACTGAAGCGCGGAGCTGGTATTGAACACAAGGCGAGAGCCTGAGGTGTCGGAGCTTTGAGCTTGATAAGACCGAAGCACGAAGCTGGTCTTTTGAACATAAGGCGAGAGCCTGGGGTGTCAGTGCTTAGAGCTTGACATGATTTGAACCGAAGCGCGGAGCTGGTATTTTTAACATAAGGCGAGAGCCTGGGGTGTCAGTGCTTAGAGCTTGACATGATTTGAACCGAAGCGTAGAGCTGGTTGTATTCTGATGGTCTGTGCACGGAGCTTTCCCATCATAAGTGTTGGCGTAGAGCCAAAGGTTTGAGGCGCTGGACCGATCAATAAAACCGAGGCGTAGAGCCGGTTGATTGCAGGGTTGACCTGTTTCATGAGAGATATGCAGAGTGTATATATGTGATGATGGTTGTTAGATGTGAACAGATATGATGATGCAGACTCGATGTGAAAATGTTGATGCATTTGATGCAATATGTGCACGGGCCCGTGCGTATGTGTTCGTTTTAAGCTTAGAGCTTCTATCAAGTTTCGGACTTGAGCATTCAGAGCGTAGAGCTCGAGCATTCGGACGGCAGAATCCGAGCATTCAAAGTACAGGCTTTGAGCGTCCAGTACGCAGTGGTTGGGCATCCAAGCGTAGAGCTTGAGCATTCAAGTGTAGAACTTGAGCATCCAGTACATAGTGGTTGGGCATTCGAAGAGTTTCGAGCATTCAAAATGTCAGATTTTGAGCATCCAGGCGTAGAGCCTGAGAATAGATGGTGTGATTGTTAGGGTGGCGTAGAGCCTGCTGAGATTTGCTTGTTTACGGCTTTGAACCAGTTGAGATGATGGGCTTTGAGCCGCTGAGTTGATGAAATGGCGGGCGTAGAGCCTGTTGAGAACTTGATTGTTTACGGCTTCGAGCCAGTTGAAACGGTGGGCTTGGAGCCGCTGAGTTGATAGGTGAAGGCGTAGAGCCTGTTGCTGTGATAGCGAGCGTAGAGATGCTGAGTCGAGGGCTTAGAGCCGCTGAGTGAGTGAATACGGGCGTAGAGCCGCTATGATAATGGGCGTTGAGCCGCTGAGATGGTTGTTACGGCTTCGAGCCAGTTGGGATAGTGGGTTTGGAGCCGCTGAGTGATAGAAACAGTGAATACGGGCGTAGAGCCGCTATGATAATGAGCGTTGAGCCGCTGAGATGGTTGTTACGGCTTCGAGCCAGTTGAGATTGCTTGAGTATGATTATAGACGTAGAGCCCGCTGCTGGGATAGCGAGCATAGAGCTGCTGAGTTGAGGGCTTGGAGCCGCTGAATTGGCTGGCGTGGAGCCTGTTAAGTTGTGGGTGTAGGCGAATATGAGCACGGAGCTGCTGAGTTGTTTGATAGTGATGAGTAGCAGAGCTGTTGAGTGTTCTGACTTGCTTTGGCCAGCAGTTTGTGGAAAGAGAGCTTCCTTTTGCCTGGACATGCCCCCAAGGCTAATTCTGATTACGTTGTATCAGCTCGGGGGTGCTCCCAAGGCTACTTTGTTTAGTCGAGGACCCAGAATTCTATAATGGCTTGATCTGGTGCACTTGAGCAAAATCCACTTGTGGGCAGCATGCCCTGAGAAAAAGGATTCCGTTCCTTTCCTCGAATCGAGGGGAGCGCGAGCGCAGGTGGCAAGCGCTCAAAAATACAGAGTCGCCACTCGGGTTTTGAAGGTCCGACACCCAAGGAACCGTATTTCGAAGCACCTGCCGCGCTGTTTGATTTGAAAAAGTTAAGGAACCAGTCCGTCATAACCATATCTGGGTTCGGGAGCCAGGTTACGAGAGGGGAAGGGTTTTATGGCACCCCTCTCGCCCAATCCGGAGATCGGTCTCTACTTAGGCATTTTGAAAACGTTGCGATTCTTCTTTTATTAATCAATTTTAGCCAGTTAGGGCGGGGGAACAGTTAATCGGGGATTAAAACTGTAACATGTTTGCAGGATGTGATCAAAATAGCATGGATGAGCAGTTAGTATAGGATGAGAATAGGCTGCTGTGGGAGTTTAAACAGACTGGAAAGCTCCTGTTTTGGAGTGTCGCACGCAAGAGGTAACCAGTATGCACTGATCAAGTCAATGCATGCTGATCATACCTGCGCGCGCTACTACAAGACCTGTGCGCGCCAGTAAGCCTAAGCCCACAGCTCTTATTCTCAAACCCTCTGGGCTCTGGAAGGACCAGTGCACACCCAGGACAAACCAAGCAGTTTAAACTCTTTGGGCTCTGGAAGGACCAGTGCACACCCATGACAAACCAAGCAGTTTATGCAGTCATAATATACAGTTTAAAGGCTGAAAAGCCTAATAAATAAACGAAAACACCCCATAAACAGTGTGGGAACAAAATAATAGCCTAAAACCAAGTTAAACATGCAAGGCTAGCCACTGATTGGGAATAGAATGGAACCGTCGCGCGAGGGTTCCGAACAGTCGTGCGATGGTGCGCCCGGGCGCGCGATGGTTGCGCCCTGGCGCGCGACGATTGCGCCCTGGCACACTGGTCAACGCTCCATTTGACTATCGCGCGAGGGTTTGGGTGTAGCGCGCGATGGTCCGAGCCAACTTCCAGTGTCTGGTTTTTCACATCCTTAGTTCTGGACAGGTCCAGAATGATCCCAAGGGTACTCCAACAGAACAGAAATGAGCATTGAAATGCAAGCTAGCAATTTAAGCTCTAAGAAAAGCAGTAAACTGATTTTAACATGCATCAACAGTGAGCTAATACTTAAAAGACTTGAAAGTGACTATGAATACAACAAGAAATTTAAAGACCAGCATCCCTTCCCACGTGGTCCATTCTCGTGCAAACAGAACTGTCGCGCGAGTGAGTGGGACCATCGCGCGAGGGTTTGCTTGGCCACGGTTTTTGAAACCTTGCTAGCTTTAGGGCCAGGACTGGTATTGATTACCAGCCTTGACCCTGCCAGCCCCGACCAGAGAGCAGAACAAAGGTAAGATATACCTTTGAATTTTGAGGTTTGAAAAGTGTTTGAGCTTTGAGTTTGAGGTTGGGTTTGAGGTTTGATTGAAATGTGAAAATGGGGAGGAAGAACAAGCTTTGTTCTTAGGGTGTCTTTGTATCTCTTTTATTAGCTTAAAAGAGTACAAAGCAAAGACCCTTTGATTACCAAAATGTTGTTAACCTTTTAAAAGATGAACAAAGGGTTAGGGTTAGAACCTTTGTGCTTTGAATTTTTTGGAACCCTTTGAAAGAGAACAAATGGGGGGTATTTATAGGGAGGGGGAGGTGCAACCAACCAAGAGCTCTGGTCCAAAGAATGGAGGCCAGTCAGCCACGAGGCTGGCTGGGGATTACTTGGTGATTAAGCTGCCCAGCTGAATAAAGGTGATGGGGACAGGTTCTGACCGTCGCGCGAGGGTTCCAAACTGTCGCGCGACAATGCGCCCTGGCGCGCGATGGTGCGCCCTGGCGCGCTGGTCAATGCTCCGGTTGACCATCGCGCGATGGAGTCAAACCGTCGCGCGACGGTGCGCCCCGGCGCACGATGGTTGCGCCCTGGCGCACGATGATTGTGCCCTGGCACACATCAATAGGGTTTTTGGCTTTTGGAAGTGGCTTAAGACTAGGTTAGGTTCAAGGGTTTTGCAAACACTCAAAGCTCAAACACTCGACATTCCCGGGGTGTTCTTGATCCATTTCATCATCGGGGAATCAAAAACCGTAAGTAAACTAATCTGGAAGCCCAGATTGGGGTGTCTACAGTAGCCCCCCTTTGATGGCACTTGGAGCACCATTGAATTGGTACAAGTAACGTCAAAGGTTTCTAGACACCCCTCAAGGCAATCCAGGGCAGAACATGCTAGCAAAGTAGACATGAATACTTAAAGAACCTGATTGGTTGAATAGACGGACGGACCGTCGCTAGGGATGGAAGTAGAAGTGGACGATTGCATCGCCGCTTGTTGATTGAATTTGGACAGGACAGGCTGTCGCTGCAGATGTTGATGGGGCCGGCCGTCGTTGCTGGGGATCAAGCTATCCTCGGCACAAAGTATTCCAACAAACACGGGTAGGTCGTGTCAGGCAGGTTGAATTCCATCTGTTGGGAATCAGAGCCAATCTCCTTATCAAAGACCATCCGAGACAGAGCAATAAGCCTGCTGGAAGATGTACTTTCGGCTAGACTGAGGGTGATTGTCGTTCGGGACGGGCCAAGACGGACTCTCCTGGGGAACAATCAGTTGCGGATGAACGGACCATCGAACGATGTTCTGGTCGTTGTTTGTGGATTTGACAGGACCGGCTGTCGTTGATTAGTTTGTCAATGCCACAACACCGACTGAAGAACGCCTCAACGCGCTTTGATTTGCCATTGCCTCAACACTGATTTGATTTGCCAATGCCTCAACACTGACGGTTTGAACGCCTCGACGCTGATTTGATTTGCCAATGCCTCAACACTGACGGAAGAACGCCTCAACGCGCTTTGATTTGCCAATGCCTCAACACTGACTGAAGAACGCCTCGACGCTGATTTGATTTTTGAACGGACAGATCATCAGTATAAATGATCGAGCCGTTGGGGGAATTGACAGGATCAGCTGTCATTGAAAGCGGACGGGGAGATCATTGTGCTGAGTGATCAAGCCGTTGGGGGAATTGACAGGATCAGCTGTATAAATGATCAAACCGTTGAAGCCTGGATGGGAGGATCAGCAGTATAAATGATCAAACCGTTGAAGCCTGGATGGGAGGATCAGCAGTATAAATGATCAAACCGTTGAAGCCTGGAATGGAGGATCAGCAGTATAAATGATCAAACCGTTGAAGCCTGGATGGGATGATCAGCAGTATAAATGATCAAACCGTTGAATGACCGATATGGCTGACCGTCATGGATGATATGGCTGACCATCGTTGAATTGGGAGGGCGGATCGCTATAAAAAGTGATCGAGCCGTTGGAAGTTGGACAGGACCGGCTGTCGTTGATTGAGACGGCGGATCGCTATAAAAAGTGATCAAGCCATTGAGGTTGGACAGGACCGGCTGTCGTTGATAGAGACGGCGGATCACTATAAAAAGTGACCGAGCCATTGGAAATTGGATAGAACCGGCTGTCGTTGACGGAGACGGCGAATCGCTATAAAAAGTGACCGAGCCATTGAGGTTGGACAGGACCGGCTGTCGTTGATAGAGACGGCGGATCACTATAAAAAGTGACTGAGCCATTGGAAATTGGACAGAACCGGCTGTCGTTGACGGAGATGGCGGATCGCTATAAAAAGTGACCGAGCCATTGAGGTTGGACAGGACCGGCTGTCGTTGATAGAGACGGCGGATCACTATACAAATTGATCGAGCCATTGAGGTTGGACAGGACCGGCTGTCGTTGTGTTGATCCAAGTAGCACAAACAGTGGATAACATGGATAGAAGCAAGGCGGACTGCAGCTGGGGAGAAATTGGTGATAACTGCTGAGCTGTTTACTTGTTGCCTTCGATACCGGGTAGGCTTGCTTTGTCGTTTTGATGGATTTTTCTTGCGTTCAACATTTGATATACACACAATATGCAATGATATGTATAACATATTGAAAATGCAGATGCAAACTTAGGGCGGCTCCTAGGAGGACAACGACGCCTAAGGACTACCACTGAGCCTTATTACTGAACTGTCTGCTTCTGAGACGCGCACCCAGATAGAAAGACGCTGAACGGGCTGGCGTGCCCCAATTGACGTTTGAGCAATGACATTGGGCTTGCGTGCCCCCTCTTCGATGCTTCGGCAGGTGTGCCCCAGAGATGCTTTGTTTGGCCTTGGACTGACGTGCCCTTGCTGCTTCAAGAGATTTCGCTGCTTGCGGATTACGGATACTAGGGTAGCAATGTAAAAATTGCATTTTCCAGTTTATTGACTCTCTTTTGCAAGTGTTGAAGAGAATGCAAAAACTAACCACTAATATCTAATTTGCATTAACAAGTGATTTGAATCGACACACAGACGCGCGCACATATGTACAGACTCGCCTAGCTCGAACGAAAAGGGAGACAGAGCCCTAGGGTACAATGCGAACCCTTAGACACATAGAATATAATGAAATTTTGGGCATTAAGGGGCCGAAACTCACAACATTCCATAAACAGGTGAAACTGACACTTATGAAAGACGCAAATAGGTACGAAGATCTGTACAAACAAAATCGAGAAAAGCATCCCGATATGATAATTGATTGAAAAGCTGGAAAAATGTCGCAAAGACGGACATAAGACGCAAATGATGACTTGTATAGGCCCGGACTGAAACCGACACCCCCGTGCAGTCACATTAAGTCCATATGACTTGCATGGTTTGACAAGACTTGGCAAAAGCCCCTGGAACGACATTCGAGGGTAGCAGCCAACTGCTACTGATTACGTTGGATATGCCCCCAAGGCTAATTCTGATTACGTTGTATCAGCTCGGGGGTGCTCCCAAGGCTACTTTGTTTAGTCGAGGACCCAGAATTCTATAATGGCTTGATCTGGTGCACTTGAGCAAAATCCACTTGTGGGCAGCATGCCCTGAGAAAAAGGATTCTGTTCCTTTCCTCGGATCGAGGGGAGCGCGAGCGCAGGTGGCAAGCGCTCAAAAATACAGAGTCGCCACTCGGGTTTTGAAGGTCCGACACCCAAGGAACCGTATTTCGAAGCACCTGCCGCGCTGTTTGATTTGAAAAAGTTAAGGAACCAGTCCGTCATAACCATATCTGGGTTCGGGAGCCAGGTTACGAGAGGGGAAGGGTTTTATGGCACCCCTCTCGCCCAATCCGGAGATCGGTCTCTACTTAGGCATTTTGAAAACGTTGCGATTCTTCTTTTATTAATCAATTTTAGCCAGTTAGGGCGGGGGAACAGTTAATCGGGGATTAAAACTGTAACATGTTTGCAGGATGTGATCAAAATAGCATGGATGAGCAGTTAGTATAGGATGAGAACAGACTGCTGTGGGAGTTTAAACAGACTGGAAAGCTCCTGTTTTGGAGTGTCGCACGCAAGAGGTAACCAGTATGCACTGATCAAGTCAATGCATGCTGATCATACCTGCGCGCGCTACTACAAGACCTGTGCGCGCCAGTAAGCCTAAGCCCACAGCTCTTATTCTCAAACCCTCTGGGCTCTGGAAGGACCAGTGCACACCCAGGACAAACCAAGCAGTTTAAACTCTCTGGGCTCTGGAAGGACCAGTGCACACCCATGACAAACCAAGCAGTTTATGCAGTCATAATATACAGTTTAAAGGCTGAAAAGCCTAATAAATAAACGAAAACACCCCATAAACAGTGTGGGGACAAAATAATAGCCTAAAACCAAGTTAAACATGCAAGGCCAGCCACTGATCGGGAATAGAATGGAACCGTCGCGCGAGGGTTCCGAACAGTCGCGCGATGGTGCGCCCGGGCGCGCGATGGTTGCGCCCTGGCGCGCGACGATTGCGCCCTGGCACACTGGTCAACGCTCCATTTGACTATCGCGCGAGGGTTTGGGTGTAGCGCGCGATGGTCCGAGCCAACTTCCAGTGTCTGGTTTTTCACATCCTTGGTTCTGGACAGGTCCAGAATGATCCCAAGGGTACTCCAACAGAACAGAAATGAGCATTGAAATGCAAGCTAGCAATTTAAGCTCTAAGAAAAGCAGTAAACTGATTTTAACATGCATCAACAGTGAGCTAATACTTAAAAGACTTGAAAGTGACTATGAATACAACAAGAAATTTAAAGACCAGCATCCCTTCCCACGTGGTCCATTCTCATGCAAACAGAACTGTCGCGCGAGTGAGTGGGACCATCGCGCGAGGGTTTGCTTGGCCACGGTTTTTGAAACCTTGCTAGCTTTAGGGCCAGGACTGGTATTGATTACCAGCCTTGACCCTGCCAGCCCCCCCTCAGGGATCAGAACAGAGAGCAGAACAAAGGTAAGATATACCTTTGAATTTTGAGGTTTGAAAAGTGTTTGAGTTTTGAGTTTGAGGTTGGGTTTGAGGTTTGATTGAAATGTGAAAATGGGGAGGAAGAACAAGCTTTGTTCTTAGGGTGTCTTTGTATCTCTTTTATTAGCTTAAAAGAGTACAAAGCAAAGACCCTTTGATTGCCAAAATGTTGTTAACCTTTTAAAAGATGAACAAAGGGTTAGGGTTAGAACCTTTGTGCTTTGGATTTTTTGGAACCCTTTGAAAGAGAACAAATGGGGGGTATTTATAGGAAGAGCACCTTCCACTAATGGAAAGGCAGGTCTGGTCCAAAGAATGGAGGCCAGTCAGCCACGAGGCTGGCTGGGGATTACTTGGTGATTAAGCTGCCCAGCTGAATAAAGGTGATGGGGACAGGTTCTAACCGTCGCACGAGGGTTCTAAACTGTCGCGCGACAATGCGCCCTGGCGCGCGATGGTGCGCCCTGGCGCGCTGGTCAATGCTCCGGTTGACCATCGCGCGATGGAGTCAAATCGTTGCGCGACGGTGCGCCCTGGCGCGCGATGATTGGGCCCTGGCACACAATGATTGTGCCCTGGCACACATCAATAGGGTTTTTTGGCTTTTGGAAGTGGCTTAAGACTAGGTTAGGTTCAAGGGTTTTGCAAACACTCAAAGCTCAAACACTCGACATTCCCGGGGTGTTCTTGATCCATTTCATCATCGGGGAATCAAAAACCGTAAGTAAACTAATCTGGAAGCCCAGATTGGGGTGTCTACACCACTGGGGCTGAAGAAAATTGATTGGAGGGCCAGGAGATTGATCCAGCGGCCGAAGGATTGATGTCTCGGCCGAGGAATCGATGTCTCGGCCGTGAGATAGCCAACAGTCAGAAAATCGATTTAAGTTCGGTTTAATCGATTTTATGGCCCATTTAATCTTTTCTCTTCCTCCTCTCTTGTTCTCCTCCATTGCTCTCGTCCGACGACCACCACCGCACACCGCCGTCCTTTTCCACCACCGCCGGCCACCGTTATCTCCGGCGACTGTCCCCTCCGGCCACTGTTGCTGTCGCTGCCAGTTTTGAAGCCGTTGGTTTTCTTCCCTTCTTGATTCAGACGTGATGGCCACGCCATCTTCGGACGTTGCAGGTTCGTCCTTGTATCCTCCATGTAGGTGTGAGGATCCGTCTTCCGACGAGGAGGCGATTGAGGAGCCCGGTTTGTTCGATGCTGCTACCTACGTTCTTCCTTCGCGTAGGTTGGGTTTTGGCGGTTTCTTGCAGTGCCGCCCTCCTGTGGGTGGCCCAGAGGGTGAAGTGGTTCGCTGGGAGCCTGAGCCGCACCTGAGCGTTCTCAATGTACCGGTAAGTTTCCTGAAAAGTAAAAAGTTCACTTTAGTTTGAAGTTTTGATTTCGCACAATTTTTTAAAAGTGAATTTCTTATCGGTGGGATGAAATCCCTTTTAGCTAGGGATGTGAATGAGAAGGACCCGTGTTTGGGTTGAGTTTGTTTTTGTTTAAAGAAAATAACCGTGCCCCCTGTTTAGGCAATGCATGCTTTTGAATGTTAATTGGAGGCCCCTAGCTCTTTTTTTTTTATTTGTTTATGCAATCATGAGATTAACTCCCTTTTTGGTCTCTGGCAGAGAAATAGGAGGCTTGAGGCTCGCGGTGGAGGCAGGGAGGTGCATAGGTGGTTTTTGACACTGCTAGAACAGGCCCGGGAACTGGTACGTGCTGCGGGCTTCGAGGCATTCGTTCTGAGCCTCAATGTTCCGAAGATGGACTGGTCATTGATGACGTCGCTAGTTGAGAGGTGGTGGGATACTACCAATACTTTCCACTTTCCCTCTGCTGGTGAGATGACTATCACTCCGAATGACTTCTCTTTGCTGACTGGCCTGCGGGTAGGCGGAGTTTCTCTTCGAGTCGATCCCAGGCTTTGGGAGCGAGTAGGCGCTTTGGAGTGGTTTCTGGGCAAGGTGCCCCCTGTTCGTTCTCGGGGTCATATTGATCTTGCTTGGCTAAGCAAGACTTTCATGGTGGCTGACATCCTCACCCAGGTGAGTGTTGAGCAATTGACGCGGGCCTTCCTTCTTTACCTCCTTGGGCAAACGCTGTTTGCCAACAAGGATGGTTCGGTACATACGCAGTTTCTGGCTCCTTTGCAGCACTTGGGAGCTATTCGGGAGTTTGACTGGGGCTCGTCTGCTTTGGCCACTTTATATGGCAATCTTGGAGCTTGCTCGCGGGACAAGAGTCCAATTCTTGGTGGTCACTTTCAAGTGCTTGAGGTATATATTAATCATTTGCACCTCTGTTCTTACTTGGGCCTTTTCTAGTTCTGAACTTGTTTTGCTAATCCATATTTTAGCTCTGGGCTTTCGAGCACCTTCTCCAGTTTCCCCCTGAGACTAGGCATGGAGATGCGAACTGTATACCTCGTTATGAGCGATGGTTGGTGGGGCAACGGAGGCCACGGTCACCAGTTTTGAGCCTTCTCGAGTGGCGGTGAGTCTTGGACCGACTGACGGTCGATCAGGTACCTTTTTCTTTGTACTTCTTGTCCTTTAGACTTCCATATCCTTGTGTTGGGTTTGATTTGTCCTTGCTTTGTAGGTACGGTTTGACCCTTGGGGTGGTGTACCAGAGGATGCCCCTCTTGCACGTTGTAGAGTCCTGGATCGGACCCGTAGCTTGCTCGAGGGTCCATTTTGCCGAGCCTGGTACTTAGGTGATCGAGTGGCTAGTCAGTGGCGCCCACTTGCTGAGGCGCTTCAGCTTGTCCCTCCTCTTCCTCCAACATCGATGAGGTCTACTTCTTCTATTTCTAAGGAAGATTTGAAGAATGCTCGGATCAGAGATTGGGCAGGTTTACTTCTTCAGGCAGGAGACTACATGGAGTACTGCCGTCTTTACTTAGTTTCAGCAATTGTAGCTCCCCCTGTTGCTCCCGTTTGGCCACGAGCCCCTTCTTTTGTTTCTTTTCATTCTGACGATGGGGAGGAGGAGCGCTTGGCCCTTACTCCTTGCACGAGTCAGCTTTATACGCTGCCAGCTGGGGTTTCACAGGTATCACCCTATTTCTGAACTTTGTTTTCCTTGCTGTCATTCCTGCATTTGAGATGCTTGGTTTGTTTTTGTAGGTGCCTACTGAGATAGTGCAGGGATGGCTTCGTGCCTATCAGAGTGCAGAGGCTTTGGTTAGGAGACAGCACCGTAGGATCCTCGAGGTATGACTCTATTTCATGAATTTCATCTGCTTGATATCATCCCTCGAATCTGAATGTTTGTATCTTCTTTGGCTGCAGCTTGAGGCTGAGGGAGCACCGACTGCTGGTGGGGAGGATGTGGGAACCAACGAGTAGTTCCCATCTCAGAGACCGTCTCAGAGGTGCCGCCATGACTAGTTTTTTTTTTTTTTTTTTTAGGATTTTCTCTTTTCCTGTCCATAGTTAGTAGAAGAGAAAAATAGAAATTGCATAGTGAAAGCAACCACAGCGAAAGAGTTTTGTAACCAACTTTTGTTTATGGAATGAAAAAAAGCTTTTCGTACCCCTAAATGCTTTAAGATATGCATGTGAAAGTCAGAACATGGCTTTTTGAATAAACGTTTACTGATAGAGAGTAATCTATGCGAAATGGGGTACTGGCCGAAGAATTGATTGTTCGATATTGTGGCCGATGTATCAATTCTTCGGCTGTTGCTTTGATTTTCCAAAGGTGAATTTTGCTTTGGCCAAGTGGCATCCCCTTTTCTCTTCCTTCTTATGCTTGGTTTTGATTTTTGCCTTTTGCTTTTGCCATATTCCATAGTCTGATTGCCAAATTCGAGAGCTTTCGAGGTATCCTGCTTATTGCGTCAATGACCTTTAGGTTAAAAAGGATGAACTATAATTCTTATATCTATGGCTGTTGTCAATTCCTCGAGAAAAGCGTACTCATCTTTTGTGAGCTCAATACGCAGGGTTAGCTATACCTATCGCTAAGTACAAATTTGCTAATGTTGTTTTCTTCTCTCCCAATGTTTGGGCCGCATCTCAATGTGAGATTGTCTACGTATCCTATCCAGGGAATCAGGCCTTTTTACGTAGTTCCTAGATCACCACCTTTGGGGGTTGGGTTTTCACTCTTGGTTTTTCTTTTTTCATGCTCTAAGTTTTGCTTAGGTTACCTGATGGAGGTTGAGTCCCTAGCGAGCTTTTGAGTGCCTTATCTTTTGCTTAGGTTGCGTTTTTGCATTTTCTTGCCCTAGCAGGCTTTGCTCTTTTTTTTTTTGCTTGGGTGTATAGATTACCCAACGAGCATTTTTTTCTCTCAAGAGGGTTTTAGTGTTTTGGAGAGGAATTTGATGGAGATGTTCTTATGAATCTCCTGTTTCATTTGTACCTTCACAATGGGTAAGCTAACCCTAAGTGTTCTCACGGAGATAGTGTCTTTCTTCTAAGTTTTGACAAAATCCTAGTTTCTTAAGCAATTAGAGTTCATCCTTTCCCTCCTTCTTGTTAGCGACACAAAGAATTTGATCCCTTGAAATTTCCTTTGTTTGGCAAATAGACTATAGCATACTGACAATTGCAACTTTAGAAATTTTAGATTGTTAAATAAGCATAATCTAGAAAATGAAATAGAAATTCACTTGGCAGAAATAAAGTGCCCAAACAGAGGCCCAAAACTCGTTCTAGTTTTAAATAAAAGCAATGTTTTAACGTTTTTTGCCATGTCATGAGTTCTCAGCTACTGTAGCATGTCAGGGTCATTTCCCTTGCTTTTTGCAACTTTATACTCTTTTCCACCCTCTTCTTTGCCAAACAGAGCCTTTGAGCTAGGTTCATCTTTGAAGCTTGTACGACGGCTACCTCCTTGAGTCATGAGTAATCCCCAGATGGAAGTGTCAGTTTGAATCTCCCTTTCTCCCTCCTCATTGATCGTGTGGTCATCAGCTATTTGGTTAAATAGTGATGCTAAAGAGATTCCATCGAGCGGATCATCATATTCTTCTTCCATTTCGTCAAAGTCACTTTCTCCTATTTTGTATGGATCTGTGTACATGAAGTCTAGATCTTCTCTTTCCTCTATCCATTGGCTATAGTCGCATTCGTCGTAAGGGTTGACCCATGGCTGCATTTGAAACTCCTCCACTTCCTCTATGAGATTGATTGTTTCCCAGACAATGGGCGGTGTTGGAATTTTGGGACGGTTGATGCGCACCACTATTTGGGCAGGCTCGAAGCGTGCGTGCCTTCTCATCATGATGACCCTTTCCTTTTCCTTCTTCCTATTCTTAAACCAAATACAGAGCCATTCATCGTCTTCTACAAAAGGAATGTCTGGATCTTCCAAATTGTATTTTGCCCAGGAATGCTCCTTCCATTTCCTTAGCTTTTCTTCCTCTGATTGGTCTCTGCTACTTATGTCGGACATGTCAAGATCGATCACTTCCGACTGACCAGAGTCATTATCCTCCTCCTCCTCCATCATAAAACACTCGTCCTCCTCGGGGAAGGTTAAGGTTGGTTTGGTTTGGTTGTCTTGGACAATGTATTGGCTAGGATTGTATGTGGGGTTGTGAGATAGATTTATGAGATTGATATTTCGATGTGGCGGTTCAGCATTATGGGTAGGGGGTGGGTTGGCTTGCCCATCAGGTTTTGAAGGTTTTATGGTTCGACTATCAATAAGGTCTTGAATGTCGTGACGAAGACGTATGCAATTGTCTGTTTCGTGCCCAGGGTGTTGGTGGTAGGTGCACTGTTTGTTTGGATCATGGTTTGGACCGTAGGGTGGCTGGGGAAGCGGTTTGTTTAAAGGTTTGAGATGCCCCTGACGGCTGAGAATGGTCAAAGCTTGGGATAAGGTCATGTAAAGAGGATCAAAATTGCGGCGAGGTCGATTTGAGCTAGTTTGGAAAGGGTCTTGAGGCAAGGATGTGCCAAGGGCGTTCACGGAGGCGTGAGATGTACGGCTGGAGAATGTTTTCTTAGGTGGAGGAGTGGCCTCTTCTTTCCCAATGAGCCCTAGCTTGATACCATCTTCGATTTGCAACCCAGTGGCGTGCAGGCGTTTAAAATCAGTGATAGCCTGAGTGTAGATGTGCCTGAGATATTTGGGTTGCAGGTTCTTAACAACTATCCTTACTTGATCTTCCTCGGAGGGGCGGTTCTTCATCTTGGCAGCCTTTTCCCTCCATCTTGCCACAAAGGTAGCAAAGTCCTCGTTGGATTCTTGTTTGGTCATTTCCAAGTCTCGAGTTGTCAGCTCGATTTGGACGTTATACACATATTGCTTGACAAAAGCGTTGGCAATTTCTGGCCAAGTTTGATAATGCACAAACTCCAAAGTGAGGAACCAGTCGAGGGCGCTTCCAGTAAGAGTTCGCTGGAACAACTGGGCGATGAGCTCATCATTCAAGCCCATCGGCTTCAAGGTGTTGATAACGTGGCGAACATGACTGGTAGGGTTGCCAATTCCATTGAATTTCTCGATGTTGGGCATTTTGAAATTCTCAGGCAGCTTGGATTCTGGGAAGAGGCAAAGTCCCTCGAAATCCAGAATTTGGTCCCCTTGTGAACGAGCCAAGGCTTGTTTGATTTCCTTGACTTCCTTGGTCAATTCGAGACTTTCCGCCAGTATCACTTTATGGGGATTCTCGTCTTCCATTGATCTTTCCTCATCCTCAGTATCTCTAGCTGCCTTTTCTGCTAGCAGCGCAGCGATTTGAGCTTGGAGGTCGGCAATAGTGGCGTCGTTGTCTGCCATGAAGGTAGAAGGTTTGCTTGACGAAGCTCGGGATTTAGTAAATGACGGGGTCTGTTGAGGCGAAGACCGGGTAGTTTCTGGAAGCAGTTGGGATCGTTGTGGTGAGGGTGTTTTAGCAGATGAGGACGGCAGACGGGATGGTTGTTGAGACCTCTGTTTGACATAGCTTCGGGTGTTATAAGAGTATAAAGTTGGCTGTGGTTGCTTCTTTGATTTACCTATCGTGCCTGCTTGAAAAGTAGAATACCTGGAAGTCAGTATTCGGCTTATGTAGGGTTAAGATTTGGGTTGAAAATCCCAACCCTTCTGCACAGAAAGAGTTATTTACAACAACAAATGATACAAGGTGTGAGGAAGAACTCTTGCAAGTGAAATGCAAATAGGTTCCTAGCCTGTAGGCTCCTGTCTTAGTTTGATAAGTTCTATGGCTTTCTAATACATGCAAGGTTTTGGTAGTCTCAGGGTGCTCCATTGTTAAAGGGCACCAATCCTCTCGCCAGCCCATCATAGGCGGTGATTGGGTGATTCCATTTTTGATATACCACTAGGTACGAGTGACTGTGGAGTTTGCTGGAACCCCCAACATAGCCCGTGTCATGCCGGGATATCAGGCGAACTCAACGGGTTGCCCGCTCGATGCATATGACAGATGAATTAAACAAGGCATGTATTAGTCTTATGTTGAACTTTTTGGTTATGGCTCTCAAGTCCCCAGCAGAGTCGCCAAAAATTGTAGACACCTCCCAAACGGGGCATCGCCATACAGATTGATCACGTTTGTTTGCTCGATTGGTTACTTGCTTCATAAACCAAGATCGTGGACATTCCCATGGCTAGGAACATCGCCACACGATAGCGGTTATCATCAAAATAGAGTCGCCACCCAATTTATTAAAAGTGGGAAAATAGATAGAGATTCTGGACACGAGAGCCAAAAGTACAATAAGGGGAAGGTGTTAGGCACCCCTCTTTGCCCAGTCGTGAGACTGGCCCATAATCGTTCAATATAAGACATATACATGCTTTGCATAATTCTAACACATAATCTGTTTAATTAAACCTTTAAGCAGTAAAGGGTGAGCCAATGCGATAAATAAAGCATGCATCAGGAAAGCAGAACAAAACAAAGCTGTCCCAGGGAAATGGATCCCGCGGCCGTTGAATTGATGTCACGGCCAAGGGATCCTCCTGGTTTGATATATCGGCCGAGGGATCGAAGCGCCGGTCGATGTTCTTCCTCACACCAGACAGAAAGATTAACAGATGATCAAAACACTATGATTAATTGTAAATACGATAAGTAAAAACAAACCAGAGGCCGTTGGGCCTCACCACCTTGATCCCTCAGTTGCTTGATTGCTTTGGATTGGGTGTGATTGACTGATTGCTCCTCGAAAAACCCTAGGGTTAGGGTTTGAACTTCGGGATTTGATTGCTGGATTGGTGGCTGCCTTCGGGAGGTTAGGGCTTTTGAAGATGGGGTTTGAGAGAGTATTTTGACAGAGTATCGGAGCTTGGGTGAATGATTTTTTCTTATGAATTTCGTGTGTAAGGGCCTCTTTATATAGGCATATGGATGACTCACTCCGGCCAATCAAATGGCACGATTGCAATTGCAATTGCAATGCAATTCAAACTCTACGTCGTAATCTCTGAACGTGGTCCGAACGCATCGGAGAGGTAGTGTAGTTGGATCAAACAATCGACAGAACGTTCCAGAGTCTGGAAAAAGGTCGATCTGGCGGCCGAGTAATTGCTCACACGGCCGAGGAATGGATGTCTCAGCTGAAGGATAGATCTTGCGGCCGAGGGATTGATATCTCAGGGAGATTTTGCTAGCAACAGGTTACTCGGGTGAGGAAATGATGTTAAGGCCGTGAGATCGATGTTACGGCCGACAGATGGATTCTCCTAGGCTTCTGTATTTTCTGTCTGAAAGGCTGTATGGCTCTGAATTGGGTCCTCTAAGTCTCAAAGTTCTTACCGAAAGTCCTAAGGTTCTCAAAGAGGCAATCAGCAATCACTGTATCCATTTCATCATTGGGATGGTCCCAAGGTGGGACTTGAAATAATCGTTAGGCCAAATTGGGGTGTCTACAGGAGCTAACATACCACAATGGAGAATCAAGGCGTTGGACGACTTAGACCAGAAACAAGCTGTAGCAGCTAAGAGTTCAGAATTCATTTCTAAGGGGAATTGCGAAAGCTCGATTGTCTCACGGATTCCCATTGTTTTCCAATCTTGGAGAACAAATTTCGTCATACGCTTAACCCAATCTGCCCATCCCAATTCAACGGTTTGAGGCCAGGAACGAAGACAAGTGCTCTTACCCCAACCAGACCATTCGAGCGAGGAATGTTGAAGAAGAAGTGGGTCACGCTCCACCACGGGGTAGACTTCTAGAATACCATCCGGAACGATTGATAGGAAAATCGGACCCAACGTGCAGCGAGAGCTAACGCTCTCATCAGGGATTAAAACTTGAGCGTGCTGGGTCGCCTCACCACGAAAAGAGTCTGGAAAGCGAGGAACGTCCTTCTTTGTTGGTTCAATAGATGGGTTTTCATAAGGAACATCAGGAATCTTCGATTTCATCTTTGGGGCCATGAGAGGTTCTGCGATTTCAGGAATTCAAAGTTGAGAAAATGTCGTGCACTCGTGCCCTAAAAATTCAAAGTACTCTGCTTTATATAGGCGGGGAATACTAAGGGATTATTTACCAAAGTTAACTTTTAACTCAGGTAAATAGGGGGGCATTGTTTACACCATATTTAGACCCATGTTGATCGACTAGCTCAATTGTTGACACGTGTTGTCACAATTTAAGGAGACAAGAGTCGTACAACCAGGGGTTCAAATGGACTAATCGACGGTTACAGGAATAATAAAATCATGTGTTTGATGACAAGTTACAAGCAGATCGTGGATAGGAGCAGTTGACAAGAGCAGTTAAGGAAAATGATCACAATGGATCGTGCATCCAGACTATGAAGAAATCGCCTGGTCAAGAACATGGAGAAGAAAGAGGAGATAACCGCTTGACTCAAATTGTTGGAGGGAAATCTGCCAGATTTGAAATTCAAGTCAAAGTGAGGCCTATAAATACAAGAAGAGAAGACAAATTCAAGCCCCCACTCAATCGCCCAAAGGCTTCTACTTTTTATCTGTACTTTACATTTCTCGCACTAGGAGTAGCTTGTAATCTAATCGTCTTCTCGATTGTGTACCCATAGTCGACTGACTTCTACTTTGAGGAGTAATAAAGTTCATTTTGTTATTCTTCTTCCATTTCCATTCACTTCATTAAGTTTGCTTCCAGAGAAGTCCTGAAATACGGCAAGGAACCAAACTCCACCACCACAAACATCCACATTCCAGCACTCACATCATTCCCAGTCGATTCGTCGACTACGAGAGAAAAATAGACAAACACACCCCTGCCCACTCCAAGGTTTGAAGCCCTGCTTATTCTAGTGTTTGATCCCCTGCCACCCCTGCCCATTCCAATGTTTGAAGCCCTGCCCCTTCCATTGTGTGAACCCCTACCACCCCTGCCCACTCCACTACTTGAACCCCTATCCACTCCATTGTTTGATCCCCTGCCAGCCCTACACACTCCATTTTGTGAACCCCTACCAGCCCTGCCCAATTCAATGCTTGAACCTCTCCCAACCTTATCCTCTCCTGTTGTGCCACCCCTGCCACCACTGCCCAATCCATAAGATGAACCCCTACCAGACCTGCCTACTCCAGTATTTGAACCCTTACCAGCCCTGCCCACTCCAGTATTTGAACCATTGCCCACTCCAGTGACTTCACCAGCCCCATCATTTGTTTTAGCCCTTACCAATAGAGTAACTTCAGCACTCCCATCATTTGTTTCACCCCCACCAGCATCAGTGCATGTCCTCCTATTATGACCATGCTTCCCACACTATCTACAATAAACAGAGTTCTGCCCAATCCTCCTAAGCTTACATTTATCTTTTGGGTCAATGTATTCACTTGGATCCCTTCTTCTGGACTTTCTCGGCCTACCAAATTTTCTCTTCTCCAATGGAGGCAAAACAGGGGTAAATCCAGTTCTAGGCCACATTTGATGACCATTTATGGGCATTATCAGAGGTTGGTATGTCCTTGCATAACTTACCTTAGAATAGCATGGATTGACAAACTCCTCTGGTTGTTGTTGCATGTTTTCAATGGCTGCAATAGCATGCTGACAAGGAATCCCACACAGATCCCACTTCCTACAAGAACAAGTCTTGGCTCCCAAGTCTACTGTGTATTGGCCATATGGACACCTTACTTGAAAATTGAGCTCACCACACCAATCAGCAATACTTTCATTTGATTCATCCATAAATTTCTCCAACTTATTGTAAATGTTAGTTAACATAGGGTCTGTTAGTCTCCTAATCCATTCCCTTCTAATAACCCTCCTATTAACTAGATATGACCTAATCCATTCCAACATCTCAATGATTGACTTGTCTCGTGCATCAAGTATAGCTTTATTAAAAGCTTCACACATATTGTTGCATACCATATCACATTTGACAATATCCTTAAAGTGAGATCTAGACCAGTACCTTGCAGGTTCAGCCGCCAACCACTTCCATGCATCAAAATTCTCTTTATTCATAACCTCCATTGCATACTGAAATTGAGCAACATGAGTTGCTTTGGCACACTTCCAGAATTTTTCTTCAAGTGACAGGCCTTTGAAAATCTTCATGAAGTTACTGAGCAAATGTTTACAACAATGCCTGTGCTCTGCACTTGGAAATGTTTCAGCCAATGCAGGAAGTAGCCCCTGACATTGAAGGGTTGATTCTGAGGTCATCCATGTACCTCTTCGCTAACATGGAAGAGTTGACATTCCTATTGGTATAGCTTTTAAGACATTTATGCTTGGGTCTGTATGTTCTAAGTTGGTAAGACTCTTCAGCTAACACCTTGTGTGCATACATTTCCCATGGACATCCTGTTTGACATCTTGCCCTTACTCTCGTTTTATCATTCTTCACAAACTTCACATTTCGTTGATGCTTAATAGCATGTTGTTTTACGGCAGCTTTGAAATCTGCAGCTGAAGAGAATTTCATGCCCACTTCAAATTTGGGGTTTTCATTATCGTGCTCAATTCTAAATTTCTTGAACTGATGCTCCTTTATTTTCTTAGTGTTATTGTCATCATCTGAGGAGTTGTATGCACTTCCATCTTCTGTGTCATAGTAAGCATCACTAAGAACAATCTCTTCACCCTCTACATTATCCTCTGCAACATTCTTCTGATTACTCTCACATATTCCCCTAAATTCTACCTCATCATCCACAAATGTCTCATATAATGCATCATCATTAGACATAGAATATGACCCATCACTGTACATCTCATCTTCTGTTGACTCATCAGAGTATAATTCCTCTTCATGTACCACTTCCTCATCAAGTATCACTGCCTCATCTACAAACAAATCATCAATGTTAATCACCAAATCATCTGCATTACATGATCCTGTTTGGCTCTCCAAAAACTTCACCCCACCTATGTGCTCCACATATAGTTCTGCAGTTCTAGTAGGAGGCAAGGATGCTACCAAAGCAACAACATCAGCATCACTTTTCATATGTACCAGCCCAATATCTAAGTTAAGCCCAGGAACCCTATAATGGAAAGTAACAGGTGGTCCATACCCTAAATGCTGGGAAATACCTTCCAATTCAATGAGAGACAGCAGGTCAGAGTCAATTCCATCCATGACATCTATTTTACCCCCAACATATGCTCTGTTTGGCCCAGCAGTAAATACCCCACCATGGTGTATTTCTAAGAACATAAAAGACAACATAGGGCCTGCAAAAGATCAAAGGAAGGAAAAAATAAACATCTAGCCAACCATGTGTTAAAAAACGCAGCAGTGCTACAGTTCCCAACCTGAAAGGATACCAACCGGTTCTCGACGGTGGGCCGGGCCCGCTCCGGCCACCGAACGGCTTGTCCGAGCCGTCCAAAAATTCTTTAAAAAAAAAAAGGAGTGCGCCCATGCGAGAATCAACGGAATTCGATGTGTGTAAGTGCTCGATCCAAACACTCCATTTTTTTTGTATATATATGTATATACAAAAAATACATATATATTGTAGAGACCCGGATATTATTAATTTTTTTTAAATGTTTGTTAAGTGACTAATTGGAAGAATATGGTTTATTTAGTGGATATTTTGAATTGAGGACTAGAATGAAAAGATGAGAACAAGAGGGAGTGGATGTGCATTTTACAAATATGTGGGTATATATAGTGTTGGGTGTGTGTAGGAGATTATTTTCTCCATCTCAAAAACTCTCGGCTCTCTCTCCTCTCCTCCGGTCTCTCTCTCTCTCTACCGCCTCTCACTCTCTCCCACTCCCAAGCTCAAAAATCAACAAGATCCTCCAGAAATTCAACCTCCTCTAGTGTTTTAAGCCTCGGGTGGTGTTCGTTCAAGCTCGGAAGAGGAGTATTTGGCTCGGTTTCGCTTTGGGAGCTAAGGCTCGTTTGAATCTCGGCCATTGTTGCGAGGTAGGGATTTCTTTGCTACTTTTATGTGTTAGTAGTTTGTTATGATGTGAAATCGTGCTTGAAATTGTTGGTATTGGTGTTGTAGTCGAATTCCTGAAATCTGCAGAAAAATCTATTCGAAACCTCTCCGTATCGATACGGGATTCTTGCCGTATCGATACCTAGTTAAAACAGAATGGGCTTGGCTGATAAGCATCCTGTATCGATACAACCATTTTGGCCGTATCGATACCAGTTCCTTATGGGCAGTTTTGCCTTCGCTGCTTCTACTTCGATTGTTTTGAACCCCGGACACTTCTAACACCCTTGTAACACCTCTAAACTATCTTAAGCTTGTCCAATTGAATTCCTATGGTTGAATGACCTTGTGCTCATTACGTTGACCTTCCGTCAGTCGAAATAGTCGTAGTTTGTTTGGTTAACGTTGTGTTGGAATGCATCTTATCTATTGATTGACTCTTGGAAATGTCTATGGTATCGTCGAAACATGGCTGGCATGTCGTGTGGTGTTTTACTTATGAATGTGATAGTAAGAGAGTCATGGTTTGTATCGTGAGTGCAGAAGTAGTTATTGTGAGTCGAAAGTCGGAATGGGAAGTCTCGTAACGCAAGGGGTGGAAATACGGAGACTTTAGTGGATCTCGTAGCGCAAGGGGTGGTAATACGATGGTTCTAATGGTCGGGGTTTACCGTAGCGCGAGGGGTGGTAATACGGTAACTCTTGAGACATTGTACCGTAACGCGAGGGGTGGAAATACGGTTCGTGGAGGTTTGTGTTAGTGAGTTGAATCGGGATTGTTAGAGGGGTCGTGTCCCTTGGACTTGACGTATGTTTGTGATAGTGGTACATCCTAGAGCGCTTACACTAAGCATTGCCACACTCTCTTGTAGATGGTTACCATTGATTGAACCGTACACCCTTGTCATCTTCCTTTGCACATATCATCTTGTTTGCACATAAATTTAGTAAAGATTTTCCTACTGGGCTCGCATAGCTCAACCTAATCTTTCTTTTCAGGTTTAGACGCTGGACAGTGATTTGCATAAATTGCGTGCTTGGAAGTGAAAAGGGCTTTTGGAAGCTAACTCTGATTTAGATACATAGTCATCTTATGTAATAGACACTCTTTTGATAAAGATGAGTTTGTAACTTCATGGTTTGTCCGTACAAACATTTGTAATCTATTTGGGGCCGGAGTGCCAAAATTGTATATTCTTTTGAAATCGGGACTTGTTTTGTAAAGTTTAATCGTAGGGAACTATTTGGGGCTATTAAGTACGTTATCCGAAGATCTTTTATTGAAAATGCTTTATTTAAGTATGTTGAAAATCCAGGTCGTGACAAATTGGTATCAGAGCATCTAGGTTTAGAATACCTAGAGACCGTGGGGAGACTTAGTCTCATGGGTTCAAAGATTATCACATTTTAAAAAAAAAAAAACATGTGTGTGCTTGCATGACCGACATGTGTTCACTGAATAGGCACTGCATATGTATATGCTTACATGAAATAGTTAAAAGCTGGTACTTGTGTCTGAGAAAATGAGAAGTTTGATCTCCTTATGGTGGTTATGGTTGCGACCGTTACTATTGTTATCGCTACTGTTGGTAGTTTTGTTCTTGAGCCATTTGTGGTAGGGTGCTTTTTTTTTTTTTTTTTAAGATGAGATGTTAGACAGGAAAGAATATGAAAGGACGAAGATTGTGGTAGTGCTTATGCTTAGTGGCGAGGTCGACATGTGAGAGGGGGTATCTGTTAGTATGTAATAGAAGTGCTGGACTGTTAATAAGATTTATGAGCTAAGTGCTGGATGTGTTTTACTTGAATTGCGTGGATTACTTATTGGGTCTAAATTGCGTTAATCAAATCTTATGTGATGTAGGCTGTATCGAGTGTAGGTATACAAAGGGTAATATTTCTCTTTGCATCATAGGGACCAGAGTTTGTCCAGAAGGTGAGTGAGGTATATTATAGCTGGAGGGTCGAATTAGTGAGTGTCCCGAACGTGTTTGAAGGGGGATGATATCTTTGTTGTGGTAATGATTGTGATTTGTCATTATTATGTTGGTTGTTGAGGTTGACTTAGGAAGATGAGGGTTATAGGTAGGGTGTCTAGATACGGTATGTGTCTTCTGGACACCCAGGCGACTACCGATGAGATCCAGCTGGAAGAGGCGCTTGATCACCGCTCCTTCTAGATGGAAGTCTCGGAAAGTCAATTGGACACTATGATTGGGTATAGGGGCTAGAACTCTAGGCTTGAGAAGGGTTATAGTGTTGTAGTCGTCATCGCTAAGGTAAATTATATCTATGTGACTTAAGTCGAGTGATTGATGTAAGTGCGAGGTGAGAAATTTGTCTGGAGTGAGGGCGATACGAATGTGAGCTGTTGAGGTTGTCAATGAGGCGAAATGTAATTGGTGTCCTGGGTGGGAATGGTAGGAACTTTGAAGTGATAGGCATGTGGAGAAATAATATGTTGTGAAAAGAAGGATTGGAGTGTAGAGATCGATCATGGTGTATAATCGGGTACGCGGACTAGACTAATGACAGTATAGGAAATATGAAGGAATGCCATTGAGACGATAAATTTGTTTAAGAGAGTTGAAGGGATAATAGTGATAATGATGGTGACAGCAGAGATGGTAGTGGTAATGGAAGTTGTTGTTCTTGAGGTCAAGTGTAGATATGGCGAATGCCTTTGAGGAAAATTGAGGTTGATATGATTTCTTAGCTGAGAGACAATCGTGAGATGTGAAACTTGTGGTGAGCGGAACTATTAGAGGATGTTGGTGTGAGTGAGATTGATTCTTAAGTGACGAAGTAGTTGGAGTTTTAGAAGGTAACGAGAAGTATAGGCATGTTACTAGGTTGTAAAGTTGTTGAAATAGAGGAATAATTAGAATTGATAATACGTGTATTGTGATGTGATGTAGTGATGTTTAAGACTGTGAACATGAGAAATACGTGATTTGACTTGACCGAATGAATGAGAATGCTCTAGATTGGTGAAGTGAATAGAGGTCGTGTGAGGCATCACGAGATTGAAAGGAATGAGATAACTGTTCGGCTTCCTAAAGCCATGAATTGTGAAGTATTGGGTATTGTATGAGTTCGATGATGTGTAGGTGTGTTTGGTACTGTGCAACGCTATTAATTTGTACGATGAGTCAACGGTTGGTTTACTGAGATATTCGTGCATAAAATGTGCTGCTATTTAGTTTAGATTTTCTGGTTTGACTAGTTGTGTAATCCTAGTGGGTGAAGTTTATCCTTTGAATGCAGTACTAAGTAGATAGTGAAGTGATGTGTGGATACATGTCCCTGGTCAAATATGTAATCGATAGAAACGTACTTGAGTTGATTGGCACAAATCCTTTAGTTTGACGTAACGCTATGCGATGATTGGAATCTCTATTCTCAACTCCTTGTTTTGTTATGGCTTACGAGTTGACTAGTGCTTTGCATGCCTTTCACTTTCTAGATTATAGTCTTATTGAGAATCTTGATAGTCTAGTTCAGTCTTCGTGAGATGTACATTGAACAAGTGAGACTAATTGAACGTTGTAGACACATGCCGCATTTGAATCAAGTCTTCTATTTGGGGCGTCGAGTAAGTATAGTGAAATTTGTGAAGTGGTGGTTTTTAGTTTTGAGAACTTTTACACCTACGGAGTTATATATGTATGTGATTGGACAAAAAAAAAAGAGGGGGTCTTTTTGAAAAAGAGTAATGCTTTGTGTAAATTGATTATTCGTATAGTACCTTTTGGAAATGGTAACAGTATAGGCTTAGAGTCGGTTACATCCCAGCGGAGTGAACCTCATCCCAAGTTTTTGCTATGTTGGCTACTTATTGATAATGTCAAAAAGGGGGAAGGAAGAAATTTACTTAATGACGTGTGACACTATACACATGCTATTGAAAATCGTAAATTGAGACTCGTGGTTGTTGTTTAATTTTTGATATCATCACGTCGGACGCTTAGACTTTGACCATATCTTGAGTATTGCTATTGTATGGGAGATTGTCCTAGAGGTTAATTACTCTAAGATGCATTAGTTTTCATGACTCTATTGGAACCTAGAAATTGATAAGGGTCACCATGTCTCAATTATGATTAGCAGTGTTATTCTTTGGGTGACTATGTGGAGTTGTTTTGTAGTTGGAACCTGACACATGTCCTTTCCTTAACAGCATCAATGATATGATCGGAAGATTTGATATGAGAAGTTTCCACAATGTATCAACTCTTAGTTGAGAGTAGTTAATGGCTTGTGGTAAGGAGAGTAATGGATTTGAGAGTTCACCTGAGTAGTTTTAATGTTGAGTCATGTAGAAGGGACGTTACCGTAGGAGTAGGTTTGGGTTTCCAAGATGGAAGTCGGTGGTGATTCCGAGTAGGCTGAGGGATGTGGAGTGATGTTGGAATCTTGGTTGGGTTTGTAAAGTCGGTAAAAGAAATTCTGTGGTGAACAAGGATGTGAGTTGGAGATAATGGCTAGTGGTTTGGTGTTGTGTATTTCGCCACACCAAGGAAAGTTAATCGTGTCTTTGTGAGGGGGAAGTGAGTACCAAGATGCATAGGACCATTTGGGATAATTAAGGGAGTAATGTTGCAGCCTATCATTAGCAGTAACAATAGAGTTGGATCGATTGTGGGACGTGTCTACGCTTGGAGTTGAAAGAAATATCAATAACTTGAAGAGTGAGGAGTTTAACTATGGCAAGTTGATGATTGTGATTGAGCAGAGGGTAATGAATCATTATGTAGTCTAATAATTGGATCTTGGATTGCTTGCAAGCTAAGTTTAGTTGGACTCATTCTATGATTATGAATCTCGTTTGTGAATAAGTCACTCCCTTTCTTTGAGTTTTCTGTGAGTATCTTTTGGTAAAATATGCATGCTTAGTTAGATTCTTTTGTGGGGGTACTATTGAACCTGGTGGCTACAAGGTGGAAATCATCAAGCCTGAGTTTTAAGTTAGAGATGGCCCATGCTACTTCAACGAATTTAACATCATGTGATAAGGAAAGGGATAATTCGTTATTATGCAAGGTGTATATTAGATCAAGTGGTACCAAGTGATTAGTTAGCTCTTGAGAATTCATTTAGAACACTATTAAGCGGATGAGGATTTTTCTTGATTCTATTTCAATACAGACAAGTTGGGTACTCTAAATTAATATGTGAAAATTTTGATTCGTTGGTTGACGTTGATTGAGGGAAATAAGAATTGGAGTTTTATAAGCTTTCGATACATCCTTCTTGGTAGGTAGATGTATACTTATTGGAATAAGGCACAAGGAATAGGAATGTGAATTTCAGAGTTTGGAGAACGTGGGTGCACTAGTTGATAGATCTTGATGTGATTGTTAAGTAATTATGTGGGATTAGAACTTTAGTACTAATATTCAACGGACTTGAGTACCTATGCAAATCCAAATTAGATAGGGATGATTAGAAGTTGGTGGATTTCTTGAGGAGAAATTGAAACATATCCTTGATTCACACGAGCAAGTCGTGAGGGGTAAAACCATTCCGTTAGTGTGAGTTCTTTGAAGTAATCTCAGAAAGGAAGAGTCGACGTGGGAAAGGGAAGACGAAGTGAGGGAGAAGTATCCGCATTTGTTTCCGAATTGATCAATGTGAGTTTTGAAATTTCAAATTTTATGATCGTTGAATTATTGTTTGGTGATATGTGATGTGGCATGAGCATGATTGTTGATGCATAATCTTGATTGGCTTGAGTCGTAAATTTCGGGACGAAATTTTTTTTAAGGAGGATAGATTGTAGAGACCCGGATATTATTAATTTTTTTAAAATGTTTGTTAAGTGACTAATTGGAAGAATATGGTTTATTTAGTGGATATTTTGAATTGAGGACTAGAATGAAAAGATGATAACAAGAGGGAGTGGATGTGCATTTTACAAATATGTGGGTATATATAGTGTTGGGTGTGTGTAGGAGATTATTTTCTCCATCTCAAAAACTCTCGGCTCTCTCTCCTCTCCTCCGGTCTCTCTCTCTCTACCGCCTCTCACTCTCTCCCACTCCCAAGCTCAAAAATCAACAAGATCCTCCACAAATTCAACCTCCTCTAGTGTTTTAAGCCTCGGGTGGTGTTCGTTCAAGCTCGGAAGAGGAGTATTTGGCTCGGTTTCGCTTTGGGAGCTAAGGCTCGTTTGAATCTCGGCCATTGTTGCGAGGTAGGGATTTCTTTGCTACTTTTATGTGTTAGTAGTTTGTTATGGTGTGAAATCGTGCTTGAAATTGTCGGTATTGGTGTTGTAGTCGAATTCCTGAAATCTGCAGAAAAATCTATTCGAAACCTCTCCGTATCGATACGGGATTCTTGCCGTATCGATACCCAGTTAAAACAGAATGGGCTTGGCTGATAAGCATCCTGTATCGATACAACCATTTTGTCCGTATCGATACCAGTTCCTTATGGGCAGTTTTGCCTTCGCTGCTTCTACTTCGATTGTTTTGAACCCGGACACTTCTAACACCCTTGTAACACCTCCTAAACTATCTTAAGCTTGTCCAATTGAATTCCTATGGTTGAATGACCTTGTGCTCATTACGTTGACCTTCCGTCAGTCGAAATAGTCGTAGTTTGTTTGGTTAACGTTGTGTTGGAATGCATCTTATCTATTGATTGACTCTTGGAAATGTCTATGGTATCGTCGAAACATGGCTGGCATGTCGTGTGGTGTTTTACTTATGAATGTGATAGTAAGAGAGTCATGGTTTGTATCGTGAGTGCGGAAGGAGTTATTGTGAGTCGAAAGTCGGAATGGGAAGTCTCGTAACGCAAGGGGTGGAAATACGGAGACTTTAGTGGATCTCGTAGCGCAAGGGGTGGTAATACGATGGTTCTAATGGTCGGGGTTTACCGTAGCGCGAGGGGTGGTAATACGGTAACTCTTGAGACATTGTAGCGTAACGCGAGGGGTGGAAATACGGTTCGTGGAGGTTTGTGTTAGTGAGTTGAATCGGGATTGTTAGAGGGGTCGTGTCCCTTGGACTTGACGTATGTTTGTGATAGTGGTACATCCTAGAGCGCTTACACTAAGCATTGCCACACTCTCTTGTAGATGGTTACCATTGATTGAACCGTACACCCTTGTCATCTTCCTTTGCACATATCATCTTGTTTGCACATAAATTTAGTAAAGATTTTCCTACTGGGCTCGCATAGCTCAACCTAATCTTTCTTTTCAGGTTTAGACGCTGGACAGTGATTTGCATAAATTGCGTGCTTGGAAGTGAAAAGGGCTTTTGGAAGCTAACTCTGATTTAGATACATAGTCATCTTATGTAATAGACACTCTTTTGATAAAGATGAGTTTGTAACTTCATGGTTTGTCCGTACAAACATTTGTAATCTATTTGGGGCCGGAGTGCCAAAATTGTATATTCTTTTGAAATCGGGACTTGTTTTGTAAAGTTTAATCGTAGGGAACTATTTGGGGCTATTAAGTACGTTATCCGAAGATCTTTTATTGAAAATGCTTTATTTAAGTATGTTGAAAATTCAGGTCGTGACATATATACATGTATTTTTTGCATATACATATATACAAAAAAAAATGGAGTGTTTAGATCGCGCACCTTTGATTCTCGCATAGGCACAATCGTTTTTTTTTTTAGAATTTTTGGACGGCTCGGATCAACCGTCCGGTGGCCGGAGTGGGATCGAAGCGCCGGTCGGGAACCGATCGGTATCCCTTCGGTCGGAAACCTTAGCTTTATTGTAAAAAACGAATCAACATCATAAAGATACAACCAAAAGAAAACAAAAAACTAATCAACAATGCATGTCTTTACAGAATATATAATACAATGGGTCCCTAGAAAGGGACAACTCATACACAGAATATATAATACAATGAGTCCTAGAAAGCAACAACTCATACATATTATATGCCAAAAGGAAGAGAAAAGTGTCGAAAGTGGAAAAAAAATTGACTTCAATGCACATTACCTGTTCTTGTAGGGTTTCACCGCCACTGAATCTTCACAGCACTGAATATCGTACAAGATTCCTCTTCCTTTTCTTTTTTTTTTTTGATCCGACAAGATTCCTCTTCCTAGGTTTCGAGATGAACAATATTCTAAGATCAAAGAGTTGATTTTTGGGGACCCATCGTTTCTAGGGTTTTTCGTACATCAGGAGTGAGAGTGGAGAGGCGAGTGAGTGTGGAGAGAATGGGAAAGTAAGGAAAGAGTAGAGAAAAGTGGGTGGAACGTGGGAGAATGGGTGTTTTGACTATAATACCCCTGATTTAGACGGCAAGTCTAATTGCCATGTGTCATGTGGACCATTCAAATGCGAATTGAATACGTTAGGGATGCAATAGACATGTTTCGTACAATGGGGACGAAATTGAAAATTCGGAAATACTTTGGGGACCATTCTTAAAAAAAAGCCGTTTCGTACGTCACATAGGTTTAGCCAATACAGACAAAAAAATCTGTATCAGTGGGTTCAAACTCTTTTTTGGGTTCATTTTGGGTCTCAAAAAAATTAACAGAGTCGCTCATTTTGTTTAAAATACTTTGCATATGGTCCCTACGAAAAATAAGCTCAATCCGATATCGGTTAAGACACCTACAAAACGTTCAACTTTGTCCCAGAATTCAAGCCTAAATTCTATAGCAAAGTTTGGATGTTTCGTAAATGCTCTTACCGATACCGGATTGAGCTTATTTTTTATAGGGACCATAAGTAAAGTATTTTAAACAAAATAAGCAACTCCGATCATTTTTTTGAGACCCAAAATGAGCCCAAAAAAAGGTTTGTACCCACTGGTACAGATTTTTTGTCTGTACCATTAGACTTTCCGTAGTGACATGTTTTCGTATCAAGTCCAATGACTTCACCAAATGTATTTGCTAAGAAATCAGTGGAAGCACATTTTGCAGATACACTTTTTCACGGCCGCTCCATGAACAGGGTGTTTACGGAGCGGCGCAATTTCAGCCGTCCATTCGCGTAATCAAAATGACTGAGATTCATTTTCAATTATGACCGGTCACAATTAACTTTTTCCCGAAAAAGTTTCATTAAAATCTGGACCGTCCAAAATACTTTTGAACGGCAGTGATTCACTTCCGTAAACTTTCTTTACGGAAACTTCCGTAACTGAAGTTTTTCTCCCACATTTAAGAAGGAACGAATAAGATTTACAATTTGAAGATGGGAAATCAAGAAGTAGAAGATTTGGTGATGTTATTCAAACAGTGGAGACTCCATTTGTGACACCTATGGATTCCCCTGTATTCTACTATTCCCATTTCGCCTAGGCCCTACAGACTCCTCATTAAACACCCATGGGTTTAATAATAAACTTATCAAAGAACATATGCTTTCATCCAAAAAATCATATATGTATCTCTCTCGAACAACTAAAATTACAGTGAAAAAAAAAGCCTAAAATGCTGAACAAACGAAACCGTACAGAAATTGATGAGAGAAAGAGAAACGTGATTCTGATAGCACACATAGATTTCTTCTTTAATAGCTTTAAATTTTCTGGAAATGAAGCGCATAAAGAGAACCTCAAAAAGCACGGAAGAGCTACATAGCTTAAAAAACAAAAACAAAATCAAACTGCAGAAAGGGAGAAGAAGATTACTCGGTGAATTCTTTTCCGAACAAAATGCGACTATAAGTGGCAGTAGTGGAGGCATCATGACATTTGTTTGACGATCTCTACAAACAAAATCAACGGATCTAAAATGTGAGAAAATATATTTCACAAACCATGTGCATAGCATAGCGAGTGTGCATAACTTATGAAAGGAAAAATTCTAATCAAGCAACCATATGTCAAACCTCCTCATATGACTAACCTCCATCCCAAGAGTATCATCAGATCTACAAATCAGAACACACAAAGAATCATTCAGTACCTAACAATCAAACTCACCTATATATGCACTAGTGTTATTTCAATGCACGTCGACTCTTGCTCATTGGCGGCAAAGACACAAAAGTGGGCTGACAAAATGACTAACGAGAAATTTTCAGCACATGAGCACGCGGTGAGCGCCCGCACACTATCAAGCGCACAAAATAGCTCTAGTATCTCGCCATCTCAATCCAAAACTCAAGCGCTCTATCTAGCATGCTAATAGCTCTATCTACTATCTCTCAATGCAGTGCCCCAATGCAATATTGAATCGCCGGTTGGTTTAACCATGAAAGGCATGGGAGTTTTGGGGCATGGCTTAGGGGGGTCCAGTGCCCAAGCACACTGTCAAGAACTGAAACAAAGTCTTTGGATCTCTGTGTTTGATCTAGGGCCTAAGCACACTCTCAATTTCATAACTTATAGCGTTATTTCAAATTTTACTGGACAGAAAATGAGATTAATGCAAACTAAAACATTTTATTAAATTATGAAAAGGTACTTAGAAAAATATGAATGTCTCACGAGCTTTAGATTCACCAGTCGAAAGTAAAACCCATCTACAGATTCTACACTAATGTCCATATCATCGCATTCATCTCAATGCAACTGGCGCAAATATATTAATGTCAAAATAATAACTTTGATTGTCCCTCAAACTACAATGCATTGCCAAATCCATGAGATCCTATCCAGCTCCCTAGAACCTCAGAAAATATATAGGCCCCCCTACTAATGTTGCAAAGAATTAGAGAACTCCTCCAGTTCCTTTTAATAGGTACGCCTATTCTTGTTCCATGTGATCACAAGCCATTTATTCTTGTGAGTTTAAGTAGTGTTACTGGTTGTATTTTTCATAAACCTTATCTGTCCAAAAATAAGTTCCCCAAGTATTAAGCCGGTAGGAGTATGTTGAACTAACAAAAAGGACCTAAGTTTCTCTTACCTCGGAAACATCAACATGCATTGATTCATCATTTAGACAGTTAGTCAAATCTAGTTTCCATGAATTTGATATTCATCTGTCTTGCTCGAGATTCTGCACTTTTGAACTTGTGGGCCACTTCTTTGAATTACATCAGTAACCTGTCGCTCTACCTACGAATCTGTCACAGTCCCAGGTTGACCAATATGGAATCAACAATAGGAAACAAAGGCTTCAAGTTAGAGAAGTGGAAGAAGATAAGTTTTACTTGTTTTCACTTTCACCTACACTTAATCAGAGAAATTGGAAAAATAATAGGAAAGACAACACATGGGTACCATCTCAAGCCACTTAGATATGTTGTTGCTCTCATACTGACTTCCCTCTGAAACTAAGATAATATCGCACCACGCTTGAGGTAGAAAGTTTGTCTAAGCCACATGATCACCATACAAAACCCCAACCCCCAGTGACAAAAGAAACGATAAAAAAATCCTCACATCATCAACGATCACAAAATGGAAAATGCTGCAATATTTCAATTTACTTTCTACCTAATTCACCGCCAAAGTATTTGAAATTGAAGCTGTCACAGAAGTATAAGAAATTTCGAACAATGAGCTAACCCCATGTGGCCACAACCATAAATCTCAACACAGAAAAGAAAAAACATGGAACTTCAATAAGGAAGGATGTGACCTCATATGAGGAATTTTAATTGTTATGCGATCACAAAAAAACTGAAGCAAACACTGGGTTGGCTCAAAGAAAACGAAAACCAAATGTCGCAAGAATTCTTTGTTCTACCTGGATTTCCGTCAATCGTGGCTAAGAAGGCTCGACATGAGCATCTAAAATGAAATACTCCCTCCGTCTCAATTGTCTCTCCCCAAAACGAAAACTTAAAAATGATGTACCTTAAGCTTTCGTCTTGCGAACCGGTCAATCACTACGGGACGGAGGGAGTACCAACAAAATAAACAAAAACATAGCCCTAAATCAATCCTTTATAGAGTCTAGTACCAAGATTCACCTTCCCAAGATTCGACATATGCTCAATTTGACAACTAATAACCAATCAATCCAGGTATCGAATTAAAAATAAACAAGTGTAGAGACAGATAAATATATACATTTATATGTATACCAGATGTCTTTGAGGAAACCGCATTTGATGAGGTCCTCATTCTCGAACTTGTTGAGGCCCATGAAGAAGGTGTAGTCGCGGGCCTCGGGTTGGGCTTTGAAGTAGAACACCATTGTCCCTCTTTGTGTGAGCTCACCACAATGTGCTCTCTCTTTCTCTCTCACAAAAGTGGTGTTTGCTTCTTCAATAAGGAAAGTAGTACATAGAGTAGGTAGGAAAGTACCAGAAAGTCATTAATGAACAATGATATGGGCAGACAATTTTACCAAATAGCCCTCTAAGAGCATCCCCAATGGGGATGTAAAACTGGGTTCTATACTTATAATAGCACCAGATGCCAAAAAAAACCCCTCCAATGGGGATGTAAAATAGAACAAATCAGGTGGTAAAATGGCAGAGATGGAAAAGGAGATGGATATTTCCATCCCCATTTAACTACAGCTATAATTGACAGGTCATCACCCAACTGAAAATACCAGAATTTTGGACAGCCGGAGGTTACTTGGTTTCGTCGGAAAGTCGTCCGAAATGGGAAGAACTCACCGGAATCTGGTAGAACATGCCGGAATCCGGAGATGACCGTCTCCTACCCCGATTCTTGACGATCCATGGACGGCACAGATGCATGCCGCCGGCCTGCCCTTCTGAAACTCTCGCCGGCTGTGCCCTTTCGGCTGTGATTTCCCTTCGGTTCAGAGATAGGGAGAGGGGGGCTGGGTTCTTCAAACCAGAGAGAGAGAGAGAAAAGTCGTCTGGTTTGGCGTGGGTGTGGCTGTGTTGGTAGAGAGAGAGATTGAGCAGATGAGGGTTTTTGAGAAAGAGTAAAGTTTGTGGTTTTTTTTTTATCCGAGAAAGAGTAAAGTTGGGTTTGGTTTGGTTGAGAATCCAACCGTTGGGCTTTATTTTTTTTTTTGAAAGATTAGAATCTGACTTTTGGCTTCCCAATGGATGAAAAACTTTGCAACGGTAAATTTTTTTTTCCCTGCCTATAAATATGTGTGTTTTGAATATGATTTTTCACAAAAAAAAAATTTATCCATTCTCCACAAACACCCTCCAAAAAAAATAGTGTATCAATTATGGCAGATGAAAGTCGTAGTGCGAGAGGAAAATCGTTCACCTCCGATCAAGATGAAGCAATTTGTAATGCTTACTTGTGCGTTAGTCAAGACCCGATTGTCGGTACCAACTAAGCACGATCTAAATTATGGGATCGGGTTGCAAAAAAATACACCGAATTTACAGGAGGCGATGTACGTTCGAATGCTTCTATCAAGTCTCGATGGCAAGTCATCCTGCAGGCTTGCAACAAATATCGTGGAATTTTAAGGCAAATTCAAAGGCAACATCAAAGTGGAATGACAGAACAAAATGAGGTACTATTATTTTGTTAATATTATTATTTCATTTTCATAAGAATTTTTTTTCATAACAAAATGAGGTATTATTTTGCTTGTATCAAGTTTCTGTTTTTATAAGAATTTATTAATATTATTATTTTGATAATTAATTAAAGAATTTTTTTATCATGTGTATAGATTGATCTAGCGAAGAGACAGTACAAAGACACTGAGAAAAAATCTTTCGCCAATTTGGATTGTTGCTGGGCAATCTTAGAACACAGTATGAAGTAGGCAGATTTAACCCCACCCCGGTCCAACCCAAGATCTTCACAAATGGATACGAGTTCGGTCCCTCTATCTCCTGATTTCTCTCAATAATATTCTTTGGGTTAAACTGCTCATGATGATTTTTTTTTTTGAAAGAGGAGACTGTATGTATATTTGAGTGTGAGAATGAATAATGGGGAGGATAGGTCTATATATAGATGGTAAGTAAATGCTGTAGTTGAGAGTGAGTGATAGTAAATGATGAAGTTGAGAGTAGATAAGAGTAAATGACTAAATTAAATGGTGTAGTTGGGAGTAGATGACTGAAATAAATGGTGTAGTTGAGAGGGGAGTAAATGGATCAGGTAAATGATGTGGTTGAGAGTTGATGAGAGTAAATGGTGTAATTGAAGTGGATGAGAAGTAAAAAAAAAAAAAAAAATTAGAACGGATTATTTTTTTTTTCGGAATAAATTTTTTTTTTAAGTCCTCGATTACCGGATACGTCAAATTATTTTTCAACGGAAGTAGTACTTGAATTAGGGTTAAGAAAGTTAGGAAAAATTAAGGAGGAGGAAAAGTTAGTTAATTATCCATCCCTTTTTTACATCTCACCATTAGATAGAGGTGGGTTTTATTTTACATTCAACTAACTTTTAACCACTTTTTACATAAAATAACTATCCATCCCCTTCTATTTTACATCCCCATTGGGGTTGCCCTAACAAAGGAGCATAAAAGGACAAAATAGTGAGTAAAAAAGAGGACACACAAGGAAAACACCAAAAGTCCGAAAATCCGTTAAAAGTAATTTGAAAATAACATGAATGGTGCCTCTGGTCCACCACCAAAACTGACAAAATGACAAAAATATCCCTGAACCCAAATCACAGCCTCCACCAATCAGGGGGCATTTTCAGAAGTATTGGCCAAAGAGCAAGCCATGTCTTAAGTTCAGCAATTCTCTTATTATACCAGTTGGTGGATATATAACCAATCGATATGTGTTCCGGCACCGCTCCATATGCATCGTCTTTGATTTTTTGGCAGTACCTAAGCAACCAAACAAACCCTATAATTGGATTGACTTACAACATTCCACATAGACCAACAACAATGATCATCACGGCATCGCCACTACATTATGGATATTTATATATGCACAGAAATGCTCATAATAGTCACAATATCATAGGAACACAACTCAAGAAGATTTGAACTTTTTCATCAGGTTTCTGCGTGGGAGTAGAAACAATCATATATAGGATGGAATGAGTTCACCACAATTATACCAAATACCAAAACGAAAAAGTGTAGATAGCAATTTATGCAGAAGATCTTTGAAATTCAAAAAAATGATAAATTGAGATCTATGACGGACTTCGTAGCCACCTTGGATTAGTTTTGAAACTGGAGAAGAATATTAAGCAGTAAGAGGAACTAAGTTACTACTTAAATCAATGAAATTTGGTTTTCTACAAATTTATCTAAGAACTGTGCTCCCATGTACCAAAGGAATGATCCATCTGTCTCCTTTATAGTTGCTCTGTACTTCAATAATTTTGCCTCGTCATGGGGCCAGAAGAGTATCTCCAACAGTGCGAGGGAAAAAAATCCTGACTCCAGTCATTATGCTTAGTGGTTGGACATCAGCTGATTGACAATTTTAACAGATAATGAGGTTATCTTCTAATGAATGGCTTAAAGGTACATTGCTGTTAAGCATCTGTAAACTTGGGGAAAAAGGAGAGCCCACAAACTTGGGTTTCTCTCTCACTTTGTATATATATGGACAAAGGTACAAGTACAAATCTACCCATATGTAAAAGATACATAACAAAATAACTCCTAACAATTTAACACTCCCCCTCAAGTTGGTGCAAAGATATCTATCAAGCCCAACTTGAACACAATGGAATGAAAAATCTTACTACTAAGCCTTTTCGTAAATATATCAGCTGGTCCTTAAACCTTACAAAGGGCATGCATATCAAACCCTTGCTCAACTTTTCCTTTATGAAATGCCTATCAATCTCGATATGCTTCGTTCTGTCATGCTACACAGGATTATGAGCAATATTTAAAGCCGCTTTGTTGTTACAATAAAGTTTCATAGGACCATCACCAAAGAGTCCCAAATCCTTCAACAAGGTTTGGAGCCACAAAAGCTCACACACGTTGTGAGCCATAGCCCTATATTCAGCTTCTGCACTGGATCTAGCTACCACTGACTGCTTCTTACTGCGCCAAGTAACCAAATTTCCACTAAAAAAGGTGCAGTAGCCAGAAGTGGAGCATCTATCGTCCACTGAACCAGCCCAATCTGCATCAGTAAATGCTTCCAATCTCAAGTGCCATGATTGGAGAATAAAATTCCTTTACCTGGAGCTGATTTGAGATATCTCAAAATACGATAAACTGCATCCAGATGCACTGTACATGGCTCATGCATAAATTGGCTGACAACTCCAACGGCATATGTAATATCTGGTCTAGTGTGAGATAAGTATATCAAGCAGCCCACAAGCCTCTGATATATTTCCTTATCTGTATGCTCTCCAACATCTCCACTGAGATGATGATTAGCCTCAATAGGTGAGCCTGCAGGTTTGCACCCCAACATCCCTGTTTCTTCCAAGAGATCAAGAATATACTTCCTTTGGGAGATAAAAATACCTTTATCAAATCTTGCCACCTCCATCCCAAGAAAGTATCTCAATGACCCCAAGTCCTTAATCTCAAACTCTTGAGCAAGACGAGCCTTAAGATGGAGTATTTCTTCTGCATCATTGCCAGGCATAATTATGACATCCACATAGACAATGAGGGTAGCAATCTTGCCATTACCTCCCTTGATGAACATAGTATGATCTGCCTGACTCTGCTGGTAGCCAAATCTCAACATAGCTTTAAGAAATCTGTCAAACCAAGCTCTCAGTGACTGCTTTAATCCATAGAGGGCCTTTCTCAATCTACACACCTTCCCTTCGGTTGCAAAGGAAGAGAAACCTGATGGTATATCCATGTACACTTCTTCTAAATCACCATAAAGAAATGCATTTTTAACATCGAATTGTTGAAGAGGTCATTTCAAAATAGCAGCACAAGAGAGTAAGGTTCGAATAGAATTCATCTTTGCTACCGGAGCAAAGGTTTCCTCATAGTCAATTCCGTATGTCTGAGTATAACCCTTGGCAACTAGCCTCGCCTTGTATCTCTCAACTATCCCATCTGCCTTATGTTTTACTGTGAACACCCATTTACAACCCATCGATTTCTTTCCCTCCAGAGGAGACACTAGTTCACAGGTGCCATTCTTTTTCAAAGTTGTCATCTCCTATACTATAACTTCTTTCCACTTAGGTATTATGAATGCTTCCTTCCAACTCTGTGGGATAGATATGGAAGAAAGAGAGGAAACAAATGCACAATACGACGGAGATAAACAATCATATGAAACAAATGGTGAGATGGGATGTTGAGTACATTGTCTAACTCATTTTCTATGAGCAATATGAGCATAAAGATTATCAGAAACAAGAAGGGATGGTTCATTACTAGATGAGTCAGCTGAAGAATCAGATAATGAACTTGAAACCGGAATAGGTGATAGTGATTGGCAAGGTGGTATCGCACAAGCTAGCTGTCCCTTTTTCCATCGAGAAAACTTCTGCAAGTTAGGCAACCTATGCGGGTAAAGCCTATCATCATCAACATCTCGGCCACTCATGTCATGTTCTACTCTTGCTTCAGATATGGGTTCTTCCCTAGAGTTTTCCTTCTCCCCCTCACCAAAACGAGGTATTGAAAAGTAAGACCAAGACTCTTGATTATGGGATGTCAACAACTCTTCTTCCATATTATTCTCCCCCTGAAGAGATGTAGTGGAGAGAGGGTAAAAAGAAGTTGTTTCCCAAAAAGTGACATCCATATAAACAAAATGTTTACGGGAGTGAGGGTCATAACATTTATATCCATTCTGGGTAGGAGAATAGCCAAGGAAAACGCATTTACAAGCCTTGGGATCTAACTTGCCACCAGGATGTTTAGGAGCATGGACAAAACACACGCAACCAAAAACTTTGGGTGGAAGGGACGAAACCGAAGAATTGCGGGGGATAAACTCAAACGGGATTTTAAATTGAAGAACACTAGATGGCATGCGATTGATAAGGTAAGCTGTAGTAAGAACAGCTTCGCCCCAATAAAATTTTGGGACATTCATGGTGAACAAGAGAGAACGGGTTACCTCAGCAAGGTGACGATTTTTACGTTCAGCAACCCCATTCTGTTGTGGAGTGTCAACACAAGTGGTTTGAAATAGAATGCCATACTCATTAAGATATCCCCGAAACTGCCCATCAAGGTATTCAGTGCCATTATCACTACGAAGGATTTTAATGTTGGTGTCAAATTGAGTACAAACCATCTGATGAAAAGATTTAAAGCATGAAAAAATTTCATTTCTGGATTGAAGTAAATACACCCAAGTGACACAAGAATAATAGTCAATAAAAGTGACAAACCATCGATAACCGAAAATAGAAGTAATCGGGGAAGGACCCCAAGCATCTGAATGAATAACTGTAAAAGGGGAATCACTTATTTGATTAACAGGAGTATAAAAGAGCGTTTGTGTTTAGTCAGCTCACAAGCTTCACAAAAAAAATTGACTCCTATTACATTACTTAGTTAAAGTAGAAAAAAGTTTTTCTAGAATTCCAAAAGATGGGTTACCCAATCTACGATGTCACTGATGCAATAAAGGAAGAGCTAAACTCGTATCTGCTTCAAGAGCTTGACCCAATGACAAGGGTGTAAAAGATGGACGAGGTACAGACTCCAAAAAATATAGACCACCATGTGCTTTACCACTGCCAATCATTCTCCCCGTATCCAGCTCCTGAAAGACACAATGTGTAGGAAAAAAGTCACGGAGCAATTCAAAGAATGGGTAAGACTACTAAAAGAGAGAAGGTTAGAAGAAAAATTTGGAATATGGAGAATTGAAGAAAGAAAAATGGTTGGAGAGTAGCGAATGAAACCTTTCCCTGAAATAGCAGATAGGAACCATCAGCTACTCTGACCTTATCCTTACCAGAACATGTAGAATAGGAGTCAAAAAAGGAGGAACAACCTGTCGTATGATCTGTGGCACCAGAATCTATTATCCAAGGAAGAGAGGAAGTAGCAGTAGATGCACTAGCAGAGATACCTGTGTGAGCAAAATACAAGGATGAAGTGAAAGTAGAAACTGTGGAAAATGGAGAGTCAAGCCTAGCCATTAGGCGCCTGAGAGTTTGTAACTCTCCCAAGAAAGAGTACCACCACCTTGGGAAGTATTAGGCACAGAGCTTGCAAACGAGCACCAATAGGGTCAGGCAACATGTCAACAGTAGACCCAAAACATGTGCATGAGAACGCATAGGACCACCACCTCGACCACTTCCTTGTCCACGAGAGGGACGACCATGCAACTTCCGACAAAATTCCCTCATATGCCTGGTTTTGTTGCAATAGTCACACCGGGAAAGTTCTTTATCAACAGAGCCATTTTTATCACCAAGCTAGCTCTGAGTAGACTTACCTGTTGAGAGAGAAAGAAGGAAAAAGTGTATAGGGTGTTACTAAACCCTTATACATATAACTTATATTTATATAAGTCTGGAGAGTTACACAACTATAAGATAAGCAATGTGGGACAAAACGCACTCTCTCTAATAAACACTTCTAACACTCTCCCTCAAGCTGGAGAATAGATATCACAAAATCACAGCTTGTTACATAAAAATTCTAAACGAGGTTTAAACAGTGGTTTAGTGAAGATATATGCCAACTGAGCTCCTGTAGACACGAAAGGGGTAGCCAACACACCACCATCCACCTTTTCTTGAACGATATGACAATCTACCTCAATATGTTTGGTTCTCTCATGAAATACCGGATTCAAAGCGATATGTATTGCTGCCTGATTATCACAATACATAGGAATAGGTAATTGTACGCCAAATCCCAACTCCTCGAGCAAAGCTCTCAACCATACAACCTCGCATGTAGTATGAGCCATGGCACGATACTCTGCTTCAGCACTAGATCGAGCAACCACAGTTTGTTTCTTGCTTTTCTAGGTAACTAAATTTCCACCAACAAAAGTACATACCCAGTTGTGGACCGTCTATCAGATGGTGATCCTGCCCAATCAGCGTCGGTAAAGGCTTCAACACGCAAATGACCATTTGAACAATAAAACAGGCCACGTCCAGGATGAGCCTTAAGATACTTCACAATACGAAGACAAGCTTCCCAATGTGGAGAACGAGGGGCTAACATGAACTGACTTACCATACTGACAGCAAATGAGAGCCGTGTATTGGTGAGATAATTCAGTTTGCCTACCAAGCGACGATAACGGTCTGGATGGGGAAATATCTCTCCCTGATCAACACACAATTTGACGTTTGGATCCATAGGAGTCTCCGCAGGCTTTGCTCCCAATAAACTAGTCTCCTCTAGAATATCTAGCGTATACTTTCTTTGAGATAGACTGATCCCTTCCTTGGATCTTGCTACCTCAATACCCAAGAAATATCGTAGCTTACCCAAATCTTTGGTGTGAAACTGACGCTGTAAGAACTGTTTTAGCTCATCAATACCTTTCTGATCATCCCCAGTAAAAATGATATCATCCACATACACAATCAACACTACTCTTCCCCGATCTGATTGAATAGGGAAGACAGAATGATCAGAATGAGAGCGACGCATACCAAATTGCAACACAGCATCACTAAACCTGCCAAACCAAGCTCGAGGGGACTGCTTAAGACCATAAAGGGCTTTGCGAAGGCGACACACCTGAGAACGCTCTCCCCGAGCAACAAACCCAGGAGGTTGCTCCATATACATCTCCTCGAGCAAGTCACCGTGTAGAAATGCATTCTTGACATCCAACTGAAACAAGGGCCAACCAAGATTGGCAGCCATAGAAATAAGAATGCGAACAGAATTAATCTTGGCCACCGGAGAGAGTCTCAGCATAATCAGCGTCATACATCTGGGGATAGCCTTTGGCCATAAGACGGGCCTTGTACCGTTCTACTGTTCCATCCGGATTATACTTGACGGTAAATACCCACCGACATCCAACGGTAGACTTTCCTGGCGAAAGAGAAACCAACTCCCAAGTGCCATTGTCATGAAGAGCAGATATCTCAGCCTCCATAGCTGTCCGCCACTCAGAAACAAATAAAGCCTCCTGAACAGTGTTAGGAACAAAAATGGACGAAACAGAAGTAGTAAAAGCACGAAGGAACGGAGACATGTGATCATAGGAAACAAACCGAGCAATAGGATGAGATGTGCAAGACCGAATACCTTTGCGAAGAGCGATAGGAAGACCGGATGATGGTGGAGGTGGAGGTGGAGGTGCAATCGGATCTTGGGGCGGAAGAGGCGTGGTGGCTGGTACTTGTGGGGCTGTTAATACGTTTTGCCAACGAACATACACCTGCAAGGGAGGACCAGATGGTACACAAATAGAAAACACAGACTCAGATTTAGGAAGATCAACTGGAGTACTATGACCCGAGTAAAAGGACAATGACTCATTAAATGTAACATCAGCACAAACAAAATGATGACGAAGAGATGGTGAGTAACACTTATACCCTTTCTGAGTGCGCGAGTACCCCAAAAAAATACACCAAATTGACCGTGGATCAAGTTTGTCTCGGTCAGGATCCAGAGTATGAACATAACAGGTGCACCCGAACACTCGTAGGGGTAATGAGTAGAGAGGGTGACCAGAAAATAAAACTGTATGGGGTATCTAACCACCTAGAACGCTAGATGGCATACGATTGATCAAGTAACATGCTGTAAGAATAGCATAACTCCAATAAGACTTAGGAACTTGTATTTGAAATAATAGAGCACGCATAACCTCTGATAAATGCCTAATCTTGTGTTCGGCAACTCCATTTTGTTGTGGAGTTCGAGCGCAAGAAGATTGGTAAATTATACCATGGTCATCAAAAAACTTAGAAAGAGAATTATGAAAATATTCACCTACATTGTCAGAACGAAATATACGAATGCAAGTATCAAACTGAGTTTTGATTTTCATATAAAATGACTTAAAGCCAGAAGACAACTCTGACTGCTCTTTCATGAGATAAAGTTACGTAACACGAGAATAATTATCGACAAAAATAACATAATACTGAAAGCCAAAAATATTCGGAACACGCATTGGACCCCAAATATCAGAATGAACTAAGTGAAAAGGACGGGATACGCGACTCTCAACCCTAGGATAAAAAGACACTCTATGATGTTTACTAAACTCACAGACTTCACAGGGCAAAGCATCAACACGACTACATGAAGGTACCAGCCGTTTAAGATTCTGAAGGGATGGATGACCAAGTCGACAATGATGTTGATAGGGTGACACAGAAGACTGAAGAGCAACAGAGCTAGGGTGAACATTGTTGGTAAAGTAATACAGACCACCACGCTCAATACCACCACCAATTTTTTGCCCCGTCTTGAGATCCTGAAACACACAACCATCCAGAAGAAATGTGACAGATCAATTTAAAGATTTAGTAAGTTTACTAACAAACATAAGATTTAATGGAAAACGAGGAACGTGCAATACGGAATCCAAAGTCAAAGAAGAAGTAACAGAAACCGAACCCAAACCAATAATATCAGTGGTAGAACCATCGGCTAAGGTAACACGAGATGGTTTATCAATAGACTGATGGCCAGAAAGAATAGTAGAAGTACCAGTCATATGATCAGATGCACCAGAATTAATAACCCAAGGAACAGAAAAGTGAGAAGATGTAATACAAGCATTAGAAGAACCTGTCTGAGATAGCGTAGCAATGGAGGAACTTGTCTGAAGTGACACAAGGCGTTGGTACTCCTCCACAGAAATAGTCATCATAGCAGTGGAGCGTACAACCTGCCCAATATCCTCGAAAGTAACCCGATGAGCTTGAGGAAAACCATGTAGGTCATAGCAATGCTCCACCGTATGATTAGTTCCCCCACAATAAGTACAGAGTCTAGAACCACGACCTCGACTATGGCCACCTCTCCCTGACATGCGACCTGTATGACAAAACCCACAACGACCAGAATCATGACCACCAAAAACACGGTCAAAACGACAACTGTACCCATAATCACGGCCGCGACCAAGGCCACAGCTAAATGAAGAACCAAAATCACCAAAAACAACAGAAGTAGAATCAAAACCTGATTTCATTGCAAACATATCACCGTACAACGAGAGGCAACTAGTCAACTACCCATAGATCAACCAACCAAATACTCCACCAATAAAATGGCCAATAAACAAAAAATAAGTAACTGATTGATCGGCTAACAACCAAGGGCACGACAACGCATGCATCCAACTACTTCAACAAAAACAAAGTAGCCACCGAACAATATAATCCCAATATCGAGCAACAACCAAGAGCTCATATGCCAACATAGACCAAATAATCTCAACACAATCCAACAACCGAAATCAGACTTCAACATACCCAAACTACCATCTATTGGAGATGATAAACTGTAGATTATTACCACATGCAAAGAACCGAAATCCAAATCCAAGTAAACTGTAGATCGACCAAAAAATTCGAAATTACCAGAACAATCAGTGCATAAGAGTGACGGAACGGTACCAAACAGACGATGAACAATATAAGCGATGAATAGTGCGCGATGAACAGTAATGACGGTGAATAGTAACTGATGAACAGTACCTGTGAGTAGGGTTAGGGTTAGGGCAGAGGCTAGGATTAGGATTGTGATTTTAGGGATTATGTACAGAGGCTAGGGTTTAGGCTAGGGTTGTGGTGGTTTAGGATTAAGGTTAAGATCCCGCTCTGATACCATGTTGAAAGAGAAAGAAGGAAAAAGTGTATAGGGTGTTACTAAACCCTTACACATATAACTTATATTTATATAAGTCTGGAGAGTTACACAACTATAAGATAAGCAATGTGGGACAAAACCCACTCTCTAATAAACACTTCTAACATTACCATCCCGTGGAGTGGGAACGGCAACTAAGGCAGAGCGATCCGGAATTGGAGGATGAATCATCGCACTCCGTCTACTCTCCTCCTGTTGAACACATGCATAGGCCTCTCTTAAATTGGAAAAAGGAATACGGCCCAACACTTGTACTCTAATTGGATCATATTCCACATCAAGGCCAGCAAGAAAGTCATAGATACACTCCTTATCAACCATCTGCTGAAAAGTAATTGCATCAGCAGAACTAACAGCTTGAAACCCCTAATATTAATCAAGTTCCTACCACACTCTATTCAATTCAGCATAATACTCGACAAGAGGTCGATTGTGTTGATCCAATCGGCGGAGTTTCTTTCTCAACTCAAAGGCCTGAGCATCATTACCTTTCTGGTAATAAGTTTGTCCTACAGCCAACCAAATCATGTGAGGTGTATCCAGAAGCAAAAAGGTATGGCGAATGGTAGGAATCATAGAGTTAAATAGCCAAGTCATGGCTAAAGCATTCTGCCAAGTCCATGTCTCAAATTCGGGTCCAGCAGTTGTTGATTTTTGAACAGGGCCTGTGATAAATTTCAATAAGCCATGGGCAGTGATAGCCAGAGTAAAAATGCGAGACCAAAGCAAATAGTTGGAACCATCCAACTTAATATGGCAAATATCGAGAGGAGAGTTATCCAGAGTCCCAACATGACTCAACTCATTCTTGGCACTAGCGGAAGTATTTTTGGGATCCTCCAACATATCAACAGAAAAGTAGCAAAAGACTACGAAAATGCCGCAAGTAAAAGAGGGAACCAACTACCAGACAATACCCCAAACAGTGGAAATAGTGCAGAAACAGTACATAAACAGTGCCGAAATACCTCAAAATCAGTTCTGAGTGCAAACAGTGACCTATTCGAACCCGTACGAACTCAAAATCAACATACTCAGCGTCTAAAAGACCAAAAAACGACCTCGGATAACACAAAACTCTGAAAACGAATCTGTTCGTGGTCAAACAGTAGTCATACGAGGTAGTTGGAAGTGGTCGTACGGCGTCGGAATCGACCATGGAGGTGCCGACAAGGTTCGCTGGAGGTCAGGAAGTGTAGACAAGGGTGCGTAGCAACTGGGTACAACTGCGTACAACAGGTTCTTAAACAGCATCGATGTCTTCAGCAGATCTAGGTCTTCAAATGGATCTTCACCTCTCGTCAGTTGATCAACAAGGATTAATGAGGTTGGAGCCAGCTGAAGTCGCCTAATTCGCCTAGGTCGAAACGTGCTCTGATACCATGTAAACTTGGGGAAAAAGGAGAGCCCACAAACTTGGGTTTCTCTCTCTCACACTTTGTATATATATGGACAAATGTACAAGTACAAATCTACCCCTATGTAAAAGATACATAACAAAATAACCCCCAACAATTTAACAGCATCTAAATATTAATCACTAAACAAACTTACTTTGGGTGGAGAGAGCGCAATCAGCTGATATAACTTGCATTAAAAGAACTTGGGGGAAGAACATTAGCTCCATGATTAATTGTACGTCAGCTGACCATAAAACAAGCAAATTCTGGATAAATAAGTAAATTTGAGCTGGGTAGGCAATTGCAATCTCACCAATGGTTCATGCCAAAAAGATGCTTGAGATGCAAATTAGATGAATATGGCACATAGACACATATCCGTATCCAAGTCCATGCAAAACGCACCATTTAATTTCTAGAAACCACAGCTCCATATGAATTCCAAGGCGCCATAAGAAATAACTTCTTTGTCAAAAGTCCAGTCATAATTCAAAGGAGCTATCATAATTCAGAGGAGCTATCATAATTCAGAGGAGCTATCAACAAGAGAAACTGTGTATTGGCAAGAAGTGACGGGTCTCAAGGTATTATCTTCTCCAAATTGGAAGTTACTCCACACCTCGACACAGCTCCTGAAATCTCATTAACCTGCAATAAAAATTTAGAGACCAATCAATGTGGCATAACAGCACATTTCTTCTCTCTTTTTTCCTTGATCTTAGGATAACAGTGGTCACAGCTTATTAATCTCATTGTGAAAGCATAAAATTAAACCAGTTAATTAGCACAAAATTAAATCACAAGGAATCTGAGAAACATCTAGAAAACCACATGTTAGTGCTTTGTATTGATATGTACATTATGGGTAGAACAATCAGACTTGCAGGAACTTGAAATTGCAAATAGCATGCAAGAATAATACATGAAGGCCGGTGAAATAGGAAAAAGGTTCACTTGCAAATTTACTATTATATAACCCATTTCTTTAATTACTTCAATTCAACGATAGTGTATCATCACAACGGTAGGAAGTACAAGATTAACAAGCCTATGTAATCCAGTTTCAAAAGATTAATATCATTGTTGACCATATAAGAAACAAGGCTTCAGTTCCGCAAATGCAAACCTATCGTCAGCTAGATTTGAAAGTAGAAAACGCATGGATGTCATAAATCAGTCTCTAGGAGTCCATGAAATTGCTAAAAAAGATCAGATGCACCAACGAGATTACAGAAAAGGTCATTAATCTGTTTCAGAAGGGGGATTGAAGAATTTAAATAGAATTAACAATCATAGAACTTGCGTTCCTTCTTATTAGCGAGAAGTGGTTTCGCAAGCTAAATGACATATTGTTATTACATTACCGTTAAGATGATAATAAGGGCAATCTAAACAGACACTTCCCAAATTGTAGATGGGAATGTAATACGAGACATAAAAAAAACTAACCTTTGCAGAAGCACCTTTGGATTATATGGGAACAGATGTTTTTTATGGAGACTCTGCAAAGATTTTTTCAATGAAAGCAAACAATCCTTGGCATTCTCAAATGGTAGCTTCTTTGTTCTATAGTGCTTGCTACCATTCATAAGATCCTTCAGCCGTTGCTTTCCAGGAGAAAGAATCCCCTTGCTTTTGACTGATGAAGAGGGTAGATGTCCCAGAATCTCTGATTCATCTGCAACAACTTTTCTTTTCTTGGCAGATAACTTATATACATCTGTCATGTTAACGATTCCCTCTTCCGTAGAAAATTCCACAAAAACATACCACGAGTCACACACACCACGCAAGGACCTAAAAGTTAATTATTTAAAAACAAAAGGGAAGTGAGAAGCACATCAAGTTTGGAAAGAGACGAAATATAAGAATCAACGCAGCCAAGTTTCAATCCTCTAAAAACTAACACGGGAAAAAAAATTAACTTAATCAAAAATGATCTATTAAGCTGGGTACTTTGCAAAACTGAAAGTCCCAGTTAATTAATGTGCTTGTTTGCGTCAGCTATTCAAATCAACAAAATTGTGGGGGGAAAAAAAATCTTTCGAAGGCAAGAAAGCTCTAAAAATTAACTACACTGTTGTCACTTTAGCTTAAGTAGGAAACAGTTTGTCTTGGGCACAGGATTTGGGTAAATCATTGTTCAGAACCTATATCATATGGACTTTCCTAAGGTGTAAAGTACCTATGTCACACACTCAACTCCAGTAAGGGTAGGCGTTGCGTCCACATTCACCAAGAAAACATTTTCCATTCGAATTTACTATGAAACTCTGCAAAAAAAAAACTCCCATATTCTGCATGAAATGCCTATGAGACCTACTAAACACCATTTTACCCATGAAAACACGTGAAAAATAATAAGAAATTTAAATGCTGTGTCCCATTTCTTTAATGAGAAGTGGATGAACTGGACACTTTGAGGCATGCGTTCATGAGAGTCCATGTACAGAGTTCCCAACATAAGAGATCTGAATGCAATTCAAGCAACTAAACTACCTCAAAAGATATTCAGCAGAATTGGCTCCTGTATCTTTTGAAATAAGGTAATCAAGAAGCACTTCATGATCATAGTGTAACTGCAAAGGTAATGAAGATTGTTCGCATTACTTTAGTCAATAACCAGTTCCTGTAAGTGAAGATAGAACATATAGACACTAGAATCATCTAAATGGTAGAAGTCTTGTTGAACTTGCCTCTGCAAGAAACAGATGGAATAGATGTATGGGGTTGAAAAGGTTCGAGACATGGAAAAGCATGGCATCTTTCATCTCCTCAAAAGCACACCTGTCTTGGCAGATTCTACATGCCAACTCTCATTAGACTTCTGCAACCAATATTCTTAGTACCTACTAAAGCATACGAGCTTTTGTATTACTTACCGTTGCTTGGCGAAGAGAGGCACACAAAATAGTTGCAAGAGCACTTCAAATAGGATATCATCCTATATGCAAGAGTTAGATGAGGGATTAGTAGATAGAACTGTTCAAAAAAGTTCGTAAATCTAGGAACAAGAAATTACGATAACAACAAAGTGACATAACCATTCAAGCGATGACACTTCGATGTCACTTTCACACTATAAAATCACTAGGAGACTGGAGAGATTAATCTACTACATAGGCACCGAATGCCCGGGATTTGTTTTCTTTGCGATGATGAAATGTCACACACACACATACACACAGAGAGAGAGAGAACTGGATAAATGCCTTTCCATCCTGCCATCTTTCCATAATTGCTAGGGCACGAGACAAAGCATGTTGTGTAGCCAAAATACATTAAGAGTTGGGACATTTATGTAATCAATTTTAATGAGAAAACCAGAACCCCTACTTGGGAAAGATTAGATGAATGGGAAACCTCAAATACATCCGATCCCTCTTCAAAATAACGAATACGTTCCTATCGCCGACAACACCAATGCATAGTATACTTGCCTTACGCACCGCACCAAAAACAATGTCTGATAAACACTGAGAAGGAAAACTAAAAGACACAATCACCATGAAAGAAGATCTAAATACCACAGCGATAAAGACTACGTCAAATATAATTATTAATATTAGAAACCTCAGGGGAAGTCAGTGTCATTTACCCAATATTTAGTTCTTGCTAATGAAATATCTGTCTGCCATATAAGCCTACCATCTTTCAGATGTTGGTGAAGAATCTTATATTTTAAACAAAAACTTTTATCGACCTTAACATTCAGCACCGCTGCTGACCATGATGTGTATGAGAAATACATGTGACCCACCCACCAGCAACTTCATAGACTGAAACATAGGTGGAAGAACAGATACAGTACCAACACAGCATTTAAGCACTTTCAGCAGAACCTTTACAAGCCCAGAGATACATAAGCCAACCCCAACAAAAGAAATGAACATCCAAGGTGGTCACCTAAAAGAAATATACTAAGTTCTAAAACTATTGCAAGAGAATATGGAGATAACCTCGTGAATGAATAGCCTGAGGAAGGACAAGGAAAAGTTAGTGCATCTACTATAATAGGATTCACACACTACAAACGTTTCGGCCGGAAGGTGCCCTTGAAGCCACCAATAAAGCTCAGATAAGCCTGTCTTTCTACTGCAACACTCGAGGTCAGAAACCATGCAGAGCTTCATATGTGCACAATGACACTCTTCAGCACTTTCGTCTCTCATGCTGACCAAACAGAGCGAACACCTCAGGAAAAGGAAAAGAGCTAGCCTTTGTAAATGGCTGGGTGTCATACTACACATTCCAACAGGAGAAACACTTGATAAAAATGGGGAGCCTTCTAGACTGTCTTGATCAGATGCCAGCTGAGCCATTTGTAGCACTAAAAGATCATCGAAGTACTTGTGGATAAGGTGCAACCACGAAACAAGAAGAGAATACTCCAAATGGAGCTGGAAACTAAGCCTGATCATTAACACCTGCATAGGACGTCCAAATCAGCAAACACAACAAACTACACACTTAATAACAATGTGCTGTTAATATTCATCAGCAATAGTGAGCAAGGGTACATCTATGATCCGGAAAAAAAATAACCATATCACAGCATAAACAGAGCCAGAGACGCAGAATGGGAAAGGTAGTAGATATTAATACTTTGTCACAACCGTTCTTCAAAAACAAGTTAATATATGTCGAACACAAGGTTGTAAAATCATGAATTTAAATGGCCTTTTGTCTGAATTTTGAATCGAATCAAGTCATGGACTTAAACTGTTAGAGCCTCGGTCGCGGAACAAAAATATGTACATATGCATGTAGATACTAAAGATTCATTATTAAAATGAAAGCTTCGCCTCAATACAATAAAAAAGTTTGTTTTTGACGATGATTATGTAGCCTAGACCCTGGTAGGAAAGAAACTTTCTTATATGGCAACATATGTGGGCTGGCTCTGAGCCCAGCTGCAATTGGTTAGTTAGAACATACAAGAATTAAAGAGATCGACTTGTCAAAATTCACATTCACGTAGGATTTGGTATTGAACAAAATTAACAACTACTTGTGTAATCATAGCCTAGAAAAGTAAAATACTATTAGTGACATTTTAAAGACGTTAATCCCATTTATTGACTCATATGATAATGAACTATGGAAATTTCACAAAACTCATAATAGCTAATTCAAGAGAACATGTTATGTAAGCTTTAAAAATATCTAGAGTGAATATTTTAATGATTATTGAGAAAATTGAGAAACAACGGATTAAAAATATGCTACAAATTGAGAATAAATCTTTTTTTTTTTTTTTGGGTAAATCAGCTTTAAAATTAAAAAAAAGAAAACCAGATATACAGCCTACAAGGGGCATACCCCAGGAGGAAAACAAAACAAAGAAATATGGAAACAAAACAAAAGGGGATAACATTCCCTACCTATAGATAACATACTGAATAGATGGAAACAAAACAAAAGGGTATACATTGTTTCCTATCCATCTACAAAAAGGGGAATAACATTCCCTACCACTGTGCAAGAACAGGTTCAGAACAGCAAACTTGTCATGGCCAGCTGCAAGAACAGGTTCAGAACATTCAGCCATGAACTGGCTGTGCTCTCTAATGCAAAACTTGTCACTTCTGAACACAGATTCCATCACATCACATCAGCTGTGGCCCTTCAGAACAGCACAGAACAGCAGAGTATAATAGGAGTACCAACTTGAGACCACCAACTGATCTTGAGGCTTGTACCAACTTGAGACCAACACCAGCAGATTTCAGAACATTCAGCTGGATCAGAACTTGCACAGCTCAAATCTGGTCAATTTTAGAACTTGACCAGCAAACAGGAACAGCTCTAGACTTGACCAATTTGCTGGGGTAGGTTCAGCCTAGGTTCAGCAGCAGCAGCTTAGTGAAGTTCAGAAGGTAGCCATTCTGGTTTACAAAAGACTGATTACATATGGTGATTCCTTTTACTGATTTCCCATGGACAGCCCCCAATGGGTAGGACAAAACAAAACAATACAACTGTTCTTAAACAATTACAACACAGTACCCATTCTTTCTCATTTACATCCTGTGAAAGCAGGTGACACATTGCAGAGGAATTCCCCCTCTGCGAAGGGAGATCCCAAAGACAGCCCCTATTGGTTAGGCAGGCAACTAAGTAGCTACACTACTACCCAATGCTGATAATAGAAGCAAAACCAGCTAAGGATCAGAACAACAGGGGTATGCAGCTAGGTATCTGAACTTTAAGTACATTTCAAAACTGTATGCAGCTACATATGGTGATTCCTTTTACTGATATCTGAACCTTAAGTACATTTCAAAACTGTTGCAGTTAGGTTCTGACTTGGGAACATAGAACCAAGCTGCTATGAGATACAGCAATCAACAAGCCAGGTTCAGAAAAGATACCTCCCACAATCAACAAACCAGGTTCAGAAAAGATGCAGGTTAGGCTTACAAAAGTAACACAAATCAGAGATATCATGACAGACTTCTAGCTTTCATGACAGACTTCTAGCTTTCAAAACATAGCAGGTTCAGAACTCAGAAGCAGATCAGAGATATCACCAGCACTTGTTCCATAACAGGTTCAGAACTCAGAAGCAGTGCATAACTAGGAACAGGGCATAAGAACAGGGATAGAACATCAGCCATGAACTGGCTGAGCTCTCTAATGTAAACTTGTAGCAGAACAAAGCAGAACAGTTAAAACAGCTGCTAAAGCAATCTGTAGCACAACTACCAACCGAACCATAATTGCAGAGGAATTCCCCCTCTGCGAAGGGAGATCCCACGACAGCCCCTATGGTTAGGCAATCCACAAAACCAAACACTGTGGTGCTACAGATTGCTTAATGGCACCAAACACTGTGGTGCACAATGGCACCAACACATAAACCACTGAGGTGCAAAAGAAAATGCACTACATAAGAAGTCAGGTTCAGAATGCACTACACAGTGATAAAAAGGCTGTCAAAAGTAACAAAGCACAGTTGTTGCATTGCTTCTATTGATTAACGGTTGCAACCCAACTCCCTCCACTCTCCCTCACAAAGTGCCTCCCACTAAATATTACCTCCACTCTCAAGAAGATTGAGGCTCAAGCACACTTCTCACAGGATCTACATATAGTGGCACACTCAATAACCTTGAAACCTACTAGCCTCCATGTTAGCAGGGGCTGCACCAGCCATCCAAATTTAGAGGCCACTGGAGTACTTTTATTAAGGCAGCCTTGCTGACCAAACCTGCAAATCTACAACCATGGCCACAATATGAATACACAAACACACAATACCTCATTACCCATTGATGCCCCATACTCTATTAAACCTATTATTTTGTGAGCCTACGGGCAACTTTGGCAACGACAGTAATCTACCCTTAACCATGTTAAAGACTTTGTGAACAACCACTTCCCAGGTGCTCGTTGTATTTTGAAACTTCCTTAAGTTCCTTTCAATCCAAATATGGTATACTGTAGTAGTGAAAATCAACTTAGATACGATATTCCTTAGAGATTTCCCCTTAAAAGAGGAGAAGAGGGTGATCCATGCTGGCCAAGGCCTTGGGGACCAACTCGTATCCATCTTTTCCAACATGGCATTCCAAACCCTTGTGGAAAAACTACAGTTGAAGAACAAATGATCATGGTTTTCACTACCATGGCAAAAACTGCATTGGGAGATTGATTTAATCCCAAAGAGGACTAATCTATCCTCCGTGGAGAGTCTACCCTGGATGGCCAGCCATGTAATGAAGCTACACTTAGGTATATGGCCAGAAAACCAAACAGCCTTATGCCAATTAACCTTGGGGAAAGGAGCCCTCAATTTCTCCCATAGAGAGGCTATACTAAACTGACCAGATGCATTCAGAGTCCATCTAACATGGTCCCTGGAGCCACGCAAAGGAGGGAGAAGCCGTCTAACTTCATTCAACTCCCATGTTTGCGTGATTGGGAAAGTCCAGCCAGAATTGTGTACTATAAGGGACACTTTGGCATTCAACGGAAGGCCAGAGTCATAAACAATTCTGGATCCAAACTTCTCCAGCAGAGGACCTAACGGGTGCCAAGGGTCAAACCATATGGATGTGTTCTCCCCATTGCCAATTAAGTGACGTATGAAGGGTTGGACTACATGTCTTAGATTAAGTAATTTACGCCAAACCCAAGAGGGATTAGCAGGCATTTTAAGGCTCCAAAAGCTCCTACCCTTTAATAAGTAGGATTTAACCCATTGGCACCACATGGATTGCTCTCCCCCGGAGATCAAGTACCATATATGCTTGGCCACCGCAGCCTTATTCCACACCTCCATAGATTTGAAGCCAAGACCCCCCTCATCTTTAGGGGCGCATAACTTCTCCCAAGCTATCTTAGCCCCTGATCTTTTTAGGTCAGGGCCAGACCATAAAAAGGCCCTAAGGATAGATTCAACTTCCTTGATGACCTTTTTTGGTAAAATGAACAGGGAGGACCAATACGTTTGCATCGAGAACAAGATGTTCTTGATAAGCTGGACTCTCCCCGCATAAGTAAGATCCCTATTGGTCCAACTTCTAGTTTTGGCAGTGATACTATCAACCAGCCTCTGGCAGTCCACAGCTTTAAGCTTTGTAGATAACAATGGAACTCCCAGATATCTCACTGGCAGGGACCCCTCCTGAAATCCCAAATCCTGCAAAATAGTCTCCTTAACTCCCACACTAACACCAGAGAAGAATATGCTACTCTTACCTGTGCTAGGGGAGAGACCAGAAAGAGCCTCAAACTCATTCAAGGCTTCCTTGATGAGTTTAATCGAAGAAGGCTCTCCCTTGCAGAATATCATTAGATCATCAGCAAAACACAGATTTATCAATTGATTAGATTTACATCTCCAGTGATAATGAAAGTCCGGGAGCTGGGCTTTCTCCTTAAGTAAACTCGTAAGCACTTCCATCACAATAACAAAGAGATACGGGGATAACGGATCCCCCTGTCTCAGCCCCTTCTTCCCTTTAATGTACCCCGTCACTTCCCCATTGATACATAGGGAATAGTTTGCAGTGGTTACACATGCTTGGAGCCACTTAATCATTGTAGGATGGAAGTTCATGGCGGACAGGACATCCCAAATAAATTCCCACCTAACATGGTCATATGCTTTCATTATGTCAACTTTCATGGCACACCTAGGGGAAGGAGAGGACTTGTGATACCCTCTCATGAGTTCTTGGGTAAGGAAGATGTTATCTGCAATTCTCCTTCCTTTCACAAATCCTGACTGGACCGGATCTATGAGCAAAGGAAGAGCAGATTGCAATCTCTTTGCTAGAATCCGAGAGATGCATTTGTAAATGGTATTGCAGCATGAGATGGGCCTAAAGTCACCCACCCTGGAAGGGTTTGGAACCTTAGGAACAAGAGCTACAATAGTGGAATTAGCTTTAGTGAGCAGTTGTCCAGACCTGAAGAAGTTCTGGACAGCTGAGGTGACCTCTCTCCCAATAACAGACCATGCCTTCCTAAAAAACCCTCCATTATACCCATCAGGGCCAGGGGCTTTGGAGGGGTTAATTGACCAAATGGTCTCTTTGATCTCCAAGTCTGAGACAGGGGAGACCATATTAAGACTATGCTCAGGGCTGAGTTTATTTCTAATTAATTGACACACTCTAGTTGGACCCCGATGGGGTGTGAGATGGGACGTTCCAAAAAGAGTTGTGTAAAAGTTAACAAACTGTTCTTTGATTGCCATGAGATCGTGTGAGGTAGATCCATCATTTAATTCTAAGCTTGTTATTTTGCTCCTATTCCTCCTATTGGTCACAGCTTTAAAGAAATAGGACGTACATTGATCTCCAAGTTTCAACCATTGTATACGAGACTTTTGTTTAGCTAAGCTTTCCTCAGCCCTAAGCAATGTGATGTATTGTTTGTGTACCGCTCTCTCTTGTTCTATAACAGCACTATTATTAGGATGAGAGCCTATAATTACCTGTATGTTTTCTAATGCTTGCTTAGTGGCACTCACCCTCTCAGAGATGCCACTAAACTCTTCCTTATTAAGCTGCTTCAAATCCTTTTGAAGACGTTTAAGTTTCTCACACACACAGAACATGGGGTTCCCAAGTACAATTGTCCTCCAGCTCCTCTGGACAATTGCAAGGAATTGAGGGTGGTCAGCAAGGAAGTCAAAAAACCTGAAGGGTTTAATTGACCTTCTTGGATTGGGCTGGACGAACACCACACCTGGTGAATGATCTGAGATTCCAGGCACCAAAAATTGAGCCGATGATTGAGAATATGTTCTCATCCAAGGTTCATTCACTAATACCCTATCTATTTTGGAAGTCACAAAATGAGGAGGGACCTGCTTATTGGACCACGTAAATAAACACCCTGAAAACCTAAGGTCATCAAGCTCGGAGGAGAATAAACAGTGATTAATGTCATCCATGGAAGGATACCACTGTACATTCCCCCCCACTTTCTCCCTAGGATGCCTAATAGCATTAAAGTCACCAAGGACCACCCAGGGAGAAGAGGACTTAAACTGAGAAAGGCTAAGCCAAAGAGATCTACGGTCTGAGATAGAGTTAGCCCCATAGACCATTGTGACCAAAAATAATGCACTCCCATCTTTTGGATGGACCTGACAGTGAATAAATTGATCAGTCTGACATAACACTGTAAGAGACAACATACCAGGGTCCCATCCAACAAAAATCCTTCCTAAAGCAGCTTGGGGGTAATTGTTCACAAAGTTCCAACCAGGACAGATGAATTGGGTGATTCTATCTGCCCAAGTTGCCCTTATTTTATGCTCAAGTAATCCAACAAGACTCAACTTATTGGTGTTCACAAAAGATCTTGCTTCTTTCTGTTTAATGGGGTCATTCAGACCACGGATGTTCCAAAAACCTAAATTGAAAGTTTGAAAAGACATTGGAAACTAAATCACAAAGTAACAAAAAGAGCATAGCTTGACAGAATTAAAGCTACCCTCATTCAAAAGGATACCAAAAGGATATCATTTATTCCGTCTTTTGGAGCTGCTACTCCACTTCTTGTTATTGTTTTTTCCACCGGACTTGTTGAGACCCTTGGAACTCTGAAAGGGAGCCTTTCCCTTTATTTCTTTAGACTTATCATCCGGAGGAATTGGTTTCACTTGCGGATCAAGTTGAGCAGGGAATACCTCCGGGTCTAGATCATTAGGAGGATTACTTGGACCGGACTCCACGCTACACTTGAGAGCCCCTGTATCCACCATCACCTCAAAAGGAATATCAGTATTGAAATTCAGCTCCTCCTCTTCTGAGTCACTCCCATCTATGTCCTCTTTTAAGACCTTAGGCATTGACGTATCCACCACAGCCACCACAGGTATTGTAACTGTCTCCAGTGCTACTGAACCCCCTACATTGATAGAGACTCCTTTACTAACAGCATGCCAATCCTCCTTCGGAACTTCATGACCCTGTGCTTGCTTATTAAGGATGGACTTTGAACATTTAGCGGTTGCATGTCCAAACACCCCACATTCTAAGCAAACAGGAGGCATTAGTTGGTATTCCACCCTAACTGATACACTCTCCCCATCCACAGTGACCTGTATGTCATCTGGTAGTACATCAGCAGCCTCAATTTCCACACACACCCTAGCATATGCAAGCCTAGTCCTCTTTTCTGTAGCTCGATCAACATATTTGGGCTGTCCTATTGCACTAGCCACCCTGCTTAATCCCACTTCTGTCCAACACTCTAGGGGCAAGTTATGAAGCTTAACCCAAGACGGGATAGAGGACGGTGAAATCTTAGTTGGATTCATCATTCTTCTCCATTTCTGCAAAACAAGGAATTTTTGGGAGAAGAACCAAGGCCCCCCTTCTAGGACTGCAAGTTGGCAAGCTTCATCTTTAAATTCAAAATATAAGAATCCTGCATTATCTGACTTAACTGACAGCAGGCCGTAGTTAGTGTTTTTTCCCCACTGTTTATGAGCAGTTGAATTTGCTAGTCGAAAATCCATCCTACCATCTAGGAAATGACCAACCAAACAATGTGACCAACAATTCTCATCCAAGTGAGTAACATCAAGTTCAACTACAGCATTTTTCCCCCTCTTTAATTCTGGATAGAAATCTAACTTCATATTACTTGAGGGCCCTTGAGACCTAAATAGGGAGGCCCAATTCTTATTAGTTTGAGATGTACGATTCATGGCTTTAGGCTGATCAGGATTAGTACTCGTTGATGCATGAGACACTGGGTTTGGTACACCACCCAGCTTATTTCTAGTATCTTTGACAGGAAACAATATTTTGGGATTTAGGTTAGTTTTCCGAACCTGTGCAGGTGTACGCTCGAACTGGTACGTGTTTCCATGCAGATGCGTTACCCTAGCTCTTGCTTCTGCTTCCTTTTCCAGTTTCTCCTCAAAAGTGTTGATTTGAGCACTAGAGCTGTTCACCCCAGGCCCCTTCAGAGACAGGACTGATCCCATGGCAGCTTCAGCTTCAACCCTCAAACCTTCCTCCAAAAACACCTGTTGTAGCTTCCTAGCCGAACCTGGGCTTTTACTCGATTTAGGGCTGTGATCCCCAAATCCATGAGGAGAAGCTTGCGGCCCGGATCTTGAGACCGTGGGTCCATCATCAACCTCGCCTGAGGTACCATCAATCGACTTCTTGAGGGTAGGGTTACCTGGTTCGAGGCCCAGATGAAGTGTATCGCCTGAGTGGAGCCTCTGACGATCTTCTTTCCAAGATTGTTGAATGGTCTGTAGTTTAGCTGTCACAACATCAAGAACGAAAGGATCCTCCGAATTGTTGAGCTCATCCTCCAGGTGACCCACAATTTCGAGCATCCGAGCTTCGGATTCCATCTGCTTCCGTTCGTTCTGAAAGGCCTGTTGGAGTTTACGAGCAGGGCTCGTCTTGATGTGTTTTGGACTGTGAGTTCCAAATTTAACTTGGGGATCTGATGTTTCAGTCGATTTGGGTGGGAGTGGGGTTTGCTCGGTGAGGACTGCGGCTTCACCATGTTGTATTGAGTTCTTCTGCCTGCGGCGGAGCTCGTTTGAATCCTGGGCCTTGATGCCCAGCCCTTCGGAGAAGGAGGATGAGCCGTCTGCCATGGTGGGCAGGCTAACACAGGAGTTTGATGACTTCAACGGAGATCGCCCTGCCTTGTCAGAATCGCCCTTGTCGCTTTTGATCGCTTTAGGGCTACCCGCCCCAAACCCAGTTGGAGATGGAGCAGGATTAGCCTTAATGGGGGAGGATCCAAGGTTGGGCTCACCTGAGTTGATCACCCGAGATGTTACCAGAACCGACGAAGGCGGATGAGACAGTTGATCTGAGACATGCTGCTTTCGCCGGGGCTCACTGGAGACGAGAGTCTTGGAACCCAACCCATCTGACATGGGAACTGTTCCGTCGGCCATGATGAATCAGACAGAATAAATCTTCTAATCAACAAGTTAACTAACAAATTTTACATGGGAATACGGGTTTTCGAACTTAACAATCTATGGAGTCATTCTTGTTTTTCCCAAAAACAAATGAAGGTTAAAGTGGTTTCATATTCATCGAATGCAAAATTGTATTTTGCAAATACTTGACTTCCCTTTCTTACACCTCAATCGCCTACTCTTTCTAACACTTGACCGGCTCACAAGTTTTAAGAGTAAGGACGAGTTGATTCAGACCACTGCTCCCCCCAAGAGTGTATAAACTCGAGGAAAGTAAAGCGCATTTAAATGCTTTAATACAGTTAGGTTTACCATGGTGAAAGCGAATTTTTAAGTAGCCTCGCTTTCGGAGTTGCTCCCAGCTCACACTATGGTGGAGGCTGTTCTTCCCCCTTCACCAGGACCAGTGGGAGTGGTTGAAGGTTGAAAGCTCCATAGCCAATAGTCTACTAAGGCCGGTGACCTACTTCATAGAAGTACATGGAGAGCTTTGTTGTGCTTAGGAGGAAGGAATGAATTGAATCACAAATCATTCGGTTCATCACTGATTCCATCTAAACCTTCATTCCCTTATAGATTCGTATCATTTTTGGATGAATCATTTGAATGTTTGCAATTCGTGAACTGTTCGATTTTGACAACTACGGTCAAACATGACATATCAAAGAACTAAAGCTTTCTGTTGATAAAGAGAGAGAGAGAGAGAGAGAGAGAGAGAGAGAGAGAGAGAGAGAGAGAGAGAGAGAGAAGGAAAGTATACATTAATTGTACATCAAATGGACAACCAACCATTTTTTGATGTAGCATTATAAGAGGCACACTAGGGAACATGTGTCCGTTCAAGCTTTTGATGGGTTCAATTGATTTTGGCTATAGCACGGTGGAAAACTTTTCGGTTATAAGGCGAAATTCCTTATATTGATGATGCAAATTTCTGATAGTGAAGACCTACAGGGGCATCAAGGAATACAGCAGTGCATACTTTTGTTCATACATGTTCGCTAAAACAAGCAAGGTAATCAACAAGTTCAGAAGTCCTACCAAGCTTTTTTAGTTCAAAAAGAAGACATGAAATACTTACGAACTGCTTATAATGAGCGCATGCAAAACATCTTGCCCTAGTTTTGTGACCATCATTTTGTGATATCGAATCAGAGCAGTAGCACAGTATCATGTCACATATTTGCTCATATCTATTCGTGCTTCTGACAACCAGAAAGAAAGAAAATACTCCTTCATAATGCTCATTTTTTATATGATTTATGAAATAAAAATGATAGCATCATGTTTCTTCATGATGCTCATTATACAACACTACATGATATTGTACAATGGTTCATACGAATTGAGCGAGTACAATCTGTCAGATGTCCATGTAGCAAGATCCAACTACTTTCTGAAAACTTATACTCCACAAACATAATAACCAAACTTCTTGTAGTACCTTTCTGTCTGAGTTTTAAATATAATTCCAACAGAATAATAAACGAAAAGAAGAAGAAGATAAAGTGCATAAAACAAAACTCATCAAACTTTGAAATTCATTCAAAGAGCGACTAATGGAAATCCATACCAACATCTTGTGTCTAAAGTACTCAGACATGCCCATATTGTTTCGATCTCCATGACCAAGACACCAGGCTAAAAGTCTGGGAATGAGGTCGCTGATTTCACAAATAACAGGATGCGTATTTAAGGTCACACCAGCAGCTTCCATCCACACACTTGAATTAATCAAGGAACAGAAAATCTGAACAAGAGTTCCACGAAACAGGAGTGTTGAATCTAGTTGCCCAACTCTAGAGTAGAAATTCCCATTAGATATTTTAACAGCCTCACAATTCTGATCATCGTGAAGCTGATCCAATGACTTCCAAGGCAAATTTGGAAGACAAGAACTGATTGAATTCAAGTACACTTCAAGAAGCTGGTCATCAAGGTCCTCCTTCAAATGTTTCAATATATTGCGGAAAACCCGACCAACACAAGCCACTGAAGACCAATTAGCTTTTGTAAGTTTTGACGTCAAGGAAATAATGGCACTTGATGAATCGCGATTTGAAACCAAGGCTTTAGTAGTTGGATGCTCCAAAGAATGCAAAAGAGCATTAGAAATTGCCAACTCCAAGCAAACGCACAAGGATCGCATAAATTCACCCCAATTGCCTCCCTATTGAGCATATAACTCTAATAAGATAAGCACAAGATAAACAGGAATGAATTGAATTCTCAAGCTAGCAAATTTCACATACAGATGCCACCATGTAGTCAGAGATGGCTACAAGAATGTTTCCAGCCAAATGTTGAACAAATTGACTCTCAAAAGATAGGAAAAGTATCTGTAAGAAAACAACAAAACATGAGTTCAAGAGAAGAATATTAGCAGGGGAGAAAGTGGACCTTGACAGCTCGGCTGCAATTCAAGTACCAGAAAACAGGTACAAATCATCAACACCACAATGGATGATGCTCCAAAATGATCTAAGCATTCATCTTAATACTCTGGTAAATGTTTCTTTTACCCCAAGGTCAGGTATTTCTAATACAAGGACACTCATAGTACGACAATGTCTAAACACACGAGAAGCTTTTGAAATGCATATCAGCAAAGAGAGGCCTAAAATGGTATATCACTTAATCACACTACTTTCTAAAACTAATATGTTTAGAGTGGAATGTTACACACTCTTTGAATCATTTTGTCTTTATCTAGAGGTAACTTACTATTTTCCTTCATTATGCTCATACACACACGAGCACATGCTGTCTCTCCAAGCATACTGTTTCATCGTCCACTTTAGCACTCTAGACACCCATCAAAACCAAAGTTCTCTTCAATGGCATTCAAAAATAAATGATAAGAACATTAAGTCAGAGCAATCATAGTTCTTCAACGTTAAAAGCTGAAAACTACATATCATGTTATATTGTTATTTGACAACATTGATATTACAACAAAGTAATAATCTCCCATCTTTAATAACACCAGGAGAAAAAGAAAGAAAAGAAGCTTCTCCCGGTAGTGCTGAATCCCACAGAATCACATTCAAAAAGGTGGAAAACTCATCTTTAGCATGATAAAGACCTATTGCAATCATAGTTCTTCAACGTTAAAAGCTGAAAACTACATATCATGTTATATTGTTATTTGACAACATTGATATTATAACAAAGTAATAATCTCCCATCTTTAATAACACCAGGAGAAAAAGAAAAAAAAGAAGCTTCTCCTGGTAGTGCTGAATCCCACAGAATCACATTCAAAAAGGTGGAAAACTCATCTTTAGCATGATAAAGACCAATTACCAAGTCACCAATGAGCTTAGGCAAGCAGTCATGATCGTGACGAAGTGAAGTTTCGTGGTCAGAAGCTGCTACTTTTACCACCACAACCTGTTTCAGATTTGGAGGTTTAATTGATGGGAAGCTAAAGTGTCCAACCAATTTCAAACTCCATTTGACAAGAAAACGACATAATGAAGAGAAAAAGAAAGCAAGTGAGAGTGAGTCTGACATTGTCGTTGGAATCCTCATCAAGTTCATGTATCCACTGCTGGATTTGCCGAAAGAACTGAAAGATAATTCATAAAAGCAACCATCCATCAGCAAAACAAAAACCCCAAAATCGAAGAAAAGACAAGGGCAGGGGTGACTTCAGAATTTTATCTTAGCGGAACAAAATGGAAGTTTATATTTTGAGTGAGAACTTATCGGGCCTAGTTTTTATTTTATTTTATTTTTGGTTGAACTTACACACAAATTTAAGTGAATATTCATCTTTTCTAATTTCTAACTTTATATGAACGATACAATATTTAAAAAATACGACACATCTATACTATTTATTAAACAAAAGTGTCTATTAGTGAGAAGGCCTCACGGCGCGACAAGTGACAACAATTGATTGGCCAAAACAATTATTTAGTACAATAATTTTTGAATGTTTGAAAGAAATCTCACATCCTTAATTTGTGGGATAATTTGTTCAAACATGGAATTTAAACATGTACAAGGATCCTATATTAATCAAGCAGGATTTGTGGAATGAAGGAAAGGTAGTTATGGCATAAGTATATCCTACATATAAACTATGCTAATATTGTTTGACCTTACAAATTTAAGACTAATTTTCATTGCTTCGGCTTAGAAGAGGGAAAGAACAAACTATTCAATCAATGTCCGGATATGTGCCGATCAGAAAAAAATTTGCCCGGATTTGTTGGTTGCCAATAAGATGCGATATAAATTCCAAGTTTATAAATCTTCTCCCGTTTTTTGTCATTTCCAAATCTTCTCCCGTTTTTATAAAATTTGCCCGGATACGTGTCTAATTATGTTGAGGTCCTCAATTTTCTCTCATTCCGCAATTTGAAGTTGGGTTGATGAGTAATCAAGCAAAACAGAAACTTAGCATAACATTGCATACAAATTGGGATGTTAGAGCCACCAACTAGCAGAAGAAGAAGCATGGCTTACCCATAACAGAAACTCAGCATACCAGTCGAACCAAAACATTAGGGATTAGGATTTAGCAGCAGAGCCTATTGTTTGTGTTTCCTTGGATTAGGGACAGCATTGCAGGGAATGAGAATTAATGTCGTGGCGCAAGAGACTTTAGAATTTCTACAATTCTCCATAGTTTTAATTTAAAAGAAATAAAAAAAACTTTTTAATTGTCAAAAGTACATATTAGAATTTTAATTTTCTATGTCTTACGATTACTGTGCTATTGCTGCTAGTATGTAAGAAAACCACAAAGTTTTATTGCATTTTTTGGACCCAGGGTGTTCGCTTGAACCCTCGCTTGAGTCCGTGGTTTAAAGAGAAGGGAACCTGAGAAAGAACGATGAGAAGGTCTTTCTAAATCCCTTTGGCCAATTCCTCCTCCTGCAAATACTGGGATTAACAGAAAGAATTCTAGTGAGATAAGAAGATTAAACGGGATGTACAGAGCAATAAGGGAGTGCTGAAGGAAGAAAAACAAAGAGAATGGAATAAAATTACGGCGAAAGGACGGAGAGACTCGTCGATTAGATGGCAGAGCTTCGAGTGTGCGGCGACATGATGCATTTTCCCGGGCGAGGGTTTTTCTTTCCCGGCGGCGTTCAGTCTTTGAGAGAGAGAGAGAGTCATTAGCAGCTCAATGATCAAAAAAAAAAAATCATTAGATATTGATTTTTCAGAAAGTCTATTTGCACAGCAGATCTGTGCACAGATTGTGCACAGATCATGTTGTGGGGCCTACTAAGGGTTCTATACAAATAATCTGAGCCGTTCATTATGTTTAAAACATTTTTTCAAGTGCCCCCATGAAAAATTAGCTCAATCCGACACCTATAAGTACTTGATCTAATCGTCTAACTTTTCATTCCCTAAAAATCGGAATGAAAAGTTAGATGATTAGATCAAGCATTTATAGGTATCAGATTGAGCTAATTTTTCGCGGAAGCCCTTGAAAAAATGTTTTAAACATAATTAACGGATCGGATTATTTATATGGAACCCTTAATGGGCCCCACAATGCGATCTGTGCACAATTTGTGCACAGATCTGCTGTGCAAGTAGCATCTCTCTTGATTTTTAATGTTTCTGCTCTATTTTTGGGTTTGGGTAGAAAAAGAGGGTAAAAATTGGAGATACTCTTACCTCCCTCAAACATTTTGTTGATGCTCAATTAACCTAACCGTTGTAAAAAGGTTCTTCTAATTAATCATTTACTCCAAATTGCAAGTTTTTTAAATTTTATTCCCAAAATAGAATGAAAATTTTATACTCCTCCTATTCCTAAATGATAGTCCATTATTCCATTTTGCAAAATGAACGTCCCTTTCCAAAAATAAAAATAGAAATTTAATAAAATTTCAAAAGTGTCCCTCATATATGAATACAAATGGTGCAAAAATAGGTAGATTATAGGGGTAATTGTGGAACCTACATGAAAACTGTATACATGAGACGCACTCATGAAGTGGAACCTACACATACATGAGACACACTGTAAGAGGGCATTCCAAATAACCGTTGTATTCAAAAAAAAAAATCAAATTAGCATAGGGTGTTATTAGGCATGTAGAAAGTTGTTCTTACGAGGAATTAAGAGGATATTCAATAAATCTATACACCATTCACCTTCCGTGAGTGATTACAAATTTAAAACCATGTAGTACCTACCCACTACCAAGGTTTTGTCAAACTGCTCTTAAATGGACACCTATACGAGGATGTAAAATTCGTAATAATGAAAGGAAGTTTGAGAGCTTTTATGTGCTGGAGGTTGAGAGCTTCTCTCTCTAAACCTAGAGAGAGAATGCACTCCCTCAGTCATAATCCAACACAACTCCGGATCTGAGGTTCACAGCTCAATTCGGAAACATTAATCTCTCTAATTCCCTCTTCAGAGGGTTCTACACACCCAAGCTTTGTATCTGGTCAATCTTGGTTGGACCAGAATCAGTCCTCCCTGTATACACCCCAATTTGGCCTAACGATTATTTCAAGTCCCACCTTGGGACCATCTCGATGATGAAATGGATACAGTGATTGCTAATTGCCTTCTTGAGAACCTTAGGACTTTTGGTAAGAACTTCGAGCCACTTAGAGGACCCAATTCAGAGCCATACAGCCTTTCAGACAGAAAATACAGAAGCCTAAGAGAATCCATCTGTCGGCCGTAACATCGATCTCATGGCCTTAACATCATTTCCTCACCCGAGCAACCTGTTGCTAGAAAATCTCCCTGAGAGATCAATCCCTCGGCCGCAAGATCTATCCTTCGGCCGAGACATCCATTCCTCGGCCGTGACATCCATTACTCGACCGCCAGATCGTCCTTTTTCCAGACTCTGGAACGTTCTGTCAGATACACTACCTTCCCGATGCGTTCGGGCCACGTTCAGAAATTGCGACGAAGAGTTTGAATTGCATTGCAATTGCAATCATGCCATTTGATTGGCCGAAGTGAGTCACCAATTGCCTATATAAAGGGCCTTTGGACTCCGAAAATATACACACGAAATTCATAAGAGAATACACTCTCTCAAGCCACGAAACTCTGTCAAAATACTCTCTCAACCCCACTCCTCAAAAGCCCTAACCTCCCGAAGGTAGCCATCAATCCGACGATCAAACCCCGAAGTTCAAACCCTAACCCTAGGGTTTTCAATCAAGCAATCAGTCAATCACACCCAATCCGAGGCAATCAAGCAACTGAGGGATCAAGGTAGTGAGGCCCAACGGCCTCTGGTTTGTTTTATTTATCGCTCTTATACTTAATCATAGCTTTCTGATTATCTGTTAATCGTATAGTCTGGTGTAAGGAAGAACACCGACCGGGGCTTCGATCCCTCGGTCGGTACATCAAACCAGGAGGATCCCTCGGCCGTGACATCCATTCACCGGCCGCGGGATCCATTACCCTGGGACAGCTTTGTTTGTTTTGCTTTCTGATGCATGCTTCAATTACAGTCCTGGCTCACTTTACTTACTGTTTAAAGGATCAATTAAACAGACTATGTGTTAGAATTAAATAAAGCATCTACATGTCTTATGTTGAACGATTATGGGCCAGTCTCACGACTGGGCAAAGAGGGGTGCCTAACACCTTCCCCTTATTGTACTTTTGGCTCCCGTGTCCAGAATCTCTATCTATTTTCCCAATTTTAATAAATTGAGTGGCGACTCTGTTTTGACGATAACCGCTGTCATGTGGCGATGTTCCTAGCCATGGGAATATCCATGATTTTGGTTTACGAAGCAAGCAACCAATCGAGCAAACAAACGTGATCAATCTGTATGGCGATGCCCCGTTTGGGAGGTGTCTACAGTTTTTGGCGACTCTGCTGGTGATATGAGAGCCATAACCAAAAAGTTCAACATAAGACTAATACATGCCTTGTCTAATTCATTTATCATATGCATCGAGCGGGCAACCCGTTGAGTTCACTTGATATCCCGGCATGACACGGGCTATGTTGGGGGTTCCAGCAAACTCCACAGTCACTCGTACCTAGTCATATATCAAAAAGGGAATCACCCAATCACCGCCTATGATGGGCTGGTGAGAGGATTGGTGCCCTTTGACAATGGAGCACCCTGAGACTACCAAAACCTCGCATGTTTTAGAAAGCCATAGAACTTATCAAACTAAGACAGGAACCTACAGGTTAGGAACCTATTTGCATTTTACTTGCGAAAAGTTCTTCCTCACACCTTGTATCATTTGTTGCTGTAATTAACTCTTTCTGTGCAGAAGGGTTGGGATTTTCAACCCAAATCCCAACCCTACACAGGCCGAATACTGACTTCCAGGTATTCTATTTTTCAAGCAGGCACAATAGGTAAATCAAAGAAGCAACCACAGCCAACTTTGTACTCTTATAACACCCAAAGCTACGCCAAACAGAGGTCTCTGCAACCATCCCGTCTATCGTCCTCATCTGCCAAAACACCCTCACCACAACGATCCCAACTGCTTTCAGAAACTTCCCGGTCATCCCCTTAACGGACCCTGTCATTTACTAAATCCCAAGCTTCGTCAAGCAACCCTTCTACCTTCATGGCAGACAACGACGCCACTATTGCCAACCTCCAAGCTCAAATCACTGCGCTGCTAGCAGAAAAGGCAGCTAGAGATGCTGAGGATGAGGAAAGATCAATGGAAGACGAGAATCCCCATAAAGTGATATTGGCAGAAAGTCCCGAGTTAACCAAGCAAGTCAAGGAAATCAAACAAGCCTGGGCTCGATCACAAGGGGACCAAATTTTGGATTTCGAGGGACTTTGCCTCTTCCCAGAATCCAAGCTGCCTGAGAATTTCAAAATGCCCAACATCGAGAAATTCAATGGAGCTGGCAACCCTACCAGTCATGTTCGCCACGTTATCAACACCCTGAAGCCAATGGGCTTGAATGATGAGCTCATCGCCCAGTTGTTCCAGCGAACTCTCACTGGAAGCGCTCTCGACTGGTTCCTCACCTTGGAGTTTGTGCACTATCAAACTTGGCCAGAAATTGCCAACGCTTTCGTCAAACAGTACGTATACAATGTCCAAATTGAGCTGACAACTCGAGACTTGGAAATGACCAAACAAGATTCCAATGAGGACTTTGCTACCTTTGTGGCGAGATGGAGGGAAAAGGCTGCCAAGATGAAGAACCGCCCCTCCGAGGAAGACCAAGTGAGGATAGTTGTCAAAAATTTGCAACCCAAATATCTCAGGCACATCTACACACAAGCTATCACCGATTTCAAACGCTTGCATGCCACTGGGTTGCAAATCGAAGATGGAATCAAACTAGGACTCATTGGGAAAGAAGAGGCCACTCCTCCACCTAAGAAAACCTTCTCTAGCCGTACATCTCACGCCTCCATAAATGCCCTTGGCACATCCTTGCCTCAAGACCCTTTCCAAACTAACCCATCCCGAAGCTCAAATCGACCCCTCCGCAACTTTGATCCTCTTTACATGACCTTGTCCCAAGCCTTGACCATTCTCAGCCGTCAAGGGCATCTCAAACCTTTAAACAAACCACTTCCTCAGCCACCCTATGGTCCAAACCACGATCCAAACAAACAATGCGCCTACCACCAACATCCTGGGCACGAAACAGACAATTGCATGCGTCTTCGTCACGACATTCAAGACCTTATTGATAGTCGAACCATAAAACCTCCAAAACCTGATGGGCAAGCCAACCCACTCCCTACTCATAATGCTGAACCGCCACCTCGAAGTATCAATCTCATAAATCTATCTCACAACCCCACATACAATCCCAGCCAATACATTGTCCAAGACAACCAAACCAAACCACCCTTAACCTTCCCCGAGGAGGACGAGTGTTTTATGATGGAGGAGGAGGGGGACAACGACTCCGATCAATCGGAAGTGATCGATCCTGACATGTCTGACATAAGTAGCAAAGACCAATCAGAGGAAGAAAAGCTAAGGAAGTGGAAGGAGCATTCCTGGGCAAAACACAATTTGGAAGATCCAGACATTCCTTTCGTAGAAGACGATGAATGGCTTCGTATCTGGTTTGAGAATAGGAAGAAGGAGAAGGAAAGAGTTATCATGATGAGGAGGCATGCTCGCTTCGAGCCTGCCCAAATAGTGGTACGCATCAACCGTCCCAAAATTCCAACACCGCCTATTGTTTGGGAGACAATCAATCTCATAGAGAAGGTAGAGGAGTTTCAAATGCAACTATGGGTCAACCCTTACGACGAGTGCGATTATAGTCAATGGATAGAGGAAAGAGAAGATCTAGATTTCATATGCACAGAACCCTACAAGACAGGGGAATGCGACTTTGATGAAATGGAAGAAGAGTGCAATGATCCGCTCGACGAAACCTCCTTAGCATCGCTATTTAATCAGGAGGAAATAGCTGATGACCGCACAATCAATGAGGAAGGAGAAAGGGAGATTCAAGCTGACACTTCCATCTGGGGATTACTCATGGCTCAAGGAGGTAGCCGTCGTACGAGCTTCAAAGATGAACCCAGTTCAAAGGCTCTATTTGGCAAGGAAGATGGTGGAAAAGAGTATAAAGTTGCAAAAAGGCAAGGGAAATGACCCCGACATGCTGCAGTAGCTGAGAAGTCACAACATGGCAAAAAACGTTAAAAATTGCTTTTGCTTTCTAAAACAAACTAGAACGAATTTTGGGCCCCTGTTTGGACATTTTATTTTCGCTAAGAGAATTTCTTTTTCATCTTCCAGATTATGCTTATCTAAATCTAAATTCCTAAATTGCAATTGCCATGCGCTATACTCTCATTGCCAAAACAAGAAAAAATTCGAAGGGATCAAGATCTTTGTGTCCCCGACAAAAGGGAAGGAAAGGATGAACTCTAATTGCTTAAGAAACTAGGTTTTTGTCAAAACTTAGAAGAAAGACACTATCTCCGTGAGAACACTTAGGGTTAGCTTACCCATTGTGAAAGTACAAACGCAACAGGAGATTGATAAAAACATCTCTATCAAATTCCTCTCCAAAACACTAAAACCCTCTTGAGAGAAAAATGCTCGTTGGGCAATCAATACACCCAAGCAAAAGTAAGAGCAGAGCCTGCTAGGACAAGAAAATGCGAAAAACGCAGCCTAGGCAAAAGTTAAGGCATTCGAAGGAAAGCTCGCTAGGGACTCAACCTCTATCAGGTAACCTAGACAAAACTTAGAGCATGAGAGAAAGAAAAACCAAGAGTGAAAACCCAACCCCCAAAGGTGGTGATCTTGGAACTACGTAAAAGGCCTGATTCCCTGATTGGGATACGTAGGCAATCTCGCATCGAGATACGGCCCAAACATTTGGAGAGAGGAAAACATCAACAGGTTTGTACTCAATGATAGGCATAGCTAACCCTGCGTATTAAACTCGCAAAAGATGAGTATGCTTTTCTCGAAGAATTGGCAACAAACAATAGACACAAGAATTATAGTTCATCCCTTCTAACCTAAAAGTCATCAACGCAATGAGTATGATACCTCAAAAACTATTGAGTTTGGCAATCAGACTACAGAGCATGGCAAAAGCAAAAGACAGAAAATCAAAGACTAAGCATAGGAAGGAATGTGAAACAGGATGCCACTTGGCTAAAGCAAAACCTAGCTCCCTTGGGAAAATAGACGTAACGGCTGAATAATCAATACCTCGGCCGCAACAATGATTCTTCGGCCGAGTGATGGATTCTTCAGCCAAGTGTTTTCATAAATTACTATTTATCAGTAAATACGTGTTTTAAAGCCATGTTCTGACTTTCACATGCATATCTCAAAGCATCTGGGGGCACAAAAAGCATTTCTCATTTCATAGACAAAAACTTGTTTACAAAACCATTGTTGTGGTTGCTTTCACTATACAAATATAGTTTCTGCCTATCTCCCACTAACTATGAACAGGAAAAAGAAAAGCCCTAAAAGCTAGGCGATCTCTGAGAAGAAGGCAAGGGATGCTCACTGGTCCCCACATTCCCCCCACCAGCAGCCGATACTCCCTCAGCCTCAAGCTGCAGCCAAGGATGATACAAACATTCAGATTTAAGGGATAATACAGAGCAGATGAAATTCATGAAGAGAGCCGTACCTCGAGGATCCTACGGCGCTGTCTCCGAACCAAAACCTCTGCACTCTGATAGGCGTGAAGCCATTCCTGCACTATCTCGGCAGGAACCTATGGAATTGAAAAATCCTAGCTCGCTTAGGTTTATAGATTTGCTATTTTTTAATCTCAATCAACGATTCACCATGCGATAAACAAAATCAATCTCACAAACGGAAAGCAAACAAATAACGAACACCAAGATATACGTGGAAAACCCAAAACGGGAAAAAACCACGGGAAGGAATCAAACACTACTAAACACGAGGTTACAAGAACTCTTACGATAAGTTTGAACTCCACAAACCTAAATATAGATGCTCTTGCCGAATCCACGTACACCTCTCTGAATGCTTGACCGCCGTTGCCTTGAATCCACAAGCCTTCCGTTTGCCTCCCGGAAATCCACCGAAGGACTTGAACTTGCCTAGGAATCCTCCTTAGGGCTTTTCTCAAATAAGTTGAAGAAGATGTTGAAACCTCTTGAAGATGTCTTGTACACTCAATGATCCATCGATCCCATTTTACTCCAAGATCCAAAGTAAAAAACCCTCCTTTCTCTAAGTCTGATGTAAATTGCTTTTGTCGTGTTCAAAAGAAACAATCCTGATGGCCTTGTATTTAAAATAGGCTACTTAACCAAATCTCACGGAATATTGCCATATACCGAAAATGGGATCTCACGGAATATTGCCATATTCCCTTGATTGCCAATCTTGCTTGATTTTCTTCAACCCAAAAACTCAGTCTCTCGATTACACATTATTAATTGATTTCCTTCCACTTTCTAAACAGACACTCTAAAAAAAATAATAATAATAATTACAACTCGATAAATAGGGATACAAATAAATGTGTGTTTTTGTCTTGGAATTTGCCAACACAGAGAGACCATGGCCCGTGGTCCTAACAATCTCCCCCTTTGGCACTTCCATGACAAAACACACTCAACACAAAAAACCTATCCCTTAACACAGATTGTGATCATGACCTGTGAAGCTGCAGAAACACTAAAAATGCACAATCTGTTAGTCAACAAATTACTCCCCCTTTTTGTCACGGAATGGCAAAGGTAAAGCACACATGAATAAGCCCAAATCAAAACAACACCAAATCGAAAGATAATACACCCAAATTAAGCGAACTAATATGCCGTGGGAAAGAAGTTTTAAAAAAAACAATATCGATCATAGTAGCATAAGTCAAGAAAACATCCAGTTGGCGGTACATAGACCAAAAAGAGTTCTTTTGTTGTAAAAATACTCAAGCAACTATTGAGGAAAAATAAATGGCATGTCCATAACTTCTTTTTTTTTTTTTTTTTTAAAAACCGGTAAGACGAACACATTCAATCGAGATGTCAGTTTGCAACCATGAGGCCCAAAGTGCATCACTATAGTTTAAAGATGCATGGAAAAAAAAATCGTATAAACCCCTAGCATGAATGAATCTGGAATTAAGTGCAACATGCAAAATGAGTCCATGACGATAGTGGGTGTGTGACACGTCAGAAAATATTAAGATCACCATCCTTGGATTCAAGAGTTCTCATGTACCCTAAGAATGTCATACACACTTCCTCCCACGAAGTCAAACCAAGCATGATGATACGAATTATTCCAAGGCGTAGACATATCTCCTCCTCACTTAATAAATACTCCCCCTCAACCAATGAATATTTTGTATTGTTTCTACCAAACAGATACAACATGTTCCCTTTTTTTTTTTTTTACCCCACTGCCTTTTGACGCGAATATTGGGAATAAGAGTACCTCATACACAATCCCCGGTTACTAAGCAAGTGGACCAACACAGATGCCTTCACAAGGTCTATCCATTTTGTGACACGAACGCTCAGAGGGAGAGTACCTCACCCCAATTGTCCGGTACTCGATGAACGCCCGGATAAGCAATTTTTTTTTTTTAACAAAACCAAGAGAACACTGTATCCAAACAAGATGCCAAAAGGTCAATCGCCGAGGAAAAAATGAGACATACCCATGGACATGAGAGTCAATAATCCTAACTAAGAAATCTCTCTAACCCTGACGTGTAAATGTGGCGATCACAGAGTCATTAGTCATGGTGCAACTAATGTCCGAATGTATCACATGAGAGGAATGAACACGAAATATGCATGCATTAAAAAAAATGTGCAGCTATTCAAATCCCATGGCTGACTACTCACACTCGAAAAATATGCTTAGCCCAAAAGTTTTCATTGATTTTCTTTAAAAAATGAATTTTTTTTATTTTTTTATTTATAAATCCTGAAATAAGCATAGAAGCAAATAAGCAAAAAAATACCCAAATAAAATAAAGCAACAAAACTAAATAAAAGACTCAACCCATAGCTCTAGGAACATTATAAGCAATGTAAACCAACATAGATTATGGAAACGAGACCAAGCCTCAAAAGGCAAGGTCAACGCCTCCAGATGAGCTCGTGTCATCTAGAGAGTTGATGGACAAATCCGCATGAGGTCTCAAGTCCGACTTCCTCACCCATATAGCTCGAGTATTGACCTTATCAATTTTTTCAGCAGTTTTACACAAATGGTTAGGGTTCACATTCATATTTTTTCTATGCAGAGTCACCCTACACCTGGGTTTTTGGGTTCTACCACAACCATAACCAAACAAATTGTACCTGCCCTCATTGTTATTAACATGATGATAATTGGGAGGAACATTAGGGAGCTCATGAAGCTTAAAGCAATTAGGTCGAATATGACCTTTCATTCCACAAAAATGACAGATAGGGATAAACTTGATAGAATCATGAGAACATACTAAATGCGTGTGTGAAGTATTTGACGAATGCAATTTCCTACAATGAGGTCTAGTGTGTCCTTTAACTTGACAATAGTGGCATGTAGGGATGAATTTTTTATTATTTGTCTTCTTGATGTCATGTGCCTTCCTAACGTTATGTCGAACAATAGGAATAACTGGAGGTTTAAATATTACCTTTGTTGACTTCATTTCATTTACTTTACCACCACTTTGCTTCTTTGTCTTTGGAGAATTGGGCTTTTTGTGAACATATTTGACGTTGTTCTCTTTAATGGGCAACCTGGCTTTATTTTCCATGAGAGGAATGGGAGCACTGCTATTCGGCTTGATAGAATCCATTTCTCCATCCACCTTATGTTTTGAAGCTCCTCCCACATATCCAAGCCCTTCTCTATTTGAAGTTATCTTCTGGACACTTAGCATTTCATTCAAGACTTGTGTACCTGTGTTCAATTTCTTAAAAATAGCATTGGCCTTGTCAAGTTCAACTTGCAATTTTGCTACTTTTGATTCAAGAACCTTGTTAGTCTCAAAAAGGCTATGCATATCATTTTTAAGATTCATATGATTGCGTTTAAACACATCAAGTTCATGAAATGCATCAATTTTCTCTCTCACATTGTTTCAGCTTAGAGGCTAGTCCTAAATTACTATTTTTCTTAAAAAAACATTTAAATTTTTTCTCAAACAAAGCTATATCTTCTATATCATATTTATCCTCACTGTCTGAAATATCACTTATATTCTCACAGTTCGATGTAACACTATTCGCACCAGGAAACATAGATGTAGCACATGCAACATATTTGGAGCTATCAAAAATTGGAGGTTTGACAATAAATTTTCCTTCTCTTGGTGAATCCATAATAGCAAATTAAAAATAAATAAATAAGGATCCACTCTAGGAATAAACCTAATATTATGAGTGACTCGCTCTGATACCAATTGAAAAATCCTAGCTCGCTTAGGTTTATAGATTTGCTATTTTTTAATCTCAATCAACGATTCACCATGCGATAAACAAAATCAATCTCACAAACGGAAAGCAAACAAATAACGAACACCAAGATATACGTGGAAAATCCAAAACGGGAAAAAACCACGGGAAGGAATCAAACACTACTAAACACGAGGTTATAAGAACTCTTACGATAAGTTTGAACTCCACAAACCTAAATCTAGATGCTCTTGCTGAATCCACGTACACCTCTCTGAATGCTTGACCGCCGCTGCCTTGAATCCACAAGCCTTCCGTTTGCCTCCCGGAAATCCACCGAAGGACTTGAACTTGCCTAGGAATCCTCCTTAGGGCTTTTCTCAAATAAGTTGAAGAAGATGTTGAAACCTCTTGAAGATGTCTTGTGCACTCAATGATCCATCGATCCCATTTTACTCCAAGATCCAAAGTAAAAAACCCTCCTTTCTCTAAGTCTGATGTAAATTGCTTATGTCGTGTTCAAAAGAAACAATCCTGATGGCCTTGTATTTAAAATAAGCTACTTAACCAAATCTCACGGAATATTGCCATATACCGAAAATGGGATCTCACGGAATATTGCCATATTCCCTTGATTGCCAATCTTGCTTGATTTTCTTCAACCCAAAAACTCAGTCTCTCGATTACACATTATTAATTGATTTCCTTCCACTTTCTAAACAGACACTCTAAAAAAAATAATAATAATAATTACAACTCGATAAATAGGGATACAAATAAATGTGTGTTTTTGTCTTGGAATTTGCCAACACAGAGAGACCATGGCCCGTGGTCCTAACAGGAACAATCAAACATTACAAACATCTAAGCAAGGAGTGCAATGCGAAGCGATGAAAGCTAGAATGGGAAGCTAAAAGATACCTGTGAAGCCCCGGCTGGCAAGGTGTAAAGCTGGGTCGTGCAAGGAGTCAGCACTAGACGCTCCTCCTCCTCATCATCTGAGTGGAAAGAGACAAACGAAGGAGCCCGTGGCCAAACAGGAGCAACAGGAGGAACTGCAGCAGGGGAGGCCAAGAAAAGACGGCAGTACTCCATATAATCACCTGCCTGGAGGAGTAACCTGCCCAATCTCTGATCCGAGCATTCTTCAGATCTTCCTTCGACATCAAGGAAGTAGACCTCATAGACACTGGAGGAGGATGAGGAGGAGGAACAGGCTGAAGAGTCTCAACACGTGATCGCCACTGACTAGCCACTCGATCGCCTAAGTACCAGGCTCGGCAAAATGGACCCTCGAGCAAGCTACAGGTCCGGTCCAGGACTCTACAACGTGCAAGAGGGGCATCCTCTGGTACACCACCCCAAGGGTCAAGCCGTACCTACAAAGCAAGGACAAATCAGTCCCAACACAAGAATATGGAAGTCTAAAGGACAAGAAGTACAAAGAAAAAGGTACCTGATCGACCGTCAGTCGGTCCAAAACTCGCCGCCACTCGGGAAGGCTCAAAACTGGTGACCGTGGCCTCCGTTGCCCCACCAACCATCGCTCGTAACGAGGTATACAGTTCACATTTCCATGCCTAGTCTCAGGGGGAAACTAGAGAAGATGCTCGAAAGCCCAGAGCTGAAATATGGATTAGCAAAACAAGTTCAGAACTAGGAAAAAGCCAAAGTAAGAACAGAGGTACAAAAGAATAATATATACCTCAAGCACTCGAAAGTGACCACCAAGAATGGGACTCTTGTCCCGCGAGCAAGCTCCAAGATTACCATACAAAGTGGCCAAAGCAGACGAGCCCCAGTCAAACTCCCGAATAGCTCCCAAGTGCTGCAAAGGAGCTAGAAACTGCGTGTGTACCGAACCATCCTTGTTGGCAAACAACGTTTGCCCAAGGAGGTAAAGAAGGAAGGCCCGCGTCAATTGCTCGACACTCACCTGGGTCAGAATGTTAGCCACCATGAAAATCTTGCTTAGCCAAGCAAGATCGATATGACCCCGGGAACGAACAGGGGGCACCTTGCCCAGAAACCACCTCAAAGCACCCTCTCGCTCCCAAAGCCGAGGGTCAACTCGAAGAGCAACTCCGCCTACCCGCAGGCCAGTCAGCAAAGAGAAGTCACCCGGAGTGATAGTCATCTCGCCAGTAGAAGGAAAGTGGAAGGTATTGGTAGTATCCCACCAACTCTCAACCAGCGACGTCATCAACGACCAGTCCATCTTCGGAACATTGAGGCCCATAACGAACGCCTCGAAGCCTGCAGCACGTACTACTTCCCGAGCCTGCTCTGGCAGTGTCAAAAACCACCTGTGCACCTCCCTGCCTCCACCGCGAGCCTCAAGCCTCCTATTTCTCTGTCAGAGACCAAAAAGGGAGTTAATTTCATGATTGCATAAATAAATAAAAAAGGCTAGGGGCCTCCAATTAACATTCAAAAGCATGCACTGCCTAAACAGGGGGGCACGGTTATTTTCTTTAAACAAAAACAAATTCAACCCAAACACGGGTCCTTCTCATTCACGCCCCTAGCTAAAGGGATTTCATCCCACCTAATAGAAATTCACTTTTAAAATCATGCAAAATCAAAACTCCGAACTAAAGTAAACTTTTTACTTTTCAGGAAAACGTACCAGTGCATTAAGAACACTCAGGTGCAACTCAGGTTCCCGACGAACCACCTCGGCCTCTGGGCCACCCATAGGAGGGCAGTACTGCAAGAAACCGCCAAAACCCAACCTACGCGAAGGAAGAACGTAGGTAGCGGTATCGAACAAACTGGGCTCCTCAATCGCCTCCTCATCAGAAGACGGATACTCGCACCTACATGGAGGGTGCGAGGATGAACCCGCAACATCCGAAGATGGCGTAGCCATCACGTCCGAATCAAGAAGGAAAACTAACGGTTCCAAGAACAACCAAGAGCTGGCAACAACGACAGCAGTGATCGGAGATGACGGTCGCCGGAGATGATGGTGGCCGACGGTGGTGGAGGAGGACGGCGGCGTGCGGTGGTGGTCGTCGAACGAGAGGAATGGAGAAGAATAAGAGAGGAGGAGGAGAAAAGATTAAATGGGCCGTGAAATCGATTAAACCGAACTTAAATCGATTTTCTGGCTTTGGCTTTCTCGCGGCCGAGCATTCGATACCTCGGCCGAGACATCAATACTTCGGCCGAGAGATCGATCTCCTGGCCTCCTAATCAATTTCCTTCGACAACATCAGATCATGCTCAGTGCACCAACTCAAGCAATTACGGACTTCTAAGTCTTCAACCAACCAAGTAGCCTTGGGGGCACCCCCGAGCCAGTACAACGTGATCAAAACTAGCCTTGGGGGCATGCCCAAGCATCGAAGATCTCTCTCTCTCCACAAACTGCTGGCCGAAGCAAGTCAGAACACTCAGCGGCTCTACGCCCATATTCACTATCAAACAGCTTAGTGGCTTGAAGCCCACCTACTCGCCACCATCTCAGCAGCTCTACGCTCGCAATCACAGCAACAGGCTCTACGCCTGTACTCATTCACTCAGCAGCTCTACGCTCGTTATCACAACTTAGCGGCTCAAAGCCCACCATTTCAACAGGCTCGAAGCCGTAACAACCAATCTCAGCGGCTCGAAGTCCATTATCGACAGGCTCTACGCCCGTATGCACTCACTCAGTGGCTCCAAGCCCTCGACTCAGCAGCTCTATGCTCGCTATCACAGCAACAGGCTCTACGCCCACTATTCTAACAGGCTCGAAGCCTATGTTTGCCATCTCAAACTGGCTCAAAGCCATAGCAACTATCTCAGCAGCTCGACGCCCATTACTTAGCGGCTCAAAGCCCATTATCGACAGGCTCTATGCCCGTATTCACTCAGCGGCTCAAAGCCCATCATCTCAACTGGCTCGAAGCCGTAAACAAGCAAATCTCAACAAGCTCTACGTCGCCCCAACAATCAAGCCATCTATTCTCAGGCTCTATGTCTGAATGCTCAAAATCTAACATTTTGAATGCTCGAGCTCTACGCTTGGATGCCCAACCACTGTGTACTGGATGCTCAAGTTATACACTTGAATGCTCAAGCTCTACGCTTGGATGCCCAACCACTGCGTACTGGACGCTCAAAGCCTGTACTTTGAATGCTCGGATTCTGCCATCCGAATGCTCGAGCTCTACGCTCTGAATGCTCAAGTCCGGAACTTGATAGAAGCTCTAAGCTTAAAACAAACACACACGCACGGGCCTATGCACATATTGCACCACCATTATCACATCAAGTCTGCATCATCATATCTGTTCATATCTAACAACCATCATCACACATATACACTCTGCATACCTCTCATGAAACAGGTCAACCCTGCAATCAACCGGCTCTACGCCTCAGTTTTATTGATCGATTCAGCACCTCGATCCTTTGGCTCTACTCCAACACTTATGATGAGAAAGCTCCGTGCATAGACCATCAGAATGCAACCAGTTCTACGCTTCGGTTCAAATCATGTCAAGCTCTAAGCTCCGACACCTCAGGCTCTCGCCTTATGATCAATACCAGCTCCGCGCTTCGGTTCCATCAAGCTCTAAGCTCACCTCAAGCCCTCGCCTCAAGACTGCAGCAGGCTCCACGCCTCAATCTAATCACCCCAGGCTCTTGCCTTGTAACTACAACCGGCTTCGTGCCTCGGTTCCATCACGTTAGAAGCTATCACTCTCCAGGCCCTCGCCTCATGACTACAACCGGCTCCGTGCCTCGGTTCCCTCATCACCAAAGCTTCGTGCTCTAGTAACTGGCCCTGCGCCCCCCATATCTCAAAAATAAACGGCGTCCAACTCATCCCCAGCAGATGGTTTGGATTCCACCCCATTACATCAATTCCTTCCAGCTCATTTGCAAGGATTGGCTACTCTACCGAGCTCCTTTCAGTCAAAGTAAGGATGATCAAGAAAAGCAAACGCACCTGCCGTGTACTGATCTACCCCAAAATACTAAGGAAGCTCTCCGCAAAAACTCCCCCGGCAGCCCCACGCTCCTTCAACTACTCTTCGCCAAAACCCTGGCTCAGTCTAGGTATGTCACACTACGGCTTTTTAAGCCCTAAGGTACGTCTTCTGTCTCTAACCTTCCAAACTTTTTTCTTTTTCTTTATTGCCCGAACTACGATTGGTCTGAATTTCCCTTGTGGAATACGTAGGCAGCCTCCCGGCCCGACCATAACAAAACCTTTTTCAAAAAACCCCTTGGAATAGTGGTTGGACCAAATTGAGTTGTTTTTTACAGCTTTGACTCTTACTCAAACATGTCTCGCGATCCGTCTGAGTTCAGTCAAAGAGGGGCATCTGTAGACACCCCAATTTGGCCTAACGATTATTTCAAGTCCCACCTTGGGACCATCCCGATGATGAAATGGATACAGTGATTGCTGATTGCCTTCTTGAGAACCTTAGGACTTTCGGTAAGAACTTCGAGCCACTTAGAGGACCCAATTCAGAGCCATACAGCCTTTCAGACAGAAAATACAGAAGCCTAGGATAATCCATCTGTCGGCCGTAACATCGATTTCACGGCCTTAACATCATTTCCTCACCCGAGCAACCTGTTGCTAGAAAATCTCCCTGAGAGATCAATCCCTTGGCCGCAAGATCTATCCTTCGGCCGAGACATCCATTCCTCGGCCGTGACATCCATTACTCGGCCGCCAGATCGTCCTTTTTACAGACTCTGGAACGTTCTGTCAGACGTTTGATCCAAATACACTACCTTCCCGATGCGTTCGGGCCACGTTCAGAGATTGCGACGAAGAGTTTGAATTGCATTGCAATTGCAATCATGCCATTTGATTGGCCGGAGTGAGTCACCAATTGCCTATATAAAGGGCCTTTGGACTCCGAAAATATACACACGAAATTCATAAGAGAATACACTCTCTCAAGCCACGAAACTCTGTCAAAATACTCTCTCAACCCCACTCCTCAAAAGCCCTAACCTCCCGAAGGTAGCCATCAATCCGACGATCAAACCCCGAAGTTCAAACCCTAACCCTAGGGTTTTCAATCAAGCAATCAGTCAATCACACCCAATCCGAGGCAATCAAGCAACTGAGGGATCAAGGTGGTGAGGCCCAACGGCCTCTGGTTTGTTTTATTTATCGCTCTTATACTTAATCATAACTTTCTGATTATCTGTTAATCGTATAGTCTGGTGTGAGCAAGAACACCGACCGGGGCTTCGATCCCTCGGCCGGTACATCAAACCAGGAGGATCCCTCGGCCGTGACATCCATTCACCGGCCGCGGGATCCATTATCCTGGGACAGCTTTGTTTGTTTTGCTTTCTGATGCATGCTTCAATTACAGTCCTGGCTCACTTTACTTACTGTTTAAAGGATCAATTAAATAGACTATGTGTTAGAATTAAATAAAGCATCTACATGTCTTATGTTGAACGATTATGGGCCAGTCTCACGACTGGGCAAAGAGGGGTGCCTAACACCTTCCCCTTATTGTACTTTTGGCTCCCGTGTCCAGAATCTCTATCTATTTTCCCAATTTTAATAAATTGGGTGGCGACTCTGTTTTGACGATAACCGCTGTCATGTGGCGATGTTCCTAGCCATGGGAATATCCATGATTTTGGTTTACGAAGCAAGCAACCAATCGAGCAAACAAACGTGATCAATCTATATGGCGATGCCCCGTTTGGGAGGTGTCTACACTCCCATTCATCTGCACCATTCACCTGGGTTGGAGTTCATCTGTGTGGACCGTGGTTCACTTCAGACTAGCAAGTTGGAGAGTTCATCGGAGGGCAGCCAAACCCACCTCTGGACATTCGACCGGCGTCGCAAAGACCACCCCGGAGCAGCGGGGCTTCATTTCATCTTCACGGAGAAGACCCAGAGCTCCTTGCTCATGGGTTCTTATCTCGGCACAAGAAAACACAGATGACCCGATCGGATCCAACGTGGCTTAGCAGCCATCCCATCGCACGGCGGAGAGCAGTTGCTCGTCGAAAATAGTGGGGTCTTGTCTAGATCTGGTGGACCTTACGCTCACAAACCTCGGCGTTCACCAGCGACGACGACCTCAGGTTGCTGCCAGACATGGGGGTTTTCTACGGGCCGGCCCTAGTTCCCAGGTTGTAACTACATAGGGGCTATTCATCATTCCCAGTTCGCAGGTATGAACGGTTGAAGACATCTGCGAATTGGGCAGTCTACTGGCTGCAATATTAATACAAATTGTAGATTCATTTTGACACACAACTGGTTCATTTCGAGATCCCCGATGGACAGTCACCTGCTTGGATTGAGATCGGGTTAATCTTGACATTGGTTTTCGAATTTGATTTGGTAAAGTAATTCATCCAGTATTATGGCAGTTGCATTTCGGCTATCTTGTGGGTATGAATTCAGTTCCTTCAAATTCAATTAGGAATTCTATAACAAGCACCTTAACTGTTTTACTCTAAGCCGTGGAGTTGAGCCATTCTCTGCATTTTCATTGATGTCGAATCTGGGATTGTTTGGGTTCTATGCATTAATGAGCTTTGGTTTAATGGGCATGTCTATATGGTTTTCGGTGTGTCACCGGTACTGTTTGATTGCCCAATTTTGGGGCTATGGTTGTAGCATCTATGCTAGGTTTGTTCACAATCCATGTTTCTTTGCTCCTTTGAATCGTTTGTTATAGCGTAGTATGACTGTGGCTGTGATAGTTCTTACTAGATTAGTGGTAATGCACTGATTGAAAAGGATTGTTATTGGTTCTTTCTGCAGTTTTGTGTGCCTCAATTGTGATGCCAGATGATTCGGTGGTAATGCACTGTTAATGGCGGACTTATTCGAGGCCCTTGTACTGTCCCACTTTTAGGTTATAGTGAGCCTTGTGTACTAGGTCGAGTGAGTATTAGACCGGTTGGAATGAGCATGGTGTGAAAGGTACTTAGGGAGGTAGCCTTGTCGAATGTCGCATCTTCGGATCGAGCCTCTTCTCGGAGCCCAATCCTCTGCAATATCTGTTCCTTAGAAGTGGGTGTTATGCTTGTTATTACTGTGCTAGGTTGGAGTATTGGTTCTTGGTCTACTTATCCCATCTCTGGAGGCTAGTGGCTTTGGGTTTTGGCTGAGGGCGGGTTGTTTCTGGCGATCTTTGGGACTTTGGATAAGAGTGTATTAGACTGGATGGAATGGGCGTGGTGTGCAGGGTTGGGCCCTCTGTCGGATGCCGTCATCTCCGGATCGAGCCTCTTCTCGGTGCCTAGTTCCTCCGTTGTTGTTGTTCCACCCCTCCCCTCGATGCCAAGGTGCTTTGTAGATGTAATTATTAAGTGATGGTTATCATTTGGTCATTTCTGACCGTGACTATTTTATTTTATTTCCTAGCCTGGCGGGTTGTGCCAGGTAGTAGTTCGCTTTCATATTATTACTGCTTGTATCATACCCCGTTGTACTATCCTTCCGATTAGATGGATAGTGCTACGGGGGTATGATCTCAACACATATGACAATTCTGTTATCTTATTTACTCTACCATACTCTCCATCCGGGTTGTGCATGGGTTATCGCACTTTTTTCAATCTTGTTTATTTTTCCTTTTCTTTTCCTCCTAGGGTATACCCCTTGTAGGCTGTATATTCGGTTAACCTTTTTTAATTTCAAACTAATTTATCCACACAAAAAACAATCGTAATAATATGTCAGCATATGGAGGGGTATTGAATGAAAAATAGGACGGAAATTATGTATAAAGGTGAAAAAAGGTTCGCTTTTTAAGTTTCACTTTTCCTGAACAGTTTAAAAACCATATTCGTACGTAGCGGATCTACAAGGTATTTTCAAATCGCTCGTTCGTCTTGGCATTAAGTAAACTAGAGGTTGGGACATACGCGATGTGTGTGCAAGTTGAATTTGTACAAAATTTGCAAACGCATCCGACTTGCACATGGATTTTGATTGATTTTTCACAAATTTTGTACAAATCCAACTTGTACACACGAGTGTCTCGGCCTCTAGTTGAAATAAAAGCAAAATTCGTTTGGTTTCGAACCCTAATCTACACTATTCTAGGGGACAAAGGAGGGAAATGGGGCTTATGGGGATCGAACCCTCCTCATATGCATAGGGGTATGTAAGAGAGGCCAATTGCACTTCACTCCACTTGCAACTACCAATTTCAATCACTAACTAAAAACAATTTCACAATGAATGCCGTCATCTAATGACTGCAATTATAAAGATAAATTTTTCCTCCTTGTGAAGTTCAAAGAAAACAAAAGGCAATTAAAACAAATAAGAAAAGAGGAAAGAAAGGAAACCTCTTAGACTTAGGAGACATGTGTGCATGGCGCATTAGAGAACAGATGTGGGGAACTGTGTTTTTCTTCTTCCTGTTGGAGTTCATCATTCGTGCAGAGAGAGGAGGAAGTTTTCCTCCAAACAGATTACTTGACAGAACCGTGGGTGTGGCAGTTGAGGGGAAACGTGGGGTAGGCAGTTGTGGAAAGATAATTTTACAGTCTAGCCTAACAGTTATTTTCCCATAGTTAACTGTGTTGAGTTGCATTTTTTTTTGGAGGGCATTTATGGAAAACGAAAATATATGACGGGGTTTCAAAAAAGGAGACACCAAACTGGTGCTCTCCCTTTATACGGAGTACTAGAGGCTGGGGCACACGCGATGCGTGTGCAAGTCGGATTTTCACAACGTTTGTGAAAATTTGATGAAAAAAAAGTGGGAAGCGTTTTTACAAAAATGTAGTGAAAATCTGACTTGCACACGCATCGCGTGTGCCCCAGCCTCTAGTATTAACTTATTGTGATAGTAAACAACAATTAAATTCTCAAAAAATCAATCATATACTGTGGTGATAATTAACATGTATATACATATCTGTACATTACCATGCTAATCGCCACTATTTTGCTAACGTCGTTGCCGCCACCGATTTTGCCACGATCTAATACCTAAGTACTCTTCAATAAGATTTCGTAAATCAATCGTGTTAGCTCTCACAGAGAACATCCATTTTGAACAATAGATGCCTATCTTTACTATCCGCATGTGTTTGTCGACGACGACTTGTCATTTCCGTTGTATTGAGACCTACGGATATGTAACACATTCGAGCTTTGTTCATCTCTACGATATGCTTAAGACATGGAAACATGACAAATTGGAACATGAAAATACCCTAAGATACCTGATGGAGGGCGATGCCTTGATGATCGAATTCGTCTTGGGACATTATTCAGAAAGTTCAACGTGTATCCTCCTGTTTGAAGTATGCAAGTTATCAGTAAGATTAGAAGTTTATTTGGCAATGAAAATTGAGAAAAATAACTGTAATTTTTTCTTTACGAACTTGGGTGGTGTCGTCGTTGGTTGTAGTTTGATCGTCGTCGTGCCAATTGTTGTTGACGTTGGTTATAAAAAAAAATAAGGCAAAATCATAAGAAAATAATTTATATGAGCACTAACACAATCATCTCAAAATGAGAAGATTATTTAGATCTGATAATGATAGAATTAAGAATTCTGAATTAGTGGAATATGCTAATGTGCAAGAACAATTGAATCACTGGACAATTCCTCCAGTGCGTCCATCAACAATTTATGGACGAGGAACTTTTGAATTTAGAAGTACCTTGGCAATCAAATCCAAGGAAAAAACAGAAAGCATAGAGCTTAATGATAAGATAATTAATCTTCTAGATAGAAGTGATCTCTTAGCTGTAGACACCTCCCAAACGGGGCATCGCCATACAGATTGATCACGTTTGTTTGCTCGATTGGTTGCTTGCTTCGTAAACCAAAATCATGGACATTCCCATGGCTAGGAACATCGCCACATGATAGCGGTTATTATCAAAACAGAGCCGCCACCCAGTTTATTAAAACTGGGAAAATAGACAGAGATTCTGGACGCGGGAGCCAAAAGTACAAAAAGGGGAAGGTGTTAGGCACCCCTCTTTGCCCAGTCGTGAGACTGGCCCATAATCATTCAACATAAGACATGTAGATGCTTCATTTAATTCTAACACATAGTCTGTTTATTTATTCCTTTAAACAGTAAGTGAAGTGAGCCAATGCGATAAGTAAAGCATGCGTCAGAAAGCAAAACAAAACAAACTGTCCCAGGGAGATGGATCCCGCGGCCGGTGAATTGATGTCACGGCCGAGGGATCCTCCTGGTTTGATGTACCGACCGAGGGATCGAAGTCCCGGTCGGTGTTCTTCCTCACACCAGACTATACGATTAACAAATAATCAAAACGATACGGTTAGTCAGAAATACAGTAAATAAGACAAACCAGAGGCCATTGGGCCTCACCACCTTGATCCCTCAGTTGCTTGATTGCTTCGGATTGGATGTGATTGACTGATTGCTTGATTGAAAACCCTAGGGTTAGGGTTTGAACTTTAGGTGTGATCGCCGGATTGACGGCTGCCTTCGGGAGGTTAGGGCTTTTGAGGAGTGGGTTTGAGAGAGTATTTGTGCAGAGTTTCGAGGCTTGAGAGAGTGTATACTCTGATGAATTTCGTGTGTATATTTTCGAAGTCCAAAGGCCCTTTATATAGGCAATTGGTGACTCACTCCGGCCAATCAAATGTCACGATTGCAATTGCAATTGCAATGCACCTCTAACTCTACATCGTAATCTCTGAGCGTAGCCCGAACGCATCGGGAAGGAAGTGTAGTTGGATCAAACGTCTGACAGAACACGTTCCAGAGTCTGGAAAAAGGTTGATCTGGCGGCCGAGTAAAGGATATCACGGCCGAGTAATGGATGTCTCGGCCGAAGGATAGATCTTGCGGCCGAGGGATTGATCTCTCAGGGAGATTTTGTTAGCAACAGGTTGCTCGGGTGAGGAAATGATGTTAGGGCCGTGGGATCGATGTCACGGCCGACAGATGGATTCTCCTAGGCTTCTGTATTTCTGTCTGAAAGGCTGTATGGCTCTGAATTGGGTCCTCTAAGTGGCTCAAAGTTCTTATCGAAAGTCCTAAGGTTCTCAAGGAAGCAATCAGCAATCACTGTATCCATTTCATCATCGGGATGGTCCCAAGGTGGGACTTAAAATAATCGTTAGGCCAAATTGGGGTGTCTACAGATGCCCCTCTTTGACTGAACTCAGACTGATCGCGAGACATGTTTGAGTAAGAATCAAAGCTGTAAAAAGCAACTCAATTTGGTCCAACCACTATTCCAAGGGGTTTTTGAAAAAAGGTTTTGTTATGGTCCGGCCGGGAGGCTGCCTACGTATTCCACAAAGGAAATTCAGACCAACCGTAGTTCGGGTGAAAAAGGTTTTGTTATGGTCGGGCCGGGAGGCTGCCTACGTATTCCACAAGGGAAATTCAGACCAATCGTAGTTCGGGCAAAAAAGAAAAATAAAAGTTTGGAGGGTTAGAGACAGAAGACGTACCTTAGGGCTTAAGAAGCCGTAGTGTGACGTACCTAGACTGAGCCAGGTTTTTGGCGAAAAGTAGTGGAAGGAGCGTGGGGCTGCCGGGAAGTTTTTGCGGAGAGCTTCCTTAGTATTTTGGGGTAGATCAGTACACGGCAGGTGCGTTTGCTTTTCTTGATCATCCTTACTTTGACTGAAAGGAGCTCGGTAGAGTAGCCTATCCTTGCGAATGAGCTGGAAGGAATTGATGTAATGGGGTGGAATCCAAACCATCTGCTGGGATGAGTTGGATGCCGGTTTGTTTTGAGATATGGGGGGCGCAGGGCCAGTAACTAGAGCACGGAGCTTTGAAGATGAAGGAACAGAGGCACGGAGCCGGTTGTAGTCATGAGGCGAGAGCCTGGAGAGTGATGGAATCGAGGCGTGGAGCCTGTTGCAGTCTTGAGGCGAGGACCTGAGGAGATTGGATTGATAGGACCGAAGCGCGGAGCTGGTATTGATCACAAGGCGAGAGCCTGAGGTGATTAGATTGAGGCGTGGAGCCTGCTGTGGTTTATGAGGCAAGGGCCTGAGGTTGTCGGAGCTTAGAGCTTGATGTGATTTGAACCGAAGCGTAGAGCTGGTTGCATTCTGATGATCTGTGCACAGAGCTTTTCCATCATAAGTGTTGGCGTAGAGCCAAAGGATCGAGGCGCTGAACCGATCAATAAAACCGAGGCGTAGAGCCGGTTGATTGCAGGGTTGACCTGTTTCATGAGAGATATGCAGAGTGTATATGTGTGATGATGGTTGTTAGATGTGAATAGATATGATGATGCAGACTCGATGTGCAATTGATGCAATATGTGCACGGGTCCGTGCGTGTGTGTCCGTTTTTAAGCTTAGAGCTTCTATCAAGTTCCAGACTTGAGCATTCAGAGCGTAGAGCTCGAGCATTCGGACGGCAGAATCCGAGCATTCAAAGTACAGGCTTTGAGCGTCCAGTACGCAGTGGTTGGGCATCCAAGCGTAGAGCTTGAGCATTCAAGTGTATAACCTGAGCATCCAGTACACAGTGGTTGGGCATCCAAGCGTAGAGCTTGAACATTCAAAATGTTAGATTTTGAGCATTCAGGCGTAGAGCCTGAGAATAGATGTCTTGATTGTTGGGGCGGCGTAGAGCCTGTTGCTCGTTTACGGCTTCGAGCCAGTTGAGACAATGGGCTTAGAGCCGCTGAGTTGTAATAGCGAGCGTAGAGCTACTGAATCGAGGGCTTAGAGCCGCTGAGATGGTTGTTACAGCTTCGAGCCAGTTTGGCGAATTCGGTAATGGGCTTAGAGTCGCTGAGTTGTGATAGCGAGCGTAGAGCTGCTGAGTCGAGGGCTTAGAGCCGCTGGGTGAATGAATACGGGCGTAGAGCCGCTGGATTGGTTGTTACGGCTTCGAGCCAGTTGAGATAGTGGGCGTAGAGCCGCTGAGATGATGGGCTTCGAGCCTGCTGAGTTGATAGGCCCTGGGGCCGCTGAGTTGGTGAATATGGGCACGGAGCTGCTTATTTCTTTGGTAGTGGATATGGGCACAGAGCCGCTGGGTGTTTTGACTTGCTTCGGCCAGCAGTTTGTGGAGAGAGAATTTCGATGCTTGGGCATGCCCCCAAGGCTAGTTTTGATCACGTTGTACTGGCTCGGGGGGGTGCCCCCAAGGCTACTTAGTTGGTTGAAGACTTAGGAGTCCGTGATTGCTTAAGTTAGTGCCCTGAGCAAGATCCACTGGGGCTGAAGAAAATTGATTGGAGGGCCAGGAGATCGATCTCCCGGCCGAAGGATTGATATCTCGGCCGATTGATTGATTACTCGGCCGCTTAATCGGTTCATTTCCAGGGGCCTATAAAAGGCCACGGCCTCAGCCGTTTCATTTCATTTCTCTTTTTCCCCACTTTTCCTCTTCGTCCGAGAAAACTTCGTTGAGAACTCCTCTCGTCCTTCTCTTGGTTTTTGTCAGCTCCGAGCCATGGATGGCGTGCGGCTGGTGATCGCGGAGGGATTTCGCGACGTTCTTGGTCTTGTCTTGATGCTTGATTAGGTGCCCTTGCATGGGTGGCTTGCTTCCGTGACGCGGAGCTCCTGGGGTGGCGGCGGTGCGCGGTATGGTGATTTTTCTGGGCCATGTGGTGATTCTTTTGAGCCACGTGGTGTCTCTTCTACACCGTAGTACTCCTCCGGTATACACTGCCCCAGGGGTGTCCTCTTTTTTTAGTTTCTTTGCAGCAGGCCTCTGGTGTTTAAACCACCAGAGGGTTCGGCTCCTCCTCTCTTTCCTCTTTTTGTTTTTCTGTTCCTCTTCCTGCATAGGTTAGTTCGAAAGGAAATCGATGTATAGCTTGTTTAGGAAATGTGGGATGATCCACCTTGTGATGTAAAAAGCTTTTGTTATATGAAGCAAAAACCTTTTTGCTCTGCTTGTGATTGTGTATATTTACGTTGTTTGTACGCAATAACTTGTTAATCCAGTGAAACAAACTGAACCGCGGAAACAGTCTGTAAAACAGCCGTTCTGGCGGCCGATCTAATGATTACGCGGCCGAGGCTTTGATCTGGCGGCCGAAGGATCATTTTGTTTGCTTGGGTTTGACTTGCAGTCAACCCTGATTTTTACGGGCCGATGGATAGATCCTACGGCCGTCATATCGAAGTGTCGGCCGAGAGACCGACTGAAATTCCGAGGATTAAGAATCCGATTCCGATTCGAACTAAGACTCGACTTAGTTCTATAAATATGCGTTCTACGAACCCGATAGCATTGTCAGTAGCAGTTCTTTGCACATGGCACAACCAGTCCTTGATCAGTGGTTGGATTCCTTTAATGGCCTTGACCGTTTACACTTTAAGTCCTTTGGCATGGACTTTCTATTCTCCCTTCGTCAAATTCCTGTGAATTTTGCCTTCCTTAGGGCAGCCACTAGCTTGTGGGACCCTGCTTTTCACGTCTTTCGATTTAGGAAAGAGGAATTGTGTCCTACTATCGAGGAGTTTGCGGCCATCATGGGTCATTCGGACAGAGAAGGGTTTTGTTGTCCCTAATCCTTTGTTCAACCGAGGTGATCTCCTGAAGGATTTACTCCAAGTTCAGAAACATGAAGTTAAATTCTTCCTAGTGAAGGGAAGGTTGGAGATTCTGCAACTTATTCAGCGTTTTGGTACAGCTGAGGCTCATCGTCAAGTTTCCCTACAGAAGGCGTGCTTTCATGCGTTGTGCATTTGTCTCCTTCATTATTATTTGCTTGGCCCTTCCTCTGGCCATGCTGATCCCGTGTTGCTTAAACTTGCTCAACAGATTGGAAACCGTGTGGGTTTCTGTAGAGACTCGCAAATTTGTTTTAATTCCGGAAATCGTTTATTTCGTCAATTAGTTGTATTGCTAGTAAAATCGCTCGTATGTTGTGGGGGTGTACGGAGATACGTATCCGGGTGTGTATCGGACTCTCATAGAATAGTAAAATGTTAGTTTTGATGTTGCAACGATGTTTGGAAGTGTTGGTACCAAGTCAGGTTCGTTTCGGTGTCCGTTGGAAAATTCTCTTTTTTCTGCCCTGCATGAACCGGTACAGCCTTTTCCCCATACCGGTACATGGCGTCCAGAAGTTGTGGTTTTTGACAGTTTGAAGGTTCATGAACCGGTACAGCCTTTTCCCCGTACCGGTACATGATGCGTTTTCTGCAGATTTTCAACACGCTCTTTGGATCACTATAAATACACCCTTATGTCATTTCTCACACCCATGGGCCACGAAATTAGATCTCAAAACCCTCTCTCACCTACCCAACTCTAATCTCACTCAAATCTCTTGATTTCTACCTCAAATCATCAAGATCCAAAGGATTCCTACCTCAAATTCGCACGATTCTCGCATTTGGTGAACAATGGGTAAGTCTTGTGTTCTTACTCATACTTTTAGGCTCTCAATCACGTTTTTCTCTCTCTCCTCTCAATCACTTGTTAATCCTTGCTTGTTTATCTTGTTTTTGGGTTTCATTTACCCTAGATCTTGTAGCAAAACTTGGGAGGAGCTTGTTCTTGGAAGATTAGGGCTAAATCCACTTGGTGGACTTAGGGTTTTGCTCAAAACCCATTGTGGTAGGGATTTCTTACTCTTGTTATGCGTTTATGTGAAGTTTATGTACCTAGATCGTGTTTTGTTTCGTGCTTGAGGTTGGGTTTTACGTTTCGGTCGAATCTGGGAATTTCAGCCCGTTTTTAGGTTTCAGCCCAACTTTGAACAGCCATAACTTCCTCGTCCGATGTCCGTTTCATGAAAATTTTATATCGATTCGAAGGTCTTGAAGTTAGCTTTCGTTTGCCACCAGAATCACCTTTAAACTCTTAGTACACTGAAAGTTATGACCATTTGAGTAGAGGTGTGTCAGTCGGTCGATGTTTGCGGCTACTCCTAAGGTTATTTTGGTTCCGTGTTATGACTCCCTATATGATTAGAATATGTTTAAGTCACTCTTGAGTATGGTTGCTTGTGTCCTAATGGCTCGTTATTCGATCTTGTCTCTTAGCACTCATTAGAGTATAATATTAGTTTCGTTGGTTGGAGAATATACCGTAAGGTTGATTGGAGCACCGTGGGCTATAAGGGGATAAGTGGTGAATGTTACGAGTAGACGTGAGTTTGTCTAGTGATCCTATGGGTGGTATTGTGACTCGTGTCCTCGTTCTCTATGTTTTCCGTTAGGAACCTAATGGGTGGTGTGTCGTAGAGTCTTTGTGGATTCGATACGTGACGTAGGGCGTCGTGATAGACTTTGATGAATAACGTGGGCTTAAAGTATTTATCAATGTGCATTGGGTGTGCTTATGAGTTTGGTATACATGGATAATGATGTAAGAACGACTGTGAGTTTGGAAAGTAATGTTCGCTTATATACGGATTGATAATGCTTTTACGTTTACGTGATTTGTGAATTCTGAATTGAGGGTCCTGCAACGCAAGGTGTGGTAATGCGGAGACTCTAGAGGGCCCGCAACGCAAGGTGTGGTAATGCGGAAACCCAGGTGGAGAGAATTCAATGTGACGCAAGGGGTGGTAACACAGTTGAATGTCTCACATGATTAAGAGAATCATGATTGACTCGGAAGTTTGTGTTGAGATTCGTATTGTTGGTTGATTGAGTTTGCGACTGTTGAGAAGGAAAATAAGTGGTTGATCCTATTAAGGTTTATTTTTTTAAAGAAAGAAATTCAAGTTTTGGAAAGAGGATTTTGGATAAAAATCCTCCGGTATTCTTGAGCGAATCAACGGATCCGGTATTTGGGCACAATTCAACGGACTTCGGCATTCAAGCTCGAATCAACGGAGCTTGACCTGTGATGGTCCTGAGTTTTCTCTAAATCGTTTTGGAAATCTAAAAGGAAAGTTTCATGAAATGAGACCCCTTGGTGGATGGTATGAAAAGAGGAAGTGGTTGTGGAATTCATTTGAAACGTTGTTATATGGTTGAACTATTGTTGTTGTTTGTTTGATTGATATGAGTCCTAATACTACTTCTAGTTGACATGTGGATAGTTATGGTTATCTCTAAGATGTCCGAAATCCCGAAGTCTAAATTTTGGTTGTTCATCTTGGTAACCCCTCTTGCTTCTTATGTTTGTTTGTTGAGTCTCACTCTCGTTGGGCCCATATTTCAATGCATTTTCTTATAACTTGAGTATGGAATTACCTACTGGGCTAGTGTAGCTCAACAAAATCCTTCTTTTCAGGTTTCAAAGCTAGGCGGTAGCTTCCATTGCATCATGTGGTCAATGTGGAAGATATTTTTGGAAGCTAATTTCATGAAGTACTTAATCGTCTTGTAATGACCCCCCTTTTGTTAAAAGTGATATTGTAGATTGAGAACCTCTGAATCTAGTTGACTAAACCGTTTGTAAGTTTAAAGAAAACTCGTTTGTACTCGTACTTAAGTTTAACTTTAGGCCGGTGTGCCAAGTTGTACTTTGTTTAATCTTGGGGACTCGATTTGTAAATTAAACAGGTGGACGACTCTTTTGGGTATTATTTATGATACGCTAGAGACTTTCATTTAAAAAGGATTGTTTATTTATGTTGAAAAATCGAGGGCGTGGCAGTTTCGCTGGCTTAGTATTGGCAGAGACCTTGATGGGTCTAGATGTGATGAAGGGTAGTCCTACAGCTCAGTTCTCAAGCAGTCCTTTGCTATTGCAGGTTCGCTCTTTTATTTGTTTATTTGTCAAGTTTATCTTTTCACTCATCACTCTTTTGTTTTGACTCACGTATTCTCTCAACTCACAATTTTCCCTTGTTCTCTAGGTGTGGTTGTTTGAGAAGCTGAAGGTATGGGATGTGCCAGAGCGACTTCCTTATAATCCAGACCAATGCACGGAGCGTCACATGATTAAACAGTTCCCAACCGAGGCTGCTTGGGAAGCATGGATGAAGACTTGCAGAGGTGATCCTGGGTGACCCTGAGTACACGGTCTCTAAGGTCCATGATGCCAGCTTCCGTCATAATATGCTGCGTCTTTGGCCAAATAGAGTGATGCAAGAGGTTGCTGAGAACTTCGTTGTCAAGCTATCGGGTTCTTACAAACGCTGGTTGAAGAAAAACCTTTTGGAGGATAGTAGTGCAAAGAGAAGGAAGATCTAGGGATTGACGCTTTGCTTATGTTTTTCAAAAGATGTTTGTTTGATTCTAACTTTCATGGATTAAGAATTGTTTAGGTTTGCTTTGTCCTTTTCCTTTGGAAATAATAAAACATTTGGTCGTTTTATTTTAGAGATGTTATTGCCATGATTCGATAGTGAACATGCTTTAGGATAGACCTAGAAATTTTGGAAGTGATGATGATAGTAGTGGCCGGATCTCAAATTTAGAGATTGCCTACGTATTCCATAGAGGGAATCAGGCCATAAACGTAGTTCCAACAAAGGGGATTTGTTTTGTTTTTAGTTAGGGTCCACTCGGGTGTTTTCCTCTCCTTTTGTGCTCTAAATTTTGCCTAGAACCGCCCTTGCAGGTTTTCGATCTAGCGAGCGTTTTATTTATGCCTTAGTTTTTGCCTAAGCCGCCCTTGCGGGTTTTCGACCTAGCAGGCTGCTCTAATTTTTGCTTGGATCCGCCCACCCTTGTGGTTTTCGGTCCAACGAGCATCTCTCATGGGTAATACTTCCTCAGCTTGTCAATGTTGACTGGCGTTGCGAATTCCATTCCATCCAAGTCTGCAATGTATGCTGCTCCTCCAGAAAGTATGCGTTTGATAAGGTAGGGGCCTCCCCAGTTTGGTCTAAACTTGCCCCTTGGGTCTGAGACGTGGTGACGAATTGCTTTGAGCACCATGTCTCCTACCTTGACATCCCTAGGTTTCACCTTTTTGTTGAATGCTCGTGCAATGCGGCGTTGATACCCTTGTACATGGTATAACGCTCTCAGCCTCCTTTCATCTAGTATTGCCAACTCGTCGTGGCGATTTTGAACCCAGTCTTCTTCGATCATGCCAGTCTCAGCTAGAACCCTTAACGAAGGTAATTCCAGTTCGATAGGCAAGACAGCTTCCATTCCATAAACCAGAGAGTAGAGAGTGGCCCCAGTTGAAGTCCTTTCAGTTGTTCGATAACCCCATAGTGCCAGAGGTAGCATTTCTGGCCAGTCTGTGTAAGTGTCGGTAGTCTTCCGCAGAATCCTCTTGATATTCTTGTTTGCAGCCTCAACTGCTCCATTAGTTTGAGGTCGGTAAGTAGATAACCGATGATTCTGTATCCCAAATTTGGCGAAAAGCTTCTTTGTCGCCCCCTTGAAGTGCGATCCATTGTCACAGACGAACTCGTGAGGTACACCATATCGATAGATGATATTAGTGCGAATAAATTTGGTCACATGAGTAGCTTTGAGAGTAGCATAAGAAGCTGCTTCTACCCACTTGGTGAAGTAGTCAATGGCCACCAGAATGAACTGATGTTTGTATTTTCCCTTTAGATTTATGCTTCCAATGACGTCTATCCCCCAAGTGGAGAATGGCCAAGGGGATGTCATGCTATACAATTCCGTAGGGGGAATACGCATACGATCAGCGTGAGTTTGGCATTTGTAACATCGGCAGACATAATCAGCGCAGTCGGCCTCCATTGTAGTCCAGTAATATCCTTGACGTAGGATCTTCTTTGCCATCGTTGCCCCATTCATATGTGGCCCACAAATTCCTTCGTGTATTTCCTCCATTACCTTGCGGCTGTCCTCCGTTGTGACGCAAAGTTGACTTGGACCCAAATGTGCCCTTCGATATAATGCTCCTCCACAGATTACAAACCGGGCAGCAAACTTCCGCAGAGCCGTTTTGTCTTTCGAGGTAGCCTCGGATGGGTATTCTCCTTTTTCCAGGAATTCCTTCACGTCTTCGTACCATGGCTTGCCATCGTCTTCACCTTCCTCGGTAGAGGTGCATTCACATGCTGGTTTAACTTTTTGTTCGATCATGAGAGGCCGCATTGTGAATCCCAGGGGTATTTCGACCATAGATGCTAATGTTGCCAGTGCATCTGCAAATCTATTGCTCACTCGAGGAGTGTGTGTGAAGATAACGGAACCGAATTGTGGAATTAGATCTTCCAGCACAGAGTGATATAGCTTCAGTGTATCTTCCTTGACCTTCCAGTCTCCTCTGGCTTGAGATACCACCAGGTTTGAATCCCTAGTGTCTTCTACCCTTTTTGCCCCTAGCTCCAGGGCTGCCTCCATTCCAGCAATACAAGCCTCGTATTCAGCTTGGTTGTTAGTGACCTCAAACCTCAGTTTATATGACAAAGGGATGTGGGAGTCGTTTGGGGAAACTAGCAATACCCCTATGCCATATCCACATCGGTTTGATGCTCCATCAAAGTAAAGTTGCCAGGTGTCGTCTAAGAGACATAAGATGTCCTCGTCGGGGAACATGAAGTCCTCTGCCTCGGCCTCTGTCACAGGGTGATCTGCCAAGAATTCTGCCACAGCTCTTCCCTTTACTGATTTCCTTGTCATGTATTTGAGGTCGAATTCTGCTAGCAGCAATAACCACCTAGCTAGCTTTCCGATAAGTGCTGGCTTTTCGAAAGATACTTGATTGGGTCTAAACGAGAGACCAGCACCACCGGATGTGCTAACAGGTAGTACCTTAGTTTCTTTGTGGCCCATACTAGCCCCCAACAGGTTTTCTCGAGGGGAGTGTACCTTGTCTCATAATCCATCATTTTTTTGCTAAGGTAGTATATGGCGCACTCTACTTTGGCGTCGTTTTCTTGCGCTAGCATGCATCCCATGGATGTGTCTGTTACTAAGAGATACAGAATCAATGGCTTCCCAGGGATGGGCGGCGACAGTACAGGTGGATTCTGAAGATATTCTTTGATTGCCTCGAACGCTTGCTGACAGTCTTGGCTCCATTCAAAATCAGTACCTTTCTTCAGTAGCTTGAAAAGAGGTTCACAGGTGGTTGTGAGCTTGGAAATGAACCTGCTGATGAACTGTACCTTCCCCAAGAAGCTCCTTACTTCCTTCTCCGTCCTAGGCGGTGATATCTCCATGATAGCCTGTATCTTGGAAGGGTCTACCTCGATTCCTCTTTGAGTGATGAGGAATCCCAACATCTTTCCAGCTGTTACCCCAAAAGTGCATTTTTGAGGGTTAAGACATAGTTTGTAATTCCTAATCCTCTCAAAGAACTTTTGGAGTGCTCCATGGTGTCCTTCCCTTTCCTTTGATTTGACTATCATATCGTCGACATACACCTCGACCTCTTTGTGCATCATGTCGTGCAGCAGTGTTGTTGCCATCCTCTGGTAAGTGGCTCCAGCATTCTTCAACCCAAACGGCATCACTCGGTAACAGTAGGTTCCCCAAGGCGTAGTGAAGGTGGTTTTCTCTCTATCCTCAGGAGACATAAGGATTTGATTGTACCCAGAAAATCCATCCATGAAGGATAGCAATGCATGGCCTGCGGTGTTATCTACTAGCTCATCTATGTGAGGTAATGGGAAGTCATCCTTTGGACTGGCCTTGTTGAGATCTCGGAAATCTACGCAGACCCTGATTCCTCCAGTTTTCTTTGGTACTGGAACGATGTTAGCTACCCATTGTGGATATTCGATGACTATGAGAAAACCGGCGTTGATTTGTTTAGTGACTTCTTCTTTTATCTTTAGGACCCAATCAGGGCGCATACGTCTCAGTTTTTGTGTAACTGGTTTTGCATCAGGATGAAGGGGAATTTTATGCTGAACAATTTCAGGGTCTATTCCAGGCATGTCCTCTTAAGACCAGGCAAAAACATCTTTGTATTCTTTTAGCAAAAGGATTAGTTTTTCACTTTCTCGAAGGGATAGTGCGGCACCAATTTTAACCATTTTGGGCTCGTTTTCAGAGCCTATGTTTGCTGTGATTATTTCCTCAGAAAAAGGTTTAGCGTGCCTTTCTTCTTCTCTCTCGATGAATTCTAGAATTTCTTTTGGAATTTCTTCCTCAAAGTTTGGTTTGTCGGAATCCACACAATTGATCATAGGCAAAGTGAAATACTCTAAATCTTCCTTCTCATTGCTAAGATTATCAAAAGACATTTTAGAGTCGAACTCAAAGTAAATGTTATGCCTTGGTACTTTAACCAGGTTTTCCTCACTAGCCTTAGTAGTTTCAAAAGATGAAAAGCTTGACTCGGACTGAGTCGACTTGGAGTCGGAATCGGAATTAGAACTAAGATCAGAATTAGCGCTTTTCATTTTGTATTTCAGAGTGTGTTCCACGGTCCAGTTAGGGTAAGCCCCTTTTTCAGCATCCACAATCAGTTCAGAGCAGTCTTTTTCGTCACCAAGGTTGATCACCAGCACTTCACTGTCACCTTGATTCGCACTTTCATCATTGTCACCCTACAAGTCTTGGAGGGCTATTTGATTTGCTATCGCCGTTATCTCCTCCAATTGAGCTTCAATCTCTGCTTCGTCGCTGTTGTCGACTCGTCGTGTGCCAACAAAGCCCCACCAATTACCAAAGCTATCTGTGATGGGGTGGATCACCCTTATTTCATTGTTGGTGACCCCCTCATCAAAGAGTAGGTTCAGTGATATTTCGTCTAGTGGGTCATTGTCGACAGACTCTTCTTCCTTTGCCTCTTCAGTTTCGAGGTTGTTGACCTCGTCTATTGGCCAATAGTCGTCGGTAGGTGTATAGGGGTCATAAAAATAGATTGGAACCCTGCGAAGCCCTTCTTCTTCGATCAGGTCTTCTACTTCTTCCTCATAAACCGTTCCAGCGAACATGACATGGTTGTCTTCAATGATAGTCACCATAGGCTTTGGTTGATTTACTGGAGTGATGTATTCAGAGGGGTTGAAATCTTCAACAGCAAAGTGGAGCGGACCAGACAGCTTGGTGACAACTTGAAAGTGCGAATCAGACATGACCAGTGATGCAGTCATTTTTCTTGAAAAGGTTTTTGCTTTAGTTAGATTGATTAATCTTACCTACTGTTTATTTGACTTAGAGAGATTCCGAAGGTTTAACCTGCAAAAGAGAAACTTTACAACATACACATATATACAATGGGTGTGAGGAAGAACTCGGAAGTAAAATGCAAGTAGGTTCCTAGCCTGTAGGTTCCTGTTTTAGTTTGATAAGTTCTATGGCTTTCTAAAACATGCAAGGTTTTGGTAGTCTCAGGGTGCTCCGTTGTCAAAGGGCACCAATCCTCTCACCAGCCCATCATAGGCGGTGATTGGGTGATTTCCTTTTTGATATACCACTAGGTACGAGTGACTGTGGAGTTTGCTGGAACCCCCAACATAGCCCATGTCATGCCGGGATATCAGGTGAACTCAACGGGTTGCCCGCTCGATGCATATGATAAATGAATTAAACAAGGCATGCATTAGTCTTATGTTGAACTTTTTGGTTATGGCTCTCATATTCCCCAGTAGAGTCGCCAAAAACTGTAGACACCTCCCAAACGGGGCATCGCCATACAGATTGATCACGTTTGTTTGCTCGATTGGTTGCTTGCTTCGTAAACCAAAATCATGGACATTCTCATGGCTAGGAACATCGCCACATGATAGCGGTTATTATCAAAACAGAGTCGCCACCCAGTTTATTAAAATTGGGAAAATAGACAGAGATTCTGGACGCGGGAGCCAAAAGTACAATAAGGGGAAGGTGTTAGGCACCCCTCTTTGCCCAGTCGTGAGACTGGCCCATAATCATTCAACATAAGACATGTAGATGCTTCATTTAATTCTAACACATAGTCTGTTTATTTATTCCTTTAAACAGTAAGTGAAGTGAGCCAATGCGATAAGTAAAGCATGCGTCAGAAAGCAAAACAAAACAAACTGTCCCAGGGAGATGGATCTCGCGGCCGGTGAATTGATGTCACGGCCGAGGGATCCTCCTGGTTTGATGTACCGGCCGAGGGATCGAAGCCCCGGTCGGTGTTCTTCCTCACACCAGACAGAAAGATTAACAGATGATCAAAACGCTACGGTTAGTCAGAAATACAGTAAATAAGACAAACCAGAGGCCGTTGGGCCTCACCACCTTGATCCCTCAGTTGCTTGATTGCTTCGGATTGGATGTGATTGACTGATTGCTTGATTGAAAACCCTAGGGTTAGGGTTTGAACTTCAGGTGTGATCGCCGGATTGACGGCTGCCTTCGGGAGGTTAGGGCTTTTGAGGAGTGGGTTTGAGAGAGTATTTGTGTAGAGTTTCGAGGCTTGAGAAAGTGTATACTCTGATGAATTTCGTGTGTATATTTTCGGAGTCCAAAGGCCCTTTATATAGGCAATTGATGACTCACTCCGGCCAATCAAATGGCACGATTGCAATTGCAATTGCAATGCACCTCTAACTCTACGTCGTAATCTCTGAGCGTAGCCCGAATGCATCGGGAAGGTAGTGTAGTTGGATCAAACGTCTGACAGAACACGTTCTAGAGTCTGAAAAAAGGTTGATCTGGCGGTCGAGTAAAGGATATCACGACCGAGTAATGGATGTCTCGGCCGAAGGATAGATCTTGCGGCCGAGGGATTGATCTCTCAGGGAGATTTTGCTAGCAACAGGTTGCTTGGGTGAGGAAATGATGTTAGGGCCGTGGGATCGATGTCACGGCCGACAGATGGATTCTCCTAGACTTCTGTATTTCTGTCTGAAAGGCTGTATGGCTCTGAATTAGGTCCTCTAAGTGGCTCAAAGTTCTTACCGAAAGTCCTAAGGTTCTCAAGGAAGCAATCAGCAATCACTGTATCCATTTCATCATTGGGATGGTCCCAAGGTGGAACTTAAAATAATCGTTAGGCCAAATTGGGGTGTCTACATTAGCTCATATGCGAAATTACAATTATATCCATATTGGTTTAGTGCAAATTGCTCTTAAAGCATTAACTTTGTTAGGAATGGATACATGTCTCCAAGTTACTTTGAGAGATGGCAGGTGTAATAATTGTAGATCCTCAATAATAGGGGTAATAGAGACTAGTTTATGTCATGGTCCTGTATACTTTAATGCTTATCCTAATTTAACAATATCTTTGACAGATAGGAATATTGGTGAGGTCCTAAATTGCAGGATCCAAACTAGAGGTTATGGCTATTTACCAGGATCTGAGGTAATAGCTGAAATCTACAGGATTTATTATAAAGTAATGAATACTGTAAATCCTAGGGTTCGAAATTTATCATCCCCAGATCAAACGATCTTAATAGAAACCAATATGTTAACATCTAATATTGCAACCAATAGGTTGATCAATTGGGAAGAAATTACATTCCCTGAAAATTGGACCATTACTAATGCGGTCCCACCTAGGCCAATAATTAATCAAATTGAACAAATAGTTCAAGATAGTGAAGGAACTGTTTCCCTAAATTTTAGAAATTCTCAATCAGGAAGATTTCTACGGAGTAATAGTTCTAGGAGTAGTTTTTCTACTACTCAGATACCTTATAGAGTGAGTGTTCCTCCAACTAGTAGACACTCAACATCTGAAGTTCCAGAAACAATAGACCCAAGACCTGAGGATATAAATTTAGCAAGTATAAGAATATCCCAGAATCAGATTCCTCATGGAGTTTATAATGTTCCTCAAATAGTAGAATCACCTACTGCCAGTGAAATGAATTTCTCCATTAATGTCAATAATAGGGATTGAGATTAGACAAAATATTAATAAAGAATTTTGCCAACCTAAATATAAGGAATTTAGGGAATGGTATTTCTCAAAATATAATGAGAAACAACTACAAGATTTTAAAAGGAAATTTTATGAGTGGCTTGAGTATTCCAGAAAATAATCCCTTTTACCCAATGGTTTTATGGAAAATATTTCACTGAGTGTGATAGATCCATAAATGTAATACAAGACTATCATAGAAATTGGAAAAGTTCTATGACTGGAACTGTAATTAGGGCAGTTCATCCTCCTACTATTCCTTTAACTTTAGAAGGAAATTCAGAATCTGAACCATCTTTGGAAACTGCAGCGTTTATTAAACCAACAAATGCTGATTTAAATGGAAAATTGCATAAGCAAATTAACCATACTAATCTTCACTTAAATACTATTGGTGAACAATTGGTTAGAATAGAGGACCAAGTAACCCAATTAAGGGAAGATATTAAAAGTTTTCAATCTAGAGAAAAGGATGTAGAAATAATCTCTCCTTTAAATATTAGACCTCCTGTCTCAATATCAGGATTTAATTTAGCCAATCCCAATAAAAATTCTGATTTGGTTAAAGAATTACAAAAAAGACTAAAAGGTCTTTCCATTAATGTAATCACTGAAGAATTGGAAGACATGAATAATCAAGAAATTTTGGAATTAGAAAATTCCTTCCTTCAGAATGAAACTATTAATAAGATCCAATATCCATCCCAGAGACTTCCATACGCGGGAACTGATAGATATTACTACCCTAGACCTAGTCCTCAAGACATGCTTTTTGAGGAAGCTGATTTCCAAAGGCAAATGTCTTATAGTGGTAGGACCATTTATGAATGGAATATAGATGGAATGACTGAGTATCAGATTTTTGGAATAGTACATCAAATGATGATGTATAGCACAATCTGTGCACAAAATAGAAATAGTGATAGGGATATAGCTGGATGGATAACAGCTGGTTTCACTGGAATGATTAAAGGCTGGTGGGATAATATCCTTAGTCCCACTCAGCGCTTAGAAATTTTAAGTGCTGTAAAATTAGAAAATAATGAACCAAAGCAGGATGCTGTGTACACTTTAGTACAATCAATAATTCTCCACTTTGTGGGTCACTGGGATAACCAAAAAGAAAGAAGTAGAGAATTACTTCAAAATCTAAAATGTCCAACGCTAACTCATTTTCGTTGGTACAAAGATGTTTTCCTTGCTAAAGTTATGCAAAGAAACGATGCTAATAGTGAGCATTGGAAATCAAAATTTGTTGATGGTCTACCTCACTTCTTTGCTGGGAAAATAAGGAAAAAAATTAAGAGACCAAAATAATGGTACAACAATAATTTATGATAATTACACTTATGGTCAGTTAATATCCATAATTATCCAGGAAGGATTAACTCTGTGTAATGACATAAAATTACACAACCAGTTGAAAAAGCAACACTTAACTGGTAAGCAAGAATTGGGTCAGTTTTGTGACCAATTTGGTTATGATATGACTAAATACCCAAAGTCTAATACTAAAAAGAGTAGTAATAAGACTACTAGAAAAAATTCCAAAAGAAAATCTTATAATAATAAGAGGAATAAAACTGAGCAACCAAGCTCAAAAGAATCTACTTCTAAGAAACAGAAATCTAAAAAGAAATCCACTGCAAAATGTTTCAAGTGTGGCAAAATAGGACATTATGCCAATAAGTGTAAGACTAAGAAAAAGCTTAATGAGCTCCAAATGGATGAAGGGTTAAAACAACAGCTCTTTAAACTACTTCTGTAGAGACCCGTGTATATTTTATCGAACGTTAACATTTTATAAATGCATGATTAGTGGAAAAGGAAATGAAATATTGGTTTTATGTGATTTCGGGTCAAAGTGGTAGAATTGATTGTTGAGGGTTGCAAGAGTAATTGGTTGATTTTTGGGTATAAATAGGAGAGTGTGAGAGAGTATCACATTAAACCCCCTCCCTCTCCCCACCGGTTCCCCCTCTCTCTCACGCCTCTCACTCTCTCTCTTGCTCTCTCACCAAAATCACTCAAAAACCCACCAAAATAACCTTCAATCCTTCATCCTCTACGCGTATTGTGGTCCGTATCCCACCGGTTGGAGCTCGGTGGAGTCGTATCCCGCTCGAATCAAGGTTTTCGGAGAGCTAGGGCTCGTATCTTCTTGGGTTTCGTTCTTCGGCTTCAAGGTAGGGATTCTACCTCTCAATACATGTATTAGAAGTGTTTTCCTTGCCTTGAATCGGGTCTATAGTTGTTGTTGTCGTTGTTGTGGTTGAGCTGCTTGAAATCTGCAGAAAAACTGCTCGAAAGCCTCCCGTATCGATACGGCCCTTAACCCGTATCGATACGGAACAAACTGGACAGATTCGTAGTCATCCCGTATCGATACGGATTTTAGCCGTATCGATACAGTGGGCTTATCTCCAGATTTTCCTGTTTTGATCCGAAACCCATTGTTTTGACCCCCGATCACTTTCAACTCATTCTAAGTGCTTCTAAAACACTCCTTATCATTGTTGAACACCCTTGTTGAGCTCTTGTGCGTTCTTGGCACTTCCTTACTTTCGTTCGATGGAAATTGTCTTAGTTATCGTATGAACTTGAAATGGAACGAGACGTTATGAAATTTGAGACACGTAAAACTTTGTTGACACAACGCGTGAACACTCAAGGCCCATCGATGGGTGGGTGCTTGGCAGGGGATATCAGGGTCCCATAAATAGCCTGGCAGGAGCTAATGCTCGTATTGATTATTCAAGGCCCAACCTTCGAGGTGGGTGCTTGGCAGGGGATATCGGGGTCCCATGAATAGCCCGGCAGGAGCTTCGGCTCATGACACATAACGCGAGACGGTTTGGATAAGCGAGATATGGAAATGGTTAAAGGTTGAGGTGTATTCTGAATCTCATGGCTTGTTTGTCGGATTGTTGAACCATTTCGATTGTCAGTTGCTTGGGCTACCCTTTGTATATGTCGTATTATCACTTTCGCATTTCTCTTGCATATATTGTCTGTGTAGCATTTCTACTGGGCTAGTGTAGCTCAAGCCTTATTTCTTTTCAGGTATTAACCCTGGGCAGTAGCGAGCATGGTTGGAGTGCTTGGATGTTGGACACGTTTTGAAAAGCTAACGTTGTAGAGTTACTTAGGCATCTTTGTAGATTTCTTTTGAAGATGTATTTGTAACTCTCGTGATAATTCGATTGACTGTGGGATATTTTGTAAACTCTAAACTCTTGACCGTTGATGTTTAATCTGATTCGGGGCCGTCGTGCCTTTGATGTAATATTTGAAACTCTTGGATTTGGAGGGTGGTTATGGGAAGTTAATGATATTTTGGTATCGTACGGTTTAATGTGAGGTATTTGTTTAAGAAACTCTTTATATTTTTATGTCGAAAATGGAGGACGTGACAACTTCTTGATTCAAGCGAATCAGATTCTTCAAATGAAGAACCAGAGGATCAGGTGAATGATATATCTGATCAAGAAGAGGACACTTCTTCTGATTCAGAAGAGGAAGAAACCCCTAATAATTGCAATTGTAATAATCTTGAATGTTCAACTTCCAATAATTACTGGAAAGCAATAGTTGAGATGAATGGTCTCAGTATTAATGTTCTATCTGATAAACAACAAGGTTTATTAGATATCATAGATCAAATTGATGATCCTCAATTAAAAATAAAAATCATAGAAACGTGTATATCTTCTACTAAAGAAGAAGAAGAGGAAAATAAGCCTCAAATTCCTAATGAGACTTATAGTCTAAAAAATGTTTTAGACAGACTAGAACAGGTTGATAATTATAAGCCTGTTACGATTCCTGATCTTAAGGGCGAAATAAACACTTTGAAAATAGAAATAAAAATGTTAAAAACATTTCAAAATAAGGCTACCCAAGAAATAAATGAGATGAATCAGAAGATAGTTTCTTTGGAAAAGAAAGGTAGCATAGAACATACTGAAGAGTCTAATGACTATTTGAATCTAATCAACAAAGTGGTTTACCAAAAATGGCATGTTAGGGTAAACCTGGTTATTCAAAAGGAATATACTATCAACAATATAATTGCTTTGGTTGATAGTGGAGCTGATATGAATTGCATTCCTAATAAGAAGGACTTATATAAACTCCTCAATGAGGTTTTAATGTGGATAAGATATCCCATTCCTAATAAGAAGGACTTATTAGATAGGCTTAATAAGGCAGCTATCTTTTCCAAATTTGATTTAAAATCAGGATATTGGCATATTCAAATTGAGGAATCTGACAGATATAAAACTGCATTTACTGTACCTTTTGGTCACTTTGAATGGAATGTAATGCCTTTTGGCCTGAAGAATGCACCTTCAAAATTCCAGAATATTATGAATGATATTTTCTATCCATATGCTGAATTTGCAATTTGCTATATGTAGACACCTCCCAAACGGGGCATCGCCATACAGATTGATCATGGATTGCTCGATTGGTTGCTTGCTTCATAAACCAAAATCATAGACATTCCCATGGCTAGGAACATCGCCACACGATAGTGGTTATCATCAAAACAGAGTCGCCACCTAGTTTATTAAAACTGGACAGAGATTCCGGGTACGGGAGCCAGGAGTACAATAAGGGGAAGGTGTTAGGCACCCCTCTTTGCCCAGTCGTGAGACTGGCCCATAGTTATTCAACATAAGACATGTACATGCTTTATTCAACTCTAACACATAGTATGTTTAATTAAGCCTTCAACAGTGAATAAGGTGAGCCAGGATTGTAATTGAAAGCATGCATCGAAATAAGCAGAATAAAGCCCAAGAAAATCGATCTCTCGGCCGGTGAATGGATTTCACGGCCGAGAAATCCCACTGGATCATGATGGATCGAAGATCCAACCGATGTTCTTCCTCACAGCAGACAGATTTAACAGATAATCAAAACACTATGATTAATGCATAAAAACGTAAAAGAGATCAAACCATAGGCCCTTGGGCCTCACCACCTTGATCCCTCGGTTGCTTGATTGCTTCGGATTTGATTGTGATTGACTGATTACTTCTCGAAAAACCCTAGGGTTAGGGTTTGAACTTCGGGGTTTGATCGTCGGATTGATGAGTGCCTTCGGAAGGTTAGGGCTTCTATAGAGGGAGTATGTGAGATGATTTCTGCAGAGCTTGGAGGTATGAGATGGAGAAATTGAATGTTAATTTCGGAACCCAAAGGTTCCTTTATATAGGCACCGGATGACTCACTCCAACCAATCACAATGAACGATTAAAATTGGAGATATATAGTGATTATAACACTTAATGGCAATCCTCTGTCGTAGCCCGAAAGCAAAGGGATTTGGCAGCTATTGTTTGGTGAACGGATCAAACGTTTGACAGAACGTTCGGCGGCTGAGCCATCGATCCGGCGGCCGAGGAATGGATCTGGCGGCCAGGAATGGATCTGACGGCCGAGGAATGGATCTGGCGGCCAGGAAGGATTTGACGATATGGCGGCCGAGGAATAGATCTGGGAGGAATCGATCTTACGGCCGAGGATTGATCTCTCGGGGAGATTTTCTAGCAACAGTTGCTCGGGTGAGGAAATGATGTTAAGGCCGTGAGATCGATGTTACGGCCGATAGATGGATTCTCAGGCTTCTGTATTTTTTGTCAAAGGCTGTATGGCTTTGAATTGGGTCCTCTAAGTGGCTCAAAGTTCTTACCGAAAGTCCTAAGGTTCTCAAGGAAGCAATCAGCAATCACTGTATCCATTTCATCATCGGGATTGTCCCGAGGTGGGACTTGAAATAATCGTTAGGCCAAATTGGGGTGTCTACAGATGCCCCTCTTTGAACTCAGACGGATCGCGAGACATGTTTGAGTAAGAGTCAAAGCTGTAAAAGCAACTCAATTTGGTCCAACCACTATCCCAAGGGGTTTTTTTGAAAAAGGTTTTGTTATGGTCGGGCCGAGACGCCTACGTATTCCACAAGGGAAATTCGACCAATCGTAGTTCGAGCAATAAAGAAAAATAAAAGTTCGGAGGGTTAGAAACAGAAGACGTCTTAGGGCTTAAAAGCCGTAGTGTGACATACCTAGGACTGAGCCAGAGTTTTGGCGAAGAGTAGTTGAGGGAGCTGCCGGGGAGTTTTTTGCGGAGAGCTTCCTTAGTATTTTGGGGTAGATCGACACACGGCAGGTGCGTTTGCTTTTCTTGATCATCCTTACTTTGGTGAAAGGAGCTCGGTAGAATAGCCTATCCTTGCGAATCAGCTTGATGGAATTGATGTAATTTGGGTGGAATCCAAGTCATCTACTGAGGATGATCGGATGCTGTTTTTGAGATATGGCGGTGCAAGGGCAAATAGAGCATGGAGCGTTGGAAATGAAGGAACGGAGGAGCCGGTTGGAGGAGCTTGATTGAACCGAGGCATAAAGTCGGTTGCATTCTTGGTCTGTGCCCGGAGCTTTCTCATCATAAGTTTTGACATAGAGTCAAAGGATCGAATTGGGCCGATCAATAAAATCGAGGCGTAGAGCCGGTTGATTTCAGGATTTGACCTGTTTCATGAATAAGAAATATGCATAGTGTGTATATGATGATAGTGGGTTAGATATGAGCAGATATGATGATGCGACTCGATGATAACAATGGTGATGCAATTGATGCTTATGTGCACGGGCCCGTGCGTGTGTTTGATTTAAGCATAAAGCTTCTTTCAAGTTCCGGACTTGAGCATTCGGAGCATAGAGCTCGAGCATTCAGAGGGTAAAGTCCGAGCATTCAAAGTACAGGCTTTGGGCATCCAGTACGCAGTGGTTGGGCATTCAAACGTAGAGCTTGAGCATTCAAGGTATAAACCTTAAGCATTCGAACATAGAGTTCGAGCATCCAGTACGCAGTGGTTGGGCATTCAAACGTAGAGCTTGCGCATTCAAGTGTAGAACTTGAGCATCCAGTACACAGTGGTTGGGCATTCGAAGGGCTTCGAGCATCCAAAGTGTAGAACTTTGAGCATTCAAACATGGAGCTTGAGAATAGATATCTTGCTGAGTAGTGAGTTTGTAGAATTGCTGAGTTGTTGAGTATTCCATCTTCCATCTTCCACGGGGTTTGATTTGTTCCTCATGCTTGGAATTCTTCCAAGGCTAGTTTCCACACGCTCGGGATTGCCCCCAAGGCTAGATTCCACATGCTCGGGACTGTCCCCAAGGCTAGTTCTGAGTATGCTCGGGATTGCCCCCAAGGCTAGTTCTTGAGTATGCTCGGGATTGCCCCCAAGGCTAGTTCTTGAGTATGCTCGGGATTGCCCCCAAGGCTAGTTTTTTGAGTATGCTCGGGATCGTCCCCATGGCTAGATTCCACATGCTCGGGATTGTCCCCAAGGCTAGTTCTTGACCATATTCCACTTTGACTTCGTTGACTTGTTGACACAAAGTGCCATAAGGTTTGTTAAATGCTTCCGTGATTAATGTCTTCAGAGATTTCCATCGTCTTTGCTGACAAGATGATCCTCATGCACGCTTAGGAGATTTCCTTCGCCTCCTAATTTCAACCTTGTTAAGCAGACTTTCAACTCCCCTACTGAAGGGATGCTTTCCGAAGTGTGCGCTGGGCCAGAACTGCATAAATGTGCATTAAGTGGGAGTCACAGGATTGCTTCACCGGCCTGGAAGTGGTGAGGCTGCTTATCTTCAAGATGTGAGCTCGGGGTAGCTACAGAGCTGTTGAATGACTAGTAGGCACGAGGCTATTGAGGTGAGTGCAGAGCTGTTTGAGTGACTAGGGCTGCTGAGTATGAGTATAGAGTGGCTGGTAGTGATAGTGAACTTAGAGTTGTTGATAATTACTTGAACTCAAAGCCGTTGGAGGAGTGAATACGGAGCTGATGAGCGACTTGGGCACAAGGCTGCTGAATGTAAAAGGGGCTATTGAGTGATCATGATGGCGAGCACAGGGCCACTGAGTGGGCTTAGAGCTGCTGAGCCTAAAGCTGCTAGGTGATAGTGAGCATAAGCATAGAGCTGCTGAGTTTCCGAAGTTGAGTGACCTGAGTATGGAGCTTTTGAGCACGGGGTGCTACTGAGGTGGGGGAGCCATTGACATGTTTTGATGGTAGCGAGCATGTATGCGAGATAATAAGTCGGGTGCTGGCAGATTGAGCTCGTTGAGAGGAGTCGTGGAGATCGGACTGCGAGCGCAAGGCGAACAGCATAGAATTGCTCGTGAGCTTATGAAACCCAACAAGGTCGTGAATATGACAAGGCATGCGTACGGTGCTCGAAGAGCAAGTGTGAGGCTTCCGAGTTATGAAGGCAAAGCTATGCTGATGCAAAGTAAGGAGCTATGGGGATGTGAAGTGCGAAGCCACTTTAATCGTTGATATGGTGCCAATTGTAGAGTTTGCCGAGGCTATCTTTCAGCTTTTTGACTTGGCTCTGTCAATTATAGATACCAAGCTTGGTATGGTCGGTTCAAGGACCGAAATCCGAGGAGAATCCTGCAATCCATATTTGAATAGTTTAGAAAAATAGCAATGGATAGGAAAACAACATGCAATAGGCTTGGGATCGACCACGGGCCGAAACCCTTTTATGCTGACTGCTAGGGGCAGGACCATCACTTTTAAAGAACCCTAGTTCAAGAGCTTGAACGATTTTGGGTGACATAGATTGCAATGCAATACATAGGCATGTTAATTTGAGTATTTAAAAAGAAATGCAAGCCCCCTGTTTAGGCCATGAATGCTTGACCCTAGCTCAATCGTGCATGATGACAATGATCTACTTGCCCCTAGCATAGAAACATGCGATGTGAATAACAATGAACGTGGGTGCAATGTTTCCATTCGTAAGAGTTCTTGGCATGCCCTTGACAGTGCTGTGTGACAGCATTCCACAAAAGAGTTGAGGTGTTCCCCCAGGATATGACGCTTCTCAGGCTGAGCTTTTTTTCAAGTGTGTTGGCAGGGAGGTAGACTTTACAATGCATCCCTTTATTGCCCTTTATTCCTTGATGGCCATGATGCCTTGATGAACCTGCCTTGTTTGAGCATAAGAACACCTCATACTTGGGGTTAGATCGTGCAACCAAGACAACTAATTTTGCTAAGCAAACATAAGGATGTACACATGAAATACTAGGTGCAAAAGACAGGGTGATGATGATATGCATGTGAACCCGCAATGCATTCCGGACATCTCAACTTTTGCGTATTTGGTAAAATGCTTCCCCTTGCTTATACTAGCCAGGTGTTTTGAAAGACCGCAATGCCCTAGCAGTACTACTGAAAACATAGTTTGGTCAAGGAACCATATTGCTGCACCCTTCATGAAATGAGAGACCCATGTTATTTCCTCAGAAATTTGCAAAAAGGTGACTGCGCTTGCATTTGCTATGTTAAGAATGCTTAGGTTAAAACCATCTTCGAAAGCTTTTCCTCGAGGATTTCAAGGTCATATCATTCCATCCATGTTCCACACTCACGTCATTCAATCGTCAAAGGACGTAGAACTGTTTTGCAAACCTATGCCCCTAGTCAATTAGGTGAGTTTGTTGCTTTCGAGCTTGATTTGGTTGACTTGAGTTGGATTGATAAGCACCTACTGAGACCCACACAAGAGGTTGGATACTTTTGAGAGAAGTGCATAAAGGGGAACATAGCCATGCCCCCTGTCTCACGTGACTCTCCATGTTGTGCAATTTGCCAAGATGATGCAAATTCCAAGATTCTTGCCCTTCGTGTTAAGTCCCACACTGGTGATGCCCCTAGTGTCTAGGACCTTGCTACTAAGTCGTGTTCCCCAATCTGAGAGGACTTTATTATGGACCATAATGTAGGCTTGGGGTTTTGGTTTGAAAAAGAAGCGGATGTAAAGGCTCAAACCTAATTTCTACTCACGCTTGGGTTTTAAAAGCTAGCAGCCATCTTCAACATTTTTATCAACTCTTGTTGTCTCTTGCCTCACTTTGTGTGAAAGAGTTGGTTTCTTCAAAAATGTCCTTCGTATGTATTGGAAGAAATGTTTCCTTCAAAATGCCCCTTGTATGACGAGATGCTCATTATTTCATTGATTTTTCTTTCATCTCTCCTTGTATTTTTTGTGTTTGCCCCAGTGTAGGGGATGGCTGCCTAGCAGGCTGTTCAAAGAAATTATCCAGAGCCTCGATGTGGCTAGCAAGGGATAAGTGTTAAGGATAGAGAAATGAATGCCTTTCTTCATCTTGAAACACACGACAAAGTGGCAAGCTAGGATCTTTACCAAGAAATTAGGGGCTTCGATGTTAACCAAGTGAATTTTCTAAGATTGAGGACAATCCTTTGAGACACATAGTAGATGCATGGAGACATGGTTGTTTTCTCAATTCGGGGCCGTCGTGCCTTTGATGTAATATTTGAAACTCTTGGATTTGGAGGGTGGTTATGGGAAGTTAATGATATTTTGGTATCGTACGGTTTAATGTGAGGTATTTGTTTAAGAAACTCTTTATATTTTTATGTCGAAAATGGAGGACGTGACAACTTCTTGATTCAAGCGAATCAGATTCTTCAAATGAAGAACCAGAGGATCAGGTGAATGATATATCTGATCAAGAAGAGGACACTTCTTCTGATTCAGAAGAGGAAGAAACCCCTAATAATTGCAATTGTAATAATCTTGAATGTTCAACTTCCAATAATTACTGGAAAGCAATAGTTGAGATGAATGGTCTCAGTATTAATGTTCTATCTGATAAACAACAAGGTTTATTAGATATCATAGATCAAATTGATGATCCTCAATTAAAAATAAAAATCATAGAAACGTGTATATCTTCTACTAAAGAAGAAGAAGAGGAAAATAAGCCTCAAATTCCTAATGAGACTTATAGTCTAAAAAATGTTTTAGACAGACTAGACCAGGTTGATAATTATAAGCCTGTTACGATTCCCGATCTAAAGGGTGAAATAAACATTTTAAAGACAGAAATAAAAATGTTGAAATCATTTCAAAATAAGGCTACCCAAGATATAAATGAGATGAATCAAAGAATAATTTCTTTGGAAAAGAGAGGTAGCATAGAACAGAAGGATGATTCTAACTACTTGAATCTAATCAATAATGTAGTTTACCAAAAATGCCATGTTAAGGTAAACTTAGTAATAAAAAAGGAATACACAATCAATAATATTATTGCTCTGGTTGACAGTGGTGCAGATATGAATTGTATCCAAGAAGGAATAGTTCCAACTCAATATTTTGAGAAAACTTCTCAAAGTCTCACTAATGCAAGTGGGTCTAAAATGATGATTAAATATAAACTGAATGAAGTTTACATTTGTAATAAAGGAATTTGTTTGGAGACAACTTTTCTTTGCATAAGAAATCTCCAACAAGAATTGATTCTAGGAATCCATTTCCTAGCAAAGTTAATGCCAATGCAAACCAGTACTGCTGGAATAACTTCCCATATTGATGGCCATGAAATATTTTTTGAATTTGTTTCTCCTCCTGTTTACAAAGAAATAAATGATATTATGATAAAAATATCAAATAAAGATAAACAAATAAATTTTCTTCAAAATGAAATCAGAATAATGGGGATTGAAGAGACTCTCCAACACCCCAGAATGAAGGAGAAAATTTCTCAAATTCAGGAAGATTTTAATAATGAAATATGCAGTGATATTCCGAATGCTTTTTGGGATAGAAAGAAATATATTGTTTCACTTCCTTATGAGAAGGATTTTGATGAAAGAAAAATTCCTACCAAGGCAAGACCTTCTCAAATGAAACAAGAATATTTGAAAATGTGTCAAAATGAAATTGACAGTTTACTAAATAAACAATTAATCAGAAAAAGCTATTCTCCATGGAGTTGTACAGCTTTTTATGTCAATAAGAATGCAGAAAAGGAACGAGGTGTTCCTAGATTGGTTATAAATTACAAATCTCTTAATGAAGTTTTAATGTGGATAAGATATCCCAACCCTAATAAAAAAGATTTGTTAGACAGACTGAATAAAGCAGTCATCTTTTCTAAATTTGATTTAAAATTAGGTTACTAGCAGATTCAAATCAAAGAATCTGATCGTTGTAAGACGGCATTTACAGTCCCTTTTGGTCATTTTGAATGGAATGTGATGCCCTTTGGTCTGAAAAATGCACCTTCAGAATTCCAAAATATTATGAATGAAATTTTCTATCTATATGCTGAATTTGCTATTTGTTATATTGATGATGTTCTAATATTTTCCCAGAACATAGATCAGCATATTAAGCATCTTAGAATTTTCAAAGATGTCATTAAAAGAAATGGACTTGTTGTTTCTGCTCCTAAGATGAAATTGTTCCAAACAAAAGTCAGATTCTTAGGACACAATATTCACCAGGGGAAAATTATTCCCATTGACAGAAGCATAAAATTTGCCTCTAAATTCCCAGATGAATTGAGGGAAAAAAACCCAATTACAAAGATTTCTTGGAAGTCTCAGTTATATTGGAGACTACTATAGAGAACTAGCCTACGATTCTGCACCTTTATATGAGAGACTAAGGAAGAATCCTCCACCCTGGACAGAAATACACACCAAAGCTGTCCAAAAAATCAAACTAAAGGTAAAACAGTTACCTTGTTTGGCAATTGCCAATCCAGAATGGAGAAAAATAGTAGAGACAGATGCCTCGAATATTGGATATGGTGGCATTCTGAAACAATACAATCCTAAGACTTCTAAGGAAGAATTAGTCAGATTTACTTCTGGACTCTTCAAAAATGCACAGGCTAATTATAGCACAATAAAGAAAGAAATTCTTTCTATTGTTAAATGCATAAATAAATTCCAGGATGATTTGTTGAACCAACATTTCCTTCTTAAAGTTGATTGCAGTGCAGCAAAGCAGGTTTTAAAACAAGATATTAAAAACCTTGCTTCAAAGCAAATTTTTGCTAGATGGCAGTCTGAATTGTCTGCATTTGATTTTGACATAGAATACATTAAAGGAGAAAATAATTCTCTCCCTGATTTTCTCACTCATGAATTTTTACAGGGCTAATGTTGCCAATCAGCCGCCAAAAGGCTGAAGAAATACATGCATCTTCTAGCAATATGGATGAATTTTTCATCAAACAGGCCTGTCCTTCCATAGCCCAATCTAGGCTAAAATTCATTATTGAAAAGGACAAAAAATTCAGGAAAGCCATGGATAAACACATCATGGCTAATAGGGAGCAATATTTCAGAAGATATCTCCCAACTAGATTCTACCTGAAAAGATGGATCAATGCTATTAAAGCCATCGACCAATTTTATGATGAATATGGCTATTCTGATGGCGAAGAAGAAGATTTGATTGCTAATCGCACTCATAATAAGAGAATACAGCATATTCAGAATAGACTAAATGTTTTATCTCGTGCATAATTTTGCAGATGAATAGACCACCAGATAGAGGTCGTGGTCGTGGCAATAGCTCTCGTGGCAAGGGTAGATCATCTAAGGTCACCCATGCAAATATTGAGGCCTACTTGAAGGCCAACAAACTACAATTTCCATCACTACAGGAAGCCGCTTCTGCATCTTCCTCATCACTTTCAATGAAAGAAGTGATTCAGAATGAAGATCTCTTCAAATCACTGAAGACTACCGAGACAATTATGGTCTTGGAATCAAAAGATGAGCAATGGAGAAATGATCCTTGGGAAATTAAGTCCCAATACTTGGATACAATGAGTTATCCAGTCCCTGAAGGGAAATACAGATACATCTATGAAGCAATGCTCACAGAAACTGGATCAGTGGAAATTCGCCACACCTATGATAGCAAAATTGGACAAAAAAGTCCAATTAGCTACAGCAAGGCCGTAATTAAAATGGTCATTCCAATACAGAAATGGGGAATACACCCAAGCAAATCGAAATCTTTGACTATTAAATCGAAAAATGGAGTTCCGATCCAGTACAATTACTGGGACTACATTGAAGCCTTTATTAAAGCTTTTTACTATCAAAACCAGCATAGAAGGCATTCTTGATTTTTAAAATTGTGTCCAAAGCTGGTTGGACAAAATGAATTTCCAAATTTGTTCTTTGAATGGTGGTCTAAATTTGGACCATTGCAAGATTATTTGCCAATTGATATTCAGAAGGAAATAGAGTCCTTCCACAAATGTTACTCCCAATTGAGGGGAGATGTTCCTGAAAGAAAACTTTTTCTTGATACAATGACAATTTTCAGTATCCCGTGGATTTGGAAATGGGATCTTCAAATTGGTAAAAGTCAATTGGGACTTCCAATCCTCCAGAGGACATTCCAATATCGGTGGTGGAAGCAAGCAGATATGCAGAAAACCATCAATGATGTAAAAATGAAAACCCAGGAATTGAGACAACAAATAAAGCAGAAGGAACAGTTGTCCGTTAAAAATCCATTTTTAGAAATCTCAGCTCAAATCAGGGCTAAGTTTCCTAATTGCACAGATGACGAAATTGTCATGAAAACTATGGATTTCATGAAGGAACAATTCCTCCAGACTATTCAAACTGATACAGCTGATGACGAATCCATGACATCAACTAAATCCAAAGAAGAAGACAATAATCCCTTCACATGCCTAGCAGGGGAATCCCAGGATCCCTACGAAGATGAGGCGAATATGGACACACCTACTTTAGGTGACTATTGGGACAGCATGGCAGAGTTGATGGCTGAACGTCTATCACAGTCCAAAAAAGGCAAAGAAAAGTACCAATAATTTGACAAAATGCCAAAACTACTTTCGGGGACAAAGGACTCAATAGTGGAGTCGACATGATCACACTCTACTTTCGGTGAAGACTAAGGCGACGATGGGGCCCCAGGTGTACCCGGCTAGAATCTTCATTTCAATTTGAGTGTAATTTGTATTTCATTTTCATTTCATTTGGGTTTTTTTTTTGAGTCTATAAATAGATTGAGTCTGTAAGGGTTGAGGCAGGTTTTTCAGGATTACCCTCTCTCTCTCTCTAAAATCCTAGCTCTCCCTTCTCTCTTCTGCTGTACTCTCCTCCCCATCAGTTGTAATATTGGCTTCGGCCTTCTGAATAATAAGGTTAGTTTTTCTGTACGATCCTACACTTATTTGGTAATAATTAAGTCTCCAATGAATTCAATTGGATGTCCAATTTTAGAAATGAAAAAACATGACAAAAAAGGGAGACACCAAACTGGTGCTCTCCATTTATATATTAGAATAGATAAAGTCCAAATGGAGGGGTATCCAATCTAGCTGTTCGAGTATGTATATAGGAAAATTCTAAGGACACATCAATGTGTCACACTCCAACAACACCTCTCGCACATGCATGTATGAGAATATCACAATAAACGTTAGGGATCCACATGTATGTGAGAGAGATGTGGTTGAAATGTAACAAATTGATGTACCCCTAACATCTATGTATACACACTGAGGTATATGTAATTGGTAAAAGTACATTATTCATCATCTCATGTATAAAGCTGTCGAGGTTGTGTCAAATCGCTTACCAAATTGAACGTATAAATTGTAATAAAACGTAATATAATAAGGCAAAAGCTATTGTCAGCCCTAAGGGCATACCATAGTGAATATTTGAAGATTACTGAAGTTGTGAAGCAAATGACAAAAATAACCCCACACTTAATAATTCTACATCACCCAACTCTCTCTCTCTCTCTCTCTCTCCTCGCCATTGACGAACCCCAACAGCCAAGGTGTTCCTAAACTAGACTTTTTCCGGTAGCTCTCTTTTCTTTGGCCATTTTCAATATTTCCCATCGAAAAATAGCACTTCATTTTTACCTTCTTTTTTATTGAGCTCTGTAATTTATGGGTTTGAAACTTAACTCAGTTGAACGTGCGGACGTGGAACAGGGGAGAATATGGTTCTCTCACCCCGCCCGTGCTCTTTCTCACATTACTCAACTGACATGGGTACTTTTTTTTATTGACAACAGACATGGGTTTTACTCATGCTTTGTTTTTCTCCATCATTCATGGTTTTCTTCTCTTTATAAATCTCTTCTTTTATAAATCTAGATTTGATTTCCAGTGTATTTTTTTACTGAGTTAGCCGAAGGATAGATGTAGGATTGGGTTGGTGATTGGCTTGTATTGTTTTGAGCGCGCAATTCTTTAGTAATGGCCTTCTGGTTCTTCCACTGTTGCCGTTGTAGTCAAAATTAAAAGTTCCCATTTCCAATGTTGTAAGATCTGATTGTAGAGTTCTTGTTTTTTAGTCGGGCAATCAATTTAGACCTTCGATTCCTTATTTTGAATTACATTTAGAGAATATGGGACATGATAGACAGAGGCTAGAGAGATGCATTAATCAACTATTTCGTGCAATTCGTGCTGAATCAAGTAATATTAGAATTTGGGAGACAAGCAATCGATAAATTTGGGAATCAATTTTATTAGTGTAGCGGGCCGAACACAGATGTTCGCATGGTGCGGACCTGGCCTGACATGAACCCATCGAAGGCTTCGTGCACGGCGTGCCGACGATGACTCGTCGTGAATATTCGGTTTGCTTCAGGCTCGGCAGTGAACAAACCTACGCTCGGATCGTGCCGTTGGCAGAGCCCCCGGCAGCGTTGCTTCCCTCATTAAACGCGTGGCCATGCTCGGCGTTGCCCGCGTTCGGCTACTTTCAGAGCACGGCATGCGGCCTACGATGGCTAGCTGCAAATCCACGCGTCCTACCACGTGCAGAAGCGGTTGTAACAGAAGATGATCACGGGCGCACATGGGTGTGCCAGCTCGGCCCTGAAAACGGTTATCAAATCTATTATTTGACGTCACTATGACGTCGCTTGGCCCGTGAAAGGCACGCGATCGTACTTGGAGGGCAAGTCAGAAGGCACTATGTAGCGGGTCGAACATAGATGTTCGCAATGGTGCGGACCTGACCTGCCATGTACCAATCGTCGGCCTCGTGCACGGCTGCCGTCGATGACTTGTTATTAATATTCGGCTTGCCACAGGCTCGGCAGGAGACAAGCCTGCGCTCGGATTATGCCGTCGGCAGAGTCTATGACAACGTTACCTCCCTCATTGAACGTATGGCCAGGCTCGGCGCCGGCTCTGTCGTACCCAGCCTGAAATGCCTTCTCATCCACTTCCTTCATCTTCCTCTTCTCCCTCCGGACAACCTGCCCGAGCTCGCGTTCGGCCGTCTTGGCATTCTCGAGTGCTTCATCCCTCTCTTTCTCGAGCTCGGCAACTCTCGATTTGGCAAACCTCAAGCCGTTCTTCGCAGCTTTTGCCTTTTCACGCTCGGCTTTCGCTTCATCACGGTAACGAGTCTTCTCAGCGGCCAAGAGTTCGGCTTGCCGAGAAGCACGCAGCAAAGCTTGCCCAGCCTACACAAGATTAAGTCATCAGCCTCGGCAATATGTTAAAACATAAATTAGAAAACCAAGTCAAAAGCGTACCTGAACGAGATATGCACTGGTATGGACTAGGCTCGGCTGGAGCTCCCCTGGAACCCTGTCCATGTCCTTTGGAAGAGCAAGCCCGTGCAGCATGGTCACAGCAAGACCAAGCTCCTCCTTGATGCTGTCTTCCACCGTGACCACTCTACCGTCGGCCATGGCGAAGGATGGTGCAAACTCTGGGACGATCACCCGCCCACCTGAACCTGCTGCCCTCTCCACAGCCTTTGAGCCTCCCGCTGCCGAAGACTCGGTTTGGTCCTTCTCCTTTGGAAGTGGCGTCGGCGGCCTGGCGGGAAAGAAGTCATGCACCTTCTGCTTCTTAGCAGGACTCTCGGTAGGAGAAGGAGCAGCCACCTTCTTGCTGGCAGCAGCAGCTTCCTTAAGGTTCATCCTCACCACATTTCTCCTCCCCATGTCGTCGGCGAAATGAGGAATTAAGGTTCGGATTGGAGGGATGTGGATACCTTGAAGGTCGGCTGGCTGGCTTTCCTGGAACCAGAAATCAGCTGATTTATGAAAAGTGGGAAACTTTACCCTCGGCTCCTTCGCCTTCTTGCTCGGCTTCTGAACGTCGTCGCCAACACCTACCTCAGCAGCTGATTTCTTACCCTTGGTCTTTGTGCTCGGCCCTGCCTCCTTATCCTTCTTCTTCCTCTTCGTCAACTTCCCCTTATACGAAGGCTCGTAGCCCAGCAACGTCGGTGCGTCGCGGCAGATACAGGCCCTTAGTATCTCCACGTGACTGTCTACGGCCAAAGAGTTCTGAGTCTTGGTTATTGATCGGTGATCTGCAAAGGAAAGAAGATGTTAGCAAAATATCACGAATTCATTAAAAGAATGGATCATATTCGGCAGATTAAAGAAACAAAAGGAAACCTCGAAAATCTGTTATCTTCGGCACAGAATGCAGCCGCACAGTCTGATCGCCGAACTCGTAGTTCCCACTAACTTCGACGTACAGATTAGCCCACTTATCAGTGTCGGGAAGTCCGTTTATCAATGGCTCCTTACCACTACGTGTGGACAAATACCTACGGTTAGTCTTCCCGTGCCTGGACATAATGTATGTATGGAAGAGGTCGGCAATGGTGAAATCTAGGTTGTGAAGTTCCTTTAACTTAACTACGGACATCACAATCCTAAAACTATTGATCGAGAAGAAGTGAGGTACTATGCCGAACCTAGCTAACAGTTCCCTCAGATATGGATGAAGGGGGAAGCGGAGCCCGGCCTCACAGATGGCCATCAGAGGAACCGTTATATGCTCGGGACGATCTTGCCTCTTGTCCTTAATCCTGTTACTAGCCACTTGGTGGACGACGACATCATCCGGTATGTCGTACGCTTGGCAGAAGTTCGCATATTCATTGGGACGCCCACTGAAGTAATGGGCGTGGGGACAAACCTGCCCTCGCTCGAAGAGGTCGGCAAACTCTCTGTCCCCAGACGAAGTTTCAGCAGGAGCAGAGAGTGAAGAGGTCGTGGCTCCGGCCTGGGAACGAATCCTAGACTCGGCCTCCGGTCCAAGTTCGTGCTCGGCTTCGGATTCTGTGCTAGTAGAGAAGGTTATCTCTGGGTCGGTGTTGAAACCACCGTACTCGTGGTCAAGCTCGGCATTGGAATCACCAGAGTCTGACATGTTCGAGGCGATGGAAGAAGTTTGACGTCGGCTTCTGTGTATCTCCAAGTACTTTTGGATCACAAGGTTCGCAGAATCGTCCCCTGAACTTTCAGAGTCGAATGAGTTGACGATGATTGGGGAAGCCAGACCTAACAAAGTCAAAAACAAAAACATGAGACCTCGTCGTCGGCCAGAAAGCAGGTGCCTCACTACGCTCGGTATCCTAAATGGCCCACCCCATCATCGTTCTCAAAGCTCGGCCAAACCATGTTCGGTTGGAACCTCCCAAACAACAGAGATTGGGGCTCGGCCTATTCCATCAACGGCCAAGCCCAGAACCCCTTGGAGGCTCCATGCTCGGAAGAACAGGTTGAAGAGGGAGATGAACAGTCCTTTCATCTCCAGGGTGCACTGTTCACTCAGAACAAAAAATGCCCCAAAGACCCAGAAAACCAAAGGTAAATGGACTGAAAACTGCAGAAAGTCAGGGAGAAGCAAGAAACGATCTCATACATGGATTTGTGGCGAGATCTGGTGGCAGAATCTGCTGGAGATCGAAGCTGGAAGACGAACGGTTGCTCTGAAGCTCTGACAATGGAGGTCTGGAGAGAGAGAGAGAACGAGAGCTTTCTCTCTCCTCGCGTCTCCCTTTATATAGGGCTAGGGTTGGGAATTCGAAAATCCCGCCCATCATTGCACCGCCGAACGACTGACCACTCAGCGCATGACACGTGTCACTAAAAGGACGTTTTGCAGGGCTTTGCCAGCCTTCCTCTCGTCTGCCGTACCCATCCACAAGGTGACATCTGGCGCCCAACCTTTGGAGTACTTCAACAACGGTCGAGACTCCCCCTGAGAATGAAACGATTCAGGCTTGGCTGGAGTCTGTCTTCATCAAACAAATATACACCCGGCGGTTCGACAAGTTCGGCCTAAGGCTCAACTTCAATCTCTACCGTGCGCACGGCATCGGCAGAAATTGAGGGGCTATTGTAGCGGGCCGAACACAGATGTTCGCATGGTGCGGACCTGGCCTGACATGAACCCATCGAAGGCTTCGTGCACGGCGTGCCGACGATGACTCGTCGTGAATATTCGGTTTGCTTCAGGCTCGGCAGTGAACAAACCTACGCTCGGATCGTGCCGTCGGCAGAGCCCCCGGCAGCGTTGCTTCCCTCATTAAACGCGTGGCCATGCTCGGCGTTGCCCGCGTTCGGCTACTTTCAGAGCACAGCATGCGGCCTACGATGGCTAGCTGCAAAGCCACGCGTCCTACCACGTGCAGAAGCGGTTGTAACAGAAGATGATCACGGGCGCACATGGGTGTGCCAGCTTGGCCCTGAAAACGGTTATCAGATCTATTCTTTGACGTCGCTTGGCCCGTGAAAGGCACGCGATCGTACTTGGAGGGCAAGTCAGAAGGCACTATAAATACCTAGATATGGTAACCCTAACAGGTACACGCTACTCAATACGTGACACTTACTCTCTCTAAAGCTTTCTGCTTCCTCTCTGCGCTATACTCATCCTCTCGCCGGAGGGCCTTGCCGGGACAACCCCCGACCAAGTCTTAGTCGTGCGTTCCTTGTGCAGGCTAGGAGAAGAAAGCCAACCCATCATCGAACCACCAACGAAGGATCGAGGATCAAAGGATCACGGGCCACACAATTAGAGTTCTCAAAATATTGTTTTCATCCTCAGCAAATATACATACATTGGTTTGTGAATAGAGAGAGAATTGGGAAAGTAGATCGGGCCTTTAGAGCTGGGTGCTTGTAGAGACTAGAGAGAGGGAACTCAAGAGATAGGGAATGGGTTAGTCCTTAAAAGGACAGGAAGGCTAAAATAGGAATTCTAAGAGCTATGACAGTACAAAAATCAAATAGTCGAGTGAGTGTGAAAAGTAGCCATAAAAGATGTCAGAGTAAGTTCCTTACTTTATTGTCTCCTTACCATCAGCCTAGTGGGCGTATCGTAGAAAGACCCATATGATAAAGTGTGGGTATCCACTCCAGTTGTGCCGGTAGTGATTAAAAACCAATAATAGTGATTCTATTAGGACCCATAAGAGATTCCTGTGTAGCCCCATAAAAAAAAAATCTACTAGAGTAGTTTTATTTAGGGTATATGTAGACACCTCCCAGACGGGGCATCGCCATACAGATTGATCGTTTGTTACTCGATTGGTTGCTTACTTCATAAACCAAGATCGTGAACATTCCCATGGCTAGAAACATCGCCACACGATAGCGGTTATCATCAAAACAGAGTCGCCACCCAGTTTATTAAAACTAGGAAAACAGATAGAGATTCTGTGTACAGGAGCCAAGAGTGCATTAAGGGGAAGGTGTTAGGCACCCCTCTCTGCCCAGCCGTGAGGCTGGCCCATAATTATTCAACATAAGACATATAGATGCTTTGTTTAATTCTAACACATAGTCTGTTTAATTAAGCCTTTAAACAGTAAATAAGGTGAGCCAATGCGATAAGTAAAGCATGCATCAGAAAGCAGAAAAGCAAAACAAACTATCCCAGGGAGATGGATCCCGCGGCCGGTGAATGGATGTCACAGCCGAGGGATCCTCCTGGTTTTATGTACCGGCCGAGGGATCGAAGCCCTGGTCGGTGTTCTTCCTCACACCAGACAGAAAAGTTAGCAGATGATCAAAACGCTATGATTAAGCATGAATACAGTAAATAAAACAAACCAGAGGCCATTGGGCCTCACCAGCTTGATCCCTCAGTTGCTTAATTACTTCGGATTGATTGCAATTGACTGATTGCTTCTTTGAAAACCCTAGGGTTAGGGTTTGAACTTCTGGGTTTGATCGTCGGATTGATGGCTGCCTTCGGGAGGTTAGGGTTTTTGAAGAGAGGGTTTGAGAGAGTATTTTTGCAGAGTTTCGTGGCTTGAGAGAGTATGGAAGTATACGAATTTGGTGTATTTTGTTGTTGTTATTTTCGGAACCCAAAGGCCCTTTATATAGGCAATTGGTGACTTACTCCAGCCAATCAAAATGCACGATTGCAATGCAATACAAACTCTTCGTGGTAATCTTTGAGCGTAGCCCGAACGCATCGGGAAGGTAGTGTAGTTGGATCAAATGTCTGACAGAACATTCCAGAGTCTGGAAAACAAAGGATCTGGCGGCCGAGCAAAGGATCTGGCGGCCGAGGAATGGATGTTGCGACCGAAGGATAGATCTTGCGGTCGAGGGATTGATCTCTCAGGGAGATTTTCAAGTAACAGGTTGCTCGGGTGAAGAAATGATTTTAAGGCCGTGAGATCAATGTTACGGCCGACAGATGGATTCTCCTAGGATTCTGTATTTCTGTCTGAAAGGCTGTATGGCTCTGGATTGGGTCCTCTAAGTGGCTCAAAATTCTTATCGAAAGTCCTAAGGTTCTCGAGAAGTCAATCGGCAATCACCGTATCCATTTCATCATTGGGATGGTCCCCAAGGTGGGACTTCAAATAATTGTTAGGCTAAATTGGGGTGTCTACAGATGCCCCTCTTTGATTGAGCTCAGACGGATCGCGAGACATGTTTAAGTAAGAGTCAAAGCTGTAAAAAACAACTCAATTTGGTCCAACCACTATTCCAAGGGGTTTTTGAAAAAGGTTTTTGTTATGGTCGGGCTGGGAGGCTGCCTACGTATTCCACAAGGGAAATTCAGACCAACTGTAGTTCGGGCGGGCAATAAAGAAAAAGAAAAAGTTTGGAGGGTTAGAGACAGAAGACGTACCTTCGGGCTTAAAAAGCCATAGTGACGTACCTAGACTGAGCCAGGGTTTTGGCGGAGGATAGTTGAAGGAGCGCGGGGCTGCCCAGGGAATTTTTGCGGAGAGCATCCTTAGTATTTTGGGGTAGATCAGTACATGGCAGGTGCGTTTGCTTTTCTTGATAATCCTTACTTTGACTGAAGGAAGCTCTGTAGATTAGCCTATCCTTGCGAATGAGCTGGAAGGAATTGATGTAATTGGGGTGGAATCCAAGCCATCTGCTGGGGATGAATTGGATGCCATTTTTGAGATATAGGGGCGCAAGGCCAGTAACTAGAGCACGGAGCTTTGGGGATGGGGGAACCGAGGCACGGAGCCGGTTGTAGTCATGAGGCGAGAGCCTGAGGTGGTGGTTTCTGACGTGATGGAACCGAGGCACGGAGCCGGTTGTAGTCACAAGGCGAGAGCCTAAGGTGATAGAATTGAGGCGTAGAGCCTGCTGTGGTCATGAGGCGAGGGCCTGAGGAGATTGGAGCTTTGAGCTTGATAGAACCGAAGCGCGGAGCTGGTATTGATCATAAGGCGAAAGCCTGAGGTGTCAGAGCTTAGAGCTTGACGTGATTTGAACCGAAGCGTACAGCTGGTTGCATTCTGATGGTCTGTGCACGGAGCTTTCTCATCATAAGTTTTGGCGTAGAGCCAACAGATCAAGGCGCTGGACCGATCAATAAAACCAAGGCGTAGAGCTGGTTGATTACAGGGTTGACCTGTTTCATGAGAGATATGCAGAGTGTATATATGTGATGATGGTTGTTAGATGTGAACAGATATGATGATGCAGATTCGATGTAATAATGGTGATGCAATTGATGCAAATGTGCACGGGCCCGTGCGTGTGTGTTTGATATAAGCGTAGAGCTTCTTTTCAAGTTTCGGACTTGAGCATTCAGAGCGTAGAGTTCGAGCATTCGGACGGCAGAATCTGAGCATTCAAAATTCAGGCTTTGAGCATCCAGTACGCAGTGGTTGGGCATTAAAGCGTAGAGCTTGAGCATTCAAGTGTAGAACTTGAGCATCCAGTACACAGTGGTTGGGCATTCGAAGAGCTTCAAGCATTCAAAATGTTAGATTTTGAGCATTCAAGCGTAGAGCTTGAGAATTGATGATGTCTTGATTGTTGGGGCGGCGTAGAGCCTGTTGAGATAGTTGTTACGGCTTTGAACCAGTTGAGATAATGGGCGTAGAGCCGCTGAGTTGATACGGGCATAAAGCCACTATGATAATGGGCTTCGAGCCGCTGAATAATGGGCGTGGGCGTAGAGCCGCTGAGATGGTGGGCTTGGAACTGCTGAGGTGATTGGTGATGAATAGCAGAGCTGCTGAATGACTGAGATAGTATGCACAAGGCGGTTGAGGTGGCGAGCAAATTGCCTATGATGACAGGGTTGCTAAGACAGTGAGCGTGGAGCTTGCTATTTGAATGGCCTTGAATGGTGTGAATTTGAGAGCTTGGGGCTGACAATCTTTGGTAGCCAAGTGGCTAGTAATGGCAAGCTTTGCTGGGATAGAGAGAGTCTTTGACGTTTTTCCATGCTCGGGCGTGCCCCCAAGGCTAGTTCTGATCACGTTGTATTGGCTCGAGGATGCCCCCAAGGATGGCTTGATCTTGCTTCTGTTGGTCATGGACCCAGAATTCCATAATGGCTTGAGTCAGTGCATTGAGCAAGATCTGATGCTGCTGTGGGAGATTGATTAGGGGGCCAGGAGATCGATCACTCGGCCGAGGAAAAGATATTTCGGCCGAGGAATCGAAATCTCGGCCGCTAGAACGTCAAAGGTCAGAAAATCGATTTAAGTTCGGTTTAATCGATTTCATGGCCCATTTAATCTTCATTCTTCTTCTCTGTTCCTCTCGTCCGTCCACCACCGTTCGTCGTCGTTCTCCCCCACCGTAGTCTGGCCACCGTCATTCCTCCGGCCATCACCGCCGGTTTCCACTATCCTCAATACCGATTTCGGCTATTGCAACCATTGGTGTTGTCACTCCTGCTTCCAACGAGATGGACGCGCCACCCTCTGTTGATTTGCCGCCATCCTCTTCTACAGACGTTGCAGGTTCTTCCACGCAACCTCGGTGTAGGTGTGAGTATCCCTCGTCCGATGAGGAAGCGATTGAAAAGCCGGGTTTGTTCGATGCTGCTACCTACATACTTCCTTCGCGTAGGTTAGGTTATGGCGGTTTCCTGCAGTACCATCCTCCTGTTGGTGGCCCAGAGGCCGAGGTGGTTCGTCGGGAACCTGAGCTGCACCTGAGTGTTCTCAATGTACTGGTGAGTTTCCTGAAAAGTAAAAATGTTTACTTTAGTTTGGAGTTTTTAATTTTTGCATGATTTAAAAGTGAGTTCCTTACTTGTGGGATGAAATCCCTTTCAGCTAGGGGCGTGAATGGGTCGGAATTGTTTTATTTAAAAAGACTAGAATAACCATGCCCCCTGTTTAGGCAATGCATGCTTTTTAAATGTTAATTTGATGCCCCTAACTTTTTATTTGTTTATGCAATCATAAGTTTAACTCCCTTTTTGTCTTTGGCAGAGAAATAGGAGGCTGGAGGCTCGTGGTGGAGGCAAGGAGGTGCACAGATGGTTTTTGACACTGTCGAAGCAGGCTCGGGAACTGGTACGTGCTGAGCAGGCTTCGAAGCATTTGTTCTGGGTCTCAATCTTCCAAATATGGATTGGTCACTGATGACCTCGCTGGTTGAGAGGTGGTGGGATACCACCAACACATTCCACTTTCCTTCTGTTGGTGAGATGACGATTACTCCTGGCGACTTTTCTTTGCTTACCGGCCTACGAGTGGGTGGAGCTTCCCTCCGAGTTGATCCTCGACTTTGGGAGCGGATAGGGGCCTTGGAGTGGTTCTTGGGCAAGGTGCCTCCTCTTCATTCTCGAGGCCACGTTAACGTTGCTTGGCTGAGCAAGACTTATATGACGGCTGACATCCTTACTCAGGTGAGTGTCGGGCAGCTGACGCGGGCCTTCCTTCTTTATCTCCTTGGGCAAACGTTGTTTGCCAACAAGGATAGCTCGGTACACACACAGCTTCTGGCTCCTTTGCAGCGTTTGGAGGCCGTTAGGGAGTTTGATTGGGGATCGTCTACTTTGGCCACCTTGTATGGAAATCTAGGAGCTTGCTCACGGGACAAGAGTCCCATCCTTGGCGGTCACTACCAGGCGCTTGAGGTATATATCATTCTCTCTTGCTTCCTTTCCTGTTTTGACTTCTCTTAGTATTGAACTTGTTTTGGTTAATCTGCTTTTCAGTTCTGGGCTTTCGAGCACCTTCTCCAGTTTCCTCCTGAGACTAGGCATGGAGATGCGAACTGTATACCTCGCTACGAGCGATGGTTGGCGGGGCAACGGAGGCCACGGTCACCAGTTTTGAGCCTTCCCGAGTGGCGGCGAGTTTTGGACCGACTGATGGTCGATCAAGTACCTTTTTCTTTGGGTTTCGTGTCCTTAGATTTGCATATCCTTACGTTGTGGCTGATTTGATCTCGTTTTGCAGGTACAGTTTGACCATTGGGGTGGTGTACCAGAGGATGCCCCTCTTGCACGTTCCAGGGTTCTGGACCGTACCCATAGCTTGCTCGAGGGTCCATTTTGCTGGGCCTGGTACTTAGGTGACCGGGTGGCTAGTCAGTGGCGTCCGCGTGCTGAGGCGCTTCAATTTGTTCCTCCTCCTCCTCCAACATCGATGAGGTCCACTTCTTCGATGTCTAAGGAGGACTTGAGGAATGCTCGGATCAGGGATTGGGCAGGTTTGCTTCTTCATGCAGGAGACTACACGGAGTACTGCCGTGTTTTCTTAGCTTCAGCTGCTGTTGTTGCTCCTGTCTGGCCGCGGGCCCCTTCTTTTGTCTCCTTCCATTCCGATGATGGGGAGGAGGAGCGACTGGCGCTTACTCCTTGCATGACCCAGCTTTACACGCTACCAGCCGGGGTTTCACAAGTATTGCCTTATTTCTGGTTTTATTTTTCCTGCTTTATCATTGCACTTGTATTTGAAATGCTTGGTCCGTTTCCATAGGTGCCTGCTGAGATAGTGCAGGAATCGCTTCGTGCCTATCAGAGTGCAGAGGCTTTGGTTCGGAGACAGCGCCGTAGGATCCTCGAGGTACGACTCTCTCCATGTGTTTTATTTGCTTTGTATCATTCCTTGAATCTGAATGTTCGTATCCTCTTTGGCTGCAGCTTGAGGCTGAGCGAGCACCAGGTGCTGGTGGGGAGGATGCGGGAACCAACGAGCAGTCCCCGTCTCAGAGATCATCTCAGAGACGCCGTTGTGATTAGTCTTTTAGGATTTTCTCCTTTCCTGTTCATAGTTAGTAAAAGAGGCAAGCATAAGTTGTATAGTGAAAGCAACCACAGCGAAAATTTTGTAACTAAACTTTTGTTCATGAAATGAGAAGAGCTTTTCGTACCCCTAAATGCTTTGAGATATGCATGTGAAAGTCAGAACATGGCTTTTTGAACAAGCGTTTGCTGATAGACAGTAATCTGTGTGAAATGGAGTACTGGCCGAAGAATCGATTGTTCGATATTGTGGCCAATGTATCAATTCTTCAGCTGTTACTTTGATTTTCCAAGGGTAAATTTTGCTTTGGCCAAGTGGCTTCCCCTTTTTTCTTCCTTCTTATGCTTGGTTTTGATTTTCCGCCTTTTGCTTTTGCCATATTCCATAGTCTGATTGCCAAATTCGAGAGCTTTCGAGGTATCCTGTTTATTGTGTCAATGACCTTTAGGTTAAAAGGGATGAACTATAATTCTTGTGTCTATTGCTGTTGTCAATTCCTCGAGAAAAGCATACTCATCTTTTGTGAGCTCAATACGCAGGATTAGCTATGCCTATCGTTGAGCACAAATCTTTTGATGTTTTTCTCTCTCTCCAAATGTTTGGGTCGCGTCTCGATGTGAGATTGCCTACGTATCCCAATCAGGGAATTAGGCCTTATACGTAATTCCAAAATTACCACCTTTGAGGCTGGGTTTCCACTCTTGGTTTTTCTTCTCACATGCTCTAGATTTTGCCTAGGTTACCTGATGGAGGTTGAGTCCCTAGCGAGCTTTGAATGCCTTATCTTTTGCCTAGGCTGCGATTTTTGCATTTTCTTGCCCTAGCAGACTTTGCTCTTACTTTTGCTTGGGTACTTAGGTCGCCCAACGAGCACTTCTCTCAAGAGGCTTTCTGTGTTTTTGGAGAGAAATTTGATGAAGATATCTTTTTCTGAATCTCCTATTGCGTTTGTACTTTCACAATGGGCAAGCTAACCCTAAGTGTTCTCACGGAGATAGCGTCTTCTCTCTAAGTTTTGACAAAAGCCTAGTTTTTCTAAGCAACTAAAGTTCATCCTTTCTTTCATTTTTGTCGGAGACACAAAGAACTTTTTTTTTTGGGTAAATTAGCTTGAAATTAAAAAAGGTTAAGCGAATGTACAGCCTACAAGGGGCATACCCCAGGAGGAAAAGAAAAGGGAAAACAACAAGAATGAAAAAAGTACGGTAACCATGCACAACCCGCATGGAGAGTAAAATAGAGTGACATAGGCAATACAAATGGGTCTGAGTAGAGCCATGTAGTAAATGAAATGAAGTGAGGCGAAATGTAAATACTTCCTGGCACAACCCGCCAGGTTAGGAATGAATGTAAGTAAAGTAGATAGTCTTGGTCAACGATGACCACATGATAACCTGCGCTGAGGAGAGATCCTCCTCCTCCAAGGCTGGGATAAGAAATCCAAGAACCGAGAAGCCCCTCACCCCGAGGCTAGCATAATACCCACTCAAAAGAAGTCAACTACTACAGAGGGACTCGGACCGAGAGGTTCGAACTGGAGATGTCGGCATCCGACAAGGCTACCCTGCTAAGCACCCTGCACACCACGCCCATTTCAACCAGACTACTACATCCTCGCCCAAATCCCCTAGGCTCGCTAACTGCTCTTAGCGGAACAGGAAGAGGACCACCAAAAGTCGCCCCCAAACCACAAGTGGACCAAGCTGCTCTTTTCGATCAGTGCAACCACTAAATCTAATCAGAAACAGACTGCAAAACTACCCCTTTCGATCAGCAAGGATCCACCAATCTAGTCAATGATAGCTCGGCAACTACCTCTTTCGATCAGACTCATCCATAATCTGATCATCGGCGCCCACAGCTGCTGCTACTGCGGGATAGCCCCTTAACTAGGATAATCCAATCTAATCGATAGCAGCCACGACCACAAGAATACTACGCAACTCCTCAGGGCTAAAAGCACTGGCTCAAGGGATACAGAGGGCTCTACGAAGAGCCCGCCCCCGATTTCAGTCCAACAGATGACTGCCTATCGGGGGTTGCAAAATCTAACAGTAAACTGGCCCTTAAGTCCAGCAACAATATGACAATAAATAGATAAGTGCAAAGAGTATGGCTGCATTGCATAATGGTAAAGTAAGGGATACTACCCCCACTGCCCGAGCCACCAGCCAGCTTGCCTTCCCGGGCTGGCCTGCCATCGGGCGGGTTGATGCCTGCCGCTACTGCTGCCTGCAGCCTGCTGCTCCTGCGCCTGCTGGACGAGAGTAAGACTCGAAACGCCCGGGCAAAAGCTGCTGCCTAGCCTCTGCCCGAGCAGAACAGTCACGGACAGCACTGCTGCTACCCCCTCCGCCCGAGCCACACAGGATGGCTTGCCCGGGCTGGCTTGCTTGGCTGTCCTGTGGCTGGGTTGTTTGTTGGCCGGGCTGGCCTGGCTGGCCTACTAGGCTGGTGACTGAAATGGTGACTGCCTGCCCGGGCTAGCAGCTTGGCCTGGCTGCTTGGCCCACGCAGGGATATGGAGGCCTGGTGAAGGCCAATGGCTGTGAAGCCCCTGCCTGGCCTGGATGGCCCGGCGCCTGGAGAACTCCGGCGAGCCGCCGTGGTTGGCTAAGCCCCACGGAGCTGTAAAAGGTGGGCGGCTGGGCTTGACCCCGGTCACCGTTGATGCTTGATGATGGCCGACGGCCGTTATTACCGTTGCTGCACAGGGTTCGGAGGTGTGGCCTTGCTGGGACTCTGCACATGTAGATCTCAGTGGTGAATCCGCCTAGCTGCCGTGCCACTGTACGAGCACAAATTGAAGCAGAAAGGACACATCTCCGGCGAGGTCTGGTACAGAAGGAACCCATAAAGCTCGACCCATGAGGTTCCGAACACAAAGCTACGGCCGTGGCTTGATTTCAGGTCTGCCCGGTGCAGATCCCAAGAGGTAGCCGCCGGTCCACGGCGGGGTTGGATCTGGAATCGAGGCACCACGATCGGAGCTGCACAGGTCCCACGGTTGGACAGTGAAACCCACTTGCCCCATTTGAAATGCCTGGTGTGAGGTCTGGAGCTTCATATGACTCGGAGCTCCAGTCGTAGGATGGTAGGAGGCCGAACCACCCACGGCTGAGATGCGGCCTGAGGTGGGCTTGGCCGTAGAAGATGAACCCTCGACTGGGGCCGACCATAGCTTGGCCGGAGTAGATCCGGTCTGGTAGATCCGGAATGGTACCCGCCGGTTCACGGCGGGGTTGAGGTTGGGCCGGACCAGGTGGAGTTGAGCTCCGGGAGGCCGGGTATGGAGGGCGGTGGAGGAGAGCCCCTGTCGTGCGAGGGGCTCCCTTGCCCGGTGAGGTCCGCTGCTGCTGCCGTCTAGGTGGGAGGCCGGCGTGGCTGGGCCAGGAGGCTGGGAGGCCGACGAGGCTGGATGCCGTTGGGGAGGTTTCTCTCTCTAGGGTAGAGAGAGAAGCTCCCTCTCTTGTTCCCTGGACACAAAGAACTTGATTTCCTTGAATTTTCCTTTGTTTGGCAAAGAGACTATAGTGTATAGCAATTTTGTCGAATAAGCATAATCTGGAAGATGAAATAGGAATTCATTTGGTGGAAATAAAATGCCCAAACAGGGGCCCAAAACATATTCTAGTTTGATTTGGAAAACAAAAAGCAATGTTTAATGTTCTTTGCCATGTTGTGACTTCTTAGCTATTGCGGCATTTTGGGGTTGTCTTCTTTTCCTTTGTCTTTCGCAATTTTATACTCTTTTCCACCATTTCCTTTGCCAAACAGAGCCCTTGAATTGGATTCGTCTTCACAGCTTGCATGATAGCTACCTCCTTGAGACATGAGTAGTTCCCAAATGGAAACATCAGCCTGGGTTTTTATCACTTTTTCTTCCTCCTTATTGATTGCGCAGTCACAAGAGAGACCAGTCACTTCTACTTGGCTGAATAGTGGTGTTAAGGAGATTCCATTGAGGGGATCATCGCATTCTCCTTCCATTTCGTCGAAGTCACTTTCCCCTGTTCGATATGGGTCTGCATATGTGAAACCCAGATCCTCTTCTTCCTCTATCCACTGGCTATAGTCACATTCTTCATATGGATTGACTCATGGTTGCATTTGGACCTCCTCCACCTTCTCTATGAGATTGATTGTCTCCCAGACAATGGGTGGCGTCGGAATTTTGGGACGGTTGATAGGTACCACTATTTGGGCAGGCTCGAAGCGAGCGTGCCTTCTCCTCATGATGACCTTTTCCTTTTCCTTCTTCCTATTCTAAAACTAGATACGGAGCCACTCATCGTCTTCTACAAATGGGATGTCTAGATCTTCCAAATTGTGCTTTGCCCAAGAATGTTCTCTCCATTTCCTTAGCTTTTCTTCCTTTGTTTGATCTTTGCTACTTATGTCGGACATGCCAGGATCAACCACTTCCGACTGATCGGACTCATTGTTCTCTTCCTCCTCCATCATAAAACACTCGTCCTCCTTGGGGAAGGTTAAGGTTGGTTTGGTTTGGTTGTTTTGGACAATGTATTGACTAGGGTTGTATGTGGAGTTGTGAGATAGATTTATGAGATTGATATTTTGGGGTGGCGGTTCAGCATTATGAGTAGGGAGTGGGTTGGCTTGCCCATTAGGTTTTGGAGGTTTTATAGTTCGGCTATCAATGAGGTCTTGAATGTCATGGCGAAGACGCATGCAGTTGTCTGTTTCATGCCCGGGGTGTTGGTGGTAGGCGCACTGTTTGTTAGGATCATGGTTTGGGCCATAGGGTGGCTGAGGAAGCGGTTTGTTTAAAGGTTTGAGATGCCCTTGACGGCTAAGAATGGTTAAAGCTTGGGACAAAGTCATGTAAAGAGGGTCAAAATTGCGGCGGGGGCGATTTGAATTCCGGGATGAGCTAGCTTGGAAAGGGTCCTGAGGCAAGGATGTGCCAAGGGTATTTACGGAGGCGTGAGATGTACGACTGGAGAAGGTTTTCTTAGGTGGAGGAGGAGCTTCTTCTTTCCCAATGAGCCCTAGCTTGATTCCATCTTCGATTTGCAACCCAGTGGCATGCAGGCGTTTGAAATCGGTGATAGTCTGTGTATAGATATGCCTAAGGTATTTGGGTTGCAGATTTTTGACAAGTATCCTCACTTGGTCTTCCTCGGAGGGGCGGTTCTTCATCTTGGCAGCCTTTTCCCTCCATCTTGCCACAAAGGTAGCAAAGTCCTCATTGGATTCTTGTTTGGTCATCTCCAAGTCTCGAGTAGTTAACTCAATTTGGACATTGTATGCGTACTGCTTGACAAAAGCGTTGGCAATTTCTGGGCAAGTTTGATAGTGCACAAATTCCAAAGTGAGGAACCAGTCGAGAGCGCTTCCAGTGAGAGTTCGCTAGAACAATTGGGCGATGAGCTCATCATTTAAGCCCATTGGCTTCAGGGTGTTGATGACGTGTCGAACATGACTGGTAGGGTTGCCAGTTCCATTGAACTTTTCGATGTTTGGCATTTTGAAATTTGCAGGCAGTTTAGATTCTGGGAAGAGGCAAAGTCCTTCGAAATCCATAATTTGATCTCCTTGTGAACGGGCCAGAGCTTGTTTGATCTCCTTGACTTGCTTGGTTAGTTTGGGACTTTCCGCCAATACCACTTTGTGAGGATTCTCGTCTTCCATTGATCTTTCTTTGTCCTCAACATCTCTGGCTGCTTTCTCGGCTAGCAGGGTAGCGATTTGAGCTCGGAGATCGGCAATAGCGGCGTCGTTGTCTGCCATGAGGGTAGGAGGATTGCTTGATGAAACTTGGGATCTGGTAGATAGAGGAGTTTGTTGAGAGGATGGTCGTGAAGTCCCTGGGAGTGATTGGGACCGTTGTGGTGAAGGTGTTTTAGCAGACGAGGATGACAGACGGGATGGCTGCAGAGACCTCTGTTTGGCGCAGCTTCGGGTATTGTAAGAGTATAAAATTGGCTGTGGTTGCTTCTTTGATTTACCTATTGTGCCTGCTTGAGAAAGTAGAGTACCTGAAGGTCAGTACTTGGCTCGTACAGGGTTAGGGTTTGGGCTGAAAATCCCAACCCTTCTACACAGAAAGAAATGTTACAACAACAGATGATACAAGGTGTAAGGAAGAACTTTTGCAAGCAAATGCAAGTAGGTTCCTACCCTGTAGGTTCCTATCTTAGTTTGATAAGTTCTATGGCTTTCTAATGCATGCAAGGTTTAGGTAGTCTCAGGGTGCTCCGTTGTCAAATGGCACCAGTCCTTTCACCAGCCCATCATAGGCGGTGATTGGGTGATTCCCTTTTTGATATACCACTAGGTACAAGTGACTGTGGAGTTTGCTGGAACCCCTAACATAGCCCGTGTCATGCCGGGGTATCAGGTGAACTCAATGAGGTTGCCCGATCAATGCATATGATAAATGAATTAAACAAGGCATGTATTAGTCTTATATTGAACTTTCTGGTTATGGCTCTCAAATCCCCAGCGGAGTCGCTAAAAACTGTAGACACCTCCCAGACGGGGCATCGCCATACAGATTGATCGTTTGTTACTCGATTGGTTGCTTGCTTCATAAACCAAGATCATGGACATTCACATGGCTAGGAATATCGCCACACGATAGCGGTTATCATCAAAACAGAGTCGCCACCCAGTTTATTAAAACTAGGAAAACAGATAGAGATTCTGTGTACGGGAGCCAAGAGTGCAGTAAGGGGAAGGTGTTAGGCACCCCTCTCTGCCCAACCGTGAGGCTGACCCATAATTATTCAACATAAGACATATAGATGCTTTGTTTAATTCTAACACATAGTCTGTTTAATTAAGCCTTTAAACAGTAAATAAGGTGAGCCAATGCGATAAGTAAAGCATGCATCAGAAAGCAGAAAAGCAAAACAAACTGTCCCAGGGAGATGGATCCCGTGGCCGGTGAATGGATGTCACGGCCGAGGGATCCTCCTGGTTTTATGTACTGGCCGAGGGATCGAAGCCCCGGTCGGTGTTCTTCCTCACACCAGACAGTATAGTTAGTAGATAATCAAAGCGCTACGATTAAGATTATAGACAGTAAATAAAACAAACCAGAGGCCGTTGGGCCTCACCACCTTGATCCCTCAGTTGCTTGATTGCTTCGGATTGATTGCGATTGACTGATTGCTTCTTTGAAAACCCTAGGGTTAGGGTTTGAACTTCGGGGTTTGATCGTCGGATTGATGGCTGCCTTCGGGAGGTTAGGACTTTTGAAAAGGGGGTTTGAGAGAGTATTTTTGCAGAGTTTCGTGGCTTGAGAGAGTATGGAAGCATACGAATTTGGTGTATTTCGTTGTTGTTATTTTCGGAACCCAAAAGCCCTTTATATAGGCAATTGGTGACTCACTCCGGCCAATCAAAATGCACGATTGCAATGCAATACAAACTCTTAGTGGTAATCTTTAAGCGTAGCCCGAACGCATCGGGAAGGTAGTGTAGTTGGATCAAAACGTCTGACAGAACGTTCTAGAGTTTGGAAAACAAAGGATCTGGCGGCCGAGGAATGGATCTTGCGGCCGAAGGATAGATCTTGCGGCCGACGGATTGATCTCTCAGGGAGATTTTCAAGCAACAGGTTGCTCGGGTGAAGAAATGATGTTAAGGCCGTGAGATCAATGTTACGGCCGACAGATGGATTCTCCTAGGATTCTGTATTTCTGCCTGAAAGGCTGTATGGCTCTGGATTGGGTCCTCTAAGTGGCTCAAAATTCTTACCGAAAGTCCTAAGGTTCTCGAGAAGTCAATCAGCAATCACCGTATCCATTTCATCATCGCGATGGTCCCCAAGGTGGGACTTGAAATAATTGTTAGGCCAAATTGGGGTGTCTACAGTATATTACATTGACCTCCCTTGAGGTTTTTGACAAATACACTAACCTCCCCTCAGGTTCTAGAAATTACTGTCACCTCCCTTACTTTACAAACTAACATGCACCTACCTCCCTTGCCGTCAAATTATGGCTAACGGTGTTAACTTTGATGAATGAAAGACCAAAATACCCTCACCACATGTAGATCAGATTGCATTAGTCTTCCATGTGCTGACACATATTGTTTTACTATTAGCATTTCACAAGTATATAATATTTTTTTTGTTTTTCAAACTCCATAGAATATAAGAAATAAAAAGTTCAAAAATTGATTATTTTTTTTGAATTGTTTTAATTGTTAATACATCTTTTTATAGTTGGTCATAAAAGTTTTTTTCATTTCTATCGTTTACGCAATTCAAAAAAGTATCAAAATTTTGTCCCAACCTAAAGACAAAAATATGAACAAATAGGTTTTTTATATTTTTATTCGTAGTGTACTTCTTCAAATTTAAATTTATTTTATTTTAGTTTGATGGTTATTTCTTGTCGAGATAAACCAAACTGAGATTAAATAGAAAATCAAAATTAGGAGAAATCAACATGTGTAACGTTTGTTTTCTTAATTTTTGGTAGTTAAACTTCCCATAAGATGAGAGAAGTCATTCTTTACAAGTTGAAAGAGCTTTTTAGTGTATCTATTAAAACTTAGTTTGAATGTTTTTTTTTTTTATGTTTATCAGAGAGGCTAACTGAAAAAATAAAAGAAATTGGTTAATAACCGTAAAAAATTCACTAAGGATAAGAAATCAAATCTTGGACCAATTATAAAATAATATTGAATCATGTATTTTACAAGAACAAAATAAGATAACAATATAGGTAAAGGCATAAAGCCTATAAATCTTGTCTTTAAGTTACTCTTCTTCTTTTTTATTATCTTGGAGAAAATTTAATACTTTTCTGTGATGTATAAATGAGAGAGATTGAAAAAAATATATTATGACCAATGATGAAAAGATATGAACATTAAAATAATCCAAAAAAAATCAAAAAATTTAGAGTATCATTATTTCTTATAACAGCATTCGAAAAATAAAATAGTTTTTATACTTGTGATATGTTAATACTAAAACAATGTGTTAATATAGAGCATGAAAGGCACTCAAATCTACATATACTAAGGGTATTTTGATCTTTTTCTCATCAAAGTTAACATGTTAGCCATATTTTAACGGCAAGGGAGGTAGATGCATATTACTAGTTCTTAAAGTGAGGGAGGTGAGAATAATTTGTAGAACCAAAGAGGAGGTCAGTCTATTTGTTAGAAAACCTCAGGGGAGGTCAATGTAATTTACCCTTTTATTTATTGCAAGTTTATATACCTTTATATAAAAGGACAGGTAAAGAATGCAGCCAAAATTTATTTATTTTCGCAAAACGTGAATCTAATCGTTCAAGTCTGAACCATTCTTCTACAATACACATCATTTCTCTCCTCTAGTCGATTAGTTGAGAAACTTTGTGGTTAGGGACGAGCAAATAGTAGTTCAGTTGGAGAGGAATGTAGCGTTCTCATATAATACGACTGTTGGAGAGTAATTTCTGCTAATGAAAATGAAAAAAGTTTATTCAACAGGCTATGCCTGAATGGACGCTATTTGTCTGACAAAACAAATCAGAACCACATCCATTTGTTCCGTAAAATGAGAAATGCCGAACCATAACAAAGCATAAATAAAATTTCTAGTATAGTACTTTACAATTTACCAAGGGAAGACAAAAGAAAACATGTAGTTGCAGAAACATTAATGGTCGGAGCATGTCTCATTCAGTGATTCAGATGTTAGGGGCCGTTGGCAACAACGGACGGTTTATGTTCCGGGATCATTTACATGTGTTCTTCTTTACTCTCTAAATAGATGTTGATTTGTGGACTTGAAGAGAAATTTAGCGTACATCTCAGATCAGAGACCCAGCAGCATCTGTACATGAATTTTTACTGTGTGGACATAGACGATCAGAGAATAAGAGAAAGATGGGATGTATTGTGATAATCAAAGGAGTAGAATGTTAAAACCCAAGATTAGAACCTTAAATGGAAATTAACATCAAATACCATTCTCATGAGTTCAATAAACAAGCCGAAGAGGACAAAGGTGGCATCCATTTCCAAATCAACAGAATTAATTCTTAACAAGGATCTATAGCCAAAACAATCAAGTCAAGTCGCAATTTACAATGTTACAAGAAGAAGGATCTCAGGGCATTATACCCGCAACATTTGAAGTCCAAAGGCAAGAAAAAACCTCTGATTCATAGACCAAGAATCCAGCAACCCGTCTGCAAGAATTGTCCATAGAGTACAGGAATCCAGGCAGATCCAGATGCCATGGACTGCAAATAACTAATAATAGTTCCCCACAGAAGGGATGCTGAGAATCAATCAAGCATGTAAAATGTTGCCTCCATTATCATTACCTCAGGAAACTGCTACTAGCGTCGACCAGTGCGACTTTTTGCTCTTGCTTTCTGCAACACATAGTATATCAGTGAGACACCAGAAAAATTGAATATTAGGCTCCAAAGGCCTAGTAACAACTTAGTTGTGCCACGTAAACAGCTTCCCCATCTGTATTTTAAAAAATCTAGTACTATTTGATTTGCACCAACATTGACAAGAAAATTTAGAATGGCGGGACAATGGAGCTACGTCTTTCTATTCCTCGTACCTCTTCAACATTCATAAAGTGGTCAGCAGCAAAGTTCACAAGAGCCAGTTTCTTTAAAATTGTGCATTTGTGTGTGTAAGTTTTTTTGGGCATTATTCATGGATTCTGAATGAAAGAATCACAGTAATGAGCACAGAAATTCTATCGGGTCTCTAGATCTGCCTTCTCCGATGCATTCCGGCCTTGATTTGGGGGGCATAATTCCACGGCATAACGTGCCTTGCAATCTTTGATTTTTTTTGCTCCTATTCTAGTGGTATGTCTAGAACAGCCACTTTGTGCATCTATTACCAAAGGTTGGATCCGTCTCCAGTCCTCCCCACCCACACCCTCCTCGATCGGGGATTTACCTGGATACTGTCATTGCATTTATGCTGTTAAGTTCCCAATTGTCACAGACTCACAAAAGCTTAATCTATTAGGATATGGGCCTTACTATGTATATCAAGTTATTCAACACCTTCTGTCAGGTGCAACCTCGTCTTGCATGTGGAGATGCAAATACTTATAGGTATTCAAAAGAGGATATGAAGAGGAGAAGCACAGCAAACGAGGAATGAATCCAAATGGAGAGACTTTAACCCAATACCTCTTACAACCTGAGTTTTGATACCATGTTAAGTTACCAACTGTTCCAAAAGCTTGAGCTGTTAGGAAATGGGCCCAACAACATAACAAAGTATATCAAGCTATTCACCAAATGCAACATAGAAGAGAATTCATAAGCTTGATATTTGGTCTTTTGATCGAAAATAAAACTAAAGCAAAGGTCAAATTTAGGGTGTTCTTCAGAAGAACCAAATCGGATCTAGGAATGCAATTGTTTCAAAACATTCAAGCTCTCTTTTTGAACAAGCAGGAACATCAATATAAAATAGTACCTTTTGAGATGAAAGGAACGAAAATCGAACACTAAACCTAAATTTACTTGGAACAACCATCCAACTACTTGGGCTAGCTAGCAATTTCAATATTTAATTATGTAATTAATACAGGATAAAAAAGCCAGGGCCTTAGTTGAAGGATCTCTCTCCTATCAGGGTAATAATCCACCCCAAAACCTCGCTTCCGTGCTCCCAAATCAAATCTCTAAAAATCTCGCTCCCATCTTGAAAAGAGCGTGTTTACAACTAGGATAGAATCTCACAAGCATATGAATGCCAAGAAAACAAAAGAAAAGTTACCAAGCAAGAGAAAATGTGAAGCAATCATCAGATAATATAAAAACATTGACTCAAATTTGATAAAGGATAAACACAAAATTCGCTTATATTTGCAAGAAAAAGAAAACACAAAGCCAGCATACACCAAATTTTCCACACACCAAAAAACACGAAAAGAAAATTGCTTTGATTTCAATGTCGTTTGCAACACTTCGAGAATGTTAGTTAGTTGGACTAGTTTTGGGGGATTAAATAAGAAGGGCGGATGAGAGGAGGATATGGTTTGGGGGGGGTGGGGTGTGTTGACATTAAGAAGGGAATAATTTTATACTTTGTTTGGTTGGTAGTATGTATGGGTGGATAAAATTTGGTGGATGATGCAATAGTCTATCAACCAAACACTGGTAGTATATTCGGTTGGTAGTATTAGTATGTATCAGGATTAAATAGTTCGTGTATGTGTGCCTACCAAACACTGGATTAGCCAGTCCCGGTCCCCGGATTAACTAGTACCGGAAAATAGTCAATCAACCAAATAGTCCAGCTAACAAACAGGCTCTTCAGAGAGTGGTATAGGTGATGTAGATGACAAAGCAATGTAATATAGAATTTTAAGAGTGTATCCGAATAATCGAAGCCTAACTCGTATTAGCTTACAATTTGCCAATGTCACCAAGAAAATCCAATAATCCACATCACCCCCTCCTCGACCAAAAACAACAACAACCAATGTCACCAAGAAAATCCAATAATCCACATCACCCCCTCCTTGACCAAAAACAACAAAAAAAAGAGAGAGAAAAGAATACTAAGGTTGTGGTTTTCAAACGGACATAGTTTAAACATGGCGAGCGTGTGCGTTCACGCGCGCGCACAGAGAGAGAGAGAGAGAGAGATCACTAACAGATGCAGTCCCGAAGCTTGCTCCCGACCCTGTTGCAGCACCTACGATAATATTAAGACACTCAATCAGGCAGTGAAGCTCAGATTGCAATTAGAAAATCAGCCATGCAAAGGAAAATTTGAATGTTTCGTCGCTAAATGTTACGAACTTCTTCGTAACAAAATAAAAATAGAACGAGAGGGAAGAAGAGTCCCACTTCGAGGGGGGAACACCTCTGATTGGTTCAAATAGAGGAGAACTGGACCTCTGTACTTCAAAATAGAAGACTTTTATCAATATTCAACTCCCTTAAATGATACACAAAGGTTATATTTATAAACAATGAAGGACAACCTCCCACTAACCCACTACCTTACAAACTAGGAACACTTATCCCACTAATCATATCTTCTACCACTACCTTAATTAAAATAAATACAAAATGATTTTAGGAAAACATATATGTAACAATTCTATCCCCTTGCGATCAACCTTGCCCTCAAGATGGAAATACAAAAAACATTGGAAATCCACTGGGATCCCACATTTTAATAAAGAAGAACCCTGTAAGCATGCGAACGAGGTCTTTTTCTAGGTCACAACAACCAACTCTTCGGAAGCACTAATCTTGAACTTTAACGCCGCTTGCCACTTTGTGTGGTTTGTGTGGATAGATGATAAAATAAGTTGATCCATACTCGAGTTTTGATGAAGCCAAGGATTGACGGCTCTAATACCATTTGTTACAAAGAAGTTCGTAACAAAAAATAAAAATAGAACGAAAGGGAAGAAGAGTCCCACTTCGGCGGGGGGGAGGGGGGGGGGGAGAACTCAGATTGGTAACACTAAAACATAGTCATAACAAGGAGGCCATGAACTGAGGTCTTTGCAAATCTATGATGTCTACGTATTCATCAATACTTAGCAAATAGTGTCAAATTGGTAACACTAAATTTTTGGTCTTGTATTTTTTCCGTTTACTTTTGTAATTACTGTATTTGTTTAGCTTTTTGTCGTAATTTTTGGGATTAATCATTCGTCTCGACGAGAGGAATCAGAAATGTATAAAAATATGGACCGCAGTTGAAAAAAGTTCATATAAGACAACACTAAAGACAAAATACCAGTTGTTTGGTAACTTTTTCGTCTTTAGTGAACCTTTTTTTTTTTGGCTATTGGTCATAATTTTTTACTTTTTAGACACCTCTTGTCAAGACGAATGATTAATAAAAATATATATAACGTGAATTTACAAAAATTCAGAAAAGACGAATAAACGTACCAAAACAAAAAAAATACAAATATTCTTTGGGAGAATGGGCTAAAAGGTTAACAATCATTTGCTTAATTGTAAGAAGCAAGATCAGAAGAACAAATTTGATCAACAATCACATCTAAATCAGAATTAAGATTATTACAAGCTTGTAAATAACGTGGCAATCTGTCCAAAATACAACCCCATTGACATATTTTGTCTGTTCCAGACATCGTCTTAAGAAAAAGTAGAATAAGAGAAGGGGCAACATTTGAAAATTGGCAGTGTCACATGTGTTGGATATTAATCTGGTTCCACTTCTCAAACGTTTTCTTTTTTTGCTTTGTAGCTCAGGGGTACTATTATGTATAGAGTTCATGGCCATGGGCTGCCCATGTTCTGTCCTAAGGATCACGCCATAAATCTGTGTTGAGTAAAGAGTACTGTTTTGTTTGAGGTAGGTTTTGAAAGTTATTAGTCGCAATCCACATAGGAAGTCAAAATCCTGACAGAAAAAAGAGTTCCGTGAAGTCCATACAAGACCAAGTAATACATATAATTCAACAGGGCTGAGTTCAGAGGCTTGGGAGTAGAGTCATGCAATTATAGCCTTATGTGTGATGCTGTTAGAGAATCTAGGTACGTTGCCAAGTTTTAAGAGTGATTCCTATAGTGATTCCTTCTTAGTTTAGGTGCTTTTGGCCTAAAATATTCCAGAAGTAGATCTTGAGTGAAATATATCGGAATCCTATGCATTGTACTCACAAAACTAACTCTTCTCCATAACAGTTAACCATAGACTAACGTTGTTGCACACAGTAACCAGAACAGTCCCTCTTTTGGTTCCCTTGCCTTGTTCGGTCAAGCGGCCCTAACCCTACATCCATCAATACGCTACAAAACCTAGTTTCAAAATTCCACAAAGTGCTGTCCTACATTGTTGCACCAACACGTTGATTTGGATCTTTAAAGTATTCTAATAACATAATCTGCCACACTCCAAGATCTTGGAACACAGTTCATAGTAATGTATATGACTAATCTTAGTGGTTACCAAAGCCCTCATGAAAGACAACTTCAGATAAAACCAAACAATACTGGCTTCTACAATGATGTATGAGTCTTTGCAAGTTTGTTTTCCTAGCCCTTGTCCCCAATCCATAAATAACAACGATAGTCGTAGAATGTACCTGAAGCAAATGGGGTCAAAAAGGATGAAACTCCAGCAGAAGGGACACCAAGTAAAGAAGGGGTATTACCCAATGAGGGTGTTGAAGGACCAAAAAGTGACGATGGGGCTGATGCACCAGGTACTCCAAATGAGGCTGTTGGAGCAGCACTGGGAGTGGAAAATAACGAAGACGAAGACGCAGCAGCAGATGGAGTACTAAAAAGTGAGGACCCACTCCCTAACGAAGCTGCTACAACTGCTGCAGAAGGGTGTGGGGCAGAGGATGCCTCAGGTGTTGCTGAGCTGGCGAACAACCCTGCAACTTGAGTCAACGGTTGTGAACTTGCAGGCAAATGCAAGGTTGGGTGTACCCTCCGGGCAGCAGCTTCTTGTTTGGCTGTTTCCCTTCTATCAGCCTCAAGAAATGGATCATTTGCATCCCCACGGCGGCGTTGGTCGGCAAGATATGCTGCTTTCATGGATTCAATGTACTGATGAATGCTCTCCACCTACACAGCACCAGAGTATAAAGTTCTTACGATAAGTGATAAATACAGAAGAGCATATTCATGAGTACATGAGAAGCAACTCCAATTGAATAAGAAGTAGGTCGAAAGTATAAAATATGAAGGGCATATTACAGTTTCTGAGCTCCAAAAAGTATGCTCACACAATCACTGATCCAAGGTATTTGAAGTAGTGTAGAAGAGAAATTGCATGATTTAGAGTTCAAAAATGTAGACCTGAGAATACAGTCCCACAAACTGCCACAGTTATCATGCTATGTCACAGGGACCTGATAATGTGTCTAACTGTGGTATCCATTGAATTTCTATCTCGAGGACGTCTGAACAAGCCAAAAATAGTGATATTTCTTACCAAGTCTGTGGTAATTTTGAAACACAAATTGTGATAGCTAGGTAAATCCCAACAGGCAGACATGGATCTCATACCATTGCCCGAGCATTTTAAGTGTCATACATTATAAGAATCCATGTAAAATGGCTATCATGTAATTACTGCCAGTCTGCCACTAATGCATCACACCAGACTTCCAAAAGTAGACTCTCAGATTCCACATTCCAAACTAAGTTAGATATTCCATCCTTTTGAACAACTGAGAATTCTTTCCAGCTATACATCAAGCTAATACCCGATCACAAGTGAAAATAATTGCTTTGGCATCTGGTTTCATAACCGAAACCGAAAGCAACCAAGGAAGACACTAATTGTGCTTCCATTCATGTTATTATTAAGTAGACAGTAAATACCGAACTTCTTTACGTTCACAGAAGTTAAAAACAATCGACTCAGTTTTCTTCACCTTTGCTGCCACATGTACAAAAAAGTCGTGCACATTTGACATAACTTTGGGAAGAGACTGTAACAATGAAGAGCTACAGTTTAAAGAGTTCCTGCCAGAATCGACGAGCAGCAGCTGCTCTAACTCTTCAATCCACTGACGGCATTGACCAATATACTTCTCAAATCTTGCAACTGTTTGCTGCAGAAAGGGAGATGGTTTCTTGGGGAGACCACTATAGAAATCAAAAAGGTATGGCGAATGGTAGGAATCATAGAGTTAAATAGCCAACTCATGGCTAAAGCATTCTGCCAAGTCCATGTCTCAAATTCGGGTCCAGCAGCTGTTGATTTTTGAACAGGGCCTGTGATAAATTTCAACAAGCCACAGGCAGTGATAGCCAGAGTAAAAATGCGAGACCAAAGCAAATAGTTGGAACCATCCAACTTAATATGGCAAATATCGAGAGGAGAGTTATCCAGAGTCCCAACACGACTCAACTCATTCTTGGCACTAGCGGAAGTATTTTTGGGATCCTCCAACATATCAACAGAAAAGTAGCAAAAGACTACGAAAATGCCGCAAGTAAAAGAGGGAACCAACTACCAGACAATACCCCAAACAGTGGAAATAGTGCAGAAACAGTACATAAACAGTGCCGAAATACCTCAAAATTAGTTCTGAGTGCAAACAGTGACCTATTCGAACCCGTACGAACTCAAAATCAACATACTCAGCGTCTAAAAGACCAAAAAACGACCTCGGATAACACAAAACTCTGAAAACAAATCTGTTCGTGGTCAAACAGTAGTCATACGAGGTAGTTGGAAGTCGTCGTACGGCGTCGGAATCGACCATGGAGGTGCCGACAAGGTTCGCTGGAGGTCAGGAAGTGTAGACAAGGGTGCGTAGCAACTGGGTACAACTGCGTACAACAGGTTCTTAAACAGCATCGATGTCTTCAGCAGATCTAGGTCTTCAAATGGATCTTCACCTCTCGTCAGTTGATCAACAAGGACTAATGAGGTTGGAGCCAGCTGAAGTCACCTAATTCGCCTAGGTCGAAACGTGCTCTGATACCATGTAAACTTGGGGAAAAAGGAGAGCCCACAAACTTGGGTTTCTCTCTCTCACACTTTGTATATATATGGACAAAGGTACAAGTACAAATCTACCCCTATGTAAAAGATACATAACAAAATAACCCCCAACAATTTAACAGCATCTAAATATTAATCACTAAACAAACTTACTTTGGGTGGAGAGAGCGCAATCAGCTGATATAACTTGCATTAAAAGAACTTGGGGGAAGAACATTAGCTCCATGATTAATTGTACGTCAGCTGACCATAAAACAAGCAAATTCTGGATAAATAAGTAAATTTGAGCTGGGTAGGCAATTGCAATCTCACCAATGGTTCATGCCAAAAAGATGCTTGAGATGCAAATTAGATGAATATGGCACATAGACACATATCCGTATCCAAGTCCATGCAAAACGCACCATTTAATTTCTAGAAACCACAGCTCCATATGAATTCCAAGGCGCCATAAGAAATAACTTCTTTGTCAAAAGTCCAGTCATAATTCAGAGGAGCTATCATAATTCAGAGGAGCTATCAACAAGAGAAACTGTGTATTGGCAAGAAGTGACGGGTCTCAAGGTATTATCTTCTCCAAATTGGAAGTTACTCCACACCTCGACACAGCTCCTGAAATCTCATTAACCTGCAATAAAAATTTAGAGACCAATCAATGTGGCATAACAGCACATTTCTTCTCTCTTTTTTCCTTGATCTTAGGATAACAGTGGTCACAGCTTATTAATCTCATTGTGAAAGCATAAAATTAAACCAGTTAATTAGCACAAAATTAAATCACAAGGAATCTGAGAAACATCTAGAAAACCACATGTTAGTGCTTTGTATTGATATGTACATTATGGGTAGAACAATCAGACTTGCAGGAACTTGAAATTGCAAATAGCATGCAAGAATAATACATGAAGGCCGGTGAAATAGGAAAAAGGTTCACTTGCAAATTTACTATTATATAACCCATTTCTTTAATTACTTCAATTCAACGATAGTGTATCATCACAACGGTAGGAAGTACAAGATTAACAAGCCTATGTAATCCAGTTTCGAAAGATTAATATCATTGTTGACCATATAAGAAACAAGGCTTCAGTTCCGCAAATGCAAACCTATCGTCAGCTAGATTGGAAAGTAGAAAACGCATGGATGTCATAAATCAGTCTCTAGGAGTCCATGAAATTGCTAAAAAAGATCAGATGCACCAACGAGATTACAGAAAAGGTCATTAATCTGTTTCAGAAGGGGGATTGAAGAATTTAAATAGAATTAACAATCATAGAACTTGCGTTCCTTCTTATTAGCGAGAAGTGGTTTCGCAAGCTAAATGACATATTGTTATTACATTACCGTTAAGATGATAATAAGGGCAATCTAAACAGACACTTCCCAAATTGTAGATGGGAATGTAATACGAGACATAAAAAAAACTAACCTTTGCAGAAGCACCTTTGGATTATATGGGAACAGATGTTTTTTATGGAGACTCTGCAAAGATTTTTTCAATGAAAGCAAACAATCCTTGGCATTCTCAAATGGTAGCTTCTTTGTTCTATAGTGCTTGCTCCCATTCATAAGATCCTTCAGCCGTTGCTTTCCAGGAGAAAGAATCCCCTTGCTTTTGACTGATGAAGAGGGTAGATGTCCCAGAATCTCTGATTCATCTGCAACAACTTTTCTTTTCTTGGCAGATAACTTATATACATCTGTCATGTTAACGATTCCCTCTTCCGTAGAAAATTCCACAAAAACATACCACGAGTCACACACACCACGCAAGGACCTAAAAGTTAATTATTTAAAAACAAAAGGGAAGTGAGAAGCACATCAAGTTTGGAAAGAGACGAAATATAAGAATCAACGTAGCCAAGTTTCAATCCTCTAAAAACTAACACGGGAAAAAAAAATTAACTTAATCCAAAATGATCTATTAAGCTGGGTACTTTGCAAAACTGAAAGTCCCAGTTAATTAATGTGCTTGTTTGCGTCAGCTATTCAAATCAATAAAATTGTGGGGGGGAAAAAAAATCTTTCGAAGGCAAGAAAGCTCTAAAAATTAACTACACTGTTGTCACTTTAGCTTAAGTAGGAAACAGTTTGTCTTGGGCACAGGATTTGGGTAAATCATTGTTCAGAACCTATATCATATGGACTTTCCTAAGGTGTAAAGTACCTGTGTCACACACTCAACTCCAGTAAGGGTAGGCGTTGCGTCCACATTCACCAAGAAAACATTTTCCATTCGAATTTACTATGAAACCCTGCAAAAAAAAAAAACTCCCATATTCTGCATGAAATGCCTATGAGACCTACTAAACACCATTTTACCCATGAAAACACGTGAAAAATTAATAAGAAATTTAAATGCTGTGTCCCATTTCTTTAATGAGAAGTGGATGAACTGGACACTTTGAGGCATGCGTTCATGAGAGTCCATGTACAGAGTTCCCAACATAAGAGATCTGAATGCAATTCAAGCAACTAAACTAGCTCAAAAGATATTCAGCAGAATTGGCTCCTGTATCTTTTGAAATAAGGTAATCAAGAAGCACTTCATGATCATAGTGTAACTGCAAAGGTAATGAAGATTGTTCGCATTACTTTAGTCAATAACCAGTTCCTGTAAGTGAAGATAGAACATATAGACACTAGAATCATCTAAATGGTAGAAGTCTTGTTGAACTTGCCTCTGCAAGAAACAGATGGAATAGATGTATGGGGTTGAAAAGGTTCGAGACATGGAAAAGCATGTCATCTTTCATCTCCTCAAAAGCACACCTGTCTTGGCAGATTCTACATGCCAACTCTCATTAGACTTCTGCAACCAATATTCTTAGTACCTACTAAAGCATACGAGCTTGTGTATTACTTACCGTTGCTTGGCGAAGAGAGGCACACAAAACAGTTGCAAGAGCACTTCAAATAGGATATCATCCTATATGCAAGAGTTAGATGAGGGATTAGTAGATAGAACTGTTCAAAAAAGTTCGTAAATCTAGGAACAAGAAATTACGATAACAACAAAGTGACATAACCATTCAAGCGATGACACTTCGATGTCACTTTCACACTATAAAATCACTAGGAGACTGGAGAGATTAATCTACTACATAGGCACCGAATGCCCGGGATTTGTTTTCTTTGCGATGATGAAATGTCACACACACACATACACAGAGAGAGAGAGAGAACTGGATAAATGCCTTTCCATCCTGCCATCTTTCCATAATTGCTAGGGCACGGGACAAAGCATGTTGTGTAGCCAAAATACATTAAGAGTTGGGACATTTATGTAATCAATTTTAATGAGAAAACCAGAACCCCTACTTGGGAAAGATTAGATGAATGGGAAACCTCAAATACATCCGATCCCTCTTCAAAATAACGAATACGTTCCTATCGCCGACAACACCAATGCATAGTATACTTGCCTTACGCACCGCACCAAAAACAATGTCTGATAAACACTGAGAAGGAAAACTAAAAGACACAATCACCATGAAAGAAGATCTAAATACCACAGCTATAAAGACTACGTCAAATATAATTATTAATATTAGAAACCTCAGGGGAAGTCAGTGTCATTTACCCAATATTTAGTTCTTGCTAATGAAATATCTGTCTGCCATATAAGCCTACCATCTTTCAGATGTTGGTGAAGAATCTTATATTTTAAACAAAAACTTTTATCGACCTTAACATTCAGCACCGCTGCTGACCATGATGTGTATGAGAAATACATGTGACCCACCCACCAGCAACTTCATAGACTGAAACATAGGTGGAAGAACAGATACAGTACCAACACAGCATTTAAGCACTTTCAGCAGAACCTTTCCAAGCCCAGAGATACATAAGCCAACCCCAACAAAAGAAATGAACATCCAAGGTGGTCACCTAAAAGAAATATACTAAGTTCTAAAACTATTGCAAGAGAATATGGAGATAACCTCGTGAATGAATAGCCTGAGGAAGGACAAGGAAAAGTTAGTGCATCTACTATAATAGGATTCACACACTACAAACGTTTCGGCCGGAAGATGCCCTTGAAGCCACCAATAAAGCTCAGATAAGCCTGTCTTTCTACTGCAACACTCGAGGTCAGAAACCATGCAGAGCTTCATATGTGCACAATGACACTCTTCAGCACTTTCGTCTCTCATGCTGACCAAACAGAGCGAACACCTCAGGAAAAGGAAAAGAGCTAGCCTTTGTAAATGGCTGGGTGTCATACTACACATTCCAACAGGAGAAACACTTGATAAAAATGGGGAGCCTTCTAGACTGTCTTGATCAGATGCCAGCTGAGCCATTTGTAGCACTAAAAGATCATCGAAGTACTTGTGGATAAGGTGCAACCACGAAACAAGAAGAGAATACTCCAAATGGAGCTGGAAACTAAGCCTGATCATTAACACCTGCATAGGACGTCCAAATCAGCAAACACAGCAAACTACACACTTAATAACAATGTGCTGTTAATATTCATCAGCAATAGTGAGCAAGGGTACATCTATGATCCGAAAAAAAAATAACCATATCACAGCATAAACAGAGCCAGAGACGCAGAATGGGAAAGGTAGTAGATATTAATACTTTGTCACAACCGTTCTTCAAAAACAAGTAAATATATGTCGAACACAAGGTTGTCAAATCATGAATTTAAATGGCCTTTTGTCTGAATTTTGAATCGAATCAAGTCATGGACTTAAACTGTTAGAGCCTCGGTCGCGGAACAAAAATATGTACATATGCATGTAGATACTAAAGATTCATTATTAAAATGAAAGCTTCGCCTCAATACAATAAAAAAGTTTGTTTTTGACGATGATTATGTAGCCTAGACCCTGGTAGGAAAGAAACTTTCTTATATGGCAACATATGTGGGCTGGCTCTGAGCCCAGCTACAATTGGTTAGTTAGAAAATACAAGAATTAAAGAGATCGACTTGTCAAAATTCACATTCACGTAGGATTTGGTATTGAACAAAATTAACAACTACTTGTGTAATCATAGTCTAGAAAAGTAAAATACTATTAGTGACATTTTAAAGACGTTAATCCCATTTATTGACTCATATGATAATGAACTATGGAAATTTCACAAAACTCATAATAGCTAATTCAAGAGAACATGTTATGTAAGCTTTAAAAATATCTAGAGTGAATATTTTAATGATTGAGAAAATTGAGAAACAACGGATTAAAAATATGCTACAAATTGAGAATAAATCTTCTAATCAACAAGTTAACTAACAAATTTTACATGGGAATACGGGTTTTCGAACTTAACAATCTATGGAGTCATTCTTGTTTTTCCCAAAAACAAATGAAGGTTAAAGTGGTTTCATATTCATCGAATGCAAAATTGTATTTTGCAAATACTTGACTTCCCTTTCTTACACCTCAATCGCCTACTCTTTCTAACACTTGACCGGCTCACAAGTTTTAAGAGTAAGGACGAGTTGATTCAGACCACTGCTCCCCCCAAGAGTGTATAAACTCGAGGAAAGTAAAGCGCATTTAAATGCTTTAATACAGTTAGGTTTACCATGGTGAAAGCGAATTTTTAAGTAGCCTCGCTTTCGGAGTTGCTCCCAGCTCACACTATGGTGGAGGCTGTTCTTCCCCCTTCACCAGGACCAGTGGGAGTGGTTGAAGGTTGAAAGCTCCATAGCCAATAGTCTACTAAGGCCGGTGACCTACTTCATAGAAGTACATGGAGAGCTTTGTTGTGCTTAGGAGGAAGGAATGAATTGAATCACAAATCATTCGGTTCATCACTGATTCCATCTAAACCTTCATTCCCTTATAGATTCGTATCATTTTTGGATGAATCATTTGAATGTTTGCAATTCGTGAACTGTTCGATTTTGACAACTACGGTCAAACATGACATATCAAAGAACTAAAGCTTTCTGTTGATAAAGAGAGAGAGAGAGAGAGAAGGAAAGTATACATTAATTGTACATCAAATGGACAACCAACCATTTTTTGATGTAGCATTATAAGAGGCACACTAGGGAACATGTGTCCGTTCAAGCTTTTGATGGGTTCAATTGATTTTGGCTATAGCACGGTGGAAAACTTTTCGGTTATAAGGCGAAATTCCTTATATTGATGATGCAAATTTCTGATAGTGAAGACCTACAGGGGCATCAAGGAATACAGCAGTGCATACTTTTGTTCATACATGTTCGCTAAAACAAGCAAGGTAATCAACAAGTTCAGAAGTCCTACCAAGCTTTTTTAGTTCAAAAAGAAGACATGAAATACTTACGAACTGCTTATAATGAGCACATGCAAAACATCTTGCCCTAGTTTTGTGACCATCATTTTGCGATATCGAATCAGAGCAGTAGCACAGTATCATGTCACATATTTGCTCATATCTATTCGTGCTTCTGACAACCAGAAAGAAAGAAAATACTCCTTCATAATGCTCATTTTTTATATGATTTATGAAATAAAAATGATAGCATCATGTTCCTTCATGATGCTCATTATACAACACTACATGATATTGTACAATGGTTCATACGAATTGAGCGAGTACAATCTGTCAGATGTCCATGTAGCAAGATCCAACTACTTTCTGAAAACTTATACTCCACAAACATAATAACCAAACTTCATGTAGTACCTTTCTGTCTGAGTTTTAAATATAATTCCAACAGAATAATAAACGAAAAGAAGAAGAAGATAAAGTGCATAAAACAAAACTCATCAAAACTTTGAAATTCATTCAAAGAGCGACTAATGGAAATCCATACCAACATCTTGTGTCTAAAGTACTCAGACATGCCCATATTGTTTCGATCTCCATGACCAAGACACCAGGCTAAAAGTCTGGGAATGAGGTCGCTGATTTCACAAATAACAGGATGCGTATTTAAGGTCACACCAGCAGCTTCCATCCACACACTTGAATTAACCAAGGAACAGAAAATCTGAACAAGAGTTCCACGAAACAGGAGTGTTGAATCTAGTTGCCCAACTCTAGAGTAGAAATTCCCATTAGATATTTTAACAGCCTCACAATTTTGATCATCGTGAAGCTGATCCAATGACTTCCAAGGCAAATTTGGAAGACAAGAACTGATTGAATTCAAGTACGCTTCAAGAAGCTGGTCATCAAGGTCCTCCTTCAAATGTTTCAATATATTGCGGAAAACCCGACCAACACAAGCCACTGAAGACCAATTAGCTTTTGTAAGTTTTGACGTCAAGGAAATAATGGCACTTGATGAATCGCGATTTGAAACCAAGGCTTTAGTAGTTGGATGCTCCAAAGAATGCAAAAGAGCATTAGAAATTGCCAACTCCAAGCAAACGCACAAGGATCGCATAAATTCACCCCAATTGCCTCCCTATTGAGCATATAACTCTAATAAGATAAGCACAAGATAAACAGGAATGAATTGAATTCTCAAGCTAGCAAATTTCACATACAGATGCCACCATGTAGTCAGAGATGGCTACAAGAATGTTTCCAGCCAAATGTTGAACAAATTGACTCTCAAAAGATAGGAAAAGTATCTGTAAGAAAACAACAAAACATGAGTTCAAGAGAAGAATATTAGCAGGGGAGAAAGTGGACCTTGACAGCTCGGCTGCAATTCAAGTACCAGAAAACAGGTACAAATCATCAACACCACAATGGATGATGCTCCAAAATGATCTAAGCATTCATCTTAATACTCTGGTAAATGTTTCTTTTACCCCAAGGTCAGGTATTTCTAATACAAGGACACTCAAAGTACGACAATGTCTAAACACACGAGAAGCTTTTGAAATGCATATCAGCAAAGAGAGGCCTAAAATGGTATATCACTTAATCACACTACTTTCTAAAACTAATATGTTTAGAGTGGAATGTTCCACACTCTCTGAATCATTTTGTCTTTATCTAGAGGTAACTTACTATTTTCCTTCATTATGCTCATACACACACGAGCGCATGCTGTCTCTCCAAGCATACTGTTTCATCGACCACTTTAGCACTCTAGACACCCATCAAAACCAAAGTTCTCTTCAATGGCATTCAAAAATAAATGACAAGAACATTAAGTCAGAGCAATCATAGTTCTTCAACGTTAAAAGCTGAAAACTACATATCATGTTATATTGTTATTTGACAACATTGATATTACAACAAAGTAATAATCTCCCATCTTTAATAACACCAGGAGAAAAAGAAAAAAAAGAAGCTTCTCCCGGTAGTGCTGAATCCCACAGAATCACATTCAAAAAGGTGGAAAACTCATCTTTAGCATGATAAAGACCAATTGCAATCATAGTTCTTCAACGTTAAAAGCTGAAAACTACATATCATGTTATATTGTTATTTGACAACATTGATATTACAACAAAGTAATAATCTCCCATCTTTAATAACACCAGGAGAAAAAGAAAAAAAAGAAGCTTCTCCTGGTAGTGCTGAATCCCACAGAATCACATTCAAAAAGGTAGAAAACTCATCTTTAGCATGATAAAGACCAATTACCAAGTCACCAATGAGCTTAGGCAAGCAGTCATGATCGTGACGAAGTGAAGTTTCGTGGTCAGAAGCTGCTACTTTTACCACCACAACCTGTTTCAGATTTGGAGGTTTAACTAATGGGAAGCTAAAGTGTCCAACCAATTTCAAACTCCATTTGACAAGAAAACGACATAATGAAGAGAAAAAGAAAGCAAGTGAGAGTGAGTCTGACATTGTCGTTGGAATCCTCATCAAGTTCATGTATCCACTGCTGGATTTGCCGAAAGAACTGAAAGATAATTCATAAAAGCAACCATCCATCAGCAAAACAAAAACCCCAAAATCGAAGAAAAGACAAGGGCAGGGTGACTTCAGAATTTTATCTTAGCGGAACAAAATGGAAGTTTATATTTTGAGTGAGAACTTGTCGGGCCTAGTTTTTATTTTATTTTATTTTTGGTTGAACTTACACACAAATTTAAGTGAATATTCATCTTTTCTAATTTCTAATTTTATATGAACGATACAATATTTAAAAAATACGACACATCTATACTATTTATTAAACAAAAGTGTCTATTAGTGAGAAGGCCTCACGGCGCGACAAGTGACAACAATTGATTGGCCAAAACAATTATTTAGTACAATAAATTTTGAATGTTTGAAAGAAATCTCACATCCTTAATTTGTGGGATAATTTGTTCAAACATGGAATTTAAACATGTACAAGGATCCTATATTAATCAAGCAGGATTTGTGGAATGAAGGAAAGGTAGTTATGGCATAAGTATATCCTACATATATACTATGCTAATATTGTTTGACCTTACAAATTTAAGACTAATTTTCATTGCTTCGGCTTAGAAGAGGGAAAGAACAAATTATTCAATCAATGTCCGGATATGTGCCGATCAGAAAAAAATTTGCCCGGATTTGTTGGTTGCCAATAAGATGCGATATAAATTCCAAGTTTATAAATCTTCTCCCGTTTTTTGTCATTTCCAAATCTTCTCCCGTTTTTATAAAATTTGCCCGGATACGTGTCTAATTATGTTGAGGTCCTCAATTTTCTCTCATTCCGCAATTTGAAGTTGGGTTGATGAGTAATCAAGCAAAACAGAAACTTAGCATAACATTGTATACAAATTGGGATGTTAGAGCCACCAACTAGCAGAAGAAGAAGCATGGCTTACCCATAACAGAAACTCAGCATACCAGTCGAACCAAAACATTAGGGATTAGGATTTAGCAGCAGAGCCTATTGTTTGTGTTTCCTTGGATTAGGGAAAGCATTGCAGGGAATGAGAATTAATGTCGTGGCGCAAGAGACTTTAGAATTTCTACAATTCTCCATAGTTTTAATTTAAAAGAAATAAAAAAAACTTTTTAATTGTCAAAAGTACATATTAGAATTTTAATTTTCTATGTTTTACGATTACCGTGCTATTGCTGCTAGTATGTAAGAAAACCACAAAGTTTTATTGCATTTTTTGGACCCAGGGTGTTCGCTTGAACTCTCGCTTGAGTCCGTGGTTTAAAGAGAAGGGAACCTGAGAAAGAACGATGAGAAGGTCTTTCTCGATCCCTTTGGCCAATTCCTCCTCCTGCAAATACTGGGATTAACAGAAAGAATTCTAGTGAGATAAGAAGATTAAACGGGATGTACAGAGCAATAAGGGAGTGCTGAAGGAAGAAAAACAAAGAGAATGGAATAAAATTACGGCGAAAGGACGGAGAGACTCGTCGATTAGATGGCAGAGCTTCGAGTGTGCGGCGACATGATGCATTTTCCCGGGCGAGGGTTTTTCTTTCCCGGCGGCGTTCAGTCTTTGAGAGAGAGAGAGAGAGAGAGTCATTAGCAGCTCAATGATCAAAAAAAAAAAGTCATTAGATATTGATTTTTCAGAAAGTCTATTTGCACAGCAGATCTGTGCACAGAATCATGTTGTGGGGCCTACTAAGGGTCCTATACAAATAATCTGAGCCGTTCATTATGTTTAAAACATTTTTTCAAGTGCCCACACGAAAAATTAGCTCAATCCGACACCTATAAGTACTTGATCTAATCGTTTAACTTTTCATTCCATAAAAACCGGAATGAAAAGTTAGATGATTAGATCAAGCATTTATAGGTATCAGATTGAGCTAATTTTTCGCAAAGACCCATGAAAAAATGTTTTAAACATAATTAACGGATCGGATTATTTATATAGAACCCTTAATGGGCCCCACAATGCGATCTGTGGACAATTTGGGCACAGATCTGCTGTGCAAGTAGCATCTCTCTTGATTTTTAATGTTTCTGCTCTATTTTTGGGTTTGGGTAGAAAAAGAGGGTAAAAATTGGAGATACTCTTACCTCCCTCAAACATTTTGTTGATGCTCAATTAACCTAACCGTTGTAAAAAAGTTCTTCTAATTAATCATTTACTCCAAATTGCAAGTTTTTTAAATTTTATTCCCAAAATAGAATGAAAATTTTATACTCCTCCTATTCCTAAATGATAGTCCATTATTCCATTTTGCAAAATGAACGTCCCTTTCCAAAAATAAAAATAGAAATTTAATAAAATTTCAAAAGTGTCCCTCATATATGAATACAAATGGTGCAAAAATAGGTAGATTATAGGGGTAATTGTGGAACCTACATGAAAACTGTATACATGAGACGCACTCTTGAAGGGGAACCTACACATACATGAGACACACTGTGAGAGGGCATTCCAAATAACCGTTGTATTCAAAAAAAATGTCAAATTAGCAATAGCATAGGGTGTTATTAGGCATGTAGAAAGTTGTTCTTACGAGGAATTAAGAGGATATTCAATAAATCTATACACCATTCACCTTCCGTGAGTGATTACAAATTTAAAACCATGTAGTACCTACCCACTACCAAGGTTTTGTCAAACTGCTCTTAAATGGACACCTATACGAGGATGTAAAATTCGTAATAATGAAAGGAAGTTTGAGAGCTTTTATGTGCTGGAGGTTGAGAGCTTCTCTCTCTAAACCTAGAGAGAGAATGCACTCCCTCAGTCATAATCCAACACAACTCCGGATCTGAGGTTCACAGCTCAATTCGAAAACATTAATCTCTCTAATTCCCTCTTCGGAGGGTTCTAAACACCCAAGCTTTGTATCTGGTCAATCTTGGTTGGACCAGAATCAGTCCTCCCTGTAGACACCCCAATTTGGCCTAACGATTATTTCAAGTCCCACCTTAGGACCATCCCGATGATGAAATGGATACAGTGATTGCTGATTGTCTTCTTGAGAACCTTAGGACTTTTGGTAAGAACTTGGAGCCACTTAGAGGACCCAATTCAGAGCCATACAGCCTTTCAGACAAAAAATACAGAAGCCTAGGAGAATCCATCTGTCGGCCGTAACATCGATCTCACGGCCTTAACATCATTTCCTCACCCGAGCAACCTGTTGCTAGAAAATCTCCCTGAGAGATCAATCCCTCGGCCGCAAGATCTATCCTTCGGCCGAGACATCCATTCCTCAGCCGTGACATCCATTACTCAGCCGCCAGATCGTCCTTTTTCCAGACTCTGGAACGTTCTGTCAGACGTTTGATCCAAATACACTACCTTCCCGATGCGTTCAGGCCACGTTCAGAAATTGCGACGAAGAGTTTGAATTGCATTGCAATTGCAATCATGCCATTTGATTGGCCGAAGTGAGTCACCAATTGCCTATATAAAGGGCCTTTGGACTCCGAAAATATACACACGAAATTCATAAGAGAATACACTCTCTCAAGCCACGAAACTCTGTCAAAATACTCTCTCAACCCCACTCCTCAAAAGCCCTAACCTCCCGAAGGTAGCCATCAATCCGACGATCAAACCCCGAAGTTCAAACCCTAACCCTAGGGTTTTCAATCAAGCAATCAGTCAATCACACCCAATCCGAGGCAATCAAGTAACTGAGGGATCAAGGTAGTGAGGCCCAACGGCCTCTGGTTTGTTTTATTTATCGCTCTTATACTTAATCATAGCTTTCTGATTATCTGTTAATCGTATAGTCTGGTGTGAGGAAGAACACCGACCGGGGCTTCGATCCCTCAGTCGGTACATCAAACCAGGAGGATCCCTCGGCCGTGACATCCATTCACCGGCCGCGGGATCCATTACCCTGGGACAGCTTTGTTTGTTTTGCTTTCTGATGCATGCTTCAATTACAGTCCTGGCTCAGTTTTGGAGATGCTGAGGTGATTGGTGATGAATAGCAGAGCTGCTGAATGACTAAGATAGTATGCACAAGGCGGTTGAGGTGGCGAGCAAATTGCCTATGATGACAGGGTTGCTAGGACAGTGAGCGTGGAGCTTGCTATTTGAATGGCCTTGAATGGTGTGAATTTGAGAGCTTGGGGCTAACAATCTTTGGTAGCCAAGTGGCTAGTAATGGCAAGCTTTGCTGGGATAGAGAGAGTCTTTGACGTTTTTCCATGCTCGGGCGTGCCCCCAAGGCTAGTTCTGATCACGTTGTATTGGCTCGGGGATGCCCCCAAGGATGGCTTGATCTTGCTTCTGTTGGTCATGGACCCAGAATTCCATAATGGCTTGAGTCAGTGCATTGAGCAAGATCTGATGCTGCTGTGGGAGATTGATTAGGGGGCCAGGAGATCGATCACTCGGCTGAGGAAAAGATATTTCGGCCGAGGAATCGAAATCTCGGCCGCTAGAACGTCAAAGGTTAGAAAATCGATTTAAGTTCGGTTTAATCGATTTCACGGCCCATTTAATCTTCATTCTTCTTCTCTGTTCCTCTCGTCCGTCCACCACCGTTCATCGTCGTTCTCCCCCACCGTAGTCTGGCCACCGTCATTCCTCCGGCCATCACCGCCGGTTTCCACTATCCTCATTACCGATTTCGGCTGTTGCAACCATTGGTGTTGTCGCTCCTGCTTCCAACGAGATGGACGCGCCACCCTCTGTTGATTTGCCGCCATCCTCTTCTACAGACATTGCAGGTTCTTCCACGCAACCTCGGTGTAGGTGTGAGTATCCCTCGTCCGATGAAGAAGCGATTGAAAAGCCGGGTTTGTTCGATGCTGCTACCTACATACTTCCTTCGCGTAGGTTAGGTTATGGCGATTTCCTGTAGTACCGTCCTCCTGTTGGTGGCCCAGAGGCCGAGGTGGTTCGTCGGGAACCTGAGCTGCACCTGAGTGTTCTCAATGTACTGGTGAGTTTCCTGAAAAGTAAAAATGTTTACTTTAGTTTGCAGTTTTTAATTTTTGCATGATTTAAAAGTGAGTTCCTTACTTGTGGGATGAAATCCCTTTCAGCTAGGGGCGTGAATGGGTCGGAATTGTTTTATTTAAAAAGACTAGAATAACCATGCCCCCTATTTAGGCAATGCATGCTTTTTAAATGTTAATTTGATGCCCCTAACTTTTTATTTGCATATGCAATCATAAGTTTAACTCCCTTTTTGTCTTTGGAAGAGAAATAGGAGGCTGGAGGCTCGTGGTGGAGGCAAGGAGGTGCACAGATGGTTTTTGACACTGTCGGAGCAGGCTCGGGAACTGGTACGTGCTGCTGGCTTCGAAGCATTTGTTCTGGGTCTCAATCTTCCAAATATGGATTGGTCACTGATGACCTCGCTGGTTGAGAGGTGGTGGGATACCACCAACACATTCCACTTTCCTTCTGTTGGTGAGATGACGATTACTCCTGGCGACTTTTCTTTGCTTACCAGCCTACGAGTGGGTGGAGCTTCCCTCCGAGTTGATCCTAGACTTTGGGAGCGGACAGGGGCCTTGGCGTGGTTCTTGGGCAAGGTGCCTCCTCTTCATTCTCGAGGCCACGTTAACGTTGCTTGGTTGAGCAAGACTTATATGACGGCTGACATCCTTACTCAGGTGAGTGTCGGGCAGCTGACGCGGGCCTTCCTTCTTTATCTCCTTAGGCAAACGTTGTTTGCCAACAGGGATAGCTCGGTACACACACAGCTTCTGGCTCCTTTGCAGCGTTTGGAGGCCGTTAGGGAGTTTGATTGGGGATCGTCTGCTTTGGCCACCTTGTATGGAAATCTAGGAGCTTGCTCACGGGACAAGAGTCCCATCCTTGGCGGTCACTACCAGGCGCTTGAGGTATATATCCTTCTCTCTTGCTTCCTTTCCTGTTTTGACTTCTCTTAGTATTGAACTTGTTTTGGTTAATCTGCTTTTCAGTTCTGGGCTTTTGAGCACCTTCTCCAGTTTCCTCCTGAGACTAGGCATGGAGATGCGAACTGTATACCTCGCTACGAGCGATGGTTGACGGGGCAACAGAGGCCACGGTCACCAGTTTTGAGCCTTCCCGAGTGGCGGCGAGTTTTGGACCGACTGACGGTCGATCAAGTACCTTTTTCTTTGGGTTTCGTGTCCTTAGATTTGCATATCCTTACGTTGTGGCTGATTTGATCTCGTTTTGCAGGTACAGTTTGACCATTGGGGTGGTGTACCAGAGGATGCCCCTCTTGCACGTTCCAGGGTTCTGGACCGTACCCGTAGCTTGCTCGAGGGTCCATTTTGCTGGGCCTAGTACTTAGGTGACCGGGTGACTAGTTAGTGGCGTCCGCGTGCTGAGGCGCTTCAGTTTGTTCCTCCTCCTCCTCCAACATCGATGAGGTCCACTTCTTCGATGTCTAAGGAGGACTTGAGGAATGCTCGGATCAGGGATTGGGCAGGTTTGCTTCTTCAGGCAGGAGACTACACGGAGTACTGCCGTGTTTTCTTAGCTTCAGCTGCTGTTGCTCCTCCTGTTGCTCCTGTTTGGCCGCGGGCCCCTTCTTTTGTCTCCTTCCATTCCGATGATGGGGAGGAGGAGCGACTGGCACTTACTCCTTGCATGACCCAGCTTTACACGCTACCAGCCGGGGTTTCACAAGTATTGCCTTATTTCTGGTTTTATTTTTCCTACTTTATCATTGCTCTTGTATTTGAAATGCCTGGTCTGTTTCCATAGGTGCCTGCTGAGATAGTTCAGGAATGGCTTCGTGCCTATCAGAGTGCAGAGGCTTTGGTTCGGAGACAGCGCCGTAGGATCCTCGAGGTATGACTATCTCCATGTGTTTTATTTGCTTTGTATCATTCCTTGAATCTGAATGTTCGTATCCTCTTTGGCTGCAGCTTGAGGCTGAGCGAGCACCAGCTGCTGGTGGGGAGGATGCGGGAACCAACGAGCAGTCCCCGTCTCAGAGATCATCTCAGAGACGCCGTTGCGATTAGTCTTTTAGGATTTTCTCCTTTCCTGTTCATAGTTAGTAAAAGAGGCAAGCAGAAGTTGTATAGTGAAAGCAACCACAGCGAAAATTTTGTAACTAAACTTTTGTTCATGAAATGAGAAGAGCTTTTCGTACCCCTAAATGCTTTGAGATATGCATGTGAAAGTCAGAACATGGCTTTTTGAACAAGCGTTTGCTGATAGACAGTAATCTGTGTGAAATGGAGTACTGGCCAAAGAATCGATTGTTCGATATTGTGGCCAATGTATCAATTCTTCAGCTGTTACTTTGATTTTCCAAGGGTAAATTTCGCTTTGGCCAAGTGGCTTCCCCTTTTTTCTTCCTTCTTATGCTTGGTTTTGATTTTTCGCCTTTTGCTTTTGCCTTTGCCATATTCCATAGTCTGATTGCCAAATTCGAGAGCTTTCGAGGTATCCTGTTTATTGTGTCAATGACCTTTAGGTTAAAAGGGATGAACTATAATTCTTGTGTCTATTGCTGTTGTCAATTCCTCGAGAAAAGCATACTCATCTTTTGTGAGCTCAATACGCAGGATTAGCTATGCCTATCATTGAGCACAAAATCTTTTGATGTTTTTCTCTCTCTCCAAATGTTTGGGTTGCGCCTCGATGTGAGATTGTCTACGTATCCCAATCAGGGAACTAGGCCTTATACGTAATTCCAAAATTACCACCTTTGAGGCTGGGTTTCCACTCTTGGTTTTTCTTCTCACATGCTCTAGATTTTGCCTAGGTTACCTGATGGAGGTTGAGTCCCTAGCGAGCTTTGAATGCCTTATCTTTTGCCTAGGCTGCGATTTTTGCATTTTCTTGCCCTAGCAGACTTTGCTCTTACTTTTGCTTGGGTACTTAGGTCGCCCAACGAGCACTTCTCTCAAGAGGCTTTCTGTGTTTTTGGAGAGGAATTTGATGAAGATATCTTTTTCTGAATCTCCTATTGCGTTTGTACTTTCACAATGGGCAAGCTAACCCTAAGTGTTCTCACGGAGATAGCGTCTTCTCTCTAAGTTTTGACAAAAGCCTAGTTTTTCTAAGCAACTAAAGTTCATCCTTTCTTTCATTTTTGTCGGAGACACAAAGAACTTGATTTCCTTGAATTTTCCTTTGTTTGGCAAAGAGACTATAGTGTATAGCAATTTTGTCGAATAAGCATAATCTGGAAGATGAAATAGGAATTCATTTGGTGGAAATAAAATGCCCAAACAGGGGCCCAAAACATATTCTAGTTTGATTTGGAAAACAAAAAGCAATGTTTAATGTTCTTTGCCATGTTGTGACTTCTTAGCTATTGCGGCATTTTGGAATTGTCTTCTTTTCCTTTGTCTTTCGCAATTTTATACTCTTTTCCACCATTTCCTTTGCCAAGCAGAGCCCTTGAATTGGATTCGTCTTCACAGCTTGCATGATAGCTACCTCCTTGAGACATGAGTAGTTCCCAAATGGAAACATCAGCCTGGGTTTTTATCACTTTTTCTTCCTCCTTATTGATTGCGCAGTCGCAAGAGAGACCAGTCACTTCTACTTGGCTGAATAGTGGTGTTAAGGAGATTCCATTGAGGGGATCATCACATTCTCCTTCCATTTCGTCGAAGTCCCTTTCCCCTGTTCAATATGGGTCTGCATATGTGAAACCCAGATCCTCTTCTTCCTCTATCCACTGGCTATAGTCACATTCTTCATATGGATTGACTCATGGTTGCATTTGGACCTCCTCCACCTTCTCTATGAGATTGATTGTCTCCCAGACAATGGGTGGCGTCGGAATTTTGGGACGGTTGATAGGTACCACTATTTGGGCAGGCTCGAAGCGAGCGTGCCTTCTCCTCATGATGACCTTTTCCTTTTCCTTCTTCCTATTCTCAAACTAGATACGGAGCCACTCATCATCTTCTACAAATGGGATGTCTAGATCTTCCAAATTGTGCTTTGCCCAGGAATGTTCTCTCCATTTCCTTAGCTTTTCTTCCTTTGTTTGATCTTTGCTACTTATGTCGGACATGCCAGGATCGACCACTTCCGACTGATCGGACTCATTGTTCTCTTCCTCCTCCATCATAAAACACTCGTCCTCCTTGGGGAAGGTTAAGGTTGGTTTGGTTTGGTTGTTTTGGACAATGTATTGACTAGGGTTGTATGTGGAGTTGTGAGATAGATTTATGAGATTGATATTTCGGGGTGGCGGTTCAGCATTATGAGTAGGGAGTGGGTTGGCTTGCCCATCAGGTTTTGGAGGTTTTATAGTTCGGCTATCAATGAGGTCTTGAATGTCATGGCGAAGACGCATGCATCTGTCTGTTTCATGCCCAGGGTGTTGGTGGTAGGCGCACTGTTTGTTAGGATCATGGTTTGGGCCATAGGGTGGCTGAGGAAGCGGTTTGTTTAAAGGTTTGAGATGCCCTTGATGGCTAAGAATGGTTAAAGCTTGGGACAAAGTCATGTAAAGAGGGTCAAAATTGCGGCGGGGGCGATTTGAATTCCGGGATGAGCTAGCTTGGAAAGGGTCCTGAGGCAAGGATGTGCCAAGGGTATTTACGGAGGCGTGAGATGTACGGCTGGAGAAGGTTTTCTTAGGTGGAGGAGGAGCTTCTTCTTTCCCAATGAGCCCTAGCTTGATTCCATCTTCGATTTGCAACCCAGTGGCATGCAGGCGTTTGAAATCGGTGATAGTCTGTGTATAGATATGCCTAAGGTATTTGGGTTGCAGATTTTTGACAACTATCCTCACTTGGTCTTCCTCGGAGGGGCGGTTCTTCATCTTGGCAGCCTTTTCCCTCCATCTTGCCACAAAGGTAGCAAAGTCCTCATTGGATTCTTGTTTGGTCATCTCCAAGTATCGAGTAGTTAACTCAATTTGGACATTGTATGCGTACTGCTTGACAAAAGCGTTGGCAATTTCTGGCCAAGTTTGATAGTGCACAAATTCCAAAGTAAGGAACCAGTCGAGAGCTCTTCCAGTGAGAGTTCGCTAGAACAATTGGGCGATGAGCTCATCATTTAAGCCCATTGGCTTTAGGGTGTTGATGACGTGTCGAACATGACTGGTAGGGTTGCCAGTTCCATTGAACTTTTCGATGTTTGGCATTTTGAAATTTGCAGGCAGTTTAGATTCTGGGAAGAGGCAAAGTCCTTCGAAATCCATAATTTGATCTCCTTGTGAACGGGCCAGAGCTTGTTTGATCTCCTTGACTTGCTTGGTTAGTTCGGGACTTTCCGCCAATACCACTTTGTGAGGATTCTCGTCTTCCATTGATCTTTCTTTGTCCTCAACATCTCTGGCTGCTTTCTCGGCTAGCAGGGTAGCGATTTGAGCTCGGAGATCGGCAATAGCGGCGTCGTTGTCTGCCATGAGGGTAGGAGGATTACTTGATGAAACTTGGGATCTGGTAGATAGAGGAGTTTGTTGAGAGGATAGTCGTGAAGTCCCTGGGAGTGATTGGGACCGTTGTGGTGAAGGTGTTTTAGCAGACGAGGACGACAGACGGGATGGCTGCAGAGACCTCTGTTTGGCGCAGCTTCGGGTATTGTAAGAGTATAAAATTGGCTGTGGTTGCTTCTTTGATTTACCTATTGTGCCTGCTTGAGAAAGTAGAGTACCTGAAGGTCAGTACTTGGCTCGTACAGGGTTAGGGTTTGGGCTGAAAATCCTAACCCTTCTGCACATAAAGAAATGTTACAACAACAGATGATACAAGGTGTGAAGAAGAACTTTTGCAAGCAAATGCAAGTAGGTTCCTACCCTGTAGGTTCCTATCTTAGTTTGATAAGTTCTATGGCTTTCTAATGCATGCAAGGTTTAGGTAGTCTCAGGGTGCTCCGTTGTCAAATGGCACCAGTCCTTTCACCAGCCCATCATAGGCGGTGATTGGGTGATTCCCTTTTTGATATACCACTAGGTACAAGTGACTGTGGAGTTTGCTGGAACCCCTAACATAGCCCGTGTCATGCCGGGGTATCAGGTGAACTCAACGAGGTTGCCCGATCGATGCATATGATAAATAAATTAAACAAGGCATGTATTAGTCTTATATTGAACTTTCTGGTTATGGCTCTCAAGTCCCCAGCGGAGTCGCCAAAAACTGTAGACACCTCCCAAACGGGGCATCGCCATACAGATTGATCGTTTGTTACTCGATTGGTTGCTTGCTTCATAAACCAAGATCATGGACATTCACATGGCTAGGAATATCGCCACACGATAGCGGTTATCATCAAAACAGAGTCGCCACCCAGTTTATTAAAACTAGGAAAACAGATAGAGATTCTGTGTACGGGAGCCAAGAGTGCAGTAAGGGGAAGGTGTTAGGCACCCCTCTCTGCCCAGCCGTGAGGCTGACCCATAATTATTCGACATAAGACATATAGATGCTTTGTTTAATTCTAACACATAGTCTGTTTAATTAAGCCTTTAAACAGTAAATAAGGTGAGCCAATGTGATAAGTAAAGCATGCATCAGAAAGCAGAAAAGCAAAACAAACTGTCCCAGGGAGATGGATCCCGCGGCCGGTGAATGGATGTCACGGCTGAGGGATCCTCCTGGTTTTATGTACCGGCCGAGGGATCGAAGCCCCGGTCGGTGTTCTTCCTTACACCAGACAGAAAAGTTAGCAGATGATCAAAACGTTATGATTAAGCATGAATACAGTAAATAAAACAAACCAGAGGCCGTTGGGCCTCACCACCTTGATCCCTCAGTTGCTTGATTGCTTCGGATCGATTGCGATTGACTGATTGCTTCTTTGAAAACCCTAGGGTTAGGGTTTGAACTTCGGGGTTTGATCGTCGGATTGATGGCTACCTTCGGGAGGTTAGGACTTTTGAAGAGGGGGTTTGAGAGAGTATTTTTGCAGAGTTTCGTGGCTTGAGAGAGTATGGAAGTATACGAATTTGGTGTATTTCGTTGTTGTTATTTTCGGAACCCAAAGGCCCTTTATATAGGCAATTGGTGACTCACTCCGGCCAATCAAAATGCACGATTGCAATGCAATACAAACTCTTAGTGGTAATCTTTAAGCGTAGCCCGAACGCATCGGGAAGGTAGTGTAGTTGGATCAAACGTCTGACAGAACGTTCTAGAGTTTGGAAAACAAAGGATCTGGCGGCCGAGGAATGGATCTTGCGGCCGACGGATTGATCTCTCAAGGAGATTTTCAAGCAACAGGTTGCTCGGGTGAAGAAATGATGTTAAGGCCGTGAGATCAATGTTACGGCCGACAGATGGATTCTCCTAGGATTCTGTATTTCTGTCTGAAAGGCTGTATGGCTCTGGATTGGGTCCTCTAAGTGGCTCAAAATTCTTACCGAAAGTCCTAAGGTTCTCGAGAAGTCAATCAGCAATCACCGGATCCATTTCATCATCGCGATGGTCCCCAAGGTGGGACTTGAAATAATTGTTAGGCCAAATTGGGGTGTCTACAGTATATTACATTGACCTCCCTTGAGGTTTTTGACAAATACACTAACCTCCCCTCAGGTTCTAGAAATTACTGTCACCTCCCTTACTTTACAAACTAACATGCACCTACCTCCCTTGCCGTCAAATTATGGCTAACGGTGTTAACTTTGATGAATGAAAGACCAAAATACCCTCACCACATGTAGATCAGATTGCATTAGTCTTCCATGTGCTGACACATATTGTTTTACTATTAGCATTTCACAAGTATATAATATTTTTTTGGGAAATTTATAGAAATGGTCCTCCTAGTTTTGCCCGAGTCTCATTTTCGTCCTCCAAGTATCAATTACAACTCTTTTGACCTTCAAGTTTGATTTTCGTACTAAATTGGTCCAATTGATAACTTCTGTTAGCCAAACTGGACTGAAAAAATCAAATTGATGGCATCTTGGACGTTGCAGTTCGTACCAAGTTGGTCCAATTGATAATGTCTGCCCTCAATTTGATTTTTTCCATCCAGTTTGGCCGACTGGCATTATCAATTGGACCAAATTGGTACGAAAACCAAACTTGAAGGTCAAAAGAGTTGCAATTGATACTTGGAGGATGAAAATGAGACTCGGATGAAACTAGGAGGACCATTTCTATAAATTTCCCTATTTTTTTTGTTTTTCAAACTCCATAGAATATAAGAAATAAAAAGTTCAAAAATTGATTATTTTTTTTGAATTGTTTTAATTGTTAATACATCTTTTTATAGTTGGTCATAAAAGTTTTTTTCATTTCTATCGTTTACGCAATTCAAAAAAGTATCAAAATTTTGTCCCAACCTAAAGACAAAAATATGAACAAATAGGTTTTTTATATTTTTATTTGTAGTGTACTTCTTCAAATTTAAATTTATTTTATTTTAGTTTGATGGTTATTTCTTGTCGAGATAAACCAAACTGAGATTAAATAGAAAATCAAAATTAGGAGAAATCAACATGTGTAACGTTTGTTTTCTTAATTTTTGGTAGTTAAACTTCCCATAAGATGAGAGACGTCATTCTTTACAAGTTGAAAGAGCTTTTTAGTGTATCTATTAAAACTTAGTTTGAATTTTTTTTTTTTTATGTTTATCATAGAGGCTAACTGAAAAAATAAAAGAAATTGGTTAATAACCGTAAAAAATTCACTAAGGATAAGAAATCAAATCTTGGACCAATTATAAAATAATATTGAATCATGTATTTTACAAGAACAAAATAAGATAACAATATAGGTAAAGGCATAAAGCCTATAAATCTTGTCTTTAAGTTACTCTTCTTCTTTTTTATTATCTTGGAGAAAATTTAATACTTTTCTGTGTTGTATAAATGAGAGAGATTGAAAAATATATATTATGACCAATGATGAAAAGATATGAACATTAAAATAATCCAAAAAAAAAATCAAAAAATTTAGAGTATCATTATTTCTTATAACAGCATTCGAAAAATAAAATAGTTTTTATACTTGTGATATGTTAATACTAAAACAATGTGTTAATATAGAGCATGAAAGGCACTCAAATCTACATGTACTAAGGGTATTTTGATCTTTTTCTCATCAAAGTTAACATGTTAGCCATATTTTAACGGCAAGGGAGGTAGATGCATATTACTAGTTCTTAAAGTAAGGGAGGTGAGAATAATTTGTAGAACCAAAGAGGAGGTCAGCCTATTTGTTAGAAAACCTCAGGGGAGGTCAATGTAATTTACCCTTTTATTTATTGCAAGTTTATATACCTTTATATAAAAGGACAGGTAAAGAATGCAGCCAAAATTTATTTATTTTCGCAAAACGTGAATCTAATCGTTCAAGTCTGAACCATTCTTCTACAGTACACATCATTTCTCTCCTCTAGTCGATTAGTTGAGAAACTTTGTGGTTAGGGACGAGCAAATAGTAGTTCAGTTGGAGAGGAATGTAGCGTTCTCATATAATACGACTGTTGGAGAGTAATTTCTGCTAATGAAAATGAAAAAAGTTTATTCAACAGGCTATGCCTGAATGGACGCTATTTGTCTGACAAAACAAATCAGAACCACATCCTTTTGTTCCGTAAAATGAGAAATGCTGAACCATTACAAAGCATAAATAAAATTTCTAGTATAGTACTTTACAATTTACCAAGGGAAGACAAAAGAAAACATGTAGTTGCAGAAACATTAATGGTCGGAGCATGTCTGATTCAGTGATTCAGATGTTAGGGGCCGTTGGCGACAACGGACGGTTTATGTTCCGGGATCATTTACATGTGTTCTTCTTTACTCTCTAAATAGATGTTGATTTGTGGACTTGAAGAGAAATTTAGCGTACATCTCAGATCAGAGACCCAGCAGCATCTGTACATGAATTTTTACTATGTGGACATAGACGATCAGAGAATAAGAGAAAGATGGGATGTATTGTGATAATCAAAGGAGTAGAATGTTAAAACCCAAGATTAGAACCTTAAATGGAAATTAACATCAAATACCATTCTCATGAGTTCAATAAACAATCCGAAGAGGACAAAGGTGGCATCCATTTCCAGATCAACAGAATTAATTCTTAACAAGGATCTATAGCCAAAACAATCAAGTCAAGTCGCAATTTACAATGTTACAAGAAGAAGGATCTCAGGGCATTATACCCGCAACATTTGAAGTCCAAAGGCAAGAAAAAACCTCTGATTCATAGACCAAGAATCCAGCAACCCGTCTGCAAGAATTGTCCATAGAGTACAGGAATCCAGGCAGATCCAGATGCCATGGACTGCAAATAACTAATAGTAGTTCCCCACAGAAGGGATGCTGAGAATCAATCAAGCATGTAAAATGTCGCCTCCATTATCATTACCTCAGGAAACTGCTACTAGCGTCGACCAGTGCGACTTTTTGCTCTTGCTTTCTGCAACACATAGTATATCAGTGAGACACCAGAAAAATTGAATATTAGGCTCTCAAAGGCCTAGTAACAACTTAGTTGTGCCACGTAAACAGCTTCCCCATCTGTATTTTAAAAAATCTAGTACTATTTGATTTGCACCAACATTGACAAGAAAATTTAGAATGGCGGGACAACGGAGCTACGTCTTTCTATTCCTCGTACCTCTTCAACATTCATAAAGTGGTCAGCAGCAAAGTTCACAAGAGCCAGTTTCTTTAAAATTGTGCATTTGTGTGTGTAAGTTTTTTTGGGCATTATTCATGGATTCTGAATGAAAGAATCACAGTAATGAGCACAGAAATTCTATCGGGTCTCTAGATCTGCCTTCTCCGATGCATTCCGGCCTTGATTTGGGGGGCATAGTTCCACGGCATAACGTGCCTTGCAATCTTCGATTTTTTTTGCTCCTATTCTAGTGGTATGTCTAGAACAACCACTTTGTGCATCTATTACCAAAGGTTGGATCTGTCTCCAGTCCTCCCCACCCACACCCTCCTCAATCGGGGATTTACCTGGATACTGTCATTGCATTTATGCTGTTAAGTTCCCAATTGTCACAGACTCACAAAAGCTTAATCTATTAGGATATGGGCCTTACTATGTATATCAAGTTATTCAACACCTTCTGTCAGGTGCAACCTCGTCTTGCATGTGGAGTTGCAAATACTTATAGGTATTCAAAAGAGGATATGAAGAGGAGAAGCACAGCAAACGAGGAATGAATCCAAATGGAGAGACTTTAACCCAATACCTCTTACAACCTGAGTTTTGATACCATGTTAAGTTACCAACTGTTCCAAAAGCTTGAGCTGTTAGGAAATGGGCCCAACAACATAACAAAGTATATCAAGCTATTCACCAAATGCAACATAGAAGAGAATTCATAAGCTTGATATTTGGTCTTTTGATCGAAAATAAAACTAAAGCAAAGGTCAAATTTAGGGTGTTCTTCAGAAGAACCAAATCGGATCTAGGAATGCAATTGTTTCAAAACATTCAAGCTCTCTTTTTGAACAAGCAGGAACATCAATATAAAATAGTACCTTTTGAGATGAAAGGAACGAAAATTGAACACAAAACCTAAATTTACTTGGAACAACCATCCAACTACTTGGGCTAGCTAGCAATTTCAATATTTAATTATGTAATTAATACAGGATAAAAAAGCCAGGGCCTTAGTTGAAGGATCTCTCTCCTATCAGGGTAATAATCCACCTTAAAACCTCGCTTCCGTGCTCCCAAATCAAATCTCTAAAAATCTCGCTCCCATCTTGAAAAGAGCGTGTTTACAACTAGGATAGAATCTCACAAGCATATGAATGCCAAGAAAACAAAAGAAAAGTTACCAAGCAAGAGAAAATGTGAAGCAATCATCAGATAATATAAAAACATTGACTCAAATTTGATAAAGGATAAACACAAAATTCGCTTATATTTGCAAGAAAAAGAAAACACAAAGCCAGCATACACCAAATTTTCCACACACCAAAAAACACGAAAAGAAAATTGCTTTGATTTCAATGTCGTTTGCAACACTTCGAGAATGTTAGTTAGTTGGACTAGTTTTGGGGGATTAAATAAGAAGGGCGGATGAGAGGAGGATATGGTAGGGGGGGGGGGGTGTGTTGACATTAAGAAGGGAATAATTTTATACTTTGTTTGGTTGGTAGCTATGAAGCACCGACACCTCTAGAGGTCGAAGTATCACGGTGTCAGGACACGGGGACACGGCGGGACACCTCGGGGACACGTATGGGACACGTATGGGACACGCCACGTGTCGTGTCCCATAATTTAATATTAAATTTTGAGGGGGACACGGCTGGGGACACGGCGGGACACCGCTGGGGACACGAGAGGGACACTGATGGGGACACAGCAGGGGCCAAATTGTAATTTTGTTTAAAATTTTAGGGCCAAACTGTAATTTTTTAAAAATTTGGGGGTCAAACTATAATTTTAAAAAAAAATTGGGGCCAAATTGTAATTTTTTAAAATTTCTGGGTGTCAAACTAAAATTATTTATTTATTTATATAAATAAATAAATATACACGTGGCGTGTCCCCCGCCGTGTCCGTGTCCCCATTTTTTTAAAATTCCCATGTCCCCGTGTCCGTGTCCGTGTTAGCGCGGTGTCGGTATCCGTGTCCGTGCATCATAGGTTGGTAGTATGTATGGGTGGATAAAATTTGGTGGATGATGCAATAGTCTATCAACCAAACACTGGTAGTATATTCGGTCGGTAGTATTAGTATGTATCAGGATTAAATAGTTCGTGTCTGTGTGCCTACCAAACACTGGATTAGCCAGTCCCGGTCCCCGGATTAACTAGTACCGGAAAATAGTCAATCAACCAAATAGTCCAGCTAACAAACAGGCTCTTCAGAGAGTGGTATAGGTGATGTAGATGACAAAGCAATGTAATATAGAATTTTAAGAGTGTATCCGAATAATCGAAGCCTAACTCGTATTAGCTTACAATTTGCCAGTGTCACCAAGAAAATCCAATAATCCACATCACCCCCTCCTCGACCAAAAACAACAACAGCCAGTGTCACCAAGAAAATCCAATAATCCACATCACCCCCTCCTTGACCAAAAACAACAAAAAAAGAGAGAGAAAAGAATACTAAGGTTTTGGTTTTCAAACGGACATAGTTTAAACATGGCGCGCGTGTGCGCTCACGCGCGCGCACAGAGAGAGAGAGAGAGAGAGAGAGAGAGAGAGATCACTAACAGATGCAGTCCCGAAGCTTGCTCCCGACCCTGTTGCAGCACCTACGATAATATTAAGATCACTCAATCAGGCAGTGAAGCTCAGATTGCAATTAGAAAACCAGCCATGCAAAGGAAAATTTGAATGTTTCGTTGCTAAATGTTACGAACTTCTTCGTAACAAAATAAAAATAGAACGAGAGGGAAGAAGAGTCCCACTTCGAGGGGGGAACACCTCTGATTGGTTCAAATAGAGGAGAACTGGACCTCTGTACTTCAAAATAGAAGACTTTTATCAATATTCAACTCCCTTAAATGATACACAAAGGTTATATTTATAAACAATGAAGGACAACCTCCCACTAACCCACTACCCTACAAACTAGGAACACTTATCCCACTAATCATATCTTCTACCACTACCTTAATTAAAATAAATACAAAATGATTTTAGGAAAACATATATGTAACAATTCTATCCCCTTGCGATCAACCTTGCCCTCAAGATGGAAATACAAATAACATTGGAAATCCACTGGGATCCCACATTTTAATAAAGAAGAACCCTGTAAGCATGCGAACGAGGTCTTTTTCTAGGTCACAACAACCAACTCTTCGGAAGCACTAATCTTGAACTTTAACGCCGCTTGCCACTTTGTGTGGATAGATGATAAAATAAGTTGATCCATACTCGAGTTTTGATGAAGCCAAGGATTGACGGCTCTAATACCACTTGTTACAAAGAAGTTCGTAACAAAAAATAAAAATAGAACGAGAGGGAAGAAGAGTCCCACTTCGGCGGGGGGGAGGGGGGGGGGGGAGAACTCAGATTGGAAACACTAAAACATAGTCATAACAAGGAGGCCATGAACTGAGGTCTTTGCAAATCTATGATGTCTACGTATTCATCAATACTTAGCAAATAGTGTCAAATTGGTAACACTAAATTTTTGGTCTTGTATTTTTTCCGTTTACTTTTGTAATTACTGTATTTGTTTAGCTTTTTGTCGTAATTTTTGGGATTAATCATTCGTCTCGACGAGAGGAATCAGAAATGTATAAAAATATGGACCGCAGTTGAAAAAAGTTCATATAAGACAACACTAAAGACAAAATACCAGTTGTTTGGTAACTTTTTCGTCTTTAGTGAACCTTTTTTTTTTTTTGCTATTGGTCATAATTTTTTACTTTTTAGACACCTCTTGTCAAGACGAATGATTAATATATATAACGTGAATTTACAAAAATTCAGAAAAGACGAATAAACGTACCAAAACAAAAAAAAATACAAATATTCTTTGGGAGAATGGGCTAAAAGGTTAACAATCATTTGCTTAATTGTAAGAAGCAAGATCAGAAGAACAAATTTGATCAACAATCACATCTAAATCAGAATTAAGATTATTACAAGCTTGTAAATAACGTGACAATCTGTCCAAAATAAAACCCCATTGACATATTTTGTCTGTTCCAGACATCGTCTTAAGAAAAAGTAGAATAAGAGAAGGGGCAACATTTGAAAATTGGCAGTGTCACATGTGTTGGATATTAATCTGGTTCCACTTCTCAAACGTTTTCTTTTTTTGCTTTGTAGCTCAGGGGTACTATTATGTATAGAGTTCATGGCCATGGGCTGCCCATGTTCTGTCCTAAGGATCACGCCATAAATCTGTGTTGAGTAAAGAGTACGGTTTTGTTTGAGGTAGGTTTTGAAAGTTATTAGTCGCAATCCACATAGGAAGTCAAAATCCTGACAGAAAAAAGAGTTCCGTGAAGTCCATACAAGACCAAGTAATACATATAATTCAACAGAGCTGAGTTCAGAGGCTTGGGAGTAGAGTCATGCAATTATAGCCTTATGTGTGATGCTGTTAGAGAATCTAGGTACGTTGCCAAGTTTTAAGAGTGATTCCTATAGTGATTCCTTCTTAGTTTAGGTGCTTTTGGCCTAAAATATTCCAGAAGTAGATCTTGAGTGAAATATATCGGAATCCTATGCATTGTACTCACAAAACTAACTCTTCTCCATAACAGTTAACCATAGACTAACGTTGTTGCACACAGTAACCAGAACAGTCCCTCTTTTGGTTCCCTTGCCTTGTTCGGTCAAGCGGCCCTAACCCTACATCCATCAATACGCTACAAAACCTAGTTTCAAAATTCCACAAAGTGCTGTCCTACATTGTTGCACCAACACGTTGATTTGGATCTTTAAAGTATTCTAATAACATAATCTGCCACACTCCAAGATCTTGGAACACAGTTCATAGTAATGTATATGACTAATCTTAGTGGTTACCAAAGCCCTCATGAAAGACAACTTCAGATAAAACCAAACAATACTGGCTTCTACAATGATGTATGAGTCTTTGCAAGTTTGTTTTCCTAGCCCTTGTCCCCAATCCATAAATAACAACGATAGTCGTAGAATGTACCTGAAGCAAATGGGGTCAAAAAGGATGAAACTCCAGCAGAAGGGACACCAAGTAAAGAAGGGGTATTACCCAATGAGGGTGTTGAAGAACCAAAAAGTGACGATGGGGCTGATGCACCAGGTACTCCAAATGAGGCTGTTGGAGCAGCACTGGGAGTGGAAAATAACGAAGACGAAGACGCAGCAGCAGATGGAGTACTAAAAAGTGAGGACCCACTCCCTGACGAAGCTGCTACAACTGCTGCAGAAGGGTGTGGGGCAGAGGATGCCTCAGGTGTTGCTGAGCTGGCGAACAACCCTGCAACTTGAGTCAACGGTTGTGAACTTGCAGGCAAATGCAAGGTTGGGTGTACCCTCCGGGCAGCAGCTTCTTGTTTGGCTGTTTCCCTTCTATCAGCCTCAAGAAATGGATCATTTGCATCCCCACGGCGGCGTTGGTCGGCAAGATATGCTGCTTTCATGGATTCAATGTACTGATGAATGCTCTCCACCTACACAGCACCAGAGTATAAAGTTCTTACGATAAGTGATAAATACAGAAGAGCATATTCATGAGTACATGAGAAGCAACTCCAATTGAATAAGAAGCATGTCGAAAGTATAAAATATGAAGGGCATATTACAGTTTCTGAGCTCCAAAAAGTATGCTCACACAATCACTGATCCAAGGTATTTGAAGTAGTGTAGAAGAGAAATTGCATGATTTAGAGTTCAAAAATGTAGACCTGAGAATACAGTCCCACAAACTGCCACAGTTATCATGCTATGTCACAGGGACCTGATAATGTGTCTAACTGTGGTATCCATTGAATTTCTATCTCGCGGACGTCTGAACAAGCCAAAAATAGTGATATTTCTTACCAAGTCTGTGGTAATTTTGAAACACAAATTGTGATAGCTAGGTAAATCCCAACAGGCAGACATGGATCTCATACCATTGCCCGAGCATTTTAAGTGTCATACATTATAAGAATCCATGTAAAATGGCTATCATGTAATTACTGCCAGTCTGCCACTAATGCATCACACCAGACTTCCAAAAGTAGACTCTCAGATTCCACATTCCAAACTAAGTTAGATATTCCATCCTTTTGAACAACTGAGAATTCTTTCCAGCTATACATCAAGCTAATACCCGATCACAAGTGAAAATAATTGCTTTGGCATCTGGTTTCATAACCGAAACCGAAAGCAACCAAGGAAGACACTAATTGTGCTTCCATTCATGTTATTATTAAGTAGACAGCAAATACCGAACTTCTTTACGTTCACAGAAGTTAAAAACAATCGACTCAGTTTTCTTCACCTTTGCTGCCACATGTACAAAAAAGTCGTGCACATTTGACATAACTTTGGGAAGAGACTGTAACAATGAAGAGCTACAGTTTAAAGAGTTCCTGCCAGAATCGACGAGCAGCAGCTGCTCTAACTCTTCAATCCACTGACGGCATTGACCAATATACTTCTCAAATCTTGCAACTGTTTGCTGCAGAAAGGGAGATGGTTTCTTGGGGAGACCACTATAGAAATCAAAAATTGGCACTACAGAGGTAGCTACAGGTTGAGTACTTCCACAAGGAGCAACAGTCGCTCCTGAAAGCTGTGATGGTGCAGTGGCATTTGAAGCAGCACCTGTATTTGGACGGACAAACCTTGGCCGTAACATAATGAAAGAACGAATAGTGACCTCAGTGTTACGTAGCATATCTTTGATAACAGCCATAAGTTCATACAAAACAGCCTTCTGCCGTTCCATTGCTGTACTAACTCCACCTAGTTCCTACCACAAAAAATTTCAATATCATCATCACCAATAAAGTCAGATTTAAAGAGAGAAAAGGTTGTTCAAGAAGACTTGAGGCATCTATCTAGCAGAGGTTACAGTAGTCAAACTTAGCCCAACATGGGTTAAAAAGAAAAACTTAGCCTGACAAATTCAAGAATTAAACTTTATTTTCTCCTAAACTTAGCAGCGATCACATGTTTGTCTACAAGACTACAACCAAACAAAAATTGAAGTCAACTGAAGAATTTGAGATTCAAATCTTCATTGAAAAGTTGGTAAGCAGAAGTAACGAAAATAGTTTAAGAATTCCATTAAGACATCCGTTTTTCTTTTTCGGGCAACTTGATTAGAGACATTCATGTTGCTTCATATAACAGAGGGACTGAATACATCCAATCATGGGCAAGCTATAATTTAGTCATCTCTGACTTTTATGTAAAATCTGCTTCCAAATCTAGGTCAGAAACCATCACTGGGAAAAGCTAGGGTAAAGGAGCAATAATTTTGGGGGAGTTGCAAGATCTTTTATATCCGTGGAGGAGAAAGGTCGTTGCCCACCTTATCATAGTTGAGTTGAAAAAATAAATGTAAGAACTTACCATAAAGCTAGGTTTAGTAAGCTACAATCATGTCACAAGCAGCTACAGTATGAAATTCATTAAATTAGGAATGTAAGAAACCTGTACAATGTGGCTTGCATCAGAATCAAACCCGTCATTGGAGATCAAAGAATCATAAAGTCTACTACACTGATCCAGCCGCTGGCTTTCGTCCCTACACTCAAGTATCTTCTCCCTAGCCACCAAAAACCCACTACTTTAGCAACTCGAAGCCTAAAATAGCAAATCAGATTCTAAGAAAAGGAAAACACTCTACTAGCGAAATTGAAAAGCTCCTTAATCAAGACATTGCAGCAGCTCAAACCAAATCCCCAGCCAAAACTACACACACCAAGTTCCACTGGCTAAAACTTGTCACTCAACATATACATGCGTCTATTGCATTATATTATTGTCTATAGTCCCAACATTTTCAATTTCAAGAAGTATACTCTGAGGGGAAAGAAATATCCAAATCATCGAAAAAAACACCCCTTTAGCAAAACAATTAGTACAAATTAGTACATATCTTCACAATCAACAAATTAACAAAACAATTAGTACAAATTTTCACGAAATTCAAATGCACCTAATTGAAACCATTGAGGCACTTTAAAAACAATCAACTGGGTAAATTTTTTTAACTCCTATGCGCGCAGATATATACACAAAACTATGTCATTCGGAACATACTCAATTTGAAGGAGGAATTTCTGGGAGTCCGGGTGGAGGTCGGCCCATTTGGTGCCGTACGTGGCCGGAGTTTTTTCGTTGGTGAAAAGGTACAATTGTTGCTGCGGCTGGTGGTGTTGCTGCTGCTGCTGCTGGTGTTGTTGCTGCTGTTGTTGTAGAAATTGTTGCTGTTGTGGTTGTAGTTGAAATTGCTGTGGTGGTTGTTGTTGTTGTTGGAAAAATGGGTTGCTCTGTTGGAATGGGGATTGCTGTTGCTGTTGAGGTGGGAATGGTTGTAGTGGTTGGGGTTGTTGCTGTTGCTGTGGGGTGAAAGAAAATGCCATTGCTGAAACCCTTAAAGAATTTTCAGGCAAAACGTCTGCTTTAAAACCCTAGAAAAGAGAGGGAACTGAGAGAGTAAAAGGACCCGCCTCCGCTGGAGACAGCATTCGGGTTTGAGGGCTTCTCACGTACTCAGCCCAGTCTTATAGCCCAAAAGGCGTATACTGTTATTTGTGTTTTGCATAGCTTAAATTTTAAAAGGGAAATTTCGTGGAGTTGAATTGGATTCGTCGAGTAAGAGTTGGCAATAGACGTAATTGATGCTATACTATGTTTGCCCATGTCTTCAAGGACAGGCATTCGCTAGCACAGGTTATTTGTGTTTTATGTGTCACAATTTTCGTGCATAGCATAGGTTTTGGTGGCCTAATAAGGTTTGGGGAAAAATTCAAAATACCCCCGACCTTTACATCAAAATTTAATTAGATTCCCAACCTTTTAAAAACTTTAATTTTACTCCCAACATTATCTTCCGTTAATCAAAATGTCCCCTTCTGTCCGAATGACTAACGGATTTCGTTAAAGGCTCCGTTAAATATCGTCCCGATCAAATTTTGATGATCCGAGCCGTTCAATGTGTTCAAAATGTGATTTTAAGGGTACTTTCTAGAAATCAAAAAAAAATGACCGGGAAGGGCTTCATCTGAACAGTTTTTTATTGAATAGTTCAATAAAAAACTATTCAGATGAAGCCATTCCCGGTCCTTTTTTTGTTGATTTCTCGTGGATACCCTTAAAATCACGTTCTAATCACATTGAGCGGCTCGGATCATCGAAATTCGATCGGAAAAAGGGAGGTGCATACCGAAGCAAAATCCAGACGTCCGGACTTGAACAAAATCCGGATCGATCCGCACCTCCCCTTTTCCAATCGAATTTCGATGATCTGAGCCGCTCAATATGTTCAAAACGTGATTTTAAGGTTAACTGCGAGAAATCAGCAAAAAAAATGATCGGGAATGGCTTATTCAATAAAAAACTGTTCTGATGAAGCCCTTCCCGATCATTTTTTTTACTGATTTCTCAAAAGGTACTCTTAAAATCACCTTTTGAACATATTGAGCGGCTCGGATCATCGAAATTCGATCAAGACGCTATTTAACAGAGCTATTAATGAAATCTGTTAGTCATTCGGACGGAAGGGAGCGTTTTGATTAACGGAAGATAATGTTGGGAGTAAAATTAAAATTTTTAAAAAGTTGGGAGTAAAATTGAAATTTTTAAAAGGTTGGGAGTCTAATTGAATTTTGGTGTAAAGGTTGGGGGTTATTTTGAAATTTTCCCTAAAGTTTGTGTTGGGATCAAGTTATGTGGGTGTGTGCCTTTAGGCATAAGCAGTTGCCCACACCTTGCTAAAGAGGAAAGACGCTCAAAGCCAGTTCTAAGAGCAAGTTTACCGGTCGTTTGCTAAAAAAACTCTTGAACAGTACACATTTTTTGTTTTACCTACTCATATCTCTTTTAACACTACACCAACATTATTTATTTAACCTATTCTCTATTAAAATATTATTACTTTTAGAGAGAGGGAGTGAGTGAGAGAACATGAACAGTGTTCTGAGTGAGAGAAGAGGAGAAAGAAACTAATTTTTTAATGGGTAGCTGATGAACAGATCTTCGGTAGAAGTAGCTCACCACTGTTTACAAATGGGAAATACATGCCCTTTCCCCGAAGCTGCTGCAAGTGGGTTTTTTATATTTTTCTTAGGTTAAATAGCAAAAAAGGTATTATAGATGTTTTGGTGTACTTGCCTTGCTCTAATGTTGCATTCTTCGAACCGTGCCTTCAGGCCTCGTTTGATAACAGTGATAGATAGATGAGATTCGTAAGGAGATGTGATTATGATTGGGATTGATAATGAGAAGGGATTGATAATGAGAGTGTTTGTTTGAGATAAGATTAGATGATGGAATTGAATTGATAGAAGAGATTGGTAATAAGAAGGAATTGATAATGAGGGAAGGATGGGATGGGATTACTAATATCATCTCCAAGATGGTATTAGCAATACCTCCAAATTAGGGTCTTAGCAATCCCAATGAATTGATAATCCGGACCCTTTTTGAGAAACCAAACAAGGTTTTGATTATACCCCATTCTACCAATCTAATCTCAATCCCTTTATCAAACGGGGCCTCAATACTAGTGTATATCTATTCTAATATATAAAGGGAGAGCACCATTTTGGTATCTCCCTTTTTTTGAAGCCCTGTCATGTATTTTTGTTTTCCCTAAATGTCCTCCAAAAAAAAACACAAAACAAAATAGTTAATTGTGGGAAATTTAACTGCCAGGGCTAGACTGTAAAACTACCTCCACCACAACTTCCTACCCCACGTTCCCAAAAAAAAAAACTGACGGAAGACTGCAACAATTCAAAACACAATTCAAGATCTGTCACCGACTCACCATCATCCTCTTTTCTGTTCCACAAATAGGTATGCCTTGCACTGGTACGGCGTTTCTTTTCATTAGGTGTATAGCCTTCTGAGTACAGTTTCCAGGGTTTGGGCACTGATGTTCTTTTCATTAGGTGTACGCCATCTAAGACCCCTCCCTGTTACAGGTTTTATTTGGAAGGTTCTTAAGGAATTGTTTATTCTCCCTTTCTTTCTTTCTTACTTTAATAAGTACTGCATTAGGAAGAATACTTGGTACTCTGGAGTGAAAAAAAATACAGGTTTTAAAAAAAGCTAGAAGAGACCAAGAACTGAAGACGGAGGTGTACATAGTTATCGTGAAAATTGGTAAAGAGATGAGTTAAGATAACCTTGCTATTCGGTCGACAAATAGGTTTTTTCCTACATTATTTTTCGACTTGCACATGCTCATCACGTTAGTAATTTTCCTATATGCATGTTAACTTCATATGGGTTTGTGCGTTTTGGGTTTCGTTTGTGGATACCTAATTCTGGCCACTTTAATTTTATTTGATCTTTGCGCACTTGGTGCTAAGGGTGTGACCCGACATCTTTATAACTAGAGGCCGAGGCACACGCGATGCGCGTGCAAGCCTGATTTTGTCAAAATTTGTAAAAAATCGATCAACAATAAACATGAAGAAATTTTGTCAAAATTCAGCTTGCACACGCATCGCGTGTGCCCAGCCTCTAGTACATATAAAACACGCGACTCCTGACTCTCTTCCTCTCTCTCGGTCTCTGATTTCTGTGACCTCCACCACGATGGCGATTCCCTGCTGTAACAGTGAGTCTCTCTATCTCTCTCTCTGCAACAGTGATGGCGATTTGTTGTTGTTGATCGGACAAACGCGATGGTTTGACGCTAGTCTACGGAAATATCAAACCCTCCATCCTTATCTGCTTGCTGCTCTCTGCGATTGAGATTGCCTCTCCCCCCCTTCTCTCTTCCACAATGGCACAAGCAGCCAACCGCAACTCCCATGGCGATGACACGTGTGCTGAGCACCAGAGTTCGTCACGGTCTCTACCTCGATGAGCCAAAGTTCCCTCCGCGAGCCAGACTGCGCTCATCCAGCCAGGTCCGCCACAACGACAGTTCTAAGGTCATCTGTGTGTGTGTGTGTTTGTCCGTACGTTTCCCTAAATTTGAACCCCTAAAGTTTCTCTAAACATGGGTACTGAAAGTATTGTTTGATATTTTTCTTCTTTTGTGTTCCCTCTAACTTTGAAACCCTAAGTTTGCATCTTTGTCAGGTTTGGGTTTTAGGAGTCGTGGGTTTGTACGAAAATCATATGAAGTAGTTCACATTGAGCAAAATTTTGGCAAATCTGCAATCATGATGCGATTCTGGTACAAATTTTGCTATGTTGGGCGTATTGCAATTTATTTGGTCTATTTGGGACAGATTTGTTGAACAAAGAGTATGAAAAGTTATCTGTATGCTGTTTTATTTGCATTACTCTGATTTTAAGAATTTTTGCAGTATGTTTCTTATTTGGTACAAATTTCTGTAAACAATCAAACTAATCTTATCTCAACTGCTTGGATGAATCAAATGCTTTATAAATCTGATTTGGAGTGTTCTACTATTCGGGGAATAGGTGATTGCCTCTCTGTTTGTAATTGTAATTTGTTTTCTGACACTGTTTTGATTTCTCAGTTTGAGTACACATGTTCTCCGTCTTAGGTACAGCACTGTAATGCAATTGGCACAAAGGCTTGTCCAATTTGTATTAACTGACAAATGCCTTTTGATTTAGACTTGTGTAACTTGTGTTTGTCAAAGAGAATTTTATTTTGAAGCTAATGGCTTTAGTGTTTGGGATAACTCTGTATATGACTTCGGATTGCGAGTGTTTGTATAAGAAATGATAGTTGTAGTGGCTTCTGGTCCCCGCTTGTGCCGCACACAGGTTGTTTATTTGGTTATGCAATTTTTTTGCATTGCTACCCTTAATATTACCATTGGCACATTCAATGTTCTAAAACTTGGTATTCCTCGCCGAGTAGTACTCGCTCCAAGGTGCCTGGCCGAGGGGACTAATCCCCTACTCGGTGGGCATTACTCGCCGACTAACGCCGAGTACTCGCTCCAAGGTGCCTGGCCGAGCGAGTACCAAGTAGCGAGTTCTAGAACGCTGGGTACATTCAAACAATTGAGGAAAGCAATCGAGAATCGACGTCAATTTGAACATGGATTCGGACAAACTAAGTCTCTTAAATATCTTAGTCATAACATCAATATAATAATGATGGAAATTTTTTGAACCAAGACATGAGGAAGGGCTGAGATTGAGAGCTACAAAGAGCAATGGGTGGGATGGAGTTGACCACCTCCAATTTTTGCCGCCCATTATCACACAACACAGTTCTATGCTTTAGTGACTTTGAAATTATAAATTAGAATCCAGGTTTGATGATTCAAACTGGTATACGTATGCTCAACATTAGAATGAGGAAAAAGAGTAATTTCAAATTTATTTACCTCAATGACAAAAAACTGTTGAGCCATGTGTATTTGTGATTATGAATTAGTGACTTTTGTATGTGTGGTTATTTGAACTATGATCCCATTTTGCTAAATGCCTTCTAACCTTGGAGTTGCAATGTTCTGTTGACCACTTACATCTAGCCTACTAGCCAAATGATCTTTGCTTGGTGGCTCTCCTACCTCCGCAAATATCCCTTGCCTCCCCCTTGACCCTGTCCCCCCATAAGTGGCCTTTCAAAAGCTGGGCTATATTGAAGGAGAGAAAAAATAAACATTTTGGCATTTTAAAAAAAAGTGTTTTTAGTTGTTTTCTTTCTCTGTTTATCGTAGAAATTTGCTCTCTTTTCCCCTTTTATATTTTTGAAAAGGAACCAAATTGGTTAGAACTAACATTATAATGCTCTTTTTTTGTTTCATAGGAAGGGTGGTCTTTGATTTGGTTTTGCATAAGTGAATAACTTGATGGAATCAAAGAAGAAATCCTTTTTCTTCTTCGTCAGTCCATAATCAGGTATCTCAATTGGTATATGTATTCTTACTTTCCTTAGAATCACCGGAGTTCATGGAAAGTGGTTTCCAGAGCTTGAAGGGAACTTCTTTTGGAGCAAGAGAAGCTAAAGGATTTGTTAGAAATGGTAGAGAAGAAATGCACCGATATGGGTAATGATTGATTTATTTTGATTTACCAGAGTTCATGGAAAATTTAAACTTGTCGTTAATGTAAGTTAATTTGCTTGCATTTTAGAGATGCCAATGAAGGCAAATGAAGAGGAATTGAATTCAATTTGAAGCAGGGACAATCTACACTTCATGTGTATGCTCTCTCTCTCTCTCTGTGTATAAGTGTTGTGGGATGTGATAATTTCGGAGGGAAATATAAGGTGTTGTCGGATGTGGTAATATCGGAGAACGTAGGCAAGCTAATTAACTATTTTTTGCTGATTGCCTTTTTATTTTCACCTTGTGCTTGAAAACTGTTCGTTTTTTCCTTCCAAATGGGCAACGTGGGGGAAGACATGGGGGTGGCATTTTTGGTTGAAGTTGAGTGTAATGATTCAGGTGCAAGGGTAGGGTGGGACACGTGTTGGCTCAGAGGAATATATCCGTGGGTATTAGAATTTTGTTTTTTTAAGGTAAATGAAAAATTTAGGAAAGTAGGATTGGGGATTCACACACATTTGTATAGAATATTGATAGATAGATATATAGATAGAAGCGTTGAGTCCCATTCTATGCATGGGGTAGCGAAAAAATTGGGGTGAAATTTGTTCATTGTTTCGTACATCGAACGTGACACAAAGCTAGGTGTTAAAATAATTTATCGTACATGTTCAAGTTTACATAAAAAATCATGACCAAATAAAAAGTAAATTACTAAGAAAAAAGCAATAAAATAAAACAAACGAAAACACTAAAAAATCTCATTTCTATTTTACTTGAAATATATAAGAAATCCCAAAATCCACCCCATGTCCCACCCGACGTCCATCTTTATCCCCATAGAAGTACATGTAACTGCCAAGCATTATTTAGGTTTTAAAAATTATAAATTCTGGAAAATTAGAATTTGATATTTGAAGGTCGGAGAGCAGCCACTACATTTGCATAGGATATTGCAAGCGTTGTACCTAGTTCAATGCACAGGACAAAAAAAATTAACGATTGTGTTTTTTTTGTTCTCGTGTATCGAATGGGCACAACGTTAGTTATATTTGTAAAATTATGTCACGCCCTCGATTTTAAACATAATTAGCTATACACTTTTGATAAATGAAGTCCTCGCTGTAATATAAATAATACCCAAAAGCCCTTTCTTTTCCTTGTTCTCAAATATAACTCAAATATTACATTTTGGCCCGACGATCCCAAGTTATGAAAACACCAATATTCGCTGGAAATAACATTACAGTTTACAATAGACATCTTTCCAAAACACTCCTTTCGAATCAAATGCAATAGACTTCCTCTAGTATACCTTAAAAAAAATATGATCAACCATGCACACTAAGCACTCCATGCCAACCTCCTTTGCTTTGTACCTGAAAATGATAGGGTTGAGCACACACTTGCCCAGTAGAGAAATCTATACTCAAGTTATATGAAAATATGATGAGTTATGCTTCTAGAGTGAATGAACATCGACAGATAAGCCCAAAGTTTACATGATGCTCAACATGCAGCATATTCCAGACAATCCTAACAATTCACATTCTAAGCTAGAATCGCTAATATTCCCTCTAGACTAAACATACCATTAATTTGGGTTTCAGTCCTCCTCAACAGTTTTAGTCACATTTCAGTTGTTATCACAAATCTTCATATTTATAAATACCACGTTTAGTTCTCATTCATCTCTCGTTCATTACCACGCAATATCATTCATTCATTCCTTTTTATATCAAAACAGAGTAGAAAAATACTCACTCTGTTGATTCGAGCTAGAATACCGAAATCCGTTGATTTGTGCCCAAATACCGGAAACCGTTGATTCGCTCAGAATGCCAGAGGATCTTTATCAAAATCCTTTAACCAAAAACTAAAATCTCTTTCATCAACTTCATAAACCAATTTCGTGTCATGTGTCTGAGCCTAAGCTCCTGCCGGGCCAATTAAAAGATCCCGATGTCCTCTGCCAGGCACTCACCCGTCGATAAGTCCTGAAATAACCAATATGAGCATTTAGCTCCTGCCGGGCCAGTTAAAGGACCCCGATATCCTCTGCCAGGCACTCACTCGTCGAGGAGTCCTGAAATAACCAATATGAGCATTTAGCTCCTGCCGGGCCAGTTAAAGGACCCCGATATCCTCTGCCAGGCACCTTACCCATAAGGAGGTCCTGAAGTAACCAATATGAGCATTTAGCTCCTGCCGGGCCAATTAAAGGACCCCGATATCCTCTGCCAGGCACTCACCCGTCGATGAGTCCTGAATGTTCTCGTTGTGTCCGTTTGTTATTCACATTTCAATTCGCGTTTCCAATTTACAAGCACCAAACCGTCCAGTCATTTCTCAATTTAATCAAAACAAGCACTTCTCGACCAATTACGCACGTCACAATATTCCTTATAATCTACGATGTTCACGGACTCCTTTACGCTACTATAGCCTTTACGTCGATACTCCAACTATGCTAACGAAAACCAATGGCACAGGTACGTTCGACGAGTAGTACGATACGATCTTTCAAACTTAGAAATGATTTTCAGCAGAGCAATCCAAGTTCGAAAACTCATCAAAAATTGCATACTCAATATTTATCAGTGATTCCAACGCCAAAACATCACCAACTTACCAATCTTTAAAACCTACAAGGACCCATAACCAATAGGGTCGTTTAACCATACCTAAACGATGAAAAATTCCACTCTGTAAGCTGCCCAGATTCTCAGATTTCAGAGCAATATTCCAAAAATCACTATAACTCGAGTTCTTAATAATTTTGAACGATTCTAGTCCCCATAGTTGCGCAATTGAATGAAGTACAAAAGATGCGAAGGAACCCTAATCAAATTCGCACTCGAAACTTGGTTAAACAGGCATTTCTAGAGTAATACGAATCTGTCAAGCAGCAGGACAGATTGACACACCTTCACTCAAACGATCATAACTTTCTGTGTACTAAGAGTTTTAAGACGATTCTAGTGGCAAATGAAAGCTGACTTCAAGACCTTCGAATCGATATAAAGTTTGCATGAAACGGATATCGAACAAGAAAGTTATGTCCGTTCGAAGTGGGCTGAAATCCAGAACACGAGACAGATTGCAGACCAGTTTTCTAAAAATCACCATAAATTCAATTCTCGACGGTTTCGGGTGATTCTTACGGCATTAAAACGAGCTCTAAGTCTACTCTATTTCATACAAAGGAACCAAAATTCAAATCTGAGCTTAAGAAGGCGTTAAACCCCAAAAACGCAGGCCCTGTTCTGCTGATTTTCGGGAATGGAAGGAACAAGCTTAAACAACGAAGCAAGATACGATCTAGGTACATAAACACCGTATAAACGCATAACGAGAGTAAGAAATCCCTACCTCAAGGGTTTTGAGCAAAACCCAGCCCTTTGACCAAGTCAACCGTAGCTCCACGAGATCCGATCATGAATTTTCTTGGATATTCGGAAAGCCCGTGCTCCGTATAACAACTTTAATTCTCGGACCTTGTCCGGAATCACACCCTAGGTGGATGAAATCGAAGAGAGAGGAGAGGGGAGAAAGTTTCGTCGGAGGGGAGAGAGAGACAGAGAGCCGAAGAGTGAGGGAGTGAAATGGGAGAATTATTCTCCCTGGGAAAAGATAAAGGTGGGGGAGGAATCCCCTGCTTCTCGCACCACGCACTCACACGTGCACCTCTCACATAATCATCCTTATATCCTTCCATGAACACGCCACACCGTAAATCCACACCGTCTATCTCGACAAGTCATACGATTGCAAAAGAAAATTCTGGCCTCAAAAATACGGGTCTCTACAAATTAAGTGTAAACTGGTACAATATTCCATTCCCGATTTTTTTTTTTGGTCTCGTCCTTGTGTTTTTGTTTAAGGGTTTTGGATCAATGAGAGATGAAAATAGAGGACCTACGTCGGGTATTCCAAATTTTTTATTAGAAAACGGGAAAATTACTAAAAAGTCTAAAATGGAGCTTAGTGACTCGTTGGTGAACTTTGTCATGGTCATGTCTTTCAAAGAACCTCAAAGACCCAAATGTTGAGAGATAGAGAGAGAGGTAGAGAAGATTATGGGATACTGTATCGATGGAGCCATCTGCTATCTTCGCTGGAGATGGGTCGCTAGGTGAGCATGGAGTGGTATCATGAGGTTAGAGGGAGCTAGAGAACCTGATATGGAGGAAGCAGGGGTGGGGGCGAGAGGGGGAGAGAGAGATGGAGAAGTGAGGGAGATCCGGAGATGTGATGTTTTAATCACTTCCATTGATTTCTAGGCTAAGATGGAGTGTCAAAACCCTTAAGAATCCTCAATCAAAGCTCCACCCCTTACCCATTTTCTTCTTGGGATACTTACTATTTGGTTGAAACACCACTCCAATGCCGACGTGTGGAGGAGCTACCATTTTTTAACTTTTTTCACTTCAGGTAGTGCGTTTTCTTAGAATCTATAGTCAGTGGCATCTATCATCCATTCAGTGTTGTTTGGCATGATCTCAATGTTGTTTTTTTATTTACACTAGTTTCGAATGCTTGGGGATTTCCTTAGCAAATTTCAATTCTGGATGGTGTCCTCTCTGTTGGCATTAGTAGATATTCATTGGCATGTGGCAGAATTTTTGGGTTTTCCCTTCTTATGAGGGGTGAAGTCTGGAAATGACCTATGAAATTTGTTGACGATAAGTAGTTAAAAGAACCTATTTTGATATCGTAGGTGGAAATTCAAGTGAGGAAAGTTTACTGCATCAGCAAGGCAGTGCCTACCTTACCTATTAATATCGAGGATGCTGCATGTTGTGAAGTTGAAATTGACGAGGTTTTGCAGGTACAACGGTTTTGCATTTTCTTTCACATGTAACTTTTTTTTTTTGGGGGGTAAATCAGCTTGAAATTGAAAAAAAGACTAACCGAATATTGAGTGCTTGTTGGTTTTTTTTTTTAAGTGCTTATTGAGTGCTTGTAGTTGATGAACGCTATATATTAGATCGTATCATATTATTTGTGGAGATTGATAACATGCTTTGTGATTGTGATGAATTGTATTCATGTGCTTACTGCCTTTTTAAGTTGTTTATCAATTTTCTTTCTCGATGTGTGTACGCTGGAGAATAGCTTGTTCTTGTTAATCAGGATACCCATCTAATTTTAGGGTTCTTGACCTGCGCACACCTAGTAATCAATGGATTTTTCGCGTTCAATGCCAAGTTGAAAATGTAAGTTTGCATTATGTGGTTTATATTCTTCATAGTGCCCATCCCTCTGCCTTCTCATTTTTGTTGAAATCGGTTTCTTGAAATGTTTAATAATATTGTTGTTAGCAAAGAAAGGTATATGAAGTAGAGATTAAGAAATTATTGCTGGTGGCTGTTGGATCAGCCGTGTGGTAGAGATTAAGAAATTATTGCTGGTGGCTGTTAGATCAGCCGTGTGGTAAAAAAGTGGGGGTGACCATAGTTTTACCCAGCTATAAAAACAAAAATAGATGAATGAGGTAAGGTCAATAAAGAAAGGACTCTATTTTCATTCTTGCTTTCAATTGCGAAGGAATATTTCTGGGAGAATCTGTATCAAATGCGCAACTTCTTGTTGAAGAGGACTCTCGAATGTAGTAACTATATTAATAAAGGACCCTGAATACTTTCTTGTGCTTACTCATAAAGGATGGCAATGCAACATGTTCAGACACATACTAGTTGTTGTGGAGTGATTTTATAGATGGAGATTTGTAGATTATGGACTCCCATACAGTCCAAAGAGGCTAGCTGAGATATAACAAAATGTTGTTTTCCTTCACACTAGTGTTCAAGAACTTAATAGTGAGCCTCTCTTTAAACATGGTACACATTTACTCTTAACAAAGTATCAAATAGCAAGGTATAACTTAGTAGCAGGATCCTTCTAAAATGGGTGCGCTCCCAAGACGGGAGCTAGAATCGGCGCTCCCAAGATGGGAGCTTGATGGGAGCTTGCTCTCAACTTAGATGGGAGCTTATTGGGCGGTTAAGACAACTATTTTCATACTCTCGATGAAGTTATGCCTTATGAAAATAAAAATATGAAAATCTTATCACTCAAGAAGTTTTGCAAATTGAAATTATCTAACTTCCTCTAAGTACCCTTTAAGATCATAAAAATTCTCATAAGTAATCACTTTTCCTTCAATGGTTAAGTATTTAAAGATACTTTATATACGCTCCTTAGGCGCTCCCAACCTTAGGAGCTTCTAGGTGCCTCCGTTTCCCCGCTCCCGCCCCCGCTTTCGCTTCGTGCTACTAAGAGGTATACCTTCAAAGATTTATGCGGTTACTTTCCAATGATGGTGGTAAAGCAAACTACAACATTGGTTTTTGGATAATGAACTATTTTTAATCGAAATTACTTCATTTATCCTCGAGTTATTAGAATTGGCTTTCCGCCATCTTCTTTGGCGGAGACGGAATCTTAATTTTAACATAGGGGTGGTGAGCTTATATAACTTGGTGGGAAATTTGTTTTTGCTCTGTGTTCTTATTGTGGTTGCTATCAACTAGCCTATTTTTGCACAAGTTGTAGTTTAGGCTTTCTAGGCTATTTTCGCACAAGTTTTTATCTTTACTGTTGTTATAATTACCTCTGTGTATATGACACGTACGTGTTGTTTACAGCTGTACATACCAATTTGCCGTTTTCCTTTCATTATTGTACACTTTAAACTAGAGCACATGGTTTCTAGCTTGGTTTTTAATTCTGTTTAACTGTTCTACAGATATTCAGCAGTTCTTACTATCTGAAGGCTTTGCGGGGATTCATACCCCAAAGTTGATAGCAGGCTTTAGTGAGGGTGGCTCAGCTGTTCTTACTATATGAGGTTGTAAGGATCACAAATTAATAAAGGTTATGACCTACGTGATGTTAAGGTGGTCAGCTTTTTCATGCAGGTGATGAATATTGTGGACCGCTTGTTTGTTGCACTGTTTGATAGTTTGAATGAAAGCTTGAAGGTCATTTTATCATATTTCTGATTATGTGAACAATTATCAATGTGCTGCAGATATTGATGTTATTATACGTCTGCATGTTAGAAAGTTTAACATAAAAGATATATTCTTATTAAGTGGGTATACTCCTATGTAGCACAAATACTTCTATGTGGGAGTTGTGTCCTTATCGGATGCCGATTCTCCTCCCATACTTGCGGATACATTTTCCAGAAGCATCAACTTTTTGAAAATTAAATTGTGATTTTTGAAGCATCGAATCCCTTATGGATACTCTTGGTCACATATATGAACTTTATGAAATTAAGATTGTGGCCCTTCTTGCATAGTATTGGAGTAGATTGTTAGGAAATAGGAATACAGATAATTATAATGGCTAATACTTTACTTACTTTTTAGAGAGGAAGATCTATTAAGATGAAATTTGTATCAACATTATAAAGTTTGTTTAATGCACCCATTGTGGCATACATGTGTTCCATAAAATTGGATTTCAACAAATAACTGTGTAAACTTGTTACTTGTGTACAACACTTTTACATTCGAACAACACAAAACGGTTCTCACCATACTTGCATCATACGTAATATAATTGCAAAGTATTGTAATGATAGTTTGTAGTCTAACATATCTGGGCCGTACCCATATCCTATTTTTTTTAATGTACTCCTGTTTGTGCTGACTATTCCTACTGATTGGCTATTCAGTACTTGAGAAAGACCTTCCGGCTTATTTTTGTAGAGAGGGTCCAATTGCTAAAGGTAATTGTTACATCAACTTCAGTTTTCTTGGTCCGTAGTGCAAATATGGCCACTGTCAGAGCACTTTTCACCCCACTTGTACTAGAACTACTTGTTACATGAAAATGAAGACAAGTGGTAGCAAGTTGCAATACAAGGCGTATTGAAATGGTATAGGGTTTGTCGGCTTGTCGACTAAATCAGTGTAACTAACTAAAATAATCAGTTCATTTCTATATAGTAGATTTTCCTTTTATCATTACATTATAATTTTCTTTGAGTAATGTAAGATTTGTGTGGTCCCTCGTCTGTTTGTTGTTGGCTTTCAATGCATGTGGTTTTCTATGTTGCTGTTGTTCCTTATTCTCCCCTTGATTTGTATTTAAACTTATTGGAAATTGAAATGCAGGACACACTGCGGAGTCTTAGAGTATATCTCTTCCATTTGCGTGCGAGGCTTCAAATTCGTAAGTATTCTCTTATTATGCAAAGCCCTGGCTGGTGGCGCTTAAATTTGAACTTATATTGGTATATGCAGAGCCTTGGCTGGTGGTGCTTAGGTTTGTACTTATGTTGTTAAATGCAGAGCCCTGGTTGGTGGTGTTTAGTTTTGTACTGATTTAGCTGACATTGGCTCGTATTGTAATTGTTGCTGAAAATTATTAAGTATTAACTCTTTAAGGACACACTTAATTTTTAATAGGCCCAAGGCTACTGGTCACTGAAAAATTGATTCCTATTAGAGGGCTACTGGCTACCAAGGACGGAATTTGAAAAAATATTGTTTGACAACATGGCTGTGATGGGCGCCTAATTCATATGGTAAGTCGAGTATTGAGAAATGTGTTGGCTTGATTAGTTTTGGAAATTGTTGATTCGGTGTCACATCGGTTTAATATGAATCAAAGTTTACGTACTAAATTTGAAATGTACTTGTTGCCTCGAATTAATGTCGCCCTCATAGAAAGAATTGGATCAATTTTATAGATCAACAAATTCGCGTGTTGCTTAGGGGAGATGGAAATAAAAAAAAGTGGTTCTTACTTCTTAATAGTGTATGACTAGTGAGCACACGAGAAAAACACATGATGGTTAGTAGGTGTTTAGGCTACTAGTTATGTGTAGAACAAATAGTGATAAATACATGACGGTTAGTGTGTGTTTCATCTACTATTCATGTAAAGGAAAAAAAAATAGTGAAAAACACATGACAGTTAGTAGTTATTTAGACTACTAGTCATGTGAAATGAAAATAGTGATTCCTAGTAGGTGCAAAGACGATTGATTACTATGTGAAAAGAACTTTGAAGGTGTGGATTCGGTGTTATCTCGGTTTAATATGGATCATGGTTTATGGACTTGAATCGGGACGTACTTGTTGCCTCGAGTTGATGATGCCTCCATAAATTTCGCCCTTATTGAAAGAGTTTATCTATTTTATAGATTCACAAATTCGCGTGTTGCTTCGGGGAGGTGGAAAAAAAGCGGTTCTTACTTACTAGTAGTGTATGACTAGTGACTACACGAGAAAAACAAATGACGGTTAGTGGTGTTTACAATACTAGTCATGTGAAGAACAAATAATGATAAACACATGATGGCTAGTAGATGTTTAGACTACTAGTCATGTAAAGAAAAAAAAGTGATAAACGCATGACAGTTAGTAGGTATATAGACCACTAGTCATGTGAAGGAAAATAGTGATTCCTAATAGATGCAAAGACAATTGATTACTATGTGATAAAAACTTTAAAAGTGTGGATTCGGTGTTATTACAGTTTAATATGGATTATGATTTATGTACTAGATCCGAGACGTACTTGTTGCCTCGAGTAGATGATACCTCGATCAATTTTTCCCTTATTGAAAGAGTTTATCAATTTTATAGATTCAGAAATTCGCTTGTTACTTCGAGGTGGTGGAAATAAAGCGGTTCTTACTTCCTAGTAGTGTATGACTAATGACTACACGAGAAAAATACATGACGGTTAGTAGGTGTTTAGACTACTAGTCATGCAAAGAACAAATAATGATAAACACATGATGGTTAGTAGGTGTTTAGACTACTAGTCATGTAAAGAAAAAAAAAGTGATGAACATATGACGGTTAGTAGGTATATAAACTACTAGTCATGTGAAGGAAAATCGTGATTCCTAGTAGATGCAAAGACTATTGATTACTATGTGATAAGAACTTTAAAAGTGTGGATTCGGTGTTATCACGGTTTAATATGGATTATGGTTTATGTACTAAATCTGAGACGTACTTGTTGCCTCGAGTTGATGATACCTCGGTTAATTTTGCCCTTATTGAAAGAGTTTATCAATTTTATAGATTCAGAAATTTGCTTGTTGCTTCGGGGTGGTGGAAATAAAGCGGTTCTTACTTCCTATTAGTGTATGACTAATGACTACACGAGAAAAACACATGACGGTTAGTAGGTGTTTAAACTATTAGTCATGTGAAGAATAAATAGTGATAAACACATGATGGATAGTATGTGTTTAGACTACTAGTAATGTGAAGAAAAAGTAGTGAAAAACACATGATGGTTAGTAGGTATTTAAACTACTAGTCATGTGAAAGAAAAATCGTGATTCCTTCTAGATGCAAAGAGTACTGATTACTATGTGATAAATATTTTGAAAGTGTGGATTCGGTGTTATCTCGATTTAATATGGATCATGGTTTATGTACTAGATCCGAGATGTACTTGTTGTCTCGAGTTGATGATACCTCGATCAATTTTGACCTTATTGAAAGAGTTTATCAATGTTATAGATTCACAAATTCGCGTGTTGCTTCGGGAAGATGGAAATAAAGCGGTTCTTACTTCCTTGTAGTGTATTACGAGTGACTACACGAGAAAAATACATGACGGTTAGTAGGTGTTTAGACTATTAGTCATGTGAAGAACAAATAGTGATAAACATGTGAAAGGAAAATTGTGATTCCTAGTAGATGCTAAGACTATTGATTACTAAGTGATAAGAACTTTGAAAATATGGATTCGGTGTTATCTCGGTTTAATATGGATCATGGTTTATGGACTTGATTCGAGACGTACTTGTTGCCTCGAGTTGATGATACCTCGATCAATTTCGCCCTTATTGAAAGAGTTTATCTATTTTTATAGATTCAAAAATTCGCGTGTTGCTTCGAGTATGTGGAAATAAAGCGGTTCTTACTTCCTTGTAGTGTATTATTAGTGACTACACGAGAAAAACACATGACGGTTAATAGGTGTTTAGACTAGTAGTCATGTGAAGAACATATAGTGATAAACACATGATGGTTAGTAGGTGTTTAGACTACTAGTCATGTGAATAAAAAAATAGTGACAAACACATGACGGTTAGTAGGTATGTAGACTACTAGTCATGTAAAAGGAAAATCGTGATTTCTAGTAGATGTTAAGACTAATGATTACTATGTGGTAAGAACTTTGAAAGTGTGAATTCGGTGTTATCTCGGTTTAATATGGATCATGGTTTATGTACTAGATCCGAGACGTACATGATGCCTCGAGTTGATGATACCTCGATCAATTTTGCCCTTATTGAAAGAGTTTATCAATGATATATATTCACAAATTCGCATGTTGCTTCGGGAAGATGTAAATAAAGCGGTTCTTACTTTCTTGTAGTGTATTACTAGTGACTACACGAGAAAAACACATGACGGTTAATAGGTGTTTAGACTAGTAGTAATGTGCAAAACAAATAGTGATAAACACATGATGGTTAGTAGGTGTTTAGACTACTAGTTATGTGAAGAAAAAAATAGTGATAAACACATGACGGTTAGTAGGTATGTAGGCTGTGTTCCAGAGGACAAATAAGAACTTATTTTTTGTTCAATAAGAAGGGTTGTTCCACAAAAATAAGAAGGCTGGTACTTATTTTGGAAGAATTTATATAGGTACCGGCCGGGGAGAGAAATCGTACCGACGGCCACGCTGGGCCGCCTCCGGCCACCGGACGGCCGATCCGAGCTGTCCAAAAATTCTAAAAAAAAAATCCAAGGGGGCCAATTCGGGAATCAACGGCTTCCGAGGTGTGTAGGATGCTTGATCCGAGCACCCCTATATATATATATACACATAAAAGGGGTGCTCGGATCAAGCACCCTACACACCTCGGATGCCGTTGATTCCCGCGGTGGCCCCCTTTTCCGTATATATATGATATTGGCCGTAGGTACGATTTCCCTCCGCCGGCGCCCAACACAATAGCAACAGTCTTATTTTTTTGTATACGGCAACTTCAAGCTCAAAAATCATGTGTTTACGCAAATAATTTTCTTATCTCTATGGATCTTATTTGATAGATCTCATTGAGATCTTTAATACGGTGCGAATTTTTTTTATTTTTTATTTTCATACATTATTTTTGAGTTTGAAAATGTGAAGTAAACTTTGTATTTGAATTTTGTGGAATGACCTTATTATTTTCGAATAAGAAGTTGCAAAATAAGTACTTATTTTTTAAGAAGGTTTCCGGAACGGAGCCGTAGACTACTAGTCATTTAAAAGGAAAATCGTGATTCCTAGTAGATGCTAAGACTACTGATTACTATGTGATAAGAACTTTGAAAGTGTGGATTTGGTGGTGTGGGCCGATTGAAAGAGGTAGCTTCCGTGGCTGTCATTTATTAGATTGGTCTGTGCTCTGATTGATAAGGGTAGCTTTGGTTCTCCTACGGTATATTGTGTCCTCTTTTCGTGCCAGATGATTCGGTGGTTATGCACTGTTAATGGTTGAGCCAAATGATTTGGTGGTCTTGCACTGTTAATGGCGGTCAGATTTGAGGCTTTTGGCTATTGTACTGTCTCACTTTTAGTTTATAGCAAGCCTAGGGGATTAGGTTGAGGGAGTAGTAGTCTGGAAGGATTGGGCGTGGTGTGCAGGGTACTTAAGGGGGTAGCCTTGTCGGATGCAGATATCTCCAGTTCGAGCCTCTTCTCGGAGCCTAGTTCCTCTGTAGTAGCTGTTCTCTTAGAAGTGGGTATTGCGTTTGACTCACTAGGTTAGATTGGGGTATTAGAATCTTGGTCTTCATATCCCATCTTTGGCGACTGTGGTGATTGGTATTTGGCTGAGGGCGGGTTGTTTTCTGGTGAGCCTTGGGAATTAGGTCGAGGGAGTAGTAGATTGGTTGGTTGGGCGTGGTGTGCAGGGTTGGGCCCCCTGTCGGATGCCGTCATCTCCGGTTCGAGCCTCTTATCTGTACCTAGTTTCTCAGTAGTAGCTGTTCAGCCTCCCCTCTATGCTGAGTTGCTATGTTGCTGCAATTCCTTAGTGATGGTTCATCAAATGGTCGTTATTCGACCGCGACTACTTTATCTGATTGTCGAGCCTGGCGGGCTGTGCCAGGCAGTAGTTAGCTTTCATGTCATAATTACTTCTTGTATTACTTTTGTATTATACCCCGTTGTGCTTTCTTCCTGATGGCTAGTACAACGGAGTAAGATAACAACTCACATTGCACTTCGTTATTTACTTTAATCTACCTTACTCTCCATGCGGGTTGTGCATGGTTTATCGCATTTTTTTCACTTTTCTTTTTTTCTTTTTATTTTCCTCCTGGGGTATGCCTCTTGTAGGCTGTACATTCGGTTAACCTTTTTTAATTTCAAGCTAATTTACCCCAAAAAAAAGGTTTATGTACTAGATTTGAAACATACTTATTGCCTCGAATTGATGATACGTCAAACTAATGTCGCCCTCATTGAAATAGTTTATCAATTTTATGGATCCACAAATTCGCGTGTTGCTTCAGTGAAATGGAAATAAAAAAACTAGTTGTTACTACTAGTAGTCTATGACTAGTGACCACACGAGAAAAACACATGACGGTTAGTAGGTCTTTAGACTACTAGTCATGTGAAGAAAAAATAACGATAAACACATAACGGCTAGTAGGTATTCAGACTACTTGTCATGTGAAATGAAAAATAGTGATTCCTAGCAGATGCAAAGACTACTGATTACTATGTGATAAGAACTCTGAAAGTGTGGATTCGGTGTTATCTCGGTTTAATATGGATCAAGGTTTATGTACTAGATACGAAATGTACTTGTTGCTTCGAATTGATGATACCTCGAATCAATGTCTCCCATATTGAAAAAGTTTATCAATTTTGTAGGTCCACAAATTCGCGTGTTGTGTCGGGAAAATGGAAATAAAAAAGTGGTTATTACTTACTAGTAGTGTATGACTAGTGACCACACGAGAAAAATAGATGACGATTAGTGGGTATTTAGACTACTAGACATGTGAAGAACAAATAAGGATAAAACACATGACGGTTAGTAGAGGATTAGAATACTAGTCGTGTGAAGAAAAAATAGCGATAAACACATGACTGTTAGTAGGTATTTAGACTACTAGTCATGTGAAAGGAAAATAGTGAACAGAGGGAGGCAAAAAATTGGTTCTTTAAGTATAAATGATCCTTAGTTGGATTTCTTGAACATAAAATCAAAGATCCCAAGGTATTTACTAGAGGTGGCAAACGGGCGGGTCTGGGTGGGTTTGGGCGGGTTGAAACGGGTCGTGGGTCAAATATGGGCGGGTCGAATATGGGTCAAAAGGTCAACGGATTGAAACGGGTCGGGTCAAATATGGGTCAAGCCAAACCCAAACCCGCCCAACCCGACCCGTTTTCCTTTTTTTTTTTTTTTTCCCCCCTCCTCCCTCCCCTCTCTTCTCCCCCACCCCTTCTCTGATTTGTCTCAAATTTTCTTATAGAGAGAGAGGATCATATAGACTCGCAGAAATAGTGACGAGAAGTGGGAACTGGGAAGTTCATGAACATGAATGATGAGGAGAGAGAAACATAGTGTTTCTTCATTTACTGTATTTGTATTTATTTGTTTTGCGACAAACTTTTTATCCCTATTAATTCGTCTCGACGAGAGAATCGAAAAAGTATTTTTTTTTACTTTTACCCAAATATTTTTGTAATATTTAAGATAAATCCCAACAATCGACTTTTTGGGCTTTTTCTTGGATGTTTTCAAAAATAGTTGGTCCACCTGCCAGTGAGCGACTTGATTAGTTGCCCAAAAAATTAGCTGAGGGTGCATGAAAGTCGGCTTGATGTAAAATTAATAAATGCAATTTTTTTTTTGTCTTTCATTAGGGAATGCGAAAAGAATAACTGAATAAATGTGTGTGATTTGTAAGTTTTGCTGGTTCCATTTCATTGGCAAAAAAAAAAAAGTTTGGCTAGCAAGAGTGTGGACCCCATTTTTAAATTTTTTTTGAAAATTCCTTTCCTGGGAGTAATAAAAGAACGAGAGGTCGTACGGGAAATGCCGCCTTTTCTTTTTCTTTTCGTTCGTGGGCTGTACTACGTGAAAAGCCTACATACAGGATAGATTATCTTTGGGTTTTAGTTTCAACCCATATTGAACCCATTTTGAACCCATCTAAACCCATATAAATATGGGTTGATATGGGTTGAACCCATATCAACCCATTATGTAATATGGGCGGATTGGGTTGGGTTATAAGTGGGCGGATTGGGCGGGTCAAAAAAATATGGGTTAGGATTGCCACCTATAGTATTTACTATTGTCAACACTATGCTTCCCAGGTGGAATTTTGTTAACAATGAATTGTATTATGGATTGCTCACCTATGCTTTTTGGATCTTGGAATGTGAGGGGTCTTAATGATCCTCTCAAATAGAGGGAGGCAAAAAATTGGGTCTTTAAGAATAAATTATCCTTAGTTGGATTTCTTGAACATAAAATCAAAGATCCCAAGGTCTTTACTATTGTCAACACTATGCTCCCCAGGTGGAATTTTGTTAGCAATCATTCCAGTTCTCCTATGGGGAGAATTTTGATTTGTTGGAACCCTTTGGTGTTTAATGTAACCCTTTGGTGTTTAATGTACAAGTAATGTTTCAATCTAGTCAGTATATTCATTGCTAAGTACATTCATGTGATGGCCATTACACTTTTGTAGCCACATTTATCTATGGGGCTAATTGTTACTTAGATAGGCACCAACTGTGGACAGATTTACAACAACATTGTGTTATCACCCCTTGGGTGGTATTAGGGGATTTCAATGCCATTAGGAATCCCAATGAAAAGTAGGTGGTGATATGACTTGGTTGCCTTGGATGGAGGAATTCAATACATGCCTCCAATCAACTGAATTAGTTGACCTCAGATACTCTGGCTGCCACTTCACTTGGTCTAATAAGCAGCTAGGGGATGCCCACATTAGCACCAAGATTGATAGGGTCCTGGTCAATGAAAGTTGGATCAAAGACTTCTGTTGGTCCAATGCTCATTTTCACAACCCTGGAGTGTCTGATCACTCCCCTACTGTTGTATGTCTGACAGCTGCTTCACCTCCAAAGAAAAGGCCTTTCAGGTTCTTTAATTTCTTGGCTAGACACACAAAATTCCTTGAAACTGTTCAGCAAGTTCGGAGAAAAGTAATCATTGGTAATCCAATGTACTGTGTTTGTGAGAAACTTAAGTATCTGCAGGAGGATCTGAAAAAGCTGAATACAAGTGAATTCAATGATCTGTCATCAAGGGTGGCTTCCTATAAACCACAATTGGAAGCCATCCAAAGAGAGTTGGGATTGAATCCCAATGATCATGCTAAGCAGGCCATTGAAAGGGATCTGTGCAAGCAATACCTAGTGTATGCTATTGCTAGGGCTGAAGAAAGTTTAGCCAAACAGAAGTCAAGGATCCAATGGCTCAAGTCAGGGGACCAATGTACTTCATTTTTCTTCAAAACCATTAGTAATTCCAGGAATAGGAACATAATTTCTAGTTTGGTTTTGGAGGATGGATCAATTACCCAGGACATTGAGTTAGTAAAGCACACCTTCATCAACTACTACACAAACTTGTTAGGGACCAAACATGTGAGTGATTATTCTGGATCCTCCAGAGTGAACCAACTCATTACTAAGAAACTCTCCCATTCTCAAAGTTTGGATATGGTGCTTGAAGTTACTGATAAAGTGATCAAGGACACATTCTGGTCTCTTAATCCTCAAAAAGCACCTGGTCCAGATGGTTCAATGTCGCCTTCTTCTTTTTTTGGGTAAATCAACTTGAAATTGAAAAAGAGGCTAACCGAATATACAGCCTACAAGGGGCATACCCCAAGAGGAAAAGAAAATGAAAACATAAAAGATTGAAGAAAATTTCTAATGCCAAATGGCTACATGGGCTAAATGATATGCGTTGTTTCCAATCCATCTAGTCAGAGGGAAAGAAAACAACGCCAAAATGACATGAAGAACATGGTTGAAATGACCAGAAGGTCTCTTTGTTAACCTGAGCTTGGGCCTTCCATCCTAGGCTTCCTAAGCATTACCAAAAGATATGGAACTAACTGGAAATAGCTGGTAGTAGATAGTTCAATTACAATCAGCTAGGAACTAGCATACTCAATGAACTACACTCAAAAGAACACTGTTGACGAGAGGAGCCACCAGCAACACCTAGCTGTCCAGAGGGATCACCAACTACTTTGTGTAGCAACAACAGCAGCAGTAGCACTACTCATTTGCTGGACTGAACACAAAATGAAAACAGTGGCCATGATAGCTAGCAAGACAGCAACAGATAGCAACAGCAGTAGCAGTAGCATTGGCAGCAAGCCACGGCAACAAACAACAGGAGCACGATACGCCATGTGAAAACCGAGGTCAGAACAAACAAAACCAAGCAGTCTCATCTCCCTACTGGACAGCAGTCACACATCAAACTGGACACAGTAACCTCAGATATAACAGAAAATCTGGAAATGGATGCATTGAACATGAAACCGATAGATGCTAGGGACAAGCCCCCTAGGAAAGCATTAAACATTCCAAGGGATAGCCCCCCAAGGATAGGCCAATTAACCTCAGTCCAGAATCAGTCCAGTATGCAGATTCTAAGTAGTATAATAAACCCTTTGTTAAACTGTTAACAGCAATTATGCATTAAACAATTTACCCCCCAAAAAAATTAGGCAACAACAGACAGTTGTGTACAACTCATTGTGAAAGATAACAGGCTATAGTTAATCTGTACAATCATAAGTGCTTCCACAACAGATAGTTGCCTATCTATGAAGGACACAGACATAACAGCAGCTTTAAAGTTTCTGACAGCAGCCACAACAACATGATATGATCAGCTAATAATTCAACCAAAAGACAACCACTTGGTTAAGAAGTCCACTCCTCACAAAGCTTATATCTCCTCACTCTACTCTTCCTTCGGAGCCTAATTCACCAACACTCTAAAAGTAATAGGGTGAGCTATTACTCCCTCACCTCTCCCTCACAAAATGCCTCCCTCTATTTATTACCTCCTCTCACAAAAGGATAAGGCTCAAACCCACAACTCACAGGTTCACACAAATAGAGGCAAACTCAAATATCCATAACCAGACCTAGAGAATCACCCTCAAGACCAAGCTTGAGGAGCTACCAAGCAAAACAATACAAGATAGGATGTGGAAACAATGCAAGTCATACCAATAAGACAATTGCAACTCAAGCCAAATTCCACTCATTCACAATCCAAGTTGCTTGAGATTGAGGCGTTCTATGAAGTGATAAAAGTCTGGCCCTAACCATAGAGCAAATTTTGTGAACAACTGCCTCCTAGGTACAAGAGAGATTTTGGAACTTCCTAACATTTCTCTCAATCCAGATGTGATAAACAGCTACTGTAAAGACAAGTTTTGTGAGCACAACCTTAAGTGTTTTACCTTTGACACCTGACAGAAAAGTGATCCAGTCAATCCATGATCTAGGAGACCAGGATACATGAAGCTTAGTTTGGATGGCACCCCAAACTTTTTGAGAGTATGGGCAGTTAAAGAAAAGGTGATCATGGCTTTCCCTCTCTTGACAAAGACTACATTGAGGAGAGACATTAAGACCAAACAACACAAGTCTATCCGTACTGGAGAGCCTATTCTGAATAGCTATCCAAGTGACAAAGCTACATTTCAGAATGTGGCCAGAAAACCATACTAACTTATGCCACATGACCTTAGGAAAGGGAGTTCTCAATTTGTCCCATAAAGAGGCAATTGAGAACTGACCATTGGATGTGAGAGTCCATTTAACATGATCAACCCCATTCAATCTGGACTGAATAAGAGGAGGCAAAGAACTTCTTACCTCATTAAGTTCCCAAGTTTGAGTAATGGGGAATACCCAATTTGAATTATGAATGATGTGGGACACAGTAGCATCCTTCGAGATACCCGAATCATAAGCTATCCGGGTACCAAATTTGTTCATCAAGGGACCAAGAGGATGCCAATTGTCATACCACAAGGAGGTGGATTGACCATTACCTAGTATGCTTAGAATGTATGGTTGTACCACTGGTCTGAGGGTCAAGAGTTTCCTCCAAACCCAAGTGCAATCACCAGGAATTTTCAAATTCCAAAAATTCCTACCTCTGATTAAGTAAGATTTGACCCACTGACACCACATTGATTGTTCCCCCCAGAAATTAAAAACCAGATGTGCTTGGCAATGGCTGCTTTATTCCAAACTTGCATGGATTTGAAACCAAGACCACCCTCTTGCTTTGGAGAGCATAAATGTTCCCAAGAGACTTTGGCACCTATTTTCCTAAGATCAGGACCAGTCCAAAGAAATGCCCGAAGGACTGATTCAACTTCTCTAATAACCTTTTTAGGAATGATAAACTATGAGGACCAATAGGTTTGGATAGTGAAGAGAACATTTCTAATCAACTGGACCCTTCTAGCATAGGTGAGGTCTCTGTTGGTCCAGGACTTGGTTTTTGCAATAATGTTATCCACTAGACACTGACAGTCAGTAGCTTTGAGTTTAGAGGAGAGAAGGGGAACACCAAGATATCTAACTGGCAAAGAACCCTCTTTAAACCTTAAGATAGCCAAGATGGCCAATCTAGTACTAGTGTTGACCCCAAAAAAGTAGATGCTACTCTTCCCAGGGCTAGGTGAAAGACCTGACAAGGATTGAAATTCAATGAGTGCATCCTGAATATGATTAGTTGAAGCCAGCTCGCCCTTACAGAATATCATAAGATCATCAGCAAAACAAAGATTGACAAGCTTAGTAGCTCCACATCTCCAATGAAAATGGAAATCAGGAAGACGAGATTTCTCCTTAAGAAGGCAAGTGAGAATCTCCATCACAATAACAAAAAGGTATGAAGACAGAGGATCACCTTGTCTAAGCCCTTTTTTCCCGAAAATATAACCAGTGACTTCACCATTGATGCTAAGAGAGTAATTAGCAGTAGTGACACAGGCTTGGATCCAATTGATCATGGTGGGATGGAAATTCATAGAAGTCAGGACATCCCACAGGAAGTCCCACCTAACATTGTCATATGCTTTCATGATGTCTACCTTCATAGCACATCTGGGAGAGGAAGAAGATTTATGGTAACCTCTCATGAGCTCCTTCCTGGGTAAGGAAAATATTGTCAGCAATCCTCCGACCTTTAACGAAACCTGATTGTACAGGATCAATTAAAATGGGAAGAACCACCTGCAACCTTCTAGCAAGAATTCTAGATATGCATTTATATATAGTGTTACAACAAGAGATGGGTCTGTAGTCCCCCACTCTGGATGGATTAGGGACCTTAGGAACAAGCGCAATAATAGTTGAATTTACTTTTTTGAGCAGCTGACCGGACCTAAAGAAGGTTTTGACAGCAGCAGTGACTTCATGGCCAATGATAGGCCAAGCCTTTTTGAAGAAACCAGCATTATAGCCATCAAGACCAGGGGCTTTACTAGAGGGAAGAGACCAGAAGGTCTCCTTAATTTCAAGATCAGAAACATCAGCAACCATGGCTAACTTCTTATTTCTTTCTCTCCTGAATGTTGCTTCGACTATTGCTGCTTGTTATGGATATGACTATTGCCCTCAATTCAAGTTGGTGTATCCTACAGGCTGCTACGGCTGCTGCTGATGTTCTGATTGTATGCAGTCCAGTAGAAGCTGTTTGCCTTGCTGTCCTTTTGTGTATTGGTCCTATCAAAGCTGCTGTCCTGTTGTGGTATTATGGTTGCTGTTCTGATCCTCCACTCGTATGTGGTTTTGAAGTTCAAGCGGCTGCTGCTGTTTGTTTGGGGCTGTAATGGCAGCCTATAGATGCGAAGATGTCTTTTAGATGTTATTTTGTATTTTGTTGGTGCCAATTTGGCGTTGTTTTCCTTCCCTTTTTTTAGATGGATTGGAAACAATGCATCACTTAGTCCATGTAGCCATTTGGCGTAAGCTATTTTCTTTACTCTTGTTTTCTTTTCTTTTCTTTTCCTCCTGGGGTATGCCCCTTGTAGGCTGTATATTCGGTTAGCCTCTTTTTCTATTTCAAGCTGATTTACCCAAAAAAGAAGAAGTAGGATGAGCTGTGCCAAGCAAATTGGTGTAGAAATTAACAAAACTGGATTTGATATCCCTAATGTCATAAATGAGGGACCCGTCATCCAACACCAAACTGGTAATCGTACTCCTATTTCTGGAGCTGGTCATAGCTTTAAAGAAATAAGAAGTGCACTGATCCCCTAGTTTCAACCATTGAATTCTTGACTTTTGTTTAGCCAGACTTTCCTCGGCCCTCAGCAAGGTGAGAAGCTGCTTGTGGACCTCCTACTCCTGGCTAATAACAGAGAGATTAGAAGATTGACAACCCAAATCTTTTTGCAAAGACTCAAGAAGCTGTCTAGTGTCCACAACTCTCTTAGAGACATCACTAAAGTCTCTATTATTGATAAGCTTAAACTCCCCTTGCAAAAGTTTGAGTTTTCACAAACACAGAACATTGGATTTCCAATGATCACTTTCCTCCAGACTTTTTGAACCACAGTTAAAAACTGAGGATGGTCAGCTATAAAGTCAAAAAACTTGAAAGGTTTAGAGGATTTCCTAGGACAAGGAGTGATGCACACAATACCTGGAGAGTGATAAAAAATCCCCGGGGTGGGAAAATGAGCTGAAGAACTGGAATAGTCTTTCATCCACTGTTCATTTGTAGACACCCCAATTTGGCCTAACGATTATTTCAAGTCCCACCTTGGGAACCATCCCAATGATGAAATGGATACAGTGATTGCTGATTGCCTTCTTGTGAACCTTAGGACTTTTGGTAAGAACTTTGAGCCACTTAGAGGACCCAATCCGGAGCCAAATAGCCTTTCAGACAGAAAATACAGAATCCTAGGAGAATCCATCTGTCGGCCGTGACATTGATCTCACGGCCTTAACATCATTTCTTCACCCGAGCAACCTGTTGCTTGAAAATCTCCCTGAGAGATCAATCCCACGGCCGCAAGATCTATCCTTCGGCCGCAACATCAATCCTTCGGCCGCCAGAACCTTTGCTTGGCCGCCAGATTGTCTATTTTCCAGACTCTGGAACGTTCTGTCGATTGTTTGATCCAACTACAATACCTCCCCATGCTTTCGGGCTACGCTCAGAGATCACCACGAAGAGTTTGTATTGCATTGCAATTGCAATCGTGCGTTTTGATTGGCCGGAGTGAGTCACCAATTACCTATATAAAGAGGGCCTTTGGGTTCCGAAAATAGCACGATCAGATTCATATACACACACACACCCTCTCCAGCCACGAAACTCTGTAGAAATACTCTCGAAAACCCTCTCTTCAAAAGCCCTAACCTCCCGAAGGCAGCCATCAATCCGATGATCAAACCCCGAAGTTCAAACCCTAACCCTAGGGTTTTCCAAGAAGCAATCAGTCAATCACAATAAATCCGAAGCAATCAAGCAACTGAGGGATCAAGGTGGTGAGGCCCAACGACCTCTGATTTGGCTTATTTTCTGTCCATATACTCTAATCGTAGCGTTTTAGTTATTTGCTAACTTTTCTGTCTGGTGTGAGAAAGAACATTGACCGGCGCTTCGACCCCTCGGCCGGTATATCAAACCAGGAGGATCCCTCGGCCGTGACATCCATTCACCGGCCGCGGGATCCATTTTCCTGGGACAGTTTGTTTTGTGTTCTGCTTTCTGATGCATGTTTCAATTACAGTCTTGGCTCACCATTAACTGCTTAAAGGCTAAAAACAGACTACGTGTTAGAATTAAATAAAGCAAGTACATGTCTTATGTTGAACAACTATGGGCCAGTCTCACGACTGGGCAGAGAGGGGTGCCTAACACCTTCCCTTCACTGTACTTTTGGCTTCCGCATCTAGAATCTCTATCTATTTTCCTAGTTTTAATAAATTGGGTGGCGACTCTGTTTTGATGATAACCGCTATTGTGTGGCGATGTTCCTAGCCATGGGAATGTCCACGATCTTGGTTTATGAAGCAAGCAACCAATCGAGCAACGAACGATCAACCGGTATGGCGATGCCCCGCTCCAAGGAGGTGTCTACATCATTAACCAAAACCCTATCCAATTTGGTGGTGACATGATGAGCGGGGTCCTGTTTATTGGCCCAAGTGAAAAAATAGCCCGAAAACCTAAGATCATCAAGCTCAAGAGCATAAAGGCAATCATTAAACTCATCCATATAAGGGGGCCAGAAGGAAGACCCCCCAGCTTTTTCATTGGGGAACCTAATGGCATTAAAATCACCAAGCACAACCCAAGGATGTGAAGTACTAGACTGGTGGAGACTAGACCAAATAGCTTGCCTAGATAAATAGCTATTAGCCCCATACACAAAGGTTGCATAGAAAGGGGCTCCTCCACACCTAGGCAGCACCTCACAATGGATAAATTGATCAGAATGATCCAAAACTTGGACATACATCAGAGTAGGATCCCAACAAACTAAAATTCTACCAACGGGAGCATGAGAGTAGTTGTTCACAAAATTCCACTGTGGACAAATATATTTTATAACTTTAGCAGCCAGGTTCTCCTTAATTTTATGCTCTAGCAAACCCAAAAGAGAGAGCTTATTGTTATTAACAAAACTTTTATCCTCATTTTGCTTAATAGGATCATTGAGACCCCGAACGTTCCAAAAACCAAGTTTAATAGGTTGCATAGACATAAAACAAAGTCTCAAGCAGAATTAGATATGTAATGGCAGAAAATGGAAGAATAAGCAAACTGCCTTGCCGAAAAAGGATACAGAGGCATTAAGTCCCTCCACTGCTCAAGGAACATAGTGACTGTTCCTTAGCTAGCTTCCTCAACCTTTTCTGGGCAGACTTGGAGAGAGATTTGGCGATAACCAAGCCACCAATGGGAACTTGCTCTGCAGCTCTCCCTTTGTCCTCTGGACCTAAGAGATCAGGAGGTTCAGGTGGCTTAATCCCAGCTTGGGTTTGTACTCCTTTTGCTTCCAATGTTTGAAGACCTAGCGTTCCATGGGGAGTATGAGAGTCTTCGGAACCCACTTTCAGAGAGGCTGGAGGCTTTAGATGGACCAAAGTCTCTGACACCTGATTGGTACTGACCACCCTTTCCAAAACCTCCAACAATTTTTCTTCAGAATCACTAAGCTCATCACTAGGTGCTTGAATTACAGATGTATCAACTGAAGTGCTTGATGAACGAGGTCCTGCTGCAGCTCCTACCTGACCTTGAATAGATTGATCACAAGCTGCCCTTTGTCTCCCATTGTCTTGGTTGGAATGAACATGAGCCACTGGACCCTTAACCACAATTCCCTTATCCACAGAATCCTTAACAACAATTCAGATGCTACAATAGGCAAAGATTCAGAGGTTGTAATTGGCTGCAACTCATCCGAATTAGGAAGATCAGCTAGCACACTTCCATAAAGCTTGGCCTGTAATAGGCCATGAGGTGACCTCAGCTGTTAAACTCTTCTTTAGATCTGGTCAACTTTTGAAGAACGCTAATGCTACCTTAGTTGCCCTGGTACCAAAAGACCCCAACCCCTCCAAGGTGGGGGATTTCAGACCCATCTCTTGTTGCAATGTGGTATATAAATGTATTGCTAAAATCCTAGCCAACAAAATCAAACCTGTCCTACCATCTCTTATTGATCCTGCCCAATCTGGCCTCTCTCTCTCTCCCCCTCCCCGCTTGTAGCTAGGGTTCTTAAAAGGAATCATCATCCAAAATATCAACTTATGCCTCTTGGATCCCTCTCCCTCCCTCTCTCTCATCCTCAATATCAGCTAGAGGTTTTTTTGGAGTAATCAATGCTTTGCCTTACCAATAGTTCCAATGCCTTCAAAGAGACAATCTGTCAAACTGAAACATATTAGTAGCCAAAGGTAATGAAAGTAAAAGGGATTCCCGTAGTAGCTGCGAGCGAAATAAGAGCAGCCTAAACCTCGAAAATGCCATCCCCTTTTTACATGGATTGATATGAAATTCTTCATTGGATCTTGGTTGTTTTTAATTGTGCACATGTAACACATAATACATTGATGAGTAAGTTGACTGGAATTCCCTATTTTGAAGGTTGTCAAGTAAGAGAACCGAAAGAAGTTGTGATAAATTTATTTTTTTTGGAAAATCTGGCTGCACATATATGCACGTACCATTTCTCTGTTGGAAAACGATTCCCAAAACCCAGTAATGACGCGTACAGATTAGACAACAAAAGAAACAAAAAATCCTACAAGGCGGAACTAGGGTTTTACCTCAACTCCTTGCGACACGATCGCTGGTTGACTTGTTTCTTGCTGTGTTCCGGATTCAACCTGACAAAATCTCGCGGCCTTCTGTCATATTCCCCGTATGCCTAGAATACAAACTAAGGGTGGACTCCTTCGTGAATTTTTTTTTGCTCTCTCGATCTCTTTATTTCGTGAATATAGAAAAATGTGACTATCTTAGAGAGTGATAGCGAGTATATATAGGGATACGACAGGGACCTAAGGATAAATACGGGCTGGGCTCCTTGTGTAATTAAGAAATCTTAATCCTCCAAGGATTCTATTTTTTATTACACAAATTATAATTTATACCACTACAGAATTATAATAGCAGTCCCGTCCCTATCTCAATTATATTTCAAGTTCCATGTTATAAAAAACTTAAATTTCTCCCCACATTATGCTTACAAATACCCATTGATTAAATCAAATTACCGACAATTATATTTAATCAACATCATAATTCCTTGAGACTGTCCACTTAACTTATTCGATATGTCGGATATAAACATCCACCTGCTGGATATGACATAATCGAAACTTATAAGCTTACTCAAGGGGTATCATCATTCCCTTCCTATTATGAGTTTTAGATCTCAATATTAGTTTGTCTATTAAATATTCAAAGTTTTACTATGCCAAATTGCATGTCAGTCCCTTTTGACCTACCTTTAGATTTCCACTAAAATGGACTCTTGATTGTAGTTGAAAGTATTCTAGTAGTCCGAAATAATGTGACAAAACGAACTGAAGCCTAACATTATATTTCAACATATGAATGGAGACATGATTTTACCTTAGTGGTGGCGAACAGTATTCTGCAAAAAAATAAAAAAAATGGACAACAATATGCATATTTATCGATTTTAGAAGAAATTTAAATAGCATACTAGTAAAAACTACGATAAATGATATTTGTCATATACATGTACAATACCAATAGAGAGTAATTTTAATTTATTCTATCTACTAAAGTGATGCACCTTCTATTGTGATGCTCTTTCGTAATGTTAAAAGTATTGATGATAGAATCGGCATCAAAACTTCTAGCAATGTTTTTCTCAATGTATGTGTTCTTCTCGACTTCGGAGTCACAAATTTTAACGCCACTCAATCACAGTTGTTGATACATTGCTTTCTTTATTTCTATTTGCTTTTAGGATTTCTTTCTTTTTGTCTTTTCCTATAGAGTTAATTTGCATAAAAAGACAATGTGAAGTTTGATTTTTTTTTTTTTTTGTGATTGGCAAAAGAAATTTTATTAATCTTAGAAACAAAGTTGCAAAGATTAAAATGAAAGGGAAAAACGGCATCACAACCAAAAATCTACATCCCAACTTTGTTGGCACCTAGGCTAAGGACAATCATATGCCACCCGCGAAACCAACACAAAAGGGGAAAAACCAGGTTACTTAGGAAAATACATAAAACTACTAGAGTAGAAGCAGATTGAACATAGAGCTAGCTGCACTTGTATATCCCAATCCATGTAATGTTGAGCCCACATAGATAGCACAAGCAGACCTGACCAACATCACTTGACCGTCAAAATTGAAAGGCAACCAGAAAATCAGTGGAGATTGAATGAAGCAAGGCCAAGGACAAGAACAATCCTCAATACCACTGTATGTTAAAGATGATGAAGCAGAAATCCTTATAACAATTTAGACCTCATGTTTCATAATATTTCACTTGTCCCATTGAATTTGGATTTAGATCATTTTTGGGCCTCTTTTCTTGAAAAGCTTCTAGAGGATTGAAGATTTCCTATATAACAAAAGAGAATAAATTATATGCCCTGGCGATGTAAACATTTGTTTTATCTAAATCAATTACATTGCGCCGCGTCGTCAAAACAGTAGTCCCAATTAATAGAACATGGCGACGTGGCACAATATAATTGATTTGGAGAAAACAAATGTAACAAAAAGTAATAAAAACTCTAGCTAGTGGTGGCGGTTCTATACAATTTGGAGATATTTTTTTCCGATATAGGAATAGCATTTCTAAAATCGTTGTGGTGGTGATCGCCGCCACTTGTCTCCGCCTGTCTCTATCCTTGAGTTACATATAACTATTTCAGACACCTATGAGCTCATAGACTCATAATGAGCTCACTCTAACATCAAAAGCTGACAAAATTGAACCGTGAGCTCATGCGCCTTCACTTTGCACACTGTAGACACCCTAATTTGGCCTAACGATTATTTCAAGTCCCACCTTGGGGACCATCCCGATGATGACATGGATACAGTGATTGCTGATTGACTTCCTGTGAACCTTAGGACTTTCGGTAAGAACTTTTAGCCACTTAGAGGACCCAATCCAGAGCCAAATAGCCTTTCAGACAGAAGTACAGTATCCCAGGAGAATTCATCTGTCGGCTGTGACATTGATCTCACGGCCTCAACATCATTTCTTCACCCGTAAAGCCTATTGCTTGAAAATCTCCTTGAGAGATGGATTAGCCGGCCGCGAGATCTATCCTTCGGCTGCTAGATCCTTTGCTCGGCCGCCAGATCGTCTGTTTTCTAGATTTTGGAACGTTCTGTCAATCGCTTGATCCGTTCAGAAAACCCTAGCAGCCTTTTTCCAATGCGTTCGGGCCACGTTCAGGGATCACCACGAAGAGTTTGTATCACTCCCCAACTCCAATTCCCACCGTGCGTTTTGATTGGTTGAGTTGTGTCATCCCTAGTGCCTATATAAAGAGGGCTTCGGCTCCGAAATTGAGAGACCAACACCTCCCCATCCACCACGAAATTCTGCAGAAATACACTCTCATACCCCCTCTACGAAAGCCCCAACCTTCTGAAGGCAGCCATAATCCGACGATCCAAACCCCAAAGTTCAAACCCTAACCCTAGGGTTTCAAGAAGCAATCAGTCAATCACCCTCAATCCGAAGCAATCAAGCTACTGAGGGATCAAGGTGGTGAGGCCCAGGGGCCTCTAGTTCAATTTATTTTTCGTTCTTATGCTTAACCGTATCTTTTTGATTATTTGTTAATCGTCTGGTCTTGTGTGAGGAAGAACCTCGGCTGGGGAATCAATCCCTTGGCCGAGACATAGAACCAGGAGGCCGTGACATCCATTCACCGGCCGCGGGATCCAACTCCCTTGGACAGTTTGTTTTATTCCATTTTCTAATGCATGATTTACTTATCGTCTCGGCTCACCTTATTCACTGCTAAAGGCTAATAAACACACTGTGTTAGAATTGAATAAAGCATGTTTTAATCATATGTCGAACAATTACGGGCCAGTCTCACGACTGGACAGAGAGGGGTGCCTAATACCTTCCCCTCTAATTACTTTTGGCTCCCGTGCCCAGAATCTCTATTTGTTTTTCCTAGTTTTCTTAAACTAGGTGGCAACTCTGTTTCGATGATAACCACTATCGTGTGGCGATGTTCCTAGCCATGGGAATATCCACGATCTTGGTTTATGTAGCTAACAACCAAACAAACATCAACGATCAATCTGTATGGCGATACCCCGCTCCAAGGAGGTGTCTACAATTTTTGGCGACTCTGCTGGGGACTTGAGAGCCATAACCAGAAAGTTCGACATAGGACTAATTCATGCTTTATTTGATTCATTTATCATATGCATTGAGCAGGCAACCTTGTTGAGTTCACCTAATACCCCGGCATGTCACGGGCTATGTTAGGGGTTCTAGCAAACTCCACAGTCACTTGTACCTAGTGGTATATCAAAAAGGAAACCGCCCGATCGCCGCCTATGATGGGTAGGCAGAAGGATTGGTGCCCTTTGACAACGGAGCAATTTTGAGACTACCCAAACCTTACATGTGTTAGAAAGCCTTAGAACTTATCAAACTAAGACAGGAGCCCGCAGGTTAAGGAATTTTCCTGCATTTCGTCTTCAAGTTCTTCCTCACACCCTGTAAACATTTCTTATTGTAACATTTCTTTCTGTACAGAAGGGTTGGGATTTTTAGCCCAGATCCTAACCCTATACAGCCAAGTACTGACTTGCAGGTATTTTACCTTTCAAGCAGGCACAATAGGTAAACCAAGAAAGCAACCACAGCCAATTTTATACTCTTACAACACCCGAAGTCATGCCAAACAGAGGTCTTTGCAGCCATCTCGCCTGTCGCCTTCGCCTGCCAAAACACCTTCGCCGCAACGGTCCCAATCATTTTCGGGGACTTCGCAGTCATCTTCTCAGCAAACCCGGTTATCCACCAAATCCCAAGTTTCACCAAGCAATCCTCCCACTTCCATCCCAAAAATGGCAGACAACGACGCCACTATAGCCGATCTCCAAGCTCAAATAACTATTTTGCTAGCAGAGAAAGCAGCGAGAGATGCTGAGGACGAAGAAAAATCAGTAAAAGATGAGAATGCACTTAAAGCAATAACAGTGGAGAGTCTAGAATTGGCCAAGCAAGTCAAAGAAATCAAATATGCTCTGGCTCGTTCACAAGGGGACCAAATTCTAGACTTTGAAGGATTGTGCCTCTTTCCAGATTCCCAATTGCCCGAAAGATTCAAAATGCCAAACATCAAGAAGTTCAATGGAACCGGTAACCTTACCAGCCATGTCCGTCATGTCATCAACACCCTGAAGCCGATGGGCTTAAATGATGAGCTCATTGCCCAGTTGTTTCAAAGAACCCTCACTGGAAGTGCTCTCGATTGGTTCTTTACTCTGGAATTTGTGCATTACCACACCTGGCCAGAAATCGCAAACGCTTTTGTCAAGCAATATGCATACAATGTCCAAGTTGAGTTAACCACTCGAGATTTAGAGATGACCAAGCAAGAGTCAAACGAAGATTTCGTTACCTTTGTGGCTAGATGGAGAGAAAAGGCTACCAAGATGAAAAACCGTCCTTCCGAAGAAGATCAAGTCAGGATAGTTGTCAAGAATCTGCAATCCAAGTATCTTAAGCATATTTACACACAGGCCATCACAGATTTCAAGCGCCTGCATGCCATTGGGTTGCAGATTGAAGAAGGGATCAAACTGGGACTCATTGGAAAAGAAGAAGCTCCTCCGCTTAAGAAAGCCTTCCAAAGCCGTACATCTCATACGTCCGTAAACACTCTTAACTCAACCTCACCATAAGACCCTTTTCAAGCCAGCCATTCCCGAAGTTCATACCGGCCTCACCGCAACTTTAGTCCTCTCTACATGACTCTCTCCCAAGCCTTAACTATTCTGAGCCGTCAAGGGCATCTTAAACCCTTTAAACAAACCACCTTCTCAGCCACCCTATGGCCCAAACCATGACCCTAACAAGCAGTGTACCTACCATCAACACTCTGGGCATGAGACAGACAACTGCATGCGTCTACACCATGACATTCAAGATCTCATTGATAGTCAAACCATAAAATCTCCACAACCTGATGCACAAACCAAACTACCCCACAATACTGAACCACCCCGAAATGTCAATCTCGTAAACCTATCTCACAATCACATATATAACCCTAGCCAATACATCGTCCAAAGCACCCAAGCCAAGCCAACCTTGACCTTCCCAGAGGAGGATGAATGCCTCATGATGGAGGAAGAAGAAGACAATGAGTCCGATCAGTCAGAAGTGATTGATCCCGACATGTCTGACGTGAGTGATGAAGAAAAACAAGCAAAGGAGGAAAAGCTAAAGAAATGGAAAAAGCATTCTTGGGCAAGACACAATTTGGAGGATCCCGACATTCCATTTGTTGAGGATGACGAATGGCTACGCGTCTGGTTTGAGAAAAGGAAGAAAGAAAAGGAAAGGGTCATTATGATGAGGAGGCACGCCCGCTTCGAGCCTGCCCAAATAGTGGTGCCCATCAATCGCCCAAGAATCCCAATGCCTCAGATCGTCTAGGAAACAGTCAACCTTATAGAAGAAGTTGAGGAGTTTCAGATGCAGCCGTGGGTCAATCCCTATGAAGAATGTGACTACAGTCAGTGGACAGAAGAAGAAGAAGGTCAAGACTTCATATGCACTGATCCATACCAAACAAGGGAAAGTGACTTTGATGAAATGGAAGGAGAATACGACGATCCGCTCGACGAGATCTCTTTGGCATCACTATTCAATCAAGTGGAAGTATTTGATGACTGCTCAGTTAACGAAAAGGAAGAAGAGGAAGTAAAAGCCCAAGCTGACATTTCTATTTGGGGACTGCTCATGTCTCAAAGAGGTAGCCACCGTGCAAGCTTCAAAGATGGACCCAGTTCGAAGGCTCTGTTTCGTTCGAAGGCTCTGTTTCGCAAAGAAGAGGGTGGAAAAGAGTATAAAGTTGCGAAAGGCAAAGAAAATGACCCTGACATGCTACAATAGCTGAAAAGTCATGACATGGCAAAATATTGAACATTACTTTCGTTTTCTAAACCAAACTAGAACATGTTTTGGGCCCCTGTTTGGGCATTTTATTTCTGCTAAGTGAATTCCTGTTTCATTTTCTAGACTATGCTTATTCAAATTACAATTGCCATATGCTATCGTCTTTTTGCCAAAAAAAAATGGAAACCGTGAAAGATCAAGTTTTATGTGTCAATAACAAAGGAAAAAGAAAGGATGAACTTTAGTTGCTCAGAACTAGGTTTTTGTCAAAACTTAGAGAAAAGACGCTATCTCCGTGAGAACACTTAGGGTTAGCTTGCCCATTACGAATGTATAAACACAAAGGAGATTTATAGAAGCACCTCCACTAAAATTCCCCTTTAAAGTACAGAAATCCTCTTGAAAAAAAAAACGCTCATTGGGTAAACCAAGCAACCCTAGCAAAAGTAAGAGCAAAGCCTGCTAGGGCAAGAAAACACAAAAATGCAGCCTAGGAAAAAATCAAGGCATTCAAAGAAAAAGCTCGCTAGGGACTCAACCTCCATTAGGTAACCTAGGCAAAATCAAGAGCACGTGAAAAGAAAAACCAAGAGTGAAAACCCAACCTCAAAGGTGGTAATTTGGAACTACGTAAAAGGTCTGATTCCCTGATTAGGATACGTAGGCAATCTCACCTCGAGATGCGGCCCGAACAGTTGGAGAGAAGGGAAAGTATCAAGAGATTTGTACTCAATGATAGGTGTAGCTAACCCTGCGTATTGAGCTCACAAAAGATAAGTATGCCTCTCTCGAGGGATTGACAATAGCAAAAGACACAAGAACTATCGTTCATCCCTTCTGACTCAAAAGTCATTGATACAACAAACAAGATATATCAAAGACTCCCGAAATTGGCAATAAGGCTATAGGATATGGTAAAATCAAAACCAAGCATAAGAAGGAAGAGAAAGGGGGGAGCCATTTGGCCAAAACAGAAGTGACGGCCGAGGGATGGATCCCTCAGCCGCGTGATCAACTTCTCATCCGCATGATCAATTCCTCGGCCGATATTTCATTTCACAAAGATTTCTGCATATTTTCAAACTCTGGGTAAAAACAACAATTACTTGTTCAAGAAGCCATGTTCTGACCATCGCATGCATAAGGCGTTCAAGGGGCATGAAAAGCTTTTCTCATTTCATAAACAAAATTGTGGTTGCTTTCACTATATAAATACAGTTTCTGTTTGTCCTTTTGTTAACCATGTACAGGAAAAGAAAAAAATCCTAAAGCTAGTCATGACAGCGCCTTTGAGACGGCCTTTGAGGTGGAGATGGGAACTGCTCGCTAGCCCCCACATCCTCCCTACCAGCAACTGGTACATGCTCAGCTTCAAGCTGCAAGGACAAGCATGTAAACACTCAGATTCAAGACGCACAAACAAATGCATAAAGAAAAAAGAAAACCGTACCTCAAGAATCTGACGGCGCTGTCTCCGGACCAAAACCTCCGCGCTCTGATAAGCGTGCAGCCACTCTTGTGCTACCTCAGCAGGCACCTTTGAAAACAAACCAAGCATTTCTAACACTGGAACGCCAGATACAACAGGGAAACAAGTTCAGAAATAGGGTGATACCTTTGAAAACCCGGCTGGCAGCGTATGAAGCTGGGTCGTGCAAGGAGTAAGCGCCAATCGCTCCTCCTCTCCATCATCTGAGTGGAAAGAGACAAAAGAAGGGGCCCGTGGCCAAACAGGAGCAACTGGAGGAGCCAAGAAAAGACGGCAATACTCCATATAATCCCCCAACTGAAGAAGCAAAGACGCCCAATCTCTGACCCGGGCATCCTTCAAATCAGCCTTGGATATCAAAGAAGTAGATCTCATCGACGCCGGAGGAGGAGGAGGAACGAACTGAAGAGCCTCGGCACGCGGGCGCCACTGGCTGGCCACCCGATCCCCTAAGTACCAGGCCCGAAAAAAGGGACCCTCAAGCAAGCTGTGAGTACGGTCCAAGACTCTGGAGCGTGCAAGAGGAGCATCTTCAGGTGCGCTACTCCAAGGATCAAAACGCACATGCAAACAAGGTCGAATCAGCTACAGTGCAAGGGTATGGAAATCTAAAGATAAAAAATACAAAGGGAGAAAAGAGGCCAGGATCGTCAATCGATTCAAAACTCACCGCCACTCGGGAAGGCTCAGAATAGGCGACCGTGGCTTCCGTTGGCCCGCTAACCATCGCTCGTAGTGAGGAATACAATTTGCATCCTCATACTTCGTGCCAGGGGGAAACTAGAGAAGATGCTCGAAAGCCTAGAGCTGGAAAGTGAATTAGCAGACAGAGTTCAATACTATGTGAAATCAAAATAGGAAAGGAAGTAAAGGAAAAGTGTGAATACCTTAAACACCCGGTAGTGACCACCAAGGATGAGACTCTTGTCTCGTGAACAAGCTCCAAGATTGCCATACAAGGTAGCCAAAGAAGACGCTCCCCAGTCAAACTCCCGAATAGCCTCCAAGTGCTGCAGAGGAGCCAGAAACTGCGTATGCACCGAACCATCCTTGTTGGCAAACAACGTTTGCCTAAGGAGATAGAGCAGGAAGGCTCGTGTTAGCTGTTCGATGCTCACTTGAGTAAGGATGTCAGCCTTCATGAAAGTTTTGCTCAACCAAGCGACGTCAATGTGGCCTCAAGAACGAAGAGGGGGCGCCTTGCCCAAGTACCACTCCAAAGCCCCTACTCGCTCCCAAAGCCTGGGATCAACCCGAAGAGGAGCTCCGCCTACTCGCAAGCCAATCAGAAGAGAAAAGTCGCCCGGAGTAATCGTCATCTCACCAGCAGATGGGAAGTGGAATGTGTTGGTGGTGTCCCACCATCTCTCTACCAACGAAGTCATCAACGACCAGTCAATCTTCGGAAGGTTGAGACCCAGGATGAATGTCTTGAAACCTACAGCTCGCACTAACTCTCGGGCTGGCCCCGGCAATGCTAGGAACCACTTGTGCACCTCCTTACCCCCTCCACGAGCCTCCAATCTCCTATTTCTCTGCAAAAATCCACCAGGACAAGAGGGAGTTAATCTCACGATTACATAAACAAATAAAAGTCTAGGGGCATCAAATTAACGTTTAAAAAGCATGCATGGCCTAAACAGGAGGCATAGTTATCTTCTTAAACAAAACAAATTCGACTCAAACACGAGTCCTTCTCATTTCGCGCCCCTAGCTAAAAGGGGTTTCATCCCGAGAATGAAATTCATCTTTACAAAATTAAACTCCAAACTAAAGTAAGACTTTTACTTTTCAAGAAACTTAACCGGAACATTGAGGACGCTCAAGTGCTGCTCAGGCTCTTTGTGAACTACCTCGGCCTCTGGGCCACCAACAGGAGGACGGTACTGCAAGAAACCACCATAACCTAACCTACGCGAAGGAAGAACGTAGGTAGCAGCATCAAACAAACCCGACTCTTCAATCGCTTCCTCGTCAGAAGAAGGGTATTCACATTTGCATGGAGAGTGCGAAGACGAACCCGCAACGTTTGTAGAAGAGGATGGAGGCAGGTCGCCGGCTTCCAAAGAAGGCGTGGCCATTGTGTTCAAGGCAAACAAAAGAGAAAGCAAACAAAAACGGTAGCCAAGACCGGTGGTAATGGCGGTCGAAACCGGCGGTGGTCGGACGAACGACGGCGGCTAGACGACTGTGGTTGGAGAAACGGGGACGGAGAGGTTTCGGACAAGAGAAGAAAAGAGGAAGAGAAAAGATAAAATGAGCCGTGAGATCGATTAAACAGAACTTAAATTGATTTTTCGACTTTAACTTTCTCACGGCCGAGACATCGATTCCTTGGCCGAGACATCCATTAAGCAGCCGAGAAATCCATTAATCGACCGCTTGATCGATTTCCTGGCCTCCTAACCTATCTTACTCAGTGCACCAACTCAAGCCCTTATGAAGCTCTGGGTCCAGAAAATGAAATCAAATAAAATGCTCTGAAGGGGCAAGGGAACTTCTCTCTCTAGAGAAGTTCTCCTCCACCGCCCAACCCATATCCGGCTTCCTGGTCCGGTCAACCCATATTCGGCTATTCCAGCCGTGAGTTTTATCATCCTCACAGAGAGAAAAAGGGGTTTCCCCATTCAAAGTCACCATACGGAGTGGACTGATTAACCCACTTTCACCAAGGTAAGGAGAATCGGTTAAACCCACTCTCCTCTTCTTCTTCGACTTTCAATTCATCCATGGAAAATGGTTCAACACCATCTTAACAGCTGATCTTCCTAAGCAACCCAGTCGGATGGACGGGGAACAGGTGGTGACGCGGCTATGGGGGATGTTCTGGTGCAGAGCATCCACGCCTAGGTGTACATCTAGTGAGAGAGAGGGATAATCTCAGTCCCAAACCTAATCTATCAACAACAAATCGCACCAAATCTGATGGGTTCGGTGATGGCGATGTGGGTTTTCCAAACCCAACCCCATATCTGTCCCTCAGGTTCAAAGAAGCACTATTGTGGATCTGGTTCAACAAGAGCCAGAAATGGTGGTGTACGGTTCAAAACCCATCGACTCTTGGTTGGGTTCCGTTCTTCACCCAACGCTCGGCCAGGAGATGGTTTCGTCGGTGGCTCCTGAGCTTACTCAGTTCTGGGTTATATCCACGGCAGAGGACGGCGTCGGAGCTGCTTATAGCACACCGAAAATGGTGGGTGCTCTCGAGTTCCATTCCTGCAGCCGATGGTACTGTTACCCAACAGATATGGGTCGGAGCTGCTCGGTTGTGGTGCACGGCGGAAGGCGGTGGCCGCCGGTCATGGTTCGGCCAGGTTATAGTCTCTAATCCCAAGGATCTTGGCTTGGGTACTTTCAAGCACCAGCACGACAGCCAGCCCCGGCAATTGGCCATTTTGGGCCAAGCAGCAGCAGCAGGCAACAGCAGCCAGCCCGATGGCAGGCCAGCCCGGGCAGGCAAGCCAGCTGGGTGGCTCGGGCAGTGGAGGATTCATAGTATCCACTTCTCTTATCGTTATTCAATATGCGCTTTGCAATTGTCTAGCTACTTTCAATTTGTTGCTGGACTTATGGGCCAGTTTTCTGTTAGTTACTGCATTCCCCGATAGGCAGTCATCTGTTGGACTGAAATCGGGGGTCGGGCTCTTGGTCGAGCCTTTTATATCCCTAGATCCTCTGCTTTTAGCCCTGAGGTTGTGTGTAGTATTCTTGTGGTCGTGGCTATCGTTGATTAGATTAGAATCTGTTCTGATTGAAAAGGGTAGTTCGCAGTAGCAGCAGCTGTGGGTGCCACTGATTAGATTGGTGGATGGGTTCTGATTGAGCGAGGTAGCTGCCGGAGCTGTCATTGATTAGATTGGTGGTTGTTCACTGATCGAAAGGGGTAGCTTTGCAGTCTGTTTCTGATTAGATTGGTGACTTGCGCTGATCGAAAGGAGCAGCTTGGTCCACTTGAGGTTTGAGTGGCTATCGTTGATTAGATTAGAATCTGTTCTGATTGAAAAGGGTAGTTCGCAGTAGCAGCAGCTGTGGGTGCCACTGATTAGATTGGTGGATGGATTCTGATTGAGCAAGGTAGCTGCAAGTGCTGTCATTGATTAGATTGGTGGTTTTTCACTGATCGAAAGGGGCAGCTTGGTCCTCTTTCAGTCGTTAGCGAGCCTAGGGGGTGTGGGCGAGGTTGTAGTAGTCTGGATGGAATGGGCGTGGTGTGCAGGGTACTAGGCAGGGTAGCCTTGTCGGATGCCGACATCTACAGTTCGAGCCTCTCTCAGTCCGTGTCCTTCTGTAGTAGTTGACTTCTGTGTAGTGGGTATTATACTAGCTTTGGGGTTGATGGAAGTACTAGGTTCTTGGTTTTCTTAACCCAGCCTTGGAGGAGGTGGATACCGGGTAGTTGGTTTCAGTTGGCGATTATTGCTCTGTAGCTGCTCTCCTCAGCGTTGGTTATCATGTGGTCATTGTTGGCCAGGACTATCTACTTTATTTACCTTATTTACTTTATTTCCTAGCCTGGCGGGTTGTGCCGGGTAGAAGTTCTATTTTCTTAGTACACATGGCATTTTGTTATGTATTTACTCCATCTTACTCTCCATGCGGGTTGTACATGGTTTACCGCACTTTTGTCATTCTTGTTTTTTCTCTTTTCTTTTCCTCCTGGGGTATGCCCCTTGTAGGCTGTACATTCGCTTAACCTTTTTTAATTTCAAGCTAATTTACCCAAAAAAAAAAAAAAAAGCTCTGGGTCCATGACCAACAGAGACAAAAATCAAATCAGCCTTGAGGGCATTCCCGAGCAAAAGCAATATTGTCAGAACTAGTCCTGGAAGCACACCTAAGCGTAAGGAAACACTCTCTCCACAAACTGCTGGTCGCTTGACCACCAAGAAATATCAAACCCGAGCTCTTGCTACGGCAGTCAAGCTACTCCATCATTACTCAAGCAACTCTCTAGCTTAGCGGCTCAACGCCCATGAAAATACCGTTTCACCGGCTCTACGCCCGCTCAGCAGCTCTAAGCTCATTCAACAGCTCTAGGCTCATTCAGCAGCTCCAGGCTCATCACTACCAAGCTATCCAGCGGTTCTATGCCCAATGCTCATTGCCTCAGCAGCTCTATGCTTGCCACCCCAGCAACTTCACTCACTAATCTCACTCACCCAACGGCCCTACACCAATGCTCAAATTATTCAGCGGCTTTACGCCCATGTTCACTATCTCAGTTGTTCAGCAAAGCCTCGAGCTAGCCGCTACGCTCACTATGTTCATGCTCATAGCCTTCAAGAAACTCGAAGGCTCCATCTTCTCAGCAGCTCCGAGCTCATCACTATTAAGCTATTCAGCGGCTCTACGCCCGTGTTCACCTTCTCAACGGCTCTATGCCCATACAAAGTCATTCAGCATCCCCAAGCTCATTACATCAGCAGCTCTACGCTTGCCATCTTAGCGGCTCTACGCCCGTGCTCACCATCTCAGTGACTCTTCGCCCATATTCATTAGCAGCTCTAAGCTCGCCATCACTTACATTCAGCGGCTCTACGACCGTGCTCACTAAGCTCACTCAGCAGCTCTATGCTCGCTAGCTTCACATACTCAGCGGCTCTACGCCCACAAATCAACTGGCTCTACGCCGTAAACTGGCTCCACGCCACAATCAACAAGATATCATCTATTCTCAAGCTCTACGCTTGAATGCTCAAAATCCAACATTTTGAATGCTTGAAGCTCTTCGAATGCCAAACCACTGTGTACTGGATGCTCAAGTTCTACACTTGAATGCTCAAGCTCTACGCTTGAATGCCCAACCACTGCGTACTGGATGCTCAAAGCCTGTACTTTGAATGCTCGAATTCTGCCGTCCGAATGCTCGAGCTCTATGCTCTGAATGCTCAAGTCCAGAACTTGAAAGAAGCTCTATGCTTAAATCAAACTCACACGCACGGACCCGTGCACATAAGCATCAATTGCATCACTATTGTCACATCGAGTCTGCATTATCATATCTATCCAATCATCATCATCGTATACACACCTTTGCATATCTATTTCTCATGAAACAGGTCAATCCTGCAATCAACCAGCTCTATGCCTCGGTTTTATTGATCGGTCCAGCGCCTCGATCCTTTGGCTCTACGCCAAAACTTATGATGAGAAAGCTCCATGTACAAACCATCAGAATGCGACCAGCTCTACGCCTCGGTTCAAATCACGTCAAGCTCTAAGCTCTGACACCTCAGGCTCTCGCCTTGTGAATACAACTGGCTCTACAGGCTATTGCCTTGTGACCACAACCGGCTCTATGCCTCGGTTCCATCACGTCAGAACTCATCACTCTCCAGGCTCTCGCCTCATGACTACAACCGGTTCTGCGCCTCGGTTCCCTCATCTCAACGCTCTGTGCTCTAGTTACTGGCCTCGCACCCACCATATCTCAAAAACGACATCCAACTCTTCTCCAGAAGATGGTTTGGGTTCCACCCCATATCTCAAAAATGGCGTCCGACTCATCCTCAGCAGATGGCTTGAATTCCACCCCATTACATCAATTCCTTCCAGCTCATTCGCAAGGATAAGGCTACTCTACCGAGCTCCCTAAGTCAAAGTAAGGATGATCAAGAAAAGCAAACGACTCACCCGCCGTGTATTGATCTACCCCAAAATTCTGAAGAAACTCTCCGCAAGTATTTCCCCGGCAGCCCCGCGCTCCTTCAACTACCCTTCGCCAAAATCTTGGCTTAGCCTAGGTACGTTGCACTACGGCTTTTAAAGCTTGAAGGTATGTCTTCTGTTTCTAACCCTCCAAAACTTTTATTTTCTTTATTGCCCTTCCGAACTACGGTTGATCTGAATTTCCCTATAGAATACGTAGGCAGCCTCCCGGCCCGACCATAACAAAAACCTTTCTCAAAAACCCCTTGGAATAGTGGTTGGACCAAATTGAGTTGCTTTTACAGCTTTGACTCTTACTTAAACATGTCTCGCGATCCGTCTAAGTTCAGTCAAAGAGGGGCATCTCTAGACACCCCAATTTGGCCTAACGATTATTTCAAGTCCCACCTTGGGGACCATCCCGATGATGACATGGATACAGTGATTGCTGATTGACTTCCTGTGAACCTTAGGACTTTCGGTAAGAACTTTTAGCCACTTAGAGGACCCAATCCAGAGCCAAATAGCCTTTCAGACAGAAGTACAGTATCCCAGGAGAATTCATCTGTCGGCCGTGACATTGATCTCACGGCCTCAACATCATTTCTTCACCCGTAAAGCCTATTGCTTGAAAATCTCCCTGAGAGATGGATTAGCCGGCCGCGAGATCTATCCTTCGGCCGTAATATCATTCCTTCGGCTGTTAGATCCTTTGCTCGGCCGCCAGATCGTCTGTTTTCCAGATTCTGGAACGTTCTGTCAATCGCTTGATCCGTTCACAAAACCCTAGCAGCCTTTTTCCGATGAGTTCGGGCCACATTCAGGGATCACCATGAAGTGTTTGTATCACTCCCCAACTCCAATTCCCACTGTGTGTTTTGATTGGTTGAGTTGTGTCATCCCTAGTGCCTATATAAAGAGGGCTTCGGCTCCGAAATTGAGAGACCAACACCTCCCCATCCACCAGAAAATTCTGCAGAAATACACTCTCATACCCCCTCTACAAAAGCCCCAACCTTCTGAAAGTAGCCATAATCCGACGATCCAAACCCCGAAGTTCAAACTCTAACCCTAGGGTTTCAAGAAGCAATCAGTCAATCACCCTCAATCCGAAGCAATCAAGCTACTGAGGGATCAAGGTGGTGAGGCCCAGGGTGTAATATCCTGGATCCCTGATTATCTTATAGTTGGTGTACATGTCTAGTTCTAGTCAATGGGGTGGGTTTTAGACTTAAATTTATTTGCTAAAAGGCTTAGGAGCACGACTGCACATCAGAGCACCACACGTGATAATTTTCCCTAAACAAAACTCTATGGTCTTTCTATCATTATCTCCACCGCTAGCCTTTGTCGACACACACACCACTTGCCTTCTGTCGATACAGAAAAACACACAGAGAGAGAGAGAGAGAGAGAGAGAGAGAGAGAGAGAGAGAGAGGTGTTCTATGTTCATTTTTTCTCTGTTTTCTTTTCACTGTTAAAGAGAGAGAGGAAGAGAGACCGTAGAAGGAGGGAAGGGGAAAATCAAGGGGGAAACTTAATTGGTTGCCCTGAATTGAAGTTCAATTAGGTATTTTCCTTGCTTGAATGCTGAATCTCATGTCTTAATTATTGAATTCCATGTTCTAGTATGATGGTTCCAAGATTAATTGAATTTGGGTGAGTTCACGGAGAACTCAAGAACCCATCAGTTAAACCTTTGAATTTGATGTTTGGAACTTGTTAAAATCTATGAAATTGATGTATCTAGTGTGGCTCCTTAATAACCATGAGTTAGAGCATGATTTACAGGAGTTTTGGTTAGTTTAAGGTTCGAATTGTAGGAAAAACGCTGAACAAGACAGATTGACAGGGTGAACTCTGGATGAGCATATCTTTGTTGTCTGGACTCCGATTTGGGCAAATTTTATGTCGAAATTGATGCCCCGGAAGTCTACTTTTCAATGGTGACAATCCCAGCACCTAATTCTTATCCTATTAGATGTTATAGCCAAAATACCAGATGCTGGTTATAGGACTCCGTACCAACTTGGAATTTTGTTATGTTATGACTTCACCATTATATTGGGACCTTGACCTTAGACCTTTTGTTAAGCTACTAGGAAGATCTAATGAAAGTATTTAGATATCTAAATGTGCTTCAATGAATCTTAATTATAATTATCTTATATGTTTATTTAGGGAACGTGGTTTAGAAGCTCGGACCGAGGTGAGTGATTTAATACCCGAATCACATGATTTTATCGCAAGCTTTTCACTTCTATGACTTTGTGTGCTATGATATGAACTCCATGGAATATCAATGAAAGGTGGACATGTTTTATATCTATTAATGGCATCCTCCCACGTCCCAGCTTGCTAGGGGACACGTGCTAAAAGGCTAGCAAGACATGGCTATTATAACGGATAACGAAAGACGTCTTAACTTATCCACTACCGGGGACGCCTGGTAGACATGAAATGAATAGAGGATGTGCATTACTATGCTACGTTACTATGAAATATGATTCGTTTTCAAATGGTTTAAATCATTGTCCATGGAAAGCATGTGATTTGCGTATTAATCATTCATACGAGTTTTGGCTTATGTAAATGTTCCACTTTTCAGGAATTGAAGACTTGGATGATGTGGTTCCCTTTCTTGTAGACTTGAGGCATATTAACATATGTGGTGTCCTATATCTTTGTTGTCGTAGGGAAGCGATATTTTAGTTGCCTATTGATATTCTTGTAAATAGCTAAGGACATTTGTAAGTGTTGAACTATGCACAGCTCTGAGTGGACATTGGTCGTTATAGCTCTTATGTTAGAGTATATTATAGTTTTGTTGGATTGCATAAGGAATGTTTCCACTAGTTTTGTAATTTAATCACTTAATATGATAAATATCTATGGAAAGGCCTTGGTGATGGTTTCACCGGCGCTTTGTTATGGCTAAAATCCTTTGGGATGGGTCAGGGTCGTGACACAGGGGCCTCTGGTTCAATTTATTTTTCGTTCTTATGCTTAACCGTATCTTTTTGATTATTTGTTAATCGTCTGGTCTTGTGTGAGGAAGAACATCGGCTGAGGAATTAATCCCTCGGCCGATACATAGAACCAGGAGGCCGTGACATCCATTCACCGGCTGCGGGATCCAACTCCCTGGGACAGTTTGTTGTATTCCATTTTCTAATGCATGATTTACTTATCGTCTCGGCTCACCTTATTCACTGCTAAAGGCTAATAAACAGACTATGTGTTAGAATTGAATAAAGCATGTTTTAATCATATGTCGAACAACTATGGGCCAGTCTCATGACTGGGCAGAGAGGGGTGCCTAATACCTTCCCCTCATTGTACTTTTGGCTCCCGTGCCCAGAATCTCTATCTGTTTTTTTCTAGTTTTCTTAAACTAGGTGGCAACTCTGTTTCGATGATAACCACTATCGTGTGGCGATATTCCTAGCCATGGAAATATCCACGATCTTGGTTTATGTACCAAACAAACAGCAACGATCAATCTGTATGGCGATACCCCGCTCCAGGGAGGTGTCTACACACACAAAGTTCCCGACTTCCTGTGTTACGTACGTGTAGATTTCTAATAGTAATGTAATCTGAGTTAGTAACTTTCCACTAATCCCGCTAACTATATAATATGGCAAAAAAAGAAGTGAAGCCTATTGCAATAACCGACACAATTAGGCAAGGTTTGTATAGCGCCTTGTATGGTTTTGCTTAATTGACCAAGAGTTATGAAGCCTTGTATAGTTTTGCTTAAAGATTTGGAAGGGATTAAAATAATGGGTTACACTTTATGTAGTAATTTATTGTTTGGGCTAAATTAGCTCAATTTTTGGCAAATGATTGTGTGTGGGTGTGCCAAAAAAGAATAGAAATTATCCTTTTCAGATTAACTCAGAAATAGCTAACTTAATCAGGCAATTGTGATTATCCATTCGATTACCTCAACGAAGAGGATTTTTCTAAAAGGTATCAATCAAACTGATCGACACACTCTTCAAACAGAGAGATCAGAAAAGATAACTGAATATAAGCAAGCTTGAATTTAATCAAAAGCAAACTTATATACGATTACTCTTGGGATTTCAGCAAGAAAGAGACAGAACAATGTAAGATAACTTGAATTTAATCAAAAGCAAACTTACATCTAAATAAGTCTTCAAACTTGCAAAATATTAAGCTACAACTACTTTAACTACAACTATTCTGAACTAATTTCTAAGTTCTAAACTATTCTAGATCTCTGAGCAACCATTTTGTATGGAATGTTAGATGATGATTTGTCGGGGGTCTCTTCTTCAATTGCTTCTTCTATTTATAGACAAATGGTCTGTCCATAATTCTTATTCTTCAAGTTTTCTTTGAGCGCCTAAGTCTTCATTCAAATTTGATTTGAAATGCCTTGATTCCCTCTAAGAACGGTTGTAACTGCTTTCGAACTGCTTGTTGACTTGGTTTTCTCATTAAACTCTTCCATTTCCCACGTTTCTTGCTGTAAGTCGTGGCTAAATATGTGGATAATGAGTTCGTGTTCTTACGCAGTATGAATTAGTGCTTTGAAATGGGTTACTCAAATGGATGTAAATAAATATAACTGATTCTCCTCACAAAAGGTCTCTAAATGACACCATTCGATGGTTAATGAGTTAATCAACTGTTTTACTTAATAATCCTCTTGACATCTGTCACTTTATGTTCAAACGTGGTCGTTTCCAATTTAAACGATACCGTATAGTAAGTTAAGGTGAGGGTTGAGAGCTTCTCTCTCTAGAACTAGAGAGAGAATGCACTCCCCTTTACCAAAATCAAATTTTTTGAACAGATCCGGTTATCTGAGAATCCAATCTCTATTCGGAACCTTTAGCAAATCAATTTTCTGAAACCAAAACCCACCGTTTTCATCTGGTGGGCCATTTGGATCTAATATTAATCACTAAAACTTCTTCAGTAAAAAACGGAGGTGGACAGCTCGTGCTCGGGACTGTCTTCTTCAGATCCGCTCTGATTGTAGCTGTAATAGGGTTGTCTTTGGGGGAATCTGGTCCGAAACCATTTCTCATTCTCAGCCCTTTTTAGGGGTTTTCTAGCCGGAGTCGTGCTCGGCCGGTAGGTGGGTTGCAGGTAGCTCCGGATCTTACACAAAGGTGGACGGCGACAGAGCTACTATATCCATCGCCGGAAATGGTGGCGTCTGTTACTACTCCGGCCTGGTATGGGCTGTGGGTTCCAGAGTTTTCACCACCTACCGAAGAAATCAAGATCGGTGAAGTGCTGCCGGGTATTCCATCCCAAGTGCTGCCGGCGATGTCAAGGAGAGTAATCTCCAGTTATTGTTCCGATCTACAACAGTTCAGTCTTATTAGTTTAATTTAGAGATATATCAGTCTCGGGTTCCAACCCTGCTCAGTCTCGGAATTTCGGCGACCGCGGCTGAAACTCAAGGGCGGAACCAGGAATGAATTATGCCTTGGGCTAACCCAAATGTTATATATACTAACAAAAAAAAGGCAAACTTGTACATAAATACGCAAATGTTCAAAAGAAACAAAAGTAACGTACACTATTGAAATTGTACCCTACGATATGGCCCCGCTTTGATATAAGCTCGTCTAATCTTATCATATTGATTAACAAGATGTTCCCATATCGGAATACGGAACCCCGGCTCCCGTACAAAAGAAGTATCATTAAATTTGACTCTTGGAATTTTATGAGGAGGTTGCTCATCGGTAATTGAAGCATCAACATTGGACTGAGAATGAGCATCACTTTCTGATATATTTACTCTTGGTTTAAAGAACGACCAAAGAGTTTTTCTTCCCTTTTTAATTTGATGTTCCATTATATTTAAACCTAAAAGAATAAGATTATAATTTGTAAGAACAAATATTTTAACAACATAAAGAGCAATTCTATGGCTCCCGTCGCCGGAGGAAATGGACGTCGTCACTTGTCGGTCGTGGAAGAGCCGAACTGCCGTTTGCCGAAGTGGGGAGCGTAATGTTTTCTCTGCAACACAGTCGAACAGGTATTTGGATTTTGGACTCGAAGGGTTGGGCTGAAGTTTGAATGGATATTGGTGGGTTGGGCACTTGGGCTTATTTGGATGGTGGGTTGGGCTAAAACAAAAATAGATTGGGCTAAACAATTTTGGACGCGAATTTTACATTTAATTTTTTTGGTTTTTTGGGACTTGCCCTGGGCTAGAGCCTACCCCAGCCATAGGGTAATTCCGCCCTTGCTGAAACGTGTTGAGAAGGCTAGGTCGGTAGTTCGTTGCCGGTCGGACCTCCTATCGGCAGGTATCCTTCCTCAGACTTTTAGATCCATTTTGACAACCTTGATGGGCAGTCATCTGTTTGGACTGAGATCAAGTTATTCGTCTGGATTTATTTCATTAATCCTAGTTCTAGTTAGATTCTCCGGTGTGTTGCCGGTTTTGGGTGATTGCAGTAGATTGGTTTTGCCAAAATGATCATAACAGGTGCTGTTTGGTGGTGGCACGCACTGGTGGTAGAGGGATGCGCACAGGTTGTATTTGCCCAATTCTGGGGCTAAGGTTTTAGCGTTTATGCTGGGCTTGTTCACAATCCAAGTTTCTTTGCTTCTTTGGGCCGTATGTTCTAGTGTAGTAGGGCTGTGATCGTGCCTGTCCTTACTAGATTAGTGGTTATTCACTGATTGAAAGGGATGGATTGGTCAATTATGCAGTTTTGTGTGCCTCAGTTTGTGACCAGATGATTCAGTGGTTTTGCACTGTTGATGGGTTGCCAAATGATTCGGTGGTAATGCACTGTTAATGGCGAACGGATTCGAGGCCCTTATACTGTCCCACTTTTAGGTTATAGTGAGCCTTGTGTACTTGTCCCACTTTAGGTTATAGTGAGCCTTGTGTACTTGGTCGAGGGAGTATTAGATCGGTTGGAATGGGCGTGGTGTGCAAGGTACTTGGGGAGGTAGCCTTATCGGATGTCGTCATCTCCGGATCGAGCCTCTCTCGAAGCCCGATCCTCTGCTGGATCTGTTCCTTAGAAGTGGGTACTATACTTGATACTTCTGTGCTAGGATGGACCATTGGAATCTTGGTAAGCTTATCCCATCTCTGAAGACCTGTGGCTATGGGTTTTGGTTGAGGGTGGATTGTTTTCTGGCGATAATTGGAACTATGGATGAGAGTGTATTAGACTGGATGGAATGGGCGTGGTGTGCAGGATTGGGCCTCCTGTCGGATGCCGTCATCTCCAGATCAATCCTCTTCTCGGGACCTAGTTACTCTGTAGTAGCTGTTCAACCTCCCTCGTTGCCGAGGTGCCTTGTAGCGACAATTATTCAGTGATGGTTTAACATCTCCTTTTTCGACAATGGCTATTTATCGTATTTCCTAGTCTGGCGGGATGTGCCAGGATATAGTTAGTTATTTTGTTACTTCTTTCGCTTCATTAATATCATACCTTGTTGTGCTATATTTCCTTACTGATGGATAGTGCAATGAGGTATGATATCAAATCACAATGCATGTTTGTTGCATTCCTTACGTTATCCTACTCTCCAAGCGGGTTGTGCATGGGTTATCGCACTTTTTTCACTCTTTTTTTTTTCTTTTGTTTCCTCCTGGGGTATGCCCCTTGTAGGCTGTACATTCGGTTAACCTTTTTTAATTTCAAGCTAATTTACCCAAAAAAAAAAAAACCGATACCGTATAGTATTAAAATAATATTATAATTAAACCCATCGATCTTATGTATCTCAGGTGTAATTATAACATGTCTTGATTGGTCCGCACACTATTTAGTGCCACGTGTAATTTTCTTATTGGGTAGTATATTTTTGGATGTAAATATTTATATGCCAATCGAAGTGTGAAATTTGAGTCCCAGTAGTTTTTGCTACATTTGTATATATATATGTGTTATGATAAATTACACAAGAAGTCCTTTTAGTATATATTAATACCATCATATACACTAAACGTATGAAAAAATATCAAAAAAAATATCCCAAATCTCAATCTCAAAGTTCCCGATTAAATTTTTATGATTCGAACCGTTTAATATGTTTAAAACATATTTTTAAGGATACCCGTGAGAAGTCAGCTCAAAATATGACCGAAAAGTGCTTGATCCAAATAGTTTTTCATAAATGTCTATATATATATTGTTTTATGAAAAACTGTTTTGATCGAGCACTTCTCGGTCATATTTTAAACTGATTTCTCGTGAGTACTCTTAAAAACACGTTTTAAACACATTAAACGGTTCAGATAATTAAAATTTGATAAAAAAAACTGTAGGGTGTTTTTTCAGTTGTCCAAGGAACCGCCCCGGCACCCCGAGTTCCCGAGTTTTAAAATTTTTATTTTGCATATACTTGATTTTGAATAATATTGCTATATATTCGTGTAAGGTTACATATAATCTTAATAATTTTGGTTTGATTTGATAAAAAATCGGTTATTTTACATTCTCATTTCTCAATTTCTTTCATAAGTAGGAGTAAAAAATAAACATGTTTGTTCAGTGAATTCACAAGCTGTGGCCACATCCTTGTGCACCATGTGCATCAACTTTAGGTGTTGACTGTTCTGTTAGGTCCTGTTTGTACATAATGTGCATCACTGTTTGAGTTTTATTTTGTTGTATATGCCTAACCATCAGGGGTTGTCGTTGGGATCTCCCTTCGTAGAGGGGGACGTCCTTTGCATAGTGATTATTGTTTTCCATCAGCCTTATGTACGTTATTACTGCCCATGGTCGATTAATAGCTTGTTGGTTGCTGTTTTGCTACTCAGTTTTCTGCTGTTTCTTATGGTTGTGCTACTGCGGTGCTGTTGCTATTGCTAACTGTTATCTCATGGCTGCAGTTGGTACTTTCAGTTTAGATCAATTGAATGGTATATTGGTCTATTGTTCAGCTGCTGTTATGGTATATTGTTTGTTGATGTACTGGCAGCAGTTACCTGCTGATTTGCAGCTCTTTGTTGCTTGCTGTTAGTTGCTTCTGTTGCTGTTTGTTGCGGCTGTTATGGCAGCAGTCTGCTACGGTTATTGTTGTTCTGTTTTCTGCAGTTGTGTTGCTGCTGTTTTGCTGCCTGTTATGCAGATGTTTTGCTGCTGTGTTCTGCTGTTACCTTATTCAGCCTTGTGTTCTCTTCATTCTGTCCAGTTTGTGTGCTTTTGAAGCTGGCCAAGTGATGCTATCAAGTCCCAGCCGTCCTTATAGCTCATCTCCTTATAGCACATCTAATGTAATTTGTTTTGTAAAGGCCTGTGGCTTATTCATGTGTAATTTGGTTTTTCAACGCCTGTGGCATATTAGTTTCGATATATATCAGGGCTTCAATTAGCCTTTTGTCGTGTGTTTCCTTTTCCTCTTTCTAGAGGGGATTGAAACATTCGTTTTCCTATGTAAATTATTTTGTTTTGTTTTCCTCCTGGGGTATGTTCCTTGTAGGTTATATATTCGCTTATCATTTTTTCTATTTCAAGCTGGTTTATCCAAAATAAATAAATAAACATGTGATAGTTGAAGTAATCTCAAGAAAAGTACAAAATGAATAGTATACTTTAACCGTATTAGGCTAGAATCATTTCAATGTACAAATATAATGTATTGGTACAAAAATTTTATAATATAATAAGTACACGTTCCGATAAAAAATACATTTTTATCAAGCCGGCCCTTCCGGGATCTAAATCCTGAGTCCAGTACTGCATGAGATGCACATCACTTTGTCATGGAAGAGTTCTTACAACCACAATACACAAGAAAGTTAACAGATGTGATCTCCATAGTGTTAGTAATTTATTTTAATCAACGGGTATCTGTAATCTTAACGTGGGGAGATAAATAAGTATTTAATATCATGGAGCTCATAATATAATTGAGATAAAGACGGGAGTGCAATTATAATTCTGTAGTGGGGTGAATTATAATTAGTGAAATAAGAAATAGAATCCTGGTGGGATCAAGGTTTCTTATTTACACTGGGAGCCCTGACTTATTACTCCTTAGGTCCCTATCGTAGCCCTATATATACACGTTATGCTCTCTAGGTCAGTTTAGACGTTTCTATTATTCACAAAATAGAGGCAGATCTAGAGAGGGCAAACAGACCACGAAAGAGTCCACACTCGGTTCGTGTTCTAGGCGTGCAGGGAATATGATAGAAGATCGTAAGGTGCAGTCGAGCAGTATACGTGACTTATAGCAAGACGTGCTATAACAAGTTCAACCAGTGTTCGTGTTCGCAGGGAGTTGAGGTAAAACCCTAATTCCGCCTTATAGGGTTTTGCGGTTTTCTTATTGTCTAATCTGTACGCGCCATTATTGGTTTCTGGGAATCGTTTCCCAACAGTGGTATCAAAGCAGGCTGTAATCACGCGTATGGATTAAACAGGCCATGTTGTCTGTAGGTTATAGAGGGTAGAACGTAGAACTGTGCTAACCCTTGTTTTGCAGCGTTCTTACCCAGCTATTATGGTCACATGATTTTTTGTGATTGGATCCCACATAATTTTTGTGTGGTTATTGTTATTTATTGGGTACCACGATTATTTTTCGTGGTTGTAATAATTAACGTAGCATGTGTTATTTATTGGGTGCCATGATTATTTTTCGTGGTTGTAATAATTAACGTAGCATGTGAACTCCAATGGAGGCATAAGATCGATATTTGTATGTTTCTTCGATCGTAATAGCATTCGATGGTTATTCGGAGATCGAAGAAGGGAGATACAGAAGATACAAGTTGTTTGGCTCGCAACAGTTTTTTTTTCAGATTTGTAGGGTCTGATTGCAGGGCAATTTCGACCCAGTAAACATTGGATTTAGAAAATCTGTTCTTCACAGAAGTTGTAGATAATTGAATTTCGAATCCAACCCAATTTGAATCACTTCAATTGGAGGTTGGATGAGGAAGATATGGCCAAAATACTGAAGGCTGTGCAGTTTACGCGGGAATATATCAAATCCGAATTTTCTTGCCTAAGCACGGTTGGATTTTGGTTTCCTTGATTGATTCAAAGTATCTAAGTCTTCCACACAAGTATAGTTGAAGGATTTCAAGGTTGGAAGGATTGCTTAAGGATTTCAAGTTTGGAAGGACTCCTTATTGCTTAAGGATTTCAAGTTTGGAAGGATTCCTTATTGCTCAAGGATTGCATCTTTGACCATAATAGCTGGATTCTTTATCTTGTGTTTCCTTATTATTTGTGTTTCCATATTATTTGCATATGTGATAGTTTACCATATTGGGACAACATGGTAATATTTGGCCTTTGACCTAGATCACGATTTTTTGCAAACTCGAAAATTTTGATAACCCTCACAATTTTTTTTAAAAATAACTAAGTGGGAGAGGGAGTTTATTTTTATAAATCCCACGGTCTCCATTGCTAGTTCGTAGGTGATATAATTAATTTTGTGTCTTGGTTTCAGAAACTTCCTCCCTATCGGACAAAATTAATTGTAGCATCATCGGTACAAACTTCCTAAAGGAATAGTTCTAAGATAATTGTTGTGTGGGTCACTTCTCCATCTGAGGTGGTTCATAACGGAACAATGGGTCATGGGGCTAGGTAATGGTATACACTTAGCTGTAAATAATAATATCCTCACCATCTAAGTCACTATTATTATTTATAGGACCGAAGCTATATTGGCTATTTAATTTTGCTTGGCATGGTATAGTGTCTAGATAGTAAATTAAAAGGTTGTGCCTATCTACACGAATGATGAAGAGTAGACGACCTTCCCATTGAGGCATGCTCTTCACGGTATGTAGGGTTGCCAATGTTTTTCTTTTAACACGTGGTTGAGGGAACCAATATTAAAATGAAATTCAAGGTTTTATTGCCCTTCATAATTGTTGTTATGTGATTCTCATATTCAAAAATGGATTTTTTCAATCCACGTGCAATTATTCTCAAAAGAAATAAACTTACTGGATCGAATTATATTGACTGGAAAAGGAATTTTGATATTGTGTTAACTGCTGAGGGGCACAAATTTGTGTTGTATGAGATGTGCCCTCCTAGACCTGATGAGAATGCCACATAACATGAAACAAAATTTTATAAAAATTGGTGAATATCACCCATGTTGAAGGGACCCTGATTAGGGATCATGTTCTGAAGATGATAGCTCTTCTGAATGAACTAGAGATCCTTGGAGCTGAAATTGATGGGGAAATCCAGATCGATTTCGTTCTTAACTCACTGCAGTCTGAGAGTTTTAAGTAATTTCGCCTGAACTATTATATGAACAAAATACTTTTTTTTTTTGGCGAAACTTCTTAAGGAACTCCAAACAGCTGAAGGTCTTTTGGTTGTAAATAAACCACTATCAGTGTTAGTGGCAGAGAAGGCTTCTACTTCTAAGCTGAAAGGCAAGAAGAAGCAGAACTAGTCTCAGAAAAAGGTTGTGGAGGCATTTCATGCACCTCAAGGTGGAGTGAAAAAGCCTGCGGGCAAGTGTTTTCACTGCAAGCAGAAAGAACACTGGAAGTAGGAATGTCCATTCTATCTCAATAAAGTGAACAATCTGGATAAATTTTTTTCACTAGTTGTTGAATGACGTTTAGTGGTGTTATCTATCAGTACCTGGTATGTAGATATGGGAGCCACTAATCATGTTTGCAATTTGTTGCATGGGTTCCAGGAAACCAGAAGACTCAGTGATGGAGAGATTTATCTACATATGGGAAATGCTACGAGAGTGGCAGCAGTTGCAGTAGGAAATGTTTTTTTAAATTTTAGTAGTAATAGGAGTTTAATTTTGAGAGATTGTCTTTATGTTCCTACTATTAGAAGAAACTTGGTTTCAGTTTCTAAGTTAATAAAGGACGGATATTTGGTTTATTTTAGTGACTATGTGGTTATTAAGTTAAATAAATGTTTTATCTGTTCTGATTCATTGGTGGATGATCTCTACGTTATTAATCCTATGTTTCCTATAATGCAACTGCATGAATTGAATAACACTAATAATTTACCATGTAAGAGAAAAGAGCTTTCTAAATTGAACCAAACATATCTTTGGCACTTACGATTTGGTCATATTAATCTGAATAGGATTTCTAGACTGGTTAGAGATGGACCTGTAGGTTCATTAGAAGTTAAGGAACTTCCAGTTTGTGAATCCTATTTGGAAGGTAAGATGACCAAAAGGCCTTTTTCAGCAAAAAGATATAGAGCCAAAGAGCCGTTGGAATTGGTTCATTCTGATTTGTGTGGGCCTATGAATGTCCAAGCTAGAGGTGATTTTGAGTACTTTGTCACTTTTATTGACGATTACTCAAGGTATGGATACAATTATTTGATGCGCCGTAAGTCCGAATGCTTTGAGAAATTCAGGGAGTATAGGGCGGAAACGGAAAAGCGTCTGGGTAAATGTCTCATGATACTGCGATCTGATCGTGGTGGAGAATACCTCTTGGGAGAGTTTAGGAACTACTTGTCAGCTGAAGGGATTACATCCCAGTTGTCAGCTCCAGGTATGCCACAACAAAATGGTGTAGCAGAGAGAAGGAATAGGACTCTTATGGATATGGTAAGATCAATGATGAGTTATTCAGATTTACCAATTTCGGTTTAGGGACATGCACTAGAAACAGCAGCGTATATTCTAAACTTGGTACCATCTAAGTCAGTACCATCTACACCCACAGAACTATGGACTGGGTGCAAACCTAGTCTGCAGCATGTTCGGGTTTGGGGTAGTCTAGCACATGTGCTGAATGGGAACGCAGATAAATTGGAATCGAGGACAGAAGTTTGCTTGTTTGTGGGGTACTTTAGAGGAACGAAAGGTGGACTGTTTTATAGTCCTACGGATAAGAAGGTCATTGTTAGCACTAATACCTAGTTCTTAGAAGAGGACTATGTGATAAATCACAAGCCCAGAAGTAAAATTGTTCTAGAGGAATTGAGAGGAGAGATACCGACACAAACTTCTTTACCACCAATAGTGCAGGAGGAAATGCCACAAGAGACATCTGTAGAGGCACCTATTGACACATCGGTACCTCGTCGTAGTGGGAGGGTTATTGTTTCACCCAGTCGGTATACGTTGTTGGGAGAGTCTTTTGAAATGATCCCGATGATCAACATGCCGAACCCTGTAACTACGATGAGGCACTTCAAGATAAAGATGTAAACCTTTGGCAAAAGGCTATGAAATCAAAGATGTAGTCTATGTACTCTAATCAGGTCTAGGATCTTATAGAACCACATGGAGGGATTAAACCCATTGAATGCAAGTGGATCTATAAGAAGAAGAGAGTGGCAGACGGGAAGGTGCATATCTTCAGAGCTAGGCTTGTTGCGAAAGGGTATACTCAGAAAGAAGGGATTGATTATGAGGAAACTTTTTCGCCAGTAGCCATGCTTAAGTCCATCCGGAATCTCTTGTCCATTGCGGCTCATCTTGATGATGAGATTTGGCAAATGGATGTCAAGACTACGTTCCTTAATGAAAATCTGGATGAATGTATCTATATGGTGCAACCAGATGGATTCATAGCAAAAGGTCAAGAGCACATGTAGTGCAAGCTTAAGAAGTCTATTTATGGGCTTAAGCAGACATCTAGATCGTGGAACATCCGTTTTGATCAAGCAATCAAGTCTTTTGATTTTGATCAATGTCCGAATGATTCATGTGTGTATAAGAAGCGCAACGGAAAAGTGGTGGTGTTTTTAGTACTATATGTCGATGATATCCTGCTCATCAGAAATGATGTGGGAGTATTGTCTTCAGTGAAAGTGTGGTTATCCGGCCAATTCGAATAGGACTTGGGAGAAATTGATCACATCCTTAGGATTAATCTTATGTGAGATTGCAAGAATAGGATGTTGGGCTTATCACAAGCTATTTATATCGATGAGATTCTTGCCTGTTTTAGCATACAGGATTCCAAGAAAGGGTTCCTCCCTTTTAGACATGGAATCAACCTATCCAAGGATCAGTGTCCTAAGACACCTGAGGAGATCGATGAAGGCAGTTCCTCATGCCTCGGCAGTAGGAAGCCTTATGTATGCTATGTTGTGTACTAGACCTGATATTTGCTTTGCCGTTGGCATGGTTAGCATATTTCAGTTTAATTCAGGACAATAACATTGGACTGCAGTGAAACATATACTCAAGTATCTGAAAAGAACTAGAGATCATATGTTGGTGTTCCAATCAGATAGTCTGGTACCTTATGGGTACACAGACTCAGATTTTATGTCAAATAGGGATTCCATAAAGTCTACCTCGGGATATGCATATGTTTACCTTGGGAGGTGGAGTCATAAGTTGGAGGAGTATCAAGTAATCTTGCATTGCTGATTCTACCATGGAGGCTGAGTATGTGGCAGCTTTTGAAGTAGCCAAGGAGGCTGAGTATGTGGCAGCTTTTGAAGTAGCCAAGGAGGCTGTTTGGCTCAGAAACTTCTTGTTGGATATGGAAGTGGTCCCCCTTCAGTGCAATCAGCCATTACACTCTATTGTGACAATAGCGGTGCAGTTGCTAATTCGAAGGAGCCAAGGACTCACAAGAAGGGTAAACACATCGAGCGTAAGTATCACCTGATTCGAGAGATCGTTTAGAGAGGTGATGTAGCTGTGACCAAAATCGCATCGGTAAACAACCTAGCAGATTCTTTTACGTATAGCTTACAGGCTAAGACTTTTGATAGTCACGTAGAGGGAATATGAGTGAGATGCGTGGCAGCATGACTTTGAGTCTTAGTTGGAGTTTGTTAGGAGGTTATGTAAAAACTATGTTTTTATATGATGGATTAATATTTAATTATTAATCAAGTTTATCATTTTTTAATGAGAATCTTTTATGGGCAATATTTGCATAATATTTTTGTATGTTGTGCATGTGTGTCTTTTATTCTACATAGTAGATAATCCAGTGTATAGAGTACGGCTTACACACATAAGATTGGATCATCAGTTCTTGTGGAATATAAGAGATAGTTCACAGTCTTAGATGGAACTAGACACACCATCGGTAGGACTGTAGTACAATGTTTAGTAGGTCTATCTTGACTACAGGGAACGGTCTAGTTCTAACTCATTGTGCTAGTACACTTTGTGTGTATTGAACGGGACCGCATTGAGGTAATTATCTTTGTACTAACTTTATAAGACAATTGGAACCTCATGGTTATTATGAATGCTTATGCTCTTAATCCAAAGATAATTATTAGAGGTATATATTTAATGATGTTGATTTTGATTCATTAAAGGGTGAGATCTTTTATACGGTCAATAGTATTGGTGAGTTGGGTCGCAACATTATGTATATGACAGCTATTAATTATTAATGGAATCCACGTCCCAGTAGGGATTGATAATACCCCCTTGAGTAAGCTTATAAGTTTCGAATATGTCAAACCCTGCAGGTGGATTTTGTATCCGACATATCGAATAAGTTAAGCGGATAGTCTCAAGGTTAAGATGTTGATTAAGTGGGAGATTGTTAGTAATTTATTTTAATCAACGGGTATCTGACGGGTATCTGTAATCTTAACATGGGGAGATAAATAAGTATTTAATATTATGGAGCTCGTAATATAATTGAGATAAAGACGGGAGTGCAATTATAATTCTGTAGTGGGGTGAATTATAATTAGTGAAATAAGAAATAGAATCCTGGTGGGATCATGGTTTCTTATTTACACTGGGAGTCCTGACTTATTACTCCTTAGGTCCCTATCGTAGCCCTATATATACACATTATGCTCTCTAGGTCAGTTTAGACGTTTCTATTATTCACAAAATAGAGGCAGATCTAGAGAGGGCAAACAGACCACGAAAGAGTCCACACTCGGTTCGTGTTCTAGGCGTGCAGGAAATACGATAGAAGATCGTAAGGTGCAGTCGAGCAGTATACGTGGCTTATAGCAAGACGTGCTATAACAAGTTCAACCAGCGTTCGTGTTCGCAGGGAGTTGAGGTAAAACCCTAATTCCGCCTTATAGGGTTTTGCGATTTTCTTATTGTCTAATCTGTACGCGTCATTACTGATTTCTGGGAATCGTTTCCCAACATATAGAATGGCCAAACAGGCTCGCAACTTGTACTAAAAGCACGAAAAGTTAATCAGTACTGTTCTTGGGCATATTCCAACATCTTTTGACTGCCAGCCACAGAATGATAATGGGTGGGTACTGGGTAGTGTGTCTAGTAATAGACTCCACTTAATGTTTTTACATCAAAATGGTGTTTGATGAGACGTACCCAAGTGAACTGAATAATTTAATTTCCCCCAAAACTAGAGGCCGAGATCTCGAAGTTGTCGAAGATTGATGGGAGAAATGTATTTGGGGTCTCCATCAACCAGTTGCTTGGCGACGATAACGTTGGAAGCTTCACTGGGGTGGTAAGGATCCCAGAACACGTGCTTGTCACGGTCTGTGCACATGCTTGATTGGGGGCCGCATGGAATTATCCCCGCGAACTGGCCCCCATTTCCACAACATGCTCTACTTGCTGTTGTGAATCCTGCATTTACGGTTCAAACAATATTGATAACTTGATCATATAAAAAAAAAACGGGGCGGTTTCGAGGACAACTAATTAGACACCTAAAAAAACACCTCATAATTTTTGATCAAATTTTAATGATCTGATCCGCTCAATGTGATCAGAATGTGATTTTTAGGGTACCCACGAGAAATTTGCCAAAAAAAGACCAGGAAGGGCTTGATCTGAGCAGTTTTTAGCTTAAATTTAATGAACGGTTCTATTAAAAACTGTTCAAAACAAGCACTTATTGGTCATATTTTTTACTAATTTCTTGCGGGCACCCTTAAAATCACATTCTGCATATATTGAACGGTTCGGATCATAAAAATTTGATCAAAAACTATGAGATTGAGATTTGGGGTGTTTTTTTAGGTGTTTAATTGGTTGTCCGCGGAACCGCCCCGAAAAAAAAAGTAGTACATTGATAACAATAATTCTTACTATTCATCATGCCTTTGGCTAATTTTTCACCTTGAATTAATGTCAGGAACTAAACGAAAAGAACAAAAACAAGAAAATTAGTAATGCTTTTTGTACGGATTTGTTTATTTTCTTCTCATTTTTCTAAACCCACACAAGAAGAATAAAAGAATAATATTGTATACATAATACATTTTCCTAATTTTAATGTCATTCTTTTTTCTCCAAAAAACTGAATTAAGATCAAAGTGCAACAACAAAATCTTTGGATCCCATTGGAAGTGAATATATATAGATGCAGTAGGTCGGAGCAGCCAGGGTAGAGGCGCAAAGCATTGCCCATGCATGTCCTCTCCAAATCTCTGGGAGCTAAAGGTAGAACAATACTAGTATTATTGATTCATCTCGACGAGAGAAATCAAAAAAATTACAAAAAAAAAAACTAAAATATTTTGGGAATTAACAAATTTTCAGCAAAAGAAAGTCAAAAAAAGGGGAACTAATTGAAGTAATGAATATATCACCATGCTATTAAGTATTTAGATTTCTCTTTCTAAAAGGTAGAATAGAACAATAGAGGAAATACAAAAAGTACAGAATATAGTAACTTTACTTCTTCTTTTTTTGTGCTTAAAATTGGATATTTTCAAAAGTATTCGGGTAAAAGTAAATTTTTTTTTAATTTTCCGATTCCTCTCATGGAGACGAATTAATAAGTCACAAAAGTTTTTCTTTTTTTTGAATAAGATACAAAGACTAAAAGAAACAAGGATAAGTAACAAAAGTTTAGCTCAAAACTAGCAAATATAAAAAAAAATCAAATAAGGACAAAATCAACGTATTTTGCTAAAAGTTAAGTGAAATGATCTCTTGATTTCTAACCTCTACATTTCCAAACACGAAGGAAATATAAAGTCATCATCAGTGCTATCTCGTTTCCACAACTCATCAATTTTTTTTTAGAAAATTAGTCTTAGGTCCATTATGTGAATTTTGTAAGCCCACAAGTACACCTATTAATTTTGTAAGGTCTCAAGTCCATTTTAGGGTACCCTAGGGTTTGGGCACTTTCATAAGATTTTAAGGTGCACTTTTTTATTATAGGATATGGTAGATTACCCTAGCATAGGGTACCCTAGGGTTTAGGCACTTTTATAGGGTTTTAGTGGTTTAGACATTTTTATAGGGTTTAGGGTTTTAGGCACTTTCATAGGGTACCCTAGGGTTTAGGTTGTGTTGACTTGTGGCTTTACAAAACTATTAGGTGGACTTGTGGGCTTATGAAAATGTCTATAGTGGATCTATCACTAAATCTCCCCTTCTTTTTTTTTTAATAATTCAGGTATTCGGGGCCAGCTTACCAATTACAAATTAAATGTGTTGATGATACTTACCATATTTGCCATAGTTTGTAATGATTTCCAGCACTAGATCATACACATTTGCGTGGACAAATGTGGCTCCAGGGAGGGTTTTGTTCAGTTCTGTCATCAGATCCTTCAACCGGGCATTGTACTGATTTGCCAACTTGTTTGGTAATGCCACACATTCATCTTGATTCAGCCCATTGATTGTTTTCTGATAAGGAATGCAGCCAATTGGCCCAATATTTCCCACTACAAATTTCCTTGCATCCAGTTGGTAAAGTCTCTGTCATTAAAAACAACAATTAATATAGGTCAAGCAATTAGGTAAAGTTTCATTTACAAAAACTAAGGCCTCGGATTTTCTTCGCCTACCTGAGAAGGGATGAATATAATGATTCAATATCAATTGTGGTTGGTTAAAAATGAAGAAGAGGTCTCACTTAAAGTAATGGACCCAGCTACTTATACCATTATAATGAGAGGATTATAGAAATCCACCTATCAAGTGGCATGGGGTAGGGTGCCAAAATTGTTGGGACGCTACTTTTTGCGTAGTGATGCTATTTCACTCTGGCCTTCTTATGTATTCTTTACTTATCTCTTTTATCTAATAAAATTTTCTTTGCCGTTCCAAAAAAAAGTGGGTTCAGAGAAATGGACTTAGGACACAACAGGCTGCTGATGTTTAGAGCTACACACCACAATGATCTTCAAAGAAATTAAATCAATCGGGTATTGGTAATCTACTGATCATCGAATCAAATATTCTTACTGTGGATTGTTTAACTTGTATTTTCTGTTCATTTACTCAAGGAAAACGTGATTTTTACACTAGATTGCCGTTGTCTGATTGATTTGAATTTTTTACGAAAAAATGTAATATGCATTTAGGTCTACAAAATAAACGATATGAATCGTACTCTAGAGCTCGCGACAAGCCCTGAATCAAGGGCACAACAGGGCCCCCATGTCCCCAAAGAATGATTCTCCTCCCAATATAAAAGCTTAATTCACAGTGAATAGATGTTGGGATGCCTCGTTGAGGCGTGGAAAGTTGAAAAAATTATTAAATGCTCTTGATACACTGCCACATGACGTCATAGGGCCAGGGGTAGTGAATAATGTCTCGGAAAGGTGATTTGAGTGGTTGGAGTTAGATCTTAATAAAGCATTTGTAGAATTCGTTTTTCGTACCTAGATTTTTTTTTTAATTGTGATTTCATTTTAGGTGCTCTTATTCTTGATGCATCTTTTTTTTGGAAAGGAAAACATTTTCCTTCAAATGTAACAAAACTAAAACTTCTCTCCCCTGGAAAAAACTTACAAGAAAAGAAAGAAACACGGTAAAATAGGAGTTCCTCTAGTCCCACACACAAGTTGTACAAATGCACATCTCATCTTACACACACACACAAGCATACATGTTTTGTAGGACCTAATGCACAGACCATATATGTATACAAAACACGTGACCTTGACCGTGCATATATATATGAATCCTACAAAACATGCATAATGTATTGTGCATATATAGATCCAATAAAAAAAATTAAAAAATAGTGTAGTGTGTGGATCCCATGCACAAAATATATGCACGTGCTTAATTAAGAAAGTTAGGCAAATTAATTAAGGAACGATGATCAGTAATTATTGAGAAAATCATTCGATCAATTATGTATGTATTGAGTGCACACACGTACATACGTACCGTGAGTTGGGCTTTGAGGTGGGTAATAAGATCGTCTATGAAAGAATCTGGACTTTGGGATATCCTTGTTCCGATTGAGAGGACTGGAAGCAAATAATTATTGAGAAAATCATTCGATCCGATTGTGAGGGAGAATATGGATTTCCTCATGATATAGTCTCTCGCCTCTTTTTCACCCAACAATTGGTCAATCTGTTTTCTAGAAATGTTGAAGTAATCAACTTGGATCGCCAATGAAAGCCTATTAATCTGCACACACACACACCGAAATTGAAAATCGTCATAATGTATTTCTGTGTTGACGAAATAATAGAGTGATTGATAATTTAGGTTAGAGCACTTACAAATATTCTTCCAGTGGCATTCATAATCCCGCCTCCACCGGATGCATAATTCACTCCGTGTAGTACAACTTTTCCAGTGCAATTTGGCGCCAGAAATGGCATTGCATAGTGTGGTTGTCCCAATAACTCCCCTAGAAAAATTTAATTAATCAATTAATAAAATTTGTCAGTACTTTTTAAGTCCATGTTTTTAGTGACACTCTATCGTTGATGAGAAATATTCCATTGTCTGGGTAATATATACGTACGTACCACCATGTCACTGGTGACACAAATTAAAACATTAATTACATTTAATCTTGTATCAGTCTCTGGCTCGTACATAGTGAACCCCACCATGCAAATGTACGTGACCGTTACAAATTGCGTTAAAACATGGTTGTTAGGTTTATTATATAGATCCACCATCTTAATATATAGGTTCAATAGTGTATGTATAATTGAGCCACCAAGAATATCCTCTCTTTCTCCATGCATATATGATGATATACCAATGGACTTAAGTTGAATGATCAAAATCATCAAACACGAATATAAAAGACAAGTGCGATAAGAAAATGCGCCATGGCACAGGGACGTATATAGTGTTTTGGGTCTTGAGACTGGGATTAGACTTGGAGGATCCTTTGACTGAACTTCCATGCATGAAAGAAAACAAGAAATCATACCGACAATGTCTCCGATGGTTCTTCCATTGGTGTACCGGCCGGTGGGATTCCCTCCAGATGGCTTAAAATCAATCCCATTTGGTGGGATATTAGCTCTCGACAAAGTTGGAAGATAATTGTTATTCCCCGCATCAACCAATGAATCACCAAAGATAAATGAAGCTCCCAGACCTTGACTGGCATCTTCAGTACCCTTTGCAAATAACCTCAAGTTGATGACGATAAAAAACACGACCAAAGCCAAATTATTCATGGCCATTGCTTCTCTCTCCGCCCTTGTACTCCACTACTGATAGATGACCACAAGCTATATAGAATTCAAGTGGCAAGTGTATATATATAAATGAAGCCCTTTGTCACAATAGGCTAGAAAAAGTGATCATGTACAAACTTGTGGGCTTGTGTTTTGCTGGAGTTCAAATTTGGTTTGACTCGATACTGGAAAGAGAAGTATGTTTGATGACGAATTTTCATGGGGTAGTTTATCAACATTTGTGTTTTTTCACAACGTGGTCAGGACTTAAGAGTGATTAGTTTAGAAATAAGCAAGTCTTGCACGTCAAGTGAAGGAGAATACACGTAATTTATCTAATTAAACATGATGATACTGTGCTTGAAGCCTCTATTTAGGAATGTTCTAGTAAGAACTTAGGGGTTCTGCAAAATTGTAACCAAAACTAAACCAACCGAGAGTGAATGAGTGAATTCACAGTAACATAGTTAGGTGACCACGGGAAAATTAGCCATAAGTGGCCGTGCTTGTCCTTACTAGATTAGTGGTGATGCACTGATTGAAAGGGATTGTTTATGGTTCTTTCTGCAGTTTTGTGTGCTTCAGTTTGTGACCAGATGATTCAGAGGTAATGCACTGTTAATGGGATGCCAGATGATTCAGGGGTAATGCATTGTTAATGGGGGGCAGATTTGAGGCCCTTGTACTCTCCCACTTTTAGGTTATCGTGAGCATTGTGTACTAGGACGAAGGAGTATTAGACCGGTTGGAATGAGCGTGTGTGCAAGGTGCTTGGGGAGGTAACCTTGTCGGATGCTGACATCTCCGGATTGAGCCTCTTCTCAGAGCCCAGTCCTCTGCAGTAACTGTTCCTTAGAAGTGGGTACTATGCTTGATACTACTGTGTTAGAATGGAGTATTGGAATCTTGGTCAAATCTTCAAAACCCTTGATTTCTTTACTGTACTGGGCCTGATTGTTCTATGTGTGGTATGAGGGTAACTGTGACTGTTCTTATTAAATGGGTGGTAATTCGCTAGTTGAGTGGAGCAGTATATAGTTTCCTGCAGTTTGTGTAGCCTCGTTTTGGGCCTGTTGATTCGGTGGCAGAATGTAGGCTCCTTCTGCCTTGCTTCTAGATTTCGGCGAGCCTTTGGTAATCGGTTGAGGTTGTGCGATTCGTGTGGATTAGGCATTCATGCGGGGTTTGGGAGTACCCGAGTATTGGATGCATCTATCTCCTTATTGCCTTCTCGAGGTCGAGGTCCTCTGTAGTAGTCGGTTCTTTAGAAATGAGTGCCGTGTTGGGAATTGTTGGGTTCAGTTGGAGTATTAGAATCTTGGTCTGCTTATCCCTTCTCTGGATGACTAGTGGTGATGGGTTTTGACTGAGGGGCAGGTTGTTTTCTGGCGAGCCTTAGGGCTTGGATGAGGGAGTATTAGGCCGGATGGAATGGGCGTGGTGTGCAGGGTGGGGCCCCCTGTCGGATGCTGACATCTCTGGTTCGAGCCTCTTCTTGGTGCCTTGTTCCTCTGTAGTAGCTGTTTAGCCTTCCCTTGATGCCGATTTGCTATGCTGCTGCTAGTCCTCAATGATGGTTGTATTTGGTCATTTCTGACTGTGACTATTTATTTTATTTCCTAGCCTGGCGGGATGTGCCAGGTAGTAGTTAGCTTTCATGATATTCTACTCATATCACTACATATCATACCCCGTTGTACTGTCCTTCCGCTTAGATGGATAGTGCAATGGGGGTATGATCTCAACACACATGGCACTTTTGTTATCTTACTTAATCTACCCTACTCTCCATGCGGGTTGTGCATGGGTTATCGCACTTTTTTCAATCTTCTTTTTTTCCTTTTGTTTTCTTGCTGAGGTATGCCCCTTGTAAGCTGTACATTCGGTTAATGTAGGGCCCTCGGTTATCGGCTCGGTAACCGGGCTACAAACCCTAAACCAGCGGCTAGGGTACGGGCCGAGGTCTTCTGACTAGCTCTCTTCGGGAGGCACCTCGGTCGTTGCCCGGGCTTCGGTTGTGATCGACTTCGGAGCGTCGGTTGTCTGCATGCTCCAGTGCTTCCAAAGGCTTCCAGGAGATAACGGTTATTGCGAGTGGGACCTATGGGGATCATGCTCCCCATGCAGCTGGCACAATCATTGAGATCTGTCCCATGTGCTCCGTAACCACCTCGCCTCCCTTGTCATGTGTGACGTCACCCGAGGCGGTTACCCGAGCGTACTCTCCACGCGCTAGCTTGGAGATCAAGCAAACCTAGGTCTATAAATACAAAGTGATACACACCTGAAAGAGGTACGCAATACTATCCTAACCCTAGACCTAAACACCTTCCCTGAGATCTAACTTGATCGTCAGAGGGTCACTGGGCATCCAAAGCCCTAGTGACTTGTTGCAGGTCAGGCGACGGACGAGCGGAGCAGCGGAGGAAGGAACCTAACCAGATACCACAGTCAAGGTCCCGATTAATCGAACCCCTACAGTTAACCTTTCTAAATTTCAAGCTAATTAATCCAAAAAAAGAGAAAGACATAAGTATAGTAAAATAGTTTTCATTTAGGAGAAGGACGCTAGCAAAATAGTTTTTCTTTTTTTTGTGTAAAATAGCTTGAAATTGAAAAAAGAGGCTAACCGAATATACAGCTTACAAGGGGCATACCCTATGTTACATCTCTTATTGTGTGTATATCATCTTTTGGCATTTGTTTCTCTCCCATCTCTTAATGGAAACATGTGGATTCCATGTTTGATTCAGTTGTCTAGCAAATCGTAGCTCTAGTCTTAGTTCATTGCAGCCTCTTGGCCTAGATCATTTTCCTCAATTTTTCTTTTTCTTTTTTTCTTTCTCTCATCCTGGGATTTGCTCCTTGTAGGCTGTATATTCGCTTAGCCTCTTTTTATTTCAAGCTATTTTACCAAAAAAAAAAAGAAAAGAAAAAAAAGAAAAGAAAACAAGAGTAAATAAAATTGTTTACGCCAAATGGCTACATGGGCTAAATGATATGCGAGGTTTCCAATCCATCTAGTAAGAGGGAAGGAAAATAACACCATAGTGACAACAACAAAATAGGATACGATCAAATAGGTCACTTAGTTGCACAATCATGTCTTGAGCAGCAAACTTGTGCCGAAACAGGACAACAGCAGTAGCAGGGCTGCACACAACAGAACAGTAGCAGCAGGAAACTGCAGTTTGCATCCGTAGGATTCACCATCTTGGCTTGAAAACAGCAGTCATGACAAGAATTCAGCTCAATTACAAAAGTAACCACCAGCAACAGAACAACAACTATCTGCTGCCATTACAGCAGCAAGCAGCATCAGTAGCAGCCATGACAGGCACAAAACAGTAGTAGCAGCCAGGACAGGCAGTCACAACACTATTCAGCAGCAGCCACACAGCTATTGACAACAGAATAGAGATGCAATAGACAGCTAGGGACATGCCCCCTAGAAAAGCATAAACATTCCAAGGGACAACCTCCCAAGGATAGGTTAAAACAAATTGGAAAGTTACTAAACAGCTAGAACAAGGTAAAGCATTAACTAGAGAGAAAGACTCAAAAGCTGGAAAGCCAATATAGTTACTAATGTGGCAGTACAGTTACTTCTCAATAGCACACAAGCATACATTGCCCAACAGTGACATGGACAGTAAGATACATTCCTGCAGTCTGCACTGCTTTAGATCACCTAACATCTTTACACAAGCATACACTGCCCAACAATGAAATGGACAGCAACGTTCAGTGATGTACTACTGCCCTGAGCGCAAATACTTCAGATAGGATCAAATGATATGGGCTAGATATGATCCAGCAGTCAAAGGCTAGACAATCTAAACGAAGACAACAATCTCACTGCAATAGAATACAATAGTGATTATCAGAGACAGCCAAGCAACAAAATCATGGCCCTTGGTATGTATAGTGCTCACACTTCTACTCTCTTGTTATATCTCACAACTCCAACTCTCGTTTTCAACACCAAGAGCAGGAGATCCATCTTCTCCTTCCACTATTCCTCACATGATTCCCGCACTAATTATTACCTCCTCTCACAAGGAATGTTAGGGATCTAGCACTCTAGCAAAATAGTTTTCAGTGGAGGTCTTTCAACTTTTTGAGTTGTTGAACCATAAGGCCAAAACATGTTTTAGAGTTTAGGCACTTTCATTGGGTTTTAGAGTGCACTTTTCTATTATAGGGTTTTAGTGGTTTAGGTACTTTCATAGAGTATCCTAAGGTTTTAGGCACTTTCATAGGGTACTCTAGGGTTAAGGATTTAAGGCTAGGGTACCCTAGGATTTAGGATTTAAGGCACTTTCATAGGGCATCCTAGGGTTTTAGGCACTTTCAGTTATTAGTGAACTTTCACTAGTTTTGTAGAAAGGGTATTTTAGTAATCATGCAGCACATTTGTCCTTATGTTTGATTGCAAAAGGCGCATGTCCTTGAACTCAAAAAATGTAAATACGAGAGATTTTTGGCTAAGTCTCCCGATTATATATACAATACTATGGGAGGCATGCACGGTATTATTAATTCAACCAAAATTAAAATGGTGGGATTGTATATCCATTAGTGTTATAGGGTGTTTCGAAGCATTTTTTTTCTAAATTGTGGATTTTTTTTTATCGACCAAATAATTTTTTTATTAAAACTCGACAAAGAGTACATCGAGAAGAAATTTAAGAGAAAAGAAAACAGAAAAGGAAAAACAATTGAACATGAGTGTAAATTCTGTTCGCATGAGACGAAAAATGAGGGTTTTCCGCCACCCCCGTGAGCCCCCTTCACTCATTTTTTGGGTAATCCAAACCGTACATCTTGTAGGGCCTGTAAAATAATGTATCCATGCAAAAAATCAGCTTGTCCGTACATCGATAAGTATGTCAAAAGTTGAGTTTTTAAACGAACAAATGAGCGGCTGTGTGGACAGTTTTACTTAAAAAACAGTTGACAAATCTAGACCGTCCATTTTTTCGTCTAGAACTCAACTTTTGACATACCTATCAATGTCTGGACAAACTGATTTTTTGCATAGATACGTTATTTTAAAAGCCCTACAAAATGCACGGTTTGAATTACCCAAAAAAATACGCGAAGGAGGCCCACAGGGGTGCTGGCGGAAAACCCCCTCTGTCCGGCTCATCCAAACAGAATTTAATCTCATTGAACATAAATACAAATAAATCCAACAAGGCACATCCAACCAAGGTTGAACGAGACAAAATGCTTGAAGTGCACCCCAGAGATACTCCCATCCTTATAATTTTAAACTTCTGATCCCATCCAGATTAACCTTGATCAACTCCACTGAGTACTCCTTATTTTGGAACTTTGCTTTTGTCCATAGTGCCACCCTTGTCTTGGTCAGGTCCAGTAAAACCAAGTTGTTCCCTGTTGAGTTTGGACACTCAAAATTATACACTCGTATTGAATATTCTCAATCTTATTTAATACAGAAGTACACAAGTATACTCACATGTACACAAGACACCTCTCAAGGACACAACACTCTAATACTCACTCACTCTTGAGTGCTCTCATCACTCGCACACTTGTGCTCTCATCACTCTTACACTTGGTGCTCACCACACACTTGTGACCTCACTTGTCACTCACACTTGGTGTACTCTCCACACACACTACAAATACAAATGACCTCACCTATTCTATATTTATAAGGACTACAAGAAGTTTCTAGATAAGGAAAATTCTAGAACAATACTTCTAGAAAGAGTTCTAGAAGTTTCCGGAGAAACCTAGAAGACTATCATAATCCATAAGCTTCCGGAATATTTCGGAAGTTTCTAGCATGACCCGGAACACTCCGAAGAGTCTAAAAAGTTCTAGACGAGTCCGGAATATTATAGAGGATTCTAGACAAATCTGTAACTTTGTGGAAATATCCAAAAACTTCCAAAGAGTTGATGATGTCTCTCAACATTCCCAGTCTTCCATATTGACCACATTTTTTGTGTGTGGGTAAATCAGCTTGAAATTGAAAAGGATGCTAACCGAATATACAGCCTATAAGGGGCATACACCCCAGGAGGAAAAAAAAGAAAACAAAACAAGAGTAAATAAAATTACCTACGCCAAATGGCTACATGAGCTAAATGATATGCAATGTTTCCAATCCATCTAGTAAGAGGGAAGGAAAACAATGCCACAATGATAGTAACAAAATAGGATAACAAAATAACATGAAGGTACGGCTAAATAACCAAACTGCTCGGACTTTTGAATTTCTGTACATGAAATCCTGAGGATAATGATGAAATGATTTTGGAAAGCCAAAAGCCAACCTCACGGAACATGGACCAACCCAAATACAGCAGCTTGTACCATCTTGCTGAATTTACTTGGACCAGGTGAGAGCTGCCCCAATCTTCCCACAAATCTAGCAAACAACTAGCAGAGTACAGAACAACAGCAGCATCAGCAAGACAACTGACACAGCATCAAGACAGAACAGCAGCAACACAAAAATAGATAGCGGTAGATGACAGACAACCTAACAGCAGTAGCCAGCTAGGGACAGCCCCCTAGAAAAGCATAAACATTCCAAGGGACAACCCCCCAAGGATAGGCCAAACTAAAATAGGGTAATGAAATTACTAAAGAGAAAGTCAATTTCACAACCACCAGGCTATTCAGCACTTGAATAGGCAACACAATTGAGCTATACATAGAACTATATACTATTACTATTCTGAGCAACTACTGATCAGCATGGTATATCAAAAGAGGTCCAAACAGCAATCGGATGGACAACAGTTAAATGAATCTGCAGCAGTAACAGTAGTAGGAAACAACAGCCACAACACACTGCATTAGCAGAAAATTCAATGACACAGCAGTAGCAGAAATTCCAGCCCTTTCAAGTGCCATATCCTTGGGACACAAGCACATGCATTTTCCAATATCACCATCAAATAGCACACAATCTATATCCTAGCAATGGAATTGACAAGTAGTTACAGTAATAGCAGGTGCACAAAATGAAAACCACAATCTCATTGCACCAGGATACAACAGTCAGAAATAGAGACTGCCAATCCACAAAACAAGAACATCAGAACCAAGCTCTTGGTATGTATAGTACTCACACTTCTTCTCCCTTGTTATCTCACAACTCCCACTCTCTTTTGCAATACCAAGAGTAGGGGATCTACCTTCTCCCTCCACTTATCCTCACATGATTACCCCATTAATTATTACCTCATCTATCAAGAATTGTAGGGGATCTAGCACACATCTCACTTGGTTATCACACAATATAGTAAGCACACTCATTGGTTATGAATTACCATGTCAACCTACAAGGATTAAGATAACTACCTGAATACTTAGAAGTATTAGGAGCCCAGAGTAACTGCTTTGACATGGTGGCTAAATGATTTTGCTGCCTTGGTAGTTGAATGATGCTGCCAATAATAGCATTGCACAACTATTGCTAGCCCCTGTTGATTCATGTTTGAGCCCAGCTCTCCTGATAATGAAAATTAATAGGATCAAGGGGAAGCTATGAAGCTGAAAACCTCTTAAACCATGGCCTGCAAGTAAATCATATGTGAAATAGGGTCCTCCAAATTAAAAAAGTTTATTTAGTTCAATCATGAATGTTCCACATAGAGAGTAAATGAGAAGGTCCCTTAAAAGATAGGGACAACAACCTGCATCCAACTTCATTTGAAACTTTGTTAGCAACCACTTAAGGAGGGCAACTAAGATTCTGAAACTTTCTATAATTCCTCTCAAGCCACAATTGGTGCACATAGACTGTGAAGACAAGCTTAGCAATTGTGATTGCCAAAGATTTACCCTTTAAAGTGGATAATTTACTTACCCACTGCTGCCAAGTAGCCAATCCTACCATATGGGGGGTCTTAAGGGACAGAATTCCCCTAATCTATATAGCCATGGGGCACTCAAAGACATTTTGGAGACTAAAATGTGATTTGGCTCTCTAAGTTGGTTATATACACTGTCTTTTGTGGGCTACTTCAAACTCATGTGAAGTATATCATGCTTGAAACATTTTGGAGACGTAAGCTAAAGTATATGAAATGACATTACAGTTAAAACATTATGGAAGGTAATACTCCATTTGAAATAAATACTTGAAAAAAATATCTGCTTAGTAGGCAGCCTTTGTATTTTTAATGACTTTGACAAATCTTGCTTAGTTTTATCACTCACCCATTTTTATAAGATCAATTGAATGTTATGGTTTGTTTAGTTTTATCTCCTCCCGTTTATTTTAATAGTTAGGGCATTAGGATTCTATCCTATGCACACTTCTTCATTTCAAATTTTTATCACTTGCTGCCACGAGCCCCACCGCATGTTGCCACTACACAGTGATTGCTTATGCTGCTTCCTCTTCCATGGATCAGGGGGTTTATTTAGGTTCCCATGATCCATAGTTTTGGAGTAAATAGAGTTTTGGATTTGAAAGTGATGGCAATGGGTCCATTGGGAGTTTTAGAGTTTTCTCATGAATTTTTTTCCCCTTTTAAGGCTTAATTTGTCAAAAACAAATTTAGTATAGTCTATACAGAGAAACTATAATTTTTTTTTACTTTGCAGGTGTTGCAGAGCTGTTTCAGGGTGATTCTCCTCCACCGTTGCCTCTCTCTCTCTCTCTCTCTCTCTCACACACACACACACACACAAACTGATTCGAAATTGTGTAGTCCGTGGTTGTGCTAAAGTGCATGGTCAAAATAGTAAGAAGCAAACACTCACCATCTGTTAGAAATAGTGGAAGCAATTCCTGACTTGGTCAAAGTTGGCCTTAATGACTTAGTCATCATCTGACTCCATTGACTTCAATTAATTTCAAATACTTTAGGCGCAACATCTTCTTCGCCAAAGAAGTTTGTAAAAACGTCTGAATGAAATGCCATGTACATATGCAAATCATTTTCGCTTGGTTTAATTTTGCTGGAGTTGCTTATCATTAGTACTTGAATTACTATATCTTTTTTTTTTTTGGGTAAATCAGCTTGAAATAAAAAAAGAGGCTAACCGAATATACAGCCTACAAGGGGCATACCCCAGGAGGAAAAAAAAAGAAAACAAAACAAGAGTAAAGAAAATAGCTTACGCCAAATGGCTACATGGACTAAGTGATGCATTGTTTCCAATCCATCTAAAAAGAGGGAAGGAAAACAATGCCAAATTGGCACCAACAAAATATAAAATAACATCTAAAAGCAAACAGCAGCAGCCGCTTGAACTTCAAAACCACATACGAGTGGAGGATCAGAACAACAACGAAACAATGCATACAACACACAAAAGGACAGCAAGGCAAACAGCTTCTACTGGACTACATACAATCAGAACATCAGCAGCAGCCGTGCAGCCTGTAGGATACACCAACTTGAATTGAGGGCAGTAGTCATATCCATAACAGTCAGCAGACATGGGAACACTGCTATAACAGTCAGCTACACTCAGCAATAACAGGTTGCAACTATAACAGCTACCCCACGAGACAGCAGAGCAGCATCCTGATTCGAGCACCCATACCAGAAGTAGCAGGAAAACAGCAGCACATAACAGGCCATGACTGTACTGGGAGCTCAAGTATGCAGCAGTAGCAGAAAGCAGAACAGAAGCAGAAAGCAGAACCTGCTCGAGCAGTTCAAAAGAGTTCACGACAGTTCAAAAGCAGACTGCTCGAGCAGTTTTGAAAGCCACCAAAATGGAGAACAACCATCTTAACAGTAAGAGCCATCTTGGCTTGAATCCCCAAAGTAGGAACTACCATTAGTAGAATAGCTAGCAGATAACCAACAGACACTGGCAACTATAGCAGACACAAGCAACTATACACCATGCAGAGGACGTCCCCCTCTGCGAAAGGAGATCCCAACGACAGCCCCAGTTGGTTAGGCCTATACAATATATTGAAACTTCCAAAATTAAGCTATTGATCATCTACAAACAACTAATAATCAGCAGCAGCTGAGTCAACAGAACAGCCGCAGCAAGAAACAAAATATAACAGCAGTAGTAAGCAGTCATAACAGCAACAACACCTGTATTTTTCCTTAGCTTGATGACAACAACAGCCATAACTTCAAACAGCAGCAGCAGTAAAAAAGGATCACCATATGCTTAGTGTAGCACACATTTAGAATGATATGAGACAAAATGAGATCCCAATGCAGTAGCTAAAATCCAAAACTGATAGTAGCTAAAACCTAGGCAGCACAATGATAAAATGGCAACACATGCCCACCAAGTAAGTAAACACCTCAGATATAATCAAATAGGAAAGTTCAATACAGGTTCAAGAATGCTATCCATGGCATTATGACCTCACTTTACAACTCCCTCGAAAGACTCACAACTCCCACTCTTTTTTTCACTCAAGTGCTAGGACAAGGCTCCACCAACTCCCTCCCTAGGTCTCACAATATGCCCCCACTACGTATTACCTCCTCTCTCAAAGAAATGATGAGGCACTAGCACACACCTCACAGGGAAGCACACTATAAAAAGAGGGATCTCACAAAGTCTCCGATAAGCTCCACCAATGAATAAGATATATAACTGTTAAACTAGAAGTAATAGAAGCCTAGCCATCCATAGATGGACCACTTTGCACAGCCTGTCTTGAGTCACCATGAATAAACCAGAAAACTTTAGATTGTCAAAATCAATAAGGAAACAACTATGGCACAATCGGTAAGAGAATTATGATCCACTAATATTCCATTCATTTGCAACCCATTCTGCTCGACTTGGAGGAAGGGCTTGTAATGATAATAGTCTTGCCCTCACCATGGAGTAAATTTTGTGAGCAATTACCTCCCAAGAGGAAGATGTACCTTGAAATTTCCTCACATTCCTCTCAATCCAAATATGGTAAAGAGTGGTTGTAAATACCAGCTTTGTAACAACAGTTTGAAAAGATTTGCCTTTCATATTAGAGAGGAAAGTAACCCATTCATGCCATGATCTAGAGTGCCAAGAGGCATGAATTTTGGAGAGCATGGTGCACCACACCTGCTGTGAGAAGATACAATTAAAGAAAAGTGGTCATGACTCTCACTTTCATGACAAAAGCTACATTGAGGGGAGAGGTTCATGCCAAACATCACAAGTCTATCAGCAGTGGATAGCCTATTCTGAATAGCCAGCCATGTGATAAAGCTGCACTTTGGAATATGGGCTTGAAACCACACCAATTTGTGCCACACAACTATTGGAAAGGGTGTTCTCAATTTATCCCAAAGGGAGGCAACTGAGAACTGACCATTAGGAGTGAGAGTCCATCTAATGCGATCTGCTTCCTCCAATCTGGATGGGATAAGAGGAGGCAAGGTTCATCTTATCTCATTAAGCTCAATGGTTTGGGTGATGGGAAAAGTCCAGCTTGAGTTTTGGAAGATGTGGGACACAATAGCATCCTTAGGAATGACAGAATCAAGGGCAATTCTGGGGCCAAATTTAGCAATTAAAGGCCCATGTGGACGCCAATTATTATACCACAATGAAGTGGAATGGCCATCACCGAGTACAGTAAGAAAATAGGGTAGCACCAAATGTCTAAGGTTCAATAATTTCCTCCATAACCAAGTGCAATCCCCAGGAATTTTAAGCTTCCAAAAATTCATCCCTTTTAGTAAGTATGATTTGACCCATTGACACCACATAGACTACTCCCCCCCAGAAATCAGGAACCAGATGTGCTTGGCAATGGCAGCTTTGTTCCAAACTTGTAAGGATTTGAAACCAAGACCCCCCTCCTCCTTAGGACAGCACAAATGCTCCCAAGAGACCTTAGCACCAGTTCTCTTAAGATCAGGACCAGACCAAAGAAAAGCTCTAAGTATAGACTCAACCTCTTTAATCACCTTTTTGGGGATGATAGATAAAGAGGACCAATATGTTTGCATGGAGAAAAGTATATTTTTAATCAACTGAACTCTGCCTGAATACGTTAAATCTCTATTTTTCCAAGACTTTGTTTTAGCAGTAATGCTATCTACAAGTCGTTGGCAATCAGAGGCAATTACTATATCTTAGTTCAGGCACGAGCATATTTGCTTATGCCATATACATATGCAAATTTTTTGGGGATTGTTTTATAAGTTCTTTGATAGAATTTGAAACTGGGAGTTCGACAATCTATTGTATGATTTTTTTTATTTGTGTGTTCTTTGATGTAATATGAAATTGTGCACTTGGAAGTTTGTTGCATATTGGATACCCTTTCTGTGTGTTCTTTGCTGAAATTGAACTAAATCTATTCATACCTCGGCTTTTATTTTATTTTACTACACCTATCAAGCGCTTTCAATTAGGAGTCCTGTGCAGATTTTATTGGGGGAGGGGGATGTCAAGTTTCATGATTGTACATAACTTCGCTATCATAACTTAATTGCTTGATTACGCAAAGTCTCCTTTGCATAAGCTCATTGTGTATGTCAATGGTAGCACACAGTTGTCCGAAAAGATCCAAAGCTCAAGCTTGCCAAAGAAAAAGAATATAATAGTAGTAACTGAGAGTTTTTGTTCTAAGACCTAATGGAATTAGCGTTGCTTTTGTAAATGTTCTCCCCGTCTACTTGCCTTAGGGAATTGGCTTTGGTTTATGTTTTCCATTTTGGGTTGGTCAGTGGATTTTTTCTTCCATTGAATTAGATGTAGAGGATTTGTTTCTTCTTTGAAAGTAGAGGAAGGGACGTGCATTTTATGCCCGTCTATGTCACGCCCTCGATTTTCAACATAAATAAATAATCCATTTCAATAAATGATCCTCGCATAATATAGGCAATACCCGAAAGAGGATTCCCATATGATCATTTACAAACCAAGTCCCCAAGTTTTAAAGGTTTACAACATTGGCGCTACGGCCCAAATTCCATAATTTAGTTGAAGACAATAAATTTTGAGATTTCATAATATCTGAAGTTAAAAGAGTTCAACAAATTTACAATTTCATCTCTTCAAGAGATCGTACAAAGATGATAGAATCACTTCTCTGGGCGGCTTTTAAAAGAGATGAGGTCAGGCATGCACACCATGCACTCCGCGTCAAGGTCCTTGAGATATACCTGAAAATGATAGGTTGAGCTACACTAGCCTAGTAGAGAATTCTATACTCAAGCTATATGTAAATGAGAAGATGTGAACATAAAGAAATGAGGTCCAAGATGACAAAGGGAAATGCAATGGACACCAACTTCATGCCGGATACTCAAGACTCAATGAGTACTCCACTATCGCTAATCAAACTATAAATCGTCTTTTGTATTTCATTTTTTTTTTATCCACGATTCCATTTCGCACATTTTTGTATTCAAAACTTATATTCCGGGTCTTGAGAACCCCGTATGTTTCCCAGGGATCTCCAACATGAGTCCAAGTAGCTCATTCTCCATTAACACATCAAATAGTGAACTTAAGAAAACTTTCCGGGTCTTAGGGCCCCATATACCCACAATACATTCCGGGTACTCGTGACCCCGTACATCCATTTCACATTCCGGGTCTTAGGGCCCCATACACCCACAATACGTTCCGGGTACTCGTGACCCCATACATCCTACGCATTTCCATGACTCTAATTTCAAGAATGTAGATAAGAGAGAGATATTGATATTAAGTAGGTGATTCACATTTCGACTTGTATTTCCGTTTTGTTCCCAAAATCATTATCTCGATTCACTCCACGTACTACATTGTGTCAATTTTCAAGTCGTCACATTGTACATTGACAAATACTTTAAATCCACGTTATTACTCTAAGTCTATCACGACGCCCAACGTCACATACCGAACCCACAACGACTCCACGACACACCACCGGCTAGGAAGATCAATAAGATGAAGCACGAGGATACGGGTTACCCCATTCTCATCCAGACCGCTAGGAAAATCCCCATCCACCAACTACGCACCCCACGATATACTTTAAAGCCCACAATATCCCATAACGATCCCATAGTACAATTTTCAATCCACCAATCATTGCGTCATGTTATAGCACTTAACAAGTTTGTATCGGTCATTGAGACATGCCACACCAATCTACCTCAATCAACTAAAAGCGTAAATAAAGCACGAGTACCTTAATCTTTTAATTCTACCCTTTTCCAAGTTGTGACGAGAGCCTAAGGAGATCGATTGGTTAATGAATCTTTCGAGGTACGAACAATCTAGTTTAGAAGTGATTCAAAGGTGTTTAGAGAGTGCTAGAAGTGATCGGGGTTCAAACGAGCATGAGAAGAGCATAACGTGTCAAAACTGTCCAGAAAACAAGGGGGTATCGATACCCCAAAATGAGGTATTGATACCTGGACGGTTGCTGTCCAGAAAAGGCTGGGGTATCCATACCCCAGAATTTTCAGCGAATTTTTAGACTTCGAAAGGCAAAACCCCAACAACAACAATGAATCAAGGCATGTTCTAAGCACACAATCAACTTATAAACACATAGAGAGAGTAAGAAATCCCTACCTCGAAGTGTATACACAAAGATCCAACCCGAACAAGCGAGCCCTAGCTCTTGACTTTGAAATCCTCCATGAACACTTCTCTCCAAGCCCAAACCAATGAACCATGAGCTTGAAATCACGTCTAGAGGGTGGAATGGAGGTTGATTGCCATGGGTTTTAAGCTTTGAAGGTGGGTTTTGGTGTGAGAGGGTGAGAGAGAGAGAGGGAGAGAGCTGGCTAGAAAGAGAGAAATGAGGAAGATTTTTGATCTCCTACAACATTCACACACCCCTTATATACTAGCACTCAAACCAATTGCACTCACACTCACACTCCCTCAATTAATAATCCTATCATTTAAGCCCCAAATCAAATAAACATTTACCTTTAGGCTATGGCCGACGGTACAATCTCGTTAGCAGATGGGTTGGGCCTTCAAGCCCTAGATCGCCATAAACAGCGGTCTCATTTCACAGCTAAGCCTCAAATCATCTCAACCTCCCCGAAACCTGAGAACTCATCTCAACTCGACCTTGGAGCAGACGGTTCAATCACCATGTTGGAAGGGCCCGCGGATCCTGCTCCTATTCTCGGTCCTCAAGTAAATTCTATTACCATTCAGTCTTTTCCTTCCAAGACCCTTCACAAACCCTTCGATCTTTGCCCAGGTGCTCTTTCTCTAGATTCATCTCCTTCAGGCGACTACAATATTGGATCGTCTCTCAGAAATGCGATCAATCTTCTTGACGATAACACCAGGTTCGAGCGCCAGCAAGGAAAAGTATAACTTCTGAACCCTAATCCTCAGATTTTTTACAATGCTAGAGGTAACCCCTATGTGGAAGGTGATCCCAATCTTGGTTATAGTATGGAGGATGTTCAGCCTCGTCGTCCTCAATCAGAGTCGGGTCCTTCTCATAGTTCTCCGGCTCATAAAACGGTTACTAACCTTCCTCATTCTCAACCTAAATACAACACTGTACCTAATCAGAATCTCTGAAATCCTTCTCTTTCAACCCATACTCATCAAATCAATCCTAAGCTGAATAATGGTCAGAATAAACCTAAACTGAGGAATTGGGCCTCTCTCCTTCAGTCTCAGAGTCCTTCTCTGGATATGAAGCTCGATTATTGTAGACACCCCAATCCGGACCTCGAAGGTTCTTTGGACGCCCCGATGATGAAACAAAGGAAACAACACCTTTGCGAGCTTGAATAAAGGATTCCCTTAGCCCAACAAACCAAATAGCCCAAAAGACCAAGAGCCCAATAGTCCAAAAGCTCAGATGGCCCAAAAGCCCTGGACTGGACTTGGAATACCGCGCGGAATACACCTGCACCGTGCGGTGTAACAAATCTTGTTACACCGAGCGACACTACAAGTTTAGCTGCATGGCATTTCAGGTAAAGTTCTGACTGGCTCAGAAAGCTGTCGGCCACGCCTATTTGAGCCACAACTGCAAAATGGCTCAGCCGAAAATACACTTCTGGCCCGCCCAGAAAATACCTCCACTATTTGAAATTCAAAATCCTTGGCTCTTGCCTATAAATACACCCCTCCACTCAAGAGAAAAGGGCCCCCTAACTTTCTTTCTCTCTCATCATGCTTTCATATCCATTCCATACTCCCAAGTCTTGAGAAGGTGCTCCAAAAAACATTCTCAAGGCCTTTCTTTGTTCAAAATACCCTATTTTCCTCTTCTCCATTGAAGTTAGTCTCCCACTAACTTTGAGGTTTCAACTACCCAATGTACCATCTATTACACACATCCACACCCTTCTTTTCCATTTGATCTTACCCCCCTTACATCCTTTCATCTTCCGACTTCGCCAATCATCATCCATCCTCGATCAAGCTCGAAACCAAAGGTAAAAATTAAGTTTCGCGAGTTGTCATTGATTAGATTGGGGTTTTGCTCTGGTTGAAAGGGGCTGCTTGGCGAGTTGTCATTGATTAGATTGGGGTTTTGCTCTGGTTGAAAGGGGCTGCTTGGCGAGTTGTCATTGATTAGATTGGGGTTTGCTCTGATTGAAAAGGGCAGCTTGGTCTCACCTGCGGTTTGAGTAGCCTTTTCGGTGGTTATGCACTGATTTTGGTTCTTGAGCTATTCCGCTTCTTGTTTTAGCGAGCCTAGGGGATTAGGTTGAGGGTGTAGTAGTCTGGATGGAATGGGTGTGGTGTGCAGGGTGCTTGGGAGGGTAACCTTGTCGGATGCCATCATCTCCAGTTCGAGCCTCTTCTCGGTGCCTTTCCCTCTGTAGTAGTTGTTCTTTAGAAGTGGGTATTATGCTTGTTTTCTGGGTTTGGTTATTAGTGTCTTGGTTTGCTTATCCCATCTCTGGAGTCTGTGGTCGTTGGTAGTTGGCTGAGAGTGGTTTGTTTTGGCGAGCCTTAGGCTTGGATGAGGGAGTATTAGGCCGGATGGAATGGGCATGGTGTGCAAGGTGGGGCCCCCTGTCGGATGCCGTCATCTCTGGTTTGAGACTCTTCTTGTTGCTGAATTGCTTTGTTGCTGCTAGTCCTCTGTGATGGTTATCATTTGGTCGTTTCTGACCGCGACTATTGATTTTATTTCCTAGCCTGGCGGGATGTGCCAGACATTAGTTCGCTTTCATGTTTTTATTGCTTGTATCACTACTTATCATACCCCGTTGTACTATCCTTCCGCTTAGATGGATAGTGCAACGGGGTTATGATCTCTACACACATGCCATTTTTGTTATTTTTCTTACTCTCCGTGCGGGTTGTGCATGGGTTATCGCACTTTTTTCAATCTTCATTTTTTTTCCTTTTCTTTCCTCCTGGGGTATGCCCCTTGTAGGCTGTACATTCGGTTAACCTTTTTTTAATTTCAAGCTAATTTACCCCAAAAAAAAAGGTGATGTCCTTGCCCTGAGGGGGGCTTTTCTACTGTCTGGCCCAACCCCTTTTGGGTTAAGCCTTGACTTAAAACCATTTTCAGAAAATAAAACAACTGTCCTGGACAGACCATGCCGCGCGGCGTTATGAAGCGTCCCGCGGTGTAGTAAGTTTGCACGCGCGTTGTTTCATTTATTTGCAGTTTTCTTATTCAGGTTGTTTGGATCGTGGTTACCCTTCGTAGGACCCGCTTTTATTGTTACAGTGTCTGTCATTAGCATTTCTAAATCAAGACCATATCTACAAGCCGTGTTTCACCCTTTTAGTAAAGTTTTCTTGATCATCCCAAACTGTCAAGCGCATCAAAAGCTATTTTTGTAGCCACGGCTTAGAGAAATGGTACTTTGTGAGACGATCTGGCTATTGTACACTTTCTGAGTTTTTCCAGGAATGGCGCACGTTGAAAACAATACGCCGGGCGATGTTTTAAATACTGATGACAGTCTGATAATAAAACTGGTACCACGCACGGCATACTGAAAGGCCGCGCGCAGCATTACAGTATGCCGCCTGACCGGAGACCACGTTCCAAACAGTTTGTTAAGCAGTTCTGTCTTTCTGTTTGCATCATCCTTATCATTCCTGTACATATGACACCACTTACACGTCAACATGATATATTCCCCATGTCCATTCCCCGTTGCTTGTTCTATTAAAGAGCTTGATTTTCCGAAAGATATTCAAACTTCCCCTTTTAAAAATGCCTAGTAGAGACCGGTCCTACCGGGCGAGTGGGGTGCTTTTTTAAGAAAAACCTTCCCCATTCGTAATGTGGCTCCTGAATCCAAAGTCTCGACTTTTTCGCTTGACCAAAAGCCTTTTCCAAACGAGTTCTCAGTTTCTTGGATCATCCATCTCAAAAATCCGGGTGGCGACTCTTCGAGCGCACTTCGGGCGCGGGAGCCCACAATTATTTTCCTGATCTTCAGAGAGGAAAGGAAGCTATGGTTGAAATAGACAAAGAATTGACTGAAATAGGCAAATGGAATCGATACTTGGTAGGTCATTTTCTGGATGGTAAGATGGCTTATCCATTGCTTGTTTCCACTGCTCGGAACTAATGGAAGGATCTTTTTTTGGCTGTCAAACCTAATGTAGCAGGTTTTTATCTTTTTGAATTCAAGGATGAACAGGCTAAGATGACAGTACTTGAAAGAGGTCCTTACTTCTTCTCTCAGAAATATCTTGTTCTAAAGGATTGGCACAGGATGATGAAGCTTGCTCAGGAGCAGCCTATCAAAATACCGGCATGGGTTAAATTTCACGATATACCCTTTGAACTGTGGAATCAAGAGTGCTTAAGTCGAGTGGCTAGCACAATTGGGAGACCTTTACATGTTGACCAGGCCACTCCTAAGACTGCCAAGCAACCTAGACTTCTCCATACTAAGTCCACAAGAGCTAGGATCTGCATAGAAATTAGTGCTGAACAGGATCTCCCTGATGAGGTCACAGTGTTGGTGGAAGGAGAATCAGTTATTGTTCCTATTGAATACCAGGTCCTCCCTCCCATTTGTAAGCAATGTCATGTGTTTGGCCATTCCACTGAGCTATGTGCTAAGAAAGCATTCAACTCTTCCTCCCATTCCTCATCTGCCATCCTGGTTGATTCTCAAACAAGTAATGGTAAGCAAACAACTGATTTGGAACAAGCTACAAGAGATCCTATTCTGCAGCAAGGGGATTCCTCTAATAGCAGTCCTCCTATGCTTCAGAAACAGCAAACTACCAAATCTGTTGACCCCGTGAGTGAGTCCGAATCTGAAGAGGAATTGCTGGAAGTTCTGGAAGGTGTGGTCAGAAGCTCCCATGAGGTTTCACAGCCACAGCTTAAATTGGAAGTCATGGATAGCAGAACAGACTCATCCCCCTCAGCTATTCCAAGGGATACAAGTGTGGCAGAACTGAATCAAACACTCTCTCTAAACCACCTGATCCTCAAGAATCAGAGGTCCGGGATAAAGCTCCAAAAAAGGATCTCAAGGGGAACTTTCAGAAGGTTCTCTCCAGATCAGCTCAAAGAAGGATGAAGAAACTTGCAAGGGAGCAGTCTCTAAGCTCCCTATCTAGGGGACTGAATTAACTCATTCGTATCCTTTTTGTCAGGGCAGTATTCTTAATACTTCCAACTTCTGCTGTTTTCATACTTAGTTCTGCTTGATTATGTGTTTTATGTCTTTGCATCTTCTTAATATCGGTTTTTGGAATATTCGGGGTCTTAATGACCCAATCAAGCAAAAAGAGGTCAAATATTTTGTGAATAATAACAATATTTCCCTTTTGCGCTTATTGGAACATAAAATAAGGGAAGACAAGGCTGCTAGAATTTTGAAATTTATCTGCCCTCATTGGAGTTTTTTGAACAACTACCTCCAGGCTCCCCTTGGTAGAATTTTGGTGTGTTGGGATCCTAGTATTCTAACTATACAGGTTTTGGAGCAGTCTAACTAGTTTATTCATTGTGAAGTGCACTCTAAATGTGGGGGTGCCCCTTTTTTGGCCACTTTTGTGTATGGGGCTAGCAACTATTTGAACTGACAAGCCTTGTGGTCTAGTCTGCATCATTTGAACTCTGCCTTCCCTTGGATAGTTTTGGGGGATTTTAATGCCATTAGGATTCCAAGCGAGAAACATGGGGGCACTTCGCTCTGGCCTCCTCATATGAATGAGTTTAATCAATGTCTCTATTCCATTGAGTTGGATGATCTTAGGTATTCTGGCTGTTTTCTCACTTGGGCACAAGACCCATCTCATTTTGTCAGTTCAAAGTTGGATAGAGTCCTTGTTAATGAACATTGGATGAAGGGCAAATTTTCGTAGTAGTCCTTGTAGTTTTACGGTTGTCTCACTTTCGTCCCTCTAGTTTCAAAGTGCTCCAATTTCGTCCCTGTAGTTTGTTTTACGTTCCAAATTGGTAAAATCGTTAACACCGTTAACGAAACTAAAGGAAAAATATGATTAAAAAATTAAGTGCTCCAATTTTCAATCTGGTTGAACCAGTGCGAAGATTTTATTTTTTTGATCATTTTATCCTAAATGGTCGTAATGAGTTTTTGGCTCTAAGGCCTTCCAACGAGCACCCGAAGACTCCTTATTTAGTTTTAGGGCACTCTTAGAGTGCTCATTGAAAGGCCTTATAGCCAAAAATCCATTATAATCATTTAAGATAAAATGATCAGAAAAATAAGATATTCGCACCGGTTCAAACAGATTAAAATTGGAACACTTAATTTTTTAACTATATTTTTTAATATATAAACGGTGTAAAAAAAATAAGTGTTCCAATTTTCAATACGTTTGAACCGGTGCGAATATCTTATTTTTCTGATCATTTTATGTTAAATGGTCTTAATGGATTTTTGGCTCTAAGGCCTTTCAATAAGCACCCTAAGAGAGCCCTGAAACTAAATAAGGAGTCTTTGTAGACACTCCAATTTGGCCTAACGATTATTTCAAGTCCCACCTTGGGACAATCCCGATGATGAAATGGATACAGTGATTGCTGATTGCTTCCTTGAGAACCTTAGGACTTTCGGTAAGAACTTTGAGCCACTTAGAGGACCCAATTCAAAGTCATACAGCCTTTCAGACAGAAATACAGAAGGCTAGGAGAATCCATCTGTCGGCCGTGACATCGATCTCAAGGCCCTAACATCATTTCCTCACCCGAGCAACCTGTTGCTAGCAAAATCTCCCTGAGAGATCAATCCCTCGGCCGCAAGATCTATCTTTCGGCCGAGACATCCATTCCTCGGCCGTGATATCCTTTACTCGGCCGCCAGATCGATCTTTTCCCAGACTCTGGAACGTGTTCTGTCAGACGTTTGATCCGATTACACTACCTTTCCGATGCGTTCGGGCTACGCTCAGAGATTACGACGTAGAGTTAGAGATGCATTGCAATTGCAATTGCCATCTCGTGATTTGATTGGCCGGAGTGAGTCACCAATTGCCTATATAAAGGGCCTTTGGACTCCGAAAATAAACACGAAATTATCAGAGTATACACTCTCTCAAGCCTCGAAACTCTGCACAAATACTCCCTCAATCCCACTCTTCAAAAGCCCTAACCTCCCGAAGGCAGCCGTCAATCCGGCGATCAAACCCCGAAGTTCAAACCCTAACCCTAGGGTTTTCAATCAAGCAATCAGTCAATCACACCCAATCCAAAGCAATCAAGCAACTGAGGGATCAAGGTGGTGAGGCCCAACGGCCTCTGGTTTGTTTTATTTATCGTTCTTACACTTAAATCATAACTTTCTGATCATCTGTTAAACGTATATTCTGGTGTGAGGAAGAACACCGACCGGGGCTTCGATCCCTCGGCCGGTACATCAAACCAGGAGGATTCCTCGGCCGTGACATCTATTCACCGGCCGCGGGATCCATCTCCCTGGGACAGTTTTGTTGTTTTCTCTGCTTTCTGAATGCATGCTTATTTATCGCACTGGCTCACTTTGCTTACTGTTTAAAGGAATAAATAAACAGACTATGTGTTGGAATTAAACAAAGCATCTACACGTCTTATGTTGAATGATTATAGGCCAGTCTCACGACTGGGCAAAGAGGGGTGCCTAACACCTTCCCCTTATTGTACTTTTGGCTCCCGTATCCAGAATCTCTATCTATTTTCCCAGTTTTAATAAACTGGGTGGCGACTCTGTTTTGATGATAACCGCTATCATGTGGCGATGTTCCTAGCCATGGGAATATCCATGATTTTGGTTTATGAAGCAAGCAACCAATTGAGCAAACAAATGTGATCAATCTGTATGGCGATGCCCCGTTTGGGAGGTGTCTACAGTTTTTGGTGACTCTGCTGGAGAATATGAGAGCCATAACCAAAAAGTTCAATATAAGACTAATACATGCCTTGTCTAATTCATTTAACATATGCATCGAGCGGGCAACCCGTTGAGTTCGCCTGATATCCCGGCATGACACGGGCTATGTTGGGGGTTCCAGCAAACTCCACAGTCACTCGTACCTAGTGGTATATCAAAAAGGGAATCACCCAATTGCCACCTATGATGGGCTGGTGAAAGGATTGGTGCCCTTTGACAACGGAGCACCTTGAGACTACCAAAACCTTGCATGTTTTAGAAAGCCATAGAACTTATCAAACTAAGACAGGAACCTACAGGCTAGGAACCTACTTGCATTCTACTTCCAAGTTCTTCCTCACACCCATTGTATATGTGTATGTTGTAAAGTTTCTCTTTTGCAGGTTAAACCTTAGGAATCTCTCTAAGTCAAATAAACAGTAGGTAAGATTAATCAATCTAACTAAAGCAAAAATCTTTTCAGGAAAAATGACTGCATCACTGTTCATGTCTGATTCGCACTTTCAAGTTGTCACCAAGCTGTCTGGTCCGCTCCACTTTGCTGTTGAAGACTTCAACCCCTCCGAATACATCAATCCAGTAAATCAACCAAAGCCTATGGTGGCTATCATTGAGGACCCATGTCATGTTCGCTGGAACGGTTTGTGAGGAAGAAATAGAAGACCTGATCGAAGAAGAAGGGCTTCGCAGGGTTCCAATCTATTTTTATAACCCCTATGCACCTACCGACGACTATTGGCCAATAGACGAGGTCAACAACCTCGAAACTGAAGAGGCAAAGGAAGAAGAGTCTGTCGACAATGACCCACTAGACGAAATATCACTAAACCTACTCTTTGATGAGGGGGTCACCAACAATGAAATAAAGGTGATCCACCCCATCACAGATAGCTTTGGTAATTGGTGGGGCTTTGTTGGCACACGACGAGTCGACAACAGCGACGAAGCAGAGATTGAAGCTCAATTGGAAGAAATAACAGCGATTGCAAATCAAATGGCCCTCCAAGACTTGCAGGGTGACAATGATGAAAGTGCGAATCAAGGTGACGGTGAAGTGCTGGTGATCAACCTTGGTGATGAAAAAGACTGCTCTGAACTGATTGTGGATGCAGAAAAAGGGGCTTACCCTAACTGGACCGTGGAACACACTCTGAAATACAAAATGAAAAGCGCTAATTCTGATCTTAGTTCTGATTCCGATTCCGACTCCGAGTCGACTCAGTCCGAGTCAAGCTTTTCATCTATTGAAACTACTAAGTCTAGTGAAGAAAACCTGGTCAAAGTACCAAGGCATAACATTTACTTTGAGTTCGACTCTGAAATGTCTTTTGATAAACTTAGCAATGAGAAGGAAGATTTAGAGTATTTTACTTTGCCTATGATCAATTGTGTGGATTCCGACAAACCAAACTTTGAGGAAGAAATTCCAAAAGAAATTCTAGAATTCATCGAGAGAGAAGAAGAAAGGCACGCTAAACCTTTTTCTGAGGAAATAATCACAGCAAACATAGGCTCTGAAAACGAGCCCAAAATGGTTAAAATTGGTGCCGCACTATCCCCTCAAGAAAGTGAAAAACTAATCCTTTTGCTAAAAGAATACAAAGATGTTTTTGCCTGGTCTTACGAGGACATGCCTGGAATAGACCCTGAAATTGTTCAGCATAAAATTCCCCTTCATCCTGATGCAAAACCAGTTAAACAAAAACTGAGACGTATGCGCCCTGATTGGGTCCTAAAGATAAAAGAAGAAGTCACTAAACAAATCAAAGCCGGTTTTCTCATAGTCACCGAATATCCACAATGGGTAGCTAACATCGTTCCTGTACCAAAGAAAACTGGAGGAATCAGGGTCTGTGTAGATTTTCGAGATCTCAACAAAGCCAGTCCAAAGGATGACTTCCCATTACCTCACATAGACGAGCTAGTAGATAACACCGCAGGCCATGCATTGCTATCTTTCATGGACGGATTTTCTGGGTACAATCAAATCCTATGTCTCCTGAGGATAGAGAGAAAACCACATTCACTACGCCTTGGGGAACTTACTGCTACCGAGTAATGCCGTTTGGATTGAAGAATGCTGGAGCCACTTACCAGAGGATGGCAACAACACTTCTGCACGACATGATGCACAAAGAGGTCGAGGTGTATGTCGACGATATGATAGTCAAATCAAAGGAAAGGGAAGGACACCATGGAGCACTCCAAAAGTTCTTTGAGAGGATTAGGAATTACAAACTACGTCTTAACCCTCAAAAATGCACTTTTGGGGTAACAGCTGGAAAGATGTTGGGATTCCTCATCACTCAAAGAGGAATCGAGGTAGACCCTTCCAAGATACAGGCTATCATGGAGATATCACTGCCTAGGACGGAGAAGGAAGTAAGGAGTTTCTTGGGGAAGGTACAGTTCATCAGCAGGTTCATTTCCAAGCTCACAACCACCTGTGAACCTCTTTTCAAGCTACTGAAGAAAGGTACTGATTTTGAATGGAGCCAAGACTGTCAGCAAGCATTCGAGGCAATCAAAGAATATCTTCAGAATCCACCTGTACTGTCGCCGCCCATCCATGGGATGCATGCTAGCGCAAGAAAACGACGCCAAAGTAGAGTGCGCCATATACTACCTCAGCAAAAAAATGATGGATTATGAGACAAGGTACACTCCCCTCGAGAAAACCTGTTTGGGCTAGTATGGGCCACAAAGAAACTGAGGCACTACCTGTTAGCACATCCGGTGGTGCTGGTCTCTCGTTTAGACCCAATCAAGTATCTTTTCGAAAAGCCAGCACTTATCGGAAAGCTAGCTAGGTGGTTATTGCTGCTAGCAGAATTCGACCTCAGATACATGACAAGGAAATCAGTGAAGGGAAGAGCTGTGGCAGAATTCTTGGCAGATCACCCTGTGACAGAGGCCGAGGCAGAGGACTTCATGTTCCCCGACGAGGACATCTTATGTCTTTTAGACGACACTTGGCAACTTTACTTTGATGGAGCATCAAACCGATGTGGATATGGCATAGGGGTATTGCTAGTTTCCCCAAACGACTCCCACATCCCTTTGTCATATAAACTGAGGTTTGAGGTCACTAACAACCAAGCTGAATACGAGGCTTGTATTGCTGGAATGGAGGCAGCCCTGGAGTTAGGGGCAAAAAGGGTAGAAGTCACTGGGGATTCAAACCTGGTGGTATCTCAAGCCAGAGGAGACTGGAAGGTCAAGGAAGATACACTAAAGCTATATCACTTTGTGCTGGAAGATCTAATTCCACAATTCGATTCCGTTATCTTCACACACACTCCTCGAGTGAGCAATAGATTTGCAGATGCACTGGCAACATTAGCCTCTATGGTCGAAATACCCCTGGGATTCACAATGCGGCCTCTCATGATCGAGCAAAAGGTTAAACCAGCATGTGAATGTACCTTTACCGAGGAAGGTGAAGACGATGGCAAGCCATGGTACGAAGACGTGAAGGAATTCCTAGAAAAAGGAGAATACCCACCCGAGGCCACCTCAAAAGACAAACCAGCTCTGCGGAAGTTTGCTGCCCGATTTATAATATGTGGAGGAGCATTGTATCGAATGGCACACTTGGGTCCAAGCCAACTTTGCGTCACAACGGAGGACAGTCACAAGGTAATGGAGGAAATACACGAAGGAATTTGTGGGCCACACATGAATGGGGCAACGATGGCAAAGAAGATCCTACATCAGGGATATTACTGGACTACAATGGAAGCCGACTGCGCTGATTATGTCCGTCGATGTTACAAATGCCAAACTCACGCTGATCGCATGCGTATTCCCCCTACGGAATTGTATAGCATGACATCCCCTTGGCCATTCTCCACTTGGGGGATAGACGTCATTGGAAGCATAAATCCAAAGGGAAAATACAAACATCAGTTCATTTTGGTGGCCATTGACTACTTCACCAAGTGGGTAGAAGCAGCTTCTTATGCTACTCTCAAAGCCACTCATGTGGCCAAATTTATTCGCACTAATATCATCTATCGATATGGTGTACCTTACGAGCTCGTCTGTGACAATGGATCGCACTTCAAGGGGGCGACAAAGAAGCTTTTTGCCGAATTTGGGATACAGAATTATCGGTCATCTACTTACCGACCTCAAACCAATGGAGCAGTTGAGGCTGCAAACAAGAATATCAAGAGGATTCTGCAGAAGACTACCGACACTTACACAGACTGGCCAGAAATGCTACCTCTGGCACTATGGGGTTATCGAACAACTGAAAGGACTTCAACTGGGGCCACTCCCTACTCTCTGGTTTATGGAATGGAAGCTGTCTTGCCCATCGAACTGGAATTACCTTCGTTAAGGGTTCTAGCTGAGACTGGAATGATCGAAGAAGACTGGGTTCAAAATCGCCATGACGAGTTGGTACTACTGGACGAAAGGAGGCTGAGAGCCTTATACCATGTACAAGGGTATCAACGCCGCATTGCACGAGCATTCAACAAAAAGGTGAAACCTAGGGACATCAAGGTAGGAGACATGGTGCTCAAAGCCATTCGTCGCCACGTCTCAGACCCAAGGGGCAAGTTTAGACCAAACTGGGGAGGCCCCTACCTTATCAAACGCATACTTTCTGGAGGAGCAGCATACATTGCAGACTTGGATGGAATGGAATTCGCAACGCCAGTCAACATTGACAAGCTAAGGAAGTATTACCCATGAGAGATGCTCGTTGGACCGAAAACCACAAGGGTGGGAGGATCCAAGCAAAAATTAGAGCAGCCTGCTAGGTCGAAAACCCGCAAGGGCGGCTTAGGCAAAAACTAAGGCATAAATAAAACGCTCGCTAGACCGAAAACCCGCAAGGGCGGTTTTAGGCAAAATTTAGAGCACAAAAGGAGAGGAAAATACTCGAGTGGACCCTAACTAAAAACAAAACAAATCCCCTTTGTTGGAACTACGTTTATGGCCTGATTCCCTCTACGGGATACGTAGGCAATCTCTATTTGAGATCCGGCCACTGCTATCATCATCACTTCCAAAATTTCTAGGTCTATCCTAAAGCATGTTCGCTATCAAATCATGGCAACAACATCTTCAAATAAAACGACCAAATGTTTTATTATTTCCAAAGAAAAAAGGAAAAAGCGAACCTAAACAATTCTTAATCCATGAAAGCTAGAATCAAACAAACATCTTTTGAAAAACATAAGCAAAGCGTCAATCTCTAGGTCTTCCTTCTCTTTGCACTACTATCCTCCAAAAGGTTTTTCTTCAACCAGCGTTTGTAAGAACCCGATAGCTTGACAACAAAATTCTCAGCAACCTCCTGCATCACTCTATTTGGCCAAAGACGCAGCATGTTGCGGCGGAAGTTGGCATCATGGATCTTAGAGACAGTGTACTCAGGGTCACCCAGGATTGCGGTTTGTTCAGCCCCAAACTGCCTTTGAAAGCGAGCAGGAAAGTAGAAAATGACTCGAGCAATACCAATCACTGCTACACCAAAATGGTTCATGGTACTCACAGTCATACTCTCTATACCATACCAGGGGCAAACCCATTGAATCCAATCACCCCTGCAAGTCCTCATCCATGCTTCCCAAGCAGCCTCAGTTGGGAATTGCTTAATCATGTGACGCTCCGTGCATTGGTCTGGATTATAAGGAAGTTGCTCCGGCGCATCCCACACCTTTAGCTTCTCAAACAACCACACCTAGAGAACAAGGGAAAATTGTGAGTTGAGAGAACACGTGAGTCAAAACAAAAGAGTGATGAGTGAAAAGATAAATTTGACAAATAAACAAATAAAAGAGCGAACCTGCAATAGCAAGGGACTGCCTGAGAACTGAGCTGTAGGACTACCCTTCATCACATCTAGACCTATCAAGGTCTCTGCCAATACTAAGCCAGCGAAACCCACACGGTTTCCAATTTGTTGAGCAAGGTTAAGCAACACAGGATCAGCGTGGCCAGAGGAAGGGCCAAGCAAATAATAGGAAGGAGACAAATGCACAACGCATGAAAACACGACTTCTGTAGAGAAACTTGGCGATGAGCCTCAGCTGTACCAAAACGCTGAATAAGTTGCAGAATCTCCAGCCTTCCTTTCACTAGGAAGAATTTAACTTCATGTTTCTGAACTTGGAGTAAATCCTTCAGGAGATCACCTCGGTTGAACAAAGGATTAGGGACAACAAAACCCTCTCTGTCTGAATGACCCATGATGGCCGCAAACTCCTCGATAGTAGGACACAACTCCTCTTTCCTAAATCGAAAGATGTGAAAATTAGGGTCCCACAAACTAGCGGCTGCCCTAAGGAAGGCAAAATTCACAGGAATTTGACGAAGGGAAAAGAGGAAGTCCATGCCAAAGGACTTAAAGTGTAAACGGTCGAGGCCGTTGAAGGAAATCAACCACTGATCAAGGATTGGTTGTGCCATATGTAAGGAATTGCTACTAACGATGCTATCGGGTTCGTAGAACGCGTATTTATAAGAACTAAGTCGAGTCCTAGTCCGAATCGGAATCGGATTCTTAATCCTCAGAATTTCAATCGGTCTCTCGACCGATACTTCGATACGACGGCCGTAGGATCTATCCATCGGCCCGTGAAAATCAGGGTTGACCGCAAGTCAAACCCAGGCAGACAAAACGATCCTTCGGCCGCCAGATCGAAGCCTCGGCCGTGTAATCACTAAATCGGCCGCCAGAACGGCTATTTTACAGACTGTTCCCACGGTTCAGTTCGTTTCATTGGATTAACAAGAATATCACACGCAAAACAACGTAGACACAGCGTACACAATCACAATAGCAGAGCAAAAGGTTTTTGTTTCATATATCGAAAGCTTTTTACATCACAAGGTGGATCATCCCACATTTCCTAAACAAACTATACATCGGTATTCCTGTCAAACTAACCTATGCAGGAAGAGAAACAGGAAAAACAAAAAGAGGAAGCAGAAGAGGATGCCAAACCCTCTGGTGGTCCGAACACCAGAGACCAGCTGCAAAAAAGAAGAGGACGCCCCTGGGGCGATGTATACCAAAGGAATACTACGATGCGGAAGGGACACCACATGGCTCAAAAGAATCACCACATGGCCCAGAAAAATCACCATACCGCGTACTACCGCCTCGCTAGGAGCTTCGCGTCACGGAAGCAAACCACCCATGCGAGGGCCCCTAATCAAGCATACCCATGCGAGGGTCCCAAATCAAGCATCAAGACGGGACCAAAAGCAAACGCGGTTTCCCTCCGCGCACGCTAGCCACGTCAGCGCATCACCCATGGCCCGGAGCTGTTAGGAATGAGGGGAAGTGAAAGGGATCTTCGGATATGGAGCTCTCGGAACGAGGAGAGGAAGAGGAAAAATGGAAAATGAGATAAAACGATCGACGCCGTGGTCTTTTATAGGTCTCTGGAAATAAACCGATTAAACGGCCGAGCATTCGATACCTCGGCCAAGACATCAATCATTCGGCCGAGAGATCGATCTCCTGGCCTCCCAATCAATTTCCTTCAGCAATATCAGATCTTGCTCAGTGCACCAATTCAGGCAATTACAAACTTCTAAAGTCTTCAACCAACCAAGTAGCCCTGGGGGCATCCCCAAGCCAATGCAACATGATCAAAACTAGCCTTGGGGGCATGTCCAAGCATGAGAAAGGTCTCTCTCCACAAACTGCTGGCCAAAACAAGTCAAAACATCCAGCGGCTCTATGCCCATATCCACTACCAAGGAAATAAGCAGCTCCGTGCCCATATCAATTCACTCAGCGGCTCGAAGCCCATATCAATTCAGCGGCCCTGTGCCTATCATCTCTACACAACTCAGCGGCTCTACGCCCATTACTTCAACAGGCTCGAAGCCTGTATCTACCCTCTGAAATGGCTCTAAGCCCATCGCTTCAACTGGCTCGAAGCCGTAACAATCAAGTCTACTCAGCGGCTCGAAGCCCATTACCTCAATAGGCTCGAAGCCTATGTCTACTATCACCCAGCGGCTCGAAGCCCTTTATCATAGCAGCTCTATGCTCGCTATCACGGCAACAGGCTCTACGCTTGTATTCATTCATTCAGCAGCTCTACGCTCGCTATCACAACTCAGCGGCTCGAAGCCCACTATCTCAACTGGCTCGAAGCCATAACAACCATCTTAGCGGCTCTAAGCCCATTATCAACAGGCTCTACGCCTGTTATCACAACTCAGCGGCTCAAAGCCCATCATCTCAACTGGCTCGAAGCCGTAAACAAGCAACAGGCTCTATGCCGCCCCAACAATCAAGACATCTATTCTCAGGCTCTACGCCTGAATGCTCAAAAATATAACATTTTTGAATGCTCAAGCTCTACGCTTGGATGCCCAACCACTGTGTACTGGATGCTCAAGTTATACACTTGAATGCTCAAGCTCTACGCTTGGATGCCAAACCACTGCGTACTGGACGCTCAAAGCCTGTACTTTGAATGCTCGGATTCTGCCGTCCGAATGCTCGAGCTCTACGCTCTGAATGCTCAAGTCCGGAACTTGATAGAAGCTCTAAGCTTAAAACAAACACACACGCACAGGCCCGTGCACATATTGCATCAACATTTTCACATCGAGTCTGCACAATCATATCTGTTCACATCTAACAAAACATCATCACACATATACACTCTGCATATCTCTCATGAAACAGGTCAACCCTGTATCAATCGGCTCTACGCCTCGGTTTTATTGATCGGTTCAGCGCCTCGATCCTTTGGCTCCACGCCAACACTTATGATGGAAAAGCTCCGTGCACAGACCATCAGAATACAACCAGCTCTACGCTTCGGTTCATATCACGTCAAGCTCTAAGCCCCGACAACTCAGGCCCTCGCCTCAAGACTGCATGCAGGCTCCACGTCTCAATCTAATCACCTCAGGCTCTACGCCTCAGTTCCTTCACCTCAGGCCCTTGCCTTATACCAGCTCCGCGCTTCGATTCCATCATTCTCAGGCTCTCGTCTTATACCAGCTTCGCGCTTCGGTTCAGCACGTCAAGCTTAAAGCTCTGACACCTCAGGCCTCCACCTTATGACTACAACCGGTTCCGTGCCTCGGTTCCCTCACCACCAAAGCTCCATGCTCTAGTTACTGGCCTTGCGCCCCCCACATCTCAAAAACAAACGGCGTCCAACTCACCCCAGTAGATGGTTTGGATTCCACCTCACTACATCAATTCCTTCCAGCTCATTCGCAAGGATAAGCTACTCTACCGAGTTCCTTTCAGTCAAAAGTAAGGATGATCACGAAAAGCAAACGCACCTGCCGTGTACTGATCTACCCCAAAATACTAAGGAAGCTCTCTGCCAAAAACTCCCCAGGTAGCCCCGCGCTCCTTCAACTACTCTTTGCCAAAACCCTGGCTCAGTCTAGGTACGTCACACTATGGCTTTTTAAGCCCTAAGGTACGTCTTCTGTCTCTAACCCTCCAAACTTTTACTTTTCTTTTATTGCCCGAACTACGATTGGTCTGAATTTCCCTTGTGGAATACGTAGGCTGCCTCCCGGCCCGACCATAACAAAACCTTTTTCAAAAAAACCCTTGGAATAGTGGTTGGACCAAATTGAGTTACTTTTTACAGCTTTGACTCTTACTCAAACATGTCTCGCGATCCGTCTGAGTTCAGTCAAAGAGGGGCATCTGTAGACACCCCAATTTGGCCTAACGATTATTTCAAGTCCCACCTTGGGACAATCCCGATGATGAAATGGATACAGTGATTGCTGATTGCTTCCTTGAGAACCTTAGGACTTTCGGTAAGAACTTTGAGCCACTTAGAGGACCCAATTCAAAGCCATACAGCCTTTCAGACAGAAATACAGAAGCCTAGGAGAATCCATCTGTCGGCCGTGACATCGATCCCACGGCTCTAACATCATTTCCTCACCCGAGCAACCTGTTGCTAGCAAAATCTCCCTGAGAGATCAATCCCTCGGCCGCAAGATCTATCCTTCGGCCGAGACATCCATTCCTCGGCCGTGATATCCTTTACTCGGCCGCCAGATCGACCTTTTCCCAGACTCTGGAACGTGTTCTGTCAGATGTTTGATCCGATTACACTACCTTTCCGATGCGTTCGGGCTACGCTTAGAGATTACGACGTAGAGTTAGAGATGCACTGCAATTGCAATTGCCATCTCGTGATTTGATTGGCCGGAGTGAGTCACCAATTGCCTATATAAAGGGCCTTTGGACTTCGAAAATAAACACGAAATTATCAGAGTATACACTCTCTCAAGCCTCAAAACTCTGCACAAATACTCCCTCAATCCCACTCTTCAAAAGCCCTAACCTCCCGAAGGCAGCCGTCAATCCGGCGATCAAACCCCGAAGTTCAAACCCTAACCCTAGGGTTTTCAATCAAGCAATCAGTCAATCATACCTAATCCAAAGCAATCAAGCAACTGAGGGATCAAGGTGGTGAGGCCCAACGGCCTCTGGTTTGTTTTATTTATCATTCTTACGCTTAAATCATAACTTTCTGATCATCTGTTAAACGTATATTCTGGTGTGAGGAAGAACACCGACCGGGGCTTCGATCATTCGGCCGGTACATCAAACCAGGAGGATCCCTCGGCCGTGACATCTATTCACCGGCCGCGGGATCCATCTCCCTGGGACAGTTTTGTTGTTTTCTCTGCTTTCTGAATGCATGCTTATTTATCACACTGGCTCACTTTGCTTACTGTTTAAAGGAATAAATAAACAGACTATGTGTAAGAGAGGGAGCTTCTCTCTCTACCCTAGAGAGAGAAACCTCCCCAACGGCATCCAGCCTCGTCGGCCTCCCAGCCTCCTGGCCCAGCCACGCCGGCCTCCCACCTAGACGGCAGCAGCAGCGGACCTCACCGGGCAAGGGAGCCCCTCGCACGACAGGGGCTCTCCTCCACCGCCCTCCACACCCGGCCTCCCGGAGCTCAACTCCACCTGGTCCGGCCCAACCTCAACCCCGCCGTGAACCGGCGGGTACCATTCCGGATCTACCAGACCGGATCTACTCCGGCCAAGCTATGGTCGGCCCCAGTCGAGGGTTCATCTTCTACGGCCAAGCCCACCTCAGGCCGCATCTCAGCCGTGGGTGGTTCGGCCTCCTACCATCCTACGACTGGAGCTCCGAGTCATATGAAGCTCCAGACCTCACACCAGGCATTTCAAATGGGGCAAGTGGGTTTCACTGTCCAACCGTGGGACCTGTGCAGCTCCGATCGTGGCGCCTCGATTCCAGATCCAACCCCGCCGTGGACCGGCGGCTACCTCTTGGGATCTGCACCGGGCAGACCTGAAATCAAGCCACGGCCGTAGCTTTGTGTTCGGAACCTCATGGGTCGAGCTTTATGGGTTCCTTCTGTACCAGACCTCGCCGGAGATGTGTCCTTTCCTGCTTCAATTTGTGCTCGTACAGTGGCACGGCAGCTAGGCGGATTCACCACTGAGATCTACATGTGCAGAGTCCCAGCAAGGCCACACCTCCAAACCCTGTGCAGCAACGGTAATAACGGCCGTCGGCCATCATCAAGCATCAACGGTGACCGGGGTCAAGCCCAGCCGCCCACCTTTTACAGCTCCGTGGGGCTTAGCCAACCACGGCGGCTCGCCGGAGTTCTCCAGGCGCCGGGCCATCCAGGCCAGGCAGGGGCTTCACAGCCATTGGCCTTCACCAGGCCTCCATATCCCTGCGTGGGCCAAGCAGCCAGGCCAAGCTGCTAGCCCGGGCAGGCAGTCACCATTTCAGTCACCAGCCTAGTAGGCCAGCCAGGCCAGCCCGGCCAACAAACAACCCAACCACAGAACAGCCAAGCAAGCCAGCCCGGGCAGGCCATCCTGTGTGGCTCGGGCGGAGGGGGTAGCAGCAGTGCTGTCCGTGACTGTTCTGCTCGGGCAGAGGCTAGGCAGCAGCTTTTGCCCGGGCGTTTCGAGTCTTACTTTCGCCAGCGGCAGGCAGTAGCAGCAGGCTGCAGGCAGTAGTAGCGGCAGGCATCAGCCCGCCCGATGGCAGGCCAGCCCGGGAAGGCAAGCTGGCTGGTGGCTCGGGCAGTGGGGGTAGTATCCCTTACTTTACCATTATGCAATGCAGCCATACTCTTTGCACTTATCTATTTATTGTCATATTGTTGCTGGACTTAAGGGCCAGTTTACTGTTAGATTTTGCAACCCCCGATAGGCAGTCATCTGTTGGACTGAAATCGGGGGCGGGCTCTTCGTAGAGCCCTCTGTATCCCTTGAGCCAGTGCTTTTAGCCCTGAGGAGTTGCGTAGTATTCTTGTGGTCGTGGCTGCTATCGATTAGATTGGATTATCCTAGTTAAGGGGCTATCCCGCAGTAGCAGCAGCTGTGGGCGCCGATGATCAGATTATGGATGAGTCTGATCGAAAGAGGTAGTTGCCGGAGCTATCATTGACTAGATTGGTGGATCCTTGCTGATCGAAAGGGGTAGTTTTGCAGTCTGTTTCTGAATAGATTTAGTGGTTGCACTGATCGAAAAGAGCTCCACTTGAGGTTTGGGGGTTACTTTTGGTGGTCCTCTTCCTGTTCCGCTTATTGTGGTTAGCGAGCCTAGGGGATTTGGGCGAGGATGTAGTAGTCTGGTTGAAATGGGCGTGGTGTGCAGGGTGCTTAGCAGGGTAGCCTTGTCGGATGCCGACATCTCCAGTTCGAACCTCTCGGTCCGAGTCCCTCTGTAGTAGTTGACTTCTTTTGAGTGGGTATTATGCTAGCCTCGGGGTGAGGGGCTTCTCGGTTCTTGGATTTCTTATCCCAGCCTTGGAGGAGGAGGATCTCTCCTCAGCGCAGGTTATCATGTGGTCATCGTTGACCAAGACTATCTACTTTACTTACATTCATTCCTAACCTGGCGGGTTGTGCCAGGAAGTATTTACATTTCGCCTCACTTCATTTCATTTACTACATGGCTCTACTCAGACCCATTTGTATTGCCTATGTCACTCTATTTTACTCTCCATGCGGGTTGTGCATGGTTACCGTACTTTTTTCATTCTTGTTGTTTTCCCTTTTCTTTTCCTCCTGGGGTATGCCCCTTGTAGGCTGTACATTGGCTTAACCTTTTTTAATTTCAAGCTAATTTACCCAAAAAAAAAAAAAAAACAGACTATGTGTTGGAATTAAACAAAGCATCTACATGTCTTATGTTGAATGATTATGGGCCAGTCTCAAAACTGGGCAAAGAGGGGTGCCTAACACCTTCCCCTTATTGTACTTTTGGCTCCCGTATCCAGAATCTCTATCTATTTTCCCAGTTTTAATAAACTGGGTGGCGACTCTATTTTGATGATAACCGCTATCATGTGGCGATGTTCCTAGCCATGGGAATATCCATGATTTTGGTTTATGAAGCAAGCAACCAATTGAGCAAACAAATGTGATCAATCTGTATGGCGATGCCCCGTTTGGGAGGTGTCTACAGTCTTCTGGTGCTCGTTGAAAGGCCTTAGAGCCAAAAACTCATTACGACCATTTAGGATAAAATGATCAAAAAAATAAGATCTTCGCACCGGTTCAACCGGATTGAAAATTGGAGCACTTAGTTCAACCGGATTGAAAATTGGAGCACTTAATTTTTTAATCATATTTTTCCGTTAGTTTCGTTAACGGTGTTAACAATTTTACCAATTTGGAGCGTAAAACAAACTACAGGGACGAAATTGGAGCACTTTGAAACTAGAGGGACGAAAGTGAGACAACCGTAAAACTACAGGGACTACTACGAAAATTTGCCCTTGGATGAAAGCATTTAGCAGTTCTTTTGCCCATTTTCACACTGCTGGGATCTCTGATCACTCTTCAGCCATTGTGACCATCATCCCTGGACCTAAGAAGGCTATTAAACCCTTCAAGTTTTTTGATTTTCTGGCTGACCATCCTCAGTTCTTAACTGTAGTTCAAAGAATCTGGAGGAGAGTGATTATTGGGAATCCTATGTTCTGTGTCTGTGAAAAGCTTAGGTTGTTGTAATCTGAGTTTAAACAGATAAACACTAGAGAGTATAGTGACATTTCTAGAAGGGTTGCTGAATCCAAGCAAACTCTAGAATCTTTGCAGAAGGATATGAGCTCTCACCTGGCTAATCCTTCCATCATAAGCCAAGAGAGAGTGGTACACAGGCTTCTATTATCATTGCTTAGAGCTGAGGAAAGTATAGCTAAGCAAAAGTCCAGGATTCAGTGGCTTAAACTTGGTGATCAGTGCACCTCCTACTTCTTTAAATCAGTGAGTAACACTAGGAATAACAGTAAACTCACTAGTCTGGTTTTAGAAGATGGGACCCTCACTCATGATATTAAGGTTATTAAATCCAGCTTTGTTAATTTCTACAATACCCTTCTGGGGACAGCCCATCCTTCTCCTTATCTGGGTCAATCTAGAGTCCAACAGGTGGTTAGAAAGAGATTAACAGTCAGTCAGAGGTCTGACATGATTTCTGAGGTTACTGATATGGAAATCAAGGATACCTTCTGGGCTCTTATTCCTTCCAAAGCCCCTGGTCCTGATGGCTATAATGTTGGGTTTTTCAAAAAGGCTTGGCCTATCATTGGTCACGAAGTCACCTCTGCTGTTAAGTCTTTCTTTAGGTCTGGAAAATTGCTCAAAAAGGTCAATTCCACTATTGTTGCCCTTGTTCCTAAAGTCCCTAATCCTTCAAAGGTTGAGGATTTTAGGCCCATTTCCTGTTGTAATACTGTTTACAAGTGCATCTCTAGAATTCTTACTAGAAGAATACAAGCGGTCCTTCCAATGTTAATTGACCCTGTTCAATGAGGTTTTGTGAAGGGGAGAAGGATCGCTGATAATATTTTCCTCACCTAGGAGCTTATGAGAGGATATCACAAATCTCCCAGATGTGCCATGAAAGTAGATATTATGAAGGCTTATGATAATGTTAGATGGGAATTCCTTTGGGATGTTCTGTCCTCTATGAATTTTCATCCTACAATGATCAATTGGCTACAAGCTTGTGTTACTACTGCTAATTACTCTCTTAGCATAAATGGTGAAGTCACCGATTTCATTGTAGGGAAAAAGGGACTTAGGCAAGGCGACTCTCTATCCTCCTATATCTTTGTGATTGTCATGGAAGTTCTCACCTGCCTCCTAAGGGAGAAATCCTTACTTCCTGATTTCCACTTTCATTGGAGATGTGGAAGAAATCAGCTTATCAACCTTTGGTTTGCTGATGATTTAATGATTTTTTTGTAAAGGGGAAGTGTCCTCAGTTCATCATATAGAGGAGGCACTCTCTGAGTTTCAAGCCCTGTCTGGACTTTCTCCTAGCCCTGGGAAGAGTAACGTTTACTTTTTTGGGGTTAACACGACCACTAGGCTGGCCATTTTAGATGTCCTGAAATTTAAAGAAGGCTCTCTCCCTGTCAGGTATCTTGGAGTTCCCCTCCTCTCTACCAAACTCAAAGCTTCTGATTGTCAGAGTTTGGTAGATCGTATAACTGCCAAAACTAAGTCCTGGACCAATAGGGATCTTACATATGCTGGAAGGGTCCAGTTGATTCAAAATGTTCTCTTTTCCATCCAAACCTATTGGTCATCCTTGTTTATCATCCCCAAAAAGGTGATTAAGGAGGTTGAATCAATTCTTAGGGCATTTCCCTAGACTGGACCTGACCTTAAAAAATCTGGTGCCAAGGTCTCTTGGGAACATCTTTGTTCTCCCAAACAAGAGGGAGGTTTAGGATTCAAGTCCATGCAAATTTGGAATCAGGCAGCCATTGCCAAGCACATTTGGTTCATTATCTCTGGGGGGGAGCAGTCTATGTGGTGTCAGTGGGTCAAGTCTTACTTAATCAAAGGGAACAATTTTTGGAATCTGAGGATTCCAGGTGATTGCTCTTGGGTTTGGAGGAAGCTGCTGAATCTTAGGCCCAAGGTGCAGCCTTATATTTTTAGTGTGATTGGTAATGGTCACTCTACTTCATTGTGGTATGATAACTGGCATCCCATGGGCCCTTTAATTGCCAAATTTGGCCCTAGAGTTGCCTATGATTCAGGAATACCAAAAGAGGCTACTGTGTCTCACATCATTCATAATTCTAGGTGGGCTTTTCCCATTACTGAAACTATGGAGCTTAATGAGATCAGGAGTGCTCTGCCTACCCTTTTACCTTCCAGGGTGAATGAGAATGACCAATTCAGGTGGTCCCTCACCCCTAATGGTCAATTCACAATCTCCTCTCTTTGGGACAAATTAAGATCTCCCTTTCCCAAGGTGTTGTGGCACAAATTGGTGTGGTTTTCTGGTCACATTCCCAAGTGTAGCTTTATCACCTGGCTGGCTATTCAGAACAGGCTCTCTACAGCAGATAGACTTGTGTCTTTTGGTCTTCCCCTCTCAGCTCAATGTAGTTTTTGCTAGGAAAATGAAAGCCATGACCACCTTTACTTTAATTGCCCATTTTCTAAGCTAGTCTGGGGTTCCATTCAGTCCAAGATTCATGTTTCTTGGTCCTCTAAAACTTGGGCTGATTGGGTCTCCCTTCTCACAAATTCTAAGGGCAAATCTCTCCAAACTGTTATCACTAAATTGGGTTTTACAATTACAGTCTGTCATGTGTGGATTGAAAGGAATGTGAGGAAATTCCAGGGGAATCCATCTACATGGGAGGTAGTTGTGCATAAAACTTGTTCAATGGTGAGAGCAAGGATTCTATCCTTACCCAATCTTCCTCAAATTCAAGCAGATCAGGTTGTTAATGAATGGCATTATGCTGGAAGTTAACTGTTCAATTTGTTACATATTTTAACTCATGCTTCATTGTATTCTTACTTGTTTTGCATTTGGTAGCAGTTAATATCAGTATTTGTTAACTCTAAGTATGAAGTGATACTTTTGTCAGGTTTCTAGTCTCCTATTTGCAGGGAGTAGTGCACAAGTGGCTCAAATAGCACAAGTGGCAAACAAATCACAAGAGATTGCTCGGTTTGCTAGATCTGCTATTACTTCTATCCTAGTAGGTATATACTTTAATATTTGGTGACTGACTTCTGAGTTACATTTTTGAAGTGTGTACCTACTTTATCGTGTGTTATCCTAGTGAGTTGTGTGCTTGTGCCTCATCCTTCTCATTGTGAGTGGAGGTAATAAATAGTGGGGGAATCATGTGAGAACTAGCGGAGGGAGTGGGTGGAGCCCTTTATTCCCTAGGCTTGTCAGAAAAAGATGAGTGGGAGGTCAGTTTTCAAGGGTGATATAAGTCAGTGAGACCACATATTGAGCTCGGGAATCCCTGTTCTGTTGTTATAGTTTGTTCACCTGTTGCTGCACTCACAATTCTGCAATTGTTCAGTCTTTTGACTGCTTCTGCAATTGACCAATGCCATATGTTACTACTGTTAGTTGCACTTTGGAGCTGCTACTATTACTTCTCCAGATTCTTATGACTGCTGTTTGAATCTCTTTTTATATGCTATGTTGATTAGGCCAGAGCAAGAGTATTTAGTTCTGTGTTTAGCTCATAGTGGGGCTTCTTAAGTACTGAACAGCCTGGTCTTGTGTGCCTTGGTTTTCAAACTTTAACCTTGTTGTAGGATCTTTTGTGGATAGCTTAGTGAGCTGACAATAGCATATCCTTGTTCTAACTGTTCAGTTTAAAAGGTCTACTCTACTGCTGTTATGCTGTTGTGCTGATTTTAATTTCAAGTTGTTTTGTCCTATCCCTGGGGGGATGTCCCTTGGAACGTTTACGCTTTTCTAGGGGGCATGTCCCTAGCTTCCTTTCGTTTCATAAGTACTATGGCTGTTTTACTGCTACTATTTTGCTGCTGCAAACTGTTCTGTTTCCTGTTTTGATGAGCTCTTCAGATTATGCTGTATTGTTTGTTGTTCAGTATATGGCTGTTGTTATGTTCTGCTTTATGTGCTCCAAGTTCTGCTATAAGCTGCTGCTTTGAGTCTGGTCTAGCAACTGCTGCTGGTCCAGTCAGCAAGCAGGCAGGCTGCCATTATGCAAGACAAGATGGTGAAGCCTATGGATGCAAACTGCTGCCATATCATGTGTTGTATGCAGCCCGGTTGCTGCTGCTGTCCTGTCTCGGGGATGCTATTTTGTTGCTATTTTGTTATGGCTTCTACTCATATGCTATTGTCCTGCTGTTATGTACCTCTCAAATATGGCTTTTGCTCATATGCTGAGTTCTATTGGTGCTGTATCTTTAGTCCAGCAACTGTACAATTCTGTTGCTACACTGTTTCTATCCGTTGCTTACATGTCTTTTTTGTAATACTTGGGAATCCAAGCACAGGCTTTGTCATTCACTTAAACATTGTTTTCCTTCCCTCTTACTAGATGGATTGGAAACATCGTGTAGACCATTTATCCCATGCCATTTATCCCATGTAGCCGCTTGGCGTAGGCAATTTTCTCTACTTTTGTTTTGTTTTTTTTTTCTTTTCCTCCTGGGGTATGCCCCTTGTAGGCTGTATATCCGGTTAGTCTCTTTTTCAATTTCAAGTTGATTTACCCCCAAAAAAAAAATCAAATAAACTCCCATTTTTTTCTCATTTATTCGAAATTCTAGTATTTATAAAACCCTTAAATCAATTTCAGAAAAATACGGGTCTCTACAGTCTATAATGTGTTCTCTGGTGTTGAACCTATTGGTGTCTGTAACTTTTATTTTGACTATTTCATTTTTTGCCAAATTTGTGCATGTAATTTTGGCTTTGTTGGTTCTCTAACGTCTTCATGTTTGACGTTAGATCTTTAAAGGGACCTGGTTACTTGGGAGGCGTCAACTCATGCGAAGGGCAACAATTGGTAAGTAAAAGCGAAGATTTTGTTCCATATTAAGTTACTATATTTTTTTTTTGGCCTATTTAGTTGTTTGCTTCTCTGGGATTTATTTATAAGTTAGTTGCTTATAAGAAAAAAGAAGAGGAAGTTAGTTAATCACTTGCGGCTCTTTCATGTAGCTTTGCGCCTTTTTAATTTATCTTTGATTTCAGTCAATTGAATTTTTAGTTTGGCTTCAGGTTGTTGCAAGGAAAATAGTTATTTTAGCTACGGATCGTTGTGATTAAGTTGGTGCTTTGAAGATGGAGGAAGTTTCATTATAGGGTTGGTGGAAACTTTTGTGTATCCCGGGGATACCAAGCCCATTGGTATCCCCTCCGGTCCGTTTCTCATTTTTTCGGCCATTTTTCGGTCACATTTTGATGATCGGCTCCATTCATTTTGTAGAATTTGGTGAGAACCTTATTCATACCAAAAATCGCGTTCATTGGACTTTATTTGATACATGATTAGCACACGTGAAATATTGAAGAAAATCAAAACTTGGTCCAAAAACACACTGAATCGGAACCCAATTTTGGCTTTTTTGCGATTTTCACGTGTTCCAATCATATATCAAATAAAGTCCGATGAACGCAATTTTTGGTATGAATAAGGTTCTCACCTAATTCTACAAAATGAACGAAGTCGATCATCAAAATGTGGTCAGAAAATGGCCAAAAAACGAGAAACAAACCGGAAGGGATACCAAGGGGCTTGGTATCCCCGGGATACACAAAAGTTTCTCAGCGGTTTTGCTTTGATTCCTTGGGTACGTAATATCTTCTATTGAGATTAAGCAGTTTTAGAGTGAGGGTGCATGAAAGTTTTTCATTATTTTATTTTATGTCAATGCTTTTAAATTAGTGACTTCAGACACTAGCACAACTGTACTCCTCGGATTTCAGACCTTTGGACCATTTTCAAAATTTGAATTTACAATCCTCGACCAAGAAAAAATTTACACACTCCTCAAAAATTCATTTTAGTTGTGTTCAAAAACGTGTTGCGTCGTGCCTTCAGGCACGGGGAATTTCTAGTCTATAATACAAATCGCAACGGTGTGGTGGCCCACATATTTTTCATGCATAAATCTTGACCTTGGCTTAACACACATTTCTCTGCATGAATCTCCACCCTTTATTCATTTCCATTCTTAGACCCCAGCAATTAATCGAAATGGCAAACCAAACGGGATTTTGGAAAGCTATATATGGGAACGACAAACCAATATATATCCTTATGGGTCAATCGGCAAAGCCAGTTGTTACTAATGGCCCCCTCGGTCGGCCCCCCGACACGGTCGAGCCTTTCCCCATTTACCCCCCCTCCCCCACGTGTTCTCTCTCTCTCCCCCTAGCAGTCTCTCTTTCTTTCGATTTTGTTATCAAATTTTAAATGTTAATAATTTTTTTTTTCACGTATTTTTTTGAAATAAATTTTATATTTTTGAAATCTACTCAACGAAACCTATCAAACGAGCCTAATATTGATGGTGAAATAATGTAAAACGGAAAAATTATATTTGTTCCGTAGTTTAAACTGTCTAACGAGGTTGAAAAATGTGTTCCAAATTTCAATCCGTTTGAACCGGTGGAAAGAGAAAAAGTTTTCTGATCATTTTAGTTATGACCATTTATGATAAAATGATCAAAAAACTAGTCCACCGGTTGAAACAAAAAAAGAAAAAGAAAAAAGAGAGGCAATCGGTGCATGTGGTGCTTTTGTGTGCATGTGAGAGTTTTGAAATGAGCACCTGGTTTTGAAATGAGCACCTTATCAGGTTACCTATGGTTGAGCACCTCTTGCAGAACAGCTGCAAAATTAGAACAGCTACAGATCAGAGCAGAGCAACTTGCTGCCTATGGTTGAACATTTCCCTTGGCTATATAATCTGATGATGGCATACTCTTGCATACATTGAGACTGAGAGGAATTTTGAGTAATCACATCCTCACAATTTTCCTCAACTTTCATTTCATTTTCGTAATTCATAAAAGAATATTATGGATCAGTACAATTTTTTATTTTCGGATAGTTGGTCAGTTGGGAACGATGTTACGAATGATGTTCCTTGTGGGGAGAGCAGCTCCTACGTTGGGCGTAATTACACAGCCGAATTTACGACTGATCAGGTTAGTTATTACTGTTGTTATTATACATATTTGTTACTTATTTTTGTTAATGTTGTACTCTTTTTGTAGCGCAATCAAAAACGTAGAAAATTTAATTCTTTCACTTCATTCTATCTTCCCTACGTATCATGTGAAGTTCATAGAAATGGGGAAAAAAATCCAAGGAATTTTGTTTAACTGTTATTAAATGTGTTGTGGTGCATGTTAATTGAAAAATATTTACTTAAAATTATATAATAAGACAATGATACCCCTCCGTCGCAAACCTAAACCTTTAAAAACATGCAATATTTCCGTTAAAAAATTCAAACTTTTTTTCACTAATTAAAAAAACTCAGTAATATCTATTGAGTTGTGAAAAAAATTTGATAGCGAGTCAAATGCATCTTTTTATTCAGTTACTACGAACGGTAGTAATATCTTTCCTATGACTTTCAACCAAATACTTTCTATGTCACGATACAAGAAGTGACAATAATCAAATCAAGAAACTTGAACATAAAATGAGTACAAATACGAGAGAATCAAGTATAAGTCCTTTGCTTCCAATTTTGTTTACTGAAAAGAAGAATACTAGATACCTTCAACTTCTGAAGGTAAAAGAGTTTAAAGGACTTATAGGATAGCCATATGCTAGTATAAGTTGCTGCAGACGTCCATTACCGCTTGTGAGAGAAGACAAGAACTTTTAACTTTTCCTGGCGGAAATGTTGGTAGGATGTCTTTGCAGTACACCATATTGAGTAAATGAAAGAGAAACTTTCAAAACAGCCACATTATCCAGAACGTAATTATGTATCCCAGGTGCTACAAAGACTTCGTTGCTTCCAGCCATCGGCACCAGAGGATCATTGGATGGATTCTATATCATTGGGACTTGTCATCGCATCAACGTATAACGTTGTACTGCATACATTTGATATGATTGCTTTGAGTTGTTTCACTCACTTGTCGTTGAGCTCCCATCCAGTTCCACTCGCAACGCGCACACATATAGCTATTGGCCGTGTTAATAACAATCACTTCGTGCAAATTTTCCTATACCGTCATTACCCTGTACCACCCATCATCATATGGTAGATGCCAAATGCATCAAATGAAGCACACGGATGGGCTCATCCTTATGAAGCACGCCTCCAATTGTGGTACGAAGTAATGCAGATAGATCCGCCGGGACGACAACCACAATTTGGCGGAAATATTGACTAAATTTGTGTTTTTATTTATGTTCATGTATTGGTTCTATATACTCAATTATAATTAAATGAAGTTTGATTTCAGTTGGCATTATTGACTGTTCATAGAAATATAAAATAAATTTACGTGGATTCAACAAACATAGTTTACTTGAAAACTCAAATATAGAAGTTTAAAAAAAATGAAGGACAAAAAAATAAAAACAAACAGATAATATATTGGGCTCAAAAAAATAATTTAATTTCTACACATTATTTCATATTCAATATTAGACTTGTTTGATAGGTTTTGTTGAATAGATTTCAAATATATAAAATTTATTTAAAAAAATACGTGATTTCAACCCCTTTAGACAATTTATATATTAAAAAATTAAGTGTTTCAAATTTCAATCCGTTTGAACCGGTGGAAAGATTTTATTTTTCTGATCATTTTATCCTAAGTAGTCACAATTAAATTTTGACTCTAGAGCTCTCGTTGATTACCCTAAGAGATATTTGATTATACAACTTTCTTAGGGTTAATCAACGGAAGCCCTAGAGTCAAAATTTAATTATGACCATTTAGGAGAAAATGATCAGAAAATTAAAATCTCCCTAAAATCTTTCCACCGGTTCAAACAGATTAAAATTTAAAACACTTAATTTTTCAACCTCTTTAGACAGTTTAAACTACCACAAAAATATATTTTCCTGTTTTACATTATTTCACCATCAATATTAGGCTCGTTTGATAGGTTTCATTGAGTAGATTTCAAAAATATAAAATTTATTTTAAAAAAATAAGTGAAAAAAAGTTATTAACATTTAAAATTTTATAACAAAAAATAAAATAAAAGAATGAGACAGGGGGAAGAGAGAGAGAAAGCATGGGGAATGGGGTAAAATGGAAATTGGGTATTGAAATGGCAAGACAAAGCAATATAATTATATTCTTTCTATATGTGTGCATTACATGTTTGAACATACACATAATTTACGCTGATTGATATTCCCAATTCACTAGAAATTTTTAACATTTTTGGTAAGGATTGGCGTTGAATGCTAAATGATTTGTTCTCATTGTCTGTTTCCTATTCTCTCTCTCTCGAAACATTTTTTTTTCGAGTTCTTATTCCCGTCTCCCTGACTCTTGCCCTCTCTCTAAACAATGATTTGTTCTCATTGTTTGTTTTCTTTTTTTTTGAAATGGCTGTGAATCAAAAAATTAGTTCTTTGTTCTCTCTATCCACGTGAATTCTCTTTTTTTTTTTTTCCAGTCATGTATTTCACCATACCAAAACATCCATACGATTCAAAAACACGCCAAAATCATACAATACCTTACCAACACATCCATACGTTTCCAAAACACACCAAAACGGTACAATACTTTACTAAAACATCCATATGGTTCCAAAACACACTAAAACGGCACAATACATTACCATACCAAAAAACATCCATACGGTACCAAAACAAACCAGTACGGTACAATACCATGCCAAAACATTCATACAGTACCAAAACACAATAAAAAGGTACAATACGTTACCAAAACATCCATACGGTTCCAAAACACGCTAAAACTGTACAATATCTTACCAAAACATCTATACGGTTCCAAAACACGCCAAAATGGAACAATACCTTACCAAAACATCCATACGGTTCCAAAATATGCCAAAATGGTACAATAACTTACCAAAACACACCAAAACGGCACAATACCTTGCCAAAACAACGAAACGGTACCAAAACACAACGAAACGGTACAATACATTACCAAAACATCCATACCGTTCCAAAACACGCTAAAACCGTACAATACCTTACCAAAACATCCATACGGTTCCAAAACATGCCAAAAACGTACAATACCTTACCAACACAACCATGTAGTTCCAAAACACACCAAAACGGAACAATACCTTACCGTGCCATAACATCCAAACGGTACCAAAACACTACAAAAAGGTACAATACCTTACCAAAACATCCATATGGTTCCAAAACACGCTAAAACTGTACAATACTTTACCAAAACATCAATACGGTTCTAAAACACGCCAAAACGGTACAATACCTTACCAAAACAACCATACGATTCCAAAACACACCTAAACGGTACAATAACTTACAAAAGCATCCACAAGTTTCCAAAACACACCAAAACGATTCAATACCTTACCAAAACATCCAAACGGTTCCAAAACACGACAAAACCGTACAATACCTTACCAAAACATCCATACTATTTACAACTGCATGCTATTGTTATGTTTGATTGGTATGTGGATTTCTGGGCAGGAGAGGCTGTCATAGTTCAGCAGTCATAGTCCAAAGGGGGATTCAGAAGGGTTAAGCAGTCATTGGGCTCCTATTACTTCTAAGTATTCAGGTGGTTAACTTACTCCCTTTGGCTGCCTTGGAATGTACAGCAGTTGTGTGTCCCTACTATATTGTGAGATATCCCAGTGAGTTGTGTGCTAGTTCCCCATCATTCCTTGTGAGAGGAGGTAATAATTAGTGGGGGAATCATGTGAGAATTAGTAGAGGGAGAAAGTGAATACCCAGCTCTTGGTTTTGATCTTGAGAGTGAGAGGTGTGTGGTTACTAGGGAGTACTTGTGAGCTTCAGATAGCAGCAGCCTAGTTTTCTGCTGCTACTGCACTGCTTTAGATAGCAGCAGCCTGCTCTATTATATGCCTAAGGTTCAGATTCTGATGTTCTGAACCCCCTCTACTGTTACCTCTGCTTTGTGGTTCATTTAGAGAAGGTGTATCAAAAAAAGGAACATATTCTGGGCTGTGTCCTGCTGCTGATTCTGTTCAGTTTCTGTCCAGTCCTACTGAAGCTGAATTTGTATTGCCTGGTCTTAGTGGCTGTTTAAGTGGCCACCATTGTCTTTTTTAGTGGCTGTTTGTCATGCTTTTGAACTGATCTGTCTTGGATCTGCTACTGCATACTGTATCAGTGGCTCCATTGCTAATTCGTTTAGTATTTTGTTATGTTATGTTATGAAAGTTATGTTGTTTTGCCTAACCAATAGGGGCTGTCGTTGGGATCTCCCTTCGCAGAGGGGGACGTCCTCTGCATAGTCACGCTTTGGTTCCCTGTGTCTGCATTGTTCACTTTTGGAATTGCACAATCAGATGGTTCTGAAATGTGATGGTCAGATTGTTCAGATTGTTCTGCATGTTGTTTGCTACTACCTTCTTTTTGTTCAGCTTCCAATACCAGTTCTTGTTAGTATATGTTGTGAAGTTTTTGGAGGCTTCAGAAGTTTCAACTCTAAGGGCTGTGTCTGCATTCTGTTCTGGGCTTCAGAAGTTTCAATTCTAACAGCAGCAGTTCTGAAGCCTGTCCAGTTTTGGGTAGTCCAGTTTATGCTCTTGTGTTCTGCTGGTCGTATTGTATAGCCTGTCCAGTTTATACTCTGCATGATGATGAAGCCTGTTTCAGTTTCAGTTCTAAGATGGTGTTGACTGTTACAACCTATGCCAGTCCAGTCTATGCTCTTGTGTGCTTTCCAAATGCAACAAGTAGAGGTTCCAAGTGCAACAAGTACAGTCAGTTTGTTATGCCAGTTATGCTCTTTTGTGTTCTTGTAATTAGTCCGTTCTACTGTTGATAGTCCATCTTGTGGCTCTCTTGTAATGTATTACAATGGCGTTGTTTTCCTTCCCTCTTCTAGATGGATTGGAAACACCGCATATTAGTTATCTCATGTAGCCACTTGGCTTAGGTTATTTTTTTTCTCCTTTTTCCTTTTCTTTTTATTTTCCTCCTGGGGTATGCCCCTTGTAGGCGGTAAATTCGTTTAGCCTCCTTTTTATTTCAAGCTGATTTATCCAAAAAAAAAAACATCCATACTATTCCAAAATGGTACAATACCGTGCCAAAATTTTCATACGGTACCAAAACACAACAAAACGGTATAATACCTTACCAAAACATCTATATGGTTCCAAAACACGCCAAAACCGTACAACACCTCACCAACACATTTATACGGTTCCAAAACGCACCATAATGGTACAATACCTTACCAAAACATTCTTATGGTTCCAAAACACCAAAACGGTACAGTAATACCAAAGCATCCATAAGTTTCCAAAACAAACCAAAACGGTACAATACCTTACCAAAACATCCATATGGTTCAAGACACACCAAAACGGTACAATACCTTACCAAAACATCCATACGGTTCCAAAACACGCCAAAATCGTACAATACCTTATCAAAACATCCATATGGTTCCAAAACACACCAAAACGGTACAATACCTTACCATACCAAAACATCCATGCGGTTCCAAAAATTCACCAAAACGGTACAATACCGTGACAAAACATCCGTCCGATACCAAAACACAACAAAACGGTACAATGTCTTACCAAAGCATCTATAAGTTTCCAAAACACACCAACACGGTACAATACCTTACCAAAAAATCCATACGGTTCCAAAACACGCCAAACCGTACAATACCTTACCAAAACATCCATACGATTCCGAAACGGTACAATACTGTGCAAAAAGATCCATACGGTACCAAAACACAACAAAACTGTATAATACCTTACCAAAACATCCATATGGTTCCAAAACACACCAAAATCGTACAATACCTTACCAAAACATCCACAAGGTTCCAAAACACACAAAAACGGTACAATACCTTACCATACCAAAACATCCATACGGTTCAAAAACATTCCAAAATCATTCAATACCTTACCAACACATCCATACGGTTCCAAAACACACCAAAACGATACAATACCTTACCAAAATAATCATATGGTTTCCAAAACAAACCAAAACGGCACGATATATTACCATACCAAACAACCATACGGTACCAAAACAAACCAGAACAGTACAATACCAAGCCAAAACATCCATACGGTACCAAAACACAACAAAACGGTACAATACATTACCAAAACATCCATACGGTTCCAAAACACGCTCAAACCGTACAATACCTTACCAAAACATCCATACAGTTCCAAAACACGCCAAATCGGTACAATATCTTACCGAAACATCCATATGGTTACAATACACACCAAAACGGTACAATACCATGCCAAAAAAACGAAACAGTACCAAAACACAACAAAACGTTTCAATACATTACCAAAGTATTCATACCATTCCAAAACACGCTAAAACCATACAATACCTTACCAAAACATCCATACGGTTCCAAAACATGTCAAAACGGTACAATATCTTACCAAAACATCCATACAGTTCCAAAACACCCCAAAACGGTATAATACCGTGCCAAAACAACCAAACGGCACCAAAACACAACAAAACGTTACAATACATTACGAAAACATTCATAACGTTCCAAAACACGCCAAAACCGTACAATACCTTACCAACACATCCATACAGTTCCAAATCACACCAAAACGGTACAATACGTTACCAAAGCATCTATAAGTTTCCAAAACACACCAAAACGGTACAATAACTTACCAAAACATCCAAGCGGTTTCAAAACACGCCAAAACCGTACAATACCTTACCAAAACATCCACACGTTTCCAAAATGAAACAATACCGAGCCAAAATATCCATAACGTACCAAAATACAACAAAACGGTACAATACCTTACCAAAACATTCATACTGCTGCTGCTACTATGATGAGCTGATAACAACAAAACTATGATGTTCTGTCAGCTGATCCTTGTGTTTTGTAACTTTTGAGCTGTGTTGACCTACCCTTGGGAGACGTCCAGATTGGGGGCTTTTCTGCAATTGGTATGTTCTGCTGTTGTTGCTGCCCAGTGTCGTATCAGCTAACCAAATCCACGGTTGCATGGATTCATATGGGCTACGGGTGCTGCTCTGCTGCTTCTGTCCAGCTTCGGTTCTAAACATATGACAGCAGCAAGCAAGCAAGCATTGTTTCGTGAAAACCAATTCCGAGACCGAGTCATGTGGAGTTCGATCATTCCAAGTCTTGATATCTAGTTTTATTTGTTTTGTTCTATAATGTCATTTGTTTTCCTTCCCTCTTGTAAGATGGATTGGAAACAACGTGTCTCATCTTCTTTATGTAGCCATTTGGCTTAGCAAATTTTCTGTAATTTTGTTTCTTCTTTCTTTTCTTTTCCTCTTGGGGTATGCCCCTTGTAGGCTGTATATTCGGTTAGCCTCTTTTTCAATTTCAAGCTGTTTTACCCAAAAAAAAAAACATTCATACGATTCCAAAACGGTACAATACCGTGCCAAATGATCCATACGGTACCAAAACACGAAAAAACTGTACAATACCTTATCAAAACATCCATATGGTTCCAAAACACACCAAAATCGTACAATACCTTACCAAAACATCCACAAGGTTCCAAAAACACACCAAAACGGAACAATACCTTACCATAACAAAACATCCATAAGGTTAAAAAACACGCCAAAACCATACAATATCTTACCAACACATCTATACGGATCCAAAACACACCAAAACGGTACAATACCTTACCAAAACATCCATATGGTTCCAAAACACACCAAAACGGCACAATACATTACCATATCAAAACATCCTTACGGTACCAAAACAAATCAGATCGGTACAATACCATGCGAAAACATCCATACGGTACCAAAACACAACAAAACTGTACAATACGTTGCCAAAACAACCATACGGTTCCAACACACGCTCAAACCGTACAATACATTACCAAAACATCCAAACGGTTCCTAAACACGCCAAAACGGTATCATACCTTACCAAAACATCCACAAGGTTCCAAAACACACCAAAATGGTACAATACCTTACCATACCAAAAACAACCATACGGTTCAAAAACACGCCAAAACCATACAATATCTTACCAACACATCTATACGGTTCCAAAACACACCAAAACGGTACAATACTTTACCAAAACATCCCTATGGTTCCAAAACACACCAAAACGGCACAATACATTACCATACCAAAACATCTATACAGTACCAAAACACAACAAAACAGTACAATACGTAACCAAAACATCCATACGGTTCCAAAACACGCTAAAACAGTACAATACCTTACCAAAACATCCATACGGTGCAAAAACACACCAAAATGGAACAATACCTTACCAAAACATACATACAGTTCCAAAACACACCAGAACGGTACAATACCGTGCCAAAACAACCAAATGGTACCAAAACACAACAAAACGTTACAATACAATACCAAAACATCCATACCGTTCCAAAACACGCTAAAATCGTACAAAATCTTACCAAAACATCCATACGGTTCCAAAACACGCCAAAACCGAACAATACCTCACCTACACATTTATACGGTTCCAAAACGAACCAAAACGGTACAATACCTTACGAAAACATTCTATTGGTTCCAAAACACCAAAATGGTACAATAATACCAAAGCATCCATAAATTTCCAAAACACTCCAAAATGGTACTATACCTTACCAAAACATCCATACGGTTCAAGACACACCAAAATGGTACAATACCGTGCCAAAACAACCAAACGGTACCAAAACACAACAAAACGTTACAATACATTACCAAAACATCCATACCGTTCCAAAACACGCTAAAACCGTACAATACCTTACCAAAACATCCATACGGTTCCAAGACACACCAAAACGGTACAATACCGTGCCAAAACAACCAAACGGTATCAAAACACAACAAAACGTTACAATACATTACCAAAACATCCATACCGTTCCAAAACACGCTAAAACCGTACAATACCTTACCAAAACATCCATACGGTTCCAAGACACACCAAAACGGTACAATACCGTGCCAAAACAACCAAACGGTATCAAAACACAACAAAACGTTACAATACGTTACCAAAACATCCATACCGTTCCAAAACACGCTAAAACCGTACAATACCTTACCAAAACATCCATACGGTTCCAAAACACGTCAAAACCATACAAAACCTTACCAACACATCCATACGGTTCCAAATCACACCAAAACGGTACAATACGTTACCAAAGCATCTATAAGTTTCCAAAACACACCAAAACGGTACAATAGCATACCAAAACATCAATGTGCTTCCAAAACACGCCAAAACCGTACAATACCTTATCAAAACATCCATGCGGTTCCAAAACGGTACAATACCGGGCCAAATGGTCCATACGGTACCAAAACAAAACAAAACTGTACAATACCTTACCAAAACATCCATATGGTTCCAAAACACACCTGTGGGCTACCAGCCCGAAAAATAACACATGTGTATTTTCCCGCGTTTTGAAGAAAAATGTGGTTTGAAGAGTCGCCACCCGGATTTGCGGTATATCACCCGAGAAACCGTTTTTGTTCCGAAAATGATTGATTTGAAATTGAAAACCAGAGATCAGTTTCAAGGGTCCGGAAGCCATGTTACGAGGGGGGAAGGGTTTTACGGCACCCCCCTCGCCCGATTCGAGATCGGTCTCTACTAAACGTTTGCGGGATTTTTAAAAGGGATTTTATTTCATTAAAGCAACTAGCAGGTATCCACAGTAACATCATGTAGGAGGTGCATGCATGTGCAGGTGTACAGTGGAGGGATGAAATGGTCAGCGAATAAAATGCATGGTTACAGAAACTGAGGATCTGTCACTGGCTTCACTCCCGAGCGCTTGGGAGTGGTCCAGAGCGCTTGGGAGTTCTGATACTCAACCTGCAAAACTTGTTAGCACAGACAGAATATGATGCTAAAATAAGAGCTAAAAAGCTGCTATATACACTACTGGCTCAGCAGAGGATTTGAAAGACTGGGATTAACCCTTAATCCTTCAGATCTTGCATCCCTGCCTTAACAAGACTAAATCTACAAATTTAAAAGTGCAACAAGCTACACTTATGCATGCAGAGACCGGAGAACACAGCAGACTGGGAAAATGGGATGCAATGGCATGCATGCACTCCCGAGCGCTTGGGAATGGTTCGGAGCGCTTGGGAGTGAGCTGCATGTCAGCTTGCTCTCAAACAGGAAATGGTACTATCTTGACATGCAAAGGCCCTTGTTTTGATTCTCTCTGAAATGAATGATTCTTTTAACTTTAAAAGAAAGGATCCTTGTTCACACATGAAAACTTTGTGAGAAAATGGTTCTGTTTTAGTGGAAAATGACTTTCTTGTGCATGCATGCGAAATAAAACCATTTCTTTTAAGAGTAGGCCTCATTCCCAACCTACTAAGTGACAAAGGACCATGCACGAAACTGGGAATAGTCCCGAGCGCTCTAGAGTACTCTCGAGCGCTTGGGAGTGTTTCCAGTAAGGGTTTTATGAAAACATTTTTTTTTTGTACCCCATTACTCTTGTTTTTACACTAGGGTTTCCCAACCATGCACCCAGTATTGAAGACTGGGTCAGGCTGAGAGACCCCCCTCAGAAGGGAAGAACAGCCCTTTTAGTTGTGGTCAAAGGTAAAAGCTCTACCTTTTGCTTGAACTTTGCTCCTTGTAAAAGCCCTGAAATGTGGAAGCAGAGAGAAGAGTGCAAGAGATCAGAAGAGTATTCTGGATTTCTTGCCCTTTTCCTTGGTGATTTCTAAAACCTTTGAAGTTTGGAAGGTGAGTTTTGGAAGCTTTTGGTTTCTAGCAAGAGAGAAAGAGAGCAGAGAATGGAGTTCTTAGAGAGAGAAAATTTTGTGGTCCCCTCTCCTGCTGAAAACCAGTTGTATTTATAGGCAAAATAACCTATGGTTTTCAAAATCAAATGGGTTTAAATAAAACATTTTTTTAATAGGAAAATCTTTGGCCTGAATCTCTGCCACCCGAGGTTGAGTGTGGAGCGAGCTATCGGCGGGCTCAAGGTGGTGATAATGATGAGTTGCAAGGGTAGTGGGTGATACTGCCATCCATTGGGCAACAGATCAGTCTCGAGCGCTCGGGATCAATCTCGAGCGCTTGGGACCACACTCTCGAGCGCTTGAGAGTGAGCCAGGCCAGAGGTTTTGGAAAATGGTTTTGAGCGCTCGGGACCACTCCCAAGCGCTTGAAAATGCCTTTGACCAATTTTATTCCATTCTCAAATCTTTCAAGGAGCAAAGTTCCAATCGGTACCAGGCTTGTTTCAATCCAAAGTCATCATCGGGGAGCCTCCGGGCCACAAATCAAGGAATTTTGAAAAGTCCAAATTGGGGTGTCTATAGTTGCCCCTCTTTGGGCGACGCTCAGCATCACATCTGGATACGAGTGCCGTCCAAAGATTGAGACAGCCCAATTCAAGCCAAATCAAATCCTCAACTCAAAATCAAATGCAAGTAAAAACACAAACATTTGATGCATGTGGTCGAGTCTTTTCAGACTGCCTACGTACCCTTTTCTGCAGGGATCAGACCAGCGTAGTTCTTCGGGGCAAATGCAAACATGCAGACATGCGAACATGCAAGCAAATGATAGAAAGGTGTCCCTCAAGACGGCGCCAAATCTATGGCGGCGGAAGGAGGGTGCCAAATCTATGGCAGACAAGATGGGTGCCAAATCTATGGCGGCGGAAGGAGGGTGCCAAATCTATGGCAGACAAGATGGGTGCCAAATCTATGGCGGCGGAAGGAGGGGAAAACCGGATATGAAGGGTGCCAAATCTATGGCGGCGGAAGGAGGGTGCCAAATCTATGGCAGACAAGATGGGTGCCAAATCTATGGCGGCGGATGAAGGGTGCCAAATCTATGGCAGACAAGATGGGTGCCAAATCTATGGCGGCGGAAGAAGGGTGCCAAATCTATGGCAGACAAGATGGGCGCCAAATCTATGGCGGCGGATGAAGGGGTGAAGAGTGCTCGCACATATAATACCTCAATGAATGATCTGCATTTTAAACATGATTGCATGCTTGTGATATGCAGGTGCAGCCACGATGTTCAGCCAGGGCACGAACTTAGGCTATCGCGAGCTCTCCAGCTTCTGTTAGCACACGGGGACGATGGACACCGAGAGTGTCGTGGCCCGCTGCAGAGGCTGGACAGTTCGAGGTAATCCCTAGGGCGGTGTTCTAGCAAAGACTCGTTCGTGTGGAGGAGTCAGAGGAAGAGGAGAGGTCAGAGGAGTCTTCTGAGTCGCGTACGATAGGGTCGACGGACTCAGAGACTGCTCCTGATTCCCCAAGAGACGATGACGGTGATGACGATGACGAGAGTGACAGCATAGAGCCCAAGGGCCACCAGCGGGGGGGGGGGGGGGAACTCGTCGCGTCTGGGCCTTAGGTTTTTGCTTTGCTTGCTTACTCATACATAGACCCAAGCGCCGAGATAGTTATAGCTTCCAGGCCTGCGTGCTTTGATTTTGTTTGGGTCTGCGTGCCTCAGTAGTTAGGATCGGGCGCGTGCTGCCCCAGCTTTCCTTCCTTACTCATTGTAGATATCGTACTCCATTTATGAGAATTTGCACTTCGTTCTTTCACATTCATTCGCACTCCCTTTATGAATTGTATTTTATGAAATATGCTCGTCTAGCTTGAAAGAAAAGTAAAGAGCACGCGAATTTCAACCGATACTCTCAAAGCGGGAACGGAAATCTACATCGACATACAGTCAGTAATACACATTGTGCCTTATACGTATCGTTGGGTTCAATAAAACACGCTTAACATGGTATTTGACGTTTTCGAGGGACGAAAATCTTGGGAATTTTAACATTTTTCAAAGAACGAGAACAAATACGCAAGAAAACATGTAATGGAAACCGCTATATCCCCCTGAGAATATGTTGGAAACCTTCTGATTGGAGTTGGATGTATTCGTGGCACTGAGCCGGGGCTGAAACGCTGGGATGAGAACCCTCTGTAAAATGGTAAAACTCTGGAGCGCTTGGGAGTGGTCTCGAGCGCTTGGATCCTCACTCCCGAGCGCTCGTGACTTCTGTTACTGGCAGTTCAGAGTTGTTTCCCAATGCCACTCATCAGCTATTCCCATGTCGTCTTCTTCTGCATACACACTTCCAAGACGTCTTGTAACTCTGCACTGTCTGTTTCCCAGCAGAAACAACTTTCCAAAGCAAGACTTGGGCTTTTCCAACATTTTTCAAATTTTGAAATTTTGAAATTGCCTTGAAAATGTTGAGCTTGAAGAGTTCCAAGGCTAGTGAGGGTTGGCATTGCATTCTCCAGACCTCTATAAATAGAGAGCTCCTGCCTTGGCCATTCATTCACACTTCATTCCATTCTTTTCCTCCCAAAAATCCTTTTTCCTTCCAAAAACCCATTCCTCTCATGGCTTTGCTAAACCAAGCCTTGCTCCGTCCCTGGTTGGACAGCCTTGAAGGTATCGACTGGCTGAACTTCCGCGGACACCGCCTTTACGCTCTTAGGCATCTTCGGGAGATCGCCATCCGTCCTGTCTTGCTACATGCGGCGGTGCGCTTTTGGGATTCCGAAGTGCATGTCTTCCGCTTTGGTTCTCAAGAGCTATGCCCCACCGTCGAGGAATTCCATGCTTACCTTGGAAGTCACGACTCCATGGAGCCCATTGTCCCAATGCTTAGAGAGAGTATGAAGAATATTCTGAAAGCTAAGCTAGGTGTTAGTGGAAATGTCGCTGAGTTTCTCACTCGGGGCAATGCCATCAACATCGTGCAACTGTACGAGAGATTCAGTCCACCCGGGGACTTGACGGACTTCAAATACCAAGGCCGACGAATGGCGGCCTGTTGCATTTGTCTCTTGGCGGCTTTTATGTTGGTACCTTCAGTTGGTCAGCCCAGTTCTCTATTGGTGGGCGTCGCTTCTCAGATCGAGGCTCGCAAGGACGTCGCACCCTTGGTTCTTGCCGAGACCTTGATGGGGTTAGATGCTGTCAATGCTGGTCGGACAAGGGTTTTCGGTGGTAGCCCGCTGTTGCTGCAGGTTAGGGACCTCACTCAGCTCTCCTTTTTCTATTTCTCTTGTTCATTTTACCTCATCACTCGGCTCAGGCCTTATCTGGCTGCTTACTTGTTTTCTCTCTTTTTGGGTAGATGTGGCTTTGTGACAAGTTGAGTCTGCTGACACCTCCGGCGAATGACTGGTGGTATTGTGCAAGTGGATGGAACCGTCCTTTCCTAGCGACGTACAGCAACGAGGATGACTGGGCTGATTTCTTAGCTTCTGCCGAGGAAGATGACATCGTTTGGCGGTGCCATTGGCTGAGGCTCCCTGCCATGATTGCTGGTAACATGGGTTCGACGCATGTCCTTGTGGCTGGCTTGACTGGCTTCTCCTTCTATTCACCGTTCCGCATCCTCCGTCAGTTTGGACTCAATCAAGAAGTGCCGCCATCGGGTTCTGAAGCGCTTCGTCTCCCTCCCTTCACCATTCTGGGCCTTCGGAGTTATGTTCGATCATGGGAGGCTCGCAGGGCCGAGCCAAGCGATCCACTTTTCTCTATTGCTACGACCGGAAGGTATCGCAAATGGTTGAGGAGAGATGTGGAAGCAAGGATGGGTTGACCGTTTACTTTGCCGCTTTTGAAATAAAAGGAGCGTGTTAAAAATGTACATTTTTCGTTTTCATGCTCAGCTTGTAATAAAGAGATAATTCGAATAAAATTGGCTGATTAAGGGTTTCCCCCTTTTGGTTGGTTAATCGCATGCGCCTCTGAGAAAACGTTCTGATTCGTCAATTTGGATTTTGATTTTAGAGATATTTAGGACCGAACCTCAGCGTGAGATTGCCTACGTATCCCCTGCGAAAGGGGAATCAGGCCCATACGTAGTTCGGGCTAGGGTTCGCTCGGGTATTAACGCTCTCCTTTTGCGCTCTAAATTTTGCCTAGAGCCGCCCTTTCGGGTTTTCGGCCTAGCGAGCTCTCTTTCAACTTTTGCCTTAACTTTTGCCTAAGCCGCCCTTTCGGGTTTTCGACTTAGCAGGCTTGCTCTAAATTTTGCCTGGGACCGCCCGCCCTTGCGGTTTTCGGCCCAGCGAGCTCTCTCAGGGGTAATACCATTTAAGCTGATCCAAATTGACGAGGTTAGAGAACTCGTTGCCGTCGAGGTCGATGATTGATGCCGCTCCCCCAGAGAGAATGGTCTTGATGATGTACGGCCCTGCCCATTTAGGTCGAAACTTTCCTCGCAGATCAAACACCGGCGCACGAATTTCCTTAACTACCATGTCCCCCTCTTGCAGGTCTCTCAACTTCACTTTCTTGTTGAACGCCCGGGTGATCCTTCGCTGGTAACCCTGAATGTGGTACAACGCCCGTAGCCTTCTTTCGTCGAATAACATGAGTTCTTCAAATCTCCCACTGATCCATTCAGCCTCGTTCACTCCGCTCTCAGCCATGACTCTCAGCGATGGAACCTCTAGCTCGATAGGGAGAACGGCTTCCATACCGTACACCAAAGAATAGGGTGTTGCTCCCGTTAGTGTACGAATAGACGTCCGGTATCCCCACAGAGCTAGTGGTAATTGTTCGTGCCAATTCCTAGCTGACTGAGTGGTCCTTTTGAGAATCGTCTTGATTGTCTTGTTCGCTGCCTCAACTGCCCCATTTGTTTGTGGTCGATAGGTGGTCGAATGATGCATTTGAATTTTGAACTCGTTGAAGAGTTCCAAAACCTTTCCCTTGAAGTGAACTCCTTTATCAGACACGAAGGCTTGAGGGACTCCATACCGATAAATGATGTTTTGCCTGATAAAATGAGCCACTTGAACGGCCGTCAATGTCTTATATGAGGCTGCCTCGACCCACTTGGTGAAGTAATCCACTGCTACCAGAACGAACCTGTGACCATTGGAAGCCGCGGGAGTGATCTTTCCAATAACATCGATGCCCCAGGCGGAGAATGGCCATGGTGTCGCCATTGAGTGTAATTCCGAGGGCGGGACGTGGATAAGATTGGCATGAGTCTGGGACTTATGACATCGACGCACATACTCGATGCAATCTGTTTCCATGGTTGACCAATAGTATCCCAACCTCAGAACCTTCTTCGCTAGCATCATTCCGTTCATGTGGGGCCCACAAACACCTTCATGAACCTCTTCCATTACTGCTCTTGACTCATCATCGTGAACACACAACTTGTGAACTCCGCACGGAGATCGCCGTACAATTTCCTACCGCAGATGATGTATTGAGATACGAGCCGCTGTAAAGCGATCCGATCCTTCTTAGTGGAATCCACGGGAAATTCTCCTTTCTCGACGAGATTCCAAATATCATGGAACCAAGGGAGACCATCATCTGGTTCGTCGATGTTCATAACATAGTCGTACATGTGTTTCCCCCTCTGCTCAATCATGACGGGTCTTAGCTTTACCCCGATTGGGAGTTCCAGCATGGATGCTAAAGTGGCCAATGCGTCTGCGAATCGATTCTTCATCCTTGGTACGTGCGTGAAGGTCACCTTTTGAAAGTTCGGGATAAGCTCGTCGAGTTGCTGATGGTACGGCTTCATCTTCTCATCCCTAACTTTCCATTCTCCATTTGCTTGTGATACGACCAAGTTGGAATCTCCGACAACTTCCAGTACCTTAACTCCAATCTCCAATGCAGCTTCCATTCCCACAATACATGCTTCGTATTCTGCCTTGTTGTTTGTGACTTCGAAGTTTAGCTTGAATGTGAGGGGAATATGTGACCCCTCAGGCGAGACTAGCAGTATGCCAATCCCAAAGCCCTTCTGATTAGCGGCTCCATCGAAGTACAACGTCCACTTTTCATCAACTGCTGTCATTACATCTTCGTCGGGGAATTGAAATTCAGTGTGTTCCGGGTCCTCAATCGGACGATCCGCCAAGAACTCCGCCACTGCTCTTCCTTTCACTGACTTGCGGGTGACGTACTTGATTTCGAACTCGGCCAATAAGAGCAACCAGCGTGCTAACTTACCGGTAAGTGCTGGCTTCTCGAATAGATATTTGAGAGGATCCATCCGAGAAATCAGTATCACCGAGTAAGCCAGCATGTAGTGTCTCAACTTCTTTGTGGCCCATATCAGCGCCCAGCACGTCTTTTCCAATGAAGTGTACCTCTCTTCGCTTCCCACCATCTTCTTGCTCAAGTAGTAGATTGCCCTTTCGACCCCATCTTCTCCTTCTTGTGCCAACATGCACCCCATTGACGAGGGCGTGACGGACAAGTACAGGATCAAAGGTTTTCCTGGGATGGGCGGCATCAATATTGGAGGATTCTGGAGATAAGTCCGCACTGCTTCGAAAGCTTTCTGACACTTGTCATTCCATTCAAATTTCACATCTTTCTTGAGTAATCAAAACAGTGGTTCACAGGTCAAGGTCAATTTAGCGATAAATCGGCTAATGAACTGGATCTTCCCTAAGAAGCACCGGACCTCTTTCTCGGATTGGGGCGGCTCCATCTCAAGGATGGCTTTGATCTTGGAAGGATCCACCTCAATCCCCCTGGTTGTGATCATGAACCCAAGCATCTTGCCAGCCGTGACTCCGAACGTGCACTTCTGTGGGTTAAGACGCATCCTGTATTTCTGAATTCTTTCTAAGAACTTCCTCAATGCTGGGAGATGGTCTTTCCGCTCCTTTCCTTTCACTATCATGTCATCGATGTATACTTCGACCTCCTTATGAATCATGTCGTGGAGTAGTGTTGTGGCACCCCTTTGATATGTAGGACCGGCGTTTTTCAACCCAAATGGCATAACCCGATAACAGTATGTCCCCCACTCGGTGATGAATGTTGTCTTTTCCCTGTCTTCCGGAGCTAGGAGAATCTGATTGTACCCTGAGAAACCGTCCATGAAGGATAGTAGGGCATGCCCTGCAGTGTTATCAACAAGTATGTCTATATGTGGCAATGGGAAATCATCCTTAGGGCTTGCTTTGTTCAGATCTCTGAAATCGACACACACTCTAATTTTTCCGTCCTTTTTGGGGACCGGAACGATGTTTGTGACCCAAGTGGGGTACTCCGTTACGATTAGAAAACCGGCGTCAATTTGCTTTGTGAGTTCTTCTTTTATCTTAAGCACCCAATCGGGCCGCATTTTTCTCAGTTTCTGCTTAACAGGTTTTGCGTCCGGGAAGAGAGGGATCTTGTGCTCGACGATCTCCGGGTCGATTCCGGGCATGTCCGCGTGAGACCAAGCAAAAACTTCTTTGAACTCTTTTAGCAAATCGGTGAGCTCTTGAAGCTCATCGGGGGACAGCCCGGAACCAACTTGAACCAATCGAGGGTTCTCCTCATCACCCAAATTTATAGAGATTATTTCTTCTTTTAAAGGCTGAGCATGTCTTTCATTTTCGCGATCGATGAGGGAACGGATCTCCTTGGGGACGTCCCCATCGAGATCTATTCCTTCATCGTCGGGATCTAAACAATTTATTTCAAAAATCGGCAAGTAAGCGAAAGCGTCATTCATTTCATTAGCAGCCTCCTCAGAAGGGGGGAATACAGCGGTTGACTCAAACTCAAAGTAAAAGCTACGCTGTGGAGGGCCGATAGGCACAAACTCCGACTCTGTGCTAGACGACGAGCTAGTGTCGGACCCGGATTCAGACTCAGTGTAGGTGCTGTGAGTGCGAGTTACATGTGGTATGAAAGTGCAATTATCATAAACTCCTACAGCCTCCACGATGAGTTTGGAAGGATCTTCAACCTCTTCTTCCTCTCCAAGCACCAGCACAGCAGCGTCTTCGACCATACCCTCCGGATCTTCACCCTCGAACAGGAATTGGAGACTGCCCAAACCAAAAGTCTCTAGCCAGTCGAGTGCCTCAGATACCTCTTCCACCTTGATCACTACTTCGTCCTCTTCCCAAGTGTCGTTGGCGAAGATTTCAAATCCCGGATACTTCATTTTCGTTTCAAGATCCACAAAGGGTTCGGGTTCTCCTTGGTACAGCGCCTCTTCCACTTTCAGCTTAACCCCGGCCGCATGAGCCCGGGCGCGGTTGCGCCACTTTTTTGCTGGATCGCTCTTTTTGGCCTCATATCCTAGACCAAAGCGTTCGTTACTTCCAGGAAAATCAGGGAACTCCGGGACTCCTTGACCATAAAGTCCTAAACCCATGCCCGGTAAATATTTCATCCTTTTCATAATTTCCAGCGCTGCGGAGCTCACCAAGAAGCCGTCTTCGGCCCGGATGGTGCACACTTTTGAAGTCATAACCGCAAAGCCCCCCATGGTGATGTCCTCCTCTCCATGCATAATCTCTAGCAGTGGGGAGTTGTCCTCAGAGTGTGGGCGGATGCCTGAGTCTCCATGGATGATGAGGGTTCCAGAATTTAAACCCAGAATGAGTTTCTGATGCAGCGTTGAGGGTACACCCATGACATCCGACCTGTGCAGCCATGGCCTCCCCAGCAGGAGGTTGAACGACGCAGGTATCTCCAACACACAGAATTCGACAGTGGTTTTAAACTTCCCCGTCACAAGTTCCAAGTTGATTGTTCCCAAAATATCGCGGCGCATATTATCATAGGCACGGACACCCAGATTCGATGGTGCAAAGTCCTTGTTCTTGAGGCCCAAGCAATAAGCGGTGCGAAGTGGGCACACGTTGATGGCTGAACCATTGTCAATGAGAATTGCGGGGACCCATTTTCCGAGACACTTCATCGTGACGTGCAGTGGTTTGTTATGGTCAGCTCCCTCCGGCGGGAGATCCTTTTCTGTGAACGACAGGGTGTGCTGGGTGAGGTTCATCGGGGTTTTTTTTTTTTTTTTGGATAAACCAGCTTGAAATTGAAAAGAGATTAAACGAATATACAGCCTACAAGGGGCATACCCCAGGAGGAAAAGAAAAGAAAACGAAAAGAGTAGAGAAAATTGCTAATGCCAAATGGCTACATGGGCTAAAAGATATGCGTTGTTTTCAATCCATCTAGTAAGAGGGAGGGAAAACAACGCCAAGAAGATACCATCAAAATCATAATGCGACTAAAACTCCACAAGAGAGCTGGAGTGAACTTAGGAATACATCTCACAACAGCATGCACCCTAGCTGTGCTTGAACTGGACAGGACTAGGAGGTCCCCTACTGGGAGGTAACCATCAATGGACAAGTTGCAGCTACAATCAGCAGCTACAACTTCTGAACTCCTGAACTCAATAAGCAGCTACAATCAGCAGCAGTGGCATTTGGGCAGCAGTTACAACACAGCAGAGATTAGTTGCTGCCATCACACAATGTGGACATGCCCCCTTAGAAAAGTATAAATGCTCCAAGGGACACCCCCCCAAGGATAGGTCATAATAGAGAATGACTCCCACTGAGCATAACAGTAACAGGAAACTAGCTAGCCCTCATCGGGGTTATGAGGGCAATGAGAGCTTCTGGGGCTATATCAGAGGGGACCTCGAATTTAGAGAGAGTGTTTACGAGCCTGCGGCGGTGCTCGCGGGATGCAGCTAACACTCCCCACATAGACATGCGTACAGGGGTTTCTTGGAGTTGTTGGATTATGGGGTCAGCGGTGGCAGCTGGGTTTTGTTGTTGGGAGGCATCAGGGTTTGAACTTACGAAAGGGTCGAGATGGACAGGTGGGTTAGATTGGGGTGGTGGGTTTGTGGAGTTAGGAGGGTTGTTTTGTGGAGCTTGGGTGGTGTCTGGGTTTGCCGAGTTGATGGGGTTGTTTTGCCGCGGCGGAGGGGCTTGGGACGAGCTTCCCTGGTGGAGGTTGGTAGGCTGGTAGACTCTTCCACTCCTGGTGAGATTGCTGATCGTTTTGGGAATGGGCTCCCACCAAGTACCCTCCCAAAAGTTGGAGAAGTCAGAGTTGCAAGGAACAGCCTTACGTTTTCCTTTGTCAAGCGTAGTTTTCTCCAAGGTTTCGTTGAGGGTTTCCATCTCCAGAGCGTGCCACATATTTTCTTCCTCTAGGGAACACCAAAAGTTGACGTTGTTGTTACCATTGTTGTCACTGTTGTTGTTGTTGTTGCTGCTGTTGTTAATCTGCAGAGAGCCTTCATCTATCATGGCTCTATTGACGGTTAGTTCCTCGCCATCAACCCACACATTCACCAATTCAGATTTTCCCCACAGATCTTCAGGGTCCAGTACACAGATAGCGGGCTCATTGGGGATTTCGACTACGGGCTGCGGAAGGTGCTCCCCAATAATGTAATCTTGCGGGATGAAGGATTGATCCATGATATGGTCCAGAGCGTCGGATCCTCTAGTGATATTGATAATGGCGCTGACAGTGAGCCCCGAAAACATGCGGGGGTTCATGAGGTCCATTTCTTCACGAACTTCTTCCTCTAGGAAAAGGTATGCCAATGACGTCTCGTCTAACGGGTCGGAATCATCCATCCAATGCCACCCGTCGGGTTCGGGCTCCCATGCCCATTCATCCTCTTCTTCAATCGGTTCTGGCTCCAAAAACAGAGCAAACAGGGAGTACCCGTCCAACGGGTCAGTCAACACTCCTTCGAATTCTTCCCCCCAATTGCCATGTTCCAATTCTGCGACTTGGTGAGCATCAGGAGCTACGGGCCATATCCCAGTTACGATAGCCCGGTTTTCCACCGCCAGAAAATCACTTGCCAATTCTTCCCACCTTCTTTGGAAATCCCAATCCGCAGATTCAAGGGCACAGACGATATCCTCGGTTGGCAACTCAACAATTGGTTTGGGTTGGGTGGTAGGGAGGATGTAAAGGCTCGGGTCAAAGGGATGGTCTAGGGAGATATGGTTGGTGCGGGCGTTAGTGTGTTTTGGGAGTGGGTTTGAGACGGTGTTTGGTTTTTGTGGTGGTGTGGGGAGAGTTTTATTGTCTATGAGATCTTGGATAGCATGGCGCAGGCGGAAGCAATTGTCGGTTGAATGGCCCGGGCCCTGGTGGAAGGCACAGTATACGTTAGGGTTGTGGGATGCAGGGAGTTTTTGGGGTAGGGGTAAGTGGTTTAAGCATGCCATCTTTGACCAACTTCTCGAGCACAGCAGAGAGGGGTGCCAAGAATTGAGAAAAATCGCGGGATTGGGTACGGGGTTGACTGGCTTGGGTCACAATCTGATTGACGGGCTCGGCTTGAGTTGCGTTTGAGAAAGTGTTTGGGAGGTTGGTGTAGTTCGAGTTGCCAAACAGGGCGTTGCTGTTTCCGGAGTAAACCTTCCTGGGCTTGGGAGCAGGCTCGGTTTTGTCAAGGATCCCCAATTGAACTGCCTCTTCGACGGCTAAGCCTATGTCGAAGAATGTTTTAAAGTCCGAGCATGCTTGAGCCATAACCATGTGCCGTGCGAGAGTTGGTTGAAGGTTCCGGACAATCATCCGGATTTGGTCCCTGTCACTTGGCCTGTCTTTCATCTGTGCGGCCTTAGCCCTCCACCTTTTCACAAACTCGGCGAAGGCCTCCTTTGCTTCCATCTTCGTTGATTCTAATTCACGAGTGGTCACCTCCAATTGGATGTTGTAATCATATTGCGCCACAAAAAGCCGCGCATATGTCTTCCCATGATCACTTTTTCCTTTCATCCAGGGTGGTAAACCAGTGCAAAGCATGCCCCACTAGAGTCTGCGAGAACATCTGTGCCATAGCATCCTTCTCCACTCCCCACATGGAAAGCGCTCCGATGTATCCGGTCAAGTGAGCCTTTGGGTCTCCTGTCCCATCAAATTTAGCGAAGTCGATCGGCCTGAACTTTTTCGGAAGCTTTGCATTAGGAAACAAGCAAAGCTTGTTGATGTCAAAACCGGTTGATGCTATCTTCTCATTTCTTGCCACAGACTCCTCCAACAGGGTGATCTTCGCCATTACTGTAGCCATCTCGGGGTTTTGCGGGGTTTCCAATTCAACGGTCAGCTGCTCCGGGTTCGGTATCGGATTCAGATTAGGGTTTGGAATCGGGTTAGGATTTGGATTTAAGTTGAGGTTGGGATTTGGGATCGGGATCGGATTCGGGATTGGGTTCGGAATCGAATTCAGGTTTAGTGGTGGAAGGCGTCGCGCGACCCCTGTAATCATCATCATAAGCTGGGCGATTTGGTTATCAGTGCGCTCGCCAAGATGTTGGATACCTTCCCTTATCTGTCCCATTTCTCCGTACAAGTCTTCCAGCCTTGGGTTAGGGTTTGGGTTTGGATTAGGAACGGGGTTAGGATTCGGATTGCCAGCATTCAGGTTTGGGTTGCCTCCGTTTGGGTTCGGGTTGGGGTTTCCTCTGTTTGGGTTCGGGTTGCCAGCATTCGGGTTTGGATTGCCCCCGTTCGGGTTTGGATTGGGGTTTGGGTTTAGGTTGCCCCCGATCGGGTTTGGATTGGGGTTTGGGTTTAGGTTCCCGATCAATAGGTCCATTTCTGCCCCCAAACCTGATGCACTAACAGAATCTCCTTGAGGTTGAAGCCGTTCCAATCTCCGTCCCAAAGGTCTGGTCCAGGAAGGTATGGTGTCTTTCTTCCTCGGCCCAATTGCTCAGTACTGACAGCAAAGCAAAAACCGTGCTCAGACGCGATTCCTGTTATGATTTATTGAAAAACGTGTATGAATAAATGAATTGTTAATAACATGTTGTCATCGTCGACTCAAGGGATCGCACTTTACGGAAAGTTCCAACAATCACGGGTAAGTCGGTGTCAGGCTGGTTAAATTCCGCACGTTGGGAATCAGAGCCAATCTCCTTATCTAAGACCATCCGAGACAGAGCAATAAGACTGCTGGAAGATGAACCTAAGGCTAAACTAAAGGGAGCCGTTCGGGCACAGCGAACACCAGAGGTATCCCAAACTCCATGGATTTATGGTCTCCTAGACCCTGACTCAAGAAATGACATCCTATGAAGGATTGCCTTAGTCCTCAGAGATTCTTTTAGGGTGTATCCTTCGTTCAGAACGACAAATTCTAAGAGATGTCAAAATGAACTAAGTATTCAACTAGTCCTCGTTCGAAGTTTCAATTTTGAACTTGGAATAACTTAGTATAGACGGCGTGATACCCCAACCATCATGGTGTCAGTGACATGGTGCCATTAGCCAGAATGGTGTAAGTAAAGTGGCATCACGGCGCCGGTTCCTTTGTTATTCCTTATTCTCCGTTGAAATTTCGATTAGGCATTAGTCAAGGACTTAGTATATTCTGATTTCCCAAAGTCTCCTTGTTCTAAGGACTCATGTAGTTTCAATAACGTGCCTTTAAAAAGCACGACTCATCATCGGTCCAGGCAATCCTAAACAAGCTGCGCAAGCAAGCATAAGAGTTCTATATGATACACGACAGCAGGCGTAAGATGTAAGGTGCGATGTGCAAGCGGGATAAGATCACGGTTTTTCGAAGGTTGCCTAATTCCTCAGAATTTCTTTTAGGGTGTATCCTTTGTTCAGAACGACAAATTCTAAGAGATGTCAAAATTAACTAAGTATTCAACTAGTCCTTGTTCGAAGTTTCAATTTTGAACTTGGAATAACTTAGTATAGATGGCGTGATACCCCAACCATCATGGTGTCAGTGACACGGTGTCATTAGCCAGAGTGGTGTAAGTAAAGTGGCATCACGGCGCCGGTTCCTTTGTTATTCCTTATTCTCCGTTGAAATTTCTTTTTTTGGGTAAAGCCCTAGGGCGGATAGCTTGAAAATAAAAGAGGTTAACCGAATGTACAGCCTACAAGGGGCATACCCCAGGTAAGACAAAACAAAAAATGAAAATGAAAAATATAATGGACGCCAAGTGGCTACATGGGGTGCCCGTGTCCTTACCCCCGCCGAACAAACTATCCCAAGGAATAGAAAGTTCAACGGGGAACCTGGACACGGGCGTGGCAAAACAGTAGATACCCGACTCCAACCGTCGGTTTAGGGTACAATCAGAGGCCCTCGAAGTCCTCGCAATACATAGGAAATACAGTGATTAACCTAGAAAACAGTAAATAACAGTGGCTGCCCATCGGGCAGACTGCTGCCTACTGTTTGCTGAGTGCAGGCAGGCAGGACATATGAAATAATAGTGGCCAGGCAGGCTGGATTGCCCAGGCGGCTGTCCGAATGGCTGCCTGGCCGCTATTGAGGCCACGGCGGCTGGAGGCCACGGCGGTTGTTCGTGGTGGGAATAGGAACCCACAGTGGAGTGACCACTGCCGGCGGCCTGTTGAACGCCCGGATCTGAACGGGCCAGATCTTGACGGCGCCGCCCCCAATGGCGATTGGTTGAAAATAAAGCAGCTCAGCCACGGGGCTAAATTGCTGTACTGGCCGAGCCTGAGACGGTCGGCCGTGGGTGGAACGGCCTTCGAAGGTCAGTTGTGGACTGCTGCAGCCAGCTGTGTTGCTACTGCTGCGGCTGGCCAGCTGGGTTCGTTGAAAAAGATGAACAGTGTCGCCGGACATGGCCGGCGCACTTCCAGATCTGAAATGGCCGGGGTCTCCGTGAGAAGGCCAGGCCGTGGGATTGAAGGCTGGACCAGAGGAGGCCGGACCTGGTAGAGGGCTGTTAAGCCATGACTTGCCAATAAGAGGCTGGCCGGACCAGCAGTAGTGGTAGTCGGATGAAGGCCGGCTTCGTGGTGTTGCCGGGTTGAGGTTGGTTCAGATCTGCTCAAAGTAGATCTGAGATAGAACCCACCGGTTCACGGCGGGGTTGAGGTAGGACGAAGCCATGGCGATGAGCTTCAGACCGGAGTGGGAGGGCGGTGGAGGAGAGCCCCTGTCGTGCGAGGGGCTCCCTTGCCCGACATGGCTGCTTCTGCTGCCATCGTAGTGGGAGACCGGCGTGGTGGCCAGGCGTACCTCCTTAGCCCGTAGCTGCTGCTTCTAATGGCCAGTGGCCTTGGCTGCTGCTGTTGGTGGCCGGCCGGAGGCCTGGCTGCCATGGCTGGGGGGCTGCCTGGGCCGAAGGGTTGCTTTCTCTCTCTAAGCTAGAGAGAGAAGCTCCCCAACCGGTTCCTCTTCTCCGTTGAAATTTCGATTAGGCATTAGTCAAGGACTTAGTATATTCTGATTTCCCAAAGTCTCCTTGTTCTAAGGACTTAGACAACGTACACCGGGGTGCACGATTCATCATCGGGCCTCGGCAACCTTCTACAGACCGTGCGAGCGAGATAAAAAGCACAGGACTCGAAATTGAACAGACAGCATGATGGCGTGACATGGATGAGATGCATGGCGAGATGCAGCACGTAAACAGGATATAGCACGTAATCCTACCCTGTAGGCTCCTGTCCTAGTTTGGAAGGTTCTACTGCTTTCTAAACACGTACAAGGGCCGGTTTTGGTTTGAAGAGGGTTCCCCGGACTAGAGTCAAAGTATACCTCCCACTATTGAGCGTACACCCAATAATGGTACAAACGGTAGATATGACTCATCACGGTCGAGGGTTGCTGAGCATTCCGGGATTCCCCATCACCGGCAAGCCGGGTAGGATTGCCGAAACACAACAGCGGGGCTGCACAAGATATATACAAGAAATAGACAATGAAACAAAATCCCTTAGAAAAATCCCACAAACGTTTTTCAAGCTTGGCATACAAGTTTAATTGATATTCAAGAAAAGCGGGCCGTTTTATCAACAAACAAACTTTTTCTCAAGTATTAATTAAATGTCCCCAGCGGAGTCGCCACTGTGGGCTACCAGCCCGAAAAATAACACATGTGTATTTTCCCGCGTTTTGAAGAAAAATGTGGTTTGAAGAGTCGCCACCCGGATTTGCGGTATATCACCCAAGAAACCGTTTTTGTTCCGAAAATGATTGATTTGAAATTGAAAACCAGAGATCAGTTTCAAGGGTCCGGAAGCCATGTTACGAGGGGGGAAGGGTTTTACGGCACCCCCCTCGCCCGATTCGAGATCGGTCTCTACTAAACGTTTGCGGGATTTTTAAAAGGGATTTTATTTCATTAAAGCAACTAGCAGGTATCCACAGTAACATCATGTAGGAGGTGCATGCATGTGCAGGTGTACAGTGGAGGGATGAAATGGTCAGCGAATAAAATGCATGGTTACAGAAACTGAGGATCTGTCACTGGCTTCACTCCCGAGCGCTTGGGAGTGGTCCCGAGCGCTTGGGAGTTCTGATACTCAACCTGCAAAACTTGTTAGCACAGACAGAATATGATGCTAAAATAAGAGCTAAAAAGCTGCTATATACACTACTGGCTCAGCAGAGGATTTGAAAGACTGGGATTAACCCTTAATCCTTCAGATCTTGCATCCCTGCCTTAACAAGACTAAATCTACAAATTTAAAAGAGCAATAAGCTACACTTATGCATGCAGAGACCGGAGAACACAGCAGACTGGGAAAATGGGATGCAATGGCATGCATGCACTCCCGAGCGCTCGGGAATGGTTCGGAGCGCTTGGGAGTGAGCTGCATGTTAGCTTGCTCTCAAACAGGAAATGGTACTATCTTGACATGCAAAGGCCCTTGTTTTGATTCTCTCTGAAATGAATGATTATTATAACTTTAAAAGAAAGGATCCTTGTTCACACATGAAAACTTTGTGAGAAAATGGTTCTGTTTTAGTGGAAAATGACTTTCTTGTGCATGCATGCGAAAATAAAACCATTTCTTTTAAGAGTAGGCCTCATTCCCAACCTACTATGTGACAAAGGACCATGCACGAAACTGGGAACAGTCCCGAGCGCTCTGGAGTACTCTCGAGCGCTTGGGAGTGTTTCCAGTAAGGGTTTTATGAAAACATTATTTTTTTTTGTACCCCATTGCACTTGTTTTTACACTAGGGTCTCCCAACCATGCGCCCAGTATTGAAGACTGGGTCAGGCTGAGAGAGCCCCCTCAGAAGGGAAGAACAACCCTTTTAGTTGTGGTCAAAGGTAAAAGCTCTACCTTTTGCTTGAACTTTGCTCCTTGTAAAAGCCCTGAAATGTGGAAGCAGAGAGAAGAGTGCAAGAGATCAGAAGAGTATTCTGGATTTCTTGCCCTTTTCCTTGGTGATTTCTAAAACCTTTGAAGTTTGGAAGGTGAGTTTTGGAAGCTTTTGGTTTCTAGCAAGAGAGAAAGAGAGCAGAGAATGGAGTTCTTAGAGAGAGAAAATTTCGTGGTCCCCTCTCCTGCTGAAAACCAGTTGTATTTATAGGCAAAATAACCTATGGTTTTCAAAATCAAATGGGTTTAAATAAAACATTTTTTTAATAGGAAAATCTTTGGCCTGAATCTCTGCCACCAGAGGTTGAGTGTGGAGCGAGCTATCGGCGGGCTCAAGGTGGTGATAATGATGAGTTGCAAGGGTAGTGGATGATACTGCCATCCATTGGGCAACAGATCAGTCTCGAGAGCTCGGGATCAATCTCGAGCGCTTGGGACCACACTCTCGAGCGCTTGAGAGTGAGCCAGGCCAGAGGTTTTGGAAAATGGTTTTGAGCGCTCGGGACCACTCCCAAGCGCTTGAAAATGCCTTTGACCATTTTTATTCCATTCTCAAATCTTTCAAGGAGCAAAGTTCCAATCGGTACCAGGCTTGTTTCAATCCAAAGTCATTATCGGGGAGCCTCCGGGCCACAAATCAAGAAATTTTGAAAAGTCCAAATTGGGGTGTCAACAACACCAAAACCGTACAATACTTTTACCAAAACATCCATACGGTTTCAAAACACGCCAAAACGGTACAACACCTTACGAAAACATCCACAAGGTTCCAAAACACACCAAAACGGTACAATACCTTACCATACCAAAACATCCATACGGTTCAAAAACAAGCCAAAACCATACAATATATTACCAACACAACCATACGGTTTCAAAACACACCAAAACGGCACAATACATTACCATATCAATACATCCATACGGTACCAAAACAAACTAGAACGGTACAATACCTTGCCAAAACATCCATACGGTACCAAAACACAACAAAACGGTACAATACGTTACCAAAACATCCATACCGTTCCAAAACACGCTAAAACCGTACAATACCTTACCAAAACATCCATACGGTTTCAAAACACGCCAAAACGGTACAATACCTTACGAAAACATCCATAATGTTCCAAAACACACCAAAACAGTACAATACCTTACCATACCAAAATATCCATACGGTTCAAAAACACGCCAAAACCATACAATACCTTACCAACACATCCATACGGTTCCAAAACACACCAAAACGGAACAATACCTTACTGTAACAAAACATCCATGTGGTTCAAAAACACACCAAAACGGCACAATACGTTACCATACCAAAACATCCATACGGTACCAAAACAAACCAAAACGGTACAATACCATGCCAAAATATCCATATGGTACCAAAACACAACAAAACGGAAGAATACGTTACCAAAACATCCATACGGTTCCAAAACACGCTGAAACCATACAATACCTTTCCAAAACAAACATACGGTTCCAAAACACGTTGAAATGGTACAATACCTTACCAAAACATCCATGCGGTTCCAAAACACGCCAAAACCGTACAATACATTACCAACACATCCATATGGTTCCAAAACACACCAAAACGGTACAATACCTTAAAAAAACATCCATATGGTTCCAAAACACATCAAAATGGTACAATACCTTACTGTGCCAAAACATGCAAACGGTACCAAAACACAACAAAAAGGTACATTACCTTACCAAAACATCCATATGGTTCCAAAACACGCTAAACCGTACAATACCTTACCAAAACATCAATACGGTTCCAAAACGCGACAAAACGGTACAATACCTCACCAACACATTTATATGGTTCCAAAATGCACCAAAACGGTACAATACCTTACCAAAACATTCTTATGGTTCCAAAACACACCAAAATGGTACAATATCTTACCAAAGCATCCATAAGTTTCCAAAACACACCAAAACGGTACAATACCTTGCCAAAACATCCATACGGTTCCAAAACACACCAAAAACGGTACAATACCTTACCAAAACATCCATACGGTTCTAAAACACGCCAAAACCGTACAATAGCTTAACAAAACATCCATATGGTTCCAAAACACACCAAAACGGTACAATACCTTACCATACCAAAACAACCATGCGGTTCCAAAAATTCTCCAAAACGGTACAATACCGTGACAAAACATCCGTACAGTACCAAAACACAACAAAACGGTACATATCTAAAAATCTAAAAATCTACTAACCGTCACGTGTTTCACTGTTTTACTTTTGCATGACTAGTAGTCCAAACAACTACTAACCGTCATGCGTTTCACCATCTTTTCTTCACATGGCTATTAGTTTAAAAATCTACTAACCGTCACGAGTTTCACTCTTTTACTTTTGCATGACTAGTAGTCTAAAAATCTGCTAACCGTCACGTGTTTCACTATTTTTTACTTTTGCATGACTTGTAGTCTAAACATCTACTAACCGTTATGTGTTTCACTATTTTTATTCGTATTACGAGTAGAAACTTGCAATAACGATTCGAGACAACAAGCAGGTTTTTATTAACAACGTACACTTTAATCCGTATTAAACAGACTGAAACCAATAATTTTTTGATTTCTTTATCTCAATTACACGCTTTCAAAGTTCTTACCACTTATTGATCAATAGACAACCGTCATGTGTTTCTCCATATTTTCTTCACATGACTAGAAGTCCAAAAATCTATAACCGTCACATGTTTCACTATTTTACGTTTTGCATGACTAGTAGTCTAAACAACTACTAACCGTCATGTGTTTCACCATCTTTTTCTTCACATAACTAGTAGTCTAAAAATCTACTAACCGTCACGTGTTTCACAATTTTTCTTTTGCATGACTAGTAGTCTAAACACCTACTAACCGTCATGTATTTTACCATCTTTTCTTCACGACTAGTTGTCTAAAAACCAACTAACCGTCATGTGTCACTGTTTTTCTTGTGCATTACTAGTAGTCTAAACACCTACTAACCGTCATATGTTTCACCATCTTTTTTTCACATGACTAGTAGTCTAAAAATCTCCTAACAGTCACTATTTTACTATTGCATGACTAGTAGTTTATACACCTACTAACCATCATGTGTTTCCCCATCTTTTATTCCCAGGAATAGTAGTCTTAAAACCTACTAACCGTCACGTGTTTCCCTATTTTTCTTTTGCAAGACTAGTAGTCTAAACTCCTACTAACCATCATGTGTTTCACATTCTTTTATTCGCATGACTAGTAATCTGAAAACCTACTAACTGTCATGTGTTTCACTATTTTTATTCGTATGACTAGTAGAAACTTACAACATCGATTTGAGACAACAAGCATGTTTTTATTTACAACGTACACTTTAATCCGTATGAAACCGACCGAAACCACTAATTTTTTGATTTCTTTATCTCAATTGCACGCTTTCAAAGTTCTTATCACTTAGTGATCAATAGTCTTTTCATCTATTAGGAATCACTAATCTCTTTTCACCTGACTAATAGTCTGAACACCTACTAACCATCATGTGTTTCACCATTTTTCTTCACAGGACTAGTAATCTAATAACCTACTAACGGTCACGTGTTTCACTATTTTTTCTTCTGCATGACTAGTAGTCTAAACTCCTACTAACCGTCAAGTGTTTCACCATCTTTTCGTCACATGACTAGTAGTCTAAAAACCTACTAACCGTCACGTGTTTCACTATTTTTCTTGTGCATGACTAGTAGTCTAAACACCTGGTCTCCCCTGTCTCAGACTTGGAGATCAAAGAGACCATTTGGTCAATTAACCCCTCCAAAGCCCCTGGCCCTGATGGGTATAATGGAGGGTTTTTTAGGAAGGCATGGTCTGTTATTGGGAGAGAGGTCACCTCAGCTGTCCAGAACTTCTTCAGGTCTGGACAACTGCTCACTAAAGCTAATTCCACTATTGTAGCTCTTGTTCCTAAGGTTCCAAACCCTTCCAGGGTGGGTGACTTTAGGCCCATCTCATGCTGCAATACCATTTACAAATGCATCTCTCGGATTCTAGCAAAGAGATTGCAATCTGCTCTTCCTTTGCTCATAGATCCGGTCCAGTCAGGATTTGTGAAAGGAAGGAGAATTGCAGATAACATCTTCCTTACCCAAGAACTCATGAGAGGGTATCACAAGTCCTCTCCTTCCCCTAGGTGTGCCATGAAAGTTGACATAATGAAAGCATATGACCATGTTAGGTGGGAATTTATTTGGGATGTCCTGTCCGCCATGAACTTCCATCCTACAATGATTAAGTGGCTCCAAGCATGTGTAACCACTGCAAACTATTCCCTATGTATCAATGGGGAAGTGACGGGGTACATTAAAGGGAAGAAGGGGCTGAGACAGGGGGATCCGTTATCCCCGTATCTCTTTGTTATTGTGATGGAAGTGCTTACGAGTTTACTTAAGGAGAAAGCCCAGCTCCCGGACTTTCATTATCACTGGAGATGTAAAACTAATCAATTGATAAATCTGTGTTTTGCTGATGATCTAATGATATTCTGCAAGGGAGAGCCTTCTTCGATTAAACTCATCAAGGAAGCCTTGAATGAGTTTGAGGCTCTTTCTGGTCTCTCCCCTAGCACAGGTAAGAGTAGCATATTCTTCTCTGGTGTTAGTGTGGGAGTTAAGGAGACTATTTTGCAGGATTTGGGATTTCGGGAGGGTTCCCTGCCAGTGAGATATCTGGGAGTTCCATTGTTATCTACAAAGCTTAAAGCTGTGGACTGCCAGAGGCTGGTTGATAGTATCACTGCCAAAACTAGAAGTTGGACCAATAGGGACCTTACTTATGCGGGGAGAGTCCAACTTATCAAGAACATCTTGTTCTCAATGCAAACGTATTGGTCCTCCCTGTTCATTTTACCAAAAAAGGTCATCAAGGAAGTTGAATCTATCCTTAGGGCCTTTTTATGGTCTGGCCCTGACCTTAAAAGATCAGGGGCTAAGATAGCTTGGGAGAAGTTATGCGCCCCTAAAGATGAGGGGGGTCTTGGCTTCAAATCTATGGAGGTGTGGAATAAGGCTGCGGTGGCCAAGCATATATGGTACTTGATCTCCGGGGGAGAGCAATCCATGTGGTGCCAATGGGTTAAATCCTACTTATTAAAGGGTAGGAGCTTTTGGAGCCTTAAAATGCCTGCTAATCCCTCTTGGGTTTGGCGTAAATTACTTAATCTAAGACATGTAGTCCAACCCTTCATACGTCACTTAATTGGCAATGGGGAGAACACATCCATATGGTTTGACCCTTGGCACCCGTTAGGTCCTCTGCTGGAGAAGTTTGGATCCAGAATTGTTTATGACTCTGGCCTTCCGTTGAATGCCAAAGTGTCCCTTATAGTACACAATTCTGGCTGGACTTTCCCAATCACGCAAACATGGGAGTTGAATGAAGTTAGACGGCTTCTCCCTCCTTTGCGTGGCTCCAGGGACCATGTTAGATGGACTCTGAATGCATCTGGTCAGTTTAGTATAGCCTCTCTATGGGAGAAATTGAGGGCTCCTTTCCCCAAGGTTAATTGGCATAAGGCTGTTTGGTTTTCTGGCCATATACCTAAGTGTAGCTTCATTACATGGCTGGGCATCCAGGGTAGACTCTCCACGGAGGATAGATTAGTCCTCTTTGGGATTAAATCAATCTCCCAATGCAGTTTTTGCCATGGTAGTGAAAACCATGATCATTTGTTCTTCAACTGTAGTTTTTCCACAAGGGTTTGGAATGCCATGTTGGAAAAGATGGATACGAGTTGGTCCCCAAGGCCTTGGCCAGCATGGATCACCCTCTTCTCCTCTTTTAAGGGGAAATCTCTAAGGAATATCGTATCTAAGTTGATTTTCACTACTACAGTATACCATATTTGGATTGAAAGGAACTTAAGGAAGTTTCAAAATACAACGAGCACCTGGGAAGTGGTTGTTCACAAAGTCTTTAACATGGTTAAGGGTAGATTACTGTCGTTGCCAAAGTTGCCCATAGGCTCACAAAATAATAGGTTTAATAGAGTATGGGGCATCAATGGGTAATGAGGTATTGTGTGTTTGTGTATTCATATTGTGGCCATGGTTGTAGATTTGCAGGTTTGGTCAGCAAGGCTGCCTTAATAAAAGTACTCCAGTGGCCTCTAAATTTGGATGGCTGGTGCAGCCCCTGCTAACATGGAGGCTAGTAGGTTTCAAGGTTATTGAGTGTGCCACTATATGTAGATCCTGTGAGAAGTGTGCTTGAGCCTCAATCTTCTTGAGAGTGGAGGTAATATTTAGTGGGAGGCACTTTGTGAGGGAGAGTGGAGGGAGTTGGGTTGCAACCGTTAATCAATAGAAGCAATGCAACAACTGTGCTTTGTTACTTTTGACAGCCTTTTTATCACTGTGTAGTGCATTATGAACCTGACTTCTTATGTAGTGCATTTTCTTTTGCACCTCAGTGGTTTATGTGTTGGTGCCATTGTGCACCACAGTGTTTGGTGCCATTAAGCAATCTGTAGCACCACAGTGTTTGGTTTGTGGATTGCCTAACCATAGGGGCTGTCGTGGGATCTCCCTTCGCAGAGGGGGAATTCCTCTGCAATTATGGTTCGGTTGGTAGTTGTGCTACAGATTGCTTTAGCAGCTGTTTTAACTGTTCTGCTTTGTTCTGCTACAAGTTTACATTAGAGAGCTCAGCCAGTTCATGGCTGATGTTCTATCCCTGTTCTTATGCCCTGTTCCTAGTTATGCAATGCTTCTGAGTTCTGAACCTGTTATGGAACAAGTGCTGGTGATATCTCTGATCTGCTTCTGAGTTCTGAACCTGCTATGTTTTGAAAGCTAGAAGTCTGTCATGAAAGCTAGAAGTCTGTCATGATATCTCTGATTTGTGTTACTTTTGTAAGCCTAACCTGCATCTTTTCTGAACCTGGTTTGTTGATTGTGGGAGGTATCTTTTCTGAACCTGGCTTGTTGATTGCTGTATCTCATAGCAGCTTGGTTCTATGTTCCCAAGTCAGAACCTAGCTGCAACACTTTTGAAATGTACTTAAGGTTCAGATATCAGTAAAAGGAATCACCATATGTAGCTGCATACAGTTTTGAAATGTACTTAAAGTTCAGATACCTAGCTGCATACCCCTGTTGTTCTGATCCTTAGCTGGTTTTGCTTCTATTATCAGCATTGGGTAGTAGTGTAGCTACTTAGTTGCCTGCCTAACCAATAGGGGCTGTCTTTGGGATCTCCCTTCGCAGAGGGGGAATTCCTCTGCAATGTGTCACCTGCTTTCACAGGATGTAAATGAGAAAGAATGGGTACTGTGTTGTAATTGTTTAAGAACAGTTGTACTGTTTTGTTTTGTCCTACCCATTGGGGGCTGTCCATGGGAAATCAGTAAAAGGAATCACCATATGTAATCAGTCTTTTGTAAACCAGAATGGCTACCTTCTGAACTTCACTAAGCTGCTGCTGCTGAACCTAGGCTGAACCTACCCCAGCAAATTGGTCAAGTCTAGAGCTGTTCCTGTTTGCTGGTCAAGTTCTGAAATTGACCAGATTTGAGCTGTGCAAGTTCTGATCCAGCTGAATGTTCTGAAATCTGCTGGTGTTGGTCTCAAGTTGGTACAAGCCTCAAGATCAGTTGGTGGTCTCAAGTTGGTACTCCTATTATACTCTGCTGTTCTGTGCTGTTCTGAAGGGCCACAGCTGATGTGATGTGATGGAATCTGTGTTCAGAAGTGACAAGTTTTGCATTAGAGAGCACAGCCAGTTCATGGCTGAATGTTCTGAACCTGTTCTTGCAGCTGGCCATGACAAGTTTGCTGTTCTGAACCTGTTCTTGCACAGTGGTAGGGAATGTTATTCCCCTTTTTGTAGATGGATAGGAAACAATGTATACCCTTTTGTTTTGTTTCCATCTATTCAGTATGTTATCTATAGGTAGGGAATGTTATCCCCTTTTGTTTTGTTTCCATATTTCTTTGTTTTGTTTTCCTCCTGGGGTATGCCCCTTGTAGGCTGTATATCTGGTTTTCTTTTTTTAATTTTAAAGCTGATTTACCCAAAAAAAAAAGTCTAAACACCTACTAACCGTCACGTGTTTAACCATCTTTTCGTCACATGACTAGTAGTCTAAAAACCTACTAACCGTCACGTGTTTCACTGTTTTTCTTGTGCATGACTAGTAGTCTAAACTCCTACTAACCGTCAAGTGTTTCACCATCTTTTCGTCACATGACTAGTAGTCTAAAAACCTACTAATCGTCACGTGTTTTACTGTTTTTCTTGTGCATGACTAGTAGTCTAAACACCTACTAACCGTCATGTGTTTCACCATCTTTTCGTCACATGACTAGTAGTCTGAAAACCTACTAACCGTCACGTATTTCACTGTTTTTTTTGCGCATGACTAGTAGTCTAAACACCTACTAACCGTCAAGTGTTTCACCATCTTTTCGTCACATGACTAGTAGTCTAAAAACCTACTAACCGTCATGTGTTTCACTGTTTTTCTTGTGCATGAATAGTAGTCTAAACACCTACTAACCGTCTTGTGTTTCACCATCTTTTTCTTCACATGACTAGTAGTCTAAAAATCTACTAACCGTCACGTGTTTCACTCTTTTACTTTTGCAAGACTAGTAGTCTAAAAATCTACTAACCCTCACGGGTTTCTGTGGGCAACATGCCCTTAAAATGGGAGAAGGATTCCGTTCCTTTCCCAAGGCAATGGGCCCGGATCGAGGGAGCGCGAGCGCAGGTGGCAAGCGCTCAAAAATACAGAGTCGCCACTCGGGTTTGAAGGTCCGACACCCAAAGAACCGTATTTCGAAGTACCTGCCGCGCTATTTGATTTGAAAATGTGAAGGCACTAGTCCGTCATAACCATATCTGGGTTCGGGAGCCAGGTTACGAGAGGGGAAGGGTTTTAAGGCACCCCACTCGCCCAATCCGGAGATCGGTCTCTACTTGAGCATTTTGAAAATGTTTACGATTCTTCTTTTATTAACCAAATTTTAACCAATTAGGGCGAGGGAACAGTTAATCGGGGATTAAAACTGTAACACGTTTTGCAATGATGTGATGAATAGCATGGATGGAAGAATTATTAAGCAATAAATGGAATAAAGTTCAAAATATTGCTAAAGCACCAAGCAGTGCCTTGATATGGAAGTATCACAAGCAATAGCCAACTTGCATGCATGGATCAACCTGCATGCAAGTGAACCATCGCGCGATACTTCCATACCGTCGCGCGAGGGTTGATGCCTCACCAACAGCTTGAACTTTATCCCCTTCTGGGCTCTGGAAGGACCAGTGCACACCCAGGAGGCAAACCAAGCAGTATATATGTACTGAAAGTAAATAATTATTACAGACAGGTTGGAATAAATTGGAAATACAACCCCTAAACAGTGGGGGAAATAAGCAGAGGCCTAAGGCCTAGTTGCCTATGCAAGGGCCATTACTGGAAATTAGTGAACCATCGCGCGACAGAGTAAGAGACTCGCGCGAGGGTTCTGACTGGACTTCCAGGAATTGCTTTGCATGCTTGGGACTCTGAGACATATTCAGAGACATCCCAAGGGCATTCCAAACTAACTGAAGCAACAAGCCAAGAACTGGACCATTTAAACTAAGTTGCCCATGCAAGGGCAGCCACTGGAAATCAGTGAACCGTCACGCGACAGAGTGAAATACTCGCGCGAGGGTTCTGGCTGGACTCCCAGGAGTTGCTTTGCATGCTTGGGATTCTGAGAGGTTCAGAAACATCCCAAGGGCAATACAAACTAATTAAAATGACAAACCAAGGAACTGAACTTGTTTTATCATGCATGACAGCGATCTATATTATCAATATGAAAACCACAACGAGCACGCTCATGAATAAAAAACAAGAAATAACCAGCATCCCTTCCCCACGTGGACCAATCTCTTGCAGACAGAACTGTCGCGCGAGTGTTCGGGTCCATCGCGCGAGGGTTTAACTGGTTACAGATTCTTTTGACTCTGCTGACTTTAGGGTCAGGATAGGTATTGATTACCAGCCTTGGCCCTGCCAGCCCCCCTCAGGGATCAAGACAGGAATAGGTAAATTTATACGTTTGCTTGCATAGCTTTTGGAATGGATTGGATTGAGTGATATGGCTTTGCAAGTGAGTGCACTAGGTTGGAAAGACTAGGAGGTGGTTTAGGGTTTGTTAACTTTGTGCTAGATTTTGATAACCCTTCTTTGTTGAAACTTGGTAACCTTGTAACCCTTTGCATGGAATAGCAATTGGGGTATATATAGGAGGAGTGAGTGGCACAAGGGGAGTGGAAAACTTGGCCAAGTAACCAGCCAACAATGCTGGTCACTCTTGCTTGGTGGAGAAAAGAGCCAACAAGGTGAGTGGGGGTGGTGTGTCTAAGCCTGCCAGAACGCGGTTCAGCCAAGGAAAACGGGGTTCCAGCCCATGCGGCCCTGATGATCACAAAAGTCCAGCTGGATTAAGATGATGGGGACAGGATGAACCGTCGCGCGAGGGTTTGAGACCATCGCGCGAGGGTCAATAGTCAAACTTTGACTTTGACCCACACCTGGCAAGCTAACTATCGCGCGAGGAAAAAGAAGTATCGCGCGATGGTCAAACCTATGTTAGGGTTTTGACTGAAGGTTTTTTACATGACTAGTAGTTTTAAAACCTACTAACCGTCACGTGTTTCACTGTTTTTCTTTTGCATGACTAGTAGTCTAAACACCTACTAACCGTCATGTTTTTCACCATCTTCTCTTCACATGACTAGTAGTCTAAAAACCTAATAACCGTCTCGTGTTTCACTGTTTTTCTTTTGCATGACTAGTAGTCTAAACACCTACTAACCGTCATGTTTTTCACCATCTTCTCTTCACATGAATAGTAGCCTTAAAACCTACTAACCGTCACGTGTTTCACTGTTTTTGTTTTTGTTTTTTTTTTTTGGGTAACTTAGCTTGAAATTAAAAAAGGTTAAGCGAATGTACAGCCTACAAGGGGCATACCCCAAGAGGAAAAGAAAAGAAAAACAAATAAGAATGAAAAAAGTGCGGTAAACCATGCACAACCCGCATGGAGAGTGAGATAGAGTAAATACATAACAGAATGCTATGCATACTGTAATACGTGAAATGTGAATTTGGACTACTTCCTGGCACAACCCGCCAGGCTAGGAAATAAAGTAAATACGGTAGATAGTCATGGTCGACGGCGACCACATGATAACCAGCGCTGAGGAGAGATCCTCCTCCTCCAAGGCTGGGATAAAAACCAAGAACCGAGAAGCCCATCACCCCGAAGCTCGCATAATACCCACTCAACAGAAGTCAACTACTACAGAGGGACTCGGACCGAGAGAGGTTCGAACTGGAGATGTCGGCATCCGACAAGGCTACCCTGCTAAGCACCCTGCACACCACGCCCATTCCATCCAGACTACTACAACCTCACCCAATTCCCCTAGGCTCGCTAACAACTATAAGCGGAACAGGAAGAGAGACCACCAAAGTAGCCCCCCAAACCTCAAGTGGACCAAGCTGTTCGATTCGCTCAGTGCAAACCACTAAAACTAATCAGAAACAGCCTACGAAGCTACCCCTTTCAATCAGTGAGAATCCACCAATCTATTCAAAGACAGCTCCGGCAACTACCTTGCTCAATCAGACTCATCCATAATCTAATCATCGGCTCCCCCAGTTGCTGCTACTGCGAGGCTACCCCTAACTAGGAGAATCCAATCTAATCAATAATAGCCACGACCACAAGAATACTACGCAAATCCCCAGTTGCTGCTACTGTTTTTGTTTTGCATGACTAGTAGTCTAAACACCTACTAACCGTCATGTGTTTCACCATATTCTCTTCACATGATTAGTAGTCTTAAAACCTACTAACCGTAACGTGTTTCACTATTTTTCTTTTGCATTACTAGTAGTCTAAACACCTACAAACCGTCATGTGTTTCACCATCTTCTCTGCACATGACTAGTAGTCTAAAAACCTACTAACCGTCACATGTTTCACTGTTTTTCTTTTGCATGACTAGTAGTCTAAACACCTACTAACCGTCATGTTTTTCACCATCTTCTCTTCACATGACTAGTAGTCTAAAAACCTACTAACCGTCACGTGTTTCACTGTTTTTCTTTTGCATGACTAGTAGTCTAAACACCTACTAACCGTCATGTTTTTCACCATCTTCTCTTCACATGACTAGTAGTCTAAAAACCTAATAACCGTCTCGTGTTTCACTGTTTTTCTTTTGCATGACTAGTAGTCTAAACACCTACTAACCGTCATGTTTTTCACCATCTTCTCTTCACATGAATAGTATCCTTAAAACCTACTAACCGTCACGTGTTTCACTGTTTTTGTTTTGCATGACTAGTAGTCTAAACACCCACTAACCGTCATGTGTTTCACCATATTCTCTTCACATGATTAGTAGTCTTAAAACCTACTAACCGTAACGTGTTTCACTGTTTTTCTTTTGCATTACTAGTAGTCTAAACACCTACAAACCGTCATGTGTTTCACCATCTTCTCTGCACATGACTAGTAGTCTAAAAACCTACTAACCGTCACATGTTTCACTGTTTTTCTTTTGCATGACTAGTAGTCTAAACACCTACTAACCGTCATGTTTTTCACCATCTTCTCTTCACATGACTAGTAGTCTAAAAACCTACTAACCGTCACGTGTTTCACTGTTTTTCTTTTGCATGACTAGTAGTCTAAACACCTACTAACCGTCATGTGTTGCACTGTTTTTCTTTTGCATGACTAGTAGTCTAAGCACCTACTAACCGTCACGTGTTTCACTGTATTTCTTTTGTATGACTAGTAGTCTAAACACCTACTAACCGTCATGTGTTTCACCATCTTCTCTTCACAGGACTAGTAGTCTAAAAACATACTAACCGTGTCACGCCCTCGATTTTCAACATAAATATTAAAGTTTTCCATAAATAAAAATCCTCACAATAGTACAAATATTTCCCAAAAGCCATTTCAATTTCCCTTGTTCGCAAATCATTCCCAAACTCCAAGGCATTTCCAAATTTACATCATTGGCCCAACGGCCTAAAACCACTAGATCATGTTAAAAGAAAGTTAAAAGTTTACAGGAAATCCTTCATTTAATAAAAAAAGGTAATAATTAAAATAAGATTACAATTTCTTCATCCGGAGACAAAGTTCATAAGAGATGCAAAATTAACTCTTCGAAGTCGCTTTCAAAATGTAGGATCACATGCAAGCACAGCAACCCATGTCACAGCCTCTTACTTGTACCTGAAAAATGATAGGTTGAGCTACACTAGCCCAGTAGAAAAATCTATGCTAACTTTATGTGCATACAAGAAGACAAGTACGAAAAGAAGGAGATCACGTCGATAGACAATAGCAATTATAGCCAAATATGAATGTACGACATAGTTAAGACTTCTAAGAACTCAAGGAATTTCTCGTATTAACCCTCTTTTTCTCGTGTCACATCTCATCATTTAACACATCCCTACGATTAGATTCCGTTTATAGCTTAACGTGCGAATGCCTATACCAGTCTTCCTCACGTGTCACACTACGGTGGGTCATTGATGCCTCTTTGGCAAACACTCTACCAAATGAAAGATCGAACGACAAATAATAATAAGAATAGCGTACTTAAAATCCCACACGAAATCCGTTACCACAAGTCACCATACACTACAATGATATCCCAAATTCTTAGTTCAATACAACCAACATCGCCCTTAGAGTCACCACGGCTTTTCCCGGGTCTTTTCCCTAAGTCGAATCGGAAGAGAGTCACCGTGGCTTTACCCAGGTCCATTCTCAAATCCTCAAAGCAGTTAGGTCACCACGGCTTTACCCGGGTCTATTCCCGCATTCACAAGGCACTTGGGTCACCATGGCTTTACCCGGGTCTATTCTCATAATCACAATTACTCACGATGTAAACTTGTCGATACGACTTCATAACAGGGTCTAATATACTGCAATCATTAAGGGGGCAACACCCACATACCAACGAGTATAACAATTACGCCCATCTCGCATTAACATAACTCATATCAGTAATAAGTCGTCACGTCACCATTTCTAACGTTAGTTTACCAATTAACCACTTCACCTCGCATTTTCCATGATCGTCATCATTTCACAATTATTGTTCATGTGTCCTCATACCACATTTCAATCAACACTCATCCTAAATTCATAACTCAACCTTTGTGCAATATGTTAGGTCTATCGAACTCATTCTTAAGTTGAGACAACTAACCACCCTCCACTTCAATAGTCCTAACTTTTTGTATATACTTAACCTGTCAATGTAATTTTGGTGGCAATTAAAAGATGACTTCAAAATCTCGAAATCGATATATCATATGCTTGAATTGGACATCGGACGAAAAAGTTATGGCCATTCGAAGTTGGGCAAAAACCCAGAAAATGACAGGAACAGCAGAAAACGAGGCAGCTGACACACCTTCACTCCTATGATCATAACTTTCTGTGTACTTAGAGTTTTAAGGTGATTCTGGTGGCCCTGGAAAGCTGACTTCAAGATCTCGAATTTGATATATAATTTACGTGTTTTCGATATCGGACGAGAAAGTTATGACTGTTCAAAGTTAGGTAAAAACTCAGAAAAACGGGCAGCAGCAGAAAACGGGACACCAAGAGAATTTTGGGGATTTCAAAGGAATCGAACAACAAATCTCAATACAATGATCAATAGCAAGTCTCAAGCACTATAGCAACTCATAAACACATAAAAGTAGTTAGATTTTCCTACCTCAAGTATCAAAGCCGAGATCAAACAAAGCCCTAGCCTCCAAAACTTCAAAATCAACCGGTTCCTCCTTCCCCGAGCTTGACCCACAAAATTAAGGCTCAATAATGCGCATAGAAGGTAAAATAGAGGTGGGTTTGTGTAGAGCTCAAGTGATTTTGATGGGTTCTTGAGTGAGAGTGGAAGAGAGCCGAGAGAGAGATATGCGAGAGTTAGAGAGAGAGCCGAGAGATAGAAATGAGAAAGAGGAAAGCATTCCTCTGGAATTTATTGGAAGACCAAGGGAAAATTATCCCCTACTTCTCACACCACACACTCACACGTGCACCTCTCACACATTTACCCTTATATCCTTTCACGAACACGCCGCACCGTAATCCACACCGTCTATCTCTACAAGTCGTACGTTTACAAAAGAAAAATACGACCTCAAAAATACGGGTCTCTACATTCCACCCTCCTTAAAGAAATTTCGTCCTCGAAATTCGCCAAGGTAAGTCCAACCAAACCAAGTATCATATAGATACGCAAAACCACAACATCTTACATTATGCAACGGTTCAATAATCATGAAAGTGTTACGTCAAAAACTCACATCAATCAACTAAAACAAATGCGGATATTACTCTATAAGTTTGTCCCCCTTTTTCCACATAAACTCGCACTATCAGCATCATCTTACCGCTCCAAAACTAGATTACGCGAATCTAGGATACGTATCGGTTTCTTACCATAGGACACGTCAGCCTCTAACTCAAATTTGGATTGTTCTAATTCATGCAATGGATTCGTTTCATACTTCCTCAATACCTATGTATTAAAACGCCTCACGAATACCCGATAGTCCAATTGACTTCCCGAGACTTCCACCTAGAATGGGCGGTGATCAAGCGCCTCTTCCAATTGGATTTCATCGGTAGTCGCCTGGTTATCCAAAAGACACACACCGTATCCCAATACTCAACCCATAACTCTCATTTTCTTTCTAACGGTGAAAGCTCCCCTTTTCCGCCTAAAACGAGACAAACCTCAACGCGATGATGCTTTATGAAAACACATGATTCCCCTTCTTCAATTTACATTGGGTGACGACGATGATCAACACAATCCTTTGGTCAGCCTTACACGGTTAGCAATCTTCGACGAACTATCTTGGTTTGTTCAGTCATTCTCCCTTGAGCTTCCAAATGTCGTTGGCGAATAGATTCCATCGCACCCCTTAACACTAATTCTAGAGAGCCAAGAACACATGTCAACTCCTCTTGAAAGATGTACCGAACCCTCACACTAAGTTGGGTCAAGAGAAGGATTCAGTTAGTATTCCCAAATGAAACATGTAAGCTCAAAGATTCGGATAACACCAAATAAGAGTTCAAAGAAAGGTCACGAGGTATCCGGAATTCAAGAACACACATGGAATCCTTAAAGTGGTTAGGCACCAACTCTACATACCATCTCATGACAATTCAAAGAATCTAGAAATGATTAATCATAATCCTTCCACTGCTCCACAAGTCAAAGAAACCATGGATTCCTTTTTTGGCAAAAGAAAGATTCCAATATTGAGAATAAGCACGAAATAATTAGACCAAGCTCTCGTAGGCAAACTGATACAAGACAGAAAAAATAAATAAATAAATAAAAATTCCAAGACCAGAATGTTTAAAACTTCTAACAAATTGAAGCTGGACATTATAGAACAAATCATGGGTCTTCGAAGTTGGGAAACCATAACAGGATTTAATGCTACAGAAAACAACTACAAGAAGTGAATTTGAATTGAACGGCACCAACAAATGGATATCGATGAATATATCACCACAAGATTTGGCTTTAATAGATAAAAATCGCAATGTAGGAACTTGTGTAAAACAACAATCGCAAATGACGAAACTGATACTCACAATAGAGGTGGCCAAGCTAACCGACAAGGTTTCATCCCCAACACGATAGTGTCCAAAGTAGAACTCGAATGAGGGACGAGAAGCATTCGCCAACATCAATAGCAAATGTGTCGAAGGATACTTCATCATAAGAATCCAAATAGCACCAAGAAATACTAGAAAAGGTAGAGTGATAGTTAACTCGAATGTCAAAAATCATAACAGGCCAACGGTACAACAGACTTCACGGAAAGCAGATTATGACACAATTCCAACAAGATTCAGCTAGGTTAATGTAATAAAGGATTAATAAAAGAAGTAACTCTTACGAAATCACATTCAGAATATCACCAACTATCATAAGTATAATCAATCCCTTCCCAAATCAGATTAAACCTCACCATATGCTGAATAAGAAGGTCAATGACTACACAGTACTTAGGAATGAATAACCCACAACCTTGGTAAACATAACCTTAAGATATGACTCCACAAACAAAATAGACTATGATCCTCGATTTTAGATTTCAAATCACAAACAAAGACATTGTTATGAACGAACAAAATGCTCCCAAGTCAAAAGAACCACCACAAAGAAATTTAACAATAAAGAGAGGAAAATACCCCGCACAACTGATGTCTCTGAAGGCTAGAAAGTGGTAGGAGGTGGTGAATTTGGTGCGTTAATCATATAGGCTCTCTGCCCAACACGTGACCCTCGACCCGAGGTAGCTTGATAGAACTGCGTCTGTTTCTGTTTCGGCGTACGTTTATGCTACTGCATTGAGCCTGACTCACCATGTACTCCCGATTCTCGAGGACAATTTCTCGCAATATGGCCAGGTTCGCCACAAGTATAACAAGACCTATTTAGCAATGGAACTCCCTGATTTCCGGATGAAGTAGGTAGCCTACGATTCGATTGGTTCTGCGAAGGCTGATTCGGTTCTCTTTGTCTTTTCCTCCCTTGGCTCCCAAAACTCCCAGACGGCATACTCACACTAACAATCGGTTGCCTTGGTTTCCACACCTCCACGTTTCCCAGCGCACCCACTGGATTCTCAACGCTCCTTGCACATTCGACAATCTCAGAAAACTTCCCAATACGCTGACTTACTACCAACAGCTTGATAGATGAATGCAACCCCTTCTCAAAGCGCCTACACTTCCTTTCCTCCGTCGCCACCAATTCTGGTGCAAAACGTGATAAAGATTGAACTTTTATAGCATAGTCGGAGACGCTCATATTTCTTTGCTCTAACTTCTCGAACTGTCCTCTAAGTTTCTCACGACATGTTTTTGGAAAATATTGGTTTTCGAAGAGCTCCTCGAACTCGGCCCAAGTTAAGTTTTCCTCATCCGGCTCATTTCCTTGATTCACCGCTCTAGCCGCCCTCCTTGCGTCTCTTCTTACTCCTAAAATGGATTCCCACCACTCATTTGCCTCACCGATAAGTTGACAAGCTACTATACTCACCCGAAGGTCATCTTCCGTAATCTTAAGAGCATTAAAGATTTTACGAATTTGTGAGAGCCAATGATCGGCCACAAGAGGATCACTACTCTCCCCATCGAATTGAGGTGGTTTCATACGGTAGAACTCTCTCATTGCTTCCATGGCACAGTCATTCTTGTTAGCCCTAAGTGCTGGATTCAAAAGGTTCGATTCTGCAAGTGCCGCTACAATTTCTCTAGCAAGCTGATTCTGTCATGTCCCCATTCTCGGATTTCCATTCCTACCCCGCCTATTTTCATGTCTCGGAGGCATCGTGCTACAAGAATTTAAAACATAAAACAATCAACGACAACAACTACCGCTTCATCGAGAAATCAACTCTCCAACTTTCCCAACACGGGTCACCAATACCACAACAATCTATGTTATCGTAAATGCAATGTCACGCAAATGTACTGACTCATTCATGCAAGCACAAATATCATGTAAAAAATTTTGCAATGAGCTTTGAACCCATGAGACTAAGTCTCCCCACGGTCTCTAGGTATTCTAAACCTATGCTTTGATACCAAGTTGTGACGCCCTCGATTTTCAACATAAATATTAAAGTTTTCCATAAATAAAAATCCTCACAATAGTACAAATATTACCAAAAAGCCATTTCAATTTCCCTTGTTCGCAAATCATTTCCAAACTCCAAGGCATTTCCAAATTTACATCATTGGCCCAACGGCCTAAAACCACTAGATCACGTTAAAAGACAGTTAAAAGTTTACAGGAAATCCTTCATTTAATAATTAAAATAAGATTACAATTTCTTCATCCTGAGACAAAGTTCATAAGAGATGCAAAATTAACTCTCCGAAGTCGCTTTCAAAATGTAGGATCACATGCAAGCACAGCAACCCATGTCACAGCCTCTTACTTGTACCTGAAAAATGATAGGTTGAGCTACACTAGCCCAGTAGAAAAATCTATGCTAACTTTATGTGCATACGAGAAGACAAGTACGAAAAGAAGGAGATCACGTCGATAGACAATAGCAATTAGAGCCAAGTATTAATGTACGACATAGTCAAGACTTCTAAGAACTCAAGGAATTTCTCGTATTAACCCTCTTTTTCTCGTGTCACATCTCATCATTTAACACATCCCTACGATTAGAATCCGTTTATAGCCTAACGTGCGAATGCCTATACCAGTCTTCCTCACGTGTCACACTACGGTGGGTCATTGATGCCTCTTTGGCAAACACTCTACCAAATGAAAGATCGAACGACAAATAATAATAAGAATAGCGTACTTAAAATCCCACACGAAATCCGTTACCACAAGTCACCATACACTACAATGATATCCCAAATTCTTAGTTCAATACAACCAACATCGCCCTTAGAGTCACCACGGCTTTTCCCGGGTCTTTTCCCTAAGTCGAATCGGAAGAGAGTCACCGTGGCTTTACCCAGGTCTATTCTCAAATCCGCAAAGCAGTTGGGTCGCCACGGCTTTACCCGAGTCTATTCCCGCATTCACAAGGCATTTGGGTCACCACGGCTTTACCCGGGTCTATTCCCATAATCACAATTACTCACGATGTAAACTTGTCGATACGACTTCATAACAGGGTCTAATATACTGCAATCATTAAGGGGGCAACACCCACATACCAACGAGTATACCAATTACGCCCATCTCGCATTAACATAACTCATATCAATAATAAGTCGTCACGTCACCATTTCTAACGTTAGTTTACCGATTAACCACTTCACCTCGCATTTTCCATGATCGTCATCATTTCACAATTATTGTTCATGTGTCCTCATACCACATTTCAATCAACACTCATCCTAAATTCATAACTCAACCTTTGTGCAATATTTTAGGTCTATCGAACTCATTCTTAAGTTGAGACAACTAACCACCCTCCACTTCAATAGTCCTAACTTTTTGTATACTTAACCTGTCAATGAAATTACTGTGGCAATTAAAAGATGACTTCAAAATCTCAAAATCGATATATCATATGCTTGAATTGGACATCGGACGAGGAAGTTATGGCCATTCGAAGTTGGGCAAAAACCCAAAAAATGAAAGGAACAGCAGAAAACGAGGCAGCTGACACACCTTCACTCCTATGATCATAACTTTCAGTATACTTAGAGTTTTAAGGTGATTCCGATGGCCTTGGAAAGCTGACTTCAAGATCTCGAATTTGATATATAATTTGCGTGTTTTCGATATCGGACGAAAAAGTTATGACTGTTCGAAGTTAGGTAAAAACTCAGAAAAACGGGCAGCAGCAGAAAACGGGACACCAAGAGAATTTTGGGGATTTCAAAGGAATCGAACAACAAATCTCAATACAATGATCAATAGCAAGTCTCAAGCACTATAGCAACTCATAAACACATAAAAGTAGTTAGATTTCCCTACCTCAAGTATCAAAGCCGAGATCAAACAAAGCCCTAGCCTCCAAAACTTCAAAATCAGCCGGTTCCTCCTTCCCCGAGCTTGACCCACGAAATTAAGGCTCAATAATGCGCATAGAAGGTAAAATAGAGGTGGGTTTGTGTAGAGCTCAAGTGATTTTGATGGGTTCTTGAGTGAGAGTGGAAGAGAGCCGAGAGAGAGATATGCGAGAGTTAGAGAGAGAGCCGAGAAATATAAATGAGAAAGAGGAAAGCATTCCTCTGGAATTTATTGGAAGACCAAGGGAAAACAATCCCCTACTTCTCACACCACACACTCACACGTGCACCTCTCACACATTTACCCTTATATCCTTTCACGAACACGCCGCACCGTAATCCACACCGTCTATCTCGACAAGTCGTACGTTTACAAAGAAAAATACGACCTCAAAATACGGGTCTCTACAAACCGTCACGTGTTTCACTGTATTTCTTTTGCATGACTAGTAGTCTAAACACCTACTAACCGTCATGTTTTTCACCATCTTCTCTCACTTGACTAGTAGTCTAAAAACCTACTAACCGTCACGTGTTTCACTGTATTTCTTTTGCATTACTACTAGTCTAAACACCTACTAACCGTCATGTGTTTCACCATCTTGTCTTCACATGACTAGTAGTCTAAAAATCCACTAACCGTCGCATGTTTCACTGTTTTTCTTTTGCATGACAATTAGTCTAAACACCTACTAATCGTCATGTTTTTCACCATCGTCTCTTCACATGACTAGTAGTCAAAAAACCTACTAACCGTCACGTGTTTCACTGTATTTCTTTTGCATGACTAGTAGTCTAAACACCTACTAACCGTCATGTGTTTCACCATCTTGTCTTCACATGACTAGTAGTCTAAAAATCCACTAACCGTCGCGTGTTTCACTGTTTTTCTTTTGCATGACTATTAGTCTAAACACCTACTAACCGTCATGTTTTTCACCATCTTCTCTTCACATGACTAGTAGTCTAAAAATTCACTAACCGTCGCGTGTTTCACTGTTTTTCTTTTGCATGACTAGTAGTCTAAACACCTACTAACCGTCTTGTATTTCACCATCTTCTATTCACATGACAAGTAGCTTTAAAACCTACTAATCGTCACATGGTTCACTGTTTTTCTTTTACATGACAAGTAGTCTAAACACCTACTAACCGTCATGTTTTTCACCATCTTCTCTTCACAAGTCTAGTAGTCTAAAAACCTACTTGTAAAGACCCGTAATCTCATGAAATTGATTTAAAGGTTTTAAAAGAAATAAGAAGGATGAGATTGATTTTGAAATTTGAGAGTTGGGGTTAATGTGTAAGGTGGAATAATTATGGGTGAGTTTATGAAATGTGTTTGGCATATATGTGTTGTGTGTGAGAGTGTAGGGAATAAATTTCCCCTTTCCTCTCTCTCTCCCCGTTCTTCCCTCTCTCACCCGACTTCCTCTCTCTCTCGGCTCTCACTCTCCCTCACCTCTCTCTCACAAATTCACCTCAAACCTCCACAAAACCTCCATCAATCTTTCACTCCTTTGCGTATTGCAACGCGTATCACTCCGGTTTGAGCTCGGTGGAGGCGTTTTTCGTTCGAACTCGAAGATTGGAGCTAGGGCTTGAAAATTCTTCCCAAATTCGTTTTGAATCTTGAGGTAGGAGGTTCTAACTATCAATATATGTTTATGAAGTGTTTCTTGAAGCTTGATTTGTGCCTTGGATCGTTGTTGTTGTTGCCATTGTTGTTGTTGCTGAAAAACCCATCTCAATCTGTCAAAAATCTGCTCGAAACCCTTTGTTATCGATAACATTTCCTTTGTTATCGATAACATTTTGTCCCCGAACCCAGAATATCCATTGTTATCGATACCTTGTGCCTTTGTTATTGCTACCCTTGCGTCTGGACTGATCGTGAACCCATTGTTATCGATACCATTCATGAAGGTATCGATACCTTCATGTTAATTTGGACAGTTTGGTTACCTTGATTCCCATTCCAAAACTTTGAGTTTCTAACATGATTGGCCAATCTTAATCACCATCCTAATGACCTTAATTTAGATTACTCCTGCCATGTTACCTCATTAAACATACTCATGGTTTAAAGGCTCCATTAATTATTATTTTCCCGAAAATTCTTTTTTTTTGGGTAAATCAGCTTTAAAATTAAAAAAAGAAAACCAGATATACAGCCTACAAGGGGCATACCCCAGGAGGAAAACAAAACAAAGAAATATGGAAACAAAACAAAAGGGGATAACATTCCCTACCTATAGATAACATACTGAATAGATGGAAACAAAACAAAAGGGTATACATTGTTTCCTATCCATCTACAAAAAGGGGAATAACATTCCCTACCACTGTGCAAGAACAGGTTCAGAACAGCAAACTTGTCATGGCCAGCTGCAAGAACAGGTTCAGAACATTCAGCCATGAACTGGCTGTGCTCTCTAATGCAAAACTTGTCACTTCTGAACACAGATTCCATCACATCACATCAGCTGTGGCCCTTCAGAACAGCACAGAACAGCAGAGTATAATAGGAGTACCAACTTGAGACCACCAACTGATCTTGAGGCTTGTACCAACTTGAGACCAACACCAGCAGATTTCAGAACATTCAGCTGGATCAGAACTTGCACAGCTCAAATCTGGTCAATTTCAGAACTTGACCAGCAAACAGGAACAGCTCTAGACTTGACCAATTTGCTGGGGTAGGTTCAGCCTAGGTTCAGCAGCAGCAGCTTAGTGAAGTTCAGAAGGTAGCCATTCTGGTTTACAAAAGACTGATTACATATGGTGATTCCTTTTACTGATTTCCCATGGACAGCCCCCAATGGGTAGGACAAAACAAAACAGTACAACTGTTCTTAAACAATTACAACACAGTACCCATTCTTTCTCATTTACATCCTGTGAAAGCAGGTGACACATTGCAGAGGAATTCCCCCTCTGCGAAGGGAGATCCCAAAGACAGCCCCTATTGGTTAGGCAGGCAACTAAGTAGCTACACTACTACCCAATGCTGATAATAGAAGCAAAACCAGCTAAGGATCAGAACAACAGGGGAATGCAGCTAGGTATCTGAACTTTAAGTACATTTCAAAACTGTATGCAGCTACATATGGTGATTCCTTTTACTGATATCTGAACCTTAAGTACATTTCAAAAGTGTTGCAGCTAGGTTCTGACTTGGGAACATAGAACCAAGCTGCTATGAGATACAGCAATCAACAAGCCAGGTTCAGAAAAGATACCTCCCACAATCAACAAACCAGGTTCAGAAAAGATGCAGGTTAGGCTTACAAAAGTAACACAAATCAGAGATATCATGACAGACTTCTAGCTTTCATGACAGACTTCTAGCTTTCAAAACATAGCAGGTTCAGAACTCAGAAGCAGATCAGAGATATCACCAGCACTTGTTCCATAACAGGTTCAGAACTCAGAAGCAGTGCATAACTAGGAACAGGGCATAAGAACAGGGATAGAACATCAGCCATGAACTGGCTGAGCTCTCTAATGTAAACTTGTAGCAGAACAAAGCAGAACAGTTAAAGCAGCTGCTAAAGCAATCTGTAGCACAACTACCAACCGAACCATAATTGCAGAGGAATTCCCCCTCTGCGAAGGGAGATCCCACGACAGCCCCTATGGTTAGGCAATCCACAAAACCAAACACTGTGGTGCTACAGATTGCTTAATGGCACCAAACACTGTGGTGCACAATGGCACCAACACATAAACCACTGAGGTGCAAAAGAAAATGCACTACATAAGAAGTCAGGTTCAGAATGCACTACACAGTGATAAAAAGGCTGTCAAAAGTAACAAAGCACAGTTGTTGCATTGCTTCTATTGATTAACGGTTGCAACCCAACTCCCTCCACTCTCCCTCACAAAGTGCCTCCCACTAAATATTACCTCCACTCTCAAGAAGATTGAGGCTCAAGCACACTTCTCACAGGATCTACATATAGTGGCACACTCAATAACCTTGAAACCTACTAGCCTCCATGTTAGCAGGGGCTGCACCAGCCATCCAAATTTAGAGGCCACTGGAGTACTTTTATTAAGGCAGCCTTGCTGACCAAACCTGCAAATCTACAACCATGGCCACAATATGAATACACAAACACACAATACCTCATTACCCATTGATGCCCCATACTCTATTAAACCTATTATTTTGTGAGCCTGCGGGCAACTTTGGCAAAGACAGTAATCTACCCTTAACCATGTTAAAGACTTTGTGAACAACCACTTCCCAGGTGCTCGTTGTATTTTGAAACTTCCTTAAGTTCCTTTCAATCCAAATATGGTATACTGTAGTAGTGAAAATCAACTTAGATACGATATTCCTTAGAGATTTCCCCTTAAAAGAGGAGAAGAGGGTGATCCATGCTGGCCAAGGCCTTGGGGACCAACTCGTATCCATCTTTTCCAACATGGCATTCCAAACCCTTGTGGAAAAACTACAGTTGAAGAACAAATGATCATGGTTTTCACTACCATGGCAAAAACTGCATTGGGAGATTGATTTAATCCCAAAGAGGACTAATCTATCCTCCGTGGAGAGTCTACCCTGGATGGCCAGCCATGTAATGAAGCTACACTTAGGTATATGGCCAGAAAACCAAACAGCCTTATGCCAATTAACCTTGGGGAAAGGAGCCCTCAATTTCTCCCATAGAGAGGCTATACTAAACTGACCAGATGCATTCAGAGTCCATCTAACATGGTCCCTGGAGCCACGCAAAGGAGGGAGAAGCCGTCTAACTTCATTCAACTCCCATGTTTGCGTGATTGGGAAAGTCCAGCCAGAATTGTGTACTATAAGGGACACTTTGGCATTCAACGGAAGGCCAGAGTCATAAACAATTCTGGATCCAAACTTCTCCAGCAGAGGACCTAACGGGTGCCAAGGGTCAAACCATATGGATGTGTTCTCCCCATTGCCAATTAAGTGACGTATGAAGGGTTGGACTACATGTCTTAGATTAAGTAATTTACGCCAAACCCAAGAGGGATTAGCAGGCATTTTAAGGCTCCAAAAGCTCCTACCCTTTAATAAGTAGGATTTAACCCATTGGCACCACATGGATTGCTCTCCCCCGGAGATCAAGTACCATATATGCTTGGCCACCGCAGCCTTATTCCACACCTCCATAGATTTGAAGCCAAGACCCCCCTCATCTTTAGGGGCGCATAACTTCTCCCAAGCAATCTTAGCCCCTGATCTTTTAAGGTCAGGGCAAGACCATAAAAAGGCCCTAAGGATAGATTCAACTTCCTTGATGACCTTTTTTGGTAAAATGAACAAGGAGGACAAATTCGTTTGCATTGAGTACAAGATGTTCTTGATAATCTTGACTCTACACGCATAAGTAAGGTCCCTATTGGTCCAACTTCTAGTTTTGTGAGTGATACTATCAACCAGCCTCTGGCAGTCCTCAGCTTTAAGCTTTGTAGATAACAATGGAACTCCCAGATATCTCACTGGGAGGGAACCCTCCCGAAATCCCAAATCCTGCAAAATAGTCTCCTTAACTCCCACACTAACACCAGAGAAGAATATGCTACTCTTACCTGTGCTAGGGGAGAGACCAGAAAGAGCCTCAAACTCATTCAAGGCTTCCTTGATGAGTTTAATCGAAGAAGGCTCTCCCTTGCAGAATATCATTAGATCATCAGCAAAGCACAGATTTATCAATTGATTAGTTTTACATCTCCAGTGATAATGAAAGTCCGGGAGCTGGGCTTTCTCCTTAAGTAAACTCGTAAGCACTTCCATCACAATAACAAAGAGATACGGGGATAACGGATCCCCCTGTCTCAGCCCCTTCTTCCCTTTAATGTACCCCGTCACTTCCCCATTGATACATAGGGAATAGTTTGCAGTGGTTACACATGCTTGGAGCCACTTAATCATTGTAGGATGGAAGTTCATGGCGGACAGGACATCCCAAATAAATTCCCACCTAACATGGTCATATGCTTTCATTATGTCAACTTTCATGGCACACCTAGGGGAAGGAGAGGACTTGTGATACCCTCTCATGAGTTCTTGGGTAAGGAAGATGTTATCTGCAATTCTCCTTCCTTTCACAAATCCTGATTGGACCGGATCTATGAGCAAAGGAAGAGCAGATTGCAATCTCTTTGCTAGAATCCGAGAGATGCATTTGTAAATGGTATTGCAGCATGAGATGGGCCTAAAGTCACCCACCCTGGAAGGGTTTGGAACCTTAGGAACAAGAGCTACAATAGTGGAATTAGCTTTAGTGAGCAGTTGTCCAGACCTGAAGAAGTTCTGGACAGCTGAGGTGACCTCTCTCCCAATAACAGACCATGCCTTCCTAAAAAACCCTCCATTATACCCATCAGGGCCAGGGGCTTTGGAGGGGTTAATTGACCAAATGGTCTCTTTGATCTCCAAGTCTGAGACAGGGGAGACCATATTAAGACTATGCTCAGGGCTGAGTTTATTTCTAATTAATTGACACACTCTAGTTGGACCCCGATGGGGTGTGAGATGGGACGTTCCAAAAAGAGTTGTGTAAAAGTTAACAAACTGTTCTTTGATTGCCATGAGATCGTGTGAGGTAGATCCATCATTTAATTCTAAGCTTGTTATTTTGCTCCTATTCCTCCTATTGGTCACAGCTTTAAAGAAATAGGACGTACATTGATCTCCAAGTTTCAACCATTGTATACGAGACTTTTGTTTAGCTAAGCTTTCCTCAGCCCTAAGCAATGTGATGTATTGTTTGTGTACCGCTCTCTCTTGTTCTATAACAGCACTATTATTAGGATGAGAGCCTATAATTACCTGTATGTTTTCTAATGCTTGCTTAGTGGCACTCACCCTCTCAGAGATGCCACTAAACTCTTCCTTATTAAGCTGCTTCAAATCCTTTTGAAGGCGTTTAAGATTCTCACACACACAGAACATGGGGTTCCCAAGTACAATTGTCCTCCAGCTCCTCTGGACAATTGCAAGGAATTGAGGGTGGTCAGCAAGGAAGTCAAAAAACCTGAAGGGTTTAATTGACCTTCTTGGATTGGGCTGGACGAACACCACACCTGGTGAATGATCTGAGATTCCAGGCACCAAAAATTGAGCCGATGATTGAGAATATGTTCTCATCCAAGGTTCATTCACTAATACCCTATCTATTTTGGAAGTCACAAAATGAGGAGGGACCTGCTTATTGGACCACGTAAATAAACACCCTGAAAACCTAAGGTCATCAAGCTCGGAGGAGAATAAACAGTGATTAATGTCATCCATGGAAGGATACCACTGTACATTCCCCCCCACTTTCTCCCTAGGATGCCTAATAGCATTAAAGTCACCAAGGACCACCCAGGGAGAAGAGGACTTAAACTGAGAAAGGCTAAGCCAAAGAGATCTACGGTCTGAGATAGAGTTAGCCCCATAGACCATTGTGACCAAAAATAATGCACTCCCATCTTTTGGATGGACCTGACAATGAATAAATTGATCAGTCTGACATAACACTGTAAGAGACAACATACCAGGGTCCCATCCAACAAAAATCCTTCCTAAAGCAGCTTGGGGGTAATTGTTCACAAAGTTCCAACCAGGACAGATGAATTGGGTGATTCTATCTGCCCAAGTTGCCCTTATTTTATGCTCAAGTAATCCAACAAGACTCAACTTATTGGTGTTCACAAAAGATCTTGCTTCTTTCTGTTTAATGGGGTCATTCAGACCACGGATGTTCCAAAAACCTAAATTGAAAGTTTGAAAAGACATTGGAAACTAAATCACAAAGTAACAAAAAGAGCATAGCTTGACAGAATTAAAGCTACCCTCATTCAAAAGGATACCAAAAGGATATCATTTATTCCGTCTTTTGGAGCTGCTACTCCACTTCTTGTTATTGTTTTTTCCACCGGACTTGTTGAGACCCTTGGAACTCTGAAAGGGAGCCTTTCCCTTTATTTCTTTAGACTTATCATCCGGAGGAATTGGTTTCACTTGCGGATCAAGTTGAGCAGGGAATACCTCCGGGTCTAGATCATTAGGAGGATTACTTGGACCGGACTCCACGCTACACTTGAGAGCCCCTGTATCCACCATCACCTCAAAAGGAATATCAGTATTGAAATTCAGCTCCTCCTCTTCTGAGTCACTCCCATCTATGTCCTCTTTTAAGACCTTAGGCATTGACGTATCCACCACAGCCACCACAGGTATTGTAACTGTCTCCAGTGCTACTGAACCCCCTACATTGATAGAGACTCCTTTACTAACAGCATGCCAATCCTCCTTCGGAACTTCATGACCCTGTGCTTGCTTATTAAGGATGGACTTTGAACATTTAGCGGTTGCATGTCCAAACACCCCACATTCTAAGCAAACAGGAGGCATTAGTTGGTATTCCACCCTAACTGATACACTCTCCCCATCCACTGTGACCTGTATGTCATCTGGTAGTACATCAGCAGCCTCAATTTCCACACACACCCTAGCATATGCAAGCCTAGTCCTCTTTTCTGTAGCTCGATCAACATATTTGGGCTGTCCTATTGCACTAGCCACCCTGCTTAATCCCACTTCTGTCCAACACTCTAGGGGCAAGTTATGAAGCTTAACCCAAGACGGGATAGAGGACGGTGAAATCTTAGTTGGATTCATCATTCTTCTCCATTTCTGCAAAACAAGGAATTTTTGGGAGAAGAACCAAGGCCCCCCTTCTAGGACTGCAAGTTGGCAAGCTTCATCTTTAAATTCAAAATATAAGAATCCTGCATTATCTGACTTAACTGACAGCAGGCCATAGTTAGTGTTTTTTCCCCACTGTTTATGAGCAGTTGAATTTGCTAGTCGAAAATCCATCCTACCATCTAGGAAATGACCAACCAAACAATGTGACCAACAATTCTCATCCAAGTGAGTAACATCAAGTTCAACTACAGCATTTTTCCCCCTCTTTAATTCTGGATAGAAATCTAACTTCATATTACTTGAGGGCCCTTGAGACCTAAATAGGGAGGCCCAATTCTTATTAGTTTGAGATGTACGATTCATGGCTTTAGGCTGATCAGGATTAGTACTCGTTGATGCATGAGACACTGGGTTTGGTACACCACCCAGCTTATTTCTAGTATCTTTGACAGGAAACAATATTTTGGGATTTGGGTTAGTTTTCCGAACCTGTGCAGGTGTACGCTCGAACTGGTACGTGTTTCCATGCAGATGCGTTACCCTAGCTCTTGCTTCTGCTTCCTTTTCCAGTTTCTCCTCAAAAGTGTTGATTTGAGCACTAGAGCTGTTCACCCCAGGCCCCTTCAGAGACAGGACTGATCCCATGGCAGCTTCAGCTTCAACCCTCAAACCTTCCTCCAAAAACACCTGTTGTAGCTTCCTAGCCGAACCAGGGCTTTTACTCGATTTAGGGCTGTGATCCCCAAATCCATGAGGAGAAGCTTGCGGCCCGGATCTTGAGACCGTGGGTCCATCATCAACCTCGCCTGAGGTACCATCAATCGACTTCTTGAGGGTAGGGTTACCTGGTTCGAGGCCCAGATGAAGTGTATCGCCTGAGTGGAGCCTCTGACGATCTTCTTTCCAAGATTGTTGAATGGTCTGTAGTTTAGCTGTCACAACATCAAGAACGAAAGGATCCTCCGAATTGTTGAGCTCATCCTCCAGGTGACCCACAATTTCGAGCATCCGAGCTTCGGATTCCATCTGCTTCCGTTCGTTCTGAAAGGCCTGTTGGAGTTTACGAGCAGGGCTCGTCTTGATGTGTTTTGGACTGTGAGTTCCAAATTTAACTTGGGGATCTGATGTTTCAGTCGATTTGGGTGGGAGTGGGGTTTGCTCGGTGAGGACTGCGGCTTCACCATGTTGTATTGAGTTCTTCTGCCTGCGGCGGAGCTCGTTTGAATCCTGGGCCTTGATGCCCAGCCCTTCGGAGAAGGAGGATGAGCCGTCTGCCATGGTGGGCAGGCTAACACAGGAGTTTGATGACTTCAACGGAGATCGCCCTGCCTTGTCAGAATCGCCCTTGTCGCTTTTGATCGCTTTAGGGCTACCCGCCCCAAACCCAGTTGGAGATGGAGCAGGATTAGCCTTAATGGGGGAGGATCCAAGGTTGGGCTCACCTGAGTTGATCACCCGAGATGTTACCAGAACCGACGAAGGCGGATGAGACAGTTGATCTGAGACATGCTGCTTTCGCCGGGGCTCACTGGAGACGAGAGTCTTGGAACCCAACCCATCTGACATGGGAACTGTTCCGTCGGCCATGATGAATCAGACGGAGGAGATCGCCCAACAAATCGCCCACCAAATCGCCATTCTTCCCGAAAATTCTTATTGAATCAAAGTTGTATTTTGAACGGCATGTCCGAACGGTGAAATGAATTTTGAAACATTACGAATGCGACGACAATATTTCAGGACTCATCGACGGGTGAGTGCCTGGCAGAGGACATCGGGGTCCTTTAATTGGCCCGGGAGGAGCAATACGCTCATAATTGATATTTCAGGACCTCCCCTTTGGGCAAGGTGCCTGGCAGAGGACATCGGGGTCCTTTAATTGACCCGGCAGGAGCTATAAGCTCATAATAGATACTTCAGGACCACCCTTTGGGCATGGTGCCTGGCAGAGGACATCGGGGTCCTTTAACTGGCCCGGCAGGAGCTACGGCTCATGACACTTGTACGAGACACATGTTGACACTTGGTGTTTACAAAGGTTACACGTTGAGACGATGGATTGGTTTTGAAAATGAAAGGTTGGGTTGAAATCGCTATTGCTGTTCATCCGTTGGATCTTGTTGCCTTTGATCATCTTATTTTTCTTTCCTACAATACATAGGCATATATTGTTAGATTAGAGCTTTCTACTGGGCTTGTGTAGCTCAGACCTTCCTTCATTTCAGGTGCTAACACAGGACAGTAGTGCATGGTTGGATTGCTTGGACGTGAACACAGTTTTGAAAGCTAACTTGAGGAGTTACCGAATCATCTTTATAATTTTATCTTGAAAGATGTATTTGTAACTCTATTTGTTAATCTCTTGATCAAAGGAGTTGTGTAAACTCTTAACTTCTGAATACTTGGAATTTACGTTTATTTGGGCCTCCGAGCCAAGTATGTAATATTTGCGAACTATCGAAAGTTGGAAGCGTGATGGTGGAAATGGAGTTGTTAAATGCTTTTGGGGTATTATGCGGATTATTGTGAGGTTTCTATTTATGGATGATCTTTATTATTTACGTTGAAAATTGAGGGTGTGACACTACTAATCGTCAGGTGTTTCACTATTTTTCTATTGCATGACTATTAGTCTAAACACCTAATAACCGTCACGTGTTTCACTGTTTTTGTTTTGCAAGACTAGTAGACTAAACACCTACTAACCGTCATGTGTTTCGTCATCTTCTCATCACATGACTAGTAGTCTTAAAACCTAATAACCATCACGTGTTTCATTGTTTTTGTTTTGCATGACTAGTAGTCTAAACACCTACAAACCGTCATGTTTTCACCATCTTCTCTTCACATGAATAGTAGTCTTAAAACCTACTAACCGTCACGTGTTTCACTATTTTTCTTATGCATGACTAGTAATCTAAACACCTACTAACCGTCATGTGTTTCACCATCTTCTCTTCACATGAATAGTATTCTTAAAACCTACTAACCGTCACGTTTTCACTGTATTTCTTTTGCATGACTAGTAGTCTAAACAACTACTAACCGACATGTTTTTCACCATCTTCTCTTCACAAGACTAGTAGTCTAAAAATCTACTAACCGTCACGTGTTTCAGAGGTATTTCTTTTCTATGACTAGTAGTCTAAACACCTACTAACTGTCATGTATTTCAACATCTTCTCTTCACATGACTTGTAGTCTATAAACCTACTAACCATCACGTGTTTCACTGTTTTTCTTTTGCATGACTAGTAGTCTAAACACCTACTAACCGTCACGTGTTTCACTGTATTTCTTTTGTATGACTAGTAGTCTAAACACCTACTAACCGTCATGTGTTTCACCATCTTCTCTTCACATGACTTGTAGTCAAAAAATATACTAACCGTCACGTGATTCACTGTATTTCTTTTGGTAACTAGTAGTCTAAACACCTACTAACCGTCATGTTTTTCACCATCTTCTCTTCACATGAATTGTAGTCTTAAAACCAACTAACCGTCACGTGTTTCACTGTTTTTGTTTTGCATGACTACTAGTCTAAACACCTACTAACCGTCATGTGTTTCGTCATCTTCTCTTCACATGACTAGTAGTCTTAAAACCTAATAACCTTCACGTGTTTCACTGTTTTTGTTTTGCATGACTAGTAGTCTAAACACCTACAAACCGTCATGTGTTTCACCATCTTCTCTTCACATGACTTGTAGTCAAAAAATATACTAACCGTCACGTGTTTCACTGTATTTCTTTTCGATGACTAGTAGTCTAAACACCTACTAACCGTCATGTTTTTCACCATCTTCTCTTCACATGAATAGTAGTCTTAAAACCTACTAACCGTCACGTGTTTCACTGTTTTTGTTTTGCATGACTAGTAGTCTAAACACCTACTAACCGTCATGTGTTTTGTCATCTTCTCTTCACATGACTAGTAGTTTTAAAACCTAATAACCATAACGTGTTTCACTGTTTTTGTTTTGCATGACTAGTAGTCTAAACACCAACAAACCGTCATGTTTTCACCATCTTCTCTTCACATGAATAGTAGTCTTAAAACCTACTAACCGTCACGTGTTTCACTGTTTTTCTTTTGCATTACTAGTAGTCTAAACACCTACTAACCGTCATGTGTTTCACCATCTTGTCTTCACATGACTAGTAGTCTAAAAATCCACTAACCATCGCGTGTTTCACTGTTTTTCTTTTGCATGACTATTAGTCTAAACACCTACTAATCGTCAGGTTTTTCACCATCGTCTCTTCACATGACAAGTAGTCTAAAAACCTGCTAACCGTCACGTGTTTCACTGTATTTCTTTTGCATGACTAGTTGTCTAAACACCAACTAACCGTCATGTGTTTCACCATCTTGTCTTCACATGACTAGTAGTCTAAAAATCCACTAACCGTCGCGCCTTTCACTATTTTTCTTTTGCATGACTATTAGTCTAAACACCTACTAACCGTCATGTTTTTCACCATCTTCTCTTCACATGACTAGTAGTCTAAAAATTCACTAACCGTCGCGTGTTTCACTGTTTTTCTTTTGCATGACTAGTAGTCTAAACACCTACTAACCGTCTTGTATTTCACCATCTTCTATTCACATGACAAGTAGTTTTAAAACCTACTAATCGTCACGTGGTTCACTGTTTTTCTTTTACATAACAAGTAGTCTAAACAACTACTAACCGTCATGTTTTTCACCATCTTCTCTTCACAAGTCTAGTAGTCTAAAAACCTACTAATTGTCAGGTGTTTCACTATTTTTCTATTGCATGACTATTAGTCTAAACACCTACTAACCGTCATGTTTTTCACCATCTTCTCTTCACATGACTAGTAGTCTAAAAATCTACTAACCGTCACGTGTTTCACTGTTTTTGTTTTGCATGACTAGTAGTCTAAACACCAACAAACCGTCATGTTTTCACCATCTTCTCTTCACATGAATAGTAGTCTTAAAACCTACTAACCGTCACGTGTTTCACTGTTTTTGTTTTGCATGACTAGTAGTCTAAACACCTACTAACCGTCATGTGTTTTGTCATCTTCTCTTCACATGACTAGTAGTCTTAAAACCTAATAACCATAACGTGTTTCACTGTTTTTGTTTTGCATGACTAGTAGTCTAAACACCAACAAACCGTCATGTTTTCACCATCTTCTCTTCACATGAATAGTAGTCTTAAAACCTACTAACCGTCACGTGTTTCACTGTTTTTCTTTTGCATTACTAGTAGTCTAAACACCTACTAACCGTCATGTGTTTCACCATCTTGTCTTCACATGACTAGTAGTCTAAAAATCCACTAACCATCGCGTGTTTCACTGTTTTTCTTTTGCATGACTATTAGTCTAAACACCTACTAATCGTCAGGTTTTTCACCATCGTCTCTTCACATGACAAGTAGTCTAAAAACCTACTAACCGTCACGTGTTTCACTGTATTTCTTTTGCATGACTAGTTGTCTAAACACCAACTAACCGTCATGTGTTTCACCATCTTGTCTTCACATGACTAGTAGTTTAAAAATCCACTAACCGTCGCGTCTTTCACTATTTTTCTTTTGCATGACTATTAGTCTAAACACCTACTAACCGTCATGTTTTTCACCATCTTCTCTTCACATGACTAGTAGTCTAAAAATTCACTAACCGTCGCGTGTTTCACTGTTTTTCTTTTGCATGACTAGTAGTCTAAACACCTACTAACCGTCTTGTATTTCACCATCTTCTATTCACATGACAAGTAGTTTTAAAACCTACTAATCGTCACGTGGTTCACTGTTTTTCTTTTACATAACAAGTAGTCTAAACAACTACTAACCGTCATGTTTTTCACCATCTTCTCTTCACAAGTCTAGTAGTCTAAAAACCTACTAATTGTCAGGTGTTTCACTATTTTTCTATTGCATGACTATTAGTCTAAACACCTACTAACCGTCATGTTTTTCACCATCTTCTCTTCACATGACTAGTAGTCTAAAAATCTACTAACCGTCACGTGTTTCACTGTTTTTGTTTTGCATGACTAGTAGTCTAAACACCAACAAACCGTCATGTTTTCACCATCTTCTCTTCACATGAATAGTAGTCTTAAAACCTACTAACCGTCACGTGTTTCACTGTTTTTGTTTTGCATGACTAGTAGTCTAAACACCTACTAACCGTCATGTGTTTTGTCATCTTCTCTTCACATGACTAGTAGTCTTAAAACCTAATAACCATAACGTGTTTCACTGTTTTTGTTTTGCATGACTAGTAGTCTAAACACCAACAAACCGTCATGTTTTCACCATCTTCTCTTCACATGAATAGTAGTCTTAAAACCTACTAACCGTCACGTGTTTCACTGTTTTTCTTTTGCATTACTAGTAGTCTAAACACCTACTAACCGTCATGTGTTTCACCATCTTGTCTTCACATGACTAGTAGTCCAAAAATCCACTAACCATCGCGTGTTTCACTGTTTTTCTTTTGCATGACTATTAGTCTAAACACCTACTAATCGTCAGGTTTTTCACCATCGTCTCTTCACATGACAAGTAGTCTAAAAACCTACTAACCGTCACGTGTTTCACTGTATTTCTTTTGCATGACTAGTTGTCTAAACACCAACTAACCGTCATGTGTTTCACCATCTTGTCTTCACATGACTAGTAGTTTAAAAATCCACTAACCGTCGCGTCTTTCACTATTTTTCTTTTGCATGACTATTAGTCTAAACACCTACTAACCGTCATGTTTTTCACCATCTTCTCTTCACATGACTAGTAGTCTAAAAATTCACTAACCGTCGCGTGTTTCACTGTTTTTCTTTTGCATGACTAGTAGTCTAAACACCTACTAACCGTCTTGTATTTCACCATCTTCTATTCACATGACAAGTAGTTTTAAAACCTACTAATCGTCACGTGGTTCACTGTTTTTCTTTTACATAACAAGTAGTCTAAACAACTACTAACCGTCAAGTTTTTCACCATCTTCTCTTCACAAGTCTAGTAGTCTAAAAACCTACTAATCGTCAGGTGTTTCACTATTTTTCTATTGCATGACTATTAGTCTAAACACCTACTAACCGTCATGTTTTTCACCATCTTCTCTTCACATGACTAGTAGTCTAAAAACCTACTAACCGTCACGTGTTTCACTGTTTTTGTTTTGCATGACTAGTAGTCTAAACACCTACTAACCGTCATGTGTTTCGTCATCTTCTCTTCACATGACTAGTAGTCTTAAAACCTAATAACCATCACGTGTTTCACTGTTTTTGTTTTGCATGACTAGTAGTCTAAACACCTACAAACCGTTATGTTTTCACCATCTTCTCTTCACATGAATAGTAGTCTTAAAACGTACTAACCGTCACATGTTTCATTGTTTTTCTTATGCATGACTAGTAATCTAAACACCTACTAACCGTCATGTGTTTCACCATCTTCTCTTCACATGAATAGTATTCTTAAAACCTTCTAACCGTCAAGTTTTCACTGTATTTCTTTTGCATGACTAGTAGTCTAAACACCTACTAACCGACATGTTTTTCACCATCTTCTTTTCACAAGACTAGTAGTCTAAAAATCTACTAACCGTCACGTGTTTCACTGTATTTCTTTTGTATGACTAGTAGTCTAAACACCTACTAACTGTCATGTATTTCAACATCTTCTCTTCACATGACTTGTAGTCTAAAAACCTTCTAACCAACACGTGTTTCACTGTTTTTCTTTTGCTTGACTAGTAGTCTAAACACCTACTAACCGTCACGTGTTTCCCTGTATTTGTTTTGTATGACTAGTAGTCTAAACACCTACTAACCGTCATGTGTTTCACCATATTCTCTTCACATGACTTGTAGTCAAAAAATATACTAACCGTCACGTGTTTCACTGTATTTCTTTTGGATGACTAGTAGTCTAAACACCTACTAACCGTCATGTTTTTCACCATCTTCTCTTCACATGACTTGTAGTCTAAAAACCTACTAACCGTCAGGTGTTTCACTATTTTTCTTTTGCATGACTAGTAGTTTAAACACCTACTAACCGTCATGTTTTTCACCATCTTCTATTCGCAGGACTAGTATTCTAAAAACCTACTAACCGTCACGTGTTTCACTGTTTTTGTTTTGCATGACTAGTAGTCTAAACACCTACCAACCGTCATGTGTTTCATCATTTTCTCTTCACATGACTAGTAGTCTTAAAACATAGTAACCGTCACGTGTTTCATTGTTTTTGTTTTGCCTGACTAGTAGTCTAAACACCTACAAACCGTCATGTTTTCACCATCTTCTCTTCACATGAATAGTAGTCTTAAACCTACTAACCGTCACGTGTTTCACTGTTTATCTTTTGCATGACTAGTAATCTAAACACCTACTAACCGTCATGTGTTTCACCATCTTCTCTTCACATGAATAGTATTCTTAAAACCTACTAACCGTCACGTTTTCACTGTATTTCTTTTGCATGACTAGTAGTCTAAACAACTACTAACCGACATGTTTTTCACCATCTTCTCTTCACAAGACTAGTAGTCTACTCTAGTATATAAGATAATGTAATTATAGGGAGCAAGGGAGCATCTCTCTCTAGAGACTGCTCTCCTCCATCGCCCATCACCCTTATCCCAGCCGGCCTTTCACTTGGTCCGGAGCTAATCCCTTATCCGGTCAGCTCTGATCGAAACATTAGCCAACCCATTAACTCCCATCCGTGATTCCACCTCACTAGGAGGGATCTCAAGAACCCAGCTGACCGACGGCTGGACCCACCATTCTAGTTCGTTGGCGGCAACAGCAGTGATGCCAAGGCTGATTCTTCTGATTCAGTTCTGCTAGTCGGAGATGATAGCCCAGGTAGTGGGTCTCTCCCATTATAGATCTGGTTCAAAATTAGGGGCGGTTCTTCACTCTCCAAGGTGAATCGGCCTTCCATAAGTACACAGCCGCCGGTCTCTCGATTTTGGTGGAAGCAGCAGCAGGCACAGCCGCCGGTCTCTCGACTCCGGTTACGGATCGACATCAACTCCGGCCAACTCTGGCCGGCCACCCACATTTGGTTCAACCTCGACAACCAAGATCCATCCACCGCCGGGAGCTGAGGTCTGGTTGGCTTCCGGTTGGCTTCTGGCCACGGAGGGCCGGTCAGTTCCCGTCAGCCACCCATGGCCGCCGGTCGTCGATTGGTCCAAGTCGGTCTCAAACCCGCCTGGGTCCTCCGGCGGGATCTGGATCCAGCCTGGGCTATGCCAGGTAGGCCAGCCAGCAGCTATCGTTGGGCTGTAATCGGGGTCAGGCCAACGTTATTCAATATGCGCCTATCGTTATTCAATATGCGCTTTGCACTTATTTATTTATTGTTAATTTGTTGCTGGACTTACGGGCCTGTTTACTGTTAGTCTTTGCGATCCCGATAGGCGGTCATCTGTTGGACTGAAATCGGGGTCGAGCTAGGCTCTTGGTCGAGCCTCTTATCCCTAGTTCTTGTTCTTTTAGCCTGCGGTTTTGTGTAGTATTCTTGTGGTCGTGGCTATCTTTGATTAGATTAGATTCTGTTCTGGTTGAAAGGGGTAGTCTTGCAGTAGCAGCAGCTGCGGGTGCTCTGATTAGATCTGTGGATGGTTCTGGTTGAGCGAGGTAGCTGCCTGAGCTGTCTTTGATTAGATTCTGTTCTGGTTGAAAGGGGTAGTCTTGCAGTAGCAGTAGCTGCGGGTGCTCTGATTAGATCTGTGGATGATTTCTGATTGAGCGAAGGGCAGCTTGGACCGCTTGGGGTTTGAGTGGCCTCTTCTGGGGTTCCTCTTACTTTCCGCTTATAGTCGTTGGCGAGCCTAGGGGATTAGGGACAGGGGGGAGTAGTCGTGGTGTGCAGGGTGCTTAGCAGGGTAGCCTTGTCCGACATTGCCTGGTCGTGCCTCTCTCGGTCCGAGTCCCTATGTAGTAGCTGATCTCTTTGAGTGGGTATTATACTAGACTTGGGTCTGGAGGAACTTGGTTCTTGGTTTTCTTAGCCCAGACTTGGAGGAGGAGGTTTCTGGGTAGTTGGTTTCAGTGGGTGGTTTTGGTGAGCCTTAGATTAGGATGAGGGAGTGTTAGGCCGGAAGGATTGGGCGTGGTGAGCAGGGTTCTTAGCAGGGGACCTTGTCGGATGCCGTCAACTCTGGTTCGAGCCTCTTGATGCCTTTTCCTCTGTAGTAGGCGTTCAAACTGCCTGGAAGCCGTTCTACTTGTAGCTGTTCTCCTAAGTGCTGGTTATCTTGTGGTCATCACTGACCGTAACTATTTACTTTATTTCTTAACCTGGCGGGTTTTGCCAGGAAGTAGTTCATTTTCATTTCCATTTCATTTCACCAAATGTTTGTACTCTTATCCATCCATATCATACCCCGTTGTGCTATCATTAGTACAACGGGGACATTATCTCTACCCATATGTCATTTACCTTACTCTCCATGCGGGTTGTGCATGGTTTACCGCACTTTTATCATTCTTGTTTTTTTTCCTTTTCTTTCCTCCTGGGGTATGCCCCTTGTATGCTGTACATTCGCTTAACCTCTTTTAATTTCAAGATAATTTACCCAAAAAAAAAAAAAAAAGACTAGTAGTCTAAAAATATACTAACCGTCACGTGTTTCACTGTAGTTCTTTTGTATGACTAGTAGTCTAAACACCTACTAACCGTCATGTATTTCAACATCTTCTCTTCACATGACTTGTAGTCTAAAAACCTACTAACCGTCACGTGTTTCACTGTTTTTCTTTTGCATGACTAGTAGTCTAAACACCTACTAACCGTCACGTGTTTCACTGTATTTCTTTTGTACGACTAGTAGTCTAAACACCTACTAACCGTCAAGTTTTTCACCATCTTCTCTTCACATGACTAGTAGTCAAAAAACCTACTAACCGTCACATGTTTCACTATTTTTCTTTTGCATGACTAGTAGTCTAAACACCGACTAACCGTCATGTGTTTCACCATCTTCTCTTCACATGAATAGTATTCTTAAAATCTACTAACCGTCACGTTTTCACTGTATTTCTTTTGCATGATTAGTAGTCTAAACACCTACTAACCGATATGTTTTTCACCATCTTCTCTTCACAAGACTAGTAGTCTAGGAAGGGAGGGGTTGAGAGCTTCTCTCTCTAGAGAATGCACTCCCCTGTCAATCTTTTCGGCTCACACCAAACCTGAGGTAATCCCAGCTCAGTTTGGTCATCAAGATGTACATATGTTGATTTCAACATCTCATCTTCTCTCAACTATCACGCTCCGATCTGTTCAAATTGCTACACCGTACCGACGGGCTGTGTAGAGGTCTGGCGTTTAGAGCTTCATCTGACACCGGTATGGGTCATCCCAATCTACTTCGTTCACTCCATATTAGAGGTAATCTCAGCTCAGATTCCTCATGAAGTGGATTATGATTCCACCTTCGGTTTGAAACATAATCGAGTGGAGGAAACCCCTTTTGATCATCCAAATGGGGCACGTTACCATGGGTTTCAAGTGGAATCATTCACCTGGAACAAGGAACCATAAATCTGCCATGGGCTACGAGTAGCTTCATCCTTACGCTGCTCTAATTTGATACGGCTGTACGGTAATCCGTGTATGGACTTCGGGTTCAGCGTGGGTGCTGCAATTCCCAGATCTGGAGGATACCCTTTTCCGTTTCAAGTCAGGTTGGAGCTTTTCCGTTCCAACAATCGCTGGATCTTTCCAGCGGCACGTCAGCTGAAAATGGAGGTCCGATTGTGCTGGAAATCACAGATTAAAGTGGGTTTTCATGGGTCTTTCCAGTGGATGTCCACAATTATCCCAATTGTGGGAACACCTACACGACTGTCGGAGACATGTCCAGATAGCCGGAATTTCAGATCCCGAAGAGTGGGTAAGGAGGTCGTTACTGACTGAATTCTCAATCACTGTCCGAATTAAATGGTTGTGGTTTTTGCTAACCCATGAGCTAGTTAGATTATCTGTTTAATGTCAAAGTTGTTGCTGGACTGTTGGGCCAGTGTACTGTTAGTTTTTGTGGAACCATCTTTGGGTTTCATTGTTCAAGCTCTTTGTTGAGCTTCTTAAAATTCCTAGTTACTATGCTTCTCTAGGCCGGTTGTTGTGTGTAGTATGGTTGTGACCGTGGCTATCATTGATTAGATTGGGTCTTGCTCTGATTGGAAGGGGTAGCTTTCGCGGCTGTCACTGATTAGGTCGGTGGTTGGGTTCTGATCGAAAGGGGTAGTTTTCGAGGCTGTTGTTGATTAGGTTGGTGGTTGTTCTCTGATTGAAAGAGGTAGCTTTTGGGGCTGACTTTGATTAGATTAGAGGTTGATCGCTGATTGAATGAGGCAGCTTTGGTCCTCCTGCAGTATCTTGTGTCCTCTTTTTATGTCTTGCCAGATGATTCGGTGGTAATGCATTGTTAATGGCGGCTAGATTCGAGGCCCTTGTACTGTCCCACTTTTAGGTTATAGTGAGCCTTGTGTACTAGGTCGAGAGAGTTTTAGATCGGATGGAATGGGCGTGGTGTGCAAGGTACTTGGGGAGGTAGCCTTGTCGGATGTCTGTCATCTTCGGTTCGACCCTCTCTCGGAGCCCGGTCCTCTGCAATAACTGTTCCTTAGAAGTGGGTGCTATACTTGATACTTCTGTGCTAGGTTGGAGCATTGGAATCTTGGTCAACTTATTATGCATTGGAATCTTCGTCATTAGCTATTTATCTTATTTTCTAGTCTGGCGGGATGTGCCAGGATATAGTTAGTTTCTTGTTATTTCATTTCGTTTCATTTCGCTTCATTCATATCATACCCCGTTGTGAATGAAGCGATGGGGTATGATATCAAATCACATTGCACGCTTGTTGCATTCCGTACTTTATCCTACTCTCCATGCGGGTTGTGCATGGGTTATCGCACTTTTTTTCACTCTTCTTTTTTTCTCTTTTTTTCTTTCCTCCTGGGGTATGCCCCTTGTAGGCTGTACATTCGATTAACCTCTTTTAATTTCAAGCTAAATTACCCAAAAAAAAAAGACTAGTAGTCTAAAAATCTACTAACCGTCACGTGTTTCACTGTATTTCTTTTGTATGACTAGTAGTCTAAACACCTACTAACCGTCATGTATTTCAGCCTCTTCTCTTCACATGACTTGTAGTCTAAAAACCTACTAACCGTCACGTGTTTCACTGTTTTTCTTTTGCATGACAAGTAGTCTAAACACCTACTAACCGTCACGTGTTTCACCTTATTTCTTTTGTATGACTAGTAGTCAAAACACCTACTAACCGTCATGTGTTTCACCATCTTCTCTTCACATGACTAGTTGTCTTAAAACCTACTAACCGTCACGTGTTTCACTGTTTTTCTTTTGCATGACTAGTAGTCTAAACACCTACTAACCGTCATGTGTTTCACCATCTTCTCTTCACATGACTAGTAGTCTTAAAACCTACTAACCGTCACGTGTTTCACTGTTTTTCTTTTGCATGACTAGTAGTCTAAACACCTACTAACCGTCATGTTTTTCACCATCTTTCTTCACATGACTAGTAGCCTAAAAACCTACTAACCGTCACGTGTCTCACTGTTTTTCTTTTGCATGACCAGTAGTCTAATCACCTACTAACTGTCATGTATTTCACCATCTTCTCTTCCCATGACTAGTAGTCTAAAAACCTAATAACCGTCACGTGTTTCACTGCTTTTCTTTTGCATGACTAGTAGTCTAAACACCTACTAACCGTCATGTGTTTCACCATCTTCTCTTCACATGACTAGTAGTCTAAAACCTACTAACCGTCACGTGTTTCACTGTTTTTCTTTTGCATGACTAGTAGTCTAAACACCTACTAACCGTCATGTGTTTCACCATCTTCTCTTCACATGACTAGTAGTCCAAAAACCTACTAACCGTCACGTGTTTATCTGTTTTTCTTTCGCATGACTAGTAGTCTAAACACCTACTAACCGTCATGTGTTTGACCATCTTCTCTTCACATGACTAGTAGTCTTAAAACCTACTAACCGTCACGTGTTTCACTGTATTTCTTTTGCATGACTAGTAGTCTAAACACCTACTAACCGTCATGTGTTTCACCATCTTCTCTTCACATGACTAGAAGTCTTAAAACGTACTAACCGTCACGTGTTTCACTGTTTTTCTTTTGCATTACTAGTAGTCTAAACACCTACTAACCGGCATGTGTTTCACCATCTTCTATTCACATGACTAGTAGCCTAAAAACCTACTAACCGTCACGTGTTTTACTATTTTTCTTTTGCATGACCAGTAGTCTAAACACCTACTAACTGTCATATGTTTCACCATCTTCTCTTCCCATGACTAGTAGTATAAAAACCTAATAACCGTCACGTGTTTCACTGTTTTTCTTTTGCATGACTAGTAGTCTAAACACCTACTAACCGTCATGTGTTTCACCATCTTCTCTTCACATGACTAGTAGTCTTAAAACCTACTAACCGTCACGTGTTTCACTGTTTTTCTTTTGCATGACTAGTAGTCTAAACACCTACTAACCGTCATGTGTTTCACCATCTTCTATTCACATGACTAGTAGTCTAAAAACCTACTAACCGTCACGTGTTTTACTGTTTTTCTTTTGCATGAGTAGTAGTCTAAACACCTACTAACCGTCATGTTTTTCACCATCTTTCTTCACATGACTAGTAGTCTAAAAACCTACTAACCGTCACGTGTTTCACTGTTTTTCTTTTGCATGACCAGTAGTCTAAACACCTACTAACCGTCATGTGTTTCACCATCTTCTCTTCCCGTGACTAGGAGTCTAAAAACATAATAACCGTCACGTGTTTCACTGTTTTTCTTTTGCATGACTAGTAGTCTAAACACCTACTAACCGTCATGTGTTTCCCCATCTTCTCTTCACTTGACTAGTAGTCTTAAAACCTACTAACCGTCACGTGTTTCACTGTTTTTCTTTTTCATGACTAGTAGTCTAAACACCTACTAACCGTCGTGTGTTTCACCATCTTCTCTTCACATGACTAGTAGTCTTAAAACCTACTATCCGTCACGTGTTTCACTGTATTTCTTTTGCATGACTAGTAGTCTAAACACCTACTAACCGTCATGTGTTTCACCATCTTCTCTTCACATGACTAGTAGTCTTAAAACGTACTAACCGTCACGTGTTTCACTGTTTTTCTTTTGCATTACTAGTAGTCTAAACACCTACTAACCGGCATGTGTTTCACCATCTTCTATTCACATGACTAGTAGCCTAAAAACCTACTAACCGTCACGTGTTTTACTATTTTTCTTTTGCCTGACCAGTAGTCTAAACACCTACTAACTGTCATCTGTTTCACCATCTTCTCTTCCCATGACTAGTAGTATAAAAACCTAATAACCGTCACGTGTTTCACTGTTTTTCTTTTGCATGACTAGTAGTCTAAACACCTACTAACCGTCGTGTGTTTCACCATCTTCTCTTCACATGACTAGTAGTCTTAAAACCTACTATCCGTCACGTGTTTCACTGTTTTTCTTTTGCATGACTAGTAGTCTAAACACCTACTAACCGTCATGTGTTTCACTATCTTCTATTCACATGACTAGTAGTCTAAAAACCTACTAACCGTCACGTGTTTTACTGTTTTTCTTTTGCATGACCAGTAGTCTAAACACCTACTAACCGTCATGTTTTTCACCATCTTTCTTCACATGACTAGTAGTCTAAAAACCTACTAACCGTCACGTGTTTCACTATTTTTCTTTTGCATGACTAGTAGTCTAAGCACCTACTAACTGTCATGTGTTTCGCCATCTTCTCTTCCCGTGACTAGGAGTCTAAAAACATAATAACCGTCACGTGTTTCACTGTTTTTCTTTTGCATGACTAGTAGTCTAAACACCTACTAACCGTCATGTGTTTCACCATCTTCTCTTCACTTGACTAGTAGTCTTAAAACCTACTAACCGTCACGTGTTTCACTGTTTTTCTTTTGCATAAATAGTAGTCTAAACACCTACTAACCGTCATGTGTTTCACCATCTTCTATTCACATGACTAGTAGTCTAAAAACCTACTAACCGTCACGTGTTTTATAGTTTTTCTTTTGCATGACCAGTAGTCTAAACACCTGCTAACCGTCATGTTTTTCACCATCTTTCTTCACATGACTAGTAGTCTAAAAGCCAACTAACCGTCACGTGTTTCACTGTTTTTCTTTTTGCATGACCAGTAGTCTAAACACCTACTAACTGTCATGTGTTTCACCATCTTCTCTTCCCATGACTAGTAGTCTAAAAACCTAATAACCGTCACATGTTTCACTGCTTTTGTTTTGCATGACTAATAGTCTAAACACCTACTAACCGTCATGTGTTTCACCATCTTCTCTTCACATGACTAGTAGTCTAAAACCTAGTAACCGTCACGTGTTTCACTGTTTTTCTTTTGCATGACTAGTAGTCTAAACACCTACTAACCGTCATGTGTTTCACCATCTTCTCTTCACATGACTAGTAGTCCAAAAACCTACTAACCTTCACGTATTTATCTGTTTTTCTTTCGCATGACTAGTAGTCTAAACACCTACTAACCGTCATGTGTTTGACCATCTTCTCTTCACATGACTAGTAGTCTTAAAACCTACTAACCGTCACGTGTTTCACTGTTTTTCTTTTGCATGACTAGTAGTCTAAACACCTACTAACCGTCATGTGTTTCACCATCTTCTCTTCCCATGACTAGTAGTCTAAAAACCTAATAACCGTCACGTGTTTCACTGTTTTTCTTTTGCATGACTAGTAGTCTAAACACCTACTAACCGTCATGTGTTTCACCATCTTCTCTTCACATGACTAGTAGTCTAAAACCTACTAAGCGTCACGTGTTTCTCTGTTTTTCTTTTGCATGACTAGTAGTCTAAACACCTACTAACCGTCATGTTTTTCACCATCTTCTCTTCACATGAATAGTACCCTTAAAACCTACTAACCCTCACGTGTTTCACTGTTATTCTTTTGCTTGACTAGTAGTCTAAATACCTTCTAACCGTCATGTTTTTCGCCATCTTCTTTTCACATGACTCGTTGTCTAAAAACCTACTAACCGTCACGTGTTTCAATGTTTTTCTTTTGCATGACTAGTAGTCTAAACACCTACTAACCGTCATGTTTTTTCACATCTTCTCTTCACATGACTACTAGTCTAGAAACCTACTAACCGTCACGTGTTTCACTGTTTTTCTTTTGCATGACTAGTAGTCTAACACCTACTAACCGTCATTTTTTTCACCATCGTCTCTTCACATGACTAGTAGTCTAAAATCCTACTAACCGTCACGTGTTTCACTGTTTTACTTTTGCATGACTAGTAGTCTAAACACCTACTAACCGTCATGTTTTTCACCATCTTCTCTTCACATGACTAGTAGTCTAAAAACCTACTAGCCGTCACGTGTTTCTCTGTTTTTCTTTTGCATGACTAGTAGTCTAAACACCTACTAACCGTCATGTTTTTCACCATCTTCTCTTCACATGAATAGTACTCTTAAAACCTACTTACCGTCACGTGTTTCACTGTTCTTCTTTTGCATGACTGGTAGTTTAAATACCTACTAACCGTCAGGTTTTTCACCATCTTCTCTTCACAAGACTAGTAGTCTAAAAACCTACTAACCGTTGTAGACACCCCAATTTGGCCTAACGATTATTTCAAGTCCCACCTTGGGACAATCCCGATGATGAAATGGATACAATGATTGCTGATTGCTTCTTTGAGGACCTTAGGACTTTCGGTGATAACTTTGACCACTTAGAGGACCCAATTCAAAGCCATACAGCCTTTCAGACAGAAATACAGAAGCCTAGGAGAATCCATCTGACGGCCGTAACATCGATCTCACGGCCACAACATCAATCCCTCACCCGAGCAACCTGTTGCCAGCAAAATCTCCCTGAGAGATCAATTCCTCGGCCGGAAGATCTATCCTTCGGCCGAGACATCCATTCCTCGGCCGTGACATCCTTTGCTCGGCCGCCAGATCGACCTTTTTCCAGACTCTGGAATGTTCTGTCAGACGTTTGGTTTGATCCAACTACACTACCTTTCCGATGCGTTCGGGCTACGCTCAGAGATCACGACGTAGAGTTTGAGATGCATTGCAATTGCAATTGCCATCTCGTGATTTGATTGGCCGGAGTGAGTCATCCCTATGCCTATATAAAGGGGCCTTTGGGCTCCTAATTTAACACACAGAAATTGAGATACCTACACACTCAATCAAACCTCGAAACTCTGCACAAATACTCCCTCAATCCCATACTCCAAAAGCCCTAACCTTCCGAAGGCAGCCGTCAATCCGGCGATCAAACCCCGAAGTTCAAACCCTAACTCTAGGGTTCTCGATCAAGCAATCAGTCAATCACACTCAATCCAAAGCAATCAAGCAACTGCGGGATCAAGGTGGTGAGGCCCAACGGCCTCTGGTTTGGTTTACTTATCGTTTTTATGTTTAATTGTAGCGTTTTGATTATCTGCTAAGTTTTCTGTCTGGTGTGAGGAAGAACATCGACCGGGGCTTTGATCCCTCGGCCGGTATATCAATCCAGTGGGATCCCTCGGCCGTGAAATCCATTCACCGGCCGAGAGATCGATTTTCCTGGGACAGTTTGTTTATGCTTATTTCGATGCATGCTTTCAATTACAGTCCTGACTCACCTTATTCACTGTTAAAGGCTTAATTAAACAGACTATGTGTTAGAGTTGAATAAAGCATGTACATGTCTTATGTTGAATAACTATGGGCCAGTCACACGACTGGGCAGAGAGGGGTGACTAACACCTTCCCCTTACTGTACTTTTGGCTCCCGTACCCAGAATCTCTATCTATTTTCCAGTTTTAATAAACTGGGTGGCGACTCTGTTTTGATGATAACCGCTATCATGTGGTGATGTTCCTAGCCATGGGAATGTCCATGATTTTGGTTTACGAAGCAAGCAACCAATCGAGCAAACAAATGTGATCAATCTGTATGGCGATGCCCCTTTTGGGAGGTGTCTACACCCGTCACGTGTTTCACTGTTTTTCTTTTGCATGACTAGTAGTCTAAACACCTACTAACCGTCATGTGTTTCACCATCTTCTCTTCACATGACTAGTAGTCTAAAACCTACTAACCGTCATGTGTTTCACTGTTTTTCTTTTGCATAACTAGTAGTCTAAACACCTACTAACCGTCATGTGTTTCACCATCTTCTCTTCACATGACTAGTAGTCCAAAAACCTACTAACCATCACGTGTTTATCTGTTTTTCTTTCGCATGACTAGTAGTCTAAACACCTACTAACCGTCATGTGTTTGACCATCTTCTCTTCACATGACTAGTAGTTTTAAAACCTACTAACCGTCACGTGTTTCACTGTTTTTCTTTTGCATGACTAGTAGTCTAAACACCTACTAACCGTCATGTGTTTCACCATCTTCTCTTCACATGACTAGTAGTCCAAAAACCTACTAACCATCACGTGTTTATCTGTTTTTCTTTCGCATGACTAGTAGTCTAAACACCTACTAACCGTCATGTGTTTGACCATCTTCTCTTCACATGACTAGTAGTTTTAAAACCTACTAACCGTCACGTGTTTCACTGTTTTTCTTTTGCATGACTAGTAGTCTAAACACCTACTAACCGTCACGTGTTTCACCATCTTCTCTTCACATGACTAGTAGTCTTAAAACCTACTAACCGTCACGTGTTTCACTATTTTTCTTTTGCATGAGTAGCAGTCTAAACACCTACTAACCATCATGTGTTTCACCATCTTCTATTCACATGACTAGTAGCCTGAAAACCTACTAACCGTCACGTGTTTTACTGTTTTTCTTTTGCATGAGTAGTAGTCTAAACACCTACTAACTGTCTTGTTTTTCACCATCTTTCTTCACATGACTAGTAGTCTAAAAACCTACTAACCGCCACGTGTATCACTATTTTTCTTTTGCATGACCAGTAGTCTAAACACCTACTAACCGTCATGTGTTTCACCATCTTCTCTTCCCATGACTAGTAGTCTAAAAACCTAATAACCGTCACGTGTTTCACTGTTTTTCTTTTGCATGACTAGTAGTCTAAACACCTACTAACCGTCATGTGTTTCACCATCTTCTCTTCACATGACTAGTAGTCTAAAACTACTAACCGTCACGTGTTTCACTGTTTTTCTTTTGCATGACTAGTAGACTAAACACCTACTAACCGTCATGTGTTTCACCATCTTCTCTTCATATGACTAGTAGTCCAAAAACCTACTAACCGTCACGTGTTTATCTGTTTTTCTTTTTTTTTTGGGTAATGCCCTAGGGCGGTTAGCTTGAAATATAAAAGAGGTTAACCGGATGTACAGCCTACAAGGGACATATCCAGGTAAGACAAAACAAAAATATAAAGAGCGCCAAGTGGCTACATGGGTTGCCTTGCCCCCGCCAAACTAACTATCCCAAGAAATAGAAAGTTCAACGGGGAACCTGGACACGGCGTGGCAATAGCAGTAAATACCTGACACCAACCGTCGGTATAAGGTACAATTAGAGGCCCTCGAAGTCCTCGCAATACATACTACGGAAAACGTAAAAGATAATGGCCAGTGCAACCCGCACTGATTAAACTAGAAAATAACAACACCACGGTGGCTGGTGGCCTGGCCCACGGCTGTCGAGCTAGCTGTGGCTGGTCGGACCTATGGCTGCCCGCTTTGGGTAGCCGTGGCTACGAGATCTGAGGGAACCGAGGGTAGTGAACCCGTGGAGCTCCGATTGGGGTTGATAGGAGGCCGTGGCTACGAGATCTGTTTTTCTTTCGCATGACTAGTAGTCTAAACACCTACTAACCGTCATGTTTTTCACCATCTTCTCTTCACATGACTAGTAGTCTAAAACCTACTAAGCGTCACGTGTTTCTCTGTTTTTCTTTTGCATGACTAGTAGTCTAAACACCTACTAACCGTCATGTTTTTCACCATCTTCTCTTCACATGAATAGTACCCTTAAAACCTAATAACCCTCATGTGTTTCACTGTTCTTCTTTTGCATGACTTGTGTGTGGCCCGTGATCCTTTGATCCTCGATCCTTCGTTGGTGGTTCGATGATGGGTTGGCTTTCTTCTCCTAGCCTGCACAAGGAACGCACGACTAAGACCTGGCCGGGGGTTGTCCTGGCAAGGCCCTCCGGCGAGAGGATGAGTATAGCGCAGAGAGGAAGCAGAAAGCTTTAGAGAGAGTAAGTGTGAGTATTGAGTAGCGTGTACCTGTTAGGGTTACCATCTCTAGGTATTTATAGTGCCTTCTGACTTGCCCTCCAAGTACGATCGCGTGCCTTTCACGGGCCAAGCGACGTCATAGTGACGTCAAAGAATAGATCTGATAACCGTTTTCAGGGCCGAGCTGGCACACCCATGTGCGCCCGTGATCATCTTCTATTACAACCGCTTCTGCACGTGGTAGGACGCGTGGCTTTGCAGCTAGCCATCATAGGCCGCATGCCGTGCTCTGAAAGTAGCCGAACGCGGGCAACGCCGAGCATGGCCACGCGTTTAATGAGGGAAGCAACGCTGCCGGGGGCTCTGCCGACGGCACGATCCGAGCGTAGGTTTGTTCACTGCCGAGCCTGAAGCAAACCGAATATTCACGACGAGTCATCGTCGGCACGCTGTGCACGAAGCCTTCGATGGGTTCATGTCAGGCCAGGCCCGCACCATGCGAACATCTGTGTTCGGCCCGCTACAATAGCCCCTCAATTTCTGCCGATGCCGTGCGCACGGTAGAGATTGAAGTTGAGCCTTAGGCCGAACTTGTCGAATCGCCGGGCGTATATTTGTTTGATGAAGACAGACTCCAGTCGAGCCTGAATCGTTTCATCCTCAGGGGGAGTCTCGACCGTTGTTGAAGTACTCCAAAGGTTGGGCGCCAGATGTCACCTTGTGGATGGGTACGGCAGACGAGAGGAAGGCTGGCAAAGCCCTGCAAAACGTCCTTTCAGTGACACGTGTCATGCGCTGAGTGGTCAGTCATCCGGCGGTGCAATGATGGGCGGGATTTTTGAATTCCCAACCCTAGCCCTACATAAAGGGAGACGCGAGGAGAGAGAAAGCTCTCGTTCTCTCCCTCTCTCCAGACCTCCATTGTCAGAGCTTCAGAGCAACCGTTCGTCTTCCAGCTTCGATCTCCAGCAGATTCTGCCACCAAATCTCGCCACAAATCCAGGTATGAGATCGTTTCTTGCTTCTCCCTGACTTTCTGCAGTTTTCAGTCCATTTACCTTTGGTTTTCTGGGTCTTTGGGGCATTTTTTGTTCTGAGTGAACAGTGCACCCTGGAGATGAAAGGACTGTTCATCTCCCTCTTCAACCTGTTCTTCCGAGCATGGAGCCTTTAAGGGGTTCTGGGCTTGGCCGTTGATGGAATAGGCCGAGCCCCAGTCTCTGTTGTTTGGGAGGTTCCAACCGAACATGGTTTGGCCGAGCTTTGAGAACGATGATGGGGTGGGCCATTTAGGATACCGAGCGTAGTGAGGCACCTGCTTTCTGGCCGACGACGAGGTCTCATGTTTTTGTTTTTGACTTTGTTAGGTCTGGCTTCCCCAATCATCGTCATCTCATCCGACTCTGAAAGTTCAGGGGACGATTCTGCGAACCTTGTGATCCGAAAGTACTTGGAGATACACAGAAGCCGACGTCAAACTTCTTCCATCGCCTCGAACATGTCAGACTCTGGTGATTCCAATGCCGAGCTTGACCACGAGTACGGTGGTTTCAACACCGACCCAGAGATAACCTTCTCTACTAGCACAGAATCCGAAGCCGAGCACGAACTTGGACCGGAGGCCGAGTCTAGGATTCGTTCCCAGGCCGGAGCCACGACCTCTTCACTCTCTGCTCCTGCTGAAACTTCGTCTGGGGACAGAGAGTTTGCCGACCTCTTCGAGCGAGGGCAGGTTTGTCCCCACGCCCATTACTTCAGTGGGCGTCCCAATGAATATGCGGACTTCTGCCGAGCGTACGACATACCGAATGATGTCGTCGTCCACCAAGTGGCTAGTAACAGGATTAGGGACAAGAGGCAAGATCGTCCCGAGCATATAACGGTCCCTCTGATGGCCATCTCTGAGGCCGGGCTCCGCTTCCCCCTTCATCCATATCTGAGGGAACTGTTAGCTAGGTTCGGCATAGTACCTCACTTCTTCTCGATCAATAGTTTTAGGATTGTGATGTCCGTAGTTAAGTTAAAGGAACTTCACAACCTAGATTTCACCATTGCCGACCTCTTCCATACATACATTATGTCCAGGCACGGGAAGACTAACCGTAGGTATTTGTCCACACGTAGTGGTAAGGAGCCGTTGATAAACGGACTTCCCGACACTGATAAGTGGGCTAATCTGTACGTCGAAGTTAGTGGGAACTACGAGTTCGGCGATCAGACTGTGCGGCTGCATTCTGTGCCGAAGATAACGGATTTCCGAGGTTTCCTTTTGTTTCTTTAATCTGCCGAATATGATCCATTCTTTTAATGAATTCGTGATATTTTGCTAACATCTTCTTTCCTTTGCAGATCACCGATCAATAACCAAGACTCAGAACTCTTTGGCCGTAGACAGTCACGTGGAGATACTAAGGGCCTGTATCTGCCGCGACGCGCCGACGTTGCTGGGCTACGAGCCTTCGTATAAGGGGAAGTTGACGAAGAGGAAGAAGAAGGATAAGGAGGCAGGGCCGAGCACGAAGGCCAAGGGTAAGAAATCAGCTGCTGAGGTAGGTGTTGGCGACGACGTTCAGAAGCCGAGCAAGAAGGCGAAGGAGCCGAGGGTAAAGTTTCCCACTTTTCATAAATCAGCTGATTTCTGGTTCCAGGAAAGCCAGCCAGCCGACCTTCAAGGTATCCACATCCCTCCAATCCGAACCTTAATTCCTCATTTCGCCGACGACATGGGGAGGAGAAATGTGGTGAGGATGAACCTTAAGGAAGCTGCTGCTGCCAGCAAGAAGGTGGCTGCTCCTTCTCCTACCGAGAGTCCTGCTAAGAAGCAGAAGGTGCATGACTTCTTTCCCGCCAGGCCGCCGACGCCACTTCCAAAGGAGAAGGACCAAACCGAGTCTTCGGCAGCGGGAGGCTCAAAGGCTGTGGAGAGGGCAGCAGGTTCAGGTGGGCGGGGGATCGTCCCAGAGTTTGCACCATCCTTCGCCATGGCCGACGGTAGAGTGGTCACGGTGGAAGACAGCATCAAGGAGGAGCCTGGTCTTGCTGTGACCATGCTGCACGGGCTTGCTCTTCCAAAGGACATGGACAGGGTTCCAGGGGAGCTCCAGCCGAGCCTAGTCCATACCAGTGCATATCTCGTTCAGGTACGCTTTTGTCTTGGTTTTCTAATTTATGTTTTAACATATTGCCGAGGCTGATGACTTAATCTTGTGTAGGCTGGGCAAGCTTTGCTGCGTGCTTCTCGGCAAGCCGAACTCTTGGCCGCTGAGAAGACTCGTTACCGTGATGAAGTGAAAGCCGAGCGTGAAAAGGCAAAAGCTGCGAAGAACGGCTTGAGGTTTGCCAAATCGAGAGTTGCCGAGCTCGAGAAAGAGAGGGATGAAGCACTCGAGAATGCCAAGACGGCCGAACGCGAGCTCGGGCGGTTGTCCGGAGGGAGAAGAGGAAGATGAAGGAAGTGGATGAGAAGGCATTTCAGGCTGGGTACGACAGAGCCGGCGCCGAGTATGTGAGGGAGGCTCGGTCGATGGTCAACAAGGAACTTGCGAAGAAGCTTCCGATCGCGTACCGAACTGGGTACAAGGATGGGGTGAAAGCTGCGTGTGGGGTCATGCAGCTGGAGCTGGATATGAACCTGATGAAGTCGATCCCCATAGCTGAAGTGCCCGAGCTCAATTTGCCGTACACTGAAGAAGAGTGTGCCCCACTTACTCCGGAGGAGTTTCCCGAGAGTGAGGATGATGATCCGCACCCAAGATTGTATAATCTTGGGGGCTTTTATCTTATTATTTGTAGCGTTTCGTCCCTTATTATTTCTTTTTATCGCATTTTGCTCGTAAGGTTTCGTCTTGATGGTTTCAGGTAAAACGTGGTAATTTTGGTGCTTTTCAACGTCAAGGATTCCTCTCGGAAGAATTCCAGTATTCGAGGCCACGTGGCAGTACCCCGTTAAGTCCCGTCGGGTGATTTTTGGAGAGCCAAGGAAGCGTCGGGCCGTTGCCGGGCTGTGGGATCAAAGCATACAGAAAATCAATTTTCTGCCAGTCATGAACCGGTACAACCAAAACCATGTACCGGTTCATGGGCCCCAGAACTTGAAGTTTTGAAGATTTACCAAGGCCATGAACCGGTACAACCAAAACCATGTACCGGTTCATGAGGCGAATTTCTGTCCGATCTTGGCTACTTTTTCACCTTTTTGCTTTTTGGATATTTTGGGTTGTGTCTACTTTTAGGATATTTTGGGATATTTTGGAGAGAGAGAGAGGGTCCCTTATTAAGCCTTTTGTTCTCTCTCTCCCTCATAATCTTCCCTTGTCTTCTCTCTCTTTATTTTCTAGTCTTTTTGTCTTCCTCCATTGAAGACCAATTTCAAGCTTTTCAACCTTTCATTTCACTAGTAAGTTGTACTTGTTTGTCTTTTTATCGTGTATTAAAGTTATTCGTACGGTTAAGATTGTTATTAATATCAAGTTTGTTTTCGATTTCATCGGTTAAAAATTATGTCTCCTTTTTATGCTTTGGCTTGTGCTTTAGCTATGTGTGAGTAGTTATTTGGCTAAGTCTCGGGATAATCTTTCCCGAGGATTTAGGTTGTTATTTGGTTCTCGAGCCATCGAGCTTTAAAGCATGATTTTCCGGAATAGAGCTTAACTTGCATTTTCGGTCTAAACTAGGGGTGTTAACCCCTTGGTAAGGAGCTTAGTCAAGCGGTCTTGGCAAGTGACTCACCGAGGCCTAGTGGCCTCCTAAGTGTTCGATAAATATTAAAACCAAGTTGGTTCGCCTCCGGGAAATCACACCTTTTGTTAAACGTAGTCTTTTAAAGTAAAATCATCCGGGCGTGAGCGCGCGGTCGTGACTCTCGCCTGAGTTATAATCGAGAACCGGTAACGGCTTTCGTCAAGGGTTAGAAGACCCCGAGACTTGCCTCGTTAAGTTAATCGAGCGTAATTCTAGTTTTCGTTTAAGTCATTCTCTTTTCAAAGCAAAACCAAGTTAGCCGTCTTCAAGGCTACAATCCGTTACTTACAAAACCTACAATCCGAATAAAGCTAGAATTGAATTCTCTGTGGGAACGATCCCGGATTTCCGGATACTATGCTACTGCTGACCTAGCCCTACGCTTCGGGTATCTATCAACCTCTTATTGGAAAGCAAGGTTTGATTGTAAGCATTTTTGGCGCCGTTGCCGGGGATCTTCTTTTTCTAGCTTATTGGGAGGATCGACAAACCACTGTAAGTATCCCTCTTTATTTATACTTTGTTTTTGTGAACTCAAGTTAGCGGAAACCTCTAACCGAGCCACCAATTCGACTTGAGGTGTAACGAAGCTAAATTGAGCGTCATTTTCTTTCTATTGATTTTATGTTATATCCGTGGTGGTGGCATAACCCCACGAGACTGTTTGTGAACGAGGTGGCGGTATAGCCCCTCTAGTCTGGTAGCTAAGTCTTGTGCAGGTTTTATGCTTAACGTTTATCGTAGCCCTTTTTCCAATCGGCTACATCGTTCTGCCTCTCCACCGAGGGTCCGTTCTATTATTCAGGCATATTCTCCACCGCGCGAGTTATCTCCACCATTAAGGCAAATGGAAGAACAACCAGTAGCCCGAACGTTGAGGGATTACTTGACTCCGGAAAGAGGACCGCATGTTTCACCAATTGCCATTCCAAATTGCACCAATGCCAATGCTTTTGCTTTCAAGCCAGAGTATCATCGGGTTATACCGGAATTTCGGGGGCGTGAACTTGAGGATCCTTATACTCACATCCGGGAGTTTGAAACTATCGTGAGCACTTTCGTGACAACTCCGGGGCAATTGGACCAAGCACGGTTGAAGTTGTTTCCGTTTTCTCTTAAGGATAAGGCCAAGCAGTGGTTTCATTCGTTGAAACCTCAGTCTTTACGTACTTGGAGGGAGGTTCAAGATGTGTTTACTCAGAAGTACTTTCCGGTTAGCCGAACCAAACTTCTGATGGATCAAATTGCGAATTTCAAACAGAAAGATGGGGAGATTTTTTACAAGTATTGGGAGCGTTACAAGGATTTGCTAGCGGCCGTGCCACATCACAATTATCCGATGTACTTGGTGATCAACTATTTCTATGTGGGATGTAACCAACAAGCCAAGCAACTTCTCGACACCATGGGAAGCGGTGATTTCTTGGGGAAGGATCCGGAAGCCGCATGGGAATTCTTGGATGCATTGGCCGAACGAGCTCAGACTTGGGAATTCATTGACCCGGGGGAACAAGCCATGAGAAATCAAGGACCCGGAGGTTCCGGCAAGTTTTCAGTAAGTGAGCATACTATGTTCGAGTCAAAGTTGGACGAGCTATCAACCAAGTTAGATAAAATGAAATTGGATGCAAGCCAAGCAAAGCCGGTAAAAGATGTGAAGGAAGTGCGTCAAGTGGAAGAAGTATGTGTCATTTGTGAGACCGTGGGCCATTCGACGGACAATTGCCCGACCATTCCCGCCCTTCGGCTCCATTATAGTCAACTACCTCAGGAAGAAGTGTGTGCTATTAACCAACGGTGGGATCCATACTCAAACACGTATAATCCGGGATTGAGGTCCAATCCAGCCTTCCGCTGGAATAATCAAAATGAGGCAGGATCTTCTTCAGCTACACAAGCTCCGCCTCCGGCTCAGAATCAAACGTGGCGACAACCTCAGTTTCAGGGTCCGCCTCGTTTTCCGACAAGTCAGGGGCCACCAGGATTTATTCCTTCGGGCCAATTCCAAGGGCAAACTCAGAATCATAACCAGAATCAGTTTCAGCAGCAAACACCACCGCCTCGGCGAACTTTCGAGGATACCATGAATACCTTTTGCCAAATGCAGATTACGACTAATGAACAAACCACCCAGGCCGTGAACGATATAAGGACTCAGATGGGGAAATTGACAACGGCCATCGGGTTATTACAACAAGAGAGAGGGAAGCTTCCCACCCAACCTTTGCCCAATCCACAAGGACAACAATCAAGTGGTAGCTCTTCGGTGATTTTCCCCGAGCATGCCAAAGCCATAATTTCTTTACGAAGTGGGAAGACTGTGGACAACGCTCAAGTGGAGCCACCGGTGATTCCTTTATTGGTTCCCGTTCCGACGCCGCCAATTGGGGAATCTCCCAAGCAAGCAGTTGTTGAGAAGGAGAAAGGTAAGGAAAAGGAAAGTGATTTCTCGCCAGCCTTTACCGTGCCCGCCCCATTTCCCAATCGGTTGAGAGCGCCGACCAAGCCTAATCTCAAGTCAGACATTTATGACGTGCTTAAGCAAGTGACGGTTAACCTTCCTTTACTGGATGCCATCAAGCAAATTCCGTCGTATGCCAAGTTTTTAAAAGACCTTTTTACTCACAAGCGCAAGTTGCAAGTTCAAAAGAAGGTGTTCTTAACCGCGCAAGTGAGTTCGCTTTTCCAATCGGCCCTTCCCCCTAAGTACAACGATCCGGGGTGTCCTACGATATCCATTACCATTGGAGGGAAAGTTGTTGAGAGGGCACTCCTTGATTTGGGTGCAAGTGTGAACCTTTTACCTTATTCCGTTTATGAGCAATTGGGTTTGGGTGAAATGAAGCCTACCAGGGTGACTTTGCAATTGGCGGATCGGAGTATTCGCGTTCCGAAGGGGGTGGTTGAAGACGTTCTGGTTCAGGTTGATCAATTTGTGTATCCTGTCGACTTTGTGGTTCTTGATACATGTCCGGTGCCAGCAGCTCAGTCTTCCGTGCCAATTATTCTCGGGCGTCCTTTCAAATTCCTACGAGATACTCCAATCCGAAAATAACCACAAATACGAAAAGAACGCAATATGAGGGACACACAGATATACGTGGAAAACCCCAAAAACGGGTAAAAACCACGGGAAGGAATCAAATACTATATTTAACTTGTGTGGTTACAATCGACCTTACTTCAAAATTGAGACTCCTCACAATTGACCTAAGATGATTGCCGACTCCTCGTTCACCACACCCCGTATTTGATTGCCGCTGCCTTGACTCCTCAAGCCTTCCACAATACTTCGGAAATCCACCGAAGAAACGAATCTGTGTTTGTTGAAAGAAGTTCGAGATCAATTGGAGTTGACTGTACCGTCGGAATGTATGAGAGCACTCCAATCTCAAAAGGAAGAATCTCCTCTCATCTCCTGGACCAAAGAAACCTTCGTTGCTTTTTTTCTTCCGCTGCTGCGTGTATTTCCTCAGAATCACTCGGTACCCTAGCTGGAAGAAAAACACCCCTTTTATAAAAATGGTCTTCCAATAATGCCCCTTTAATATTAATAGCCTTCCGATAATGCCCCTTTAATATTAATAGCCTTCCAATCGATCGGGGAATCCGCCTAAAAAGAACACTCACACTCACTCTCAATTACAAATTATGATTCCTTCCACTCTAATCCTATACAGACTCACTACGCTTAGAAAATATTGAAAAAGCTACAACTCGATAAAGAAAGGAATACAATTGGAACTCCGTTTTGTCAATGGAATTGCCAACCAAAAAATAGCATCGCTTGAGGGAGCTAACAATCTCCTCCTTTGGCACTTTCATGACAAAACCACAAAAATATAATACTGTATCTCTGAGTCGTTAATCCTCTGCAAACACAACTCAACCAAGTTCAAGGATTAGAGAAATATGCTTCTACTCCCCCTTTTTGTCTTGGAAGGACAAAGGATAAAAAACCTGCACATAATTAGTGAAGACCAGTGGGACAAGTAGTGCCCAATAACAGGAAAAGTATGGTAGAAGGAGCAATAATAACAGCAGAAAGGATAACACAACGAAGATGCATAAGCCAAAAACCATAAATCCATATTCAAAACCCATAAAAAGATCCAACACGACAAAAATAAAATATGTGGCCAGTAAGCCAACTACAAGATAGGTAAGTCTCCAAAACAAAACAACCCCGCAGGGCTAACCAACGGTTAAACAAAAGAAGAAACTAAGGTAGCATCGACTGAAGACAAAGCAATTAGTAACATAGAACCAGAGAGAACAAATTTGCAATTAACGCGGTGGTGGAGGGTGGAAATCTGGGTGCCTGTTAAAGAACAGACGGGTGTACCGGATGAACTCTCCGACCTCTCCTTCGTGCAATTGAGCAGCGGTGTGGCGAAGATTAGCAGCATGATAAAAGGCACGTTGTTCGTCTTGCATGGCAATTTGACGAGTTTCCATGTGGGTCACAACCATCTCAAGGCGACGACCAGTAGCCACAATTGCAGCCAATTGACCCCGAAGGTTAACAAAATTTGGATCAAGGGTGCGACCACGATGCGGCTCATCATCTGTATCCTCAGCAACCCCATCACCGTTGGCGGATGCATGAGCAGAACTTAAGGCAACAATGTGAGAATCAATGAAGGGAGAAACGGACAAGGAAGGGACACGGTCATCATCACCAACATATTCGGGGACATGATTATTCAACAAGAGATGAGAGATAAGAATCCCAAAAGGAAGCACGCTAGAGACATTCGTGTTACGATAGCCAAACTTAGCGATAGACATAAAAGCTACACGACACCAGTCAACCTTCTGATTTTTTGAAATAGCTTGAAGTGCAAAGCCGCGTGAAGGTGAGATTTCAGAAGAATGAGAATTTGGGTCAACATTATGACAGAAAAATAAGTTAAGAAGGCGGAAATCACGAGTAAGTAGGCCATGACGCACTACACCATTTTCCCAATTTAGTGAACGTCCGGTGAGATCAACGGAAATATCTTGTTTGGTGGTCAAATTAAAACGCCGACAGACAGTTTTGAGAGGATAAACATACTCATCTAATGGGGCAAGACCAACAAGAGAGCCTAAAATAGACGGGCTGACCTCAATATCAAAACCACGGACCCAAGAGAACAGACACTCAGAGTTTTCATCATAAGAATAAATGTTATTGAAAAATTCCCGAACCAGAGAACGATTAACCATACCCTGTAGAGTTGTAAGAGCTTCCCAACGCTGATATTGGAGCCAGAGAGGAAATGAAGAGCTCGGCAAAGAAGAGAAATCAACAGGCCTCTCAAGATGAACAGGGCGGTTCGCGAATGAATCCTGAAACCTTAGTTGGCATTCCATATTCTGAAAACGGTGACGCATGAGGTAGATTTGTGATCCCGACGACTTTACGCCTGTGTTTTGTGCTCCACGACTCGTCAACATGTTGATTGACTGAAACGAAATGCACAGAGAATAGCCAAACAGCAAAAAGAAAAAACGAGGTGCGTGGGAAAATGACTGGAAGGGAGGATTTAAAAAGAGGCTTGGGTTCCGATTTAGGAAAACAAAAATATGGAAGGATTGTTTTTTCTTTGGAGAGGTGCTGATAATGGAGGATTAGGATTTCCATACCAGGGATAAGACTTAGTCAGCAAGAGAATAGAGAAAGGAAAGTGTGAAAAATACAAAAGGAAAGGAGAATCAAACGAAATAATATATTTTTAGAGTATTCTGATTCTGATTTTGATTATTAGTACTATTTTCAAGAACAGTTAATAAAAACCTTCCATTATGAAATATATGGGTGAATAAAACACAGTAGTACCTTCCATTATGAAATGTATGAGTGAAAAAGACTACCAATATGAACGTCCGTAAATCTTGAGCAACACACCTGCTCTTATCACGATCATTAACAACCATCAACACAGACATCAAAAGCAAAACATGAACAACCGATGAAATGCCTCATCATAGAGATATCGAGAGGACGAATGTATCACAAAAACATGGCCGAATGTCAAAGTGTGTGTGTATCACGGAAATCATATCAAGCTCAATTAAACATAGGGGTCGGTTCTCATGTACACGTGGAGTTTCAAGACGACTCCCCCTCAAGAAGTCAAACCGAGCTAGGTCCGCAATGTGGTTCAGCTAGACTAGAAAGCAATGCTCCCCCTCAAGAACAGATTCCCCCTCTTAATGTTTCTTTTGCCTTTTCTTCTTCATTGTTTTTTTTTTTATATTTTTTTATTCTAATAATCAAACAAAGGAATTCTTTCTTACCCCACTGCCGTTTGACGCGAACATTCAGAGAGAGAGTACCTCACCCCAATTGCCCGGTTACTAAGCAAGTGGTCCAACAAACACACCTTCACAAGGTCTATCCATCTTTTTACGCGAACGCTTAGAGGGAGACTACCTCACTCCAATTGCCCGGTTACTTAATGAACGCCCGGATAGGTAGAGAATAAACTAATACCCAAAAGGAGTTTTTTTTTGTTATATAGGAGAGAAGAGCAAATACAACGATGAAAGCACAGAGGGAATGATAGCCATAGGTCAATCTCAAAGAGGGATGAACACGAGAACAAAGCCACGTACATGAGACTAACCGCATGTGAAAACGGGGCAATCTAGAATTTCCGTGAGATGGTGGAAAACACACGTCCATGTAGTATGCAACACTCACCATCTAAATGTATCTAAGATATAGAAAATACATCGGATGCTCATGCCTTATTCTGAATGTCCATGCTCATGGAAAATCAATGAAAGCAATTTGATAGAAAATGCAGCCCAAAACACACTTTCTTTCTTTTTTTTTTCTTTTTTTTTTTTAAAATGATAAAAGGAAAACTAACTATAGACAAACAAAAATTATGCCACAGAGAATTAAAAACTGATGGAAAGAATTCAATCAATGCAACAGACCCCAACTGACTTGCGAAGATAGTCGAAGCGGAGATAATCAAGGGGTTTAGTGAAAAGGTCAGCCTTTTGATTAGTAGTGTCTAGGTACTCGAGAGAGACAATGCCCTCATCAACAAGATCACGAATAAAGTGGTGTCGAATATCAATGTGTTTCGTTCGCGAATGTTGAACTGGATTCTTAGAAATATTTATGGCACTCGTATTGTCACAATAAAGGGTGAGGATACCTTGAGGTAAACCGTAATCTTCCAGCATTTGTTTCATCCAGAGTAGTTGAGTACAAGCACTCCCTGCTGCGATATACTCGGCTTCAGCTGTAGATAAGGATATAGAGTTCTGTTTTTTGCTTAGCCAAGCTACAAGATTGTTCCCAATATAGAAACACCCCCCAGAAGTACTCTTACGATCGTCTGCACAACCAGCCCAGTCGGCATCGGAGTAACCCGCCAGATTGGCATTAGTAGCTCTAGACAGCCAAACACCATACCCAACAGTACCGCTCACATACTTAATGACACGTTTGATAGCCGTAAGATGAGACTCTTTAGGATTAGCTTGATAACGTGCACATACTCCTACACTAAAGGCTATATCAGGGCGGCTAGCGGTTAAGTACAACAGGCTGCCTATCATACTACGGTATAGAGTTTGATCAACAGAGACACCATCAATATCTTTAGAAAGTTTCGTGGTAGTGCTCATGGGTGTGCGTGAGTGCTTAGCAAACTCTAATCCAAATTTCTTGACAAGACCAAGAGCATATTTTGTTTGGGAGACAAAAATTCCATGATCAAGTTGTCGAACTTGTAAACCAAGAAAATATGTAAGTTCACCCATCATACTCATTTCAAATTCCTTTTGCATGAAATCTGAAAATTCGTTCACAAGGGAATGAGATGTAGAACCAAAAATAATGTCATCCACATAGATTTGAACCACTAACATATGTTTACCTCTACGCTGAACAAACAGAGTTTTATCTACACTCCCCCTAACGAAATCATTACCTAAGAGAAATGTAGTTAATCTATCATACCAAGCACGGGGAGCTTGTTTCAGCCCATATAATGCTTTATTTAAACGATACACATGTTCAGGCTTATGAGGGTCTTCAAACCCTTTAGGTTGAGCCACATACACTTCTTCTTTTATCACACCATTCAGAAAAGCACTCTTTACATCCATTTGGAATAATTTAAAATCTAGACAACATGCAACAGCAAGCATAATACGAATGGATTCTAACCTAGCTACAGGTGCAAACGTCTCGTCAAAGTCAATACCCTCAATTTGAGTGTAACCCTGTGCAACTAAGCGGGCCTTGTTACGGACAACTACACCTTGTTCATTAGACTTATTCTTAAAAATCCATTTCGTGCCAATAACATTCATGTGTGATGGTCGAGGGACTAATTCCCACACATTGTTTCGCTCAAACTGGTGCAACTCCTCATGCATTGCATTAATCCAACATTCATCCATTAAGGCTTCTTTCACATTTTTAGGTTCAACTAATGAGAGATAGCAAGTATATGATACCTCATCACGAGTTTGCCTCCGAGTTTTCATTGGGTCTGAGACTTTTCCAATGACTTGACTTGTTGGGTGATTAAGTTTTACTCGAGCTGAGGGTTCCAAGTTCTGCTCCTCGTCAGGTTGTTCACTATCATCCTCATCACCTTCTTGTCCCTCATCTTTTGGCTCTTCATTATCCTGTTCATTGTCATTAGAACTAGAGTCTGGCACATCATCCATCGCCTGTTCAAATAGAGGCTCATTCAAGTCATTAATACCATTATCAGTTTCAATAAGTGGGTTTTCATCCACCACGACATTTATAGATTCCATGACGTTTTGAGTACACTTATTATACACACGAAAAGCTCTACTATCTGTGGAATATCCCAAGAAGATACCTTCATCGCTACGAGAGTCAAATTTTCCAAGTTTCTCTCTGTCTCTCATAATATAACACTTACTCCCAAAGGGTCTAAAATATTTAACATTTGGCCTCTTACCTTTCCAAAGCTCATAAGGAGTGTTTGAAGTACCTGGACGAAGGTAAACACGGTTAATAACGTAGCAAGCAGTATGAACTGCTTCGGCCCAAAATCTGCGAGCAATTTTTTTTGCATGAAGCATAACCCGCGCCATTTCTTGAATAACACGATTTTTCCTCTCAACGACACCGTTTCGCTGCGGAGTTTTAGGAGCTGAAAATTCATGTCTAATACCAAGTTCGTCACAAAAATTTGCATATTCAGAATTTTCGAATTCTTTCCCATGATCTGAACGATTACGAGTAATACAGCCAATTTTCATTTCCTTCTCATTTTGTACATGTTTGACCAGAACTTTAAAAATAGAGACAGTTTCAGATTTTTCACGAAGAAACCTTACCCAAGTAAAGCGAGAAAAATCATCTACAATAACAAAAATATACTTTTTACCTGCAATGCTCTCCACTCTGGAAGGACCCATCAAATCCATGTGAAGAAGCTCGAGAGGTCTCTTAGTAGCTATCCCAGTGGTCTTTTTGTGAGCGGCCTTGATTTGCTTACCGAGTTGACAAGGACCACAAATATGATTTTTTGGCTTGCTAAGCTTTGGCACACCTCTAACCAATTCACGTTTAGTCAATATAGATAAGTCTTTATAATTAATATGACCAAGACGTTGATGCCAAAGTTCAGTGTCACTTACTTGAGTTGAATGACAGGTTATCTCATTATTAGGTAATATGCCATAACAATTATCAGGAGTACGAGTACCATGCATGACACTATTTCCGTGCTCATCTACAATATAACAATCATTTTTGGAAAAACGAACTTCATGATGAGAATCACACATTTGGCTTATACTAATCAAGTTTGCTTTTAATCCGTCTACATATAAAACATTTTCAAGACGAGTTAGACCCGGAGCTTGTATGGTTCCTCTACCCACAACCTTTGAAGTGCTACCATCACCAAAAGTTACTATGCCACCGTTATATTTTTCAAGATTGACAAAAAATGATTTATCTCCAGACATATGACGCGAACAGCCGCTGTCAAGATACCACATGTGAGAGTCACGGGCTTTAAGAGCTGTATGAACTACCATACAATGCAAATCATGACTCCTAACCCAAATACGTCTTGTTTTAACTCCAACTTTACTCACTTTGTTAGACATAGGTTTTGTAGTTATGCACCTATAGTCATCACAGTTAGTGTATCTAGCCCATGGTCTCTGAATATCCCCTTGTTTGTTTATCCTTTTATTGTATACAATATTTTTATACTTAACCTTGTTATTAGAAATAAAGGGATAACCATGCAATCTAAAGCAATTTGGTCTAATGTGACCCTTAACATTACAGAAGTGACATGTGGGAATGAACTTATGATTTTTAACAGGTTTAATGCTATGAACTTTCTTAGCATAGATTTGAGCGACAGGGGCACCATTAATATTAGAAGTTACCTCCATGGGTTTCTTCTCATTTACGTTCTTTCTCTGTTCGTGAGAAGATGGTGTTCCATAGAAACCAAGTCCGGACTTGTCACTCGGTGATCTTTGACTATTCAGCATGTCATCCAAAGCCTTAGAACCTGCATTCAAACGCTCAAGTAAACAGTTAGCACTGGTTAACTCATTTTTCAATTTATTCATTTTGCCTTCATACACAGTGTTCAGTTCTCCCAAAACTCTATTTTTCTCCTTGAGGTCAACTGCTTCCTTTCTAAGCTTATCCCTTTCTTCCGTAACCGACAAAAGAAGTCCTTGTTGTTCACCCGATTGTTTTTCCATTTTCAACAGTTCCGCATTAATATCTTGACACTTTCCAGTAAGTTTGAGATTCACTTTGTTTATCCTAACACTTTCGCAATATAGCCTATCGTATGACTCTCTCAAGTCATCTACACCTTCAAACTCACCGCCATCCTCATTGTCACTATCATCTGAAGACCCTTGTTCAAAGCTATTTATGGGTTTATCACTAGTCTGAGAGTGTAAGGATGCACCAAAGGCAATAAAATTTGTGTGTTCTTCTCCTCCTTCCTCTGATATTTCAGAATCACTATCGTCATCCCATGTAATATTAGCCTTATAGTTTGTCTTCTTTTTCAACTTATTGATACATTCAAGGGCCAAATGACCATACCCCTGACATTCAAAACACCTAGGACCAGGTGGCGGTCCCTTTATCCCCCTTTTCCCTTTTTCACTAGAAGCTTCGCCTTTTCCTCCGTTATTCATTTGTTTATTTTTAAACTCATTTTCTGTAGGTTTCTTCTTGAAAAGTTTCTTAAACTGTTTGGTAAATAAGGCCATAGCTTCAAAGTCAAGATCACAGTCGTTATCTGAATCATTATTATCTCTTTGAAAACTTGAAAAGGCAATCGGCTTAGCCGAAGGTTTCGTTTTAGTTTTACGAGATTCAGATTGTAACATGTCTGCCTCATAGGTTTGAAGGATCCCAACAACCTCTTCGACAGACTTGTCCTTAAGCTTCTGTTTACCTTGAAGCATAATGACTTTTGTGTTAAAACGGTCAGGCAAATATCTTAAAATTTTCTTAATAACTCTAAAAGAAGGAATGGGCTCACCCAAGGTTTCACAGCTGTTGACGATTGAAATCAGCTTGGAGTAAAACTGATTGAATGTTTCCTCCTCTTCCATTCTGATCATTTCAAACTCAGTCGCAAGCCTCTGCAGCTTTGATTGCTTGACAACGTAGGTTCCCTCATGGCACGTGACTAGTATATCCCATGCTTCCTTCGCAAACTCGCAATTTGCGATTTTTCGATGCTCTATCACATCCACAGCACTAAACAGTATGTCCAGAGCACGGTTATTAGCCTGCAACACAGCCTTTTCTTTATCATTCAGTTCGGAGCTCAGTTTAGGAACAGTATTCCCATCCACAACCTTTGTGGGAGGTTTATACCCTGTTACGCACGAGTTCCATATTTCCTCATCTGCTGATCTCATTATTGCTTTGATTCGGGACTTCCAGTAGTCAAAGTTCTCACTGTCCAAAATTGGTGTGCGATTTGAGGGATGATGCATATTCAGATTGGTGTTCATCATAACTCAGGATCCGCTCAGGAAAAAGACTTCCTACAGATTACGAGCAATCCGCTTTGATACCAATTGAAATTCCTACGAGATACTCCAATCCGAAAATAACCACAAATACGAAAAGAACGCAATATGAGGGACACACAGATATACGTGGAAAACCCCAAAAACGGGTAAAAACCACGGGAAGGAATCAAATACTATATTTAACTTGTGTGGTTACAATCGACCTTACTTCAAAATTGAGACTCCTCACAATTGACCTAAGATGATTGCCGACTCCTCGTTCACCACACCCCGTATTTGATTGCCGCTGCCTTGACTCCTCAAGCCTTCCACAATACTTCGGAAATCCACCGAAGAAACGAATCTGTGTTTGTTGAAAGAAGTTCGAGAACAATTGGGGTTGACTGTACCGTCGGAATATATGAGAGCACTCCAATCTCAAAAGGAAGAATCTCCTCTCATCTTCCTGGACCAAAGAAACCTTCGTTGCTTTTTTTCTTCCGCTGCTGCGTGTATTTCCTCAGAATCACTCGGTACCCTAGCTGGAAGAAAAACACCCCTTTTATAAAAATGGCCTTCCAATAATGCCCCTTTAATATTAATAGCCTTCCGATAATGCCCCTTTAATATTAATAGCCTTCCAATCGATCAGGGAATCCGCCTAAAAAGAACACTCACACTCACTCTCAATTACAAATTATGATTCCTTCCACTCTAATCCTATACAGACTCACTACGCTTAGAAAATATTGAAAAAGCTACAACTCGATAAAGAAAGGAATACAATTGGAACTCCGTTTTGTCAATGGAATTGCCAACCAAAAAATAGCATCGCTTGAGGGAGCTAACAGGTGAAATGAAGCCTACCAGGGTGACTTTGCAATTGGCGGATCGGAGTATTCGCGTTCCGAAGGGGGTGGTTGAAGACGTTCTGGTTCAGGTTGATCAATTTGTGTATCCTGTCGACTTTGTGGTTCTTGATACATGTCCGGTGCCAGCAGCTCAGTCTTTCGTGCCAATTATTCTCGGGCGTCCTTTCTTGGCCACTTCTGATGCTGTGATTCATTGCCGGGATGGCCGTCTCAATATGAGTTTTGGGAATATGAAAATGCAAGTCAATATGTTCCATATTGGTAGTCAAATGGGGGACGATGAAGATGTGTGCGGGGTGAGTATGATCGATTCACTTGTCCAAGATCATGTCGACGAGTTCATTTGTAAGGATGAGTTGGAGTTAGCACTCACGTCCGCCGAAGCCGACTTTCTTGATGCTCCCGAGGTTGCATACTTGGTTTCTTTGTTAGATGAGGGGGATCTTTATGGTATTAATCCGTGGGTTCCGAAGTTTGAGGAGTTGCCACCTATTGACAAGCGAGTCGTTCCGTCATGTGAGGAGCCGCCAACGCTCGAGCTTAAGCCGTTACCGGATAAACTCAAATATGCCTATCTTGGCGAAGGCCAAACTTATCCGTTGGTGATTTCCTCTTCTTTAAGTGAACCTCAAGAGTTGGAATTACTTACTCTACTACGTGAGCATTCAAAGGCCATCGGGTGGTCCATCGCTGACATCAAGGGTATCGACCCCTCTCTTTGCTCTCACCGTATTTATATGGAAGATGACGTCAAACCGTCCCGCCAACCTCAACGGCGTTTGAATCCGATTATGAAGGATGTCGTCCGAGCGGAAGTTCTTAAGTTGTTGGATGTTGGCATAATCTACCCAATAGCGGATTCCAAATGGGTGAGCCCGATTCAAGTGGTGCCGAAAAAATCTGGGGTTACGGTTGTCAGAAACGACAGGGATGAGCTTATTCCGACAAGAGTGCATACCGGTTGGAGGGTGTGTATCGATTATCGGAAGTTGAACGCGGGTACAAGGAAGGATCACTTTCCACTCCCCTTTATCGATCAGATTTTGGAAAGGGTGGCCGGCCATGAGTTTTACTATTTCCTCGACGGGTATTCCGGTTACAATCAAATTGAAGTGGCCTTGGAGGATCAAGAAAAGATCACGTTCACGTGTCCATTTGGGACCTTTGCGTATCGTCGTATGCCGTTCGGGCTTTGCAACGCCCCCGGTACTTTCTCGAGGTGTATTATGGGTTTGTTTAGCGACATGGTAGAAAAGATCATGGAAGTGTTTATGGATGATTTCTCGGTTTTTGGGGATTCATTTGGGGCATGCTTGACCAACTTGGGACTTGTGTTAGCACGGTGCGAAGAGAAGAACCTCGTTTTGAATTGGGAAAAGTGTCATTTCATGGTGACCGAAGGTATTGTTCTTGGTCACATCGTTTCTTCGAAAGGGATTGAAGTTGATCGGGCAAAGATTGATCTGATTGGCAACCTCCCAACGCCAAAGTGTTTAAAGGATGTGCGGTCATTTTTGGGGCATGCCGGTTTCTATAGGCGGTTCATTAAAGATTTCAGTTCTATCGCCCGACCGTTGTGTCACTTACTCGCGAAAGATGTGCCTTTTGAGTGGTCTCCGGCTTGTGAAGCCGCTTTTGCAAAGTTAAAGGCTAGCCTCACCTCCCCACCTATTGTACAGACGCCGGATTGGGATTTGCCTTTCGAGCTTATGTGCGATGCCAGTGACTACGCTGTTGGGGCCGTTTTGGGTCAACGCCAGGGGAAGGATCCATACGTGATTTATTATGCAAGTAAGACGTTGAACGATGCTCAAATGAATTACTCTACGACCGAGAAGGAGTTGTTGGCCGTAGTCTTCGCTTTAGACAAGTTTCGATCTTATTTGGTGGGTGCTCCGATCACGGTCTATACCGATCATTCGGCTCTTAAGTACCTTTTTACTAAGCAGGATGCCAAGGCAAGATTGATCCGTTGGATTTTACTTTTACAAGAGTTCGATCTTACAATAAAGGACAAGAAGGGGGTTGAAAATGTAGTGGCGGACCATTTGTCTCGCTTGGAGTTTGACGACCATACTTCTCATATTCCGATTCGGGATTCCTTTCCCGACGAACAATTGTTTGGGATCTCTACGGCTCCATGGTATGCGGATATTGTCAACTATTTGGTTACCGGGATGATGCCAGGCCACTGGAATGTTCAAGAACGGCGCCGGTTTTTAGCAGAAGTGAAACGGTTCACCTTCGACGACCCGTATCTTTTCAAGTATTGTGCCGATCAATTGGTTCGACATTGTGTGCCTGACTCCGAGCAACAGAATGTTCTTAAGTTTTGTCACACTGAAGCTTGTGGGGGTCACTTTTCGTTCCGGAAAACCGCGGCGAAGATTTTGCAATGTGGGTTTTATTGGCCGAAGTTGTATAAGGATACGTTTGCCTTTTGTCGGGACTGTGCTCGGTGTCAACTATTGGGATGCGTCACGCAGAGGAATGAAATGCCACTCTCGCCGATATTGATTATCGAGGTTTTTGACTGCTGGGGTATCGATTTCATGGGGCCTTTTCCTACGTCTTTCGGGAACCTTTACATTTTGTTGGCGGTGGATTACGTGAGTAAGTGGGTTGAAGCTATTCCTACTAATTACCAACGATGCGGCGGTTGTAGTTGAATTTCTTCGGGAACATATTCTGGCACGGTTTGGGATGCCAAGGGCTATTATCAGTGACCAGGGGTCTCATTTTTGCAATCGGTCATTTGCTGCTTTAATGAGGAAGTACTCTATTATCCACAAAGTTTCCACGGCATATCACCCTCAAACCAATGGTCAAGCGGAGTTGGCAAATCGGGAGATCAAGAACATCTTGGAAAAGACGGTTAATCCTACCCGCAAGGATTGGTCAACTCGTTTGGTCGATGCTCTGTGGGCTTACCGTACTGCTTACAAGACTATCTTGGGAATGTCTCCATATCGGCTTGTCTATGGGAAAGCGTGCCACTTGCCAGTGGAGCTCGAGCATAAGGCGTACTGGGCGATCAAAAAGCTAAATTTCAATATGGCTAAAGCCGGTGCTCGTCGCAAGCTGCAGTTGACAGAGGTTGAGGAGTTGAGGTACAATGCTTATGATTATTCTAGTGCTTACAAATCTAAAGTCAAAGCCAAGCATGATAAGAAACTTGTGATTAAAAACTTTGTGCCCGGTCAAAAGGTGTTGTTGTATAATTCTCGTTTGCATCTGCATCCTGGTAAATTAAGGTCCCGTTGGGCCGGTCCTTATGTAATTCGAACCGTTTTCCCTCATGGGGCAATTGAAATTGAAAGTATGCAAAACGGTTCTACTTTTAAGGTTAACGGTCAGAGGCTTAAGCCTTTTCTTGGTAATTTTGAAGTTGGTGAACCTGACGAGGATTTGGCCGATCCTGCTTACGTGGATGGCCCGTCAGTATAGAGTGGTGTTGATTGAATTTGCACGGGGAGCGCAAGCGTAACCGCTGAACTTAACTGTTTGTCGGACCCGGCCCCTTGACTTAATTGTATGGGGTACCCTCCATTGACTTGGGTATATGTAGCTCCGCACGCCGCTACTAAAATAAGAATCGTGTGCCCAGCTCCGGTTCGAAGGGCAATTCTTTTTAATATCAGTGACATAGGGCTTTCATTAGCTCTTCTGATAGGAGTAATTCACCGTGCACCACTCACGTCTACCAGATTAGCCCCATCGGGGGCGGTATAGATCATAGGTTAGGCCTTGGTAATCCCGTGCTCCATAACTGCACTTGGCTCTATCTTGTGCCTGCCTAGTTACGATCTTAGGGGACGCTGGACTTAATTGTTTGGCGGAGTCCAGCGGTGACTTGGACGCTCCGAGCTCTGATATTAACTCTATGCATGTCTGTACATATGTATATATTGTATATTCTTGTCTATAGTTCTTTTCTTGTTTCGCCTGTTTTCTATGTTTCGGGATTTTATCACTACGAGATTTCACCAATGTATCATTGCATCGGGCTTTTATTAGCCCTTCCTTGTGGTAGTTTGCCGTGAATGATCCGTGCTCTCCGCGATCGTCCCTATCGGTGGCAACTTAGGTCTTTGGGTGAGTTTTGCTTTTGACCTTTTGTCTCACTTTGTTTCGACCAAGGGAACGCTGGGCTTAATTGCTTGGCGAGGTCAAACGGTTAATTTTACCACGGGCATGATGTAACATACTTGACGGTCTAGTATAGCCACCCGAGTTTTATCTCTTCGGTGAGACTCGGGAAGAAAAGTATGACTTGTAAGATTGCGTGAAAATCGGGTGGTGTTCTTTGTTGTTTTTCTGTATATATCTCTGTTTGTGGGTGCCCGGATAACACGAGCCGGGCGGTTCTAATGTCATTTGCCTGCTGGTAGGTCCTTCGTACAATTCCGCTTCTGCAGGGTTAACATGCTACCACACCAGCCTTGGTGGTTTGGGTCTACCGTCGGAGTGATTGAGGCATTCAGGAGCCCTAAGCATGGGTGCGATTACGTGTCGCGGTTGTTAGTCCGAAAAGCTTTGACTATGGCCCTGTGTGACTATCTGGTGGTTCCGGCCGAAGGAGTGAAGCCCTGGAAGCACCTAACTCCGGATCGAAGTGGGCATTGGCAAAAATCCTCCAACTTGGTCGAGGTATAAGGGGGTTGACATTCCCCCGTGGGTAGCATCTTTTCTCCCTTTCCCTCTTAATACTGTTGTTCTCCATGCTATGAGGGCATAGCATATCTTAAGTTGGGGGGAGGGAATATATCTGTGATATATTTTTCGTTTGTTGTTTTCTGTACAAATTTTTCGTTTTCTTTTGTTTTTAGTTTGTAACCCTTCCGTTATTACAAATTTAGTGGATTGAAGCAACTTGGCACATGCTTAGTATTTCTTAATTGGCAAGAGTTCGTGGTACATGTTTCGTGTAGTGCGTCCATTTTAACTCATTGGCATGTTAAGGATGAGCAATAGGTGTTGAGTATGTTTTGAGCAAGTTTTACCCATATCCCGTTCTTTTTCTTAATTCGTTCGTAGTTTAGGTTATTCATCTTATGTCATGCCTAAGTGTGTTTTATATCGTAGTTGAATCGTTTCGGAATCTATGACGTACTTAGGGGATGATACAAGGCATTATTTCTTTGACTAAACCACAAAGTGTCCCCTTGTCCTATCTCGTATCCTAGTCCGTGTCCTACCGTTTGTTCAATGAACTTAGGGAACCGGAGTAAGGAGGGTTGTGGGGAATGATATTCGGATGCTCTGAGATGTTCGGAGGATGTTTGGAAGGAGTTGGAAATCATCGGGGGTCAAATTGATGAAGTGTACAAAATTTCAGTTTCTGCAGGCCATGAACCGGTACAGCCAAAACCATGTACCGGTTCATGCTTGGGAGAAATTTCAAGAATCCAGTTTTTCAAGGCCATGAACCGGTACAACCAAAACCATGTACCGGTTCATGAAGCCCAGATTTGAAAAAAATCGGGTTTCTTCTTCTCTCTCCTACCCCACTATATAAACCTAAACCCACCTTTTCTCCTACCCCACGCCTCCCTTTCAAGAACTCCAACCGTTTTTCTTCTTTTTCTCTCTCAAACTCCCACCAAATCAACCCAAATCACTCTCAAACCTTCACCAATCATCACCATTTCATGGATTCTTGAAGATTCAAGTGGGAAATCAAGGGTTTTCAAGGTTTTCAGTTTGGGTTTTCTCTCTCTCCATCCGAAAATTGTTCCAAGGCAAGGTAATTCGAAATTCCCCCCTTTTCCTTGAGTTCTTGGATCAAGCATTGAATTAAACCACCAAGTGAAGTGTTTTTCATGTTGCATTGTTAGTTTATGAAGGGATTTGAACCCTAGATCCCCAAAATCAAGTGGAATCCGAAAATTTCTCTCTCCTACCCCCGAAATCCAAAAATTTCCCATAAGCCCTAGCCTTGATTTTTGAACTTCTTGTTGTGAGGATTACATTTGGGAGTTCGATTGTGATTCGTGGGCTGTTATTGTGCTGTTATTGCCTGCAGGTGGTTGTTTGAACTGTAAGTTTGGGGGGTTGCTCTGTTTTTGCTCTGTTTTCCTCTGTTTTGGAGGTTAAATTTGAAAAATGGGGAGAACCAAAAAGTTTCCGGGTGATGCAACGGTTTCCATTGATGCTACAACCGGGAAAACTTCCTATTACAAACGAGTTGACCCGGAGAAACAGGCCGAGCAGGCCGATACCCGTGAGGAGGAGAATAGGAAGAGAAAGAGAGAGAAGAAAGATGAGGCGAGGAAGAAATGGGAGAAGGAATTGAGGGGTCGGAATTACACTTGCGAGCGGCAGGTGGATCGTGTCAAAATTGGTAATTATCCTATCATCGAGCTCATCCTTGAGAGGGGTCTACGATTTTTCTTTCAACCGGTCCCTGGTTATAAGCCAAAGATCGTTTATGATTTTTATTTGAATATGGAGATTGATGAAAAGGATTTGAGAATCACTTCTCAAATGGGAAGAAGACCGTACTCGTAACCCCTGACACTATTGCTAAATATCTGGACAACTACCAGCGACCTCGTTTTGGTACCACTACTTACCCTGCTTTGAATTGGTCTAAACCCGATGAGGAGATTTGTAATGCCTTGACCGATAAACCACTGAAGGTTGATCGTTTTGTCAATGGGAAGCTTTTTGAGAAATACCGGGTGATTAATAAGGTGGTTCATTACAACTTATGCCCCCATGGTTCTGAGAAGAGGCCGAGGAAGGAGGATGCGGAGGTACTTTTTGTTTTCGGATCAAGTGAGGAGGTGGTTGACTGGGCCTTGATGATATGGAGATCAATGGTGATGTTTAGGAAGCGACCGGCCCCGTACAAGCCTAATTTTCCGTTTCCGGCCATGGTGACAGCTCTTTGTGGTGTTCAGGGGGTTATGTCTCCCGAGAGACTCTTTCCCGGAACGCCCGGTCCGATTACGGGTAGTTCTGTCGAGAAGAGTAAGGCTTTGTCCCAGCCACCGTTGGCCAATACTTTTGGTTTTCCTGAGCCTACTGCGAGAACCCCGACGGGGAGGATTGAGGAGTACGTGAGAGGCATGGCCACTCAAATTCAGACCATGGAGGCACGACAGTTGAGGCAGGAGACTCAGTTACGTCGGACGAGGAGGGACCTTTCGGTTGTTAAGAAGGTAGCATTGTGGATTGCAGCGAGATGTGGGAGAGAGGGTGATGTTTATGTGCCTGATGAGGCGGATTTGCGAGAGTCTACCCCCGAGGTGTCCGTTGATGTACCGGGGGTTGGAACTAGCGGCGGTGGTGGTGAGCCTAGTGCGCGGCGCCAAGGGAAGGAGCATGTGATTGGGGATGACGATGATGATGAGGAGGAAGAGGAGGATGATAGTGAGGACTAGTGTCGGTGGTGTTAGTTTTTGTAAAACCCTCTACTTGGTCGGGGTGCAAGGTGGTTGACAGCCCACCTGTTCTATCTTATTTTCAGTTTTTAGAGTCGTTTGTACATAGTGTTAGGAAGCTTTTGATTGGGGCAGGCATGTGGCCTCTTGACTTGGTAGTTAGTGTTGGTGGCGTCCAAGGGTAGTTTAACCAAACTCGGTGTTGGTCGCCACCGTTTTGTTAACCTTTCTTTCGATTAACCAAGGTCATTATAAGCCAAGAAAGTCCTTAGTTGACCGTTCGTACGTTTTGATTCCGGTTTGATTCAACTATCGTTTATTGGCATGTTTAGTTTGTGGCATATTTGTTTTTTGGTTAATGTTTGTTTTAGTTTAGCTCTCTTTCTTTGGTGCTCTCCTTATATAAGGCTTGTAATTCTTGTTCACCAAGCCTAGCTTCGAGTACTTCTTGTGGGATGTGGCTACTTTTGCATAAAGGATTTTTGGCCGTGTCGTATCCTCTTTTGATCTTGGATACGCACGTTGGATGCTTGTTATTTACGTGCTTAGTGTTTAGTTGCTCGGCTCTTAGCATGCTACAAGTTGTTATGGATTTCAATAGTAGTTTTGAACTCTTGTTAACTAGTATTGCAAAAGCATGTGCCGTAGTTACTTTTCCGGAAGGTTTACGTTGTTTTCTTCTTTTTGGTTGTCGTTGGTTGCTAGGGGCTAGCAACGCTTAAGTTGGGGGGCGTGATCCGCACCCAAGATTGTATAATCTTGGGGGCTTTTATCTTATTATTTGTAGCGTTTCGTCCCTTATTATTTCTTTTTATCGCATTTTGCTCGTAAGGTTTCGTCTTGATGGTTTCAGGTAAAACGTGGTAATTTTGGTGCTTTTCAACGTCAAGGATTCCTCTCGGAAGAATTCCAGTATTCGAGGCCACGTGGCAGTACCCCGTTAAGTCCCGTCGGGTGATTTTTGGAGAGCCAAGGAAGCGTCGGGCCGTTGCCGGGCTGTGGGATCAAAGCATACAGAAAATCAATTTTCTGCCAGTCATGAACCGGTACAACCAAAACCATGTACCGGTTCATGGGCCCCAGAACTTGAAGTTTTGAAGATTTACCAAAGCCATGAACCGGTACAACCAAAACCATGTACCGGTTCATGAGGTGAATTTCTGTCCGATCTTGGCTACTTTTTCACCTTTTTGCTTTTTGGATATTTTGGGTTGTGTCTACTTTTAGGATATTTTGGGATATTTTGGAGAGAGAGAGAGGGTCCCTTATTAAGCCTTTTGTTCTCTCTCTCCCTCATAATCTTCCCTTGTCTTCTCTCTCTTTATTTTCTAGTCTTTTTGTCTTCCTCCATTGAAGACCAATTTCAAGCTTTTCAACCTTTCATTTCACTAGTAAGTTGTACTTGTTTGTCTTTTTATCGTGTATTAAAGTTGTTCGTACGGTTAAGATTGTTATTAATATCAAGTTTGTTTTCGATTTCATCGGTTAAAAATTATGTCTCGTTTTTATGCTTTGGCTTGTGCTTTAGCTATGTGTGAGTAGTTATTTGGCTAAGTCTCGGGATAATCTTTCCCGAGGACTTAGGTTGTTATTTGGTTCTCGAGCCATCGAGCTTTAAAGCATGATTTTCCGGAATAGAGCTTAACTTGCATTTTCGGTCTAAACTAGGGGTGTTAACCCCTTGGTAAGGAGCTTAGTCAAGCGGTCTTGGCAAGTGACTCACCGAGGCCTAGTGGCCTCCTAAGTGTTCGATAAATATTAAAACCAAGTTGGTTCGCCTCCGGGAAATCACACCTTTTGTTAAACGTAGTCTTTTAAAGTAAAATCATACGGGCGTGAGCGCGCGGTCGTGACTCTCGCCTGAGTTATAATCGAGAATCGGTAACGGCTTTCGTCAAGGGTTAGAAGACCCCGAGACTTGCCTTGTTAAGCTAATCGAGCGTAATTCTAGTTTTCGTTTAAGTCATTCTCTTTTCAAAGCAAAACCAAGTTAGCCGTCTTCAAGGCTACAATCCGTTACTTACAAAACCTACAATCCGAATAAAGCTAGAATCGAATTCTCTGTGGGAACGATCCCGGATTTCCGGATACTATGCTACTGCTGACCTAGCCCTACGCTTCGGGTATCTATCAACCTCTTATTGGAAAGCAAGGTTTGATTGTAAGCAGATGACGTCGAAGATATGACTGTGGCCGACACTGAAGGTGGAGTGGATGGCTCAAGTGGGAAGAAGAGGGACGAGGTTGACAACACCGAGCAGGCCAGCGAGCAAGTTGAGAAAATTGATGAAGTGGCTGTTGATGCCGAGGTTGATGCTGCTCGTCCTACTGAAGCTGTGGCCGAGGGTGATCCGCCCCAACCTTAGAACCTCAAGTTTCTTAGAGTTGTGTTTTTCTTTGAACTTTTTGAATTTTCATTGGACTGGACGGCTCCGAACTTGGGAGTTTGCCGTGCCAGATGTAATAGTTGAATGAGGGTCGGCACCGAATGGTTTACTACGCTGATCCTCCTAGCTTAGGATTTTTAACAACACTTGTCTTTATTTCAAAGTTTTAGATGAATGCATGGCTTATTTTGCGACGTCTCTATTATTGCCGAGCTCGTCTGATTGCCTTCATGTCTTCACAAAATTTTGTGGGTCTTGCATGTTTGTGAATGTGTGGTTGTCCGTAGCCCCCACTTTTGGTTTGGGTTCGGCAGAATAGTTGAGAGTACGTCATGATCGAAATGGTGAAGAATAGATATTGCAGCCGAGCCCTGACCAAAATTAGTATGGTTGTAGGAAGTAGTCTACCGAACATGGATGTATTGTGATCTGACATGATCCAACATTTGACTTAGTTTGAGAGTGTGAGGTGCCCCCTTGCCAGTGGATGGGGCTCGGCCCAAGTGTTAGCCCCTGGCCATGGTAGAGGAACGTTTGAGAGTAGTGATTGTTTGTGGGTGGTTTGCTCGCCAAATTGCGAGTGTAACCTTTCGGTGGCCGACCATAGTGTCTTGCCAACACGAGCCGAAGCCTGAGTTCCAAAAGTGTATTTCAGACTCGGCGGACCATATGTCCAGTGATTGCTTCTTTGGGCGGTGAAATTGGCCGAAGCAAAGGGCTTTTTAAGGAGCCGTTTGGTGGGTGTGACCGAAGTCATCGTTTGTGTGTGGCATTCTAGCCGAGAGTGGAATGATACTTGAAATGTTTTGAAGATTTTTGGATCAAAAAGATTGTCATTTCATTGATATTTCTTCGAAGTACAGGGAAAGTAATAAAAACAGTAACAGTGGGTCGAGGACCTTCTTTGAAATGCAAAAGAAAAATGTAAAAAAGTTATGCCGAAGCTGAAGAAAACTGAAACTCTGTATGCATGAAGTGTTGGCCGAAGGTAGTTGTCTGATTGAAGCATCACATGTAAGCCTTCTTGAGGTTTTGTGCATTCCACGGGTTGGTGAGCACCTTGCCGTGCATGTCTTCGAGGGTGTAAGCCCCTTCACCAGCAACCTTCACAATACGAAATGGCCCTTCCCAATTAGGCATGAACTTTTTCTTTTTACTTGCTTGGACAACCTTTCGCCAAACCAAGTCGTCGGGCTTGAACTTCTTGATTCTGACACTTCTGTTGTAGCCCTTGGCAACAATCTGTTGATACTCGGCAAGCCTTAGCCGAGCGTTATCGCGTTTTTCCTCAGCCAAAATCAGTTCCTGCTCGACGTCTTCGTCATTGGACTGTGGGTTGAAGTTTTCCGTTCGGAGGGTTGGGAACCTTGATTCCAGTGGGATTACGGCCTCCATGCCGAACGCCATTGAGAAGGGTGTTTGGCCTGTTGAACGGCGGGGAGTAGCGCGGTAAGCCCATAAAACCCTGGGAAGTTCCTCTGCCCATTTTCCCCTCTTTGAATTCAATCTTCGTTTTATCCCTGCACAGACCGTCTTGTTTGAGGCCTCGGCTTGCCCATTTCCTTGAGGGTAGGCTGGTGTTGAGTTGAAGAATCTGATGCCGAACTCTTCACAGAGGCTTGATAGGCCGTCCCCGACAAATTGGGTGCCGTTGTCGGAGACGATGGCGTAGGGTACGCCGAACCTTGTCACAATGTTTCTCCATACGAATCGTCGGACGTCTGCTTCTGTGATGGTGACCAGGGCCTCGGCTTCTACCCACTTGGAGAAATAATCCGTTGCAGTGATCAAAAATTTGAAGCCCCCAGGTGCTGTCGGGAGTTTCCCGACGATGTCGAGCCCCCATTGTGCGAATGGCCATGGACTTGTGATGGGAGAGAGATTCTGAGCCGGTTGCCTGGGGATTGGGGAGAAAAGTTGGCATGGTCGGCACCTTCGAACAATTTCCTCGCAGTCCTTCTTCATGTTTTTCCAAAAGTATCCTTGACTCATCGCGCGTTGGCATAACGAACGTCCACCAGAGTGGCAGCCATAGCTTCCGGAGTGCAGTTCGTCAAGGACCTCGGCAACCTGATTTGGGTGAACGATAAGAAGATAGGGCCCGAAAATGGATTTTCTATAGAGTTGGCCGTTCTCAGAGAGCCAATAGTACGCGGCCTTGTTTCTGATACGGAAGGCTTCCTTCTTGTCGTCGGGTAAGGTATCGGTTCTGAGGAAGGCAACGATTTCATCCATCCAGCTCGGACCAAGCTCAATGTTGAGCACAGCTGGAGTTGTGTCGAAACTCGGGTGGTCAATGTTCCCAAAATTTATGGTTCGGAACTCTGAAGCTTTTGAAGACGACGCGAGGCCAGCAAGTGCGTCGGCGTGTGCGTTGTGCTCGCGGTTGATCTGCTCGATGTTGAAGTTCTTGAAGCGAGTAATGAGTTCTGCTGCCATGGTTTGATACTTCATCATCCGTGGATCCCTAGCTTCGTAGTCCCCCAGAACTTGGTTGACTATGAGTTGAGAGTCGCAGAACACGACTAAGTTGTCAACCTTCATTGCGACTGCCGAGCGTAGGCCAGCAAGCAGTGCTTCATATTCGGCCTCATTATTTGTGGCAGGAAAATCAATGGTGATAGCACTCTCGTGAAGTGTTCCGCATGGAGAGACCAAGACGACTCCAGCCCCAGCCCCGTTGTTGTTGGAGGCGCCGTCAACTTGCATTCGCCAAGTGTCTCCTTGGAAGAGGAGCCACCGGTTCTCTTTAGGTTGGTGTTCGGCAGAGGGTTGGGTGGGAGGAGTGTGTAGGATCTCAGAGTCTTCTGGGGTGAGCTCAGCAATAAAGTCGGCGAGGATTTGCCCCTTTATTGCTGTCCTCGGTTCGAAGCGGATATCAAAGTTCGCAAGCTCGACCGCCCATTTCAAAACTCGGTTTGAGAGGTCGGCGTCACGTGTTTCACTGTATTTCTTTTGTATGACTAGTACTCTAAACACCTAGTAACCGTCATGTGTTTCTCCATCTCCTCTTCACATGACTTGAAATCTAAAAATCTACTAACCGTCACGTGTTTCACTGTATTTCTTTTGGATGACTAGTAGTCTAAACACCTACTAACCGTCATGTTTTTTAACATCTTCTCTTCACATGAATAGTACTCTTAAAACCTACTAACCGTCACGTGTTTCACTGTTTTTTTTTTTATTTTGCATGACTAGTAGTCTAAACACCTACTAACTGTCATATTTTTCACCATATTCTCTTCACATGACTAGTTGTCTATAAACCTACTAACCGTCACGTGTTTCACTGTTTTTCTTTTGCATGACTAGTAGTATAAACACCTACTAACCGTCATGTTTTTCACCATCTTCTCTTCACATGAATAGTACTCTTAGAACCTACTAACCGTCACGTATTTCACTATTTTTTTTTCCATGACTAGTAGTTTAAACACCTACTAACCGTCATGTTTTTCACCATATTCTCTTCACATGACTAGTAGTCTAAAAACCTACTAACCGTCACGTGTTTCTCTGTTTTTCTTTTGCATGACTAGTAGTCTAAACACCTACTAACCGTCATATGTTTGACCATCTTTTCTTCACATAACTAATAGTCTTAAACCCTAATAACCTTCAAGTGTTTCACTGTTTTTCTTTTGCATGACTAATAGTATAAACACCTACTAACCGTCATATTTTTCACCATCTTCTCTTCACATGAATAGTACTCTTAAAACCTACTAACCGTCACGTGTTTCACTGTTTTTTTTTCTTTTGCATGACTAGTAGTCTAAACACCTACTAACCGTCATGTTTTTCACCATATTCTCTTCAAATGATTAGTAGTCTAAAAATCTACTAACCGTCACGTGTTTTACTGTATTTCTTTTGGATGACTAGTAGTCTAAACACCTACTAACAGTCATGTTTTTCACAATCTTCTCTTCACAAGACTAGTACTCTAAAAACCTATTAGCCGTCACGTGTTTCACTGTTTTTCTTTTGCATGACTAGTAGTCTAAACACCAACTAACCGTCATGTTTTTACCATATTCTCTTCACATAACTATTAGTCTAAAAACATACTAACCATCACGTGTTTCACTGTTTTTTTTTTTGCATGACTAGTAGTCTAAACACCTACAAACCGTCATGTTTTTCACCATCTTCTCTTCACATGACTAGTAGTCTAAAAACCTACTAACCGTCACGTGTTTCTCTGTTTTTCTTTTGCATGACTAGTAGTCTAAACACCTACTAACCGTCATGTTTTTCACCATCTTCTCTTCATATGAATAGTACTCTTAAAACCAATTATCCGTCACGTGTTTCACTGTTATTCTTTTGCATGACTAGTAGTCTAAACACCTTCTTACCGTCATGTTTTTCACCATCTTCTCTTCACATTACTAGTAGTCTAAAAACCTACTAACCGTCACGTGTTTCACTGTATTTCTTTTGGATGACTAGTAGTCTAAACACCTACTAACCGTCATGTTTTTTACCATCTTCTCTTCACATGAATAGTACTCTTAAAACCTACTAACCGTCACGTGTTTCACTGTTTTTTTTTTATTTTGCATGACTAGTAGTCTAAACACCTACTAACTGTCATGTTTTTCACCATATTCTCTTCACATGACTAATTGTCTAAAAATCTACTAACCGTCACGTGTTTCACTGTTTTTCTTTTGCATGACTTGTAGTCTAAACACCTACTAATCGTCATGTTTTTCACCATCTTCTCTTCACATGACTAGTAGTCTAAAATCCTACTAAACGTAACGTGTTTCACTGTTTTTCTTTTCCATGACTTGTAGTCTAAACACCTACTAACCGTCATGTTTTTCACCATATTCTCTTCACATGAATAGTAGTCTTAAAACCTACTAACCGTCACGTGTTTCACTGTTTTACTTTTGCATGACTAGTAGTCAAAACACCTACTAACCGTCATATTTTTCACCATCTTCTATTCCCATGACTTGTAGTCTAAACACCTACTAACCGTCATGTTTTTCACCATATTCTCTTCACATGAATAGTAGTCTTAAAACCTACTAACCGTCACGTGTTTCACTGTTTTACTTTTGCATGACTAGTAGTCAAAACACCTTCTAACCGTCATGTTTTTCACCATATTCTATTCCCAAGACTTGTAGTCTAAAAATCTACTAACCGTCACGTGTTTCACTGTATTTCTTTTGGATGACTAGTAGTCTAAACACCTACTAACCGTCATGTTTTTCACAATCTTCTCTTCACAAGACTAGTAGTCTAAAAACCTATTAGCCGTCACGTGTTTCACTGTTTTTCTTTTGCATTACTAGTAGTCTAAACACCTACTAACCGTCATGTTTTTCACCATCTTTTCTTCGCATGACTAGTTGTCTAAAAACCTACAAACCGTCACGTGTTTCACTGTTTTTCTTTTGCATGACTAGTAGACTAAACACCTACAAACCGTCATGTTTTTCACCATCTTTTCTTCACATGACTAGTAGTCTAAAAACCTACTAACCGTCACGTGTTTCTATGTTTTTCTTTTGCAAGACTAGTAGTCTAAAAACCTACTAACCGTCACGTGTTTCACTGTTTTTCTTTTGCATGACTAGTAGTCTAAACACCTACTAATCGTCATGTTTTTCACCATCTTCTCTTCACATGACTAGTAGTCTAAAATCCTACTAAACGTAACGTGTTTCACTGTTTTTCTTTTCCATGACTTGTAGTCTAAACACCTACTAACCGTCACGTGTGTCACTGTATTTCTTTTTTAGGACTAGTAGTCTAAACACCTACTAACCGTCATGTATTTCACCATCTTCTCTGAAAATAACTTGTAGTCTAAAAACCTACTAACCTTCACGTGTTTCACTGTTTTATTTTTGCACGACTGGTAGTCTAAACACCTACTAACCATCACGTGTTTCACTGTATTTCTTTTGTATGACTAGTAGTCTAAACACCTACTAACCGTCATGTTTTTCACAATCTTCTCTTCACAAGACTATTAGTCTAAAAACCTATTAGCCGTCAAATGTTTCACTGTTTTTCTTTTGCATTACTAGTAGTCTAAACACCTACTAACCGTCATATTTTTCACCATCTTTTCTTCGCATGACTAGTTGTCTAAAAACCTACAAACCGTCACGTGTTTCACTGTTTTTCTTTTGCATGACTAGTAGACTAAACACCTACAAACCGTCATGTTTTTCACCAATTTCTCTTCACATGACTAGTTGTCTAAAAACCTACTAACCGTCACGTGTTTCTCTGCTTTTCTTTTGCATGACTAGTAGTCTAAACACCTACTAACCGTCATATTTTTCATCATCTTCTCTTCACATTAATAGTACTCTTAATACCAACTAACCGTCACGTGTTTCACTGTTATTCTTTTGCATGACTAGTAGTCTAAATAACTACTAAACGTCATGTTTTTCACCATCTTCTCTTCACATGACTAGTAGTCTAAAACCTACTAACCGTCACGTGTTTCACTGTTTTTCTTTTGCATGACTAGTAGTCTAAACACCTACTAACCGTCATGTTTTTCACCATCTTCTCGTCACATTACTAGTAGTCTTAAAACCCTACTAACCGTCACGAGTTTCACAATTTTTCTTTTGCATGACTAGTAGACTAAACACCTACAAACCGTCATGTTTTTCACCATTTTCTCTTCACATGACTAGTACTCTTAAAACCTACTAACCGTCACGTGTTTCCCTATTTTTCTTTTGCATTACTAGTAGTCTAAACACCTACTAACCGTCATGTTTTTCACCATCTCCTCTTCGCATGACTAGTTGTCTAAAAACCTACAAACCGTCACGTGTTTCACTGTTTTTCTTTTGCATGACTAGTAGACTAAACACCTACAAACCGTCATGTTTTTAACCAATTTCTCTTCACATGACTAGTTGTCTAAAATCTACTAACCGTCACGTGTTTCTCTGTTTTTCTTTTGCATGACTAGTAGTCTAAACACCTACTAACCGTCATGTTTTTCATCACCTTCTCTTCACATGAATAGTACTCTTAATACCAACTAACCGTCACGTGTTTCACTGTTATTCTTTTGCATGACTACTAGTCTAAATACCTACTAAACGTCTTGTTTTTCACCATCTTCTCTTCACATGACCAGTAGTCTAAAAACCTTCTAACCGTCACGTGTTTCGCTGTTTTTCTTTTGCATGACTAGTAGTTTAAACACCTACTAACCGTCATGTTTTTCACCATCTTCTCTTCACATGACTAGTAGTCTAAAAACCTACTAACCGTTACGTGTTTCCCTGTTTTTCTTTTGCATAACTAGTAGTCTAAACACCTACTAACCGTCATGTTTTTCACCATCTTCTCTTCACATGACTAGTAGTCTAAAAACCTACTAACCGTCACGTGTTTCACTGTTTTTCTTTTGCATGACTAGTAGTCTAAACACCTACTAACCGTCATGGTTTTCACCATCTTCTCTTCACATGACTAGTAATCTAAAAACCTACTAACTGTCACGTGTTTCACTGTTTTTCTTTTGCATGACTAGTAGTCTAAACACCTACTAACCGTCATGTTTTTCACCATCTTCTCTTCACATGACTAGTAGTCTAAAAACCTACTAAACGTCACGTGTTTCTCCGTTTTTATTTTGCATGACTAGTATTCTAAACACCTACTAACCGTCATGTTTTTCACCATCTTCTCTTCACATGACTAGCAGTCTAAAAACCTACTAACCGTCACGTGTTTCACTGTTTTTCTTTTGAATGACTAGTAGTCTAAAGACCTACTAACCGTCATGTTTTTCACCATCTTCTCTTCACATGACTAGTAGTCTAAAAACCTACTAACCGTCACGTGTTTCACTGTTTTTCTTTTGCGTGACTAGTAGTCTAAACACCTACTAACTGTCTTGGTTTTCACCATCTTCTCTTCACATGACTAGCAGTCTAAAAACCTACTAACCGTCACGTGTTTCACTATTTTTCTTTTGCATGACTAGTAGTCTAAACAACTTATTACCGTCATGTTTTTCACCATCTTCTCTTCACATGACTAGTAGTCTAAAAACCTACTAAACGTCACGTGTTTCTCTGTTTTTCTTTTGCATGACTAGTAGTCTAAACACCTACTAACCATCATGTTTTTCACCATCTTCTCTTCACATGACTAGTAGTCTAAAAACCTACAAACCGTCACGTGTTTCACTGTTTTTCTTTTGCATGACTAGTAGTTTTAACACCTACTAACCGTCATGTTTTTCACCATCTTCTTTTCACATGACTAGTAGTCTAAAAACCTACTAAACGTCACGTGTTTCTCTCTTTTTTTTTTTTCATGACTATTAGTCCAAACACCTACAAACCGTCATGTTTTTCACCATCTTCTCTTCACATGAATAGTAGTCTAAAAACCTACTAAGCGTCACGTGTTTCACTATTTTTTTTCTTTTGCATGACTAATAGTTTAAACACCTACTAACCGTCATGTCGTTGACCATCTTCTCTTCACATAACTAGTAGTCTTCAAACCTACTAACCGTCACGTGTTTCTCTGTTTTTTCATTTGCATGACTAGTAGTCTAAACACTTACTCACCGTCATGTTTTTCACCATCTTCTCTTCACATGAATAGTAGTCTAAAAACCTACTAACCGTCACGTGTTTCACTGTTTTTGTTTTGCATGACTAATAGTCTAAACACCTACTAACCGCCATGTGTTTGACCATCTTCTCTTCACATGACTAGTAGTCTTCAAACCTACTAACCGTCACGTGTTTCTCTGTTTTTTCATTTGCATGACTAGTAGTCTAAACACTTACTCACCGTCATGTTTTTCACCATCTTCTCTTCACATGAATAGTAGTCTAAAAACCTACTAACCGTCACGTGTTTCACTGTTTTTGTTTTGCATGACTAATAGTCTAAACACCTACTAACCGCCATGTGTTTGACCATCTTCTCTTCACATGACTAGTAGTCTTAAAACCTACTAACCGTCACGTGTTTCACTGTTTTTCTTTTGCATGACTAGTAGTCTAAACACCTACTAACCGTCATGTGTTTCACCGTCTTCTCTTCACATGACTAGTAGTCTTAAACCTACTAACCGTCACGTGTTTCTCTGCTTTTCTTTTGCATGACTAGATGTCTAAACACCTCCTAACCGTCATGTTTTTCACCAATTTCTCTTCACATGACAAGTTGTCTAAAAACCTACTAACCGTCACGTGTTTCTCTGTTTTTCTTTTGCATGACTAGTAGTCTAAACAACTACTAACCGTCATGTTTTTCATCACCTTCTCTTCACATGAATAGTACTCTTAATACCAACTAACCGTCACGTGTTTCACTGTTATTCTTTTGCATGACTACTAGTCTAAATATCTACTAAACGTCATGTTTTTCACCATCTTCTCTTCACATGACTAGTAGTCTAAAAACCTTCTAACCGTCACGTGTTTCGCTGTTTTTCTTTTGCATGACTAGTAGTCTAAACACCTACTAACCGTCATGTTTTTCACCATCTTCTCTTCACATGACTAGTAGTCTAAAAACCTACTAACTGTCACGTGTTTCACTGTTTTTCTTTTGCATGACTAGTAGTCTAAACACCTACTAACCGTCATGTTTTTTAACCATCTTCTCTTCACATGACTAGTAGTCTAAAAACCTACTAAACGTCACGTGTTTCTCTGTTTTTCTTTTGCATGACTAGTTGTCTAAACATCTACTAACCGTCATGTTTTTCACCATCTTCTCTTCACATGACTAGTAGTCTAAAAACCTACTAACCGTCACGTGTTTCACTGTTTTTCTTTTGAATGACTAGGAGTCTAAACACCTACTAACCGTCATGTTTTTCACCATCTTCTCTTCACATGACTAGTAGTCTAAAAACCTACCAACCGTCACGTGTTTTACTGTTTTTCTTTTGCATGACTAGTAGTCTAAACACCTACTAACCGTCATGGTTTTCACCATCTTCTCTTCACTTGACTAGTAGTCTAAAAACCTACTAAACGTCACGTGTTTCTCAGTTTTTCTTTTGCATTACTAGTAGTATAAACATCTACTAACCATCATGTTTTTCATCATCTTTTCTTCACATGACTAGTAGTCTAAAAACCTACAAACCGTCACGTGTTTCACTGTTTTTCTTTTGCATGACTAGTAGTTTTAACAACTACTAACCGCCATGTTTTTCACCATCTTCTTTTCACATGACTAATAGTCTAAAAACCTATTAAACGTCACGTGTTTCTCTATTTTTTTTTGCATGACTATTAGTCCAAACACCTAATAACCGTCATGTTTTTCACCATCTTCTCTTCACATGAGTAGTAGTCTAAAAACCTACTAACCGTCACGTGTTTCACTGTTTTTCTTTTGCATGACTAGTAGTCTAAACTCCAACTAACCGTCATGTGTTTCACCGTCTTCTCTTCACATGACTAGTAGTCTTAAAACCTACTAACCGTCACGTGTTTCACTGTTTTTCTTTTGCATGACTAGTAGCCTAAACACCTAGTAACCGTCACGTGTTTCACCATCTTTTCTTCACATGACTAGTAGTCTAAAAACCTACAAACCGTCACGTGTTTTACAGTTTTTCTTTTGCAGGAGTAGTAGTCTAAACACCTACTAACCGTCATGTTTTTCACCATCTTTCTTCACATGACTAGTAGTCTAAAACATACTAACCGTCACGTGTTTCACTGTTTTACTTTTGCATGGCCAGTAGTCTAAACACCTACTAACCGTTATGTGTTTCACCATCTTCTCTTCCCATGACTAGCAGTCAAAAAACCTAATAACCGTCACGTGTTTCACTATTTTTCTTTTGCATCTCTATTAGTCTAAACACCTATTAACCGTCTTGTGTTTCACCATCTTTTCTTCACAGGACTAGTAGTCTAAACCGACTAACCGTCACGTGTTTCGCTGTTTTTCTTTTGCATGACTAGTAGCCTAAACTCCTACTAACCGTCATGTGTTTCACCATATTTTCTTCACATGACCAGTAGTCTAAAACCTACTAACCATCACGTGTTTCACTGTTTTTTTTCTTTTGCATGACTAGTAGTCTAAACACCTACTAACCGTCATGTTTTTCCACATCTTCTCTTCACATAACTAGTAGTCTAAAACCTTCTAACCGTCACGTGTTTCACTGTTTTTCTTTTGCATGACTAGTAGTCTAAACACCTACTAACCGTCATGTTTTTCTCCATCTTCTCTTCACATGACTAGTAGTTTAAACACCGAATAACCGTCACGTGTTTCACTGTTTTTTCTTTTGCATGACTAGTAGTCTAAACACCTACTAACCGTCATGTTTTTCACCATCTTCTCTTCACATGTCTAGTAGTCTAAAATCCTACTAACCGTCACGTGTTTCTCTGTTTTTCTTTTGCATGACTAGTAGGTCAAACACCCATAAACCGTCGTGTTTTTCACCATCTTCTCTTCACATGAATAGTACTCTTAAAACCTACTAACCGTCACGTGTTTCACTGTTCTTCTTTTGCATGACTAGTAGTCTAAATACCTACTAACCGTCATGTTTTTCACCATCTTCTCTTCACATGACTAGTAGTCTAAAACCCACTAACCGTCACGTGTTTCACTGTTTTTCTTTTGCATGACTAGTAGTCTAAACGCCTACTAACCGTCATGTTTTTCACCATATTCTCTAAACATGAATAGTAGTCTTAAAACCTAATAACCGTCACGTGTTTCACTGTTTTCTTTTGCATGGCTAGTAGTCTAAACACCTACTAACCGTCATGTTTTTCACCATCTTCTCTTCACAAGACTAGTAGTCTAAAAATCTACTAACCGTCACGTGTTTCTTTGTATTTCTTTTGTATGACTAGTAGTGTAAACACCTACTAACCGTCATGCGTTTCACCATCTTCTCTTAAAATAACTTGTAGTCTAAAAACCTACTAACCGTCACGTGTTTCACTGTTTTTCTTTTCACGACTAGTCTAAACACCTACTAACCGTCACATGTTTCACTTTATTTCTTTTGGATGACTTGTAGTCTAAACACCTACTAGCCGTCACGTGTTTCATTGTTTTTCTTTTGCATGACTAGTAGTCTAAACACCTGCTAACCGTCAGGTTTTTCACCATCTTCTCTTCACATGACTAGTAGTCTAAAAACCTACTAACCTTCACGTGTTTCACTGTTTTTCTTAACATGACTAGTAGTCTAATAGGCTACTAAGGCTCCAAAGGAGGCTGGGGAGCTTCTCTCTCTAACCTAGAGAGAGAAAGCTCCCTCTGACCCAGCCAAATCAGCCGGCGTGGCCATCTTCGGCCCCATCCAGCCGGCGGCCGGGCATCCTCCGGCCAGCAGCAGTTGCACAATCAAAGGCAAGGGAACCCCTCTCTCGACAGGGGCTCTCCTCCACCGCCGTACCATAACCAACCGGCTACCCACGGGTCCGGCCATCTACCACCATCTCCTATCCAGATCTGGAAGCTAACACCATTTCCGGCAGTAGCAGAGGCAGCAGCTCCGGTGGCTGCCGCCATTAACAGCAGCAGCGGCCGCCGGCCATGGATCGACTCCCAACTGTGGGTCGCCGTGGTCCGGCCGCCGCTGGTCTTCAACACTTCCGGCGCCTCTCTCCGCCGGCCATTCAACTACCGGCAACCCTCGGGCCGGCCTCCTATCATCCTCCGATCGGAGCTCCATGGGTTCACTAACCCTCGGCTCCGTTCAGATCTTGTAGCCATGGCTACCCAAAGCGGGCGGCCACTGGTCCGGCCAGCCACAGCTGGCCTCCACTTCCGAGCTTCTACGGCACGATCTCTGCAACTCTCTTGTCCGGTCATCTTTCCGGCCAAGCAGCGGCCAGCAGCAGCAGGCCAGTCGGGGCATCAACAGCCATGACTCGCCGTGGCACGGCCTGGCCATAACTTTATCAATGGCCACCGCAACTGGTGGCTCAGGTACCACGGCTCACCGGCGGTGGCTCGGGCAGCCCTTGCGGGCCAGGAGTTTCCAGCCCAGCAGCCCAGCAATTTAGCCAGCCCGGGCAATCAGTGCATAACCCGCCTGGCCCCGGGCAATCAGCAGCTAGCAGGTTGGGCCTAAATTTCTTTCAAAAAAAAAAAAAAGTGGCACGGATTCCAATCTGTTGCTGGACGAACGGGCCAGTCTGATGGTGTTATTAACCCCCGATAGGCGGTCATCTGTTGGACTGAAATCGGGGGTCGGGCTTATGGTCGAGCCTTTTATATCCCTAGAACCAGTTTTTTTTGCTCTAAGGTTGAGTGTAGTATTCATGTGGTCGTAGCTATTTTTGATTAGATTGAACTCCTTCCTAGTTAGGGGTAGCTTGCAGTAGCAGCAGCTGCAGGAGCCGATGATTAGATTATGGTTGGAGTTTGATTGAGCAGGGTAGTTGCCGGAGCTGTCATTGACTAGATTGGTGGATCCTCACTGATCGAAAGGGGTTGCTTTGCAGTCTGTTTCTGATTAGATTTGGTGGTTTGCACTGATCGAAAAGAGCAGCTTGGTCCACTTGAGGTTCGAGTGGCTACTTTTGGTGGCCTCTCTTTCTGTTCCGCTTTGAGTCGTTAGCGAGCCTAGGGGATTTGGGCGAGGTTGTAGTAGTCAGGGTGGAATGGGTGTGGTGTGCAGGGTACTTAGCAGGGTAGCCTTGTCGGATGCCGTCATCCCCTGGTCGAGCCTCTCTCAGTCCGAGTCCCTCTGTAGTAGTTGACTTCTGTTGAGCGGATATTATACTTGCTTTGGGGTGATGGAAGCCTCGGGTCTTGGTTTTCTTAGCCCAGCCTCGGAGGAGGAGGATCTCTCCTCAGCGCTGATTATCATGTGGTCCATGTTGACCATGACTATCTACTTCAATTACCTTATTTCCTAGCCTGGCGGGTTGTGCCAGGAATAGCTCAATTTCATTTCAGTACATTTCATGGTTCTTTTCAGATCCATTTGTATAACATATGTCACTTTATTTTACTCTCCATGCGGGTTGTGCATGGTTACCGTAATTTTATCATTCTTGTTTTTTTTTTTTTTCCTTTCTTTTCCTCCTGGGGTATGCCCCTTGTAGGCTGTACATTCGATTAACCTTTTTTAATTTCAAGCTAAATTACCCAAAAAAAAGACTAGTAGTCTAAAAACCTACTAACCGTCACGTGTTTCACTGTTTTTCTTTTGCATGACTAGTAGTCTAAACACCTACCTACCGTCATGTTTTTCCACATCTTCTCTCCACATGACTAGTAGTCTAAAAACCTTCTAACCGTCACGTGTTTCACTGTTTTTCTTTTGCATGACTAGTAGTCTAAACACCTACTAACCGTCATGTTTTTCACCATCTTCTCTTCACATGACTAGTAGTTTAAACACCGACTAACCGTCACGTGTTTCACTGTTTTTTCTTTTGCATGACTATTAGTCTAAACACCTACTAACCGTCATGTTTTTCACCATCTTCTCTTCACATGTCTAGTAGTCTAAAATCCTACTAACCGTCACGTGTTTCTCTGTTTTTCTTTTGCATGAATAGTACTCTTAAAACCTACTAACCGTCACGTGTTTCACTGTTCTTCTTTTGCATGACTAGTAGTCTAAATACCTACTAACCGTCATGTTTTTCACCATCTTCTCTTCACATGACTAGTAGTCTAAAACCCACTAACCGTCACGTGTTTCACTGTTTTTCTTTTGCATGACTAGTAGTCTAAACGCCTACTAACCGTCATGTTTTTCACCATATTCTCTAAACATGAATAGTAGTCTTAAAACCTAATAACCGTCACGTGTTTCACTGTTTTCTTTTGCATGGCTAGTAGTCTAAACACCTACTAACCGTCATGTTTTTCACCATCTTCTCTTCACAAGACTAGTAGTCTAAAAATCTACTAACCGTCACGTGTTTCTTTGTATTTCTTTTGTATGACTAGTAGTCTAAACACCTACTAACCGTCATGCGTTTCACCATCTTCTCTTAAAATAACTTGTAGTCTAAAAACCTACTAACCGTCACGTGTTTCACTGTTTTTCTTTTCACGACTAGTCTAAACACCTACTAACCGTCACATGTTTCACTTTATTTCTTTTGGATGACTTGTAGTCTAAACACCTACTAGCCGTCACGTGTTTCATTGTTTTTCTTTTGCATGACTAGTAGTCTAAACACCTGCTAACCGTCAGGTTTTTCACCATCTTCTCTTCACATGACTAGTAGTCTAAAAACCTACTAACCTTCACGTGTTTCACTGTTTTTCTTAACATGACTAGTAGTCTAAAAACCTACTAACCGTCACGTGTTTCACTGTTTTTCTTTTGCATGACTAGTAGTCTAAACACCTACCTACCGTCATGTTTTTCCATATCTTCTCTCCACATGACTAGTAGTCTAAAAACCTTCTAACCGTCACGTGTTTCACTGTTTTTCTTTTGCATGACTAGTAGTCTAAACACCTACTAACCGTCATGTTTTTCACCATCTTCTCTTCACATGACTAGTAGTTTAAACACCGACTAACCGTCACGTGTTTCACTGTTTTTTCTTTTGCATGACTATTAGTCTAAACACCTACTAACCGTCATGTTTTTCACCATCTTCTCTTCACATGTCTAGTAGTCTAAAATCCTACTAACCGTCACGTGTTTCTCTGTTTTTCTTTTGCATGAATAGTACTCTTAAAACCTACTAACCGTCACGTGTTTCACTGTTCTTCTTTTGCATGACTAGTAGTCTAAATACCTACTAACCGTCATGTTTTTCACCATCTTCTCTTCACATGACTAGTAGTCTAAAACCCACTAACCGTCACGTGTTTCACTGTTTTTCTTTTGCATGACTAGTAGTCTAAACGCCTACTAACCGTCATGTTTTTCACCATATTCTCTTCACATGAATAGTAGTCTTAAAACCTAATATCCGTCACGTGTTTCTTTGTTTTTCTTTTGCATGGCTAGTTGTCTAAACACCTACAAACCGTCATGTTTTTCACCATCTTATCTTCACAAGTCTAGTAGTCTAAAAATCTACTAACCGTCACGTGTTTCTTTGTATTTCTTTTGTATGACTAGTAGTCTAAACACCTACTAACCGTCATGCGTTTCACCATCTTCTCTTCACATGACTAGTAGTCTAAAAACCTACTAACCGTCACGTGTTTCACTGTTTTTCTTTTCACGACTACTAGTCTAAACACCTACTAACCGTCACATGTTTCACTGTATTTCTTTTGGATGACTTGTAGTCTAAACACCTACTAACCGTCATGTTTTTCACCATCTACTCTTCACAAGACTAGTAGTCTAAAAACCTATTAGCCGTCACGTGTTTCATTGTTTTTCTTTTGCATGATTAGTAGTCTAAACACCTGCTAACCATCAGGTTTTTCACCATCTTCTCTTCACATGACTAGAAGTCTAAAAACCTACTAACCGTCACGTGTTTCACTGTTTTTCATTTGCATGACTAGTATTCTAAACACCTAAAAACCATCATGTTTTTCACCATCTTCTCTTCACATGACTAGTAGTCTAAAAACCTACTAACCGTCCCGTGTTTCACTGTTTTTGTTTTGCATGACTAGTTGTCTAAACACCTACTAACCGTCATGTTTTTCACTATCTTCTCTTCACAAGACAAGTAGTCTAAAAATCTACTAACCGTCACGTGTTTCACTGTATTTCTTTTGTATGACTAGTAGTCTAAACACCTACTAACCGTCATATGTTTCACCATCTTCTCTTAAAATGACTTGTAGTCAAAGAACCTACTAACCGTCACGTGTTTCACTGTTTTTTCTTTTGCATGACTAGTAGTCTAAACACCTACTAACCGTCATGTTTTTCACCATCTTCTCTTCACATGTCTAGTAGTCTAAAATCCTACTAACCGTCACGTGTTTCAATGTTTTTCTTTTGCATGACTAGGAGGCCAGACACCCATAAACCGTCGTGTTTTTCACCATCTTCTCTTCACATGAATAGTACTCTTAAAATCTACTAACCGTCACGTGTTTCACTGTTCTTCTTTTGCATGACTAGTAGTCTAAATACTTACTAACCGTCATGTTTTTCACCATCTTCTCTTCACATGACTAGTAGTCTAAAAACCAACTAACCGTCACGTGTTTTACTGTTTTTCTTTTGCATGAGTAGTAGTCTAAACACCTACTAACCGTCATGTTTTTCACCATCTTCTATTCACATGACTAGTAGTCTAAAACCTATTAACCATCACGTGTTTCACTGTTTTTCTTTTGCATGAATAGTAGTCTAAACACCTACTAACCGTCACGTGTTTCACTGTTTTTCTTTTGCATGACTAGTAGTCTAAACACCTACCAACCGTCATGTTTTTCCACATCTTCTCTTCACATGACTTGTAGTCTAAAAACCTTCTAACCGTCACGTGTTTCACTGTTTTTCTTTTGCATAACTAGTAGCCTAAACACCTACTAACCGTTATGTTTTTCACCATATTGTCTTCACATGACTAGTAGTTTGAACACCGACTAACCGTCACGTGTTTCACTGTTTTTTCTTTTGCATGTCTAGTAGTCTAAACACCTACTAACCGTCATGTTTTTCACCATCTTCTCTTCACATGTCTAGTAGTCTAAAATCCTAATAACCGTCACGTGTTTCTCTGTTTTTCTTTTGCATGACTAGTAGGCCAAACACCCATAAACCGTCGTGTTTTTCACCATCTTCTCTTCACATGAATAGTACACTTAAAACCTACTAACCGTCACGTGTTTCACTGTTTTTCTTTTCACGACTACTAGTCTAAACACCTACTATCCGTCACATGTTTCACTGTATTTCTTTTGGATGACTTGTAGTCTAAACACCTACTAACCGTCATGTTTTTCACCATCTTCTCTTCACAAGACTAGTAGTCTAAAAACCTATTAGCCGCCACGTGTTTCATTGTTTTTCTTTTGCATGACTAGTAGTCTAAACACCTGCTAACCGTCAGGTTTTTCACCATCTTCTCTTCACATGACTAGTAGTCTAAAAACCTACTAACCTTCACGTGTTTCACTGTTTTTCTTAACATGACTAGTAGTCTAAAACCCACTAACCGTCACGTGTTTCACTGTTTTTCTTTTGCATGACTAGTAGTCTAAACGCCTTCTAACCGTCATGTTTTTCACCATATTCTCTTCACATGAATAGTAGTCTTAAAACCTAATAATCGTCACGTGTTTCACTGTTTTTCTTTTGCATGGCTAGTAGTCTAAACACCTACTAACCGTCATGTTTTTCACCATCTTCTCTTCACAAGACTAGTAGTCTAAAAATCTACTAATCGTCACATGTTTCTTTGTATTTCTTTTGTATGACTAGTAGTCTAAACACCTACTAACCGTCATGCGTTTCACCACCTTCTCTTAAAATAACTTGTAGTCTAAAAACCTACTAACCGTCACGTGTTTCACTGTTTTTCTTTTCACGACTACTAGTCTAAACACCTACTAACCGTCACATGTTTCACTTTATTTCTTTTGGATGACTTGTAGTCTAAACACCTACTAACTGTCATGTTTTTCACCATCTACTCATCACAAGACTAGTAGTCTAAAAACCTATTAGGCGTCACGTGTTTCATTGTTTTTCTTTTGCATGACTACTAGTCTAAACACCTGCTAACCGTCAGGTTTTTCACCATCTTCTCTTCACATGACTAGTAGTCTAAAAACCTACTAACCTTCACGTGTTTCACTGTTTTTCTTAACATGACTAGTAGTCGAAAAACCTACTAACCGTCACGTGTTTCACTGTTTTTCTTTTGCATGACTAGTAGTCTAAACACCTACCAACCGTCATGTTTTTCCACATCTTCTCTCCACATGACTAGTAGTCTAAAAACCTTCTAACCGTCACGTGTCTCACTGTTTTTCTTTTGCATGACTAGTAGTCTAAACACCTACTAACCGTCATGTTTTTCACCATCTTCTCTTCACATGACTAGTAGTTTAAACACCGACTAACCGTCACGTGTTTCACTATTTTTCTTTTGCATGACTAGTAGTTTAAACACCTACTAACCGTCATGTTTTTCACCATCTTCTCTTCACATGTCTAGTAGTCTAAAATCCTACTAACCGTCACGTGTTTCTCTGTTTTTCTTTTGCATGACTAGTAGGCCAAACACCCATAAACCGTCGTGTTTTTCACCATCTTCTCTTCACATGAATAGTACTCTTAAAACCTACTAACCGTCACGTGTTTCACTGTTCTTCTTTTGCATGACTAGTAGTCTAAATACCAACTAACCGTCATGTTTTTCACCATCTTCTCTTCACATGACTAGTAGTCTAAAACCCACTAACTGTCACGTGTTTCACTGTTTTTCTTTTGCATGACTAGTAGTCTAAACGCCTACTAACCGTCATGTTTTTCACCATATTCTCTTCACATGAATAGTAGTCTTAAAACCTAATAACCGTCACGTGTTTCTTTGTTTTTCTTTTGCATGGCTAGTAGTCTAAACACCTACTAACCGTCATGTTTTTCACCATCTTATCTTCACAAGACTAGTAGTCTAAAAATCTACTAACCGTCACGTGTTTCTTTGTATTTCTTTTGTATGACTAGTAGTCTAAACACCTACTAACCGTCATGCATTTCACCATCTTCTCTTAAAATAACTTGTAGTCTAAAAACCTACTAACCGTCACGTGTTTCACTGTTTTTCTTTTCACGTCTACTAGTCTAAACACCTACTAACCGTCACATGTTTCACTGTATTTCTTTTGGATGACTTGTAGTCTAAACACCTACTAACCGTCATGTTTTTCACCATCTACTCTTCACAAGACTAGTAGTCTAAAAACCTATTAGCCGTCACGTGTTTCAATGTTTTTATTTTGCATGACTAGTAGTCTAAACACCTGCTAACCATCAGGTTTTTCACCATCTTCTCTTCACATGACTAGTAGTCTAAAAACCTACTAACCGTCACGTGTTTCACTGTTTTTCATTTGCATGACTAGTATTCTAAACACCTACAAACCATCATGTTTTTCACCATCTTCTCTTCACATGACTAGTAGTCTAAAAACCTACTAACCGTCCCGTGTTTCTCTGTTATTCTTTTGCATGACTAGTGGTCTAAACACCTACTAACCGTCATGTGTTTCACCATCTTCTCTTCACATGACTAGTAGTCTAAAAATCTACTAACCGTCACGTGTTTCACTATATTTCATTTGTATGACTAGTAGTCCAAACACCTACTAACCGTCATGTGTTTCACCATCTTCTCTTCATAAGACTAGTAGTCTAAAAATCTACTAACCGTCACGTGTTTCGCTGTATTTATTTTGTATGACTTGTAGTCTAAACACCTACTAACCGTCATGTGTTTCACCATCTTCTCTTCAAATGACTAGTAGTCTTAAAACCTACTAACCGTCACGTGTTTCACTATTTTTCTTTTGCCTGACTAATAGTCTAAACACCAACTAACTGTCATGTGTTTCACCATCTTCTCTTCACATGACTAGTAGTCTTAAAACCTATTAACCGTCACGTGTTTTTCTGTTTTTCTTTTGCATGACTAGTAGTCTAAACACCTACTAACCGTCATGTTTTTCACCATCGTCTCTGCACATGACTAGTAGTCTAAAAACCTACTAACCGTCACGTGTTTTTCTGTTTTTCTTTTGCATGACTAGTAGTCTAAACGCCTACTAACCGTCATGTTTTTCACCATCTTCTCTTCACATGACTAGTAGTCTAAAACCTACTAACCGTCACGTGTTTTTCTGTTTTTCTTTTGCATGACAAGTAGTCTAAACACCTACTAACCGTCATGTTTTTTACCATCTTTTCTTCACATAACTAGTAGTCTAAAAACCTACTAACCATCACGTGTTTTTCTGTGTTTCTTTTGCCTGACTAGTAGTTTTAACACCTACTAACCGTCATGTTTTTCACCATCTTCTCTTCACATGACTAGTAGTCTAAAAACCTACTAGCCGTCACGTGTTTTACTGATTTTCTTTTGCATGACTAGTAGTCTAAACACCTACTAACCGTCAAGTTTTTCACCATCTTCTCTTCACATGACTAGTAGTCTAAAAAACTAATAACTGTCACGTGTTTCACTGTTTTTCTTTTGTATGACTAGTAGTCCAAACACCTACTAACCGTCATGTGTTTCACCATCTTCTATTCACAAGACTAGTGGTCTAAAAATCTACTAACCGTCACGTGTTTCGCTGTATTTATTTTGTATGACAAGTAGTCTAAACACCTACTAACCCTCATGTGTTTCACCATCTTCTCTTCACATGACTAGTAGTCTAGAAACCTACTAACCGTCACGTATTTCACTATTTTTCTTTTGCCTGACTAGTAGTCTAAACACCTACTAACCGTCATGTGTTTCACCATCTTCTCTTCACATGACTAGTAGTCTTAAAACCTACTAACCGTCGCGTGTTTCACTGTTTTTGCTTTTCATGACTAGTAGTCTAAACACCTACTAATCGTCATGTTTTTCACCCTCTTCTCTTCACAAGACTAGTAGTCTAAAAATCTATTAACCGTCACGTGTTTCACTGTATTTTTTTGTATGACTAGTAGTCTAAACACCTACTAACCGTCATGTGTTTCACCATATTCTCTTAAAATGACTTTTAGTCTAAGAACCTACTAACCGTCACGTGTTTCACTATATTTCTTTTGCCTGACTATTAGTCTAAACACCTACTAACCGTCATGTGTTTCACCATCTTCTCTTCACATGACTAGTAGTCTTAAAACCTACTAATCGTCACGTGTTTTTCTGTTTTTATTTTGCATGACGAATAGTCTAAACACCTACTAACCGTCATGTTTTTCACCATCTTCTCTTCACATGACTAGTAGTCTAAAAAACTACTATCCGTCACGTGTTTTACTATTTTTCTTTTGCATGACTAGTAGTCTAAACACCTACTAACCGTCATGTTTTTCACCATCTTCTTTTCATATGACTAGTAGTCTAAAAACCTACTAACCGTCACGTGTTTTTTCGTTTTTCTTTTGCATGACTAGTAGTCTAAACACCTACTAACCGTCATGTTTTTCACCATCTTCTCTTCATATGACTAGTAGTCTAAAAACCTACTAACTGTCACGTGTTTCACTATTTTTCTTTTGCATGACTAGTAGTCTAAACACCTACTAACCATCACGTGTTTCACTGTTTTTCTTTTGCATGACTAGTAGTCTAAACACCTACTAACTGTCATGTGTTTCATCATCTTCTCTTCACATGACTAGTAGTCTTAAAACCTACTAACCGTCACGCGTTTCTCTATTTTTGTTTTGCATGACTAATAGTCTAAACATCTACTAACCGTCATGTTTTTCACCATCTTATCTTCACAAGAATAGTAGTCTTAAAACCTACTAACCGTCACGTGTTTCACTATTTTTCTTTTGCATGACTAGTAGTCTAAACACCTACTAACCGTCACGTATTTCACCATCTTCTCTTCACAAGACTAGTTGTCTAAAAATCTACTAACTGTCACGTGTTTCACTGTATTTCTTTTGTATGACTAGTAGTTTAAACACCTACTAACCGTCATATGTTTCACCATCATCTCTTAAAATGACTTGTAGTCTAAAAACCTACTAACTGTCACGTGTATCACTATTTTTCTTTTGCACGACTGGTAGTCTAAACACCTACTAACCATCACGTGTTTTACTGTATTTCTTTCGTATGACTAGTTGCCTAAACACCGACTAACCGTCATGTGTTTCACCATCTTCTCTTCACATGACTTGTAGTCTAAAAATCTACTAACCGTCACGTGTTTCACTGTATTTTTCTTTTGGATGACTAGTAGTCTAAACACCTATTAACCGTCATGTTTTTCACCATCTTTTCTTCATATGACTAGTAGTCTAAAACCTACTAACCGTCATGTGTTTCACTGTTTTTATTTTGCATGACTAGTAGTCTAAACACCTACTAACCGTCATGTGTTTCACCATATTCTCTTCACATGACTAGTAGTCTAAAAACCTACTAGCCGTCACGTGTTTCACTGTATTTCTTTTGCTTGACTAGTAGTCTAAACACCTACTAACCTTCATGTTTTTCACCATCTTTTCTTCATATGACTAGTAGTCTTAAAACCTACTAACCGTCACGTGTTTCACTGTTTTTCTTTTGCATGACTAGTAGTCTAAACACCTACTAACCGTCATGTTTTTCACCATCTTCTTTTCACATGACTTGTAGTCTAAAAACCTACAAACCGTCACGTGTTTTTCTATTTTTCTTTTGCATGACTAGTAGTCTAACCAACTACTAACCGTCATGTTTTTCACCATCTTCTCTTCATATGACTAGTAGTCTAAAAACCTACTAACCGTCACGTGTTTCACTGTTTTTATTTTGCATGACTAGTAGTCTAAACACCTACTAACCGTCATGTTTTTCACCATCTTCTCCTCACATGACTAGTAGTCTAAAAACCTACTAACCGTTACGTGTTTCACTGTATTTCTTTTGGATGACTAGTAGTCTAAACACCTACTAACCGTCATGTTTTTCACCATCTTCTTTTCACAAAACTAGTAGTCTAAAAATCTACTAACCGTCACGTGTTTCACTGTATTTCTTTTGTATGACTAGTAGTTTAAACACCTACTAACCGTCATGTGTTTCACCATCATCTCTTAAAATGACTTGTAGTCTAAAAACCCACTAACCGTCACGTGTTTCACTATTTTTCTTTTGCACGACTGGTAGTCTAAACACCTACTAACCGTCACGTGTTTCACTGTATTTCTTTTGTATGACTAGTTGCCTAAACATCTACTAACCGTCATGTGTTTCACTGTTTTTCTTTTGCAAGACTAGTAGGCTAAACACCTATTAACCGTCATGTATTTCACCATCTTTCTTCACATGACTAGTAGTCTAAAACCTACTAACCGTCACGTGTTTCACTATTTTTCTTTTGCATGACTAGCAGTCTAAACACCTACTAATCGTCATATTTTTCACCATCTTCGCTTCACTTGACTAGTAATCTAAAAACCGACTAACCGTTACGTGTTTCACTGTTTTTTTTTTTTTGCATGACTCGTAGTCTAAACACCTACTAACCGTCATGTTTTTCACCATCTTCTCTTCACTTGACTAGTAGTCTAAAAACCTACTATTCGTCACGTGTTTCACTGTTTTTCTTTTGCTTGACTAGTAGTCTAAACACCTACTAACCGTCATGTGTTTCACCATCTTGTCTTAACATGACTAGTAGTCTAAAAATTCACTAACCGTCACGTGTTTCATTGTTTTTCTTTTGCGTGACTAGTAGTCTAAACACCTACTAACCGTCATGTTTTTCACCATCTTCTCTTCACATGACTAGTAGTCTAAAAACCTACTAACCGTCACGTGTTTCTCTGTTTTTATTTTGCTTGACTAGTAGTCTGAATACCTACTAACCGTCATGTATTTCACCATCTTCTATTCACATGACTAGTAGTTTTAAAATCTACTAACCGTCACGTGGTTCACTATTTTTCTTTTACATGGCTTGTAGTCTTAAAACCTACTAACCGTCACGTGTTTGTAGACACCTCCCAAACGGGGTATCGCCATACAGATTGATCACATTTGTTTGATCGATTGGTTGATTGCTTCGTAAACCAAAATCATGGTTATCATCAAAACAGAGTCGCCAACCAGTTTATTAAAATTGGGAAAATAGACAGAGATTCTGGATACGTGTGCCAAAAGTACAATAAGGGGAAGGTGTTAGGCACCCCTCTTTGCCCAGCCGTGAGACTGGCCCATAATCGTTCAACATAAGACGTATAGATGCTTTGTTTAATTCTAACACATATTCCTTTAAACAGTAAGCAAAGTGAGCCAGTGCGATAAATAAGCATGCATCAGAAAGCAGGAAAGCAAACAAAATGTCCCCGGGAGATGGATCCCGCGGCCGGTGAATGGATGTCACGGCCGAGGGATCCTCCTGGTTTGATGTACCGGCCAAGGGATCGAAGCCCCGGTCAGTGTTCTTCCTCACACCAGACATAAAGATTAACAGGTAATCAAAACGCTACGGTTAGTTAGAAATACAGTAAATAAGACAAACCAGAGGCCGTTGGGCCTCACCACCTTGATCCCTCATTTGCTTGATTGCTTTGGATTGGGCGTGATTGATTGATTGCTTGATTGAAAACCCTAGGGTTAGGGTTTGAACTTCGGGGTTTGATCGCCGGATTGACGGCTGCCTTCGGGAGGTTAGGGCTTTTGAAGTATGGGATTGAGAGAGTATTTTTGCAGAGTTTTGAGACTCAGAAGAGTGTGTAGGTATATCAATTTTTGAGCCCAAAGGCTCCTTTATATAGGCATAGGGATGACTCACTCCGGCCAATCGCAATGCCCGATAAAAATTGGAGTTAGAGTGTGATTCTAACTCTCCATGGCAATCCTCTAACGTAGCCCGAACGCATCGGGAAGGTAGTGTAATCGGATCAAACGTCTGACAGAACACGTTCCAGAATCTAAAAAAAGGTCGATCTGGCGGCCGAGTAAAGGATATCACGGCCGAGTAATGGATGTCTCGGCCGAAGGATAGATCTTGCGGCCGAGGGATTGATCTCTCAGGGAGATTTGGCTAGCAACAGGTGGCTCGGGTGAGGAAATGATGTTAAGGCCGTGGGATCGATGTCACGGCCGACAGATGGATTCTCCTAGGCTTCTGTATTTCTGTCTGAAAGGCTGTATGGCTTTGAATTGGGTCCTCTAAGTGGCTCAAAGTTCTTACCAAAAGTCCTAAGGTCCTCAAGTAAGCAATCAGCAATCATTGTATCCATTTCATCATCGAGATTGTCCCAAGGTGGGACTTCAAATAATCGTTAGGCCAAATTGGGGTGTCTACAGATGCCCCTCTTTGACTGAACTCAGACGGATCGCGAGACATGTTTGAGTAAGAGTCAAAACTGTAAAAAGCAACTCAATTTGGTCCAACCACTATTCCAAGGGTTTTTTTTGAAAAAGGTTTTGTTATGGTCGGGCTGGGAGGCTGCCTACGTATTCCACAAGGGAAATTCAGACCAATCGTAGTTCGGGCAATAAAGAAAAGTAAAAAGTTTGGAGGGTTAGAGACAGAAGACGTACCTTAGGGCTTAAAAAGCCGTAGTGTGACGTACCTAGACTGAGCCAGGGTTTTGCCGAAGAGTAGTTGAAGGAGCGCGGGGCTGCCGGGGGAGTTTTTGCGTAGAGCTTCCTTAGTATTTTGGGGTAGATCAGTACACTGCAGGTGCGTTTGCTTTTCTTGATCATCCTTACTTTGACTGAAAGGAGCTCGATAGAGTAGCCTATCCTTGCGAATGAGCTGGAAGGAATTGATGTAATGGGGTGGAATCCAAACCATCTGCTGGGGATGAGTTGGACGCCGGTTGTTTTTTGAGATAGGGGGCGCAGGGCCAGTAACTGGAGCATGGAGCTTTGCGTAATGAGGGAACCGAGGCACGAAGCCGGTTGTAGTTGTGAGGCGAGAGCCTGAGGAGTGATAGAATTGAGGCATGAAGCCTGTTGCAGTCTTGAGGCGAAGGCCTGAGGGGATTGGATAGGACCGAAGCGCGGAGCTGGTGTTGATCATAAGGCGAGAGCCTGAGGTGTCGGAGCTTTTGAGTTTGATAGGACCGAAGCGCGGAGCTGGTATTGATCATAAGGCGAGAGCCTGTGGTGACTGGATTGAGGCGTGGAGCCTGCTGTGATTAGATTGAGGCGTGGAGCCTGCTGCAGTCTTGAGGCAAGGGCCTGAGTTGTCGGAGCTTAGAGCTTGACGTGATTTGAACCGAAGCGTAGAGCTGGTTTGCATTCTGATGGTCTGTGCACGGAGCTTTTCCATCATAAGTGTTGGCGTGGAGCCAAAGGATCGAGGCACTGAACCGATCAATAAAACCGAGGCATAGAGCCGGTTTGGTTGACCTGTTTCATGAGAGATATGCAGAGTGTATATGTGTGATGATGGTTGTTAGATGTGAACAGATATGATGATGCAGACTCGATGTGATAATGCAATATGTGCACGGGCCCGTTCGTGTGTGTTTGCTTTAAGCTTAGAGCTTCTATCAAGTTCCGGACTTGAGCATTCAGAGCGTAGAGCTCGAGCATTCGGACGGCAGAATCCGAGCATTCAAAGTACAGGCTTTAAGCGTCCAGTACGCAGTGGTTGGGCATCCAAGCGTAGAGCTTGAGCATTCAAGTGTATAACTTGAGCATCCAGTACACAGTGGTTGGGCATCCAAGCGTAGAGCTTGAGCATTCAAAAATGTTAGATTTTTTTGAGCATTCAGGTGTAGAGCCTGAGAATAGATGTCTTGATTGTTGGGGCGGCTTAGAGCCTGTTGCTTGTTTACGGCTTCGAGCCAGTTGAGATAATGGACTTGGAGCCGCTGAGTTGTGATAGCGAGCGTAGAGCTGCTGATTCGAGGGCTTGGAGCCGCTAAGTGAGTGATTACAGGCGTAGAGCCTGTCGATAATGGGCTTCGAGCCGCTAAAATTGGTTGTTTATGGCTTCGAGCAAGTTGAGATAATGGACTTGGAGCCGCTGAGTTGTGATAGCGAGCGTAGAGCTGCTGATTCGAGGGCTTGGAGCCGCTGAGTGAGTGGATATGGGCATAGAGCCTGTCGATAATGGGCTTCGAGCCGTTGAGATTGCTTGTTTACGGCTTCGAGCCAGTCGAGATAGCGGGCTAAGAGCCGCTGAGTTGTGTAGAGATGATAGGCACAGGGCCGCTGAATTGATACGGGCGTAGAGCCGCTATGATAAAGGGCTTCGAGCCGCTGGGCGATAGTAGACGGGCTTCGAGCCTGTTGAGGTAATGGGCTTAGAGCCGCTGAGTAGACTTGATTGTTACGGCTTCGAGCCAGTTGAAACGGTGGGCTTGGAGCCGCTGAATTGGTTGTCATGGCTTCGAGCCAGTTGGGATAGTGGGCTTGGAGCCGCTTTGATGAGTGATAGCGAGCGTAGAGCTGCTGAATTAAGGGCTTGGAGCCGCTGAGTGAATGTATACAGGCATAGAGCCCGTTGCTGTGATAGCGAGCGCAGAGCTGCTGAGTCGAGGGCTTGGAGCCGCTGAGTTGATTGTTATGGCTTCGAGCCATTTGAATGTGTAGAGATGATGGGCACAGGACCGCTATGTGAGTTTGTGATAACAGGCGTAGAGTCTGAGTCGAGGGCTTGGAGCCGCTGAGATGGTAGATATAGGCTTCGAGCCTGTTGAGAAAATGGCTTTGAGCCTGTGGAGGTGGTGGACCCGGAGTCATGATGTTTGATAGTGAATATGGGCGTAGAGCCGCTGAGAAGGCTGCTATGGCTTTGAGCCAGTTTGAGACGATGCATGCAGGCATGGGGCCACTGAAATGTTTATATGACTGCTGGGCTAGCTGAGATAGTGGGCTTGGAGCCGCTGGGTGAATTGATATGGGCATAGAGCCTGGGTGATTTAAGCGACCTGTGCACAAGGTTTATGGGGCTGCTGAAGTTTTGAGCTCAGGGTTGCTAAGTGTCTTGTTTTGCCGTAGTAGGAGCTTTGGCCAGCAGTTTGTGGAGAGAGATTTTCCTCATGCTTGGATATGCCCCCAAGGCTGGTTCGTTGGTTGAGGACCCAGAATCCATAATGGCTTGAATCAGTGCACTGAGCAAAATCCGCTGTTGCTGAAGGAAATTGATTGAGGGGCCAGGAGATCGATCTCTCGGCCGAATGATTGATGTCTCGGCCGAGGAATCGATGTATCGGCCGTGAGATAGCCATCGGTCAAAAAATCGATTTAAGTTAAACTTAATCGATCTCACGGGTTATTTCTACCCTTTCTTCCTCATTTCCTCATTTTCCTCTCCCTCTCGAGCGATCGCCGCCGCTTCCTCCTCTCTCTCTCCTCGTCGGCTGCCGCCGCCTCCTACCCGCCGGTTCTCCGACCACCACGGTTGCCACCTCCTGCCATGGCATCATCCTCGCCCCCTCCTCCATCTTCTGACTCTTCTGCTGCGCCTAGAGACACAGGTAAAGCTCCGGCCGTCGAGGCCGTGATTCTTGGCGGGGTTTCAAGTTCCCGCGTCTTGCGTTCGAGTCGGCGTAGGGCCACTATTGGGGGGAGCTCGTCGCAATCCATTCCTCCCGAGATGGAGCCCGAGGTTGGTGCTGATGCTGGTGGTGATATTCTACCCCCATTCGATGTTGCCACATACGCTCCTCAGGTTCACATGGTGGGACGTGGTGGTTCATTGCGATATCGTCCTCCTATCAGCGATATTCCTCCCGAGGTTTTGCACAGGGAACCAGAGCAGCACTTTGGTTTCACAAATAGGAAGGTAAAATCCTGTCAAACAACTTTGTATATGAGATTTCATGAAATGATAATTTAAGATTTGATAGGAATTTTGAATTTTCAGAAGTTGCCCCCTGCATAGGCGATATCTTGCGTATTTGATTCCTTCTTCGTATTTTGTCAGGCAAACGAGAGGTTGCGCGTGTGGGGAAGCTGCCCCCAGGTGTTTGAGTGGTATGAGAGACTCCCTCAGGAAGCCAAGGATGCGGTGGCTTTGGCTGGCTTCGAGCCCTTGATACTTGGTTTCCATCTTCCGAAGGTGGAGTTGGGATTGACCACATCCTTGGTCGAGCGGTGGTGGGATACCACTAACACTTTCCACCTTCCGGAGGCTGGGGAGATGACGATCACTCCGGGCGACTTTGCTTTGCTCACAGGCCTGAGAGTTGGCGGCGATCCTCTTTCAATTGACCCGCGGATCCATGAGCGGAAGGGTGCCCTTGGATATCTTTTGGGGAAGGTTCCCATTGTGTCAGAGAATGGTCATATCACATATACCTGGCTTCGGGAAGAGTTTGATCAAGTTGATATCCTGACGGAAATTCCCCTTTCTCAGCTGGTACGAGCTTTCCTGCTTTATCTCCTTGGGCAAACTTTGTTTTGCAACAAGGAGAATTCGGTACATGTCCAGTTTTTGGCTGCTTTGGTGCACTTAGAGACCATAGCAGAGTTTGATTGGGGAACTCCCGCTCTAGCCACGTTGTATGGACACCTCAGTGCTTGTTCCCGGGGAGTTAGTTTGTCGCTTGGCGGACACCATCGTATTCTTGAGGTATCCATTTTGATTTCTGCATTATTCTCTTGTTGCTTCTATCTTTGTTATTCATGTTTTCCGTCTTTGCTTGTAGCTTTGGTCTTTTGAGCACTTGTTGCAGTTTCCCCCTCCGACTGGGCACAGAGAGCCTAGGTTTGTTCCACGGGCAGCCCGTTGGTTGAAAGGAGTTCGGAAGTCACGGTCGCCTGCCATGGACTTGCTGGCTTGGAGGCGAGTTTTGGATCGCCTAATGGTGGATCAGGTATGACATCTCTTTATCCTCTGATTTTCGTGCAATTTCCTCATTCTGTCATTTTGATGCTATTTCCCTTGTTATAGGTGCGTTTTGACCCATGGGGCGTGCTACTTGACGATGCTCCTCTGGAGTTGACCTCAGCTCGGGCGTTAGACAGCCAGCACTTCCTTCTAGAGGGACCATTTTCGAGAGCCTGGTACCTTGGAGAGAGGGTAGCGAGCCAGTACTTTCCACGTTCCGAGGCGTAGCAGCTTGTTCCTCTCCCTCCTCCTGTTGGTATGAGATCGACCTATCTTTTGACCGGGGAGGGCTTGCTACTCGCTCTTGAGAGACAGCCAGCCATGAGTTTTCTCATAGTGGGAGACTACTCATCCTTTCGTTCGGCCTCATTGACCCTTCCTACCACTACTGCTGCTGCTGCTCCTCCTGTTTGGCCACGGGCCCCCAGTTTCATTTCTTTCCACAATGCAAATGGAGAAGAGGAGCGTTTGACACTGACACCGTGTGCTACGCAGTTCTACGTGCTTCCTGCCGGAATTCAGTAGGTAATATTGTAGATTCTGCTTTGGTTTCCTTCAGTATTCCTTGCTTACTTGATTGTATATGCAATTGCTTCCTCTGCAGGTGCCCGCTGAGGTGTTTCAGGAATGGTTGCGTGCTTTCCAGAGTGCAGAGGCTTTGGCTCGACGGCAACGTGGCCGAATAGCTGCGGTATACATCCTTTGATCTCTTCTTTTTCCATCCTACGTTTCATGTGAAACTGAATGCCTGTATCCTGTGTCTCTGCAGCTTGAAGCAGAGCGAGTACCGACAGTGTCGGTCACCCAGAGTGCTCGAGTTAGCGAGGGTGGGAGTACCGGAGCTGGTGATGGAGATGCCGAGGCTGGTGAGGGACAGAGGATCAGTGTCCCAATTCCTGAGCGTTTTCGTCCTGCGCCTAAGAGGGGTCGTGGGCAGTAGCTAGCTTTTCCTTTCTTGTACCTGTATTTTGTTAGTTCTAAAAACAGATAATTTGACATTTGTATTATTTTTTTTTGTTTGTGTTTGAAGCATCCTCAGCATGTATGGGAAATTAGATACTTATTTTTCAAAGTTTTTTGAATGTCTGGACTTAAACATGGGCCGAGGAACGGATCACTCGGCCGAGGGTTCCATTCTTCGGCCGCTACTTCTATTTCCTAAAGGAGTTGGATTTTTGCTTTTTGCCAAGTGGCGTTTTTCCTTTCTTACACTTGAATTTGATTCAGGCTCTCTTATTTGCTTTTGCTGTTCCTACAATCTCTTTGCCATGTTTTGTTAGAATGCTTGGTCCCTTATGTCGACGGCTTTTGAGTCAGAGAGGACGAACGATGATTCTTACGTGTCTTTGTTTTTACCAATTCCCCGGAAAATGACTAACTCATCTTTTGCGAGCTCAATACGCAGGGTTAGCTATGCCTATCATTGAGTACAAACCTTTTGGTATTGTCTTTCTTCTCTCCAAATGTTTAGGCCGCATCTCGACGCGAGATTGCCTACGTATCCCAATCAGGGAATCAGGCCTTTTACGTAGTTCCAAGATCACCACCTTTGGGGGTTGGGTTTTCACTCTTGGTTTTTCTTTCTCTCATGCTCTAAATTTTGCCTAGGTTACCGATAGAGGTTGAGTCCCTAGCGAGCTTTCCTTCGAATGCCTTAACTTTTGCCTAGGCAGCGTTTTTTGCGTCTTCTTGTCCTAGCAGGCTCTGCTCTTACTTTTGCTTGGGTGTATAGATTGCCCAACGATCATTTTTCTCTCAAGAGGTGTTTTGGAGAGGAATCTGATGGAGATGTTTTTATGAATCTCCTGTTGCGTTTGTACTTTCACAATGGGCAAGCTAACCCTAAGTGTTCTCACGGAGATAGCGTCTTCTTCCTGAGTTTTGATAAAAGCCTAGTTCTAAGTAACCAGGGTTCGTCCCTTCTTTCCTTTTGGTCGGTAACATAAAGAATTAAATTCTTAAAATCCTTTTATCTTTGGCAGAGAGATTGTAGTGTATAGCAACCACATTTTAAATATGGAATCATTTGTCAAGCATAGAAGTGATAAAAAGAGGATTTGTTTAATTGTAGATAATGCCCAAACAGGGGCCCAAAGCATATCCTAACTTGTCTTTAGGAAATGAAAGCAATGTTTTTGTTATGCAATTTACTGTAGTATCTCGGGAGTGGCTCCTTTTCCTTTTGCAGTTTTATACTCTTCTTCACCCTCTTTGCCAAACAGAATCTTTAGGTCAAATTCAGCTAGCACCTCAATCCAGTCTTCGGGAGTAGGAGATGAATTGGTTGGTTCTTCTTCCAAATCACTGTCAGTCCATTCCTGATCAAAGAAGATTTGCATTCTAGGGTGCCTTTGTTTGGTAACTTCGTCTTCCTATGTTTCTGCGAAGCCACAGAATGGAAAGTCTTCTCCTTCTCTTACAAACCAGCCATTGAGTGTTTTTGGGATCACGAGTTTCTCTTCTTTGACCCTGCTTCCTCTTGCTTTAGCCTTTTCCATGCTTTTCTTCCTCTTTACCTCGACTTCTGTCGGGGTGTAGCCAAGACCAAAGGCGCATTGATTATGTGGAGGATCAATCATTTGCGGGATGCCTTGTGATCTTTTGCCTAAACCCAACTCAGGGAGGTATTTTTGCTTCTTCATCATCCATATGGCGGGGGTGCTTACGTAGAAGTTTCTCTCAGCCATTAAGGCTTGCACAGCAGTTGCTTCCTCAAGACTGAATCCAGTAAGGAAAGTTTCCTCGGTTTCTACCTCTTGGACAGGCGTATCAGAATGAGCTCGGATTGATGAATCCCCCAGAATGGTTATGCCCCTTCCATCTACCGCGAATTTAACTTTTTGATGCAAAGTGGAAGGTACTGCCCCAGCGTCATGTAGCCAAGGCCTTCCTAATAAAAGATTGAAGGTGGCTGGTATATCCATCACATGGAACTCCACGTCCCTTTTGATCTTCTCCACTTCTACTGGCAATGTGACACACCCAACTACTCTTCTCTTTGAATTGTCATACCCCCTTACTCCCTGGCTTGAAGGGCGTACGTCAATGGCGTTTACCCCTAGCTTGTCGAGGGTCCTTTGAGGACATACGTTTAAAGCAGACCCATTATCCACCAAGACCAGTGGGATCCATTTAGTGAGACATTTAAGTGAGATGTAGAGAGGTTTATTGTGTGCGGGCCCTTCAGGAGGTAGATCCTTGTCAGTGAAAGCTATCGTTGGTTTTGGAGCCTTTGACGCCATTATGAAGCCCACCAGTTCTTCGGGGGTGATATCGATGGGAACTTTGGCTTTCCCCAAGGTTTTAAAGAAGGAATTACGATGCTCGTAGGAGGACATAAGCAATCCCCAAATAGAGATATCAGCTTGGATTTTCTTTAGTTGTCTTAGCACCCTGTCTTCCTCAGGTTCGGTCCTTTGGCTTTCTTCTCCTTCTTCTTCTTCCATTACTCGTGTTGAGGTTGAACTTTCTCCACTTAGTTTAGGAGGTTTATACACTCTTCCGCTTCGGGTGAGGTGACCCACTTCTTCTTCTTGGATGCCCTAAGGATCAGCAGGCTCAATTCTTCCAACTTTCCAATTATTTGGCAGGGCTTGACGCATGTCCAACCACCAATCCCCATCATCAATGGCATAGATGTGGGGTTCTCCCCCTGTTGCAAAGCATTCCTCATTCTTAGAGAAGATTAGGGATGGTTTGGCTTGGGTATTTGGAATAATGTGTAGGGTAGGATTATATGTGGGGCTATCGGATAGGCTTATGAGATTGATATTTTGAGGCAGTGGTTCGTTGTTGTGAGCGGGAAGCGGATTGGTTTGTACATTAGGCTTAGGAGGTCGGCTTGACTATCAATGAGATCCTGGATGTTATGACGAAGACGCATGCAGCGGTCTGTCTCATGTCCAGGGTGTTGGTGGTATGCACATTGCTTATTGGCATCATAGCTTGGGCCATAAGGTGGCTGAGGAGGTGGATTATTCAAGAGCCTAAGGTGCCCTTGACGGCTTAGGATGGCTAAGGCTTGGGATGGAGTCATATATAGTGGGTCGAAATTGCGACGAGGGCGATTCGTGTTTCTAGATGAGCTAGCTTGAAAAGGGTCTTGTGGTAAGACTGAGTTAAGGGTGTTGACGGGGGCAGGAGATGCACGGGTCGGAAAGGTTTTTCTGGGTGGAGGGGTTTCTTCTTTTCCAATGAGGCCCAACTTGATTCCATCTTCAATTTGTAATCCAGTGGCGTGTAGGCGTTTGAAGTCAGTGATAGCTTGAGTGTAAATGTGAGTGAGGTATTTGGGCTGTAGGTTCTTGACAACTATCCTCACTTGATCTTCCTCGGAAGGGCGGCTTTTCATCTTGGCAGCCTTTTCTCTCCATCTTGCCACAAAGGTAGCAAAGTCCTCATTGGATTCTTGTTTAGTCATCTCCAAGTCTCGGGTAGTTAGCTCAATTTGGACATTGTACGCATACTGCTTGACAAAAGCGTTAGCAATTTCAGGCCAAGTTTGATAGTGCACAAATTCCAAAGTGAGAAACCATTCGAGGGCGCTTCCAGTGAGAGTTCTTTGAAACAATTGAGCGATGAGTTCGTCGGTCAGGCCCATAGGCTTCAGAGTGTTGATGACATGGCGGACATGGCTGGTAGGGTTACCAGTCCCGTTGAACTTCTCGATGTTTGGCATTTTGAACCGTTCAGGTAGTTGAGATTCTGGAAAGAGGCAGAGTCCTTCGAAATCTAGAATTTGGTCTCCTTGTGAACGAGCCAAAGCGTGCTTGATCTCCTTGACCGGTTTGACCAATTCAGGGTTTTCTATAATTTCATGAGGATTTTCTGCTTCCTCCTCGTTTTTCTTGTCTTCAGCATCTCTTGCTGCTTTCTCAGCTTGTAAATAGGCAATTTGGGCTCGGAGCTCGGTGATGGTAGCATCATTGTCTGCCATTTTTGGGGTGTAGGTAGGGAGATTGCTTGGTGAGGCTTGGAATTGGGTAGATAATCGGTTTTGTTGAGGAGACGACCGCGAAGTCCCTGAAACTGATTGGGACCGTTGCGGTGAGAGTGTCTTGGTAGACGAAGGCGACCGATGAGACGACTGTAAAGATCTCTGTTTGGCGTGACTTCGGGTATTGTAAGAGTATAAAACTGGCTGAGGTTGCTTCTTTAACCTACCTATTGTGCCTGCTTGAAAAATAGAATACCTGGAAGTCAGTATTCGGCCTTTGTAGGGTTAGGATTTGGGTTGAAAATCCCAACCCTTCTGCACAGAAAGAGTTAATACAACAACAAATGATACAAGGTGTGAGGAAGAACTTTTGCAAGTAGAATGCAAGTAGGTTCCTAGCCTGTAGGTTCCTGTCTTAGTTTGATAAATTCTATGGCTTTCTAAAACATGCAAGGTTTTGGTAGTCTCAGGGTGCTCCGTTGTCAAAGGGCACCAATCCTCTCTCCAGCCCATCGTAGGCGGTGATTGGGTGATTCCCTTTTTGATATACCACTAGATACGAGTGACTGTGGAGTTTGTTGGAACCCCCAACATAACCCGTGTCATGCCGGGATATCAGGTGTACTCAACGGGTTGCCCGCTCGATGCATATGATAAATGAATTAGACAAGGCATGTATTAGTCTTACGTTGAACTTTTTGGTTATGGCTCTCACATCCCCAGCAGAGTCGCCAAAAACTGTAGACACCTCCCAAACGGGGTATCGCCATACAGATTGATCACATTTGTTTGCTCGATTGGTTGTTTGCTTCGTAAACCAAAATCATGGACATTCCCATGGCTAGGAACATCGCCACATGATAGTGGTTATCATCAAAACAGAGTCGAAAATAGACAGAGATTCTGGATACGGGAGCCAAAAGTACAATAAGGGGAAGGTGTTAGGCACCCCTCTTTGCCCAGCCGTGAGACTGGCCCATAATCGTTCAACATAAGACGTATAGATGCTTTGTTTAATTCTAACACATAGTCTGTTTATTTATTCCTTTAAACAGTAAGCAAAGTGAGCCAGTGCGATAAATAAGCATGCATCAGAAAGCAGGAAAGCAAACAAAATGTCCCCGGGAGATGGATCCCGCGGCCGGTGAATGGATGTCACGGCCGAGGGATCCTCTTGGTTTGATGTACCGACCGAGGGATCGAAACCCCGGTCGGTGTTCTTCCTCATACCAGACAGAAAGATTAACAGGTAATCAAAACGCTACGGTTAGTTAGAAATACAATAAATAAGACAAACCAGAGGCCGTTGGGCCTCCCCACCTTGATCGCTCAGTTGCTTGATTGCTTTGGATTGGGCGTGATTGATTGATTGCTTGACTGAAAACGCTAGGGTTAGGGTTTGAACTTCGGGGTTTGATCGCCGGATTGACGGCTGCCTTCAGGAGGTTAGGGCTTTTGAAGTATGGGATTGAGAGAGTATTTGTGCAGAGTTTTGAGACTCGGAAGAGTGTGTAGGTATATCAATTTCGGAGCCCAAAGGCTCCTTTATATAGGCATAGGGATGACTCACTCCGGCCAATCGCAATGCACGATAAAAATTGGAGTTAAAGTGTGATTCTAACTCTCCATGGCAATCCTCTAACGTAGCCCGAACGCATCGGGAAGGTAGTGTAATCGGATCAAACGTCTGACAGAACACGTTCCAGAATCTTAAAAAAGGTCGATCTGGCGGCCGAGAAAAGGATATCACGGCCAAGTAATGGATGTCTCGGCCGAAGGATAGATCTTGCGGCCGAGGGATTGATCTCTCAGGGAGATTTGGCTAGCAACAGGTTGCTCGGGTGAGGAAATGATGTTAAGGCCGTGGGATCGATGTCACGGCCGACAGATGGATTCTCCTAGGCTTCTGTATTTCTGTCTGAAAGGCTGTATGGCTTTGAATTGGGTCCTCTAAGTGGCTCAAAGTTCTTACCGAAAGTCCTAAGGTTCTCAAGGAAGCAATCAGCAATCATTGTATCCATTTCATCATCGGGATTGTCCCAAGGTGGGACTTGAAATAATCGTTAAGCCAAATTGGGGTGTCTACAGTGTTTCACTATTTTTCTCTTGCATGACTAGTAGTCTAAACACCTAATAACCGTCATGTATTTCACCATCTTCTCTTCACGTGACTAGTAGTCTAAAAACCTACTAATCGTCACGTGTTGCACTGTTTTTCTTTTGCGTGACTAGTAGTCTAAACACCTACTAACCGTCATGTGTTTCACTATCTTCTCTTCACATGACTAGTAGTCTAAAAACCTACTAACCGTCACGTGTTTCACTGTTTTTCTTTTGCATGACTAGTAGTCTAAACAACTACTAACCGTCATGTTTTTCACCATCTTCTCTTCACATGACTAGTAGTCTAAAAAACCTACTAACCATCACGTCTTTCACTGTTTTTCTTTTGCATGACTAGTAGTCTAAACACCTACTAACCGTCATGTTTTCACCATCCTCTCTTCACATGACTAGTAATCTAAAAACCTACTAACCGTCACGTGTTTCACTGTTTTTCTTTTGCATGACTAGTAGTCTAAACAACTACTAACCGGCATATTTTTCACCATCTTCTCTTCACATGACTAGTAGTCTAAAAACCTACTAACCGTCACGTGTTTTTTTGTTTTTCTTTTGCATGACTAGTAGTCTAAACAACTACTAACTGTCATGTTTTTCACCATCTTCTCTTCATATGACTAGTAGTCTAAAAACCTACTAACCGTCACGTGTTTCACTGTTTTTCTTTTGCATGACTAGTAGTCTAAACACCTACTAACCGTCATGTTTTTCACCATCTTCTTTTCACATGACTAGTAGTCTAAAACCTACTAACCGTCACGTGTTTTTCTGTTTTTTTATTTTCATGACTAGTAGTCTAAACAACTACTAACCGGTATGTTTTTCACCATCTTCTCTTCATATGACTATTAGTCTAAAAACCTACTAACCGTCACGTGTTTCAATGTTTTTCTTTTGCATTACTAGTAGTCTAAACACCTACTAACCAGCATGTTTTTCACCATCCTCTCTTCACATGACTAGTAGTCTAAAAACCTACTAACCGTCACGTGTTTAACTGAATTTCTTTTGGATGACTAGTAGTCTAAACACCTACAAACCGTCATGTGTTTCACCATCATCTCTTACAATGACTTTTAGTCTAAAAACCTACTAACCGTCACGTGTTTCACTGTATTTGTTTTGTATGACTAGTTGCCTAAACACCTACTAACCGTCATGTGTTACACTATTTTTCTTTTGCAAGACTAGAAGTCTAAACACCTATTAACCGTCATGTATTTCACCATCTTTCTTCACATGACTAGTAGTCTAAAACCTACTAACCGTCACGTGTTTCTCTGTTTTTCTTTTGCATGACTAGTAGTCTAAACACCTACTAACCGTCATATTTTTCACCATCTTCTCTTCGCTTGACTAGTAATCTAAAAACCAAATAACCGTTACGTGTTTCACTGTTTTTTTTTCTTTTGCATGACTAGTAGTCTAAACACCTACTAACAGTCATGTTTTTCACCATCTTCTCTTCACTTGACTAGTAGTCTAAAAACCTACTATTCGTCACGTGTTTCACTGTTTTTCTTTTGCTTGACTAGTAGTCTAAACACCTACTATTCGTCATGTGTTTCACCATATTGTCTTCACATGACTAGAAGTCTAAAAATCCACTAACCGTCACGTGTTTCACTGTTTTTCTTTTGCATGACTAGTAGTCTAAACAACTACTAACCGGCATGTTTTTCACCATCCTCTCTTCACATGACTAGTAGTCTAAAAACCTACTAACCGTCACGTGTTTCACTGAATTTCTTTTGGATGACTAGTAGTCTAAACACCTACTAACCGTCATGTTTTTCACCATCTTCTCTTCACAAGACTAGTTGTCTAAAAATCTACTAACCGTCAAGTGTTTCAATGTTTTTCTGTTGCATGACTAGTAGTCTAAACACCTACTAACCGTCATGTTTTCACCATCCTCTCTTCACATGACTAGTAGTCTAAAAACCTACTAACCGTCACGTGTTTCACTGTTTTTCTTTTGCATGACTAGTAGTCTAAACAACTACTAACCGGCATGTTTTTCACCATCCTCTCTTCACATGACTAGTAGTCTAAAAACCTACTAACCGTCACGTGTTTCACTGAATTTCTTTTGGATGACTAGTAGTCTAAACACCTACTAACCGTCATGTTTTTCACCATCTTCTCTTCACAAGACTAGTAGTCTAAAAATCTACTAACCGTCACGTGTTTCACTGTATTTCTTTTGTATGACTAGTAGTCTAAACACCTACTAACCATCATGTGTTTCACCATCATCTCTTAAAATGACTTGTAGTCTAAAACCTACTAACCGTCACGTGTTTCAATGTATTTCTTTTTCACGACTGGTAGTCTAAACACGTACTAACCGTCACGTGTTTCACTGTATTTCTTTTGTATGACTAGTTGCCTAAATACCTACTAACCGTCATGTGTTTCACTATTTTTCTTTTGCAAGACTAAAAGTCTGAACACCTATTAACCGTCATGTATTTCACCATCTTTCTTCACATGACTAGTAGTCTAAAACCTACTAACCGTCACGTGTTTCACTGTTTTTTCTTTTGCATGACTAGTAGTCTAAACACCTACTAACCGTCATATTTTTCCCCATCTTCTCTTCGCTTGACTAGTAATCTAAAAACCTAATAACCGTTACGTGTTTCACTGTTTTTTTTTTCTTTTGCATGACTAGTAGTCTAAACACCTACTAACAGTCATGTTTTTCACCATCTTCTCTTCACTTGACTAGTAGTCTAAAAACCTACTATTCGTCACGTGTTTCACTGTTTTTCTTTTGCATGACTAGTAGTCTAAACACCTACTATTCGTCATGTGTTTCACCATCATGTCTTCACATGACCAGTAGTCTAAAATTCCACTAACCGTCTCGTGTTTCACTCTTTTTCTTTTTCGTGACTAGTAGTCTAAACACCTACTAACCGTCATGTTTTTCAACATCTTCTCTTCACAAGACTAGTAGTCTAAAAAACCTTCTAACCGTCAAGTGTTTCACTGTTTTTATTTTGCTTGACTAGTAGTCTAAACACCTACTAACCGTCATGTTTTTCACCATCCTCTCTTCACATGACTAGTAGTATAAAAAACCTACTAACCGTCTCGTGTTTCACTGTTTTTCTTTTGCATGACTAGTAGTCTAAACACCTACTAACCGTCATGTTTTCACCATCCTCTCTTCACATGACTAGTAGTTTAAAAATTACTAACCGTCACGTGTTTCACTGTTTTTCTTTTGCATGACTAGTAGTCTAAACAACTACTAACCGGCATGTTTTTCACCATCCTCTCTTCACATGACTAGTAGTCTAAGAACCTACTAACCGTCACGTGTTTCACTGAATTTCTTTTGGATGACTAGTTGTCTAAACACCTACTAACCGTCATGTTTTTCACCATCTTCTCTTCACAAGACTAGTAGTCTAAAAATCTACTAACCGTCACGTGTTTCACTGTTTTTTCTTTTGCATGACTAGTAGTCTAAACACCTACTAACCATCATGTTTTCACCATCCTCTCTTCACATGACTAGTAGTCTAAAAACCTACTAACCGTCACGTGTTTTACTGAATTTCTTTTGGATGACTAGTAGTCTAAACACCTACTAACCGTCATGTTTTTCACCATCTTCTCTTCACAAGACTAGTAGTCTAAAAATCTACTAACCGTCACGTGTTTCACTGTATTTCTTTTGTATGACTAGTAGTCTAAACACCTACTAACCGTCATGTGTTTCACCATCATCTCTTAAAATGACTTGTAGTCTAAAACCTACTAACCGTCACGTGTTTCACTGTTTTTCTTTTGCATGACAAGTAGTCTAAACAACTACTAACCGGCATGTTTTTCACCATCCTCTCTTCACAAGACTAGTAGTCTAAAAACCTACTAACCGTCACGTGTTTCACTGAATTTCTTTTGGATGACTAGTAGTCTAAACACCTACTAACCGTCATGTTTTTCACCATCTTCTCTTCACTTGACTAGTAGTCTAAAAACCTACTATTCGTCACGTGTTTCACTGTTTTTCTTTTGCTTGACTAGTAGTCTAAACACCTACTATTCGTCATGTGTTTCACCATCTTGTCTTCACATGACTAGTAGTCTAAAATTCCACTAACCGTCACGTGTTTCACTCTTTTTCTTTTGCGTGACTAGTAGTCTAAACACCTACTAACCGTCATGTTTTTCAACATCTTCTCTTCACATGACTAGTAGTCTAAAAAACCTTCTAACCGTCACGTGTTTCACTGTTTTTATTTTGCTTGACTAGTAGTCTAAACACCTACTAACCGTCATGTTTTTCACCATCCTCTCTTCACATGACTAGTAGTCTAAAAAACCTACTAACCGTCTCGTGTTTCACTGTTTTTCTTTTGCATGACTAGTAGTCTAAACACCTACTAACCGTCATGTTTTCACCATCCTCTCTTCACATGACTAGTAGTTTAAAAATTACTAACCGTCACGTGTTTCACTGTTTTTCTTTTGCATGACTAGTAGTCTAAACAACTACTAACCGGCATGTTTTTCACCATCCTCTCTTCACATGACTAGTAGTCTAAGAACCTACTAACCGTCACGTGTTTCACTGAATTTCTTTTGGATGACTAGTAGTCTAAACACCTACTAACCGTCATGTTTTTCACCATCTTCTCTTCACAAGACTAGTAGTCTAAAAATCTACTAACCGTCACGTGTTTCACTGTTTTTCTTTTGCATGACTAGTAGTCTAAACACCTACTAACCATCATGTTTTCACCATCCTCTCTTCACATGACTAGTAGTCTAAAAACCTACTAACCGTCACGTGTTTTACTGAATTTCTTTTGGATGACTAGTAGTCTAAACACCTACTAACCGTCATGTTTTTCACCATCTTCTCTTCACAAGACTAGTAGTCTAAAAATCTACTAACCGTCACGTGTTTCACCATCATCTCTTAAAATGACAATTAGTCTAAAACCTACTAACCGTCACGTGTTTCACTGTTTTTCTTTTGCATGACTAGTAGTCTAAACAACTACTAACCGGCATGTTTTTCACCATCCTCTCTTCACATGACTAGTAGTCTAAAAACCTACTAACCGTCACGTGTTTCACTGAATTTCTTTTGGATGACTAGTAGTCTAAACACCTACTAACCGTCATGTTTTTCACCATCTTCTCTTCACAAGACTAGTTGTCTAAAAATCTACTAACCGTCAAGTGTTTCACTGTTTTTCTGTTGAATGACTAGTAGTCTAAACACCTACTAACCGTCATGTTTTCACCATCCTCTCTTCACATGACTAGTAGTCTAAAAACCTACTAACCGTCACGTGTTTCACTGTTTTTCTTTTGCATGACTAGTAGTCTAAACAACTACTAACCGGCATGTTTTTTCACCATCCTCTCTTCACATGACTAGTAGTCTAAAAACCTACTAACCGTCACGTGTTTCACTGAATTTCTTTTGGATGACTAGTAGTCTAAACACCTACTAACCGTCATGTTTTTCACCATCTTCTCTTCACAAGACTAGTAGTCTAAAAATCTACTAACCGTCACGTGTTTCACTGTATTTCTTTTGTATGACTAATAGTCTAAACACCTACTAACCGTCATGTGTTTCACCATCATCTCTTAAAATGACTTGTAGTCTAAAACCTACTAACCGTCACGTGTTTCACTGTATTTATTTTTCACGACTGGTAGTCTAAACACCTAGTAACCGTCACGTGTTTCACTGTATTTCTTTTGTATGACTAGTTGCCTAAACACCTACTAACCGTCATGTGTTTTACTATTTTTCTTTTGCAAGACTAGAAGTCTGAACACCTATTAACCGTCATGTATTTCATCATATTTTTTCACACGACTAGTAGTCTAAAACCTACTAACCGTCACGTGTTTCACTGTTTTTTCTTTTGCACGACTAGTAGTCTAAACACCTACTAACCGTCATATTTTTCCCCATCTTCTCTTCGCTTGACTAGTAATCTAAAAACCTAATAACCGTTACGTGTTTCACTATTTTATTTTTCTTTTGCATGACTAGTAGTTTAAACACCTACTAACCGTCATGTTTTTCACCATCTTCTTTTCACTTGACTAGTAGTCTAAAAACCTACTATTCGTCACGTGTTTCACTGTTTTTCTTTTGCTTGACTAGTAGTCTAAACACCTACTATTCGTCATGTTTTTCACCAACTTGTCTTCACATGACTAGTAGTTTAAAAATCCACTAACCGTCACGTGTTTCACTGTTTTTCTTTTGCGTGACTAGTAGTCTAAACACCTACTAACCGTCATGTTTTTCAACATCTTCTATTCACATGACTAGTAGTCTAAAAACCTACTAACCGTCACGTGTTTCACTGTTTTTATTTTGCTTGAATAGTAGTCTAAACACCTACTAACCGTCATGTTTTTCACCATCTTCACTTCACATGACTAGTAGTCTAAAAAACCTACTAACCGTCACGTGTTTCAATGTTTTTCTTTTGCATGACTAGTTGTATAAACACCTACTAACCGTCATGTTTTTCACCATGTTCTCTTCCCATGAATAGTAGTCTTAAAAACTACTAACCGTCACGTGTTTTACTATTTTTCTTTTGAATGACTAGTAGTTTAAACACCTATTAACCGTCATGTGGTTGACCATCATTTCTTCACATGACTAGTAGTCTTAAACCCTACTAACCTTCACGTGTTTCACTGTTTTTATTTTGCATGACTAGTAGTCTAAACACCTACTAACCGTCAAGTTTTTCACCATCTTCTCTTCACATGACTTGTAGTTTAAAAACCTACTAACCGTCACGTGTTTCACTGTTTTTATTTTGCATGACTAGTAGTCTAAACACCTACTAACCGTCATGTGTTTGACCATCTTCTCTTCACATGACTTGTAGTTTTAAAACCTACTAATCGTCAAGTGTTTTACTGTTTTTCTTTTGCATGACTTGTAGTCTAAACACCTACTTACGTCATGTTTTTCACCATCTTCTCTTCACATGACTAGTAGTCTAAAAACCTACTAACCGTCACGTGTTTCACAGTTTTTCTTTTGCATGACTAGTAGTCTAAACACCTACTAACTGTCATGTTTTTAACCATCTTATCTTCGCAAGACGAGTAGTCTAAAAACCTATTAGCCGACACGTGTTTCACTGTTTTACTTTTGCATGACTAGTAGTCTAAATACCTACAACCGTCATGTGTTTCACCATCTTCTCTTCACATGACTAGTAGTCTAAAACCTACTAACCGTAACGTGTTTCACAGTTTTTCTTTTGCATGACAAATAGTCTAAACACCTACTAACCGTCAAGTGTTTCACCATCTTCTCTGCACAAGACTAGAAGTATAAAAACCTACTAACCGTCACGTTTTTCACTGTTTTTATTTTGCATGACTAGTAGTCTAAACACCTACTAAACGTCATGTTTTTCACCATCTTCACTTCACATGACTAGTAGTCTAAAAACCTACTAACCGTCACGTGTTTCACTGTTTTTCTTTTGCAATACTAGTAGTCTAAACATCTACTAACCGTCATGTTTTTCACCATCTTCTCTTTACATGACTAGTAGTCTAAAAACCTTCCAACCGTCACGTGTTCCACTGTTTTTATTTTGCATGACTTGTAGTCTAAACACCTACTAACCGTCTTGTTTTTCACCATCTTCTCTTCACATGACTAGTAGTCTAAAAACCTACTAACCGTCACGTCTATTTTTCTTTTGAATGACTAGTAGTCTAAACACCTATTAACCGTCATGTGTTTGACCATCTTTTCTTCACATGACTAGTAGTCTTAAACCCTACTAACCTTCACGTATTTCACTGTTTTTCTTTTGCATGACTAGTAGTCTAAACACCTACTAACCGTCAAGTTTTTCACCATCTTCTCTTCACATGACTAGTAGTCTAAAACCTACTAACCGTCACGTGTTTCACTGTTTTTATTTTGCATGCCTAGTACTCTAAACACCTACTAACCGTCATGTGTTTGACCATCTTCTCTTCACATGACTAATAGTTTAAAACCTACTAAACGTCACGTGTTTTACTGTTTTTCTTTTGCATGACTAGTAGTCTAAACACCTACTAACCGTCATGTTTTTTAACATCTTCTCTTCACATGACTAGTAGTCTAAAACCTACTAACCGTCACGTGTTTCACTGTTTTTCTTTTGCATGACTAGTAGTCTAAACACATACTAACCGTCATGTGTTTGACCATCTTCTCTTCACATGACTAGTAGTCTTAAAACCTACTAACCGTCACGTGTTTTACTGTTTTTCTTTTGCATGACTAGTAGTCTAAACACCTACAAACCGTCATGTTTTTTCACCATCTTCTCTTCACATGACTTGTAGTCTAAAAACCTACTAACCGTCACGTGTTTCTCTGTTTTTCTTTTGCATGACTAGTTGTATAAACACCTACTAACCGTCATGTTTTTCACCATCTTCTCTTCCCATGAATAGTAGTCTTAAAAACTACTAACCGTCACTTGTTTTACTGTTTTTCTTTTGAATGACTAGTAGTTTAAACCCCTATTAACCGTCATGTGGTTGACCATCTTTTCTTCACATGACTAGTAGTCTTAAACCCTACTAACCTTCACGTGTTTCACTGTTTTTCTTTTGCATGACTAGTAGTCTCAACACCTACTAACCGTCATGTGTTTCACCATATTCTCTTCACATGACTTGTAGTCTAAAACCTACTAACCGTCACGTGTTTCACTGTTTTTATTTTGCATGACTAGTAGTCTAAACACCTACTAACCGTCATGTGTTTGACCATCTTCTCTTCACATGACTTGTAGTTTTCAAACCTACTAACCGTCACGTGTTTTACTGTTTTTCTTTTGCATGACTTGTAGTCTAAACACCTACTTACGTTATGTTTTTCACCATCTTCTCTTCACATGACTAGTAGTCTAAAAACCTACTAACCGTCACGTGTTTCACAGTTTTTGTTTGGCATGACTAGTAGTCTAAACACCTACTAACCGTCATGTTTTTCACCATCTTCTCTTCGCACGACTAGTAGTCTAAAAACCTATTAGCCGTCACGTGTTTCACTGTTTTACTTTTGCATGACTAGTAGTCTAAATACCTACAACCGTCATGTGTTTCACCATCTTCTCTTCACATGACTAGTAGTCTAAAACCTACTAACCGTAACGTGTTTCACAGTTTTTCTTTTGCATGACAAGTAGTCTAAACACCTACTAACCGTCAAGTGTTTCACCATCATCTCTGCACAAGACTAGAAGTATAAAACCTACTAACCGTAACGTGTTTGAGTGTTTTTCTTGTGCATGACTAGTAGTCTCAACACCTACTAACCGTCATGTGTTTCACCATATTCTCTTCACATGACTAGTAGTCTAAAAACTACTAGCCGTCACGTGTTTCATTGTTTTTCTTTTGCATGACTAGTAGTCTAAACACCTACTAACCGTCATGTTTTTCACAATCTTCTCTACATATGACTAGTAGTCTAAAAACCTACTAACCGTCACGTGTTTCTCTGTTTTTCTTTTGCATGACTAGTAGTCTAAACACCTACTAGCCGTCACGTGTTTCACTGTATTTCGTTTCTATGACTAGTACTCTAAACACCTACTAACCGTCATGTGTTTCACCATCTTCTCTTCACATGACTTGTAGTCTAAAAATCTACTAACCGTCACGTGTTTCACTGTATTTCTTTTGGATGACTAGTAGTCTAAACACCTACTAACCGTCATGTTTTTCACAATCTTCTCTTCACATGACTAGTAGTCTAAAAACCTACTAACCGTCACGTGTTTCTCTGTTTTTCTTTTGCATGACTAGTAGTCTAAACTCCTACTAACCGTCATGTTTTTCACCATCTTCCCTTCACAAGACAAGTAGTCTAAAAACCTAATAACCGTCACGTGTTTCACTGTTTTTCTTTTACAGGACTAGTAGTCTAAAACCTACTAACCGTCACGTGTTTCACTGTTTTTGTTTTGCATGACTAGTAGTCTCAACACCTACTAACCGTCATGTGTTTCACCATATTCTCTTCACATGACTAGTAGTCTAAAAACCTATTAGCCGTCACGTGTTTCACTGTTTTTCTTTTGCATGACTAGTAGTCTAAACACCAACTAACCGTAATGTTTTTCACCATCTTCTCTTCATATGACTAGTAGTCTAAAAACCTACTAACCGTCACGTGTTTCACGGTTTTTCTTTTGCATGACTAGTAGTCTAAACACCTACTAACCGTCATGTGTTTCACCATCTTCTCTTCACATGACTTGTAGTCTAAAAATCTACTAACCGTCACATGTTTCACTGTATTTCTTTTGGATGACTAGTATTCTAAACAACTACTAACAGTCATGTTTTTCACAATCTTCTCTTCACAAGACTAGTAGTCTAAAAACGTATTAGTCGTCACGTGTTTCACTGTTTTTCTTTTGCATGACTAGTAGTCTAAACACCTACTAACCGTCATGTTTTTCACCATCCTTTCTTCACATGACTAGTAGTCTAAAAACCAACTAACCGTCACGTGTTTAACCATCTTCTCTTCACATGACTAGTAGTCTAAAACCAACTAACCGTCACGTGTTTCACTGTTTTTCTTTTGCATGACTAGTAGTCTAAACACCTACTAACCGTCATGTTTTTCACCATCTTCTCTTCATATGACTAGTAGTCTAAAAACCTACTAACCGTCACATGTTTCTCTGTTTTTCTTTTGCATGACTAGTAGCCTAAACACCTACTAACCGTCACGTGTTTCACTGGATTTCTTTTGTATGACTAGTACTCTAAAAACCTACTAACCGTCATGTGTTTCACCATCTTATCTTCACATGACTTGTAGTCTAAAAATCTACTAACCGTCACGTGTTTCACTGTATTTCTTTTGGATGACTAGTAGTCTAAACACCTACTAACAGTCATGTTTTTCACAATCTTCTCTTCACAAGACAGTTAGTCTAAAACCTATTAGCCGTCACGTGTTTCACTGTATTTCTTTTGGATGACTAGTATTCTAAACACCTACTAACCGTCATGTTTTTCACCATCTTCTCTTCACATGAATAGTACTTTTAAAACCTACTAACTGTCACATGTTTCACTGTTCTTCTTTTGCATGACTAGTAGTCGAAATACCTACTAACCGTCATGTGTTTCACCATCTTCTCTTCACATGACTTGTAGTCTAAAAATCTACTAACTGTCACGTGTTTCACTGTATTTCTTTTGGATGACTAGTAGTCTAAACATGTCACGCCCTCGATTTCCAACATGAACAATAATAACATTTGATAATCAAAATCCTCACCAGGATTACGATAAATAACCCAAAAGATAGTTTAGTTCCCAATTCCATAAACCTGTCCAATAATTACAGAATTTCACAATAGAAAATACAATACAACGCAGTTTAGTTTACAAAGATAGCCAAAGCTTCCGAAAATAGTTTTGAACAACAACAACATCATCATGCACTCCAAGCATCCATGACAGTGACCTGCAATAAACCTGAAAATGATAGGTTGAGCTACACTAGCCCAGTAGAGAAATCTATACACAAGTTATAGGAAAACATGCCAAGTTATGCACCAAGAGTGAGTGAGAAAAGACTGATATACCCAAAGTTTACATGGCTACCAACGAGCAACTCCCTGTGACCAAAGGGTTCTAGACAATTCTATATACTATGCCTATCACTTCGCACACCATACAAATGTCACTAACGTTCCCACATCAAGCACGTTTAACCAATCTTTAGTTTATCAATTGATACTTCACTTCACATCCATCTCTACATTCGTTCTCATTTCACAATCTTTCGCGTTTATCATTTCATCACCAAACCCCGTTTCTTGTTAAACGATCATCTTTCCTTTCCTTTCTTTTGATTTTTCCCATCAATGAACGTTAGGGTCACCTCGGGTCTATTTCCCTCGAGCGCGGGGTCACCCCAGTCTATTCCCTCACTTATCATAATAACTTGGGTCACCTCGGGTCAATTCCCGGAGGGTCACCCCGAGTCTTTTTCCTCAATAACAATAACCATATGGGTCACCTCGGGTCTATTTCCCTCGAGCGTAGGGTCACCCCGAGTCTATTCCCTCAATAACGACCCCTTGGGTCACCTCTCACACTTTCATTATCGTCAACATCTCATAATCAATCTCATCATCAATCTATCGGTCATTACTTAACTCTACAGACGTATATGCTCGTGTCTTTTCATTAGTTTACAAATCCGCATCCTACATAACGTATTGAGCCTATACGTATAATCCCACAATACTCTACTCATTTGCTTTCTACGCTTAAACCTCATTGGACGAGTCAAGAGGACTCAGGTTATAATATCATCCCAAACAATTCTTCACAACCTCGGTTTCACTTTAAGCATCCTAAATAATCTACCAATCCACCACATTGGTTACATTTCAAACGTTCCAAATCGTCAACCATAACACCTCTTCGACTAATAAAATAATCCACGCCATTTCCTTTAATTATACCCCAAGTAACGTACGAACCCGTCACCATCCTATGACATACCCCTCACTAACACCGACACCTAAACCTCATGGAACGAGTACCAAAGGAACTAACGGGAAACAACAAAACGATTCTTGAGAATATGGATTTTGAACCTACCTTTCAAACCACTAGACAACACCCATCTATCCATTCACACTCACCACGAGCCTCACATAACCCACGACTTCCTTATACGGTCTTACGATACGTCCCCCGTTGACAATGATACTAACGTTACGTCTTACGAGTGCCCCGAGAACGAAAACACTAATGAGTCAATAGAGATCAAACAATCGAGTTTAGAAATGGTCTAAAGACGTTTAAGAGGTGTTGGAAGTGATCAGGGGTCAAAACAATGGGTTTCGGAACAAAACAGTGAAAACTGTAAATAAGCTCACCGTATCGATACGGGCAAAATCCGTATCGATACGGTTAGGCTTCGAGGCAGATCAGAGAGTGTTGTATCGATACGGGTTTTAGGCCGTATCGATACAGGATGCTTTCGAGCAGATTTTCTGCAGATTTTTGAAGTTTCAACTACAACATCAATCAACAATCTAAAGCACGATCAAGGCACTAACCCAACACATAAACATATATCAAGCGCAAGAAATCCCTACCTCGATTATTGAAGTCGAACACACGAGATTCTCCGAGTCCTAGACTCCAAAATTGACACCGAGAGCAATACACCTCCTCCGAGCCAAACCGGACGAGCTACGAACTCAATAGCTCGTGAGGAAGATGATGAGAGGGTTGGATTCTTTGGGTTTTGAGTTTGGAGGTTGAAATGAGTGAGAGAGAGAGAGGCCGAGAGAGAGAGCCGGTGAGGGAGAGAACGGACGGGAGAGGAGAGAGAGAAAGGAGTTGGGATTATAATTCCCTACACTCACACACACCTATATATACTAGCACAAACGTAAACTACACTTACACTCCCTCCACTTCCAATTCCTTCATTCAAACCCCAAATCAATTAAATTTAACAAATCTCATATTTTCCTTCAATATCTAATATAAATTAACCTTTAAATAAATTTTCGAAATTACGGGTCCTTACAAAACACCTACCAACAGTCATGTTTTTCACAATCTTATCTTCACAAGACTGGTAGTCTAAAAACCTATTAGTCGTCACGTGTTTCACTGTTTTTCTTTTGCATGACTAGTAGTCTAAACACCTACTAACCGTCATGTTTTTCACCATATTCTCTTTACATGACTAGTAGTCTAAAAACCTATTAACCGTAACGTGTTTCACTGTTTTCCTTTTGCATGACTAGTAGTCTCAACACCTACTAAGCGTCATGTTTTTCACCATTGTCTCTTCACATGACTAGTAGTCTAAAAACCTACTAACCGTCACGTGTTTCTCTGTTTTTCTTTTGCATGACTAGTAGTCTAAACTTTTACTAACCGTCATGTTTTTCACCATCTTCTCTTCACATGACTAGTAGTCTAAAACCTACTAACCATAACGTGTTTCACTGTTTTTCTTTTGCATTACTAGTAGTCTAAACACTTTTTAACCGTCAAGTGTTTCACCATCTTCTCTGCACAGGACTAGAAGTCTAAAAACCTACTAACCGTCACGTGTTTCACTGTTTTTGTTTTGCATGACTAGTAGTCTCAACACCTACTAACCGTCATGTGTTTCACCATATTCTCTTCACATGACTAGTAGTCTAAAACCTACTAACGGTAATGTGTTTCACTATTTTTCTTTTGCATTACTAGTAGTCTAAACCCCTACTAACCGTCAAGTGTTTCACCATCTAACCGTCACGTGTTTCACTGTTTTTCTTTTGCATGATTAGTAGTCTAAACACCTACTAACCATCATGTGTTTCACCATCTTTTATTCACATGAATAGTAGTCTAAAAACCTCCTCATGTCTAGTAGTCTAAAACCTACTAACCGTAATGTGTAACACTCATGTGTTTCACCATATTCTCTTCACATGACTAGTAGTCTAAAAACCTATTAGCCATCACGTGTTTCACTGTTTTTCTTTTGCATGACTAGTACTCTAAACACCTACTAACCGTCATGTTTTTCACCATCTTCTCTTCGTATGATTAGTAGTCTAAACACCTACTAACTGTCACGTGTTTCACTTAGTACTCTAAACACCTACTAACCGTCATGTGTTTCACCATCTTATCTTCTCATGACTTGTAGTCTAAAAATCTACTAACCGTCACGTGTTTCACTGTTTTTCTTTTGCATGACTAGTACTCTAAACACCTACTAACCGTCATGTTTTTCACCATCTTCTCTTCGTATGATTAGTAGTCTAAACACCTACTAACTGTCACGTGTTTCACTAGATTTCTTTTGTATGACTAGTACTCTAAACACCTACTAACCGTCATGTGTTTCACCATCTTCTCTTCACATGACTTGTAGTCTAAAAATCTACTAACCGTCACGTGTTTCACTGTATTTCTTTTGGATGACTAGTAGTCTAAACAGCAACTAACCGTCATGTTTTTCACAATCTTATCTTCACAAGACTAGTAGTCCAAACACCTACTAACCATCACGTTTTTCACTGTTTTTCTTTTGCATGACTAATAATCTAAACACCTACTAACCGTCATGTTTTTCACAATCTTCTCTTCACAAGACTAGTAGTCTAAACACCTACTAACCGTCACGTGTTTCACTGTTTTTCTTTTGCAAGACTAGTAGTCTATCACCTACAAACCGTAATATTTTTCACCATCTTCTCTTCACATGACTAGTAGTTTAAAAATCTACTAACCGTCACGTGTTTCTCTTTTTTTATTTTGCATGACTAGTAGTCTAAACTCCTACAAACCGTCATGTTTTTCACCATCTTCTCTTCACATGAATAGTACTCTTAAAACCTACTTACCGTCACGTGTTTCATTGTTCTTCTTTTGCATGACTAGTAGTCTAAATACCTACTAACCGTCATGTGTTTCACCATCTTCTTTTCACATGACTTGTAGTCTAAAAATCTACTAACCATCACGTGTTTCACTTTATTTCTTTTGGATGACTATTAGTCTAAACACCTACTAACAGTCATGTTTTTCACAATCTTCTCTTCACAAGACTAGTAGTCTAAAAACCTATTAGTCGTCACGTGTTTCACAGTTTTTCTTTTGCATGACTAGTAGTCTAAACACCTACTAACCGTCATGTTTTTCACAATCTTCTCTTTACATGACTAGTAGTCTAAAAACCTATTAACCGTTACGTGTTTCACTGTATTCCTTTTGCATGACTAGTAGTCTAAACACCTAATAACCGTCATGTTTTTCACCATCGTCTCTTCACAAGACTAGTAGTCTAAAACCTACTAACCGTCACATGTTTCTCTGTTTTTCTTTTGCATGACTAGAAGTCTAAACACCTACTAACCGTCATGTTTTTCACCATCTTCTCTTCACATGACTAGTAGTCTAAAAACCAACTAACCGTCATCACATGACTAGTAGTCTATGACTAGTAGTCTAAAAAAAATACTAACCGTCATGTGTCTGGATCTTCGTAAAACCTACTAACCATCATGTGTTTTCTTATCTTCTCATGACTTGTAGTACTAACCGTCACGTGTTTCACATTTTTTTTTTTGGATGACTAGTAGTCTAAACAACTACTAACCGTCATGTGTTTCACCATCTTCTTCACATGACTTGTAGTCTAAAATCTATTAACCATCATGTTTTTTTGTTTTTGTTTTGCATGTGTAGTAGTCTAAACACCTACTAACGGTCATGTTTTTCACCACTTTCTCTTCACATGACTCGTAGTCTAAAAACCTACTAGCCGTCACGTGTTTCACTGTATTTCTTTTGAATGACCAGTAGTCTAAACAACTAATAACCGTCATGTTTTTCAACATCTTATATTCACATGACTAGTAGTCTAAAAACTACTAACCGTAACGTGTTTAACTGTTTTTCCTACTGACCGTCATGTTTTTCACCATCTTCTCTTCACATGACTAGTAGTCTAAAACCTACTAACCGTCACGTGTTTCACTGTTTTTCTTTTGCATGACTAGTAGTCTAAACACCTACTAACCGTCATGTTTTTCACCATCTTCTCTTCACATGACTAGTAGTCTAAAAACCTACTAACCGTCACGTGTTTCACTGTTTTTCTTTTGCATGACTGGTAGTCTAAACACCTACTAACCGTCATACTTTTTACCATCTTCTCTTCACATGACTAGTAGTGTAAAAACCTACTAACCGTCACGTGTTGCATTGTTTTTCTTTTGCATGACTAATAGTCTAAACACCTAATAACCGTCATGTGTTTCACCATCTTCTCTTCACAAGACTAGTAGTCTTAAAACCTACTAACCGTCACGTGTTTCTCTGTTTTTGTTTTGCATGACTAGTAGTCTAAACACCAACTAACCGTCACGTGTTTAACCATCTTCTCTTCACATGACTAGTAGTCTAAAACCAACTAACCGTCACGTGTTTCACTGTTTTTCTTTTGCATGACTAGTAGTCTAAACACCTACTAACCGTCATATTTTTCACCATCTTCTCTGCATATGACTAGTAGTCTAAAAACCTACTAACCGTCACATGTTTCTCTGTTTTTCTTTTGCATGACTATTAGCCTAAACACCTACTAACCGTCACGTGTTTCACTGGATTTCTTTTGTATGACTAGTACTCAAAACACCTACTAACCGTCATGTGTTTCACCATCTTATCTTCACATGACTTGTAGTCTAAAAATCTACTAACCGTCACGTGTTTCACTGTATTTCTTTTGGATGACTAGTAGTCTAAACACCTACTAACAGTCATGTTTTTCACAATCTTCTCTTCACAAGACTAGTAGTCTAAAACCTATTAGCCGTCACGTGTTTCACTGTATTTCTTTTGGATGACTAGTATTCTAAACACCTACTAACCGTCATGTTTTTCACCATCTCTTCTTCACATGACTAGTAGTCTGAAAATCTGTTTTCCTTTTGCATGACTAGTAGTCTCAACACCTACTAACCGTCATGTTTTTCACCATCTTCTCTTCACATGACTAGTAGTCTAAAAACCTACTAACCGTCACGTGTTTCTCTGTTTTTCTTTTGCATGACTAGTAGTCTAAACACCTACTGACCGTCATGTTTTTCACCATCTTCTCTTCACATGACTAGTAGTCTAAAAACCTACTAACCGTCACGTGTTTCACTGTTTTTCTTTTGCATGACTAGTAGTCTAAACACCTACTAACCGTCATGTTTTTCACCATCTTCTCTTCATATGACTAGTAGTCTAAAAACCTACTAACCGTCACGTGTTTCTCTGTATTTTTCTTTTGCATGACTAGTAGTCTAAACACCTACTAACCGTCATGTTTTTCACCATCTTCTTTTCATATGACTAGTAGTCTAACAACCTACTAACCATCACGTGTTTCTCTGTTTTTCTTTTGCATGACTAGTAGTCTAAACACCAACTAACCGTCACGTGTTTCGCTGGATTTCTTTTGTATGACTAGTACTCTAAACACCGACTAACCGTCACGTGTTTCACCTTCTTATCTTCACAAGACTAGTAGTGCACCTACTAACCGCCACGTGTTTCACTGTTTTTCTTTTGCATGACTAGTAGTCTAAATACCTACTAACCGTCATGTGTTTCACCATCTTCTCTTCACATGACTTGTAGTCTAAAAATATACTAACCAATGGGGGGTATCCCACTTTCTTCTTAGAGAGTATAAAAAAAAGATTAAGTATTACCTCTGTGACCAACAAGAATGAGCAAAGGAACAATTCCCAAAATCGGCATGAATCAATCTGCAAATAAACAAAATAGATTGATTATCAACTCTAAACAAAGACTCTATGCCACATATAAGATCGGGATCAGAGTCGCACCACTAAATCCAGAATAAAAAATGATTATCAAAATAAACTATAGGATAAGAGTGGTCAATGGTTGGTCATCAATATAAGTTATGCTTCTACTGGAAAAAAAAATTAAACAAGATTGTTGGTACTTCCCATGTTGTTTAGAATTTCATCACATTGTTGGTTCGGTGGAAGAGAATAAACAATACTAATCAGTAAACAATACACGTTAGGAATTAAGTAAGATATTTAGTTGCTATAGCATATAGATGTAATACAAATGATCCAGATTGTGTGGGTTTCAAATTCCCAAACTATATGTTACATAGCCTAAATTAACATTACACCTTAGAGTGAGAGAAGTTTGGTGTTAAAGAGTCTTATTCGATGAGAATCAGACAATAGTGTTCAACAGAGAAATCGGAGTTTAGAGAACCGTACGAATCATACTATAAATCAAATAGTATAACTTTACGTTTCTACTTTCTACGACTAGGATGGCCTCCGACAACAGCGTAGAGAACGGCATGTTTGAACGGCGACGTCGTAAACAACGACGAGTTTGAGCTGCAACGATAGTCTGAGAAGGGCTTCAACATTTTGAGCTTTGGAAACTTCGAATAAGAGGAATAAGGCTTTTTATTTATTTTTCTTAACCGCCCTAGAGGTGGCACGTCCCACCTCCCCCTAAATGTGTTGTGAGTTCTTAAAGAACTTGTTGCGACTTATTTTTCCATTCAAAAAGTAAATGGACTTGTTGTGAGTAAACACATTCATGAACACACATACTCAATGGAGTACACGAAGAAAGGACAAGAAACCAAAATTACTATCAACCTCATTCACTATAGGAAAAACCCAAACAATATAAAAGAATAAATCTGAACCAAAAAAAATCTATGTACCTCAATGTTCCGATGAACCTTTTAGGTAATGACATGCGACAAGAAAAAATCAAACATCATAAATTGATTTAGAAACATTTCATACATAGACAATAGTACACTCTTTCAATTGCAAAAAATTTAGAAAATCTCAATCCAAAAATGACCAGAATCCATAACAAAGTTGCATATAAGGCCTTTTGGAAATCTCAATCCACAAAATCATACATCAGAAATGACATTACGATAGTTTGTGAGACTTGACATTTTATTATTCCTCCCTCCCTTGTTATATAGATAGCAGAGTTGCAATTCAAGCTACTTAAAGCTGAAAGGACTATCCTGAGCGAGCTACTGGCTATTAAGTCATGCTAGAACTAACTTGTCTTTTTTTCTCTTTTCAGTCATGCTAGAAAAATGAATATTGAATATTGAACTTTGCTCCGTGATTCATTGAATGTGGTGGTAATGTCATGAAGTTTGAACATTGCATTTGTTGTCGTTATACTAGTTTGAACATATGGTTCTGGGGATGGTTCTTGAAAGTTGAAGGGCAGTGGCCTTGTTTGTTTTTAACTACATGATGTAACAGGGATATTGCCTTAAAAAAAAATTTGGTGGCGCCTAGGCGGCCTTGTCAGTGGGTCGCCGCCCGACTAGCGCCAAGCGCCATTTAGAACACATGAAGACATGAACAAAAACATGTGTTCCCTACTTTATCATAAGCTCAGATCCTTAACTACTATTCCAAATACTTGGTCAATCAATACAGAGATACAATAAGCGCAATGCTTCACCATACAAAAATGATCTTATTATGACTCAAAATCATCACATGACAACCAAGTTCAACTCTGTATCTAATCAGATTCTCTTGTTCTGTCCAAACGTACAAAACTCAGAGGAACTTCTTCAATTCACTACCAATCTTTCTCCTTCATAATTCAAAATGAAATTCAAAATAAAGAAGGCCTTAAACCAACATTTTATCCAGCTCCATATCAATAAAATAGAATGTCTATGTATGTGCTTAGAGGCTAACGACGCAGCTAGTGACTTGACACCCTTTGTTGAGGCATCTCTCGGGGTTACTATCATTCTTCTTGCATTTAAGGAAGGCAAATTTTATAATGCGATTAGGTTTGGGGCTCGAGAGGTCGACGACGAGGATGGTGTGGGGAGTCAGGTGGGTGGTGGAAGATGCGGGGGATGGAGGAGGTGAGGCCGGAGTAAAGGAGGCCTTTGACTCCTTTGAGTCGATAGTATTTTTTGTATTGTTCGTCGGTGTTGAGTGTCAAAAATGACAATGGATCAAAGAATGAACAGAAGCGATGGGGTTACCTGTTGTGCCATGGAAGAGATGAGCAGCAACCATAAAGGTTCAGGAGAAGTCACGAACACCAGTGAGAGAACATGAAACAAAAGTTAAAACCGATTTAATCTGAATCAAATTTAGATAAGAAGAAGAACAGAGATTAAGAGAAGATGTTGAACCAGAAAGGCGCAAGACGAACCAACAAGCACGGGGTCGCATATGGTTGAAAACCAAGGGAGATGGCTTGATGGTTGCGCTGCGGTAGGACAAAAAGATAGAGCTTCTGTGAGATGGAGATGGAGAGGAGAACTACGATTGTGCCAGTGTGGGAGAGAACAAGACATAAAAGTTATGTTTGGAACTTGGGGAAAGTGATGGAAAGTGAAAAAATGAAATTGGGAGAAAATGATAAGGAAATTTCACTATTCACAAAACCTGAATTTTTTTATTCTCTCTTCTTTCTCTCCAATCCTAACAATTTGAGGGAGATTTTTTTAACTTTCCTTTCTTTTCCCTCACTTTTCCTAAGTTCCAAACAAAGCCTTAGGGTTCATTTGGGAGAAATGGTTAATAGCACGAAATTAAAATATTTGGGCGAAAATATTGGGTGGGTTATATTTGTTGGGCCTAAAGGGTAGGGCCTATACTAACAATTTATTTTGGGCCATTACCAAAAATTGGTAATCCAATAACGGTTCAACAAAAAGCGCTACTAAAGTCCCATTTCTAGTAACGTCTTCAAGACTGTTAGTAGACTCCATCCATACCGACGATTTTTTCAACCATTTCTAAAACACCCGTGGAGAGATCACGAACTCCTTGAAGTGGGTGCAGAATGGTATGAACTAAAAAAACCAAAATCATAATAAGTAGGAGATGCTAGAGTGTTTCCTTATTCATTATATATTACATATAATTTTTCAACGTTAACTAATATTCAGCACTTGGCATGTATGTATATGGTTTAAACATCTTTGGCAACAAAAAGAATACAGTTTCTAGCTTCCAATTCATAGGTTCAGCAGAAATGGGACAGAAGTATCAAACATGATAAATACATGACCATAGACAATATTAACTACCCAAATAAACTTCCCTGATAACCATGACACATCCTACATGGTACATTCAACTAACACAAACGTAGAGTGATTTCTAAATGCATTTGTTCCGTTGGAGCAAGTTATGGATTCACATTACATCCCAGCAAATTTCAACAGAGAGCAACATAGAACTTCCTGGATGACAAGACGTGAGGCAAGGTGAATCCTTTTTTGAATATTACATTACACACTGCTATTGCAAACACAATGTGCTACATTCCAGCAAATGCCCAGTGGTTTAGCATGCAAGAAATCACTCGTGAACCTGATTTCATGGACGGGAAAAAAACAATATAAGTTAAATCAGAAAAATGTCAGTTCAAGTCCAACAACTCACTTGAGTGGATTTGCTAGAACTCGCTGGCCCAAGGTCACAAAACTAGTCTCCTGATTGGACATAAACCAAGCTAAAGATAAAACACTGCGAAGATCAAATACCACACAAACAGGTAAGAGACATCACCAAGGAAACAGAAACGAGTAGGCATACTGGGAAGAAATAGAAAAATGAAAAGCACCATACCTTCCAGTAAACACATGCTCTCTAACACCCAAAATAGTTGGAGGTCGAATGCCATGATTTGCACGGAATTCCTCAAGCAGATTTCTCATTTTCATAGCCTCCTCATGATAGTTATCCTACACAACAAGGAAAATATTATGTATTAGCGAGGACCAATATACTGTCTTGTGGATTGCACATATGAAGAATGAGAAGCTAAGACGAGTAAGAACATGTCTTTACAGGTTTTTCAACTAATCACATAATAATATGCCCCTAATTAAATCAAGCACCCACAAGATATTTAAATAAATTAAGAACCCGCAAAAAATATGAAGTGAATTCCTAACCATTATGACTGGTCTTGTGCTTTCTGCTAGTGATGGAAGAGGCATAAAGGTAGCACTGGGGTAATAGCGAGCAGAGGGCTGGGTCCTACCACACAGAGGGTCAGTGACGGGGCTGGTAATCAAAGAGTTTGCAATAGTCGCGCCCACATTTCATTGACACTATGATATACTACCACATCAGTTCAAGATAAACCCAAACCAATATGAAGAACCTAGATTAATTTTATAATGTACACTTATGAATTAAACTTTATCAATGGTACTATAAACCCAAGTCATATCCCACCATCCCCTCTTTTCGCCATTCTACATTCCATGTTATTCCATACACAAAGTCAACATGGTATGTTCTCCAAACAGGGTCATTGATCACATTTTTTTTTTTTTTGGCTCAGCATTACTGATCACAGTTAAGTGAAGCAACAAACCGATGAAAGAAACGAATCTACAAGTAGAGTAACCGATTCAAATATGAAACAAAAGATCAAGCTTCAGCCATAATCTAAATAAGATCAAGTAAAGAGGTCTTTAGCTTTCGTTTTTATGGGAAGTTATGCATACAAAAAGTAGTCTTTCATTCAACCAAAATCTGTCAAAGCCCAAACATAATGAACAAAACAGAAAAGGGCAGAGAGATGTTATGTTAAGAACATGCATCCCAAGACAAACATCTTATCCATTTAAATTAGGTTTAAGAGTTGGAGGGCAAAGAAATATAAAGAACACCCCCAAAGAAAAAAAAAAGGAATAGTAGTTCAAAAATTAGATGGATATATCCCAATCAACAGAAAATGTCTATATATGCAACCAATTATCCTAGGCTTGCATTCTCAATTGGCAATCTCGTAGAAGGATGAGTTGATCGTAACAGATTTAATGAAGTAATTTGTGGCATGTGAATCAAAAGGGATTGTTGGTAGGACATGTAGAGTTCAGAATGGAAAAAGAAGTCACACATCAGCAGACCTTTTGGCTGGTAAGTCAGCAGTCTGAGCTCTGAAGGCTTTAATCTTTGAAACTCACATAATAAACCCACAGCTACCTTCTATGTAGCACCGACACTCTAAAAGGGCACGTATGGGACACGGCGGGGACACGTATTGGACACGCCAAGTGGCGTATCCAATAATTTTTATTATTTTTTGATAGGGGACACGGTTGGGGGTCAAAATGTAATATTTTTTAAATGTTTGGAGGTTAATATGAAATTATTCAAAATATTTGGGTCAAACTGTAATTATGTATTTGAAAAAATTTATATAATTTGTGAAATCATTCATATACAATGGTTCATAATTTTTTTTAAAGGGGGGACCCATTGCATCGCACTTTCTCCCTTGACAAACACCCCAACAAAACAAATTTCACACATTTGATGTCAATGAGGGATGCAAGGGTATCCCACTTTTTTTGGGTAAACCAATGGGGATATCCCTCTTTCTCCTTAGAGAGTATAAAAAAAAGATTAAGTATTACCTCAGTGACCAACAAGAACGAGCAAATGAACAATACCCAAAATCGGCGTGAATCAATCTGCAAATAAACAAAATAGATTGATTATCAACTCTAAACAAATACTCAAAGCCACGTATAAGATTGAGCAATGGAAGCTTTCTCAGCTTTACTCCATTTAATAAGATTGAGCAAGGTGGTTTCACATACCATCCCAAGTGTAAGCTCATCAACTTAACTCATCTTATTTGCAGATGAGGCTATGAAGGGTTTCTATAGATTCTCTTGTTCGCAGAACAACTTGAACAGAAGTGCAATTTTTTATGCTAATACTACTGAGAAAAAGAAATGCTTTTTGAGTAGGATTCTGGATACTACTCGACTGAAATATCTTTTAGTGCCCCTACTAGAATTGAATAGACTGATCAATGAAGGAGAGAACCGATGAAGTACGATTTTATTCAGCATACAAGTTTACAGGACCTCTAACTTCATCTTACCCCAAAAAAATCTTGAAGGAAGTAGGAACTAATAAAGCTCAGAGCATTCTTGTGGAAAGGAGTGGAACTGAAATCAACTAAAGCCAAGATTAAATGCCACTCAGCATGAACATTAATGAAAGGAAGGTGGATTCAGATTTTAACTCCTGAAATATTGGAATCACTTCTTGTTGTAAATGGACCTACGGCACCTGCCCCAAGATTCATCGAAGACATTAAGGAAAATCATTAACCTTAAAAGCAGTGGCCAGATTCCAGAAGCTTATCAAACTAGTAAGTAGGGAATGGGAGGTCTACTTTCCTTTGGCTGGATTTTAGTAGCACGAAGCGGAAACGAAGGCGGGGCAGGAAAGCGGAGGCACCTAGAAGCTCCCAAGGTTGGGAGCGCATATGGATTATATATTAATATGTACATAAAATATCTTCAAATACTTAACCCTTGAAGGAGAATTTCCCAATTTTAAAGGGTAATTATTGGAAGTTAGATATTTTCAACTTGCAAAACTTCTTGACTGATATGATTTTCATATTCTTATTTAGGAGCGAGCTCCCATCTTGAGGGGAGCGGGCTCTAGTCAAGCTTTCATCTTGGGAGCGCACCCATTTTAGAAGGATCTTGCTACTAAGGCCGCTGGACAATTGGCACCCTTTCAGCCCCTATACCTTTGGTGAAGAGAGTCCTGTTTAATCTAGGCAAGAATATGGATTCCAAGGTGAGGAAAGTTAATGCCAATAGCAACTGGCGATGGCACAGAATTAGACGAGTAGTTACATATAAATTATTAATAACACGCCTGATAATATGGCTCCAAACTTGGGGTTGAGGAGAGTTGTTTGGGCTCTGACAAGCAAAGGGGAATACAGAGCTAAATCAGCTCGGCATGCAATTATCAGTAATGTAAATCCAGAGGAGGATTGGCATAGCTTGGACACGTTCAAGCATCACACCCCCAGGTGATCTTTTTGGTTTGTTAATATATTCTATCTTTTCGACAACAAAAAAACTTCTAAGATACGTCAAGAAAAAATAAGGACTCACCCTTGATGTTGGTTGAATTCTGCGATTTGATCTGCGCGGCTCTGCAGTTTCAGATATTGATTTCCCTGGGTTACCATAATCGAGTTTGTCCACCTCACCTTTAGCCAACTTTCCACTAGGGTGTGCAAGTTTCCCTCCATTACCCCGTTCAGATCTGGCATTTGATGTGGACATTTTCTTTGAAGGAGCTAGTGATGAAAATAAGGCTAGGCCTTCTGCAGATCCTTCAGGTTTAGAGAATGCTCCAAATTCTACCAATCTCTGCTTTCTTGATACATTCTCATCGGTGATACCAGAATCCTTGATCATATGATCCATGGCAGGGCCATCATTTTGAGCAGAAACCTTATCCTTCTGAGGTAGGGTTCTGCCGAAAACGCTTAGTGATTTTCCAGACTTCAGAACCTTAGTCTTGGATTCAGTTGCCTGTTTTTCCTTTGAAATTATTTTAGTATTTTTCCATCCACACGATCCTGATCCTTGGGGCATCAGATTCTTTGCAAATTTAACCGAATCATTTGATTCATTAGTTTTGCTGCTCCTCTCTGCAACATAATGTTTGCTTACTTTCATAAATTTTCTTTTGTTTCCAAATTTAGGAACACCAAAAACCACTCTTGACCCTTCTTTCTGAAGACCAGTCCGTAGTGTTCTAAGAGCACCAGGCTTATTCTGATCTCCAATGTTCTTACCAACGTTAAATACTTTTTCATTGGCAGATATTGGCAGTAAGCGTGACTCGTCAGGCTTCTCAGATTCCCCAAATTCAATATTGTTAGACATCTTATCCTTTTCTCTGTTCTCTATTGCAGGAATGCCCAACTTTAATCTCTTTCCCTGAGGCGTGTCTCCCTGAAAAAAGCATCAAATAAAACTTCCATAACTAGGCAACATCAAGATCATCAAATTTTCGATAAATACACGTAAAAATAACACCTGGGTAGAAGGGCCCTTGTCTTTTGATCTGGATTCAATCCACTCCCCATCCTTCCAAATGAGTGTCGGCCGTAGATGCCAAGCTTTAACAACTGAAGTTCAGTTAAAAAACAAGCAACCCACGAAACATCAATGTACGCATCCAACAACTTGATGCACTAATGAACCAAATATCATTTGGTTGCAAATACCTGGAAAATGGACAGTTAATATACTCTCATCCTTTTTGTTCTTTTCTGTGAGAACTCCCTCTCGCCAGCTTAAACACAGCAATAAGACGAAACAAGGTTAGAAATAGCACTGCAAAAGTTCTGCACTAGTGTTCATGCTTTTGCCAACCACTTTTAGCTATAATTACACAACCCATAAGTGAACATATGAAACATTTCATAGAAGAGAAGACATCAAATAACCCCAGTAATTATGCTAAAAAAGCATCACGCTTACCAATCTTGCATCCACACATCAACTCTATCTCCAACAGACCACTGATAATCTCCCATGGCCGCTCTGCGTCTCTTCCTAGTTCCTTCAAATTGCAAGGTGGTAATATGATGGGCAATGCGTATTCTGGGTGCATTGTTGGCTTCACCTTCAAGCCCTACCCATTCCCTTAGCTTCCCTGAACCTGAACATATTGAGCAAAAGAAGTGAATAGCAACGCATAACAAAGAAAATCACAATCACGTCACGAAGAAAAGCAACTAAAACACAAACATACATATTGCATGAGCAAACTTGCTGCAAAACTCACATATCACATATGAGCACAGAAAGTTCTTATTTTCGAAAGCCATAAACCACAAGCCAACCAATTCCCTACAGATGATAGAACTATATTGATTGCAGAGTTTACCTTCATCTGATTGGAGTTCAGTGTACCTAACAAAAGCTTTTCTATCCTTCAAGCTCAAAACATTGGCTGAGAACCAAGCTGTTTTAAACCCATCACCATCTTTTCGAACCTAAAACATCAAGTAGCTAGGTTAGTAGGTACACACACACAAAAAAGTAAAACAAAATGCAGCATGCAAAAACTTCAAATGTGCCAAGAACCAAGAAGTATGGTAACCGATAGCAAGTCTATTGAAATACACAGTTCATAAATTTTTGCAACCCCATACACTTGGTATCTCAACAAACTTTCAGGTCACGAACCTCCACAAGGCAACCGTCCTTTATGCCGATCTCCTCCTCGACAACCCCCCCTTCCTTTTCATAATCATCTTGAGCAGTGATGGAAGCAGTTCTTGATTCAATCTCAGATTCAGGAACCACGCCTATGGTTTTGGATAGGTCCAAAGCCCTACGACTCCTTTTTGCTCTAGAATCTGTCTGTCTGGTTTTAAGGGAGCTTGATAACCCATCAGCTGCCCTCACATGATCTTCCATTGACTCCCTGGGGACCTCTCCTGACAGAGGTGACAAATGAGGGTTTACAATCTTCGGCTCTGATGGTGCCTCCTTGGCAACATGAGGACAATTTTCGATGATACGTACTTCTGATCGTTCTCTATTCTCGTTATTCGATACTACCCCCTGTTCCGGGGGCAGTTGTGGAACTCTCCAGTAGCCATCTGGACCAGCTTTTACTAATTCACTCAAAGGCAAAGGATCACCCATGGCAACAATTTTTCAGCATCCAAGTTTTCAGCCTGTTTTGATGCAGCTGAAGCAGCTTCAACCCTCTTTCTAGCAGCAACTAATATGGAACTGGAAGAGGTGCTCACATTCCCTCCCATCAAAATGGAAGCAGGAGAAGCGTTTCCAAAATTGTTCACTGCAGAAAGAGAAGATGCAGAACCCTGAGCAGGGTTGCTAGTTCTGCCAGAGGCCAACGCTTCATCAGCCATCATTTTTGCTTGGAGTGCAGCATTCGATGCAATCTCAGCAGCTGCAGCTGCCACCTTTGCAACAGAAGCAGCCGCTGCAACAGCTGCAGAAGCTAACTTACCTTCGACATCTGGAGTCAACCCAGAGTTCTTCAGCTTATCCAACTGACTCCACACACTTAGGCTGTGACTTACTGCAGCAGCAGCGAGAGTAGCTGCATCTTCGGCATGTTGCTTAGCCTCTGCAACTTTACTTAAAGTATCCTCTGACATAACATTCTGCTTTGCGTTCTGTTCCGTTGTTTTTGGATGATCAGTGGAAGATGAAGGAGAAACAGATGTGACGATTTTAACTGCATCGGCTTTAGATGCAAAAATATTTGGAGTGGATACCATGACTGACATAGAAAAATGACTAGCAACAATAGGAGCAGATACTGATTCTGTCCAAGTTTGAGCGAGCAAAGAGATCTGACCAAGATCCTCAAAAGCATCAACCTTTTCCCTTTTTCTTGCCTTAGGACCAGTGGAATTCGGACTAGGCAATACCCTTTTCATGTCGGAGAGGGATGAAGTCGCTGCCATAACACCAGGACCACTGCTATGGACCAAGGTAATAGGAGATGCATACTTTGCTTCAGAGGTAACAAGAACAGATGATTCTTTAACCGGGTTTAATTTAACGGTCTCTGTCATAGGCGACACAGAGAAACAAGCATTGGCATCAGAAGTGGAAGTCTGTGGAGAAGCAACCCAGGGACCAGGAAAATGGGTTTGAGATAGCCAATTATGTCCAATAAAACCCCGTGTAGGTGGGGTCTGAAATGGATGCATGGGAGGAAGTGTTTGCTTGTAATCAAGAACCGGTATTCTTGGCAAGCCACTGGATTGCAAACCATCACCAGGAGTAGATATGTTCCAAAGCGGCGATGAAAGAGGTGTCATAGGATTAGAAACTGGTGAAGGGGTACCCTTGCTACTCGCTTGACCAAGAGGTGAAGGAACCGCTTTACTTTGACGTGCACCACGTTTTATTGGTTGATCAGTAGGCCTAGCACCTGCATATATTTCCGAATGCAGTTAGGCATTCACCAAACCTAAGTGGGCAAAAAACAGCTTAAACACAACAGTACCTGAATGTGGTTGCACAGGGGTTTCGGATTTGTTGGGATGGGACTTCTGACCTTGAACCCTTTCCATATAAGAGCGCCAAACAGGCTCCCAAACACTCCTTCCGCCATCTTTATTAGAAACTATCAGCACCCACCCTCTCTCTAAATTCAACATAAGAAAAATACGCACGCAGGGCTAACAGACTAACCAGATGCTCCAAAGGCTGAAACCATACATGCTTCATCAGGAGCTGCTCGTTGTCTGTAACAGCATTTTCAGAATTATTGCATAATACAGACATACCAAAAATGATATCCCAATTTTTATGCAAAACTTTACATACAAAACAGAAAACAGTATATGTCTAGCAGACTAGACACGTGGACTTAAGTATTAGCTCTGGATGTCGAGGGGGTTTTGGGCATTTGACCTCCCTAAACACTTATCTTTACCTTTGGATACAGACACGTGCCCAGAAGTTGGGCATGATTACAAGGGCACAAACTAAATGTTATGAAGTATTGTGTTTAAAATGCTATTCAGACATAAGACGCTAAACAAGGAAGGTACTTCAAACTAAAAGGAATTAATGGCAAATGGATTTCAACCTCAAATCTATTTAAGATGCTAGTACTTTCTTTACTATCAAGTGTTGGTTTCTTCTTCAATCATGATATCCATCAATAGAATCCAGCGTATAATTTGCATAAGGGGGTGGGATACATATCCCTTGCCCGGGTCATCAGATGGATACAGATCCCTGTAGGAAATGCAAAAGTCATGTAGCAATGTTGTACAATAAGCCTTCAAAACTGGCTACACAATTCTTTTCCAAAGCTGATATCATTTGATGAGTCACCTCCATGCTAGATGGTGGATAATTAACTGACTAGCACGGTCAAAGTCGGGAAAAATCATTGAAAATGTAAAATGAACATATATTGACAACATAAACCACATAGCAAAAAGCTGAAGGTTCCTTACATTAGCAATGCCCCTTTTTTGTGAATAGTTGCCCTTGGAGTTTTCTAGGATATACTCTATTTTCCTTGTCAAAAATCACGTATTTGTGAACAACTTTAACAGCATTGAATCCAAAGGAAACTCAATAATCTCCCAGTTATATTCAATTAACAAATTTTGGAACTGCCATGAATTTAAAATATAGAAGAGTTAATTAGGTTAATCTACACAAAACCACCTCTCCCATCTTGTCAAAGTTGATGCCCTAGACAAACTAACTAGAAGTTCTTTTCTCATACTCAAATGATAACACTCTAATAAACTAAAATGCTTCTAAAACCTGTATCTCTTCTCTGGATGCACTTGTGCTCATTCGTGCATCCTAATGGTACGGGCACCATTCCAACTGTAAATGGTCAAGTGTACCCGGACAAACCTAAGAAGTCAGATAATCCTAGTCTGACCATTCTTTTCTTTTTTTCCTTCTTTTTTTTTTTTTTTCAGGGGGTGGGGGGTAGTTGTTTGTAGACAATGAAAAGGGACTCACATCAGCGATCCATAAACAAAGATCTGTGCTCGCAATTGCACTTGTTGTAAATCTGTGAAAGGCTGATGAAACGATACAGAGGGTGGAGCTGAAGTGTTCAAATCTGGTAAATTGGAGATAGGAATAGAAACAACAGCACGTGGTGTTGTACGACTGCATTCAACATTCCCGGGGGTAGTTTCCTTGACATGGCTTCCTCTTCTGGAATTTTCTTTCCTTGTTGACCTACCTGGTGCTCGCCTTGTTTTACGCTCCGGGGTGCTTTTGGAACCTCCACTTGCAGTCTCCCCATCAGGTGCTTGAGAACTTCCACGAGAAAGTTCCAATACCATCTTAGGATCCATCTGAACTACGGCAGGTGTTGAAGGGAATCCCTCAACAATCTTCAGCAAACATATCATGACAAGATTGAGGGTTAATAGTAAAACTACACATTTAAACAGCTAGAATTAAAGCATAATTAAGTATCAACGTATCAAACAACTACCATCGGTTTTGTGCATGTCTGGATGGTTGAAACTGATTCCCCATCCTTGGTAGCCTCTCTTTCAGATAGACTTGCTGACAGATGAACCCTCTCATCTTTGGCAGGATTGTCTCCACTAACATTGTGGGAAGTAGACTGAACAGTGATCTCAGTAAGAGAAACAGTACCACCCATGGACTCCTTGACACCCTCTTTTTCACTTTGAGAAAGGACAAAGGAGCTGACAGTCGGCATCCCAGAAACAGGTTGAACAAAATCCACAGAATGGCCTCCACCTTAAGAACAAAACATAGAAGGAAAGTACTTTTATCTCAGAAACCTACCTTAGCCGTCATAATTAAGTGAACAATAAACATAGAGCAGGCAAGTATCATACATTAAACATGATGGGCAAGAACTGTAAAACAACATAAGTATTACATCACCTTGATCAAAATATCAGAGGCCTTAATTGTGGTGGAGAAAAAACAAACAAAAAAGAATAGCTAATATGAGGTCAAAATGAAACATCAGACTGAACTGGTTGCAGCACAAAAACCAACATTTCTTTGGTCGGGAAGCTTGAGAACAAACAAACTTCTCTATCTTTTCCCCTAGTTTGAGAAATCGGACAAAAGGTTACAAAACAGATCATTCCTCGTTCCTGGTACTGACAGCCAATAATAACACCACATCCGTGTCATTGTTCATTGAGTTCATGAAATTCACTAACAATCTCCATTCTCACCACAACCTTTGCAAGCATCACCTCTCCACCAATGTACTGACAAGGGCAATCACTAACAACTAGAAATTGACCGTGTGTGCGTCATTCTTAGCATAAACAAAGCGCAGATCACGAGTAAATGTCATTATAATAACTTGATTAAAGCCACCAAAGACGTAAAAGTAACAAAACAAACTCGCTAAGTACATCACAAAAATATGGCAAACCCCTTTAACAATCCCCACTCTCATAATACCATCTCACACACCCATTAACTTAGAAATCACAATCGACCACTCCCCGTCTCTTTCACAGTTCAGTTGCTCTTTATAGTCCAGACTCAAAAAAGTTTCCAAACATTAGGCATTATTACCAGCAATCCGGAATTCACCATCGTCCTTTTTGCATTTAAATCGTCACTCAAACAAACAGATAATTCGCATTAAAAGGAAGAAATGAAAAACTTAATGACATCCTTGTCTTTCTCTCAAAAGTCAAAACTAACAAAATAGCTTCGATACCATTCTTCTATCAAGTATAAACTAGTTTCTGGCCACTTCGAAACTCTCCAACTCTGGAATTCAATTGCTGGATTCATCTTCATCTGTGTCTCTTTTTATTGGGTCTCAGGGCCGCAGCAGTCAGCAGACTCAGCACTACTGTTTGAGGGGGTTCAAGCGAACCCCTGGACTCAAAAAGTGCATTACAAATTTGTATTTTTTACATATAATTTGATTTTTCTTTATATTCAACACTAAATTTTTCTTTATATATACAAAACCAAATAAATTAGGCTCAAGAAATTTTTAACCAAAATAAATATTTCAATACATATAGAGCTTTGTACAGAATTTGTTTTATGTTTGTCACCGCTGAACAAAAATTTTGGAGCCGCCCTTGTTGGGTATGCGTACAACTTTATGGTTCAAGATTTTGTCAGTCGCATGAGGAGCTGTTTGTGAAGGATAAATAACTTGTATGAGAAGAAAAAACTGCCCCAGTTACGACTTGCAAATGTGGACTGCTTTGTGGGACGTGATTTTGACATATGTAAAGTTAGCTTTTGAAGGGTGAGGGTATTTCAGTTGGTAAGAGGTAATTGGAGTTGGACTACTGAGGCATAAAATTAGTTGACACAATGACAAAATTGGGGAGACACAAAAAAAGGGTCCTCCATTTCTACACGAATAGAAGAATAGCTGGCAGGCTTGGCAGCTCATTTCCTGTAGAGAGAACATAGGTTCTGGAACTGGACTTTAATTGTGTGGGGAGACATGGCAACATATGCGAAACCCAGTTCAGAGCAGGCAACCAAGCAGACAAAAAGATTTATTGGCTTACAATAAGATTGCTAGAAGGTAAGAAAATAAAGAATGAATATGTAAACCTGCAACTTTTGATGGTGCCACTTCATGATTTCTCTTCACAGCCGCTTCTTCACAGTTCCCAGGACTAAGTAATCTTTCAGCCTTGCTACCCTCTTTGACTGCTGAATCACCAAGAGTAAGACAAACTTCCAACTGACAAGAAGAGGTTTGACTAATTTCATTGGCCTTCACCACTTGTTCACTCCCACTTGTTGTATTACAAGTCTCCACCATTGGCAATGATTGAACATCCACCTTGTGTCCCGATTTAACAGATTGTTCAATCCTACTTGCTAAATTACTTGTCTCCAAAGTGGGCATCGACTGATCAACATCCTTGTGAGAAAATTTCCAAGTGGAACTCTGAGAGACACTTTTTTCAACTTCCAAAACAGGGCATAGCTCACTTGCCCCTTGTGAACCATCCTTGAAGGACAACAAATTTGTATCTTCTGGGGCTCCGCCTCCAGTCTTTGTGTTTTTGTCCAAGTGATCAGAACCTTTATCTGTAGTAGAAACAGTCCCAGAAAGCAATGGAGCACCATCGACCATGTCATGCAATGCCAAATTTGTCTGTTCCACAACATTTAAAGCTGCAAACGAGGAAAGGGTTAGTTTACCAAATGGTTTCTCCAATTTAATCTAAGAGCCTGGAAAACAAACTCAGGAAACTAGGATATACCTGGTTCATCTCCTGCAGTAATAAGCCATTCTGATTGATGAGCTAACTCGATATTTACTTTCATATCATCTACTTGAGACAACTGTGCAACCCTCTCTTCACTTCTAAGTGATTTAACAATGGCAGAATCCATAGTACTCGAATCCTTAGGCAACTCACCATCATCTCTTTCATTGACAGAAACATCTTGGTTAGATTGCACTTCATTGGAACTTGAGACAATATTACCTTTGTATGTTTGTACCGATCCAACTGCCATGTGAGATAAGGCATGATCTTCAGCATCTAAATCCTTGTTGTGGACTGCAGAAGCATCACCCATACCTTCTAAATTTTCAGCTGCATGTTTTTCTCCAATCAATTCAGTTGAAGAGCATGCTATCTGCAAACTAGGAAGATCTCCCACATAATTGCTGCTTCCATCACCCTGACCATCAAAAAGCTTATTGTCTACCCCAGACATCAAAGATGCCTCAGAATAACTGACTGAAGCCTCACTCCATAATTGGTTATCACTTCCCTGCAGACGGGTCTGATCAATCTTCAGCTCTGAACTGGAAGGAATTCCATCTTCCTTGGTGATGGCCTCAATGGCATGCTCTTCAATATTACTATCACCCCCAGCAACTATGTTGTCATGGGACAAATCCACAGGTCACATTTGCTAGCCTTTTCAGGGTCTGTCGATCTCAGATCCTCGCTGCACCCTTCAGCTCTCTGTGAATTGCTTTCCCCTTTAGGTGGCAAGCTCAGAGTTTCCTCAATATTACTGATACCACTTTCAACCCTATGTTCTTCAATATATGTTGCCTCTGAAGGACAATGAATTCCCTCTAAATTTTGGCAACCAGGACTAACCTCAATTCCTTTCAAAATTTGATCATCCGCATCAGCCTCCTCACTAAGAACCTGCTGATTCTCCACTGCCTTACCAATGCCTAATGATAAACGATTCGTATTACCAATACTAATCTCCCTATCCTGATGCTCAGGTTCCTGAGTTTTCAACAACTGAACACTTGCCACAGCAATATCCTGTGAATCAGAATCTATATCACCAATTTGCATCCCTGTACCAGAAGAATCTTTTTGCAACTTAATATCATGAGAATCATCTAGTGAATTATCAACTTCAGCTTGGGTGGTATCATCTCATTTTCTATCAACTCCTTCAGACCCAATTATAACATGCGTTTCACAAGAAAAATTTGAACTCAAGAATGCCGACGCCCCAGCAGGTTCCAAATTCATACCATCCTTCGCTTCATCATCTTGCTTCAAATGATGCTCCATTCCCTCCGTCAAGCCACCCAATTCACGACAAGCATCTGATTCTTCAATGATCGTGTCCCCAGGGACCATCTCTTCCTGCTGAACAGATTTTAACAACATTTCAACAGATTCAGACGATGTTGCCTCAGACCAAACATTATTGCGCCTAGAGATGGAGCAAGATTCCGCAGCACTTGGACTAAACTCTATTCCACTACTTCCCCGAGAAAAATCCTCAATCCACTGATTGTCTTCTTGACTTGGTATGCCAAGAAAAACCTCGTTTTCAACAAGGCTATCAAACCTCAGGTGGCTCTGAAGGCCGTCATCAAAATCAAACTTGGGAAGAGCATACGGATGCAGAACAGGAGAGAATTTTGAGCTCCCTTCACCAGCTAAGTGAAGATTCTGGCCTTGAAAATCGTTGTCATCATAATCCATCGGTGTACACCTAACAAAACAGAAGAAGCAGGAAGGGAATGAATGGGGAAAAAAGGAATTATCTACCCGATATACCTCGTCATAAAACGTGTACACACAAAAAATCGTAACGAAAACAACATAACAGTAGATACAATATGTACACGCAAAAAAGAAAAATGCTGAAAAAGAGACCACAAGAAGCCTATCTGTAAATGCATAAGATAAAAAGTGCACCAAGACAAGGAGAAGCATATATAAAAATGCATTAATTTCCGATATAAAATTGGCAAGAAAGACAAATTCGTATCAACTCACCGGGGGCAGAAGAAATGGTCCGCTTACAAAGGAACATATTGATTTCAGCTCCTCAATTAGAAAGGCTGACTGGTAATCTGAATTATTTATGCTGTGTTTGGATGGATTTTTGAGAATTTTTTAGTTTGATTTTTGGGATAATGAGTTGAGAGAGAAATTAGGGTAATGATTGGAGATAGGTGTAATGAGTAGAGAGAGATAGAGAGAGATATGAAAATAATGACTGGAGATAGGGGTAATAAGTTGAGAGAGATAGAGAGAGAAATGAAAATAATGATTGGAGATTGGGGTAATGAGTGTTTTTTTTTTTTCAAAAAGCAATCCAAAATTTTCCACTAGACACTAAAAAAAATATTCTGAATAACAGGTTGTGATAGTTTCGAAATTAAAAAAAAAACGTACAAATCGAATAGGTATTAGTACCAAAAACTATTAAAAAATGCCACAAAAAAAAGAGATCTTTTGTTAGGAAATTAAACAGTTGTTGAGCAAATTAAACCCTAAAACCAATCAGAAAAGGCCATATACATCTTCTACTCACAGTCTCACATCCTCCAATGCTAAACTAGAGACAATAAGAAGACAACTTTTCAAACCACTCATGCTGATTCAAATGATAATCAAGAAACCTCTATGTGATTCGCCTTTTTGATCGGTGATGAAGTATCTCTCATTACAAAATGGAGAAACATAGACCTAAGGAACATGGATTCTTCAAAACAGATGAAGTACCATGTCATACACTCTCATACTTGGGTGTCTGATACTTAAGCATATGGAACACATGCCTAACCTGTTTAGTTGGTCATACACTCTCATACTTGGGTGTCTGATACTTAAGCGTATGGAACACATGTCTAACCTGTTTAGTTGGACATTCACTCACCTAGCCACCGTATGTTCTCATAAGAATTTGCCATAGAACTATGCTTATGGGTATATGACTCCTGTGCACGTTCTATGACACCTTATAAGCAACATCCTACAATAGCACATAAGATTTATACCTATTTCGAAATATAAATATTCTGAAATGTCACCTATCCCGGGACTGGATGAATACTTTAGACACACCTGCACCAGACATTCATACCCGTGTGTGCAAGTTTTTTTTTTTTTTGATAAGTAAAAGATTAAATTACCAAAAAGGCATTAAGGGAATGCCGCCCATATACAATTGAAGGCCACAAGACAAAACCCATGTGCACAAGTTATACACTCGTCAAGTACCTGTACATCCTATTACTCAGTAATAGAATGCTTTCTTTGTATGTTTTAAATATTCAATGCTTTTTTGAAATGAACTACTTATTTATGATTCTAAATATATTCGTCAAACAATAATGGCGTCACGGTATAAATCCAATTGTTGAACTGGTAAATATATCCGCCAGGCCCCTTTTCCGGTTTCCAAAACATAGCACATAACACAGGTAGAACCCCCCTTCTAAAAAAACTAATTACCGCTAAAAAATTTGCTCCCACACAATTGACCGCGGTTCGATTCTTAGGTCAGGCCACAAGAAAGTAATTTCTTGTGAATCTGGTCCCGGTGTGGATATGCCTGCCTTTTACCGGACCGAGGAGAGGATGCCTAATCTGGCCAGGACTCTCCTGACCGTTGGAAAAAAGAAAAAAAACTAAAACGTAACTCACCATTTGAATCTACAAAAAAAACAATCTTTAAAACGTAACTCACCATTTCAAGATGCACCAACAAAAAGCCCTAAACTTTTTCTGGGGTTAAGTAAAAGCCCTCAACTTGAATTCTAACTACTCTCTCGAGAATCTCTATTCCACCAAACAAGTAAAAGAACGGTACCGAGAAGAAGTACAAGTCCAGAGACGCTACCTCCCTCCATCCGGAGACGAAATCCTGCGAGTTTAACGGCCTCCTGCTGTGCTTCATAACCCTAGGGTAGGGTTCCGAAGTAAACCCTAATAACCTGAAAACGACGGCGGAGGAGAAAGTAAACTACCGGAATCGGAAATCGACGGCGGATCAAGTACGAGGAGTGGAAGATGAGATACGGCGACCGATGTATATCGATTAGATATAGAGAGAGAGAGAGAGAGAAAGTGGAGTTGGAGAGAGAGTGTAGAGCACTCCTTTTTTTTTCACTTGCGGACAGAGTGAGAGGGAGAGAGGAGAGAGAAATGTCTGATCGCTATCGACTTTCAAACAGTGGGGGGGTTTCCGTAAATAAGGACGAATAGGAGGGTATGTATTAGTGGGGAAAATGAGACGTGTCAATTAGTGATTGGAGGAGAGGGGCCAACCGACTTTTTTTGTTGTTGTGTGTGAGTGTCAACTCTCGAGTCTCAAGCGGTGGTTCGGTTAGGATCACGCGCAGGTGACGGTAGGTTTTTTTCACAGCCATCAATAGTCTTTTCATCTATTAGGAATCACTAATCTCTTTTCACATGACTAATAGTCTGAACACCTACTAACCATCATGTGTTTCACCATTTTTCTTCACACGACTAGTAGTCTAATAACCTACTAACGGTAACGTGTTTCACTATTTTTTCTTTTGCATGACTAGTACTCTAAACACCTACTAACCGTCATGTATTTCACCATCTTTTCTTTACATGACTAGTAGTCTAAAAACCTACTAACCGTCACGTGTTTCACTCTTTTTCTTGTGCATGACTAGTAGTCTAAACACCTACTAACCGTCATGTGTTTCACTATCTTTTCTTCACATGACTAGTAGTCTAAAAATCTACTAACCGTCGCGTGTTTCACTTTCACTGTTTTTCTTGTGCATGACTAGTAGTCTAAGCACCTACTAACCGTCATCTGTTTCACCATCTTTTCTTCACATGACTATTAGTCTAAAAATCTACTAACCGTCACGTGTTTCACTATTTTACTTTTGCATGACTAGTAGTCCAAACACCTACTAACCGTCATGTGTTTCACCATCTTTTCTTCACATGCTAGTAGTCTAAAAATCTACTAACCGTCACGTGTTTCATTATTTTACTTTTGCATGACTAGTAGTCTAAACACCTACTAACCGTCATGTGTTTCACCATCTTTTCTTCGCAGGAATAGCAGTCCTAAAACCAACTAACCATCACGTGTTTCCCTATTTTTATTTTGCATGACTAGTAGTCTAAACCCCTACTAACCGTCATGTGTTTCACCATCTTTTCTTCACAGGAATAGTAGTTTTAAAACCAAATAACCGTCACGTGTTTCTCTATTTTTCTCCCTTAGCGAGTATAAAAATAAAAAAAAACCTATCCGTTACGAAGTATATATATGGGGGGAGCTATTGCATCGCACTTTCTCCCTTGACAAGCACCACAACACAAGAAGTTTCACACACTTAATGTCAAGGAGGGATGTAAGGGTATCCCACTTTCTCCTTTAGCGAGTACGAAAAAGTACTAACCATTAAGAAGATAAGCATTACGACGTAATTAAACGGGGGGACCCATTGCATCGCACTTTCTCCCTTGACAAATCCCACAACAAAACAAATTTCACACATTTGATGTCAAGGAGGGATGCAAGGGTATCCCACTTTCTCCCTTAGCGAGTATAATAAAGAACTAACCATTAAGAAGATGAGCAATACGAAGTAATTAAAAGGGGGGGACCCATTGCATTGCACTTTCTCCCTTGACAAACACCCCAACAAAACAAATTTCACACATTTGATGTCAAGGAGGGATGCAAGGGTATCCCACTTTTTTTGGGTAAACCAATGGGGATATCCCTCTCTCCTTAGAGAGTATAAAAAAAAGATTAAGTATTACCTCAGTGACCAACAAGAATGAGCAAATGAACAATTCCCAAAATTGGCGTGAATCAATCTGCAAATAAACAAAATAGATTGATTATCAACTCTAAACAAAGACTCAAAGCCACGTATAAGATCGGGATCAGAGTCGCACCACTAATTCCAGAATAAAAAATGATTATCAAAATAAACTATAGGATAAGAGTGGTCAATGGTTGGTCATCAATATAAGTTATGCTTGTACTGAAAAAAATTAAACAAGATTGTTGGTACTTCCCATATTGTTTAGAATTTCATCACATTGTTGGTTCGGTGGAAGAGAATAAACAATACTAATTAGTAAACAATACACGTTAGGAATTAAGTAAGATATTTAGTTGCTATAGCATATAAATGTAATACAAGTGATCCAGATTGTGTGGGTTTCAAATTCCCAAACTATATGTTACATAGCCTAAATTAACATTACACCTAAGAGTGAGAGAAGTTTGGTGTTAAAGAGTCTTAGTTGATGAGAATCAAACAATAGTGTTCAACAGAGAAATCGGAGTTTAGAGAATCGTACGAATCATACTAAAAATCAAACAATACAACTTTACGTTTCTACTTTCTACGACTGGGACGGCCTCTGACGACAGCGTAGAGAACGGCATGTTCGAACGGTGACGTCGTAGACAACGACGAGTTTGAGCTGCAACGATAGTCTGAGAAAGGCATCAACATTTTGAGCTTTGGAAACTTCGAATAAGAGGAATAGGGCTTTTTATTTATTTTTCTTAACCGCCCTAGAGGTGGCACGTCCCACCTCCCCCTAAATGTGTTGTGAGTTCTCAAAGAACTTGTTGCGACTTATTTTTCCATTCAAAAAGTAAATGGACTTGTTGTGAGTAAACACATTCATGAACACACATGCTCAATGGAGTACATGAAGAAAGGACAAGAAACCAAAATTACTATCAACCTCATTCACTATAGGAAAAACCCAAACAATATAAAAGAATAAATCTGAACCCAAAAAAATCTATGTACCTCAATGTTCCGATGAACCTTTTAGGTAATGACCTGCGACAAGAAAAAATCAAACATCATAAATTGATTTAGAAACATTTCATACATAGACAACAGTACACTCTTTCAATTGCAAAAAATTTAGGAAATCTCAATTCAAAAATGACCAGAATCCATAACAAAGTTGCATATAAGGCCTTTTGGAAATCTCAATCCACAAAATCATACATCAGAAATGACATTAGGATAGTTTGTGAGACTTGACATTTTATTATTCCTCCCTCCCTTGTTATATAGATAGCAGAGTTGCAATTCAAGCTACTCATAGGTGAAAGGACTATCCTGAGCGAGCTACTGGCTATTAAGTCATGCTAGAACTAACTTGTCTTTTTCTCTCTTTTAAGTCATGCTAGAAAAATGAATATTGAATATTGAACTTTGCTCCGTGATTCATTGAATGTGGTGGTAATGTCATGAAGTTTGAACATTGCCTTTGTTGTTGTTATACTAGTTTGAACATATGGTTTTGGGGATGGTTCTTGAAAGTTGAAGGGCAGTGGCCTTGTTTGTTTTTAACTACATGATGTAACAGGGATATTGCCTTAAAAAAAAATTTGGTGGCGCCTAGGCGGCCTTGTCAGTGGGTCGCCGCCCGACTAGCGCCAAGCGCCATTTAGAACACATGAAGACATGAACAAAAACATGTGTTCCCTACTTTATCATAAGCTTAGATCCTTAACTACTATTCCAAATACTTGGTCAATCAATACAGAGATACAATAAGCGCAATGCTTCACCATACAAAAATGATCTTATTATGACTCAAAATCATCACATGACAACCAAGTTCAACTCTGTATCTAATCAAATTCTCTTGTTCTGTCCAAACGTACAAAACTCAGAGGAACTTCTTCAATTCACTACCAATCTTTCTCCTTCATAATTCAAAATGAAATTCAAAACAAAGAAGGCCCTAAACCAACATTTTATCCAGCTCGAGAGGTCGACGACGAGGATGGTGTGGGGAGTCAGGTGGGTGGTGGAAGATGCGGGGGATGGAGGAGGTGAGGCCGGAGTAAAGGAGGCCTTTGACTCCTTTGAGTCGATAGTATTTTTTATATTGTTCGTCAGTGTTGAGTGTCAAAAATGACGATGGATCAAAGAATGAACAGAAGCGATGGGGTTTACCTGGTGTGCCATGGAAAAAGATGAGCAGCAACCATAAAGGTTCAGGAGAGGTCACGAACACCAGTGAGAGAGAACATGAAACAAAAGTTAAAATTGATTTAATCTGAATCAAATTTAGAGAAGAAGAAGAACAGAGATTAAGAGAAGATGTTGAACCAGAAAGGCGCAAGACGAACCAAGAAGCACGGGGTCGCATATGGTTGAAAACCAAGGGAGATGGCTTGATGGTTGCGCTGCGGTAGGACAAAAAGATAGAGCTTCTGTGAGATGGAGATGGAGAGGAGAACTACGATTGTGCCAGTGTGGGAGAGAACAAGACATAAAAGTTATGTTTGGAACTTAGGGAAAGTGATGGAAAGTGAGAAAATGAAATTGGGGGAAAATGAGAGGGAAATTTCACTATTCACAAAACCTGAATTTTTTTATTCTCTCCTCTTTCTCTCCAATCCTAACAATTTGAGGGAGATTTTTTTAACTTTCCTTTCTTTTCCCTCACTTTTCCTAAGTTCCAAACAAAGCCTTAGGGTTCATTCGGGGGAAATGGTTAATAGCACGAAATCAAAATATTTGGGCGAAAACATTGGGCAGGTTATATTTGTTGGGCCTAAAGGGTAGGGCCTATACTAACAATTTAATTTGGGCCGTTACCAAAAATTGGTAATCCAGTAACGGTTCAACAAAAAGCGCCACTAAAGTCCCATTTCTAGTAACGTCTACAAGACTATTAGTAGACTCCATCCATACTGACGATTTTTTCAACCGTTTCTAAAACACCCGTGGAGAGATCACAAATTTCTTGAAATGGGAGCAGAATGGTATGAACTAAGAAAACCAAAATCATAATAAGCAGGGGATGCTAGAGTGTTTCCTAATTCATTATATATTACATATAATTTTTCAACGTTAACTAATATTCAGCACTTGGCATGTATGTATATGGTTTAAACATCTTTGGCAACAAAAAGAATACAGTTTCTAGCTTCCAATTCATAGGTTCAGCATTTGAAGACATGGTTCAGGCTCTGAAGTGTAAGTTTCAGCAATTAGCAATTTTCAATAGCCAGACATCAAAAACAGCTCTTGGAGAAGCTACTTCAGCTTCTCACTACAACAAACTATAGCATGCCAAAAATGCCATCGAAACGCTATATTAGCCAATGCTATTTAAAGCCTCAGACATTCGATACTAGAATTTACATTGGTGTTAAATTGGTTACCTGAACAAATCCCCATATCCATGTGATTTGTCCTACCAGTCACAAAGATGTAAATCCACCTGCAAGATGAAGGAAGACTATTAACAATCAGAGAGGAATGTAACCTCAATGTGGAACTTGTACTTTATACCAAAAGGGTTTGAATATCTTATCTTGAGCTTCAATTACCAATTTGACCAAGAATCAATAGATATATTCCAAAGGAACTACTTATGAACATGGTGAGCAAGGCCTTATTGGAGTCACTCCCATTATGTCAAAAGATGAAAAGGGGGAACCACAAAAAACAAATCATAACAACCAGTTATCCAACAATACAATTTCTATTTGGCCACATATAGATAAACTGCAAGTATAGAAATGAAAAACACCAAATCAAGCCTGCAAATTCTTTTAAACCTTAATTGAAAATAAAAACCATTAAGCATCTGTCAGATAGTTCGTTTCCCATGACAGGGCATGTACAACAAATACAACAAACTGTGATTGGCTATGGACTTGATATGTAAACAAAGTAGAACATCAAGGATTCATGACAAAAGTGAAAGAGGAAAGGAATCAGTCCTGCATTAGCTTTCAAACTCTAGAAGGCACCATCCCATTACTGATCTTTTTATCTATCCCAAACAACCCTGCTTTTTTAATGGCCCTTCTCTTGGTTATATTCTGTTACTCTCATGGAGCTGCGATCCCCTCAATCAACAATCTTTCATCAGTTTTTGGATCATTTAAGATCAGCTAATTTAAGTCTATGATTAGTTCTCACAACCCAAAATGTTTCAAGTACTAAAAAACGTACGCGTATACAGCCACAAATCTAAACCTGTTCATATATACCAAATACTAACATCGTGATGATCAACATTGCATCCCAACATGAGATAACCAGGTCTCTGAAGTTAACGATAAGGCAAACCTCCAGTGGCCCCAAAGTTTGAAAATTTTGGCCTTCGTAAGATTCGACTTTGCGACCTCTTGAGGACAAGCCCTTTATAACTGACATTACATCCACTATGGTAACTCTTAACGTTTTGAGAAGTATGCCATGTTACAATTGAAGAGTAAATTAGTTTCATGCTCTATAAAAAGTGTATCCAAGTGAACCAAGAAAGTAAATGAGAAGCTAACCATTGTCGAAATATTGTTGTCACATAAGTATTTGCTTATCAAATCAGTTGCAGACTGCAAAAAAGTTGATTAATCAAGGCTAGTCTTTAACGTCCACAAAGGGGGAGGACTTGAGTAACGTCATCAGATCATTCTATAATGGAAAACTTTCGGGAAGTAATCAAAGACATACAGTAAAGGACGAAATGAAAAGCAACGAGTGATTAACATTCATATAGGTAAGGAATTGTCCACCACGCATAAAAACACAAAGGCATGGTACCTAAATATTTTATTGATCCACACTTGCCTGTTTCTGCTCAAACTAACTGACAACAGTAAGTCGTCCTTCATATGGGCTGACTTGATGAAATTTGTTTGGGGAATCTCCAGTGCACACATTACACCGTCCAAAGTTTTGGTGGTTGCAGTTGCAGTCATTGCCAGAATGCAATGAACATTAAGCCTAGTACGAAGTAAGGATGCCCTGAGCCTCATATATGAAGGCCAGAAATAATGTGACCTGTACAAGTATTTTCAGTTTAGTCTAATCATGCAGTAATACCATGTTAGAAGGTACTAAGTCAAATGCCATTGCAACAACTCACCATTCTGAAACACAATGAGCTTCATCCACCACCAAAAGTGATATCACTGGAGTGGCAGAAAATATATACATAAACTCTACATTTAAAAACCTCTCTGGTGAAACAAGGAGCACCTACGACATAAATTACAGTAGTTCAGCTTTCAAAATGATATCGAGAACAAATATTTTAAGTATAAGCGCCACAGAACACCTATCATATATACGTTTGCATAACAAAATGCCTTGTTTATGATTTCGAACAAAGACAGCAAAACTACCCTAATTACTTCAATACGCTTTTTTCGCTTTTTTTCACACACGAAATGGAAACGATGGAAGGGCTGCATTAGCTTTCAGATTCGGGTCATAACTTAGCATGAGAAGATAGCCCTCAATCAATCGTCTTTCGAACTCTATTCCGTAACCAAACCCTAGCTTCACTGCTAATTTCCTTCAAAGCACAAATACAACGCTTTTTTAGACCCAGCAATTTAGGGTTCAGAAATTGTGGTTTTCGAACAACAAAGGTGTTTTAGAGCGGTAAATAAACGTACAAAGAGAGGACTAGAACAAACCTGTGGAAGAATGGTGGAGTTGTCGACGCCGTTGGGGCAAATGTGCGAATCACTGTGAGAGAGGGTCGACCGGTCGAGTGAGAGGAGATCGAGTGGCCGGTGAGTGATGGAGAGAGAGAGAGAAGGGGGGGGGGGCCGCGATCTCGAAGAGCGGGCGTGCAGGAACGATGGATCGTGGGTTTTTGAAGGAAGGATGGATCGTAGGTTTTTAAAAGATGGATCGAGAACCTTTTTAATTTTGTTACAAACAAAAGTGACATATTGAACTTACCATTCCGTTATCACAGTTTTTTTTATAGGGAAAATTATTTTTCTGAATCATCTTATCAAGACGAATAAATAAGTCACAAAAATTTGACGCAAAACTAATAAATACGAAAAAAACAGTCAAAATGACTCTTGAAGCCAAACCGGCCATTAATTCTTTTAGCTTTTTGATTTGTTCTCTTGAATGAAGGTCTCAACTGAGACAAAAAAAAACTGTTTTTTTTTTCACAACAAAAAAAACTGATTAATGACAATCCAACACGTAGAAGAATTTAGAAAATAACCGGCTTGCAATTTAGCAACTGGTTGGTCCGAGGGATTCAGCTTCTTCAAATGAGCTTCGCTCCATTGAACAACAACCGACTTGCAATCAAGTGGACGCTCTCCCTACAAAACATTGTTAGAGGAGTAGTCAGTTTGACAAAAACTACAATGATAACAACATATCGAGGTTTATAAATTGTCGAATTGTTACAAGTGTTTACTTACATTGTTTTGCCATATAGCATGGGACCGATGGAATTGCTGAAACCGCAATAAACTACCGTCAATGGATCCCTCCTTAATAATGTCTTCATGCTCAATAACCTTAAGTACATAAACAGCAATATATTTATATATCATATTCAATGATAAAGCAATGAATTAATATATCATCTTCAATCTTCACAACGGAGGAAAAAATGCAATAATCAATGAAATTTAAAATATAGGATGATTTGATTCCAGCTTTTAATTTCTTTGTACATTAATACAAGGGTTAATTACTTGTTGTCCCCTTTATCTATACACGTTTTTCACTTTACCCCCTACTATAGAACGCTACAACCTACCCCTTTATCTTCCAATTCCTAATACATAAGGCCTGCCGTTAGTATGGGATCCAAAAAAATCATCAAAGGGGCATGTGCATGTCACATGATCTGTAAAAAAGAAAAAAATTAAGTGCTCTAATTTTCAATCCGTTTGAATCGGTGCGAAGATCTTATTTCTCTGATCATTTTATCCTAAAGGATCGTAATTAATTTTTGGCTCTAGGGCTCTAGTTAGTTAGCCCTAAGAGATATTTGATTCTACTACTTTCTTAAGACTAATTAACGAGAGTTCTGGAGTCAAAAATTAATTATGTTCCTTTAGGATAAAATGATCATAGAAATAAGATCTTCGCACCGGTTCAAACGGATTAAAAATTGGAGCACTTAATTTTTTAACCATATTTTTTAATATATTGTGACATGCACATGCCCCTTTGACGATTTTTTAGATCTCAGACTAACGGCAGGCCTTATGTGTTAGGAATTGGAAGATAAAGGGGTAGGTTGTAGCGTTCTATAGTAGTAGGGGTAAAGTGAAAAACGTGTATAGATAAAGGGGACAATAAGTAATTAACCCTTAATACAAGACCATTTTGTACTACAAAGTGACAGACTTCATCTCATCCATTCTTTAGCCATTTTTTCACTTATAGAGCCTGATAGCTGCATATATACACACAATCCTTCGACCTATCAAACAACTATATACTTATAACATTTGGTTATCAATGCACAATCTAGGGCCCCAACTAGGTATAACATCGTGTAGCCACCACTACACACTAGGCTCACAACTCAAGAACGAACCTAAAACTTAGACCAGATCTTATAACTATATTGCTATTGTTAGTAGTTATCAGATTTATGTAACGAGTGGGTTGGCTGTAATGTTCAGTTCATTTTCAAACATTTTGTACCTAATCTTACTATTGGCGCTCCTATCATTCAAAACCTTATAAATCTGATAACTAAACATTGAAGTCCAACAAGTAATAATCGTTGATTTTACATTGACCTAACGCTGTCCAAAGATGCAGTATACAAATCTTTTTGATGCACCAGAAGGGTTTTTATTGACAATACAGTTCAAAATTGTTCATAACTTTCGAGTTCATAAGTTCAAATATGTTCAAGAATTACGAGTTCATAAGTTCGAAACTTTTCAATCTTTTCAAGTTCATAAGTTTAAAAATTTTCAACACTTTAAACTCATTAAAGAGATTAGGAACAAAAGAATCAATAAAAAGGTTAAGATTTCTAGGGCAACTTCAATGGTATTCCCCAATTCTCTAAGAGTTATGTAATCAAACTCCTAATTGTTGCGGCTACCTTAAATAGAGTAGAGTAACATGATCGATTTTTAGGGCATGATTTTGTTTTAATTTCTAGGGCACGATTTTTACAGCATTGATTTTGATTCAAATACTCGAGTTTAAAATCAATAATCGACTTCTAATATCTGATATAGTTTGTAAAAAATCAGATATTTGGAATGTTCACACCTTAGACAAAATCGTACATCGTACCTCTAGTCGTATGGCTTTGGTGGAGACAATGGTGGTGCTGCAACCGACAACCGACGATGGTGGTAAAGCCAGGTGGTGGTGGTGTGGTGGAAAACTGGCGATGGGGATATAGAGAGAGAGAGAGTGAGGAGTTGAAGGTGGTGGTGGTGTGTCGTCGTTTTACAGTTTAAGGGTGGAGAACGATATTTTTAAAAATTCTTAGATATTTGTTAGGTTGTATATAACAAATTGTTTTAAGATTTAGGTGTTTTATTTTAGCACAAGCTACCTGCAATGAATTCTCAGTTGTATATAGTCGGACCCTTAAATTATGGATACTATCACCGTCATCGTTTCCTAACCTCAGCCACCTTCATCGTCTTCCGCAAATTTTCCCCTTGCGAACACCACCCGCCTTTTCCAATAAAAAAAATGAGTAGAAAGAACACCACCTCCCCACTCCAGAGATATTCTATTAAAACTTGTCGCCGACCAAACATTTTCTCTCTCTCACTCTCTCTCAAACCAACTCCCATAAACTGAGTAAACTACAGCATACCTATACACATACCCGTAGATACAAAAACTGAAAAGCACGGAAGTAACCGCCTATGGCAACGACGAGACTTCTTAGGGCACAACACTGCAGTCACTTAACGTCGCCGTTTTTCCCTCAACCGTCGATGTGATTTTGAGCGTTAGAAGGTGGAATAGTGATTACGAAAAGCGACAGGAATGGATCGGCCGGCGATGACGGTGGGCCCGCCCTGTATGGAGATGCCGATCATGCACGACAGCGATCGGTACGATTTCGTGCGAGACATCGGCTCTGGAAACTTCGGCGTGGCTAGGCTCATGAGGGACAAATAGACCAAAGAGCTCGTCGCCGTCAAGTACATCGAGCGAGGCGATAAGGTCAGGACCAGGGGTTTGTTTTCGTTGTGCTTATTTTTAGTGTTTCTGGTCGATTTATTTTTTTATTTGTTTTGGTAATGGTTGATTTTGTTTGGTCTGGTTTGGGACAGTTTGATGCTGTTGGTACTTTAAATTGTTGGTTTAAATGATGGGGAATTTCTTGTCTGGTGATGTTTTGACAATTTTTTTAGAAGTTTGAATTATCGACGGAAGTAGAGATTGGGGACTGAACAACGTACCTAGTCGGCTAGTAGTATGTGTCCTTTTCCGTGGCACATGACAGGATTGGTCACCACATCTTAAATCTCGTCTGCTTTGGCCGACATCATGAGCTTGGATCTCGGGGTTGCTCGTCTGCCTCTCTACCGCCGAGAGGCCTCTCAACGATGGAAGCCTGTTACGAGTAATTATTCAGTGGTCTTGGTGGCGGTGCCCCAACACCTTATCTCCCTAGTTATTGGGTTCCACAAGAATGTGTTGTGGTGGGTGATAAGGGTGTTGGGTAGAGCTGCAAACAAACCGAGTTGTGCAACTCGTGGCATGGCTCGACTCGTTTAGTAATCGAGCCAAACTCAAGCTCAAGTTTTGGGCTCGTTTACTAAACAAGCTGAGCTCGACATTCAAAAGCTCGGCTCATTTGTATAGGCTCGGCTCGTTTAAAGAGGCTCATTAAGGAAATTAGCTAGGCTTGGCTCGTTTACAACCGAGCTCGAGCTCGATTTTTAGGCTTGTTTAGTAAACAAGCCGAGCTCAAACACTATGAAACTCGGCTTGTTTACACCCCTAGCGTTGGGGCACCATTTGGCGGTACCCCAAGACCACCCGATAATTTATTACTATGTTACACCATCAGATATGTTCTTGCTTGATGTCGTCGGTCATCCTCATGTGATATGGGTACTCACAGCTCCACCTCCAACCAATCATACCCTGACTCTGCTACTATGTAAGACGTGCGGCCAACCCCCACCTAGGATTATTTTCCACTTTGGCTCACGCAACAGCTGATCTCACAAGCTTGTTCTAAAGATCTCAACCCTAAAAGCTTCCCCAAGATGGATGTATGTCGTCTGCATCTGATGTGTGATCCCTATGATAAAAAGCTTCAAAGTTGGCGATTATTGTTGGCCAAAGAAGCATGTATTGTTCAACAAAGGTAATATGATGCATGTTCGTGTTGGACACCAATGCTCATCACTCTTAGACAACACTTGAACACTACTATAAAAGTTTTTTGTTTGTTCTTTGGGACAGATTCACTATTCGGGTGGTTGGGGGACAAACGTTTCATCATGTAGACGTATTTTCCTAGGTTCACCAAAAATGCTCGGGTATGGTGACAAGTGACAACACTAGAACGATGGACATATTAATTTTTTGAAGTGTTGTGTCAGATGATGCATGCGATGGATCATGTATAGATCGACAGAACAATTTTTGTGTAAAAGATATACGATTTATGTATCAGTTTAATTGATTGCAATTCCTATTTGGATGACATATTTGGATTTTAAGTTATTGAATACGTGTATTTTCAATTTTGACTAAGTCTTATGTAGCATCGTACATATGGACATAATATTAGTTAACATCTCCTTGACATATCATGTCCTATTAAGTGTGGAAAAGGTTTCTGTTGGCATGTCTGTGTCCGTGCTACTTGGTTGTTAGCATTGGTAAGAAACTTAGAATAATTAGCAAAAAGGACAAAAGTTGAGTGTGTTGGTTACTTGGGCTTTAGGTGGGAAGGAACAGTAAATTTGTAAATGGAACAGTGGGGAATTCTCCTTTGCAGATACACTAGGCACAGTCATATGACACAAGTATACGTTTTCTTGGAAACTTCCACGTCTAAATGTTTACATGGTCCATAAGCTGAGGAGTTATGCAGAATTTTAGCTGTCAAACAAGTATTTTTTAATGTCATGGAAACCAAAATATGACAATGGACTTTAAGTATGGTGAGATCTGTATTTCCTAATGGCCACAAATCAAACAATCTATACAACCACGTTCAAATTCCACAAGAAGCTGAAGCATGCTATCAACATTCAGTGGAACATCAAAATGTGGACCATAGCCCAACAATAAGAGTAACCTCAGAGTACTTCTGACATGTTGCAAGGTACATATGCTTATGCGGGAGTTAGTCTAGAAAGGTGGAGTTTGAACTACAGGAAACTGGCTTCATGGTTAGACAGTTCGTGATCAATCAGGCCACACCATGTAGTTACAGTCCCTTTTTTTTTTTTGGGGGATAAACTCCTTGGATAAGACATCACATCTCTCTCTCTCTCTCTCAAATCATGCACACGGTCACAAGAATTCTGATTCTTTCCGGAAGATCTTTTTTTGTTTTCTTATTTTTGGATTTTTTGAGTTGCAGATATATGAAAATGTCCAAAGGGAAATCATAAATCATAGGTCTTTGAGGCATCCAAACATTGTTCGGTTTAAAGAGGTTTGCTCAGCTTGCCATTTCTTGTTTTATGTCTATCAAAAGGGTGTTATATCTTAATCATACTCTGCAAATAATTTTTCTCTAGGTCATACTGACACAAACCCATCTGGCTATTGTATTGGAGTATGCAGCAGATGGAGAACTTTTTAATTGAATTTGCAGTGCTGGGCGATTCAGTGAGGATGAGGTTGGTGACTAACTGTTTATATGTAGACTAGCCTTTCTATTGAAATATGTTTCTATGGTTCACCCTGGTGTCGCTGCAGGCTCGCTTCTTCTTTCAACAGTTAATATCTGGAGTCAGCTATTGTCACAGAATGGTAAGTGAATTTTCTCTATGCTTTGAAGTTTCATTTGTTGATTTATTAATCTAGTTGTGATCCCAGGAGGTGAATGGGATAATTTATTTGCCTTGCTTGCTCTTTCCAATGTATCAAGGAAGTATGTCACCGGGATTTGAAGTTGGAAAACACTTTGTTGGATGGAAGCCCTGTTCCTTGATTGAAGATATGCGACTTTGGATACTCTAAGGTATTGTACTTTGACTTCGTTTTTTTTTTCTTCATGTGTTCTCTTTCTTAATTTAGTGCTTATTAAGTTCTAGCAATGTAGATCTCAATTCAATAGTATAATTTTTGTGATGCTCAAATGTATCGACTATCGAGTAAATAAGTCTGATGTAGCTCTCTCTCTCTCTCTCTCTCTTCCCATATTCTTCCCTTCTTGTCCTTTTGATGGAATTTAATATCTTTAATAACTTTTTGTGAAGAACTCATCAACTTCACTGCCAAACTATTTCTGTCATTGGACTGATAATCATCCATTTCTTATATATGCAATCTGGATAAATTACTATTTGTTCTGCTCTGAACTTGGATGGTTTTTTCCAGTCTTCTGTGTTGCATTCGCAACCAAATTCAACTGTGGGGACGCCTGCATACATTGCACCAGAAGTGTTGCTTAGGCAGCAATACGACGGCAAGGTAAAACCAGTTCTTATGCTTATGCACATCAATCAAGTTTTGCATTGTTTTACAAGATTCAACCATTTCATGTTGTGGCTTTAGATTTATTGTGAACAGACCAAGAATGTCTTACGTCAGCTCAAGTTTTGCATCTCTTCTTCTTAGTTGACTTTGTTACCTACCAAGTTGTTTTGCTGTATCTAGTAACAATCCGAGCTTGGTAGGTTTGGATTTCATACATGTTTCCAATTTCAGATTGCTGATGTATGGCCCTGTGGTGTGACTCTCTATGTGATGCTGGTTGGTTCGTATCCTTTTGAGGACCCTGATGAACCAAAGGACTTCCAGAAGACAATACATGTATTCCTTTATACCCTTCTTAGTTACTTGACTTCAGTGTGACAGTATCTACTGCATATAATTGTTTTACTGAGTACGAGGTATTCTTTCTTTTGTACAGAGAATTCTTCACATTCAATACTCTATTCCAGATAATATTCAAGTTGCACCTGCATGTCGGCATTTGATCTCGAGGATCTTTGTTGCAGACCCTAAACAGGTTAATGTTTTTTAGGGGTAAGAAACTTGGTATGCGCGTTTTAACAATTCGAAAAATAGGATACTGATACTGCCTCTAAGATATCATGATTTGGGTGCATATGATTTTCAACTTGAATTATTCTGCTTGATTCTCGCCTTTCATTGAGCATTCATCTGCCATCATTTAGTGTAGAACTACTTTGCTTTATTTGGACTGTCTTTGAGTAATCGTCTACCATCATTTGATTCTCGGCTGACATTGAACAATCGTCTGCCATCATTTGCATGCGCACTTTTTTTTTTGTGTGGGTAAAATAGCTTGAAATAGAAAAGAGGATAACCGGATATACAACCTACAAGGGGCATACCCCAGGAGGAAAAGAAAGAGAAAATCAAAGATTAAGAAGATTGACCTAAGCCAAGTGGCTACATTGACTAAATACAAGGATTACAAAGAAGAGGAATATAAGCAATGAGACCATATGTTTCAAGGCCATCTAAGAGATGGGAGAGAAACACATGCCAAAAGAGGGGATTACAGAAGTTGAATCAAGCCCATTGGTAGCATAGCATTCAAATGGAAACTAAACGGTTACAAACACCATTTCCATAGCATTCAAATCATTTACAAAAGAACGTAGTAAGCTAGCCATTCACTGCAGCAACTAAAACAGAACCATTGGTAGCTTTGGTAGTGGAGCTATGAACACTTTGTTCACTTCCCATTTATCTTTAGTTTTAGTTTAGTTTTTCAATCATTACCCTATATCTTTCTCCAATCATTACCCTATATATCCAATTATTAATTTCATTTCTCTCTCTATCTCTCTCCAATCATTACCCATCTTTCCAATCATTACCCTATTTCTCTCTCTACCCACTACCAAAACTAAACTAAACTAAACTACCAACCAAACAAAGCCGAAGTTTTTTGAACTTTCCAAATAAGGATGAAATTAGTAGCTTGATGGGAGAGTGGTTGGAAATGTTACCTATGGGCTACCTGCCCGAAAAATAAAACAAACAAATGATGTTTTGCTTTATATTTTCCCGCCGCTTTGAAGAGAAATACGCCGTTTGAAGAGTCGCCACCCGGATTTGCGGTATATCACCCGAGAAATCGTTTTGTTTGGAAAATCGTTGATTTGAATTTGAAAACCAGAGATTAGTTTCAAGGGTCCGGAAGCCATGTTACGAGGGGGGAAGGGTTTTACGGCACCCCCCTCACCCGATTCGAAATCGGTCTCTACTAAACGTTTGTGGGATTTTTCGAAGGGATTTTGTTTCATTTAAACCAGCTGGCAAGTATCCACAGTTATAACAGGTAAGCAGTGCATGCACGTGCAGTTGTACAGGGGGAAGTGCAATGATGGAATAACGGTGAGCAAATGCATGAATGACAGAAAACTGAGGATCTGTCACTGACTTCACTCTCGAGCGCTCGAGAGCAGTCCCGAGCGCTTGGGAGTTCTGATACCCAACCTGCAAGCTTTGTTAGCGCAGTCAAAATACAATGCTAAAATAGGAACTGAAAAGCTGCTATATACACTACTGGCTCAGCAGAGGATTTGAAAGACTGGAAAGAAACCTCAATCTTTCAGATCTTGCATCCCTGCCTTAACAAGACCAAATCTACAAATTTAAAAGAGCAACAGGCTACACTTATGCATGCAGAGACCAGGTGACACAGCAGACTGGAAAATGGGAAGCAATGACATGCATGCACTCCCGAGCGCTCGGGAAAGGTTCGGAGCGATTGGGAGTGAGCTGCATATCAACTTACCCTCAAACAGGAAATGGTACTGACTTGACATGCACACACCCTTGTTTTGGTATTTCCCAAGAGGAAAACATCTTTTAATCTTTAAAAGCAAGAAGCCTTATTCACACATGAAGACTTTGTGAGAAAATGGTTATGTTTTAGTGGAAAACGACTTCCTCGTGCATGCATGCCAAATAAAAACCATTTAACTTAAGAGTGCACCTCCTTCCCTACCTGCTATGTGACAGAGGACCATGCATGGAAGCTGGGAACAGTCCTGAGCGCTTCAGAGTACTCTCGAGCGCTTGGGAGTGTTTCCAGTAAGGGTTTTATGAAAACGTTTTTTTGTACCCCATTGCTCTTGTTTTTACACTAGGGTCTCCCAACCATGCACCCAGTATTGAAGACTGGGTCAGGCTGAGAGACCCCCCTCAGAAGGGATGAACAGCCCTTTTAGTTGTGACCAAAGGTAAAAGTTTCTACCTTTTTCTTGAACTCTTGCTCCTTGGGATGACTTTGAAATGTGGATGAAGAGAGGATAGTGCAAGAGATCAGAAGGGTATTTTGGATTTCTTGCCCTTTTCCTTGGTGATTTCTAAAACTTTTGAAGTTTGGAAGGTGAACTTGGAGATTTTTGGTTTGTAGCTAGAGAGAGAAAGAGAGCAGAGAGTAAGGGTTCTCTGGGATCAAATTTCGTAGCCTCTCCCTCTTTTCTCAGCTGAAAACCAGCCATATTTATAGGCCAAGTAACCCATGGTTTTGAAAATCAAATGGGCTTAATAAAAACATTTTTTTTAATAGGAAAATCTTTGGCCTGAATATCTGCCACCAGAGGTTGAGTGTGGACCGAGCCATCGGCGGGCTCAAGGTGGTGATAATGATGAGTTGCAAGGGTAGTGGGTGATACGGCCATCCATTGGGCAACAGAATAGTCTCGAGCGCTTGGGATCACTCCCGAGCGCTTGGGACCTCACTCTCGAGCGCTCGAGAAAGAGCCAGGCCAGGGGTTTTTGGAAAATGGTTTTGAGCGCTCGGGACTTCTCCCAAGCGCTTGAAAATGCTTTTGACCATTTTTTTAATCCCTCTTCAAATCTTTCAAGGAGCAATGTTCCGATCGATACTAGGCTTGTTTCAATCCAAAGTCATCATCGGGGAGCCTCCGGGCCACAAATCAAGGAATTTTGAAAAGTCCAAATTGGGGTGTCTATAGTTGCCCCTCTTTGGGCGACGCTCAGCATCACATCTAGATACGAGTGCCGTCCAAAGATTGAGACAGCCCAATTCGAGCCAAATCAAATCCTCAATTCAAAATCAAATGCAAGTAAAGACACAAACATTTGATGCATGTGGTCGCGTCTTTTCAGACTGCCTACGTACCCTTTTCTGCAAGGATCAGACCAGCGTAGTTCTTTGGGGCAAATGCAAACATGCAGACATGCAAGCAAATGATAGAAAGGTGCCCCTCAGGACAGCGCCAAATCTATGGCGGCGGATGAAGGGTGCCAAATCTATGGCGGTGGAAGGAGGAGAAAACCGGGGATGAAGGGTGCCAAATCTATGGCAGCGGATGAAGGGTGCCAAATCTATGGCAGACAAGATAGGTGCCAAATCTATGGCGGCGGAAGAGGGGTGCCAAATCTATGGCAGACAAGTAGGGTGCCAAACCTATGGCGGCGGATGAAGGGTGCCAAATCTATGGCAGACAAGATGGGTGCCAAATCTATGGCAGCGGATGAAGGAGAAAAACCGGGGATGAAGGGTGCCAAATCTATGGCAGACAAGATGGGTGCCAAATCTATGGCGGCGGAAGAGGGGTGCCAAATCTATGGCAGACAAGATGGGTGCCAAATCTATGGCAGCGGATGAAGGAGAAGAGAGGAGAATCCACCTGTTGCTCGGTTTGGTGGACAAGATAAGGATAAGAGAGAGAATCCACCTGTTGCTCGGTTTGGTGGACAAGATAAGGATAAGAGAGAGAATCCACCTGTTGCTCGGTTTGGTGGACAAGATAAGGATAAAACCTTTCTGCGAATGAAATGATAAGACCTTCCTGATCGTCTTCGACCTAAAGCACCAATTTTCGAGTATGAACCAATTGTGGACATCCGAAATAAGTTTGTAATCAATTGCTCCGTATAATACATACTGAAAACAGGACTGAGATTGATTTTGTAAAAAGCTTTGACATTGCAATAATTGTCAAGAAGTGACGTGATCAGGGGATCGAAGATTTTGGCAAGGCGGCCTAAAATCAAAGTGGAGCGCTTGGGACCACTCCCGAGCGCTCGGGAGAGGTGTCGAGCGCTCGGGACCACGGCTGGGGCCCGCCAGTCCTTCGTCTTCCTTTTCTCAGTTGGGGGTTTAAAACCCCAAAATCTGAGCGCTCGAGAACCAGGCGACGTACGGCTCTGAACTCTCTCATCAACTCTCGACGAACTCTCTCTCTCTCACTTCCCAGAATCTCTCTCACCTTCTCGAAAATCGTTTCTCTTTCTCCTGAAGAACCACGGATCGTTTTCAAGATCTTGAGGTCTTGTCGATCTTTCGCTAGGCAGTTGTGTGCCAGGAGGTTCGAATCAAGAGGAAGAAGAAGCTTGAGGAAGAAGAAGGGAGGAGAATGGCCAATGGGGAAGACCGGGCGACGGCGAGCAGCGAAGTGGCTGCCCCGGCGGCAATGGCCGAGGGCGGTGGCGGCCAGCGACGAGAGGGTCGCAGGTGGTGGAGGAGATGTGATCAGAGGTGAAGGGGTTATCAGCGAGGTTACAGCGGCAGCGGGTGGCGGTGTGGGTGAATCTACGGTGGTGGTAGAGGAAAGGGGGGCGACAGTGGGCGGAGCCCACGGTGGAGCAGCTGGTGACAGAGTCGGGGATGAGCCCGACACTGGTGGGGGCCAGACAGACGGTGGCGGAGATACCGCGGGCAGCCGGGGTGGTGCCACGGGCAGTGGAGGTAGAGCCACGGGCACTCCTCCTACTCCTACTGTGGAGGAGTTGTTTGCGGCCGCGGATCAGGCCCGCGAGGAGGGACATGCTGACGAGGTGGTGGTTGGCGGTAGCGTCACGGTCACTCCCGCTTTGAGGTCGACGGTGGCGCTACCGAGGAGAGAGGATAGCAGGATTGGGGCCTCACGCCCCGTTCCTTTTGTGGAGGGTGACTTCCTGGACTCTGCGGAGCCGCGGGACATACTGGACGCACTTGGTCTCGACCCAGGGGTTGAGGCCGTGCTGAGAGGTGCTGTGACTCCAGAGGACCGGGCTGCGGCACTGCTGTTGGGAGCCTTGCTGAGTGGCGCGGGTGCGTCGGACGCAGGAGGACACGGGGTTGAGGAGGAGGAGATAGAAGAGATGGAGATGGAGGGACCGGAGCCGGAGGCGGCTGCCGAGGTGCGGGTGACCGCGGTTGACGAGGCGAAGGCCTATTTGGGGGGAGAGCGTGCTGGGTTCGCGATTTCGACCTACGCTCCGCGGGTCCACTTCTTCGTGCCTGTGGGGATAGACAGCTTCACTCCTGCTCGGGCTGACTACCCGGAGGACTTACTCCTCCGAGACTGCGACTCGCACATCTCCACGGGTTGGACCACAGTAAGTTTCCGATAATTTGAACCTTTTGAATTCGACACTTGAGTTATTTCGTGAATTGCCATATTGATTGCTGATGCTATTTCTTTAACCTGTTGAAACAGCGCACGACGGATGTTTACGGTCACGGAGGCTCAGCTAGCTCGCTGAAGTACTTCAGAGGGCTGCCCGCGAGAGTACGGGAGTTAGTGGAGGCGGCGGGATTCGGTCCGTTCATCCAGTTGATGACGTCGGTGAGGGTGGACCGTGCTGTGCTTACAGCGCTGACCGAGAGGTGGTGGGATACCACCAACACCCTCCACCTCCGGTTCGGTGAGATGACACTGACACCGCTGGACCTCGCAGCGATTACAGGGTTGAGAGTGGGAGGAGAGCCGATTCCTTACGACTCGAGCTTGGTGCTGGATGACGCGGCCTTGCGGTGGTTCCTCGGGCGGGTTTCACGGCACAGTGGAGGGATGGCGGCTTACGGGCAGTTCGTGGAGTACTGGGACCATGAGCCCGCAGACGACGAGGAGGCGGCGAGGATGGCCCGGGCGTACCTGCTTTACCTTTTCGGGGCCTCTCTGTACCCGATTAGGCGGTCGCGAGTGCACCTCTGCTACTTGGCGGGTTTGGTTGACCTGAGGACTGCATGGCGTTTTGACTGGGGAGGGGGTGCCTTGTGCACCCTCTACTGTTTCTTGGGAGCTGCCTCACGCGGAGTGGGCAACACGGTCGGAGGCTACTGGAGGATCGTCGAGGTACGGTTTAAATTATTACTATTGATTGCTTATTGACGTAAACCTGAACTTGAACTGAAATGAGCTTGACCATTCGCAGCTCTGGGCTTACGAGGTTCTCGGGATGTTCCCACCCGAGAACACCTGTAGGGATCCTGGTTTGCTTCCTCGCGGGCTCGCGTGGAGCAAAACTTATAGGAGGACGAAAGAGAGGAGAGGGGAGGTGATGACCTTCCGACGCTGGCTAGACCGCTTGACTGGAGTCGAGGTATGACCTGCTCCTATTTCATTTCTCTTTTCTGTATTCGATGTACGTTTTATCGACGCTTCCAAATTCGATATGCAGGTTCACTGGGACAGGTGGTCGAGGGTGGAGGCTAAGTTCCTGCCTAGGAGCCGGGAGGTGACACGAAGTAGGGTGTTGCTGGAGTGCCCACTGGGCTGGCAGTGGTACTTGGGAGATCGGGTGACTCGACAGTCGCTCGGTCTTCCAGCGTTCGTGGTGCCCGGGCTGCTCCCACCACGCGTGCAGAGGACTAAGACGTACACTCGTGCGGAGCTGGAGCTGTACACGGTGCCTGACACGGACTTGGAGCGGCACCTACGACGCGGTCTGGACTATGCAGCTTACGTAGACCAGTACTTGGCCACGAGACTAGGGGTGGAGGCTGAGCTAGAGGGGAGAGTAGCCGCGGGAGGGCGAGGCCCTGGTGCCGGAGGAGAGGCTGGAGTGCGAGGCCGCGGTGGTCGGTCCGCACGAGGTAGTGGTCGAGGTGGTAGGCAGCCTGCAGGCGGACGAGGTGCCAGCCCGCCTGGCAGAGGAGAGGGTGACACGGGGGTGTCTGAGACGACAGAGGCTTCAGGCTCGACGGTGCTACCCACACTGGAGTGGACAGTAGGGGCGACAGACTCTTCGGGGGCGCGTGTGGTGATAGATGTTCCGCGCCTTCCACAGCCGCCGATGCGGCTTCCTGCTCAGGTATAAACGAATTTCAAATTTCTGATTGCTCCGAATGATTACTGCTTGCACGTCTCTAATACTTTGAACACTATAGGTACCGCGAGAGTGGGCCGAGACAGCCATCATGCTGATGGTGGGAATGCGCCACCTTCTGAAAGGTTGTGCGAGAGGGAGGGTTTTGCCGACTAGACCTGCCCCTAGACCCGTTTCTCCTGTCGTTCCAGAGGTATGACAATGCATGACATAGAATTTTTAATGAATCAATTGAATTTTGGAATATGCGAAGAATGATCGTATGCTCGTGATATGCAGGTGCAGCCACGACGTTCAGCTAGGGCACGACCTCCAGCTCCTACCAGCACACGGGGACGAGGGACACATGGAGCGTCACGGCTTGCCGCGGAGACTAGGCAGTTCGAGGTTGTTCCTAGGGCAGGGTCCCAGCGGAGACTCGCTCGTGGGGAGACGGAGGAGGATGAGACAGAGGAGTCGTCCGAGTCGCGTGTGTTAGGGTCGACAGATTCAGAGACTGCTTCTGGTTCTCCTAGCGGAGATGGCGGTGACGACGGTGATGAGAGTGAGAGCACAGAGTCTGAGGGCCACCAGCAGAAGAGGACACGTCGCGTTTGAGTCTCAGGCTTCGCTTTTTGCTAGCTTTTCTGGTACATGGGCCTGCGTGCCGGCGTAGCTGTAGCTTCCAGGCCTGCGTGCCTTGATTTTGTTTGGGTCTGCGTGCCCCAATAGTTAGGATTGGGCGCGTGTTTGCCCCAGCTTTTGTACTTCCTTCCTTACTCATTGTAAATACCGTACTTCATTTATGAGAATTTGCACTTCATTCTTCGGTATTCGTTCGCACTTCCTTTAAGAATTATGCTCGTTTGCAACTTTCAATCGATGCCTCCGAAGAAATGACGAAAACTTGACGTTCAACACACGATAGCAAACTCTTAGATAATTTTGACAATAAAAACTAGACTTAAGGGCTTTTGATTGTAACCGAGTGCACTGTGCAGTTAACAATGAGTGTCGTGACTCGTGAGAACTGCTATATTAACAACAACGCCCTAGACACAAAGACCGATATTCACATGCACATGAAAATGGTGATTTTGGGACGCTTGAAATGACCAAAACTTGAACTAAGAACGTTAATGCGTGTTTGATCATGCCACACAGTTAGAAATGCACAATGCGACCTACGCGAGTCATCGGACTCGATCAAACACACCTAATGTGGAATTTGATACGTTTGCGGAATGAAAATCTTAGAAGTTTTCGTATTTTTGGAGAAAATGGACAAATACAGAAGCAAACACATGATGAAAACTGCTGTATCCCCAGATTACATGCTGAGGACCTTCTGATCTAGGATGCATGCAATGGTGAGGCTGAACTGAGGCTGAAAAAGCTGGAATCAGAAGCTGCTGTAAACAGCAGAACTCTCGAGCGCTCGAGGGAGTTCTCGAGCGCTTGGGTATTCACTCCCGAGCGCTCGGGACTTCTGCTGTCTGTAGTCCCATGTTACTTGAAAGGTGTGCCACAGGATGATGCTGAAAGGTAGCATGCCAAGCAGACAGATTTGCTAAAGATGAAGGTGATCATAAGAAAGTGAGATCCCTGTTTCGACGTGTTGACAACAACAAAGGTATTTTTACTTTTTTTTTGAAAAACAAAGGCCACGTCTAAGTATCCCTCCTGTTTTACTTTTTTTTTTTTTTTTGGTCAGCGGGCTGGTATTTTCAGTACTTTTGGGAACTGGGACGGAATCTGTCTTTGGATGGAAGTTGGGTTTGAGCTGGAGCCGGGGCTTGTGTTGAAGCTGGTTTGAGGTTGACTTTGATCAGGGCTTGAGCTTTGAGCATGCACGCCCCGGTCTTGAGGTCGGCTGTACGCTTGCAGTGATTGATGGCATTGGGCCGACATGCCCCAGTGAGTGACAGTCCTTAGTTCTGATCCTTTTTCCTTTGATTCCACTGATAGCTTTTGGCGGCCAGATTCGTCATGATCAAAAGCGCGGGTTCTTCCACATATTGGAGTTTCTCTCACAAGTTGGGACGTAAATGACGACCGGAAATGACCCTGCGTGAATTTGGACAAGGCCCAGATGACTCAAAGGATAAGAAAGACCCATTATCAGAAGACTGACTCTTAACGAAGACCTTGACTGGACGAGGAGTTTTGATGCGACCGGACGAGGAGCTCGATTATTTGAGAATTTAATGTTTGAAATTGTCATGATAAAATCATGTTTTGATGATTTTCCCATTTGGGGTTTTGAAATTGTTTTGGCAAAACACGAGGACTTTTATTAGGAATCATGCCCCAGGTTGCTGATGACAACCCATGGATTTAGAAAATGCCTTGGCGCTCCTTCTTGTTTTCTCTTATTGTCCAGGATTTTTGTTATCAAGTTGTGTTTTTCAATCTAACAGGACTTTATTCGGGTTGTAACATGGCCAAGGTTTTGGCTTAACAAAGAAAGGATAATAGGCTCAAAATTTTCATTTTCCTTAGGTTCCGAGAGCTAGCAACCATCTTGCATATTTTTGTGCCTTCTTTGCTTTTGATAGGCGCCTTCTTTCATTTGCTTTGCTTTGCCTTTTGTTGTGCCAATATGTTTGGTACTTTCGTTGATTCTGAGCTTTTTCTGATTTTTCTTCAACGTTTTGCATCCCAATGTGCGTATGCATTTGGCGCTTTCATGCTTTGAATTCTGACGCGCCGATGATAACCAGGTGTTTTGGCACATTTCGTCCTCCTCATTTCACCCCGGCGTGGGGGATAGCTGCCTAGCTGGGTTCTTTCAAAGAAATTGATTTAGGTTCAAGGGGGTTATCAATGGATATATATCTTCAAGCGTGTGATAAAAGAAAATAATGCCTTTCTTCATTTTGAATTGCACAACTTGATAACTGGATCCTAGATGCAAGTTAAGAGATATGTGCGCTCTAACTTTTGCCTAGATCACGTTTTGATGTTTTGATCTAGCGAGCTTTTTACTTGGGCCAAGATGTTGCTTCTTCACGGCGCCAGGGAATGGTCCCATGAAATTCTTCTTCTCGCAAGGGCAAATTACCCTGCGTCTTGATTTCTCAAATGATGGTGAAAAACAATTCCAAGTCAAGGGATTATCACAAAACACGAGTTTATTATCACAATTTCGACTCAAGAGGTTTGACATCAAAAGACAGGACAAACCGACAAAGGATTGACTCGAAAGATTGCGACTGAATTTTGGGATTGACTCACAAGAACATGACCGGGCCTCGGGATAAGGCTGCCTACGTATCCTTCTTGTAAAGGAATCAGGTCATAACGTAGTTCAGACGTGCGAAACTGAGTTTCTTTTTGGTTTTTCCTTTTTTTTCGACTACAAACTCGAATTTGACAACAAACAGACCCGAAAGCATGAAAGACTGAAAGTACAAATTGACTTGAAATTAAAAGACTAAGACTTGACTCGAAATTCAAAAGTTTCCCAAACTCGTGAGAAAATTCCATCCATGAACTGGTTGCACTGCACTTGCCATTCTTCTCCAGTTCAAAGGTCCGGTGCTGGGATGGTCCTAGTCCTTTCAGGCATCTCAAGCATTATTCGGATTATGATCCATCCTCAGATTCTGTGTCGGTTTGGAGCTTGAGGCTAAGGCGCTGAGCATGTTAAGGGTTGGATCAACAGGCTCTGGCGACCAATTGTCGATGATGCACTGGAGAGGATGGGTTTTGATGCCATTGTTGTTGATGGTTTGGTTGCTCAAAAGTTGCCCAAAGGAACCATGTCCCATCAAGTCGCTGACCTGGCCAACCTTGAACTCCTCGAAAGTCAGAGGATAATTCCCCACGGCAAGACTTGGTTTTTGAGGTGGATGTGAGATGATTCCCTCATCGATGAGGTCTTGGATTTTGTGGCGGAGACGGAAGCAGCTGTTAGTGGAATGGCCAGCACACTGGTGAAAGGTACAATAGGCGTCCGGATTGTGGGACGACGAGAGCTTCTTTGGAGGGAGCGGCTGGATGAGACCGGCTTCGAGGAGTCTCCCATAAACCAGAGACAAAGGGGCAGAAAAGCGGGAGAGGAACCTTGGTGGGATCTTGCCGCTGGATTGAGGGTTCATAGCGGTGCCAAGGGAGCCTCTGGCGGAGACGTTGCTCGCCTCGGCACTGCATGATGCTTTCTTGCCTTTGTGCACATCCTGCCTTTTAGTCCTAGTTTTAGGCAAGGACCCTGTACCTTCCTTTGAGCGCTTCTTGGCGTCATGGAATTCGACTAAGTCTCTGAGCATGTCAGAGAGCGTCACATCTGATCGTGGCTTGACTCCGGCGGTTGGAGAGCGGTAGGTTTGCGGAGTTTCTTCGATCCTGGCCTTATCAGCACACAGTCCAAGACCCGGATTTGACATGACGGAGGTGAGAATGCCAATCAGCCCTTGCAATAGAGCCGTTTGCTCATCCATTTTTCGATTCATTTCCTCTACAGCTTTTTTAGCTCAATCAGCTCTGCTTGTCCTGCCATTTCGAGATAGTTGGAGAAGGTGGTGCGACTTTGTGTGGGATGGGTGGCTCAGTGCTGACAGTAAAGCAAAAAGCGAACTCAGAACGTGCCCCTGTTGTGATTTATTGAAAAATGTGTATAAATAAAAGAATTGTTAATAACATGTTGTCGTCGTCGACTCAAGGGATCCAACTTTACGGGAAGTTCCAACAGTCACGGGTAAGTCGGTGTCAGGCAGGTTAAATTCCTCGCGTTGGGAATCAGAGCCAATCTCCTTATCTAAGACCATCCGAGACAGAGCAATAAGACTGCTGGAAGATGAACCTAAGGCTAAACTAGAGGGAGCCGTTCGGGCACGGCGAACACCAGAGGTATCCCAAACTCCATGGATTTATGGTCTCCTAGACCCTGACTCAAGAAATGACATCCTATGAAGGCCAGGATTGCCTTGGTCCTCAGAGATTCTTTTAGGGTGTATCCTTTGATTAGGAATGATTAATTTCAACAACGCGCCCTTAAAAAGGCACGACTCATCATCGGTCCCGGCAATCCTAAACAAGATGCGCAAGCAAGCGCAAGAGTTCTATACGCGATACGAAAGCGAACGGACGGCATAAGATGCAAGGTGCAATGTGCAAGCGGGATAAGATCACGGTCTATCAAAGGTTGCTTAATTCCTCAGAATTTCTTTTTAGGGTGTATCCTTCGTTCAAAACGGCGAATTCTAAGAGATGTCAAAATGAACTAAGTATTCAACTAGTCCTCATTCGAAGTCTCAATTTTGAACTCGGAATAACTTAGTATAGACAGCGTGATACCCCAACCATCGTGGTGTCAGTGACACGGTGCCATTAGCCAAGGTGGTGTAAGTAAAGTGGTATCACGGCGTCGTTTTCCTTGTTATTCCTTATTCTCCGTTGAAATTTCGATTAGGCATTAGTCAAGGAATTAGTATATTCTGATTTCCCAAAGTCTCCTTGTTCTAAGGACTCATGCAGTTTAGACAACGTACACCGGGGTGCACGACTCATCATCGGGCCTCGGCAACCTCCTACAAACCGTGCGAGCGAGATTAAGAGCACAAGACTCGAAAGTGAACAGACGGCATGACGGCATGACATGAATGAGATGCATGCAGAAAGCAGTAACATGTAGGCAGGATATAGCATATAATCCTACCCTGCGGGTCCCTGTCCTAGTTTGAAAGGTTCTATTGCTTTCTACACACGTATAGAGGCCGGTTTTGACTTGAAGAGGGTTCCCCGGACTAGAGTCAAAGTATACCTCCCACTATTGAGCGTACACCCAATAATGGTACAAACGGTAGGGATGACTCATCACGGTCGAGGGTTGCTGAGCATTCCGGGATTCCCCATCACCGGCAAGCCGGGTAGGATTGCCGAAACACAACAGCGAGGCTGCACAAGATGTATACAAGAAATAGACAATGAAACAAAATCCCTTTGAAAATCCCACAAACGTTTTTCAAGCTTGGCTCACAAGTTTAATTGATATTCAAGAAAAGCGGGCCGTTTTATCAACAAACCAACTTTTTCTCAAGTATTAATTAAACTAGGTCCCCAACAGAGTCGCCACTGTGGGCTACCTGCCCGAAAAATAAAACAAACAAATGATGTTTTGCTTTATATTTTCCCGCCGCTTTGAAGAGAAATACGCCGTTTGAAGAGTCGCCACCCGGATTTGCGGTATATCACCCGAGAAACCGTTTTGTTTGGAAAATCGTTGATTTGAATTTGAAAACCAGAGATCAGTTTCAAGGGTCCGGAAGCCATGTTACGAGGGGGGAAGGGTTTTACGGCACCCCCCTCGCCCGATTCGAAATCGGTCTCTACTAAACGTTTGTGGGATTTTTCGAAGGGATTTTGTTTCATTTAAACCAGCTGGCAAGTATCCACAGTTATAACAGGTAAGCAGTGCATGCATGTGCAGTTGTACAGGGGGAAGTGCAATGATGGAATAACGGTGAGCAAATGCATGAATGACAGAAAACTGAGGATCTGTCACTGACTTCACTCTCGAGCGCTCGAGAGCAGTCCCGAGCGCTTGGGAGTTCTGATACCCAACCTGCAAGCTTTGTTAGCGCAGTCAAAATACAATGCTAAAATAGGAACTGAAAAGCTGCTATATACACTACTGGCTCAGCAGAGGATTTGAAAGACTGGAAAGAAACCTCAATCTTTCAGATCTTGCATCCCTGCCTTAACAAGACCAAATCTACAAATTTAAAAGAGCAACAGGCTACACTTATGCATGCAGAGACCAGGTGACACAGCAGACTGGAAAATGGGAAGCAATGACATGCATGCACTCCCGAGCGCTCGGGAAAGGTTCGGAGCGATTGGGAGTGAGCTGCATATCAACTTACCCTCAAACAGGAAATGGTACTGACTTGACATGCACACACCCTTGTTTTGGTATTTCCCAAGAGGAAAACATCTTTTAATCTTTAAAAGCAAGAAGCCTTATTCACACATGAAGACTTTGTGAGAAAATGGTTATGTTTTAGTGGAAAACGACTTCCTCGTGCATGCATGCCAAATAAAAACCATTTAACTTAAGAGTGCACCTCCTTCCCTACCTGCTATGTGACAGAGGACCATGCATGGAAGCTGGGAACAGTCCTGAGCGCTTCAGAGTACTCTCGAGCGCTTGGGAGTGTTTCCAGTAAGGGTTTTATGAAAACGTTTTTTTGTACCCCATTGCTCTTGTTTTTACACTAGGGTCTCCCAACCATGCACCCAGTATTGAAGACTGGGTCAGGCTGAGAGACCCCCCTCAGAAGGTATGAACAGCCCTTTTAGTTGTGATCAAAGGTAAAAGTTTCTACCTTTTTCTTGAACTCTTGCTCCTTGGGATGACTTTGAAATGTGGATGAAGAGAGGAGAGTGCAAGAGATAAGAAGGGTATTCTGGATTTCTTGCCCTTTTCCTTGGTGATTTCTAAAACTTTTGAAGTTTGGAAGGTGAACTTGGAGATTTTTGGTTTGTAGCTAGAGAGAGAAAGAGAGCAGAGAGTAAGGGTTCTCTGGGATCAAATTTCGTAGCCTCTCCCTCTTTTCTCAGCTGAAAACCAGCCATATTTATAGGCCAAGTAACCCATGGTTTTGAAAATCAAATGGGCTTGATAAAAACATTTTTTTAATAGGAAAATCTTTGGCCTGAATATCTGCCACCAGAGGTTGAGTGTGGACCGAGCCATCGGCGGGCTCAAGGTGGTGATAATGATGAGTTGCAAGGGTAGTGGGTGATACGGCCATCCATTGGGCAACAGAATAGTCTCGAGTGCTTGGGATCACTCCCGAGCGCTTAGGACCTCACTCTCGAGCGCTCGAGAAAGAGCCAGGCCAGAGGTTTTTGGAAAATGGTTTTGAGCGCTCGGGACTTCTCCCAAGCGCTTGAAAATGCTTTTGACCATTTTTTTAATCCCTCTTCAAATCTTTCAAGGAGCAATGTTCCGATCGATACTAGGCTTGTTTCAATCCAAAGTCATAATCGGGGAGCCTCCGGACCACAAATCAAGGAATTTTGAAAAGTCCAAATTGGGGTGTCTACATTACCGTAAAGCATGTGTGCTCGGAGAGCCTGGATTTATGAAGGAACTAAAAAAAAAAGTGTTTCCTGGAACGAAGATGGCACTTAAAATTATGAAAGGGAATTTGAGTTAGTGGCAGAGTGGAAGGACTAAATGGAAAATATGATCAATTGCATAGTGGCTTTTTAAAGATGACAAATGCTCGTTCTTCCTTTGGGAGTGACCGTAATGTTTAGTTTTTGACACTTTGATAGCTGTATATGGGGCTTGCATTGCGTTTTCAGAGGATAATTCTCCTTTTTCTTTCTTTTTGACAAAGGAGGGAACACCCTCTGCGTTTTGCAAATTGTTACTCTTTCTTAGCAACACACGGCCTTAAATTAAAATTTTGTTTATTGAATTTGTTGGAAGACTTGTATGGGTTTGATAGGTAATAGTAGGAATTGATAGTATCACGCCTCCAAATCATTGGCTTATTTATAGGTTTCTTATTGAAGAGTTCTATTTGGCAATATATTGGTGAGTTGGAGTTCAGTGTTATGAAGGCGTGGATCAGATTGATTGGATAACTATTTGAAGGCGAGAATTCTTGTTTTGGTCAAGGAACTAAATAGGTTGAATCCTTGGGATTTGGGGGGTTGGTAATTTCATAATTGCCTTTTTTCAAGTATTGTTTGGGATGCTGAGGGAAGTTGTTCCTCTTCTTTTCATGAAGTGGAACATCCCGGGAGATGTGAAACTCAATAGAAAACCTGACATAAATGAAAATAGGAGCTTTGATTGCATCCCGCATGTTGCTTTAGTCTCTGAACAAAAGTTACCTGCGAGTTTGAGGTGCGAGGACCATAGCTATCAAAAGTGTACTGAAAAGCGCATCTAGATGGCAAAACACAGCAAAGCTTACACTGGGGTAACCACAACCTCCCTTAGGCAAGATGACTTTAAAGACCTGCTAAGGCCCTCGAGGTGCACCAAAGGGAACACCTTTCTTTGTCATGCTTAATTTCTTAATGGTTTGATATCAACCCTTTGGTCCAAACCGTCCATTGATGCCATTGTAACTTGTGTGCTTACATTGGCAATGTTTATCACATGCCCACAAGTAATTAGAAGGGAAAAATTCACTTTAACCTCTTGTGGTTTGGCCCATGTGCGGTTTCACCCTCTTAGATTTGATTATCAGCACATAACCACAATGTGATTGTTGGACCAATGTGCACAATAATGGATGTTAAGGAACATTGGAATTGACCTTAATAACCTCATCTTCTTCCTCTCATATATATAGCCATACATATGGATCCACATATACACGTATGGACTCATACATATACATGTGTTGCCTACAATCCTAAATTAGATCTACTAAACAGCCTAAACTTGTAAGTTGACCTCAGTTAATTTTCTCAGCCCTGGTGTATCTGATCACTCCCCTGCAGTTGTTTATTTGACAACTGCCTCACCTACAAAGAAAAGACCTTTTAGGTTTTTTAACTTTTTAGCAGAGCACCCAAAATTCCTTGACACTGTTCAGCAGGTCTGGAGGAGGATAATCATTGGAAATCCAATGTTCTGTGTTTGTCAAAAACTTAAGCAATTGCAGGAGGACCTTAAAAAACTAAACACAAATGAGTTTAGTGATCTTTCTTCAAGAGTGGCCTCCTGTAAACAACAATTAGAAGTTATCCAAAGAGAACTAGGCTTTGACCCTAGTGACTCTACTAAACAAGCCATTGAAAAGGAACTGTGCAAGCAGTATTTAGTGTATGCCAGGGCAGAAGAAAATTTTGCTAAACAAAAATCAAGAATTCAATGGCTAAAGTTGGGGGATCAATGTTCCTCCTTTTTTTTCAAGTCCATTACCAATTCAAGGAATAGGAATAGAATTTCTAGCTTGGTTCTAGAAGATGGGTCTGTCTCCCAAAACTTAGAGTTGATTAAGCACACATTCATCAACTACTACACCAATTTGTTAGGCACCAAACATTTGACTGATTACTCTGGTTCCTCTAGGGTGCAACAGCTTATAACCAGGAAGCTCTCCCCCTCCCAGAGTATGCAAATGGTGATGGGGGTAACTGATAAAGAGATCAAGGACACCTTTTGGTCTCTTAATCCTCAAAAAGCTCCTGGGCCAGATGGCTATAATGCCTTCTTCTTCCATAGAGCTTGGCCTGTCATAGGCCATGAAGTGACCTCAGCTGTCAAACTGTTCTTCAGGTCTGGCCAACTTTTGAAGAAGGCCAATGCTACCATAGTTGCTTTGGTGCCTAAAGTCCCCAATCCCTCTAAGGTAGGAGACTACAGGCCCATCTCATGCTGTAATGTGATATATAAATGTATAGCTAAAATACTAGCCAACAAAATCAGACCTGTTCTCCCTTTCCTTATTGATCCTGCTCAATCTGGCTTTGTCCAGGGTAGGAGGATAGCTGATAACATATTCCTTACTCAGGAATTGATGAGAGGTTATCACAAACATTCCTCATCCCCTAGGTGTGCCATGAAAGTGGACATAATGAAGGCTTATGATAATGTCAGGTGGGAATTCCTTTGGGATGTCCTGGCTTCAATGCATTTCCACCCTAAGATGATCCAATGGTTGAAAGCTTGTGTGTCTACAGCTAATTACTCCTTGTGTTTTAATGGGGAAGCAATAGGGTACATTCCTGGGCAAAAAGGTTTAAGACAAGGTGATCCACTATCTTCTTACCTTTTTGTGATAGCTATGGAGGTGTTAACTTGCATTCTTAAGGAGAAATCCTCCCAACCTGATTTTAACTTCCACTGGAAATGTGGAACGACCAAACTTGTCAATCTTTGCTTTGCAGATGATCTTATGATCTTTTGCAAAGGTGAAGTTGCCTCCATTAATCATATCCAGAATTCTTTAACTGAATTTGAGAAGTTGTCTGGGCTTTCACCAAGCCCTTCTAAGAGCAGCATCTTTTTCTCTGGTGTTAGCCCTCCCACCAAGGCATCCATATTAGGTATCCTAGGCTTCCAGGAGGGGTCTTTGCCTGTTAGGTACTTGGGGGTACCCCTACTGTCCACCAAACTAAAACACTCGGATTGTAAAGTAATGGTTGACAGAATTTTGGCCAAGACTAAATCATGGACACATAGGTACTTGTCCTATGCTGGGAGGATTCAATTAATAAAGTCAATACTGTTCTCAATGCAAACCTATTGGTCATCTCTCTTCATCATCCCTAAGAAGGTAATTAAGGAGGTGGAATCAATTCTTAGAGCATTCTTTTGGTCTGGCCCCGATCTTAAGAAGACGGGGGCAAAAGTCTCTTGGGAACATCTTTGTTCTCTGTTAAGGAAGGAGGGTTAGGGTTTAAATCCATGGAGGTCTGGAACAAGGCAGCAGTCGCCAAACATATTTGGTTCCTTATTTCGGGAGGGGAGCAATCTATGTGGTGCCAATGGGTGAAGTCTTACCTACTTAAAGGTAAGAGCTTTTGGAGTGTTAAAACTCCAAGCAATCCCTCTTGGGTATGGAGGAAAATTCTTAACATTAGACCACTCATCCAATCACACATTACATATAAAATAGGGGATGGCCACTTGACATCTTTGTGGTTTGATAACTGGCATCCCCTAGGGCCCTTATTGCCTAAATATGGGCCTAGAATTACCTTAGATTCTGGTCTGCACAAGGATTCCACTGTGCAGTCTGTCATCAGAGACAATCAGTGGGCCTTCCCACTGACCCAAACTCCTGATCTCAATGAAGTGAGATCAGAATTACAAGCTGTCCCCATCAATGCTTCCACTGGGGATAGATGCATATGGAATCTCAATGCATCTGGTAAGTTCACCATCTCATCCCTGTGGGATCAATTAAGGATACATTTTCCTGCTATCACTTGGCATAAAGTGGTATGGTTCTCAGGACACATCCCTAGATGTAGTGTGATCTCATGGATGGCTATCCTAAACAGATTATCTACAGAAGACAGACTAGTCATGTTTGGAATGAAAGCTGCTTCCATATGCAGCCTTTGTTTGGGAGTAGAGTCCCATGAGCACCTCTTTTTTGATTGCCCCATGGCTACACAAATTAGAGGCATCTTATCCCCAAAGACCCCTCACATGACAGGGCTTACATCCATGCAGCAATGGGTGAGCAGGCTGTCCTCTGTCCAAGGCAAGGCTCTGGCCATTACAATTGCTAAACTTGTCTTCACAACCTATGTACACCAATTATGGATAGAGAGAAACCACAGGAAATTCCAGAACATTAATTGCCCTCCTGGAGTGGTTGCTCAAAAAATTTCAAATGAAGTAAGGTGTAGGTTGTTGTCACTGTCTAAGTTCAAGGGGCCTTCTCATTTATTATCTATGTGGAATATTCATGATTAACATTCTCAGTAATAAGTTAGAATGAGATTACCCATATACTCACATGATAACACATGCAGCTTAAACATCAAGGGGTTTCCCCTTGATCTAACTTGGTCCAGAATTGTCCCTGAGGACAGGTCACAGGAACTCAGCAAAGACTTTCCATTCAGGGGATTACAGTGACAGTCACAGAAGCAGATCACCATGCTTCAACAAGAGGCACCAATATTTACTTCTATTATTCAGGTAGTTACCTTAATCTTGGTTGGCACTACATGTTGTAGCAGTGGCTACTGAACTGATGCACCATCAGTGTTTGACAAATGCACCATCAGTGTTTAGTGGCTAATGAACTGATTTGTTCTGCATTTATGGTGCATTTGTCATGGTGCTATGTGAGAGCTAGCAGTTGTGAGAACTAGTTCAATATTATTCAGTTTTTGTTCAGTTATTGTACAGAAAAGGCTTTCCATTCAGGGCACTGCTATTATTTTCTGAACGTGTGTAAGGGAGAGGAGGTAATTCTTGGTACCTTAAGAAAACCCTTCATGCTATCTTTGTGATGCATTTTCTGCTGCTCCTCAGTTCTGCAGAGCAAACTGTTAGTTGTTGTGATGGAGCATTGGATTATTGTGTAGTGCATTTTCTGTTGCTCCTCAGTACATTGGCCTAACCATTAGGGGCTGTCGTGGGATCTCCCTTCGCAGAGGGGGACTTCCTCTGCATTGCATCACACTCTACATTCCTGAACTGTTCTGTTCTGCTGGGGTTCTGTTGCCCAGCCAGATTAGGTGTGAGTATATTTTAATCTTTGTGAGGGCTCTGCTATCTTACTGCTTGAGGTAGCTATCTTACTGCTATGCATGTGCATATGCATGTTACTGCTATCTTACTGCTACTCCATGTTGTATCCCCAAGTCAGAAACCTAGCTGCATCAGTTTTGAATGCCTGATCAATGTACCCTTGTGGCTGGTGTTGTTCTGTTGATATGTTCTGCATTGTAACTGGTGCTAGTTATGTAACTAGCTCCAAAACAGGTTCAGAAGTTGTAATGGAGAATGAGCTTGATCTGAACCTGTTTTGGCTGTCCTGCATATTTTCTGAACCTGTTGTGGCTGTTCAGTTGGCTGTAGCAGGTTTTGTTTTCAGTTATGCCTAACCATCGGGGGCTATCAATGGGATCTCCCTTCACAGAGGGGGACGTCCTCTGTATAGTTTTGTATTTGTTTTAGTATTGTATAGTATACTATCTGTCATGGATTCCTGTGTTGTCACCTAAGGATCAGAATCTGCTGACTGTAATGTTGATGGGCTGTTTGGAAGCTTCAGAATTTCAGAAGCTCCATCACTGTATTGGCAGTCCAGCAGGTGTCAACTCCAGAATGTGGTAGCTGATGGATTGAAGCTGGTTTCCAAGTTCTGATATGCCTAGTGCTAGTTAGTCCAAGCTCAAGTTCTGAAGTTAAGAAGTAAAGTCAAGCTTAAGTACTGAAGTTCTGAAGCTCCCAATCTGGGTGTGTTAAGGTCCCAAGTGAACCTCAGTGTAATCTAATCTTTTGTATAGACATGTTCAGTAACCAGTTGGTATGCTGAAATGTTTTATCAGTTCTGAAATTTTTATCATCTTAACAAGCAGTTGGCTATGTTTCTTTTCCCTCTTCTAGATGGATCGGAAACATAGTTTCTCATCAAAACCTTGTAGCCATTTGGCGTTATCAATTTTCTTTATCTTTTTTGTTTTCTTTTTCTTTCCTCCTGGGGTATGCCCCTTGTAGGCTGTATATTCGGTTATCCTTTTTCTATTTCATGCTATTTTACCCAAAAAAAAAACAAAAAAAAAAAAATTTATATATTTACTACATGCATTACTACATTTTTGTTTTATTTTTTTGTTGCTCAATAGCAGTAGTAGTCAAACTATTACGATCTTTATAACGTTTATGGTTCGATGAGTTAATAAGCTAAATTGCTTATCTTATTTACTTGATTTGTTAGACGAGATGATAATTGAAGTAGTTACTAGCAAATAGCAGTTCTATTGTTAGAAGCTCTTTAAGTTCAAATTAATTTCCGTAAATTTGATATCAATTGCCATGAGTATCTTGTTTGTGGATTTTGGCAGCCTTGTTATTGTTATTTAGTCTAGATTTCATCATACACGAGCCTTACACCTTTTGATGTACTGATGTAACAGAGGATTACAATACCTGAGATATTTAAGCATGAGTGGTTTCTAAAGAACCTCCCGGCAGACTTCATGGACGAAAAGACAATGAGCAACCAGTATGAAGAGCCTAATCAACCCATGCACAGTATAGATACGATCATGCAAATAATTTCTGAGGCCACCATACCGCCGGTTGGTCTGTATAACTTGGACATGATCGACGATGACATGGAAGATTTGGACTCAGATGATCCCGATCTTGATATCGACAGCAGTGGAGAGATTATCTATGCAGTCTGATTGCATTTTCTTATTGGAGTTTCAGAAATCAGTTTCCTCAGGTACGAAAGAGCTTTCTGATCGCTTCGGTTTGTAATGTAAGTCAAGGTACTTGGACTGCATAAGCTGTAGCTCTTGGTATACATTTGTAGGGAGGTTGATTTTACCCGTTTCATACAAATTTGTGCCCCTTGCTGCGAACTTTTGTTTATTTATAAGTTTGCTTGCTATGGTGTTTTGGTCATTTGTGGTCTCTCACACTTCCAAATACCAGTGTTGTATAAATTGGTTCTCTGTACAACAGTTGTCTTAGCTCTTCTACAAGTTGCTAGAGTTTCTCTTTTTGGTACATGCCATGGGGGGGGGGGGGGTTTATCTCCATTTGAAGAGTCCATTTATTTATTTTTTATAGTGAAAACCATAGCATACTTATATAAACGAAACCATAAATCACGGCTAGGCATTCATTCTAGCCGCGATGTCAAGAACATGAGCTTCTTCCACGAGTACATGAGTAACTTTACAAACACAAATGCAGTCGAAGCAACTCGAAATAAAGTAATTCAATAAATAAACAGCTAGGTGGCCATTCTGATGCTTTCTTCCGCTGCAAATCCTATATCTTTGTCAGCAATCGGTGGAAACATTAACATGATTTACGGAGGGGGAAATGTCGAAACGAAGGTTATTACTGATAGAGCATGGGAAAGAGGGAATGGGAGGGGCTGTAGTGCATCCATCGCACTACACGGTGAGGTGCGGCCGATCCGACCGTCCATCTCGGTGTGGACGGCTTGGATTTAATCCGAGTTCCTACAAATTCTAGCCGTCCATTTTTTGGATGAAAATTCGAGCCGTCCATTGCCGAGACGGACGGATGGATTGGTCGCTCTACACGTGTAGTGCGGGAGGTGCACTACAACACCCTGGATCTGGGAAAGAGGGAATGACAGGGCAGGGCTGGATCTGGCTTGGGTGTTACACGCAAATGGTTTACGGAGAAAATGGTTTTGAAAAAATCATGTTAATGCGTACACAAGCCACGGCGAAGTTGCTAATGCCTTGTTTGGATTCAAACTTGAAAAAAAAATTCCAACTCAAAAAGCACTTATTACCCCTACTTTCAATCATTATTTTCATTTCTCTCATCTTTCCAATTATTATTCTCATTTCTCTCTCCACTTATTATCCCTATTTTCAATTATTATCTTAATTTCTCTCTCCACTCATTACTTAAAAACCAAACCTAATTTTTTTTTTAAATTCATCCAAACAAGGCATAAGATTTTAATGGCAATTGTGTCGGGTGGGATTAATAAATGATTAAAAATCACTTAAATGGGCTCACACACACATCTTAATGATTAAACCACTTAATGGGCTCACACACACAAGTTATTTTAATGATTAAGATGGTGTTCCATTTTAAGAAAAAGTGTTTTTTTTTCAAACGAAGGTAATTTCAAACTCAAATATAATGAAAATGAAAAATATTTTTTCAATTTTTTTTGCACCGTTTAAAAGATCTTAATGAGATCTATCAAACAAAATCCATATTGGTAGGAAAATTATTTGCGTAAATACATGATTTTTGGGCTTGAAATTACCTCCGTTTGAAAAAAAGGCACTTTTTCTTAAAGTGGAACACCACCTAAATCACATAAGTGGGCGCACCGCGCACACACATTTCAAAGGTAACTGTGTCGGGTTTTTACCCCAACTAATATCTGACTTTAGATTTGTCGACATTTTGTATTTCATGTGGTGGATCATTTGCTATTTTGTCTTTCCTCAATGTTATTGCATACGTTTTTAAATTTTGATTTCTCCCGTTTTCTACTCGAGGTTTAAGCGATGGAGTATAACATAAGGGGTTGCGTAAGAAATCTGCATATGTTTAGCACTTCAGTTCATTGAAGACCCTATTGCAAAAGGATTGAACGATCACCTTTTTTTATGATCATGATTGAAAGTTGAAACGATCACTTGAAGTGGTCGTGTTTCAGAATCTATAATTATGTGGGGATTGAAATCTTCCTTGTGTATGTGAACCGATAACAAGTATTGCGCCTGTTTGAACTGATAACCGATGTGGACCCTTCTTCCTTGTGCTATGATTAGATTCGATGTCCAATGCGCACAAGAGAGAGACGGATGGAGGAGCGGGGGAGAGAGTACTGGGTTGCTTGCCAAAGATGAGGACCCTTGTCGGAGATGGAGATCCTGAGATGGGGAGGGCTATGTCGCGAAAGATATTTCCTCCGTCTCTTTTTTAGAGTCCAGTATTCCATTTTGGGCTGTTTCTTGATAAGTGCCCATTTTGTAAAGTTAGTGGGTAAAAAATGGTACATTTTTTATTTTGCCCCTAAAAGTATATTCCATTTTGAAAAATAAGTGAGTAAAAGTGTAATGATGATGTATCCATAGAGGGTAAGTAGGAAAAATTGAGGTAAAAGTTATGTGAAAGGTTTAATAAGTTGGAGTTACGAAGCTGAACACTTAAAAATGGACAGAGGGAGTAGTAGGGAAAGAGATTAGGTGAGGTTGCATGTGTGAGCTCATTTTAGTGGTTTAACCTCAGCCCTTGATTTATGTGACTGAGAAGGAGTGTCAAAATTTGGGTGGGTAAAACTAGCCCCCTACATTTATTTAGTGATATGTATTAGTAAATGTAAATATAGTTGCCTAATTAGGTGAGATTTTATTAACATTAATGCTAGGGACAAAGAAAACTTACCCAAAAAGAGCAACTAGTGGTGAAATTCACTTTGATGTATGAGATCCAATCATCAAAGTGAATTTCAACAACTAATTGTTTTTTTCAGGGTACTTTCGAGGTTAGTTTTCTTTGTACCACATAATATTATTTTCCAAATGGGATGAACCCAAACCCGCTCAAATAATAAATACAATATACTAGCCAGGTGTCAAACCCATAAAATACTCAACTTGTGAATATGCAAAACCCACAAAAAAAACTCAACTTGCGAATATGCAAGAAAATATATTACACAAGATAAGCCCACCGGTATTTACAACACTAAAAATAAAAACTATCCACATATGCAAGAGAGTCAAAAGTCCGAACTACACTGTCCGCAACTCTTGTCTAGACTCTGTAATAGACTCATACTCCTCTATGCACCTGAAAAATAAACCTTTAAGACATAAGCACGGTGCTTAGGGGTTGTTTGATAACCTAAATTCAACACTTAAAATTGAATCAATTAAGTAATATGTGATTTAGTAAGTTTGATAACCACATTTTACATTAATTAACAAATTAAGTGCTACTTACCTTTCTTCTGCCAATTTTCAGTCCATCCATGGAGAATCGGTCCAACACATGTGAACTCGGGCAAGGGAACATCTCTCTCTAGAGATCGCTCTCCTCCATCGCCTCCCACCCATATCCCAGCCGGCCATTTACTTGGTCCAGATCTACCCCCATATCTGGTCAATTTTGATCGGAATCTGCTATCTCTGGTTGTTTACTAGTTCGACCAGATTCATCACGATTTGGACGCCTTCGTCCATTTCTTCTTCCATTTCGTCCTATTTCTCTCTACGGACTCCTCGTAGATCTGTAGTAGGAGAGGGGAAAAAACCCCACGATCTGGTCCATCCAGTGAGAGGGAATACAGGATACAGGCTCATAGCAGTGCGTATGGGTTTCAAGACAGGCTCGTAGCAGTGCTCTCATCGACTGGGTTCCAGTTCTGGAATCCACCCGAGGCTGTCCTCCGTCCAAGCACTCCGGCGCCGGGGTCATTGACCTAATCGTATGAAGTTTCTCTGGTAAACATGCGTATGGATCCTTGGGTCTATCCCGATCTCCTTCCTCAGTGGCGCTGTAGTCTCGCCCTTCGCACAGCAGCGTCCATCGTCAGCAGCTGTGCAAGGAAGTAGATGAACAGTTGAGGATGAGTACGGTGTCATTGGATGCCGGCCGCCACCGTTGGTACCTCCAGCCATTATGGTTATTTTCAGCTCAGCAGCCCAGCCAGGCCAGCCAACCCTGCTTGCTGCCCTAGCCCAGCTCGGCTTGCTTGGTTATGTTGCTATTCAGTTATTATTTTGATGTTGTTTTCTAGTGTAATCAGTGCGGGTTGTGCACTGGCCATTATCTTTATGTATTTCCGTAGTATGAGTTGCGAGGACTTCGAGGGCCTCTGATTGTTCCCTATACCGACGGGTTGTGTCGGGTATTTACTGCTTTTGCCACGCCGTGTCCAGGTTTCCCGTTGAACTTTCTATTCCTTTGGATAGTTTGTTCGACGGGGCTTGGACACGGACAACCCATGTAGCCACTTGGCTCTTTATGTTTTTCGTTTTCTTTTTGCTTTGTCTTACCTGGGGTATGCCCCTTGTAGGCTGTACATTCGGTTAACCTCTTTTATATTTCAAGCTAACCGCCCTAGGGCATTACCCAAAAAAAAGTGCTACTTAAAATGTAGGCTAAAAAGTTGAATTTTTTTTTTTTTTGGTGGGTAAAATAGCTTGAAATAGAAAAGAGGATAAGCGAATGTATAGCCTACAAGGGGCATACCCCAGGAGGAAAAAAGAAAAACCAAAGATTGATAAAAATGATCAACGCCAAGTGGCTACATTGAATAAGCCAGAGGCTAAAATGAAAATGCTACTCTGAAAAGGGATCCACATGTTTCCAATCCTTCTAATAGATGAAAAGGAAACACATGCCAAAAGCTTGGGTTTAGCACAGCTAAACATATGCATGACGGAGGAACATCCATAGCACTGTATGCACTGGAATGGAGACTAGCCACAGCCTCTAAGTACAAACAGCCACATAACAAACAACAACAAAACATCTGACAGAACAGTAGCTCTATCGATCATCAGCAACAACAATTTTGGACATTTGAACATTTGAGTTGGACACATGCTTCATTCTGCTTCATTGACACAGCAACCGTAGGAAACTTCAGCAGAACAGCAGCATCAAACGCCACAGAAAACAGAAAACAACAACTGCAGCAGACAGCCACAGCTGAACAGCAGCAGATTCAGAAGATGATGCACACAACAATCTATGATTTGGACACTTGCACTGAACCTAGCAGTAAGGTAAGGAGAACAGGACACTAGCACACAACAGTAGCAGAAAGCAGGAGACATTGGCCGTGCTAGATTGTAGTAGAACAACCACAGCTGTAACAGTAACAGGAGAACACCAGAAAATAGGCAGCTTCCTAACAGATTAGTAGCAGTAATTGGGAGCCAAAGGAATGCAAAAGGTAGCTAGGGACATGCCCCCTAGAAAAGCATAAACACTCCAAGGGACATCCCCCCAAGGATAGGCCAAATCAGTAGCAGAAAATGACATCAAAGGCATGGTCACATTGGACAGAAAACACTAATGCAACAGCACTAATTGAGATACCAATGCAGCAGCAGGCGTACAAGTTCACAAAGGACTTAAAGAGTCCACAAGAGATGACCACAAGAGAAGTAAACGTAACAATAACTGTAGGCTATCCGTAGCAGCAAACAATAACAGTAAAGAGTAGCAACAGTAATATCAAACAGCAGCAATAGGCAATATGAGGAGCAGCCTTGACATGCAACTACCAACTAGCAACTAATGTAAAAGTACAAGTTCAAGACTACTGTCCAAAGCACTATGTCCTCACTTTACTACTCCCTCGGAAAGCTCACAGCTCCCACTCTAATTTTCACTCATGTGCTAGGACAAGGCTCCACCAACTCCCTCCCTAATTCTCACAATATGCCCCCACTAAGTATTACCTCCTCTCTCAAAGAATGATGAGGAACTAGCACACATCTCACAGGGTAAGCACTCAAAATAAAGAGGGGTTTCACAAACTCTCCAAAATTTCCTCCAATGAATAAGATATATACCTGATAAAATAGAAGTAATAGAAGCCTGGCCTTCCCTAGAAGGAGCACTAAGCACAACCAGTCTTGAACCACCATGGGATGAATGCTGCATTTGAATTGGCAGCCCTGGTTTGGCTCCACAACTCTCTGAATGTGATGAGAGCTGTAGGATGAAGGGGATAGCTGTTAGGCTAACCACCCTTGAGGAGTGACCTAAAGGAACCTGTGAATGGGCCAGCAGCAGCAGGGCACAGCTAAGGCCTTTTGGATCGTTTGAGTACAAATTTGAACCATGTTTGGATCAAGGGGTAAACCCCTTGAGTATTGACCTGCAATTGTAATCATGTGAGTAGATGGATCTTGCCATTCTAACTTATACATTTAGGTTAGTTTAATCATGAATATTCCACATAGATAATAACTGAGAAGGTCCCTTGAATTTAGATAAGGACAGCAACCTACATCTAACTTCATTTGAAATTTTGTGAGCAACCACTCCCGGAGGGCAATTAAGATTCTGGAACTTCCTATAATTCCTCTCAAGCCATAATTGGTGCACATAGATTGTAAAAACAAGTTTAGCAATTGTGATGGCCAAAGATTTACCCTATAAAGTGGACAACCTACTCACCCACTGCTGCAATGATGTCAATCCTGTCATGTGAGGGGTCTTTGGGGACAGAATTCCCCTAATCTGGGTAGCCATGAGGCATTCAAAAAATAGGTGGTCATGGGACTCTACTCCCAAACACAAACTACAAATGGATATAGCTTTCATGCCAAACATGACTAACCTATCTTCTGTTGATAACCTATTAAGGATGGCCATCCATGAAATCACACTGCATCTAGGAATGTGCCCTGAAAACCATACCACTTTATGCCAAGTGATAATAGGAAAATGTGTCCTTGAATGATCCCATAAAGATGAGATGGTAAATTTACCAGATGCATTGAGAGTCCAAATACATCTATCCCCAATGGAAGTATTGATGGGGACAGCATGTAATTCTGATCTCACCTGATTGAGCTCTGGAGTTTGGGTCAGTGGGAAGGCCCATTGATTGTTCCTTATAATAGCCTGCACAGTGGTATCCTTGGGTCAGTGGGAAAAAAATTAAGTAGCTCAAAGCTACTTAATTATGGCTGAATTTTTGTTTATTTGCATTCAACTATCATACCACCATATTTACCCAAAAAAACCCATCATACCACCACCACCACCACTCCATCACCACCACCATACCACCACTCCACCACCACTTCACCACCATAACCATCAATCCACCACCACCACTCCAGCCCACCACCACCACCACTATCACGCTGCCGCCTCCATTGCACAACCACCACCACCACTATTACCACAACCTCCACCATTCCACCACCACCACCACCACTACTACCACCACCACTCCAACCCACCACCACACCGCCACCACCACTACCACGCTTCCGCCGCCACCACCATCACAACGCCACCATTGCACAACCACCACTCCACCATCACCACTACCACGCTTCCGCCGCCACCACCATCACAATGCCACCATTGCACAACCACCACTCCACCATCACCACTCACTGCCACCATTACACCACCATCACTCCACCGCCACCCCACCATTACACCACCACTGCACCACTCCAACACCACCACCACTCCCACTCCATCCCCACCTTCACCACTCCACCTCCACCACCCCCTCGCTCCATCACCACCAACCCACCACCACAATCACCACTCCACCATTACCATAAGTACATTGTGATCATTAGTAATTTAAGAGAGAATCGAAACTAAAATTAATTCATCATTTTTTTAAATTCAGTGCTTAATATATTTATCAAACAGCTTTTCAGCTAAAAAAATTCAGCATTCAGTACTTAATTTTTCAGCTTTCAGTTTTATCGAACAGCCCCTTAATGAATGAACCAACTCAATTATAGCAAAAGACAACATGTATTGTAGCAAAATAGTGTAGTCATCATAAACCCATATGCGGCCTAAGTGATTCATTGGGTACCTTGGGCCCTACTCATTGTGTTTCATTGGGCACCTTAGGCCCTACTGTTAAGATTCATTGGGCATATCGGGCCTCCACTCATCCGCAAGTCTCGCGGGCATTGACACCTTAGGCCGGAATCTCTGTGTGTCTAGCGAATGTAGGCACCTCAGGCCCACGTCCACACACAAACGCCATATATTAGATACAATAATTTTAGTGACACACCCAAACACACACCCGCACTCACATGAGTGGTGGGTGTGTGTTTGGGTGTGAATTTGGGTGTGGTACTAGCACCATTACTCCTAATAACTCTCTCTCTCTCCCCAGTCTCCCCGTCCCACACGCACACCACTCTCTCTCAATTTTTAAAAATTAAAAGAAAATGAAAAATCTACAAAATTAGGAATGAATGTTTGGAGGCTTGGGAGGCTCAAATACATTTCTATAATATACATAAAAAAAACCTCTAAAAAAAACCCCCCAAGTTCCCGATCGAATTTTGATAATCCGAGCCGCTCAATATAATCAGAACATGATTTTAATGGTACCCGCAAGAAATCAGCAAAAAAAATGACTGGGAAAGGCTTCATCTGAATAGTTTTTTATTGAACGGTTCAATAAAAACTGCTCAAATCAAGCCTTTCCCGGTCATTTTTTTTGCCCATTTTCTCGCGGGTACCCTTAAAATCACGTTCTGAACACATTGAGCGGCTCGGATCATCAAAATTCGATCGGGAACTGTGAGATTAAGATTTGGAGTGTTTTTTTAGAAGTTTTTTTAAGGGTCCCCGGAACCGCTCTATATATACATATATATATATATGTGTATGTATATGTATACATATATGTGTATGTATATGTATATATGTGTATGTATTACACATATATGTATACATATACATACACATATATATATATATACATACACATATATATATATATACATACACATATATATATATATATATAGCGTCCCCTTCTAATGAGGACCACCTCATTTTAATAAAATGAGGACCTCCCTTTTCCGATTAAATTTTGATGATCCGAGCCGCTCAATGTGTTCAGAACGTGATTTTAAGGGTACCCGCGCGAAATCAGCAAAAAAAAGACCGGGAAGGGCTTCATCCGAGCAGTTTTTATTTATTTTTTATCGAACGGTTCAAATAAAAACTGCTCAAATCAAGCCCTTCCCGGTCATTTTTTTGCCGATTTCTTGCGGGTACCCTTAAAATCACGTTCTGAACACATTGAGCGGCTCGGATCATCAAAATTCAATCGGGAAAGGGAAGAAATAGGGTAGTCCTCATTTTAGGTCCTCATTAGAAGATTAGTGTGTATGTATATATATATATATATATATATATTGATAGATAAAATAAAAAGGTGTGGGGACCACGCAAACACAAGTTGTTTAAAGGGCTGAGATTCATTTGATCCAAGGGTTAAGAAGGAACTTGCAAATGTAATGTAAGTGCCCACATTCTTTTTAGTAATTGCGCAAATGCCACCGATCTCCCAATTGCAAAATCCTACTAGCTAGTAAGTGCCGTAGGCACGAACAATTTCAACCAGTGTGCATAGTGCCGTAGGCAGGAACAAGCACTAATACATCAATAACCCAGAAGAACTATCACAATAAGCTTAAATTTTCTTTATTACTTGAGATGATACACTCACCTTTGACATGATGGGTCGATGATCACAAGACTATTTGAAGATGAAATTGCACTATTTTCTTATCCCTTCCAAGCCTAGCACATAAATCCGCTCATATGAATATGAAATGAGATACTCATAAAAAAAAATATAAATAAACCCTTGCACCAAGTGTAGCTACTTGCTCTTTACTCTCTTTTCAACCAATTCCCACAATGAAACACTAATTTCAACCAAATATATATATAGCAATTGATTTTAAATTTCAACAATATAAACTCGTATAAATTTCAACAATAGAACTTCTAGCCATTCGGCTTGCTTGTGGGATGGCGAGATCTTTGGGCCTGTTTGAAGTTGAGATTGAATCGGATAATCAATTGGCTATAAAGCTTAGTGTTTCAGAGCTGGTTCCTCCGTGGGAAGTCGGGGCGGTGGTTAAAGACATTAAGCTTTTGAAGCAGAATGGTGGGATTTCTTTCAAGTGGGTGAAGAGGGAAGCCAATGGGTTGGCTCATTTGGTTGCTTCCAAATCCCTTAGGAGCTTTCTGCTGAGAAATTGGGTGGCTAGTCCCCCATCTTTTGTTGCTTCTATTTTATTGAGTGATTGTAATTCTCCTTTGTAGTCCTGTGGACAAGGTTTTGATGATCAAAAAAAAAAAACTCGTATCCCATCACTTACGATCATATTCTAGGCAAATCGAATAAGTTCTTTGCACTAGAATGACCATCTATATATGCACTAAAGTAAGTAATTCCAGCATTTACACCATCATTTCCTGCTTCAAAGCTTCAGTTTCAGTAATTATACAATCAGTTCTCAATCTATAAAAACTAATTCCTGGACCTAAATTACATTTTCCAGCGCTTAATTCACAGGTTCAACATGTATCAGCACTTAACGATCAATTACAACAACTATAGAGGTTATTTTCAGCATTAAAACTGCATTTGAGCAACTAATTTCAGCACTATACATGATTTAAATCACTAGAACTTCAATTCGAGTATCAAGAGAAGATATATCAACTTGTACAAAACTAATTCAGGCACATAAAGAGTTAACTAGGAGCTTCTAGCCACCAATTCCAACTATTCTAACCCAGGTATTGAAAACCAACTCATTATTTGATTTTAGGATACCCAAACCCACTTTCCTAAAAACCCCAGAACAATCCAATTCAAGAACACGTGATATTTACAGACTACTATACCAAAAGAAATTAAGAATTACTGACAGTACAATTTTGTTTCAAGGATGTCCAATCATTTTTCCTTCCTTTTTCCCCTCTCTTCTCTCTCCCGTGTGTCTCTCTCCCTCTTTCTTGACGGCTACAAACCCTCCCCCTTTCTCTCTTCACCCATATATATATATCCAAAAATGCTACCCACACATACATTAGGAACAGATCTTGCACAGCAACCCACGTGGCAAAGAAAAAGGGCCCCACTCTCTCTCTCTCTCTCTCTCTCTCTCTCTTGTTTTGCCCGAAAAATTCAAATTTTGGCCCCAAACTATTTTGCTCCCCAAATATCCCCCAACCCATTTCTGCTCCACCAGCACCCACCGCCGATGCAATCGACAGCAAGTGTCAGCACCGTCTCTCTCTCTCCAACCCCCACCTCCACCACATCTCAATCGTTCGACCACTATGCCACCACCAACCATCAACCCTTCTCTGTCCCGTATTTCCATCTCTCCGCTCTCTCTCTCAAGGCTTCTCTGTCTCTCTCATACGAAGGTTGTGATGGGCACCGAGCACCTCCCCACCACGGATTTGTGCAGCCACGGCGAACCCGACGGCCTCCCGGAAACCCCCCCCCATGGATGGCACGCCAAATCAGTTGTGGGGTGTTTCTAGATCTTAACTTTTGTTTGGGTCTAAAATTAGGGTTTCTTCTTCAGAAATTGGTGCTTTTTACAAATTAGGGTTCTCAAAAAATTTAGGAAATCCACAAATTAGGGTTTGTTCTTCTCAAATTGGGGCTTTACTTTACTTTTGTTTACAATGGGATGCTACCATAAGGGTGCCCTTTCAAAAATTTTATTTTGAGGGTGACTTGTGAGATCAATTAGTCTCTCTCAATCGTCTGAGTAAGTTTGATGATCAATGGAAATGTGGCTTTTTGTGACTTTGTGTTGTATGGGTAGCCTATTAATTGCCATTTACTCTCTCAATTTGTTCGCCGTGATGGTCAATGGAAATGTGAATTTGGCTTTTGCTTTGTATGAGTATTAATTACAGTTTAGTCTCTTTGTTTATTTACAGTTGGCATGTGTCTTGAATCACACATATAGATAGCTTAAACTCCAAACAGGATTTTGCAAAAATGTCAAACGCTTATAATGCTCCACAATCAAACGACTTTTTTGGGTAATTTAGCTTGAAATTAAAAAAGGTTAAGCGAATGTACAGCCTACAAGGGGCATCCCCCAGGAGGAAAAGAAAGGAAAAAAAAACAAAGAAGAGTGAAAAAAGTACGGTAAACCATGCACAACCCGCATGGAGAGTGAGATAAAGTAAATACATAACAACATGCTATGCGTACTGGAAAATGTGAAATTTGAACTAATACCTGGCACAACCCGCCAGGCTAGGAAATAAAGTAAATACGGTAGATAGTCTGGGTCAACGGTGACCACATGATAACCAGCGCTGAGGAGAGATCCTCCTCCTCCTAGGCTGGGAAAAGAAACCCAAGAACCGAGACACCCATCATTCCAAAGATAGCATGATACCCACTCAAAAGAAGCCAACTACTACAGAGGGACTCGGACCGAGAGAGGTTCGAACTGGAGATGTCTGCATCCGACAAGGCTACCCTGCTAAGCACCCTGCACACCACGCCCATTCCATCCAGACTACTACAATCTCACCCAAATCCCCTAGGCTCGCTAACGACTATAAGCGGAACAGGAAGAGGGACCACGAAAAGTAGTCCCCCAAACCTCAAGTGGACCAAGCTGCTCCTTTCGATCCGTAAATCTAATCAGAAACAGACTACGAAGCTACCCCTTTCGAACAGTGAGAATCCACCAATCTAGTCAATGACAGCTTCGGCAACTACCTTGCTCAATCAGACTCATCCATAATCTAATCATCGGCACCCACAGCTGCTGCTACTGCGAGACTGCCCCTTAACTAGGAGAATCCAATCTAATCAATAATAGTCACGACCACAAGAATACTACGCAGGTCCTCAGAGCTAAAAATGTCGGTTCAAAGGATATGGAGGGCTCGACGAATAGCCCGACCCCCGATTTTAGTCCAACAGATGACCGCCTATCGGGGGATGCAAAAACTAACAGAGAACTGGCCCAAAGTCCAGCAACAATATAAGTGCAAAAAAGTACATTGCCTGACATAAATTAAACTACCCCACTGCCCGAGCCACCCAGCCAACTTACCTGCCCGGGCTGGCCTGCCATCGGGTGGCTGCTGCCTGCTTCTGCTTCTGCCCGCAGCCTGCTGCAGCCTAGGCTGGCCTCGCCAGGCTAGCTGTGGGTGAGCCCCACGGTGACTGACTGGAGATGAACACCGGGCCAGGTGCCCGGGCTGGGCTGACGCCTCCTGCTGCTGCTGCCCGGGCCGGCTGGGTTGCCCGGGCTGATGAGCCCCACGACTGGGATTGCCCGGGCTGATGGCCCAAGCAGCAGGCCGGAGAGGGCCTTGAATGACTGCCTTGACTGGCGGCCACAGAGAGCCACGATGGCCTAAATGTGGCCGAGCTTGTCGGAGATGTGAGCTTGCCCAGATCTGGGCGTTGACCGGCCGCCTGAAGGAAAACGACCGGCAGCCATGGCTTTGACTGTAAATGCAAGTTTATATCCCCAAAATTGAAAGTAACATAAGAATTCCAACAACATATATACCTGAACCATTTTCGTAATAGTTCATTCCATTAATTGGTAAACCAATACAAAGCTCTTATATGGATTTTAATTCAGTGCTGCCTTTTTTTTGAACGGCAAAGAATTTTATTAATCTTTGAGTATCCCTATCGTAATCATAATCCTAATCCTAATTCTATCAGTAGATGTGCTCTAATCCTTGAAAGGAAACATATGGATTCCTCATGAATTAGATTACTCCAGTTGTCATCAATATGGAATAACAGTAGTAGCAACCAGCATTTGGAAGGCAGCAAAACATCATGGAGAACAGCAGTAGCAGTAACAGACCAGCAGCATAAGATTTTAACTGCATATCAGTTTTGAACTTGTTTGATGAATTCCACTTTAACCAGCAACAATAAGAACAACAATCAACAATTTCCTTACCCAAAGCCAAGACATAACGCCCAGACACCTCCACCATTATTCCATTTGAAAGGTAGAGTTAAAGAAAGAGTAGAACCCCCACCCAAAAAAAAATGGATTGCCCTTATCTGTGGTAATTCAGTGCTGCCTACGTGCTTCAGTTCTACTATTGACTCTAGTTTATACTTTACATTCTACAAAGTAACACTTCAGGTTCTACTTCCTTATTGTTCATGGTTTCACTAACTTCCAGAAGATGAGTTCAATTCTGAAGAAAAGGTATTGTTTCAGCCGCGCAAGTGTCAGCTTTCCTTTCTCTTAGTCTTAGGCTTCAATTAATCGTGGACATGTTTTTTTCTTGCAAACATGAAATCAACCACCAAATTAGAAGCAATCCCATGCACAACTTGCAGATGAGAAAGGCCAAATTCACAGAGGTGCCGTGAACTAAAAAACAAGGCAGGCCTTCATCTTCCTTGTCTCTTCTTTCTACTCCAGTAACAGAACAACAACAAAAAAAGGTATGCAATTCTCAGTTTACAAGTATAACTTTTTTTTTTTGATAAGTAGTTTACAAATATAACTTGCTTTCAAAATGACAGAAATATCACAATTTATACAATAATGTTGGAGAACACAGTCATATCAAGCAAGTAATGTCATACTACACAATTGCACCATAAATTCCCTCTTTGATTAAAACCAACTTAATCAACCGCCAATACAATCCTAAAGAAACAACTCAATTCAACATGAAACTTCTGTCCTAATAATTGAGTTGGATTCTTTCCCCTTCCCATCCAAATAAAAATACATAAAGATACTAATTACATTTACGACTAGAAAAAGATAGTACATACTTTGCTTTGATTCTTTCTCAAATCAAAGACCAGCACATCCCATTGTAAACAAAAGTAAAGTAAAGCCCATATTTGAGAAGAACAAACCCTAATTTGTGGAATTCCCAAATTTTTTGAGAACCCTAATTTGTAAGAAGCCCCAATTTCTGAAGAAGAAACCCTAATTTTAGACCCAAACAAAAGTTAAGATCTAGAAACACCCCACAACTGATTTGGCGTGTCGTCCATGGGGGGGTTCCGGGAGGCCGTCGGGTTCACCGTGGTTGCACAAATCCGTGGTAAGGAGGTGTTCGGTGCCCATCACAACCTTCGTATGAGAGAGACACAGAAGCCTTGAGAGAGAGCGGAGAGATGGAAATACGGGACAGAGAAGGGGTGGTAGTCGGTGGCGGCATCAGTGGTCGGAGTGGTCGGACGATTGAGATGTGGTGGAGGTGGGGGTTGTCGAGAGAGAGAGAGAGAGAGAGAGACGGTGCTGACACTTGCGGTCGGTTGCGTCGGCGGTGGGTGCTGGTGGAGTAGAAATGGGTTGGGGGATATTTGGGGAGCAAAATAGTTTGGGGCCAAAATTTGAATTTTTCGGGCAAAACAAGAGAGAGAGAGAGAGAGAGAGAGAGAGAGAGAGAGAGAGAGAGAGAGAGAGAGAGAGAGAGAGAGAGTGGGGCCCTTTTTCTTTGCCACGTGGGTTGCTGTGCAAGATCTGTTCCTAATGTATGTGTGGGTAGCATTATTGATATATATCAGCTCATGTGAAGTTTTTGTTTTTGCAACCAACCCCTTTAGTTTAGGAAAATTCCCTTGAACTCCACATGAAATACAATTACTCCTACTTTAGAAACCTTTTTTTTTAAGAACCGGATCTCGAGTCCAACATTCATGTTAAAATAGAAATTCCCAAGCATTCATGATAAATTTAATGTACGTGATTCATGGTAAATTCAGAAATCAATCAAACCAACATTCAAGATATATTGAATCAAACTAGGATTTATAGTAAATAAGTCCGTAATTCATGATTAATTTAAAATTGAATTAAATGATCAATCATGATTCATCATAAGTTTACCCATCATTTATTCATTCATGATAAATTTATCAAGAACCTAATAAAAAAATGAAAACATCCAATGTATTTGTCAGCCAATATTTATGGTACCAGAAAACTACTGAACAACCATTTGGTAAAACAAACTGAACCACATGGTTAGACTAATGGTTAACAGGTTAGTGGTATTTCACCAGGAGTTTTTTTTTTGGGTAAATCAGCTTGAAATAAAAAGGAGGCTAAGCGAATGTACAGCCTACAAGGGGCATACCCCAGGAGGAAAAGAAAAGAAAAAAAAACGAAGAATGAGAAAAATGAACTAAGCCAAGTGGCAACACTGATAGGGACCGATTGGGCTACGGTAATACACCAATCAATCCTCGAAAGTACTAATTACACAATATAGCAAAATTAAAGAAACATAAACATGTACTACACATTGAAATTCCATCTAATAGATGGGAGAGAAACACACGCCAAAGAGGGTATCCACAATGTGAAAGTTGCACCGCTGGTAGCAGCAACATTAGCCAACATGGTGGGAACAACTAATCAAGAAGCTGGACCTGCTATAACAGCATTTCTGGACAGCACACGGTAGGGAGCAGCAGCTACAATCAACTACACAATTGGACAGTAACAAAACACCATTGCTGGACAGCAGTTTTCTGCCGTAACTATAACAGTAGCAACAGTCAAATTCAGCCACCAAACTATTCAGCCATAACAGAAAATGCAGTAGCATATGTGCAGAAAACTGGAACAGCAGGATCAGAACAATAGCAACAACATAACCATAGCAGCAGCCAATGGAACAGCAGGTTCAGAACAATCAGAAGGAGTTGCAGTCGAGTAAACACCATAGGAATACATGAAGAACAGCTGCCATAACAAAGCAAGGCAGCAGCATCCGAATGGAACAGCAGCAAGAGCAGAACCAAAAATCTAAGAGATGCTAGGGACAAGCCCCCTAGGAAAGCTTTAAACGATCCAAGGGACAACCCCCAAGGATAGGTAAATGAATGCCAGTCCAAATACAATACCAAATGCAGAACCCAAAGAAATTAACACACAAGCCTGCACTATACAAAACAGCAAACAGTAACAGCAGCAGCACCAGGGCTGCATTCTAATCATAAACAGAATAAAATCTGTGCAACTCATAAGTATCAAAACACTGCTGGACTGCCAAAGAGATCCACAGGACAGTAATGTAATGTGCATACATCAAAATTATTGCACACAATAAGAGAATGCAACCATAATCAGTAACAGAAACTGTAACAGAACAGCAGCAATTGTAAGCGACTGGAAGTAAAGCTCTTTTTTTTTTGGGTAAATCAGCGTGAAATAAAAAAAGGAGGCTAACCGAATATACAGCCTACAAGGGGCATACCCCAGGAGGAAGAAAACAAAAGAAAAGAGAAAGAGAAAAATAACTACGCCAAGTGGCTACATGGATTAAGTGAAAAGCGCTGTTTCCATTCCCTCTAGAAGAGGGAGGGAAAACAGCACCTAATGAATGAAGAGCCTAAGAATAGACTCCTTAACATTACAAAAGGAGCAAGGAACTGACTGGTAACAACAATCATCCCTAGCAAACTACAATAGACTGATGATACAGAAGCATGGTAGCCTTCAAACTGTGGTAGAACCCTTGCATCCAACATAAATGGACAACAACTTATGCATAAACTGGGCAGCTTCACCATAATAGCTTCACATCAAAAGATAACAGCTACACAGCAGCTCTGACACAGCAGCAGATCAGCAACAAGAAGGACTTATCTGGACTGCCACCAGCAGGTAAAAGACTTATACATAACTGGGCAGCTTCACCATAACAGGATGTCCTCTACTGGATAGCAAACAACAGCTTCACCATAACAGCTCCACCATAACAGGATATGCAGCTACATAGCAGAACGAAATACACAGCTAAGATACAACAGCTACATATCAGCTCTGATACAGCAGCAGATCAGCAACAGGACAGCACAGCAGCCAACAGGTTCAGAACAATCAGAACAATCAGAATCTGAACCTTAGCAGTGCAAAACCAGCTAACCAGCAGCTATAATGGATAGCTACCAAATATGGACAGCAACCAAAAGTATAGAACTGACAGCAACAACAGAACTGCTATCATGACAGTAGGTACAGAACTGACACCAAAAGTATATGAACATCATCATGCAGAGGACGTCCCCCTCTGCGAAGGGAGATCCCAACGACATCCCCAGTTGGTTAGGCATATACTACAAAATGACACTTTCAAAATTCTAGACTAACTAACAGAGGAGTTAGAACTGCAGAACTGCAGAACTGCTATCTGCCACCATCACTCAGCAATAGCAATAGAGAAACAACAATAGAGAAACAACAGAAACAGCTCCTGCCACCATGGATATGTGCAAAACAGAAACAGCTTGAAATGGTGGACTACCTACAATGGATATGTGCAAAAGCAATAGAGAAACAACAGAGAAATGCAGCAGTTCGACTGACGAGTCAATCATGACAGTCATCAGTCAATCAGCATCAGAAGAACTTTGAAATGAACATTTGAATTTTGAACCAGGACTTAGAACTGGACACATTTGAACTGGACATTAACAAGTCCATGCACTGGACATTAGAACTGGACAATTGAATGGGACATATCAGAGCAGCTCCTGCCACCATTACAACAGAACAGCAGCAGCAACCAGCCATATAGTCAACACAGCAGAACAGCAAAACCAACTATTCTGTAATCTCACAAATCTTGGTGCATGACCATAGCAGTAGACCATGGCAGAAATGCAAAGACAGCAGGGGTATCATAAATGAATTTAGAACTCACACTACTACACCCTTGTAATCTCACAACTCCCACTCTCTAAATAATGCCAAGAACAAGGGATCCTACTACTCCCTCAACTAATCCTCACAAAATGCCCCCGCTAATTATTACCTCCTCTCACAAGGACGGATGGGGCTATAGCACTTAACTCACAAGGATTGCACTTAATATAGTAAGAACTCTCAATTGCTATGAAATACCAGTATAACCTATAAGGAATAAGGTAGTTACCTGAGTACTTAGTAGTAATAGAAGGCCAAAAACTGCTGAGAGAGGACTGATGCCAGCCTTCCTGGGTACCCTTGAGCATTAGGTGCTGACCCTTTTGAAATGCAGTTCAAACTTGGTGGAGCCTGACCCTGTATAAGTATTTGCATCTAGAAACAATCAACTGATCTATTAGAAACAACATCTAGCAAAATTATTTAGCTCACGATATTGTTCCACTCATTTATAATCAACTCTGCTTGTGAATGAGGGAAATTAGAAAGTGATAAAAGCCTTGCTCTCACCATGTTGCAAATTTTTTGAACAATTATCTCCCAAATACATGATTGATTATGGAATTTCCCCATATTCCTTTCAATCCAAATATAATAAACAGTTACTATAAATCCCAATCTAGTAATTACACTTTTGAGAGTTTTGCCCTTAAAGCTTGATAACAAAGTTACCCAGTCTGCCTAAGGTCTAGCAGGCCATGTAACATGGAGTTTGGCCTGAATGGTATCCCACACCTGAATACTGAAAGGGCAATTAAAAAAGAGATGGTCGTGGCTTTCACTCCCTTGGCACAAGCCACAAAGTGGAGAAATATTCAGACCAAATGACACGAGTCTATCAGCAGTGGCTAGCCTATTCTGAATGGCAAGCCATGTAACAAAGCTGCATTTTGGCACGTGCGCAGAGAACCACACTACCTTATGCCACAAGGCCTTAGGAAAGGGAGTTCTCAATTTGTCCCATAGTGAGGAAATTGTGAACTGCCCATTGGAAGTAAGGGTCCACCTTGTTTGATCTGCCCCATTCAACCTGGACTGAACCAGAGGTGGCATAGCGTTTCTCACCTCATTTAGTTCAAATGTTTGGGTGATGGGGAACACCCAATTTGAACCATTTATAATGTGAGATACAAGGGCATCACGTGAGATGCCAGAGTCATACACAATCCTAGGGCCAAATCTATCCATTAAAGGACCGAGAGGATGCCAATTATCATTCCATAAGGATGTTGAATTCCCATTACCTAGTATACAGAGGACATGTGGTTTAACCAAGGGCCTGAGATTCAAAAGCTTCCTCCACCCCCACGTACAATCACCAGGTATTTTAAGATGCCAGAAACTCCTACCTTTTATTAAGTATGATTTGACCCATTGACACCACATGGATTGTTCACCCCCAGAAATTAGAAACCATATATGTTTTGCAATGGCAGCCTTGTTCCAAATTTGCAAGGATTTGAAACCAAGACCCCCTTCCTCTTTAGGGGAGCACAGATGCTCCCAAGAAACTTTAGCACCCGTTTTCTTTAAATCAGGGCCAGACCAAAGAAAAGCCCTAAGTATTGACTCAATTTCTTTGATTACCTTTTTGGGAAGGATAAACAAGGAAGACCAATAAGTTTGAATGGAGAAGAGCACATTCTTAATAAGCTGAACCCTACCAGCATAGGTGAGGTCTCTATTGGTCCAAGTCTTAGTCCTAGCAATCATGCTCTCCACTAACCTTTTACAATCCGAAGCCTTGAGCTTAGTGGAGAGGAGGGGAACACCCAAATATCTTACAGGAAGGGTGCCCTCCTGGAAACTTAGAACGTCCATAATGGCAATTCTCGTGGTATTATTGACCCCAGAGAAATATATGCTACTTTTCTCGGGGCTAGGAGAGAGGCCAGACAAAGCTTGGAACTCAGTGAGGGCCTTCTGAATAACGGTGATGGAAGACAATTCACCCTTACAAAAAATCATAAGGTCGTCCGCAAAACAGAGGTTGATGATCTTAGTATTCCCACATCTCCAATGGAAATGAAAATCAGGCAACATGGATTTCTCTGTAAGTATACAGGTGAGAACCTCCATAACAATGACAAAGAGGTATGATGACAGAGGGTCACCTTGTCGAAGACCTTTTTGCCCTTTAATGTAACCAGTGGTCTCCCCATTTAAGCTAAAAGTGTAGTTAGCAGTGGTAACACAAGCTTGAAGCCATTTGATCATTGTAGGATGGAAATTCATAGATGACAGTACATCCCAGAGAAATTCCCATCTTACACTATCATAGGCTTTCCTAATGTCTACTTTCATTGCACATCTTGGGGATGAGGATGATTTATGATACCCTCGCATTAGTTCCTGAGTGAGGAAGATGTTGTCAGCAATTCTCCTCCCTTTAAAAAATCCCGATTGAACAGGATCGATTAAGCCAGGGAGGACATTCTGGAGTCTTTTGGCAAGTATTTTAGCAATGCATTTGTAAATAGTATTACAACATGAGATAGGTCTAAAATCCCCGACTTTGGACGGGTTAGGGACCTTTGGAACAAGAGCTACCATGGTAGAGTTGGCCTTCCTGAGTAGTTTACCAGATCTAAAGAAGGTCTTGACTGCTGCAGTGACCTCATGGCCAATGATCGGCCAAGCCTTTTTGAAAAAGCCGGCATTGTAACCATCCGGACCAGGGACCAAAATGTGTCCTTAATCTCTTGATCAGAGATCTCCACAATCATTGCCAGCTTTTGGGTATCAGTTAGCCTCTTACTTACTAATTGCTGGACTCTGCTATGACCTTGATAAGCATCATGATGGGCAGAACCAAGCAAATTAGAGTAAAAGTTGACAAAATTTGACTTTATGACCTCAATGTTATGTGTGAGGGACCCATCCTCTAAGATCAGACTGGTTATTTTATTTCCATTCCTTGCATTAGTTACAGACTTGAAGAAATAAGAGGTACACTGATCACCCAACTTCAACCACAGGATTAGCATTATGAGAACTCAGAGCATGCTGCAAGGTGTCAAGTTGTTGTCTGAAATCAACAACTCTAGCAGAGACATCACTAAAATCACTAGTATTAATTTGTTTAAGTTCACCTTGCAACAATTTGAGCTTCTCACAGACACAATACATAGGATTCCCAATAATCACCCTCCTCCAAACTCTCTGAACAACAGCCAAAAATTGAGGGTGATCTGCTAGGAAATTGAAAAACTTAAAAGGTTTATTTGATCTCCTAAGACTTGGAAGAACATACGTAATGGCTGGAGAGTGATCAGAGATCCCAGGAGGAGGGAAATGAACATAAGAACAGTTATAAACCTTCATCCAATTCTCATTGACTAAAACTCGATCCAATTTTGAACCAACAAAATGTGAAGGGTCCTATTTGTTGGCCCAGGTGAGAAAGCAACCAGTGTACCGAAGATCATCGAGCCCCAACGTATACAAACAACTATTAAAGTCATCCATATAAGGAGGCCAAGAAGTAGTTCCCCCAACCTTCTCCCTGGGAAACCTAATGATATTAAAGTCACCGAGCACTATCCAGGGGGAAGAGGTGCTCAGGCGATGAAGACTAGCCCACAAAGCTTGCCTATTCAGATAATTATTCTCCCCATACACAAAAGTTGCAAAAAAGGGGGGGTCACCACAATTAGGTTGCTCCTCACAATGAATAAATTGTTTAGATTGATCAAGGACCTGAATTTGAACAACATTAGGATCCCAACACACAAAAATCCTGCCTAAGGGAGCTTGGGGATAGTTGTTCACAAAACTCCACTGAGAGCACACATGTTTTATCACTCTAGATGCTTTATCCTCCTTTATTTTATGTTCTATTAATCCCACAATTGATAACTTGTTCTTATTTACAAAACACTTAACCTCTTTTTGTTTGATTGGGTCATTGAGACCCCTGATGTTCCAAAAACCAAAGTTAAGCGGGTGTATAGAGATAAAACAAATATTCAAGCAGAACTAATAATAAAGATGGCAGAAAATAGAATTATAAAACGTACTGCCCTGACAAAAAGGATATGATTGAGTTAAGTCCTTCCTCTGGATTGTGATCTCAGAAGCTGCTCCCTTGCAAGCTTCTTCATTTTCCTTTGAGTTGATCTGGATATAACCTTCTGAAAGTTCTCCTTGAGATCTTCTTTTGAGGCTTTATCCCGCACTTCTGAACCTTGGGGATCAGGTGGTTTAGGAGAGAGTGCTTGGTTTACTATTCCACCCTTTGGTACAGCTAAGAGGAGTGGATCTGAACTGCTGCCCATGCCTTCCAAGTTAAACTGAGGCTGTGAACCTTCATGACAGCTTCTGACCACTCCCTCAAGGACTCCTAACAACTCATCTTCCGATTCTGACTCATTCGAAAGTACAACTGGATTGATGAGAAGCTGCTTCTGAGGTAAGGAAGGGCTATCTCTAGAGGAATCCAACGGCTCAACAGGTTTGTTAGTGGAAAGGTAGGCTTCAAGTGAGCTACTTGTTGTACACTCCAGTACCCTTTCTGGTTCTATCTCTGAAACAGGAGCCACAGCTAGAGGAACAATAGGGTTGGTTGAAGTAGCATTCAAATTTAAGTCAGCCTCTTGCTTTCCATTGAGGTTAGAGGTTGAGGACGGTGTCTTAGAGCATTGGGCAGTAGAATGACCAAAAACTTTGCATTCTTTGCACAAAGAGGGTAACACCTGATATTCAATAGGTACCACGACAGTAATTCTCACATCTTCGGGAAGGTCATGCTCAGCACTAATTTCAATGCATACCCTAGCACCGGTTGACTTAGTCTGGAGAAGACCTGGTTGTCTTGAAGTTTTGGCAGTGGCCTGGTCCACATATAGTGGTCTGCCAATGGTACTTGCCACCCTACTTAAACACTCCTGGTTCCATAATTCCAAGGGTAGGTTATGCAACCTCATCCAGACCGGGATATGAGAAGGTTGTTCTTTGACTGGTTGCATCATTCTATGCTAGTCTTTGAGGACAAGATATCTTTGGGAAAAGAAATAGGGGCCCCCATCCAAGACAAGTTGCTTAGCCTGTTCATCTCTAGATTCGAAAAGGTAACACCCTGCAACATCCGGTTTAACAGCCACAAACAACTCTTTCCATTGATTCCTGGCAGTGGAGAGAACCAAAGGGTAGGCCATTTTCCCATCTAGAAAATGACCTACTAAATACTTGTTCCACAACCCAATATCAGTAAGCTCAACATCAATTTCCACCTGAGCTTCTTTCCCTCGATATAAGTCAGGATGAAAATCTAGTTTTACATCAACAGAGGGACTTTGTGATTGTAGTAAGGCTGCCCAGTTTTTAGGTTTGGGTTTGGGGCCATTCAGAACCTGTCGGGGTTTATTGGGGACTCGATTACCATTTGACTGACCCATGGAAGTCCATGGCCGCCTGGGTTTGGTATCAACTTCATCATATCTCATATTGGGGTCCCCTCCAGGTATGGGATTCCTCTAGGATTGATTAGGGTTTTAGGTGCAGAAACTGAAGATACCTGGTTTCGTTGCTGCTGTTGAAGAGGGTCGCCTCGTTGTTGAAAAGAATCGCTCTGCACCTCTGTTGGACTACGTTGAGTCTGAGAGGAACTCCCATGGACGAGAGTCACTCCTACTCCAGAATTCAGCACCTCGTACTGTTGTTTGCGAGCCCGTTCCTCCGCTTCCAATTTCAAACCCTCCTCAAAGAGCGCCTGTTGAATCTTCCTAGACGGACTGGACTTCTTGTTTGGAGGAGCTTGTTTCTCAGCTTGTCTCCATGACTGCTGTATGCTTTGTAGCTTGGCTACATCTAGAACGAATGGATCTTCCGAAGTGTTGAGCTCGTCCTCCAGATGACCCACGATTTCAAGCATTCGAGCTTCGGAATCCGAACGCAAACCCTCCTTCCGAGGCGCCTGTTGTAGCTGATGAACTTGTCTCGGCTGGTTGTACCTGGGACTGTGAGCCCTAGATTTTTTTGCCGAGTTAGGACTGACCTCCCCAAACTCAACTGGAGGTGCAGAAGGAACAGTGCTTCGAACAGTAGATTCGAGTTTGGGATCTCCTGAAACGCTCAGCTTTAGGGCTTGCAGGTTCAACTGATTTGGATGTGGTTGGAGGGATTGGGAATGCTCAGAGGACTGAGGGATGCATGGAAACTCAGAGGAGTAGTTTAGTTTGGAATCAAAATTCGTGGGTAGAATTTGGGGTGGACTTACAGAAACATCAACAACCGTGGACACGAGTGAAATGGATTTGGAGTTGCCGAGATTTTGGTGAGTGGGAGTTGGACCACGGATCTTCCTTCGTAGTTCATTAGAATCAATAGCTTTGATTCCAAGTCCATCACCCATGGAGATTGTACCGTCCCCCATGATGAACAGAACCCAAATCGCCCAAATCGCCTAACCCATTTCGTTGATCTTTTAACTGAGAATTGCTTTACACAAAACTATGAGTGATCCAGCCTGTATCCCTTACTCACGGTAAGTAAAGCTCTTGGTATGTATAAGGCTCACACTTCTACTCCCTTGAATTCTCACAACTCCCACTCTATATTACAATACCAAGAGCAAGGGACCCTTTTCTCCTTCCACTGTTTTTTTTTTGGATAAACCAGCTTGAAATAAAAAGAGACTAACCAAATATACAGCCTACAAGGGGCATACCCCAGGAGGAAAAAAGAAAAACAAAATAAAGAAAAGAAAATTGGCATCGCCAAATGGCTACATGAATGAAATGGAAAGCGCTGTTTCCAATCCATCTAGTAAGAGGGAAGGAAAACAGCGCCAAAAGGACCTAAACATTCTAGCGCAGTAATCACTACCATACTAACTGATGATAACAATCACTACCATACTACAAGTGCAGCAGTAACAAGAGCAATAGCAAGATGGAGCAGCAGAGATTTGGCACTCAACAATTTGGAACTCAGCATCTCTTGCTTAGCAGTAAGAGATCTGTCAACAAAAACAAACTGGACAGCAGCAATACAGCTGCAGAATACAGCACAACAGTTAGCAGAAGCAACAGATAGCAGTGCAGCAGCAGCAGCCATATGTGTACAGCAGTGCAGCAGCATAACAAGGGCCAACATGGCAGTAGCCTTCGGATCCAATCAGAACAAATCAGTTCAGTAGTATAGCAAACAGCAACAGAAACTAGTAGCAACAGAAACAGGTAGCAGCCACAAAACAATGGTGGTCACCGCTAAGGACATGCCCCCTAGCAAAAGCAATATACACTCCAAGGACAACCCCCCGAGGATAGGTAAAATCAATAGCATAAAACAGAAAACAGCTAACAGCTAGTACAATGTACACCCAAAACAGCTAGTACAAAGCACACAAATAGAAAACAGCAGCTAGAAACAGCAACAGTAAGCAGCAGACAGTAAGCAGCAGAAAAGCTGCATTCTGCAGCAGACAAGCTGCATTCTGCAGCAGAAACTGCAGCTCAACACACTTGCAAACACTTGCTGGACTACATACAAAGGATATGTGGAACAACAAAAGAGAAACAAAATAGAAATGCAGCAGTTTGACAGACCCGTCAAACATGACAGACAACAGTCAATCAGCATCAGTAGAACTTTGAAATGGACATTTGAATTTTGAACCAGAACTTTGAATTGGACACATTTGAACTGGACATTAACAAGTCCATGCACTGGACATAGAACGAGACATATCAGAGCAGCTCCTACCACCATTACAGCAGAATAGCAGCAGCAGCCACAAAGACAAAACAGCAAAACAGCATCAACTATTCTGGACAGGATCAGATTCATAGCAACCTGCTCCAAACAAGCAACCAGACTGAACTGGTGCATGACCATAGCAGCAGCTGGTCAAGCAATACCATAGCAGAGCCATAGCGACCATGGCCGATATGCAGAAACATAGGACCAGCATAAATGAATGTAGAACTCACACTACTACACCCTTGTAATCTCACAATTCCCACTCTCTAAACAATGCCAAGAACAAGGGATCCTTCTACTCCCTCAACTAAACCTCACAAAATGCCCCCGCTAATTATTACCTCCTCTCACAAGGACGGATGGGGCTATAGCACTCAGCTCACATGGATTGCACTCAATATAGTAAGAATGCTCAATTGCTATGGAATACCAGGATAACCTATAAGGAATAAGGTAACTACCTCCTTACTTAGCAGTAGTAGAAGGCGAGCATTAGGTGCTGACCCTTTTGAAAAACAGTTCAAGCTTGCTGGAGCCTGACCATGTAGAAGTATTAGCAGCTAGAAACAGCCAAATGATCAATTAGAAACAGCATCTAGCAAAATAACTTAGCTCACAATATTGTTCCACTCATTTACAATCAACTCTGCTTGTGGATGAGGAGAATTAGAAAGTGATAAAAGCCTTGCTCTCACCATGTTGCAAATTTTTTGAACAATTATCTCCCAAGCACATGATTGATTCTGGAATTTCCTCAAATTCCTTTCAATCCAAATATGATAAACAGATACTGTAAAGCCCAATCTAGTAATTACACTTTTGAGAGTTTTGCCCTTAAAACTTGATAACAGTGTTACCCAGTCTGCCCAAGGTAATTCCCAGTGTTACCCAGTGTTATTGGGAGAGAGGTCACCTCAGCTGTCCAGAACTTCTTCAGGTCTGGACAACTGCTCACTAAAGCTAATTCCACTATTGTAGCTCTTGTTCCTAAGGTTCCAAACCCTTCCAGGGTGGGTGACTTTAGGCCCATCTCATGCTGCAATACCATTTACAAATGCATCTCTCGGATTCTAGCAAAGAGATTGCAATCTGCTCTTCCTTTGCTCATAGATCCGGTCCAGTCAGGATTTGTGAAAGGAAGGAGAATTGCAGATAACATCTTCCTTACCCAAGAACTCATGAGAGGGTATCACAAGTCCTCTCCTTCCCCTAGGTGTGCCATGAAAGTTGACATAATGAAAGCATATGACCATGTTAGGTGGGAATTTATTTGGGATGTCCTGTCCGCCATGAACTTCCATCCTACAATGATTAAGTGGCTCCAAGCATGTGTAACCACTGCAAACTATTCCCTATGTATCAATGGGGAAGTGACGGGGTACATTAAAGGGAAGAAGGGGCTGAGACAGGGGGATCCGTTATCCCCGTATCTCTTTGTTATTGTGATGGAAGTGCTTACGAGTTTACTTAAGGAGAAAGCCCAGCTCCCGGACTTTCATTATCACTGGAGATGTAAAACTAATCAATTGATAAATCTGTGTTTTGCTGATGATCTAATGATATTCTGCAAGGGAGAGCCTTCTTCGATTAAACTCATCAAGGAAGCCTTGAATGAGTTTGAGGCTCTTTCTGGTCTCTCCCCTAGCACAGGTAAGAGTAGCATATTCTTCTCTGGTGTTAGTGTGGGAGTTAAGGAGACTATTTTGCAGGATTTGGGATTTCGGGAGGGTTCCCTGCCAGTGAGATATCTGGGAGTTCCATTGTTATCTACAAAGCTTAAAGCTGTGGACTGCCAGAGGCTGGTTGATAGTAACACAGCCAAAAATAGAAGTTGGACAAATAGGGACCTTACTTATGCGGGAAGAGTCCAGCTTATCAAGAACATCTTGTTCTCAATGCAAACGTATTGGTCCTCCCTGTTCATTTTACCAAAAAGGTCATCAAGGAAGTTGAATCTATCCTTAGGGCCTTTTTATGGTCTGGCCCTGACCTAAAAAGATCAGGGGCTAAGATAGCTTGGGAGAAGTTATGCGCCCCTAAAGATGAGGGGGGTCTTGGCTTCAAATCTATGGAGGTGTGGAATAAGGCTGCGGTGGCCAAGCATATATGGTACTTGATCTCCGGGGGAGAGCAATCCATGTGGTGCCAATGGGTTAAATCCTACTTATTAAAGGGTAGGAGCTTTTGGAGCCTTAAAATGCCTGCTAATCCCTCTTGGGTTTGGCGTAAATTACTTAATCTAAGACATGTAGTCCAACCCTTCATACGTCACTTAATTGGCAATGGGGAGAACACATCCATATGGTTTGACCCTTGGCACCCGTTAGGTCCTCTGCTGGAGAAGTTTGGATCCAGAATTGTTTATGACTCTGGCCTTCCGTTGAATGCCAAAGTGTCCCTTATAGTACACAATTCTGGCTGGACTTTCCCAATCACGCAAACATGGGAGTTGAATGAAGTTAGACGGCTTCTCCCTCCTTTGCGTGGCTCCAGGGACCATGTTAGATGGACTCTGAATGCATCTGGTCAGTTTAGTATAGCCTCTCTATGGGAGAAATTGAGGGCTCCTTTCCCCAAGGTTAATTGGCATAAGGCTGTTTGGTTTTCTGGCCATATACCTAAGTGTAGCTTCATTACATGGCTGGCCATCCAGGGTAGACTCTCCACGGAGGATAGATTAGTCCTCTTTGGGATTAAATCAATCTCCCAATGCAGTTTTTGCCATGGTAGTGAAAACCATGATCATTTGTTCTTCAACTGTAGTTTTTCCACAAGGGTTTGGAATGCCATGTTGGAAAAGATGGATACGAGTTGGTCCCCAAGGCCTTGGCCAGCATGGATCACCCTCTTCTCCTCTTTTAAGGGGAAATCTCTAAGGAATATCGTATCTAAGTTGATTTTCACTACTACAGTATACCATATTTGGATTGAAAGGAACTTAAGGAAGTTTCAAAATACAACGAGCACCTGGGAAGTGGTTGTTCACAAAGTCTTTAACATGGTTAAGGGTAGATTACTGTCGTTGCCAAAGTTGCCCGCAGGCTCACAAAATAATAGGTTTAATAGAGTATGGGGCATCAATGGGTAATGAGGTATTGTGTGTTTGTGTATTCATATTGTGGCCATGGTTGTAGATTTGCAGGTTTGGTCAGCAAGGCTGCCTTAATAAAAGTACTCCAGTGGCCTCTAAATTTGGATGGCTGGTGCAGCCCCTGCTAACATGGAGGCTAGTAGGTTTCAAGGTTATTGAGTGTGCCACTATATGTAGATCCTGTGAGAAGTGTGCTTGAGCCTCAATCTTCTTGAGAGTGGAGGTAATATTTAGTGGGAGGCACTTTGTGAGGGAGAGTGGAGGGAGTTGGGTTGCAACCGTTAATCAATAGAAGCAATGCAACAACTGTGCTTTGTTACTTTTGACAGCCTTTTTATCACTGTGTAGTGCATTCTGAACCTGACTTCTTATGTAGTGCATTTTCTTTTGCACCTCAGTGGTTTATGTGTTGGTGCCATTGTGCACCACAGTGTTTGGTGCCATTAAGCAATCTGTAGCACCACAGTGTTTGGTTTTGTGGATTGCCTAACCATAGGGGCTGTCGTGGGATCTCCCTTCGCAGAGGGGGAATTCCTCTGCAATTATGGTTCGGTTGGTAGTTGTGCTACAGATTGCTTTAGCAGCTGTTTTAACTGTTCTGCTTTGTTCTGCTACAAGTTTACATTAGAGAGCTCAGCCAGTTCATGGCTGATGTTCTATCCCTGTTCTTATGCCCTGTTCCTAGTTATGCACTGCTTCTGAGTTCTGAACCTGTTATGGAACAAGTGCTGGTGATATCTCTGATCTGCTTCTGAGTTCTGAACCTGCTATGTTTTGAAAGCTAGAAGTCTGTCATGAAAGCTAGAAGTCTGTCATGATATCTCTGATTTGTGTTACTTTTGTAAGCCTAACCTGCATCTTTTCTGAACCTGGTTTGTTGATTGTGGGAGGTATCTTTTCTGAACCTGGCTTGTTGATTGCTGTATCTCATAGCAGCTTGGTTCTATGTTCCCAAGTCAGAACCTAACTGCAACAGTTTTGAAATGTACTTAAGGTTCAGATATCAGTAAAAGGAATCACCATATGTAGCTGCATACAGTTTTGAAATGTACTTAAAGTTCAGATACCTAGCTGCATACCCCTGTTGTTCTGATCCTTAGCTGGTTTTGCTTCTATTATCAGCATTGGGTAGTAGTGTAGCTACTTAGTTGCCTGCCTAACCAATAGGGGCTGTCTTTGGGATCTCCCTTCGCAGAGGGGGAATTCCTCTGCAATGTGTCACCTGCTTTCACAGGATGTAAATGAGAAAGAATGGGTACTGTGTTGTAATTGTTTAAGAACAGTTGTACTGTTTTGTTTTGTCCTACCCATTGGGGGCTGTCCATGGGAAATCAGTAAAAGGAATCACCATATGTAATCAGTCTTTTGTAAACCAGAATGGCTACCTTCTGAACTTCACTAAGCTGCTGCTGCTGAACCTAGGCTGAACCTACCCCAGCAAATTGGTCAAGTCTAGAGCTGTTCCTGTTTGCTGGTCAAGTTCTGAAATTGACCAGATTTGAGCTGTGCAAGTTCTGATCCAGCTGAATGTTCTGAAATCTGCTGGTGTTGGTCTCAAGTTGGTACAAGCCTCAAGATCAGTTGGTGGTCTCAAGTTGGTACTCCTATTATACTCTGCTGTTCTGTGCTGTTCTGAAGGGCCACAGCTGATGTGATGTGATGGAATCTGTGTTCAGAAGTGACAAGTTTTGCATTAGAGAGCACAGCCAGTTCATGGCTGAATGTTCTGAACCTGTTCTTGCAGCTGGCCATGACAAGTTTGCTGTTCTGAACCTGTTCTTGCACAGTGGTAGGGAATGTTATTCCCCTTTTTGTAGATGGATAGGAAACAATGTATACCCTTTTGTTTTGTTTCCATCTATTCAGTATGTTATCTATAGGTAGGGAATGTTATCCCCTTTTGTTTTGTTTCCATATTTCTTTGTTTTGTTTTCCTCCTGGGGTATGCCCCTTGTAGGCTGTATATCTGGTTTTCTTTTTTTAATTTTAAAGCTGATTTACCCAAAAAAAAAGTCTGCCCAAGGTCCATGTAACATGGAGTTTGGCCTGAATGGTATCCCACACCTGATTAGTGAAAGGGCAATTAAAAAAGAGATGGTCGTGGCTTTCACTCCCTTGGCACAAACCACAATGTGGAGGAACATTCAGACCAAATGACACGAGTCTATCAGCAGTGGCTAGCCTATTCTGAATGGCAAGCCATGTGACAAAGCTGCATTTTGGTACGTGCGCAGAGAACCACACTACCTTATGCCACAAGGCCTTAGGAAAGGGAGTTCTCAATTTGTCCCATAGGGAGGAAATTGTAAACTGCCCATTAGAAGTAAGAGTCCACCTTGTTTGATCTGCCCCATTCAACCTGGACTGAATCAGAGGCATAGTATTTCTCACCTCATTTAGTTCAAATGTTTGGGTAATGGGGAACACCCAATTTGGACCATCTATAATGTGAGATACAAGGGCATCACGTGAGATGCTAGAGTCATACACAATCCTAGGACCAAATCTATCCATTAAAGGACCGAGAGGATGCCAATTATCATTCCACAAGGATGTTGAATTCCCATTACCTAGTATACAAAGGATATATGGTTTAACCAAGGGCCTGAGATTCAACAGCTTCCTCCACCCCAACGTACAATCACCAGGTATTTTAAGATGCCAGAAACTCCTACCTTTTATTAAGTATGATTTGACCCATTGACACCACATGGATTGTTCACCCCCAGAGATTAGGAACCAAATTTGTTTTGCAATGGCAGCCTTGTTCCAAATTTGCAAAGATTTGAAACCAAGACCCCCCTCCTCTTTAGGGGAGCACAGATGCTCCCAAGAAACTTTAGCACCCATTTTCTTTAAATCAGGGCCAGACCAAAGAAAAGCCCTAAGTATTGATTCAATTTCCTTGATTACCTTTTTGGGAAGGATAAACAAGGAAGACCAATATGTTTGAATGGAGAAGAGCACATTCTTAATAAGTTGAACCCTACCAGCATAGGTGAGGTCTCTATTGGTCCAAGTCTTAGTCCTAGCAATCATGCTCTCCACTAAACGTTGATAATCCGAAGCCTTGAGCTTAGTGGAGAGGAGGGGAACACCCAAATATCTTACAGGAAGGGTGCCCTCCTGGAAACTTAGAACGTCCATAATGGAAATTCTAGTGGTATTGTTGACCCCAGAGAAATATATGCTACTTTTCTCGGCGCTAGGAGAGAGGCCAGACAAAGCTTGGAACTCGGTGAGGGCCTCCTGAATAAGGGTGATGGAAGACAATTCACCCTTACAAAAAATCATAAGGTCGTCCGCAAAACAAAGGTTGATGATCTTAGTATTCCCACATCTCCAATGGAAATGAAAATCAGGCAACATGGATTTCTCTCTAAGTAGACAGGTGAGAACCTCCATAACAATGACAAAGAGGTACGATGACAGAGGGTCACCTTGCCGAAGACCTTTTTGCCCTATAATGTAACCAGTGGTCTCCCCATTTAAGCTAAAGGTGTAGTTAGCAGTGGTAACACAAGCTTGAAGCCATTTGATCATTGTAGGATGGAAATTCATAGATGACAGTACATCCCAGAGAAATTCCCATCTTACATTATCATAGGCTTTCCTAATGTCTACTTTCATTGCACATCTTGGGGATGAGGATGATTTATGATACCCTCGCATTAGTTCCTGAGTGAGGAAGATGTTGTCAGCAATCCTCTTCCCTTTAACAAATCCCGATTGAACAGGATCGATTAGAACAGGGAGGACATTCTGGAGTCTTTTGGCAAGTATTTTAGCTATGCATTTGTAAATAGTATTACAACATGAGATAGGTCTATAATCCCCAACTTTGGACGGGTTAGGTACATTTGGAACAAGAGCTACCATGGTAGAGTTGGCCTTCCTGAGTAGTTTACCAGATCTAAAGAAGGTCTTGACTGCTGCAGTGACCTCATGGCCAATGATCGGCCAAGCCTTTTTAAAAAAGCCAGCATTGTAACCATCCGGACCAGGGGCTTTGTTGGGGTTGAGGGACCAAAATGTGTCCGTAATCTCTTGATCAGAGACCTCTACAATCATCGCCAGCTTTTGAGTATCAGTTAGTCTCCTATTTACTAATTGCTGGATTCTGTTATGACCTTGATAAGCAAGTTAGAGTAAAAGTTGACAAAATTTGACTTTATGACCTCAATGTTATATGTGAGGGACCCATCCTCTAAGACCAGACTGGTTATTTTATTTCTATTTCTTGCATTAGTCACAGACTTGAAGAAATAAGAGGTACACTGATCACCCAACTTCAGCCACTGGATTCGAGACTTTTGCTTAGCTAAACTTTCCTTAGCCCTAAGCATTATGAGGAGCTGTTTGTAAACAGCTCTTTCCTGGCTAATCAAGGAAGGATTAGGATTATGAGAACTCAGAGCATGCTGCAAGGTGTCAAGTTGTTATCTGAAATCAACAACTCTAGCAAAGACATCACCAAAATCTCTAGTATTAATTTGTTTAAATTCACCTTGCAACAATTTGAGCTTCTCATAGACACAATACATTGGATTCCCAATAATCACCCTCCTCCAAACTCTCTGAACAACAACCAAAAATTGAGGGTGATCTGCTAGGAAATTGAAAAACTTAAAAGGTTTATTTGATCTCCTAGGACTTGGAAGAATATATGTAATGGCCGGAGAGTGATCAGAGATCCCAGGAGGAGGGAAATGAGCATAAGAACAATTATAAACCTTCATCCAATTCTCATTGACTAAAACTTGATCCAATTTTGAACTAACAAAATGTGAGGGGTCCTGTTTGTTGGCCCAGGTGAGAAAGCAACCGGTGTACCGAAGATCATCGAGCCCCAACGTATACAAACAACTATTAAAGTCATCCATATAAGGAGGCCAAGAAGCAGTTCCCCCAGCCTTCTCCCTGGGAAGCCTAATGATATTAAAGTCACCGAGCACTATCCAGGGGGAAGAGGTGCTCAGGCGATGAAGACTAGCCCACAAAGCTTGCCTATTCAGATAATTGTTATCCCCATACACAAAAGTTGCAAAAAAGGGGGGGTCACCACATTTAGGTTGCACCTCACAATGAATAAATTGTTCAGATTGATCAAGGACCTGAATTTGAACAACATTAGGATCCCAACACACAAAAATCCTGCCTAAGGGAGCTTGGGGATAGTTGTTCACAAAACTCCACTGAGAGCACACATGTTTTATCACTCTAGATGCTTTGTCCTCATTTATTTTATGTTCTAATAAACCCACAATTGATAACTTGTTCTTATTTACAAAACACTTACCTTCTTTTTGTTTGATTGGGTCATTGAGACCCCTGATGTTCCAAAAACCAAAGTTAAAAGGGTGTATAGACATAAAACAAATATTCAAGCAGAACTACTAATAAAGATGGCAGAAGATAGAATTATAAAGCATACTGCCCTAACAAAATGGATATGATTGAGTTAAGTCCTTCCTCTGGATTGTGATCTCAGAAGCTGCTCCCTTGCAAGCTTCTTCATTTTTCTTTGAGCTGATCTGGATATAACCTTCTGAAAGTTCTCCTTGAGATCTTCTTTTGAGGCTTTATCCCGCACTTCTGAACCTTGGGGATCAGGTGGTTTAGGAGAGAGTGTTTGGTTTACCATTCCACCCTTTGGTACAGCTGAGAGGATTGGATCTGATCTGCTGCCCATGCCTTCCAAGTTAAACTGAGGCTGTGAAACTTCATGACAGCTTCTGACCACTCCCTCAAGAACTCCTAACAACTCCTCTTCAGATTCTCACTCATTCAAAAGTACAACTAGATTGATGACAAGATGCTTCTGAGGTAAGGAAGGGCTATCTCTAGAGGAATCCAACGGCTCAACAGGTTTGTCAGTGGAAAAGGGGGCTTCAAGTGAGCTACTTGTTGTACGCTCCAGTACCCTTTCTGGTTCTATCTCTGAATCAGCAGCCACAGCTAGAGGAACAGTAGGGTTGGTTGAAGCAGCATTCAAATTTGTGTCAGGCTCTTGCTTTCCATTACCCATTTTAGTCCATTTCTGATTGGGATTGGAAGTTGAGGATGTTGTCTTAGAGCATTGGGTAATAGAATGACCAAAAACTTTGCATTCCTTGCACAAAGAGGGTAACACCTTATATTCAATAGGGACCACAACTGAATTGTCCTCGACAGTAATTCTCACATCTTCAGGAAGGTCATGCTCAGCACTAATTTCAATGCATACCCTTGCACTGGTTGACTTAGTCTGGAGAAGGCCTAGTTGTCTTGAAGTTTTGGCTGTGGCCTGGTCCACATGTAGTGGTCTGCCAATGGTACTTGCCACCCTACTTAAACACTCCTGGTTCCATAATTCCAAGGGTAAGTTATGCAACCTCACCCAGACCGGGATATGAGAAGGTTGTTCTTTGACTGGTTGCATCATTCTATGCCAGTCTTTGAGGACAAGATATCTTTGGGAAAAGAAATAGGGGCCCCCATCCAAAACAAGTTGCTTAGCCTGTTCGTCTCTAAATTCGAAAAGGTAGCACCCTGCAACATCCGGTTTAACAGCCACAAACAACTCTTTCCACTGAGTCCTGGCAGTGGAGAGAACCAAAGGGTAGGCCATTTTTCCATCTAGGAAATGACCTACTAAATACTTGTTCCACAACCCAACATCAGTAAGTTCAATCGTGCATCTGCTGCTACTTGGGCAGCCACACCTGTTTTGTTGTAATTTTCAGTCTAATCATGCATCTGTTTTGTCCAAGTAGCTGCTGTCCAGATTCTGACTGTTGATTGATCATTTCGATTCAAGTTAAGAAGTTGATAGACAAGTTCAGAAGTTGTTGTAGCAGTCACAATAGTCTGCCAATCTGTGGTAGCTTTATGTAGACACCCCAATTTGGTCTAACGATTATTTCAAGTCCCACCTTGGGACAATCCCGATGATGAAATGGATACACTGATTGCTGATTGCTTCCTTGAGAACCTTAGGACTTTCGGTAAGAACTTTGAGCCACTTAGAGGACCCAATTCAAAGCCATACAGCCTTTGACAGAAAATACAGAAGCCTAGGAGAATCCATCTGTCGGCCGTAACATCAATCTCACGGCCATAACATCATTTCCTCACCCGAGCAACCTGTTGCTAGAAAATCTCCCTGAGAGATCAATCCCTCGGCCGTAAGATCGATTCCTCGGCCGCCAGATCTATTCCTCGGCCGCCAGATCGATTCCTCGGCCGCCAGATCGATTCCTCGGCCGCCAGATCCATTCCTCGGCCGCCAGATCGTCCTTTTTCCAGATTCTGGAACGTTCTGTCAAACGTTTGATCCGTTCACCAAACCCTAGCAGCCAAATCCCGATGCGTTCGGGCTACGCCAGAGGATTGCCATGAAGAGTTAGAATCACTCTCTAACTCCAATTTTAATCGTGCATTGTGATTGGTTGGAATGAGTCATCCGGTGCCTATATAAAGGAACCTTTGGGTTCCGAAATTAACATTCAATTCCTCCATCTCATACCTCCAACCTCTGCAGAAATCATCTCACATACTCCCTCTATATAAGCCCTAACCTTCCGAAGGCAGCCGCATCCCGAACGATCAAACTCCGAAGTACAAACCCTAACCCTAGGGTTTTTGAGGAGTAAATCAGTCAATCACACCCAATCCGAAGCAATCAAGCAACTGAGGGATCAAGGTGGTGAGGCCTAGGGGCCTATGGTTTGATCTCTTTTACGTTTTTATGCATTAATCATAGTGTTTTGATTATCTGTTAAATATCTGTTCTGGTGTGAGGAAGAACATCGGTTGGGGGATCAATCCTTCGGCCGATATATCAATCCAGTGGGATCCCTCGGCCGTGAAATCCATTCACCGGCCGAGAGATCGATTTTCTTGGGACAGCCTGTCTGTTTTGTTTATTTCTGATGCATGCTTTCAATTACAGTCCTGGCTCACCTTATTCACTGTTAAAGGCTTAATTAAACAGACTATGTGTTAGAGTTGAATAAAGCATGTACATGTCTTATGTTGAATAACTATGGGCCAGTCACACGACTGGGCAGAGAGGGGTGCCTAACACCTTCCCCTTACTGTACTTTTGGCTCCCGTACCCAGAATCTCTATCTATTTTCCTAGTTTTAATAAACTAGGTGGCGACTCTGTTTTGATGATAACCACTATCGTGTGGCGATGTTCCTAGCCATGGGAATGTCCATGATTTTGGTTTATGAAGCAAGCAACCAATCGAGCAATCCATGATCAATCTGTATGGCGATGCCCCGTTTGGGAGGTGTCTACACTTTACTTAGATTATGCCTAACCATCGGGGGCTGTCAATGGGATCTCCCTTCACAGAGGGGGACATCCTCTGTATAGTATTGTATATGTTTTCAGTATTGTATAGTATTGTACAAGTTCAGAAGTTGTAGCAGGTTATGTTGTGACTGTTGTGACTATTGCAAGTTCTGAAGTTTGTAGGACTGTTTTGATTGCATCAGTTATAGTGACTCAAAGGGACTGCATCAGTTTTGACTGCATCAGTTACTATGTGACTGGGTTGTGTCTGCTTTTGCTTCAACTCTTTGGGAGATTCAGAGGATACACAAGACCACAAATGGTTGCTGAAATTCAGTTCAGCATGTGGATCAGTTTTTGAGTGAATTCCACTGTCAAAACCCAAGTTTAGTAAGGGAAATGATCCTCTCAAACAGAGGGAGGATGGGTTAGGCGATTTGGGCGATTTGGGTTCTGTTCACCATGGGGGACGGTACAATCTCCATGGAAGATGGACTTGGAATCAAACCTATTGATTCTAACGAACTACGAAGGAAGATCCGTGGTCCAACTCCCACTCATCAAAATCTCGGCAACTCCAAATCCATTTCACTCGTGTCCACGGTTGTTGATGTCGCTGTAACTCCACCCCAAATCCTACCCACGAATTTCGATTCCAAACTAAACTACTCCTCTGAGTTTCCACTCATCCCGCAGTCCTCTGAGCATTCCCAATCCCTCCAAACACATCCAAATCAGTCGGACCTGCAAACCCTTGAAGCTAGTGCTCGAAGCACTGTTCATTCGACATCTCCAGTCGAGTTTGGGGATGTCAACCCTAACTCGATCAACAAATCTAGGGCTCACAGTCCCAGGTACAACCAGCCGAGACAAGTTCATCAGCTACAACAGGCGCCTCGGAAGGAGGGTTTGCGTTCGGATTCCGAAGCTCGAATGCTTGAAATCGTGGGTCATCTGGAGGATGAGCTCAACACTTCGGAAGATCCATTCGTTCTAAATGTAGTTACGGCCAAGTTACAAAGCATACATCAGTCATGGAGACAAGTTGAGAAACAAGCTCCTCTAAACAAGAAGTCCAGTCCGTCTAGGAAGATTCAACAGGCGCTCTTTGAGGAGGGTCTGAAACTGGAAGCGGAGGAACGGACTCGCAAACAACAGCACGAGGTACTGAACTCTGGAGTGGGAGTGACTCTCGTCCATGGGAGTACCTCTCAGATTCACCGTAGTCCAACAGAGGTACAGAGCGTTCCTGTCCAACAACGAGGCGACCCTCTTCAACAGCAGCAGCGTAATCAGGTATCATCAGTTTCTGCACCTAAAACCCTAATAAATCCTAGAGGAATCCCATACCTGGAGGGGGATCCCAATATGGGATATGATGAAGTTGATACCAAACCTAGGCGGCCATGGACTTCCATGGGTCAGCCAAATGGTAATCAAGTCCCCAATAAACCCCGACAGGTCCTGAATGGCCCCAAACCCAAACCTAAAACTGGGCAGCCTTACTACAATCGCAAAGTCCCTCTGTTGATGTAAAACTAGATTTTCATCCTGACTTATTTCGAGGGAAGGAAGCTCAGGTGGAAATTGATGTTGAGCTTACTAATATTGGGTTGTGGAACAAGTATTTAGTAGGTCATTTCCTAGATGGGAAAATGGCCTACCCTTTGGTTCTCTCTACTGCCAGGAATCAATGGAAAGAATTGTTTGTGGCTGTTAAACCGGATGTTGCAGGGTGTTACCTTTTCAAATTTAGAGATGAACAGGCTAAGCAACTTGTCTTGGATGGGGGCCCCTATTTCTTTTCCCAAAGATATCTTGTCCTCAAAGACTGGCATACAATGATGCAACCAGTCAAAGAACAACCTTCTCATATTCCGGTCTGGGTGAGGCTGCATAACCTACCCTTGGAATTATGGAACCAAGAGTGTTTAAGTAGGGTGGCAAGTACCATTGGTAGACCACTATATGTGGACCAGGCCACTGCCAAAACTTCTAGACAACCTGGTCTTCTCCAGACTAAGTCAACCAGTGCTAGGGTATGCATTGAAATTACGGCTGAGCATGACCTTCCCGAAGATGTGAGAATTACTGTCGAGGACAATTCAGTTGTGGTTCCTATTGAATATCAGGTGTTACCCTCTTCGTGCAAGGAATGCAAGGTTTTTGGTCATTCTACTGCCCAATGTTCTAAGGCACCGTCCTCAACCTCTAACCTCAATGGAAAGCAAGAGGCTGACACAAATTTGAATGCTACATCAACCAACTCAAACAACCTTACCAACCCTACTGTTCCTCTAGTTGTGGCTCCTGTTTCAGAGATAGAAGCAGCCAACCTTTCCAATGACAAACCTGTTGAGCTGCTGGATTCCTCTAGAGATAACCCTTCCTTACCTCAGAAGCAGCTTCTCAGCAACCCAGTTGTACTTTCGGATGAGTCAGATTCGGAAGATGAGTTGTTAGGAGTCCTTGAGGGAGTGGTCAGAAGCTGCCATGAAGTGGGAGGCATGGGCAGCAGTTCAGATCCCCTCCTCTTAGCTGTACCAAAGGGTGGAATAGTAAACCAAGCACTCTCTCCTAAACCACCAGATCCTCAAGGTTCAGAAGTACGGGATAAAGCCTCAAAAGAAGATCTCAAGGAGAACTTTCAGAAGGTTATATCCAAATCAACTCAAAGGAAAATGAAGAAGCTTGCAAGGGAGCAGCTTCTGAGATCACAATCCAAAAGAAGAACATAGCTCAATCGTATCCTTTTTGTCAGGGCAGTACGCTTTATATTTCTATTTTCTGCCATCTTTATTATTAGTTCTGCTTGAATAGTTGTTTTATGTCTATACACCCGCTTAACTTTGGATTTTGGAACATCAGGGGTCTCAATGACCCAATCAAACAAAAAGAGGTTAAGTGTTTTGTAAATAAAAACAAGTTAGCTATTGTGGGATTAATAGAACATAAAATAAAGGAGGATAAAGCATCTAGAGTGATAAAACATGTGTGCTCCCAGTGGAGTTTTGTGAACAATTATCCCCAAGCTCCCTTAGACAGGATTTTTGTGTGTTGGGATCCTAATGTTGTTCAAATTCAGGTCCTTGATCAATCTGAACAATTTATTCATTGTGAGGTGCAACCTATTTGTGGTGACCCCCCCTTTTTTGCAACTTTTGTATATGGGGACAATAATTATCTGAATAGACAAGCTTTGTGGGCTAGTCTTCATCGCCTGAGCACCTCTTCCCCCTGGATAGTGCTCGGTGACTTTAATATCATTAGGTTTCCTAGGGAGAAGGTTGGGGGAACTACTTCTTGGCCTCCATATATGGATGACTTTAATAGTTGTTTGTATATGTTGGGGCTCGATGATCTTCGGTACACTGGTTGCCTTCTCACCTGGGCCAACAAACAGGACCCTTCACATTTTGTTAGTTCAAAATTGGATCGAGTTTTAGTCAATGAGAATTGGATGAAGGTTTATAACTATTCTTATGTTCATTTCCCTCCTCCTGGGATCTCTGATCACTCTCCAGCCATTACGTATGTCCTTCCAAGTCTTAGGAGATCAAATAAACCTTTTAAGTTTTTCAATTTCCTAGCAGATCATCCTCAATTCCTGGCTGTTGTTCAGAGAGTTTGAAGGAGGGTGATTATTGGGAATCCTATGTATTGTGTCTGTGAGAAGCTCAAATTGTTGCAAGGAGAACTTAAACAAATTAATACTAGCGATTTCAGTGATGTCTCTGCTAGAGTTGTTGATTTCAGACAACAACTTGACACCTTGCAGCATGCTCTGAGTTCTCATAATCCTAATCCTTCCTTGCTTAGCCAGGAAAGAGCTGTTTTTTTTTTTTTTTGGGTAAAATAGCTTGAAATAAAAAGAGAATAAACGAATATACAGCCTACAAGGGGCATACCCCAGGAGGAAAAGAAAACAAAGATTAAAGAAAGAAAAAAAAAATTTAGCTACGCCAAAAGGCTACATGGAGTAAATGAAATGAAATGAAATGCGATGTTTCCAATCCATCTTGTAGAGGGAGGGAAAACAGCACGTGTAAGTAGGCTCTTAAGCATTACAAAAGAAGCTTCATTCAAGGCTCTTAACTTGGGTTTTTTACTAAACTTAGGTTTTTTCAGTGGAATTCACTCTTGTGTATCCTCTGAATCTCCCAAAGAGTTTGGAACACAGTATCTTCATTCAGTTTGGGAGTACTGATGAAGCATTCAAGACTGGTGCAGTCCCTTTGAGTCACTATAAACAGTCTTCCAAAACAGTCAGATGTGCAGAAGCATGCTGCTGATGTGCAGAACAAGGAAGGCTGCTGCTGATGATACACGACCAGCAAGGCTGCTGCTGATGGACACAACAGGAAAGAGCTGTTTATAAACAGCTCCTCATTTTGCTTAGGGCTGAGGAAAGTTTAGCTAAGCAAAAGTCCCGTATCCAGTGGTTGAAGTTGGGTGATCAGTGTACCTCTTATTTCTTCAAGTCTGTGACTAATGCAAGGAATAGAAATAAAATAACCAGTCTGATCTTAGAGGATGGGTCCCTCACACATAACATTGAGGTCATAAAGTCAAATTTTGTCAACTTCTACTCTAATTTGCTTGGTTCTGCCCATCATGATACTTACCAAGGTCATAGCAGAGTCCAGCAATTAGTAAGTAAGAGGCTAACTGATACCCAAAAGCTGTCAATGATTGTGGAGATCTCTGATCAAGAGATTAAGGACACATTTTGGTCCATTAACCCCAACAAAGCCCCTGGTCCGAATGGTTACAATGCCGGCTTTTTCAAAAAGGCTTGGCCGATCATTGGCCAAGAGGTCACTGCAGCAGTCAAGACCTTCTTTAGATCTGGTAAACTACTCAGGAAGGCCAACTCTACCATGGTAGCTCTTGTTCCAAAGGTCCCTAACCCGTCCAAAGTCGGGGATTTTAGACCTATCTCATGTTGTAATACTATTTACAAATGCATTGCTAAAATACTTGCCAAAAGACTCCATAATGTCCTCCCTGGCTTAATCGATCCTGTTCAATCGGGATTTGTTAAAGGGAGGAGAATTGCTGACAATATCTTCCTCACTCAGGAACTAATGCGAGGGTATCATAAATCATCATCCTCTCCAAGATGTGCTATGAAAGTAGACATTAGGAAAGCCTATGATAATGTAAGATGGGAATTTCTCTGGGATGTACTGTCATCTATGAATTTCCATCCTACAATGATCAAATGGCTTCAAGCTTGTGTTACCACTGCTAACTACACTTTTAGCTTAAATGGGGAGACCACTGGTTACATTATAGGGCAAAAAGGACTTCGACAAGGTGACCCTCTGTCATCGTACCTCTTTGTCATTGTTATGGAGGTTCTCACCTGCATACTTAGAGAGAAATCCATGATGCCTGATTTTCATTTCCATTGGAGATGTGGGAATACTAAGATCATCAACCTCTGTTTTGCGGACGACCTTATGATTTTTTGCAAGGGTGAATTGTCTTCCATCACCCTTATTCAGGAGGCACTCACTGAGTTTCAAGCTTTGTCTGGCCTCTCTCCTAGCCCCGAGAAAAGTAGCATATACTTCTCTGGGGTCAATAATACCACGAGAATTGCCATTATGGACGTTCTAGGTTTCCAGGAGGGCACCCTTCCTGTAAGATATTTGGGTGTTCCCCTCCTCTCCACTAAGCTCAAGGCTTCGGATTGTAAAAGGTTAGTGGAGAGCATGATTGCTAGGACTAAGACTTGGACCAATAGAGACCTCACCTATGCTGGTAGGGTTCAGCTTATTAAGAATGTGCTCTTCTCCATTCAAACTTATTGGTCTTCCTTGTTTATCCTTCCCAAAAAGGTAATCAAAGAAATTGAGTCAATACTTAGGGCTTTTCTTTGGTCTGGCCCTGATTTAAAGAAAACGGGTGCTAAAGTTTCTTGGGAGCATCTTTGCTCCCCTAAAGAGGAAGGGGGTCTAGGTTTCAAATCCTTGCAAATTTGGAACAAGGCTGCCATTGCAAAACATATATGGTTTCTAATTTCTGGGGGTGAACAATCCATGTGGTGTCAATGGGTCAAATCTTACTTAATAAAAGGTAGGAGTTTCTGGCATCTTAAAATACCGGGTGACTGTACGTGGGGGTGGAGGAAGCTTTTGAATCTCAGGCCCTTGGTTAAACCACATGTCCTCTGTATACTAGGTAATGGGAATTCAACATCCTTATGGAATGATAATTGGCATCCTTTTGGTCCTTTAATGGATAGATTTGGTCCAAGGATTGTGTATGACTCTGGCATCTCACGTGATGCCCTTGTATCTCACATTATAGATGGTTCAAATTGGGTGTTCCCCATCACCCAAACATTTGAACTGAATGAGGTGAGAAATGCTATGCCACCTCTGGTTCAGTCCAGGTTGAATGGGGCAGATCAAACAAGGTGGACCCTTACTTCCAATGGGCAGTTCACAATTTCCTCACTATGGGACAAATTGAGAACTCCCTTTCCTAAGGTCTTGTGGCATAAGGTAGTGTGGTTCTCCGCGCACGTGCCAAAATGCAGCTTTGTTACATGGCTTGCCATTCAGAATAGGCTAGCCACTGCTGATAGACTCGTGTCATTTGGTCTGAATATTTCTCCACTTTGTGGCTTGTGCCAAGGAAGTGAAAGCCACGACCATCTCTTTTTTAATTGCCCTTTCAGTTTTCAGGTGTGGGATACCATTCAGGCCAAACTCCATGTTACATGGCCTGCTAGACCTTGGGCAGATTGGGTATCTTTGTTATCAAGCTTTAAGGGCAAAACTCTCAAAAGTGTAATTACTAGATTGGGATTTTCAATAACTGTTTATCATATTTGGATTGAAAGAAATATGAGGAAATTTCAAAATCAATCATGTGTTTGGGAGGTAATTGTTCAAAAAATTTGCAACATGGTGAGAGCAAGGCTTTTATCACTTTCTAATTTCCCCCATTCACAAGCAGAGTTGATTATAAATGAGTGGAATAATATTGTGAGCTAAATAATTTTGCTAGTTGCTGTTTCTAATAGATCAGTTGACTGTTTCTAGATGCGAATACATGTACAGGGTCAGGCTCCACCAAGCTTGAACAGCATTTCAAAGGGTCAGCACCTAATGCTCAAGGGTACTTCCATTCCATTCATAGTCCAAGGGAGTCTCAGAAGGGTTCAGCAATCACTGTGCTGGAACTTCTCAGCTGCCAAAACTTTAATTAGTCAAAGGGATTCAGCAAAGTGAGCCTACTATTACCCCTACTTACACAGGTAGTTATCTTATACCTTGGTTTCTACTGGATACTGAAGGTGTGTAAGGGAGAGGAGGTACCTTGATTCAACCTTGTCCTTAGTTTTGTCATGGCTCTGGCAGCTCTGACTGCTGCTGCTGCTATACTGCTCTGTGGTTGAGTACTATATTTACTGAAACCTTGATTCAACCTTGTCCTTAGTTTTGTCATGGCTGTGGCAGCTCTGTCTGCTGCTGCTATACTGTTCCGTGGTGCACTGCTTTACTTATGGCTGTTGCTGGGTACTTTGCAATGTTAAGCTGATAGAAAGTGGTTGCACTATATGGTTGTACTATGCCAAGTTATAGTTCAGTGTTTAAGTGTTGGAGTCCAACTTTTGTACATTTCCAGCTTGTTTTTAGTCCATTTTCTGTTAGTAGTTGCTGACTGATAGGACTGTTTTTCATAGTGTCGTTTTGTAGTATACGCCTAACCAACTGGGGATGTCGTTGGGATCTCCCTTCGCAGAGGGGGAATTCCTCTGCAATGTGTTACCTGCCTACTGCTGCTACTGTAATCTGTTATGGTTCAGTTGTTTAGGATGCCTAATCTGCTACTGCTAATGCTATTATGGTTCAATTATGGTTCAATTGTTTGGCTGCACTAACATAGTTGAAGCTGCTCAAAGAAGAACTGCACTTCTGTTTCAGTAGGGCTGTTGTGAACTGCATGATGCTGATTCACTTCCATTGCATGATGCTGATTGTCATGGAGCATCCAGTTCTTGTATGTACCACTTCTGTTTCACTTCAGTTGTTATGGTTCAGATGTTGTATGAAGTTTATTTAGTGGTGTGCCCAGTTTCGGATCTGTTCTGCATATTCTGCATGCTCTTTTCTGTAAGCTGTTCTATTATTTTTGCCTAACCAATAGGGGTTGTCATTGGGATCTCCCTTCGCAGAGGGGGACGTCCTCTGCATTTTGTGTGTGAGAGCTAGCAGTTATGGACTGATTTCTGTGAGAGCTAGCAATTATTTGAATAGCAGTGCTGTTTTGCTAGGGGCTGTTAGGAGCTGCTGATTTAACTCAGAAGTTGTGTGAGAGCTGCTGATTGTAGCTGCTGTTTTGCACCTGATCAAGCACCTGATTTAACTCAGACGTCCTCTGCACCTGATTGCTGCTATGGCACAATGGTGGCTCTAGTTCCTTTCTCCATGGTGGTACTAGTTCCTTTCTCCTGATTGCATCAGTTCCATGGTGGTACTAGCTGAATTGGTGTATCCTGCATCAGACATATCAGTGCTTGTAGGATTCAAGTTTAAATTTAAGTTTAGTATCATGTATAGTGGTTATATCCTGCTCCTGATCAAGTTTAAATTGGTGTATCCTGCATCAAACATATATCTCGTATATTGGTTGTAATCATTTTGCCATTTGTTTTGTATCCCTCTGTTAGATGGATAGGAAACAGATGCTCTATTTACCTCTAGTCCTTTGTAGCCGATTGGCGTAGGCTTTTCTTTTTGTTTTCCTTTTCTTTTCTTTTCCTCCTGGGGTATGCCCCTTGTAGGCTGTATATTCGGTTAGCCCCCCCTTTTTATTTCAAGCTGATTTACCCAAAAAAACCCAAGTTTAGTACTTTCAGTATGTAATGCTTAAGGGCCTTGAAGGAAGCTTCTTTTGTAATGCTTAAGAGCCTACTTAGACGCGCTGTTTTCCCTCCCTCTACTAGATGGATTGGAAACAGCGCATTTCATTTACTCCATGTAGCCTTTTGGCGTAGCTAAGTTCTTCTTTCTCTATTCTTTTGTTTTCTTTCCTCCTGGGGTATGCCCCTTGTAGGCTGTATATTCGTTTAGCCTCTTTTTATTTCAAGCTATTTTACCCCAAAAAAAAAAAGAAGAAAAAGTTCAACATCAATTTCTACCTGAGCTTCTTTCCCTCGAAATAAATTAGGATGAAATTCTAGTTTTACATCAATAGAGGGGCGATTTGGGATAGTAGCATCAACAGAGGGGCGATTCAGGAAGAAAACTTGATACCAACAATAAGCAATAGTAGCATCGATCCCGAAGGGTGATTTGGGCGATTTGCACAGGATTCCTGGTCTCAGTTCAGATTGAACATCTGACTCCCATGGCCGATGGCACGACTTTGTTCGCAAATGGGCTAGGTCTCAAAGCCCTTGAGTCCAACAAAATCCGTTGCAAGCAGAGGTCACTGATTGATTCCTCAGCTGAGGGCACGTTCCATTCCGAAGCTAAATTAAGTCTGGGTTTCGAGCAACTTCCACGCATGGCAAGCCCTAAACGTGGGAACCCGGTTAGCTCTTTAGAAGACTTCGATCTTCAATCCGCCAGAATCAGTTCGGCTCATTCATCACCTTCTAATGGATTTGGGGCTCACAGCCCTAAATCGTCGAAGAATCCAAGTTCAGCACGGAAATTACAACAAGTCTTTGTCGAAGAAGGGTTGAGGGTAGAAGCTGAAGCCGGAGCATTGAAGGGCTCGGTTCCACCATCATCCTTGATTGGCTCTGGGGCGATTAGCCCTAAATTGTATAACAGCCCTAATGCTGCACAGAAAACTCGGCAGGCATTATTCGAGGATGGACTGAAGAAAGGGCTCGGGTGATTCACCTTCAGGGCAACACATACCAGTTTCAGCGTACTCCATCAGAGGTACGAATATCAAACCCTAATCCAAAGATTTTGTTTAATGCTCGGGGAAACCCTTACGTCGAAGGGGATCCTAATATGGGGTTTAGTTTGGAGGACGTTCAACCTCGAAAGGGATCCGCTGTTGTTAAACCTGTAGATGTACCTCATGTATCTTCAGAAGCTGCACCTCACTTTAAGCCACTGAATAATGGTCACCAATCAACACTCCGAAGTCAATTTAAACCTAAACCTAAGAACTGGGCCTCTCTCCTTCAATCTCGGAGTCCATCTCTGGATTTGAAACTAGATTATTTTCCTGATCTTCAGAAAGGCAAGGAAGCCATGGTCGAGATAGACATACCCAACTTGGGTGTCAGCCAGGATTTGGTCGATTATCTTATTCAGCCACTTTGGTTATTCCAAAATCAGCACTGGAGTTCTTGGCACAAATGGTTTGGTTAACCACTTTGGTTATTTCAACAACTGGTTCCATTTAAAAGATAAATCTGGAACGGTTCATCTTTTTGCAGTGGAGTGGTTCTATTCCTAAGAGAGAGCAATGTTCAATCTCATGGGATGGGTGCTGCTCCTAACAGAAGTTGGTCCCATTCGGAGCTAAGAGTATTCACGAAATCTGGTGTGGAATCAAAAGGTGAGTTGTACGCTTTACCACTGAAATCTGTTGTAGAACCCATGGCAGCAGATTTTCACGCTTTGTCACCGGCATAAAAGGTAAAGGTTCGAATTTATCTTTACAACAAGGCTTTTGTTCTTGTCTGCAATGGAGTTTTGGTGGTTTGCAACTTGGTTTGTGGTTTTAGCAAAACCGTGGGCTCTCTTGTATGTGCAAAGGAAGAACACGTGCTTCCATAATCCTAAGGGCAGCAACTAGTGGGCCATCACCTGAATATAGTTCTTTCAATTGAGACATTTTGTAAATCCTTTGTGGTCCACATATGGGCCGAGAATGCGATGACCCAATTTTAATTAAGAGCTTGGGCTTTTTTATTAGCCCACTGCATCTGGATTACTGGGCCTATACCGTCCAATTTCATGACCAGTTTACTGTTAGTCTCTGCGATTCCCGATAGGCGGTCATCTGTTGGACTGAAATCGGGGATCGGGCTCTTGGTCGAGCCTTTTATATCCCTAGATCCTGTGCTTTTTAGCCCTGAGGTTGTGTGTAGTATTCTTGTGGTCGTGGCTATCGTTGATTAGATTAGATTCTGTTCTGATTGAAAAGGGTAGTTCGCAGTAGCAGCAGCTGTGGGTGCCACTGATTAGATTGGTGGATGGATTCTGATTGAGCGAGGTAGCTGCCGGAGCTATCATTGATTAGATTGGTGGTTGTTCACTGATCGGAAGGGGTAGCTTCGCAGTCTGTTACTGATTAGATTGGTGGCTTGCACTGATCGAAAGGAGCAGCTTGGTCCACTTGAGGTTTGAGTGGCCACTTCTGGTGGATCATCTTTCTGTTCCGCTTATAGTCGTTAGCGAGCCTAGGGGATTTGGGCAAGGTTGTAGTAGTCTGGATAGAATGGGCGTGGTGTGCAGGGTACTTAGCAGGGTAGCCTTGTCGGATGCCGACATCTCCAGTTCGAGCCTCTCTCAGTCCGAGTCCCTCTGTAGTAGTTGACTGCTGTTGAGTGGGTATTATACTAGCTTTGGGGTTGATGGAAGTACTAGGTTCTTGGTTTTCTTAACCCAGCCTTGGAGGAGGAGGATACCGGGTAGTTGGTTTCAGTAGGCGGTTTTGGCGAGACTAAGGCTTGGATGAGGGACTATTAGGCCGGAAGGATTGGGTGTGGTGAGCAGGGTTCTTAGCAGCGGGCTTTGTCGGATGCCGTCAACTCTGGTTCGAACCTCTTGATGCCTTGTTCCTCTGTAGTAGCCGTTCAGACTGCCTAGAAGCCATATTGCTTTGTAGCTGCTCTCCTCAGCGTTGGTTATCATGTGGTCATTGTTGGCCATGACTATCTACTTTATTTACTTTATTTGCTTTATTTCCTAGCCTGGCGGGTTGTGCCAGATAGTAGTTCAATTTCATATATCTCAGTACACATGGCATTTTGTTATGTATTTACTTTATCTTACTCTCCATGCGGGTTGTGCATGGTTTACCGCACTTTTGACATTCTTGTTTTTTTTCCTTTCTTTTCCTCCTGGGGTATGCCCCTTGTAGGCTGTACATTCGCTTAACCTTTTTTAATTTCAAGCTAAGTTACCCAAAAAAAAGAAAAAGAAAAAAGAAATGACTGAAATAGGCAAATGGAATCGATATTTGGTGGGTCATTTTCTGGATGGTAAGATGGCTTATCCTTTACTGGCTGCCACTGCTCGGAACCAATGGAAGGATCTGTTTGTGGCTGTTAAACCCAATGTAGCAGGGTTTTATCTTTTTGAATTTAGGGATGAACAGGCTAAGATGACTGTTCTTGAAGGAGGTCCTTATTTTTTCTCTCAGAAGTATCTTGTTCTCAAGGATTGGCATAGGATGATGAAACCAGCACAGGAGCAACCTGTCAAAGTACTTGCCTGGGTTAAGTTTCATGATTTACCGTTTGAACTATGGAACCAGGAATGCCTTAGCCGAGTTGCTAGCACAATTGGGAGACCCATACATGTGGACCAGGCCACGGCTAAGACTGCCAAGCAACCTGGGCTTCTTCGTACTAAGTCCACAACAGCTAGGATTTGTATAGAAGTTAGTGCTGAGCAGGATCTCCCTGATGAGGTCACAGTGTTGGTGGAAGGGGAATCTGTAGTCGTACCTATCGAATATCAAGTCCTCCCTCCCATATGTAAGCTATGTCATGTGTTTGGACATCCCACAGAGCGGTGTGCTAAGAGAGCTTTCCACTCTTCCTCCCATTTCTCATCTGAAATTCAGATTGATTCGCAATCGGGTAATGGCAAGGAAATAGCTGATTTGGAACAAGCATCAGGAGTTCCTATTCTGCTTCAAGGGGATTCCTCTAAAAGCAGTCCTCCCATTCTTCAGGAGCAGCAAGCTATCAACTCTGTGGTCTCTTTGAGTGAGTCAGAATTTGAAGGAGAGTTGTTGGAAGTTCTAGAGGGTGTGGTTAGAAGTTCTCATGAGGTTCCAAAGCCACAGCCTAAACTACGAGTCATGGATAGCAAAACAGAAACAGTCCACTCAGCTGTTCCAAGGGAAGAATTAGTGTCAGAACTGAATCAAACTCTTTCTCCTAAACCTCCTGACCCCCGAGGTTCAGTTGTAAGGGCTGAAGTACCAAAAGAAGATCTAAAGGAGAGCTTTCAAAAGGTTCTAACCAAATCAGCACAAAAACGAATGAAAAGCTGGCAAAGGAGCAGTCTCATAGTTCCTTTTCCAGAGGAAGGAATTAATTCCACCGTATCCTTTTTTGTTAGGACTGTTTTCTCATACTATCATTTTCATAATTAGCTCTGCTTGAAGTTGTCTTATGTCTATTAAATCTCTTAACATTGTGTTAGATATAATTGATTTTGATTTTATTCTACGACAAAATTTGATTTATGCAAAGCTTTTTATTTTTCGACAAGTAATATGGTTGGTCCTGCATAATTTTTTTTTGTAAACTTTTGGACTACAACACATTTTGATAAGCGTCGAAAAAGGATCTTTTAAAAGCAATAATTTTGGCCCAAAAGTAAAACTTGCACAGTGGACATGGTCGAACAGTTCTTTCATTTAAGTCTAAGGTTTTCTTCTTCCTTTGATTGATTTGGGTGCCACCAGTAGTGTTTTCTCCTGCTATCATTAATTGAAGATGAGACCGTTGCTCTCCTGCCCTTATTGAATTGGGAGCATGCAAGTTTTGTTTTCTACCTCTGCTGTACAAAGCCATTGTCTCTCATCATATTTTAATTGGTCCATAAAGAAATCATTTTAGAAAAATATTTCAGTCCAAATGCCCCATAGCATTCAATCTGGTTCTTTTCAAAATGGAGATACGGTCCACCTCATTAATTATCCAATCTATAGCATTGTTGACTTCCAAGAGTTCTGTAATAGAATCGTTGCAGATCAAGACTTTCCCAACAGGATTTCGGCTCAACGTTCATTTGCCATAAATGAGGATCAATATCAGCAGAAATGAGATTTGCATCTCAACGGAAAAATTTCAACGGTCCAAATACTCAAATTATAAAATGGAAGAGGTTCATCAGCTGCAAATATAGAGAACCACCAAGCTTCACCAGAGAAAATACGCAGAGCAATATTCATCATCTCCTACACTTCATTTTCATGCAATTACTTTGAGAGATTTGTGAGCAAAAGTTGTCATATCTACTCTGTGAGGAGTGTTGTAATTGTGAGCTACAAATTCTATTATCCTTTGAGAGATTAAGTGTTTGAGAAATCAAACACTGGTTTTGTAATTCCAAAAACAGGGGGTTTTGTTTTTGGAAGGGGTTTTTGAGGATTTTGTACTTTAAATCCTTGCGGTTGTCTAGCTCCTCCGGAAAGCTAGGAGTGAAGGTAATTGTAAGCACCCGCAAGGCTTACTGGTGTAATTTCATTTTTATTAGTGGAACCTTCAAGCGATTGACTTGGAGAGAAGTGGAGTAGGCTGGACCGTGGACAAATTCAGACCGAACCACTATAAACTGGTTTTGCGCTTCTTAACTCTCTCTCTATATTTGCTAATTAGTTATTTGCCTTCGTAGTTTTTAATTGGTAATCTTTAATTAGCAACCCTATTCACCCCCCCTCTAGGTTGCTGTCTGGGTAACACATTGGTTTTTGGAACATTCGGGGTTTTAATGACCCTATCAAGCAAAAGGAGGTCAAATGTTTTGTGAATAAAAATAGTCTCTCACTTTTTGGTTTATTAGAGCATAAGGTAAAGGAAGCTTGGGCTGGTAGAATCTTAAATTTTGTTTGTCCTAATTGGAGTTTTGTGAACAACTACCCCCACGCGCCCAATGGTAGAATTTTTGTGTGTTGGGATCCTAGTATTTTGCATGTTCAGGTTTTGGACCAGTCAGATCAATTTATTCATTGCGAAGTCCAGCCTAAGTGTAGTGGGGCAATCTTTTTTACCACTTTTGTGTATGGAGCTAATAACTATGTGAATAGGCAGGCCTTGTGGGCTAGTCTACATCATCTTAGCTCCCCATTCCCTTGGATAGTGTTAGGGGATTTTAATGCTGTTAGGTTTCCAAATGAGAAGGTTGGAGGTACTTCCTCTTGGCCTCCTCATATGGATGAATTCAACCACTGTTTGTATGACCTAGAGCTTGAGGATCTTAGGTTCACTGGCTGGTTTCTCACTTGGGCCAATAAGCAAGATCCATCCCATTTTGTCAGTACTAAGTTGGATAGAGCTTTAGTCAATGAACATTGGATGAAGGCTTTTACTTGTTCTTCTGCCCATTTTCTCACCCCTGGGATCTCTGATCACTCTCCTGCCATTGTGAACATCACCCCGGGTCCTTTGAAATCTTTGAAACCTTTTAAATTGTTTGATTTTTTAGCTGATCATCCACAGTTTTTAACTGTGGTTCAGAAAATTTGGAGGTAAGTGATTATTGGAAATCCAATGTTCTGTGTCTGCGAGAAACTCAGAATGTTACAAATGGAGTTTAAGCAAATTAACTCTAAGGAATTCAGTGATGTCTCTAATAGGGTTGCTGATGCTAGTCAACGCCTTGAATCTTTACAGAAAGGCATGAGTTCTCATCAGATAACTCCTTCCATCATAAATCAGGAGAGAGTGGTGCACAAGCAACTCCTCACTTTGCTTAGGGCAGAGGAGAGTCTGGCTAAACAAAAGTCAAGAATTCAATGGCTGAAACTTGGAGATCAATGCACTTCTTATTTCTTTAAAGCTGTGAGTAACACAAGAAATCGTAGTAAAATTACTAGTCTGGTGTTGGATGATGGGTCTCTTACTCATGACATTCAAGAGATTAAGAACAGTTTCGTTGGGTTCTACACTGCCTTGCTGGGAACAACTCATTCTACCTCTTACCAGGGGCAAACTAGAATCCAACAGGTGGTCAGTAGGAGACTTACAGATAATCAGAGGAATGCCATGATTACTGAGGTCACTGATCTCGAAATCAAGGATACCTTTTGGGCACTTAACCCTAGCAAAGCCCCTGGTCCTGATGGCTATAATGCTGGGTTCTTCAAAAAGGCTTGGCCTATTATTGGTCATGAAGTAACAGCAGCAATTAAGACTTTCTTTAGGTCTGGTAAATTGCTAAGGAAAATTAATTCTACCATTGTCGCCCTGGTTCCTAAAGTTCCTAACCCATCTAAGGTTGGAGACTTTAGGCCCATTTCATGCTGTAACACCGTTTACAAGTGCATCTCTAGAATACTGGCTAGAAGATTGCAGGCTGTCCTCCCAATGTTGATTGACCCTGTCCAATCAGGTTTTGTGAAAGGAAGGAGGATTGCGAATAATATTTTTCTAACTCAGGAGCTTATGAGAGGATATCATAAAGCGTCATCATCTCCTCGGTGTACTATGAAAGTTGACATTATGAAGGCATACGATAATGTTAGATGGGAATTCTTATGGGATGTTCTATCCTCCATGAATTTTCATCCCACGATGATTAAGTGGCTACAAGCTTGTATTACCACTGCGAATTATTCCCTTAGCATCAACAGGGAGGTCACAGGCTACATTTTAGGGCAAAAAGGGCTTAGACAGGGAGATCCTTTGTCCTCATATCTTTTTGTGATTGTGATGGAGATTCTCACTTGTCTCCTAAGAGAGAAATCGCTCCTTCCAGATTTTCATTTTCATTGGAGATGTGGGCGTACTAAGCTTATAAACCCTTGCTTTGCTGATGATCTTATGATCTTTTGCAAAGGGGATCTAACCTCTATCAGTCATATCCAGGATGCCCTCTCTGAGTTTCAAATCCTGTCGGGTCTCTCACCTAGCCCTGGGAAAAGTAGCGTCTACTTTTCTGGGGTTAGCTTAGGCACTAGGTTGGCCATTTTGGATGTCCTTAAGTTTAAGGAGGGCTCACTGCCCATCATATATCTCGGTGTGCCTCTCCTCTCTACAAAACTTAAAGCCTCTGATTGTTAGTCCTTAGTGGATAGCATAACTGCTAAAACTAAGTCATGGACTAATAGAGACCTCACGTATGCTGGTAGGGTCCAGTTGATTAAGAATGTATTGTTTTCCATTCAAACTTATTGGTCCTCCTTGTTTATCATCCCCAAAAAGGTGATTAAGGAGGTTGAGTCAATTCTTAGAGCTTTTCTATGGTCTGGTCCCGACCTTAGGAAAACTGGGGCTAAGGTATCTTGGGAGCATCTGTGTTCTCCTAAACAAGAGGGAGGCCTTGGTTTCAAATCCATGCAGGTTTGGAATAAGGCGGCCATTGCCAAACACATTTGGTTCCTTATATCTGGGGGGGAACAATCAATGTGGTGTCAGTGGGTCAAATCTTTTTTAATACGGGGTAGAAACTTTTGGAATCTGAAAGTACCTGGGGATTGCACATGGGTTTGGAGGAAACTTCTACATCTCAGACCATTGGTACGGCCATATATACTTAGTGTAATAGGCAATGGCCAATCCACCTCCTTGTGGTATGACAATTGGCATCCACTTGGTCCTTTGTTAGCCAAATTTGGTCCCAGAATTGCTTATGATTCTGGAATTCCAAAGGAGGCAACTGTGTCTCACATTATCCAAAATTCATGCTGGGCTTTTCCCATCACCCAAACCTTGGAGATCAATGAGGTAAGAAGTACTTTACCACCTCTTATTTCTTCCAGGTTGAGTAGGGATGATCATATTAGTTGGTCTCTCACTTCTAATGGCCAGTTCACAGTTGCTTCCCTTTGGGATAAACTGAGGACTCCCTTTCCAAAAGTTTTGTGGCATAGGGCGGTGTGGTTCTCAGGTCACATTCCAAAATGTAGTTTTATCACTTGGATAGCTATTCAGAATAGGCTTTCCACTGCAGATAGGTTGGTGTCTTTTGGCCTTACTATTTCTGCTCAATGTAGTTTTTGTCAGGACTGTGAAAGTCACAATCACCTATTCTTTAATTGCTCATTTACTAAGCAAGTGTGGGATTCTATTCAATCCAAACTTCATGTCTCATGGACATCTAGATCTTGGACTGAATGGGTCTCTTTTCTCTCTAATACTAGAGGGAAATCTATACAGTCTATTATCACTAAATTGGCCTTCACTGTAACTATTTACTATGTCTGGATTGAAAGGAATGCCAGGAAATTCCAGGGCTTGTCTTGTTCTTGGGAAATTGTTGTTCACAAAATACTTTCAATGGTGAGAACGAGGATTCTATCGTTACCTACACTTCAAGCAGAATGGATTGTGAATGAATGGCATATTGGTAGTTGTTAATTACTTTTGTTCCTGTTGTGGGTAATTTTTTTTTTTTGGGTAATTTAGCTTGAAATTAAAAAAGGTTAATCGAATGTACAGCCTACAAGGGGCATACCCCAGGAGGAAAAGAAAGGAAAAAAAAACACAAGAATGATAAAAGTACGGTAACCATGCACAACCCGCGTGGAGAGTAAAATAAAGTGACATAATCATGAAATATACTGAAATGAAATTGAACTATTCCTGGCACAACCCGCCAGGCTAGGAAATAAAGTAAATGAAGTAGATAGTCATGGTCAACGTGGACCACATGAAAACCAGCGCTGAGGAGAGACCTCCTCCTCCTATACTGGGCTAAGAAAACCAAGACCCGAGACATCCATCACCCCAAAGCAAGCATAATACCCGCTCAACAGAAGTCAACTACTACAGAGGAACTCGGACTGAGAGAGGCTCGACCAGGGGATGACGGCATCCGACAAGGCTACCCTGCTAAGTACCTTGCACACCACGCCCATTCCACCCTGACTACTACATCCTCGCCCAAATCCCCTAGGCTCGCTAACGACTCAAAGCGGAACAGAAAGAGAGGCCACCAAAAGTAGCCACTCGAACCTCAAGTGGACCAATCTGCTCTTTTCGATCAGTGCAAACCACCAAATCTAATAAGAAACAGACTGCAAAGCAACCCCTTTCGATCAGTGAGGATCCACCAATCTAGTCAATGACTGCTCCGGCAACTACCTTGCTCAATCAAACTCCATCCATAATCTAATCATCGGCTCCTACAGCTGCTGCTACTGCAGGTTACCCCTAACTAGGATAGAGTCTAATCTAATCAATAATAGCCACGACCATAAGAATACTACACTCGACCTCAGAGCAAAAAACGCTGGTGCTAGGGATATAAAAGGCTCGACAACGAGCCCGACCCCCGATTTCAGTCCAACAGATGACCGCCTATCGGGGATCGCAGAGTCAAACAGTAAGCTGGCCCAAATGTCCAGCAACAAGACAAGATATAAATAATTGCATAGTGCAATGCAAACAATGCTACAATGCGCAAAATGAATAACGGTGAGAGAAATGGAACATCCCTCACTGCCCAACGGCTTGCCTGCCCGGGCTGGCCTGCCAATGGGCAGGCTGCTACCAGCTGCCTGTTGAGGCCCACGGCGGCTGTTTGATGGCCGGCTGTGGGTTGGCCGGGGCCGGCGAAAAACTGTGGCTGTGCCTTGGGAGTTGATGGCCGGCTGTTGAAGTTGAAGTTGATGGCCAACGGGAGTAAGGCCGGCCACAGCTTCCACCCGCTGCCTCCGACGGGAGTTGAAGGCCGGCCACAGTTTCACTTCGGTGAAACCGGCGGCCATGGCGGTGGCTGAAAGGGATGTTGACCGGCCCTCAGGCCAGATCTGATACATTTTGGTAAAATCGACGGCCATGGCTGTATTGGACGACCGACGACAAGTGGCTCTGTATTGGACCGACCGACGATGACCAGTGGCTCTGTATTGGACCGACCGACGACCGGCGGCCATGGCTGTGCTTGTTGGGAATGACGACCGGCGGATCTGATGAGTATTAGCGCCGGGCGTAAGCCGGCCGATGGAGCTGAGAAGAAGATCGGAGAAGGCCGTGAGCCCACGGATCTGCTGCTGCCTTGGCCGGAAAACGGCCGGACTAGAGATGGTCGGCTTTAGTGTTGGGCGGTGGAGGAGAGCCTCTCTAGAAAGAGAGGTTCCCTTGCCCGGCTATGACCTTGTTGTTGCTGCTGCTGTTAACGGCGAGTCCCCGCCGGAAAATGGTGGTGGCCGGACCTAAGGGAGCTTTCTCTCTCTAACCTAGAGAGAGAAGCTCCCACCAGCAGTCCACAACTTGTTATTTTTGCTGGGTGTGTTTTTTGAGATGAGTTTGAATCTTTAGAATTATGGACAGCTACCTCAATGTCTTCCAGTAGCTCAACAGGTATATCAGTGGTAAGGTTGCTAGTGGAAGGAATGTGAGGAATTGCAGACAACTGCGGATTGGGCATTTCACACTGAGACAATGTCAAGGTTTCTTGTGAACTGCTTACAATACGTTCAAGAACCCTTTCCAATGCATCCTCTGCATCTACAACCACTGCTTGAGGAATATTGGTAATATGCTTGGCTGATGTAGGTGACTTACTTGATGTATTATAAGTAGTACTCAAAGAAAGGTCATTCCCCTGGTTTCCATTACCCACTTTAAGATTGATATCACTGGAAGTTGAGGCTGATTTCTTAGAGCATTGGGTAGTAGAGTGGCCAAATGCTCAGCATTGCTTGCACATTAGAGGTAGCACCTGATACACAATAGGCACCACAACTGACTGACCCCCTACAGTAATTCTCACATCCTCAGGAAGATCATGCTCAACACTAATTTCAATGCAAACTCTAGCACTGGTTGACTTTGTATGAAGGAGGCCAGGCTGTCTTGATGTTTTAGCAGTGGCTTGGTCCACATGTAGCGGTTTACCTATGGTACTAGCCACTCTGCTCAAACACTCTTGGTTCCATAACTCTAAATGTAAATCCCGCAATTGTACCCATGCTGGAATATGGGAAGGTTGGTCTTTAACTGGTTTCATCATTCTGTTCCAATCCTTGAGCACTAGGTATTTTTGTGAGAAAAAATAGGGACCACCATCCAGTACCTATTTTTTTTTGGGGTAAAATAGCTTGAAATAGAAAAAAAGGGGAAACCGAATGTACAGCCTACAAGGGGCATACCCCAGGAGGAAAGAAAAGAAGAAAACAAAAGAAAGAAATTTAACAACGCCAAATGGCTACAATGCTAGATGAGAAGATCATGACGATGTTTGCAACCCATCTAGAAAGAGGGGAAGAAAACAATGCCAATAACAAAGGTAGCAAAACAGGCCTATACAAACCAATTTACACATGAATGTGCCCTAGGCCTATACAAAAAACTAACAACAATGGATGTGGCAACTATGACAGCAACTATCCACTTAAGGGGTACACCACTATCTTCGTAGGACTCATTACAGCCTCATTAGTAGCAAGACAGAATCAGAACTGCATAACAGAAGGCCAGTTTTCTAGGCTGGCTGCCATCACAGCACAATTAGGGCAGCCAACTACTGCCATTACAGAATCAGTACCTGTTGCTTGGCATGTTCATCTCTAAATTCAAATAGATAGCACCCTGCAATATCTGGCTTAACAGCCACAAACAATTCCTTCCACTGATATCTAGCAGTGGAAACAACTAAGGCGTAGGGCATTTTCCCATCAAGGAAGTGACCCACTAAGTATCCACCTTCCTACATCAGTCAGTTCAATATCAATTTCTACCTGGGCTTCTTTGCCTCTAAAAAGATCAGGATAGTAGTCAAGTTTCATGTCCGTTGAGGGACTTTGGGATTGAAGTAGAGATGCCCAGTTTTTTGGCTTGGGCTTCAGTACATTTGGAACGGGTCTGGAATTTTTGGATGCTTGATGTGGTACGATTTGTGGTCTTCGAGGTTTAGTATCGGCTTCAGGGTATCCCATATTGGGATCCCCTTCCAGATACAGAGTGCCTCTAGTGTTGATTAGAGTTTTCGGAGTGGGGTTTGAGAGTAATACCTCGTGTTGCTGATGTTGACGAGCTCGTTCCCCTGCTTCCAGAACCAAACCCTCTTCGAAGAACGCCTGCTGCAATTTCCGAGAGGGGCTAGGGTTTTTCACTGAGTTAGGGCTATGAACCCCGTAGGATGATGCTCGATAGGAGGATTCTGGCTTAGATCCACCTGAGTTATTCACATATGATGTTCCCAGCTCCAAAGGGCTCGAGCTGTTAGGGTTTACAGACTGCATGGTCTGGAATTGGAGAGGGCTTACAGGATCGGAGAAGCCCTTCTGAGGAATCTGAATACGAGAAAGAGAGGTATTTCCAAACCCGCTTGAAGTTGAAACTGGATCTGCATTTGTGCTCGTGAATCGTTGATTGGCCTCAAGAGAGACATGTACCTTTGGGGTTTCAAGCTCCATTAGGATCGGACTTTTAGGGTTCAGATGTGATTGAGATATCTGAGAGGATTTCTCAGAATCTTGGAGCTGTTGTTTGCGTCGCAGTTCAATTGAATCGAGGGCTTTTAGACCCAATCCTTCCGCCATGGACACCGTACCGTCAGCCATAGAGCTTACAATTTCTCCATGGTTCCCTGTCAGAGAATCGCCAAAATCGCCTCACATGTCAGTCATCAGGTTAGTTTATTGCACTTATTTTGTTTTGCAAGTTTACATTTGACTTACTCCTACTGTTACTGCTGCTTACCTGGTAGCTACTGCTGTTGTTTTGTTGTACTATGTATGGCTTTGTTTGCTCGGTCTCTGTTGAGAGCAGGCTATGCTATTTGTGGCAGCTATGCTTTTGTTATGGAACAACCATTTTGTTATGGCCCTGTCCTCGGCTCAAGGAAATGCTGACTGTTTAGGACTGGTTTTTACTGCTGCTGCTCCATGTATCCGATTGCTATTTACTGCTGCTGCTCTTTTGTTTTTGCTTCAGTTGGAATCCTTACTATTTTTGATTTGAGCATCTAACAAATGGTTTTATAGTAGACATTTTCAGTTGGTCTTCGTGTTTTGTAACCTCCAAGTTGTTTTAACCTATCCTTGGGGGGTTGTCCTTGGGAATGTTTTTTTTGGGTAATTTAGCTTGAAATTAAAAAAGGTTAATCGAATGTACAGCCTACAAGGGGCATACCCCAGGAGGAAAAGAAAAGAAAAAAACAAGAATGATAAAAGTACGGTAACCATGCACAACCCGCATGGAGAGTAAAATAAAGTGACATATGTGATACAAATGGATCTGAAAAGAACCATGAAATGTACTGAAATGAAATTGAGCTATTCCTGGCACAACCCGCCAGGCTAGGAAATAAGGTAATTGAAGTAGATAGTCATGGTCAACATGGACCACATGATAACCAGCGCTGAGGAGAGATCCTCCTCCTCCTAGGCTGGGCTAAGAAAACCAAGTCCCGAGGCTTCCATCACCCCAAAGCAAGTATAATATCCGCTCAACAGAAGTCAACTACTACAGAGGAACTCGGACTGAGAGAGGCTCGACCAGGGGATGACGGCATCCGACAAGGCTACCCTGCTAAGTACCCTGCACACCACACCCATTCCACCCTGACTACTACAACCTCGCCCAAATCCCCTAGGCTCGCTAACGACTCAAAGCGGAACAGAAAGAGAGGCCACCAAAAGTAGCCACTCGAACCTCAAGTGGACCAAGCTGCTCTTTTCGATTAGTGCAAACCACCAAATCTAATCAGACTGCAAAGCAACCCCTTTCGATCAGTGAGGATCCACCAATCTAGTCAATGACAGCTCCGGCAACTACCCTGCTCAATCAAACTCCAACCATAATCTAATCATCGGCTCCTGCAGCTGCTGCTACTGCAGGCTACCCCTAACTAGGAAGGAGTTCAATCTAATCAAAAATAGCTACGACCACATGAATACTACACTCAACCTTAGAGCAAAAAAACTGGTTCTAGGGATATAAAAGGCTCGACCATAAGCCCGACCCCCGATTTCAGTCCAACAGATGACCGCCTATCGGGAGTTAATAACACCATCAGACTGGCCCGTTCGTCCAGCAACAGATTGACAATAAACCAATATTGGACTTGGAATTATGTTTGGAATCCGTGCCACTTTTTTTTTTTTTTTTGAAAGCAATTTAGGCCCAACCTGCCATCGGGCGGGCTGCTGCCTGCTGCCGCTGCCTGCTGCTGCAGCCGGCTGCTGCCTTCCTTGTGGCTGGACGAAGATTGACTCGAATCGCCCGGGCAAAAAGCTGCTGCCAAGCCTCTGCACGGGCAGCACACGGCTGCCCCCTCCGCCCGAGCCACTCCCGGATGGCCTGCCCGGGCTGGCTTGCTTGGCTGTTAATGTGGCTGGGTTGTTTGTTGGCCTGGCTGGCCTGCTAGGCAGGTGACTGCCCGAGTTGGCTGCCTGCCCAGCTTGTTGCTTAGAGCTGATTGGTGACTACCCGCCCGGGCTAGCAGCTTGGCCTGGGTGCTTGGCCCGTGCAGGGATGTGATGGCCTGGCTGAAAGCCTACGGCTGTGAAGCCTCTGCCTGGCCTGGCTGGCCCAGGCGAATGAAGAAGACCAGTGAGCCACCGTGGCTGGCTAAGCCCACGGCGGCTGTTGAGCCCCACGGTGATAGATGGTTCGGAGGCTTGGCCTAGCTGGGGTCTCTGCACATGTAGATCTCATTGGTGAATGAGCCTTGCCGCCGTGCCACTGTACGAGCACAAATTGAAGCAACATAGGACATCATCTCCGGCGAGGCCTGATTGAACAGAAAAGCACCCATTACACTTCGACCCAGGAGGTTCCGAACTCAAGCTATGCCATGAGGTTGAAGGCCTTGGTGATTCCTTGGCCGGATGGAAAGCCGAACCAAGGTGTAGACTGAACCAGATGGTGGCGGCTGGTGGTGGTTGGCCGGTATTAGACGGCTTGATTTCAGATCTGCCCAGTGCAGATCCCAAGAGTTAGACGCCGGTCCACGGCGGGGTTGGAGTTGTAGACGAAGCACCACGGCTGTTGAGCTACGGCGGTTGTTGTTTGACCGGACCAGCTGGAGGCCGGACCAGGTGGAGAACCAGATCTGTCCAAAAACAGTCGGTTATGTACGGCGGCCCGAGACTTGCCGATAGTGGAGGGCTTTCCCGGAGATGGCTGCTGCACGGCGTGGCCGGCCTTGTGGTGGCTGCCGATGGCCAGCCGGATGCGGCTGTTGAGCACCCATTTGACCGATGTAAGGTTGGATAAGAGAGTGGGAGGCGTTGGAGGAGAACTAACCCTAAGAAGGGACGTTCCCTTGCCATCCCTATGCCGGATCTATGGTTAACCGGAGCTGAGACGGCCGGCGGCCGGAGGGGTGAGGGCTGGAGAGTATGGGCCGCTGCTGCCTGCTTTTGGCCGGGGGGGAGCTTTCTCTCTCTAGCTTAGAGAGAGAAGCTCCCCAGGAGTTCCAATTTATATCCCAGTGAGTTGTGTGCTAGTTTCCTTGGGAATGTTGATGCCTTTCTAGGAGGCATGTCCCTAGCTAATGCTTTCAGTCATTGTCTGCTAGTTCTGCTAGTTTTGCTGTTACTCCTGCTACGGCTTTTGCTGCTATTCTGTTCTGTTTTGCTTCTGCTACGGCTGCTGCTGCAGTTGCTTCTGCTGTCCTGTGTGTCCAACCGAGCATGTGTAATGTTTTGCTGCTGTTAACTGCTGTTACTATATTTGGCTGTAGTTTTGGTTACTTTTGGATCATTCTACTGCTGTCTATCTACCTGTTATGACTGCTCATGAGGACAATTTTCTGCCGTTGTTTCTGACCAGCAGACTACTGTTTCTGTTAGTCCAGCTGCTGCGGTGGTTTGGTTCTCAAATTGTGGGCAATTGCTCCTGTTCTATTGCTCATTACATGCGACTGATTTGAAGAAGTTCCAGCCAACGTGCAAGATGCACATTTCAACTTTTTTTTTTTTGTGGGTAATTTAGCTTGAAATTAAAAAAGGTTAACCGAATGTACAGCCTACAAGGGGCATACCCCAGGAGGAAAAGAAAAAGAAAAAACAAGATTGACAAAAGTGCGGTAAACCATGCACAACCCGCATGGAGAGTTAGATAAAGTAAATACATGAAGAAGCCATGTGAACGGTAAGTAAAGTAAATAAGGCTAAATGAAATAGAGTTACCACCTGGCACAACCCGCCAGGCTAGGAAATAAGGTAAGTAAAGTAAATAGTCGAGGTCAGAGATGACCACATGATAACCAACACTGAGAAGAAGCCACCGAGTAAGACGGCTACAAAGCAAGCTGATCGGCTACTACAGAGGAACAAGGCATCAAGAGGCTCGTACCAGAGTTGACGGCATCCGACAAGGCCCCGCTGCAAGAGCCCTACACACCACGCCCAATCCTTCCAGCCTAACCCTCCCTCATCCTAACCTAAGGCTCGCCAAAACTACCCACTAAACCAGCTACCCAGTAACCTCCTCCTCCAAAGCTGGGATAAGAAAACCAAGAACCTAGCACTTCCAAACCCAAGGCTAGCATAATACCCACTCATCAGAAATCAACTACTATAGAGGGACACGGACCGAGAGAGGCACGACCTGGAAATGTCGGACAAGGCTACCCTGCTACGTACCCTGCACACCACGACTACTCCCCCCCCAACCCAATCCCCTAGGCTCGCCAACGACTACAAGCGGAACAGAAAGAGGAACCACCAGAAATGGCCACTCAAACCTCAAGTGGACCAAGCTGCACCTATCTAATCAAAGACAGCACCGGCAGCTACCTCGCTCAACCAGAAACTATCCAACAATCTAATCAGTGGCATCCTCAGCTGCTGCCACTGCGAAAACCCTTTTCGATCAGGACTGAATCTAGTCTAATCAACGATAGCCGCGCCACAAGAATACTACACCCAACCTCAGAGCTAACAAGCACAGGATCTAGGCATGTAAAGGCTCGCCAAGAGCCCGACCCCCGATTTCAGTCCAACAGATGACCGCCTATCGGGGATCACAGAGAGTAACAGTAAACTGGCCCACAAGTCCAGCAGCTAGTTGACAGTAAATAGATAATTGCAAGACACATTGCATAACGATAAGAGAATTGAATATTATGAATCCCCCACTGCCCGGGCTGGCCTACCAACGGGCCGCTGCTGCCTGCTACTGCTGCTGCCTGCTACTGCTGCAGCCTGCTGCCTGCTGCAGCTGCTGCCTCCTGGCCCGAGCGGGGTTGAACGGCTGCACGGCTGGCCTGCCATCGGGCGGCAACTGCCAGCCGGATTGAATCTAATCAGAGGGCAGGCCTGGTGTGGCTGCCCTGGACAACAACCCCAAGGTCGCCGTCGCCGGAGAGCCCCGGACAACAACCTCAAGGTCGCCGTCACCGCCGGTACCTGTGTTCAATAACCCAAGTTGAGAACCCACTGAATCTGAAATCGAAGGCCTCCGATGGTGGTTATAAAAAGGCCCTGAAAGTTGTGTTCACCGCCGGTACCTGTGTTCAACTTTTGTGCATATGGCTACATAAAAAGGCCCTGAAAGCTCCCTTGCAAGTTTTTCAATGTAATTTGGTTTTGTATAGGCCTGTGGCTCTTTCATGTGTTGTTTGGTTTTGTATAGGCCTGTATCCTATTTTGTTGCTGTCAAGTGGCGTTGTTTTCTTCCCCTCTTTCTAGATGGGTTGGAAACATCGTTTATTATTTTATTTCTAGTCTTGTAGCCATTTGGCATAGTCAATTTTCTTACTCTTGTTTATCTTCTTCTTTTCTTCCCTCCTGGGGTATGCCCCTTGTAGGCTGTATATTCGGTTAGCCTCTTTTTTATTTCAAGTTAAATTACCCAATATATATATATATATATATATTGGGTAGGGTTTGGTATACAGATAGTAAAAACACTTGGGATAAAATGAGTGGTTTTATGCGTGTTAGGGCTGATACTTGGAAATGAAATGATTGAAATTAGGAATGACTGATTTTTTTTTTTTTTTGGTTCTAAGAGTATGGTGTTTTAGGTATTTGGATGGTTGTATTTGTCGTCTTTAGGTGTTAATATACATTCTCTATATCTTCCTCTTTCAATCCCCACCCGTCAATGTCACGATTCGTTTGTCTATGTTACCCCAAGAGCACACCACCAACCGAAGTTGCCACCAAATCTGCCGGTAATCGCATTTTTAAACTTTCTAATCTATACAATCCTGTGTGGCGTATTGGTTTCTTTTTTTTCCGGATTCACTTGCATCTAATCCTGTCTTTGCAAGTATGTAGTCCAATATTTTTTCAAATTTTGTGCTTCAATCATAGGGGGAGTGTGTTTTCTAAGTTGAATGTGCTACATCCAATTTCCTCGCATCTAATCATGTCTTTGCTTGCAGATTTGAATTCACCGGTGTCCTTGTTTCTTGATATTACATGCACGTAAGGTATCCACTAATCTCATCCTCTAACAATGTTATTTTTTCCAAAACGGGGTGAACATTGTCATTTTTTTTTTGGGGTAATTTAGCTTGAAATTAAAAAAGGTTAATCGAATGTACAGCCTACAAGGGGCATACCCCAGGAGGAAAAGAAAGGAAAAAAAAACAAGAATGATAAAAGTACGGTAACCATGCACAACCCGCATGGAGAGTAACATAAAGTGACATAACCATGAAATGTACTAAAATGAAATTGAACTATTCCTGGCACAACCCGCCAGGCTAGGCAATAAAGTAAATGAAGTAGATAGTCATGGTCAACGTGGACCACATGATAACCAGCGCTGAGGAGAGATCCTCCTCCTCCTAGGCCGGGCTAAGAAAACCAAGACCCGAGACTTCCATCACCCCAAAGCAAGCATAATACCCGCTCAACAGAAGTCAACTACTACAGAGGAACTCGGACTGAGAGAGGCTCGACCAGGGGATGACGGCATCCGACAAGGCTACCCTGCTAAGTACCCTGCACACCACGCCCATTCCACCCAGTCTACTACATCCTCGCCCAAATCCCCTAGGCTCGCTAACGACTCAAAGCGGAACAGAAAGAGAGGCCACCAAAAGTAGCCACTCGAACCTCAAGTGGACCAAGCTGCTCTTTTCGATTAGTGCAAACCACCAATCTAATCAGAAGCAGACTGCAAAGCAACCCCTTTCGAACAGTGAGGATCCACCAAACTAGTCAATGACAGCTCTGGCAACTACCTTGCTCAATCAAACTCCATCCATAATCTAATCATCGGCTCCTACAGCTGCTGCTACTGCGGGCTACCCCTAACTAGGATAGAGTCTAATCTAATCAATAATAGCCACGACCACAAGAATACTACACTCGACGTCAGAGCAAAAGAACTCTGGTTCTAGGGATATAAGAGGCTCGACAACGAGCCCGACCCCCGATTTCAGTCCAACAGATGACCGCCTATCGGGGATCGCCGTACAAACAGTAAACTGGCCCGTTCGTCCAGCAACAGATTGACAATAAACAAATAAATGCAGAGCGCAAATTGAATAACGATAGGCTGTCCGGGGTACCGGGATGACTGCTTGGTGCTAGGTGCTTGCTGTGCCCGACGGCTTGCCTGCAACCAAAGCAACCATATCTGGCCAGACCAGAGACCGGGCTCCTGCTGCTGCTGTTAACGGCGGTAGCCACCGGAAGAGGAGGGGTGGCCACCGGACTGGGTTTGGGCTTGGACGGCAGCCCAGCCGTTGAACCGTCCACCGCGTGGACTGAGACCGCCGGAGAACCCAGGGGGGTTTGAGGCTGACTCTAACCAACAACCGGCGGCCACGGTTGAGGATGACCGGCCTCCGTGGCCAGAAGCCAACCAGTCCTCGGCTCCCGGCGGTGGAGGTTGTCGAGGATGAACCAACACCAGATGTGGGTGGCCGGCCAGAGGCCGGAGTTGATGTCGATCCCTAATCGTAAGATTCCGGCGGCTGTGCCTGCTAGACTAGAGGCCGGACCGAAGATGGCCGGCTGTGGGTTGGCTGGGCCAGCGGTGGCCGGACCAGCGGCGACCAGATCTGGTGTATAAGCGGTGGCCGGACCAAAGCCAAGCTCATGCCCAGCCGTGGGATTGACTCCGACGGCTGTTGAGTGGGCCAGAACTGTCCGGTCCAGAGGCCGCCGGGAGAAGATGGATGGCCGGACCCAAGGGTTGCCGGATGAGGAATGGGCAGTGGAGGAGAGCCTCTGTCGTGTGAGAGACTCCCTTGCCCTTGCTGACCTATGCTGCGGCTGCCGGAGGGGGGGATGACCGGCTGCCGGCTGGATTTTGACCGGCCAAGGGAGCTTTCTCTCTCTAGGCTAGAGAGAGAAGCTCCCAGCCTTTCCCTTTTGCCTCTTTTTTGAACACTGTCATTTACTCTCACTCAACCCCCATTCATCAATCTCAACATCTGTTTCTCTATGTTACCCCGAGGGGACACCACCAACCGAAGTTGCCACTAAATCGGCAGGTATTTGCATTTTTGAACTTTCTAATCTATACAATCCTGTAGTGCATGTTGGTTTCTTTTCTTTTCGGATTCACGTGCATCAAATCCTGTCTTTTTTTTTTTGGGTAACTTAGCTTGAAATTAAAAAAGGTTAAGCGAATGTACAGCCTACAAGGAGCATACCCCAGGAGGAAAAGAAAAGGAAAACAAATAAGAGTGACAAAAGTGCGGTAAACCATGCACAACCCGCATGGAGAGTAGGATAAAGTAGATACATAACAAAATGCTATGTATACTGTAATACGTGAAATGTGAAATTGAACTAGTACCTAGCACAACCCGCCAGGCTAGGAAATAAATTAAATAAAGTAGATAGTCATGGTCAACGGTGACCACATGATAACCGGCGCTGAGGAGAGATCCTCCTCCTCCAAGGCTGGGATAAGAAGACCAAGAACCTAGATGCCCACCACCCCGAAGCTAGCATAATACCCACTCAACAGAAGTCAACTACTACAAAGGGACTCAGACCGAGAGAGGCTCGAACTGGAGATGTCGGCATCCGACAAGGCTACCCTGCTAAGCACCTTGCACACCACGCCCATTCCATCCAGACTACTACATCCTCGCCCAAATCCCCTAGGCTCGCTAACGACTATAAGCGGAACAGGAAGAGGGACCGCCAAAAGTAGCCACTCAAACCACAAGTGGACCAAGCTGCTCTTTTCGATCAGTGCAAACCACTAAATCTAATCAGAACAGACTACGGAGCTACCCCTTTCAATCAATGAGAATCCACCAATCTAGTCAAAGACAGCTCCGGTAACTACCTTGCTCAATCAGACTCCATCCATAATCTAATCATCGGCACCCACAGCTGCTGCTACTGCGAGACTGCCCCTTAACTAGGAGAATCCAATCTAATCAATAATAGCCACGACCACTAGAATACTACGCAAATCCTCAGAGCTAAAAACGCAGGCTCAAGGGATATAGAGGGCTCGACGAAGAGCCCGACCCCCGATTTCAGTCCAACAGATGACCGCCTATCGGGGGTTGCAAAACTAACAGTGAACTGGCCCAAAGTCCAGCAACAATATAAATGCAAAAACAGTACATTGCATGACAGAATAGTAAATTTCCCCACTGCTCAAAAAACCTTCCCCACTGCCCGGGCCACCCAGCCGGCTTACCTGCCCGGGCTGGCCTGCCATCGAGCGGCAGCTGCCTGCTGCTGCTGCTGCTGATGCCGGCTGCAGCTACTGCTTGCTGCTGCCTGCTACTTGGCCCAGGCTGGCTGCTTGCCTGGGCTAGCTGCGGATGGCTTTCCCAGCGACTGGACGCAGGTGGACTCGTATCGCCCGGGCTGAAGCTGCTGCCAAGCCTCTGCCCGAGAAAACAGTCACTGGCACTGCTGCCCCCGGCCCGAGCCACTCACGGATGGCCTGCCCAGGCTGAAAATCGGCTGGCTGGCTGGGTATTGCCCGGGCTGTTTACCCGGCTGGCTGGAAGGGAGCTGGGAGGATGCTAGGCTGGCCTCGCCAGGCTAGCTATGGTTGGGCCCCCTGCCCGAGCTGGCTTTGGACCACTTGCCCGGGCTAGACTGACGGCGGCTGTGAGGTGGCTAACTGTGAGTTGGCCGGACCAGTGGCCGGCCGCTGTGGCTAGCCATGGATGGTAGATCTGAACGGCACCAAGGCTTGGAGTTGTGCCCCACCGCGGCTAAGCCCCACCGCGACGGGGTTGGGAATGGAGAGAACCCAGGTGTTGGCTGGATCTGAGATGTACCGAGCCAGAGGTGGCTGGATGCTGATGAGGGTCACCACGGCGGGGCTGGTCACCACGGCGACTGCAGCGCCCTGGCTGTGATTGGCCAGTAATGGCCGTTGTACTTTCAGATCTGCCTGGTGCAGATCCCAATAAAGGTACCCGCCGGTTCACGGCGGGGTTAAAGTTGGATACCATGCCTATGGCTGTTGAGCCACGGCGACTGGACCAGTGTGAAGTAGGACCGGACCTGATAAAGGCCGGCTAGAGTGAGGTCGACCGAACCAGATCTGGCCGGGGCGGCGGCCCAAGGGCTGCCGGCTGTGGAGGGCGGTGGAGGAGAGACGGCCTGAGGGCTGCCGGCTGTGGAGGGCGGTGGAGGAGAGACTCTCTAAGGAGAGAGGATCCCTTGCCCGGATGACTTCCTTGTTGTTGCTGTGTGGGCAGCGTGCCCTTGGAAAAAGGATTCCGTTCCTTTCGCCATTGCGGCCCTTTTTTGAAAATCGAGGGAGCGCGAGCGCCGGTGGCAAGCGCTCAAAAATACAGAGTCGCCACTTGAGTTTTGAAGGTCCGACACTCAAGGAACCGTATTTCGAAGCACCTGTCGCGCTTTATTTGAAAAAGTGAAGGAAACCAGTCCGTCATAACCATATCTGGGTTCGGGAGCCAGGTTACGAGAGGGGAAGGGTTTTATGGCACCCCTCTCGCCCAATCCGGAGATCGGTCTCTACTTAGGCATTTTTATGAAAACCTTTGTGATTCTTCCTCTTTTAATTGATTTTAGCCAATTAGGGCGGGGGAACAGTTAATCGGGGATTAAAACTGCAACAATTTACAGGATGTGATCAAATAATGACATGGATGAGTAGCATGATGAATAATAAACGGAATGATCTTGAAACAGTGATCAGATGCCAAAACCAGGCTCGGGGCAGATTTGCCCTACACGATGATCAACTTGCATGCCTGAACAGATCTGCATGCAAGTCAATCATCGCGCGAGACACGCTGACTCTCGCGCGAGTGTTGTCATCTCACCACAGTCCCAAAATCATCCCCTTCTGGGCTCTGGAAGGACCAGTGCACACCCAGGAAGCAAACCAAGCGGTGTATTGGAAGACTGTAAAATGCTAATTATTACACAATACTCCAAGCAGGAGCCAAATAAGATGAAACATAACCCCTAAACAGTGGGGGTATCAAAACAGAGGCCAAGGGCCAAGTTGCCCATGCAAGGGCCATTCATGGAAATCAGAGAACTGTCGCGCGACAGAGAGTAAACCTCGCGCGACACTCCTGACTGATTCCAAGAATTGCTTTACATGCTTGGGGTCCCGAGACAGTAGGGGATCCCAAGGGCATTCCAAACTGTTCAAAGCAAATGAACTAGCTACTGTATTTTATTTTTGCATGCATCACAGTGATCTAAAAATCAAAGTAAAGTATGTCAGGCATGAAAATACTGCAAAACAGAAAAGGGGTAGCTTCCCTTCCCCACGAGGTCCATTCTCTTGCTGACACAAGTGTCGCGCGAGTAAAGGGGACCATCGCGCGAGGGTGTAGCTGCCACGAATTCTTGTAACTTTGCTGGCTTTAGGACCAGGACATGGTCTTGAGGCCCAGCCTTGGCCCTGTCAGCCCCCCTCAGGGATCAAAACAGAAACAGCTTAAACATTATACCTTTGCTTGGAAAGGGTTTAGGAATAGATTGGATTGATTGGTGTGACTTTGCTACCAAGAGTGTATGAACACCCTGAGTTCAGAGGCTTAGGAAGTGGTTTGAGGGTTAGTAACTTTGTGCTAGCTAGTGTAGAGCTTGTGAAATGACTAATGAATCTCTTAAGCAATTTTTGGAACCCTTAACATGGAAGACCAATGGGGGTATTTATAGGGGGAATGTAAGGGCTGAGTAGAGGCCAAACAAGACCTTAGGACCAGCCACCAAGGCTGGTCACAACTTGGTTGTGAGGCTAGCCAACAAGGTGAGAGAGTGGTTAGGGGATTGCATGGGGTTAGAACCTGCCAGCACGCCGTTCAGCTGAGGAGAACGGGGTTCCAGCCCATGGGAACCCATGTGCCAAGCAATCATCACAAGTCCAGCTGGATTCTGTGATAGGGACAGGAGGGAACCATCGCGCGAGGGTTCGGAAGTGTCGCGCGAGGGTCAAACAGTCAACAGTTTGACTTTGACTACACGTGGCAAGCTAAGTGTCGCACGAGGGACATAAAGGCTCGCGCGAGGGTCAACTCTGGCTTGGGGTTTGATTGAAGGTTCAGAAGGGTTCAAAGGGGTTCGAGTAGGGTTCCAAGCATTCCAAGCTCAATCCATTCCCGATCCAAGCTTTGTTTGATCCGATTTCATCATCGGGGAAACAAGAAAATCGTAAAATAAAGTAAAACGATTGGGAGACCCAGATTGGGGTGTCTACAGTAGTCCCTCTTTGACGGCACGCGGAGCACCATTGACTGGTACGGGTAACGTCAAAGATTTCTAGACACCCACCAAATCTGCCCAAAAGCCGATTAAATGGAAAATGCAGACGAGTATATAAAAATACCGTGCACCAAAGGGGAATTGTAGATCGGACGGATAGATCGCCGCTGGTTGATTGATCGGACGGATAGATCGTCCCTGATGATTGATCGGACGGATAGATCGTCGTTGATTTGATCGGACGGATAGATCGTCCCTGATGATTGATCGGACGGATAGATCGTCGTTGATTTGATCAGACGGATAGATCGTCGTTGATTTGATCGGACGGATAGATCGTCGTTGATGATTGATCGGACGGATAGATCGTCGTTGATGATTGATCGGACGGATAGATCGCCGTTGATGATTGATCGGACGGATAGATCGTCCCTGATGATTGATCGGACGGATAGATCGTCGTTGATTCGATTGGACGGATAGATCGTCGTTGATTCGTTTGCGGGCGGACCACTGCTGGGGATACAAAAAAATTTGGGTTTTGAAGACAAGATCTTCAAAACGACCCTCAAATTTATTGTACAACATAACGAGAGGTCATGGACCTTAAAGAGGGATTAATTGAGATTGGGCCGGACTCAGAATCCGGGTTGGGCCTCAGGCCCAAGGTGTAGTGTCGCGCGATACTCATGAATCGTCGCGCGAGGGTCTGCAGTTAGGGCTTGGGTCTGGACAGGCCCAAACCCGGCCCATACCTGTTCCAAACGTTTAAACGTCGCGGGGACGTTTCAGAAACAGTAACCAGAACAGATTTCAAAAGTTTGAAACTCTCTCAAGCTCTCGTCTCTCCTCCCAAACTCCTTCTAAGTTCGATTTCAACCACGAAATCCACGAAGCTAAGCTTGATCATCCATCCATGGCTGACCGCGGGGAAGGAGGAGGCGGGGAAGAAGTTGTTGATCAACCGGAGGACCGAGGAGGGTCCATGAGTATCGAAACAGAGGATCAAACACCGGCGGAGGCCACCGCAGGGGCCGGTGCAGTGGTCGCAGGCGGCGGAGACAGCGAAGAGGGTCGCGAGCAGGCGACCGGTGGCGGCGACGAGAGTCGCGCGACAGATCCAGAGGCTCGCGCGACTGTTGAGCCTGAGACCGTAGAGGCTGTCGTCGAGCGGTTAGATCCGAGCATGGCCGTAGGAGGGTCGGTGGTGACCAGTGTGAGTCCAGGAGACGCCGGGGATATTGGTGCTGGAGAGCACCATCGCGCGACAGAGACTGAGTCTCGCGCGATGGTTGATGCTGGAGGAGGCTGTTGCAGTGGAGGAGGAGATGACACTGTTGAACCGTCCGGGTCCCCGCCGAGGGATTCGGCGAAGGGCAAAGGGCCTGTCGATGAGACTGCGGAGGTTTCGGTTGCGGTCCGTGAGGAGGATGTGCTGTTTCGGCCAACGGCGATGTCGTCGAGTCACGTGCCGATTACGAAGCACGACGTTGCCGAGCACCCTCCGGACGAAATGCTGGCGAAGCTGTTAGAGGATAATCCCTTGGTCGGGGAGATAGTTTTGAAGGCCAAGGAGGACCGGGCAAGGGCCATTGCTGCATCGGAGGCGGCGGAGCGAGCCGAGAGAGAAAGACTGGAGAGCGAGGAGCTTCTGAGAGACGCGGAGGCTGAGGAGAGAGCTCGAGTTGAGGCGCAGGGGCCTAGGGTGACGGCCGTGGAGGAGGCGAAGAACACGAGTCGGCCGGTTTTTTCAGCGGAGGCATACGTGCTTCCTACGCCGCACCTCTTTGTGCCGTCGGGCATTGCGGCCCGCGCACCGTCGCGGAGAGACTACGACAACGAGTTGGCGTTGAGGGATCCCCGGGCCCACATTGCAGCGACATGGATGGAGGTATATTCCCAGAAAACACCCTTTGTAATTTGATTTCGATATTCTTGCTTTGATAGTTCACATTCGATACTTGCTTAGAACGTGCTTGAACTTTAGAATTGCACGGATGATCCTGCGAACCAAAGCATGCCAAAGCCACGTATTTCTGTAGTATAGGCCCAATACGTAATAACTTGAACCAACCATCTGTCATAGGCTTCATTGATTACCTAGAACTTGAGAATGAACTTCCGTGTACTGACGGACCAATTGCTGCTTGTCTTTGTATCTGAAACAGGCTGGAGCTGATCAGAGGGACATCCGCGGCTTTGGGGGCGCGTGCATGTCTTTGCAGCTGTACGAGGGGCTGCCAGAGAGAGTGAGGCGGCTGGTAGACGAGGCAGGCTTTGGGGAGTTTGTGCGGACTTTGACCCCAGTGAGGATTGACCACGCCGTCCTCGTTGCACTTGCTGAGAGGTGGAGGGATACCACCAATACCTTCCACCTACCTCCTGGGGAGATGACGGTGACGCCTGCTGACTTCGCAGCGATCACAGGGCTGAGGGTTGGAGGTGAGCCTATCCCGTTTGACTCGGGGATCCAGGAGGATCGGGCCGCTTTGGAGTGGTTTTTGGGCAGAGTGCCCAAGGTAGAGGGAGGAATGGCGAGGTACGACCAGTTCAAGGGCTACCTGAAGAAAGAGGTGTCGAGTGATCGGGAGGCGGAGCAGATGGCCCGGGCGTTTTTGCTATACCTGTTTGGTGCCACGCTGTACCCAAACAGGCGAAGCAACGTCCACCTTTCTTACTTGCCGGCGTTGAGGGACTTAAGGACGGCCTCGCGTTTCGACTGGGGTGGAGCGGCTCTAGGGACGGCCTATCACTTCTTTGGCCACTCGTCGAGGACGGGTAAGAGCACGGCCGGCTACTGGAGGGTCTGGGAGGTATGATGCTAACCCCTTTAAGCACAATTTGATTATGCTTGCCCATTGTTTAGTTTGCTTGACTGTTTTGACTTTAAATGCTGCATGCCTTGACTAACGTTTGAACCTGTCTAAACCTTGCAGCTTTGGGCTTACGAGGTTTTGCGGATGTACCCGCCGGAATGCAAGCATCCGGACTTGAGCACTCTCCCTCGTGCACTGAAGTGGAGCAGGGCGAGCACCGGGAAGAAAGAGGGGAGAGGTGAGCTCAACGCCTTCAGGCTGTATCTAGACGAGCTCAGGGCTTCACAGGTATGAACACACGACTGTAAGCCTTAGACCTGCATTCATTTCCTTGCTTTAATGCTGTCGCTGATCAATTATCTGCATTGCCCGTTTGCTTTGAAACGCAGGTCAATTGGGATCCTTGGAGGAGAGCGGAATCAGAGCCTGAGTACTTGGCCCGGAGCAGAGCTGTCACGGCCAGCAGGGTGCTATTAGAGTCTGCCTTTGGTTGGTAGTGGTACTTGGGAGACCGAGTGACGCGCCAGTCGCTTGGTTACCCTGAGTTCTGGGTGCCAGGGCCACTCCCACCTCGAGCTTCACACACAGGAGAGTACACACGGGCTGAGGTGGAGAGGTACACGAGGCCGGATACTGAGCTTGAGCGATACTTGCGTCCTGGTAGGGACTATGCAGTCTACCAGCGAGACTTCTTGGCAGGTCCACTGGGGGTCCGTGGCCGGAGAGAGGCGCGAGGCCAGGCCGCAGGGGCCGCTGAGGAGAGGAGAGCAGCCGGAGAGGGACGGAGAGGAGGTGAGAGCCGGACCAGGCGAGCCCCGAGCGAGCCGGCAGTTGGTGGACTTCCTGCGCTGCTTTGGAGGATTCCCGTGGTTGACAGCCAGGGGAATCCTGCAGAGCTACAGTTAGTGCCCGCGAGAGCGGAGCCTGCTCCTGTGACTGTGTCGGTAAGAATCAGCTTCCAATATTGCTTTTGAACTTCAAATGCTTGAATTATCTGCTGAATAGTCTGATGAACTTGAATTGCATGAATGTGCCAATCGAGTGGGTGAACGAGGCCGTTCGACGCATGCTGGCGTTGGAGAACGTGGTGAGAAAGGCGGCGAACGGCACGCCACTGGAGTTGCAGTACCAGGCACCGACGTTACAGCCGACTCAGTCAGCCGTTGTTCAGAGGACCCAGGTATGAAAACGATACATTCCAGCTTTCGATACGTCCTGCTTTCGATATATTCCTGTTTTCGATACATTCCTGCTTTGATAGCTTGACAGAGTGTACCTGTTTTCAATACAGAAATACAATATGTGCAATAGATACTCATGCTTTTGAAATGCAATGATAATGCAGGTGGAGGGGAAAATGAACTCTAGGCGGAAGAGTGCGCGAGATCCGCCACCGAAGAAGGTGGTGGCACAGAAATCCACGCCTCCGGTTACCACCACGCGACGGCAGACGAGGGGTTCACAGACAGCGCGCGCACGCGAGGAGGAAGCCAAGCAAGCCGCGAGGCAAGCTGAGCTTCGGTACCAACTGAAGAGGCGCGAGAAGCCGACGTTGGAGAAGCCGGGCCCGGCTCGCAGGCCGAAACTGATCATGAGCCCAAACTCCGAGGATGAGGAAGAAGAGGGTGAGGAAGAAGCGGCAGAAGAAGAGGGTGAGGAGCACTCGTCCACCAGCAGTGGCTCTGACGACTCCATTGACGATCCGAGGTACAGAGATGATCCCCGGGAGCTGCACGATACTTCAGACAGCGATGACGGGCTTGAGGGGTGCTGACGAGGCCTCCGTTACCCTTTTTGCCTTTGATTCTGGGCCTGCGTGCCCAAGTAGATAGCTTTTGACAGATAGATATTTTGAGAGCCTGCGTGCCTCTTTTTGATTGGCGGGCGCATGTGCCCTGTTTTGACTTAGTAGCTTTGATCGGCCGAGGGCCATGGAAACAGTAGTCCTTTTGCTTTTGACATGGATAGATCATGGTTTAGTACATAAAAGTTGCATTCTAAAGTTTTACAGCTTCTTATTGTGCATAAGAATCAGTAAAAACCCGCCACTAATACCAAACTTGCATTGACAACACATCGAGACCGCACACAGACACGTATGAGTGTATAAAACAGCCTAGCTCCGAAAGAAAAAGGCAAAATACCCTAAGATACAATCAGGATACGAGGATACGGGAAACAATGAAACTTTGGGTATTAATAGACCAAAAATCACAATGCCTTGAAAAAGTGAAAACGACGCACTTAAACGATCAACGGCGGTCGACATGACCTGTGCCAATTGACGGAATTGAACAGAACGCCCCAAGAATGGACTCATACCGAAGAATGTTCAAAACAACACAAAAAAATGGTATAAAACATTGAAAGATGACTCGATTATGTCCCGGACTGAAACCGACACCTCCATACAGTCACTCAAGGTCCAGGCGACCTGCATGGCATGACCGAAATGGGCTAAAGTCCCCGGAACGAGTTTCGAACTTCCGAAACCTTGGTTTGAACTTGAAACAGGCCTCCGAGGGTCCAAAATCTTCGTTGAGCACGGCATTCGGGATCCAATGCTTGGATACAGTCACATATGCTTATGATGACTTGCTGGAATCTCCAAAAGCACCAAATGACCTCTGGAATGAAAATCGACCAATTTTGGACAGTGGCTGCTGAAATCTGTCAAAACTGCAGACCAAACATCGCGCGATGGTTTGGAACTGTCGCGCGAGTACCGTATGTGCGCGATGCTTCGAGAGTGTCGCGCGAGAGTCACTCCTGCTAAGCAGCCTTTGTTTGACCAAATTATTGGCATGGAGCTGTTCATTATTTCCACGTCTTGAAAGTTGTTCTGGGTTTGCAGAAGGAAGGCTGTTCTGCCATGCAAGGTGGTAGGACACCTATGCCTTGGTCTCACTAACTCCTTGGCTATTTGAAGAAGGGTTTTAGGGCTTAATGAAGTGTACATCCCTTCAACTTATCTAAAATGGGAGACTCTCTAATGGAAGCCCTTGATCCTTGGCTAATGAGAGAGGAAACCATAAATTGGGCGAGTCCCCGGTCTCGCTGTTTATCCTCGATTCGAGATCTCCGATTTGCTCGACCGTGCGTCGAAATCATTCAAGCCGCATTGCCTTTCTGGGACCCCATTGTACACATCTTCCGATTCCGTGAAGATGAAATGTGTCCCACAATAGAAGAGTTCCAGGCATACGCCCCGGGGTTCGCCAATCTAGACGTTCTTGCCGTGCCGCCCGTCCATGAAGACATGGAGCAAATTCTACGGGCAAAACTCAACATTCCAGCGGCGGTGACAGCCAGCATCATTCGAAACGGCGAGCTCAACATCCTTCGCCTAATCGAACTGTATGGCCCGGAGGCTGGCCTGGGAGACTATGTCGGGGAAGCTCAACGATGCTTCGTCTTGTCTATATGCGCACTGGCTGCGTACATGCTGGTTCCCATTGACGGAGGGGTAAATCCCAAACTGGTGAGCATTGCCTCACAAATGGACAACGGGAAAAACATTATGCCCGTGGTTTTAGCGGAGACGCTCCTGGGTTTGGACATGCTGAAGCTTGAGCAAGCCGACTCTTTCAGCGGATGCCCTATCTTGCTCCAGGTAAATACACACTCGACACGCTTTCTTGCATTTTCAACCTCACTCCAAATGCTTAGGCTGTTTTTGAATTTTGACTCGTCCCTTGTTCTCATGTAGCTTTGGCTGGCAGACAAAGTTGGGGTTTTGGAAGAGCAACAGACTGGCTTTGAAGAGTTTCCCAGATTGTTGGTCGCGAGACCGATGATATTCCCCGACTTGCCGGTGGAGATATGGTTTGCCTTCCTGAATGATCTGCATTCCGAAGATATAGTCTGGAGGTGTCTCTGATTAAACCTTCCAGCAATGACGCTCAAAACAGCGGGATACAAAAGAGTGATAATCGCCGGCCTATCAAGCTTCACATTTTACGTCCCTGGGCGCACGCTCTGTCAGCTCGGAAGGAGCCAAGGATACAAGCGATACGGAGCGAAAGACTTTGACATCCCCGCGTTCACTTCCTGGGATTTGCGCTGCCATATAGACAACTGGGGCGATAGGACGTTGAAGGAATCAGTTCCAGAGTTCAGGACGTGGCTGGAAAATCGTTACATAAGATGGCTCCGTGTTGAAGTTGAGGCAAGACTGAGGGGATATTTCTGAATCCCGTGGGAGAACAAATGGTAATTAGTAAGGCAAGTAGGCTTCGCTTTTCAGCACTTGCTTTGTAAATTGTATGCCACTTTGCCTGGCTTGATCGGCTAAATAAAACTTTTGAATTATCCGGCCGTTATTTCTCCGAGGGAACGAACTTGTCATTGAACGCGTAATTTGAAGAAACAACGCTTCGACGTAGTCATAAATACTCATAATGACCTACTGGAAGCATTGAAATTTCAAAATATGGCCCGAGCCAAAATCCGGAAAATGACCCCAAAAAGGCAGTAGCCTGCCCTACTGTGTCGAAATAAACTGAAATCTCGCGCGAGCAATCACAACCATCGCGCGGACATGAACAGTCGCGCGACACTCCAGGACCCTCGCGCGATGGAGAATTCCTGTTGCAGTGGCCAGTTTTGACTCATTCGGACAAAAAGAGGTGGCAGAACTTGTCAGCAGGCCTGGGCGTGCAGGGGGCTCCTGGCTTTCTCCAGAGATGTTCCCTTGATTTTTAGCAAGTGGAGGGACACCTTGCAAGGCCACCTCACTTAATAGGAAAGGTATGCCTCCTTCCTTGGCTTTATAAAGAGGGGTGAGTCCCTGAACGAAGGGTGTGTTTCCGTGGGAAATCTCTAACACTGTTCCTCAAATGCCAAATCATCTCCCCACCTTAATTGGCACGTGGCTCGAAGAATTTGTCGCGAGCGATTGGCTATGCTTCCGTTCCCACGGGTTGGCGGCCTTTCGCTTCTTAAAAAGTGTAAGGGTTCGCCCCGAAATTCTAAGAGCAGCCCTGCAGTTTTGGGACCGGGACGTCCATGTGTTCCGATTTGGGGACGACGAGTTGTGCCCGACCGTTGAAGAATTCCAAGCATATCTCCAAGGTTTCGCTTCGAGCGTGATTGTTGTGCCACCTTACAGGCAAAGCATGTCAAAGCTGCTGAAGACGTGTCTGAACATTTCCCAGGGTGCAGCGGAAGGCCTGTTGATTGGCGGACAAATAAACATCGCGCGTCTAATGGAGTGGTACGGGCCTGACGGCGATCCAGCGGATATGGTTCTGCAGTCTCGACGTCGATTCGCCATGTCGGTTGGCATACTGGCCGCATACCTGCTGGTGTCTCCGTATGGACGGCCTGACCCCTCGTTGGTACACGTGGCTACGGAGATGGGTGCTCGGAAGAACGTGGTGCCCGTGGTACTCGCTGAGACACTCATTGGTTTGGATTTGGTGGCCACAGGTCAGACAAACACATTTGGTGGCAGTCCAATCCTGTTACAGGTAAAATCTCACTCAGCTCACCTTTTTCCGGTTTTCACACAGTCTGTTTTTACCTCGACTCTCGGCTAAGGCTGTATGGTAGCTCCTTACTTGTTTTCTTTCGCTCGGGCTTATGTGGCTCCTTACTCGTCTTTTCGCTCATGCAGCTATGGCTATGTGACAAGCTTGGACTAATCTCAGCTCCTGAAGCGGACTGGCCCCGTCTGCCCGGGCGGATGCACCAAAGGGGAATGCTGTACCCAGAAATGTCTGAGGAGGAGTGGCACACCTTCATGAGAGAGATGTCTCCGCGCGAGATCGTCTGGCGGCACAGAGCCTTGAACATTCCGGATATGGCTTTGCACTCTGCAGGTTTTGAGCGAATGGTGATTGCTGGCCTGTCCAGTTTCACGTTCTACATTCCAGGTCGTATCCTGCGGCAACTGGGCATGAGCCAAGGCTTTCATCGAGCTGGGATAGAAGACTTCCACGTTCCAGCTTTTACAGCCCAACATCTAGCAGGGTATGAACACAACTGGGGTTTGAGAGAACTTGGAGGAGCGGAGGACGACTTCAGTACAAGACTCAAACACCGCTATGTAGTATGGTTAAGAGAAGAGGTCGAAAGCAGACAAAACGCAGACTAACTCCTGACTCAAATCCAATGATCTAGAATAAACTGTGAGCCCGTGAGGGCCTACTAGCATTTCGTTCTGTTTTTGATGCTTTACTGTTTTTCTTGGGGCTCTGCTCAGCCTATGTAATAGAAATAATAGTTTTGAATAAAGGTGAAAGATTAAGAATTTTCCCCTTTTTGGTCCAAGTGTTGGACACCACGTCGTTTGAAAGTTGAGGTGCGCTCCGGTAATGGGAAAAACCTGGATCGAGTTGATTGATTGTGACCGAATCTCACAGAGAGATTGCCTACGTATCCCAAGCTAGGGAATCAGGTCAAAACGTAGTTCAGGCTACGGTTCGACAGAGTATGACCGAGTCTCAACGAGAGACTGCCTACGTATCCCAAGCTAGGGAATCAGGTCAAAACGTAGTTCAGGCTAAGGTTCGCTCGTGTATTTTGGCTCCCCTTTTGCGCTCTAAATTTTGCCTAGGACTGCCTCTGCAGGTTTCCAGCCTAGCGAGCTTTGATTGAATGCCTATTTATTTTTGCCTAAACTGCCCCCTTGGGTTTTCAGTCTAGCAGGCTTGCTCTAATTTTTGCTTGGGACCGCCCACCCTTGTGGTTTTCGGCCCAACGAGCTTCTCTCAAGGGTAGTAACGTTTAAGTTGATCCAGGTTGACCAGAGTGTTGAACTCGTTGCCGTCCAGATCGATGAGCTGAGCTGCTCCACCCGAGAGGATGGTCTTGATAATGTAAGGTCCCGCGCGTTTTGGGCGGAACTTGCCACGTAGATCGAAGATGGGAGCCCGGATTTCCTTCGTAACCATGTCCCCTTCAGCCAAGTCACGAGACTTCACTTTCTTGTTGAATGCCCGAGCAATCCTGCGCTGATATCCCTGAACATGATACAAGGCACGGAGCCTTCTTTCGTCAAAGAGCATGAGTTCGACAAACCTCCCGCTAAGCCATTCAGACTCCGCGAGTTCACATTCAGCCATGATCCTCAAAGTTGGTACCTCCAGCTCGATGGGAAGGACAGCTTCCATCCCGTAAACCAGGGAAAAAGGGGTTGCCCCCGTTGATGTTCGAATTGACATGCGGTACCCCCAAAGAGCTAGAGGCAGCTGCTCGTGCCAGTCCCTGGCGGACTCTGCGGATTTCTTGATGATAGTCTCAATGTTCTTGTTGGCTGCTTCAACCGCCCCATTTGTTTGAGGGCGATAGACCTTTGAGTGATGAACTTGGATTTGGAATTCTTCGAAAAGCTCCAATACCCTGCCTTTGAAATGGACCCCATTGTCAGAAACAAAATCCTGCGGAACCCCATACCGATAGATGATGTTCTTTCGGATAAACTGAGCAACCTGAACCGCCGTCAGGGTCTTGTAAGATTCGGCCTCGACCCACTTGGTGAAGTAATCTATTGCCACCAAAATGAACCGATGCCCATTCGAAGCAGAAGGCCTGATCATACCGATAACGTCGATACCCCAAACAGAAAAGGGCCAAGGCGATGTCATGCCAAATAGTTTAGAAGGAGGGACATGCATGAGATTGGCATGGATTTGACACCTATGGCAGCGGCGCACATAATCCACACACTGGGACTCCATGGTAGACCAAAAGTATCCCTGTCGTAAGATTTTCCTGGCAAGCATGACCCCGCTCATGTGAGGGCCACAAGTTCCTCCGTGAATTTCCTCCATGATTTTGATGGCCTCAGCGCCGTTGACACAGAGCTTATGCATTCCGCAGTGGGATCTCCGATACAGTCTCCCGCCACAGATAATGTACTGAGCGGCCATTCTTCGGAGCGCCGCTCGATCCTTTTTGGTGGCGTCGGCCGGAAACTGACCACTTTCGACGAAGTTCCAGATATCGTGATACCAGGGTAGGCCGTCATCGACATCATCGATGGCGTTGACATATTGATAAGCAGGCAAGTCCCGCTGTTCAATTAGAATAGGACGAAGCTTGATACCGATCGGAAGCTCGATCATGGAGGCCAGAGTTGCTAGAGCATCGGCGAACTGATTCCTCATCCGAGGGATGTGCGTGAACGCGACCTTGTTGAAACGAGGAATGAGGTCCTCCAGGTCTTGGTGATAAGGCTTCAATCTGTCCTCCCGAACTTTCCAGTCTCCGTTAGCCTGAGAAACGACAAGGTTGGAGTCACCAATAACCTCAAGTTTTTCAACACCGAGCGTAAGAACAGCTTCCATGCCAACAATGCAGGCCTCATATTCAGCTTGGTTGTTCGTGACATCGAAATTGAGTTTGAATGCAAGCGGAATATGAGCACCATCGGGGGTTATAAGCAAAACTCCAATCTCGTATCCCTTCTGATTGGCTGCCCCATCAAAGTAAAGAGTCCAGGTGTCTTCGACAACTGCCATCACTCCTTCATCCGGAAACGTAAAATCTGAGTCCTCTGGCCCCTCGACGGGATGATCAGCCAGAAATTCGGCGACCGCGCGCCCTTTGACAGATTTCCTAGTGACATATTCGAGGTCGAACTCTGCGAGCAACAGCAACCAACGTGCTACCTTACCAATAAGCGCAGGTTTCTCAAACAGATACTTGAGAGGATCCATTCGAGAAATCAACTTCACTGGGTAAGCCAGCATGTAGTGTCTTAATTTCTTGGATGCCCAAACAAGAGCCCAACACGTCTTTTCGAGGGCAGTGTAGTGTTCTTCAGCGCCAACCATCTTCTTACTCAGGTAGTAAATGGCCTTTTCGACTCCCTTTTCTCCCTCTTGAGCCAGCAAACACCCCATAGACGAAGGATTCACGGACAAGTAAAGTATTAAAGGTCTCCCTGGCACCGGCGGCATTAAAACCGGAGGGTTCTGCAGATAGGTTTGAATGGAGGTGAAAGCCGCCTGGCACTTGTCTGTCCAAACGAATGGGGTATTCTTCTTCAATAGACGGAACATCGGCTCGCAAGTTAATGTTAACTTAGCGATGAATCTGCTGATGAACTGTACCTTTCCCAAAAAGCTTCGCACTCCCTTTTTAGAATCTGGTGGCTTCATCTCGAGGACTGCCTTGATTTTGGATGGGTCGACCTCAATTCCACGAGAAGTGATCATGAAACCGAGCATCTTACCCGCTGTAACCCCAAAGGTGCACTTCTGAGGATTTAGACGCATGCGGAACTTTCGTAATCTCTCGAAGAATTTCCTAAGCACAGGAACATGACCTTCTCGAGTTTTGGACTTGGCGATCATATCATCAACGTAGACCTCGACTTCTTTGTGCATCATATCGTGTAGGATAGTGGTAGCAGCTCGCTGATAAGTGGGTCCAGCGTTCTTCAACCCAAAAGGCATGACCAGGTAGCAATAAGTCCCCCATTCAGTGATGAACGTGGTTTTCTCGCGGTCCTCGGGCGCCATGAGAATTTGGTTGTAGCCAGAGAAGCCATCCATGAACGAGAGCAAAGCGTGCCCCGCAGTGTTGTCCACAAGCACATCGATGTGTGGCAAGGGAAAATCGTCTTTGGGGCTCGCTTTGTTCAAGTCCCGAAAATCAACGCAAACTCGAATCTGGCCATTCTTCTTAGGAACGGGGACGATGTTGGCAACCCACGTGGGATACTGAGAGACCATGAGAAAGCCAGCGTCAATCTGCTTGGTAACCTCCTCCTTAATCTTCTGGACCCAATCTGGTCTCATCCGTCGGAGTTTCTGCTTCACAGGCTTGGCATCCGGGAATAAAGGAATGTGATGCTCCACGATCTCGGGATCAATTCCGGGCATATCTCGATGGGACCATGCAAAGACATCACTGAACTCGGTGAGCAGCTCTTTGAAGTCACGATGCTCCTCTGGCGAAAGCGTGGAGCCCACTTAAACCATTCGGGGATCATTTTCATCTTTCAAATTTATAGAAACTATTTCTTCTTTTAATGGCTGAGCATGCCTTTCGTCTTCCCTTTCGATGAAGGCACGGATTTCCTTGGGAATGTCCCCATCGAAATCTATCCCCTCATCGTCAGGGTCGACACAGTTTATATAAAGATCATTGAAATAGTCAGAAGATGCTTCGTTCATTTCACAAGCCCCTGAAGGGTTACCAAGTACAAGAGAGTCAAACTCGAAATAAAAGCTATGACGTGGAGGGCCTAGAGGCACAAACTCCGACTCAGAGCTAGACTTAGAGGACGAGACAGACTCAGACTCAGACCCAGACTCAGACGTGTCGTCAATGCAAGTTAAGCGTGGCCTGAAAATGCAATTATTCAAAGAGCCCTCGGCTTTCACAATGAGAGAGGTGGGATCCTCGAGGGCGTCGGGCCCGAGCATAAGCACTTCGGCTTCTTCAGCTTCCCCAGCCAAACCCACTTGGGAGAACTCCTGGAATAGCAGCTCCAGATTTCCCTGATCGATAGATCCCAGCCAGTCAGTCTTGGTCTTCAGCTGATTAAGCTTCCTCTTGAATTCTTCTTTCGCTGGTTCATCATCACTGCTTGACCAGGTGTCATCAGCAAAAATCTCAAACCCAGGCAGCAGCTCCCCGGTTTCAGAATGAACGAAGGGCTCAGCCTGCCCGGTGTAAGTGGCATTTCCGATTTCACGCACGAATTTGGGACCGCTGCAGAGGGTCCGAGGTTTTCCCATATATTTCCTCCGTTTGGCATCTTCGGCAGAGGCGATATACCCCAAACCGAAGCGGCCCTCGTTGAAAGGAAAAGTAGGGAACTCCGGGACCCCTTGACGGCGAGAGCCTAAACCAATGCCCGGAAAGTGAGACATCCTTCTCATAATGTCCAGTGCGACAGAGCTTATGAGGAAATTCCCGTCCACATTGATGGCCATTACTATGCCTGAAGTATCGAAAGAGAAACCTCCGAGATCGACGTCTTCTTCGCCGTGTTGAATTCCCAGAACAGGAGTCCCGTCCTCCTTGAGCGGGCGGATGCCTAAATCCCCGCAGATGGTTAGAGTACCAGTGGGTAGCCCCAGAATAACCTTTTGGTGGAGGGTAGATGGCACAGCCATGATGTCAGACCGATGAAGCCATGGTCTGCCCAACAGAAGATTGAAGGTTGCAGGAATATCCACGACATGGAACTCCACGTCCATCTCAAAACCCTCAGCATCGAGTTTGAGCTTCAAAATACCTTCGACCACGCGACGGGTGCCGTCATATGCCTTGACAGCCAGATTGGAAGGTGCCAGATCCTTCTTGGTGAGCCCCAGACGATAAGCGACCCGCAGAGGGCAGACATTGATGGCCGAGCCGTTGTCAATAAGAACAGTCGGGACCCAGAGTCCTCGACACTTGACGGTGATATGCAAGGGGCGATTGTGGTCGACACCTTCGACCGGCAGATCTTTGTCCGTGAAGATTACCGTATGTTTGGAGGTCGGAGGGAGGATGAGAGATATCATTGCCTCTGGCGTAACGTCGGCCTGGACTTCAAGGCGGGATAGGGCGTGACACAGCCTCTGACGATGCTCTTTGGATGAACAGATCAGTCCCCAGATAGAAATAGCGGCAGGAATCCGCTCAAGTTGCCGCTGAACTAGATCAGGAATTGGATTGCCGGCTGATACTTCAAAAGGTGCAGGCCTTGGGAAAGAAACAGGCTCGTTTCTTTGATTAGCAGGATTGGAGGAATTCCCGGCCTGCAGATTAGCAGACTGAAAAATCCGTCCGCTCCTTGTGACATTGTGGACGCTTCCCAGAGAGGGCACGAGTTGAGGGCTTTTCCTTCACATCCCAGAGATCAGCGGGGACATCTCCCAGTTTGCGCTTCCCCTTGTCAGTAGTTGGTGCAGAGACGGGCACTTCCATGTCTAAGCCCAGATCCTCAGCCAGATCTTTCATCAGCAAGGAGTCCCAGAAGCCCAAGTCTTTCACAGCAGCCACTTCAGCAACAGGCTCCGGATTTGCAATGAAGGGAACATCCCAGAGACCAGTATCAGCCAGGGTACGATTGACAACTCAGACTTCATTCCCAACTTGGACATCCACTATGTCGTTAACTTCCCACAGATTAGCGGGCGGAGCGCGGTCTGTAACCATGATGCTGCAGTCCTTGTTGTTGGGGTAAGGCACTTGAGGGCGCGGATTTTCTTCGTCGACAATGTAGGAGCAGGGGTCATGGTCAGTGTCGGTGTTAGTATCACAAACCGAATTAAAGACCGAACCAAAGAGGGAAATGTGGTCTCCTAAAGCCCGCGGATCATCCTGGACAAGCTCATCCTCCGCGTAGTGAAGCATGTAGTCCGGCGTGGCGTAGCCTTGGAGAGGGTTAGGGTCAACGTCCATGGGAGCAAACCAGGTTGGCTCAGGGTCCCAGCAATATTCCGCTTCGGGAACTGGAGGCTCGACCGGATCGAATAGCATGTTCAAGGAGAAACCGTCCAAAGGGTCAAGCAAGGCCGCTTCATAACCGGCCAACCAGCCATCATACCAGGCTTGATCGAATGGGACATTTCTGGGCTGTGGAAGAATCCTGTCCATTCCAAGGGTGGACCACTCGTTGAGGAGAGGAGCGGCATAGTCCCAATGGTCCGTTATGGCCCAGCCAGTGGCTTGCATGTTATTATCTGAGGGAGGCACCCAAGGCTGATAGGGATCAGGAAATGGGCCAGCGACGGTTGCGTACGGGCTGTCAAGCGACGAGGCAGAGTTGATTTGCACAGCAGGGATCGACTGATGGAAGAGGGAGCTGACAGATTCTTCGGAGACAGGTGAAGCAGCTTGTGAAGGTTCCGAAGGTGCATCTGCATCAACAACTTGGCCTTCGACCAATTGTAGATAAGAAACCTCAGTGTACGGCTCGAGCGGGAAAGGCACGACGGGCCTGGGTCGATTGGTTGAGGCTATATAGTCAGTGGGGTTAAATATGGTGGAGCTAGGGTTGATATGAGTGGAGCTGAGAGATATCTGGCTGATGTGGGGTACAGCGTTGTGCTTAGGGAGAGAGTTGGCAATGACGTTGGGTTTTTGAGGTGGTGGAGGAGTCTCCAGTGTGCCATCGTCGATAAGATCCTGGATCGCATGGCGGAGGCGAAAGCAGGAGTCAGTGAGATGGCCCGCTCCTTGATGGTAAGCACAGTAAAGGTTGGCTTTGAAGCCGGGTGAAGGGTTCTTGGGTAGAGGAGTTGGATCCAGGGGCTTTAGATGCCCTGATTTGACCAACTTTTCCAAGACCGAGGATAGAGGTGCCTCGATGGCGGAAAAGCTGCGGGGTTGGTTCCGAGGTCGGTTATTCTGCGGATTTTGAACTTGGTTGACGTCCACGACGTGATTAGCAGCGCTGGAGGAAGCGGCATTAGTACCGGCGGTTGCTGTGTTGGAATAAGTCCCCGTTCCGAACAGTGCATTGGCGTTTCCCGAATAAGCCCGAGGTTTTGTTTTGGGGGCATGCGAGGATTCACCTTTCGATAGAATTCCGCTCTGCAGAGCATCTTCAATGGCCAGGCCAGAGTCGAAGAAAGTTTCAAAGTTGGCGGATGCCTGAGCTAGAACCAAGTGCCTAGCGTAGTCTGGTTGGAGGTTGCGGGAAATGATACGGAGCTGATCCTTCTCGCTTGGGCGATCGGTCATCTGCGCGGCCTTAGCTCTCTCCATCTTTTGACAAAGTCTGCAAAGGTCTCCTTAGCCTCCATTTTGGTAGATTCAAGTTCCCGAGTAGTCATTTTCAGCTGGGAGTTGTAATTGTACTGCGAAATAAACGCAGTCCCAATGTCTTCCCAAGTCCTCCTTTTGGCAATGTCGAGTGACAAAAACCAATGGAAAGCAGGACCCGAAAGGGTCTGAGGAAAGAGCTGCGACATGGCCTCTGGCTCAACAGAAAGGAGCTTCATGGCGGCGTGGTAGCTGTAGAGATGAGTCCTGGGGTCACCGCTCCCGTCGAACTTAGCTAAGTCTGGCATTTTGAACTTCTCGGGAAGCTTGGCGTTGGGATACAGGCAAAGGCGATCCAGGTCGATCCCTCCGGCACTGATCTTTTCTGTCTTGGCAATGGATTCCTCCAGTTTGGCCATCTTGGCCATGAGTGCAACCATTTCCGGATTCTGAGCTGGTCCTTCCGGGTTTGGAGGCAGTCTACCGCCTGCAAGGTTTGCAGCGGGTCTGCGAGCTTCCCTCGGGTTCATCACTATGAGACGTCCCGCGTGAAGTGGATCTGGGACCAAGACGGGCTGCTCCTGGTCAGACTCATCGTCCCCACCTTCTTCTTCGAGAGGGGGTGGAAGGCGAGTGTGGATGAGGTCATTCAGGCGAGCAATGTTAGTGTCGGTCTGAGCCGCCCTCTGTTGCATAGCGGTGATACTGTCCTGGAGGTTCATGAGCATGGCCTCCAAGGTAAGGGGTTCTGGTTGTGGTTGTTCCATCGTGACGGGCGTTTCAGAGTTGCTTGAGGCGGATACAGGGGTAGTCGGACGTCCTTCTTGTGAAGCCGGTGGTGAACCTGACTGAGATTCTGAGTGCTGTGCTGTCGGAGGTGAGTGCAGAGAGTCTTCCGTGATGACTGACTGGGACCGTAACCTGACGAGCCTTTGAACCGGACTTAGATGCAGACGTTCCCAAGCGGGTTTGGCAACTGGCCTCGATACTTTCCTCGGTGGTGCAATGATTCAGATCTTTGCTTGCAAGGGAAAAGGAGGTTTAATAAGGGTCCTGCAGTAACTTTAATCTAAATAAAAGACTAAAGCGGATGCAGCCCACGTCGAGAGTGTCACCCTAGACTCTAGAACCAGAAGACGAGTCTGTCTTACGACGTTTTGGACACTGCTTTTAGGCCCTCAGAATTCTTTTTGCAGATGTATCCTTGTTTGGAACAAGCGGTCCTAAAGGATGTCAAAAGGAGTCTAAACCTTTGCCCATTTCGATGTTCGGGGTTTCAAGTTTTTGAAGCCAGAACGACTCGGCATGAATATCATGATGCTATAACCAGGTTGGCGTAGGCAGCACTGTGCCATTAGCCGGGCGGTGTAAGTGACGAGGCACTTGTTACCTTTTGGTGTAAGCATCATGGTATTCTACTCCGTGGTTCTTCGTTTTCTGTTTGAAACCCTAAACAGGTACACGGGCAAGGGTGCAGAAAAGCTTCTGATTTCCTAAAGTCCCACCGTAAAAGGACTTTAAAAGATGATAACGCGCATCACCGAGATGCACGACTCCTCATCGGGCCACAACAATGTCCTACTAAGCCTGAAGACAGACTCGGAGCATATTGAGAACCTAGGAGCCATCCTAGACATGCTTCTACGCTGAACGAGATGTATGTACAGTTCATGCGATAAGGAAAGCAGTAACACGTAGGCATTTAGAGGGTTAGATGCAAGTAGATCTTAACCTGTGGGTACTTGTCCTAATTTGGAGAGTTCTAATGCTTTGTATATGCAAAAGGCCGGTTTTGGTTCGTAACAGGTTCCTCGGACTAGGGCCACAGATATACCTCCCGTTACCCGCGTTTTTCGCAGAATAACAGTCGAACGGTAGCATGACCCATCATCGTCGAAGGTTGTCGGTCATTCGGGGTCCCCGGGCTCCCGTAAACCGTGCCGGATTGCCAAAACGATCCAACGAGGCTTTTCCCACATCGATGCAAATGAGATGCTAGAATCTGTTTTAAAAGAAGAAGAATCACAGAGTCGTAAAAATGCCTTTTCAAATTTGGCTCACTTTATTTAGTCCATCTTTAGAAGAAATTACGCAAGCGAACAATCGAAAAAGCCCCAGATTAGAATGGCCGGACACGAGGTCCTGTTAAATCACCGTTCCAACCTTCGGCAGCGCGAAACTCACCGTTTTGACAAGCTTTTAAGGGATTGTTCCCAAGCGTATTAAATCCTAAGTGTGAATTAATATCGGTTCGATTTATCCCCAGCAGAGTCGCCACTGTGGGCAGCGTGCCCTTGGAAAAAGGATTCCGTTCCTTTCGCCATTGCGGCCCTTTTTTGAAAATCGAGGGAGCGCGAGCGCCGATGGCAAGCGCTCAAAAATACAGAGTCGCCACTTGAGTTTTGAAGGTCCGACACTCAAGGAACCGTATTTCGAAGCACCTGTCGCGCTTTATTTGAAAAAGTGAAGGAAACCAGTCCGTCATAACCATATCTGTGTTCGGGAGCCAGGTTACGAGAGGGGAAGGGTTTTATGGCACCCCTCTCGCCCAATCCGGAGATCGGTCTCTACTTAGGCATTTTTATGAAAACCTTTGTGATTCTTCCTCTTTTAATTGATTTTAGCCAATTAGGGCGGGGGAACAGTTAATCGGGGATTAAAACTGTAACAATTTGCAGGATGTGATCAAATAATGACATGGATGAGTAGCATGATGAATAATAAACGGAATGATCTTGAGACAACGATCAGATGCCAAAACCAGGCTCGGGGCAGATTTGCCCTGCACGATGATCAACTTGCATGCCTAAACAGATCTGCATGCAAGTCAATCATCGCGCGAGACACGCTGACTCTCGCGCGAGTGTTGTCATCTCACCACAGTCCCAAAATCATCCCCTTCTGGGCTCTGGAAGGACCAGTGCACACCCAGGAAGCAAACCAAGCGGTGTATTGGAAGACTGTAAAATGCTAATTATTACACAATACTCCAAGCAGGAGCCAAATAAGATGAAACATAACCCCTAAACAGTGGGGGTATCAAAACAGAGGCCAAGGGCCAAGTTGCCCATGCAAGGGCCATTCATGGAAATCAGAGAACTGTCGCGCGACAGAGAGTAAACCTCGCGCGACACTCCTGACTGGACTTCCAGGAATTGCTTTACATGCTTGGGGTCCTGAGACAGATTCAGGGGATCCCAAGGGCATTCCAAACTGTTCAAAGCAAATGAACTAGCTACTGTATTTTATTTTTGCATGCATCACAGTGATCTAAAAATCAAAGTAAAGTATGTCAGGCATGAAAATACTGCAAAACAGAAAAGGGGTAGCTTCCCTTCCCCACGAGGTCCATTCTCTTGCTGACACAAGTGTCGCGCGAGTAAAGGGGACCATCGCGCGAGGGTGTAGCTGCCACGAATTCTTGTAACTTTGCTGGCTTTAGGACCAGGACATGGTATTGATTACCAGCCTTGGCCCTGTCAGGGATCAAAACAGAAACAGCTTAAACATTATACCTTTGCTTGGAAAGGGTTTAGGAATAGATTGGATTGATTGGTGTGACTTTGCTACCAAGAGTGTATGAACACCCTGAGTTCAGAGGCTTAGGAAGTGGTTTGAGGGTTAGTAACTTTGTGCTAGCTAGTGTAGAGCTTGTGAAATGACTAATGAATCTCTTAAGCAATTTTTGGAACCCTTAACATGGAAGACCAATGGGGGTATTTATAGGGGGAATGTAAGGGCTGAGTAGAGGCCAAACAAGACCTTAGGACCAGCCACCAAGGCTGGTCACAACTTGGTTGTGAGGCTAGCCAACAAGGTGAGAGAGTGGTTAGGGGATTGCATGGGGTTAGAACCTGCCAGCACGCCGTTCAGCTGAGGAGAACGGGGTTCCAGCCCATGGGAACCCATGTGCCAAGCAATCATCACAAGTCCAGCTGGATTCTGTGATAGGGACAGGAGGGAACCATCGCGCGAGGGTTCGGAAGTGTCGCGCGAGGGTCAAACAGTCAACAGTTTGACTTTGACTACACGTGGCAAGCTAAGTGTCGCACGAGGGACAGAAAGGCTCGCGCGAGGGTCAACTCTGGTTTTAGGGGTTTGACTGAAGGTTCAGAAGGGTTCAAAGGGGTTCGAGTAGGGTTCCAAGCATTCCAAGCTCAATCCATTCCCGATCCAAGCTCTGTTTGATCCGATTTCATCATCGGGGAAACAAGAAAATCGTAAAATAAAGTAAAACGATTGGGAGACCCAGATTGGGGTGTCTACATGCTGCTGCGGCTGGCCAGAGGTGGCAGCCGGCTGGATTTTGACCGGGCCAAGGGAGCTTTCTCTCTCTAGGCTAGAGAGAGAAGCTCCCAGCCGATCTCCATCTAGTTTTATCAAATCCTGTCTTTCTGAGTATGTAGTCCAATATTTTTCAAATTTAGTGTTTCAACCATAAGGGGAGTGTGCTTTTTAAGTTGAATGTGCAACATCCATTACTCTCGCATCTAATTCTATCTTTGCTTGCAGATTTGAAATCGCCGGTGTCCTAGTTTATTGATATTTCATGCACGTAAGGTATCCACCAATCTCACCCGCTTTTATAGTTTTTCCAATTTTGCCAACTATGTTATTTTCACCAATACGGGGTGGACACTACTATTTGCTCAAACGAAAATTGGGTGGTCTCCCTTCACGCTTAATGGAAAACGATGATTGCATGCAGTAAGATTGGAATACCATTGAACTCTAATCAGCTAACCCGTGATTTTGGATTTTGCAATAATAGTTTAGAATATGATATTAGGGCTTATAAACCTTATTAAACATAAACCTTAAATAACACTGGGGCTTATAAATCTTAGAATTACAGTCGTGCATACATTCGAATACAGAACTTTCGTGCTATGTTGTTCCGTAATGGGTGTCTCCGTCATATTCGTTCTCTTTTGGTATTTAGATCATCGTGTTTGTTGTCTTTAGGTATTTATTCGTTCTCTTTCGTTCCAGATGACAGTATTTGTTATCTTTAGGTATTTACTGCTACAGAAAATTAATCTTGTAATATAATATTTTTAATAAATGCACACTTGGACAATATAATTGAAATGTGGGGGCCTTTTCTTCAAGTCTAGTGGGAAAGTGACAAAATTAGAACAGCTACAAGTAGCATCTGACAAGGGTGATTTCTGACAAGGGCATAGCGATTTCCGGTGAGGTCATGGATTCGCTGTGATCTCACCCATGGCAGACGGTACAATCTCCTTCTCGGAAGGGCTGGGTAGCAAGGCCCAGGATTCAAATGAGATTCGTCGGAAATAGAAGAACCCAATGCAGCACGATGAAAACTCAGTCCTTGTTCTGAACTCAAATGAGCTTCGAAGGACTCAAGAACTGCACATGGAAGGCCCCAAAATAGGGATTCCGTTTACTCTAAATCCTCAAGGATCGAGCACCTCAGGCGTTTCTGATCTACGATCAAGCAGAACCAGATCGCCTCAGGCATCATCTCCAAGCGGAGTCGGGGCTCACAGCCCTAAATCGCCCAAGAACATGAGTCCGGCGAGAAAACTTCAACAGGTTTTCTTCGAAGAAGGGTTGCGGGTAGATGCTGAAGCCGCTATCAAGAACTCGGGTCCAACATCATCTGCTAATGGCATTGGGGTGAATAGCCCTAATTCGCAGCTCAGCCCCAAAGCTGCGCAGAAAACCCAACAAGCCATATTCGAAGATGGTCTGACGAAGGAAGCTGAAGCTAAGGCACGGGTGATTCACCTCCACGGAAACACCTACCAGTTTCAACGTACCCCATTAGAGGTAAGGAAACTGAACCCTAATTCAAAGATCTTGATTAATGCTAGGGGAAATCCTTACGTAGAAGGGGACCCTAACATGGGATACAGTTCAGAGGACCTACGACCTAGATATAGTTCACAGCAGCTCCCATCAGTCACTGCTCTTAAAACTGCAGAAATGCCTCATGTATCTTCAGTAAATGCACCTAACTCTAGGTCGCTGAATAATGGTAACCAATCAAATTCCCGAAATTCTTCTATTCCTGATCAATATCACCAAGTCAAACCAAAACTGAATAATGGCTGGGCTAAATCCAAAAACTGGGCTTCCCTGCTGCAGTCCCAAAGCCCCTCATTGGATATGAAGCTTGAGTTTTATCCTGACCTATTGAGAGGGAAAGAAGCCCAGGTGGAGATCGATATTGAACTTACAGATGTAGGTAAGTGGACCAAATACTTAGTGGGTCATTTCCTTGATGGGAAAATGCCTTACCCTTTGGTAGCCTCCACTGCTAGATATCAGTGGAAGGAGTTATTTGTGGCTGTCAAGCCAGATGTTGGAGGTTGTTATCTCTTTGAATTTAGGGATGAACAGGCCAAACAAGGATGGTGGTCCCTACTTTTTTTCTCAAAAATACTTAGTACTTAAATATTGGCACCGTATAAAGATTGGCACCGTATAACATAAATTATAAACATTTTTAATAAATAAAACCTTCACTGAAATACCGGAAATAACCAAATGACATACTTTTCCCAGTTTTCAAAATTAAATTCGAATTACAATCTTGGTTCGAAGCCCCAAGTTATACAAACGCTAAAACAATATTACAATTTTCATTAATCAATTTTCCGAATACTACTTTAAAAAAAAAAATGCAAACTTGACTCCTCATTTGAACCTCCGAGACACGTGATCAGCAAGCACGGGACGCACGTCATGCCAACTTCCTTGACCTTTACCTGCAAATGATAGGTTGAGCTACACTAGCCCAGTAGAGAAATCTATACTCAAGTTATATGGAAATGAGATGAAATATACACCTGACACGAATGAGACACCCAATTGAACATGAGACACACGAGGGATTACAAAAAAAAACTGACGAATTTAGACCTTTCCGTATATCTTAGAGATAACCCTAACCATCCATGCATCAACTAGAAGAAGCATTAGGACTCATATCAATCAAACAAACAACAACTATAGTTCAACCAACAACGTTACAAATGAATTCCACAAACCATCTCCTCTTTTCATACCATCCACCATGGTGCCTCATTACTTAAAACTTTCCTTTTAGATTTCCAAAACATTTTAGGGAAAACTCAAGACCATCACAGGTCAAGCTCCGTTGATTCGAGCTTGAATGCCGGAGTCCGTTGATTTGTGCCCAAATTCCGGATCCGTTGATTCGCTCAAGAATACTGGAGGATTTTTTTTTAAATAAAAATCCTCTTTTCAAAACTCAAATTGCTTTCTTTGATAAAAATCAACCTTTCATTCTCTATCTCGGCAACCACAATCTCAAGCAATCATGCAATCCAAACATCAATATAGACCTCTAAGGTCAATCAGAATTCTCTTCATCATACGAGACATTCAACTGTGTTACCACCCCTTGCGTCACATTGAATTCTCTCAACTTGGGTTTCCGCACTACCACACCTTGCGTTGCGGGCCCTCTAGAGTCCCCGCATTTCCACACCTTGCGTTGCAGGACCCTCAATTCAGAATTCACAACTCACGTAAACATAAAAGCGTTATCAATCCGTATATAGACAAACATCACTTTCCACACCCACAATCGTTCTTACATCATTAACCATGCATACCAACTCATAAGTACACCCCATTACACATTGATAAATACTTTAAGTCCACGTTATTCATCAAAGTCAATCACGACGCCCTACGTCACGTATCGAACCCGCAAAGACTCTACGACACACCACCCACTTGGTTCCTAACAGAAAACATATCGAACGAGGACACGAGTCACAATACTACTCATAGGATCACTAGACAAACTCAAGTCTACGCGTAACGTTCACCTCTTACTCCCTTATAGCCCACGGTACTCCAACCACCCTTACGGTATATATTCTCCAACCAACGACACTAATATTATACTCTAACGAGTGCTCAGAGACAAGATCGAACAACGAACCATTAGGGCATAAGCAACCCTACTCAAGAGTGACTTAAACATAGTCTAATCATATAGGAAGTCATAACACGGAACGAATATAACCTAGGGAGTAGCCGCAAACATCGACCGACTGACACACCTCTACTCAAATGGTCATAACTTTCTGTGTACAAAGAGTTTAAAGGTGATTTTGGTGGCAAACGAAAGCTAACTTCCAGACCTTCGATTCGATATAAAGTTTGCATAAAACGGACATCGGATGAAGGAGTTATGGCCGTTCAAAGTTGGGCTGAAACCCAAAAACGGGAAGAAATTTCCAGATTTGATAGAAGCACAAAACCCAACCTCAAGCATGAAATAAAGCACGATCTAGGTGCATAAACATCACACTAACGCATAACGAGAGTAAGAAATCCCTACCACAATGGGTTTTGAGCAAAACCCTAAGTAACCCAAGCTTGAAACACCAAGATCTAGCTCCTCCCAAGCTACAATACGAGACCTAGGTCCAAGATTTCCCAAGATCAAGAGAAATAAGTGAGGTTCAACAAGTGATTGAGAGGAGAGAGAGAGAAATCCGAAAATGATGAAGTTCTTACCTCTTTGAACGCAATAACCTTGATTCCGAATGAAATTAGGATGAACAACCCATAGATCTTGAAGATTTTGAGGTGTTTGATGTGGAAATCCAAGAATTTGGGTGAGAGATTGAAGAGAGAAGGTAGAGGGGCGATTTTAGAGCTTGGTTCGTGGCCTTGGAGTGAGAAAATAACATAAGAGGTCTATTTATAGTGGTCCAAGAAGCGTGCTGAAAATCTGTAGAAAACGCATCATGTACCGGTACGGGGAAAAGGCTGTACCGGTTCATGAACCTTCAAACTGTCAAAAACCACAACTTCTGGACGCCATGTACCGGTACGGGGAAAAGGCTGTACCGGTTCATGCAGGGCAGAAAAAAGAGAATTTTCCAACGGACACCGAAACGAACCCGACTTGGTACCAACACTTCCAAACATCATTGCAACATCAAAACTAACATTTTATTATCCTACGAGAGTCCGATACACACCCGAATACGTATCTCCGTACACCCCCACAACATCCGAGCGATTTTACTAGCAATACAACTAATTGACGAAATAAATGATTTCTGAAATTAAAACAAATTTGCGAGTCTCTACAATCTATCCTCCTTAAAGAAATTTCGTCCCGAAATTTACAATTCAAGCCAACTAAGCTCATCCCTCACGATACATAACCTTATGCCACATTTCCACAATTTAACGGTATGCTCCTACCGCTCAACAGTCGATCTCGTATGCCTAGGATGTACATTGGTTTCTTCCCAAGAATCACACCAACCTCCAACCGCTTTCCTGAAATCTCAACCTTCACAGACACTCAAATTCTAACACTCACTCTAAGATTCAACGACTTATATCCCCTCGTTTACCCAAAACTCTGAATCTTACATTCTCTCTCTCTCTCTTTTTTTTTTTTTCACATAACTCTTCCCTATGAACTCTACACAAGCCTCAAACGTCTTTTCGTCCATCTAACATTCAATCACAATCAAGATCCTAACTACACAAGACAAAAAAAATAATTCCTCATAGCAAATACCCACATACACTTCATTGTTTATTCTACATTGTATACTAAAAGCAAACTTCACACATTGGGGCTACATAACAAGTCAAACATATAGGTTTAAGCTAAGTTGCAACAAATTTCATACACGAAACATCCCAACAAACCAACCATACCATTCAACAGCTGACACGACACCAAACACATTCACGCATTAATAGGCTCACCCCATATCCAACGGATCCACAGAGTGTCCAACAGACTCACCAAGTATCCAACACTTCACAATTCATGGTTCTAAAAAGCCCTACAGTTATCTCATTCTTTCCAATCTCGTGATGCTTCACACAACGTCTATTCACTTTACCGATCTCAAGCATTTCCATTCTTTTAGTCAAAGCAAATCGCACAATTCCCAAATTCATAATCTCAATCACATCACAGATACATGTATTATCAGTTCTAATTATTCCCCTATTCCATCAACATCACAACCTAACAACATATCTATACTTCTCGTTATATTCTAAGACTCTGACTACTTCGTTACTTAAGGATTAAGCTCACTCACACCAATGATTTCTAACGGTTCCGCTCACCACACACCTCACAGCCCTCGATTTTCCCTCAATCAAGTAATCATGTCAATCTCAATATCCCTCAAAGGCATTCGCCACTTGTACACTCAACCTCAGGAACAACGACTTCCATTACCACCACCATCTCTGCTATCACTATTATCTCTTAATCTTTCTTAAACAGACTCATCATCTCAACGACACCTAAACATGTCCTATACTGTCATTAGTCTAGCCTACATACTTGGTTACTCTCCACACACGATCTCTACGCTTCAATCCTTCAATTTACAGCATACTATTTCTCCACATGCCTATCCCTTCCAAGTTCCTACCATTTCCCACCCAGGATATCATTTACACTTCGCCTCATTATCTGCCTCAACAGTTCACATCCGTATTGCCCTCACTTCAGTTAAGTCTCTCACCACACACTTACATCAATCACTCGGCTCAAGTCACATCGATATAGGTCACCTCAAGTCTTGTTGTCCCTCTTACAAAATTCCTATATACAGCCATGTATCTTAATTCCCAAACCTAGAGATCTAGCTAGTCCCCTATACACAATCCTAGTGTCCAATTGACTTTCCGAGACTTCCATCTAGAAGGAGCGGTGATCAAGCGCCTCTTCCAACTGGATCTCATCGGTAGTCGCCTGGGTGTCCAGAAGACACATGCTGTATCTAGACACCCTACCGATAACTCTTATCTTCCTAAGTCAACCTCAGATACTAACAACTCTCTACGAAGGCTCGACTTGTCTTATCTATGCTTACTATCACCACCTTAATGACTACCTTAACAATAACAAACCACAATCACTGCCACGACAAAACATTATCCCTCCACACATTCAAGTTACTCCTTAGTTCAATCCCCTAGCTATGATACACCTTACCCACTTTCTGGACAAACTATGCTCCTGTCACACCTTACCTCACATAAAAATTACTTAAAGTATTTAAAATTTAACAAGTAACCTGCACAATCCAAATAAAACACATCAGGTACTTAGCTCACAAATCTTACTAACAGTCTAACACTTCTATTACATACTAACAGATATCATCTCTCACGTGTCAACCTCGCCACTATGCATAACTACCACAACCCTTCACGATTTTCCAGCTCACCTGAAAGGTATCTTACCACGTAGAATCCAATAACAAGACTGCTAATGGAAACCACAATAATAACAACAAACGCTGCCACACTCCCTACGCATAGACCAAACTTCCATTCTTCCCAAACAAGGGTCGCCAGCATTCCACCTAACAGAGTAAACGTAAATACAAAGCCACATTGTTGAACAAACGTCGGTCATGCAAGCACACACATGTTTTTGTTAAAAAAATGCAATGACTTTTGAACCCATGAGACTAAAAGTCTCCCCACGGTCTCAAAGTATTCTAACCTAGTTGCTCTGATACCAATTTGTCACGCCCTCGATTTTTAACATAAATTATAAACATTTTTAATAAATAAAACCTTCACTGAAATACCGGAAATACCCAAATGACATAGTTTTCCCAGTTTTTCAAAATTAAATTCGAATTACAATCTTGGTTCGAAGCCCCAAGTTATACAAACGCTAAAACAATATTACAATTTTCATTAATCAATTTTCCGAATACTACTTTAAAAAAAAATGCAAACTTGACTCCTCATTTGAACCTCCGAGACACGTGATCAGCAAGCACGGGACGCACGTCATGCCAACTTCCTTGACCTTTACCTGAAAATGATAGGTTGAGCTACACTAGCCCAGTAGAGAAATCTATACTCAAGTTATATGGAAATGAGATGAAATATACACCTGACACGAATGAGACACCCAATTGAACATGAGACACAAGAGGGATTACAAAAAAAAACTGACGAATTTAGACCTTTCCGTATATCTTAGAGATAACCCTAACCATCCATGCATCAACTAGAAGAAGCATTAGGACTCATATCAATCAAACAAACAACAACTATAGTTCAACCAACAACGTTACAAATGAATTCCACAAACCATCTCCTCTTTTCATACCATCCACCATGGTGCCTCATTACTTAAAACTTTCCTTTTAGATTTCCAAAACATTTTAGGGAAAACTCAAGACCATCACAGGTCAAGCTCCGTTGATTCGAGCTTGAATGCCGGAGTCCGTTGATTTGTGCCCAAATTCCGGATCCGTTGATTCGCTCAAGAATACTGGAGGATTTTTTTTTAAATAAAAATCCTCTTTTCAAAACTCAAATTGCTTTCTTTGATAAAAATCAACCTTTCATTCTCTGTCTCGGCAACCACAATCTCAAGCAATCATGCAATCCAAACATCAATATAGACCTCTAAGGTCAATCAGAATTCTCTTCATCATACGAGACATTCAACTGTGTTACCACCCCTTGGGTCACATTGAATTCTCTCAACTTGGGTTTCCGCACTACCACACCTTGCGTTGCGGGCCCTCTAGAGTCCCCGCATTTCCACACCTTGCGTTGCAGGACCCTCAATTCAGAATTCACAACTCACGTAAACATAAAAGCGTTATCAATCCGTATATAGACAAACATCACTTTCCACACCCACAATCGTTCTTACATCATTAACCATGCATACCAACTCATAAGTACACCCCATTACACATTGATAAATACTTTAAGTCCACGTTATTCATCAAAGTCAATCACGACGCCCTACGTCACGTATCGAACCCGCAAAGACTCTACGACACACCACCCACTTGGTTCCTAACAGAAAACATATCGAACGAGGACACGAGTCACAATACTACTCATAGGATCACTAGACAAACTCAAGTCTACGCGTAACGTTCACCTCTTACTCCCTTATAGCCCACGGTACTCCAACCACCCTTACGGTATATATTCTCCAACCAACGACACTAATATTATACTCTAACGAGTGCTCAGAGACAAGATCGAACAACGAACCATTAGGGCATAAGCAACCCTACTCAAGAGTGACTTAAACATAGTCTAATCATATAGGAAGTCATAACACGGAACGAATATAACCTAGGGAGTAGCCGCAAACATCGACCGACTGACACACCTCTACTCAAATGGTCATAACTTTCTGTGTACAAAGAGTTTAAAGGTGATTTTGGTGGCAAACGAAAGCTAACTTCCAGACCTTCGATTCGATATAAAGTTTGCATAAAACGGACATCGGATGAAGGAGTTATGGCCGTTCAAAGTTGGGCTGAAACCCAAAAACGGGAAGAAATTTCCAGATTTGATAGAAGCACAAAACCCAACCTCAAGCACGAAATAAAGCACGATCTAGGTACATAAACATCACACTAACGCATAACGAGAGTAAGAAATCCCTACCACAATGGGTTTTGAGCAAAACCCTAAGTAACCCAAGCTTGAAACACCAAGATCTAGCTCCTCCCAAGCTACAATACGAGACCTAGGTCCAAGATTTCCCAAGATCAAGAGAAATAAGTGAGGTTCAACAAGTGATTGAGAGGAGAGAGAGAGAAATCCGAAAATGATGAAGTTCTTACCTCTTTGAACGCAATAACCTTGATTCCGAATGAAATTAGGATGAACAACCCATAGATCTTGAAGATTTTGAGGTGTTTGATGTGGAAATCCAAGAATTTGGGTGAGAGATTGAAGAGAGAAGGTAGAGGGGCGATTTTAGAGCTTGGTTCGTGGCCTTGGAGTGAGAAAATAACATAAGAGGTCTATTTATAGTGGTCCAAGAAGCGTGATGAAAATCTGCAGAAAACGCATCATGTACCGGTACGGGGAAAAGGCTGTACCGGTTCATGAACCTTCAAACTGTCAAAAACCACAACTTCTGGACGCCATGTACCGGTACGGGGAAAAGGCTGTACCGGTTCATGCAGGGCAGAAAAAAGAGAATTTTCCAACGGACACCGAAACGAACCCGACTTGGTACCAACACTTCCAAACATCATTGCAACATCAAAACTAACATTTTACTATCCTACGAGAGTCCGATACACACCCGGATACGTATCTCCGTACACCCCCACGACATCCGAGCGATTTTACTAGCAATACAACTAATTGACGAAATAAATGATTTCTGAAATTAAAACAAATTTGCGAGTCTCTACACTTCTCATATTCCAGCATGGGTCAAACTGCATAATCTACCTCTCGAGTTATGGAATCAGGAGTGTTTGAGCAGGGTGGCTAGTACCATTGGTAAGCCACTAAATGTGGACCAAGCCACAGCTAAAACCTCAAGACAACCAGGTCTTTTGCACACAAAATCAACCAATGCTAGAATATGTATAGAGATCAGTGCTGAACATGGACTGCTGCTGCCGTTCTGGGCTAATTGTGCCGTCCTGGGCTGTTTGTGCTATCTCTCAACATAGCAGGACAATCCAGCAGGGCTGTGATATGGACTGCGGCTGGTTGTATCCCCAAGTCAGCTGCTGCTGCTGTTGATGGTTGTGTCCACAATGGCAGGCTGCTGCTGCTGCTAGCTGCATCAGTTCTGCATTGGTGTATCCTCTACCAGTTGATCATGGGATCAGTTATTGAGTGGATTCAAGTTTAAATTCAAGTTAAATTCAAGTTTAGTTTTCAGTATGTTCAGTTATTTCAGTATCATGTATAGTGGTTGTAGTGGTTGTATCCTCTACCTATCACATTTTGCCATTTGTTTTGTATCCCTCTGTTAGATGGATAGGAAACAGATGCTATATACCTCTAGTCCTATGTAGCCATTTGGCGTAGGCTTTCTTTTTGTTTTCCTTTTCTTTTCTTTTCCTCCGGGGGTATACCCCTTGTAGGCTTTATTTTCGGTTAGTCCTTTTTTTTTATTTCAAGCTGATTTACCCAAAAAAAAAAATGCAAGGAGTGCCAAGTTTTTGGCCACTCAACTGACCATTGTTCTAAGAAACCACCTTCAATAACCAGCCAGCCACTTCAGGAATGGACAGAAGTAGGTAGTGGGAAACTAAGAACTGACCCTCCTTATACAATCCCAGGCTCTACATCAACTACCCTACCTGCCTCCACCAAGCATGAGGGTAATCCTCAAGCAGAGCTTACTGATTCAGATGATGACTCAGAGGAAGAATTAGAAAAGGTCCTTGAGAGTATAGTGAGCAGCTCTCAAGAGAAGATGGCTCTGTCACAAAGTACAGAATTTAACCCTCCACTGATCCCAACAGTCAGTTCTTCCTATGCCATTGAGGAGGCTGCCCATAACCCTAAAGGACCAAATCCATTGTCTCTGCAAGAGCTTACAACCCCTTCTGACCATGCTGACACATTAGAAGGAGTGGGGGCCAATAAGGAAGAAGCAGGACTCCTTAATCAGCAGATTACAAGTCCAGATCCTACTGCATTAATATCCAGATCAGCAGCAAAAAAAAGCTGCCAAACTCAAAGACAAAGAACCTCCAGATCTCATCCCAGACATCAATTTACCAGAGGAGGTTCTAATAAAGCATGGCAGCTGTAGACACCTCCCAAACGGGGCATCACCATACAGATTGATCACGTTTGTTTGCTCGATTGGTTGCTTGCTTCGTAAACCAAAATCATGGACATTCCCATGGCTAGGAACATCGCCGCATGATAGCGGTTATCATCAAAACAGAGTCGCCACCTAGTTTATTAAAACTGGGAAAATAGACAGAGATTCTGGATACGGGAGCCAAAAGTACAATAAGGGGAAGGTGTTAGGCACCCCTCTTTGCCCAACCGTGAGACTGGCCCATAATCGTTCAACATAAGACGTATAGATGCTTTGTTTAATTCTAACACATAGTATGTTTATTTATTCCTTTAAACAGTAAGCAAAGTGAGCCAGTGTGATAAATAAGCATGCATCAGAAAGCAGGAAAGCAAACAAAATATCCCAGGGAGATGGATCTCGCGGCCGGTGAATAGATGTCACGGCCGAGGGATCGAAGCCCCGGTCGGTGTTCTTCCTCACACCAGATAGAAAGATTAACAGGTAATCAAAACGCTACGGTTAGTTAGAAATACAGTAAATAAGACAAACCAGAGGCCGTTGGGCCTCACCACCTTGATCCCTCAGTTGCTTGATTGCTTTGGATTGGGCGTGATTGATTGATTGCTTGATTGAAAACCCTAGGGTTAGGGTTTGAACTTCGGGGTTTGATCGCCAGATTGACGGCTGCCTTCGGGAGGTTAGGGCTTTTGAAGTATGGGATTGAGAGAGTATTTGTGCAGAGTTTTGAGACTCAGAAGAGTGTGTAGGTATATCAATTTCGGAGCCCAAAGGCTCCTTTATATAGGCATAGGGATGACTCACTCCGGCCAATCGCAATGCACGATAAAAATTGGAGTTAGAGTGTGATTCTAACTCTCCATGGCAATCCTCTAACGTAGCCCGAACGCATCGGGAAGGTAGTGTAATCGGATCAAACGTCTGACAAAACACGTTCCAGAATCTGAAAAAAGGTCGATCTGGCGGCCGAGTAAAGGATATCACGGCCGAGTAATGGATGTCTCGGCCGAAGGATAGATCTTGCGGCCGAGGGATTGATCTCTCAGGGAGATTTGGCTAGCAACAGGTTGCTCGGGTGAGGAAATGATGTTAAGGCCGTGGGATCGATGTCACGGCCGACAGATGGATTCTCCTAGGCTTCTGTATTTCTATCTGAAAGGCTGTATGGCTTTGAATTGGGTCCTCTAAGTGGCTCAAAGTTCTTACCGAAAGTCCTAAGGTCCTCAAGGAAGCAATCAGCAATCATTGTATCCATTTCATCATTGGGATTGTCCCAAGGTGGGACTTGAAATAATCGTTAGGCCAAATTGGGGTGTCTACAGATGCCCCTCTTTGACTGAACTCAGATGGATCGCGAGACATGTTTGAGTAAGAGTCAAAGCTGTAAAAAGCAACTCAATTTGGTCCAACCACTATTCCAAGGGTTTTTTTTTGAAAAAGGTTTTGTTATGGTCGGGCCGGAAGGCTGCCTACGTATTCCACAAGGGAAATTCAGACCAATCGTAGTTCGGGCAATAAAGAAAAGTAAAAAGTTTAGAGGTTTAGAGACAGAAGACGTACCTTAGGGCTTAAAAAGCCATAGTGTGACGTACCTAGACTGAGCCAAGGTTTTGGCGAAGAGTAGTTGAAGGAGCGCGGGGCTGCCGGGGGAGTTTTTGTGTAGAGCTTCCTTAGTATTTTGGGGTAGATCAGTACACTGCAGGTGCGTTTGCTTTTCTTGATCATCCTTACTTTGACTGAATGGAGCTCGGTAGAGTAGCCTATCCTTGCGAATGAGCTGGAAGGAACTGATGTAATGGGGTGGAATCCAAACCATCTGCTAGGGATGAGTTGGACGCCGGTTGTTTTTTTGAGATAGGGGGCGCAGGGCCAGTAACTGGAGCATGGAGCTTTGCGTAATGAGGGAACCGAGGCACGGAGCCGGTTGTAGTTGTGAGGCGAGAGCCTGAGGAGTGATAGAATTGAGGCGTGAAGCCTATTGCAGTCTTGAGGCGAAGGCCTGAGGGGATTGGATAGGACCGAAGCGTGGAGCTGGTGTAGATCATAAGGCGAGAGCCTGAGGTGTCGGAGCTTTTGAGCTTGATAGGACCGAAGCGCGGAGCTGGTATTGATCATAAGGCGAGAGCCTGTGGTGACTGGATTGAGGCGTGGAGCCTGCTGTGGTTTATGAGACGGAGGCCTGAGGTGAGCTTAGAGCTTGATGGGACTGAAGCGCGGAGGTGGTATTGATCATAAGGCGAGAGCCTGAGGTGACTGGATTGAGGCGTGAAGCCTGCTGTGATTAGATTGAGGCGTGGAGCCTGCTGCAGTCTTGAGGCAAGGGCCTGAGTTGTCGGAGCTTAGAGCTTGACGTGATTTGAACCAAAGCATAGAGCTGGTTGCATTCTGATGGTCTGTGCACGGAGCTTTTCCATCATAAGTGTTGGCGTGGAGCCAAAGGATCGAGGCACTGAACCGATCAATAAAATCGAGGCATAGAGCCGGTTTGGTTGTAGGGTTGACCTGTTTCATGAGAGATATGCAGAGTGTATATGTGTGATGATGGTTGTTAGATGTGAACAGATATGATGATGCAGACTCGATGTGATAATGCAATATGTGCACGGGCCCGTGCGTGTGTGTTTGCTTTAAGCTTAGAGCTTCTATCAAGTTCCGGACTTGAGCATTCAGAGCGTAGAGCTCGAGCATTCGGACGGCAGAATCCGAGCATTCAAAGTACAGGCTTTGAGCGTCCAGTACGCAGTGGTTGGGCATCCAAGCGTAGAGCTTGAGCATTCAAGTGTATAACTTGAGCATCCAGTACACAGTGGTTGGGCATCCAAGCGTTGAGCTTGAGCATTCAAAAATGTTAGATTTTTTTGAGCATTCAGGCGTAGAGCCTGAGAATAGATGTCTTGATTGTTGGGGCGGCGTAGAGCCTGTTGCTTGTTTACGGCTTCGAGCCAGTTGAGATGATGGGCTTTGAGCCGTTGAGTTGTGATAACAGGCGTAGAGCCTGTCGATAATGGGCTTCGAGCCGTTGAGATGGTTGTTATGGCTTCGAGCCAGTTGAAATAGTGGGCCTGGAGCCGCTGAGTGAGAGATAGCGAGCATAGAGCTGCTGAGTCGAGGGCTTGGAGCCGCTGAGTGAGTGGATATGGGCGTAGAGCCTGTCGATAATGGGCTTCGAGCCGTTGAGATTGATTGTTACGGCTTCAAGCCGGTTTGGCAAATTTGGTAATGGGCTTAGAGCCGCTGAGTGAGTAATAGCGAGCATAGAGCTGCTGGATAATGGGCTTCGAGCTCTAAGATTGGTTGTTACGGCTTCGAGCCGCTGAAATGGTGGGCGCAGAGCCGCTTTGATGAGATAACGGGCGTAGAGCCTGTTGTTGTGATAGCGAGCGTAGAGCTGCTGAGTCGGGGGCTTAGAGCCGCTGAGATGACATAGATGAGGGCGTAGAGCCGCTGAGTTGTGTAGAAATGATAGGTACAAGACCGCTGAATTGATATGGGCTTCGAGCCGCTTAGTGAATTGATATGGGCACGGAGCCGCTGAGTTCTTTGATAATGGATGGCGTAAGGGACTCGGACCGAGAGAGGCTCGAACTGGAGATGTCGGCATCCGACAAGGCTACCCTGCTAAGCACCCTGCACACCACGCCCATTCCATCCAGACTACTACATCCTCGCCCAAATCCCCTAGGCTCGCTAACAACAATAAGCGGAACAGGAAGAGGACCACCAAAAGTAACCCCCAAACCTCAAGTGGACCAAGCTGTACTTTTCGATCAGTGCAAACCACTAATCTAATCTGAAACAGACTACGAAGCTACCCCTTTCAATCAGTGAGAATCCACCAATCTAGTCAATGGCAGCTCCGGCAACTACCTTGCTCAACCAGACTCTCCATAATCTAATCATCGACACCCACAGCTGCTGCTACTGCGAGACTGCCCCTTAACTAGGAGAATCCAATCTAATCAATAATAGCCACGGCCACAAGAATACTACGCATCTCCTCAGAGCTAAAAGCGCTGGCTCAATGGATATAGAGGGCTCGACGAAGAGCCCGGCCCCCGATTTCAGTCCAACAGATGACCGCCTATCGGGGGATGCCAAAACTAACAGTAAACTGGCCCATAAGTCCAGCAACAAGATAAATGCAAAAACCACATATAGCATGACTGAAAATTAACATGCCCCACTGCCCGGGCCACCCAGACAGAGAGAGACGATCGGAGAGCGAGGATCAGTGGCCGGCTGCTGCTGCCTGCTGCTTGGCCCGGGCTGGCTGTTTGCCCGGGCCCGCTGCGGATGCGGATGGCCTTCCCAGCAGGCTGGCCTTGTTGACTGGCCTGGCCAAGTTGACTAGCCCGACTGGGACTGGCTGGCCTTGTTGGCTGGCCTGGGACTGGCCTGGCCTAGTTGCTGCTGCCTAGCGGCTGGACTGACTCCGGCAGCCGTCGGCTGTTGAGCCCAAAAGGGCCTGATCGCTGCTGTACCGACCGACGACCGGTGGATCTGAAAACTTGGACAACCATGACCGGCGGCCATGGCTGTTGGGGCTACCCACCTCCGACCATGGACGAACCCTCCTCCGTTCGAGGGGCAAAAGCCATGGCTGGAAGAACCCACGGCAAGCCCCACGGCGGCGGGGCTGGGAATGGAGAGAACCCACGGCGGTGGCAGGGCTGGGAATGGGTTCCCACGTCAGAGAACCCACGGCGGCGGGTTGATCGCTTGAAGAAGATGAACAGTGACGCCGGACACGGCCGGCGCACTCCAGATCTGAAATAGGCAACTCTGCCACGAGGGCTAAGCTGCTGTACTGGCCGGGCCTGGACGGCCAGCTGTGGGTTGAAAAGGCGGTCGAAGGCCAGCTGTGGACTGGCCGGGTCTGGACGGCCGGCTGGGGTTTCAGATCTGGGATGTAGAAGGGCGGTGGAGGAGAGCCCCTGTCGTGCGAGGGGCTCCCTTGCCCGAGGACTGCCGCTGCTGCGGTTGGATGGCCGGCGTGGCTGGGCTGGGTGAACCACGGTCCACACAGATGAAATCCAACCCAGGTGAATGGTGCAATGGGAGGACTGCCGCCTGTGAGGATTGTTAAAACCCACGGCTGGAATGGCCGGATAAAGGTTGGCCGGACCAGGAGGTCGGACCGGATATGGGTTTGGGCGGTGGAGGAGAACTTCTCTAGAGAGAGAAGTTCCCTTGCCCCTAATTCCGATGGGGCAAGGGAACTTTATTTACTTTATTTCCTAGCCCCTAACCAGCGCTGACTATCTACCGTATTTACTTTATTTCCTAGCCTGGCGGGTTGTGCCAGGTAGTAGTTCAATTTCACATCTCATGTATTACAGTACGCATAGCATTTTGTTATGTATTTACTCTATCTCACTCTCCATGCGGGTTGTGCATGGTTTACCGCACTTTTTTCACTCTTATTTGTTTTCCTTTTCTTTTCCTCCTGGGGTATGCCCCTTGTAGGCTGTACATTCGCTTAACCTTTTTTAATTTCAAGCTAATTTACCCAAAAAAAAAAGCCGCTAGGTGTTTCAACTTGCCTTGGCCAGCAGTTTATGGAGAGAGAGTTTTCTCATGCTTGGATATGCCCCCAAGGCTAGTTTTGATTATGTTGTGTTGGCTCGGGGGTGCCCCCAAGGCTACTTGGTTGGTTGAAGATTCAGAAGTCTGTAGTGGTTTGAGTCGGTGCACAGAGCAGTGGGTATTATGTTCGACTCACTTGGTTAGTTTGGAGTTTTAGATTCTTGGTGTTCATATTCCATCTCTGGCGACTGTGGTGATTGGGTTGTTATGTTGCTGCTTTTCCTCAGTGAGGGTTCATTATCTGGTGGTTTGACCGTGACTTCTTTATCTTACAGCTTAGCCTGGCGGGCTGTGCCAGGCGGTAGTTAACTTTCATGTTATTATTACTTTTGTATCACTTTGTATCATACCCTGTTGTGCTTTCTTCCTGATGGATAGTACTACGGGGTATGATACCGAATCACAATGCACCTTGTTATTTACTTTATTCTACTTTACTCTCCATGCGGGTTGTGCATGGTTTATCGCACTTTTTTCACTTTTCTTCTTTTCCTTTTTTCTTTCCTCCTGGGGTATGCCCCTTGTAGGCTGTACATTCGATTAACCTTTTTTAATTTCAAGCTAATTTACCCAAAAAAAAAAGACCTGATATGGTTGAGGGAAATAGATTGGGAGGCCAGGAGATAGATCTATCGACCGAAGGATTGATGTCTCGGCCGAGGTATCGAATGCTCGGCCGCTTAATCCCTTTATTTCCAGAGGCCTATAAAAGGCCACTGCGTCGACCGTTTCATCTCATTTTTCTTTTCCTCTTCCTCTCCTCGTTTCGGGAGCTCCGCAACCGAAGGCTCCTCTTCGTCTCTCCTCATTCCCGTTGACTTCGGGCCATGAAGGGTGCGCGGCCAGAGATTGCGGAGGGAGGCCGCACTGTTCTTGGTCCTGTCTTGATGCTTGATTAGGGACCCTTGCATGGGTGGCTTGCTTCCGTGACGCGGAACTCCTGGTGTGGCGGTGGTACGCGGTGTGGTGATTTTTCTGGGCTATGTGGTGTCTCTTTTGCACCGTAGTACTCCTCCAGTATACACCGCCCCAGGGGTGTCCTCTTTTTAGTTTCTTTGCAGCAGGCCTATGGTGTTTAGAGCACCAGAGGGTCCGGCATCCTCTCCTGCTTCCTCTTTTTGTCTTTTTCCTGTTTCTCTTCCTGCATAGGTTAGTTTGACAGGAAATCGATGTATAGTTTGTTTAGGAAATGTGGAATGATCCACCTTGTGATGTAAAAAGCTTTCGTTATATGAAACAAAAACCTTCTTGCTCTGCTTGTGATTGTGTATTTACGTTTTGTTTGTACGTAATAACTTTGTTAATCCAGTAAAACGAACTGAACCGTGGAAACAGTCTATAAAACAGCCGTTCTGGCGGCCGACCTAACGATTACGCGGCCGAGGCTTTGATCTGACGGCCGAAGGATCGTTTTGTTTGCCTGGGTTTGACTTGTAGGTCAACCCTGATTTTTGCAGGCCGATGGATAGATCCTACGGCCGTCACATCGAAGTATAGGCCGAGAGACCGACTGAAATTCTGAGGAGGAAATTACAAGGCAATTAAAAGGCTCTGACACAGGGCGATTTCTGACAAGTCCAATGGCGATTTCTGAGATCCAATTCTTCCAGTGATCTTCTTCAATGGCGGACGGTCTGGGCCTTCAGGCCATGGATTCTACTGAAGTTCGGCGACTACAACAGGTTTCAGAAAATACGAAACCTCAGCAGTCTCATTCGACTTCAACATCAAGGGTCACCATATCAGACGGCACAATCTCTGAAGGGTTGGGCAGCAAGGCCCAGGATTCAAATGAGCTTCGCCGTAGGCAGAAGAGCTCAGTACAGCATGGTGAAGGCACAGTTCTCTCCGAGCAAACCCCACCCCCACCCAAATCGACTGCAACATCAGATCCCCAAATTAAATTTGGAACCCACAGTCCAAAACACATCAAGACGAGCCCTGCTCGTAAACTCCAACAGGCCTATCAGAACGAACAAAAGCAGAGGGAATCCGAAGCTCGGATGCTCGAGATTTTGGGTCACCTGGAGGATGAGCTCAACAATTCGGAGGATCCTTTCGTTCTTGATGTCGTTACAGCTAAACTACAGACCATTCAACAATCATGGAAAGAAGATCGTCAGAGGCTCCATTCAGGTGATACCCTCCATCTGGGCCTCGAACCAGGTAATCCTAATCTCAAGAAGCCTACTGATGGTACCTCAGGAGAGGTTGATGATGGTCCCTCGATCTCAAGAGCTGGGCCGCAAGCTTCTCCTCATAGATTTGGGGAGCTCAGCCCTAAATCGTGTAAAAGCCCTGGTTCGGCTAGGAAGCTACAACAGGTGTTTTTGGAGGAAGGTTTGAGGGTTGAAGCTGAAGCTGCCATGGGATCAGTCCTGCCTTCGAAGGGGCCTGGGGTTAACACTATTGCTGCACAGAAGGTGCAGCAGGCATTATTTGAGGAGAAACTGGAAAAGGAAGCAGAAGCAAGAGCTCGAGTCACGCATTTGCATGGAAACACTTACCAGTTCGAGCGTACACCTGCACAGGTTCGGAAAACTAACCCTAATCCATATGTAGAAGGAGACCCTAATCTAGGGTTTCCTGTCGAGGATACTAGAACTAAGTTGGGTGTTGTACCTAACCCAGTGTCTCATGCATCAACAAGTACTAATCCTGCTCAGCCTAAAGCTGTGAATCGTACATCTCAAACTAATAAGAATTGGGCCTCCCTATTTAGGTCTCAAGGGCCCTCAAGTAATATGAAGTTAGATTTCTATCCAGAATTAAAGAGAGGGAAAAATGCTGTTGTTGAACTTGATGTTACTCACTTGGATGAGAATTGTTGGTCACATTGTTTGGTTGGTCATTTCCTAGATGGTAGGATGGATTTTCGACTGGCAAATTCAACTGCTCATAAACAGTGGGGAAAAAACACTAACTATGGCCTGCTGTCAGTTAAGTCAGATAATGCAGGATTCTTATATTTTGAATTTAAAGATGAAGCTTGCCAACTTGCAGTCCTAGAAGGGGGGCCTTGGTTCTTCTCCCAAAAATTCCTTGTTCTGCAGAAATGGAGAAGAATGATGAATCCAACTAAGATTTCTCCGTCCTCTATCCCGTCTTGGGTTAAGCTTCATAACTTGCCCCTAGAGTGTTGGACAGAAGTGGGACTAAGCAGGGTGGCTAGTGCAATAGGACAGCCCAAATACGTTGATCGAGCTACAGAAAAGAGGTCTAGGCTTGCATATGCTAGGGTGTGTGTGGAAATAGAGGCTGCTGATGTACTACCAGATGACATACAGGTCACAGTGGATGGGGAGAGTGTATCAGTTAGGGTGGAGTACCAGCTAATGCCTCCGGTTTGCTCAGAATGTGGGGTTTTTGGACATGCAACCGCTAAATGTTCAAAGTCCATCCTTAATAAGAAAGCTCAGGGTCATGAAGTTCTGAAGGAGGATTGGCATGCTGTTAGTAAAGGAATCTCTATCGATGTAGGGGGTTCAGTAGCACTGGAGGCAGTTACAATACCTGTGGTGGCTGTGGTGGATACGTCAATGCCTAAGGTCTCAAAAGAGGACATAGATGAAAGTGACCCAGAAGAGGAGGAGCTGAATTTCAATACTGATATTCCTTTTGAGGTGATGATGGATACAGGGGCTCTCAATTGTAGCTTGGAGACAGGTCCAAGTAATACATATAATGATCTAGACCCGGAGGTATTCCCTGCTCAACTTGATCCGCAAGCTAAACCAATTCCTCCGGATGATAAGTCTAAAGAAGTAAAGGGAAAGGCTCCCTTTCAGAGTTCCAAGGGTTTCAACAAGTCCGGTGGAAAAAACAATAACAAAAAGTGGAGTAGCAACTCCAAAAGACGGAATAAATGATATCCTTTTGGTATCCTTTTGAATAACTGTAGCTTTATTTCTGTCAAGCTATGCTTCTTGTTGTTACTTTGTGATTTAGTTTCCAATGTCTTTTCAAACTTTCAATTTAGGTTTTTGGAACATCCGTGGTCTGAATGACCCAATTAAGCAGAAAGAAGCAAGATCTTTTGTGAACACTAATAAGTTGAGTCTTGTTGGTTTACTTGAGCATAAAATAAGGGCAACTTGGGCAGATAGAATCACCCAATTCATCTGCCCTGGTTGGAGCTTTGTGAACAATTACCCCCATGCTGCTTTAGGAAGGATTTTTGTTGGATGGGACCCTGGTGTCTTGTCTATTACAGTGTTATATCAGACTGATCAATTTATTCACTGTCAGGTCCATCCAAAAGATGGGAGTGCATCATTTTTGGTCACAATGGTCTATGGGGCAAACTCTATCTCAGACCGTAGATCTCTTTGGATTAGCCTTTCTCAGTTTAGGACCTCTTCTCCCTGGGTGGTCCTTGGTGACTTTAATGCTATTAGGTATCCTAGGGAGAAAGTTGGGGGGAATGTACAGTGGTATCCTCCCATGGATGACATTAATCACTGTTTGTTCTCCTCCGAGCTTGATGACCTTAGATTTTCAGGGTGCTTATTTACGTGGTCCAATAAGCGGGTCCCTCCTCATTTTGTGGCTTCCAAAATTGATAGGGTATTAGTGAATGAGCCTTGGATGAGAACATATTCTCAATCATCGGCTCAATTTTTGGTGCCTGGAATCTCAGATCATTCTCCAGGTGTGGTGTTCGTCCAGCCCAACCCAAGAAGGTCAATTAAACCCTTCAGGTTTTTTGACTTCCTTGCTGACCACCCTCAATTCCTTACAATTGTCCAGAGGAGCTGGAGGACAATTGTACTTGGGAACCCCATGTTCTGTGTGTGTGAGAAGCTTAAACGCCTTCAAAAGGATTTGAAGCAGCTTAATAAGGAAGAGTTTAGTGGCATCTCTGAGAGGGTGAGTGCCACTAAGCAAGCCTTAGAAAACATACAAATAATTATAGGCTCTCATCCTAATAATAGTGCTGCCATAGAACAAGAGAGAGCGGTACACAAACAATACATCACGTTGCTTAGGGCTGAGGAAAGCTTAGCTAAACAAAAGTCTCGAATACAATGGTTGAAACTTGGAGATCAATGTACGTCCTATTTCTTTAAAGCTGTGACCAATAGGAGGAATAGGAGCAAAATAACAAGCTTAGAATTAAATGATGGATCTACCTCACATGATCTTATGGTCATCAAAGAACAGTTTGTTAACTTTTACACAACTCTTTTTGGAACGTCCCATCTCACACCTCATCTGGGTCCAACTAGAGTGTGTCAATTAATCAGAAATAAACTCAGCCCTGAGCATAGTCTTAATATGGTCTCCCCTGTCACAGACTTGGAGATTAAGGAGACCATGTGGTCTATTAACCCCACCAAAGCACCTGGCCCGGATGGGTATAATGGAGGGTTTTTTAGGAAGGCATGGTCTGTTATTGGGAGAGAGGTAACCTCAGCTGTCCAGAACTTCTTCAGGTCTGGACAACTGCTCACTAAAGCTAATTCCACTATTGTAGCTCTTGTTCCTAAGGTTCCAAACCCTTCCAGGGTGGGTGACTTTAGGCCCATTTCATGCTGCAATACTATTTACAAATGCATCTCTCGGATTCTAGCCAAGAGATTGCAATCTGCTCTTCCTTTGCTCATAGATCCGGTCCAATCAGGATTTGTGAAAGGAAGGAGAATTGCAGATAACATTTTCCTTACCCAAGAACTCATGAGAGGGTATCACAAGTCCTCTCCTTCCCCTAGGTGTGCCATGAAAGTTGATATTATGAAAGCATATGACCATGTTAGGTGGGAATTTATTTGGGACGTCCTGTCCGCCATGAACTTCCATCCTACAATGATTAAGTGGCTTCAAGCATGTGTAACCACTGCAAACTATTCCCTATGTATCAATGGGGAAGTGACGGGGTACATTAAAGGGAAGAAGGGGCTGAGACAGGGGGATCCGTTATCCCCGTATCTCTTTGTTATTGTGATGGAAGTGCTTACGAGTTTACTTAAGGAGAAAGCCCAGCTCCCGGGCTTTCATTATCACTGGAGATGTAAAACTAATCAATTGATAAATCTGTGCTTTGCTGATGATCTAATGATATTTTGCAAGGGAGAGTCTTCTTCGATTAAACTCATCAAGGAAGCATTGAATGAGTTTGAGGCTCTTTCTGGTCTCTCCCCTAGCACAGGTAAGAGTAGCATATTCTTCTCTGGTGTTAGTGTGGGAGTTAAGGAGAATATTTTGCAGGATTTGGGATTTCAGGAGGGGTCCCTTCCAGTGAGATATCTGGGAGTTCCATTGTTATCTACAAAGCTTAAAGCTGTAGACTGCCAAAGGCTGGTTGATAGTATCACTGCCAAAACTAGAAGTTGGACCAATAGGGACCTTACTTATGCGGGGAGAGTCCAGCTTATCAAGAACATCTTGTTCTCGATGCAAACGTATTGGTCCTCCCTGTTCATTTTACCAAAAAGGTCATCAAGGAAGTTGAATCTATCCTTAGGGCCTTTTTGTGGTCTGGCCCTGACCTAAAAAGATCAGGGGCTAAGATAGCTTGGGAGAAGTTATGCGCCCCTAAAGATGAGGGGGGTCTTGGCTTCAAATCTATGGAGGTGTGGAATAAGGCTGCGGTGGCCAAGCATATATGGTACTTGATCTCCGGGGGAGAGCAATCCATGTGGTGCCAATGGGTTAAATCCTACTTATTAAAGGGTAGGAACTTTTGGAGCCTTAAAATGCCTGCTAATCCCTCTTGGGTTTGGCGGAAATTACTTAATCTAAGACATTTAGTCCAACCCTTCATACGTCACTTAGTTGGTAATGGGGAGAACACATCCATGTGGTTTGACCTTTGGCACCCGTTAGGCCCTCTGTTGGATAAGTTTGGTTCCAGAATTGTTTATGACTCTGGCCTTCCATTGAATGCCAAAGTGTCCCTCATAGTTCACAATTCTGGTTGGACCTTCCCAATCACGCAAACATGGGAGTTGAATGAAGTTAGACGGCATCTTCCACCTTTGCGTGGCTCCAGGGACCAAGTTAGATGGACTCTGAATGCATCTGGACAGTTTAGTATAGCCTCTCTTTGGGAGGAATTGAGGGCTCCTTTCCCCAAGGTAAATTGGCATAAGGCTGTTTGGTTTGCTGGGCATATTCCTAAGTGTAGCTTCATTACATGGCTGGCCATCCAGGGTAGACTCTCCACGGAGGATAGATTAGTTCTCTTTGGGATTAAATCAATCTCCCAATGCAGTTTTTGCCAGGGTAGTGAAACCCATGATCATTTGTTCTTCAACTGTAGTTTTTCCACACGGGTTTGGAATGCTATGTTGGAAAAGATGGATACGAGTTGGTCCCCTAGGCCTTGGCCAGCATGGATTACCCACTTCTCCTCTTTTAGGGGAAAATCTCTAAGGAATATCGTCTCTAAGTTGATTTTTACTACTACAGTATATCATATTTGGATTGAAAGGAACTTAAGGAAGTTTCAAAATACAACTAGCACCTGGGAAGTGGTTGTTCACAAAATCTTTAACATGGTTAAGGGTAGATTGCTGTCGTTGCCAAAGTTGCCCGTAGGCTCACAAAATAATAGGTTTAATAGAGTGTGGGGCATCAATGGGTAATGGGGTAGTTGTGTGTTAGTGTATTCATATTGTGGCATTAGATGTTGCAGGTTTGGTCAGCAGGATTGGGGTTCAAATGAGAATCCACATCACTCAAAGGGGGCCTGTTGTGGCTGCAGCCTGTTATGGCTTCTATTACTTCTATTCTAGCAGGTAAATCTCAAGGGGTTTCCCCTTGATCTAACTTGATCCAGAGTTGTCTCTGAGGCTGCATCAGAAGCACTCAGGTGGTTGTACAGCAAGTCATTGGTCAAGGGGGATACAGCTTCATGCTCCTCCTTGGTCACAGAAACAGAAGCAGAAGCAGGGGAGTGCAGCAACCTGCCTGCTTGGCCTTCTATTACTACTAAGTACTCAGGTAGTTACCTTATCTCTTTTAGGTTCCTTGGTGCTTTGAGAGTTCCTACTATATTGAGTGCAATCCTTGTGAGCTGAGTGTTCTAGCCCCTTCCGTCTTTGTGAGAGGAGGTAATATTTAGCGGGGGCATTATGTGAGGTTTAGTTGAGGGAGAATAAGGTTTCCCTGTTTTGGCATTGTATAGAGAGTGGGAGTTGGGAGTTTTGGCTTTGTAATTTCAGGGTAATTTCACGGTGATCATTTATACTGCACCTGTTGTCTACTGTTGTTATGGTTCAGTAGTTATTTACTGTTGACTGATGGTTCGTTCAGTAGTTAGTTGGATTGGTGGAGTTCATTTATGCATTAAGTTACTGCTGCTAAGGTTTGCTATACCTGCTGCTGTAACTGCATAGTTTTGTTATACCTCCTGTTTTGCTGATGGAGTGAGTTTTGCCATGGCAGCTCTGTGTTCTGTATCTGCTGCTGCCATGGCAGTTCTGATGTTATGATGTTCTGATAGGTCCTGTTTTGGCTGCTGTTCTGAATCTGATGTACTGTTTTGGCTTAAGAACTGCACCCTTTCAATATCATTGGGATGCACAAGGATGCTGATAAGAACCCTTGTGATGTCCATTGTCCAGTTCTATGTCAAGTGTCCATTTTCAGTTCAGATGTTGAATGTAGTTGTTGACTGCTGTATATTCAGAAGCTGTATTAAGTTTATTTAGTGGTTGTTCATTTATACTAGTCGCCTAACCAATAGGGGCTGTCATTGGGATCTCCCTTCGCAGAGGGGGACGTCCTCTGCATTTTGTTTTGTTTTGTGTGATGGACTGCTGCTGCTGTTCTGTGATAGCAGCAGTTCTGAAGCTGCATCAGATTGAAGCTTGTCTGTTCTGCTGCTAGCAATATCAGTTGAAGGCTTATTAGATGAAGGCTCAGTTGGGACTTGTTGTGCAGTTCTGCTGCTGTTTTATATGCAGTCCAGTAGTAGATACCTTAGTAGATTCTTTTGTTCTGATCTGCTAGTGATACATTGTACCACCTAGTTTGTATGCAGCATAACAAGCTATTGGTTTTACATTGTAATTGCTGTGTTGGATTTGTGTTCCTTCAGTTTCACCTATCCTCGGGGGGTTGTCCCTTGGAGCGTGTATTGCTTTGCTAGGAGGAGAACAAATCACATCACAGATTGTTTCACCTATCAAGCTTCAGCATATGTGAAGGGCAGATCACAGATTGGGGGCAGACTGTTCTGCTATATACGATGAGTGCAAGTGTGCAAGTGTCCTGCTTTCTGGAATCGTCCAGTTCAAGTGCTTGTCAGGAAACAATACTATTAGAAACCATGTGCTTGTAAAGTGTGTAAGTGTCCAGTTCAAGTGCTCTAAGGAAACAATACTATTAGATGCCTTTAATAGCACTTTTAGATGCCTTGGGCGTAATCTTTTTGTTGGTAACAATTGGCAGTGTTTCCGTTCCCTCTTACTAGATGGATTGGAAACATAGCTCCTCATCAATGTCTTGTAGCCATTTGGCGTGATCAATTTTCTTACTCTTTTTTTGTTTTCTTTTCTTTTCCTCCTGGGGTATGCCCCTTGTAGGCTGTATATCCGGTTACCCTTTTTTCTATTTCATGCTATTTTACCCAAAAAAAAGAAATTCTGAGGATTAAGAATCCGATTCCGATTCGGACTAAGACTCGACTTAGTTCTATAAATACGCGTTCTACGAACCCGATAGCATTGTCGGTAGCAATTCCTTACAGATGGCACGACCAGTCCTTGATCAGTGGTTGATTTCTTTCAACGGCCTCGACCGTTTACACTTTAAGCCCTTTGGCATGGACTTCCTCTTTTCCCTTCGTCACATTCCTGTGAATTTTGCCTTCCTTAGGGCAGCCGCTAGTTTGTGGGACCTTGATTTTCATGTCTTTCGATTTAGGAGAGAGGAGTTGTGCCCTACTATCGAGGAGTTTGCGGCCATCATTGGTCATTCAGACAGAGAGGGTTTCATTGTCCCTAATCCTTTGTTCAACCGGGGTGATCTCCTGAAGGATTTACTCCAAGTTCAGAAACATGAAGTTAAATTCTTCCTAGTGAAAGGAAGGCTGGAGATTCTGTAACTTATTCAGCATTTTGGTACAGCTGAGGCCCATCGCCAAGTTTCCCTACAGAAGTCGTGTTTTCATGCGTTGTGCATTTGTCTTCTTCATTACTACTTGCTTGGCCCTTCCTCTGGTCATGCTGATCCTGTATTGCTTAACCTTGCTCAGCAAATTGGAAACCGTGTGGGTTTCGCTGGCTTAGTGTTGGCAGAGACCTTGATGGGTCTAGATGTGATAAAGGGTAGTCCTACAGCTCAGTTCTCAGGCAGTCCCTTGCTATTGCAGGTTCGCTCTTTTATTTGTTTATTTTGTCAAATTTATCTTTCCACTCATCACTCTTTTGTTTTGACTCACGCTCTCAACTCACAATTTTCCCCTTGTTCTCTAGGTGTGGTTGTTTGAGAGGCTAAAGGTGTGGGATGCGCCGGAACGACTTCCTTATAATCCGGACCAATGCACGGAGCGTCGCATGATTAAGCAATTCCCAACTGAGGCTGCTTGGGAAGCATGGATGAAGACTTGCAGAGGTGATTGGATTCAATGGGTTTGCCCCTGGTATGGTATAGAGAGTATGACTGTGAGTACCATGAACCATTTTGGTGTAGCAGCGATTGGTATCGCTCGAGTCGTTTTCTACTTTCCTGCTCGCTTTCAAAGGCAGTTTGGGGCTGAACAAACCGCAATCCTGGGTGACCCTGAGTATACCGTCTCTAAGATCCATGATGCCAACTTCTGCCGCAACATGTTACGTCTTTGGCCAAATAGAGTGAAGCAGGAGGTTGCTGAGAACTTCGTTGTTAAGCTATCGGGTTCTTACAAACGCTGGTTGAAGAAAAACCTTTTGGAGGATAGTAGTGCAAAGAGAAGGAAGACCTAGAGATTGACGCTTTGCTTATGTTTTTCAAAAGATGTTTGTTTGATTCTAGCTTTCATGGATTAAGAATTGTTTAGGTTTGCTTTGTCCTTTCTCTTCGGAAATAATAAAACATTTGGTCGTTTTATTTGAAGATGTTATTGCCATGATTTGATAGCGAACATGCTTTAGGATAGACCTAGAAATTTTGGAAGTGATGATGATAGCAGTGGCCGAATCTCAAATTTGGAGATTGCCTACGTATACCATGTAGGGAATCAGGCCATAAACGTAGTTCCAACAAAGGGAATTTGTTTTGTTTTTAGTTAGGGTCCACTCGGGTATTTTCCTCTCCTTTTGTGGTCTAAATTTTGCCTAAAACCGCCCTTGCGGGTTTTCGGTCTAGCGAGCGTTTTATTTATGCCTTAGTTTTTGCCTAAGCCGCCCTTACGGGTTTTCGACCTAGCAGGCTGCTCTAATTTTTGCTTGGATCCGCCCACCCTTGTGGTTTTCGGTCCAACGAGCATCTCTCATGGGTAATACTTCCTCAACTTGTCGATGTTGACTGGCGTTGCGAATTCCATTCCATCCAAGTCTGTAATGTATGCTGCTCCTCCAGAAAGTATGCGTTTGATAAGGTAGGGCCTCCCCAGTTTGGTCTAAACTTGCCCCTTGGGTCTGAGACGTGGCGACGAACTGCTTTGAGCACCATGTCTCCTACCTTGATGTCCCTAGGTTTCACCTTTTTGTTGAATGCTCGCACAATGCGGCGTTGATACCCTTGTACATGGTATAAGGCTCTCAGTCTCCTTTCGTCTAGTAGTGCCAACTCGTCTTAGCGGTTTTGAACCCAGTCTTCTTCGATCATTCCAGTCTCAGCTAGAACCCTTAATGAAGGTAACTCCAGTTCGATAGGCAAGACAGCTTCCATTCCATAGACCAAAGAGTAGGGAGTGGCCCCAGTTGAAGTCCTTTCAGTTGTTCGATATCCCCATAGCGCCAGAGGTAGCATTTCTGGCCAGTCTGTGTAAGTGTCGGTAGTCTTCCGCAGAATCCTCTTGACATTCTTGTTTGCAGCCTCAACTGCTCCATTAGTTTGAGGTCGGTAAGTAGATGACCGATGATTCTGTATCCCAAATTCGGCGAAAAGCTTCTTTGTCGCCCCCTTGAAGTACGATCCATTGTCACAGACGAACTCGTGAGGTACACCATATTGATAGATGATATTAGTGCGAATAAATTTGGCCACATGAGTGGCTTTGAGAGTAGCATAAGAAGCTGCTTCTACCCACTTGGTGAAATAGTCGATAGCCACCAGGATGAACTAATGTTTGTATTTTCCCTTTGGATTTATACTTCCAATGACGTCTATTCCCCAGGTGGAGAATGGCCAAGGGGATGTCATGCTGTACAATTCTGTAGGGGGAATACGCATACGATCAACGTGAGTTTGGCATTTGTAATATCGACGGACATAATCAGCGCAGTCGGCCTCCATTGTAGTCCAGTAATACCCCTGACTTAGGATCTTCTTTGCCATTGTTGCTCCATTCATGTGTGGCCCACAAATTCCTTCGTGTATTTCTTCCATTACCTTGTGGCTGTCTTCCGTTGTGACGCAAAGTTGGCTTGGACCCAAGTGTGCTCTTTGATACAATGCTCCTCCACAGATTACAAATCGGGCAGCAAACTTCCGCAGAGCCGTTTTGTCCTTTGAGGTGGCCTCGGGTGGGTATTCTCCTTTTTCTAGGAATTCCTTCACGTCTTCGTACTATGGCTTGCCATCGTCTTCACCTTCCTCGGTAAAGGTACACTCACATGCTGGTTTGACCTTTTGCTCGATCATGAGAGGCCGCATTGTGAATCCCAGGGGTATTTCGACCATAGATGCTAATGTCGCCAGTGCATCTGCAAATCTATTGCTTACTCGAGGAGTGTGTGTGAAGATAACAGAATTGAATTGTGGAATTAGATCTTCCAGCACAGAGTGATATAGCTTTAGTGTATCCTCCTTGACCTTCCAGTCTCCCCTTGCTTGAGATACCACCAGGTTTGAATTTCCAATGACTTCTACCCTTTTTGCCCCTAGCTCTAGGGCTACCTCCATTCCAGCAATGCAAGCCTCGTATTCAGCTTGGTTGTTAGTGACTTCAAACCTCAGTTTATATGACAAAGGGATGTGAGAATCGTTTGGGGAAACTAGCAATACCCTATGCCATATCCACATCGGTTTGATGCTCCATCAAAGTAAAGTTGCCATGTGTCATCTAAGAGACATAAAATGTCCTCGTCGGGGAACATGAAGTCCTCTGCCTTGGCCTCTGTCACAGGGTGATCTGCCAAGAATTCTGCCACAGCTCTTCCTTTTACTGATTTCCTTGTCATGTATTTGAGGTCAAACTCTGCTAGCAGTAATAACCACCTAGCTAGCTTTCCAATAAGTGCTGGCTTTTCGAAAAGATACTTGATTGGGTCTAAACTAGAGACCAGCACCACTGGATGTGCCAACAGGTAGTGCCTCAGTTTCTTTGTGGCCCATACTAGCCCCCAAACAGGTTTTCTTGAGGGGAGTGTACCTTGTCTCATAATCCATCATTTTTTTACTGAGGTAGTATATGGCGCACTCTACTTTGGCGTCGTTTTCTTGTGCTAGCATGCATCCCATGGATGTGTCTGTTACTGAGAGATACAGAATCAACGGCTTCCCAGGGATGGGCGGCGACAGTACAGGTGGATTCTGAAGATATTCTTTGATTGCTTCGAACGCTTGCTGGCAGTCCTGGCTCCATTCAAAGTACCCTTCTTCAGTAGCTTGAAAAGAGGTTCACAGGTGGTTGTGAGCTTGGAAATGAACCTGCTGATGAACTGTACCTTCCCTAAGAAGCTCCTTACTTCCTTCTCTGTCCTAGGTGGTTATATCTCCATGATAGCTTGTATCTTGGAAGGATCTACCTCGATTCCTCTTTGAGTGATGAGGAAACCTAACATCTTTCCAGCTGTTACCCCAAAAGTGCATTTTTGAGGGTTAAGACGTAGTTTGTAATTCCTAATCCTCTCAAAGAACTTTTGGAGTGCTCCATAGTGTCCTTCCCTTTCCTTTGATTTGACTATCATATCGTCGACATATACCTCGACCTCTTTGTGCATCATGTCGTGCAGCAGTGTTGTTGCCATCCTCTGGTAAGTGGCTCCAGCATTCTTCAACCCAAACGGCATCACTCGGTAGCAGTAAGTTCCCCAAGGCGTAGTGAAGGTGGTTTTCTCCCTATCCTCAGGAGACATAAGGATTTGGTTATACCCAGAAAATCCGTCCATGAAAGATAGCAATGCATGGCCTGCGGTGTTATCCACTAGCTCGTCTTTGTGAGGTAATGGGAAGTCATCTTTCGGACTGGCTTTGTTGAGATCTCGAAAATCTACGCAGACCCTAATCCCTCCAGTTTTCTTTGGTACGGGAACGATGTTTGCTACCCATTGTGGATATTCGGTGACTATGAGAAAACCGGCGTTGATTTGTTTAGTGACTTCTTCTTTTATCTTTAGGACCCAATCAGGGCGCATACGTCTCAGTTTTTGTTTAACTGGTTTTGCATCAGGATGAAGAGGAATTTTATGCTGAACGATTTCAGGGTCTATTCCAGCCATGTCCTCGTAAGACCAGACAAAAACATCTTTGTATTCTTTTAGCAAAAGGATTAGTTTTTCACTTTCTTGAGGAGATAGTGCGGCACCAATTTTAACCATCTTGGGCTCGTTTTCAGAGCCTATGTTTGCTGTGATTATTTCCTCGGAAAAAGGTTTAGCGTGCCTTTCCTCTTCTCTCTCGATGAATTCTAGAATTTCTTTTGGAATTTCTTCCTCAAAATTTGGTTTGTCGGAATCCACACAATTGATCATAGGCAAAGTGAAATACTCTAATCTTCCTTCTCATTGCTAAGTTTATCAAAAGACATTTCAGAGTCGAATTCAAAGTAAATGCTATGCCTTGGTACTTTGACCAGGTTTTCCTCACTAGACTTAGTAGTTTCAAAGGATGAAAAGCTTGACTCGGACTGAGTCGACTAGGAGTCGGAATCGGAATCAGAACTAAGATCAGAATTAGCGCTTTTCATTTTGTATTTTAGAGTGTGTTCCACGGTCCAGTTAGGGTAGGCCCCTTTTTCAGCATCCACAATCAGTTCAGAGCAGTCTTTTTCAGCACCAAGGTTGATCACCAGCACCTCACTGTCACCTTGATTCGCACTTTCATCATTGTCACCCTGTAAGTCTTGGAGGGCCATTTGATTTGCTATTGCTGTTATCTCCTCCAATTGAGCTTCAATCTCGGTTTCGTCGCTGTTGTCGACTCGTCGTGTGCCAACAAAGCCCCACCAATTACCAAAGCTATCTATGATGGGGTGGATCACCCTTATTTCATTGTTGGTGACCCCCTCATCAAAGAGTAGGTTTAGTGATATTTCGTCTAGTGGGTCATTGTCAACAGACTCTTCTTCCTTTGCCTCTTCAGTCTCAAGGTTGTTGACCTCGTCTATTGGCCAATAATCATCGGTAGGTGCATAGGGGTCATAAAAATAGATTGGAACCCTGCGAAGCCCTTCTTCTTCAATCACGTCTTCTACTTCTTCCTCATAAACCGTTCCAGCGAACATGACATGGTTGTCTTCAATGATAGCCACCATAGGCTTTGGTTGATTTATTGGAGTGATGTATTCAGAGGGGTTGAAATCTTCAACAGCAAAGTGGAGCGGGCCAGACAGCTTGGTGACAACTTGAAAGTGCGAATCAGACATGAACAGTGATGCAGTCATTTTTCCTGAAAAAGGTTTTTGCTTTAGTTAGATTGATTAATCTTACCTACTGTTTATTTGACTTAGAGAGATTCCTAAGGTTTAACCTGCAAAAGAGAAACTTTACAACATACACATATACAATGGGTGTGAGGAAGAACTTGGAAGTAAAATGCAAGTAGGTTCCTAGCCTGTAGGTTCCTGTCTTAGTTTGATAAGTTCTATGGCTTTCTAAAACATGCAAGGTTTTGGTAGTCTCAGGGTGCTCTGTTGTCAAAGGGCACCAATCCTCTCACCAGCCCATCATAGGCGGTGATTGGGTGATTTTCTTTTTGATATACCACTAGGTACGAGTGACTGTGGAGTTTGCTGGAACCCCCAACATAGCCCGTGTCATGCCGGGATATCAGGTGAACTCAACGGGTTGCCCGCTCGATGCATATGATAAATGAATTAGACAAAGCATTTATTAGTCTTATGTTGAACTTTTTGGTTATGGCTCTCATATTCCCCAGCGGAGTCGCCAAAAACTGTAGACACCTCCCAAACGGGGCATCGCCATACAGATTGATCACGTTTGTTTGCTCGATTGGTTGCTTGCTTCGTAAACCAAAATCATGGACATTCCCATGGCTAGGAACATCGCCACATGATAGCGGTTATCATCAAAACAGAGTCGCCACCCAGTTTATTAAAACTGGGAAAATAGACAGAGATTCTGGATACGGGAGCCAAAAGTACAATAAGGGGAAGGTGTTAGGCACCCCTCTTTGCCCAGCCGTGAGACTGGCCCATAACCGTTCAACATAAGACGTATAGATGCTTTGTTTAATTCTAACACATAGCCTGTTTATTTATTCCTTTAAACAGTAAGCAAAGTGAGCCAGTGCGATAAATAAGCATGCATCAGAATGTAGGAAAGCAAACAAAATATCCCAGGGAGATGGATCTCGCGGCCGGTGAATAGATGTCACGGCCGAGGGATCCTCCTGGTTTGATGTACCGACCGAGGGATCGAAGCCCCGGTCGGTGTTCTTCCTCACACCAGATAGAAAGATTAACAGGTAATCAAAACGCTACGGTTAGTTAGAAATACAGTAAATAAGACAAACCAGAGGCCGTTGGGCCTCACCACCTTGATCCCTCAGTTGCTTGATTGCTTTGGATTGGGCGTGATTGATTGATTGCTTGATTGAAAACCCTAGGGTTAGGGTTTGAACTTCGGGGTTTGATCGCCGGATTGACGGCTGCCTTCGGGAGGTTAGGGCTTTTGAAGTATGGGATTGAGAGAGTATTTGTGCAGAGTTTTGAGACTCGGAAGAGTGTGTAGGTATATCAATTTCGGAGCCCAAAGGCTCCTTTATATAGGCATAGGGATGACTCACTCCGGCCAATCGCAATGCACGATAAAAATTGGAGTTAGAGTGTGATTCTAACTCTCCATGGCAATCCTCTAACGTAGCCCGAACGCATCGGGAAGGTAGTGTAATCGGATCAAACGTCTGACAAAACACGTTCCAGAATCTGGAAAAAGGTCGATCTGGCGGCCGAGTAAAGGATATCACGGCCGAGTAACGGATGTCTCGGCCGAAGGATAGATCTTGCGGCCGAGGGATTGATCTCTCAGGGAGATTTGGCTAGCAACAGGTTACTCGGGTGAGGAAATGATGTTAAGGCCGTGGGATCGATGTCACGGCCGACAGATGGATTCTCCTAGGCTTCTGTATTTTTTTTTTTGGGTAATTCCCTAGGGCGGTTAGCTTGAAATATAAAAGAGGTTAACCGAATGTACAGCCTACAAGGGGCATACCCCAGGTAAGACAAAAGCAAAAATATAAAGAGCGCCAAGTGGCTACATGGGTTGCCCGTGTCCTTGCCCCCGCCGAACAAACTATCCCAAGGAATAGAAAGTTCAACGGGGAACCTGGACACGGGCGTGGCAATAGCAGTAAATACCCAACACCAACCGTCGGTATAAGGTACAATTAGAGGCCCTCGAAGTCCTAGCAATACATACTACAGAAAACATACAAGATAATGGCAAGTGCACACCCGCACTGATTAAACTAGAAAATAACAACACAGTAATGACCAAAGAGCAGCACAACCGAGCAAGCTAGCAAGCAGGGCTGCTATTGAACAAGCCAGTGAAGGATCTCATATGGTTGCCATTGAAAATATCCATGTTAATCTAGGAACTGATAATGGGGTGGAAAGCCCTTAATCACAACGCAAAACCACACAAACCACGCGTTAAACCGTGGACCAAAACCTGATAGCAGCCTTGTTGCCTAAATTCATTGCCGTCAGCGGTTCCACGACCCGCCGCCGGAGTTCATGGTCGGTGAACAAAACTAATTATATGACAGCCATAGACGGAGATCTGGTCCCAAACCCAGATTGAGAGCACTGCTACGAGCTTGAAACAGGAAACCCATACGCAACGCTAGAACCGACACCGGGATTACCCCTCCCGCCGTGACACCAGCGACATATAACGGAAGGGAACTAGGTTGTAGCAGATGAACAAGAACAAGCCTAACGGCAGCACCCAGTCTCTAACGCGCATCCCCAGATCCATGGGCTGTATGATGAGATGGAATTGGACATCCTCGCCCAAAACGTGATGAATCAAACAAATGGTGATTTTCCGAACACCAGATGAACCAAAGCGTAGATTGACTCTCACCTGGTGTGGAAATCGGTCCACGGGTGGACTGGATATACACCAGGTCTACAGTACAACACCAAGCAATTCTGAACACCGGAGGAAGGGAACCCAGCTTTGAACGCCGGTGATTCCTTTGCCGTGAATAATACCCACGAGCCAAACACTCTGGGTCATCTCCGAGAAGATGCATAACTGTGAAGTTGAAGTGGAACCACGACTATGGAAGATGGTCATCTCCGACTCAGCGTTGATGCTCGGAAATCAAAAGTTGGAGAGATGGTGTTGGACCAATTCTCCTTGGAAGAGATGAAGATCGACAGAGGAAAAGTGGGTTTGAGACCCCTTTCTCTTATGAACTTCTATCTTGAAGAAATCAGTCCACTTGGCGGTAATGAACAGCTTGGGGTGAAGCTATGAACAGCTTGGGATTGTGATAGTTGGTCCGGACCAAAGATGGCCGGATATGGATTTGGGCGGTGGAGGAGAGCTTCTCTAGAGAGAGAAGCTCCCTTGCCCTTGTATCCCTCTTTTAGATGGATAGGAAACAGGCTTCTGTATTTCTGTCTGAAAGGCTGTATGGCTTTGAATTGGGTCCTCTAAGTGGCTCAAAGTTCTTACCGAAAGTCCTAAGGTCCTCAAGGAAGCAATCAGCAATCATTGTATCCATTTCATCATCGGGATTGTCCCAAGGTGGGACTTGAAATAATCGTTAGGCCAAATTGGGGTGTCTACAGCAGCAGAGAAAATAGAAGTACTTTGCAAAAAGCTCTTCTCAGAAATCAGGGAAGTAACCTTCTTTCCTACATTTGTTTTGTTAATTCAGTATTTACCTTTAATTTTATCAATACTGTTTGTAGCTGTGTAGTGTTTAATGGATTGCTGGTCTTCACATTTTGGGTTTTGGAACTTGAGGGGCCTTAATGACCCTCTCAAACAAAGGGAGGCAAAAAAATTGGGTTGTTAAGAATAATCTATCCTTAATTGGTCTTATTGAACATAAAATCAAAGAACCCAATGTGTCTAGAGTAGTCAACACCATGCTCCCTCATTGGAATTTTGTTAGCAATCATTCCTGCTCTCCTATGGGGCGTATTTTGATCTGTTGGAACCCCCTACTGTTTAATGTACAGGTTCAGTTTCAGTCCAGTCAGCTTATTCATTGTAAGGTGCAATCTTGTAATGGCCAGTTTTCTTTTGATGCCACCTTTATATATGGAGCCTCTAGTTATTTGGAGAGGCAACAACTATGGGCTCAACTACAGCAGCTTTGTGTAGTTACCCCTTGGGTAGTGTTAGGTGACTTCAATGCATTGAGGTCTCCCCTAGAAAAAGTAGGTGGGGACAGAAATTGGTTGCCCTGGATGGAGGAATTCAATGCTTGCATCCATTCAACTGAATTACTTGATCTCAGGTATACTGGTTGCCAGTACACTTGGTCTAATAAACAACTGGGAGATGCCCATATTAGTTCCAAGATTGATAGGGTCCTAGTTAATGAGAGTTGGGTCAAAGATTTCTGCTGGTCCAATGCACATTTCCTTAGCCCTGGAGTGTCTGATCATTCCCCTGCTGTTGTCTATATGACAACTGCCTCACCTACTAAGAAAAGGCCTTTTAGGTTCTTCAACTTTTTAGCTGAGCACCCTAAGTTCCTTGACACTGTGTTTGTGAAAAGCTCAAGCAATTGCAGGAGGATCTTAAAAAGCTAAATACAAATGAGTTTAGTGATCTTTCTTCAAGAGTGGCTTCCTATAGACAACAACTGGAAATTATCCAAAGAGAGCTAGGCTCTGACCCAAGTGACCCTTCTAAACAAGCCATTGAAAAGGAACTGTGCAAGCAGTATCTAGTTTATGCCAGGGCAGAAGAAAGTTTTGCCAAGCAAAAGTCAAGAATTCAATGGTTAAAGTTGGGGGATCAATGTTCCTCCTTCTTTTTCAAGTCCATTACCAACTCAAGGAATAGAAACATAATTACTAGTTTGGTTCTAGAAGATGGGTCTGTTTCCCAAAACATAGAGTTGATTAAGCACACATTCATCAACTACTACACTAACTTGTTAGGCACCAAACATATGACTGGTTACTCTGGATCCTCTAGAGTGCAACAACTTATAACTAGGAAGCTCTCCCCCTCCCAGAGTTTGCAAATGGTGATGGGAGTGACTGATAAAGAGATCAAGGACACCTTTTGGTCTCTTAATCCTCAAAAAGCTCCTGGGCCAAATGGCTATAATGCTACTTTCTTCCATAGAGCTTTGGTCTATTATAGGCCATGAGGTGACCTCAGCTGTTAAACTATTTTTCAGGTCTGGTCAACTTTTGAAGAAGGCCAATGCTACCCTAGTTGCTTTGGTGCCTAAGGTCCCCAACCCCTCTAAGGTTGGAGACTACAGACCCATCTCATGCTGTAATGTGATATATAAATGTATAGCTAAAATACTAGCCAATAAAATCAGACCTGTTCTACCTTCCCTCATTGATCCTGCCCAATCTGGCTTTGTCCAGGGTAGGAGGATAGCTGATAACATATTCCTTACTCGGGAATTGATGAGAGGTTACCACAAACATTCCTCATCCCCTAGGTGTGCCATGAAAGTGGACATTATGAAGGCATATGATAATGTCAGGTGGGAATTCCTTTGGGATGTCCTTGCCTCAACGAACTTCCATCCTATGATGATCCAATGGCTGAAAGCTTGTGTCTCTACAACTAATTACTCCTTGTGTTTTAAAGGGGAGGCAATAGGGCACATTCCTGGGCAAAAAGGTTTAAGACAAGGTGATCCTCTGTCTTCTTACCTCTTTGTAATAGTTATGGAGGTGTTAACTTGCATACTTAAGGAGAAATCTCTCCAACCTGATTTTAAGTTCCACTGGAAATGTGGAACCACCAAACTTGTCAATCTTTGCTTTGCAGATGATCTTATGATTTTTTGCAAAGGTGAAGTAAGCTCCATTAATCACATTCAGAATTCTTTGACTGAATTTGAGAAGTTGTCTGGGCTTTCCCCAAGACCTACCAAGAGTAGCATTTTCTTCTCTGGTGTAAACCCTCCCACCAAGGCATCCATATTAAGTATTCTAGGTTTCCAGGAGGGGTCTTTGCCTGTTAGGTATTTGGGGGTACCTCTACTGTCCACCAAACTCAAGCACTCTGATTGTAAAGTAATGGTTGACAGGATTTTGGCCAAGACTAAATCATGGACACATAGGTACCTGTCCTATGCTGGGAGGATTCAATTAATAAAATCAATTCTGTTTTCAATGCAAACCTATTGGTCATCTCTCTTCATTATCCCTAAGAAGGTAATTAAGGAGGTAGAATCTATCCTTAGAGCTTTCTTTTGGTCTGGCCCCGACCTTAAGAAAACTGGGGCAAAAGTCTCTTGGGAACATCTTTGCTCTCCTGTTAAGGAAGGAGGGTTAGGTTTTAAATCTATGGAGGTCTGGAACAAGGCAGCAGTTGCCAAGCATATCTGGTTCCTTATTTCGGGGGGAGAGCAATCTATGTGGTGCCAATGGGTGAAGTCTTACTTACTTAAAGGTAAGAGTTTTTGGAGTGTTAAAACTCCAAGTAATCCCTCATGGGTTTGGAGGAAAATCCTTAACATTAGACCGCTCATCCAACCACACATTAAGTATAAAATTGGGGATGGCCAATCGACCTCCTTGTGGTTTGATAACTGGCATCCCCTGGGGCCCCTGTTGCCTAAATTTGGGCCTAGAATTACCTTAGACTCTGGGCTGCATAAGGATTCCCACTGTGCAGTCTATCATTAGGGACAATCATTGGGCCTTTCCACTGACCCAAACCCCTGATCTCAATGAGGTGAGATCAGAATTACAAGCTGTCCCCATCAATGCTTCCACTGGGGATAGATGCAGTTGGACTCTCAATGCATCTGGTAAGTTTACCATCTCATCCTTATGGGATCATTTAAGGATACATTTTCCTGCTATCACTTGGCATAAAGTGGTATGGTTCTCAGGGTACATCCCTAGATGTAGTGTGATCTCATGGATGGCCATCCTTAATAGATTATCTACAGAAGACAGACTAGTCATGTTTGGAATGAAAGCTGCATCCATTTGCAGCCTATGTATGGGAGTTGAGTCCCATGAGCACCTTTTTTTTGATTGCCCCATGGCTACACAGATTAGGGGAATCCTATCCCCAAAGACCCCTCACATGACAGGTTTGACATCCATGCAGCAGTGGGTGAGTAGGCTGTCCACTTTACAGGGCAAGTCTCTGGCCATTACAATTGCTAAACTTGTCTTTACAACCTATGTGCACCAATTATGGCTTGAGAGGAATCATAGGAAATTCCAGAATCTTAATTGCCCTCCTGGAGTGGTTGCTCACAAAATTTCAAATGAAGTAAGATGCAGGTTGCTGTCCTTATCTAAGTTCAAGGGGCCTTCTCAATTATTATCTATGTGGAATATTCATGATTAACCTTCTCAGTAATAAGTTAGAATGAAAATACCCATATACTCACATGATTACACATGCAGGTTAAATCTCAAGGGAATACCCCTTGAGCTAAACTTGGTCCATCCTTGGTCCATCCTGCAGCTGCATCCTGTGCCTTGATGCTCAGCAGATTAGGCATTCCACACTCCACACATGCCATTCAAGGCTGCATTTGTTGTAGCTGTCCATCTATGCTTATTGCCACATCAGCAACTTATGCTCAAGGGTACTCAAGAAGGCTGACTTCAATCCTCTCTCAGCAGTGCTTGGCCTTCTATTACTGCTAAGTACTCAGGTAGTTACCTTATCTCTTTTAGGTATCTTGGTATTCCATTGCATTGAGCGGTCCTACTATATTGAGTGCAATCCTTGTGAGCTGAGTGCTCTAGCCCCATCCGTCATTGTGAGAAGAGGTAATATTTAGCGGGGGCATTATGTGAGGTTTAGTTGAAGGAGTATAAGGTTTCCCTGTGTTGGCTTTGTTTAGAGAGTGGGAGTTGGGAGTTTTGGCATTGTAATATTTAGTGTGATCATTTATGCTGCTATGGTCATGCACCAAAGTGTTTCTGCATTTCTGTGTCTGCTGTTGTTTTGGTTCAGTAGTTAGTTGACTGATGACTGATGGCTGCTCTGTTGCACTTGTTATTGCTGTAATGGCTCTGTTGACTGCTGCACCTGATTTCTGAGTTGATAATGCCTCAGTTTTCTGCTGCTGCACACTCCACACATGCCATTCAAGGCAGTCAAGTTGGTTTAGAAGTCAAGTTGTTTTTCTGCACTTTGTCTCTTTTGTTGTATCAGAAGTTGTAATGAAGCTTGTTTTTTTTGGGGTAAATTAGCTTGAAATTAAAAGAGGTTAAGCGAATGTACAGCCTACAAGGGGCATACCCCAGGAGGAAAGAAAAGGGAAAAAACAAGAATGAAAAAAGTGCGGTAAACCATGCACAACCCGCATGGAGAGTAAGGAAAATGACATATGGGTAAAGATAATAGCCCCGTTGTACTAATGACAGCACTACAGGGTATGATGTGGATGGATAAGAGTACAAACATGTGGTGAAATGAAATGGAAATGCAAATGAACTACTTCCTGGTACAACCCGCCAGGTTAGGAAATAAAGTAAAAGTTACGGTCAGTGATGACCACAAGATAACCAGCACTTAGGAGAACAGCTACAAGGAGAACGGCTTCCAGGCAGTCTAAACGGCTACTACAGAGGAACAGGCATCAAGAGGCTTGAACCAAAGTTGACGGCATCCGACAAGGTCCCCTGCTAAGAACCCTGCTCACCACGCCCAATCCTTCCGGCCTAACACTCCCTCATCCTAACCTAAGGCTCACCAAAACCACCCACTGAAACCAACTACCCAGAAACCTCCTCCTCCAAGTCTGGGCTAAGAAAACCAAGAACCTAGAACTTCCAGACCCAAGTCTAGTATAATACCCACTCAAAGAGATCAGCTACTACAGAGGGACTCGAACCGAGAGAGGCACGACCTGGAAATGTCGGACAAGGCTACCCTGCTAAGCACCCTGCACACCACGACTACTCCCCCCTGACCCTAACCCCCTAGGCACACCAATGACAAAAAGCGGAAAGAAAGAGGAACCCCAGAAGAGGCCACTCAAACCCCAAGCGGTCCAAGCTGCCCCTCGCTCAATCAGAAACCATCCACAGATCTAATCAGAGCACCCGCAGCTGCTGCTACTGCAAGACTACCCTTTCAACCAGAACAGAAACTAATCAAAGTTAGCTCAGGCAGCTACCTCGCTCAATCAGAACCATCCACAGATCTAATCAGAGCACCCGCAGCTGCTGCTACTGCAAGACTACCCCTTTCAACCAGAACAAAAACTAATCAACTTAAAGATAGCCACGACCACAACAATACTACACAAAACCGCAGGCTAAAAGAACAGGAACTAGGGATATGAGGCTCGACCAAGAGCCTAACCCCCGATTTCAGTCCAACAGATGACCGCCTATCGGGGATCGCCAAACTAACAGTAAACTGGCCCGTTCGTCCAGCAACAAGTTGACAATAGATAGATAAATGCAATGTGCATGCTAGCTAGTAAAATACCCACTGCCCGGGCCACCCAGCCAGCTTGGCCCGGGCTGGCTGATTGACCGGGCTGGCTGGCTAGCTGTTTGCCCGGGCTGAGGCGGCCGGACCGTGACGACAACCCACCCAGGCCTGGCGTGGCTGCCCACTACCAGCTGATGAGCCCCACGGCTGACGGCTGTTGAGCCCACGGTGGCTGAGCCCCGCGGCGAGTGTTGAAAGGCGGATTACCCCACCATGAACGGCGGCAGTCCCAATCGAACAGAGACAACCCCTGGTGTAGCTTGGGCCGGCCCGAATAGAACACCACCATGGCCGGTTGTTGTCGAGAGAGGTCAACCCTGTGAGAGGTCAACCCCTGGTGTCGATTGTTGTCGAGACACTGTTGTTGATGCCCAATGGTCCGGTGGCAGTCCAACATCTTGATACTGAACCGGATGAAGGGTGGAACAAATTTTCTGATGAAGTTGAGACCAGATCTGAACGGGGTGGCTCCCTCTATGTCCGGCGAGCCACCGCCCTCCACCGTGCACCCAACCAAGAAGCTCTGGCTCGAGAGCACTCCGGCTCCGGCTCTGGTTCTGCTCGAGATACTCAGTTGATGTGGATAGTTGATGGGCCGAAACCATGGACGGTGAATATCGGCAAGAGAGTCAGTGGCAGATCCCCTTTCTCCGATTATCTAATCGCCGGTTGTGAGAATCTCTGGTTCAGTTTTGGCGTGAGATCCTCTTTTTCTGGAGACCCACGAGCTTGGTGTTTGGGACCCCAGCAGCTCCGGGACATCTCTGTGAGAATGGATGAATAACACCCACGGCTGGAATGGCCGGCCAGATAAAGGTGGATCGGACCAGGAGGCCGGCAATAGAATGGGCGGTGGAGGAGAGTTTCTCTAGAAAGAGAGACTCCCTTGCCCTTCAGTACGATGTTTTTTTAATGAAGCTTGTTCAGTGGCTCTCAGTGGTTTTTTTCATTTCTAATATTAGCCTAACCAATTGGGGCTGTCATTGGGATCTCCCTTCGCAGAGGGGGACGTCCTCTGCATTTTGATTTTGATTGTGTGTGAATTTTGGCTGTTCTGAGTTGGTGTTGGGAGCTTCAGATTTGGAAGCAAATGCCTTGTAGAACTACAAATGCCTTGCTGTATTGTAGTGTGTTCTGGACTGCTGCTAGCTGCTACACAACTGTTGTGACTATTGTGACTGTTGGCAGCAGCTGTGACTGTTTTGAAGATTGTAAGTTCTGAAGTTTGGAAGACTGTTTTGACTGCATCAGTTATAGTGACCCAAAGGGACTGCATCAGTTCAGCATGTGGATCAGTCTTCTGCATCAGTTATGGCTTCTATGTGACTGGGCTGTGTCTGCATTTTGTTTCAACTCTTTAGGAGCTTCAGAAGTTTGGAAGCTCGTGGATGTCCAGTTCTGATGCTGCTGCAGCTGCTGCTTTAGGAGCAAGCTGCACCATGGGATCTCCCTTCACAGAGGGGGACGTCCTCTGTTTAGTTTTGTATATGTTCTACTTAGTGACAGTGTTTGTCAAGTTCAGAAACTGTATTTTACCTCATCCAAGCTGCATCAGTTCTGATTTGCTGTTTTTTTTGTGGGTAATTTAGCTTGAAATTAAAAAAGGTTAAACGAATGTACAGCCTACAAGGGGCATACCCCAGGAGGAAAAGAAATGAAAAAACAAGAATGATAAAAGTACGGTAACCATGCACAACCCGCATGGAGAGTAAAATAAAGTGGCATATGTGATACAAATGGATCTGAAAAGAACCATGAAATGTACTGAAATGAAATTGAACTATTCCTGGCACAACCCGCCAGGCTAGGAAATAAAGTAAATGAAGTAGATAGTCATGGTCAACGTGGACCACATGATAACCAGCGCTGAGGAGAGATCCTCCTCCTCCTAGGCTGGGCTAAGAAGACCAAGACCCGAGACTTCCATCACCCCAAAGCAAGCATAATATCCACTCAACAGAAGTCAACTACTACAGAGGAATTCAGACTGAGAGAGGCTCGACCAGGGGATGACGGCATCCGATAAGGCTACCCTGCTAAGTACCCTGCACACCACGCCCATTCCTCCCAGACTACTACAACCTCGCCTAAAACCCCTAGGCTCGCTAACGACTCAAAGCGGAACAGAAAGAGAGGCTACCAAAAGTAGCCCCTCGAACCTCAAGTGGTCCAAGCTGCTCTTTTCGATCAGTGCAAACCACTAAATCTAATCAGAAACAGACTGCAAAGCAACCCCTTTCGATCAGTGAGGATCCACCAATCTAGTCAATGACAGCTCCGGCAACTACCTTGCTCAATCAAACTCCATCCATAATCTAATCAACGGCTCCTACAACTGCTGCTAGTGCAGGCTACCCCTAACTAGGATAGAGTCTAATCTAATCAATAATAGCCACGACCACAAGAATACTACACTCGACCTCAGAGCAAAAAACGCTGGATCTAGGGATATAAAAGGCTCGACAACGAGCCCGACCCCCGATTTCAGTCCAACAGATGACCGCCTATCGGGGGTCGCCGAACAAACAGTAAACTGGCCCGTTCGTCCAGCAACAGATTGACAAAAAACCAATAAGAGCAAAGCGCAAATCAGGCGCAAAGGATACGAGATTTTCAGCCTATCCGGGGTACCGGGATGACTGCACGGAGTTTGCTGCTTGCTGCCCGGGCTGAAGGCAGGCTGTGATTGAGCCCTGGCCTGGTCTGGCTGGCCCGGGCTGGCCTTGCCAGCTGCTGCCTGCTGCTTACTCAGAACCACCGCAGCTCCCAACTGGCCCGAGCATGACTGGCCTGGCTGGCCTCTTGGCTGGCCTGCCAGGATGTTGGCTGGCCCGGCTGAGCCCGGGCTGTTGACTGGCCGATGGCCTATGAGCGGGCCAGAACTGGCCAGACCAGAGACCACCTGCAGATGGTAGAAGGCTGGTCCCAAGGGGTAGCCACCGTGAGCTCCACAGGGCCAGCCCGAATAGTACTCGACTAATCCCGGCAAGCAACCCAAGGTCGCCGTCGCCGGAGAGCCCTGAACAACAACTCCAAGGTCGCCGTCGCCGGATTGAATATGAAATCGATGACCGCCGATAACCCCATCGCCGTCGTCGGTGATGGAAGACTGACCCAGTCGATGAGATCGAGATTTGATACTGACCCAGGTTTGGGCTTTGACTCCGCTGGTGGTTATGGAGGGATTCGAACGGCGTCCACCTCCTAGACTGATGTGTGACGAAACCCAGCCGTCCAGGGCTGTTGTCGGAATTAGCTTCCAGATCTGGACAGTGGGTGGCGGTGGATGGCCGGACCCGTGGGTAGCCGTGGGTAGCCGGTTGGTTATTGTACGGGCGGTGGAGGAGAGCCCCTGTCGAGAGAGGGGCTCCCTTGCCCTTGATGTTGCGACTGCTGCTGGCCGGAGGGGCTGCTTCACCGGGGACTGGCCAGATGGTGGCCTAGCTGGAGTGGCTTGGCCGAAGGGAGCTTTCTCTCTCTAACCTAGAGAGAGAAGCTCCCAGCCTCCTGTCAGTAGTCTGATTTGCTGTTGCTGCATCAGTTACCCTTTTTTTCTATATTCTACATAGTTTTGTTGTTATCAATTGCCTGTGTTTCCTTTCCCTCTTACTAGATGGATTGGAAACATAGCTTCACATCACTGCCTTGTAGCCACTTGGCGTTATCAATTTTCTTTATCTTTTTTTTTTGTTTTCTTTGTTTTCTTTTTTCTTTTTCCTCCTGGGGGTATGCCCCTTATAGGCTGTATATCCGGTTACCCTTTTTTCTATTTCATCCTATTTTACCCACAAAAAAAAAAAAAGTCTAGTGGGAAAAAAATATTGGGAAGGGTTTGGTATACGGATAGTAAAAACACTTGGGATACAATGAGTGGTTGTATGCGTGTCGGGGCTGATACTTGGAAATGAAATGATTAAAAGTAGGAATGACTGTTTTTTTTTTATATTCTAAGAGTATGGTGTTTTAGGTATGTGGGTGGTTCTATTTGTTGTCTTTAGGTGTTAATATACATTCTCTCTCTCTATCTCTTCCTCTCCCAACCCCCACCCGTCAATCTCACGATTCGTTTGTCTATGTTACCCTAAGGGACCACCAACCGAAGTTGCCACCAAATCTGCCGGTAATCGCATTTTCAAACTTTCTAATCTATACAATCTTGTGTTGCTTATTGGTTTCTTCTTCTTTTTTCCCAGATTCACTTGCATCTAATCCTGTCTTCTTCTTTTTTGGGTAAATCAGCTTGAAATTAAAAAAGGCTAAACAAATATACAGCCTACAAGGGGCATACCCCAGGAGGAAAAGAAAAAGAAAAGAAAAAACAAAACAAGAGAGAAAGCCTAGGCCAAATGGCTACATAGGGCTAGAAGCAAACTATAACATCTGTTTCCTATCCATCTAAGAGATGGAAACGAAACAGATGGCAAAAGATTACACAACGTGCACTCAGCTTAAACAGTGAACATATAACTGAATTAACCAATTAAAGCTATAGAAATAACAACTAATCTTCCTAATTCTTAGAAGAACTGCTTGAACCACCCAATGGCACAATCTGAACTTCACATGAAAGTGGAGGGTTGATCTTGGCAGATTCTTGGACTGCACACAGCAGTTAGCACATGATAGGGAGCTCAATTCAGCAACTAACCATGCAACTTGACTTGAATTAGGGACTCAATTCAGCATCACAACAGGCAGCTTCAGAACTGGACAGCAGCAGAACTAGAAGCAGCAGCCACAACAGGCAGTCCCAAACTGGACAGCAACAAGCCAAGAAGCAGCAGACGGTAAATGCAGTTTCTGGACTGAATCCAACACACTTTCTGAACAACAACCAAAAGGGATACAGCAGAGAACATAACAGGACAGTAGCAGAAATGCAGCTAGTGACTATGCAGAGGACGTCCCCCTCTGCGAAGGGAGATCCTAACGACAGCCCCTATTGGTTAGGCAAAACAAAATAAAGACGACAGCAATACTTAAGCATAAACTGGGCAGTTTCACCCATAAAATGCACAACTACCGTAGCAGACTTAAGCAGCAACATCTAACAGCAGCAGCGAACCAAATAGCAAGAGACATCCTAGAACAGCATTAGTATACTAATCAACATAATCTGGATAGCAGCTGGAAACGCCCCCCCAGAAAAGCATTAACATTGTATGCTAATCAAGTGAAAAGCCATTGTATACTAAGCAACCAATGCATACCATGTACTAAATTGAAGTACGAACTAGAGTGACAAACCAATTACAACAGCAGCATATTTAGATAACAATAGCTACAGAGAAACAGATTCACACCTCAGCACCCATTGAAAGACTCACATCTCCCTCTCTAATTTTCTCCCGAATGCAAAAGGGACAGGTTCCACCAACTCCCTCCACTTGATCTCACATGATTCCCCCGCTATATATTACCTCCTCTCCAAAAAAAATGATGGGGCTCAAACACACAGCTAACCGGGAAACACTCAATATACGAAGGCACTCATCACCGAGATAGAAGCCAAACCACTCCACACATGAGAGTAAGCTATATACCTGCTAACTAGAAGTAATAGCAGTAGCAACACAGTAGCCAAAACAATTTCAGAACAAGCTATAGCAGTAACCAAATGTTGCAGCCTTCAACTGGGAGAGTTAACTGATGGAAAATAGTATCACCCTCAAGACCAAACGAGAGGAGTTGTAAATCACAATCTGCCAAGCAAAACAATGCAAGATAGGATGTGGAAAACAAAGCAAACCATACCAATAGAACAATTGCAACTCAAGCCAAATTCCACTCATTCACAATCCAAGTTGCTTGAGATTGAGGCATTCTATGAAGTGATAAGAGTCTGGCCCTAACCATAGAGCAAATTTTGTGAACAACTGCCTCCCAGGTACAAGAGAGATTTTGAAACTTCCTAACATTTCTCTTAATCCAGATGTGATAAACAGCTACTGTAAAGACCAGTTTTGTGAGAACAACCTTTTTTTTGGGGTAAAATAGCTTGAAATAGAAAAAAGAATAACCGGATATACAGCCTACAAGGGGCATACCCCAGGAGGAAAAGAAAAAGAAAACAAACAAGAGTAAGAAAATTGACAACGCCAAATGGCTACAAGGCTAGATGAGGAGCGATGTTTCCAATCCATCTGGAAAGAGGGAAGGAAAACAACGCTAGTTAATACCAACAAAATAGAGATAAGAGGATGCTGAAAAAGGCTGGGAGCTTCTCTCTCTAACCTAGAGAGAGAAAGCAACCTCTGACCCAGCCAAATCAGCCCGGCACTATCCACGGCAGTGGCAGCAGCCACCGCTCTTCCTGTCGAACAAGGCCCAGCCACCGGGCAGCAGCCACCTTCCGGGCAAGGGATACTCTCTTCTTAGAGAGGCTCTCCTCCACCGCCCTCCACAACCGGCAACCCACCACTCTCCCCCACCACCCTCCACTCCGGACAGAACTGGTGCGGTCACATCACCTGGCCGGCCTTCATCTGGTACGGTCAAACTTCACTATGGGCCGGAGCTCCACAGCCGTGGGCTTCGCCTCCAACCACATCCCCGCCGTGAACCGGCGGGTACCATTTGGGATCTGCTCCGGGCAGATCTGAAACCAAACAGAGGACCTCAACCATCGCCGACGAGCTCAACTACCACATAGAAGACCCAGAGCTTCGTTCAAATAGAAGACCCAGAGCAGATCTGATTTTTTTCGGAGGTCTTCGTTCACGCTCAGGTCCTTTTACAACAACGGCGACGGCGACGGCGACCTTGGGTTGCTGTTCAGTCGGGCGACGACGACCTTGGGTTGCTGTTCAGTCCGGTTGCTGTTAGCTAGCCGGATCTCGAGCTGCCGGTCTGAATCACAGCCACCAGCTGCCGGTCTGAACTTGCCAGAGGTGAGGGCAGTTCTGGCAATCTGTGGGCCTCGACAGCCGTGAGCCAGGCCATCAACAGCCGCCGTGCAGCCGTGGGCCAGCCCAATCAGCAGCCCAGGCCGGTATACCTGGGTCAATTCATTATTAATATTTGCTCAATATGAGCTTTGAATATGGCTATCTACAATTACATTGTTGCTGGACTAGTGGGCCAGTTTACTGTTAGTTTTGCAACCCCCGATAGGCGGTCATCTGTTGGACTGAAATCGAGGGCCGGGCTCTTCGTCGAGCCCTCTATATCCCTTGAGCCAGCGCTTTTAGCTCTGAGGATTTGCGTAGTATTCTTGTGGTCGTGGCTATTATTGATTAGATTGGATTCTCCTAGTTAAGGGGGGCAGTCTTGCAGTAGCAGCAGCTGTGGGTGCCGATGATTAGATTATGGATGAGTCTGATTGAGCAAGGTAGTTGCCGGAGCTGTCTTTGACTAGATTGGTGGATTCTCACTGATTGAAAAGGGTAGCTTCATAGTCTGTTTTAGATTAGATTTAGTGGTTTGCACTGATCGAAATGAACAGCTTGGTCCACTTGTGGTTTGGGGGGCTACTTTTGGTGGTCCCTCTTCCTGTTCCCCTTATAGTCGTTAGCGAGCCTAGGGGATTTGGGTGAGGATGTAGTAGTCTAGATGGAATGGGCGTGGTGTGCAGGGTGCTTAGCAGGGTAGCCTTGTCGGATGCCGACATCTCCAGTTCGAACCTCTCTCGGTCCGAGTCCCTCTGTAGTAGTTGACTTCTTTTGAGTGGGTATTATGCTAGCTTCGGGGTGATGGGCTTCTCGGTTCTTGGTCTTCTTAACCCAGCCTTGGAGGAGGAGGATCTCTCCTCAGCGCTGGTTATCATGTCGTCACCGTTGACCATGACTATCTACCGTATTTACTTTATTTCCTAGCCTGGCGGGTTGTGCCTGGTAGTAGTTCAATTTCACATTGCATTTTGTTATGTATTTACTCTATCTCACTCTCCATGCGGGTTGTGCATGGTTTACCGCACTTTTTCCACTCTTATTTGTTTTCCTTTTCTTTTCCTCCTGGGGTATGCCCCTTGTAGGCTGTACATTCGCTTAACCTTTTTTTAATTTCAAGCTAAATTACCCAAAAAAAAAAAAAACAAAATAGACTACACCCATGTAAAGCTCTATCTGAGATGCAATTCCGTAGCAAAATAGAGCAGCTTGCTGTACAAGAAGAGAAGCTATATCAGAACAGCATCAGCAACTGAAACTGAATCTGAAACTGAGACACAGAACTGGACAGCAGCAGCAGATACAGCCAGCAGCTAGCAGCAATAACAGGACAGCAGCTAGCAGCTGCAGTAGCAGGTAGCAGTATTAACCACAACAGACGGCAGTCAATCAGCAACTGATCAGTAGGGTTCTAATGCAGGAAACTCCAAATGCTTCGATGAAATGAAGCCTCACAGCATATAACTCACTAACAGAGATACAAACAAGCAGTAAGGACTTTAAGAAACTGCAGCAGCCCTCTCGGCCGAAAGGAATTGAGAAGGAACCAGCAGCTAGTTGCATTGAAGAATCTGGACAGAATGTACAGAATCTGGACAGGTTCAAATTAGAACAAGCACAGCAGCAGCAAATCAGCCATTACAGCAGCAGAAAAAGCACAAAAGCCCTATACAACACTACCAAATAGCAGAACCAGCAAGTATGCAGCATGCAGAGGACGTCCCCCTCTGCGAAGGGAGATCCCAACGACATCCCCAGTTGGTTAGGCTTGAAATAAAGCAAGAAAGGCATCTTCTAACTGAATTAGCAGCTAATCAAAACCATACAGAACACAGCAGAATCTGGACAGCAACAGAGATTACATGGCAGCTGTAGCAAAACTGTCTAACAGCAACTGTCCAGCCACAAAACAACAGTAACTTCCGAATTGCACTATCAAGGAAAATGGCAGATAAAGAAGCAACACCAATAATAGTAGTAACAATATGAACATGGAAGTTGTCCAATAATAACAGTACAGCAGCATAATACCCAAATGAAAAAGAAAATAGACAGCAACATTTGTAAGCGACTGGGAGGAGCAGAATGTCTCATCAGAACAGTGAGGTCTAATGAGACGAAGCCCTTGGTATGTATGTAGCTCACTCTTCTACTCCCTTGAATTCTCACAACTCCCACTCTATTTTCAATACCAAGAGCAAGGGTCCCTATTCTCCCTCCACTGTTTCTCTCATGATTCCCCCTCTAACTATTACCTCCTCTCACAAGGAAGGATGGGGCTCTAGCACACAACTGACAAGGGTTTCCCACAGTATAGTAAGATCACTCATGAATGAAGAAGCATAAATTCAATCTACAGGGAGTAAGATAACTACCTGGATACTTAGAAGTAATAGAAGGCCAACCTGAAGGAAGCTGTGAATGGGCCAGCAGCACCAGAGCACAGCTAAGGCCTTTTGGATCATTTGAGTACAAATCTGAACCATGTTTGGATCAAGGGGTAAAGCCCTTGAGTATTGACCTGCAAATAAAATCATGTGAGTAGATGGATCTTGCCATTCTAACTTATACATTTAGGTTAGGTTAATCATAAATATTCCACATAGATAATAACTGAGAAGGTCCCTTGAATTTAGATAAGGACAGCAACCTGCATCTAACTTCATTTGAAAATTTTGTGAGCAATCACTCCAGGAGGGCAATTAAGATTCTGGAACTTCCTAAATTCCTCTCAAGCCATAATTGGTGCACATAGATTGTAAAAACAAGTTTAGCAATTGTGATGGCCAAAGATTTGCCCAGTAAAGTGGACAACCTACTCACCCACTGCTGCAATGATGTCAATCCTGTCATGTGAGGGGTCTTTGGGGACAAAATTCCCCTAATCTGTGTAGCCATGGGGCATTCAAAAAATAGGTGGTCATGGGACTCTACTCCCAAACACAGACTACAAATGGATATAGCTTTCATGCCAAACATGACTAACCTATCTTCTGTAGATATCCTATTAAGGATGGCCATCCATGAAATCACACTGCATCTAGGAATGTGCCCTGAAAACCATACCACTTTATGCCAAGTGATTACAGGAAAATGTGTCCTTGAATGATCCCATAAAGATGAGATGGTAAATTTACCAGATGCATTGAGAGTCCAAATACATCTATTCCCAATGGAAGTATTGATGGGGACAACTTGTAATTCTGATCTCACCTCATTGAGATCTGGAGTTTGGGTCAGTGGGAAGGCCCATTGATTGTTCCTTATAATAGCCTGCACAGTGGTATCCTTGTGTAGCCCTGAATCTAAGGTAATTCTAGGCCCAAATTTTGGCAATAGGGGGCCAAGGGGATGCCAATTATCAAACCACAAAGAGGTTAATTGGCCATCCCCAATTTTATAAGTAATGTGTGGTTGGATGAGCGGTCTAATGTTAAGGATTTTCCTCCAAACCCATGAGGGATTGCTTGGAATTTTAACACTCCAAAAACTCTTTCCTTTAAGTAAGTAAGACTTCACCCATTGGCACCACATAGATTGTTCCCCCCCCCCCCCGAGACAAGGAACCATATAAGTTGGTTGACCTTAAATACTCTGGGAATCAATTTACTTGGTCTAATAAACAAGTTGGTGTATCCCATATTAGCACCAAGTTGGACAGGGTCCTAGTCAATGAGAATTGGATCAAAACTCTATGTTGGTCTAGTGCTCATTTCCTAAACCCTGGAGCTTCGGACCATTCCCCTGCAGTTGTGGCATTGGCACCCATCACCCCTCCTAAATCTAGACCTTTTAAATTCTTTAATTTTCTGGCAGATCATCCCAATTTTATGAACATTGTTCAGAGTGTCTGGAGGAGAGTGATCATAGGTAATCCCATGTATTGTGTCTGTGAAAAGTTGAAGATCCTACAAAAGGATCTAAAACAATTAAATACCAAAGAATTCAGTGACCTATCATCCAGAGTTGCTTCCACCAGACAACAGCTAGATGATATACAAACTGCCCTGGGTTCAAATCCTAGTGACACAGCAAATCAAGTTGCTGAAAAGGCATTATGCAAACAGTACCTTACCCTTGCTAGAGCTGAGGAGAGCTTTGCCAGACAAAAATCAAGAGTTCAATGGTTGAAGCTGGGAGACCAATGTACCTCCTTCTTCTTCAAATCAATCAGTAATTCCAGGAATAGAACTAGGATTACTAGCTTGGTCTTGGAAGATGGTAATGTCACACAGGATATTGAGCTGATCAAGAGATCTTTTATCCATTACTACACCAAGTTGCTTGGTTCCCCTCACCATAGCAACTATGCTGGATCATCTAGGGTCCAGCAGCTCATCACTAGGAAACTGTCAGAGTCTCAGAGGCTAGAAATGGTAGTGGGAGTCACTGACAAAGAAATTAAGGACATTTTTTGGACCCTTAACCCTCAGAAAGCCCCCGGACCTGATGGGTATAATGCTACTTTCTTTCATAAGGCTTGGCCTGTGATTGGTCATGAGGTCACCTCTGCTGTCAAGTCTTTCTTCAGATCTAGCCAACTGCTAAAGAAAGCCAATGCAACACTGGTTGCTCTTGTGCCTAAGGTCCCCAATCCTTCAAAGGTTGGGGATTATAGGCCAATATCATGTTGCAACCTCATTTACAAGTGTATTGCCAAGATTCTAGCCATTAGAATTAAGTCAGCCCTCCCTCACTTGATTGATCCAGCACAGTCTGGGTTTGTCCAGGGCAGAAGGATTGCAGACAACATCTTCCTCACACAGGAGTTGATGAGGGGATACCACAAACACTCCTCTTCCCCTAGGTGTGCCATGAAAGTAGATATAATGAAGGCCTATGACAATGTTAGGTGGGACTTCCTTTGGGATGTACTTGCCTCAATGAACTTCCACCCTCAGATGATCAGGTGGTTAAAGGCTTGTGTAACCACTGCCAATTACTCCCTAAGCTTCAATGGTGAAGCCATTGGGTACATTCCTGGTCAAAGGGGATTGAGGCAAGGAGACCCCCTTTCCTCATATTTATTTGTTATTGCCATGGAAGTCCTCACATGCATTCTCAAGGAAAAAACCCTACTGCATGATTTTAATTTCCATTGGAAATGTGGGTCAACCAAATTTTTTTTTTGTGGGTAATTTAGCTTGAAATTAAAAAAGGTTAAGCGAATGTACAGCCTACAAGGGGCATACCCCAGGAGGAAAAGAAAAGGAAAAACAAATAAGAGTGAAAAAAGTGCGGTAAACCATGCACAACCCGCATGGAGAGTGAGATATAGTAAATACATAACAAAATGCTATGCGTACTGTAATACGTGAAATGTGAAATTGAACTACTACCTGGCACAACCTGCCAGGCTAGGAAATAGAGTAAGTACGGTAGATAGTCATGGTCAACGGTGACCACATGATAACCAGCGCTGAGGAGAGATCCTCCTCCTCCAAGGCTGGGATAAAAGACCAAGAACCGAGAAGCTCATCACCCCGAAGCTAGCATAATACCCACTCAACAGAAGTCAACTACTACCGAGGGACCCGGACCGAGAGAGGCTCGAACTGGAGATGTCTGCATCCGACAAGGTTACCCTGCTAAGCACCCTGCACACCACGCCCATTCCATCCAGACTACTACATCCTCACCCAAATCCCCTAGGCTGGCTAACATCAATAAGCGGAACAGGAAAAGGACCACCAAAAGTAGCCCCCCAAACCTCAAGTGGACCAAGCTGTACTTTTCGAACAGTGCAAACCACTAAATCTAATCTGAAACAGACTACGAAGCTACCCCTTTCAATCAGTGAGAATCCACCAATCTAGTCAATGACAGCTCCGGCAACTACCTTGCTCAACCAGACTCTCCATAATCTAATCATCGACACCCACAGCTGCTGCTACTGCGAGACTGCCCCTTAACTAGGAGAATCCAATCTAATCAGAAATAGCCGCGGCCACAAGAATACTACGCGAATCCTCAGAGCTAAAAGCGCTGGCTCAATGGATATAGAGGGCTCGACGAAGAGCCCGACCCCCGATTTCAGTCCAACAGATGACCGCCTATCGGGGGGTGCCAAAACTAACAGTAAACTGGCCCATAAGTCCAGCAACAAGATAAATGCATAACAGAATACTTACCTGCCCGGGCTGGCCTGCCATCGGGTGGCAGCTGCCTGCTGCTGCTGCTGCCCACTGCCTGCTGCTGCTGTCGGCTGCCGCTGCTGCCTGGCCCGGGCTGGCTGTTTGCCCGGGCCCGCTGCGGATGGCCTAACGAGCGGCTGGACGGGGAGGACTCGAATCGCCCGGGCTGAAGCCGCTGCCTAGCCTCTGCCCGAGCAAAACAAACACTGGTAGCCAAGCTGCCCCCCACCCGAGCCACTCACAGATGGCCTGCCCGGGCGGTTGACCGCTGCCGCTGGCCGTTGCCGCTGGCCGCTGCTAGGCCGGGAGGTTGACCGGACAGGAGAGATGAAGGAGGTTGCAGAAACCGTGCCGAAGAAGCCCGGAAGTGGTTTGGCCGGTCCAGTGGAGGCCAGCTGTGGCTGGCCGGACCATTGGCCGCCTGCTTTGGGCGATGATAGGAGCTCCGATTGGGAGCCGAGGGTCAGAACCCGTGGAGCTCCGATTGGGCGGCGAGAGAGGCGCCGGATCTGTTGAATGGCTGGCGAGAGAGGCGCCGGACCTGTTGAAAACCAGCGGCGGCCGGACCACGGCGACCCACAGTTGGGAGTCAATCCATGGCCGGGATGGCTGGACCTTAGGAGGCCGGGCCAGAGTTGGCCGGTTTGAGAGGTGGGCGGTGGCCGCTACTGCTGTTAATGGCGGCAGCCACCGGAGCTGTTGCCGCTGCTCCCGCCGGAGATGGTGTTAGCTGGGCCAAGGCTCCCTTGAATGCAGATCTGTACAGTGGATGGTGGTAGTCTGCCGGACCCGCGGGTAGCCGGTTGATAAAGGTACGGGCGGTGGAGGAGAGCCCCTGTCGTGAGAGGGGCTCCCTCGCCCTTGATGCTGCAAGTGCTGGCCGGAGGTGGGTGCCCGGCAGCCGGCTGGAACTGGGGCCGAAGTTGGCCAGGCCGGACTTGGCCGGAGGGAGCTTTCTCTCTCTACCCTAGAGAGAGAAGCTCCCGGCTGCTTTTTATTTGGCATCCACTTGGTCCTTTTTGGGGTCAACCAAATTGGTTAACCTATGTTTTGCAGATGACCTCATGATATTTTGCAAAGGTGAGTTAAGTTCTGTAAACCATATCCAGTCATCATTGGAAGAGTTTGAATCTTTATCTGGCCTCTCCCCTAGTCCAAACATGAGCAATATTTTCTTCTCAGGTGTCAGCTCCTCCACCAAAGCATCAGTATTGCATGTTCTTGGTTTTCAGGAGGGTTCCCTTCCTGTTAGATATTTAGGTGTACCCCTACTGTCCACCAAACTGAAGCATTCTGATTGCAAGAGTTTGGTGGATAAAATCATTGCAAAAACAAAGTCCTGGACTAACAGATACCTTTCCTATGCTGGGAGACTTCAGTTGATTAAGTCCATTCTGTTCTCCATGCAGACCTATTGGTCTTCTCTTTTTTTTTTCTTTTTTTTTTTTCTTTTGGGTAAAATAGCTTGAAATAGAAAAAAAGAATAACCGGATATACAGCCTACAAGGGGCATACCCCAGGAGGAAAAGAAAATAAAAAAACCAACAAGAGTAAGAAAATTGACAACGCCAAATGGCTACATGGCTAAATGATGAGCGTTGTTTCCAATCCATCTATGAAGAGGGAAGGAAAACAACGCCTATTGAAAGCAACAAAATAGACTACGCCCATGTAAGGCACTAAATGTAAGACACATTACACTTGAAAGGCACTAAATGTAAGACACATTACACTTGTTGTGCAACTTGCTGTACAACCAACTCACACCTGCAACTGATAAGCCTTCAACAAAATAGGGCTATACAAAACTGCTGCAGCAGCAGCAGAACATGAACCCATGGTTAGTAGCAGTTCTGATGCAGACTGCTGGCACTTCCTGAAGCTCCCTTAAAATTGATAAAAAAATGCAGACACAGTCCCATAAAACAGTTCAGAACAGCAGCAGATCAGACAGCAGTCCAAACTGGACAGCAGATACCAGATCAGACAGCAGACCAAACTGGCTTTCTGGGCTTAACTGGACAGCAGTAACTGCAGAGCAGAGGATGCCCCTCAACCCTTCAGGAGCTGGACAAGCAAAAGCAGGACCTGCTCATTATGGAATGAGCTTCTCCCAAATGGCAGCAGCTCCGGACAGCAACTACAGAGCAAGAGTAGATGCATAATGATTCTTCAAATTGCTTTAAACACTCAGCTTGAACTCCACATGACTTGGAAAAGAGCAACAGAAACAACAGCTGATGCAGCTTCTGACTTGGGGACACAACCATCAGCAGCAGATCAAAATAGCTAAACACAGTCACTAACTAGAACATATAAAATACTATACAGAGGGCGTCCCCCTCTGAGAAGGGAGATCCCATTGACAGCCCCCGATGGTTAGGCATAATCTACGTAAAGCTACCACAGTCAAAATAGCTAAACACAGTCCAAATGCAACAACTAGCTGGTACCACTATCAGTCTCAACCAAACAGGAAATCAGCTAGCTAGCAGAACATAACAGAAGCTACATAATAGGCCTAGAACAGAACTACTGCTGTCACAGACAGAACAGCAACAGCAGCAACAGAACAGAATGCAGAACAGCAACTGCTGCTGAAATCACTAGAACAGAACAGCAACAGCAGCAGCAGTCCATTAGAACAGAATGCAGATCAGCAGCAGCAGTCCAAATCAAACAGGAAATCAGCTGATGCTCAAATCACTAAAGCAAATAGTAACCAAAACAGGAGGTAACAAGACTTTGCAGTTACAGCAGCAGGTATAACAAAAGAGGACTCAGAAGAAAACTGATAATGTAATCCTATGGAAATGTGGTCCTAACCACCAACTCCCTCGGAAGACTCACTCCTCCCTCTCAACTTTTTTCAGAAGCTAAGGGATACGGATTCACCCTACTCCCTCCACTAAGCCTCTCATAATGCCCCCGCCAATTATTACCTCCACTCTCAAGGAAAGGAAGAGGCTCTATCACACTCTCACAGGGAAACACCGATAGTAGTGATTGCTAACAACTAAACTCTCAACACAACTGAACCTTTAGTCTAGCAGAAAACCACCAGAGTATAAGATAACTACCTGTGTATGTAGGAGTAATAGCAGACATGTTGAAACCCTGCTTGTGCTTCTGAAGTCCTGCTCTCTCCATCGATCTGCAATTATGAAAATATGAGTAGGATCCAAACAGTTCAAATATTGAAGTTATGCATGAATGTTCCACATAGAAAGTAAATGAGTAGGTCCCTTGAGATCTAATGACAACAACCTACATCTAACTTCATTTGAAATTTTGTTAGCAACCACTTCAGGAGGGCAACTTAGATTTTGGAACTTTCTATAGTTTCTCTCAATCCACAGATGGTGCACATAGACTGTAAAGACAAGCTTAGCAATTGTGATAGCTAATGTTTTGCCTTGTAGAGTGGACAATTTACTTATCCACTGTTGCCAAGAGGTCAACCCTACCATATGAGGGGTCTTTGGGGTCAAGATACCTCTAACTTGTGTGGCCATTGAGCATTCAAAGAATAGGTGGTCATGGGTTTCTACCCCCATACACAGGCTACAGATGGAGAAAGATTTCATGCCAAACATCACCAATCTATCCTCAGTAGATAACCTGTTGAGGATGGCCATCCATGAGATCACACTGCACCTGGGAATATATCCTGAGAACCAGACTACCTTATGCCAATTGTTAACAGGAAAGTGGGTTCTCATATGATCCAAAAGGGATGAAATACTAAACTTCCCAGATGCTGTAAGAGTCCAGATACACTTGTCTCCAATGGAATCATTGATGGAGACAGTATGTAGGTCAGCTCGCACCTCATTAAGATCGGGGGATTGCGTTACTGGGAAGGCCCATTGATTGTCTCTAATGATGGCCTTCACAGCTGAATCCTTAGGAATTCCTGAGTCATATACTATTCTAGGACCAAACTTTGGAAAATGGGGGCCAAGGGGATGCCAATTGTCGAACCACAAAGAGGTTAGTTGGCCATTCCCAATATTGTACTTGATGTGAGGCTGGACACGTGGTCTAAGGTTAAGTAATTTCCTCCAAACCCAGGAGGGGTCATTTGGTATTTTAACACTCCAAAAACTTTTACCCTTAAGTAAATAAGACTTAACCCACTGGCACCACATAGATTGCTCCCCACCAGAGACAAGGAACCAAATGTGTTTGGCAACAGCTGCCTTGTTCCAAATCTCCATAGATTTAAATCCTAATCCACCTTCCTTGATTGGAGAGCAAAGGTGTTCCCATGAGACTTTGGCACCTGTCTTTTTAAGGTCAGGGCCAGACCAGAAAAAGGCCCTAAGAATAGATTCAATCTCTTTAATTACCTTTTTTGGGATAATAAAGAGACTTGACCAAAAAAGTGGTTTCCCATGGCTGAGAGAGAGGACCAGGGCGATTTGCACAGGATCCCTCTTCTCCGTTCAGATTAAACAGTGGTTTCCCATGGCTGAGAGTACGATCTGTTTAGCTGATGGGCTAGGTCTCAAAGCCATCAACTCCAATGAGATTCGTCGCAAACAGAGATCAACAGTCGATATCTCAGCAGAAAGCAAGATCCTTCCAGTCGCTACTTCAAACCTGGGTTTCGAACTAGGTTACCCTAACCCCAAGAAGCCGTTATCTCTCTCAGATGATGGCGATTTTGGAACCTCGACTGCAAGCCCTGGTTCGCAATCATTCCCGCATGGATTTGGGGCTCACAGCCCTAACTCTAACATAAAGTCAAGTCCGGCAAGGAAACTCCAACAGGTATTTTTCGAAGAAGGATTGAGGGTAGAAGCTGAAGTTGAGGGCTCAGTTCCACTATCTCCGATTGGGCCTGGGGCACATAGCCCAGTTGCTCAAACCAACCCTAACGCTGCTCAGAAAAGGCAACAAGCATTATTCGAGGAAGTACTGGAAAAGGAAGCAGAAGTCAGAGCACGGGTCACTCATCTACGTGGTAACACTTACCAGTTCCAACGTACACCTTCTGAGGTTCGGAAATCTAACCCTAATCCTAAGATATTGTTTAATTCTCGGGGAAACCCCTATGTAGAGGGTGATCCTAACCTAGGGTATCCTGTCGAGGATACTAAACCTCGGTATCACCCCCCAACTCACGTTCAGGGACCTAAGTCGGGTGTTGTACCAAATTCAGCATCTCATGCATCTACGAGTACTAATCCTGTACATCAATCTAAACCTATGAATCGTACATCGCAACCTAATAAGAATTGGGCCTCTCTATTTAGATCCCAAGGGCCCTCAAGTAATATGAAGTTAGACTTCTATCCAGAGTTAAAAAAAGGGAAGAATGCTGTTGTTGAACTTGATATTACTCATCTGGACGAAAACTGTTGGTCACATTGCTTGGTTGGTCATTTCCTAGATGATAGGATGGACTTTAGACTAGCAAATTCAACGGCCCATAAGCAGTGGGGAAAAAATACTAAGTATGGCCTACTGTCAGTCAAGTCAGATAATGCAGGGTTCCTATATTTTGAATTTAAAGATGAAGCGTGTCAACTTGCAGTCCTAGAAGGGGGGCCTTGGTTCTTCTCCCAAAAATTCCTTGTTCTAAAGAAATGGAGAAGAATGATGACTCCAACTAAGATCTCTCCGTCTTCTATCCCTTCTTGGGTTAAGCTTCATAACTTGCCCCTAGAGTGTTGGACAGAAGTGGGATTAAGTAGAGTGGCTAGTGCAATTGGGCAGCCCAAACATGTTGACCAAGCTACAGAAAAGAGGTCTAGGCTTGCATATGCTAGGGTGTGTGTGGAAATTCAGGCGGATGATGAACTACCAGATGACATTCAGGTCACAGTGGATGGGGAGAGTGTATCAGTTAGGGTGGAATATCAATTAATGCCTCCTGTCTGCTCAGAGTGTAGGGTTTTTGGCCATGCTACATCTAGATGTGCAAAGTCCATCCCTCATAAATAAACTCAGGATCATGATGTCCCAAAGGAGGATTGGCATACTGTTGGTAAAGGATCCTCTCTAAGCAACGTAGGGGGATCAGTAGCACTGGATGCAGTTACAATCCCTGTGGTGACTGTGGTGGATACCTCAATACCTAAGGGCACAGAAGAGGACATACATGGGAGTGACTCGGAAGGAGAGGAGCTGAATTTCAGATCTGCTTTTCCTCTTAACAGTGTGGAGGCTGGCTCAAGTAAGACTTCTCATGAGCTGGTCCCCGAACCATTCCCTTCTCAACCTGTCCCGCAAAAGGAACCAGCTCCTCCGGATGATAAGGCTGAAGAAGTAAAGGGAAAGGCATCAGTTCAGAACTCTAACGGGTTCAAATATCAGAATAATAAGGCAAGTGGGAAGAATAACAACAAGAAGTGGAGTGGCAGCTCCAAGAGACGAAATAAATGATATCCTTTTTTGGTATCCTTTTGAATGCTTGTAGCTTTATTATTTCAGGCTATGCATTTTGTTCTTACTTTCTGGTTTAGTTTCCAATGTCTTTACAAGCTTATAATTTAGGTTTTTGGAACATTCGTGGGCTAAATGACCCCATTAAGCAGAATGCAGCAAGATCTTTTGTGTACACCAATAAGTTGAGTCTTGTTGGTTTACTTGACCATAAAATTAGGGCAACTTGGGCAGATAGAATCACTCAATCCATTTGTCCTGGTTGGAGTTTTGTGAACAATTACCCCCAAGCTGCTATAGGGAGGATTTTTGTAGGTTGGGACCCTAGTGTCTTGTCTCTTACAGTGTTATGTCAGGCAGATCAATTCATCCACTGTCAGGTCCAACCAAAAAATGGTAGTGCATTATTTTTGGTCACTATGGTCTACGGGGCAAACTCTATCTTAGACCGTAGATCCCTTTGGCTTAGTCTATCTCAGTTTAGATCCTCCTCTCCCTGGGTGGTCCTTGGTGACCTTAATGCTATTAGACATCCTAGGGAGAAAGTTGGGGGGAATGCACAGTGGTATCCTCCCATGGATGACATTAACCAATGTTTGTTCTCCTCTGAGCTAGATGACCTTAGGTTCTCAGGGTGCCTATTTACGTGGTCCAATAAGCAGGTCCATCCTCATTTTGTGGCCTCAAAAATTGATAGGGTTTTAGTGAATGAGCCCTGGATGAAAACCTTTTCTCAATCATCGGCTCAATTTTTGGTGCCAGGAATTTCAGACCATTCTCCAGGGGTGGTGTTTGTCCAGCCCAATCCAAGGAAGTCAATCAAGCCCTTCAGGTTTTTTGACTTCCTTGCTGACCATCCACAATTCCTTGCAATTGTCCAGAGGAGCTGGAGGACAATTGTAATTGGAAACCCCATGTTCTGTGTGTGTGCGAAACTTAAACACCTCCAACATGATCTGAAGCAACTTAATAAGGAGGAGTTTAGTGGCATCTCTGAGAGGGTGAGTGCCACTAAGCAAGTCCTAGAAAACTTGCAAGCAATTATAGGCTCTCTCCCAAATAATAGCGCTGCCATAGATCAAGAGAGGGTGGTACACAAACATTACATCACATTGCTTAGGGCCGAGGAAAGTCTAGCTAAACAAAAGTCTCGAATTCAATGGTTGAAACTTGGAGATCAGTGTACTTCCTATTTCTTTAAAGCTATGAGCAACAAGAGGAATAGGAGCAAAATAACAAGTCTAGAATTGAATGACAGATCTACCACGCATGACCTTAAGGTCATCAAAGAAGAGTTTGTTAACTTTTATACAACTCTTTTTGGCACACCCCATCCCACTCCTCATCTGGGACCAACTAGAGTGGGACAATTAATCAGGAACAAACTCAGCCCTGAGCAAAGTCTTAATATGGTCTTCCCCGTCTCAGATTTGGAAATCAAAGAGGCCATTTGGTCTATGAATCCCACCAAAGCACCCGGCCCTGATGGGTACAATGGAGGGTTTTTTAGGAAAGCATGGTCTGTCATTGGTAGAGATGTCACTTCAGCTGTCCAGAACTTCTTCAGGTCTGGTCAATTACTCTCCAAAGCTAACGCCACTATTGTAGCTCTTGTTCCTAAGGTACCAAACCCTTCCAGGGTGGGTGACTTCAGGCCCATTTCATGCTGCAATACCATTTACAAATGCATCTCTCGGATATTAGCCAAGAGATTGCAATCTGCGCTTCCTATGCTCATAGATCCGGTCCAATCAGGATTTGTGAAAGGAAGGAGAATTGCGGATAATATTTTCCTCACCCAAGAACTCATGAGAGGATATCACAAGTCCTCTCCTACCCCTAGGTGTGCCATGAAAGTTGATATAATGAAAGCATATGACCATGTTAGGTGGGAATTTCTTTGGGATGTACTATCCGCCATGAACTTCCATCCTACAATGATTAAGTGGCTTCAAGCATGTGTAACCACTGCTAATTACTCCCTATGTATCAACGGGGAAGTGTCTGGGTACATTAGAGGTAAGAAGGGGCTGAGACAGGGGGATCCTTTGTCCCCATATCTCTTTGTTCTTGTGATGGAGGTTCTTACAATTTTACTTAAGGAGAAAGCCCAGCTCCCGGGCTTCCATTTTCATTGGCGATGTAATACCAATCAATTGATAAATCTGTGCTTTGCTGACGATCTAATGATATTTTGCAAGGGAGAGCTTTCTTCGATCAAACTCATCAAGGAAGCGTTGAATGAGTTTGAGGCTCTTTCTGGTCTCTCCCCTAGCACAGGTAAGAGTAGCATATTCTTCTCTGGTGTTAGTGAAGGAGTTTTTTTTTTGGGTAATTTAGCTTGAAGTTAAAAAAGGTTAATCGAATGTACAGCCTACAAGGGGCATACCCCAGGAGGAAAAAGAAAAGAAAAAAACAAGAATGATAAAAGTACGGTAACCATGCACAACCCGCATGGAGAGTAAAATAAAATGACATATGTGATACAAATGGATCTGAAAAGAACCATGAAATGTACTGAAATGAAATTGAGCTATTCCTGGCACAACCCGCCAGGCTAGGAAATAAGATAATTGAAGTAGATAGTCATGGTCAACATGGACCACATGATAACCAGCGCTGAGGAGAGATCCTCCTCCTCCTAGGCTGGGCTAAGAAAACCAAGACCCGAGGCTTCCATCACCCCAAAGCAAGTATAAAATCCGCTCAACAGAAGTCAACTACTACAGAGGAACTCGGACTGAGAGAGGCTCGACCAGGGGATGACGGCATCCGACAAGGCTACCCTGCTAAGTATCCTGCACACCACGCCCATTCCTCCCTGACTACTACATCCTCGCCCAACTTCCCTAGGCTCGCTAACGACTCAAAGCGGAACAGAAAGAGAGGCCACCAAAAGTAGCCACTCGAACCTCAAGTGGACCAAGCTGCTCTTTTCGATCAGTGCAAACCACTAAATCTAATCAGAAACAGACTGCAAAGCAACCCCTTTCGATCAATGAGGATCCACCAATCTAGTCAATGACAGCTCCGGCAACTACCCTGCTCAATCAAACTCCAACCATAATCTAATCATCGGCTCCTGCAGCTGCTGCTACTGCAGGCTACCTCTAACTAGGAAGGAGTTCAATCTAATCAAAAATAGGTACGACCACATGAATACTACACTCAACCTTAGAGCAAAAAAAAACTGGTTCTAGGGATATAAAAGGCTCGACCATAAGCCCGACCCCCGATTTCAGTCCAACAGATGACCGCCTATCGGGGGTTAATAACACCATCAGACTGGCCCGTTCGTCCAGCAACAGATTGACAATAAACCAATATTGGACTTGGAATTATGTTTGGAATCCGTGCCACTTTTTTTTTTTGAAAGAAATTTAGGCCCAACCTGCCATCGGGCGGGCTGCTGCCTGCTGCCGCTGCCGGAAAAAACACGGCGGCTGGGTTGAGCTGGAGATGGTGGCCATGGCCACGGTGGGTTAGCCACGACCTGCGCCACTGCCCGGGCTGTTTAGATCTGCTCTTCTAGACCTCAGTGGTAGTGAAGCGATGTTGCTGTGCCACTGTACGAGCACAAATTGAAGCAACAGGCCATCATCTCCGGCGAGGCTTGGTAGAACAAGAACAAACCGTAGCTTCGATCCATTGTTACGGACCAAAGCTACGCCCATGGCTAGGCGGTGATCGGGCAGTAGTGGGGAGCGGGCTAGATCTGCCCGTTGTTGTTGCTGTTGGTGGCCGGCCCGTGGAGCTACCCGGCGGCCAGGGCTGGTAAAGCCACGGCGGTGTTGGAGTCGTGGATGGTGGCCGGACCAGAGGGAGGCCGGACCATACTGCTCGAGGAGAGCCGGCCCTGTGGTGGCTGCTCAAACAGATCTGGCTTGCTCGTAGCTGCTGCTGCTGTTGGTCGGTGGCCGGGGCTGCTGCTGGGGATGGAAACGAAGTCCCTCAGTGGTGGAGCCACGGGTTGTTGTTGCCCAGTCCAGATGGAGGCCGGACCAGATAGAGGATGGTCGAACCCGATCTGGCCGGAGCTTTTGGTACGGCCTGAGGTTGCTGCTTGTGGGTGGCGATGGAGGAGAGCACTCCCTAAGAAGGGTTGTTCCCTTGCCGTCTTGCAGCTGCTGCTGCTGTCCGGAGGTGGGAGCCCGGCGGCCTGCTGCTGCCTTGTTGTTGCTGACCCAGATCTAGATCTGGCCTGTACGGGCCAGCCTTGTGGCTGCTGCCGGCTGTCGGTTGGCCGGACCAGAGGTGGCCGGCTGTGGTTTGGCCGGACCAGAGGTGGCCGGAAGTGGGATAGGCGGTGGAGGAGAACTTCTCTAGAGAGAGAAGTTCCCTTGCCTTCAGTGGTTTGGTTGTTTTGTTAGTGAAGGAGTTAAAGAGACTATTATGCAAGTTCTGGGATTTCAGGAGGGTTCCCTTCCAGTGAGATACCTGGGAGTCCCTCTGTTATCTACGAAGCTTAAAGCTGTGGACTGTCAGAGACTGGTTGATAGTATCACTGCTAAAACTAGAAGTTGGACCAATAGGGACCTTACTTATGCGGGTAGAGTCCAGCTTATTAAGAACATCTTGTTCTCAATGCAAACGTATTGGTCCTCCCTGTTCATTTTACCTAAAAAGGTCATTAAGGAAGTTGAATCTATTCTTAGGGCCTTTTTATGGTCGGGCCCTGACCTTAAAAGATCAGGGGCTAAGGTAGCATGGGAGCATTTATGTGCTCCTAAGGATGAGGGGGGTCTTGGCTTCAAATCTATGGAGGTGTGGAATAAGGCTGCGGTAGCCAAGCATATATGGTTTTTGATCTCCGGGGGAGAGCAATCCATGTGGTGCCAATGGGTTAAATCTTATTTATTAAAGGGTAGGAGCTTTTGGAGCCTTAAAATGCCTGCCAACCCCTCTTGGGTTTGGCGTAAGTTACTTAATCTACGATCTTTAGTCCAACCCTTTATCCGTCATTTTATTGGCAATGGGGAGAACACCTCCATGTGGTATGACCTTTGGCATCCATTAGGCCCTTTGTTGGATAAGTTCGGTTCCAGAATGGTTTATGACTCTGGCCTTCCCTTGAATGCCAAAGTCTCCCTCATAGTTAACAATTCTGTCTGGACTTTCCCAATCACGCAAACATGGGAGTTGAATGAAGTTAGACGGCATCTCCCACTTGTGCGTGGATCCAGGGACCAAGTTAGATGGACTCTGAATGCAAATGGGCAATTTAGCATAGCCTCTCTTTGGGAGGAATTGAGAGTTCCTTTCCCCAAAGTTAGTTGGCACAAGACTGTTTGGTTTTCTGGCCATATTCCTAAATGTAGTTTCATTACTTGGCTGGCCATCCAGGGTAGACTCTCCACTGAGGATAGATTAGTTCTTTTTGGGATCAAAACAAATTCCCAATGCAGTTTTTGCCTGGGTAGTGAAAGCCATGACCATTTGTTTTTTAACTGTAGTTTTTCCATAAGGGTTTGGAATGCTATGTTGGAAAAAATAGATACGAGTTGGTCCCCCAAGCCTTGGACAGAATGGATCTCCCACTTCTCCTCTTTTAGGGGAAAATCTCTAAAAAATGTTGTCACTAAATTGATATTCACTGCTATAGTGTATCATATCTGGATTGAGAGGAACTTAAGGAAGTTTCAAGCTACAACTAGCACTTGGGAAGTGGTTGTTCACAAAATCTTTAACTTGGTTAAGGGTAGATTACTATCGTTGCCAAAATTGCCCGGAGGCTCACAAAGTAATGGGTTTATTAGAGTTTGGGGCATCACTGGGTAATTGGTTATTTATGTGTGTTTGTGACATATATGTTATTGGTTTATATCTGTGGCCATGGTTGTAGATACATTCTGGCAGGTATGACCAAAGGCTGCAGGAGTTGTCTTGTTCTGAAACTGTTCTGATGCTGCTATTACTCCTAAATAGCAGGTATATACCTTATTCTCATGTGTGGAGTGGTTTTGAGTGCCTACTTATATTGTGTGTTTCCCGATTAGCTGTGTGCTTGAGCTCCATCCTTTTTTGTGAGAGGAGGTAATAAATAGCGGGGGAATCATGTGAGTGATAGTGGAGGGAGTAGATGGATACAAGCCTGTTGCTTTGAGTGTCTAGTAGTGTGGACCTGTAGTTTCCCATGGGTGTTGTAGTGTGTGCTCCATATGCATTAGAGATGAGATGAGTGGTGCCTGCTGATGATGAGCTGCTGTAGTTGCTGCTGTAGCTGCTGTAGCTGATGTGCAGCAGTTCTGAACCTGTTATGGTGTTCTGCAAGTTCTGTAGTTGCATTCCTGCCATGGTCTTCTGCTTTGTCATGTGAGAGCACAGATTTATTGGCTGGTTGCTGCTTTTCTGCCATGGTCTTCTGCTGTAGCTTGCTGGTTGCTGCTGCTGTTCTGCAGTGCAGTCTGATGCAGTGCAGTCTGCTGTTCTGCTATGTGCAGTCTTTTGCACATATTCTTTTTAGGTAGTCCACCATGTCAAGCTGTTTCTGTTTTGAGCTTTTGTTATTGTTATTGCTATTGCTGAATGATGGTGGCAGATAGCAGTTCTGCAGTTCTAATTTCTCTGTTAGTTTGTTTAGAATTTTCATAGTGTCGTTTTGTAGTATACGCCTATCCAACTGGGGATGTCGTTGGGATCTCCCTTCGCAGAGGGGGACGTCCTCTGCATTTTGATGTTCAGTTACTTATGGTGTCAGTCCTGTTCCTGCTGTCATGATAGCAGTTCATGCTTGCTGACTGCCCTGCTGATCTGCTAGAGGTTCAGTTTCTGTATGTGGGGGCACATCCGGGGTCATATGTAGCTGTATCTTAGCTATGTTTTACCTGTTTGCTGACCTGTTATGGTGAAGCCTGGTAGCTGTATACTGTTGCTGTTGCTGATCTGTTTCTGTTTCAAAGCTGCTCTGTAGCTGTTATCTTTTGATGTGAAGCTGTTATGTTGGATGCAAGAATTGTCCACACTTGGGTTGATAGACAAGTTCAGAAGTATTTGTATTTGTATAGTGTATAGTTTTGTATAAGTTCTGTAGTTGTAGTCCTAGTAGCTGTTTATTGATGGCTGCCCAGATTACTACTACTGCTACTGCCACGGTGGTTCTGAACTTAGTTGATTCCTACCTGCATTTTGCATGAACTACCTGCATCAGGGATCTGTTGTCTGATCTGCTTGCTGTTCTGAACTAGTGGAGCTGCTGAACTAGTGGAGCAGTCTGCAGTTGAACTCCTCCTGCTGCAGACTGCTGTATTGATGGAACTGTTGCTGCAGTCTGTATTGCTGGAACTGTTGCTGCTATTGGAGCAAAGTTCTGAACCTGTTATGGAAATGAACTCCTGTTGCTGCTATTGTTGGCATGTTATGTTTTGGAGCAAAGTAATGTTTGTCATGTTTTGTTGTCAGCTTTATGTTATGTCATGTTTTGTTGTCATTTCGTTGTTTTCTTCCCCTCTTCTAGATGGGCTGGAAACAGCGTCTTTTAGGTTATTCTCTAGGCATGTAGCCATTTGGCATAGTCATTTTCTTACTTGGTTGTTTTCTTTTTTCCTCCTGGGGTATGCCCCTTGTAGGCTGTATATCCGGTTCTTTTTTCTATTTAAAGCTGATTTACCCAAAAAAAAAAAGAGACTTGACCAATAAGTTTGCATTGAAAATAGAATTGACTTTATCAATTGTATTCTACCAGCATAAGAGAGGTATCTATGGGTCCAAGATTTAGTTTTTGCTACAATCCTGTCCACCATGAGTTTACAGTCAGTGTGCTTAAGCTTGGTGGATAGAAGAGGTACCCCCAAGTACCTAACTGGTAAGGTCCCTTCCTGGAAGCCTAAAATACTCAATATGGAAGCCTTGGTGGAAGGATTAACACCGGAAAAGAAGATGTTGCTCTTGGTAGGGCTGGGAGAAAGCCCGGACAAGGCCTCAAACTCAGTCAAGGAGTCTTGAATATGAGTAATGGAACTCATTTCACCTTTGCAGAAAATCATAAGATCATCCGCAAAGCATAGGTTGACAAGTTTGGTGGAGCCACATTTCCAATGAAATTTAAAATCAGGGAGGATAGTCTTTTCCTTAAGGATGCAAGACAATACCTCCATGACTATGACAAACAGGTAGGAGGACAATGGGTCACCTTGTCGTAAACCCTTCTGCCCAGGAATGTAACCTATTGCTTCCCCATTGAAACATAGGGAGTAATTAGCTGTGGAAACACAAGCTTTCAGCCATTGGATCATCTTAGGGTGGAAGTTCATGGATGCCAGGACATCCCACAGAAAATCCCACCTGACATTATCGTAAGCCTTCATAATATCCACTTTCATGGCGCACCTTGGAGTAGAGGTGTGTTTATGGTAACCCCTCATCAGTTCCTGAGTAAGGAATATGTTGTCAGCTATCCTCCTACCCTGTACAAATCCAGATTGTGCTGGATCAATAAGTGAAGGCAGGATAGGCTTGATTTTGTTGGCTAGTATTTTGGCAATGCACTTATAAATCACATTGCAGCAAGAGATGGGCCTGTAATCTCCTACCTTAGAAGGGTTAGGGACCTTAGGCACTAAAGCAACTAGGGTAGCATTAGCTTTCTTTAAGAGTTGGCCTGATTTAAAAAACAGCTTAATTGCTGAGGTCACTTCATGACCTATCACCGGCCAAGCTTTATGATAGAACGCTGCATTGTAACCATCTGGGCCAGGTGCTTTTTGAGGATTAAGAGACCAGAATGTATCCTTAATCTCTTTATCAGACACCTCCATCACCATTTCCAAACTTTGGACAGGAGTGAGTTTCCTGGTGATAAGTTGATGTACTCTAGAAGATCCAGAGTAATGACTCAGATGTTTAGTGCCCAACAGTTTAGTGTAGTAGTTGATGAAGGTCTGTTTAACCAACTCAATGTCCTGGGTAACCGTTCCATTCTCCAAAACCAAACTAGAAATTCTGTTCCTGTTCCTTGAATTACTAATGGTTTTGAAGAAGAATGAGGAACATTGATCTCCCAACCTTAGCCACTGAACCCTTGACTTTTGCTTGGCAAAACTCTCTTCAGCCCTAGCATAAACAAGGTATTGCTTGCACAATTCCCTTTCAGTGGCTTGCTTTGAAGGATCACTAGGATTTGATCCTAGCTCTCTTTGAATGGCTTCCAATTGAGTTCTATAGGAGAACACTCTTGAAGACAAATCACTAAACTCATTGGTATTCAGTTTTTTAAGATCTATCTGCAAATGCTTAAGCTTTTCACAGACACAAAACATTGGGTTACCAATAATTACTTTCCTCCAAACCCGCTGAACAGTTTCAAGGAATCTAGGGTGTTCAGCCAGAAAATTAAAGAACCTGAAAGGCCTTCTCTTAGGAGGTGAGGGAGCTGTCAAATAGACAACAGCAGGGGTGTGGTCCGACACTCCAGGGTTGAGAAAATGAGCATTGGACCAACAGAAGTCTTTGATCCAACTCTCATTAACCAGAACCCTATCAATCTTGGTGCTGATGTGAGCATCCCCTAGCTGTTTATTAGACCATGTATAGTGACAACCAGAGTATCTAAGGTCAACAAGTTCAGTTGACTGGAGGCAAGAATTGAACTCTTCCATCCAGGGTATCCACGTCCTATCACCTCCTACTTTTTCAAAGGGATACTTAATGGCATTGAAGTCTCCTAATACTACCCAAAGAGTTACAACACAGATTTGCTGTAAGTCAGCCCAAAGTTGTATGAGTTGCGAGGACTTCGAGGGCCTCGGATTGTACCCTATACCGACAGGTTGTGTCGGGTATTTACTGCTTTTGCCACGCCCGTGTCTAGGTTCCCTATTGTACGTTCCATTCATTGGGATAGATTGTTCGACGGGGGCATGAACACGGGCAACCCATGTAGCCACTTGGCGCTCTTTATATTTTTGCTTTGTCTTACCTGGGGTATGCCCCTTGTAGGCTGTACATTCGGTTAACCTCTTTTATTTTCAAGCTAACCGCCCTAGGGCTTTACCCAAAAAAAAAGTAAGCAGTCAACCCATCCTTGCTTCCACGAATATACAGCCTACAAGGGGCATACCCCAGGAGGAAAAGAAAAAAGAAAACAAAGGATAAAGAAAATTGATAACGCCAAGTGGCTACAAGGTAGTGATGTGAGGCTATGTTTCCAATCCATCTAGTAAGAGGGAAAGGAAACACAGGCAATTGATAACAACAAAACTATGCTTAAGGTATCTAGAAGTGCATGTAAAGGAATTGATCCCCTTCAAAACATGAAGGGGATCAACCACTAATACCAAACCACTAATCAACCATTTACACAGTCATTAAAACTTCATTACAATCACAGCAGCAACAGCTAATCAGACTGATGCAGCTTGGATGAGTAAGACATAGTTTCTGAGCTTGACAAACAATCAGAACTGGACAGCCACGAGCTTCCAAACTTCTGAACCACATGCTGAACCACATGCTGAATGCAGAAGACTGAACCACATGCTGAACTGATGCAGTCCCTTTGTCAAAACAGTCTTCCAAAAGAACTGATGCCGTCAATATAGCTGTGATTGCTGCCAAGGCATTTTGCTTCCAAATCTGAAGCAATTCTGAAGCTGCTATTCTACAAGGTATATGCTTCCAAATCTGAAGCTCCCAATACCATCCCAGAACAGCCAAAATTCACACACAATCATAATCAAAATCAAAATCAGAATGCAAAATGCAGAGGACGTCCCCCTCTGCGAAGGGAGATCCCAATGACAGCCCCAATTGGTTAGGCTAATATTTGAAGAAATGCAGAACTGAACTATCTGACAAATCAAAGTAGGTGAACTACATAACTGAACTGAACTACATAGCACTACACTACATAACTGATGCAGGACTGATCTGATGGAGCTTCTGAACTTCTAAACTTCTGAACAGAATGCAGATATGTCCTAACACCATAACTATAACTTTCAGAACATCAAACCTCAGAACTTGGACTGCTCTGACAGCAGAGTCAGCCCAAAGTTGTTGCCTATCTAGGTAAGAATTAGCTCCATACACAAAAGTGGCCACAAAGTTATATTGGCCGTCACAGGAAAGTACTTCACAGTGGATAAACTGACTGGATTGATACAGTACTTGTGTTTTAAACACTAATGGATTCCAACAAATTAAGATTCTCCCCATAGGAGAGCAGGAATGGTTGCTAACAAAATTCCATTGAGGGAGGATGGAGTTGACAATTCTAGGTACATTGGGATCTTTTACTTTATGTTCAATGAATCCAACTAAGGATAACTTATTATTAGAGATCCAACTTTTTGCCTCCCTCTGTTTGAGAGGATCATTAAGCCCCCTCAAATTCCAAAAACCAAAATGTATAGGTGAGCAATCCATAAAACAATACTATTTACTACTACTAGTTACAATTCAGAATAGATAAGAGTGAACAAAAGGTAAAACAGTAAGAAAGAGAGTTACTTCCCTGAGGTATTGGAAGAGCCCTTAGAAAAGCTCTTCTGCCTCCCACTTTGGCCAGCTTTGTTAGAACCCCCATTTGTAAGCTTAACATCTGATATGACCAAAGGATCAGGGGGCTTTTTATTTTTGAGTTTTGCAGCTCTTTGGGCAGCTTTCTTCGCAGCTGATTTGGAAAGTGTAAACGGGGCAGAAGTGGACTGATTAACAACACTTGTTCCCTTCTCTTGAGGGGCTATTGGGTCTGCCCCTTGACTGCTGCTTACTACCCCTTGTAGAACCTCAATTAACTCCTCCTCAGAGTTAGTAACCTCTTCTTCAGTTTCAGGGGGTACATTTGGTTTATTTAGTTGTTGAGGTACAATTGGTGCAGGTACAGCCACTGGACAGTTCAACTGCTCTGTCTTAGGTTGTTCACAGTCAACCTTTTGTTTACCATTACCTACTCTTGTCCAGCCCTGATCTGTAGGTTGTTGTGGGGGTGAAGGTATGGAGGCTCCTCTAGCACACTTACTTGTATGATGCCCAAATACATGGCATATGTTACACATAGGGGGTAAGACTTGGTATTCCACAGGGATAACAACAGATTCCCCTTCAACTACTACTTGAACCTGATCAGGGAGGACTTTTTTTTTTGGGTAAACCAGCTTGAAATAAAAAGGGGAGGCTAACCGAATATACAGCCTACAAGGGGCATACCCCAGGAGGAAAGAAAAGAAAAGAAAAGAAAAGAATATAAAACAATAGAGCGCCTACGCCAAACGACTACATAGGACTAGAAGTAAATAGAACGTCTGTTTCAAACCCATCTAAAAGAGGGATACGAAACAGAACACATAATGCTACTGAACTACTAAATTTCATGCTACTAAATTACATGCTATTCATCCAGCCATGACTGGGCAGTAGCCACACATCAACAGCAGTCAAAACACTTGGGCATCAGAATCTGAACTTGGACAAAACACTATGGAACACCAGAACAATGCAGGTCTTCAACAGGTTCAGAACACCAGAATCTGAACTTGGACATCAGCAAACAGCTAACAGCTGAACTTGGAACAACAGCTAACAGAACTCCTGCACTTGATAATTGGACCTCATCAGGACACTTGGAATGGTGGACTGATGTTGCACTATGGAACACCAGAACAAACACAAATTTCATGCAAGTCTTCAACAGGTTCAGAACACCAGATTCTGAACTTGGACATCAGCAAAACTTGAAGTGATAACCATGCACAACCAGCTGAACTTGGAACAACAGCTAACAAATCATCAGGACACTTGGAATGGTGGACGGTAGCTTCAGAACCTGGTCTATCAGCAGCTTCAGAAACTGAACCTGGTCTCAGAACAGTCCTAAAGCTGCAACTTCAGAACTTGAAAGCAGTCCAACTTGGACAGCAACTAGCCAACTTGGACAGTTCATAGCAGTCACAGCAACTAGCCAACACCATGGATAGACAAAACCATCTGCTCTCATTTCAATCCCAACACCATATCATAATTGACAAACACATTCGTTAAGTAGAACCTATACAATACTATACAGAGGACGTCCCCCTCTGTGAAGGGAGATCCCATTGACAGCCCCCGATGGTTAGGCATAATCTAAATAAAGCTACCACAGAATTGGCACCACCACAAGAAAATAGTCTATCAACATGGTCTATCACTGCACATAGACCACAGTTCAGCAAATCACAAAACAGTTCAGCAGCTTAGAGTAATAACAGCCACTATACCGACAGTTTGAAAACAGCAGCCTAGAGTAATAACAGCCACTACACTGCACATAGCAGAAACAGATCATAACAGCAAAATAACATAGCCCTAGCATGCTAACAACCAGATATGAAATCAGAGAACAGCAGAAAACAGCAAAGCAGTAGCAGCATATTTGGTACCCCTGCTTCTGTGCCTGTGGCTGCCTGTTGCTGCACTTCATATCATCAGAGAGCAATCCCAATACTATACAGAGGGCGAAACAGACTAGACTGCAGCATGAAACTGGACTGCAGCAAAATAGGTTGAACAAAACAGGGTAGCAATCTAAAGTTAAACAAACTAGACTGCAGCATGAAACTGGCCAAAACAGACTCACTTGGCCAAACTAGACTTCATCAAAATTATCAGCTACCATATAACAGATTGAATCACTTGAGCTGCTCATCCAAGTGACTGGATACTTATAGCAACAGACTAGGAATACCCTTGCTCAATATGAGGACTCACCGACTTATTACACCCTTGAAATCTGACCTCCCACTCTTCTTTTTTTCGCACAAGCATAGGTAAAAGAGCTCCACCAACTCCCTCCGCTAGAACTCACATGAATGCCCCACTAATTATTATCTCCTCTCTTAAGTAATGATGGGGATAAAACACTCAGCTCACACGGAGTAATCCTACAAAGAGTAAGGTAACTCCCTGAGTATTTAGCAGTAATAGGTAACTCCCTGAGTTACTGAACTTGTGCTATTTGAGCCACTTGTGCACTGCAGAGTTAACAATGAAGCATGATGTAAAATATGTAACAAAATGAATAGTTAACTTCCAGTATAATGCCATTCATTAATAACCTGTTCTGCCTGAATTTGGAGAAGATTGGGTAAGGATAGAATCCTTGCTCTCACCATTGAACAAATTTTATGCACAACTACCTCCCAAGTAGATGGATTCCCTTGGAATTTCCTCACATTCCTTTCAATCCACACATGATAAACTGTACTTGTAAAACCTAGCTTGGTGATAACAGTTTGGAGGGATTTGCCTTTAGAATTTGTGAGAAGGGAGACCCAGGAACTCATGAGAGGGTACCATAAATCATCCCCCTCTCCTAGGTGTGCCATGAAAGTGGATATTATGAAAGCCTACGATAATGTAAGATGGGAATTTCTTTGGGATGTGCTAGCTTCCATGAACTTCCACCCTACCATGGTTAAATGGCTTCAGGCTTGTGTTACCACTGCTAATTACTCGTTAAGTATTAATGGTGAAGCCACTGGGTACATCCTTGGGAAAAGAGGGCTAAGGCAGGGAGATCCATTGTCCTCATACTTGTTTGTCATTGTCATGGAAGTGCTCACCTGTTTGTTGAGAGAGAAATCCCTCCTTCCTGACTTTCAATTTCATTGGAGATGTGGTAATACCAAGATTATCAATCTCAGCTTTGCTGATGACCTGATGATTTTTTGTAAAGGGGACCTGTCCTCTATCAGGCATATTCATGATGCTCTCATTGAGTTTCAGGAGTTGTCAAGCCTTTCCCCTAGTCCGGGGAAGAGTAGTATCTTCTTCTCTGGAGTCAATGCCACCTCTAGAGTAGCCATTCTGAATGTCCTAGACTTTAAAGAAGGCACGTTACCTGTTAGATATCTTGGAGTACCTCTAATCTCCACTAAACTCAAAGCCTCTGACTGTCAGCGCTTAGTGGATAGCATTACTGCCAAAACTAAGTGTTGGACAAATAGAGATTTAACGTATGCTGGTAGGGTGCAATTGATAAAGAATGTTCTGTTTTCCATGCAAACCTATTGGTCCTCCTTATTTATCATCCCTAAAAAGGTGATAAAAGAGGTGGAGGCTATTCTAAGAGCATTTCTTTGGTCAGGCCCTGATCTCAAGAGAACGGGTGCTAAGGTCTCTTGGGAACATTTGTGCTCTCCTAAGCAGGAGGGAGGTCTTGGGTTTAAATCCATGCAAACGTGGAATAAGGCAGCCATTGCCAAGCATATTTGGTTCCTCATTTCTGGAGGGGAGCAGTCCATGTGGTGTCAATGGGTCAAATCCTACTTAATAAAAGGAAGGAATTTTTGGAATCTGAAAATTCCTGGAGGATGCTCTTGGGTCTGGAGGAAGTTACTGAACCTCAGACCTTTGGTGCAACCCTTCATTATTAGTGTGTTAGGTGATGGTCACTCCACTTCTTTATGGTACGATAATTGGCATCCACTTGGCCCTTTGATAGCGAAGTTTGGTGATAGGATTGCATTAGATGCTGGTATACCTCGGGATGCTACTGTATCCCACATTATCCGCAATGGAAATTGGGTTTTTCCTATTACGCAAACTATTGAACTTAATGAGATCAGAAGAACATTACCACCTTCTAACGGCCAAGTAATGGAATGGTGTGTTCTAGAGCGTTAGATGCCAGGAGAGCCTCTCTCTCTAACCTAGAGAGAGAAAGCTCTCCCCGGCCAAACCTCGCTGGCCCAGCCGCACCTGGCCCAGCCACGTCGGCTCCCACTCGGCGGCAGCAACAGCAGCAGACCTCGGGCAAGGGAACCTCTATCGCTATAGAGGCTCTCCTCCACCGCCCTTTCACAATCGGATCCCCTTGGGTTCGGCCAACGGCCATCATCTGGCCTTCTCTGGTCCGGCGATCCACACCAGCTCCGGCGACCCAGCCACGGTGAAAGATCCGTTTGGCAAACCGACAGGGGTTCAATCACGACCCCGATGGGGGTTCAATCCGTTCTGCACCAGACCCCGATGGGGGTTCAATCACGTCAATCAGCCGTTCAAATCCACATCCGGCGAGTCATCTGTACCTCGGCTGTCCTCACTCGGTTGTGATACACCGCAGAGGGCGGCGGCTCGCCGAACGGGATGGTTGTCACTCCGTTAAGATCATCAGTGGGCCTTGTTGAGGTACCAGCCTGGATCATCTCCAGCCATCATCTCCGGCCCAAGTCAGACCGTCGCCGGCGTCACCCGCCGTGGCTTACAGCCATGGCCCAAGTCAGACCCCGATGGGGGTTCAATCACGTCAATCAGCCATGGCCGCCGGTCACGGTTGGTCCAAGTTTTCAGATCCACCGGCGTCGGTCGGTACAGCGGCGATCAGGCCCTTTTGGGCTCAATAGTCGTCGGCTGCCGGAGTCAGTCCGGCTGTCACAGATCATGCCCTCACCTCCTGTAAGGCACGGGCACTGGCCCTTGTCATCGGGCCAGTCAACAAGGCCAGTCAACAAGGCCAGCCTGCGGCCAGCAGCAGAAGGCCCGTCGGGGCGTCAACAGCTGAGCGAGCCAGCCCGGTTGTACTGCTCTTTGGTCATTACTATGTTACTTTCTAGGTTAATCAGTGCGGGTTGGCCATTATCTTTTATGTTTTCTGTAGTATGTATTGCGAGGACTTCGAGGGCCTCTAATTGTACCTTATACCGACGGTTGGTGTCGGGTATTTACTGCTATTGCCACGCCCGTGTCCAGGTTCCCCGTTGGGATAGTTTGTTCGGCGGGGTAAGGTCACGGGCAACCCATGTAGCCACTTGGCGCTATTTATATTTTTTGCTTTGTCTTACCTGGGGTATGCCCCTTGTAGGCTGTACATTCGGTTAACCTCTTTTATATTTCAAGCTAACCGCCCTAGGGCATTACCCAAAAAAAAAAGAACATTACCACCTCTTCTCTTCTCTAGGTCGGATGGGTCAGATTATGTTAAGTGGTCTCTTAATGCAAATGGTCAGTTTTCAATTACATCCTTGTGGGATAAATTGAGAACTTCATTCCCTAAAGTTGGTTGGCACAAGTTGGTGTGGTACTCAGGCCACATACCAAAGTGTAGTTTCATTACTTGGTTGGCTGTGCAGCAAAGACTATCCACGGCAGATAGACTAATGCTGTTTGGTGTTACCAACTCCTCTCAATGTAGCTTTTGTCAGGGGTGTGAAAGTCACGACCACCTCTTCTTTAATTGTCCGTTCTCCCAACGGGTGTGGGACACTATTCTTACTAAACTTCATGTAACTTGGCACTCTCGACCATGGTCTGAGTGGGTCACTTTCCTCTCAAACAAAAAGGGCAAATCTGTTCATGTAGTACTTACTAAACTGGTATTTACAGCAACAGTTTATCATGTGTGGATCGAGAGGAATGTAAGGAAATTTCAAGGCACATCCTGTTCTTGGGAGGTAGTTGCTCATAAAATTTATTCTATGGTGAGGGCGAGACTATTTTCACTACAAACGCTGCCACCATCTCAAGCTGACTGGGTGGTAAATGAATGGAATCTTAATGGCCAATAACTTGTAGTGGTTGGTAACTTAACATGAGTATTTCATTTGTTTTCCTACCTTTATCTACCTCGATTGTGATATACCATTGAGCTGAATCCTGATCATCCTGTTTTGGCTCCTATTACTGCTATGTATCCAGGTTGTTATCTTATTCATTGTAGATTATCCTGGAATCCAAAGCAAGTGAGAGTCCATACTATATTGTGTGCAATCCATGGAGTTGTGTACTATAGTCCCATCTGTCCTTGTGGGAGGAGGTTTTTTGTGGGGGCTAGTGTATGGTGATGTAGAGAGTGAGGAGGGTTTCATTGTTCTTGGCAGTGTATTAGAGAGTGGGAGGTGTGAGATTTCGAGGGTGTAGTAGTGTGAGTACTATATTCCCCAAGAACATTGTTTTGTTTCAATCTTGTTTCAATCTTGAGTACTATATTCCCCAAGAACATTGTTCTGCTGGTGGTTCAGTAGCTGTGGTTCAGTAGTTGGTTCAGTAGATGGTTCAGTAGTTGGTGATATAGCTGCTGTTCTGTTCTACTGTTATAGTAGATTCAGTTGTTGGTTTTCTCTGACTGCTATTGGCCAGCTACTGCATTTTGTTATTTTTGCTTTTGTTTGTGCTGATACGAACTCCTCTCTGCTATGAACTGTTATTTAGCCAGCTATGTGCATTTTTTTTTTTTTTTGGTAAAATAGCATGAAATAGAAAAAAGGGTAACCGGATATACAGCCTACAAGGGGCATACCCCAGGAGGAAAAGAAAAAAAAAACAAAGGATAAAGAAAATTGATAACGCCAAGTGGCTACAAGGTAATGATGTGAGGCTATGTTTCCAATCCATCTAGTAAGAGGGAAAGGAAACACAGGCAATTGATAACAACAAAACTATGCTTAAGGTATCTAGAAGTGCATGTAAAGGAATTGATCCCCTTCAGAACATGAAGGGGATCAACCACTAATACCAAACCACTAATCAACCATTTACACAGTCATTAAAACTTCATTACAATCACAGCAGCAACAGCTAATCAGACTGATGCAGCTTGGATGAGTAAGACATAGTTTCTGAGCTTGACAAACAATCAGAACTGGACAGCCACGAGCTTCCAAACTTCTGAACCACATGCTGAATGCAGAAGACTGAACCACATGCTGAACTGATGCAGTCCCTTTGTCAAAACAGTCTTCCAAAAGAACTGATGCCGTCAATATAGCTGTGATTGCTGCCAAGGCATTTTGCTTCCAAATCTGAAGCTCCCAATACCATCCCAGAACAACCAAAATTCACACACAATCATAATCAAAATCAAAATCAGAATGCAAAATGCAGAGGACGTCCCCCTCTGCGAAGGGAGATCCCAATGACAGCCCCAATTGGTTAGGCTAATATTTGAAGAAATGCAGAACTGAACTATCTGACAAATCAAAGTAGGTGAACTACATAACTGAACTGAACTACATAGCACTACACTACATAACTGATGCAGGACTGATCTGATGGAGCTTCTGAACTTCTGAACAGAATGCAGATATGTCCTAACACCATAACTATAACTTTCAGAACATCAAACCTCAGAACTTGGACTGCTCTGACAGCAGCTAAGCATGGCAAACCAGAATTCAGAATTCACACAGTCAAAATCAAGATCAAAACAATACAGAGGACGTCCCCCTCTATGAAGGGAGATCCCATTGACAGCCCCCGATGGTTAGGCATAATTGAATACAGAACCTGCTACGTCTATCAACTTCTGAACCTGCTACAACACTAGCAGGCTCAGAACATCAGAACAGCAGGTTCAGAACATCATCATTGAAGATAAACTCAGAAACTCAGAAATCAGGTGCTACTAAGGGTGCAACAGAAATCAGATAAACCCTTGACAGATTTGCCTACTTGCTATTCCACTCAGATACAGCATAATTTGAATCCATGTAGCACCAATAAAGATTAAGGTAGTTACCTGAATAATAGAAGTAAATATAACCTGACTGCACTTGTCTTGTCACTGTGACTGTGGCTGGACAGCAGGCAGGTTGCTGATGTTTCTCTTGCTGAATCCATCGATCTCATTAAGATCAAGGAGGAGCATGAAGCTGTATCCCCCTTGACCAATGACCTGTAAATGTAATAGTATGTTAGTATCATAAAACCAAGGGAAGACTCATAATATTTTAGTGCTTGAAGTACACCACTAAACAATGTTCCATTGGATTTTTAGTTGTCTAGAAAGAGGACCACTAGGTAGGTTAGCCAAGGACAAAAGCCTAGACCTTATATCATTGGAGATTTTATGAGCAATTCAATGGGGGAGCAGGAAGAGTTCTGGAACTTTCTGTGGTTCCTTTCCATCCAAATATGATGAACATATATAGTGAAAGCCAGCTTTGCAATAGTGTTGGCCAAAGACTTACCTCTCAAAATAGAGAGGCAATCCACCCAAGTCTGCCAGTTGTGATGTCCTTGCATGTGGGGGACTTTGGGAGACAGGATACTCCTGACTTGGGCAGCCATAGGGCACTCAAAAAATAGATGTGCATGGTTTTCCATGTCAGGGCACAATATGTGCATTTTGTTATGTGTCAGTTGTAATCAGAAGTTGTAGCTGCTGCTACTGTAGCTCCTGAACCTGTCCAGCTGGTGATTGTAGCTTCAGTTAGGAGATGTTAATTCATGCCTAACCAACTGGTGACTGTTGTTAAACCATTTCAATTCAAGTTAAGAAGTTGATAGATAAGTTTAGAAGTTGTAGCAGAAGTTCTGGGCTGCTGCTGATGGTTGCTGTGACTGTTGCTACTGGTTGAATCCAGAAGTGTAGTGCTAAACTGTCCAGTTCAGGCACAGCAGGCCAGTACATGGCTACTCAAGTGTTCTGCAGTCTGTTGTTCCTCTTATAGTTAGTTCCTAACCAACTGGGATGTCGTTGGGATCTCCCTTCGCAGAGGGGGACGTCCTCTGCATGATTGTTCTGTTGTTCCTCATTTAGATAGTTCAATAGCAGCTGCTGTGTAGTCTAATAGCAGTTCTGTACATACTTTGGTGTTAGTTCTTTGTGTTAGTTCCATATTGGGTTCAATAGCAGCTGCTAAGGTTCAGAATTGGTTGTTCTGAATCAGTCTAGCTGCTGTCCTGTTCCATTAAGGCCAGCTTGTGGGTTTACAAGTTCTGTCATGATGTTCTGTGTGACAGAATCTGATGTTCTGAATCTTGTTATGCTTCCAAGTTCAGATTGGCATGTAGTAGCCAAGTGTTTTGAAGACCTGCATTCCTCCTTTCCAAGTGTTTTGAAGAGCTGCAGTCCTGTGTGGCTACTATTATGATTCCTGTTATGCTTCCTAGTTCAGAAGTTCCAATCATTCAAGATGGAATCAGGCACAGCAGGTCAGGCACAGAAGTTGTGTTGGTTGCTGTCATCATGCTTTCAAGTTCAATCCATTGTATAGTGCAGTATTGTGCTAGGCTGTATGTAACTGGTATTCTACAGTTATGATGTTGTTAGTATCTTCTGGCCGTTGTTTTCCCTCCCTCTTCTAGATGGATTGAAAACAACGTGTATCTTCTAGCCCTTGTAGCCATTTGGCAATTGCAATTTTCTCTACTTTTTGGTTTTCTTTTCTTTTCCTCCTGGGGTATGCCCCTTGTAGGCTGTATATTCGTTTAATCTCTTTTCTATTTCAAGCTGGTTTATCCAAAAAAAAAAAAACAGCTAGCCCCATAGATAAACGTGGCCTCAAAAGAGTACTGTCCATCACAAGTGAGTACTTTACAATGGACATACTGACTTGACTGACACAACACCTGAACATGGAAGATTAAAAGGTTCCAACATATCAAAAGTCTACCCATTGCAGAGCTGGGGTGATTGCTAACAAAATTCCACAGAGGGAGCATAGATTTGACAATGCTAGAGACTTTGGGTTCTTTGACTTTATGTTTGATGAGTCCTACTAGAGATAATTTATTCTTAACAACCCAATTTTTTGCTTCCCTCTGTTTGAGAGGATCATTAAGACCTCTCAAGTTCCAAAAACCAAAATTTTTAGGTGAGCAATCCATAAAACAATACTAAGTACAACCACAAAGTTACAATCAGTAAAATAAGAGTGAATAGCAAAACACTAAACAACCACCACAATGAGCTACAACTAATAGGTGAACAGTGAGACACAAGTTGAGCATTATTTAGATAATTGTGGACAAAAGGTAAGAAGGTAGAGTTACTTCCTTTTTTTCTTGGAGCCTTTGGAGTGACTCCTTTGATTGTTATTGTGACCAGCCTTAGAGGAACCTCCCAGCCACACTTTAATATCAGGTTGGTGCAATAAGTCAAGAGGTTCTTTTTCATCACCATCTGGATGACTGATGTTCTTGTCAGACTTTGCTGCTATTGAATCCTCAATTGCTGCTGTTCTGAACTGCTTAGGATCTGAATTCTCAGGTGGAATGTTATTATTGCTAGTAGGTAGATTGTTGGCCTTTTGGGGGTTAGAAGGAGTAATCACAGAGGTCACAACTTTCTCCAGAGCTCCTAGTAATTCAGATTCTGAATCATCAGAATTCTTCTGTAAGACATTTTGCAAGGCAGGGGAGGGAGGATCCTGAAGGCCTAGGGCCTGTTTTCCCATCTTTTGTTTCCCATGGGACACCAACTGCCACTCCAATTCTTTAGCTACAGGCTTGATGGGGGGAGGAGTAACAGGGTGTTTGACACAGCTGGAAGTGCTATGAGGGGGCAACCTTATATGGAGGGAGACCCCAATCTGGGTTATCCTATTGAGGATACTAGACCTAGGCGCCCACCTCAAAGTCTTGAAATATTAGCTCAGATCGATCGTCAACATCGACAGTATCAATCACTCGGTCCGAATCCTCAGCAACATCAGGTAGGTACCCAAATTCGAACTCACACACAAAATTCCAATCCTAAATTCGGAGTGGGTCAAAGTCAGTTTAAACCCAAACCCAAAAATTGGGCTTCTCTCTTGCAATCCCAGAGCCCTTCTCTGGATATGAAATTGGAGTATTTCCCTGATCTACAAAGAGGGAAAGACGCCTTGGTTGAAATAGATGTAGAACTGACCGATGTGGATAAATGGAACAAATATCTAATAGGTCACTTCTTGGATGGTCCAATGGCTTATCCTCTTATAGCTTCCACGGCTAGGAACCAGTGGAAAGAACTCTTTGTGGCTGTCAAGCCTAATGTGGCTGGGTTCTACTTGTTCGAATTCAAAGATGAACAAGCAAAAATGCAAGTTCTTGATGGTGGACCCTATTTTTTCTCTCAAAAGTATCTTGTTCTTAAGGATTGGCACAGAATGATGAAACCGGTCAGAGAACAGCCTTCCAAAATCCCAGCCTGGGTGAAACTGCATGATCTTCCATTGGAGCTTTGGAATCAAGAGTGCTTGAGTAGAGTGGCTAGCACAATCGGGAGGCCCCTACATGTTGACCAAGCCACTGCTAAGACAGCTAAGCAGCCTGGCCTTCTACATACTAAATCTACGAAGGCTAGAATCTGTATTGAGGTGTGTGCTGAACATGTACTTCCTGATGAGATTCAAGTCATTGTAGAAGGTGAATCTGTGGTTATCCCTGTGGAATATCAAGTTCTTCCTCCCATGTGTGACGTATGCCATGTGTTTGGCCACCACACATCTAAGTGTGCCAAGGAAACCTTCATTCCTACACCCCCTCCCCAACCTGCGGATCAAACTTGGACTCAAGTGGGGAATGGGAAACAAAAGGCAGCCTGTGATCAGTCCATACAAGGGCAGGTGGACGATATAATTGGAACATCTGTAATTCAAACCCTTGTTGATGAACTCAGTGATTATGAAGATGAGCTGTCGGAAGTGTTAGAAAGTGTGGTAAGTAGCAAGCAGGAGCCAGAGACTTTGTCCAACATTCCAGCTTCTACGGATGTAGGTACTGGGGTCTCCCTTTCTCCGGTAGTGGAAGGAGTCTTAGTCCATTCAGGACTCAAGTTGCCTGAACCTCCTGATAGTATAGATTCCGTGGGCAAAGGAAGAGCTGCAGGGAAAGTTCCCACTGGAGGCCTTGTTAGCAACTTTTCTCTCACCAAGTCTGCTCAAAAAAGATTAAGGAAGCAAGCTAAGGAGGAGTCAATTAGGGGCATTAAATCCCGCCCCCATGTTCAGAATAATTGATATCCTTTTGGTATCCTTTTGAGTATTTGCAGTACTTATTCTTTCAATCCCTGCATCTTGTTACTTGTGATATTGTTTTTATGTCTTTGCAAGCTTTCAATCTAGGTTTTTGGAATATGCGTGGTTTGAATGACCCCATTAAACAGAAAGAAGTCAAAATATTTGTGAGCTCTAATAAACTTAATCTAGTTGGCTTTCTTGAGCATAAAGTTAGGGCTGTTTGGGCAGACAGAATCACTAAATACATTTGTCCTGATTGGAGTTTTGTGAATAATTACTCCCAGGCGGCTTTAGGAAGGATTTTTGTGGGTTGGGACCCTAGAGTTTTCTCTCTTACTGTGTTAGGGCAGTCTGATCAATGCATACACTGTGAGGTCCAACCCAAGGATGGGAGTGCACTCTTTTTGGTCACTATGGTGTATGGGGCAAATTCTAATTTGGAGCGTAGGTCTCTTTGGCAATGTCTTAGTCGGTTCAGGACCTCCTTGCCTTGGGTGGTCCTGGGTGTCTTTTTTTTTTTGGATAAATCAGCTTGAAATAAAAGGGGGGGCTAACCGAATATACAGCCTACAAGGGGCATACCCCAGGAGGAAAGAAAAGAAAAGAAAAGAAAAGAATAAAAACAAGAGAGCGCCTACGCCAAACGGCTACAAAGGACTAGAAGTAAATAGAACGTCTGTTTCGTACCCATCTAAAAGAGGGATACGAAACAGAACACATAATGCTACTGAACTAGTAAATTTCATGCTACTAAATTACATGCTATTCATTCAAAACACTTGGGCATCAGAAAAACCATAGGAACAACAGCTAACAGAACTGCTGCACTTGGTAATTGGACCTCATCAGGACTGATGAACTTGGACAAAAACACTATGGAAAACACATGCAGGTCTTAAACAGGTTCAGAACAGGTTGGACTACACAGCAGCTGCTGCACATGATCATGGTGGACTGATGTTGCAGTTTAGAGTAGCATCAGTAGTGGTAGCATAGAATAACTGGATTGAATTTGAACTTGAACTTGAATGCTTCAAGTCTGACTACTGCCCTCTGCACTTGAAAATTGCTTGCTGCACTTGATAATTGGGTTGTGTAGCAAGAGCCTTAAACTGTGTAGATGGGCTGTGAAGCAGCCAGCAGCAGCAGATGCTCTGCAGCAGACCAAACTTCTGAAGCTCCAATATCATTCACTCACATGCAATTGAACCCAAACAATACCATATGCCAACAACTGAACCACCATCAGAACAGCAGGTTCAGAACCTCAGATTCTGAACCTTAACAGATATAACAATTCACACACCAAAATGCAAAATGCAAAATTGCAGAGGACGTCCCCCTCCGCGAAGGGAGATCCCAATGACAGCCCCTATTGGTTAGGCGTATTAGGTAATAACATTACAATCAACATGAGCCATGCTCTACTGCCATTACAGCAGCAGAACAACAGAATAAGATCAAACTAACAGTCAGAATGCAGCTGATCACAACTACTGAATCATAACATCACAACAGAAATGGTAGGGGTAATGGAAAGTAATGCTTCATGTCTGACTACAGCCCCCTTTGAGTGTCCCTGTGGAGCCAGCCTTCTACTCAGCACTGAATACAGAACCTGCTAACAGAACATAACAGCTAGCTGGAACCAACTAGCTGGTGAAAACATAACAGAACATAACAGCCCCTATCAGTTCAGCAACTTATCAAAATGCAACACATACCACTATCAGAGATCAGATCAGTATAGCAGCAGCAGCTACAACAAGGCATAAAGCTGCTGCTGCCAACTAAGAACAGGTAGAAACCAAGGTATAATCAGAATCCAGCAAAGACTCCTAGCTTTATGTTACCATGAGTGTAAATCAATGGCAGCAATCAATGAGAGGATTAAGACCTATTGATATTCCATTCATGTGCAATCCACCCTGCCCTAAATGGAGGCAAGGATGGTAATGATAAAAGTCGTGACCTCACCATGGAGAAAGTTTTGTGTGCAACCACCTCCCAAGAGGAAGATACACCTTGAAACTTCCTCACATTCCTCTCAATCCAAACGTGATAGACAGTAGTTGTAAAGACCAATTTTGCGATAACAGTTTGAAAAGATTTCCCTTTTAGATTGGAGAGGAAAGTGACCCATTCAGGCCAAGTTCTAGAGGACCACGAGACCCTAATTTTGGAGAGCATGGAGTTCCACACCTGCTGAGAGAATACACAATTAAAGAAAAGGTGATCATGACTCTCACTCCCTTGACAAAAACTACATTGATTGGAGAGGTTCATGCCAAACAACACCAGTCTATCAGCAGTGGATAGCCTATTCTGGATAGCCAGCCAGGTGATAAAACTACATTTTGGAATGTGGGCAGTGAACCACACCAATTTGTGCCACACAACTGTCGGGAAGGGTGTTCTCAATTTATCCCACAGAGATGCAATTGAGAACTGACCATTAGGGGTAAGAGTCCATCTAATGTGATCTGGCTCCTCCATTCTTAAGTGGGTAAGAGTAGGCAAGGTACTTCTTACCTCATTGAGCTCAAGAGTTTGCGTGATGGGAAAAACCCAGGTCGAATTTAGTAAAATATGAGAGACAGTCGCATCTCTAGAAATACCAGAATCAAGGGCAATTCTGGAGCCAAATTTTGGAATAAGCGGACCAAGAGGATGCCAGTTATCATACCACAATGAAGTGGACTGGCCATCACCTAGAACACTAAGAAAATATGGATGCACCAAAGGTCTAAGGTTCAATAATTTCCTCCAAACCCACGAGCAATCCCCAGGGATTTTAAGGTTCCAAAAATTTCTCCCTTTTATTAAATATGATTTAACCCATTGACACCACATAGATTGTTCCCCCCCCGAAATAAGGAACCAGATGTGTTTAGCAATGGCAGCCTTGTTCCAAACTTGCATGGATTTAAATCCAAGGCCCCCCTCTTGCTTAGGTGAGCACAAACGCTCCCAAGAGACCTTAGCACCAGTTCTCCTGAGGTCAGGGCCAGACCAAAGAAACGCCCTAAGGATAGACTCAACCTCTTTAAGGGACTTACCCTTAACACCTGATAACAAGGTCACCCAGTCTGCCCAAGATCTAGCAGGCCAGGAAACTTGAAGCTTGGCTTGAATGGAATTCCACACCTGTGTGGTGAATGGGCAGTTAAATAGAAGATGGTCATGGCTTTCATTCCCCTGGCACAAACCACACTGTGGGGAAATGTTAAGACCGAATGACAGAAGTCTATCCGCAGTGGATAGCCTGTTCTGAATGGCCAGCCAAGTAACAAAGCTGCATTTAGGAATGTGAGCAGGAAACCATACGACCTTATGCCACAAAACCCTAGTAAAGGGGGTTCTCATTTTGTCCCAAAAGGATGCAATTGTGAACTGCCCATTGGAGTTAAGGGTCCACCTTATCTGATCAGTCTCATTCAACCTGGCTTGAACAAGAGGAGGTAAGGTGTTTCTTACCTCATTTAGATCAAAAGTCTGAGTAATAGGAAACACCCAATTCGAGTTATTGATAATGTGAGACACAAAAGCATCCTGTGGTATACCAGCGTCGTACGCTATACGTGAACCAAACCTATCTATTAAAGGACCAAGGGGGTGCCAATTGTCATGCCACAAGAACGTGGAATTCCCATTCCCCAGTATATGAAGAACATATGGTTTAACCAAGGGTCTGAGATTCAAAAGTTTCCTCCAAACCCATGTACAATCACCCGGTATTTTCAGAGTCTAGAAACATCTCCCACGTAACAAGTACGACTTAACCCACTGACACCACATGGATTGTTCACCCCCAGAGATTAGAAACCAAATATGTTTTGCAATAGATGCCTTGTTCCAAATTTGCAAGGATTTGAAGCCAAGACCTCCCTCCTCTTTAGGGGAACACAGATGTTCCCACGAAACTTTAGCACCCGTTTTCTTTAGATCAGGGCCAGACCACAGAAAGGCCCTAAGAATTGACTCAACCTCCTTAATTACCTTTTTGGGAATGATAAACAGAGAGGACCAATACGTTTGAATGGAAAAGAGAACATTCTTAATTAATTGAACTCGACCTGCATAGGTGAGATCTCTATTGGTCCAAGTCTTAGTCCTAGCAGTCAAGGACTCCACTAAACGACGGCAATCAGAGGCCTTGAGTTTAGTAGAGAGGAGAGGTACCCCAAGATATTTGACAGGAAGTGTGCCTTCCTGGAATCTTAAGACATCCAGGATGGCCGCTCTATTGGTATTGTTGACCCCAGAGAAATATATGCTACTTTTCTCCGGACTAGGAGAGAGACCAGACAAGTCTTGGAACTCAGTGAGTGCTTCCTGAATGTGGATGATAGACTCACCCTTACAAAAAATCATGAGATCATCAGCAAAGCAAAGATTGACGATCTTAGTATTCCCACATCTCCAGTGGAAGCGAAAATCCGGTAACATGGATTTCTCTCTAAGTAAACAGGTGAGAACCTCCATCACAATGACAAAGAGGTATGAGGATAACGGATCACCTTGCCTTAGACCTTTTTGCCCTAAAATGTAACCAGAATTTTCCCCATTCAAGTTGATTGTGTAGTTAGCAGTGGTAACACAAGCTTGAAGCCATTTGATCATTGTTGGATGGAAATTCATAGAAGACAAGGTATCCCATAGGAAATCCCATCTGACATTATCATAGGCTTTCCTTATATCTACTTTCAGAGCACATCTAGGGGTTGATGAGGATTTATGGTACCCCCTCATTAGCTCTTGAGTGAGGAAGATATTGTCAGCAATCCTCCTTCCCTTAACGAACCCTGATTGGACAGGATCAATTGGGTTAGGAAGGACACTTTGCAGCCGTTTAGAAAGTATTCTAGCAATGCACTTGTATATAGTATTACAACATGAGATAGGCCTAAAGTACCCAACCTTAGAAGGGTTAGGAACCTTAGGAACAAGTGCTATGACAGTAGAGTTGGCTTTCTTGAGCAGCTTACTAGACCGAAAAAAGGTTTTAACCGCTACAGTGACCTCATGGCCAATGATAGGCCAGGCTTTCCTAAAAAATCCAGCATTGTAGCCATCCGGACCGGGGGCTTTGCTGAGGTTTAAGGACCAAAATGTGTCCTTGATTTCTTGATCTGTGATCTCAGCAATCATAGCAACCTTTTGAACATCAGTAAGTTTTCTATTAACTAGTTGCTGAATTCTGTTTTGCCCATGGTAAGCATCAGAATGAGCAGTACCTAGCAGGTCCGTGTAGGAGTTAGCAAAACTTGACTTAATGACCCCAATGTCATGGGTGAGAGACCCATCCTCTAATACCAAACTGGTTATCTTACTTCTATTTCTTCTGTTAGTCACAGATTTGAAGTAATAAGAAGTACATTGGTCACCTAACCTCAACCATTGGACCCTAGACTTTTGCTTAGCAAGGTTTTCCTCCGCTCTAAGCAAAGTGAGAAGTTGTTTGTAAACCACTCTTTCCTGACTACTCAGAGAAGGATCAGGATTATGAGAACTCAAGGCATGCTGTATATTATCTAGGAGTTGTCTAGAGTCAACAACCCTAGCCGAAATATCACTAAAATCTCGATTATTAAGTATCTTAAACTCACCTTGCAACAACTTTAGCTTCTCACACACAATGAACATTGGATTCCCAATGACCACTCTTCGCCAAACCTTTTGCACCACAACAGTAAACTGAGGGTGATCAGCTAGGAAATCAAAAAACTTAAAAGGTTTGCTAGAAGTCCTAAGCCCAGGAAGGATGGAAGTAATGGCTGGGGAATGATCAGATATCCCAGGAGCGGAGAAATGGGCAGAGGAACAATTGAAGACCCTCATCCAATGGTCATTAACTAACACTCGATCCAGTTTTAAGCTCACAAAATGATTGGGGTCCTGTTTGTTGGCCCAAGTGAGGAAGCAGCCAGAGTATCTAAGATCATCAAGCTGTAATGCATATAAGCAGTTATTAAACTCATTCATGTAAGAGGGCCAAGAAACAGAGCCCCCTTCTTTTTCTCTTGGGAATCTAATTACATTGAAGTCACCTAGTACTATCCAAGGGGATGTAGAACCAAAGTGATGAAGGCTGGACCAAAGGGCTTGCCTACTCAAATATCAAGTCTTACCTTTACTTTGCAAGGAGTGCCAAGTCTTTGGCCACTCAACTGACCATTGTTCCAAGAAACCACCTCCAATTACCAGCCAGCCACTTCAGGAATGGACAGTAGTAGGTAGTGGGAAACTAAGAACTGACCCTCCTTATACAATCCCAGGTTCTACATCAAATACCCTACCTGCCTCCACCAAGCATGAGGGTAAACCTCAAGCAGAGCTTACTGATTCAGATGATGACTCAGAGGAAGAATTAGAAAAGGTTCTTGAGAGTATAGTGAGCAGCTCTCAAGAGAAGTTGACTCTGTCACAAAGTACAGAAGCTAACCCCCCACTGATCCCAACAGTCAGTTCTGCCTATGCCATTGAGAAGGCTGCTTATAACCTTAAAGAACCAAATCCCCTGTCTCTGCAAGAACCAAATCCCCTCTCTCTAGAGAAGTTCTCCTCCACCGCCCAAATTCCAGCCCAGCCGGCCACTTGAATTCCTGATAAGGTATGGGATTCACAGCCGGCCTCTCATAAGCATTCCTCCAAGGGATATTCAGTCCAACAAAATCTGGTTTCTACCGATTTTTTCAAGATCCCCAAACATTGTTTGGGTTCCATAAATTCACAGAGAGATCCACTAAGTGGCGCTGGTATATGATCTTCCAAGGGGTTCATTTACCCATAACCAGACTTCCCATCTGGGTTGTTGAAAAGGAGAAGGGTCGGTTATATTAACAACCGATTGTGGGCTAGACCAACACCGGAGCTGAGGTGAGCTAGACCAACACCGGAGCTAAGGTGAGCTGTTACCAAACGATCTCACAAAGGCCAGCTCTGGGGTGGGTTTGACTGACCGATTTCGTGGCCATCTCAGCCGCGCCGGAGGTCCTACCCTCCGGCTGTTTCATCCACCGTATCCCTAGATGGGGCAAGCTAGGGCGGAGATCTCAGATCAAACCCCTGCCGGAAATGGGTTCTCAGTCGGTTCTTGAACCCACGCACAATAGGTTCTGGAGGCATTCAACCCTCCTTCTTCCATCTACCATTGAACCGTGCTCAACCCAAGCTTGGTGGTCTCAGTCACCGGCGGTGGGCGACGGCGACCTTGGGTTGCTGTTAGCTAGCCGGATCTCGAGCTGCCGAGCCATCAACAGCCGCTGTGGGCCTCGACAGCCGTGGGCCAATTTGGGTCCTGGCCATCAGGCCAGCCAGTTGGTAGCAGCCAGCCCGTTGGCAGGCCAGCCCGGGCAGGCATGCCGTCGGGCACAGCCTGCCTTCAGCCCGGGCAGCAAGCACCAAGCAGTCATCCCGGTACCCCGGATAGGCTGAAAATCTCGTATCCATTGCGCCTATCGTTATTCAATATGCGCTTTGCACTTATTTGTTTATTGTCAATCTGTTGCTGGACGAACGGGCCAGTTTACTGTTTGTTAGGCGATCCCCGATAGGCGGTCATCTGTTGGACTGAAATCGGGGGTTAGGCTCTTGGTCGAGCCTCATATCCCTAGTTCCCGTTCTTTTAGCCTACGGTTTTGTGTAGTTTCTTATGGTCATGGCTATCTTTGATTAGATTAGATTCTGTTCTGGTTGAAAGGGGTAGTCTTGCAGTAGCAGCAGCTGCGGGTGCTCTGATTAGATCTGTGGATGGTTCTGGTTGAGCAGGGTAGCTGCCTGAGTTGTCTTTGATTAGATTCTGTTCTAGTTGAAAGGGGTAGTCTTGCAGTAGCAGCAGCTGCGGGTGCTCTCATTAGATCTGTGGATGGTTTCTGATTGAGCGAGGGGCAGCTTGGACCGCTTGGGGTTTGAGTGGCCTCTTCTGGGGTTCCTCTTACTTTCTGCTTTTAGTCATTGGCAAGCCTAGGGGATTAGGGTCAGGGGGGAGTAGTCGTGGTGTGCAGGGTGCTTAGCAGGGTAGCCTTGTCCGACATTTCCAGGTCGTGCCTCTCTCGGTCTGAGTCCCTCTGTAGTAGCTGATCTCTTTGAGTGGGTATTATACTAGGCTTGAGGCTGGATGATCTAGGTTCTTGGTTTTCTTAGCCCAGACTTGGAGGAGGAGGTTTCTGGGTAGTTGGTTTCAGTGGGTGGTTTTGGTGAGCCTTAGGTTAGGATGAGGGAGTGTTAGGCCGGAAGGATTGGGTGTGGTGAGCAGGGTTCTTAGCAGGGGACCTTGTCGGATGCCGTCAACTCTGGTTCGAGCCTCTTGATGCCTGTTCCTCTGTAGTAGCCGTTCAGACTGCCTGGAAGCCGTTCTACTTGTAGCTGTTCTCCTAAGTGCTGGTTATCTTGTGGTCATCACTGACCGTAACTATTTACTTTATTTCCTAACCTGGCGGGTTGTGCCAGGAAGTAGTTCATTTTCATTTCACCACATGTTTGTACTCTTATCCATCCATATCATACCTCGTTGTGCTAACATTAGTACAACGGGGCTATTATCTCTACCCATATGTCATTTACCTTACTCTCCATGCGGGTTGTGCATGGTTTACCGCACTTTTATCATTCTTGTTTTTTTTCTTCTTTTTTTTCCCTCCTAGGGTATGCCCCTTGTAGGCTGTACATTCGCTTAGCCTCTTTTAATTTCAAGCTAATTTACCCAAAAAAAAAAGAAAGAGCTTACAACCTCTTCTGACCAAGCTGACACATTAGAAGGAGTGGGGGCCAATAAGGAAGAAGCAGGACCCCCTAATCAGCAGATTACAAGTCCAAGTCCTGCTGCATTTATATCCAGATCAGCAGCAAAAAAAGCTGCCAAAATGGCTGCCAAACTCAAGGACAAAGAACCTCCAGATCTCATTCCAGATATCAAACTTACCGGAGGAGGTTCTGGTAAAGCATGGCAGCAGAGGAAACAGAAGAACTTTGCAAAGAGCTCTTCTCATAAATCAGGGAAGTAACCTTCTTTCCTACCTTGGTTTGTTAATACAGTATTTACCTTTAATTTTATCAATACTGTTTGTAGCTATGTAGTGATTAATGGATTGTGGGTCTTCACATTTTGGGTTTTGGAATTTGAGGGGCCTTAATGACCCTCTCAAACAAAGGGAGGCAAAAAATTGGGTTGTTAAGAATAAACTATCCTTAATTGGTCTTATTGAACATAAAATCAAAGAATCCAATGTATCTAGAGTAGTCAACACCATGCTCCCTCATTGGAATTTTGTTAGCAATCATTCCTGCTCTCCTATGGGGCGTATTTTGATTTGTTGGAACCCCCTACTGTTTAATGTACAAGTTCAGTTTCAGTCCAGACAGCTTATTCATTGTAAGGTGCAATCTTGTAATGGCCAGTTTTCTTTTGAAGCCACCTTTATATATGGAGCCACTAGTTATTTGGAGAGGCAACAACTATGGGCTCAACTACAGCAGCTTTGTGTAGTTACCCCTTGGGTAGTGTTAGGTGACTTCAATGCATTGAGGTTTCCCCTTGAAAAAGTAGGTGGGGACAGAAATTGGTTGCCCTGGATGGAGGAATTCAATTCTTGTATCCAATCAACTGAATTACTTGATCTCAGGTATACTGGTTGCCAGTACACCTGGTCTAATAAACAACTGGGAGATGCTCATATTAGTTCCAAGATTGATAGGGTTCTAGTTAATGAGAGTTGGGTCAAAGATTTCTGCTGGTCCAATGCACATTTTCTCAGCCCTGGAGTGTCTGATCATTCCCCTGCTGTTGTGTATTTGACAACTGCCTCACCTACTAAGAAAAGGCCTTTTAGGTTCTTCAACTTTTTAGCTGAGCACCCTAAGTTCCTTGACACTTTTCAGCAGGTGTGGAGGAAGATAATCATTGGAAATCCAATGTTCTGTGTTTGTGAAAAACTCAAGCAATTGCAGGAGGATCTTAAAAAACTAAACACAAATGAGTTTAGTGATATATCTTCAAGAGTGGCCTCCTGTAAACAACAATTGGAAATTATCCAAAGAGAGCTAGGCTCTGACCCTAGTGACCCTTCTAAACAAGCCATTGAAAAGGAACTGTGCAAACAGTATCTAGTTTATGCCAGGGCAGAAGAAAATTTTGCCAAGCAAAAATCAAGAATTCAATGGTTAAAGTTGGGGGATCAATGTTCCTCCTTCTTTTTCAAGTCCATTACCAATTCAAGGAATAGGAACAGAATTTCTAGCTTGGTTCTTGGGTCTGTTTCCCAAAACATAGAGTTGATTAAGCACACATTCATCAACTACTACACTAACTTGTTAGGCACCAAACATTTGACTGATTACTCTGGATCCTCTAGAGTGCAACAGCTTATAACTAGGAAGCTCTCCCCCTCCCAGAGTTTGCAAATGGTGATGGGGGTAACTGATAAAGAGATCAAGGACACCTTTTGGTCTCTTAATCCTCAAAAAGCTCCTGGGCCAGATGGCTATAATGCTACTTTCTTCCATAGAGCTTGGCCTGTTATAGGCCATGAGGTGACCTCAGCTGTTAAACTGTTTTTCAGGTCTGGTCAACTCTTGAAGAAGGCCAATGCTACCCTAGTTGCTTTGGTGCCTAAAGTCCCCAACCCCTCTAAGGTAGGAGACTACAGACCCATCTCATGCTGTAATGTGATATATAAATGTATAGCTAAAATACTAGCCAATAAAATCAGACCTGTTCTGCCTTCCCTTATTGATCCTGCCCAATCTGGCTTTGTCCAGGGTAGGAGGATAGCTGATAACATATTCCTTACTCAGGAATTGATGAGAGGTTACCACAAACATTCCTCATCCCCTAGGTGTGCCATGAAAGTGGACATTATGAAGGCCTATGATAATGTCTGGTGGGAATTCCTTTGGGATGTCCTTGCCTCAATGAACTTCCACCCTAAGATGATCCAATGGTTGAAAGCTTGTGTGTCTACAGCTAATTACTCCTTATGTTTTAATGGGGAGGCAATAGGATACATTCCTGGGCAAAAAGGTTTAAGACAAGGTGATCCTCTATCTTCTTACCTTTTTGTGATAGCTACGGAGGTGTTAACTTGCATACTTAAGGAGAAATCCTTCCAACCTGATTTTAAGTTCTTCTAGAAATGTGGAACTACCAAACTTGTCAATCTTTGCTTTGCAGATGATCTTATGATCTTTTGCAAAGGTGAAGTAAGCTCCATTAATCACATTCAGAATTCTTTGACTGAATTTGAGAAGTTGTCCGGGCTTTCCCCAAGCCCTACCAAGAGTAGCATCTTCTTCTCTGGTGTTAGCCCTCCCACCAAGGCATCCATATTAGGTATCCTAGGTTTCCAGGAGGGGTCTTTGCCTGTTAGGTATTTGGGGGTACCTCTACTGTCCACCAAACTCAAGCACTCTGATTGTAAAGTAATGGTTGACAGAATTTTGGCCAAGACTAAATCATGGACACATAGGTACCTGTCCTATGCTGGGAGGATTCAATTAATAAAATCAATTCTGTTCTCAATGCAAACCTATTGGTCATCTCTCTTCATTATCCCTAAGAAGGTAATTAAGGAGGTAGAATATATCCTTAGAGCCTTCTTTTGGTCTGGCCCCGACCTTAAGAAAACAGGGGCAAGAGTCTCTTAGGAACATCTTTGTTCTCCTGTTAAGGAAGGAGGGTTAGGTTTTAAATCTATGGAGGTCTGGAACAAGGCAGCAGTTGCCAAGCATATCTGGTTCCTTATCTCGGGAGGGGAGCAATCTATGTGGTGCCAATGGGTGAAGTCTTACCTACTTAAAGGTAAGAGCTTTTGGAGTGTTAAAACTCCAAGTAATCCCTCATGGGTATGGAGGAAAATTCTTAACATTAGACCGCTCATCCAACCACACATTAAGTATAAAATAGGGGATGGCCAATTGACCTCCTTGTGGTTTGATAACTGGCATCCCCTGGGGCCCCTGTTGCCTAAATTCTTAACATTAGACCGCTCATCAGAAGTTTGTGACAGCAGCAGTTCTGAAGTTGCATCAGAACTGCTTCAGGTTATGTTCTGTTATGGTGTTGTAATTTCTGAGCTAGTTGTTGCATCTTGATCTGCCTTAGGAGCAGATTTACGTAGATTATGCCTAACCATCGGGGGCTGTCAATGGGATCTCCCTTCACAGAGGGGGACGTCCTCTGTATAGTGTTGCATATGTTCTACTTAGTAACTGTGTTTAGCTATTCTGGTATGGTATGGTATGGTATGGTATGGACTGCTCTGATGGTTGAGTCCCCATCAGAAGCTGCATCAGTTGTTGTTGCTGAGTCTGACTGTTTTGAAGATTGTGGTTCTGACTGTTTTGGGAAGACTGTTTTGACTGCATCAGATTTAGTGACTCAAAGGGACTGCATCAGTTTTGACTACATTATCAGTTTGGTCTGCATTTTTACACCTGCTGGAGGAGATAGATTAGTAGTTGTGTGCTTCAGAGGATCAGTTCAGCATGTGGTTCCTGAGATTAAGTTCAGCATGTGGATCAGTTTTGATTGAATTCCACTTTAGTACTTTCAGTTTGTTCAATATTCTCTTCTTTGAATTAAGCTTCCTTTGTAATGCTTAAGAGTCTTCTTAGGCGCGCTGTTTTCCCTCCCTCTACTAGATGGATTGGAAACAGCGCATTTCAGTCTGACACGTAGGCGATTCAGGCGATTCAGTCAGAGTCTTGGAGAATTAGACTCTCCGAGATCTGCCCTGTGATTTCACCTATTCAATTCATGGCAGATGGCACGATTCTCATGGCGGAGGGTCTTGGGGGTAAAGTCATTGATTCTAATGAGATCCGAAGGAAGCAGAAAGGTATCTCTGAACCTATAAGCCCTCTTCAACTCAACATCATGCAATCTGGGGACACCGATCTTCATTCCTCTAGAAGAAGCTCGGGGCATGCATCACCTCCAAACGGATTTGGAGCTCACTGCCCTAAATCGGCCAAGGCTACGACTTCAGCGCGTAAGTTACAACAGGTCTTTTTCGAGGAGGGTTTGAGGGTAGAAGCTGAGGTCGCATCCCAGGGCTCGGTTCCTCCATTATCGTCGTATGGGTCTGGGGCTCATAGGACAAATTCGGAAAGTAACCCAAATGCTGCTCAGAAATTGCAGCAAGCTATTTTTTAGGATGAACTAGAAAAGGAAGCAAAAGCAAGAGCAAGGGTGACCCATCTTCATGGTAACACGTACCAGTTTCAGTGTACTCCCTCAGAGGTTCGGAAATTTAACCCTAATCCTAAGATATTGTTTAATTCTAGGGGAAATCCCTACGTAGAAGGAGACCCTAACCTAGGGTTTCCTATCGAGGATGCTAAACCCCGATATCATCCCTCAACCCAAGTACAAGTACCAAAGGCGGGTTTGGTTCCAAACCCAGCGTCTGATGCATCCACAAGTACTAACCCTGTAACTAAGCCTAAAAACATGAATTGTCTGTTGCAAACTAATAACTAATAAGAACTGGGCCTCTCTTTTTAGGTCCCAAGGGCCCTCAAGTAATATGAAGTTAGATTTCTTTCCAGAATTAAAGAGAGGGAAGAATGCTGTGGTTGAACTTGATATTACTCACTTGGATGAGAATTGTTGGTCACATTGCTTGGTTGGCCATTTCCTAGATGATAGGATGGATTTTAGACTGGCTAACTCAACTGCCCATAAACAGTGGGGCAAGTTGACTAAGTATGGCCTGTTGTCAGTCAAGTCGGATAATGCAGGGTTCTTATATTTTGAATTTAAGGATGAAGCGAGTCAAATGGCAGCCCTAGAAGGGGGGCCTTGGTTCTTCTCTCAAAAATTTCTTTTTTTTTTGGGTAAATTAGCTTGAAATTAAAAAAGGTTAACCGAATGTACAGCCTACAAGGGGCATACCCCAGGAGGAAAAGAAAAGGAAAAAACAAGAATAACAAAAGTGCGGTAAACCATGCACAACCCGCATGGAGAGTTAGATAAAGTAAATACATGAAGATGCCATGTGTACGGTAAGTAAAGTACATAGAGCTAAATGAAATAGAGCTACCACCTGGCACAACCCGCCAGGCTAGGAAATAAGGTAAGTAAAGTAGATAATCGAGGTCAGAGATGACCTGTCACGCCCTCGATTTTTAACATAAATAATAATCATTTACAAAAAATAGAATCTCCATTGAAGTACCGATAATACCCAAATGACATTTACTCCCTTGTTCACGAATTTAAATTTAAAAGATACAAGCTTGGCTCGAAGCGCCAAGTTATCCATACCAAAATAATATTACAATTTACATTTGTCATTCTTCCAAAGACTACTTTCAAAACAAATCCCAATTGTCGCTTTTTTTTTTTTTACCTTCGAAACCCATGATCAACAAGCACACAATGCACACCATGCCGACTTCCTTGCTTTTACCTGAAAATGATAGGTTGAGCTACACAAGCCCAGTAGAGAAATCTATACTCAAGCTATATGAAAATACGACGAAGTATGCACAAAGAATGAAATAACTCGATAAGTGAACATGAGAAACATGGGTTTATCACAACGGAAGATAATCTACGGCCAAAGGGTTCCAAACACCTTGCAAGTGTTCCTAACTGTCCGCATGTCACGTAGAAACATTAATATACTCATATCAATCAAACGTACTAACAATAGGTTCGCAACCATTTCGACACTTCTCATAGTCTCAATCACTTTGCATTTCCACCCCTTGCGTTGCAGTCTGCATTACCACCCCTTGCGTTGCAATCAACATTACTCATTATCTGGTCACAGCATTACCACCCCTTGCATTGCACTCTGCATTACCACCCCTTGCGTTGTAGTCACTTCCTCGTTCCAATTCTCAATTACAGCCACTTAAATCCCAATAATTACACAAACCCTTCAACAAATACTTTTCATAATCTCATGACACAATAAAGCACGACAATCAAACCAACTTATAGGTTAAACTCACATTGATAATCACATTTCAATGTATTCCAAACAATCAATCATAACAGAACATCGACTGATAAAAGAGTACACGCCTTTTTCTCGTAGTATATCACAATATCGTACCAACCTCTTAGCAATTCTACAACATACTACCCGCTAATATTAGTACTTAGACCTCATGGAATGAGTGCCAAAAGAGTTTAATGGAATCCGAATGATCAACGAATCATTGGAACTCGAGTAATCAGGTTTAGGGATGGCTTAACGAGGTTTCAAAAGGATTAGAAGTGATCGGGAGTCTAAACGGACGAACGAGAACTAACGGACCAAAACTGTCCCAGAGAGCAGTCAGTGTTCGATAACTCATTAAAAATTCCATACTCAATATTTTTCAATGATTCCAACGCCTAAAGATCACTAACTTACTAATCTTTAAAACCCATAAGGACCCATAACCAATAGCGTCGTTTAACCATAACAAACGATGAAAACACAGCTCTGTTCGCTGTCCAGATTTCCAGATTTCAGCTCCACTCAAACGATCATAACTTTCTGTGTACTAAGAGTTTTAAGACGATTCTGGTGGCAAATGAAAGCTGACTTCAAGACCTTCGATTCAATATAAAATTTGCATGAAACGGAAATCGGACGAGGAAGTTATGGCTGTTTGAATTCGGGCGCAAGCCCAGAAAACGAGACAGATTCGAGACCTGACTTCTAAAATCCACCATTTATTCAATTCTCAACGGTTTCTGGTGATTCCAGCGGCATTAGAACGGGTTCTAAGTCTACTCTATTTCATATGAAGGGGCCAAAATTTATTTCTGAGTTTAAGATGACGAAAATGCCCCATAAATAGGGACCTGTTCTGCAGAAATTCGGTAATGATAGAAACAATCTCAAACGACGAAACAAGGCACGATCTAGGTACATAAATGCTACTTCATGGCGATTTGGGGCGTTTTCCTCCCCTCACTAGCCTGTTGATGCAGACAGCCATGGCCGACGGTACGAGCTCGTTTGCAGATGGGTTGGGTCTTCAAGCCCTAGATCGCCACTATCAGCGGTCTCATCTTACAGCTAAGCCACAAAGCATCTCAACCTCTTCGAAACCTGAGAACTCATCTCGACTCGATCTTGGAGCCGATGATTCATCCACCATGTTGGAAGGGCTCGGTGGCAAAGCTGTTGACTCCAACGAAATGAGGAGGAAGCAGAGGTTCCCCGTGGATTCTGCTCCTACTCACGGTCCCCATGTAGTTTCGACTTCCAGTCGGTCCTCTCCTACCACAACCCTTCACAAACCCTTCGATCTTTGCCCAGGTGCTTTTCCCTTGGATTCACCTCCTTCTGGTCTCGGTTCCACTCTCAGAAGTGCAGCACCTGATAATCTCGGTGCTGCATCTGCTCCTGCTTCAGAAGGTCTTGGGCCGAAGAACCCCAGCCCCTCTAGGAAGCTGCAACAAGTCTTCGAACAAGCTCTGCAAAGGGAAGCAGAGGAGAGAGCGGCCCAGTTGATTGTCAATTCTGAAACTGAAAAGGTACAACATCCTAACCCTAAACCTCGAATTCTGATTAATGCCAGAGGAAACCCTTACGAGGAGGGGGATCCTAACATGGGCTATAGCCTGGAGGACACCAAATCTCGCTATGGTTCTCGCAAGCCTGACTCGAGGACTGCGTCTAATCCATTCAAACCAAAATTTGGTCAGGCTAAACCTAAACCTAAAAATTGGGCTTCATTACTTCAATCTCAGAGCCCTTCTTTGGATATGAAGCTTGAACATTTTCCTGGACTTCATCAGCATCAGATGGGTTAGGCGATTTGGGTACTGTTCATCATGGGGGACGGTTCAATCTCCATGGGAGATGGACTTGGAATCAAAGCTATTGATTCCAATGAACTACGAAGAAAGATCCGTGGTCCAAATCCCACTAACCAGAATCTCGGCAACCCCAAATCCATTTCACTCGCGTCCACGGTTCGTGATGTTGCTGTGACTCCACCCCAAATCCTGCCCACGAATTTTGATCCCAAACTGAACTACTCCTCTGAGTTCCCACTCATTCCGCAGTCCTCAGAGCACTCACAATCCCTCCAAACACATCCGAATCAGTCAGAAATGCAAGCCCTAAAGATGACCGTTTCAGGAGACCCCAAAATCGAAGCTACTGTTCGAGGCACTGTTCATTCGACATCTCCAGTCGAGTTTGGGGAGGACAACCCTAACTCGATCAACAAATCTAGGGCTCAAAGTCCCAGGTACAACCAGCCGAGACAAGCTCATCAGCTACAACAGGCGCCTCGGAAGGAAGGTTTGCGTTCGGATTCCGAAGCTCGAATGCTTGAAATCGTGGGTCATCTGGAGGATGAGCTCAACACTTCGGAAGATCCATTCATTCTGGATGTAGTTACGGCCAAGTTACAAAGCATACAGCAGTCATGGAGACAAGCTGAGAAGCAAGCTCCTCCAAACAAGAAGTCCAGTCCGTCTAGGAAGATTCAACAGGCGCTCTTTGAGGAGGGTCTGAAATTGGAAGCGGAGGAACGGGCTCGCAAACAACAGTACGAGGTACTGAATCCTGGAGTGGGAGTGACTCTTGTCCACGGGAGTACCTCTCAGACTCACCGTAGTCCTACAGAGGTACAGAGCGTTCCTGTCCAACAACGAGGCGACCCTCTTCAACAGCGGCAGCGTAATCAGGTATCATCAGTTCCTGCACCTAAAACCCTTATAAATCCTAGAGGAATCCCATACCTGGAGGGGGATCCCAATATGGGATATGATGAAGTTGATACCAAACCTAGGCGGCCATGGACTTCCATGGGTCAGCCAAATGGTAATCGAGTCCCCAATAAACCCCGACAGGCTCTGAATGGCCCCAAACCCAAACCTAAAAACTGGGCAGCCTTACTACAATCGCAAAGTCCCTCTGTTGATGTAAAACTAGATTTTCATCCTGACTTATTTCGAGGGAAGGAAGCTCAGGTGGAAATTGATGTTGAGCTTACTGACATTGGAATGTGGAACAAGTATTTAGTAGGTCATTTCCTAGATGGCAAAATGGCCTACCCTTTGGTTCTCTCTACTGCCAGGAATCAATGGAAAGAATTGTTTGTGGCTGTTAAACCGGATGTTGCAGGGTGTTACCTTTTCGAATTTAGAGATGAACAGGCTAAGCAACTTGTCTTGGATGGGGGCCCCTATTTCTTTTCCCAAAGATATCTTGTCCTCAAAGACTGGCATACAATGATGCAACCAGTCAAAGAACAACCTTCTCATATTCCGGTCTGGGTGAGGCTACATAACCTACCCTTGGAATTATGGAACCAGGAGTGTCTAAGTAGGGTGGCAAGTACCATTGGCAGACCACTATATGTGGACCAGGCCACTGCCAAAACTTCTAGACAACCTGGTCTTCTCCAAACTAAGTCAACCAGTGCTAGGGTATGCATTGAAATTAGGGCTGAGCATGACCTCCCCGAAGATGTGAGAATTACTGTAGAGGACAATTCAGTAGTGATTCCTATTGAATATCAGGTGTTACCCTCTTCGTGCAAGGAATGCAAGGTTTTTGGCCATTCTACTGCCCAATGTTCTAAGGCACCGTCCTCAACCTCTAACCTCAATGGAAAGCAAGAGGCTGACACAAATTTGAATGCTACATCAACCAACTCAAACAACCCTACCAACCCTACTGTTCCTCTAGTTGTGACTCCTGTGTCAGAGATAGAAGCAGCCAGCCTTTCCAATGACAAACCTGTTGAGCCACTGGATTCCTCTAGAGATAACCCTTCCTTACCTCAAAATCAGCTTCTCAACAGCCCAGTTGTACTCTCGGATGAGTCAGATTCGGAAGATGAGTTGTTAGGAGTCCTTGAAGGAGTGGTCAGAAGCTGCCATGAAGTGGGAGGCATGGGCAGCAGTTCAGATCCCCTCCTCTTAGTTGTACCAAAGGGTGAAGTAGTAAACCCAGCACTCTCTCATAAACCACCAGATCCCCAAGGTTCAGAAGTACGGGATAAAGCCTCAAAAGAAGATCTCAAGGAGAACTTTCAGAAGGTTATATCCAGATCAACTCAAAGGAAAATGAAGAAGCTTGCAAGGGAACAGCTTCTGAGATCACAATCCAGAAGAAGAACATAGCTCAATCGTATCCTTTTTGTCAGGGCAGTACGCTTTATATTTCTACTTTCTGCCATTTTTATTATTAGTTCTGCTTGAATAGTTGTTTTATGTCTATACACCCGCTTAACTTTGGATTTTGGAACATCAGGGGTCTCAATGACTCAATCAAACAAAAAGAGGTTAAGTGTTTTGTAAATAAAAACAAGTTAGCTATTGTGGGATTAATAGAACATAAAATAAAGGAGGATAAAGCATCTAGAGTGATAAAACATGTGTGCTCCCAGTGGAGTTTTGTGAACAATTATCCCCAAGCTCCCTTAGGTAGAATTTTTGTGTGTTGGGATCCTAACGTTGTTCAAATTCAGGTCCTTGAACAATCTGAACAATTTATCCATTGTGAGGTGCAACCTATTTGTGGTGACCCCCCCTTTTTTGCAACCTTTGTATATGGGGACAATAATTATCTGAATAGACAAGCTTTGTGGGCTAGTCTTCATCGCCTGAGCACCTCTTCCCCCTGGATAGTGCTCGGAGACTTTAATATCATTAGGTTTCCTAGGGAGAAGGTTGGGGGAACTACTTCTTGGCCTCCATATATGGATGACTTTAATAGTTGTTTGTATATGTTGGGGCTCGATGATCTTCGGTACACTGGTTGCTTTCTCACCTGGGCCAACAAACAGGACCCTTCACATTTTATTAGTTCAAAATTGGATCGAGTTTTAGTTAATGAAGATTGGATGAAGGTCTATAATTGTTCTTATGCTCATTTCCCTCCTCCTGGGATCTCTGATCACTCTCCGGCCATTACATATGTTCTTCCCTGTCCTAGGAGATCCAATAAACCTTTTAAATTTTTTAACTTCCTAGCAGACCACCCTCATTTTCTGGCTGTAGTTCAGAGAGTCTGGAGGAGGGTGATTATTGGGAATCCAATGTATTGTGTCTGTGAGAAGCTCAAGTTGTTGCAAGGTGAATTTAAGCAAATCAATACTAGAGACTTTAGTGATATCTCTGCTAGAGTTGTTGATTTCAGGCAACAACTTGACACCTTGCAACAAGCCCTGAGTTCTCATAACCCTAACCCTTCCTTGATTAGCCAGGAAAGAGTTGTCTATAAACAACTCCTCATATTGCTTAGGGCTGAGGAAAGTCTTGCTAAGCAAAAGTCCCGAATTCAGTGGCTAAAGTTGGGTGATCAGTGTACTTCATATTTTTTCAAGTCAGTGACTAATTCAAGGAATAGAAATAAAATAACCAGTCTGGTCTTAGAGGATGGGTCCATAACACATAACATTGAAGACATTAAGGCAAATTTTGTCAACTTTTACTCTAATTTGCTTGGCTCTGCACATCATGATGCTTACCAAGGTCGTAGTAGAATCCAGCAATTAATAAATACGAGACTAACTGATACTCAAAAGCTGGCAATGATTGTGGAGGTCTCTGACCAAGAGATTAAAGACACATTTTGGTCTCTCAACCCCAACAAAGCCCCTGGTCCGGATGGTTACAATGCTGGCTTTTTCAAAAAGGCTTGGCCGATCATTGGCCATGAGGTCACTGCTGCAGTCAAGACCTTCTTTAGATCTGGTAAACTACTTAGGAAGGCCAACTCTACCATGGTAGCTCTTGTTCCAAAGATCCCTAACCCGTCCAAAGTTGGGGATTTTAGACCTATATCATGTTGTAATACCATTTACAAATGCATTGCTAAAATACTTGCCAAAAGACTCCAGAATGCCCTCCCTGGTTTAATTGATCCTGCTCAATCGGGATTTGTTAAAGGGAGAAGGATTGCTGACAACATTTTCCTCACTCAGGAACTTATGCGAGGGTATCATAAATCATCCTCATCCCCAAGATGTGCAATGAAAGTGGACATTAGGAAGGCCTATGATAATGTAAGGTGGGAATTTCTCTGGGATATCCTGTACTCCATGAATTTCCACCCTACGATGATCAAATGGCTTCAAGCATGTGTTACTACTGCTAACTACACCTTTAACTTAAATGGGGAGACCACTGGTTACATTTTAGGGCAAAAAGGGCTTCGACAAGGTGACCCTTTGTCATCGTACCTCTTTGTCATTGTTATGGAGGTTCTCACCTGTCTACTTAGAGAGAAATCCGTGTTGCCTGACTTTCATTTCCATTGGAGATGTGGGAAGACTAAGATTATCAACCTCTGTTTTGCCGACGACCTTATGATTTTTTGTAAGGGTGAATTGTCTTCCGTCACCCTTATTCAGGAGGCTCTCACTGAGTTCCGAGCTTTGTCTGGCCTCTCTCCTAGCCCCGAGAAAAGTAACATATATTTCTCTGGGGTTAACAATACCACTAGAATTGCCATTATGGAGGTTCTAGGTTTCCAGGAAGGCTCCCTTCCTGTAAGATATTTGGGTGTTCCCCTCCTCTCCACTAAGCTTAAGGCTTCGGATTGTCAACGTTTAGTGGAGAGCATTATTGCTAGGACTAAGACGTGGACCAATAGAGACCTCACCTATGCTGGTAGGGTTCAACTTATTAAGAATGTGCTCTTCTCCATTCAAACTTATTGGTCTTCCTTGTTTATCCTGCCAAAGAAGGTAATCAAGGAAATTGAGTCAATTCTTAGGGCTTTTCTTTGGTCTGGCCCTGATCTAAAGAAAACGGGGGCGAAAGTCTCTTGGGAGCATCTGTGCTCCCCTAAAGAGGAGGGGGGTCTTGGTTTTAAGTCTTTGCAAATTTGGAACAAGGCTGCCATTGCAAAACATATTTGGTATCTAATCTCTGGGGGTGAACAATCCATGTGGTGTCAATGGGTCAAATCGTACTTAATAAAAGGTAGGAGTTTCTGGCATCTTAAAATACCTAGTGATTGTACGTGGGGGTGGAGAAAGCTTTTGAATATCAGGCCCTTGGTTAAACCACATGTTCTTTGTAGACTAGGTAATGGAAATTCAACATCCCTGTGGAATGATAATTGGCATCCTCTCGGTCCCTTAGTGGACCGATTTGGACCCAGGATTGTATATGACTCTGGCATCTCGCGTGATGCCCCTGTATCTCACATAATAGATGGTTCAAATTGGATGTTCCCCATCACCCAAACATTTGAGCTAAACGAGGTCAGAAACACTATGCCACCTCTGGTTCAGTCCAGGTTGAATGAGGCAGATCAAATAAGGTGGACTCTTGCTTCCAATGGGCAATTCACAATCTCCTCCCTATGGGACAAATTGAGAACTCCCTTTCCTAAGGCCTTGTGGCATAAGGTAGTGTGGTTTTCAGCGCATGTACCAAAATGCAGCTTTGTCACATGGCTTGCCATTCAGAATAGGCTAGCCACTGCTGATAGACTCGTGTCATTTGGTCTGAATGTCTCTCCACATTGTGATTTGTGCCAAGGGAGTGAAAGCCACGACCATCTCTTTTTTAATTGCCCTTTCGCTAGTCAGGTGTGGGATACCATTCAGGCCAAACTCCATGTTACATGGCCTGCTAGACCTTGGGCAGACTGGGTAACTTTGTTATCAAGTTTTAAGGGCAAAACTCTCAAAAGTGTAATCACTAGATTGGGATTTACAGTAACTGTCTACCATATTTGGATTGAAAGGAATTTGAGGAAATTTCAGAATCAATCATGTGCTTGGGAGATAATTGTTCAAAAAATTTGCAACATGGTGAGAGAGAAAGCTTCCTCCCGGCCAAACCAGGCAGCAGCAGCCACGCCTGGCCCTGCCCAGCCCAGCCACGCCGGCCTTCCTACGGCAGAAGCAGCAGTACTCGGGCAAGGGAGCCCCTCGCACGACAGGGGCTCTCCTCCACCGCCCCTTCTACATCTCAGATCTGGAATCAAGCAAGCTCCAGCCGGCGGCCTTCCAACCGGCCAGTCCACAGCTGGCCTTCGATGGCCATTCAACTCACAGCCGGCTGTCCAGGCCAGGCCAGTACAGCAGCTCAACCCCGCCGTGCACCGGCGGCTTTATTGGGATCTGCACCGGGCAGATCTGAAAGTCTATGGCTATTATTGGTCAATCACAGCCCGGGCGCGACAGTCGTGGTGACCAGCCCGCCGTGGAGACCATCATCAGCAGCCATCATCCTTCACCGCTCATCCTCACCGCACCGAAGGGGCTGCAGAGGGACAGCCATGGCTGCAGCTTTCATGGGTCGAGATGCTATGGGTCCGGTTCTGTCTACCAGTCCTCGCCGGAGAAGATGACCTTGCTGCTTCAATTTGTGCTCGAACAGTGGCACAGCAGCAGGGCTGAATCACCACTGAGCTCTGCAAGTACAGTTACCCCAGCCGTGGCTCAACACCCGTGGATCAATACCCGTGGTTCAATAGCCGTCGGCCTTCTCCTCCAGCCCCAACCCCGCCTCCGGTGAGCTATCAATCCAAATTCAACCCGTCGCCGGTGATGGCTCTTTTCAGTCAGGCATCGGGCAATCAAAGCCTCTACGGCCAAATCTACCAAGACACCCGTCGGCCTTCATCCGCCGTGACTCAACAGCCATGGCTCATTCACAATCGTGGGAGGGTGATTCACCTCCTCCGGTGGCCATCAACATCAAGCCATTCAGCTAGCCTGGCGTGGCCAGCCTAGCGCCCTACCAGCCCTTCCAGCCAGCCAGCCAGCCTGGGCAGGCCATCCTTGAATGGCTCGGGCGGGGGGCAGCCGTGGCTGTCAATGCTTGTTTTGCTCGGGCGGAGGCTAGGCAGCAGCTTATGCCCGGGCAACTCGAGTCAATCCCCGTCCAGCAGCAGCTAGCCCGGGCAAGCAGCATGCCCGGGCCAAGCAGCAGGCAGCAGCAGGCGGCAGCAGCTCCCGGTAGCAGCAGCGGGCAGCGGCATCAGCAGGCAGAAGCCACCCGATGGGAGGCCAGCCCGGGCAGGTAAGCCGGCAGGATGGCCCGGGCAGTGGGGAAGGTTTATGTTTGTCAAGCAAAATTTCTTTAAAAAAAAAAAAAAAGTGGCACGGATTCCAAAAAAAAGTGGCACGGATTCCAAGTCCAATATTGTTTGTTGCTGGACCTATGGGCCAGTTTACTGTTAGACTCTGCGATCCCCGATAGGCGGTCATCTGTTAGACTAAAATCGGGGGTCTGGCTCTTCGTCGAGCCATTATATCCCTTGAGCCTGCGTTTTTAGCCCTAAGGTGTTGCGTAGTATTCTTGTGGTTGTGGCTAATTTGAGTAGATTAGATTCTGTTCTAGTTAAGGGGTAGTCTCGCAGTAGCAGCAACTGTGGATATCGATGATTAGATTATGAATGGAGTCTGATTGAGCAAGGTAGTTGCCGAAGATATCATTGACTAGATTGGCGGATTCTCTCTGATCGACAGGGGTATCTTTGCAGTCTGTTTCTGAATAGTTTGGTTGTTTGCACTGACCGAAAGGAGCAACTTGGTCCACTTGAGGTTCGAGTGACTACTTTTGGTGGCCTCTCGTTCTGTTCCGCTTTTAGTCGTTAGCGAGCCTAGGGGATTTGGGCGAGGTTGTAGTAGTCTGGTTGGATTGGGCGTGGTGTGCAGGGTGCTTAGCAGGGCAGCCCTGTCGGATGCAGACATCGCCAGGACGAGCCTCTCTCAGTCTGAGTCCCTCTGTAGTAGTTGACTTCTGTTGAGTGGGTATTATGCTAGCTTTGGGGTGAAGGAAGACATGGCTCTTGGATTTCTTAGCCCAGCCTACGAGGAGGAAGATCTCTCCTCAGCGCTGGTTATCATGTGGTCATCATTGACCATGACTATCTACCTTATTTACTTTATTTCCTAATCTGGCGGGTTGTGCCAGTACGTACTTCATTTTCACCTCATTTATTTCATGGTTCTATTCAGATCCATTTGTATTTCATATGTCACTTTATCTCACTCTCCATGCGGGTTGTGCATGGTTACCGTACTTTTTTCAATCTTGTTTTTTCTTTTTCTTTTCCTCCTGGGGTATGCCCCTTGTAGGCTGTACATTCGCTTAACCTTTTTTTTTAATTTCAAGCTAATTTACCCAAAAAAAAAAAAAAAGGCTTTTATCACTTTCTATCTTCCCTCATTCACAAGCAGAGTTGATTGTAAATGAGTGGAACAATATTGTGAGTTAAATTATTTTGATAGATGCTGTCTCTAAGTGATCAGTTGACTGTTTCAGATGCTAATACCTCTACAGGGGATCAGCAACTTCTGCTCAAGGTTACTCAGGAAGGCTGAATTCAATCCACAGCAGTGATTGGCCGTCTATTACTGCTAAGTACTCAGGTAGTTACCTTACCTCGTTTAGGTATCTTGGTATTCCATTGCATTGAGCGTTCCTACCATATTGAGGGCAATCCTTGTGAGATGAGTGCTCTAGCCCCATCCGTCATTGTGAGAGGAGGTAATATTTAGCGGGGGCATTATGTGAGGTTTAGTTGAGGGAGTACATGGTTTCCCTGTTTTGGTATTGTTTGGAGAGTGGGAGTTACTTTAGTTGTTATTACCAGATTTCTGCTATAGTACAGATCATGCTGTATAGATGTCCAGTTCCTCTTTCTGTTTTGGCTGTACTATGATAGGGATTACTTTCTGCGTAACTGCTGTGTCCAGCTCTGAGTCTAGCAGGTTTCAGCTAGTTCAGATGTCCAGTATGTTGCTCTGAGTCTAACTGTTCTGTTCTGCTGGGGTATGCATTTCTGCTGTGTTGCTGCTGTGTTGAGCGAGCTGATCCCAAGCAGGCTGATGTTATGAGATCTTTACTGCTATCTTAGTGACTGATGGTTCAGTAGATAGTTGACTGTTGCCTTGTTCAGTAGTTAGTGTACTGCATTTGGTTGCCTTTGTGAAGTTGCTCTCAGTGGTTTCTGCATTTTTTTGTTGCTCTCACTGATGTCTGATGCTTTGAGATGCAGATTCAGTAGTTGGTTGTTATACTGCAATTGCTTCCTTTTATTCGTCCTCTTTTGTTGTTTTGCCTAACCATCAGGGGCTGTCGTGGGATCTCCCTTCGCAGAGGGGGATGTCCTCTGCATTTTGCATTTTGTTTGTATTGTATTGTGTGTGCATGGTTTTGGGAGGTTCAGAAGTTTGGATCCCTGCTGCTCATCTGCCCAGCTAGCAGCTAACACACAACATGTGAAGCTGCTGTCTGCTGCTGCTAACACTTTTGGACAGCAGCAGCCTATTGCTTCTAGTGCCTGCAAGTTGGTTTGTTATGCTTGCAAGTTCACTTGTGGCAGTTACTCAATGCAGGCATATCAGAACTTGGAAACCAGGTGAACTTGGAACAATGCAGCTCTTCAATAATGCACTACACACACTGTGGTTCACTTTCAATTGTGGCAAGCTTCTCTGTGGTACACCAGGCTGTTATAGCTGTTCAAGTCAAGTTATTGCTCCTGTTATACCTACCTTATTGATCCTGTTATTGGTCCTGGAACACCATGTGGCTGCAAGCTATGATTGCAAATCAAGTAGCAGTTGATGATTCTGTCCAAGTTCAAACCCAGTCCAGTTCTGAACCTGTTCAAGACCTGCATTTTGTCCAAGTTCAGATTTTGTCCAAGTTCAAGCCCAGTCCAGTTCTGATCCTATGGTGTTCCATAGTGTTTTGTCAAGTATTTTAGCAGCATGAAATTTACTAGTTCAGTAGCATTTTGTGTTCTGTTTCGTATCCCTCTTTTAGATGGGTACGAAACAGACGTTCTATTTACTTCTAGTCCTATGTAGCCGTTTGGCGTAGGCGCACTCCTGTTTTTATTCTTTTCTTTTCTTTTCTTTTCTTTCCTCCTGGGGTATGCCCCTTGTAGGCTGTATATTCGGTTAGCCCCCCCTTTTTTTTATTTCAAGCTGATTTACCAAAAAAAAAAAAAAAACATTTTCCTGATCTTCAGAGGGGCAAGGAAGCCATAGTTGAAATTGACATTGAATTAACTGACATTGGCTTGTGGAATAGATATCTGGTAGGTCACTTTCTGGATGGTAAAATGGACTATCCGTTACTGGTAGCCACTGCCCGAAATCAGTGGAAAGATCTCTTTGTAGCTGTTAAACCTAATGTGGCAGGGTTCTATCTCTTTGAATTCAAAGATGAACAGGCTAAGATGATAGTCCTCGAGGGTGGTCCGTATTTTTTTTCACAGAAATACTTAGTACTCAAAGATTGGCATAGGATGATGAAACTTGCTCCTGAACAACCTGTCAGAATTCCTGCTTGGGTCAAATTTCATGACTTACCTTTTGAACTGTGGAATCAAGAGTGTTTAAGTCGGGTGGCTAGTACAATAGGGCGACCCTTGCATGTGGACCAGGCTACTGCTAAGACCGCCAAACAGCATGGCTTATTACATACTAAGTCCACTTCAGCTAGAATCTGTATTGAAGTCAGTGCTGAACTTGACCTCCCTGATGAGGTTGCAATCACTGTAGAAGGGGAGACTGTGTTGGTTCCTGTTGAGTATCAAGTCCTCCCCCCAACTTGTAAACATTGCCTTGTATTTGGTCATTCAACAGAACGTTGTACTAAAGGAGCTTCTTCCTCTCTGAAATCTGCCATCCAAGTTGAGGGTCATGCAGGTAATGGCAAGCAGATAGCAGCTTTGGAAAAAGTTTCAAATGAACCCATACAAGCACCATTGGACTCCTCCAAAGCTAGATCTCTGCCTAAGCAGTCACACACTAACAATTCAGTTGTTGTTGATCCAGTTCATACAGTGTGTGAGACTGATTCCGAGGGGGAATTGATGGGAGTACTGGAAGGTATAGTCAGTAGCACGCTTGTAGCTGATATGCAAGCTCAGTCTGAACCTTCAACTTCTGGAGTTCATGGGTCTGGCATGGTTCTTGAGAATCAATCCCTCTCTCCCAAGCCGCCGGATCCCCAAGGCTCAGAGGTAAAGGCCGAAGTCTCAAGCGATGATCTCCAAGGGAAATTCCACAAGGTTCTTTCCCGTACAGCTCAAAAAAGAATGAAGAAGCTTGCTCGGGAACAATCTCGAAGTTCTCGTTCCAGGGGCAGGACCTAGCTCCTGCATTCCCATCCTTTTGTCAGGGCAGTATCTTAATTCTTTCACATTCTGCCATTTACATTTTCCAGTTTGCTTTAAGGTTATTTTATGGCTCATCAACCTCTTAATATTGGATTTTGGAACATTAGGGGTCTTAATGACCCAATTAAACAAAAAGAGGTTAAATGTTTTGTGAATAATAACAAGCTCTCACTTTTGGGTTTACTAGAGCATAAAATAAAGGAAGATAAGGCTGCTAGGGTGATGAAATATGTTTGCCCTCATTGGAATTTTGTGAACAACTATCCTCATGCTTCATTGGGTAGGATTTTTGTGTGTTGGGACCCAAATGTTCTCCAAATCCAGGTTATTGATCAGACTGACCAGTTTATCCATTGTGAAGTGCATCCTAAATGTGGTGACCCATCCTTCCTTGCAACCTTTGTATATGGTGAGAACAATTATTTAAATAGGCAAGCTCTTTGGTCTAGCCTTCACCATCTAGGTTCTTCATCCCCTTGGATAGTGCTTGGCGACTTCAATGTCATTAGATTTCCTAGAGAGAAAGTGGGGGGCTCTGTTTCTTGGCCTCCCTATATGGATGAGTTTAATAATTGCTTGTATTCATTACAACTTGATGATCTTAGGTACTCTGGCTGCTTCTTCACTTGGGCCAACAAACAGGACCCCTCTCATTTTGTCAGTACGAAGCTGGATCGAGTGTTAGTTAATGAGCATTGGATGAGGGCCTTCAGTTGTTCCTCTGCTCATTTTCCCACTCCTAGGATATCTGATCATTCCCCGGCCGTTACAACCATTCTTCCTGGGCTTAGGAATTCCAGCAAACCTTTTAAATTCTTTGACTTCCTTGCTGACCACCCACAGTTTTTTGCTGTGGTACAAAAGATTTGGCGAAGAGTAGTTATTGGGAATCCTATGTTCATAGTATGTGAGAAGCTCAAGATGTTGCAAAGTGAGTTTAAGTTGCTGAATACTAGAGATTTTAGTGATGTCTCTGCTAGGGTTGTTGACACTAGACAACTCCTACAAAATTTGCAGCATGCTTTGAGTTCTCATAACCCTGATCCTTCTCTGATTAGTCAGGAAAGAGTGGTTTACAATCAACTTCTCACAATGCTTAGAGCCGAGGAAAGTTTGGCTAAGCAGAAATCTAGGGTTCAATGGTTGAAGTTGGGTGACCAATGTACTTCTTATTTCTTCAAATCTGTGACCAACAGGAGAAATAGAAGTAAGTTAACCAGTTTAGTCTTAGAGGATGGGACTCTCTCCCATGACTTTGGGGTCATTAAGTCAAGTTTTGTTAACTTTTACACAGAGCTGCTCGGTACTGCCCATCCTGATTCTTACAATGGGCATAGCAGAATTCAGCAACTTGTCAATAGAAAACTTTCTGATAATCAAAAGTTGGCAATGATTGCTGAGATCACAGACCAAGAAATTAAGGACACCTTTTGGTCTCTCATCCCCAGCAAAGCCCCTGGTCCGGATGGCTACAATGCTGGGTTTTTTAGGAAAGCTTGGCCTATCATTGGCCATGAGGTCACAGCAGCTGTCAAGACCTTTTTTAGGTCTGGGAAGCTGCTCAGGAAAGCCAACTCTACTGTGGTGGCTCTTGTTCCTAAGGTCCATAATCCATCCAAGGTTGGGGATTTTAGGCCAATCTCATGTTGTAATACCATATACAAATGCATAGCTAGAATACTTTCTAAAAGATTGCAGCATGTCCTCCCTGTTCTAATTGACCCTGTTCAATCGGGGTTTGTCAAAGGGAGGAGGATCGCTGACAATATCTTTTTTTTTTTTTTGGGTAAAATAGCTTGAAATAAAAAGAGAATAAACGAATATACAGCCTACAAGGGGCATACCCCAGGAGGAAAAGAAAACAAAGATTAAAGAAAGAAAAAAAAAAAAATTTAGCTACGCCAAAAGGCTACATGGAGTAAATGAAATGAAATGAAATGCGATGTTTCCAATCCATCTTGTAGAGGGAGGGAAAACAGCACGTGTAAGTAGGCTCTTAAGCATTACAAAAGAAGCTTCATTCAAGGCTCTTAACTTGGGTTTTTTACTAAACTTAGGTTTTTTCAGTGGAATTCACTCTTGTGTATCCTCTGAATCTCCCAGAGAGTTTGGAACACAGTATCTTCATTCAGTTTGGGAGTACTGATGAAGCATTCAAGACTGGTGCAGTCCCTTTGAGTCACTATAAACAGTCTTCCAAAACAGTCAGATGTGCAGAAGCATGCTGCTGATGTGCAGAACAAGGAAGGCTGCTGCTGATGATACACGACCAGCAAGGCTGCTGCTGATGGACACAACAACATAAACTGAACTGCTGAAGCTTCCAAACAACCATTACTTACTTACTTGACACACTACATTAGAACACACTACATTACACAGCAGCAGTTCAGATGCAGAACTGATTCAGCTTCATCTGATGCAGAACTGATTCAGAACTGATGCATTGTAGCTTGAACCTTGCATACTCTCCTCTCATACCTTGAACCTTACTTCTGAATTGTTGGACATTGCACTTTGCACATTGCACTCTTGTATTGTGACAGACTTGTGAGCTTCTGAAGCTCCCAAACACAGGTATCAGCAACCACAAAGAGATAGGAGCTGCTGCAGAGAAAGCTTATGATAATGTAAGATGGGATTTTCTTTGGGATATTTTGGCCTCCATGAATTTCCATCCTATAATGATCAAATGGCTTCAAGCTTGTGTTACCACTGCTAACTTCACTATATGCTTGAATGGGGAAAACACTGGTTATATCATAGGACAAAAAGGTCTAAGGCAAGGTGACCCTCTGTCCTCATATCTCTTTGTCATTGTAATGGAGGTTCTCACCTGCTTACTTAGAGAGAAATCCATGCTACCTGGTTTTCACTTCCACTGGAGATGCCGGAATACTAAGATCATCAATCTCTGCTTTGCCGATGACCTCATGATTTTTTGTAAGGGTGAGTTGTCATCAATCTTCCTCATTCAGGAAGCCCTCACTGAGTTCCAATCCTTGTCTGGTCTCTCTCCTAGCCCGGAGAAGAGTAGCATCTATTTCTCTAGAGTCAACAGCACCACTAGATTGGCTATTCTGGATGTTTTAGGATTTCAGGAGGGCACACTTCCTGTCAAATATCTTGGTGTGCCCCTCCTTTCTACTAAACTCAAGGCCTCTGATTGCCAACGGTTGGTGGAGAGCATCACTGCCAGGACTAAGACTTGGACTAATAGAGACCTAACCTATGCTGGTAGGGTTCAGTTAATTAAGAATGTTCTCTTTTCCATTCAAACGTATTGGTCCTCCCTGTTTATCCTTCCCAAAAAGGTAATCAAGGAGGTTGAGTCAATACTTAGGGCTTTCTTGTGGTCCGGACCCGACCTTAAAAAAACTGGGGCTAAAGTTTCATGGGAGCATCTGTGTTCCCCTAAAGAGGAAGGGGGTCTTGGTTTCAAATCGTTGCAAGTTTGGAACAAAGCAGCTATTGCAAAACATATCTGGTTTCTCATCTCTGGGGGTGAGCAGTCCATGTGGTGTCAATGGGTCAAGTCGTACTTGTTAAAAGGTAGGAGTTTTTGGACCTTGAAAATACCTAGTGATTGTACATGGGTTTGGAGGAAACTTTTGAATCTCAGACTTTTGGTTAAACCATATGTGCTATATATACTTGGGAATGGGAATACCACGTTCTTGTGGCATGACAACTGGCACCCCCTCGGTCCTTTATTGGATAGATTTGGTCCCCGAATTGCATATGACGCTGGTATTCCACAGGATGCATTCGTGTCTCACATTATTAATAACTCAAATTGGGTGTTTCCCATTACTCAAACTTTTGATCTAAATGAGGTGAGAAGCACTCTACCTCCTCTTGCTCAAGCAAGGTTGAACGGGGCTGATCAAACAAGGTGGACTCTTAATTCCAATGGTCAGTTCACAGTTGCATCTCTATGGGACAAGTTGAGAACCCCCTTTCCTAGGGTATTGTGGCATAAGGTAGTTTGGTTCTCGGCTCACATCCCAAAATGTAGCTTTCTCACATGGCTTGCCATTCAAAACAGGCTATCCACCACAGATAGACTTGTGTCATACGGTCTTAACGTCTCCCCTCAGTGTGGTTTGTGTCCGGGGAGTGAAAGCCATGACCATCTTTTCTTTAATTGTCCATATACCATTCTGGTGTGGAATTCCATTCAGGCTAAACTCCGTGTCTCTTGGCCTGCTAGACCTTGGGCAGACTGGGTGACCTTGTTGTCAGGTGTTAAGGGTAAATCCCTTAAAAGTGTGATAACTCGATTGGCCTTTACTGTAACTGTTTACCATATTTGGATTGAGAGGAATTTGAGGAAGTTCCAAAATCAATCTTGTTCCCGAGAGGTAGTTGTTCACAAAATTTCAATGATGGTAAGAGCTAGGATTTTATCACTTTCTAACTTGCCGCTCTCTCAAGCAGATTGGATTGTACATGTGTGGAACACTGTTTAGCTTTTCATTTCAGTTCCTGATTCATTACTGTATTTATTGGACCTGACTTTCTTCAGTGGTTCTCTGTCTCATAAGACAGGTTGAGAGGTTTTGGCTGCTAGTACTTCTATATACAAGAGTTGAGGATCTCAGCATTCATGTGTTGGTGTAGTTCTGGTCCTTACCTGTTTGTATAGAGTTACATTTACTGCTGCTGCTGCACTGTTTTGGTCAGCGGCAGCCTGTTGACTACAAAGTTTGGGCATTTGTGTACTTGTGAAATGTTCCAATTCAGGACTGCATTGTACTTCCATTTATGTTTTGTTGCTTGCCTAACCAATAGGGGCTGTCATTGGGATCTCCCTTCGCAGAGGGGGAATTCCTCTGCATTCACAGGTTGTAAATCAGTGGAAGGATGGCTGCATGTTCTGAGCCTCCCTAAGCTGCTGCATTTCTGATCTGTCTACTAAGGCTCAGTTCTGATTGTGCCTCAGTTCTGATTGTGTTCAGTTTTGAATGTTCTGAACCTGTTTTGGTTACTGTTTAAGTCAAGTTATTGATCCTATTATTGTATAGATTTGGAGGGTTTCATATCTGGATTATGCCTCAGTTGTATTGGCATCTCAAGTAGCAATAGCTGAAATGCTTTCTGTGTATGGTTGTTTTAACTGTATTGGCAATAGTCATTAGTCATTTTGTATTGGCACTTGATATGGGATTGTTCTGCTAACTGTGATGGAAGCTTCAGAAGTTCAGTATAGCAGACAGCTCCATGCTTCTGACTGCTGGTCGTGTGTTGATCATTCCCCGCTGCTATGTTTGTGTCCATCATAGCAGCATAGCAGTATGCTATTGGGACATCTTCTGGGCTGTGTCTGCATTATTCTAAGGGAGCTTCAGAAGTTCTGTGCCTGCTGCTGCTGTTCACAGCAGCAGTTCTGAAGCTGCATCAGAGCCTGCCTTGCCTCAGTTGTAGTGCTGCAGCAGTTTTGTATAGCCATATCAGTTGTAGGCTTATTGTTGAAGGCTTATCAGTGTAATGTGTGTAGTATCAAGCTCCTGAATTGGTGTGTCCCCAAGTCAGAAGCTGCATCAGTTCTGAATTCTTGTTGCTGCAATGGAGCTGCATAAGTTCTGAATTGGTGTATCCTCTTCCAGTTGATCATGGTAGAGGATACACCTGTTGACTGAGGTTCAATTCCAGCCGTAGCAGGTGGCTGCTGAGGTTCAGTGGATCAGTTCTTCAGTGGATTCAAGTTTAAATTCAAGTTTAGTATTGGTTGTAATCATTTTGCCATTTGTTTCGTATCCCTCTGTTAGATGGATAGGAAACAGATGCTCTATTTACCTCTAGTCCTATGTAGCCGTTTGGCGTAGGCTTTCTTTTTGTTTTCCTTTTCTTTTCCTCCTGGGGTATGCCCCTTGTAGGCTGTATATTCGGTTAGCCCCTTTTTTATTTCAAGCTGTTTTACCCAAAAAAAAAAACATCGTATAAACGCATAGCAAGAGTAAGAAATCCCTACCTCATGGGTTTTGAGCAAAACCCGACCGTTTGACCAAGTCAACCAAGTTCCCACGTGGCCCGATCGCAATTTTTCTTGGATAGATAGGTAGCCCTCGTTCCGTAGAACAACTTTAATACTTGAACTTTGTCTAGAATCACGCCCCAAATAGACGAAATTGAGGAGAGAAGGTAAGGAGAAATTTTTCGGAGGGAGAGCAGAGAGACGCAGGAGAGAGAGAGGGGTTGTGATGTGCGTGTGTGGGTGTCGGCAGATGAAGAAAAAAGGAAAGGGAATTATTTTCCCCTACAACTAGTCACACAAATATCTACATGCACACACACATATTATCCTTACACCCAAACTTCCACATCCTATCACATTAACCCCCCCAAATCCAAATAACTACGCTATTATTCGAATTTCCACAATTTACGCCCTTACTCGATAATTATAATATTTCTTAAAAAAAATACGGCCCAAAAATACGGGTCTCTACATCCTATCCTCCTTAAAAAAAAATTTCGTCCCCGAAATTTGATAAAGCGATTCCAACTGAACTACCAATCACTATACCAGACCTCATATCACAATTTCATAACCCAAACCTCATTCTTCCTTCTCTACGTAGACATTTTCTCATTATGTTTGCCCCGCAAAAACCCTCACTAACAATATGGTCCTAGCACTCAATATTCAGTCACAAGCTTCCATCATCTTTTTTTTTTTTTTTTTTTGTTGGGTAATTTAGCTTGAAATTAAAAGAGGTTAAGCGAATGTACAGCCTACAAGGGGCATACCCCAGGAGGAAAAGAAAGGAAAAAAACAAGAATGACAAAAGTGCGGTAAACCATGCACAACCCGCATGGAATAAAGTAAATACGTAACCATGCACAACCCGCATGGAAAGTAATATAAAGTGAATACATAACAAGATGCCATGTGAACTGAGATATATGAAATTGAACTACTACCTGGCACAACCCGCCAGGCTAGGAATAAGGTAAATAAGGTAGATAGTCAAGGCCAACGATGACCACGTGATAACCAACGCTGAGGAGAGCAGCTACAAAGTAATACGGCTTCTAGGCAGTCTGAACGGCTACTACAGAGGAACAAGGCATCAAGAGGTTCGAACCAGAGATGACGGCATCCGACAAGGCCCCGCTGCAAGAGCCCTGCTCACCACGCCCAATCCTTCCGGCCTAGTACTCCCTCATCCAAGCCTAAGGCTCGCCAAAACCACCTACTGAGACCAACTACCCAATAACCACCTCCTCCAAAGCTGGGCTAAGAGAGCCAAGAACCTAGTACCTCCATCAAGCCCAAGGCTAGCATAATACCCACTCATCTGAAACCAGCTACTACAGAGGAACAAGGCATCAAGAGGTTCGAACCAGAGATGACGGCATCCGACAAGGCCCCGCTGCAAGAGCCTTGCTCACCACGCCCATTCCATCCAGACTACTACACCCTCAACCTTATCCCCTAGGCTCGCTAACTTCAATAAGCGGCACGGGAAGAGGATCCACCAGAAGTGGCCACTCAAACCCCAAGTGGACCAACTGCTCCTTTCAATCAGTGCAAACCACCAATCTAATCAGAAACAGTCTGCAAAGCTACCTCTTTCGATCAGTGAACAACCACCAATCTAATCAACGACAGCTCCGGCAGCTACCTCGCTCAATCAGAAACCATCCACCAATCTAATCAGTGGCATCCACAGCTGCTGCTACTGCGAAAACCCCTTTCAATCAGAATAGAAACTAATCTAATCAACGATAGCCGCGTCCACAAGAATACTACACCCAACCTCAGAGCTAACAAGTACTGGATCTAGGCATGTAAAGGCTCGACCAAGAGCCCGACCCCGATTTCAGTCCAACAGATGACCGCCTATCGGGATCGCAGAGACTAACAGTAAACTGGCCCGTAAGTCCAGCAACAAATTGACAATGAGTAAATAAGTGCAAAGAGCAAATTGAATAACAAAGGCGCAATGGATACGATGATTTCCGGCCTAGCCGGGCAACCGGGGCTTGCTGCCTGCCTGCTGCCGCCTGAGACTCTGCCTTGCCAGCCCAAGGCCGACTGGCTTCGCCTGACAATACCCGATCAAGCCACCCTCATCTGCCCGAGCAAGCGGAACTTGGTGATAGGATTGTTTCCGATGTGAGCTTAGGACCTCAGGATCGGAATACTGACCTGATGTTGGTAGATGATGGCCGATTCACCACGGAAAGTGAAGAACGGCTAGAGAGAAGGTACGATATGGCTGTCCAGATCGGAATACCTCAGGATCGTATCTGTTTTGGGTTTCTGAGAAACCCAACCGATGTGAAGAACAGATCTTGAAATCCGAGATGAGACGAGATGAGCGGTGAGATTCCGGCTGGCCGTTTATTAGTCCGGCAAGCCACAGTCGTCTGCCATGACCACAACCGACCAGCTCTGGCTCTGCTCCGAAGCTGGTCCAGTGAGCAACCAGTCGAGATGCCTCTGTGTATAGATCCTCCGAGAAGAAACCTGTTGTTGAAATCAGTCCACAGGGTGGACTTGAACCAGATTCAGTACTGAATCGGTGGGTTTTGTTCAGAAAAAATTCGACCAAGCTTTGGCCGGACATGGAGGATAAAGGATTGAATAAGATAAGGTTGGATAAGAGAGTGGGAGGCGTTGGAGGAGAACTAGCCCTAAGGAGGGAAGTTCCCTTGCCTCTGATCGGGACTCACTTGGGCCTGCCGGAAAATGGCCAGTGCAGGAGAGAGCTTTCTCTCTCTAGGTTAGAGAGAGAAGCTCTCCTCCGTTTAACATCACCTATTCTTCTTTAATTGCTACTTCCATCATCTTTATCAAATTTTAACCTTAATAGACTCTCAAGTCCTAACGTCAATACAAGAATTCTAGTTCTTACATATTTACAAGACAATCACACCAATATCCGACAAGTGGTACCTCGACGTTCTCTAAACTCCAAATTCCACATTCTCATTCTTTGCGACTCATTTGGCTAAGTATCTTTCGAACTTCCTAGAAGGACACATTGGATTGCTTACAAAACTCCAATTCTAAAACTTTGATTCTAATTACTATTATATATATATATATATATTTTCAACCTACGTCAACTAACAGATCAACCCCTTTTTCTTTCATCCAGGAAACCCCAAGTAATCTCTACGTAAAGAAACCATGAAACCTCACAATTTAATGAATGGACTACATAATGCCTATCACTCTTTACTCAGTTATAACACCAATCCATCATAGTTAGACTCCTCACATCTCAAATTTATTGACATCCCTTTCAACTACAAGAGTAAACTCGTCTCACAACCGATCCAGCTCTATTGATAATACTAAGGATAGTCAGCGACACCAAACACTCATAAGACAAACCGCTATTCACGATCTCCAACTCATATCCCTATTTACCCACATAACTCTTTTATCAACTCTGTACAAACCTCTAACTCTCTTTCATTCAGCTAACATTCAAGCACAGTGGGAGCCAATCGTACACTGAGAAGCACACACAGGGCGATTTCTGACAAGTCCAATGGCGATTTCTGAGATCCAATTCTTCCAGTGATCTTCTTCAATGGCGGACGGTTTGGGCCTTCAGGCCATGGATTCTACGGAAGTTCGGCGACTACAACAGGTTTCAGAAAATACGAAACCTCAGCAGTCTCATTCGACTTCAACATCAAGGGTCACCATATCAGACGGCACAATCTCTGAAGGGTTGGGCAGCAAGGCCCAGGATTCAAATGAGCTTCGCCGTAGGCAGAAGAGCTCAGTACAGCATGGTGAAGGCACAGTTCTCTCCGAGCAAACCCCACCCCCACCCAAATCGACTGCAACATCAGATCCCCAAATTAAATTTGGAACCCACAGTCCAAAACACATCAAGACGAGCCCTGCTCGTAAACTCCAACAGGCCTATCAGAACGAACAAAAGCAGAAGGAATCCGAAGCTCGGATGCTCGAGATTGTGGGTCACCTGGAGGATGAGCTCAACAATTCGGAGGATCCTTTCGTTCTTGATGTCGTTACAGCTAAACTACAGACCATTCAACAATCATGGAAAGAAGATCGTCAGAGGCTCCATTCAGGTGATACCCTCCATCTGGGCCTCGAACCAGGTAATCCTAATCTCAAGAAGCCTACTGATGGTACCTCAGGAGAGGTTGATGATGGTCCCTCGATCTCAAGAGCTGGGCCGCAAGCTTCTCCTCATAGATTTGGGGAGCTCAGCCCTAAATCGTGTAAAAGCCCTGGTTCGGCTAGGAAGCTACAACAGGTGTTTTTGGAGGAAGGTTTGAGGGTTGAAGCTGAAGCTGCCATGGGATCAGTCCTGCCTTCGAAGGGGCCTGGGGTTAACACTATTGCTGCACAGAAGGTGCAGCAGGCATTATTTGAGGAGAAACTGGAAAAGGAAGCAGAAGCAAGAGCTCGAGTCACGCATTTGCATGGAAACACTTACCAGTTCGAGCGTACACCTGCACAGGTTCGGAAAACTAACCCTAATCCATATGTAGAAGGAGACCCTAATCTAGGGTTTCCTGTCGAGGATACTAGAACTAAGTTGGGTGTTGTACCTAACCCAGTGTCTCATGCATCAACAAGTACTAATCCTGCTCAGCCTAAAGCTGTGAATCGTACATCTCAAACTAATAAGAATTGGGCCTCCCTATTTAGGTCTCAAGGGCCCTCAAGTAATATGAAGTTAGATTTCTATCCAGAATTAAAGAGAGGGAAAAATGCTGTTGTTGAACTTGATGTTACTCACTTGGATGAGAATTGTTGGTCACATTGTTTGGTTGGTCATTTCCTAGATGGTAGGATGGATTTTCGACTGGCAAATTCAACTGCTCATAAACAGTGGGGAAAAAACACTAACTATGGCCTGCTGTCAGTTAAGTCAGATAATGCAGGATTCTTATATTTTGAATTTAAAGATGAAGCTTGCCAACTTGCAGTCCTAGAAGGGGGGCCTTGGTTCTTCTCCCAAAAATTCCTTGTTCTGCAGAAATGGAGAAGAATGATGAATCCAACTAAGATTTCTCCGTCCTCTATCCCGTCTTGGGTTAAGCTTCATAACTTGCCCCTAGAGTGTTGGACAGAAGTGGGACTAAGCAGGGTGGCTAGTGCAATAGGACAGCCCAAATACGTTGATCGAGCTACAGAAAAGAGGTCTAGGCTTGCATATGCTAGGGTGTGTGTGGAAATAGAGGCTGCTGATGTACTACCAGATGACATACAGGTCACAGTGGATGGGGAGAGTGTATCAGTTAGGGTGGAGTACCAGCTAATGCCTCCGGTTTGCTCAGAATGTGGGGTTTTTGGACATGCAACCGCTAAATGTTCAAAGTCCATCCTTAATAAGAAAGCTCAGGGTCATGAAGTTCTGAAGGAGGATTGGCATGCTGTTAGTAAAGGAATCTCTATCGATGTAGGGGGTTCAGTAGCACTGGAGGCAGTTACAATACCTGTGGTGGCTGTGGTGGATACGTCAATGCCTAAGGTCTCAAAAGAGGACATAGATGAAAGTGACCCAGAAGAGGAGGAGCTGAATTTCAATACTGATATTCCTTTTGAGGTGATGATGGATACAGGGGCTCTCAATTGTAGCTTGGAGACAGGTCCAAGTAATACATATAATGATCTAGACCCGGAGGTATTCCCTGCTCAACTTGATCCGCAAGCTAAACCAATTCCTCCGGATGATAAGTCTAAAGAAGTAAAGGGAAAGGCTCCCTTTCAGAGTTCCAAGGGTTTCAACAAGTCCGGTGGAAAAAACAATAACAAAAAGTGGAGTAGCAACTCCAAAAGACGGAATAAATGATATCCTTTTGGTATCCTTTTGAATAACTGTAGCTTTATTTCTGTCAAGCTATGCTTCTTGTTGTTACTTTGTGATTTAGTTTCCAATGTCTTTTCAAACTTTCAATTTAGGTTTTTGGAACATCCGTGGTCTGAATGACCCAATTAAGCAGAAAGAAGCAAGATCTTTTGTGAACACTAATAAGTTGAGTCTTGTTGGTTTACTTGAGCATAAAATAAGGGCAACTTGGGCAGATAGAATCACCCAATTCATCTGCCCTGGTTGGAGCTTTGTGAACAATTACCCCCATGCTGCTTTAGGAAGGATTTTTGTTGGATGGGACCCTGGTGTCTTGTCTATTACAGTGTTATATCAGACTGATCAATTTATTCACTGTCAGGTCCATCCAAAAGATGGGAGTGCATCATTTTGGTCACAATGGTCTATGGGGCAAACTCTATCTCAGACCGTAGATCTCTTTGGATTAGCCTTTCTCAGTTTAGGACCTCTTCTCCCTGGGTGGTCCTTGGTGACTTTAATGCTATTAGGTATCCTAGGGAGAAAGTTGGGGGGAATGTACAGTGGTATCCTCCCATGGATGACATTAATCACTGTTTGTTCTCCTCCGAGCTTGATGACCTTAGATTTTCAGGGTGCTTATTTACGTGGTCCAATAAGCGGGTCCCTCCTCATTTTGTGGCTTCCAAAATTGATAGGGTATTAGTGAATGAGCCTTGGATGAGAACATATTCTCAATCATCGGCTCAATTTTTGGTGCCTGGAATCTCAGATCATTCTCCAGGTGTGGTGTTCGTCCAGCCCAACCCAAGAAGGTCAATTAAACCCTTCAGGTTTTTTGACTTCCTTGCTGACCACCCTCAATTCCTTACAATTGTCCAGAGGAGCTGGAGGACAATTGTACTTGGGAACCCCATGTTCTGTGTGTGTGAGAAGCTTAAACGCCTTCAAAAGGATTTGAAGCAGCTTAATAAGGAAGAGTTTAGTGGCATCTCTGAGAGGGTGAGTGCCACTAAGCAAGCCTTAGAAAACATACAAATAATTATAGGCTCTCATCCTAATAATAGTGCTGCCATAGAACAAGAGAGAGCGGTACACAAACAATACATCACGTTGCTTAGGGCTGAGGAAAGCTTAGCTAAACAAAAGTCTCGAATACAATGGTTGAAACTTGGAGATCAATGTACGTCCTATTTCTTTAAAGCTGTGACCAATAGGAGGAATAGGAGCAAAATAACAAGCTTAGAATTAAATGATGGATCTACCTCACATGATCTTATGGTCATCAAAGAACAGTTTGTTAACTTTTACACAACTCTTTTTGGAACGTCCCATCTCACACCTCATCTGGGTCCAACTAGAGTGTGTCAATTAATCAGAAATAAACTCAGCCCTGAGCATAGTCTTAATATGGTCTCCCCTGTCACAGACTTGGAGATTAAGGAGACCATGTGGTCTATTAACCCCACCAAAGCACCTGGCCCGGATGGGTATAATGGAGGGTTTTTTAGGAAGGCATGGTCTGTTATTGGGAGAGAGGTAACCTCAGCTGTCCAGAACTTCTTCAGGTCTGGACAACTGCTCACTAAAGCTAATTCCACTATTGTAGCTCTTGTTCCTAAGGTTCCAAACCCTTCCAGGGTGGGTGACTTTAGGCCCATTTCATGCTGCAATACTATTTACAAATGCATCTCTCGGATTCTAGCCAAGAGATTGCAATCTGCTCTTCCTTTGCTCATAGATCCGGTCCAATCAGGATTTGTGAAAGGAAGGAGAATTGCAGATAACATTTTCCTTACCCAAGAACTCATGAGAGGGTATCACAAGTCCTCTCCTTCCCCTAGGTGTGCCATGAAAGTTGATATTATGAAAGCATATGACCATGTTAGGTGGGAATTTATTTGGGACGTCCTGTCCGCCATGAACTTCCATCCTACAATGATTAAGTGGCTTCAAGCATGTGTAACCACTGCAAACTATTCCCTATGTATCAATGGGGAAGTGACGGGGTACATTAAAGGGAAGAAGGGGCTGAGACAGGGGGATCCGTTATCCCCGTATCTCTTTGTTATTGTGATGGAAGTGCTTACGAGTTTACTTAAGGAGAAAGCCCAGCTCCCGGGCTTTCATTATCACTGGAGATGTAAAACTAATCAATTGATAAATCTGTGCTTTGCTGATGATCTAATGATATTTTGCAAGGGAGAGTCTTCTTCGATTAAACTCATCAAGGAAGCATTGAATGAGTTTGAGGCTCTTTCTGGTCTCTCCCCTAGCACAGGTAAGAGTAGCATATTCTTCTCTGGTGTTAGTGTGGGAGTTAAGGAGAATATTTTGCAGGATTTGGGATTTCAGGAGGGGTCCCTTCCAGTGAGATATCTGGGAGTTCCATTGTTATCTACAAAGCTTAAAGCTGTAGACTGCCAAAGGCTGGTTGATAGTATCACTGCCAAAACTAGAAGTTGGACCAATAGGGACCTTACTTATGCGGGGAGAGTCCAGCTTATCAAGAACATCTTGTTCTCGATGCAAACGTATTGGTCCTCCCTGTTCAGTTGCTACTAGCGGCTAGCTACTAGCTGCCTCAGAAGATACATCTGAATGCATGTCCCTTGCTTTTGGACTGTGAAAGTGCAATAGCAGCTGTTGGTCCAAGTTCATTTCTGCATTTCTGCACTTCTGCACTTCTGCATTTCTGCATTTTATATTGTTTGCCTAACCAATAGGGGCTGTCATTGGGATCTCCCTTCGCAGAGGGGGACGTCCTCTGCATGTTGAATAGTTAGTTCAATAGCAGTCCAATAGTTAGTTCAATAGTTAGTTCAATAGCAGTTGTGCATGGTTTGTAATATGTGGGCTGCTGTTTCTGGGCAGTCCAATATGTGGGCTGCTGTTTCTGGACAGTCCAAGTTCAGCTGTTGTGCTAAGTCAGAAGTTGGGTTGGTCTTCAGAAGTCTCAAGTCATTGAAGGCTCCATTGAAACTGTCCAGTTTAGGCATTATTTTGGTGAAGAAATCAGTTGTTGTTGTTGTATGGTGAAGCATTCAACAACATTGGGGACACTTCATGGACAGCAGGCCATTGGGGACACTTAATGAAAGCTGTTGCTGAGAGTTAGCAGACACAGAAGTAACGTGCAGATTGGATCTGCATTTCCATATTGGACTGCACTGTCAGGTGTGATGCAGGACTGTCAGGTGTCCATATTGTGTACAGAAGTTCTCATGTGCAAATCTGGTCACTTTCAGGAATTTGTAATAGGTGTCATGTTTAATGTAAGTTTTGCAGTGCTACAGTCTGTTATGATTTTGTGGTATCTCCTTGGCGTTGTTTTCCCTCCCTCTTCTAGATGGATTGAAAACAGCGTGTATCTTCTAACCCATGTAGCCACTTGGCATTTGCAATTTTTTCTTTTGGTTTTCTTTTCTTCCTCCTGGGGTATGCCCCTTGTAGGCTGTATATTCGTTTAATCTCTTTTTAATTTCAAGCTGTTTTACCCAAAAAAAAAAAAGGAAGTTGAATCTATCCTTGGGGCCTTTTTATGGTCTGGCCCTGACCTTAAAAGATCAGGGGCTAAGATTGCTTGGGAGAAGTTATGCGCCCCTAAAGATGAGGGGGGTCTTGGCTTCAAATCTATGGAGGTGTGGAATAAGGCTGCGGTGGCCAAGCATATATGGTACTTGATCTCCGGGGGAGAGCAATCCATGTGGTGCCAATGGGTTAAATCCTACTTATTAAAGGGTAGGAACTTTTGGAGCCTTAAAATGCCTGCTAATCCCTCTTGGGTTTGGCGGAAATTACTTAATCTAAGACATTTAGTCCAACCCTTCATACGTCACTTAGTTGGTAATGGGGAGAACACATCCATGTGGTTTGACCTTTGGCACCCGTTAGGCCCTCTGTTGGATAAGTTTGGTTCCAGAATTGTTTATGACTCTGGCCTTCCATTGAATGCCAAAGTGTCCCTCATAGTTCACAATTCTGGTTGGACCTTCCCAATCACGCAAACATGGGAGTTGAATGAAGTTAGACGGCATCTTCCACCTTTGCGTGGCTCCAGGGACCAAGTTAGATGGACTCTGAATGCATCTGGACAGTTTAGTATAGCCTCTCTTTGGGAGGAATTGAGGGCTCCTTTCCCCAAGGTAAATTGGCATAAGGCTGTTTGGTTTGCTGGGCATATTCCTAAGTGTAGCTTCATTACATGGCTGGCCATCCAGGGTAGACTCTCCACGAAGGATAGATTAGTTCTCTTTGGGATTAAATCAATCTCCCAATGCAGTTTTTGCCAGGGTAGTGAAACCCATGATCATTTGTTCTTCAACTGTAGTTTTTCCACACGGGTTTGGAATGCTATGTTGGAAAAGATGGATACGAGTTGGTCCCCTAGGCCTTGGCCAGCATGGATTACCCACTTCTCCTCTTTTAGGGGAAAATCTCTAAGGAATATCGTCTCTAAGTTGATTTTTACTACTACAGTATATCATATTTGGATTGAAAGGAACTTAAGGAAGTTTCAAAATACAACTAGCACATGGGAAGTGGTTGTTCACAAAATCTTTAACATGGTTAAGGGTAGATTACTGTCGTTGCCAAAGTTGCCCGTAGGCTCACAAAATAATAGGTTTAATAGAGTGTGGGGCATCAATGGGTAATGGGGTAGTTGTGTGTTAGTGCATTCATATTGTGGCATTAGATGTTGCAGGTTTGGTCAGCAGGATTGGGGTTCAAATGAGAATCCACATCACTCAAAGGGGGCCTGTTGTGGCTGCAGCCTGTTATGGCTTCTATTACTTCTATTCTAGCAGGTAGTTACCTTAATCCTTGGCATGAGAGGTCACAAAACCTACCTGTTGTTGTTCAGTTCTGAATCTGCCTATTCTAGCAGGTAGTTACTACATTGTGTGTTAACCCTGTGAGTTGTGAGCTAGAGCCCCAACATTCCTTGAGAGAGGAGGTAATATTTAGTGGGGGAGCTATGTGAGGTTCAGAGGAGGGAGTGAGGGTTCTCTTAGTGAGGAATGTAGATGGTTCTCATAGCTGCTTTTGCTCATGAAGAATTGCATGTTCATTTTGTGCACCAGTAGACTACTTCAGTAGACTGTGCACCACTTTGTTACATATGTTACTATTGGGATCAGCATTCAAACTTTCAGCATTCCTGTTTTGACAGTACTTTTGGATGCTGAACTGTTGCTGAGTGAACTGTAGTGTGCTCTGACATGTGTAGCATACTTGTGACCTTGTAATACCAAAGTGTTGCTACAATTCTGCATTTGGTACAGTAATTGACAGATGACTGATGACTGATTTTACTAAGGCCCAGTTCTGATTGTGTTCAGCTCTGAATGTTCTGAACCTGTTTTGGTAGCTGAAATGCTTTCTGTTGTATGGTTGTAGGAGGTTCAGAAGTTGTTTTGTTGCAGTTCTGCATATGTTTTGTTGCAGGAGGTTCAGAAGTTGTTAGACTAGCAGGTTACATTTTCTGCTCAAAGTTTGGGCATTTGAGTACTTGTTAAATGTTCCAATTCAGGACTGCAGTGTACTTCCAGTTATGTTTTGTTGATTGCCTAACCAATAGGGGCTGTCATTGGGATCTCCCTTCGCAGAGGGGAATTCCTCTGCAACGTGTTACCTGCATTCACAGGTTGTAAATCAGTGGAAGGATGGCTGCATGTTCTGAGCCTCCCTAAGCTGCTGCATGTCTGATCTGTCTACTAAGGGGGAAGTCCTCTGTATTGTTTTGCTTTGTTTTCAGTATTGTTTAGTATGGTGCAAGTTCAGTTGTTGTAGTCCAAGTAACTGTGTAGTCCAGTATTGTAGTTTGCCCTGTGTCAGAGTGAACCTTGGTCCAAGTTTGATATAGTCCAGTATTGTAGTTGGCCCAGTATTGTATTTGTTTGGTCTGCTGCTGCTGTTGCTGTCCAGTATGGCTGAAGCAGCCCAGTTCTGCTGCTGTTTTGTATCCATGTTGTGTCCATGTTGTGTGGGGACACAGACTGTTGCTGCCGAGCCTCACTAAGCTGCTGTGGCAGTTCTGAAGCTTGCCTAACTGCTATGGAGCAAGTTTACCAAGCCTTGTCAGTTGCAGCAGCAGAACTAGAGTTCCTGCTATCTGGTATTAAAATTCATCCTTCGTAATATGTTTTGATCTTTCTTTGTCAAAACTTTACGTCCCATGTTCTGAACCTGTGCATGTTTTGAGCTATATTGTTGTCATGCTATGTTTTGGAGCAAAGTATCCCAAGCTATGTACTTGGGTTTTATGTTATGTTATGTTTTGTTGTCATTGCGTTGTTTTCTTCCCCTCTTCTAGATGGGCTGGAAACAGCGTCTATTAGGTTATTTCCTAGGCATGTAGCCATTTGGTATAGTCATTTCCTCCTGGGGTATGCCCCTTGTAGGCTGTATATACGGTTCGATTCTTTTCTTTCTATTTAAAGCTGTTTTACCCAAAAAAAACATTCAAGCACAGTTAAGGTTCCAACACCACCCTACATTTCTCGTCTCACTCAGTGTCACCACCAACTCCCGTTCTAGATAACCACACCCACTTTTATCGCAGCATGTCATTTCTACGTAACTCCACATAACACAATCTTGAAACTATCCATATAAACCCACAAATCCATTATTCCCCTTACATCCCATTCATTATATATCACTGATGCCAGCAAAAGAAAAGACATACAATAGATTACAAAAAAAATAAAAATAGTTCCTCGTAACAAATACTCACGTACTCATCAGTGTCAACATTGCACCATATACAAAGAGTAAATTACGCACATGGAGGTTACATAACCAGTCAAACATCTAAAACAAATCTTAAACAGCAACAATCTTCATGCATGAAATATCTCAACAAATCAATAGTACAATTTAATAGCCTACACAACACCGGACACATCCACACATTAACTGACTCACTCAATACCCAATGGATTCGCAAAGTATCCAACGAACTCACATAGTGTCCAACAGACTCACCAAATATCCACGGACTCACAAAGTATCCAACAGATTCAAAAGGTATCCAACGAACTCACCAAGTATCCACTACTTCACAATTCATGGCTTTAGGAAGCCCAACAGTTATCTCATTACTCTTCCTCTCATAATACCTTATACAATATCTACTCACTTTACCAATCTTGAGCTCTTTCATTCATTCAGTCAAATCAAATCACGTATTTCTCACATTCACAACCTTAAATATCATATAACAAATACACAACATCAATATTAATCATTTCTTTACCAACATTACAATCACACGACATTTCATCATCCAAATACCTAGACAATATGTGCAATAATTGCACTAACGAACTTCCACTACTATTGATTATCTCGATATTAAAATTTAAACACCAATACAAATATAAACAAATTGACAGACTCCTTCCTAAATACCAACAAGACTCAGAGGTTGCAAACAGCATGTTTATACTTCTCATCACATTCTAAGACTCCAACTACTTCATCATTTAAGAATCAATCTCACTCGCACCAATAGCCTCTAACAATTCCGCGCATCACAAGTTTCACACCATTCCAACTAAGGATACCAACTACACTGCCCTTCATTATCACCCTTAATGGTCACCCCCGTATCCCCCATACTTCAAACAATTTCCTTATCCTATCTTACATTGACTACTTGACTTAAATTACATCCCTATCCTTCTCCCTGTGTCTTATTTCTCCCTATTACCAAACAATACAACTAACGTTCTCCTACTGACCTTCCATAACAATAATACTACGGCAATCACTACAACGATACCACAACACATCATTTTCTAAGAAACTTCTATATACAGACATCTGTCTCAGACCTAAAGATCTTACCCCTAAGTACACACTTAGTATCCGATTGACTTCCCGAGACTTCCATCTAGAAGGAGCGGTGATCAAGCGCCTCTTCCAACTGGATCTCATCGGTAGTCGCCTGGGTGTCCAGAAGACACATACAGTATCTAGACACCCTACCTATAACCCTCATCTTCCTAAGTCGACCTCAGAAACATACAACTCCCTAGGCGGGCTCAACTTGCTTTACCTATACTTAGAATCACTACTTCAATAACCACCATAATAATGACAAAATACAACCATTACCACAACAACACATCATCCCTTCATACATTCAAGACACTCACTAACTCAATCCTCTAGCTATGATACACCTCACATCACATGAAAATTACTTAAGGTATTTAAAACTTAACACATAATCTGCGCAATTCTAATAAAACACATCAATTATTTAGCTCACAAACCTTATTAACAGTTCAACACTTCTTTTACATACTACCGGATATCACCTTTCACATTTTAACCTTGCCACTACATATAACCACTACAACAATCTCGACTTTTCAATTTTTTTTTTGTCCAACATCTCATCTAAAAGGGCACCTTACCACAAATGGCTTAAGATCAAAACTACCAACAGTAACGACAACGACCTCAACAGTCACAACCATAGTCACTACGAGGGAATCAAACTTCTCTTTTTCTCTGACATGGGCATCAGCTTTTCACTACTTCATGTAGACATAAATGTAATCCAGTTCAATGAACACACGCCGGTCATGCAAGCCCACATATGTTTTTGAAAAAAAATGCAATGATTTTTGAACCCATGAGACTAAGTCTCCCCACGGTCTATAGGTATTCAAACCTAACGCTCTGATACCAATTTGTCACGCCCTCGATTTTTAACATAAATAATAATCATTTACAAAAAATAGAATCTCCATTGAAGTACCGATAATACCCAAATGACATTTACTCCCTTGTTCACGAATTTAAATTTAAAAGATACAAGCTTGGCTCGAAGCGCCAAGTTATCCATACCAAAATAATATTACAATTTACATTTGTCATTCTTCCAAAGACTACTTTCAAAACAAATCCCAATTGTCGCTTTTTTTTTTTTTACCTTCGAAACCCATGATCAACAAGCACACAATGCACACCATGCCGACTTCCTTGCTTTTACCTGAAAATGATAGGTTGAGCTACACAAGCCCAGTAGAGAAATCTATACTCAAGCTATATGAAAATACGACGAAGTATGCACAAAGAATGAAATAACTCGATAAGTGAACATGAGAAACATGGGTTTATCACAACGGAAGATAATCTACGGCCAAAGGGTTCCAAACACCTTGTAAGTGTTCCTAACTGTCCGCATGTCACGTAGAAACATTAATATACTCATATCAATCAAACGTACTAACAATAGGTTCGCAACCATTTCGACACTTCTCATAGTCTCAATCACTTTGCATTTCCACCCCTTGCGTTGCAGTCTGCATTACCACCCCTTGCGTTGCAATCAACATCACTCATTATCTGGTCACAGCATTACCACCCCTTGCGTTGTAGTCACTTCCTCGTTCCAATTCTCAATTACAGCCACTTAAATCCCAACAATTACACAAACCCTTCAACAAATACTTTTCATAATCTCATGACACAATAAAGCACGTCAATCAAACCAACTTATAGGTTAAACTCACATTGATAATCACATTTCAATGTATTCCAAACAATCAATCATAACAGAACATCGACTGATAAAAGAGTACACGCCTTTTTCTCGTAGTATATCACAATATCGTACCAACCTCTTAGCAATTCTACAACATACTACCCGCTAATATTAGTACTTAGACCGCATGGAATGAGTGCCAAAAGAGTTTAATGGAATCCGAATGATCAACGAAACATTGGAACTCGAGTAATCAGGTTTAGGGATGGCTTAACGAGGTTTCAAAAGGATTAGAAGTGATCGGGAGTCTAAACGGACGAACGAGAACTAACGGACCAAAACTGTCCCAGAGAGCAGTCAGTGTTCGATAACTCATTAAAAATTCCATACTCAATATTTTTCAATGATTCCAACGCCTAAAGATCACTAACTTACTAATCTTTAAAACCCATAAGGACCCATAACCAATAGCGTCGTTTAACCATAACAAACGATGAAAACACAGCTCTGTTCGCTGTCCAGATTTCCAGATTTCAGCTCCACTCAAACGATCATAACTTTCTGTGTACTAAGAGTTTTAAGACGATTCCGGTGGCAAATGAAAGCTGACTTCAAGACCTTCGATTCGATATAAAATTTGCATGAAACGGAAATCGGACGAGGAAGTTATGGCTGTTTGAAATCGGGCGCAAGCCCAGAAAACGAGACAGATTCGAGACCTGACTTCTAAAATCCACCATTTATTCAATTCTCAACGGTTTCGGGTGATTCTAGCGGCATTAGAATGGGTTCTAAGTCTACTCTATTTCATATGAAGGGGCCAAAATTTATTTCTGAGTTTAAGATGACGAAAATGCCCCATAAACAGGGACCTGTTCTGCAGAAATTCGGGAATGATAGAAACAATCTCAAACGACGAAACAAGACACGATCTAGGTACATAAACATCGTATAAACGCATAACAAGAGTAAGAAATCCCTACCTCATGGGTTTTGAGCAAAACCCGACCGTTTGACCAAGTCAACCAAGTTCCCACGTGGCCCGATCGCAATTTTTCTTGGATAGATAGGTAGCCCTCGTTCCGTAGAACAACTTTAATACTTGAACTTTGTCTAGAATCACGCCCCAAATAGACGAAATTGAGGAGAGAAGGTAAGGAGAAATTTTTCGGAGGGAGAGCAGAGAGACGCAGGAGAGAGAGAGGGGTTGTGATGTGTGTGTGTGGGTGTCGGCAGATGAAGAAAAAAGGAAAGGGAATTATTTTCCCCTACAACTAGTCACACAAATATCTACATGCACACACACATATTATCCTTACACCCAAACTTCCACATCCTATCACATTAACCCCCAAATCCAAATAACTACGCTATTATTCGAATTTCCACAATTTACGCCCTTACTCGATAATTATAATATTTCTTAAAAAAAATATGGCCCAAAAATACGGGTCTCTACATGACCACATGATAACCAACACTGAGGAGAAGCCACCGAGTAAGACGGCTACAAAGCAGGCTGATCGGCTACTACAGAGGAACAAGGCATCAAGAGGCTCGAACCAGAGTTGACGACATCCGACAAGGCTACTGCTGCTGCTCAGTACCCTGCTCACCACGCTCAAACCTTCCGGCCTACTACTCCCTCATCCAAGCCTAAGGCTCGCCAAAACCTCCTGCTGAACCCAACTACCTAATAACCTCCTCCTCGAAGGCTGGGATAAGAGAACCAAGAACCTAGTACTTCCATCAACCCCAAAGCTAGTATAATACCCACTCAACAGAAGCCAACTACTACAGAGGGACACGGACTGAGAGAGGATCGAACTGGAGATGTCGGCATCCGACAAGGCTACCCTGCCAAGTACCCTGCACACCACGCCCATTCCATCCAGACTACTACAACCTCGCCTACATCCCCTAGGCTCGCTAACGACTGAAAGAGGACCAAGCTACCCCTTTCGATCAGTGAACAACCACCAATCTAATCAATGACAGCTCCGGCAGCTATCTCGCTCAATCAGAATCCATCCACCAATCTAATCAGTGGCACCCACAGCTGCTGCTACTGCGAACTACCCTTTTCAATCAGAACAGATCCCAATCTAATCAACGATAGCCACGACCACAAGAATACTACACACAACCTCAGGGCTAAAAGCACAAGATCTAGGAATATAAAAGGCTCGACCAAGAGCCCGACAACCCCCGATTTCAGTCCAACAGGTGACCGCCTATCGGGGATCACAGATACTAACAGGAAACTGGCCCATAGGTCCAGCAACAAATTGACTGCAGGCTTGTTCTGTCCAATATTGGACTTGGAATTATGTTTGGAATCCGTGCCACTTTTTTTTTTTTTTAAAAGAAATTTAGCCCCAACCTGCCATCAGGCTGGCTGATTGCCCGGGCGGCTGGGCCCCACGGCGGCTATTGGGTCCACGGCGGGGTTGGGGTTGAAGATGATGGCCGATGGCTGTGGAGCCACGGCTGTTGAGCCACGGTGGTGACTGCCCACTACCGGCTGCTGAGCCCCACGGCTGACGGCTGTTGAGCCCCACGGTGGTTGTGCCCCACGGCGGCTGTTGGGGCTGGAGTTGAAGGCCAACGGCTGTTGAGCCACGGCGGTTGCTGTTGTAGTAGATGATCTTCATCAAGGCGGTTGGAGCTGAAGGCCGACGGCAAGAAATAGCCATAGCCGGCTTGATTCCAGATCTGAATGGTAGAGTTGAGACCAGATCTGAACGGGGTGACTCCCTCTATGTCCGGCGAGCCACCGCCCTCCGCCGTGCACCCAACCAAGTAGCTCTGGCTCTGATTAGTCGAGAGCACGCCGGCTCTGGTTCTTGAGAGCTCTCAATCCGAGCCTGGCCGAAGCTAAGTCCGGCGAGTCACCGCCTTCCACCTTGCACCGCAACTGAGCAGCCTTGGGTCCGATCTAACCGAACCAAAACGAACAGAAAGACGGCGCGGTGGAAGTCAGTAGGAGGGAGAAGATGAGAAGGCGTGGTTTCAGAAGATTTGGTGGGTTTGAACGGTAAAGGATCATCCCTTGAACGGACTGTGATAGATGGCCGGACCAGAGGTGGCCGGATATTGGTTGGCCGGACCAGGAATGGCCGGATATGGGTTGGGCGGTGGAGGAGAACTTCTCTAGAGAGAGAAGTTCCCTTGCCCGTTTTTGTTTTTGTTTTGTGTTGATCTCACAAAAATTTCTTGTTCTTAAGAAATGGAGAAGAATGATGTCTCCTTCTAAGATCTCTCCATCCTCTCTATCCCTACCTGGGTTAAGCTTCATAATCTGCCCCCAGAGTGTTGGACAGAAGAGGGGTTAAGCAGGGTGGCCAGTGCAATTGGTCAGCCCAAACATGTTGATCAAGCTACGGAAAAAAAGACTAGGCTTACATATGCTAGAGTGTGTGTGGAAATTGAGGCTGCTGATGAACTTCCAGATGACATACAGGTCACAATGGATGGGGAGAGTGTATCAGTTAGGGTGGAATACCAATTAATGCCTCCTGTATGCTTAGAGTGTAAGGTTTTTGGCCATGCTACTCTCAAATGTCCAAGGACCATCCTTCATATACAAGCACAAAATCGTGGAATACCAAACAAGGATTGGCAAACTGTTGGGAAAGGAACCAATGGAAGCAACGTAGGGGGTTCAGTAGCACTGGATGCAGCTTCAGTTTCTGTGGTGGCTGTGGTAGATACTTCAATGCCCAAGGTCACAGAGGTGGACATAAGTGGAAGTGAATCGGAAGGGGATGAGCTGAATGGCAATTCTGTTATGGCTGCTGATATGGCTGCTGTTCTGGCTCCTGATCAGGTGAGTGAGGATACTGAAGCTGCTGTCCTGGCTGCTGTTCTGCATTGCAATGTGGAGGACAGTCCAATCAACCATTCTCAGGATCCAGAATCTGTAATAATCCCTGCTCAACCTGTTCCTTTAGTGAAACCAGTCCCTCCGGATGATAAGACTGTAGCAGGAAAGGGTGAGGCTTCCTGTCAGAATTCTAAGGGCTCAAAATCTCATAATAACAAGGTCAGTGGTAAAAACAACAACAAAAAGTGGAGTAGCAGCTCCAAGAGGAGGAATAAATGATATCCTTTTTGATATCCTTTTGACTGTTGTAGTATTACTTCTTTCAGTATAAGCTTCTTGTTGTTACCTTGTGTTTTGTTTCCGATGTCGCTACGAGCTTTTAACTTAGGTTTTTGGAATATTCGTGGTCTGAATGACCCCATTAAGCAAAAAGCGGCAAAATCTTTTGTGAACGCCAATAATTTGAGCCTAGTTGGTCTTCTTGAGCATAAAATTAGGGCAACTTGGGCAGATAGAATCACCCAATTCATTTGTCCTGACTGGAGTTTTGTGAACAATTACCCCCACGCTGAGTTAGGGAGGATTTTTGTGGGTTGGGACCCTAGAGTCATGTCTCTTTCAGTGTTATGTCAGGCAGACCAATTCATTCACTGTCAGGTCCAACCAAAAGATGGGAGTGCTTTCTTTTTGGTCACTGTGGTCTATGGGGCGAACTCTATCTCAGACCGTAGGTCTCTTTGGCGTAGTCTATCTCAGTTTAGGTCCTCGTCTCCTTGGGTGGTCCTTGGTGACCTTAATGCTATTAGGCATCCTAGGGAGAAAGTCGGGGGGAATGCACAGTGGTATCCTCCCATGGATGACATTAATCACTGCTTATTCTCCTCGGAACTTGTTGATCTTAGGTTCTCAGGGTGCCTATTTACCTGGTCCAATAAGCAGGAGCCTCCCCATTTTGTGGCCTCCAAAATTGATAGAGTCTTAGTGAACGAACCCTGGATGAAAACCTTCTCTCAATCATCGGCCCAATTTTTGGTGCTTGGTATTTCAGACCATTCTCCAGGTGTGGTGTATGTCCAGCCCATCCCAAGGAAGTCAATTAAACCTTTCAGGTTTTTTGACTTCTTAGCTGACCATCCTCAGTTCCTTGCAATTGTACAGAGGAGGTGGAGGACAATTGTACTTGGGAATCCCATGTTTTGTGTGTGTATGAAGCTTAAACACCTTCAACATGATTTAAAGCAACTTAATAAGGCGGAGTTTAGTGGCATCTCTGAGAGGGTGAGTGCCTCTAAACAAGTCTTAGAAAACCTACAAGCAATATAGGCTCCTACCCAAATAATAGCTCTGCCGTAGAACAAAAGAAGGTGGCTCATAAACAATACATCACACTGCTTAGGGCTGAGGAAAGTTTAGCTAAACAAAAGTCCCGAATACAATGGTTGAAACTTGGAGATCAGTGCACCTCCTATTTCTTTAAAGCTGTGAGCAACAGGAGGAATAGGAGCAAAATAACTAGTCTAGAGTTGAATGACAGGTCTACCACTCATGACCTTAAGGTTATCAAGGAGGAGTTTGTGAATTTTTATACAACTCTTTTTGGCACGTCCCATCCTACCCCTCATCTGGGACTAACTAGAGTGGGTCAATTAGTCAGGAATAAACTCAGCCCTGAGCAAAGTCTTAAGACGTTGAGATCAAAGAGATCATGTGGTCTATTAATCCCACCAAAGCTCCTGGCCCTGATGGGTATAATGGAGGGTTTTTTAGGAAAGCATGGACTGTCATTGGGAGGGATGTAACTTCAGCTGTCCAGAACTTCTTCAAGTCTGGACAATTGCTCACCAAAGCTAATTCCACTATTGTGGCACTTGTTCCTAAGGTGCCAAACCCTTCCAGGGTGGGGGACTTTAGGCCCATTTCATGCTGCAATACCATCTACAAATGCATTTCTCGGATCTTAGCCAAAAGATTGCAATCTGCTCTTCCTGGGCTCATAGATCCGATCCGGTCCAATCAGGATTTGTGAAAGGAAGGAGAATTGCTGATAACATATTCCTAACCCAAGAACTCATGAGAGGGTACCACAAGTCCTCTCCTACTCCTAGGTGTGCCATGAAAGTTGATATAATGAAAGCATATGATCATGTTAGGTGGGAATTTCTTTGGGATGTCCTGTCTGCCATGAACTTCCATCCTACAATGATTAAGTGGCTTCAAGCATGTGTAACCACTGCAAATTACTCCCTATGTATAAATGGGGAAGTGACTGGGTACATTAAAGGGAGGAAGGGGCTGAGACAGGGGGACCCTTTGTCCCCATATCTCTTTGTTATTGTGATGGAAGTTCTTACGAGTTTACTTAAGGAGAAAGCCCAGCTCCCTGAATTTCATTTTCACTAGAGATGTAAAACTAATAAATTAATAAATCTGAGCTTTGCTGATGATCTAATGATATTTTGTAAGGGAGAGCTTTCTTCGATTATACTCATCAAGGAAGCGTTGACTGAGTTTGAGGCTCTGTCTGGTCTCTCCCCTAGCACAGGCAAGAGTAGCATATTCTTCTCTGGTGTTAATGTGGGAGTTAAGGAGACTATTATGCGTGAGTTGGGATTTAAGGAGGGTTTCCTCCCAGTTAGATATCTGGGAGTTCCATTGTTATCTACTAAGCTTAAAGCGGTGGACTGTCAGAGACTAGTTGATAGTATCACTGCCAAAACTAGAAGTTGGACCAATAGGGATCTTACGTATGCGGGAAGAGTCCAGCTTATCAAGAACATCTTGTTCTCAATGCAAACGTATTGGTCCTCCCTGTTCATTTTACCAAAAAAGGTCATCAAGGAAGTTGAATCTATTCTTAGGGCCTTTTTATGGTCTGGCCCCGACCTTAAAAGATCAGGGGCTAAGGTAGCTTGGGAGCAGTTATGTGCCCCTAAAGATGAGGGGGGTCTTGGTTTCAAATCTATGGAGGTGTGGAATAAGGCTGCTGTTGCCAAGCATATATGGTTTTTGATCTCCGGGGGAGAGCAATCCATGTGGTGCCAATGGGTTAAATCTTATTTATTAAAGGGTAGGAACTTTTGGAACCTCAAAATGCCTGCTAATCCCTCTTGGGCTTGGCGTAAGTTACTTAATCTAAGACATTTAGTCCAACCCTTCATCCGTCACTTTATTGGTAATGGGGAGAACACATCCATGTGGTTTGACCTTTGGCATCCGTTAGGCCCTTTGTTGGATAAGTTTGGATCCAGAATTGTTTATGACTCTGGCCTTCCCTTGAATGCCAAAGTGTCCCTCATAGTTCACAATTCTGGTTGGACTTTCCCAATCACGCAATCATGGGAGTTGAATGAAGTTAGACAGCATCTCCCACCTTTGCGTGGCTCCAGGGACCAAGTTAGATGGACCCTGAATGCATCGGGCAGTTTAGCATAGCCTCTCTATGGGAGGAATTGAGGGTTCCCTTCCCCAAGGTTAATTGGCACAAGGCTGTTTGGTTTTCTGGCCATATACCTAAGTGTAGCTTCGTTACATGGCTGGCCGTCCAGGGTAGACTCTCCACTAAGGATAGATTAGTTCTCTTTGGGATTAAATCAAATTCCCAATGCAGTTTTTGCCATGGTAGTGAAAGCCATGATCATTTGTTCTTCAACTGTAGTTTTTCCACACGGGTTTTTTTTTTGGGTAAAGCAGCTTGAAAATAAAAAAGGACTAACCGAATATACAGCCTACAAGGGGCATACCCCAGGAGGAAAACAAAAGAGAAAGCCTACGCCAAACGGCTACATAGGACTAGAGTAAATAGAGCATCTGTTTCCTATCCATCTAACAGAGGGATACCAAACAAATGACAGAATAATTACACTGGGATACAACCAACTAATCTGAAAACAGAAAATAGATTGGCACAATTGAACTTCCTAATTAAGCTGCCACAGAGTGGCACCATTTGAACTTCACTCTTAGCATGTTCAGAGCAGGGCACTCGAAGCAGGACTGAACATGCCTATACAACTGCTGAACATGCCTATACATCTGAACTGAGCATGTCTATACAAAAAAGTGTTTTTTTGGGTAATGCCCTAGGGCGGTTAGCTTGAAAATAAAAGAGGTTAACCGAATGTACAGCCTATAAGGGGCATACCCCAGATAAGACAAAGCAAAAAGAAAACGAAAATAATAAAGAGCGCCAAGTGGCTACATGGGTTGCCCGTGTCCATGCCCCCGTCAAACAATCTATCCCAAGGAATAGAAAGTACAACGGGGAACGTAGACACGGGCGTGGCAAAAGCAGTAAATACCCGACACAACCCGTCGGTATAGGGTACAATCAGAGGCCCTCGAAGTCCTCGCAACTCATAGAGCAGCATAACAATAATAGAAATTGCAAATCGCAAATTGAATAACGATGAGCGCAATGGATACGATGATTACAAAAAAGTGTTCCCCTTAACTAGCTTCAACCTAGCTTCAGAATTGATAGAAGCTTCAACATAGCTTCTACATCCATTCCACTGCTATTACATAACAGCACAGCAGAACAGTAGAAAGAATCAGCACAGGCATTCTCCAACTTCTGGACTAATTCACAACCTGGACTAATGCAGCACAGGATGTGGAAACAACATCCATTCCACATTCTGTACTAATTCACACAGTCAAAATGCAGAGGACGTCCCCCTCTGCGAAGGGAGATCCCAATGACAGCCCCTATTGGTTAGGCTTATATTAGAAATTCCACACGGGTTTGGAATGCTATGTTGGAAAAGATGGACACGAGTTCGTCCCCTAAGTCTTGGTCAGCATGGATTACCCACTTCTCCTCTTTTAGGGGAAAATCTCTAAGGAATATCGTCTCTAAGTTGATTTTCTTTTTTTTTTTGGGTAATGCCCTAGGGCGGTTAGCTTGAAATATAAAAGAGGTTAACCGAATGTACAGCCTACAAGGGGCATACCCCAGGTAAGACAAAGCAAAAATATAAAGAGCGCCAAGTGGCTACATGGGTTGCCCGTGTCCATGCCCCCGCCAAACAAACTATACCAAGGAATAGAAAGTTCAACGGGGAACCTGGACACGGGCGTGGCAATAGCAGTAAATACCCGACACCAACCGTCAGTAAAGGTACAAATAGAGGCCCTCGAAGTCCTCGCAATACAATCCAGTGCACAACCCGCACTGATTAAACTAGAAAATAACAACATAGGATGACCAAATATAATCAGGGCCCGCTGCGGATGGCCTAACGAGCGGCTGGCCGCTGGGTCAGCCACTCACAGATGGCCTGCCCGGGCGATTGGCCGGAAGGTTGACCGCTGCTACTGGCTTGCTGCTGCTGGCCGTTGTTGCTGGCCGCTCCGGACAGAGAGATGAAGGAGGTTGGCCGGTCCAGTGGAGACCAGCTGAGGCTGGCCGGACCAATGGCCGCCCGCTTTGGGTAGCCACGGCTACCCAAAGCGAACCCGTGGAGCTCTGATTGGGGGATGCCGGTTGGGTCAGCGAACCCGTGGAGCCTAGGGTCAGCCGAGGGTTACCGGTTGAAAGGCCGGCGAGAGAGGCGCCGGATCTGTTGAAAACCAGCGGCGGCCGGACCACGGCGACCCACAGTTGGGAGTCGTTCCATGGCCAGAATGGCTGGACCTTAGGAAGCTGGGCCAGAGTTGGTCGGTTTGAGAGGTGGGCGGTGGCCGCTGCTGCTGTTAATGGCGGCAGCCACCGGAGCTGTAGCCGCTGCTACCGCCGGAGATGGTGTTAGCTGGGCCGAGGGCTGCTGCTGTACTGGTCGGGCCTGGACGGTCGGCTGTGGGTTGAATAAGCCATCGAAGGCTAGATCTGGGATGTAGAAGGGGCGGTGGAGGAGAGCCCCTGTCGTGCGAGGGGCTCCCTTGCCCGAGTACTGCTGCTTCTGCCGTAGGAAGGCCGGCGTGGCTGGGCTGGGCTGGGCTGGGCTGGGCTGGGCCAGGCCGGGAGGGAGCTTTCTCTCTCTAGCTTAGAGAGAGAAACTCCCAGGCCTTTGTTTCCATACGGTGTTGTGTTTGTTCATGCGTTCTAAGTTGATTTTCACTACTTCAGTATATCATATTTGGATTGAAAGGAACTTAAGGAAGTTTCAAAATTCAACCAGCACCTGGGAAGTGGTTGTTCACAAAGTCTTTAACATGGTTAAGGGTAGATTACTGTCGTTGCCAAAGTTGCCCGTAGGCTCGCAAAATAATAGGTTTAATAGAGTGTGGGGCATCAGTGGGTAATGAGGTACTTGTGTGTTTGTGTGTTTGTGATGATATTGTTATGGGGTATTGATATTGTGGACATGGTTTTAGATGCTTTCTTTGCAGGTTGGGGGGTTGGCTATATCTATATTGGCATGCTAGTTCAGTTGCTATATCTCCTATTACTTCTATTTTATCAGGTATATACCTTAATCTTTGATGACTGACCTCTGAGTTACAATTTTGTTGTGCGTACCTGTGACCTGTGTGCTCGTGCCCCTGAGTTCTTGTAGAGTGGAGGTAATAGCTAGTGGGAGACTTTGTGTAAGGGTGAGTTGAGGGTGTTCGGATCCCTCCTTTTGCTTTCAGTTTTGGTGAGTTAGGTCTCGAGGGGGTAAGGTGGGGAGCAGATAATTGTAGGGAGAGTTTCAGTTGTTTTGGTTCAGTGTTCAGTTGGGGGCAGATAGGGATAGCAGTTTAACAGCTTTCCTGTTATCTGTTTCTGCAGCTGTGAGATCAGTTTTGGCCCATATCTCAGTTCTTTGTTTTACTTACTCATGACTCTTTGGTCGACTGATCTATTCTGAATTGTTCTGAATATGAGATCAGTTTTGGCCTATTCCTCTAGGTCTGTAATGAAACAGCATTCCAGCTCTGGGTTCTTTGTTTTACTTACTCATGGCTCTTTGTTCTACTTACCATAGTGCTCAGTAGTCTTGTATTTGGGATTTTTCCCATTGTCCTGTTTCTGGGTTGCTGCTGCTTTGCATCTTTGCATCTCTGTATGCTGTCCATAGCAGATGTTGTTCTGCATTACCAATACAAGCCTGCTGTGCATCACAGCTAGATGCTCAGCATTTCTGCATGTTGTATAGAAGTCTGATGGATATCCAAGAAGTTTGCATTTTCTGCTGTTCTGTGATGGATATCCAAGAAATCTACTCCATTGGTAACTCGTTTAAGTATTTTGTAAGGAAGGTATAGCTGTTATATGGGCTAACTTCTGAAAGTGCAGTCTGTTTTGAAGGTGCAGACTATATTGTTATGTTTTGGACTACTTCTGCTTTATATTGTTTTGCCTAACCAATAGGGGCTGTCATGTAGGGGTTGAGAGATGCACTCCCCCTTTACCAAACACCAGATTTTTGTACCAAATCCACCGATTTTCTGGTGGACCAAACAGATTCACTCTTGAATCTTTGTATGTTCTTCAATCCTTCTCTTAGACTGTTTCCAACACCGGCGACAGGTTCTCTAGAGAAAGGGGATCTTCCGAAGTCCACCCCGTGGACCGATTCCACAACGGGTTAGAGGTAATCAATCAGTGCTCTAATCCCGTCGTAGAGATTACGATCCCACAGCCTTGGGTTTTCAAGTTCACAGAGATAACCCCGAGCTCCTTGCTCGTGGGTACTTTTCACAGGAAGGCAGATACTCGCCGGAAATGGTGGTGTTCTCACGGAAAACCCACCGATTTTGGAGCAGATCCCACCGTTTCCTCTGGTGGCTCATTCAAGACTCTAATCGGTCTCGGCTTGACCAACACCGCCCACCACTGGTCCGGTCATCACAGGCGGACGGCAACCGGGCAAGGGAGCCTCTCTCTCTAGAGAGGCTCTCCTCCACCGCCCATCACTAAAGCAGGTCCATTAATCAACCCACCGGCGTTCGACGCTGGGTTCCCCTCACCGGCCCTCAAGGCTGCCGTTAATGGAGGATTCAGATCCCATCGGGCCGGTCGAAACCAAGGTGACCCGTGTTCCTATTCACGGCAACATTGGGTGAGTCTCAAAGCTAGATCTCTCATCAACTGGCGGTCTCAGTCCGCCACACCAACAGTGGGTGGTCCTAGTCCGGCGGTCTCAGTCCGCCATACCACAGTTCGCCCAGTCAAAGGCCGTCGGTCAGTCAACAGCTCGGGCCCAATCGGGCCAGCCAACATTCTAGCAGGCCAGCCAAGAGGCCAGCCAGGCCAGTCACGCGCGGTATACCTGGGTCAATTCATTATCAATATTTTCTCAATATGAGCTTTGAATATGGCTATCTACAATTACATTGTTGCTGGACTAGTGGGCCAGTTTACTGTTAGTTTTGCAACCCCCGATAGGCGGTCATCTGTTGGACTGAAATCGGGGGCCGGGCTCTTCGTCGAGCCCTCTATATCCCTTGAGCCAGCGCTTTTAGCTCTGAGGATTTGCGTAGTATCCTTGTGGACGTGGCTATTATTGATTAGATTGGATTCTCCTAGTTAAGGGGCAGTCTCGCAGTAGCAGCAGCTGTGGATGCCGATGATTAGATTATGGATGAGTCTGATCGAGCAAGGTAGTTGCCGGAGCTGTCTTTGACTAAATTGGTGGATTCTCATTGGTTGAAAGGGGTAGCTTCGTAGTCTGTTTCAGATTAGATTTAGTGGTTTGCACTGATCGAAAAGAACAGCTTGGTCCGCTTGTGGTTTGGGGGGCTACTTTTGGTGGTCCCTCTTCCTGTTCCGCTTATAGTCGTTAGCGAACCTAGGGGATTTGGATGAGGTTGTAGTAGTCTGGATGGAATGGGCGTGGTGTGCAGGGTGCTTAGCAGGGTAGCCTTGTCGGATACCGACATCTCCAGTTCGAACCTCTCTCGGTCCGAGTCCCTCTGTAGTAGTTGACTTCTTTTGAGTGGGTATTATGCTAGCTTCGGGGTGATGGGCTTCTCGGTTTTTGGTCTTCTTATCCCAGTCTTGGAGGAGGAGGATCTCTCCTCAGCGCTGGTTATCATGTGGTCACCGTTGACCATGACTATCTACCGTATTTACTTTATTTCCTAGCCTGGCTGGTTGTGCCAGGTAGTAGTTCAATTTCACATTGCATTTTGTTATGTATTTACTCTATTTCACTCTCCATGCGGGTTGTGCATGGTTTACCGCACTTTTTTCACTCTTATTTGTTTTCCTTTTCTTTTCCTCCTGGGGTATGCCCCTTGTAGGTTGTACATTCGCTTAACCTTTTTTAATTTCAAGCTAATTTACCCAAAAAAAATAGGGGTTGTCATTGGGATCTCCATAATGAGCAGGTCCTGCTTTTGCTTGTCCAGCTCCTGAAGGGTTGAGGGGCATCCTCTGCTCTGCAGTTACTGTGTCCAGTTTCGCCCAGAAAGCCAGTTTGGTCTGCTGTCTGATCTGGTATCTGCTGTCCAGTTTATACTACTGTTTGATCTGCTGCTGTTCTGAACTAGTGGAGCAGGATCTGTTGGTGCTGTTTTTTGCTACTTTGTGCTACCTGTTGGTGCTGTCTTTTGCTGGTGCAATCTGTTTTCAGGATCTGCTTTTACCTGTTATGGTTATGCCATCTAGCTTGAGCAGATTTTGTAGTTGATTTGTTATGTATTTGTTGCTAATGTTAATGTACTGCTGCTGCTTAGTCCCGAACATGGTTAAACTGCTTTGGAGTGTGTAAGTTCTGTACATTAACTGCTTAGTCCCGAACATGTATATAGTTGCTAGTGTCTAATGTTGATAGTGCATGGTGGGCTGTGTCCAAGATGGAAGTCCTTTGATGTTGCTAGTCCAAGATGGACTGCTGTTGCTGCTGTTCTCTGCATGTGTGGCAGTAGCAGTTGAACTGCTGTTCTCTGCTGTTCTGCTGTAGTGGGACAGCAGGTTCTGAATTCTGCAATGTTGTTGTCATGTTATGTTATGGAGCAAAGTATCCCAAGCAATGTAATTGGGTTTGGCGTTGTTTTCTTTCCCTCTTCTAGATGGGCTGGAAACAGCGTCTTTTATGTTATTCTCTAGACATGTAGCCAATTGGCATAGTCATTTTCATACTTGGTTGTTTCCTTTCGTTCCTCCTGGGGGTATGCCCCTTGTACGCTGTATATCCGACTTTTTTTTTTCTATTTAAAGCTGTTTTACCCAAAAAAAAAAACAGCGCATTTCATTTACCACATGTAGCCTCTTGGCGTAGCTAATTTTCTCTTCCTTTCTTTATTTTCTTTTCCTCCTGGGGTATGCCCCTTGTAAGCTGTATATTCGTTTATCCTCTTTTTATTTCAAGCTATTTTACCCCAAAAAAAAAAGTCTAAAAACCAACAAACCGTCACGTGTTTCACTGTTTTTCTTTTGCATGATTAGTCTAAACACCTATTAACCGTCATGTTAATCACCATCTTCTCTTCACATGACTAGTAGTCTAAAAACCTTCTAACCGTCACGTGTTTCACTGTTTTTCTTTTGCATGACTAGAAGTCTAAATACCTACTAACCGTCATGTTTTTCACCATCTTCTCTTCACTTGACTTGTAGTCTAAAAACCAACTAACCGTCACGTGTTTCACTGTTTTTCTTTTACATGACTAGTAGTCTAAAAACCTACTAACCGTGATGTTTTTCACCATCTTCTCTTCACATGACTAGTAGTCTAAAAACCTACTAATCGTCACGTGTTTCTCTGTTTTTTTTTTTGCATGACTAGTAGTTTAAACACCTACTAACCGTCATGTTTTTCACCATCTTCTCTTCACATGACTAGTAGTCTAAAAACCTACTAACCGTCACGTGTTTCACTGTTTTTCTTTTGCATGACTAGTAGTCTAAACACCTACTAACCGTGATGTTTTTCACCATCTTCTCTTCACATGACTAGTAGTCTAAAAACCTACTAACCGTCACGTGTTTCTCTGTTTTTTTTTTGCATGACTAGTAGTTTAAACACCTACTAACCGTCATGTTTTTCACCTTCTTCTCTTCACATGACTAGTAGTCTAAAAACCTACTAACCGTCACGTGTTTCACTGTTTTTCTTTTGCATGACTAGTAGTCTAAACACCTACTAACCGTCGTGTGTTTCACCATCTTCTATTCACATGACTAGTAGTCTAAAAACCTTCTAACCGTCACGTGTTTAACTGTTTTTCTTTTGCATGACAAGTAGTCTAAATACCTACTAACTGTCATGTTTTTCACCATCTTCTCCTCAAATGACTAGTAGTCTAAAGACCAACTAACCGTAATGGGTTTCACTGTTTTTCTTTTGCATGACTAGTAGTCTAAACACCTACTAACCGTCATGTTTTTCACCATCTTCTCTTCACATGACTAGTCTGAAAACCTACTAACCGTCACGTGTTTCACTGTTTTTCTTTTGCATGACTAGTAGTCTAAACACCTACAAACCATCATATTTTTCACCATCTTCTCTTCACATGACTAGTAGTCTAAAAACCTACTAACCATCAAGTGTTTCTCTGTTTTTCTTTTGCATGACTTTTTTTTGGGTAATGCCCTAGGGCGGTTAGCTTGAAATATAAAAGAGGTTAACCGAATGTACAGCCTACAAGGGGCATACCCCAGGTAAGACAAAGCAAAAATATAAAGAGCGCCAAGTGGCTACATGGGTTGCCCGTGTCCATGCCCCCGCCAAACAAACTATCCCAAGGAATAGAAAGTTCAACGGGGAACCTGGACACGGGCGTGGCAATAGCAGTAAATACCCGACACCAACCGTCGGTAAAGGTACAAATAGAGGCCCTCGAAGTCCTCGCAATACAATCCAGTGCACAACCCGCACTGATTAAACTAGAAAATAACAACATAGGATGACCAAATATAATCAGGGCCCGCTGCGGATGGCCTAACGAGCGGCTGGCCGCTGGGTCAGCCACTCACAGATGGCCTGCCCGGGCGATTGGCCGGAAGGTTGACCGCTGCTGCTGGCCTGCTGCTGGCCGTTGTTGCTGGCCGCTCCGGACAGAGAGATGAAGGAGGTTGGCCGGTCCAGTGGAGACCAGCTGAGGCTGGCCGGACCAATGGCCGCCCGCTTTGGGTAGCCACGGCTACCCAAAGCGAACCCGTGGAGCTCTGATTGGGGGATGCCGGTTGGGTCAGCGAACCCGTGGAGCCTAGGGTCAGCCGAGGGTTACCGGTTGAAAGGCCGGCGAGAGAGGCGCCGGATCTGTTGAAAACCAGCGGCGGCCGGACCACGGCGACCCACAGTTGGGAGTCGTTCCATGGCCGGAATGGCTGGACCTTAGGAAGCTGGGCCAGAGTTGGTCGGTTTGAGAGGTGGGCGGTGGCCGCTGCTGCTGTTAATGGCGGCAGCCACCGGAGCTGTAGCCGCTGCTACCGCCGGAGATGGTGTTAGCTGGGCCGAGGGCTGCTGCTGTACTGGTCGGGCCTGGACGGCCGGCTGTGGGTTGAATAAGCCATCGAAGGCTAGATCTGGGATGTAGAAGGGGCGGTGGAGGAGAGCCCCTGTTGTGCGAGGGGCTCCCTTGCCCGAGTACTGCTGCTTCTGCCGTAGGAAGGCCGGCGTGGCTGGGCTGGGCTGGGCCAGGCGTGGCTGGCTGCTGCTGCCTGGTTATGGCCGGGAGGGAGCTTTCTCTCTCTAGCTTAGAGAGAGAAACTCCCAGGCCTTTGTTTCCATTTTGCATGACTTGTAGTCTAAACACCCACTAACCGTCATGTTTTTCACCATCTTCTCTTCACATAAATAGTACTCTTAAAACCTACAAACCGTCACGTGTTTCACTGTTCTTCTTTTGCATGACTAGTAGTCTAAATACCAACTAACCATCATGTTTTTCACCATCTTCTCTACACATGACTAGTAGTCTAAAAACCTATTAACCGTCACGTGTTTCTCTGTTTTTCTTTTGCATGACTAGTAGTCTAAACACCTACTAACCATCATGTTTTTCACCATCTTCTCTTCACATGACTAGTAGTCTAAAAACCTACTAACCGTCACGTGTTTCACTTTTTTCTTTTGCATGACTAGTAGTTTAAACACCTACAAACCGTCATATTTCTCACCATCTTCTCTTCACATGACTAGTAGTCTAAAAACCTACTAACCGTCACGAGTTTCTCTGTTTTTCTTTTGCATGACTAGTAGTCTAAACACCTACTAACCGTAATGTGTTTCACCATCTTCTATTCACATGACTAGTTGTCTAAAAACCTTCTAACCGTCACGTGTTTAACTGTTTTTCTTTTGCATGACTAGTATTCTAAATACCTACTAACCGTCATGTTTTTCACCATCTTCTCTTCAAATGACTAGTAGTCTAAAGACCAACTAACCGTAACAGGTTTCACTGTTTTTCTTTTGCATGACTAGTAGTCTAAACACCTACTAACCGTCATGTTTTTCACCATCTTCTCTTCACATGACTAGTAGTCTGAAAACCTACTAACCGTCACGTGTTTCACTGTTTTTATTTTGCATGACTAGTAGTCTAAACACCTACTAACCGTCATGTGTTTCACCATCTTCTTTTCACATGACTAGTAGTCTAAAAACCTACGAACCGTCACGTGTTTCACTTTTTTCTTTTGCATGACTAGTAGTCTAAACACCTACAAACCGTCATATTTTTCACCATCTTCTCTTCACTTGACTAGTAGTCTAAAAACCTACTAACCGTCACGTGTTTCTCTGTTTTTCTTTTGCATGACTAGTAGTCTAAACACCTACTAACCGTCATGTTTTTCACCATCTTCTCTTCACATGAATAGTACTCTTAAAACCTACAAACCGTCACGTGTTTCACTGTTCTTCTTTTGCATGACTAGTAGTCTAAATACCAACTAACCGTCATGTTTTTCACCATCTTCTTTACACATGACTAGTAGTCTAAAAACCTATTAACCGTCACGTGTTTCACTGTTCTTCTTTTGCAGGACTAGTAGTCTAAATACCAACTAACCGTCATGTTTTTCACCATCTTCTCTTCACATGACTAGAAGTCTAAAAACCAACTAACCGTCACGTGTTTCTCTGTTTTATCTTTTGTATAACTAGTAGTCTAAACACCTATTAACCGTCATGTTTTTCACCATCTTCTCTTCACATGACTAGTAGTCTAAGAACCTTCTAACCGTCCTGTGTTTCACTGTTTTTCTTTTGCATGACTAGTAGTCTAAAATATACTTACTAACCGTCATATTTTTCACCATCTTCTCTTAACATGACTAGTAGTCTAAAAACCAACTAACCGTCACGTGTTTCACTGTTTTTCTTTTGCATAACTAGAAGTCTAAACACCTACAAACTGTCATATTTTTCACCATCTTCTCTTCACATGACTATTAGTCTAAAACCTACTAACCGTCACGTGTTTTTCTGTTTTTCTTTTGCATGACAAGTAGTCTAAACACCTACTAACCGTCATGTTTTTCACCATCTTCTCTTCACATGAATAGTACTCTTAAAACGCACTAACCGTCGCGTGTTTCAATGTTCTTATTTTGTACGACTAGTAATCTAAATATACCAACTAACCGTCATATTTTTCACCATCTTCTCTTCACATGACTACTAGTCTAAAAACATTCTAACCTTGACGTGTTTCACAATTTTTCTTTTGCATGACTAGTAGTCTAAATACCATTAACCGTCATGTTTTTCACCATCTTCTCTTCACATGACTAGTAGTCTAAAAACCAACTAACCGTCACGTGTTTCACTGTTTTTCTTTTGCATGACTAGTAGTCTAAATACCTACTAACCGTCATGTTTTTCACCATCTTCTCTTCACATGACTAGTAGTCTAAAAACCTACTAACCGTCACGTGTTTCTCTGTTCTTCTTTTGCATGACTAGTAGTCTAAACAACTACTAACCGTCATGTTTTTCACCATCTTCTCTTCACATGACTAGTTGTCTAAAAACCTTCTAACCGTCACGTGTTTCACTGTTTTTTTTCTTTTGCATGACTAGTAGTCTAAATACCTACTAACCGTCATGTTTTTTCACCATCTTCTCTTCACATGACTAGTAGTCTAAAAACCAACTAACCGTCACGTGTTTCACTGTTTTTTTTGCATGACTAGTAGTCTAAACACCTACTAACCGTCATGTTTTTCACCATCTTCTCTTCACATGACTAGTAGTCTGAAAACCTACTAACCGTCACGTGTTTTCACTATTTTTCTTTTGCATGACTAGTAGTCTAAACACCTACAAACCGTCATGTGTTTCACCATCTTTTTTTTTTTTTTGGGAAAATCAGCTTGAAAATAAAAAAGGCTAACCGAATATACAGCCTACAAGGGGCATACCTCAGGAGGAAAACAAAAGAAAACAAAGATTGAGAAAATTGAAATATATGCCAAGTGGCTACATGGATTGGATATGTTTCACCATCTTCTCTTCACATGACTAGTAGTCTAAAAACCTACTAACCGTCACGTGTTTCACTTTTTTCTTTTGCATAACTAGTAGTCTAAACACCTACAAACCATCATATTTTTCACCATCCTCTCTTCACATGACTAGTAGTCTAAAAACCTACTAACCGTCACGTGTTTCTCTGTTTTTCTTTTGCATGACTTGTAGTCTAAACACCCACTAACCGTCATGTTTTTCACCATCTTCTCTTCACATTAATAGTACTCTTAAAACCAACAAACCGTGACGTGTTTCACTGTTCTTCTTTTGCATGACTAGTAGTCTAAATACCAACTAACCGTCATGTTTTTCACCATCTTCTCTACACATGACTAGTAGTCTAAAAACCTTCTAACCGTCACGTGTTTAACTGTTTTTCTTTTGCATGACTTGTAGTCTAAACACCCACTAACCGTCATGTTTTTCACCATCTTCTCTTCACATTAATAGTACTCTTAAAACCAACAAACCGTGACGTGTTTCACTGTTCTTCTTTTGCATGACTAGTAGTCTAAATACCAACTAACCGTCATGTTTTTCACCATCTTCTTTACACATGACTAGTAGTCTAAAAACCTATTAACCGTCACGTGTTTCACTGTTCTTCTTTCGCAGGACTAGTAGTCTAAATACCAACTAACCGTCATGTTTTTCACAATCTTCTCTTCACATGACTAGAAGTCTAAAAACCTACTAACCGTCACGTGTTTCTCTGTTTTTCTTTTGTATAACTAGTAGTCTAAACACCTATTAACCGTCATGTTTTTCACCATCTTCTCTTCACATGACTAGTAGTCTAAGAACCTTCTAACCGTCCTGTGTTTCACTGTTTTTCTTTTGCATGACTAGTAGTCTAAAATATACTTACTAACCGTCATATTTTTCACCATCTTCTCTTCACATGACTAGTAGTCTAAAAACCAACTAATCCTCACGTGTTTCACTGTTTTTCTTTTGCATAACTAGAAGTCTAAACACCTACAAACTGTCATATTTTTCACCATCTTCTCTTCACATGACTAGTAGTCTAAAACCTACTAAAGGTCACGTGTTTTTCTGTTTTTCTTTTGCATGACAAGTAGTCTAAACACCTACTAACCGTCATGTTTTTCACCATCTTCTCTTCACATGAATAGTACTCTTAAAACGCACTAACCGTCGCGTGTTTCACTGTTCTTATTTTGTACGACTAGTAATCTAAATATACCAACTAACCGTCATATTTTTCACCATCTTCTCTTCACATGACTACTAGTCTAAAAACATTCTAACCTTGACGTGTTTCACAATTTTTCTTTTGCATGACTAGTAGTCTAAATACTATTAACCGTCATGTTTTTCACCATCTTCTCTTCACATGACTAGTAGTCTAAAAACCAACTAACCGTCACGTGTTTCACTGTTTTTCTTTTGCATGACTAGTAGTCTAAATACCTACTAACCGTCATGTTTTTCACCATCTTCTCTTCACATGACTAGTAGTCTAAAAACCTACTAACCGTCACGTGTTTCTCTGTTCTTCTTTTGCATGACTAGTAGTCTAAACAACTACTAACCGTCATGTTTTTCACCATCTTCTCTTCACATGACTAATTGTCTAAAAACCTTCTAACCGTCACGTGTTTCACTGTTTTTTTTCTTTTGTATGACTAGTAGTCTAAATACCTACTAACCGTCTTGTTTTTTCACCATCTTCTCTTCACATGACTAGTAGTCTAAAAACCAACTAACCGTCACGTGTTTCACTGTTTTTTTCGCATGATTAGTAGTCTAAACACCTACTAACCGTCATGTTTTTCAGTAGTCTAAAAACCTACTAACCGTCATGTGTTTCTCTGTTATCTTTTGCATGACTAGTAGTCTAAACACCTACTAACCGTTATGTGTTTCACCATCTTCTCTTCACATGACTAGTAGTCTAAAACCTACTAATCGTAACGTGTTTCTCTGTTTTTCTTTTGCATGACTTGTAGTCTAAACACCTACTAACCGTCATGTTTTTCACCATCTTCTCTTCACATGAATAGTACACTTAAAACCTACAAACCGTCACGTGTTTCACTGTTCTTCTTTTGCAGGACTAGTAGTCTAAATACCAACTAACTGTCATGTTTTTCACCATCTTCTCTTCACATGACTAGTAGTCTAAAAATCTACTAACCGTCACGTGTTTCTCTGTTTTTCTTTTGCATGACAAGTAGTCTAAACACCTACTAACCGTCATGTTTTTCACCATCTTCTCTTCACGTGACTAGTAGTCTAAAAACCTACTAACCGTAATGTGTTTCACTGTTTTTCTTTTGCATGACTAGTAGTCTAAACACCTACTAACCGTCATGTGTTTCACCATCTTCTCTTCACATGACCAGTAGTGTAAAAACCTACTAACCGTCACGTGTTTCACTGTTTTTCTTTTGAATGACTAGTAGTCTAAACACCTACTAACCGTCATGTGTTTCACCATTTTCTCTTCACATGACTAGTAGTCTAAAAACCTACTAACCGTTACGTGTTTCATTGTTTTTCTTTTGCATGACTAGTAGTCTAAACACCTACTAACCGTCATGTTTTTCACCATCTACTCTTCACATGAATAGTACTCTTAAAACCTACTAACCGTCACGTGTTTCACTGTTCTACTTTCGCATGACTAGTAATCTAAATACCAACTAACCGTCATGTTTTTCACCATCTTCTTTTTTTGGGTAATGCCCTAGGGCGGATAGCTTGAAAAATAAAAGAGGTTAACCGAATGTACAGCTTACAAGGGGCATACCCCAGGTAAGACAAAACAGTGAAATAACGGGGGAGCTTCTCTCTCTAGCCTAGAGAGAGAAAGCTCCCTCTGACCCAAATCAGCCGGCACTTCCACGGCAGTGGCAGCAGCCACCGCCAAACAAGGCCCAGCCACCGGGCAGCAGCCATCTCCCGGGCAAGGGATACTCTCTTCTTAGAGAGGCTCTCCTCCACCGCCCTCAACAACCGGCGACCACCGCTATCCTCCACCACCCTCCGCTCCGGACAGATCTGGTGCGGTCTCACCACCTGCCTGGCCTTCGTCTGGATCGGTCAAACTTCACTATGGGCCGGAGCTCCACAACCGTGGGCTTCGCCTCCAACCATATCCCCGCCGTGAACCGGCGGGTACCATTTGGGATCTGTTCCGGCGACCTTCGGTTGCTGTTCAGTCCGTGAACCGGCGAGTTCCACATCGCCGTCGAGCTCAACCGAGGAGCTCAACTACCACATAGAAGACCCAGAGCAGATCTGCTTCTTCGTTCACGCTCAGATCCATCTACAGCAACTGCGACGGCGACGGCGACCTTGGGTTGCTGTTTAGTCCGGTTGCTGTTAGCTAGCGGTCTGAACCACAGCCACCAGCTGCCGGTCCTTGTGGGCCTCGACAGCCGTGAACCACGCCATCAGTCAACAGCCGTGGGCCAGTTTGGGCCAGGCCATGCCGGCAGTGGTCACTCCACTGTGGGTTCCTCTTCCCACCATGAACAACCGCCGTGGCCTCCAGCCACCGTGGCCTCCATCACCGCCGTGGCCTCCAGCCGCCGTGGCCTCCATCACAGCCGTGGCTTTTTTCAGCCCGGGCAAAACAGCCAGCACCACGGCAGTCAGCTGGGATTTTTGGCCCTACGAGCCTCATCAGCCCGGCCAAGGAGCCGGTCCTACAGCCTAGCAGCCCGCTAGGCCAGCCCAGCAGCTTGGGCATTTTTTTGCTCCGGCAGTCATGCAGTTTATAGCTTATTGCTCTATTTTCTGCTACTGTATTGAATGCTAAGTGTAGTAGCTGTTGTTTATTCTGATGTAGTATGTCAGACCATGGTCTTGATAGTTTTCTGCTACTGCACACAACCAATGTATGTATTGCGAGGACTTCGAGGGCCTCTGATTGTACGCCGTGTCCAGATTCCCCCGTTGAACTTTCTATTCCTTGGGATAGTTTGTTCGGCGGGGGCAAGGACACGGGCAACCCAAGTAGCCACTTGGCGCCTTTATAATTTTCATTTCCTTTTGTTTTGTCTTACCTGGGGTATGCCCCTTGTAGGCTGTATATTCGGTTAACCCCTTTTATTTTCAAGCTAAACGCCCTAGGGCATTACCCAAAAAAAAAGACAAAACAGAAAATGAAAATGAAAAAATATAATGGACGCCAAGTGGCTACATGGGTGCCCGTGTCCTTACCCCCGCCGAACAAACTATCCCAAGGAATAGAAAGTTCAACGGGGAACCTGGACACGGGCGTGGCAAACCAGTAGATACCCGACTCCAACCGTCGGTTTAGGGTACAATCAGAGGCCCTCGGAGTCCTCGCAATACATAGGAAATACAGTGATTAAACTAGAAAACTGTAAATAACAGTGGCTGCCCATCGGGCAGGCTGCTGCCTGCTGTTTGCTGAGTGCAGGCAGGCAGGACATATGAAATAACAGTGGCCAGGCAGGCTGGATTGCCCAGGCAGCTGTCCGAATGGCTGCCTGCCCGGTCTGGCTGCTGCCAGGCAGGCAGGCTGGCCTGGCTAAGTTGCTGGGCTGGCTGACGGCCCAGGCTATTGATGTTGCTGACTACATGGTGGCTGATAAAGCCACGGCTGTGATGGAGGCCACGGCGGTGATGGAGGCCACGGTGGCTGGAGGCCACGGCGGTTGTTCGTGGTGGGAAGAGGAACCCACAGTGGAGTGACCACTGCCGGCGGCCTGTTGAACGCCCGGATCTGAAAGGGCCAGATCTGGACGGCGCCGCCCCCAATGGCGATTGGTTGAAGATAAAGCAGCTCAACCATGGGACTAAATTGCTGTACTGGACGGCGCCGCCCCCAATGGCCAGTTGTGGACTGCTGCGGCCAGCTGTGTTGCTACTGCTGCAGCTGGCCAGCTGGGTTGGTCGTTGAAGATGATGAACAGTGTCGCCGGACATGGCCGGCGCACTTCCAGATCTGAAATGGCCGGGGTCTCCGTGAGAAGGCCAGGCCGTGGGATTGAAGGCTGGACCAGAGGAGGCCGGACCTGGTAGTGGCTAAAAATTTCAGATCTGCCTGGAGCAGATCTGCCCGGAGCTGATAGAGGGCTGTTAAGCCACGACTTGCCAATAAGGGCTGGCCGGACCAGCAGTAGTGGTAGTCGAATGAAGGCCGGCTTCGTGGTGTTGCCGGCTTCGTGGTGTTGCCGGCTTGAGGTTGATTCACATGACTAGTAGTCTAAAAACCTTCTAACCGTCACGTGTTTCACTGTTTTTCTTTTTCATGACTAGTAGTCTAAATACCTACTAACCGTCATGTTTTTCACCATCTTCTATTCACATGACTAGTAGTCTAAAAACCAACTAACCGTCACGTGTTTCACTGTTTTTCTTTTGCATGATTAGTAGTCTAAACACCTACTAACCGTCATGTTTTTCACCATCTTCTCTTCACATGACTAGTAGTCTAAAAACCTACTAACCGTCACGTGTTTCTCTGTATTCTTTTGCATGACTAGTAGTCTAAACACCTACTAACAGTCATGTTTTTCACCATCTTCTCTTCACATGACTAGTAGTCTAAAAACCTACTAACCGTCACGTGTTTCTCTGTTCTTCTTTTACTTGACTAGTAGTCTAAACACCTACTAACTGTCATGTTTTTCACCATCTTCTCTTCACATGACTAGTAGTCTAAAAACCTTCTAACCGTTACGTGTTTCACTGTTTTTCTTTTGCATAACTAGTAGTCTAAATACCTACTAACCGTCATGTTTTTCACCATCTTCTCTTCACATGAATAGTACTCTTAAAACCAAATAACCGTCACGTGTTTCACTGTTCTTCTTTTGCATGACTAGTAGTCTAAATACCTACTAACCGTCATGTTTTTCACCATCTTCTTTTCACACAACTAGTAGTTTAAAACCTACTAACCGTCACGTGTTTCACAGTTTTGATTTTGCATGACTAGTAGTCTAAACACCTACTCACCGTCATGTTTTTCACCATCTTCTCTACACATGACTAGTAGTCTAAAAACCTACAAACCGTCACGTGTTTCTCTGTTTTTCTTTTGCATGACTTGTAGTCTAAACACTTACTAACTGTCATGTTTTTCACCATCTTGTCTTCACATGACTAGTAGTCTAAAACCTACTAACCGTCACGTGTTTCACTATTTTTTTTTTGCATGACTAGTAGTCTAAACACCTACTAACCGTCATGTGTTTCATCTTCTTCTCTTCACAAGACTAGTAGTCTTAAAACCTACTAACCGTCACGTGTTTCACTGTTTGTGTTTTGCATGACTAGTAGTTTAAACACCGACTAACCGTCATGTTTTTCACCATCTTCTCTACACATGACTAGTAGTCTAAAAACCTACTAACCGTCATGTGTTTCACTGTTTTTCTTTTGCATGATTAGTAGTCTAAACACCACTAACCGTCATGTTTTTCACCATCTTCTCTTCACATGACTAATAGTCTAAAAGCCTACTAACCGTCACGTGTTTCTCTGTTTTTCTTTTGCATAACTACTAGTCTAAACACCTACTAACCGTCATGTTTTTCACCATCTTCTCTTCACATGACTAGTAGTCTAAAAACCTACTAACCGTAACGTGTTTCACTATATTCTTTTGCATGACTAGTAATCTAAACACCTACTAACCGTCATGTGTTTCGCCATCTTGTCTTCACATGACCAGTAGTCTAAAAACCTACTAACCGTCACGTGTTTCACTGTTTTTCTTTTGTTTGACTAGTAGTCTAAACACCTACTAACCGTCAGGTGTTTCACCATCTTCTCTTCACATGACTAGTAGTATAAAAACCTACTAACTGTCACGTGTTTCACTGTTTTTCTTTTGCATGACTAGTAGTCTAAACACCTACTAACCATTATGTTTTTCACCATCTTCTCTTCACATGACTAGTAGTCTAAAAACCTGGTGATTGTACATGGGTTTGGAGGAAACTTTTGAATCTCAGACTTTTGGTTAAACCATATGTGCTTAATATACTTGGGAATGGGAATTCCACATACTTGTGGCATGACAACTGGCACCCCCTCGGTCCTTTAATGGATAGATTTGGTCCTCGAATTGCATATGACGCTGGTATTCCACAGGATGCATTCGTGTCTCACATTATTAATAACTCAAATTGGGTGTTTCCCATTACTCAAACTTTTGATCTAAATGAGGTGAGAAGCACTCTACCTCCTCTTGTTCAAGCAAGGTTGAATGGGGCTGATCAAACAAGGTGGACTCTTATTTCCAATGGTCAGTTCACAGTTGCATCTCTATGGGACAAATTGAGAACCCCCTTTCCTAGGGTATTGTGGCATAGGGTAGTTTGGTTCTCGGCTCACATCCCAAAATGTAGTTTTCTCACATGGCTTGCCATTCAAAACAGGCTATCCACCACAGATAGACTTGTGTCATTTGGTCTTAACATCTCCCCTCAGTGTGGTTTGTGTCAGGGGAGTGAAAGCCATGACCATCTTTTCTTTAATTGTCCATTTACCAACCAGGTGTGGAATTCCATTCAGGCTAAAGTCCGAGTCTTTTGGCCTGCTAGACCTTGGGCAGACTGGGTGACCTTGTTGTTAGGTGTTAAGGGTAAATCCCTTAAAAGTGTGATCACTCGATTGGCCTTTACTGTAACTGTTTACCATATTTGGATTGAAAGGAATTTGAGGAAGTTCCAAAATCAATCCTGTTCCCGAGAGGTAGTTGTTCACAAAATTTCCATGATGGTAAGAGCTAGGATTTTATCACTTTCTAATTTGCCGCACTCTCAAGCAGATTGGATTGTACGTGTGTGGAACACTGTTTAAGCCTACTCATATCAATTACTGATTCATTACTGTATCTATTGGACCTGATTCTAATTTTTCTCCAGTGGTTCTGTGACTCATAAGGCAGGTTGAGTGGTATTGGCTGCTAGTACTTTTCAAGTGCAAGTTCCATCGGGCAGCCTGGGAGCTTGGGAGCTTCTCTCTCTAGCCTAGAGAGAGAAAGCTCCCTCCTGGCTCTTCCACTTCGGCCCAGCCAAGCCTGGCCCCACCACGCCGGCCATCCACTCCGACGGCGGCAACAGCAGGTCTCATCGGGCAAGGGAGACCCTCGCACGACAGGGCCTCTCCTCCACCGCCCCCTTCCACACCCGGCAGCCATAGCCTCCTCCTTGGTCCGGACAAACTTCCACTCTGGTTCGAAGCTCCACAGCCGTGGGCCTCGCCTCCAACCTCAACCCGACGTGAACCGGCGGGAACCATTTCGGATCTGCTCCTACCAGATCTGATATCAACTACAATCGGCAACCCATAGGGTCCGGTCATCTATCATCCACCTCTGGTCCGGTCACCAGGCGCCGGCCAGTCCATAGCTGGCCTTCTCTGGTCCAGTCAAGCATCAAACATCAACCGGCCACTTTCGGTCCGGGGATTACAGCCGTGCAGTTCTGCAACCATTGGGATCCGAGCCGTGCAGATCTGCAACCAACGGCAACTGTTCATCTTCTCCGGCTATGTCCCAGCCGGCCAGATCTCTCCAACTCGTGCTCCTCAGCCGCTGTGGAGCTTATCATCTGGTGGGAGGTCACGGCCTGGCCGCCCCAGCCACGGTGGCTCGCCGGTTCCACGCTGGCAAGGCCTGCCCGGGCCAGCCAGGTCAGGCAGGGGCTTAGAGCCGTTGCCTTTCGGCCAGGACACTACATCCCCGCTCGGGCCAAGCAGCCCGGTCAAGCTGCTAGCTCGGGCGGGCAGTCACCTTTGCAGCATCAAGCAGCTCGGGCAGTCTCCAGGCCAGCAGGCCAGAGGCCAGCCGGGCCAACGACAAGCCAGCCACAGGCTAGGCCAGCCATTTCTTTTGCCAGCCCGGGCAGTGGAGGCTCGGGCTACTGTTTGCTTTTTAGCTGTTTTGTATTATTAGTTGCTGTGTTCTGGTAGCAGTAGCTGATTTACTTAGTTATTTCTGTGCTTGCGAGGACTTCGAGGGCCTCTAATTTACCCCTATCCCGACGGGTTGTGTCGTGGATTTTCTGTTATTGCCATGCCCGTGTCCAGGTTTCCCATTGAACTCTCTACTCCTTGGGATAGTTTGTACGACGGGGCTTGGACACGGGCAACCCATGTAGCCACTTAGCTCTTTATATTTTTTCATTTTCTTTTGCTTTGTCTTACCTGGGGTATGTCCCTTGTAGGCTGTATATTCGCTTAACCTCTTTTAATTTCAAGCTGATTTACCCAAAAAAAAAAAGTGCAAGTTCCATCAGTTTGGTGGGGCTCACTGCTGGTCTACTATTATATCTTTATACAAGGTAATTATCTTAAGCTCATATTAGTGTTCTGGTGCAGCAGCTGCTTTTGTTTGAGGGGTAGATTTTGCCCTCGGATCTCTTGAGCGTTCCAGTATATGTGGCAGCTGTGAGAAGAGTGTTTGAGCCTCATTTTTCTTGTGAGTGGAGGTAATATTTAGTGGGAGTCTCTTTGTGAGGGAGAGTGGAGGGAGTTTGGACCCTAGAGTAGTAGTGTGAGCAGTTAAGTTCTTGGCTTTCCTTTTTCTTCTGTGTCCCCAATGTTTGGGGGGCCTGTTCTACTTATTTTGAAATAGATTGCTGTGTTGTTAGAGCACAGAGAGCACAGCCAGTTCATGGCTTCATTACCATCATAGCAGCTTGGTTCTATGTTCCCAAGTCAGAACCTAGCTGCATCAGTTCTGAAATGTACCTAAGGTTCAGATACCCCCAAGTCAGCTAAGGTTCAGATTCTGATTCTGTTGTTCTGAACCTGCTGTTCTGTTTCTGCATGTTCTGAACCAGCAGCTGGTAGCAGCAGCTGCAGCCCGATGTTCTTGTAACAGCCATTTGATGTTTTGCAGGACACAAGCTTGTACTACCTGTTCTGTTAGTGTACAGCCATTTGTTTTTTGTTAGTGTTATACCAGCTACTCTGCAATTTATAGCAGCTTGGTTTTCTGTTAATGTCCAGCTGTGTTGGAGCTGAATAGTCATTTTCTGTTGGCATCCCATTTTCTGTTATGCCTAACCATCAGGGGCTGTCGATGGGATCTCCCTTCACAGAGGGGGAAGTCCTCTGTTTAGTATAGTATTTGATTGTTCTGGTATGAACCTGTTCTGACTTGCACTTGGCACCTGATTTGGAAGCTTCTGAACTTCTGAAGTTGGGTGGGCTTGTTGTGTCCCTAACTTCAGAAGTTGGGTGGGGACACAACTTGCTGCTGCTGGTCTAATTTGGAAGCATTAGAAGTTTATTGGCACCTGGTTTGGAAGCTTCAGAGTTCAGAAGTTCCATCATAGCAGCCTGCTACTTATGGATGGATGCTGCTGCTGCATGTTCTGAGCCTCACTAAGCTGCTGTGGCAGCTGCCTCCTCCTGTTGCACGGTTTGGTCTGACTATGAAGTTCAGAAGTTCAGTGATAGCAGTTCTGTGATAGCAATTCTGAAGCTTGCCTTGCTGCTATGGAGCAAGTATCCCAAGCCTTGTTGATGCTCATATGAGGCTGTTGCTACACAGCCTGCTCCTTCTGACTGACTGCTGGTCTGTGACAGCAGTTCTGCATCAGTTATGCATCAGTGTAGTGTAATGTAGCCCTTTTGTAGATGGATATGTAATGTAGCAGTTCTGCATCAGTTCTCCATGTTATGTAATGTAGTGTTCTGTAGTGTAGTGTCCAAGGGTATTGTGTTGATAGCTATGGTCTGCATCTGTCCTTGAAGATGGCCATGACTGATCCAGTTTGTCCAGTCTTATTTATCCCTTTTGTAGATGGATAGGAAACAACAAATGTATTTATCCCTTTTGTTTTGTTTTCATCTATTTAGTATGTTATCAACCCCTTGTAGCCATTTGGCCTACCTCCCCATTTTTTTTTCTTTGTTTTGTTTTCCTCCTGGGGTATGCCCCTTGTAGGCTGTATATCCGGTCCCCCCCTTTTTTTATTTTCAAGCTGATTTACCCAAAAAAAAAAAATCCGATTATTATCTGCTGCAGCTGCACTGTTGAGCCTTTCTAAGCTGCATATCCCAGTCGGTGGTGTTGTTGCAGCTGCCTCCTCCACATCAGGAAATGCTGAAGTGCTACTACCAGCTTTGGAAGTGCTGAAGTTTTTTTTTTTTTGGGTAATTTAGCTTGAAATTAAAAAAGGTTAATCGAATGTACAGCCTACAAGGGGCATACCCCAGGAGGAAAAGAAAGGAAAAAACAAGAATGATAAAAGTACGGTAACCATGCACAACCCGCATGGAGAGTAAAATAAAGTGACATAACCATGAAATGTACTGATATGAAATTGAACTATTCCTGGCACAACCCGTCAGGCTAGGAAATAAAGTAAATGAAGTAGATAGTCATGGTCAACGTGGACCACATGAAAATCAGCGCTGAGGAGAGATCCTCCTCCTCCTAGGCTGGGCTAAGAAAACCAAGACCCGAGACATCCATCACTCCAAAGCAAGCATAATACCCGCTCAACAGAAGTCAACTACTACAGAGGAACTCGGGCTGAGAGAGGCTCGACCAGGGGATGACGGCATCCGACAAGGCTACCCTGCTAAGTACCCTGCACACCACGCCCATTCCACCCTGACTACTACATCCTCGCTCAAATCCCCTAGGCTCGCTAACGACCCAAAGCGGAACAGAAAGAGAGGCCACCAAAAGTAGCCACTCGAACCTCAAGTGGACCAAACTGCTCTTTTCGATCAGTGCAACCACCAAATCTAATAAGAAACAGACTGCAAAGCAACCCCTTTCGATCAGTGAGGATCCACCAATCTAGTCAATGACTGCTCCGGCAACTACCTTGCTCAATCAAACTCCATCCATAATCTAATCATCGGCTCCTACAGCTGCTGCTACTGCGGGCTACCCCTAACTAGGAAAGAGTCTAATCTAATCAATAATAGCCACGCCCACAAGAATACTACACTCGACCACAGAGCAAAAAACGCTGGTTCTAGGGATATAAAAGGCTCGACAACGAGCCCGACCCCCGATTTCAGTCCAACAGATGACCGCCTATCGGGGATCGCCAAACTAACAGTAAACTGGCCCGAACGTCCAGCAACAGATAAACAATAAACAAATAAGTGCAAAGCGCAAATTGAATAGGCGCAATGGATACGAGAGCTTGCTGCCCGGGCTGGGCTGGCTGCCACCAGTAGGCTGGCCCCTGTTGAAGGCCTGGTCCCAGACTGGCCCACGGTTCACGGTGGCCCACGGTGGCTGGGCCCCACGGTGGCCTGAGATCGGCCTGTAGAAGGCCGGGCCAGTTCTTGCCTGAGCTGGCTGAGAGTCCGGATGGAGGCCACCTGAGGCAGGCCACCTCACGGCGGCTATTGAAGACCAGCGGCGGCCGGCGGAAGACCAGCAGCCGATCTGTTGAAGACCAGCGGCGGCCGGCGGAAGACCAGCTGCTGCTTGCTCCGATTGGGTGTTTGAAGACCAGCGGCGGCCGGCAAAGACCTGCGGTGGATCTGTTGAAGACCAGCGGCGGTTTGAGGCCGGGCCAGAGATGGAAGTCGATCTGTTGAAGACTAGATGGAAGTCGATCCATGGTTAGTGTAACTGGACCTTAGAAGGCCGGGCCAGAGGTGGCCGGTTTGAGGTGGGCTGTGGCCGCAGCTAAGGCGGCTGCCACTGGAGCTGTTGCCGGACCAGATCTGGTGGTGGATGGCCGGACCCGTGGGTATCCGGTTGATAATGGTACGGGCGGTGGAGGAGAGCCCCTGTCGAGAGAGGGGCTCCCTTGCCCTTGATGTTGCAAACTGGCCGGAGGGAGCTCCCTTGCCCTTGCCCTGTTGGTGTTGGCCGGCCGGAGAAGACGCCTGCCGTAGCTGCTGCTGCCCGATTGCTGGCCGGGGGGGGGCTTTCTCTCTCTAGGTTAGAGAGAGAAGCTCCCCAGCACTTCCGAATATGAAGTGCTGAAGTTGCATGTATTTTGGAAACTTTGTTGTGTGTTTCCATTTCCTCTTCTTAGTGGGGATTGAAACATCCATTATCTAGAACCTATTAGCGCTGTGTAGCCACTTGGCCTAGGCGTAGTCAATTTTAATGTAATTATTCAACTTGTTTTAATGTAGCCACTTGGCCTAGGGTATGTCCTGTGTTTCTCTTCCATCTCGTAGATGAAATTGAAACATGTGGATTCCATGGTTATTTAGTCTTGACGTAGGTCAATGTAGCCACTTGGCTTAGATCAATTTTCTCAATCTTTGTTTTTTTTTTCTTTCTTTCCCTCCTGGGGTATGCCCCTTGTAGGCTGACATTCGCTTATCCTCTTTTTATTTCAAGCTAAATTACCCAAAAAAAAAAAATCCATGCGGTTCCAAAACACGCCAAAACAGTACAATACCTTACCAAAACATCCATACGATTCCAAAACGGTACAATACCGTGCCAAATGATCCATACGGTACCAAAACACATCAAAACTATACAATACCTTACCAAAACATCCATATCGTTCCAAAACACACCTAAACCGTTCAATACCTTACCGAAACATCCACAAGGTTCCAAATCACACCAAAATGATACAATACCGTGCCAAAACATCCATAAAGTATCAAAACACGACAAAACGGTACAAAACCTTACAAACGCATCCATAAGTTTCCAAAATACACCAAAACGGTACAATACCTTACCAAAAACATCCATATGGTTCCAAAACACGCCAAAACCATACAATACCTCACCAAAACATTTATACGGTTTCAACGTTTGGCATGTATAGCCTCATTATTGTGTTGTCCAGGTTGTTTAACCTGTTGTAGCTGCTACTATTGTTGGGGAGCAGAAAAAGCAATAGGCATTTTTCAATTTCGTTCTGTGCTGCTGCTGCTGACTGTCAGATTGGCCCTAATTTGGCTGTCTTTTGTCAGAGGTTGCTGTTAGCTCTGTTCTGCTGTTGTCTTAGCTGTTGGATTTCTGTTTTGCTGTTGTTTAGCTGTTGGATTTCTTGTGTATGAGCATTCAGTTTAGATATTGTAATCTGTCCAGATTTCACTGTCTGCTACTGTTACCACATTGTGCACTCTCTCTTTCTGAACTGGACTGTGTGCAGCTCCTTGTATTTACCAGGTTTTCTGTTTTGCCTATCCTTGGGGGATGTCCCTTGGATCATTTAGGCTTTTCTAGGGGGCATGTCCCTAGTTGTTGCTTCTATTCATTGTTTCACTTGTGGGGGCTGCTGATAAGGCAATTGCCCCAGCCATCGCTGCTATCGAGCGACTGCTGCTGTTCTTTTCCTGCTTTGCTGCTGTTCTATTTTCTGAGCAGTCCAGCTGCTGCTGTTGTCTGCATTCCTTGTTACATTGCTGCTAATGTTGTCCAGTGTGCTACCTGTTTGCTGTTTTCTACTGTTGATGCTTTCTACTGCTCAGCTGTTGTTGTTTCTGTAACAGCTCTGTCTTAAAACAAGATGGTTTAACTTTTTGTTACAGCTCTGTCTTTGCTGCTACTACTTCACTTGTGGGGGCAGCTGATATGGCAATTGCCCCAGCCATTGCCATATTAGTTGCTGTTGTTGTCTGATTAGTCACGATCATCAAGAAGTGCTACTGTCCAGCATGTGGCTGCTACTTCTTTTGGCTACTGCAGTGGATGGAAATCATCCAATTGGCAGCAAACTACTGCTGCTGCTGTTCTGCTGTCCAATCGGTTATCTGCTGTGAAGCTTCTGTTTGTTACTGCTACGGGAGCATGCTGCTGTTATAGCTACTGGGTGCTGCTGTACTTTGTAGACTAGCTAGTGATGGTATTCTGCTGTTTTTTACTGCTAGCTCTCTTGTGGAGTTTAGTTTCAGGCGTTCATTCTAGGCGTTGTTTTCTCTCCCTCTTACTAGATGGATTGAAAACAACGCACATCTTTTAGCCCTTGTAGCCATTTGGCATTAGCATTTTTATTTAATCTTTTTGTTTTCTTTTCTTTTCCTCCTGGGGTATGCCCCTTGTAGGCTGTATATTCGTTTAGCCTCTTTTTCAATTTCAAGCTGATTTACCAAAAAACAAAAAAAAACGGTACAATACCTTACCAAAACATCCTTATGGTTCCAAAACACACAAAACGGTACAATAGCTTACCAAAACATCCAGACGGGTACGAAACAAACCAAAACCGTACAATACCTTACTAAAACATCCATAAGGTTCCAAAACACGCCAAAACCATAAAATACCTTACCAAAATATCCATATGGTTCCAAAACACACCAAAATGGCTAAATACAATACCATACCAAAACATCCATACGGGTTGTGCATGGTTACCGTACTTTTTTCATTCTTGTGTTTTTTTCTTTTCTTTTCCTCCTGGGGTATGCCCCTTGTAGGCTGTACATTCGATTAACCTTTTTTAATTTCAAGCTAAATTACCCAAAAATAAAATAAAATAAAATAAAATCCATACGGTACCAAAACACACCAAAACGGTACAATACCATGCCAAAACATCCATACGGTACCAAAACATAACAAAACAGTACAATACGTTACCAAAACATCCATACGGTTCCAAAACACACCAAAACCGTACAGTACATTACCATACCAAAACACACCAAAACATTACCATACAATACCTTACCAAAACATCCATATGGTTCGAAAACTCACCAAAATGGTACAATACCTTACCATACCAAAACATCCGTACGGTTCAAAAACAAGCCAAAACCATACAATACCTTACCAACACATCCATACGGTTTCAAAACACACCAAAACTGTAGAATACCTTACCGAAACATTCATATGGTTCCAAAGCACACCAAAACGGCACAATACATTACCATACCAAAACATCCATACGGTACCAAAACACACCAGAACGGTATAATATCATTCCAAAACATCCATACGGTACCAAAACACAACAAAATAATACAATACGTTACAATACACACAAGGTAGATGGGAGCTTCTCTCTCTAGCCTAGAGAGAGAAAGCTCCCTTGGCCGATCAAATCCAGCCGGCAGCTGGTCATCCCCCCTCCGGCAGCCGCAGCACAGGTTAGCAAGGGCAAGGGAGTCTCTCACACGACAGAGGCTCTCCTCCACCGCCCATTCCTCATCCGGCAACCCTTGGGTCCGGCCATCCATCTTCTCCCGGCGGCGTCTGGACCGGCCAGTTCTGGCCCACTCAACAGCCGTCGGAGTCAATCCCACGGCTGGGCATGAGCTTGGAGTTTCCAACTTTGGTCCGGCCACCGCTTATACACCAGATCTGGTCGCCGCTGGACCGGCCACCGCTCCCAGCCAACCCACAGCCGGCCATCTTCGGTCCGACCTCTAGTCTAGCAGGCACAGACGCCGGAGTCTTACGATTATGGATCGACATCAACTCCGGCCTCTGGCCGGCCACCCACATCTGGTGTTGGTTCATCCTCGACATCCTCCACCGACGGGAGCTGAGGACTGGTTGGCTTCTGGCCACGGAGGCCGGTCATCCACAACCGTGGCCGCCGGTCGTTGGTTAGAGTTAGCCTCAAACCCCCCTGGGTTCTCTGGCGGTCTCAGTCCACGCGGTGGACGGTTCAACGGCTGGGCTGCCGTCCAAGTCCAAACCCAGTCCGGTGGCCACCCCTCCTCTTCCGGTGGCTGCCGCCGTTAACAGCAGCAGCAGGTGCCTGGCCTCTGGTCTCTGGTCTGGCCAGATCTGGGCCGCTCAACAGCCCGGGCTCAACCGGGCCACCAACAGCCCGGGCTCAACCGGGCCACCAACATCCGCCAAGAGACCAACCAGGCCAGTCACGTATGGTTGCTTTGGTTGCAGGCAAGCCGTCGGGCACAGCAAGCACCTAGCACCAAGCAGTCATCCCGGTACCCCGGACAGCCTATCGTTATTCAATTTGCGCTCTGCATTTATTTGTTTATTGTCAATCTGTTGCTGGACGAACGTGCCAGTTTACTGTTTGTACGGCGATCCCCGATAGGCGGTCATCTGTTGGACTGAAATCGGGGGTCGGGCTCGTTGTCGAGCCTCTTATATCCCTAGAACCAGAGTTCTTTTGCTCTGAGGTCGAGTGTAGTATTCTTGTGGTCGTGGCTATTATTGATTAGATTAGACTCTTTCCTAGTTAGGGGTAGCCCGCAGTAGCAGCAGCTGTAGGAGCCGATGATTAGATTATGGATGGAGTTTGATTGAGCAAGGTAGTTGCCAGAGCTGTCATTGACTAGTTTGGTGGATCCTCACTGTTCGAAAAGGGTTGCTTTGCAGTCTACTTCCGATTAGATTGGTGGTTTGCACTGATCGAAAAGAGCAGCTTGGTCCACTTGAGGTTTGAGTGGCTACTTTTGGTGGCCTCTCTTTCTGTTCCGCTTTGAGTCGTTAGCGAGCCTAGGGGATTTGGGCGAGGATGTAGTAGACTAGGTGGAATGGGCGTGGTGTGCAGGGTAGCCTTGTCGGATGCCGTCATGCCCTGGTCGAGCCTCTCTCAGTCCGAGTTCCTCTGTAGTAGTTGACTTCTGTTGAGCGGGTATTATGCTTGCTTTGGGGTGATAAAAGTCTCGGGTCTTGGTTTTCTTAGCCCGGCCTAGGAGGAGGAGGATCTCTCCTCAGCGCTGGTTATCATGTGGTCCACGTTGACCATGACTATCTACTTCATTTACTTTATTTCCTAGCCTGGCGGGTTGTGCCAGGAATAGTTCAAGTTCATTTCAGTACATTTCATGGTTATGTCACTTTATGTTACTCTCCATGCGGGTTGTGCATGGTTACCGTACTTTTATCATTCTTGTTTTTTTTCCTTTCTTTTCCTCCTGGGGTATGCCCCTTGTAGGCTGTACATTCGATTAACCTTTTTTAATTTCAAGCTAAATTACCCAAAAAAAAAGAAAACATCCATACCATTCCAAAACACACCTAAAAGGAGTCAATGATAGCAAGGTCTGGTACTAGCACCAGATCTGATGATCAGCAACCAGTTGGTGATGAGAAACAGGAGAAACCACCTGATGTCAAACATGCTGCCCCTGATGTCAAGCTGATGTTGGGAGGTTCCAAGAAGGCTAGTCACAATGGCAGAAATAGGAGTCATTCCAAAGGCTCCTCACATAAGAAAAGGAAGTAACTTTCCCTCCTCTTTTTGTCCACAATTATATAAATAATGCTCATCCTGTGCATCACTCTTAATTTTAATAGTTGCAGCTCATTGTGGTTATATTTACTCTTTTGTATTAATGATTAGCAATCCATTGCATTTTGGAAGTTGGAATGTTAGAGGTCTAAATGACCCTCTGAAGCAACAAGAGGTTAAGAAATGGGTACAGAACAATAAGTTGTCCCTTGTGGGGATAATAGAACACAAAGTTAAAGAACCTAAGGTCTCTAGAATTGTTAGTCTTATCCTACCTCATTGGAGTTTTATTAGTAACTATGCCCAATCCCCCTTTGGCAGAATTTTGGTATGCTGGAACCCCTCCTACTTTAATGTCCAACTTGTTTCCCAATCAGACCAATTCATACATTGCAATGTACAATCTTGTGATGGCAATTACTCATTTGCAGCTACATTTGTATATGGGGATAATTGCTATCTTGAAAGGCAAACACTTTGGCGTGACCTGCAGACAACTGCTCTTGCATCCCCTTGGGTAGTTCTTGGTGACTTCAATGCCATCAGATCACCATCTGAGAAAGTGGGAGGGGATAAACACTGGCTTCCTTGGATGGATGATATTAATACTTGCCTCCAATCTGTAGAGCTAGTTGACCTTAAATACTCTGGAAATCAATTTACTTGGTCTAATAAACAAGTTGGTGTATCCAATCTGAAATCTGGAGCTGCAGATCAGGGCAGCCAGTGAATGGGCAAGGGAGTTTCTCTCTCTAGAGAAACTCTCCTCCACCGCCCTTACTACTGCCGGCCACCTGGTCCGGCCATCTTTTCGGTCACGGGTTGGCATCAAACCCAGTACTCAGGTCTGGCTATCTATCCATCCAAGGGGAATCATCAACAGTCGTGGAACATCAAACCCACCAAACCGTATCCCATCCGTTCCATCTCTCGGATCTTCTGATCTGAGAGAGTCGGAACAAGGCAAGCCCACCGCCGGTGAGTACGGGAAGGCAGCAACTCGCCGGAAATGGTGGTATCCCATCGTTTCTTCTGGTGGCTCTACAGTGGCGGCACAAGAGTTCCTCTTGGGCTCCGCGCCGTCCAGATCTGAAATCAAGCCGGCTCTACCAGCCATCAACAGTCAGCCAACATCAGCCGGCCATCTCTGGTCTGGCCAACAACCAACGCCGTGGAGCTTAACAGCCGTCGGCCATCATCAACATCAATGGCTGCTGGAGTCGGTCCCGGTCGCCGGGTCACATCTCCGGCCAGATCCGGTCCTAAGATGCAGTACACAGTGGAGGACGGTGGATTGGAGTCGGAGCTATCGTGGCTCGGCGGTCAACTCCGACCGGAGTGAGCCATCTCAGGCCACCCCCTGTCCAGGCCAGCCCTGGCCGCTAGGGCAGGTCAATCAGAGGCAGCGGAGGGGACTTGCTCGGGCAGAGGAGGGGGGCTTGCTCGGGCAATACTCAAGCAGTTACCCGATCAGCAGCCTGGGCCTTCAGCCCGGGCCATCAGCCAGCCGGCCTTGGGCTGGCGGTTGCCCGGCTAGGCCGGAAATCATAGTATCCATTGCGCCTTCGTTATTCAATTTGCGCTTTGCACTTATTTATTCATTGTCAATTTGTTGCTGGACTTTCGGGCCAGTTTACTGTTAGTCTCTGCGATCCCGATAGGCGGTCATCTGTTGGACTGAAATCGGGGTCGGGCTCTTGGTCGAGCCTTTACATGCCTAGATCCTGTTCTTGTTAGCTCTGAGGTTGGGTGTAGTATTCTTGTGGACGCGGCTATCGTTGATTAGATTAGTTTCTGTTCTGATTGAAAGGGGTTTTCGCAGTAGCAGCAGCTGTGGATGCCACTGATTAGATTGGTGGATGGTTTCTGTTTGAGCGAGGTAGCTGCCGGAGCTGTCGTTGATTAGATTGGTGGTTGTTCACTGATCGAAAGAGGTAGCTTTGCTGACTGTTTCTGATTAGATTGGTGGTTTGCACTGATCGAAAGGAGCAGTTGGTCCACTTGGGGTTTGAGTGGCCACTTCTGGTGGATCCTCTTCCCGTGCCGCTTATAGAAGTTAGCGAGCCTAGTGGATAAGGTTGAGGGTGTAGTAGTCTGGATGGAATGGGCGTGGTGTGCAGGGCTCTTGCAGCGGGGCCTTGTCAGATGCCGTCATCTCCAGTTCGAGCCTCTCTCGGTCCGTGTCCCTCTGTAGTAGTTGGTTTCAGATGAGTGGGTATTATGCTAGCCTTGGGCTTGTTGGAGGTACTAGGTTCTTGGCTCTCTTAGCCCAACTTTGGAGGAGGTGGTTATTGGGTAGTTGGTTTCAGTAGGTGGTTTTGGCGAGCCTTAGGCTTGGATGAGGGAGTACTAGGCCGGAAGGATTGGGCGTGGTGAGCAGGGCTCTTGCAGCGGGGCCTTGTCGGATGCCGTCATCTCTGGTTCGAACCTCTTGATGCCTTGTTCCTCTGTAGTAGCCGTTCAGACTGCCTAGAAGCCGTATTACTTTGTAGCTGCTCTCCTCAGCGTTGGTTATCTTGCGGTCATCGTTGGCCTTGACTATCTACCTTATTTACCTTATTCCTAGCCTGGCGGGTTGTGCCAGGTAGTAGTTCAATTTCATATATCTCAGTTCACATGGCATCTTGTTATATATTCACTTTATATTACTCTCCATGCGGGTTGTGCATGGTTACGTATTTACTTTATCTTACTCTCCATGCGGGTTGTGCATGGTTTACCGCACTTTTGTCATTCTTGTTTTTTTCCCTTTTTTTTCCTCCTGGGGTATGCCCCTTGTAGGCTGTACATTCGCTTAACCTCTTTTAATTTCAAGCTAAATTACCCAAAAAAAAAAAAGTTGGTGTATCCCACATTAGCACCAAGTTGGACAGGGTCCTGGTCAATGAGAATTGGATCAAAACTCTATGTTGGTCTAGTGCTCATTTCCTAAACCCTGGAGCATCAGACCATTCCCCTGCAGTCGTGGCATTGGCCCCCATCACCCCTCCTAAATCTAGGCCTTTTAGATTCTTTAATTTTCTGGCAGACCATCCTAACTTTATGAACATTGTTCAGGGTGTCTGGAGGAGGGTGATCATAGGTAATCCCATGTATTGTGTCTGTGAAAAGTTGAAGATCCTACAAAAGGATCTAAAACAGTTGAATACCAAAGAATTCAGTGATCTATCATCCAGAGTTGCCTCTACCAGACAACAGCTGGATGATATTCAAAATGCCCTGGCCTCAGATCCTAGTGACACAGCAAATCAAATTGCTGAAAAGGTATTATGCAAACAGTACCTTATCCTTGCTAGAGCTGAGGAGAGCTTTGCCAGACAAAAATCAAGAGTTCAATGGTTGAAACTGGGAGACCAATGTACCTCCTTTTTCTTCAAATCGATTAGTAATTCCAGGAATAGAAATAGGATTACTAGCTTGGTCTTGGAAGATGGTAATACCACACAGGATATTGAGCTGATCAAAGGCTCCTTCATCCATTACTACACCAAGTTGCTTGGTTCCCCTCACCAAAGCAACTATGCTGGATCATCTAGGGTCCAGCAGCTCATCACTAGGAAACTATCAGAGTCCCAGGGACTAGATATGGTAGTGGGAGTCACTGACAAAGAAGTTAAGGACATTTTCTGGTCCCTTAACCCTCAGAAAGCCCCCGGACCTGATGGATATAATGCTACCTTCTTTCATAAGGCTTGGCCTGTGATTGGTCATGAAGTCACCTCTGCTGTCAAGTCATTCTTTAGATCTGGCCAACTGCTAAAGAAGGCCAATGCAACACTGGTTGCTCTTGTGCCTAAGGTTCTCAATCCTTCAAAGGTTGGGGATTATAGGCCAATATCATGTTGCAACATCATTTACAAATGTATTGCCAAGATTCTAGCCAATAGAATTAAGTCAGCCTTCCCTCATTTGATTGATCCAGCACAGTCTGGTTTTGTACAGGGCAGAAGGATTGCGGATAACATCTTCCTCACACAGGAGTTGATGAGGGGTTACCACAAACACTCCTAGGTGTGCCATGAAAGTAGATATAATGAAGGCCTATGACAATGTTAGGTGGGACTTCCTCTGGGATGTCCTTGCCTCAATGAACTTCCACCCTCAGATGATCAGGTGGTTAAAGGCTTGCGTAACCACAGCCAATTACTCCCTAAGCTTCAATGGTGAAGCCATTGGGTACATCCCTGGTCAAAGGGGATTGAGGCAAGGAGACCCCCTTTCCTCATACTTATTTGTCATTGCCATGGAAGTCCTCACATGCATTCTCAAGGAGAAAACCCTACTGCCTGATTTTAATTTTCATTGGAAATGTGGGTCAACCAAATTGGTTAACCTATGTTTTGCAGATGACCTCATGATATTTTGCAAGGGTGAGTTAAGTTCTGTAAACCATATCCAGTCATCATTGGAAGAGTTTGAATCCTTATCTGGCCTCTCCCCTAGTCCAAACAAAAGCAATATTTTCTTCTCAGGTGTTAGTTCCTCCACCAAAGCATCAATATTGCATGTTCTTGGTTTTCAGGAGGGTACCATTCCTGTTAGATACCTAGGTGTTCCCCTACTGTCCACCAAACTGAAGCATACTGATTGCAAGAGTTTGGTGGACAAAATCATTGCAAAAACAAAGTCCTGGACTAACAGATACCTCTCCTATGCTGGGAGACTTCAGTTGATTAAGTCCATTCTGTTCTCCATGCAGACCTATTGGTCTTCTCTCTTTATCCTTCCTAAAAGTGTCCTTAAGGAAGTGGAAGCCATATTGAGAGCTTTCTTTTGGACTGGACCTGATCTCAAAACATCTGGAGCTAAAGTCTCCTGGAAACATCTCTGCTCCCCTGTCCAAGAAGGTGGTCTTGGTTTCAAGTCTTTGGAGACTTGGAACAAATCAGCACTGGCAAAGCACATTTGGTTCCTTGTCTCCGGCGGGGAACAATCCATGTGGTGTCAATGGGTCAAGTCCTACTTACTCAGAGGGAGGAACTTTTGGTGTGTTAAGGTCCCAAGTGAACCTTCCTGGGTGTGGAGGAAAATCCTATCCTTGAGACCCCTTGTTCAGCCACACATTCTGTACAAGTTAGGGGATGGAATGTCTACCTCATTATGGTACGACAACTGGCATCCCCTAGGACCACTACTCCCAAGATTTGATCCTAGAATTATCTATGATTCTGGAATAGTAAGGGATGCCACTGTTCAACAAATAATCCATAATAACCAGTGGGCCTTCCCTGTCACCCAAACCCTTGAACTTAATGAAATAAGAACTGGTTTGCATATAATTACTGTCAATACAGCTACCAAGGATAAATGCATTTGGGCACTAACTAAGTCAGGGGAGTTCTCCATCTCATCCCTATGGGACAACCTTAGAACTCACTTTCCCATTGTTACATGGCATAAGGTTGTATGGTTTCCAGGCCATATACCGAGGTGTAGTCTAATTACTTGGATGGCCCTTCTTCAAAGATTAAACACTGAGGATAGGCTTGTCCTGTTTGGGCTCAAATCCACCTCCCAATGTATATTGTGCCCTGACATAGAAAACCATGCCCATCTATTTTTTGAGTGCCCTATGGCTACCCAAGTCAGGGGTATCTTGTCTCCCAAAGTCCCCCACTTGCAAGGACATCAGAACTGGCAGACTTGGGTGGATTGCCTCTCTAGTTTGAGAGGTAAGTCTTTGGCCAACACCATTGCAAAGCTGGCTTTCACTATATATGTTCATCATATCTGGATGGAAAGGAACCACAGAAAGTTCCAGAACTCGTCCTGCTCCCCCATTGTAATTGCTCATAAAATCTCCAATGATATAAGGTCTAGGCTTTTGTCCTTGGCTAACTTACCTAGTGGTCCTCTTTCTAGACAATTAAAAATCCAATGGAACATTGTTTAGTGGTGTACTTCAAGCACTAACATATTATGGGTCTTCCCTTGGTTTTATGATACTAACATACTATCACATTTGCAGGTCATTGGTCAAGGGGGATACAGCTTCATGCTCCTCCTTGATCTTAATGAGATCAACATGCTTCAACAAGAGGCACCAACTAGAAGACTGGATCCACATTCAAAGGGGCCTGTAGCCAGAAATGAAGCACCAGGGGCTATGCTCAATGGTCTTTACATGAGTCAGCAGAGCATAGACTAGTGCAGTCAGGATATATTTACTTATATTATTCAGGTAGTTACCTTAATCTTTGTTGGTGCTACATGATTCAAATTCTGCTGTATCTGAGAGGAATAGCAAGTAAGCGAATCTGTCCTAGTTGTAGTGTGGACTGTTAAGATTTGTACTGTCAAGAGCAGCCTGACTTGCTGCACCTGATTTAGTTTACTGTTGGTTCAGTAAATTAAGTAACAGTTTTAGTCCAATGCTTCCTGTTTTCATTGCCTAACCATTAGGGGCTGTCGTGGGATCTCCCTTCGCAGAGGGGGAATTCCTCTGCATTGTTCTGAACCTGTTTGGACGATTCTGAACCTGTTCGGTTCTGAACCTGCTCTGACAGACCATTGTCCATGCCCATGCATCTGTTTTGTTGTAGCAGGTTCAGAAGTTTATGTTCAAGTTCAGACTGTTTTCAGTATTTGGGATGCATCTGTTTTCAGAAGTATATGTTCAAGTTCAGACTGTTTCTGTTTTGCTTGGAGTTACCTTTTGTTAGAGGGCACCTTTTGGGATGCATCTGTTATTTCAGTTGTTACTTCTGGACTAATGGCAGCAATTGCCATTCAGTTAGTCTAGAAATGGTTCATGAACAAATTGGGGACACTTCATAAACACTACTGCACTCTATTGTTCTGATTGTAATGAAGTTTGTTTTAAGGTCAGAAGTTGTTACAGTTGCTAAGCTTGTTTTCACAGTCTATGTGCACCAAGTATGGTTAGAGAGGAATCTTAGAAAGTTCCAGAATCTTAGCTGCCCCCCTGGAGTGGTTGCTAATAAAATTTCAGATGAGGTCAGGAATAGGTTGTTGTCCCTAGAGTTTAAGGGACCTCTGAGTATACTTGCTATGTGGAACATTCACCATTAAACTAAATTATATGTGGTAGATACGAATTTTTACTAACATCATCTCATTTGCAGGTCACTTCCCCACTCAAGGGGGATTCAGAAGGTTCAGCAGTCACTGTGACTAACTTGCAGGAGAGCAGGACCCCTTGACCCTAAATGATTCCATTCCATTCAAAGAAGATGGAGTTCAAAGGAGTATCTACGTTGAGCTCCCTTTTGGTTCAAAATTCAGCAGCAATAGCCCAATAGCCCAAAAGTGAGTCTGCTATTACTCCTACTTATACAGGTAGTTATCTTATACTTTGGTGTGTGAGGGTGAGTTCTGAAGGTGTGTGAGGGAGAGTTCTAAAGGTGTTGGTGTCCAGTACTGCTGCTGTACATTACCATAGCAGTTCTATAATTGGCTGCATGGTGTTTAATTGGCTGATTTTGTGCATTGTAATAGGGATAGGTGCTATAGCAGTTATGATAGCAACCTGTTCTGACTCTGTTATACCTGTTCTGACTCTGTTATACCCTACACCTGATGTTGTAATGGTAGGTCTCATTACCAACATAGCAGCTTGGTTCTATGTTTTGAAATGTAATTATGAGCTGCATCAGTTGTCCAGTTCATGTTTTGAAATGTACTTACCAACCTAGCTGCATCAGTTTTGAAGTACTTTGAGCTGATAGCAGTTCTGTTTTGTTGCCTAACCAACTGGGGATGTCGTTGGGATCTCCCTTCGCAGAGGGGGACGTCCTCTGCATGTAGCTTTGTTCTTATAGCTAGTTCTGCTGTTAGTTCTAGCACAATACCTGTTATGGACTGCTAAGGTTCAGATTTTGCTGATGTTCAAGTTCAAATTCTGATGTTCTGAACCTGTTCTGATGTTCTGAACCTTTCCAAGTGTTTTGAAGAGCTGCAGTTCTGATTGTGCAATGGTTCCCTGTGTCTGCATTGTTCACTATTGGAATTGCACAATCAGATGGTTCTGAAATGTGATGGTCAGATTGTTCAGATTGTTCTGCATGTTGTTTGCTACTACCTTCTTTTTGTTCAGCTCCCAATTCCAGTTCTTGTTAGTATATGTTGTGAAGTTTTTGGAGGCTTCAGAAGTTTCAATTCTAAGGGCTGGGTCTGCATTCTGTTCTGGCATTTCTGAAGCTGCATCAGAATTGCATCAGTTCTGCTGGCCGTATCGTATAGCCTGTCCAGTTTTGGACTGGACAGCTTCAGATCTGAAGTTGAATTGATACTCTGCATGATGATGAAGCCTGTTTTTCATTCAAGCTAAGATGGTGTTGACTGCTATTGTCTATGCCAACAGATTTCCTGAAGTTACAACTTATGCCACCAATGTTTTGTGTTTTGTGGCTGCTACTAGTTCCTGAGAAATTAGAAGCTGCTGCTGTTGCTAGAGCAGGGCAGTCCAGTTTATGCTCTTGTGTGCTTTCCAAGTGCAACAAGTAGAGGTACAGTCAGTAATGGCGTACTTTTGATAGACCATTTTGTGGCTTTCTTGTAATGTATCGCAATGGCGTTGTTTTCCTTCCCTCTTCTAGATGGATTGGAAACACCGCATATTAGTTATCTCATGTAGCCACTTGGCTTCGATTATTTTTTTTCCTTTTTCCTTTTCTTTTTCTTTTCCTCCTGGGGTATGCCCCTTGTAGGCTGTAAATTCGTTTAGCCTCCTTTTTATTTCAAGCTGGTTTACCCAAAAAAAAAAAAAGGTCAGAAGTTGTAATGTAGAATGTTCAGTTCCTATCCTCAGTTAAGGTCACAACTGCACTCTATCCTCAGTTCCTTAAAATGTTCTGAACCTGTTTTGGCTGTTCTGTTTTCAGTTATGTTCTGAGCTGTAGCAGGTTTTGTTTTCAGTTATGCCTAACCATCGGGGGCTGTCAATGGGATCTCCCTTCACAGAGGGGGACGTCCTCTGTATAGTTTAGTATATGTTTTCAGTCTTGTATAGTCAGCCTTGTTCAGTTTCCTGTGCATGATGTTGATTGTCATGGATACCTGTGTTTGCCACCTAAGGGAGCTACCCCTGTAATGAGCTGTTATGAACCGCTTTGTGCTACATGAGAGCTAGCAGAATTAGAACCTGATGGATTGCATTCTGAAGCTATTGTTGAAGCCATCAGTTCTGAAGCTAGTCAAGGGGAACACTTCTTTTGTATAGGCATGTTCAGAATTCCAAGTTCAAGTCTAGTGCTATCAGTTCTGTTTTTGGAGCTACTATTGTTGTTCCCCTTTTGTAAGTGGTTCACCATTCCTTCCAAGTGTCCTGATGATCAAGTGCAGCAGCTGCTGTGTAGTTCTGATAGCAGTTCTGTTGTTCATGTCCAAGTTCAGAACAACAGAACTGGTGTTCTGAACCTGTTCTAAACCTGTTCAACACCAGCCCTGATGAGGTCCAATTATCAAGTGCAGCAGTTCTGTTAGCTGTTGTCCAAGTGTTTTGAATGAATAGCATGTAATTTATTAGCATGAAATTTACTAGTTCAGTAGCATTATGTGTTCTGTTTCGTATCCCTCTTTTAGATGGGTACGAAACAGACGTTCTATTTACTTCTAGTCCTATGTAGTCGTTTGGCGTAGGCGATCTCTTGTTTTATATTTTTTCCTTTTCTTTTCCTTTCTTTCCTCCTGGGGTATGCCCCTTGTAGGCTGTATATTCGGTTAGCCCCCCCTTTTTATTTCAAGCTGATTTACCCAAAAAAAAAAACACACCTAAAAGGTACAATACCTTACCAAAACATCTATACGGTTCCAAAACACGTCAAAACCGTACAATACCTCACCAAAACATTTATACGATTCCAAACGCACCAAAACGGTATAATACCTTACCAAAACATCCTTATGGTTCCAAAACACAAATCAGCTGTGGGTAAGGGCAAGGGAGCTTCTCTCTCTAGAGAAGCTCTCCTCCACCGCCCAAATCCATATCCGGCCATCTTCGGTCCGGACCAACTATCACACTCCCAAGCTGTTCATAGCTTCACCCCAAGCTGTTCAGTACCGCCAAGTGGACTTATTTTCTTCAAGATAGAAGTTCATCAGAGAAAGGGGTCTCGTTGGGCAATCCCAGTCCAGGTGCAAGAGCATGGAGTTCAGTTGTAATTTTATACTTATTTTGTCAGAATGGCTTTTATTTTACTAGGTTGCTCCTTGGGCAATCCTTTTGCCATCTGTTTTGTTCCCATCTTTTACATGGGCAGGAAACAGATGTTTCATTGTCTCTTAGGCCTGTGTAGCCGTTTGGCTTAGGTTCTATCTGTCTCTTGTTTTATTTTATTTTCTTTCTTTCCTCCTGGGGTATGCCCCTTGTAGACTGTATATTTGGGTGGACTGATTTCTTCAAGATAGCAGTTCATCAGATAAAGGGGTCTCAAACCCACTTTTCCTCTGTTGATCTTCATCTCTTCCAAGGAGAATCGGTCCAACACCATCTCTCCAACTTCTGATTTCCGAGCATCAACACTGAGTCGGAGATGACCATCTTCCACAGTCGTGGTTCCACTTCAACTTCACAGTTATGCATCTTTTCGGAGATGACCCAAAGTGTTTGGCTCGTGGGTATTATTCACAGCAAAGGAATCACCGGCGTTCAAAGTTGGGTTCCCTTCCTCCGGTGTTTAGAATTGCTTGGTGTTGTACTGTAGACCTGGTGTATCTCCAGTCCACCCGTGGACCGAATTCCACACCAGGTGAGAGTCAATCTACGCTAAGACGCGTTCACCCTTGTTCTCCGGTGTCCGGTGGTATGGTCCCGATTGGGTTTCGGAAAATCACCATTTGTTTGGTTCATCACGTTTTGGGCGAGGATGTCCAATTCCATCTCATCATACAGCCCATGGATCTGGGGATGCGCGTTAGAGACTGGGTGCTGCCGTCAGGCTTTTTCTTGTTTTTTTTTGGGTAAATCAGCTTGAAATAAAAAGGGGGCTAACCGAATATACAGCCTACAAGGGGCATACCCCAGGAGGAAAAGAAAAGAAAAGGAAAACAAAACAAAAGAGAAAGCCTACGCCAAACGGCTACATAGGACTAGAAGTAAGTAGAGCATCTGTTTCCTATCCATCTAACAGAGGGATACAAAACGAATGACAAACTGATGAAACTGAGATACAACCAATATACATGATGAAACTGAAACTGAAACTGAGATACAACTAAAACTGGACAGCAGCTAATGCAGGTAATAACCAACTACTCCCTCCGTCCCATAAAGTTTGGCACTTTCACTATTCCAGCCCTATGAAAAAATTAACTATATCTTTTAATCCGTAATGATTTTTATAAGCAATATGGATCTTGTTTGATAGATTTTAATTTGTTCTATTAAACAAAGTTCAAAAAAAAGCCTAAAACATTATGGATTGAAAGATATATGCAATTTAAAAATGGCACGCATTCCTGAAAATGCCAAACTTTATGGGACGGAGGGAGTAACATGTTAGTGTTTTTTGGGTAACTTAGCTTGAAATTAAAATAGGTTAAGCGAATGTACAGCCTACAAGGGGCATACCCCAGGAGGAAAAGAAAAAGAAAACAAATAAGAGTGACAAAAGTGCGGTAAACCATGTACAACCCGCATGGAGAGTAAGATAAAGTAAATACATAACAAAATGCTATGTGTACTGAAATACGAGAAATAGGAAATTGAACTACTACCTGGCATAACCCGCCAGGCTAGGAAATAAAGTAAATAAAGTAGATAGTCATGGTCAACGATGACCGCCTGATAACCAGCGCTGAGGAGAGATCCTCCTCCTCCAAGGCTGGGATTAGAAGACCAAGAACCTAGATGCCAATCACCCCGAAGCTAGCATAGCACCCACTCAACAGAAGTCAACTACTACAGAGGGACCCGGAACAAGAGAGGCTCGTACTGGAGATGTCGGCATCCGACAAGGCTACCCTGCTAAGCACCCTGCACACCACGCCCATTCCAACCAGACTACTACATCCTCGCCCAAATCCCCTAGGCTCGCTAACGACTACAAGCGGAACAGAAAGAGGGACCACCAAAAGTAGCCACTCAAACCTCAAGTGGTCCAGGCTGCTCTTTTCGATCAGTGCAAACCACTAATCTAATCAGAAACAGACTACGAAGCTACCCATTTCAATCAGTGAGAATCCACCAATCTAGTCAACGACAGCTCCAGCAACTACCTTGCTCAACCAGACTCATCCATAATCTAATCATCGGCACCCACAGCTGCTGCTACTGCGAGACTGCCCCTTAATTAGGAGAATCCAATCTAATCAATAATAGCCACGACCACTAGAATACTACGCAAATCCTCAGAGCTAAAAGCGCAGGCTCAAGGGATATAGTGGGCTCGACGAAGAGCCCGACCCCCGATTTCAGTCCAACAGATGACCGCCTATCGGGGGTTGCAAAAACTAACAGTGAACTGGCCCATAAGTCCAGCAACAAGATAAATGCCAAAACAGAACATTACATGACAAAATATTAAATTTCCCACTGCCCGAGCCACCAAGCCAGCTTACCTGCCCGGGCTGGCCTGCCATCGGGCGGACAGATGCCTGCTGCTGCTGCTGCCTGCAGCCTGCTGCTACTGCCTGCCTGCCGCTGCTGCCTGCTGCCGCCTGCTGGACGAAGGTTGACTCGAATCGCCCGGTCTGAAGCTGCTGCCTAGCCTCTGCCCGAGCAAAACAATCACTGGCAGCCCACGGCTGCCCCCCGCCCGAGCCACTCACAGATGGCCTGCCCGGCTGGCTTGCACGGCTGATGGAGGCCCGGCGGTTGATGGAGGGAGTTGTAGAGACCGGGCCGTAGAAGCCCGGATGTGGCTTGGCCGGTCCAGTGGTGCCCAGCTGTGGCTGGCTCGACGAATGCCGGCTGGCCTTGACTGACCTGGCTGGCTGGCCTTGATTGGCCCGGCTGGCTCGCTTGCCCGGGCTGACTGCCGGGGTCAAAGGCTGGCCAAGCTGACCGCTGGCGTTGTGCATCGATGAGGTTTGGCCGGAGCCCAGATCCTTTCCGGTCGGCGAGAACTGAACTGAACCCACCGGCGGCCCGATGCCGACAGTAGGAGATGGCGGATCCGGTGAGTATACCTGATGAGTGAAGGCGGTTGATGGTTGTTGATGGCCGACGGCTATCGAGCCACATGGCTTTGAATGAGACCCTCGGTCGTGAGGTTGAAGCCACCCAGTCGTAGTCTGTGCCGCTGCCCGCCGCCGGGGTCACAACCGAGCAGCCCTGGTGCTAAACCAAAGCCCACCCAGTCAGAGGCTGACGACGGTGACTGGATCTGGGCTGCCGAGGTGAATGGACCTGGGTTGCCCAGTTTTGACTTTCCCGTTTAACCCCCGGTCGACCGCCCGGCGAGCCACCACCGGCGGTGGGCTGACTTGGGATTGATAGCACCGGAGAAGATGAACAGTGGCCGTTGGTCTGGCTGGCTTGAGTTGGGATCTGCACAGCGCGGATCCCAAAAAGGTAATCCGCACTGCTGTCGCTGTAATGCCCGGACCGGTGGTGGCCGGCTGAGGTTTGACTGGACCAAAGGAGGCCAGCTGAGTCTGGCCGTCGACTGTTGACCGGACCAGAGGTGGCCGGAAGAGGATAGGTGATCGGACCCAAGGGGTTGCCGATTGTGATAAGATCTGGCCGGAGCAGCATCCCGAGGGCTGCCGGCTGTGGAGGGCGGTGGAGGAGAGACTCTCTAAGGAGAGAGGATCCCTTGCCCGGATGGTTCTTCCCTTCCTTGGCTCCGGAGATGGAGTTGAACGGCCGGAGGGGGGCTTTCTCTCTCTAGGTTAGAGAGAGAAGCTCCCCAGGAGTGACCACTGGTCACTAACATGTTAGTGTTCAACTACTGCACTTGATAATCCAAAACTACAACCACTTGGAACCTTTTCAAAACACTTGGAACCTCATCAAATCTGGGGCTGCAATGGACAGCAGCAGAGCTGGACAGCAGCAGGGCTGCAATGGCTGCATAGTGTAATACCACTTACTGAACTACTATATCTGCAGTAGCAGTAGCTATAAGACAAAAAAATGAACCCAGTAAGTATGCAACATGCAGAGGACGTCCCCCTCTGCGAAGGGAGATCCCAACGACATCCCCAGTTGGTTAGGCATAGACAAAAAAAAAACAGCAAAAGAGTAGCAAAACAGGCTACAAGAAGAACACAAAACAGCAAACAGGCTGCAATACAACAAATGGTTACAAGCTTGTGTCCTGCAATACATCAAAACAGCCCTGCTGCTACATGAACATCAGGGCTGTAGCTGCTGCTAGCAGCTGCTGGAAGCAGTAAACCACAGCAGCATGCAAAAACAGAACATCAGAAACAGGAGCAAAACCAGCTAAGGTTCAGAACAACAGAATCAGAAGCTGAACCTTAGCTGACTTGGGGATATCTGAACCTTAACACCTTCAGAATTGTAGGCTAACTATATGAGGAACAACAGAACAACAGCTGCTATCATAACTGCTATCAACACCAAATGAGGAACAACAGCCCCAAACAACAACAGAACTGCTATCAGCCCATAAGTACATTTCAAAACTGATGCAGCTAGGTTTCTAACTTGGGGACACAACATAGAACAAGGCTGCTATGTTGGTAATGAAACCATGAACTGGACAACTACACCTCTCTGTGCTCTAACAACACAGCAGAAAACAACACAGCAGCTATATTCCTTGTATCAGATTTGATACAAGGCCTTAACAAATCAGATTCCATAGCAGCTATTGGCTACCATTACAATCTACTACAATGCAGACAGCAGCAATTCGGACCATGCTACCATCCTTACATGCTACCACAAATCAGACTTACAACTGATCCAAGGATTCCACATACTCAACATCATACTTGACAGGCCACTACTCCCTCGAAACCTAACCTCCAGCAAACTCTAGGGTCCAAACTCCCTCCACTCTCCCTCACAAAGAGTCTCCCACTAATTATTACCTCCACTCACAAGAAGAATGAGGCTCAAACACTCTTCTCACAGTTGCTACATATACTGGAACGCTCAAGAGATCCGAGGGCAAAATTAGTACCCCTCAAACAAAAGCAGCTGCTGCATCAGAACACTACTTTGAGATTAAGATAATTACCTTGTATATAGATATAATAGTAGACCAGCAGTGAGCCACACCAAACTGATGGAACTTGCACTTGAAAAGTACTAGCAGCCAATCCCTCTCAAAAGGTACTAGCAGCCAAGAATCCCTAAGTATCCCCCTTCAACCTACCAGCAGCTATAACATCCATAGCAGAAGTAACAGGCTGAAAACAGAACCTGCTACAGCTTCTGAACTTGTCTATCAACTTCTGAACCTGCTAAATAGGAGTAATACTCAAAATGACAGGCTGCAGCAACCTGCCAAACTCAGTGATCTGACTTTGAAGTCCTGCTTAGCTCCTCAACTCTCTTACATGCTCATGCTCTTGACGAAACTCTGCAAGACAACATGAAATATAGGAATGGTGAATGGAAGGATATAAAGTTATGTAGGTGTTGGGAGTGCATTTCTTAAACAATGTTCCATTCTGTTTTTAAATGACCAGAGAGTATGCCACTAGGCAAATTGGCAATGGACAACAGCCTAGTCCTTATAACATTGGAGATTTTATGGGCAACCACATTGGGAGGGCAACAAGTGTTCTGGAACTTCCTATAATTCCTTTCCAACCAAATCTGATGAACATACACTGTGAAAGTCAGTTTTGCAATGGTGTTGGCTAAGGACTTACCTCTCAAATTAGAGAGACAGTCCACCCAAGATTGCCAGCCCTGATGTCCACTCACATGGGGGGACTTAGGGGACAGGATACTCCTGATCTGGGAAGCCATAGGACATTCAAAAAAGAGATGGGCATGGTTTTCCTCAGCAGGGCAAAGGCTTGTTCTTGTTCATCTGCTACAACCTAGTTCCCTTCCATTATGTGTCGTTGGTGTCACGGCGAGAGGGGTAATCCTGGTGTCGGTTCTAGCGTTGCGTATGGGTTTCCTGTTTCAAGCTCGTAGCAGTGCTCTCAATCTGGGTTTGGGACCAGATCTCAATCTATGGCTGTCATATAATTAGTTTTGTTCGCCGACCATGAACTCTGGTGCCGGGTCGTGGAACCGCTGACAGCAAAGGATTCAGGCAACAAGGCTGCTATCAGGTTTTGGTCCATGGTTTAACGCGTGGTTTGTGTGGTTTTGCGTTGTGATTAAGGGCTTTCCACCCCATTATCAGTTCCTAGATTAAGTTTTAATCCTTGTCATGTTTGATTATATCTGGCGTTGTTGGAATTGAAGTCACTGCGCAACCACTCCAGGAGGGCAATTAAGATTCTGGAATTTCCTGTGATTCCTCTCAATCCATAATTTTTTTCCGGATAAACCAGCTTTAAATTAAAAAGAGGATAACCGAATTTACAGCCTACAAGGGGCATACCCCAGGAGGAAAAAAAAAGAAAGAAAAGAAAAGAAAATAGGCAACGCCAAAAGGCAACAAGGGAGGAATGATAATCACTGTTTCCAATCCATCTAGAAGAGGGAAGAAAAACAGCGCCAAAATGACCTAAAGCTACAAGCAACGTGACTTTACAATAACCAATTACATAACCCTGGAATTGGTGCACATAGGTTGTAAAGACAAGTTTAGCAATTGTAATGGCCAGAGCCTTGCCTTGGACAGAGGACAGCCTGCTCACCCACTGATGCATGGATGTCAATCCTGTCATGTGAGGGGTCTTTGGGGATAAGATGCCCCTAATTTGTGTAGCCATGGGGAAATCAAAAAAGAGCAGCCTTGTTGCTTGAGTCCATTGCCGTCAGCGGTTCCACGACCCGGCGCCGGAGTTCATGGTCGGTGAACAAAACTAATTATATGACAGCCATAGACGGAGATCTGGTCCCAAACCCAGATTTTTTTTGGGTAAATCAGCTTTAAAATTAAAAAAAGAAAACCAGATATACAGCCTACAAGGGGCATACCCCAGGAGGAAAACAAAACAAAGAAATATGGAAACAAAACAAAAGGGGATAACATTCCCTACCTATAGATAACATACTGAATAGATGGAAACAAAACAAAAGGGTATACATTGTTTCCTATCCATCTACAAAAAGGGGAATAACATTCCCTACCACTGTGCAAGAACAGGTTCAGAATAGCAAACTTGTCATGGCCAGCTGCAAGAACAGGTTCAGAACATTCAGCCATGAACTGGCTGTGCTCTCTAATGCAAAACTTGTCACTTCTGAACACAGATTCCATCACATCACATCAGCTGTGGCCCTTCAGAATAGCACAGAACAGTTTTGTATTTGTTTTAGTATTGTATAGTATACTATCTGTCATGGATTCCTGTGTTGTCACCTAAGGATCAGAATCTGCTGACTGTAATGTTGATGGGCTGTTTGGAAGCTTCAGAATTTCAGAAGCTCCATCACTGTATTGGCAGTCCAGCAGGTGTCAACTCCAGAATGTGGTAGCTGATGGATTGAAGCTGGTTTCCAAGTTCTGATATGCCTAGTGCTAGTTAGTCCAAGCTCAAGTTCTGAAGTTAAGAAGTAAAGTCAAGCTTAAGTACTGAAGTTCTGAAGCTCCCAATCTGGGTGTGTTAAGGTCCCAAGTGAACCTCAGTGTAATCTAATCTTTTGTATAGACATGTTCAGTAACCAGTTGGTATGCTGAAATGTTTTATCAGTTCTGAAATTTTTATCATCTTAACAAGCAGTTGGCTATGTTTCTTTTCCCTCTTCTAGATGGATCGGAAACATAGTTTCTCATCAAAACCTTGTAGCCATTTGGCGTTATCAATTTTCTTTATCTTTTTTGTTTTCTTTTTCTTTCCTCCTGGGGTATGCCCCTTGTAGGCTGTATATTCGGTTATCCTTTTTCTATTTCATGCTATTTTACCCAAAAAAAAAAAAAAAACTGATCTTGAGGCTTGTACCAACTTGAGACCAACACCAGCAGATTTCAGAACATTTAGCTGGATCAGAACTTGCACAGCTCAAATCTGGTCAATTTCAGAACTTGACCAGCAAACAGGAACAGCTCTAGACTTGACCAATTTGCTGGGGTAGGTTCAGCCTAGGTTCAGCAGCAGCAGCTTAGTGAAGTTCAGAAGGTAGCCATTCTGGTTTACAAAAGACTGATTACATATGGTGATTCCTTTTACTGATTTCCCATGGACAGCCCCCAATGGGTAGGACAAAACAAAACAGTACAACTGTTCTTAAACAATTACAACACAGTACCCATTCTTTCTCATTTACATCCTGTGAAAGCAGGTGACACATTGCAGAGGAATTCCCCCTCTGCGAAGGGAGATCCCAAAGACAGCCCCTATTGGTTAGGCAGGCAACTAAGTAGCTACACTACTACCCAATGCTGATAATAGAAGCAAAACCAGCTAAGGATCAGAACAACAGGGGTATGCAGCTAGGTATCTGAACTTTAAGTACATTTCAAAACTGTATGCAGCTACATATGGTGATTCCTTTTACTGATATCTGAACCTTAAGTACATTTCAAAACTGTTGCAGCTAGGTTCTGACTTGGGAACATAGAACCAAGCTGCTATGAGATACAGCAATCAACAAGCCAGGTCCAAACTCCCTCCACCCTTGGAAGACTCATACCTCACACCTCCCACAATCAACAAACCAGGTTCAGAAAAGATGCAGGTTAGGCTTACAAAAGTAACACAAATCAGAGATATCATGACAGACTTCTAGCTTTCATGACAGACTTCTAGCTTTCAAAACATAGCAGGTTCAGAACTCAGAAGCAGATCAGAGATATCACCAGCACTTGTTCCATAACAGGTTCAGAACTCAGAAGCAGTGCATAACTAGGAACAGGGCATAAGAACAGGGATAGAACATCAGCCATGAACTGGCTGAGCTCTCTAATGCAAACTTGTAGCAGAACAAAGCAGAACAGTTAAAACAGCTGCTAAAGCAATCTGTAGCACAACTACCAACCGAACCATAATTGCAGAGGAATTCCCCCTCTGCGAAGGGAGATCCCACGACAGCCCCTATGGTTAGGCAATCCACAAACCAAACACTGTGGTGCTACAGATTGCTTAATGGCACCAAACACTGTGGTGCACAATGGCACCAACACATAAACCACTGAGGTGCAAAAGAAAATGCACTACATAAGAAGTCAGGTTCAGAATGCACTACACAGTGATAAAAAAGGCTGTCAAAAGTAACAAAGCACAGTTGTTGCATTGCTTCTATTGATTAACGGTTGCAACCCAACTCCCTCCACTCTCCCTCACAAAGTGCCTCCCACTAAATATTACCTCCACTCTCAAGAAGATTGAGGCTCAAGCACACTTCTCACAGGATCTACATATAGTGGCACACTCAATAACCTTGAAACCTACTAGCCTCCATGTTAGCAGGGGCTGCACCAGCCATCCAAATTTAGAGGCCACTGGAGTACTTTTATTAAGGCAGCCTTGCTGACCAAACCTGCAAATCTACAACCATGGCCACAATATGAATACACAAACACACAATACCTCATTACCCATTGATGCCCCATACTCTATTAAACCTATTATTTTGTGAGCCTGCGGGCAACTTTGTCCCAAACCCAGATTGAGAGCACTGCTACGAGCTTGAAACAGGAAACCCATACGCAACGCTAGAACCGACACCGGGATTACCCCTCCCGCCGTGACACCAACGACACATAACGGAAGGGAACTAGGTTGTAGCAGATGAACAAGAACAAGCCTGACTGCAGCACCCAGTCTCTAACGCGCATCCCCAGATCCATGGGCTGTATGATGCGATGGAACCATACCACCGAACGTGATGAACCAAAACGTGATGAACCAAACAAATGGTGATTTTCCGAAACCCAATCGGAACCATACCACCGAACAAGGGTGAACGCGTCTTAGCGTAGATTGACTCTCACCTGGTGTGGAATTCGGTCCACGAGTGGACTGGAGGAAGGGAACACCGGAGGAAGGGAACCCAGCTTTGAACGGCGGTGATTCCTTTGCCGTGAATAAGACCCACGAGCCAAACACTCTGGGTCATCTCCGAGAAGATGCATAACTGTGAAGTTGAAGTGGAACCACGACTGTGGAAGATGGTCAACACCGACTCAGTGTTGATGCTCGGAAATCAGAAGTTGGAGAGATGGTGTTGGACCGATTCTCCTTGGAGATGATGATGAAGATTCTTGCACGAGAGTTGGACTAAAACCCCAATACGGCTGCGATTAGAGCATGGATCGGTGGGGGTATGAAACCCCGGAACCCACAGCCCATACCAGAAGCCCACAGCTCCGACGCCGTCCACCGCTACTCGCAATGGCCGGGACCTGATCTTGGATGAACTGAGCCAGAGAAACGGGGCGTGGATTGGTGGGTTTTGGAAAGCAGAAATTATCTGTTGTAGTAGTGGAACCAAGTCGTCCACCAGACGAAAACAGTTGGTTTGGTGTCAGAAATTTGATTTTGTAGTGGTTCCGAAATTGGATAGGATCCTCATAGAATCGGATCAATGGAGGAATGTGGATTGAACGGAGATAACCCCTTTCTCTCTCTAGAAATTCTTGGGCATCTGGTATGGGCTGTGGGTTCCGGGGTTTCATACCCCCACCGATCCATGCTCTAATCGCAGCCGTATTGGGGTTTTAGTCCAACTCTCGTGCAAGAATCTTCATCATCATCTCCAAGGAGAATCGGTCCAACACCATCTCTCCAACTTCTGATTTCCGAGCATCAACACTGAGTCGGTGTTGACCATCTTCCACAGTCGTGGTTGCACTTCAACTTCACAGTTATGCATCTTCTCGGAGATGACCCAGAGTGTTTGGCTCGTGGGTCTTATTCACGGCAAAGGAATCACCGCCGTTCAAAGCTGGGTTCCCTTCCTCCGGTGTTCCCTTCCTCCAGTCCACTCGTGGACCGAATTCCACACCAGGTGAGAGTCAATCTACGCTAAGACGCGTTCACCCTTGTTCGGTGGTATGGTTCCGATTGGGTTTCGGAAAATCACCATTTGTTTGGTTCATCACGTTTTGGTTCATCACGTTCGGTGGTATGGTTCCATCGCATCATACAGCCCATGGATCTGGGGATGCGCGTTAGAGACTGGGTGCTGCCGTCAGGCTTGTTCTTGTTCATCTGCTACAACCTAGTTCCCTTCCGTTATGTGTCGTTGGTGTCACGGCGGGAGGGGTAATCCCGGTGTCGGTTCTAGCGTTGCGTATGGGTTTCCTATTTCAAGCTCGTAGCAGTGCTCTCAATCTGGGTTTGGGACCAGATCTCCGTCTATGGCTGTCATATAATTAGTTTTGTTCACCGACCATGAACTCCGGCGCCGGGTCGTGGAACCGCTGACGGCAATGGACTCAGGCAACAAGGCTGCTATCAGGTTTTGGTCCACGGTTTAACGCGTGGTTTGTGTGGTTTTGCGTTGTGATTAAGGGCTGCTAGCAGTCAGCCTGGCGTTGTTGGAATTGAAGCCACTGCCCCAGTTAACAGCCCTGATTAACTGGCCTGAGATCCTCCAATGGCCTTGTTCAATAGCAGCCCTGATTATATTTGGTCATTACTATGTTATTATTTTCTAGTTTAATCAGTGCGGGTTGTGCACTGGCCATTATCTTTTAGGATTCCGTAGTATGTATTGCGAGGACTTCGAGGGCCTCTAATTGTACCTTATACCGACGGTTGGTGTCGGTTACTTACTGCTATTGCCACGCCCGTGTCTAGGTTCCCCGTTGAACTTTCTATTCCTTGGGATAGTTTGTTTGGCAGGGGCAAGGACACGGGCAACCCATGTAGCCACTTGGCGCTCTTTATATTTTTGCTTTGTCTTACCTGGGGTATGCCCCTTGTAGGCTGTACATTCGGTTAACCTCTTTTATATTTCAAGCTAACCGCCCTAGGGCATTACCCAAAAAAAGAAGTCACTGCCCCAGTTAACATGGATATTTTCAATGGCAACCATATGAGATCCTCCACTGGCCTTGTTCAATAGCAGCCCTGCTTGCTAGCTTGCTCGGTTGTGCTGCTCTTTGGTCATTACTATGTTGTTATTTTCTAGTTTAATCAGTGCGGGTTGTGCACTGGCCATTATCTTTTATGTTTTCCGTAGTATGTATTGCGAGGACTTCGAGGGCCTCTAATTGTACCTTATACCGACGATTGGTGTCGGGTATTTACTGCTATTGCCACGCCCGTGTCCAGGTTCCCCGTTGAACTTTCTATTCCTTGGGATAGTTTGTTCTGCGGGGGCAAGGACACGGGCAACCCATGTAGCCACTTGGCGCTCTTTATATTTTTGCTTTGTCTTACCTGGGGTATGCCCCTTGTAGGCTGTACATTCGGTTAACCTCTTTTATATTTCAAGCTAACTGCCCTAGGGCATTACCCAAAAAAAAGTTTCCAAAACACACCGAAACGGTACAATACCTTACCAAAACATCCATACGGTTACGAAACAAACCAAAACCGTACAATACTTTACCAAAACATCAATAATGTTCCAAAACATGCCAAAACTATAAAATACCTTTCCAAAACATCCATATGGTTCCAAAACACAACAAAACGGCTAAATACAATACCATACCAAAACATCCATACGGTACCAAAACTCACCAGAACGGTACAATAACATGCCAAAACATCCATACGGTACCAAAACACAACAAAACAGTACAATATGTTACCAAAACATCCATACGATTCCAAAACACACCAAAAAGGTACAATAGTTCAATTAATAAAGAATGTTCTTTTCTCCATCCAAACCTATTGGTCTTCTTTGTTTATCATTCCTAAAAAGATATTCAAGGAAGTTAAGCCAATCCTTAGAGCATTTCTCTGGTCTGGCCCGGATCTAAAGAAATCTGGTGCTAAGGTCTCCTGGGAACATTTATGCTGTCAAAGAGAGGAAGGAGGACTTGGTTTCAAATCACCTACTAACCGTCATGTGTTTCACCATCTTCTCTTCACATGACTAGTAGTCTAAAAACCTACTAATCGTCACGTGTTGCACTGTTTTTCTTTTGCATGACTAGTAGTCTAAACAACTACTAACCGTCATGTTTTTCACCATCTTCTCTTCACATGACTAGTAGTCAAAAAGCCTTCTAACCGTCAAGTGTTTCACTGTTTTTCTTTTGCATAACTAGTCGTCTAAATACCTACTAACCGTCATGTTTTCACCATCTTCTCTGCACATGTCTACTAGTCTAAAAACCAACTAACCGTCACGTGTTTCACTGTTTTTCTTTTGCATGACTAGTAGTCTAAACAACTACTAACCGTCTTGTTTTTCACCATCTTCTCTTCACATGACTAGTAGTCTAAAAACCAATCAAGAGGGAAGGAAAACAACGCTCATTACTAAGCTCTGACATGTAGGCGATTTAGGCGAAATCTGACAAGGGCGTGGAGAAGCTGGTTCTCCAAATCTCCATGGCCGACGGTACTATTTCAATGGCCGACGGTCTGGGGCTCAAAGCCCTAGACTCCAATGAACTCCGGCGAAGGCGTCAATTCTTAGATCCACACCAAAAATCCCAAATAGAGACGCTGCATCTGGGAAACCCCAATAATCCAATCCTATTCGAGCTTGACAGTCCGCACATGCTCACCTCAGACGAATCCGTTTCACGATTCAACAATGGAGAAATCCCTATCACCCAAGAACTAATGAGAGGGTATCAAAAGGGGAGCTTCTCTCTCTAACCTAGAGAGAGAAAGCTCCCCCGGACAGCCACCAGCAAGCGGCAGCAGCAGCATCGGATGGATCATTCCGAGAGAGGGCAAGGGATCTTCTCTCCTTAGAGAGGCTCTCCTCCACCGCCCTCCACTATCGGCAACCCTCGAGCCGCCTCCACATCCGACGGTCACTGGGCCGCTCCGGACAGATCTGGTTTGGTCAAACCACCTGGCCGGCCTTCATCCGGTCCGGTCAAACTCCACTCTGGTCCAGAGCTCCACAGCCGTGGGCTTCATCTCCTACCTCAACCCCGCCGTGAACCGGCGGGTACCATTTGGAATCTGCTCCGGGCAGATCTGAAATCAAGCCGGCCACTACTGGCCAACCACAACAAGCCACCAGTCGGTCTTCAACCTCACGGCTGAGGGTCTTCAACCATCACCGAGGAGCTCAACAGCCGTCGGTCCAACCATTGCGGGGCTCAGCCACCGTGGGCTCAACAGCCGTCAGCCGTCACCCGTCGGCCTTCATCCGCCGTGGCTCAACAGCCATGGCTCATTCACAATCGTAGGAGGGTGATTCACCGCCTACGGTGGCCATCAACATCAAGCCATTCAGCTAGCCTGGCGTGGCCAGCCTAGCGCCCTACCAGCCCCTTCCAGCCAGCCCGGGCAACCAGCCAGCCAGCCAGCCTGGGCAAGCCATCCTTGAATGGCTCGGGCGGGGGGCAGCCGTGGCTGTCAATGCTTGTTTTGCTCGGGCGGAGGCTAGGCAGCAGCTTATGCCCGGGCAACTCGAGTCAATCTCCGTCCAGCAGCAGCTAGCCCGGGCAAGCAGCAAGCCCGGGCCAAGCAGCAGGCAGCGGCAGCAGCAGGCAACAGCCACCCGATGGGAGGCCAGCCCGGGCAGGTAAGCCGGCAGGATGGCCCGGGCAGTGGGGAAGTTTTATGTTTGTCAGGCAATGCACTGTTCATTGCATTTATCTATCTTCTGTCATGTTGTTGCTGGACTTATGGGCCAGTTTACTGTTAGACTCTGCGATCCCCGATAGGCGGTCATCTGTTGGACTATAATCGGGGGTCTGGCTCTTCGTCGAGCCATTATATCCCTTGAGCCTGCGTTTTTAGCCCTGAGGTGTTGCGTAGTATTCCTGTGGTTGTGGCTATTTTGAGTAGATTAGATTCTGTTCTAGTTAAGGGGTAGTCTCGCAGTAGCAGCAGCTGTGGATATCGATGATTAGATTATGAATGGAGTCTGATTGAGCAAGGTAGTTGCCGAAGATATCATTGACTAGATTGGTGATTCTCTCTGATCGAAAGGGGTAGCTTTGCAGTCTGTTTCTGACTAGGTTGGTGGTTTGCACTGACCGAAAGGAGCAGCTTGGTCCACTTGAGGTTCGAGTGACTACATTTGGTGGCCTCTCGTTCTGTACCGCTTTTAGTCGTTAGCGAGCCTAGAGGAGTTGGGCGAGGTTGTAGTAGTCTGGTTGGATTGGGCGTGGTGTGCAGGGTGCTTAGCAGGGCAGCCCTGTCGGATGCAGACATCGCCAGGACGAGCCTCTCTCAGTCTGAGTCCCTCTGTAGTAGTTGACTTCTGTTGAGTGGGTATTATGCTAGCTTTGGGGTGAAGAAAGACATGGCTCTTGGATTTCTTAGTCCAGCCTACGAGGAGGAGGATCTCTCCTCAGCGCTGGTTATCATGTGGTCATCATTGACCATGACTATCTACCTTATTTACTTTATTTCCTAATCTGGCGGGTTGTGCCAGTACGTACTTCATTTTTCACCTCATTTCATGGTTCTATTCAGACCCATTTGTATTTCATATGTCACTTTATCTCACTCTCCATGCGGGTTGTGCATGGTTACCGTACTTTTTTCAATCTTGTTTTTTTCTTTTTCTTTTCCTCCTGGGGTATGCCCCTTGTAGGCTGTACATTCGCTTAACCTTTTTTAATTTCAAGCTAATTTACCAAAAAAAAAATGGAGAAATCCCTAATCCTTCTCAAGAGCATCAGCAACAAGATTCTGAGGAGTGTTTAGGGGTTCTCAGTCCCAAACACAACCAGTCAAACTCAGCCCGTAAGCTGCACCAAGATTCTGAAGCAAGAATGCTTGAAATTGTTGGTCATCTCGAGGATGAGCTCAACAACTCAGAAGACCCCTTCGTGCTTGATGTTGTTACGGCCAAGCTACAAGATATTCAGCAGGCATGGCAAAGAGCAGCCAAAAAGGAAGCTACTCAAAGAGCACAGGTGGTTCACCTCCATGGTAACACCTATCAGTTTCAACGTTCTACAGCAGAGGTACGAAATCCCAACCCTACTCCCAAAATTGTACTTAACCCTAGTGGAAATCCTCACGTAGAAGGAGATCCGAATCTGGGTTACTCACTTCAGGATACCAGACCTAGAAATGCACCTCCCCACCTCACCTCTAAGCACGAGGCTGGTTCCTCAAGTCATGAAACGGGGTTCGAACCACAGGCCCAGTCCAAAACAAACCTCCACACAAAACCCCCTCAAACTCAGCAGTCTTTCCCTAAACCCAACTCAGGTAAAAATAAGCCTAAACCCAAAAACTGGGCATCTCTCCTTCAATCCCAAAGCCCATCTTTGGATATGAAGCTAGAATATTTCCCTGACCTTCAGAAAGGGAAAGAAGCCACAGTTGAAATTGATGTGGAATTAACTGATGCGGGGAATTGGAATAGGTATCTGGTAGGTCATTTCCTTGATGGGAATATGGCCTACCCCCTCCTTGTTTCAACTGCTAGGTATCAATGGAAAGAACTCTTCGTGGCTGTCAAAACAGATGTTTCTGGGTTCTATCTATTTGAATTTAAGGATGAACAAGCCAAGCTACAAGTCTTGGAGGGAGGTCCCTATTTCTTCTCCCAAAAGTATTTAGTTCTTAGAGATTGGCACCGTATGATGAAACCCCTCAAGGACCAACCTACCAAAATCCCTGCATGGGTAAAATTTCATGACCTACCTCTTGAACTGTGGAACCAAGAATGTCTTAGTAGGGTGGCAAGCACAGTAGGTAGACCCATCCATGTGGATCAAGCAACTGCTAGATCCTCCAAGCAACCAGGGTTATTGCATACAAAATCCACCAAAGCAAGAGTTTGTATTGAGATAAGTGCAGACCATGAGCTACCTGATGAAGTAGCAGTAACAGTTCAGGGGGAGACAGTTGTGGTGCCCATAGAATATCAAGTTCTCCCTCCTATGTGTTCACAATGCCATGTTTTTGGTCATGCTACATCCAAATGTAGCAAGCAAGCTGTTGTACCCCCCTCCCCCCCCCGGTCAATTGGAATGGCAGGTTGTGAAACGTGGGAAACAGAAAGCAGTAGAACAATCCTCCCTAGTCAAGAATGTTCACCCCCACCAAAGCCCTCTACCTCATGTCCTGTCAGAAGCCTCACCCCTTGTCCAATCCAAGTTAAGGGAGCATACTGAAGATACTGAAGATTCTGATGACACTGATGTAGAACTTCTGGAAGTACTAGAGAGTGTGGTAAGCTCAGTAGTGTCCAATGAGGCAGCTAACAAGGATTCAATAGTTGCAAGGCCTGGTACTAGCACCAGATCTGATGATCAGCAACCAGTTGGTGATGAGAAACAGGGGAAACCACCTGATGTCAACCATGCTATCCCTGATGTCAAGCTGCTGTTGGGAGGTTCCAAGAAAGCTAGTCACAATGGCAGAAATAGGAGTCAATCCAAAGGCTCCTCACATAAGAAAAGGAAGTAACTTTCCCTCCTCTTTTTGTCCACAATTATATAAATAATGCTCATCTTGTGCATCACTCTTAATCTTAATAGTTGCAGCTCATTGTGGTTATATTTACTCTTTTGTATTAATGATTAGCACACCATTGCATTTTGGAATTTGGAATTTGGAATGTTAGAGGTCTAAATGACCCTCTAAAGCAACAAGAGGTTAAGAAATGGGTACAGAACAATAAGTTGTCCCTTGTGGGGATAATTGAACACAAAGTTAAAGAACCAAAGGTCTCTAGAATTGTTAGTCTTATCTTACCTAATTGGAGTTTTATTAGTAACTATGCCCATTCCCCCTCGGGCAGAATTTTGGTATGCTGGAACCCCTCCTACTTTAATGTCCAACTTGCTTCCCAATCAAACCAATTCATACATTGCAATGTACAATCTTGTGATGGCAATTACTCATTTGCAGCTACATTTGTATATGGGGATAATTGCCATATTGAAAGGCAGACACTTTGGCGTGACCTGCAAACAACTGCTCTTGCATCCCCTTGGGTAGTTCTTGGTGACTTCAATGCCATCAGATCACCATCTGAGAAAGTGGGAGGGGATAAACACTGGCTTCCTTGGATGGATGATATTAATATTTGCCTCCAATCTGTAGAGCTAGTTGACCTTAAATACTCTGGAAATCAATTTACTTGGTCTAATAAACAAGTTGGTGTATCCCACATTAGCACCAAATTGGACAGGGTCCTAGTCAATGAGAATTGGATCAAAACTCTATGTTGGTCTAGTGCTCATTTCCTAAATCCTGGAGCATCAGACCATTCCCCTGCAGTCGTGGCATTGGCCCCCATCACCCCTCCTAAATCTAGACCTTTTAGATTCTTTAATTTTCTGGCAGACCATCCTAACTTTATGAACATTGTTCAGAGTGTCTGGAGGAGGGTGATCATAGGTAATCCCATGTATTGTGTCTGTGAAAAGTTGAAGATCCTACAAAAGGATCTAAAACAGTTGAATACTAAAGAATTCAGCGATCTATCATCCAGAGTTGCCTCTACCAGACAACAACTGGATGATATTCAAAATGCCCTGGCCTCAGATCCTAGTGACACAGCAAATCAAGTTGCTGAAAAGGTATTATGCAAACAGTACCTTATCCTTGCTAGAGCTGAGGAGAGCTTTGCCAGACAAAAATCAAGAGTTCAATGGTTGAAACTGGGAGACCAATGTACCTCCTTTTTCTTCAAATCAATTAGTAATTCCAGGAATAGAACTAGGATTACTAGCTTGGTCTTGGAAGATGGTAATACCACACAGGATATTGAGCTGATCAAAGGATCTTTTATCCATTACTACACCAAGTTGCTTGGTTCCCCTCACCAAAGCAACTATGCTGGATCATCTAGGGTCCAGCAGCTCATCACTAGGAAACTGTCAGAGTCTCAGAGGCTGGATATGGTAGTGGGAGTCACTGACAAAGAAGTTAAGGACATTTTCTGGTCCCTTAACCCTCAGAAAGCCCCCGGACCTGATGGATATAATGCTACCTTCTTTCATAAGGCTTGGCCTGTGATTGGTCATGAAGTCACCTCTGCTGTCAAGTCTTTCTTTAGATCTGGCCAACTGTTAAAGAAAGCCAATGCAACACTGGTTGCTCTTGTGCCTAAGGTTCCCAATCCTTCAAAGGTTGGGGATTATAGGCCAATATCATGTTGCAACATCATTTACAAGTGTATTGCCAAGATTCTAGCCAATAGAATTAAGTCAGCCCTCCCTCACTTGATTGATCCAGCACAGTCTGGGTTTGTTCAGGGCAGAAGGATTGCGGATAACATCTTCCTCACACAGGAGTTGATGAGGGGATACCACAAACACTCCCCCTCTCCTAGGTGTGCCATGAAAGTAGATATAATGAAGGCCTATGACAATGTTAGGTGGGACTTCCTCTGGGATGTCCTTGCCTCAATGAACTTCCACCCTCAGATGATCAGGTGGTTAAAGGCTTGTGTAACCACAGCCAATTACTCCCTAAGCTTCAATGGTGAAGCCATTGGGTACATCCTGGTCAAAGGGGATTGAGGCAAGGAGACCCCCTTTCCTCATACTTATTTGTTATTGCCATGGAAGTCCTCACATGCATTCTCAAGGAGAAAACCCTACTGCCTGATTTTAATTTCCATTGGAAATGTGGGTCAACCAAATTGGTTAACCTATGTTTTGCAGATGACCTTATGATATTTTGCAAGGGTGAGTTAAGTTCTATAAACCATATTCAGTCATCATTGGAAGAGTTTGAATCCTTATCTGGCCTCTCCCCTAGTCCAAACAAAAGCAATATTTTCTTCTCAGGTGTTAGCTCCTCCACCAGAGCATCAATATTGCATGTTCTTGGTTTTCAGGAGGGTACCCTTCCTGTTAGATATCTAGGTGTTCCCCTACTGTCCACCAAACTGAAGCATACTGACTGCAAATGTTTGGTGGATAAAATCATTGCAAGAACAAAGTCCTGGACCAACAGATACCTCTCCTATGCTGGGAGACTTCAGTTGATTAAGTCCATTATGTTCTCCATGCAGACCTATTGGTCTTCTCTCTTTATCCTTCCTAAAAGAGTCATTAAGGAAGTGGAAGCCATATTGAGAGCTTTCTTCTGGACTGGACCTGATCTCAAAACCTCTGGAGCTAAAGTCTCCTGGGAACATCTCTGCTCCCCTGTCCAAGAAGGCGGTCTTGGATTCAAGTCTTTGGAGACTTGGAACAAATCTGCAGTGGCAAAGCACATTTGGTTCCTTGTGTCCGGCGGGGAACAATCCATGTGGTGTCAATGGGTCAAGTCCTACTTACTCAGAGGTAGGAACTTTTGGTGTGTTAAGGTCCCAAGTGAACCTTCCTGGGTGTGGAGGAAAATCCTATCCTTGAGACCCCTTGTTCAGCCACACATTCTGTACAAGTTGGGGGATGGAATGTCTACTTCTTTATGGTATGACAACTGGCATCCCCTAGTACCACTACTCCCAAGATTTGGTCCTAGAATTATCTATGATTCTGGAATAGTTAGGGATGCCTCTGTTCAACATATAATACATAACAACCAGTGGGCCTTCCCTGTCACCCAAACCCTTGAACTTAATGAAATAAGAACTGGTTTGCATACAATTACTGTCAATAGTGCTACCAAGGATACATGCATGTGGGCACTAACTAAGTCAGGGCAGTTCTCTATCTCATCCCTATGGGACAACCTTAGAACCCACTTTCCCATTGTTACATGGCATAAGGTTGTATGGTTTCCAGGCCATATACCGAGGTGTAGTCTAATTACTTGGATGGCCCTTCTTCAAAGATTAAACACTGAGGATAGGCTTGTCCTGTTTGGGCTCAAATCCACCTCCCAATGTATATTGTGCCCTGACATGGAAAGCCATGCCCACCTATTTTTTGAGTGCCCTATGGCTACCCAAGTCAGGAGTATCTTGTCTCCCAAAGTCCCCCACATGCAAGGACATCAGAACTGGCAGACTTGGGTGGATTGCCTCTCTATTTTGATAGGTAAGTCTTTGGCCAACACTATTGCAAAGCTGGCTTTTTTTTTTTGGGTAAAATAGCATGAAATAGAAAAAAGGGTAACCGGATATACAGCCTACAAGGGGCATACCCCAGGAGGAAAAGAAAAGAAAACAAAAAAGAGTAAGAAAATTGATCACGCCAAATGGCTACAAGACATTGATGAGGAGCTATGTTTCCAATCCATCTAGTAAGAGGGAACGGAAACACTGCCAATTGTTACCAACAAAAAGATTACGCCCAAGGCATCTAAAAGTGCTATTAAAGGCATCTAATAGTATTGTTTCCTTAGAGCACTTGAACTGGACACTTACACACTTGACAAGCACATGGTTTCTAATAGTATTGTTTCCTGACAAGCACTTGAACTGGACGATTCCAGAAAGCAGGACACTTGCACACTTGCACTCATCGTATATAGCAGAACAGTCTGCCCCCAATCTGTGATCTGCCCTTCACATATGCTGAAGCTTGATAGGTGAAACAATCTGTGATATGATTTGTTCTCCTCCTAGCAAAGCAATACACGCTCCAAGGGACAACCCCCCGAGGATAGGTGAAACTGAAGGAACACAAATCCAACACAGCAATTACAATGTAAAACCAATAGCTTGTTATGCTGCATACAAACTAGGTGGTACAATGTATCACTAGCAGATCAGAACAAAAGAATCTACTAAGGTATCTACTACTGGACTGCATATAAAACAGCAGCAGAACTGCACAACAAGTCCCAACTGAGCCTTCATCTAATAAACCTTCAACTGATATTGCTAGCAGCAGAACAGTCAAGCTTCAATCTGATGCAGCTTCAGAACTGCTGCTGTCACAGAACAGCAGCAGCAGTCCATCACACAAAACAAAACAAAATGCAGAGGACGTCCCCCTCTGCGAAGGGAGATCCCAATGACAGCCCCTATTGGTTAGGCGACTATTATAAATGAACAACCACTAAATAAACTTAATACAGCTTCTGAATATACAGCAGTCAACAACTACATTCAACATCTGAACTGAAAATGGACACTTGACATAGAACTGGACAATGGACATCACAAGGGTTCTTATCAGCATCCTTGTGCATCCCAATGATATTGAAAGGGTGCAGTTCTTAAGCCAAAACAGTACATCAGATTCAGAACAGCAGCCAAAACAGGACCTATCAGAACATCATAACATCAGAACTGCCATGGCAGCAGCAGATACAGAACACAGAGCTGCCATGGCAGCAGATACAAGTAATAACAGATTACAGTAGCAGATTACATAAGCAAGAAGCTTTTGGGTACCACAATTCCCTCTGAAAACTCACTCCATCAGCAAAACAGGAGGTATAACAAAACTATGAAATTACAAAGCCAAAACTCCCAACTCCCACTCTCTATACAATGCCAAAACAGGGAAACCTTATACTCCCTCAACTAAACCTCACATAATGCCCCCGCTAAATATTACCTCTTCTCACAATGACGGAAGGGGCTAGAACACTCAGCTCACAAGGATTGCACTCAATATAGTAGGAACTCTCAAAGCACCGGAACCTAAAAGAGATAAGGTAACTACCTGAGTACTTAGTAGTAATAGAAGGCCAAGCAGGCAGGTTGCTGCACTCCCCTGCTTCTGCTTCTGATTCTGTGACCAAGGAGGAGCATGAAGCTGTATCCCCCTTGACCAATGACTTGCTGTACAACCACCTGAGTGCTTCTGATGCAGCCTCAGAGACAACTCTGGACCAAGTTAGATCAAGGGGAAACCCCTTGAGATTTACCTGCATGTGTTATCATGTGAGTATATGGGTAATTTCATTCTAACTTATTACTGAGAATGCTAATCATGAATATTCCACATAGATAATAATTGAGAAGGCCCCTTGAACTTAGACAATGACAACAACCTGCACCTTACTTCATTTGAAATTTTGTGAGCAACCACTCCAGGGGGGCAATTAAGATTCTGGAATTTCCTATGATTCCTCTCAAGCCATAATTGGTGCACATAGGTTGTAAAGACAAGTTTAGCAATTGTAATGGCCAGAGCCTTGCCTTGGACAGAGGACAGCCTGCTCACCCACTGCTGCATGGATGTCAATCCTGTCATGTGAGGGGTCTTTGGGGATAAGATACCCCTAATTTGTGTAGCCATGGGGCAATCAAAAAAGAGGTGCTCATGGGACTCTACTCCCAAACATAGGCTGCATATGGAAGCAGCTTTCATTCCAAACATGACTAGTCTGTCTTCTGTAGATAATCTATTAAGGATGGCCATCCATGAGATCACACTACATCTAGGGATGTACCCTGAGAACCATACCACTTTATGCCAAGTGATAGCAGGAAAATGTATCCTTAAGTGATCCCATAAGGATGAGATGGTGAACTTACCAGATGCATTGAGATTCCAAATGCATCTATCCCCAGTGGAAGCATTGATGGGGACAGCTTGTAATTCTGATCTCACTTCATTGAGATCAGGGGTTTGGGTCATTGGGAAGGCCCACTGATTGTCCCTAATGATAGACTGCACAGTGGAATCCTTGTGCAGTCCAGAATCTAAGGTGATTCTAGGCCCAAATTTAGGCAATAAGGGCCCTAGGGGATGCCAGTTATCAAACCACAAAGAGGTCAACTGGCCATCCCCTATTTTATACTTAATGTGTGGTTGGATGAGTGGTCTAATGTTAAGGATTTTCCTCCATACCCTTGATGGATTACTTGGAGTTTTAACACTCCAAAAGCTCTTACCTTTAAGTAGGTAAGACTTCACCCATTGGCACCACATAGATTGCTCCCCTCCCGAGATAAGGAACCAAATATGTTTGGCAACTGCTGCCTTGTTCCAGACCTCCATTGATTTAAAACCTAACCCTCCTTCCTTTACAGGAACAAAGATGTTCCCAAGAGACTTTTGCCCCTGTTTTCTTAAGGTCGGGGCCAGACCAAAAGAAGGCTCTAAGGATAGATTCCACCTCCTTAATTACCTTCTTAGGGATAATGAAGAGAGATGACCAATAGGTTTGCATTGAGAACAGTATTGATTTTATTAATTGAATCCTCCCAGCATAGGATAAGTACCTATGTGTCCATGATTTAGTCTTGGCCAAAATTCTGTCAACCATTACTTTACAATCAGAGTGCTTGAGTTTGGTGGACAGTAGGGGTACCCCCAAATACCTAACAGGCAAAGACCCCTCCTGGAAGCCTAGGATACCTAATATGGATGCCTTGGTAGGTGGGCTTACACCAGAGAAAAAGATGTTGCTCTTGGAAGGGCTTGGTGAAAGCCCAGACAACTTCTCAAATTCAGTTAAAGAATTCTGAATGTGATTAATGGAGCTTACTTCACCTTTGCAAAAGATCATAAGATCATCTGCAAAGCAAAGATTGACAAGTTTGGTAGCTCCACATTTCCAGTGGAAATTAAAATCAGGTTGGAAGGATTTCTCCTTAAGAATGCACGTTAACACCTCCATAGCTATAACAAAAAGGTAAGAAGACAGTGGATCACCTTGTCTTAAACCTTTTTGCCCAGGAATGTACCCTATTGCCTCCCCATTAAAACACAAGGAGTAATTAGCTGTAGACACACAAGCTTTCAACCATTGGATCATCCTAGGGTGGAAGTTCATTGAAGCCAGGACATCCCAAAGGAATTCCCACCTGACATTATCATAGGCCTTCATAATGTCCACTTTCATGGCACACCTAGGGGATGAGGAATGTTTGTGGTAACCTCTCATCAATTCCTGAGTAAGGAATATGTTATCAGCTATCCTCCTACCCTGGACAAAGCCAGATTGAGCAGGATCAATAAGGGAAGGCAGGACAGGTCTGATTTTATTGGCTAGTATTTTAGCTATACATTTATATATCACATTACAGCATGAGATGGGCCTGTAGTCTCCTACCTTAGAGGGATTGGGGATTTTAGGCACCAAAGCAACTAGGGTAGCATTGGCCTTCTTCAAGAGTTGACCAGACCTGAAAAACAGTTTGACAGATGAGGTCACTTCATGGCCTATAACAGGCCAAGCTCTATGGAAGAAGGAAGCATTATAGCCATCTGGCCCAGGAGCTTTTTGAGGATTAAGAGACCAAAAGGTGTCCTTGATCTCTTTATCAGTTACCCCCATCACCATTTGCAAACTCTGGGAGGGGGAGAGCTTCCTAGTTATAAGCTGTTGCACTCTAGAGGATCCAGAGTAATCAGTCAAATGTTTGGTGCCTAACAAGTTAGTGTAGTAGTTGATGAATGTGTGCTTAATCAACTCTAAGTTTTGGGAAACAGACCCATCTTCTAGAACCAAGCTAGAAATTCTGTTCCTATTCCTTGAATTGGTAATGGACTTGAAAAAGAAGGAGGAACATTGATCCCCCAACTTTAGCCATTGGATTCTTGATTTTTGCTTGGCCAAAATTTCTTCTGCCCTGGCATAAGCTAGATACTGCTTGCACAGTTCCTTTTCAATGGCTTGTTTAGAAGGGTCACTAGGGTCAGAGCCTAGTTCTCTTTGGATTATTTCTAATTGTTGTTTACTGGATGCCACTCTTGAAGAAAGATCACTAAACTCATTTGTGTTTAGTTTTTTGAGATCCTTCTGCAATTGCTTAAGTTTTTCACAAACACAGAACATTGGATTTCCAATGACTATCTTCCTCCACACCTGCTGAACAGTGTCAAGGAACTTAGGGTGCTTAGCTAAAAAGTTGAAGAACCTAAAAGGCCTTTTCTTAGTAGGTGGGGCAGTTGTCAAATACACAACTGCAGGGGAATGGTCTGACACTCCAGGGCTGAGAAAATGTGCATTGGACCAGCAGAAATCTTTGACCCAACTCTCATTAACCAGAACCCTATCAATCTTGGAACTTATATGAGCATCTCCCAGTTGTTTATTAGACCAAGTATACTGGCAACCAGTATACCTGAGATCAAGTAATTCAGTTGATTGGATGCAAGAATTGAATTCCTCCATCCAGGGCAACCAATTTCTGTCCCCACCTACTTTTTCAAGAGGAGATCTCAATGCATTGAAGTCACCTAACACTACCCAAGGGGTAACCACACAAAGCTGCTGTAATTGAGCCCATAGTTGTTGCCTTTCCAAGTAACTAGTTGCTCCATATATAAAGGTGGCATCAAAAGAAAACTGGCCATTACATGATTGCACCTTACTATGAATAATCTGATTGGACTGAAACTGAACTTGTACATTAAACAACAAGGGGTTCCAACAAATCAAAATACGCCCCATAGGAGAGCAGGAATGATTGCTAACAAAATTCCAATGAGGGAGCATGGTGTTGACTACTCTAGTTACATTGGATTCTTTGATTTTATGCTCAATAAGACCAATTAAGGATAGTTTATTCTTAGCGACCCAATTTTTGGCCTCCCTTTGTTTGAGAGGGTCATTAAGGCCCCTCAAGTTCCAACACCCAAAATGTAAAGACTCACAATCCATTAAACACTATACAGCTACAACAGAATTGAAAAAATTAAAGGTAAATACTGTATTAATCAGACAAAGGTAAGAAAGAAGGTTACTTCCCTGATTTGTTAGAAGAGCTCTTTGCAAAGTTCTTCTGCTTCCTCTGCTGCCATGCTTTACCAGAACCTCCTCCGGTAAGTTTGATGTCTGGAATGAGATCTGGACGTTCTTTGTCCTTGAGTTTGGCAGCCATTTTGGCAGCTTTTTTTTGCTGCTGATTTGGTTATAAATGCAGCAGGGTTTGGGCTTGTAGTCTGCTGATTAGGGGGTCCTGCTCCTTCCTTATTGGCCCCCACTCTTTCTAATGTTTCAGTTTGGTTAGAAGGGACTGTAAGCTCTAGCAGAGACAGGGGATTAGGTTCTTTAAGGTTATGAGCAGACTCCTCAATGGCAAAGGTAGAACTGACTGTTGGGATCAGAGGAGGGTTAGCTTCTGTACTTTGAGACAGAGTCAACTTCTCTTGAGAGCTGCTCACTATACTCTCAAGAACCTTTTCTAATTCTTCCTCTGAGTCATCATCTGAATCAGTAATCTCTGCTTGAGGTTTACCCTCATGCTTGGTGGGGGAAGGTAGGGTAGTTGATGTAGAACCTGGGAATGTGTAAGGAGGGTTAGCTCTCAGTTTCCCACTACCTACCACTGTCCATTCCTGATGTAGAACCTGGCTGGTAATTGGAGGTGGTTTCTTGGAGCAATGGTCAGTTGAGTGGCCAAAGACTTGGCACTCCTTGCAAAGTAAAGGTAAGACTTGATATTCAACAAACACCACAACTGATTCTCCCTCCACAGTTATTCTAACTTCATCTGGAAGTTCATGTTCAGCACTGATCTCTATACATATTCTAGCATTTGTTGATTTTGTGTGCAAAAGACCTGGCTGTCTTGAGGTTTTGGCTGTGGCTTGGTCCACATGTAGTGGCTTACCAATGGTACTAGCTATCCTGCTTAAGCACTCTTGATTCCATAGCTCTAAGGGTAGATTATGAAGTTTAACCCATGCTGGAATATGAGAAGGTTGTTCCTTTACTGGTTTCATCATTCGGTGCCAGTCTTTAAGTACCAAGTATTTTTGAGAGAAGAAGTAGGGACCCCCATCCAACACTTGTTGTTTGGCCTGTTCATCCCTAAATTCAAATAGATAACAGCCTCCAACATCCGGCTTGACTGCTACAAATAACTCCTTCCACTGATATTTAGCAGTGGAGGCTACCAAGGGGTAAGGCATGTTCCCATCAAGGAAGTGACCCACTAAGTATTTGGTCCACATACCTACATCTGTTAGTTCAATATCGATCTCCACCTGGGCTTCTTTCCCTCTCAGTAGGTCAGGATAAAACTCAAGCTTCATATCCATTGAGGGGCTTTGGGACTGCAGCAGGGAAGCCCAGTTTTTGGGTTTAGCCTGGTCATTTTTCTGTTTTGGTTTGAATTGGGGATGTTGACCAGGAATAAAAGAATTTTGAGATGTTGATTGATTACCATAATTCAGCGACCTAGAGTGAGGTGCATTTACTGAAGATACTTTAGGCATTTCTGCAGTTTTAAGGACAGAGGTTGATGGAGGCTGCTGTGAGATAGGGTTCAGTTTCCTTACCTCTGATGGAGTACGTTGAAACTGGTAAGTGTTTCTGTGGAGGTGAATCACTCGTGCCTTAGCTTCAGCCTCCTTCATCAGACCATCTTCGAAAATGGCTTGTTGGGTTTTGTGTACGGCTTTGGGGCTAAGCTGTGAATTAGGATTATTCTCCCCAGTGCCGTTAGCAGTTGCTGCTCCTGATTTATTCCATTCCTGTTGTATGCTCAGTAGTTTGGCTGTGAGCACATCTAGGATGAATGGATCTTCCGAGATGTTGAGTTCGTCCTCCAACTTACCCACGATTTCAAGCATCCGACTTTCAGAATTCGAGCGCTTGCCTTCCTTCGGATTAGGGCTATTCTTCCCAGTGACGTTAGTAGTTGATGTTGGACCCGTATTCTTGTTAGCTGCTTCAGCATCTACCCGCAACCCTTCTTCGAAGAAAACCTGTTGAAGTTTTCTCGCCGGGCTCATGTTCTTGGGCGACTTAGGGCTGTGAACCCCAGCGCCCTTTGGAGACGAAGACTGAGTCGATCTGGTTCTTCTTAGGTCAGAATCGGCTGAGATGCTCGATCCTTGTGGATTTAGAGTGACCGGAATCCCTATTTTGGGGTCTTCCAAGTGCAGTTCTTGAGTCCTTCGATGCTCCTCTGAGTTCAGAGGTAGGACGGAATTTTCATCGAGTTGTGTTAGGTTCTTCTGTTTCCGACGAATCTCATTTGAGTCCTGGGCCTTGCTACCCAGCCCTTCCGAGAAAGAGATCGTGCCGTCTGCCATGGATGAGATCACAGTAAAGCCATGACCTCACCTGGAATCGCCATACCCTTGTCAAAAATCGCCCCTTGTCAGATGTCCGTCCTCACTGGTCTTTGCAAATATTTGCAAAGCTGGCTTTCACTGTATATGTTCATCATATTTGGATGGAAAGAAACCACAGAAAGTTCCAGAACTCCTCCTGCTCCCCCATTGTAGTTGCTCATAAAATCTCCAATGATATAAGGTCTAGGCTTTTGTCCTTGGCTAACCTACCTAGTGGTCCCCTTTCTAGACAACTAAAAATCCAATGGAACATTGTTTAGTGGTGTACTTCAAGCACTAACATAATGAGTCTTCCCTTGGTTTTATGAATTTAACATACTATCACATTTGTAGGTCATTGGTCAAGGGGGATACAGATTCATGCTGCTCCTCCTTGATCTTAATGAGATTGATGAGCACAGAAACAGAAGCAGAAGCAGGGGAGAGCAGGAGCCACAGCCACAGATTAACATGCTTCAACAAGAAGAAGGCTGGATCCACATTCAAAAGGGCTGTAGTCAGACATGAAGCAGCAAGGGCTATACTTCAGCTCAGGTTCTATTTACTTCTATTATTCAGGTAGTTATGTGGTGCACTGCTCCATCTACTTCTATTATTCAGGTAGTTGCTAGTGGACTGATTTCTGATTCTGCTAGTTCACTGCTCCATTTGACTGATTGCCTAACCATTAGGGGCTGTCGTGGGATCTCCCTTCGCAGAGGGGGACGTCCTCTGCATTGCATCACATTTTACATTGCATTATGTGTAGCTGCATTTCTGCTGCTATCCTGAACTGTTCTGTTGTGCATAAGATTCAGAAGTTGATGACTGTTGATAGACAGATTCAGTCATCAGTCCACACATGCATAAGTTGATTCAGAAGTTTCTTATGCACAACAGTCCACACATGCCTTTCAAGGCAGTCTCACTGTTATGAACACACCAATCAAACTATTATCTGCACTTTGTCTGTAACGTAGCTTGATCACTGGTATATCTTTTCTAAATTTAGCCTAACCAATTGGGGCTGGCATTGGGATCTCCCTTCGCAGAGGGGGACGTCCTCTGCATTGTATATTGTATATGTTTTTGTTATGGTGAACCTTAGTTCAATTCTAAGGGAGCTTCAGAAGTTTTTGGAGTTCTGGGCTGTTCACAGCAGCAGGCTGAATGCTGCTGCTGAGTTGTGACTGTTTTGTATTGTGACTGTTTTGCTAGTCCTAATTGTTAACTAGATGGAGATACATTTGTTAGAAGGCTTATCCCTAGCTGTGATATGATCAAGCATTCTGCACCCTGCACCTGATTTCTGCACCTGAGCACAAAGCTGGTTGTGAGGTTCAATGATCATCATCACCTGTTGACTGAGGTTCAATTCTAGAATTCTGGCCCTAGTTGGTTCAAGCACCTGAATTCTGCACCTGTTCCTGCACCTGCTGATGGTTGTGTCCGCAATGGCAGGTTGCTGCTAGCTGCATCAGTTCTGCATTGGTGTATCCTCTACCAGTTGATCATGGGATCAGTTATTGAGTGGATTCAAGTTTAAATTCAAGTTAAATTCAAGTTTAGTTTTCAGTATGTTCAGTTATTTCAGTATCATGTATAGTGGTTATAGTGGTTATATCCTCTACCTATCACATTTTGCCATTTGTTTTGTATCCCTCTGTTAGATGGATAGGAAACAGATGCTTTATACCTCTAGTCCTATGTAGCCATATGGCGTAGGCTTTGTTTTTGCTTTCCTTTTCTTTTCTTTTCCTCCTGGGGTATACCCCTTGTAGGCTGTATATTCGGTTAGTCCCTTTTTTATTTCAAGCTGATTTATCCACAAAAAAAAAAAAAGGTCTAAAAACCTACTAACCGTCACGTGTTTCTCTGTGTTTGTTTTGCATGACTAGTAGTCTAAACAACTACTAACCGTCATGTTTTTCACCATCTTGTCTTCACATGAAGAGTACTTTTAAAACCTACTAACCGTCAAGTGTTTCACTGTTCTTCTTTTCCATAACTAGTAGTTTAAATACCAACTAACCGTCATGTTTTTCACCATCTTCTCTTCACATGACTAGTCTAAAAACCAACTAACCGTCACGTGTTTCACTGTTTTTCTTTTACATGGCTTGTAGTCTAAAAACCTACTAACCGTCACGTGTTTCTCTGTGTTTGTTTTGCATGACTAGTAGTCTAAACACCTACTAACCGTCATGTTTTTCACCATCTTCTCTTCACATGACTAGTAGTCTAAAATCTACTAACCGTCACGTGTTTCACTGTTTTTCTTTTGCATGACTAGTAGTCTAAACAGCAACTAACCGTCATGTGTTTCACCATCTTCTCTTCACATGACTAGTAGTTTAAAAACCTACTAACCGTCACGTGTTTCACTGTTTTTCTTTTGCATGACTAGTAGTCTAAACACCTACTAACCGTCATGTTTTTCACCATCTTCTCTTCACATGACTAGTAGTTTAAAAACCTACTAACCGTCACGTGTTTCACTGTTTTTCTTTTGCATGACTAGTAGTCTAAACACCTACAAACCGTCATGTTTTTCACCATCTTCTCTTCACATGACTAATTGTCTAAAAACCTACTAACCGTCACGTGTTTCTCTGTGTTTGTTTTGCATGACTAGTAGTCTAAACACCTACTAACCGTCATGTTTTTCACCATCTTGTCTTCACAGGAAGAGTACTTTTAAAACCTACTAACCGTCAAGTGTTTCACTGTTCTTCTTTTCCATAACTAGTAGTTTAAATACCAACTAACCGTCATGTTTTTCACCCTCTTCTCTTCACATGACTAGTCTAAAAACCAACTAACCGTCCGTGTTTCACTGTTTTTCTTTTACATGGCTTGTAGTCTAAAAACCTACTAACCGTCACGTGTTTCTCTGTGTTTATTTTGCATGACTAGTAGTCTAAACACCTACTAACCGTCATGTTTTTCACCATCTTCTCTTCACATGACTAGTAGTTTAAAATCTACAAACCGTCACGTGTTTCACTGTTTTTCTTTTGCATGACTAGTAGTCTAAACACCAACTAACCGTCATGTGTTTCACCATCTTCTCTTCACATGACTAGTAGTTTAAAAACCTACTAACCGTCACGTGTTTCACTGTTTTTCTTTTGCATGACTAGTAGTCTAAACACCTACTAACCGTCATGTTTTTCACCATCTTCTCTTCACATGACTAGTAGTTTTAAAACCTACTAACCGTCACGTGTTTCACTGTTTTTCTTTTGCATGACTAGTAGTCTAAACACCTACAAACCGTCATGTTTTTCACCATCTTCTCTTCACATGACTGATTGTCTAAAAACCTACTAACCGTCACGTGTTTCTCGTTTTTTCTTTTGCATGACTAGTAGTCTAAACACCTACTAACCGTCATGTTTTTCACCATCTTGTCTTCACATGAAGAGTACTTTTAAAACCTACTAACCGTCAAGTGTTTCACTGTTCTTCTTTTCCATAACTAAGAGTTTAAATACCAACTAACCGTCATGTTAACTACACGAAGCATTTAGAAAGGGTAACTGATGCTGGCGATTAAGTTACTGTTCATGGCGATTAGGGGCGTTTTCCTCCCCTCACTAGCCTGTTGATGCAGACAGCCATGGCCGACGGTACGAACTCGTTTGCAGATGGGTTGGGTCTTCAAGCCCTAGATCGCCACTATCAGCGGTCTCATCTTACAGCTAAGCCACAAAGCATCTCAACCTCTTCGAAACCTGAGAACTCATCTCGACTCGATCTTGGAGCCGATGATTCATCCACCATGTTGGAAGGGCTCGGTGGCAAAGCTGTTGACTCCAACGAAATGAGGAGGAAGCAGAGGTTCCCCGTGGATTCTGCTCCTACTCACGGTCCCCATGTAGTTTCGACTTCCAGTCGGTCCTCTCCTACCACAACCCTTCACAAACCCTTCGATCTTTGCCCAGGTGCTTTTCCCTTGGATTCACCTCCTTCTGGTCTCGGTTCCACTCTCAGAAGTGCAGCACCTGATAATCTCGGTGCTGCATCTGCTCCTGCTTCAGAAGGTCTTGGGCCGAAGAACCCCAGCCCCTCTAGGAAGCTGCAACAAGTCTTCGAACAAGCTCTGCAAAGGGAAGCAGAGGAGAGAGCGGCCCAGTTGATTGTCAATTCTGAAACTGAAAAGGTACAACATCCTAACCCTAAACCTCGAATTCTGAATAATGCCAGAGGAAACCCTTACGAGGAGGGGGATCCTAACATGGGCTATAGCCTGGAGGACACCAAATCTCGCTATGGTTCTCGCAAGCCTGACTCGAGGACTGCGTCTAATCCATTCAAACCAAAATTTGGTCAGGCTAAACCTAAACCTAAAAATTGGGCTTCATTACTTCAATCTCAGAGCCCTTCTTTGGATATGAAGCTTGAACATTTTCCTGATCTTCAGAGGGGCAAGGAAGCCATAATTGAAATTGACATTGAATTAACTGACATTGGCTTGTGGAATAGATATCTGGTAGGTCACTTTCTGGATGGTAAAATGGACTATCCGTTACTGGTATCCACTGCCCGAAATCAGTGGAAAGATCTCTTTGTAGCTGTTAAACCTAATGTGGCAGGGTTCTATCTCTTTGAATTCAAAGATGAACAGGCTAAGATGATAGTCCTCGAGGGTGGTCCGTATTTTTTTTCACAGAAATACTTAGTACTCAAAGATTGGCATAGGATGATGAAACTTGCTCCTGAACAACCTGTCAGAATTCCAGCTTGGGTCAAATTTCATGACTTACCTTTTGAACTGTGGAATCAAGAGTGTTTAAGTCGGGTGTCTAGTACAATAGGGCGACCCTTGCATGTGGACCAGGCTACTGCTAAGACCGCCAAACAGCATGGCTTATTACATACTAAGTCCACTTCAGCTAGAATCTGTATTGAAGTCAGTGCTGAACTTGACCTTTTTTTTTTTGGGTAATTTAGCTTGAAATTAAAAAAGGTTAAGCGAATGTACAGCCTACAAGGGGCATCCCCCAGGAGGAAAAGAAAGGAAAAAAACAAAGAAGAGTGAAAAAAGTACGGTAAACCATGCACAACCCGCATGGAGAGTGAGATAAAGTAAATACATAACAACATGCTATGCGTACTGGAAAATGTGAAATTTGAACTAATACCTGGCACAACCCGCCAGGCTAGGAAATAAAGTAAATACGGTAGATAGTCTGGGTCAACGGTGACCACATGATAACCAGCGCTGAGGAGAGATCCTCCTCCTCCTAGGCTGGGAAAAGAAACCCAAGAACCGAGACACCCATCATTCCAAAGATAGCATGATACCCACTCAAAAGAAGCCAACTACTACAGAGGGACTCGGACCGAGAGAGGTTCGAACTGGAGATGTCTGCATCCGACAAGGCTACCCTGCTAAGCACCCTGCACACCACGCCCATTCCATCCAGACTACTACAATCTCACCCAAATCCCCTAGGCTCGCTAACGACTATAAGCGGAACAGGAAGAGGGACCACGAAAAGTAGTCCCCCAAACCTCAAGTGGACCAAGCTGCTCCTTTCGATCCGTAAATCTAATCAGAAACAGACTACGAAGCTACCCCTTTCGAACAGTGAGAATCCACCAATCTAGTCAATGACAGCTTCGGCAACTACCTTGCTCAATCAGACTCATCCATAATCTAATCATCGGCACCCACAGCTGCTGCTACTGCGAGACTGCCCCTTAACTAGGAGAATCCAATCTAATCAATAATAGTCACGACCACAAGAATACTACGCAGGTCCTCAGAGCTAAAAATGTCGGTTCAAAGGATATGGAGGGCTCGACGAATAGCCCGACCCCCGATTTTAGTCCAACAGATGACCGCCTATCGGGGGATGCAAAAACTAACAGAGAACTGGCCCAAAGTCCAGCAACAATATAAGTGCAAAAAAGTACATTGCCTGACATAAATTAAACTACCCCACTGCCCGAGCCACCCAGCCAACTTACCTGCCCGGGCTGGCCTGCCATCGGGTGGCTGCTGCCTGCTTCTGCTTCTGCCCGCAGCCTGCTGCTGCTGGCCCTGGCTGGAAACTGGGCTGGCTGGCTGGCTCCTTGCCCGGGCTGAATGCCCGAGCTGGCAGGTAGGGTGCTAGGCTGGCCTCGCCAGGCTAGCTGTGGGTGAGCCCCACGGTGACTGACTGGAGATGAACACCGGGCCAGGTGCCCGGGCTGGGCTGACGCCTCCTGCTGCTGCTGCCCGGGCCGGCTGGGTTGCCCGGGCTGATGAGCCCCACGACTGGGATTGCCCGGGCTGATGGCCCAAGCAGCAGGCCGGAGAGGGCCTTGAATGACTGCCTTGACTGGCGGCCACAGAGAGCCACGATGGCCTAAATGTGGCCGAGCTTGTCGGAGATGTGAGCTTGCCCAGATCTGGGCGTTGACCGGCCGCCTGAAGGAAAACGACCGGCAGCCATGGCTTTGCTGTTCAGGTTCGGGGGTTTGGTCTTGCTGGGTCCCCGTACATGTAGATCTCAGTGGTGAGTTCGCCCTGCTGCCGTGCCACTGTTCGAGCACTCATTGAAGCAGCAAGGGCCATCATCTCCGGCGAGGCCTGGTACAGAAGGTAACCCATGAAGTTTTGACCCATGATTCCAAACTCAAAGCCACGGTGGTTGTTGTTTGACCGGTCCAGACGGAGGCCGGACCAGGTGGAGCTTGATTGGCCAGTAATGGCCGTAGAACTTTCAGATCTGCCCGGTGCAGATCCCAATGAAGGTACCCGCCGGTGCACGGCGGGAATGAGGTTGGAGGCGAGGCCCACGGCTGTGGAGCTTGGGTCGAGTGAAGGTACCCCCCTTGCCCAGAAGGTGACTGCCATGGCCGGAGGGAGCCTGGGCCGGAGAAGACCAGCTATGGCTGCCCGATGAAGAGATAGAGGTGGTCGGTTGGAGGTTGGAGGCGATGGAGGAGAGTAGGCCCTAAGAAGGGTTGCTCCCTTGCCGTCCTTGCTGTTGATGTTGCTGCTGGCCGGAGGTGGAGACCGGCGACCGGCTGGATCTGGACCGGGGGAGAGAAGCTCCCCAGCCGATCATGATACTGAACTTGACCTCCCTGATGAGGTTGCAATCACTGTAGAAGGGGAGACTGTGTTGGTTCCTGTTGAGTATCAAGTCCTCCCCCCAACTTGTAAACATTGCCTTGTATTTGGTCATTCAACAGAACGTTGTACTAAAGGAGCTTCTTCCTCTCTGAAATCTGCCATCCAAGTTGAGGGTCATGCAGGTAATGGCAAGCAGATAGCAGCTTTGGAAAAAGTTTCAAATGAACCCATTCAAGCACCATTGGACTCCTCCAAAGCTAGATCTCTGCCTAAGCAGTCACACACTAACAATTCAGTTGTTGTTGATCCAGTTCATACAGTGTGTGAGACTGATTCCGAGGGGGAATTGATGGGAGTACTGGAAGGTATAGTCAGTAGCACGCTTGTAGCTGATATGCAAGCTCAGTCTGAACCTTCAACTTTTGGAGTTCATGGGTCTGGCATGGTTCTTGAGAATCAATCCCTCTCTCCCAAGCCGCCGGATCCCCAAGGCTCAGAGGTAAAGGCCGAAGTCTCAAGCGATGATCTCCAAGGGAAATTCCACAAGGTTCTTTCCCGTACAGCTCAAAAAAGAATGAAGAAGCTTGCTCGGGAACAATCTCGAAGTTCTCGTTCCAGGGGCAGGACCTAGCTCCTGCATTCCCATCCTTTTGTCAGGGCAGTATCTTAATTCTTTCATATTCTGCCATTTACATTTTCCAGTTTGCTTTAAGGTTATTTTATGGCTCATCAACCTCTTAATATTGGATTTTGGAACATTAGGGGTCTTAATGACCCAATTAAACAAAAAGAGGTTAAATGTTTTGTGAATAATAACAAGCTCTCACTTTTGGGTTTACTAGAGCATAAAATAAAGGAAGATAAGGCTGCTAGGGTGATGAAATATGTTTGCCCTCATTGGAATTTTGTGAACAACTATCCTCATGCTTCATTGGGTAGGATTTTTGTGTGTTGGGACCCAAATGTTCTCCAAATCCAGGTTATTGATCAGACTGACCAGTTTATCCATTGTGAAGTGCATCCTAAATGTGGTGACCCATCCTTCCTTGCAACCTTTGTATATGGTGAGAACAATTATTTAAATAGGCAAGCTCTTTGGTCTAGCCTTCATCATCTAGGTTCTTCATCCCCTTGGATAGTGCTTGGCGACTTCAATGTCATTAGATTTCCTAGAGAGAAAGTGGGGGGCTCTGTTTCTTGGCCTCCCTATATGGATGAGTTTAATAATTGCTTGTATTCATTACAACTTGATGATCTTAGGTACTCTGGCTGCTTCTTCACTTGGGCCAACAAACAGGACCCCTCTCATTTTGTCAGTACGAAGCTGGATCGAGTGTTAGTTAATGAGCATTGGATGAGGGCCTTCAGTTGTTCCTCTGCTCATTTTCCCACTCCTGGGATATCTGATCATTCCCCGGCCGTTACAACCATTCTTCCTGGGCTTAGGAATTCCAGCAAACCTTTTAAATTCTTTGACTTCCTTGCTGACCACCCACAGTTTTTTGCTGTGGTACAAAAGGTTTGGCGAAGAGTAGTTATTGGGAATCCTATGTTCATAGTATGTGAGAAGCTCAAGATGTTGCAAAGTGAGTTTAAGTTGCTGAATACTAGAGATTTTAGTGATGTCTCTGCTAGGGTTGTTGACACTAGACAACTCCTACAAAATTTGCAGCATGCTTTGAGTTCTCATAACCCTGATCCTTCTCTGATTAGTCAGGAAAGAGTGGTTTACAATCAACTTCTCACAATGCTTAGAGCCGAGGAAAGTTTGGCTAAGCAGAAATCTAGGGTTCAATGGTTGAAGTTGGGTGACCAATGTACTTCTTATTTCTTCAAATCTGTGACCAACAGGAGAAATAGAAGTAAGTTAACCAGTTTAGTCTTAGAGGATGGGACTCTCTCCCATGACTTTGGGGTCATTAAGTCAAGTTTTGTTAACTTTTACACAGAGCTGCTCGGTACTGCCCATCCTGATTCTTACAATGGGCATAGCAGAATTCAGCAACTTGTCAATAGAAAACTTTCTGATAATCAAAAGTTGGCAATGATTGCTGAGATCACAGACCAAGAAATTAAGGACACCTTTTGGTCTCTCATCCCCAGCAAAGCCCCTGGTCCGGATGGCTACAATGCTGGGTTTTTTAGGAAAGCTTGGCCTATCATTGGCCATGAGGTCACAGCAGCTGTCAAGACCTTTTTTAGGTCTGGGAAGCTGCTCAGGAAAGCCAACTCTACTGTGGTGGCTCTTGTTCCTAAGGTCCCTAATCCATCCAAGGTTGGGGATTTTAGGCCAATCTCATGTTGTAATACCATATACAAATGCATAGCTAGAATACTTTCTAAAAGATTGCAGCATGTCCTCCCTGTTCTAATTGACCCTGTTCAATCGGGGTTTGTCAAAGGGAGGAGGATCGCTGACAATATCTTCCTCACCCAAGAACTAATGAGAGGCTACCATAAATCCACATCAACTCCAAGATGTGCTCTTAAGGTTGACATAAGGAAAGCTTATGATAATGTAAGATGGGATTTTCTTTGGGATATTTTGGCCTCCATGAATTTCCATCCTATAATGATCAAATGGCTTCAAGCTTGTGTTTCCACTGCTAACTTCACTATATGCTTGAATGGGGAAAACACTGGTTATATCATAGGACAAAAAGGTCTAAGGCAAGGTGACCCTCTGTCCTCATATCTCTTTGTCATTGTAATGGAGGTTCTCACCTGCTTACTTAGAGAGAAATCCATGCTACCTGGTTTTCACTTCCACTGGAGATGCCGGAATACTGAGATCATCAATCTCTGCTTTGCCGATGACCTCATGATTTTTTGTAAGGGTGAGTTGTCATCAATCTTCCTCATTCAGGAAGCCCTCACTGAGTTCCAATCCTTGTCTGGTCTCTCTCCTAGCCCGGAGAAGAGTAGCATCTATTTCTCTGGAGTCAACAGCACCACTAGATTGGCTATTCTGGATGTCTTAGGATTTCAGGAGGGCACACTTCCTGTCAAATATCTTGGTGTGCCCCTCCTTTCTACTAAACTCAAGGCCTCTGATTGCCAACGGTTGGTGGAGAGCATCACTGCCACGACTAAGACTTGGACTAATAGAGACCTAACCTATGCTGGTAGGGTTCAGTTAATTAAGAATGTTCTCTTTTCCATTCAAACGTATTGGTCCTCCCTGTTTATCCTTCCCAAAAAGGTAATCAAGGAGGTTGAGTCAATACTTAGGGCTTTCTTGTGGTCCGGACCCGACCTTAAAAAAACTGGGGCTAAAGTTTCATGGGAGCATCTGTGTTCCCCTAAAGAGGAAGGGGGTCTTGGTTTCAAATCGTTGCAAGTTTGGAACAAAGCAGCTATTGCAAAACATATCTGGTTTCTCATCTCTGGGGGTGAGCAGTCCATGTGGTGTCAATGGGTCAAGTCGTACTTGTTAAAAGGTAGGAGTTTTTGGACCTTGAAAATACCTAGTGATTGTACATGGGTTTGGAGGAAACTTTTGAATCTCAGACTTTTGGTTAAACCATATGTGCTATATATACTTGGGAATGGGAATACCACGTTCTTGTGGCATGACAACTGGCACCCCCTCGGTCCTTTATTGGATAGATTTGGTCCCCGAATTGCATATGACGCTGGTATTCCACAGGATGCATTCGTGTCTCACATTATTAATAACTCAAATTGGGTGTTTCCCATTACTCAAACTTTTGATCTAAATGAGGTGAGAAGCACTCTACCTCCTCTTGTTCAAGCAAGGTTGAACGGGGCTGATCAAACAAGGTGGACTCTTAATTCCAATGGTCAGTTCACAGTTGCATCTCTATGGGACAAGTTGAGAACCCCCTTTCCTAGGGTATTGTGGCATAAGGTAGTTTGGTTCTCGGCTCACATCCCAAAATGTAGCTTTCTCACATGGCTTGCCATTCAAAACAGGCTATCCACCACAGATAGACTTGTGTCATTCGGTCTTAACGTCTCCCCTCAGTGTGGTTTGTGTCCGGGGAGTGAAAGCCATGACCATCTTTTCTTTAATTGTCCATATACCATTCTGGTGTGGAATTCCATTCAGGCTAAACTCCGTGTCTCTTGGCCTGCTAGACCTTGGGCAGACTGGGTGACCTTGTTGTCAGGTGTTAAGGGTAAATCCCTTAAAAGTGTGATAACTCGATTGGCCTTTACTGTAACTGTTTACCATATTTGGATTGAGAGGAATTTGAGGAAGTTCCAAAATCAATCTTGTTCCCGAGAGGTAGTTGTTCACAAAATTTCAATGATGGTAAGAGCTAGGATTTTATCACTTTCTAACTTGCCGCTCTCTCAAGCAGATTGGATTGTACATGTGTGGAACACTGTTTAGCTTTTCATTTCAGTTCCTGATTCATTACTGTATTTATTGGACCTGACTTTCTTCAGTGGTTCTCTGTCTCATAAGACAGGTTGAGAGGTTTTGGCTGCTAGTACTTCTATATACAAGAGTTGAGGATCTCAGCATTCATGTGTTGGTGTAGTTCTGATCCTTACCTGTTTGTATAGAGTTACATTTACTGCTGCTGCTGCACTGTTTTGGTCAGCGGCAGCCTGTTGACTACAAAGTTTGGGCATTTGTGTACTTGTGAAATGTTCCAATTCAGGACTGCATTGTACTTCCATTTATGTTTTGTTGCTTGCCTAACCAATAGGGGCTGTCATTGGGATCTCCCTTCGCAGAGGGGGAATTCCTCTGCATTCACAGGTTGTAAATCAGTGGAAGGATGGCTGCATGTTCTGAGCCTCCCTAAGCTGCTGCATGTCTGATCTGTCTACTAAGGCTCAGTTCTGATTGTGCCTCAGTTCTGATTGTGTTCAGTTCTGAATGTTCTGAACCTGTTTTGGTTACTGTTTAAGTCAAGTTATTGATCCTGTTATTGTATAGATTTGGAGGGTTTCATATCTGGATTATGCCTCAGTTGTATTGGCATCTCAAGTAGCAATAGCTGAAATGCTTTCTGTTGTATGGTTGTTTTAACTGTATTGGCAATAGTCATTAGTCATTTTGTATTGGCACCTGATATGGGACTGTTCTGCTAACTGTGATGGAAGCTTCAGAAGTTCAGTATAGCAGACAGCTCCATGCTTCTGACTACTGGTCGTGTGTTGATCATTCCCCGCTGCTATGTTTGTGTCCATCATAGCAGCATAGCAGTATGCTATTGGGACATCTTCTGGGCTGTGTCTGCATTATTCTAAGGGAGCTTCAGAAGTTTTGTGCCTGCTGCTGCTGTTCACAGCAGCAGTTCTGAAGCTGCATCAGAGCCTGCCTTGCCTCAGTTGTAGTGCTGCAGCAGTTTTGTATAGCCATATCAGTTGTAGGCTTATTGTTGAAGGCTTATCAGTGTAATGTGTGTAGTATCAAGCTCCTGAATAGGTGTGTCCCCAAGTCAGAAGCTGCATCAGTTCTGAATTCTTGTTGCTGCAATGGAGCTGCATAAGTTCTGAATTGGTGTATCCTCTTCCAGTTGATCATGGTAGAGGATACACCTGTTGACTGAGGTTCAATTCCAGCCGTAGCAGGTGGCTGCTGAGGTTCAGTGGATCAGTTCTTCAGTGGATTCAAGTTTAAATTCAAGTTTAGTATTGGTTGTAATCATTTTGCCATTTGTTTCGTATCCCTCTGTTAGATGGATAGGAAACAGATGCTCTATTTACCTCTAGTCCTATGTAGCCGTTTGGCGTAGGTTTTCTTTTTGTTTTCCTTTTCTTTTCCTCCTTGGGTATGCCCCTTGTAGGCTGTATATTCGGTTAGCCCCTTTTTATTTCAAGCTGTTTTACCCACACACAAAAAAAAAAAAAAACTAACCGTCATGTTTTTCACCATCTTCTCTTCACATGACTAGTCTAAAAACCAACTAACCGTCACGTGTTTCACTGTTTTTCTTTTACGTGGCTTGTAGTCTAAAAACCTACTAACCGTCACGTGTTTCTCTGTGTTTGTTTTTTTTTTTGGGTAATTTAGCTTGAAATTAAAAGAGGTTAAGCGAATGTACAGCCTACAAGGGGCATACCCCAGGAGGAAAAGAAAGGAAAAAAACAAGAATGACAAAAGTGCGGTAAACCATGCACAACCCGCATGGAATAAAGTAAATACGTAACCATGCACAACCCGCATGGAAAGTAATATAAAGTGAATACATAACAAGATGCCATGTGAACTGAGATATATGAAATTGAACTACTACCTGGCACAACCCGCCAGGCTAGGAATAAGGTAAATAAGGTAGATAGTCAAGGCCAACGATGACCACCTACTGAGACCAACAAAGTAATACGGCTAGGAATAAGGTAAATAAGGAGAGCAGCTACAAAGTAATACGGCTTCTAGGCAGTCTGAACGGCTACTACAGAGGAACTAGGCATCAAGAGGTTCGAACCAGAGATGACGGCATCCGACAAGGCCCCGCTGCAAGAGCCCTGCTCACCACGCCCAATCCTTCCGGCCTAGTACTCCCTCATCCAAGCCTAAGGCTCGCCAAAACCACCTACTGAGACCAACTACCCAATAACCACCTCCTCCAAAGCTGGGCTAAGAGAGCCAAGAACCTAGTACCTCCATCAAGCCCAAGGCTAGCATAATACCCACTCATCTGAAACCAGCTACTACAGAGGGACACGGACCGAAAGAGGCTCGAACTGGAGATGACGGCATCTGACAAGGCCCCGCTGCAAGAGCCTTGCTCACCACGCCCATTCCATCCAGACTACTACACCCTCAACCTTATCCCCTAGGCTCGCTAACTTCAATAAGCGGCACGGGAAGAGGATCCACCAGAAGTGGCCACTCAAACCCCAAGTGGACCAACTGCTCCTTTCAATCAGTGCAAACCACCAATCTAATCAGAAACAGTCTGCAAAGCTACCTCTTTCGATCAGTGAACAACCACCAATCTAATCAACGACAGCTCCGACAGCTACCTCGCTCAATCAGAAACCATCCACCAATCTAATCAGTGGCATCCACAGCTGCTGCTACTGCGAAAACCCCTTTCAATCAGAACAGAAACTAATCTAATCAACGATAGCCGCGTCCACAAGAATACTACACCCAACCTCAGAGCTAACAAGTACTGGATCTAGGCATGTAAAGGCTCGACCAAGAGCCCGACCCCGATTTCAGTCCAACAGATGACCGCCTATCGGGATCGCAGAGACTAACAGTAAACTGGCCCGTAAGTCCAGCAACAAATTGACAATGAGTAAATAAGTGCAAAGCGCAAATTGAATAACAAAGGCGCAATGGATACGATGATTTCCGGCCTAGCCGGGCAACCGGGGCTGGGCTAGCTAGCTGTTGCTGCTGCTGCCTGCCTGCTGCCGCCTGAGACTCTGCCTTGCCAGCCCAAGGCCGGGCTTGGCCTGCCTTTGCCCGAGCAAGCCCCCCTCCTCTGCCCGAGCAAGCCGCTGGACTGACTGGTTGTGATCCAAACGGAACTTGGTGATAGGATTGTTTCCGATGTGAGCTTAGGACCTCAGGATCGGAATACTGACCTGATGTTGGTAGATGATGGCCGATTCACCACGGAAAGTGAAGAACGGCTAGAGAGAAGGTACGATATGGCTGTCCAGATCGGAATACCTCAGGATCGTATCTGTTTTGGGTTTCTGAGAAACCCAACCGATGTGAAGAACAGATCTTGAAATCCGAGATGAGACGAGATGAGCGGTGAGATTCCGGCTGGCCGTTTATTAGTCCGGCGAGCCACAGTCGTCTGCCATGACCACAACCGACCAGCTCTGGCTCTGCTCCGAAGCTGGTCCAGTGAGCAACCAGTCGAGATGCCTCTGTGTATAGATCCTCCAAGAAGAAACCTGTTGTTGAAATCAGTCCACAGGGTGGACTTGAACCAGATTCAGTACTGAATCGGTGGGTTTTGTTCAGAAAAAATTCGACCAAGCTTTGGCCGGACATGGAGGATAAAGGATTGAACAAGATAAGGTTGGATAAGAGAGTGGGAGGCGTTGGAGGAGAACTAGCCCTAAGGAGGGAAGTTCCCTTGCCTCTGATCGGGACTCACTTGGGCCTGCCGGAAAATGGCCAGTGCAGGAGAGAGCTTTCTCTCTCTAGGTTAGAGAGAGAAGCTCTCCTCCGTTTAACATTTCTGTGTTTGTTTTGCATGACTAGAAGTCTAAACACCTACTAACCGTCATGTTTTTTACCATCTTCTCTTCACATGACTAGTAGTCTAAAATCTACTAATCGTCACGTGTTTCACTATTTTTCTTTTGCATGACTAGTAGTCTAAACAGCAACTAACCGTCATGTGTTTCACCATCTTCTCTTCACATGACTAGTAGTTTAAAAACCTACTAACCGTCACGTGTTTCACTGTTTTTCTTTTGCATGACTAGTAGTCTAAACACCTACTAACCGTCATGTTTTTCACCATCTTCTCTTCACATGACTAGTAGTTTAAAAACCTACTAACCGTCACGTGTTTCACTGTTTTTCTTTTGCATGACTAGTAGTCTAAACACCTACAAACCGTCATGTTTTTCACCATCTTCTCTTCACATGACTAATTGTCTAAAAACCTACTAACCGTCACGTGTTTCTCGTTTTTTCTTTTGCATGACTAGTAGTCTAAACACCTACTAACCGTCATGTTTTTCACCATCTTGTCTTCACATGAAGAGTACTTTTAAAACCTACTAACCGTCAAGTGTTTCACTGTTCTTCTTTTCCATAACTAGTAGTTTACATACCAACTAACCGTCATGTTTTTCACCATCTTCTATTCACATGACTAGTCTAAAAACCAACTAACCGTCACGTGTTTCACTGTTTTTCTTTTACATGGCTTGTAGTCTAAAAACCTACTAACCGTCACGTGTTTCTCTGTGTTTGTTTTGCATGGCTAGTAGTCTAAACACCTACTAACCGTCATGTTTTTCACCATCTTCTCTTCACATGACTAGTAGTCTAAAATCTACTAACCGTCACGTGTTTCACTGTTTTTCTTTTGCATGACTAGTAGTCTAAACACCAACTAACCGTCATGTGTTTCACCATCTTCTCTTCACATGACTAGTAGTTTAAAAACCTACTAACCGTCACGTGTTTTACTGTTTTTCTTTTGCATGACTAGTAGTCTAAACACCTACTAACCGTCATGTTTTTCACCATCTTCTCTTCACATGACTAGTAGTTTAAAAACCTACTAACCGTCACGTGTTTCATTGTTTTTCTTTTGCATGACTAATAATCTAAACACCTACAAACCGTCATGTTTTTCACCATCTTCTCTTCACATGACTAATTGTCTAAAAACCTACTAACCGTCACGTGTTTCTCTGTGTTTGTTTTGCATGACTAGTACTCTAAACACCTACTAACCGTCATGTTTTTCACCATCTTGTCTTCACATGAAGAGTACTTTTAAAACCTACTAACCGTCAAGTGTTTCACTTTTCTTCTTTTCCATAACTAGTAGTTTAAATACCAACTAACCGTCATGTTTTTCACCCTCTTCTCTTCACATGACTAGTCTAAAAACCAACTAACCGTCACGTGTTTCACTGTTTTTCTTTTACATGGCTTGTAGTCTAAAAACCTACTAACCGTCACGTGTTTCTCTGTGTTTATTTTGCATGACTAGTAGTCTAAACACCTACTAACCGTCATGTTTTTCACCATCTTCTCTTCACATGACTAGTAGTCTAAAATCTACTAACCGTCACGTGTTTCACTGTTTTTCTTTTGCATGACTAGTAGTCTAAACACCAACTAACCGTCATGTGTTTCACCATCTTCTCTTCACATGACTAGTAGTTTAAAAACCTACTAACCGTCACGTGTTTCACTGTTTTTCTTTTGCATGACTAGTAGTCTAAACACCTACTAACCGTCATGTTTTTCACCATCTTCTCTTCACATGACTAGTAGTTTAAAAACCTACTAACCGTCACGTGTTTCACTGTTTTTCTTTTGCATGACTAGTAGTCTAAACACCTACAAACCGTCATGTTTTTCACCATCTTCTCTTCACATGACTAATTGTCTAAAAACCTACTAACCGTCACGTGTTTCTCGTTTTTTCTTTTGCATGACTAGTAGTCTAAACACCTACTAACCGTCATGTTTTTCACCATCTTGTCTTCACATGAAGAGTACTTGAAAACCTACTAACCGTCAAGTGTTTCACTGTTCTTCTTTTCCATAACTAGTAGTTTAAATACCAACTAACCGTCATGTTTTTCACCTTCTTCTCTTCACATGACTAGTCTAAAAACCAACTAACCGTCACGTGTTTCACTGTTTTTCTTTTACATGGCTTGTAGTCTAAAAACCTACTAACCGTCACGTGTTTCTCTGTGTTTATTTTGCATGACTAGTAGTCTAAACACCTACTAACCGTCATGTTTTTCACCATCTTCCCTTCACATGACTAGTAGTCTAAAATCTACTAACCGTCACGTGTTTCACTGTTTTTCTTTTGCATGACTAGTAGTCTAAACACCAACTAACCGTCATGTGTTTCACCATCTTCTCTTCACATGACTAGTAGTTTAAAAACCTACTAACCGTCACGTGTTTCACTGTTTTTCTTTTGCATGACTAGTAGTCTAAACACCTACAAACCGTCATGTTTTTCACCATCTTCTCTTCACATGACTAATTGTCTAAAAACCTACTAACCGTCACGTGTTTCTCGTTATTTCTTTTGCATGACTAGTAGTCTAAACACCTACTAACCGTCATGTGTTTCACCATCTTCTCTTCACATGACTAGTAGTTTAAAAACCTACTATCCGTCACGTGTTTCACTGTTTTTCTTTTGCATGACTAGTTGTCTAAACACCTACAAACCGTCATGTTTTTCACCATGTTCTCTTCACATGACTAATTGTCTAAAAACCAACTAACCGTCACGTGTTTCACTGTTTTTCTTTTACATGGCTTGTAGTCTAAAAACCTACTAACCGTCACGTGTTTCTCTGTGTTTGTTTTGCATGACTAGTAGTCTAAACACCTACTAACCGTCATGTTTTTCACCATCTTCTCTTCATATGACTAGTAGTCTAAAATCTACTAACCGTCACGTGTTTCACTCTTTTTCTTTTGCATGACTAGTAGTCTAAACACCAACTAACCGTCATGTGTTTCACCATCTTCTCTTCACATGACTAGTAGTTTAAAAACCTACTAACCGTCACATGTTTCACTGTTTTTCTTTTGCATGACTAGTAGTTTAAACACCTACTAACCGTCATGTTTTTCACCATCTTCTCTTCACATGACTAGTAGTTTAAAAACCTACTAACCGTCAAGTGTTTCACTGTTTTTCTTTTGCATGACTAGTAGTCTAAACACCTACAAACCGTCATGTTTTTCACCATCTTCTCTTCACATGACTAATTGTCTAAAAACCTACTAACCGTCACGTGTTTCTCGTTTTTTCTTTTGCATGACTAGTAGTCTAAACACCTACTAACCGTCATGTTTTTCACCATCTTGTCTTCAGATGAAGAGTACTTTTAAAACCTGTAGACATCTCCCAAACGGGGCATCGCCATACAGATTGATCATGTTTGTTTGCTCGATTGGTTGCGTGCTTCATAAACCAAAATCATGGACATTCCCATGGCTAGGAACATCGCCACATGATAGCGGTTATCATCAAAACAGAGTCGCCACCTAGTTTATTAAAACTAGGAAAACAGATAGAGATTCTAGGTATGGGAGCCAAAAGTACAGTAAGGGGAAGGTGTTAGGCACCCCTCTCTGCCCAGCCGTGAGACTGGCCCATAGTTATTCAACATAAGACATGTAGATGCTTTGTTTAATTCTAACACATAGTCTGTTTAATTAAGCCTTTAAACTGTAAGTAAAGTGAGCCAGAACTGTAATTGAAGCATGCATCAGAAAGCAGGAAACAAACAAAGCTGTCCCAGGGTAATGGATCCCGCGGCCGGTGAATGGATGTCACGGCCGAGGGATCCTCCTGGTTTGATATATCGGCCGAGGGATCGAAGCCCCGGTCGATGTTCTTCCTCACACCAGACAGAAACGTTAGTAAATAATCAAAACGCTAAAATCATGATTATTGACAGGAAATAAAACAAACCAGAGGCCGTTGGGCCTCACCACCTTGATCCCTCAGTTGCTTGATTGCTTCGGATTGCTTGTGATTGACTGATTGCTTGATTAAGAACCCTAGGGTTAGGGTTTGAACTTCGGGGTTTGATCGCCGGATTGACGGCTGCCTTCGGGAGGTTAGGGCTTTTGGAGTATGGGATTGAGAGAGTATTTTGACAGAGTTTCGTGGCTTGATTGAGTGTGTAGGTCTATCAATTTCTGTGTGTTAATTCGGAACCCAAAGGCCCCTTTATATAGGCATAGGGATGACTCACTCCGGCCAATCAAATCACGAGATGGCAATTGCAATTGCAATGCATCTCAAACTCTACGTCGTGATCTCCGAACGTAGCCCGAACGCATCGGAAAGGTAGTGTAGTTGGATCAAACCAAACGTCTGACAGAACGTTCGAGAGTCTGGAAAAAGGTCGATCTGGCGGCCGAGTAATGGATGTTGCGGCCGTGTAATGGATGTCTCGGCCGAAGGATAGATCTTGCGGCCGATGGATTGATCTCTCAGGGAGATTTTGCTGGCAACAGGTTGCTCGGGCGAGGGATTGATGTTATGGCCGTGGGATCGATGTTACGGCCGTCAGATGGATTTTCCTAGGCTTCTGTATTTCTGTCTGAAAGGCTGTATGGCTTTGAATTGGGTCCTCTAAGTGGTCAAAGTTCTCACCGAAAGTCCTAAGGTCCTCAAGGAAGCAATCAGCAATCACTGTATCCATTTCATCATCGGGATTGTCCCAAGGTGGGACTTGAAATAATCGTTAGGCCAAATTGGGGTGTCTACAGATGCCCCTCTTTGACTGAACTCAGACGGATCGCGAGACATGTTTGAGTAAGAGTCAAAGCTGTAAAAAGCAACTCAATTTGGTCCAACCACTATTCCAAGGGGTTTTTGAAAAAGGTTTTGTTATGGTCGGGCCGGGAGGCTGCCTACGTATTCCACAAGGGAAATTCAGACCAATCGTAGTTCGGGCAATAAAGAAAAGCAAAAAGTTTGGACGGTTAGAGACAGAAGACGTACCTTAGGGCTTAAAAAGCCGTAGTGTGACGTACCTAGACTGAGCCAGGGTTTTGGCGAAGAGTAGTTGAAGGAGCGCGGGGCTACCTGGGGAGTTTTTGCGGAGAGCTTCCTTAGTATTTTGGGGTAGATCAGTACACTGCAGGTGCGTTTGCTTTTCTTGATCGTCCTTACTTTGACTGAAAGGAGCTCGGTAGAGTAGCCTATCCTTGCGAATGAGCTGGAAGGAATTGATGTAGTGGGGTGGAATCCAGACCATCTACTGGGGATGAGTTGGATGCCGACTTGCTTTTGAGACGTGAGGGGCACAGGGCCAGTAACTGGAGCACGGAGCTTTGGTGGAACCGAGGCACGGAGCCGGTTGTAGTCATAAGGCGAGAGCCTGGAGAGTGATAGAATCGAGGCGTGGAGCCTGTTGCAATCTTGAGGCGAAGGCCTGAGGTGAGCTTAGAGAGCTTGATGAGACCGAAGCGCAAAGCTGGTATTGATCAGGATGAGAGCCTGTGGTGTCAGAGCTTTGAGCTTGACGTAATGAACCGAAGCGCGGAGCTGGTTGTATTCTGATGGTCTGTGCACGGAGCTTTCTCATCATAAGTGTTGGCGTGGAGCCAAAGGATCGAGGCGCTGAACCGATCAATAAAACCGAGGCATAGTGCCGGTTGATTGCAGAGTGTATATGTGTGATGCTTGTTTGTTAGATGTGAACATATGATGATGGTTTGTTAGATGTGAACAGATATGATGATGCAGACTCGATGTGATAATGTTGATGCAATATGTGCACGGGCCCGTGCGTGTGTGTTTGTTTTAAGCTTAGAGCTTCTATCAAGTTCCGGACTTGAGCATTCAGAGCGTAGAGCTCGAGCATTCTGACGGCAGAATCCAAGCATTCAAAGTACAGGCTTTGAGCGTCCAGTACGCAGTGGTTGGGCATCCAAGCGTAGAGCTTGAGCATTCAAGTGTATAACTTGAGCATCCAGTACACAGTGGTTGGGCATCCAAACGTGGAGCTTGAGCATTCAAAAATGTTAGATTTTTGAGCATTCAGGCGTAGAGTCTGAGAATAGATATCTTGATTGTTGGGGCGGCTTAGAGCCTGTTGCTTGTTTACGGCTTCGAGCCAGTTGAGACGGTGGGCTTCGAGCCGCTGAGTTGATGAGATGATAAATACGGGTGTTGAGATGATTGTTTACGGCTTCGAGCCAGTTGAGATGGTGGGCTTCGAGCCGCTGAGTTGATGAGTATTCCATCTTCCATCTTCCACGGGGTTTGATTGGTTCCTTATGCTTGGGATGTTTCCAAGGCTAGTTTTGAGTATGCTCGGGATTGCCCCCAAGGCTAGTTCTGAGTATGCTCGGGATTGCCCCCAAGGCTAGATTCCATAGGCTCGGGATTTTTTTTTTTTTTGGGTAATTTAGCTTGAAATTAAAAGAGGTTAAGCGAATGTACAGCCTACAAGGGGCATACCCCAGGAGGAAAAGAAAGGGAAAAAAACAAGAATGACAAAAGTGCGGTAAACCATGCACAACCCGCATGGAGAGTAAGATAAAGTAAATACGTAACCATGCACAACCCGCATGGAGAGTAATATAAAGTGAATATATAACAAGATGCCATGTGAACTGAGATATATGAAATTGAACTACTACCTGGCACAACCCGCCAGGCTAGGAATAAGGTAAATAAGGTAGATAGTCAAGGCCAACGATGACCGCAAGATAACCAACGCTGAGGAGAGCAGCTACAAAGTAATACGGCTTCTAGGCAGTCTGAACGGCTACTACAGAGGAACAAGGCATCAAGAGGTTCGAACCAGAGATGACGGCATCCGACAAGGCCCCGCTGCAAGAGCCTTGCTCACCACGCCCAATCCTTCCGGCCTAGTACTCCCTCATCCAAGCCTAAGGCTCGCCAAAACCACCTACTGAAACCAACTACCCAATAACCACCTCCTCCAAAGCTGGGCTAAGAGAGCCAAGAACCTAGTACCTCCAACAAGCCCAAGGCTAGCAAAATACCCACTCATCTGAAACCAACTACTACAGAGGGACACGGACCGAGAGAGGCTCGAACTGGAGATGACGGCATCTGACAAGGCCCCGCTGCAAGAGCCCTGCACACCACGCCCATTCCATCCAGACTACTACACCCTCAACCTTATCCCCTAGGCTCGCTAACTTCTATAAGCGGCACGGGAAGAGGATCCACCAGAAGTGGCCACTCAAACCCCAAGTGGACCAACTGCTCCTTTCGATCAGTGCAAACCACCAATCTAATCAGAAACAGTCAGCAAAGCTACCTCTTTCGATCAGTGAACAACCACCAATCTAATCAACGACAGCTCCGGCAGCTACCTCGCTCAAACAGAAACCATCCACCAATCTAATCAGTGGCATCCACAGCTGCTGCTACTGCGAAAACCCCTTTCAATCAGAACAGAAACTAATCTAATCAACGATAGCCGCGTCCACAAGAATACTACACCCAACCTCAGAGCTAACAAGAACAGGATCTAGGCATGTAAAGGCTCGACCAAGAGCCCGACCCCGATTTCAGTCCAACAGATGACCGCCTATCGGGATCGCAGAGACTAACAGTAAACTGGCCCGAAAGTCCAGCAACAAATTGACAATGAATAAATAAGTGCAAAGCGCAAATTGAATAACAAAGGCGCAATGGATACGATGATTTCCGGCCTAGCCGGGCAACCGGGGCTGGGCTAGCTGGCTGTGCCCAGGCTGCTACTGCCTGCCTGCTGCAGCTGCTGCCTGCCTGCTACCGCCTGAGACTCTGCCTTGCCAGCCCAAGGCCGGCTGGCTGATGGCCCGGGCTGAAGGCCCAGGCTGCTGATCGGGTAACTGCTTGAGTATTGCCCGAGCAAGCCCCCCTCCTCTGCCCGAGCAAGTCCCCTCCGCTGCCTCTGATTGACCTGCCCTAGCGGCCAGGGCTGGCCTGGACAGGGGGTGGCCTGAGATGGCTCACTCCGGTCGGAGTTGACCGCCGAGCCACGATAGCTCCGACTCCAATCCACCGTCCTCCACTGTGTACTGCATCTTAGGACCGGATCTGGCCGGAGATGTGACCCGGCGACCGGGACTGACTCCAGCAGCCATTGATGTTGATGATGGCCGACGGCTGTTAAGCTCCACGGCGTTGGTTGTTGGCCAGACCAGAGATGGCCGGCTGATGTTGGCTGACTGTTGATGGCTGGTAGAGCCGGCTTGATTTCAGATCTGGACGGCGCGGAGCCCAAGAGGAACTCTTGTGCCGCCACTGTAGAGCCACCAGAAGAAACGATGGGATACCACCATTTCCGGCGAGTTGCTGCCTTCCCGTACTCACCGGCGGTGGGCTTGCCTTGTTCCGACTCTCTCAGATCAGAAGATCCGAGAGATGGAACGGATGGGATACGGTTTGGTGGGTTTGATGTTCCACGACTGTTGATGATTCCCCTTGGATGGATAGATAGCCAGACCTGAGTACTGGGTTTGATGCCAACCCGTGACCGAAAAGATGGCCGGACCAGGTGGCCGGCAGTAGTAAGGGCGGTGGAGGAGAGTTTCTCTAGAGAGAGAAACTCCCTTGCCCATTTAGTGTGGGAGTTAAGGAGACTATTTTGCATGAGTTGGCTCGGGATTATCCCCAAGGCTAGTTCTGAGTATGCTCGGGATTGCCCCCAAGGCTAGTTCTTGAGTATGCTCGGGATTGCCCCCAAGGCTAGATTCCATATGCTCAGGGTTGTCCCCAAGGCTAGTTCTGAGTATGCTCGAGATTGCCCCCAAGGCTAGTTTTTTGAGTATGCTCGGGATCGTCCCCAAGGCTAGTTCTGAGTATGCTCGGGATTGCCCCCAAGGCTAGTTTTTTGAGTATGCTCGGGATCGTCCCCAAGGCTAGTTCTTGACCATATTCCACTTTGACTTCGTTGACTTGTTGACCCAAAGTGCCATAAGGTTTGTTAAATGGTTCGGTGATTAATGTCTTCAGAGATTTCCATCGTCTTTGCTGACAAGATGATCCTCATGCACGCCTAGGAGATTTCCTTCGCCTCCTAATTTCAACCTTGTTAAGCAGACTTTCAACTCCCCTACTGAAGGGATGCTTTCCGAAGTGTGCGCTGGGCCAGAACTGCATAAATGTGCATTAAGTGGGAGTCACAAGATTGCTTCACCGGCCTGGAAGTGGTGAGGCTGCTTATCTTCAAGATGTGAGCTCGGGGTAGCTACAGAGCTGCTGAATGACTAGTAGGCACGAGGCTGTTGAGGTGAGTGCAGAGCTGTTTGAGTGACTTGGGCACAGGGCTGCTGAGTATGAGTATAGAGTGGCTGGTAGTGATAGTGAACTTAGAGTTGTTGATAAATACTTGAACTCAAAGCCGTTGGAGGAGTGAATACTGAGCTGATGAGCGACTTGGGCACAAGGCTGTAAAAGGGGCTATTGAGTGATCATGATGGCGAGCACAGGGCCGCTGAGTAGGCTTAGAGCTGCTGAGCCTAAAGCTGCTAGGTGATAGTGAGCATAGGCATAGAGCTGCCGAGTTTCCGAAGTTGAGTGACCTGAGTACGGAGCTTTTGAGCACGGGGTGCTACTGACGTGGGGGAGCCATTGACATGTTTTGATGGTAGCGAGCATGTAGCTGCTGAGATAATAGGTGCAAGGAGCTGCTGAATTGAGCTACTGTTGAGAGGGAGTCGTGGAGATCGGACCTGCTGAGCGCAAGGCGACCTGTGCATAGAATTGCTCGGAGCTTATGAAACCCAACAAGGTCGTGAATATGACAAGGCATGCGTACGGTGCTACTGAAGAGCAATTGTGAGGCTTCTGAGTTATGAAGGCAAAGTTGCTGATGCAAAGTAAGGAGCTATGGGGATGTGAAGTGCGAAGCCACTTTAATACTGTTGATATGGTGCCAATTGTAGAGTTTGCTGAGGCTATCTTTCAGCTTTTTTGACTTGGCTCTGTCAGTTATAGATACCAAGCTTGGTATGGTCGGTTCAAGGACCGAAATCCAGGAGAATCCTGCAATCCATATTTGAATAGTTTAGAAAAATAGCAATGGATAGGAAAACAACATGCAATAGGCTTGGGATCGACCACGGGCCGAAACCCTTTTATGCTGACTGCTAGGGGCAAGACCATCACTTTTAAAGAACCCTAGTTCAAGAGCTTGAACGATTTTGGGTGACATAGATTGCAATGCAATACATAGGCATGTTAATTTGAGTATTTAAAAAGAAATGCAAGCCCCCTGTTTAGGCCATGAATGCTTGACCCTAGCTCAATCGTGCATGATGACAATGATCTACTTGCCCCTAGCATAGAAACATGCGATGTGAATAACAATAAACGTGGGTGCAATGTTTCCGTTCGGCAGAGGTCTTGGCATGCCCTTGACAGTGCTGTGTGACAGCATTCCACAAAAGAGTTGAGGTGTTCCCCCAGGATATGACGCTTCTCAGGCTGAGCTTTTTTCAAGTGTGTTGGCAGGGAGGTAGACTTTACAATGCATCCCTTTATTGCCCTTTATTCCTTGATGGCCATGATGCCTTGATGAACCTGCCTTGTTTGAGCATAAGAACACCTCATACTTGGGGTTAGATCGTGCAACCAAGACAACTAATTTTGCTAAGCAAACATAAGGATGTACACATGAACTACTAGGTGCAAAAGACAGGGTGATGATGATATGCATGTGAACCCGCAATGCATTCTGGACATCTCAACTTTCGCGTATTTGATAATGGCTTATTGCTTATACTAGCCAGGTGTTTTGAAAGACCGCAATGCCCTAGCGGTACCACTGAAAACATAGTTTGGTCAAGGAACCATATTGCTGCACCCTTCATGAAATGAGAGACCCATGTTATTTCCTCAGAAATTTGCAAAAGGTGACTACGCTTGCATTTGCTGTGTTAAGAATGCTTAGGATAAAACCATTCTTCGAAAGCTTTTCCTCGAGGATTTCAAGGTCATATCATTCCATCCATGTTCCACACTCACGTCATTCAATCATCAAAGGACGTAGAACTATTTTGCAAACCTATGCCCCTAGTCAATTAGGTGAGTTTGTTGCTTCGAGCTTGATTTGGTTGACTTGAGTTGGATTGATAAGCACCTACTGAGACCCACACAAGAGGTTGGATACTTTTGAGAGAAGTGCATAAAGGGGAACATAGCCATGCCCCCTGTCTCACGTGACTCTCCATGTTGTGCAATTTGCCAAGATGATGCAAATTCCAAGATTCTTGCCCTTCGTGTTAAGTCCCATACTGGTGATGCCCTTAGTGTCTAGGACCTTGCTACTAAGTCGTGTTCCCCAATCTGAGAGGACTTTATTATGGACCATAATGTAGGCTTGGGATTTTGGTTTGAAAAAGAAGCAGATGTAAAGGCTCAAACCTAATTTCTACTCATGCTTGGGTTTTAAAAGCTAGCAGCCATCTTCAACATTTTTATCAACTCTTGTTGTCTCTTGCCTCACTTTGTGTGAAAGAGTTGGTTTCTTCAAAAATGTCCTTCATATGTATTGGAAGAAATGTTTCCTTCAAAATGCCCCTTGTATGACGAGATGCTCATTATTTCATTGATTTTTCTTTCATCTCTCCTTGTATTTTTTTGTGTTTGCCCCAGTGTAGGGGATGGCTGCCTAGCAGGCTGTTCAAAGAAATTATCCAGAGGCTCGATGTGGCTAGCAAGGGATAAGTGTTTAGGATAGAGAAATGAATGCCTTTCTTCATCTTGAAACACACGACAAAGTGGCAAGGATCTTTACCAAGAAATTAGGGGCTTCGATGTTAGCCAAGTGAATTTTCTAAGATTGAGGACAATCCTTTGAGACACATAGTAGATGCATGGAGACATGGCTGTTTCCTCATTTTGTTCGTGCTCTACCTTTTGCCTAGACCGCCCTTACAGGTTTTCAATCTAGCGAGCTCATCATTTTTTTTCTCCTCTCTTTTCTTCTTTCTCCTTTTTCATACTCTTCATCTTTGATAGCATGTTTTGCTTACAAGTGATCTCTATGAGGGTGCAAAGATGTGTCAACTCCTCAACAGAAATGACGCGGGTCTTAGCTTTGAAAAACTCGTTTTGCGCTTTTGACAATTCAAGTGATTATGATGTGTTCCAAAAGATGTCATAAGATTACTTTGAAACCCTTGTGGATTGTTTTCAACGTTTGATGTTATCATGAGTATTCTATGGCAGCGAACTAGCACAGGAGAAAGCATTTTCAAAATTTGTGGCCGACCAAAAGGTGCCTACGTATCCCAATAGAGAATCAGGCCATTCGTAGTTCAAGTCTAAGGAGATTCACATTTCATGCTAGGTGCAACAAGCGGATTTATGACCAAAATAAACTCAAGACGTAGACCTTTTAAAAAGGAAACCAATATGGACCAAAATAGTAGCCAAAAATAGCTAGATAAGACTCCTCAAAAGATTGACTCTTAGCCTAAGACGTGACAGGCATGGATGCTACTGCTGCCCAGTGATCAAACTCAGCTGGATCAATCTTCTCTTGATCGATGAGGTCTTGGATCGCATTCTTGAAAGCCCCGCATTCTCGAAAGCCCCGCATTCTCTGATAGAGTGACCACTTACTTGGTGGTACTTGCAATACCCTCCGCCTTTTTGTATAAAGTTTGGAAACTTTGGCTGTAACGGCTTCAATACCCCTTTTGCTTCCAAGATACAGAACACCTTTTCCAAGTTCATTCTAAGAGGAACAAAGTTTCTCTTTTGCCTGCGGTCGAGATGGGATCCCACCATTTTAATATTACTGTTGCTTATGTTCATCTTACAGCTGTTTTTCCCTTTGAGAGATTCCTGGTTTAGATCGATGGTATTGAGAAGAAGTTGATTTTCATGTTGCTGCTGCAGATCATTCACCACCATTTCAATTTGGTTGTCCTTAGCGGGATAAGTTTCTTTCTGAGCTGCGTTTTTCGTCCATCTAGTAAGGGGAGGTGGAGGTGGAGCTTGTGAAGGACTTATTTGCAAACTGTGAACAATGGTGGCTAGGGCAGCCACTAATTCAGCCAATACATCAACTTTAGCAGCCAGAGCTTCAATCTTCTTGTCAGTCATTGCTGTCACGTCTAAGACCAAACCCAAAATTTAGAAAAAGCAAGAACTTAGCTACGCTTAGGTTGAGATGTCCAAAATCAAGTGTCTATGTAATGCACACATCAAACACACTTATTGCCCTTAAAATGCAAATCTAGCATGATGGGGTGGCTTAACCAAATGATAATCGATGTTGACACGTCAGTCATTGCTGTCACGTCTAAGACCAAACCCAAAATTTAGAAAAAGCAAGAACTTAGCTACGCTTAGGTTGAGATGTCCAAAATCAAGTGTCTATGTAATGCACACATCAAACACACTTATTGCCCTTAAAATGCAAATCTAGCATGATGGGGTGGCTTAACCAAATGATAATCGATGTTGACACGTGATCATGCAATGTGCTATAAGAAGAAATGAGGGTGAGGAAAAACAGAAGACGTAAAAGGGTTTGTGCTGTGGGAGCTTCTCTCTCTAGGATAGAGAGAGAAAGCTCCCTCCGGCAACCGGCTGTCACCTCCGGCTGGCAGCAGCAGCAGCAACATCCGGCAGGGCAAGGGAGCCCCCTCTCGACAGGGGCTCTCCTCCATCGCCCGTTCCCCAACTGGCTACCCACTGGTCCAGCCATCCATTGATAAGATCTGGCCTCAATCGACCAGCTCCAGCTCCGGTGCAACAGCTCCGGCCGTGGTCAACACTTCCTCCATCGCCCTCCACATCCGGCAGTCGACGGCCATCACCTGGTACAGTCCGACCAACGCTGGACCGGGGCTTCACACTCGGGCAAACTACAACAGGTACGGTCTAGATCTGGTTCGTTCTAGATCTGGTCCGGCCTCCAACCACGACCTCGCCGTGAGGCTCAACATCCGCCGTGGTGTCCAGCTCCGGCGACAGCAGCGGCAGGCCTACTACGGTCTGGCCATCACTAGTGGGCAGCTTCCGGCCACGGAGCGACCCAACCCAGATCTGTTGGTCGCAGGACTGCTCCTCCTGTACAAATCGGGCTCCGGCCCTAACCTCATCGATGCACAGCCCTGCACCCCCTGTACACTCGTTCTTCGCGCAGGTGCTTCCAGAGCTTGGGTCCTTTCTCTGAGCTCTGACCTCTCCACAAATCAGTTTCCTCCCGTTATGTGTCAAGATGTCACGGCGGGTGGAGTAATACCATGTCGGTTCTGGATCGGTTGGGTCATCTATATGGAGTTGGTCTCAAACTCAAAAGTACCAGATGCACAAGGAAGAAGATGAACAGTTCCGGCCAGCCATAGCTGGCCATCACTGGACGGGCCCCGGGCTCTACAGCCCGGTCTCTGCAATGGGTACCAGTCGGCTCGATCTGGTCCAATGAAATGCCGTAGATGGCGTCTAAGCAGCCCGGGCAGCGGTGCTTTCAAGGCCAAGCAGGCCAGCCGGTAGGCCAGGCCATCCAGGCAAGGCCAGCCCGGGCAATCCAGACAGACAGCAGCCTGGCAGGCTGGTAAGGCCAGTCTAGCCAGCAGCTTGGGCCTTCGGCCCCAGTCAGCATCAGCATCCTCATCAGCCTGGGCCGCCAGCCCGGGCAGTCAAGGCCCTCTCTGGCCACTTCAACAGCCGTGGTTTTTTGGCCCGACCTTCATCCAGTCAGCCGCCGCGGGGGTCAGTTGGCCTTCCAGCCCGGGCAATCATCAGCCAGCCCGGGCCTCGCAGCGGGCAGCAGCAGCAGGCGACAAGGCCAAGGCCAGCCAGCCCAGGCCAGCCAGGCCAGCCAACCACAGGCTTGGCCAACAAATTTTGCCATCCCGGGCAGTGTGGCTCGGGCATTTATCTATCATATAGTCTACTACTGTTTACTTTTAGTATTACTGGTTGCTTCTGGTAGCAGTAGCTGACTTACTTACTTATTTCTGTGCTTGCGAGGACTTCGAGGGCCTCTAATTTACCCCTATCCCGACGGGTTGTGTCGTGGATTTTCTGCTATTACCATGCCCGTGTCCAGGTTTCCCGTTGAACCCTCTATTCCTTGGGATAGTTTGTTTGACGGGGCTTGGACACGGGCAACCCATGTAGCCACTTGGCTTTTTATATTTTTGTCGTTTTCTTTTTGCTTCGTCTTACCTGGGGTATGCCCCTTGTAGGCTGTATATTCGCTTAACCTCTTTTAATTTCAAGCTAATTTACCCAAAAAAAAAGAAATGAGGGTGATGGATTCCTCTCTTGGTTTGGCCCCTGCATTTTTTTTTTTTTTTTTTGGGTAACTTAGCTTGAAATTAAAAAAGGTTAAGCGAATATACAGCCTACAAGGGGCATACCCCAGGAGGAAAAGAAAAGGAAAAAACAAGAATGACAAAAGTGCAGTAAACCATGCACAACCCGCATGGAGAGTAAGATGAAGTAAATACGTAACCATGCACAACCCGCATGGGGAGTAATATAAAGTGAATACATAACAAAATGCCATGTGTACTGAGATATGTAAAAGTGAACTACTACTACCTGGCACAACCCGCCAGACTAGGAAATAAGGTAAATAAGGTAGATAGTCATGGCCAACGATGACCACATGATAACCAACGCTGAGGAGAGCAGCTACGAAGTAAGACGACTTCTAGGCAATCTGAACGGCTACTACAGAGGAACAAGGCATCGAGAGGTTCGAACCAGAGATGACGGCATCCGACAAGGCCCCGCTGCAAGAGCCCTGCTCACCACGCCCAATCCTTCCGGCCTAACCCTCCCTTATCCTAACCTAAGGCTCGCCAAAACTACCCACTGAACCAACTACCCAGTAGCCTCCTCCTCCAAAGCTGGGATAAGAGAACCAAGAACCTAGACTTCCAAACCCAAGGCTAGCGAAATACCCACTCAACAGAGATCAGCTACTACAGAGGGACACAGACCGAGAGAGGCACGACCTGGAAATGTCGGACAAGGCTACCCTGCTAAGAACCCTGCACACCACGACTACTCCCCCCTCAACCTAATCCCCTAGGCTCACCAACGACTATAAGCGGAACAGAAAGAGGAACCACCAGAAGTGGCCACTCAAACCTCAAGCGGACCAATCTAATCAGAACAGACGGCGAAGCTACCCCTTTCGATCAGTGAACAACCACCAATCTAATCAATGACAGCTCCGACAGCTACCTCGCTCAACCAGAATCCATCCACCAATCTAATCAGTGGCACCCACAGCTGCTGCTACTGCGAACTACCCTTTTCAATCAGAACAGATTCTAATCTAATCAACGATAGCCACCAATCTAATCAGAAACAGACTGCGAAGCTATCCCTTTCGACCAGTGAACGACCACCAATCTAATCAATGACAGCTCCGGCAGCTACCTCGCTCAATCAGAAACCATCCACCAATCTAATCAGTGGCACCCACAGCTGCTGCTACTGCGAACTACCCTTTTCAATCAGAACAGAATCTAATCTAATCAACGATAGCCACGACCACCAGAATACTACACACAACCTCAGGGCTAAAAGCACAGGATCTAGGGATATAAAAAAAGCTCGACCAAGAGCCCGACCCCCGATTTCAGTCCAACAGATGACCGCCTATCGGGGATCACAGAGACTAACAGTAAACTGGCCCATAAGTCCAGTAGCAAGTTGGCAATAGATACAAGTAATTTATCATCCAATTAAGGCTGCCCAAAATCAACCGCTTAACTGACCTATACCGGCGGTAAAAAAAAAGTACAGATCCAGCGATGAATACGTACTGTTGTGGTGGTCCGGCGCCTGCACCGGCCGACCACACGGCCGGGAATTTGACGCCGGTGATTCCTTTGCTGTGAATAAGACCCACGAGCTTTGAACAGCCCAGCCCGGTGATTTTCCAAACGCCATAGCTGGTCTTTCTCAGAACCAGATCTGGGATGGGTCTGTGGGAGCAAAAGCTGCTCGATGTACACCCAAACCCCGAAGTTAGGAAAACCCACCTCAAGGTTTCGGTAGATAGAGAAGAAAATAGGAGAACTTGGTCGGTAAAACCCAACGCCGAAGGTTACCCATCACCAGATCCGACGAAGCTGCCCTCCGCCGTGTAGCTTCAAGCCTGGAGCAGTGGAGCCGATGATGGCGTTGTAGTGAAATGGACCCACGAGCCAGAAGCTCCGAGTCATCTCCATGGTTTGAGATCGATTCCAGCAACTCTGGATCATCTCTGTGCAGTTGAATAATCCTCCATTAACGGCAGCCTTGAGCTTTGAACGCCGGTGAAGGGAACCCAGCTTCGTGGGCGGTGGAGGCTCCCTTGCCCGGTTGCCGTCCGGCTGTGATGGCCGGACCAGAGATGGCCGGCTGCAGCTGCCTCCGGAATGGGTTTGGCCGCTGCTTGTTGTTACTAGGATCTCAAACCGAGATTGGGTTTTGTTGATAGGTACCGAAACCCAGGTGTCTCTCCGACTCAGTGTTGATGCTCGGAAATCAGATGTTGGAGAGATGGTGTTGGACCGATTCTCCTTGGAAGAGGTGAAGATCGGCAGATGAAAAGTGGGTTTGAGACCCCTTTCTCTGATGAACTTCTATTTTGAAAAAAATCAGTCCACTTGGCTGCACTGATACCAATCCACGGTTGTTGATGATTCCTATGGATGGATAAATGGCCAGACCGGAGGACTGGGTTTGATGCCGGCCCGTGACCGGATAGATGGCCGGACCAGAGGTGGCCGGCAATAGTAATGGGCGGTGGAGGAGAGTTTCTCTAGAGAGAGAAACTCCCTTGCCCCGTGAATGCTTTTTTGTTTGGCCCCTGCATAGTTAGAAAGAGGCAAGCAAAATGATTTACAAAGCACCATAGCTACCTTCACAAATTATGGATGAGTCATGCATAGCAATTCGTTTGTATGCATGAGTTTGTCAAATATTATAGATAGCCAGCTATTTTTGATATGGATGATTCTTAAGACTCGTTGCTGCCACTTAAGATCCCACTTCCAACCCAATCCATATTATGAGATAAACCGAAAAGGTTGAGCATATGACTACAACAGAAAGTAGACTCGGAGTCCATCGCTGTGCTAGCGGCTTATTTGGATGTTTTAGAAAAACTTGTCATTAGACTAGGTATTGCAAAAAGTTTTGAAAGTTCTTTCAATTCTTGGTTAGGGAAGATTCAAAACGTGATTGAGGTAATTGAAATCCACCTGATTATTTGCTAGTACATTGACAACCTCCTAAATTTTACCAGCTTGCTGAGGTAAGCATGCTTAAAATTTTGAATTTTGAAAGATGGGTTGCTATGCCGATTTGGAAATAGGAATCAAAGTCCTAAGTTGAATCACTCATCGAGAAATGAGTATTGCAAGTTCTATCCATAATATCCTTAACTTTGCATACAATCATCCATAATCTGCTCTACTACCTCACACTCCCACTTTCCTTTAGCCTTGCAAGGCAGAGATTGCTAGAGTAACCTCAGTTCAATTGCCGACGGGGCGACTTCTTCTTTTTTTTTTTTTTTGATGTTTGATTTTGTTCTAGAAATCCATGCTTCGCGGTGCTTCAAGCAAAATGGGAGTGAGAAATAAGTAGTGGTGCTTTCAACTTACTAAAAACCTACCTTGCAGGCAATGCTATGCTTCAGTGCTTAGCTATAAAGACTTAGAGTTAGGGTTCTTAGTTCATGCCCCAACCCTTCTGCACAGAAAATGATATTACAACAACATATGATACAAGGTGTGAGGAAGAACTTTTGCAAGCAAATGCAAATAGGTTCCTAGCCTATAGGTTCCTGTCTTAGTTTGATAAGTTCTATGGCTTTCTAATACATGCAAGGTTTAGGTAGTCTCAGGGTGCTCCGTTGTCAAAGGGCACCAATCCTCTCACCAGCCCATCATAGGCGGTGATTGGGTGATCCCCTTTTTGATATACCACTAGGTACGAGTGACTGTGGAGTTTGCTGGAACCCCCAACATAGCCCGTGTCATGCCGGGATATCAGGTGAACTCAACGGGTTGCCCGCTCGATGCATATGATAAGTGAATTAAACAAGGCATGTATTAGTCTTATGTTGAACTTTCTGGTTATGGCTCTCATATTCCCCAGCAGAGTCGCCAAAAACTGTAGACACCTCCCAAACGGGGCATCGCCATACAGATTGATCATGTTTGTTTGCTCGATTGGTTGCGTGCTTCATAAACCAAAATCATGGACATTCCCATGGCTAGGAACATCGCCACATGATAGCGGTTATCATCAAAACAGAGTCACCACCTAGCTTGCTTTGAAGCCATGTTGCTTTGCTGCCGTTCTCCTCAGTGTTGGTTATCATGTGGTCATCTCTGGCCGTGACTATGTACTTTACTTCCTAGCCTGGCGGGTTGTGCCAGGTGGTAGTTCAATTTCAGTTCATATCATGTAATTTAGACACTTACCACTTCATATCATACCCCGTAGTACTATCCTTCTACTTAAATGGATAGTACTACGGGGGTATGATTTCTACACTGATGACACTTTTGTTATTTTATCTACATTATCCTACTCTCCATGCGGGTTGTGCATGGTTAACGCATTTTTCTCAATCTTCTTGTTTTGTTTTCTTTTCCTCCTGGGGTATGCCCCTTGTAGGCTGTACATTCGGTTAACCTCTTTTAATTTCAAGCTGATTTACCCAAAAAAAAAAGTACAGTAAGGGGAAGGTGTTAGGCACCCCTCTCTGCCCAGCCGTGAGACTGGCCCATAGTTATTCAACATAAGACATGTAGATGCTTTGTTTAATTCTAACACATAGTCTGTTTAATTAAGCCTTTAAACACTAAGTAAAGTGAGCCAGAACTGTAATTGAAGCATGCATCAGAAAGCAGGAAACAAACAAAGCTGTCCCAGGGTAATGGATCCCGCGGCCGGTGAATGGATGTCACGGCCGAGGGATCGAAGCCCCGGTCGATGTTCTTCCTCACACCAGACAGAAACGTTAGTAAATAATCAAAACGCTAAAATCATGATTATTGACAGGAAATAAAACAAACCAGAGGCCGTTGGGCCTCACCACCTTGATCCCTCAGTTGCTTGATTGCTTCGGATTGCTTGTGATTGACTGATTGCTTGATTAAGAACCCTAGGGTTAGGGTTTGAACTTCGGGGTTTGATCGCCGGATTGACGGCTGCCTTCGGGAGGTTAGGGCTTTTGGAGTATGGGATTGAGAGAGTATTTTGACAGAGTTTCGTGGCTTGATTGAGTGTGTAGGTCTATCAATTTCTGTGTGTTAATTCGGAACCCAAAGGCCCCTTTATATAGGCATAGGGATGACTCACTCCGGCCAATCAAATCACGAGATGGCAATTGCAATTGCAATGCATCTCAAACTCTACGTCGTGATCTCCGAACGTAGCCCGAACGCATCGGAAAGGTAGTGTAGTTGGATCAAACCAAACGTCTGACAGAACGTTCGAGAGTCTGGAAAAAGGTCGATCTGGCGGCCGAGTAATGGATGTTGCGGCCGTGTAATGGATGTATCGGCCGAAGGATAGATCTTGCGGCCGAGGGATTGATCTCTCAGGGAGATTTTGCTGGCAACAGGTTGCTCGGGCGAGGGATTGATGTTATGGCCGTGGGATCGATGTTACGGCCGTCAGATGGATTTTCCTAGGCTTCTGTATTTCTGTCTGAAAGGCTATATGGCTTTGAATTGGGTCCTCTAAGTGGTCAAAGTTCTCACTGAAAGTCCTAAGGTTCTCAAGGAAGCAATCAGCAATCACTGTATCCATTTCATCATCGGGATTGTCCCAAGGTGGGACTTGAAATAATCGTTAGGCCAAATTGGGGTGTCTACAAAACCTACTAACCGTCAAGTGTTTCATTGTTCTTCTTTTCCATAACTAGTAGTTTAAATACCAACTAACCGTCATGTTTTTCACCATCTTCTCTTCACATGACTAGTCTAAAAACCAACTAACCGTCACGTGTTTCACTGTTTTTCTTTTACATGGCTTGTAGCCTAAAAACCTACTAACCGTCACGTGTTTCTCTGTGTTTGTTTTGCATGACTAGTAGTCTAAACACCTACTAACCGTCATGTTTTTCACCATCTTCTCTTCACATGACTAGTAGTCTAAAATCTACTAACCGTCACGTGTTTCACTGTTTTTCTTTTGCATGACTAGTAGTCTAAACACCAACTAACCGTCATGTGTTTCACCATCTTCTCTTCACATGACTAGTAGTTTAAAAACCTACTAACCGTCACGTGTTTCACTGTTTTTCTTTTGCATGACTAGTAGTCTAAACACCTACAAACCGTCATGTTTTTCACCATCTTCTCTTCACATGACAAATTGTCTAAAAACCTACTAACCGTCACGTGTTTCTCGTTTTTTCTTTTGCATGACTAGTAGTCTAAACACCTACTAACCGTCATGTTTTTCACCATCTTGTCTTCACATGAGGAGTACTTTTAAAACCTACTAACCGTCAAGTGTTTCACTGTTCTTCTTTTCCATAACTAGTAGTTTAAATACCAACTAACCGTCATGTTTTTCACCATCTTCTCTTCACATGACTAGTCTAAAAACCAACTAACCGTCACGTGTTTCACTGTTTTTCTTTTACATGGCTTGTAGTCTAAAAACCAAATAACCGTCACGTGTTTCACTGTTTTTCTTTGGCATGACTAGTAGTCTAAACACCTACTAACCGTCATGTGTTTCACCATCTTCTCTTCACATGACTAGTAGTCTAAAAACCTACTAGCCGTCACGTGTTTTACAGTTTTTTTTTGCATGACTAGTAGTCTAAACACCTACTAACTGTCATGTTTTTCACCATCTTCTCTTCACATGACTAGTAGTCTAAAAACCACCTAACCGTCACGTGTTTCTCTATTTTTTTTTGCATGACTAGTAGTCTAAACACTTACTAACCATCCTGTTTTTCACCATTTTGTCTTCACTTGACTAGTAGTCTAAAAACCTACTACTCGTCACGTGTTTCACTGTTTTTCTTTTGCTTAACTAGTAGTTTAAACACCTGCTAACCGTCATGTTTTTCACCATCTTCTCTTCACATGACTAGTAGTCTAAAAACCTATTAACGGTCACGTGTTTCACTGTTTTTCTTTTGCATGACTACAAGTCTGAACACCTACTAACCGTCATGTATTTCACCATCTTCTATTCACATGACTAGTAGTTTTAAAACCTACTAACCGTCACGTGATTCACTGTTTTTTTTACATGGCTTGTGGACTAAAAACCTACTAACCGTCACGTGTTTCTTTGTTCTTCTTTTGCATTACTAGTAGTCTAAACACCTACTAACCGTCATGTGTTTCACCATCTTCTCTTCACATAACTAGTAGTCTTAAAACCTACTAAACGTCACGTGTTTCTCTGTTTTTCTTTTGCATGACTAGTAGTCTAAACACCTACTAACCGTCATGTTTTTCACCATCTTGTCTTCACATGAGGAGTACTTTTAAAACCTACTAACCGTCAAGTGTTTCACTGTTCTTCTTTTCCATAACTAGTAGTTTAAATACCAACTAACCGTCATGTTTTTCACCATCTTCTCTTCACATGACTAGTCTTAAAACCAACTAACCGTCATGTGTTTCACTGTTTTTCTTTTACATGGCTTGTAGTCTAAAAACCAAATAACCGTCACGTGTTTCACTGTTTTTCTTTGGCATGACTAGTAGTCTAAACACCTACTAACCGTCATGTGTTTCACCATCTTCTCTTCACATGACTAGTAGTCTAAAAACCTACTAGCCGTCACGTGTTTTACAGTTTTTTTTTGCATGACTAGTAGTCTAAACACCTACTAACCGTCATGTTTTTCACCATCTTCTCTTCACATGACTAGTAGTCTAAAAACCACCTAACCGTCACGTGTTTCTTTATTTTTTTTTGCATGACTAGTAGTCTAAACACCTACTAACCGTCCTGTTTTTCACCATTTTCTCTTCACTTGACTAGTAGTCTAAAAACCTACTACTCGTCACGTGTTTCACTGTTTTTCTTTTGCTTAACTAGTAGTTTAAACACCTGCTAACCGTCATGTTTTTCACCATCTTCTCTTCACATCACTAGTAGTCTAAAAACCTATTAACGGTCACGTGTTTCACTGTTTTTCTTTTGCATGACTACAAGTCTGAACACCTACTAACCGTCATGTATTTCACCATCTTCTATTCACATGACTAGTAGTTTTAGAACCTACTAACCGTCACGTGATTCACTGTTTTTTTTTACATGGCTTGTGGACTAAAAACCTACTACCCGTCACGTGTTTCTTTGTTCTTCTTTTGTATGACTAGTAGTCTAAACACCTACTAACCGTCATGTGTTTCACCATCTTCTCTTCACATAACTAGTAGTCTTATAACCTACTAAACGTCACGTGTTTCTCTGTTTTTCTTTTGCATGACTAGTAGTCTAAACACCTACTAACCGTCATATTTTTCACCATCTTCTCTTCACTTGACTAGTAATCTAAAAACCTACTAACCGTTTCGTGTTTGACTTTTTTTTTTCTTTTGCATGACTAGTAGTCTAAACACCTACTAACCGTCATGTTTTTCACCATCTTCTCATCACTTGAATAGTAGTATAAAAACCTACTACTCGTCACGTGTTTCACTGTTTTTCTTTTGCTTAACTAGTAGTCTAAACACTTACTAACCGTCATGTGTTTCACCATCTTGTCTTCACATGACTTGTAGTCTAAAAATCCACTAACCGTCACGTGTTTCACTGTTTTTCTTTTGCGTGACTAGTAGTCTAAACACCTACTAACCGTCATGTTTTTCACCATCTTCTCTTCACATGACTAGTAGTCTAAAAACTTACTAATCGTCACGTGTTTCACTGTTTTTCTTTTGCATGACTAGTAGTCTGAACACCTACTGACCGTCATGTATTTCACCATCTTCTATTCACATGACTAGTAGTTTTAAAACCTACTAACCGTCACGTGGTTCACTGTTTTCCTTTAACATGGCTTGTAATCTAAAAACCAACTAACCGTCACGTGTTTCACTGTTTGTCTTTTGCATGACTAGTAGTCTAAACACCTACTAACCGTCATGTGTTTCACCATCTTCTCTTCACATGACTAGTAGTCTAAAAACCTACTAGCCGTCACGTGTTTTACAGTTTTTTTTTGCATGACTAGTAGTCTAAACACCTACTAACCGTCATGTTTTTCACCATCTTCTCTTCACATGACTAGTAGTCTAAAAACCACCTAACCGTCACGTGTTTCTTTATTTTTTTTTGCATGACTAGTAGTCTAAACACCTACTAACCGTCCTGTTTTTCACCATTTTCTCTTCACTTGACTAGTAGTCTAAAAACCTACTACTCGTCACGTGTTTCACTGTTTTTCTTTTGCTTAACTAGTAGTTTAACACCTGCTAACCGTCATGTTTTTCACCATCTTCTCTTCACATCACTAGTAGTCTAAAAACCTATTAACGGTCACGTGTTTCACTGTTTTTCTTTTGCATGACTACAAGTCTGAACACCTACTAACCGTCATGTATTTCACCATCTTCTATTCACATGACTAGTAGTTTTAGAACCTACTAACCGTCACGTGATTCACTGTTTTTTTTTACATGGCTTGTGGACTAAAAACCTACTAACCGTCACGTGTTTCTTTGTTCTTCTTTTGTATGACTAGTAGTCTAAACACCTACTAACCGTCATGTGTTTCACCATCTTCTCTTCACATAACTAGTAGTCTTAAAACCTACTAAACGTCACGTGTTTCTCTGTTTTTCTTTTGCATGACTAGTAGTCTAAACACCTACTAACCGTCATATTTTTCACCATCTTCTCTTCACTTGACTAGTAATCTAAAAACCTACTAACCGTTTCGTGTTTGACTTTTTTTTTTCTTTTGCATGACTAGTAGTCTAAACACCTACTAACCGTCATGTTTTTCACCATCTTCTCATCACTTGACTAGTAGTATAAAAACCTACTACTCGTCACGTGTTTCACTGTTTTTCTTTTGCTTAACTAGTAGTCTAAACACCTACTAACCGTCATGTGTTTCACCATCTTGTCTTCACATGACTTGTAGTCTAAAAATCCACTAACCGTCACGTGTTTCACTGTTTTTCTTTTGCGTGACTAGTAGTCTAAACACCTACTAACCGTCATGTTTTTCACCATCTTCTCTTCACATGACTAGTAGTCTAAAAACTTACTAATCGTCACGTGTTTCACTGTTTTTCTTTTGCATGACTAGTAGTCTGAACACCTACTGACCGTCATGTATTTCACCATCTTCTATTCACATGACTAGTAGTTTTAAAACCTACTAACCGTCACGTGGTTCACTGTTTTCCTTTAACATGGCTTGTAATCTAAAAACCAACTAACCGTCACGTGTTTCACTGTTTGTCTTTTGCATGACTAGTAGTCTAAACACCTACTAACCGTCATGTGTTTCACCATCTTGTCTTCACATGACTAGTAGTCTAAAAACCTTCTAATCGTCACGTGTTTCACTGTTTTTCTTTTCCATGACTAGTAGTCTAAATACCTACTAACCGTCATGTTTTTCACCATCTTCCCTTTACATGACTACTAGTCTAAAAACCAACTAACCGTCACGTGTTTCACTGTTTTTCTTTTGCATGACTAGTAGTCTAAACACCTACTAACCGTCTTGTTTTTCACCATCTTCTCTTCACATGACTAGTAGTCTAAAAACCTACTAACCGTTACGTGTTTCTCTGTTTTTGTTTTGCATGACTAGTTGTCTAAACTCCTACTAACCGTCATGTTTATCACCATCTTCTCTTCACCTGACTGGTAGTCTGAAAACCTACTAACCGTCACGTGTTTCACTGTTTTTCTTTTGCATGACTAGTAGTCTAAACACCAACTAACCGTCAATTGTTTCACTATCTTCTCTTCACATGACTAGTAGTCTAAAACCTACTAACCGTCACGTGTTTCACTGTTTTTCTTTTCCATGACTAGTAGTCTAAACACCTACAAACCGTCATGTTTTTCACCATCTTCTCTTCACATGACTAGTAGTCTAAAAACCTACTAACCGTCACGTGTTTCTCGTTTTTTCTTTTGCATGACTAGTAATTAAACACCTACTAACCGTCATATTTTTCACTATCTTCTCTTCACATGAAGAGTACTCTTAAAACCTATTAACCGTCAAGTGTTTCACTGTTCTTCTTTTGCATAACTAGTAGTCTAAATACCAACTAACCGTCATATTTTTCACCATCTTCTCTTCACATGACTAGTAGTCTAAAAACCTACTAACCGTCACGTGTTTCTCTGTTCTTCTTTTGCATGACTAGTAGTCTAAACACCTACTAACCGTCATGTTTTTCAACATCTTCTCTTCACCTGACTTGTAGTCTAAAAACCTTCTAACCGTCACGTGTTTCACTATTTTTCTTTTGCACGACTAATAGTCTATATTCCTACTAACCGTCATGTTTTTCACCATCTTCTCTACACATGACTAGTAGTCTAAAAACCTATTAACCGTCACGTGTTTCTCTGTTCTTCTTTTGCATGACTAGTAGTCTAAACACCTACTAACTGTCATGTTTTTCACCATCTTCACTTCACATGACTAGTAGTCTAAAAACCTTCTAACCGTCACGTGTTTCACTATTTTTCTTTTGCATGACTAGTAGTCTAAATACCTACTAACCGTCATGTTTTTCACCATCTTCTCTTCACATGACTAGTAGTCTAAAAACCAACTAACCGTCTCGTGTTTCACGGTTTTTCTTTTGCATGACTAGTAGTCTTAACACCTACTAACCGTCATGTTTTTCACCATCTTCTCTTCACATGACTAGTAGTCTAAAAACCAATTAACCGTCACGTGTTTCACTGTTTTTCTTTTGCATGAGTAGTAGTCTAAACACCTACTTACCGTCATGTTTTTCCCGTTTACTTAGTTGTAATAGGTATGTTTGTATAGAAGGTTGTAACTGCTAGTCTGTGGTTCTGCTTCTCTTCTGTCTGTTTTGAGCTGTTATTGGTGTGTTGTATCTGCCTGCTACTGTCCAGTTACATAGCCCAGCTCCCATTTCTGGTGGTTCTGCATCTCTGTTGTTGCTGTTTTTGCAACTTGCTGACTGTTGTTGTTCTTCAGTAGTTGTATGATGTTTGGTTAGTGGTTGTTCTTTCTATTTTTCGCCTAAACAATAGGGGCTGTCATTGGGATCTCCCTTCGCAGAGGGGGACGTCCTCTGCATTTGGTATTGTTTTGGTTCAATTGAATGTGAGTGAATGGTATTTGGAGCTTCAGAAGTTTGGACTGCTGCTGTTCTGTGATGGTCCATAAGCTGCATCAGTTCTGATCTGCTATTGCTCGCTTGGGCTGTTGCTGTTTTCACAGTTCTGATCTGCCTTATCACAGTGCTGTCGTGTCTGTCCAGTTCTGCTGCCAAGGTTGAAGGCTGTCCAAGTGCTCCCATGTGTTTTGTTGTGGTTCCAAGTTCACCAAGCTTCCATGTTCAATCCACCACCTCATTCAGTTTGACATTTGGAATGTCTTCATCATTTGGTTATTTGGTCTCACCCAGACAAGCATAAGTCCGTCGTGTCCTCTCAAGAAGGTCTGACATGTTAGGCGATTTAGGCGATTTCTGACAAGGCGTGGAGAAGCGATTCTCCAGGTGATCCATGGGCGATGGTACCATCTCTCTTGCAGATGGACTGGGTTTCAAAGCCCTAGACTCAAATGAACTTCGCAGGAGGCAACAGGTCCTAGATCCTTCAAAATCCCCTCATTTCCATCCTCTGATGAAGGAAGGAATTCAACAGAGGGGCAACTCAGGTGACTTCAGTTCAAGAATCAACCTCGGAAATACTATACACGCATCCTATTCAGATGGGTCTAGGGTTTCCAGCCCTAAAACGTCTAAGCATTCAAGCCCTTCAAGGAAACTACAGCAGGTCTTCGAGGAAGCCCTGGTAAGAGAAGCGGGAGAGAGAGCATCCGAACTGCTTGCTGGTAACACCAACAACGGGAGCATCTCGGATCATACCATCTCCCAAGATTTGAGGGTTGAAACGGAAGTCGCGGCGAAGGGCTCGATTCCATCATCATCTTCGGATGGGTCTGGGGCGCTTAGCCCTAAATCACAAATCAATCCGAACCCTAAAGATGCTCAGAAGTTTCAACAACAACAGGTGACTCACCTCCATGGAAACACCTATCAGTTTCAACGCACTCCAGCAGAGGTACAAGAGAAGCAGGGTATGCGTTCGGAGTCCGAGGCTCGAATGCTTGAAATTGTGAGTCGTCTGGAGGACGAGCTCAACTTATCGGAAGACCCGTTCGTGCTAGATGTGGTCACAGCCAAATTGCAAAGTATTCAACAGTCATGGAGAAATGCTGAGTTACAAGAAGAAGGAGCCGTAAACTGTGATCAAGAACAGGTACGTAGCCCTAAAACCACTTCTACGCTTTTTTTTTTGGGTAACTTAGCTTGAAATTAAAAAAGGTTAAGCGAATGTACAGCCTACAAGGGGCATACCCCAGGAGGAAAAGAAAAGGAAAACAAATAAGAATGAAAAAAGTGCGGTAAACCATGCACAACCCGCATGGAGAGTGAGATAGAGTAAATACATAACAGAATGCTAACGCAAGGGGGAAACCATATGTGGAAGGGGATCCAAATATGAGTAATGACATTGAAGATACCAGACTTCGATATGGCAATCGGGGTACTAGTTCTTCTACTAACAAACTTGAACCCAACCCTTCTCTCAGAAATTCAACTCACAACCTTTCCGGAAATATTAAAACAGAAATTAACCCCACAACAGCCAAGTTAGGCCAAAATCAATATAACTACAGACCCAGGTTAGGTCAACATCAACCAAAGCCTAAGCCAAAAAACTGGGCTGCCCTCCTCCAGTCACAAAGCCCCTCTCTGGACATGAAACTGGATCATTTTCCAGACCTCCAGAGAGGAAAACAGGCGCTGGTAGAAATAGATTTGGAATTGACCGATGTGGGCATGTGGAACAAGTACTTGGTAGGCCACTTCCTAGATGGACAAATGGCCTATCCTCTCATAGTTGCGACTGCTAGGAGTCAATGGAAAGAGCATTTTGTGGCTGTGAAACCTGATGTGGCTGACTTCTATATGTTTGAATTCAAAGATGAACAATCCAAGATACAAGTCCTTGAAGGGGGTCCCTACTTCTTTTCTCAAAAATATCTAGTACTAAAGGATTGGCATAGGATGATGAAGCCTGCTAGAGAATAGCCTACCAAAATACCTGCTTGGGTGAAATTGCATGATTTACCACTAGAACTGTGGAACCAAGAGTGCTTGAGTAGGATAGCTAGTTCTATTGGAAAACCCCTGCATGTTGATCATGCCACTGCAAAGACTGCTAGACAACCAGGTCTACAACAGACTAAATCTACAAAGGCAAGAATCTGCATTGAGGTCAGTGCTGAACAAGTCCTCCCTGATAAGGTTCAAGTAGTAGTGGAAGGGGAATCTGTTGTTATCCCTGTGGAATACCAAGTCCTACCTCCTATGTGTAACATATGCCATGTATTTGGGCATCATACAAGGAAGTGTGCTAGAGGAGCCTCCATACCTTCACCCCCACAACAACCTGCAAATCAGGTTTGGACAAGAGTAGGGTATGGAAAACAAAAGGTTGACTGTGAACAACCTAAGACAGAGCAGCTGAACTGTCCTGTGGCTGTGATTGCATCAATTGTACCTCAACAACTAAATCAATCAAATGTATCTCCTGAACCTGAAGAAGAGGTTACTGACTCTGAGGAGGAGTTACTTGAGGTTCTACAAGGGGTAGTAAGCAGCAGTCAAGAGACAGAGCCAATAGCACCTCAGGAGAAGGAAACAAGTGTTGTTAACCAGTCCACTTCTGCCCCGTTTACACTGTCCAAATCAGCTGCTAAGAAAGCTGCCCAAAGAGCTGCAAAACTCAAAAATAAAAAGCCCCCTGATCCATTGGTTATATCAGAAGTTAAGCTTACAAAGGGAGGTTCTAACAAAGCTGGTCAAAGCGGGAGGCAGAAGAGCTTTTCTAAGGGCTCTTCCAATACCTCAGGGAAGTAACTCTCTTTTTTTTGGGTAAATCAGCTTGAAATTAAAAAGGGGCTAACCAAATATACAGCCTACAAGGGGCATACCCCAGGAGGAAAAGGAAAACCAAAAAGAAAGCCTACGCCAAACGGCTACATAGGACTAGAGGTAAATAGAGCATCTGTTTCCTATCCATCTAACAGAGGGATACAAAACAAATGGCAAAATGATTACAACCAGTATACGTGATTGGTAACCACTATACTTGATACTGAGATAGCTGAACATACTAAAAGGCCAAACAACAGGTGTTGGACTTGATCAAAACCAAATGATTGCACATGAGGTGGATTGGACTTGAGGCATGATGACAGCAACCAACACAACTTCTGTGCCTGAACTGCTGTGCCTATACTGGACAGTTTGAATGGGAAGTAACTCTCTTTCTTACTGTCTTACCTTTTGTTCACTATTTTGTAACTAGTGATTGTAAATAATATTGTTTTATGGATTGCTCACCTATACATTTTGGTTTTTGGAATTTGAGGGGACTTAATGATCCTCTCAAACAGAGGGAGGCAAAAAATTAGATCTCTAATAATAAGTTATCCTTAGTAGGATTCATTGAACATAAAGTTAAAGATCCCAATGTACCTAGAATTGTCAATTCCATCCTCCCTCAATGGAATTTTGTTTGCAACCATTCCTGCTCTTCTATGGGGAGAATTTTAATTTGTTGGAACCCATTAGTGTTTAAAGCACAAGTACTGTATCAATCCAGTCAATTTATCCACTGTAAAGTACTTTCCTGTGATGGCCTATATAACTTTGTGGCCACTTTTGTGTATGGAGCTAATTCTTACCTAGACAGGCAACAACTTTGGGCTGACTTACAGCAAATCTGTGTTGTAACTCCTTGGGTAGTATTAGGAGATTTCAATGCCATTAAGAATCCCTTTGAAAAAGTAGGAGGTGATAGGACGTGGAACCCCTGGATGGAAGAGTTCAATTCTTGCCTCCAATCAACTGAACTTGTTGACCTTAGATACACTGGTTGTCAATATACATGGTCTAATAAACAGCTAGGGGATGCTCACATCAGCACCAAGATTGATAGGGTTCTGGTTAATGAAAGTTGGATCAAGGACTTCTGTTGATCCAATGCTCATTTTCTCAATTCTGGGGTGTCAGACCACTCCCCCGCTGTTGTCTACTTGACAGCTCCCTCACCTCCTAAGAGAAGGCCTTTCAGGTTCTTAAATTTTCTGGCTGAACACCCTAGATTCCTTGAAACTGTTCAGCGAGTTTGGAGGAAAGTAATTATTATTATTATTTTTTTTTTTTTGGGGTAATTTAGCTTGAAATTAAAAAAGGTTAAGCGAATGTACAGCCTACAAGGGGCATACCCCAGGAGGAAAAGAAAGAGAAAAGAAAAACAAAAATGACAAAAGTGCGGTAAACCATGCACAACCCGCATGGAGAGTAAGATAAAGTAAATACATATCTGTGAAATTGAACTACTACCTGGCACAACCCGCCAGGCTAGGAAATAAAGTAAATAAAGTAGATAGTCATGGTCAATGGTGACCACATGATAACCAGCGCTGAGGAGAGCAACTACAGAATAATACGGCTTCTAGGCAGTCTGAACGGCTACTACAGAGGACAAGCCTAAGACTCGCCAAAACCGCCTCCTGAAACCAACTACCCGGTAACCTCCTCCTCCAAGGCTGGGCTAAGAAAACCAAGAACCTAGACTTCCATCACCCCAAAGCTAGTGTAATACCCACTCAACAGAAGTCAACTACTACAGAGGGACACGGACTGAGAGAGGCTCGAACTGGAGATGTTGGCATCCGACAAGGCTACTCTGCTATGTACCCTGCACACCACGCCCATTCTATCCAGACTACTACAATCTCGCCCAAATCCCCTAGGCTCGCTAACGACTATAAGCGGAACAGAAAGAGGGACCACCAAAAGTAGCCACTCAAAGCTCAAGTGGACCAAGCTGCTCTATTCGATCAGTGCAAACCACCAAATCTAATCAGAAACAGATTGCGAAGCTACCCCTTTCGATTAGCGAACATCCACTAATCTAGTCAATGACAGCTCCGGCAACTACCTTGCTCAATCAGACTCCATCCATCAATCTAACCCAATGTTCTGTGTCTGTGAAAAGCTTAAGCATTTGCAGATAGATCTTAAAAAACTGAATACCAATGAATTTAGTGATTTGTCTTCAAGAGTGGTCTCCTATAGAACTCAATTGGAAGCCTCCAGAGAGAGCTAGGATCAAGTCCTAGTAATCCTTCAAAACAAGCCACTGAAAGGGAATTGTGCAAGCAATACCTTGTTTATGCTAGGGCTGAAGAGAGTTTTGCCAAGCAAAAGTCAAGGGTTCAGTGGCTAAAGTTGGGAGATCAATGTTCCTCATTCTTCTTCAAAACCATTAGTAATTCCAGGAACAGGAACAGAATTTCTAGTTTGGTTTTGGAGAATGGAACTGTTACCCAGGACATTGAGTTGGTCAAGCAGACCTTCATCAACTACTACACTAATCTATTGGGCACTAAACATCTGAGTCATTACTCTGGATCTTCTAGAGTACATCAACTTATCACCAGGAAACTCACTCCTGCCCAAAGTTTGGAAATGGTGATAGAAGTGACTGATAAAAAGATTAAGGATACATTCTGGTCTCTTAATCCTCAAAAAGCACCTGGCCCAGATGGTTACAACGCTGCGTTCTATCATAAAGCTTGGCCGGTGATAGGTCATGAAGTGACCTCAGCAGTTAAGCTTTTCTTTAAATCAGGCCAGCTCTTAAAGAAAGCTAATGCTACCCTAGTTGCTTTAGTGCCTAAGGTCCCCAACCCTTCTAAGGTAGGAGATTACAGGCCCATCTCTTGCTGCAATGTGATTTACAAGTGCATTGCCAAAATACTAGCCAACAAAATCAAGCCTATCCTGCCTTCACTTATTGATCCAGCACAATCTGGATTTGTACAGGGTAGGAGGATAGCTGATAACATATTCCTTACTCAGGAACTGATGAGGGGTTACCATAAACACTCCTCCACTCCTAGGTGCGCCATGAAAGTGGATATTATGAAGGCTTACGATAATGTCAGATGGGAATTCCTATAGGATGTCCTAGAATCCATGAACTTCCACCCTAAGATGATCCAATGACTGAAAGCTTGTGTGTCCACAGCTAATTACTCTCTATGTTTCAATGGGGAAGCAATAGGTTACATTCCTGGACAGAAGGGTTTACGACAAGGTGACCCATTGTCCTCCTACCTGTTTGTCATAGCTATGGAGGTATTGTCTTGCATCCTTAAGGAAAAGACTATCCTCCCTGATTTTAAATTTCATTGGAAATGTGGGTCCACCAAACTTGTCAACCTATGCTTCGCGGATGATCTTATGATCTTCTGCAAAGGTGAGGTGAGTTCCATTACTCATATTCAAGACTCCTTGACTGAGTTTGAGGCTTTGTCCGGGCTTTCTCCCAGCCCTACCAAGAGCAACATCTTCTTTTCCGGTGTTAATCCTTCCACCAAGGCTTCCATATTGAGTATATTAGGTTTCCAGGAAGGGACCTTACCAGTTAGGTACTTGGGAGTACCTCTTCTATCCACCAAGCTTAAGCACACTGACTGTAAACTCATGGTTGACAGGATTGTAGCAAAAACTAAATCTTGGACCCATAGATACCTCTCTTATGCTGGCAGAATACAATTGATAAAATCAATTCTATTTTCAATGCAAACTTATTGGTCAAGTCTCTTTATTATCCCAAAAAAGATAATCAAAGAGATTGAATCTATTCTTAGAGCCTTTTTCTGGTCTGGTCCTGATCTTAAGAAAACAGGAGCCAAAGTCTCATGGGAACACCTTTGCTCTCCAGTCAAGGAAGGTGGATTAGGATTTAAATCTATGGAGATTTGGAACAAGGCAGCTGTTGCCAAGCACATTTGGTTCCTTGTCTCTGGTGGGGAGCAATCTATGTGGTGCCAGTGGGTTAAGTCTTATTTACTTAAGGGTAAAAGTTTTTGGAGTGTTAAGATACCAAATGACCCCTCCTGGGTTTGGAGGAAATTACTTAACCTTAGACCACGTGTCCAGCCTCACATCAAGTACAATATTGGGAATGGCCAACTAACCTCTTTGTGGTTCGACAATTGGCATCCCCTTGGTCCCCTTTTTCCAAAGTTTGGTTCTAGAATAGTATATGACTCAGGCATTCCTAAGGATTCATCTGTGAAGGCCATCATTAGAGACAATCAATGGGCCTTCCCAGTAACCCAATCCCCTGACCTTAATGAGGTGAGAGCTGATCTACATGCTGTCTCCATCAATGATTCCATTGGAGACAAGTGTATCTGGACTCTTACAGCATCTGGGAAGTTTAGTATTTCATCCCTTTGGGATCACATGAGAACCCACTTTCCTGTCAACAATTGGCATAAAGTAGTTTGGTTCTCAGGATATATTCCCAGGTGCAGTGTGATCGCATGGATGGCCATCCTCAATAGGTTATCTACTGAGGATAGATTGGTGATGTTTGGCATGAAATCTCTCTCCATCTGTAGCCTGTGTATGGGTGTAGAAACCCATGACCACCTATTCTTTGAATGCTCCATGGCCACCCAAGTTAGAGGTATCTTGATCCCAAAGACCCCTCATATGGTAGGTCTGACCTCTTGGCCACAGTGGATAAGTAAATTGTCCACTCTACAGGGCAAGACATTAGCTATCACAATAGCTAAGCTTGTCTTTACAGTCTATGTGCATCACCTGTGGATTGAGAGAAACTATAGAAAGTTCATTGCTTCCCCATTGAAGCACAAGGAGTAGTTTGCTGTGGAAACACAGGCTCTCAACAGGTTCAAAACTATCTCCCTGACAGAGGCGATTTCTGACAGAGGCGATTTCTGACAACATGTCGATTTCTGACAAGATCGAGCCGATCATCGTTGTTCAGTGAGCGTTCACCATGGCTGACGGCACTATCTCCTTCGTTGAGGGCTTGGGCCACAAAGCCCTGGACTCAAACGAAATCGAGAAAGAACTTCAAAAGACAACAGGAGCCCCAGAAGGAAGGTGTGCGTTCGGCATCCGAAGCTCGAATGCTAGAAATCGTGGGTCACTTGGAGGACGAGCTCAACAACTCGGAAGACCCATTTATTCTGGATGTAGTTACAGCCAAACTGCAACATATCCAACAGTCATGGAGGGAAGCTGAGAAACGAACTCCTCCATCTACAACCGTATTTGGGGAATTTAGCCCTAAATCGACAAAAAATCCGAGTCCATCTCGTAAGCTTCAACAGGTCTTTGAGCAAGCCATAATCCGAGAAGCAGAGGAACATGCCTTGAAGAGCTCGGTTCCCCCATCAACGTCGACTGGCTCTGGGGCGATTAGCCCTAAATCGTATAGTAGCCCCATGGCTGCCCGGAAAACTCAGCAAGCTTTATTCGAGAATGGATTGAAGAAGGAAGCTGAAGCACGAGCACGAGTGACTCACCTCCATGGTAACACATACCAGTTCCAACGCACACCATCAGAGGTACGTCTGTCAAACCCTGATATGGTTCTGAATTCTGTAAATGTACCTCGTGCAACTACTGAACCTGCAACTCACTCTAAGCCTTTGAACAATAGTCAGAAGTATCATCAAATCAATCCCAAACTGAATAATGGTCAGTATAAACCTAAACCGAAGAACTGGGCCTCTCTCCTTCAATCTCAGAGTTCGTCTATGGATATGAAACTTGATTATTTTCCTGATCTTCAGAGAGGTAAGGAAGCTATGATCGAGATTGACATAGAACTGACTGACATAGGGTTATGGAATAGATACTTGGTAGGTCATTTTTTAGATGGCAAAATGGCCTATCCTTTACTAGCTGCCACTGCTCGGAGCCAATGGAAGGATCTTTTTGTGGCTGTTAAATCAAATGTAGCAGGGTTTTACCTATTTGAATTTAAGGATGAACAGTCTAAGATGACTGTTCTTGAAGGAGGTCCTTACTTCTTCTCACAGAAATATCTGGTTCTCAAGGATTGGCATCGGATGATGAAACCGGCACAGGAGCAACCTGTCAAGGTACCTGCCTGGGTTAAGTTTCATGATTTACCTTTTTTTTTTTTTTTGGGTAAATCAGCTTGAAATAAAAAGGGGGGGCTAACCGAATATACAGCCTACAAGGGGCATACCCCAGGAGGAAACAAAAGAAAACAAAGAATGAGAAAATTGAAATCTAAGCCAAGTGGCTACAAGGATTGGATTGTTGTAATCTAGATGGAGACAAAACAAACTACAACATACATTTGTTTCCTACCCATCTACAAAAGGGAAACAGTTACAACACACATTTATACCATCTTGCACCAATAGTAGGAGCTGTCCTTACACTACCAACCACCCTAGCAACCAGCTAGTAGTGTACAAATCTGGTAGGAAAGCAACCATTACAATAGCAACAACAACCATTAGCTGCTACAACATAGTAGGTAACTGAACAGCAGCAGAGTCAACTGAACAATCTGACTGCATAACTGAACAGATTGATGAGACTGTGATAGTGCACAACCTTGTGAAACTGAAACTGAGATATCAAAACACTTGGAATCTCACCACAGTCAGCTGCTACTGCACACGACCAGCAGTCAGGACTGCAGCAACAACAACAGTTCTGCACACTTGGAATCTCACCACAATCAGCTTGGATGAGGTCTTCTGACATGGGGACACAACATGGACACAACATGCCCCTAGCTTCAGAACTGATAGATCCATTCCACTGCTATTATGTATCTATCAGTAGGGAGAATCAGCACAGGCATAAACTAATTCACACACAGTCAAAATGCAGAGGACGTCCCCCTCTGCGAAGGGAGATCCCAATGACAGCCCCTATTGGTTAGGCTTATATTAGAAATGCTAAGAAATGAAAAAAAAACCACTAAACAAACTTCATTAAGTTCAGAACATCAACAGGTATAACAGAGCTTGCCATCCAGGACTCCTTCCACTAAACCTCACATGTAAACTGAGCTTGCCACAAGTGAACCACAGCTGCAGAGTCTAACAGCAGCAGCCGAACAGTAAGCACAGTCACTACAGTAAGCAGCAGCAGAACAGAACCTGCTATCAAAACTGAACCTGCTAACTGAAAACAGATCTTGACTTGAATTGAAAGGGGGACACAAAACAGTTAGCCACAGTAAATAGTGAAGTGGTTTATCAAAATGCAACAACTAGGCCATGTGCATATCAGTAGAAGCAACAACCAAGGCTGCTTTTAACTTTGCCTAATTGCTATACTAGCAGCCACCATCACATCAGAACAAAGCTTGCCACAACAGAATTTGAATCCTCACACATCACACAGCATGTTGCTACTGAATTGGAACCTCACACTTGCCAAATGTTCACTCACAATACTAAGAGTAATGGATCCACTCTCCCCCTCCACTGCACCTCACAAGACTCCCCCACTAATTATTACCTCCTCTCTCAAAGAATGTTGGGTCTCTAGCACACAACTCACAAGGACAGCTCCCATTATAGTAAGGACTCTCACACATTACAGTCAACAAAGAATAAGTTAACTACCTGAATACCAGAAGTAGGTAGGAGTTCCATACAGTGATCTGACCTAGCTGCTGTAAAGAGCCAGCAGCTGTTGCTGGCTCTAATTGAATTAATAGAGCTAGAGGAAGCTTCGAAAGCCCTCCCCTGTGAGCTATGACCTGCAAGTAAAAGGAAATGAGAATGCCTGAGCCGAGTAGCTAGCACAATTGGGAGACCCATACATGTTGATCAGGCCACGGCCAAGACTGCCAAACAACCTGGGCTCCTTAATACTAAGTCCACAACAGCTAGGATTTGTATAGAGGTTAGTGCTGAGCAGGATCTCCCTGATGAGGTCACAGTGTTGGTGGAAGGGGAATCTGTGGTTGTATCCATTGAATACCAAGTCCTCCCCCCCATTTGTAAACTATGTCATGTATTTGGACATCCAACGGAGCGGTGTGCAAAGAGTGCAATCCACTCCTCCTCCCATCTCTTATCTGAAGTTAAGGTTGATACTCCATCTGGCAAAGGCAAGCAAAAAGCTGATCTAGAACAGCCAACAGCAGGTTCCATACTGCTTCAAGGAGATTCATCCAAAAGTAGCCCTCCCATACTGCAGGAGCAGCAAGATATCAACTCTGGGGCCCTTGGGAGTGAGTCAGAATCTGAAGAGAAGCTATTGGAAGTTCTAGAAGGTGTGGTCAGCAGCTCTCATGAGGTTCCACAGCAGCAGCTTAAAATGGCAGTCATGAGTGGTAAAACAGACCCTTGCCACTCAGCAGGTCCAACGGAAGAACAGGTTTCAGAATTGAATCAAACACCCACTCCTAAACCTCCTGATCCCCGGGGTGCAGAGGTAAGAGATGAAGCACCAAAGGAAGATCTAAAGGGAAGCTTTCAAAAGGTTCTATCCAGATCAGCGCAAAGACGATTGCAAAAGCTTGCTAGGGAGCAGTCTCGAAGTTCCCTAGTTAGGGGAAGGCATTAATCCCTCCGTATCCTTTTGTTAGGACAGTTTCTCGTACTTTCATTTTGCTATTTTCATAATTAGTTCTGCTTGAAGTTTTTTTTTTCTTATGTCTATAAAATCTATTAACATTGGTTTTTGGAACATACGGGGTATTAATGACCCAATCAAGCAAAAAGAGGTCAAATGTTTTGTGAATAAAAACTATCTATCACTTTTTGGTTTATTAGAACATAAGATGAAGGAAGTTTGGGCTGGTAGAATCTTAAAATTCGTTTGTCCTAATTGGTGCTTTGTGAACAACTACCCCCAAGCTCCCATTGGTAGAATCTGTGTATGTTGGGATCCTAGTGTCTTGAATATTCAGGTTTTAGATCAGTCGGATCAATTTATTCATTGTGAAGTTCAACCTAAGTGTGGTGGAGCAATCTTTTTTGCCACCTTTGTGTATGGAGCTAATACTTATTTGATTAGGCAGACCTTGTGGGCAAGGCTTCATCATCTTAGCTCCTCAGTTCCTTGGATAGTGTTAGGGGATTTTAATGCTATCAGGTACCCAAATGAGAAGGTAGGAGGTACTTCCTCCTGGCCTCCTCATATGGATGAATTTAACCAGTGTTTGTATGACCTTGAACTTGAGGATCTTAGGTTCTCTGGTTGCTTTCTCACTTGGGCCAATAGGCAAGACCCATCCCATTTTGTCAGTACTAAGCTAGATAGAGCCTTAGTCAACGAACATTGGATGAAGGTCCGCCGTGGCTCAACAGCCATGGCTCATTCACAATCGTAGGAGGGTGATTCACCGCCTACGGTGGCCATCAACATCAAGCCATTCAGCTAGCCTGGCGTGGCCAGCCTAGGCCAGCCAGCCTGGGCAGGCCATCCTTGATTGGCTCGGGCGGGGGGCAGCCGTGGCTGTCAATGCTTGTTTTGCTCGGGCGGAGGCTAGGCAGCAGCTTATGCCCGGGCAACTCGAGTCAATCTCCGTCCAGCAGCAGCTAGCCCGGGCAAGCAGCAAGCCCGGGCCAAGCAGCAGGCGGCAGCAGCTCCCGGTAGCAGCAGCGAGCAGCGGCAGCAGCAGGCAGCAGCCACCCGATGGGAGGCCAGCCCGGGCAGGTAAGCCTGCAGGATGGCCCGGGCAGTGGGGAAGTTTTATGTTTGTCAGGCAATGCACTGTTCATTGCATTTATCTATCTTCTGTCATGTTGTTGCTGGACTTATGGGCCAGTTTACTGTTAGACTCTGCGATCCCCGATAGGCGGTCATCTGTTGGACTATAATCGGGGGTCTGGCTCTTCGTCGAGCCATTATATCCCTTGAGCCTGCGTTTTTAGCCCTGAGGTGTTGCGTAGTATTCTGGTGGTTGTGGCTATTTTGAGTAGATTAGATTCTGTTCTAGTTAAGGGGTAGTCTCGCAGTAGCAGCAGCTGTGGATATCGATGATTAGATTATGAATGGAGACTGATTGAGCAAGGTAGTTGCCGAAGATATCATTGACTAGATTGGTGGATTCTCTCTGATCGAAAGGGGTAGCTTTGCAGTCTGTTTCTGACTAGGTTAGTGGTTTGCACTGACCGAAAGGAGCAGCTTGGTCCACTTGAGGTTCGAGTGACTACATTTGGTGGCCTCTCGATCTGTACCGCTTTTAGTCGTTAGCGAGCCTAGGGGAGTTGGGCGAGGTTGTAGTAGTCTGGTTGGATTGGGCGTGGTGTGCAGGGTGCTTAGCAGGGCAGCCCTATCGGATGCAGACATCGCCAAGACGAGCCTCTCTCAGTCTGAGTCCCTTTGTAGTAGTTGACTTCTGTTGAGTGGGTATTATGCTAGCTTTGGGGTGAAGAAAGACATGGCTCTTGGATTTCTTAGTCCAGCCTACAAGGAGGAGGATCTCTCCTCAGCGCTGGTTATCATGTGGTCATCATTGACCATGACTATCTACCTTATTTACTTTATTTCCTAATCTGGCGGGTTGTGCCAGTACGTACTTCATTTTCACCTCATTTATTTCATGGTTCTATTCAGACCCATTTGTATTTCATATGTCACTTTATCTCACTCTCCATGCGGGTTGTGCATGGTTACCGTACTTTTTTCAATCTTGTTTTTTTTCTTTTTCTTTTCCTCTTGGGGTATGCCCCTTGTAGGCTGTACATTCGCTTAACCTTTTTTAATTTCAAGCTAATTTACCCAAAAAAAAAAAACATTGGATGAAGGCTTTCACTAGTTCTTCTGCCCATTTTTTCCCCCCCGGGATTTCAGATCACTCTCCTGCCATTGTGAATATCACCCCGGGTCCTTTGAAATCTTTGAAACCCTTTAAATTCTTTGATTTTCTAGCTGACCATCCACAGTTTTTAACTGTGGTTCAGAAAATCTGGAGGAAAGTGATTATTGGGAATCCAATGTTCTGTGTTTGCGAAAAACTTAAGATGTTACAAGAGGAGTTTAAGCAACTTAACTCTAGGGAATTCAGTAATGTCTCTAATTGGGTTGCTGATGCTAGACAATGCCTTGAATCCTTACAGAAAAGCATGAGTCCTCATCAGATTACTCCCTCCATAATAAACCAAGAAAGAGTGGTGCACAGGTAACTCTTCACTTTACTTAGGGCTGAGGAAAGCTTGGCTAAACAAAAGTCAAGAATTCAATGGCTGAAACTTGGGGATCAATGCACCTCTTATTTCTTTAAAGCGGTGAGTAACACAAGGAATCGAAGTAAAATTACTAGTCTGGTGTTGGATGATGGGTCTCTTACTCATGACATTCAAGATATTAAGAACAACTTTGTTGGGTTCTATACGGACTTGCTGGGAACAGCTCATTCTACCTCTTATCAGGGGCAAACTAGAATCCAACAGGTTGTTAATAGGAGACTTACAGATAGTCAAAGGACTGCCATGATTGCTGAGGTCACAGACCTTGAAATTAAGGATACCTTTTGGGCTCTTAATCCTAGCAAAGCCCCTGGTCCTGATGGATATAATGCTGGGTTCTTCAAAAAGGCTTGGCCTATCATTGGTCATGAAGTAACTGTAGCAGTTAAGACTTTCTTTAGGTCTGGTAAATTGCTAAGGAAAATCAATTCTACCATTGTTGCACTGGTCCCTAAAGTTCCTAACCCATCTAAGGTTGGGGACTTTAGGCCCATTTCATGTTGTAATACCATTTACAAGTGCATCTCTAGGATACTGGCTAGAAGGTTGCAGATTGTCCTTCCAATGTTAATTGATCCTGTTCAATCAGGTTTTGTGAAAGGAAGGAGGATTGCGGATAATATTTTTCTAACTCAGGAGCTAATGAGAGGATATCATAAATCGTCACCATCTCCTCGATGTGCAATGAAAGTTGACATTATGAAGGCATACGATAATGTTAGGTGGGATTTCCTTTGGGATGTTCTATCCTCCATGAACTTTCATCCCACAATGATTAAGTGGCTCCAAGCTTGTATCTCCACTGCGAATTATTCCCTTAGCATCAATGGGGAGGTCACAGGCTACATTGTAGGACAAAAAGGACTTAGGCAGGGAGATCCTTTGTCTTCATACCTATTTGTGATAGTGATGGAGATTCTCACTTGTCTCCTAAGAGAGAAATCCCTCCTTCCAGATTTTCATTTTCATTGGAGATGTGGGCGTACCAAACTTATAAATCTATGCTTTGCTGATGATCTTATGATCTTTTGCAAAGGGGATCTAACCTCTATCAGTCATATCCAGGATGCCCTCTCTGAATTCCAAAGCCTGTCGGGTCTCTCACCCAGCCCTGGAAAAAGTAGCATATACTTTTCTGGGGTTAGTTTAACCACTAGAATGGCCATTTTGGATGTCCTTAAGTTCAAGGAGGGCTCACTACCTATCAGATATCTGGGGGTGCCTCTCCTCTCTACAAAACTTAAAGCCTCTGATTGTCAGTCCTTAGTGGATAGCATAACTGCTAAAACTAAGTCATGGACTAATAGAGACCTCACGTATGCTGGCAGGGTCCAGTTGATTAAGAACGTGTTGTTCTCCATTCAAACTTATTGGTCCTCCTTGTTTATCATCCCCAAAAAGGTGATCAAGGAGGTTGAGTCAATACTTAGAGCGTTTCTATGGTCTGGTCCTGACCTTAGGAAAACGGGGGCTAAGGTATCTTGGGAGCATCTGTGCTCTCCGAAACAAGAGGGAGGCCTTGGTTTCAAATCCATGCAGGTTTGGAATAAGGCGGCCATTGCCAAACACATTTGGTTCCTTATTTCGGGGAACAATCAATGTGGTGTCAGTGGGTTAAATCTTATTTAATACGGGGTAGAAACTTTTGGAATTTAAAAGTACCTGGGGATTGCACATGGGTTTGGAGGAAACTTCTGCATCTCAGACCATTGGTGAGGCCATATATACTTAGTGTAATAGGTAATGGCCAATCCACCTCCTTGTGGTATGATAATTGGCATCCACTTGGTCCTTTGTTAGCCACATTTGGTCCCAGAATTGCTTATGATTCTGGAATTCCAAAGGAGGCTACTGTGTCTCACATTATCCAAAATTCATGCTGGGCTTTTCCCATCACTCAAACTTTGGAGATCAATGAGGTAAGAAGTACTTTACCACCTCTTATTTCTTCCAGGTTGAGTAGGGATGATCATATTAGGTGGTCTCTCACTTCTAATGGCCAGTTCACAGTTGCTTCCCTTTGGGATAAACTAAGGACTCCCTTTCCAAAAGTTGGATGGCATAGGTTGGTGTGGTTCTCAGGTCACATTCCGAAATGTAGTTTTATCACTTGGATAGCTATTCAGGATAGACTCTCCACTGCAGATAGGTTGGTGTCTTTTGGCCTTCCTATTCCTGCCCAATGTAGTTTTTGTCAGGACTGTGAAAGTCACAATCACATATTCTTTAATTGCTCATTTACTAAGCAGGTGTGGGATTCTATTCAAACCAAATTACATGTCTCATGGACATCTAGAACTTGGTCCGAATGGGTCTCTTTTCTCTCTAATTCTAGAGGGAAATCTATAAAGGCTATTATCACTAAATTGGCCTTTACAGTCACTATTTACTACGTCTGGAATGAAAGGAATGCCAGGAAGTTCCAAGGCATGTCCTGTTCTTGGGAAGTTGTTGTTCATAAAGTACTTTCAATGATGAGAACAAGGATTCTATCTTTACCTAAACTCCAAGCAGAATGGATTGTGAATGACTGGTGTTAAATACTTTATGTTGCTTCTGCTGTGAGTATTTGTAGCATTCTTCTTGTTTTCCTACCCTGACTTGACAGGCTATAGCAGGATGTGCTCAAAGGAGGGACAGCAAGGGTCAAGGGCTGGCTCCTCTTATTAGCAGTTCAGATTCTTCACAGATTCTGAACCTGATTTTCATGGTGTTATAGTACATTTTCTGCTGCACCTTCACTTGACTGGTTCTGTGGTGTCATTGAAATGACATTTTCTGCATTTTCTGCATTTAGTTCAGTTGTTAGTTGACTGATGACTGTTGGTTCTGCAGTAAGTTGAGATACAGTGTTTGGTTTTGTGGATTGCCTAACCATAGGGGCTGTCGTGGGATCTCCCTTCGCAGAGGGGGAATTCCTCTGCAATTATGGTTTAGTAGGTAGATTGTTTGAGCTTCAGAAGTCTATTACTTCTTCCTAGCAGTCACTACTTAGTGGAATGACTGTTGCATGTTCTTCTATTATCAGCATTGGGTAGTAGTATAGCTGCTAGCTCTGTATTCAGTTATGCCTATCCATAGAAATTGAAGTTTTGTTGTAGCAGGTTCAGATGCTGATCTGTGCTAGTTCAGTTTTACTTTTAGCCCAGTTTTGCAAGTGTTTCTGTGCTAGTTCCATAGCAGTCCAGTTTATGCTCAGTTTATGCTCTTTTGTGCTACCTAGACAGTCACCTGCGTAGGTTGAAGGCTGTCCAAGTGCCCTGATGAGGTCCCAAGTGTCCTGATGAGGTCCAAATACCAAGTGCAGCAAGTAGAGCTAGCAGATGTTGTTCCATAGCAGATGTTGTTGGGATCTCTTGTCAGTCCCAAGTGTTGTTGGGATCTCCATTCAGTTCCATAGCAGTGTTCTGCAGTCAGTTTATGCTTATGCCTAACCAACTGGGGATGTCGTTGGGATCTCCCTTCGCAGAGGGGGACGTCCTCTGCATGTTTTTAGCTAGTTCCATAGCTATTGTGTCTGCTAGTACCTTGTCAATAGCAGCTGTTTCAGTTTTGTATAGTATTGTTCAAGTTCAGAATCTGATTCTGTGGTGTTAGTTGCATAGTTGACTGATTCTGAGCTGCACTACTTTTATTCTATGCTACCACTACTGATGCTACTCTAATCTGCAACATCAGTCCACCATTCCAAGTGTCCTGATGATCAAGTGCAGCAGCTGCTGTGTAGTCTGATAGCAGTTCTGTTGATGCTGTCAATTCTGTTAGCTGTTGTTCCAAGTTCAGCTGGTTGTGCATGGTTATCACTCCAACTTTTGCTCAAGTCCAAGTTCAGAATCTGGTGTTCTGAACCTGTTCAAGACCTGCATGAAAGTGTTAGTTCTGGTGTTCCATAGTGTTTTTTGCCCAAGTTCAGATTCTGATGCAGCAGTTCTGTTAGCTGTTGTTCCTATGGTGTTCTATGGTTTCTGATGCCCAAGTGTTTGAATGAATAGCATGTAAGTTAGTAGCATGAAATTTACTAGTTCAGTAGCATTATGTGTTCTGTTTCGTATCCCTCTTTTAGATGGGTACGAAACAGACGTTCTATTTACTTCTAGTCCTATGTAGCCGTTTGGCGTAGGCGCTCTCTTGTTTTATATTCTTTTCTTTTCTTTTCCTTTCTTTCCTCCTGGGGTATGCCCCTTGTAGGTTGTATATTCGGTTAGCCCCTTTTTTATTTCAAGCTGATTTACCCAAAAAAAAAAAAAAAACTATAGAAAGTTCCAAAATCTAAGTTGCCCTCCTGAAGTGGTTGCTAACAAAATTTCAAATGAAGTTAGATGTAGGTTGTTGTCCTTAGATATCAAGGGACCATCTCATTTACTTTCTATGTGGAACATTCATGCTTAGCTTCAATATTTGAATTGTTTGGATTCTACTCATTTTTTCAAAATTGCAGATCGATTGTCACAGAAGCAGAAGCAGAAGCAGGGGAGAGCAGGATTTCAACATGCTCCATTCCAACAGGTCCTTGTTAATTGGACCAGCCACATACACATGCTCCATTCCAACAGGTCCATGCTCCATTCCAATAGTCATGGGTCAAGGGGTGCAGCCTCAAAGCTATATCCCTTGGTCAGCAAGAGCTACCAACAGTCTGTCACAGCTACTATTGCTGTTGTACCTGAAGGGTTCAGCAGTCTCAAGGGATACTTTTCTGGCCATAGCCCAAGGGAGTTTCAGAAGGGTTCAGCAGGCTCAGATGAGTCTACTATTACTCCTACTTACACAGGTAGTTATCTTATACTTTGGTGTGTGAAGGAGAGTTCTGAAGGTGTGTGAGGGCGAGCTCTGATAGTGTGGTACCATTTTTTGGAGGCAGTCCTGTAGTTTCTGCTGCTGCACACTCCACACATGCCTTTCAAGGCAGTCTGAATGAGCACATGCCTTGATTGTCATGTTATTTCTAATGCCATGTACTGACTGTTTTGGGCTGTTTCACCAGTTATTTTGGGATATTCTGATGTAGCTCTGAAGCTGATCTTAGTGGCTGTTTAAGAAGTGGCCACCATTGTTTAGTGGCGTTTGTCATGCTTTTGAACTGATCAGTCTTGGATCTGCTCTGATATGCACTGCTGTATCAGATTTCTGCTACTGCATACTGTATCAGAACATTAGTGGTTTGTTATTGTTGTTTCAAAAGTTGTAATGTAGTTTGTTCAGTGGCTCTTTCATTTCTATTATTAGCCTAACCAATAGGGGCTGTCATTGGGATCTCCCTTCGCAGAGGGGGACGTCCTCTGCATTTTGATTTTGATTTGGACTGTGTGAATTCTGGTTTTGCCATGCTTAGCATATCTGCTGCCATGCTTAGCTGACCATGTCATCTGGTTTAGCTGCTGTCAGGGCAGTCCAAGTTCTGAGGTTTTGATGTTCTGAAAGGTTCTGAAAATGTTTTGGCTTATGTTCTGATTGTGATCAGAACAATCTGATTGTTCTGAACTGTGTTGCTGAACTGTGTTCTGAACTGGGTATGATTATTAGTTGCTGTGGCTGCATTTTGCATCAATTCTAAGGGAGCTTCAGAAGTTTTTGGAGGCTTCATTCTGACTAGTCCAGCTGTATCAAACAATGATGGGGCCTTTGCTTTGCTGTGGGCCTCAACTCCTTGCTGTACTGAGCTGTTGGATGCAAGGGTTGTCCACAGCTTGGAGGCTTCATTCTGCTTCAATTCTGCAGTAGTTTGTATAGCCATATCAGTTAAAAGGCTTATTAGATGAAGGCTTATCAGTGTAATGTGTGTAGTCTATTCTCAAGTGTAATGTATTAACTCTCCAGGACTGCACTTTCACATAGGTGTTGTCCATTTTGTTGCTTTCAATAGGCGTTGTTTTCCTTCCTTCTTGATAGATGGATTGGAAACAACGCTCATCATCATTTAGCCATGTAGCCATTTGGCGTTGTCAATTTTTATACTCTTGTTGGTTTTTTCCCTTTCTTTTCCTCCTGGGGTATGTCCCTTGTAGGCTGTATATCCGGTTATTATTTTTTCTATTTCAAGCTATTTTACCCAAAAAAAAAAAAAAGTTTGCACAGCATAGCTGCTATATTTCTGTTATGGAGCAACCATTCTGCTATAGCTGGTCTTTGTGTTTTGTTTAGTTCTGAACCTGCTGTGGAGTGCTTTATTTTGTTTAGGCCTAGCCAAGCTCTGTATTGTATATGCCTATCCTAGGGGGGATGTCCCTTGGAGTGTATGTTTTGTATCTGCTGCTGCTGGCTACGTTAAGGCAGGGCAAGTGCAGGGCATGTCCGGCCTAGTGGTTCCAGTTCTCCTTGACTGATTTCTGCTGCTGTCCAGATTGCTGTTCTGTACCTGTTGCTGCTGGTCAAGTTCTGAACTTGACCGGAATTGACTCTGCATGTGCAAGTTCTGATCCTGCTGATGTTGTGCAAGGTCTGAACCTGCTGTTATGAACCTGTTGCTATGTATAGTGCTCTGTATTGTGGTCTTGTAATTAGTCCAGTCAGGTTGATTGGGATAAGTTTTATTAGCCTTGTAATGTCCTGCATTGGCGTTGTTTTCCTTCCCTCTCCCAGATGGATTGGAAACACTGCATGTTAGTTATATCATGTAGCCACTTGGCTTAGGTATTTTCTTTTCTTTTTCCTTTTATTTTCTTTCCTCCTGGGGTATGCCCCTTGTAGGCTGTATATTCGCTTAGCCTCTTTCATATTTCAAGCTATTTTTCCAAAAAAAAAAAGGTCTAAAAACCAACTAACCGTCACGTGTTTCACGGTTTTTCTTTTATATGAATAGTAGTCTAAACACCTACTAACCGTCATGTTTTTCACAATCTTCTCTTCACTTGACTAGTAGTCTAAAAACCAACTAACCGTCACGTGTTTCACTGTTTGTCTTTTGCATGATTAGTAGTCTAAACACCTACTAACCGTCATGTTTTTCACCATCTTCTCTTCACATGACTAGTAGTCTAAAAACCTACTAACCGTCACGTTTTTCACTGTTTTTATTTTGCATGACTAGCAGTCTAAACACCTACTAACCGTCATGTGTTTCACCATCTTCTCTTCACATGACTAGTAGTCTAAAACCTACTAACCGTCACGTGTTTCACTGTTTTTCTTTTGCATGACTAGTAGTCTAAACACCTACAAACCGTCATATTTTTCACCATGTTCTCTTCACATGACTAGTAGTCTAAAAACCTACTAACCGTCACGTGTTTCTCTGTTTTTCTTTTGCATGACTAGTAGTCTAAAAACACCTACTAACCGTCATATTTTTCACCATCTTCTCTTCACATGAATAGTACTCATAAAACCTACAAACCGTCACGTGTTTCACTGTTCTTCTTTTGCATGACTAGTAGTCTAAATACCAACTAACCGTCACATTTTTCACCGTCTTCTCTACACATGACTAGTAGTCTAAAAACCTATTAACCGTCACGTGTTTCTCTGTTTTTCTTTTGCATAATTAGTAGTCTAAACACATACTAACCGTCATGTTTTTCACAATCTTCTCTTCACTTGACTAGTAGTCTAAAAACCAACTAACCGTCACGTGTTTCACTGTTTTTTCTTTTGCATGATTAGTAGTCTAAACACCTACTAACCGTCATGTTTTTCACCATCTTCTCTTCACATGACTAGTAGTCTAAAAACCTACTAACCGTAACATGTTTCACTGTTTTCTTTTGCATGACTAATAGTCTAAACACCTACTAACCGTCATGAGTTTCACCATATTCTCTTCACATGACTAGTAGTCTAAAAACCTACAAACCGTCACGTGTTTCTCTGTTTTTCTTTTGCATGACTAGTAGTCTAAACACCTACTAACCGTCATGTGTTTCACCATCTTCTCTTCACATGACTAGTAGTCTACAAACCTACTAATTGTCACATGTTTTACTGTTCTTCTTTTGCATGACTAGTAGCCCAAACACCTACTAACCGTCACGTGTTTCACTGTTTTTCTTTTGCATGACTAATAGTCTAAACACCTATTAACCGTCATGTGTTTCACCATCTTCTCTTCACATGACTAGTAGTCTACAAACCTACTAACCGTCACGTGTTTCACTGTTTTTCTTTTGCATGACTAGTAGTCTAAACACCTAAAAACCGTCATATTTTTCACCATCTTCTCTTCACATGACTAATAGTCTAAAACCTACTAACCAACACGTGTTTCAATGTTTTTCTTTTGCATGATTAGTAGTCTAAACACCTACGAACCGTCATATTTTTCACCATCTTCTCTTCACATGACTAGTAGTCTAAAAACCTACTAACCGTCACGTGTTTCTCTGTTTTTCTTATGCATGACTAGTTGTCTAAACTCCTACTAACCGTCATGTTTTTCACCATCTTCTCTTCACATGACTAGTAGTCTAAAAACCTACTAACCGTCATGTGTTTTACTGTTTTTTCTTTTGCATGACTAGTAGTCTAAACACCTACTAATCGTCATGTTTTTCACCATCTTCTCTTCACATGAATAGTACTCTTAAAACCTACAAACCGTCACGTGTTTCTCTGTTCTTCTTTTGCATGACTAGTAGTCCAAATACCGACTAACCGTCATGTTTTTCACAATCTTCTCTTCACATGACTAGTAGTCTAAAAACCTATTAACCGTCACGTGTTTCTCTGTTTTTTCTTTTGCATGACTAGTAGTCTAAACACCTACTAACTGTCATGTTTTTCACCATCTTCTATTCACATGAATAGTACTCGTAAAACCTACTAACCGTCACGTGTTTCACTGTTCTTCTTTTGCATGACTAGTAGCCTAAACACCTACTAACCGTCACGTGTTTCACTATTTTTCTTTTGCATGACTAGTAGTCTAAACACCTACTAACCGTCATGTGTTTCACCATCTTGTCTTCACATGGCTAGTAGTCAAAAAACCTACTAACCGTCACGTGTTTCTCTGTTTTTCTTTTGCATGACTAGTAGTCTAAACACCTACTAACCGTCATGTTTTTCACAATCTTCTCTTCACTTGACTAGTAGTCTAAAAACCAACTAACCGTCACGTGTTTCACTGTTTTTCTTTTGCATGATTAGTAGTCTAAACACCTACGAACCGTCATATTTTTCACCATCTTCTCTTCACATGACTAGTAGTCTAAAAACCTACTAACCGTCACGTTTTTCACTGTTTTTATTTTGCATGACTAGTAGTCTAAACACCTACTAACCGTCATGTGTTTCACCATCTTCTCTTCCCATGACTAGTAGTCTAAAACCTACTAACCGTCACGTGTTTCTCTGTTTTTCTTTTGCATGACTAGTAGTCTAAACATCTACTAACCGTCATGTTTTTCACCATCTTCTCTTCACATGAATAGTACTCTTAAAACCTACAAACCGTCACGTGTTTCACTGTTCTTCTTTTGCATGACTAGTAGTCTAAATACCAACTAACCGTCACATTTTTCACCATCTTCTCTACACATGACTAGTAGTCTAAAAACCTATTAACCGTCACGTGTTTCTCTGTTTTTTCTTTTGCATGACTAGTAGTCTAAACACCTACTAACTGTCATGTTTTTCACCATCTTCTATTCACATGAATAGTACTCGTAAAACCTACTAACCGTCACGTGTTTCACTGTTCTTCTTTTGCATGACTAGTAGCCTAAACACCTACTAACCGTCACGTGTTTCACTATTTTTCTTTTGCATGACTAATAGTCTAAACACCTACTAACCGTCATGTGTTTCACCATTTCTCTTCACATGACTAGTAGTCTAAAAACCTACTAACCGTCACGTGTTTCACTTTTTTTCTTTTGCATGAATAGTAGTCTAAACACCTACTAACCGTCATGTTTTTCACAATCTTCTCTTCACTTGACTAGTAGTCTAAAAACCAACTAACCGTCACGTGTTTCACTATTTTTTCTTTTGCATGATTAGTAGTCTAAACACCTACTAACCGTCATGTTTTTCACCATCTTCTCTTCACATGAATAGTAGTTTAAAAGCTACTAACCGTCACGTTTTTCACTGTTTTTCTTTTGCATGACTAGTAGTCTAAACACCTACTAACCGTCATGTGTTTCACCATCTTCTTTTCACATGACTAGTAGTCTAAAACCTACTAACCGTCACGTGTTTCACTGTTTTTCTTTTGTATGACTAGTAGTCTAAACACCTACAAACCGTCATATTTTTCACCATGTTCTCTTCACATGACTAGTAGTCTAAAAACCTATTAACCGTCACGTGTTTCTCTGTTTTTCTTTTGCATGACTAGTAGTCTAAACATCTACTAACCGTCATGTTTTTCACCATCTTCTCTTCACATGAATAGTACTCTTAAAACCTACAAACCGTCACGTGTTTCACTGTTCTTCTTTTGCATGACTAGTAGTCTAAATACCAACTAACCGTCACATTTTTCACCATCTTCTCTACACATGACTAGTAGTCTAAAAACCTATTAACCGTCACGTGTTTCTCTATTTTTCTTTTGCATGACTAGTAGTCTAAACACCTACTAACCGTCACGTTTTTCACCATCTTCTCTTCACATGAATAGTACTCTTAAAACCTACTAGCCTCCACGTGTTTCACTGTTATTCTTTCGCATGATTAGTAGTCTAAATACCAACTAACCGTCATGTTTTTCACCATCTTCTCTTCTTTTTTTTGGGTAATTCAGCTTGAAATAAAAAGGGGCTAACCGAATATACAGCCTACAAGGGGCATACCCCAGGAGGAAAAGAAAAGAAAAGGAAAACAAATCGCCAAACGGCTACATAGGACTAGAAGCAAATAGAGCATCTGTTTCCCATCCATGTAACAGAGGGATACAAAACAAATGACAAAATGATTACAACCAATATACGTGATGTACAACAAATGACAAAATGTACCACCACTATACATGATACTGAAATACTGCCCACTATCAACAATCCTGAGAATACAAACAGCACAACAGCTGCAACCATCACCATGGCAGATCATAACCAGGTTACTAAGCTACAAACAGCAGCAGCCTAGCTCTCACATAGCACAAAGCAGCAGCAGCAGTTCACAACAGCACTGCTAGTTGACATGGTGACTTGGGGACACAACATGGACTCAACATGGAGCACGGCTGCTTTTCTAGTAACAGCCATCACAGAACAGCAGAACAGAACTTCCGAACTTCTAAACTTCTAAACTTCTGAACTTCAAAACTTGGGGACACAACATGGATACTGCTTCCATCACAGAACAGCAGTTTCTGAAGCTCCAATACCTTTTACACACAGTCAAATGAAACAAAACAATATGCAGAGGACGTCCCCCTCTGCGAAGGGAGATCCCAATGACAGCCCCTATTGGTTAGGCGAATATTAGAAATGAACGACCACTAAATAAACTTCATACAACTCTGAAAATACAGTCAATATCTGAACAGAACAGCCACTAAATACAGTCAACAACAACAGAAGCTCAGTTCAGCAACAAAAACCTACAAGTAGTTTTTCACCATCTACTAACCGTCATGTGTTTCACCATCTTCTCTTCACATGACTAGTAGTCTAAAAACCTACTAACCGTCACATGTTTCTCTGTTCTTCTTTTGCATGACTAGTAGTCTAAACACCTACTAACCGTCATGTTTTTCACCATCTTCGCTTCACATGACTAGTAGTCTAACAACCTACTAACCGTCACGTGTTTCTCTGTTCTTCTTTTGCATGACAGCAACAGAAACACCTACTAACCGTCATGTTTTTCACCATCTTCTCTTCACATGACTAGTAGTCTAAAAACCTACTAACCGTCACGTGTTTCTCTGTTTTTCTTTTGCATGACTAGTAGTCTAAACACCTACTAACCGTCATGTTTTTCACCATCTTCTCTTCACATGACTAGTAGTCTAACAACCTACTAACCGTCACGTGTTTCACTGTTTCTCTTTTGCATGACTAGTAGTCTAAATACCTACTAACCGTCATGTTTTTCACCATATTCTCTTCACATGAATAGTACTCTTAAAACCTACAAACCGTCACGTGTTTATCTGTTCTTCTTTTGCATGACTAGTAGTCTAAATACCAACTAAACGTCATGTTTTTCACCATCTTCTCTACATATGACTAGTAGTCTAAAAACCTATTAACCGTCACGTGTTTCTCTGTTTTTTCTTTTGCATGACTATTAGTCTAAACACCTACTAAACGTCATGTTTTTCACCTTCTTCTCTTCACATGAATAGTACTCGTAAAACCTACTAATTGTCAAGTGTTTCACTGTTCTTCTTTTGCATGACTAGTAGCCTAAACACCTACTAACCGTCACGTGTTTCACTGTTCTTCTTTGGCATGACTAGTAATCTAAAAACCTACTAACCGTCACGTGTTTCTCTGTTTTTCTTTTGCATGAATAGTAGTGTAAACACCTACTAACCGTCATGTTTTTCACCATCTTCTCTTCACATGAATAGTACTCTTAAAACCTACAAACCGTCACGTGTTTCACTGTTCTTCTTTTGCATGACTAGTAGTCGAAATACCAACTAACCGTCACATTTTACACCATCTTCTCTACACATGACTAGTAGTCTAAAAACCTATTAACCGTCACGTGTTTCTCTGTTTTTCTTCTGCATGACTAGTAGTCTAAACACCTATCAACCGTCATGTTTTTCACCATCTTCTCTTCACATGAATAGTACTCTTAAAACCTACTAGCCGTCACGTGTTTCACTGTTCTTCTTTTGCATGACTAGTAGTCTAAATACCAACTAACCGTCATGTTTTTCACCATCTTCTCTTCACATGACTAGTAGTCTAAAAATCTACTAACCGTCACATGTTTCTCTGTTCTTCTTTTGCATGACTAGTAGTCTAAACACCTACTAACCGTCATGTTTTTCACCATCTTCTCTTCACATGACTAGTAGTCTAAAAACCTATTAACCGTCACGTGTTTCTCTGTTTTTTCTTTTGCATGACTAGTAGTCTAAATACCTACTAACCGTCATTTTTTCACCATCTTCTCTTCACATGAATAGTACTCTTAAAACCTACAAACTGTCACGTGTTTAACTGTTCTTCTTTTGCATGACTAGTAGTTTAAATACCAACTCAACATCACATTTTTCACCATCTTCTCTACACATGACTAGTAGTCCAAAAACCTATTAACCGTCACGTGTTTCTCTGTTTTTCTTTTGCATGACTAGTAGTCTATACACCTACTAACTGTCACGTTTTTCACCATCTTCTCTTCACATGACTAGTAGTCTAAAAACCTACTAACCGTCGCGTGTTTCTCTGTTCTTCTTTTGCATGACTAGTAGTCTAAACACCTACAAACCGTCATAATTTTCACCATGTTCTCTTGACATGACTAGTAGTCTAAAACCTACTAACCGTCACGTGTTTCTCTATTTTTTTCTTTTGCATGACTAGTATTCTAAACACCTACTAACCGTCATGTTTTTCACCATCTTCTCTTCACATGACTAGTAGTCTAACAACCTACTAAGCGTCACGTGTTTCACTGTTATTCTTTTGCATGACTAGTAGTTTAAACACCTACTAACCGTCATGTTTTTCACCATCTTCTCTTCACATGAATAGTACTCTTAAAACCTACAAACCGTCACGTGTTTCTCCGTTCTTCTTTTGCATGACTAGTAGTCTAAATACCAACTAACCGTCATGTTTTTCACCATCTTCTCCACACATGACTAGTAGTCTAAAAACCTATTAACCGTCACGTGTTTCTCTGTTTTTTCTTTTGCATGACTAGTAGTCTAAACACCTACGTAGTCTAAACACCTACTAACCGTCATGTTTTTCACCATCTTCTCTTCACATGACTAGTAGTCTAAACACCTACTAACCGTCACGTGTTTAACTGTTTTTCTTTTACATGACTAGTAGTCTAAACACCTACAAACCGTCATATTTTTCACCATGTTCTCTTCACATGACTAGTTGTCTAAAACCTACTAACCGTCACGTGTTTCTCTGTTTTTCTTTTGCATGAGTAGTAGTCTAAACACCTACTAACCGTCATGTTTTTCACCATCTTCTCTTCACATGAATAGTACTCTTAATACCTACAAACCGTCACGTGTTTCACTTTTCTTCTTTTGCATGACTAGTAGTCTAAATACCAACTAACCGTCACATTTTTCACCATCTTCTCTACACATGACTAGTAGTCTAAAAACCTATTAACCGTTACGTGTTTCTCTGTTTTTCTTTTGCATGACTAGTAGTCTAAACACCTACTAACCGTCACATTTTTCACCATCTTCTCTTCACATGAATAGTACTTTTAAAACCTACTAGCCGTCACGTGTTTCACTGTTCTTCATTTGCATGACTAGTAGTCTAAATACCAACTAACCGTCATGTTTTTCACCATCTTCTCTTCACATGACTAGTAGTCTAAAAACCTACTAACCGTCACGTGTTTCTCTGTTCTTCTTTTGCATGACTAGTAGTCTAAACACCTACTAACCGTCATGTTTTTCACCATCTTCTCTTCACATGACTAGTAGTCTAACAACCTACTAACCGTCACGTGTTTCACTGTTTTTCTTTTGTATGACTAGTAGTCTAAACACCTACTAACCGTCATGTTTTTCACCATCTTCTCTTCACGTGAATAGTACTCTTAAAACCTACAAACCGTCACGTGTTTCTCTGTTCTTCTTTTGCATGACTAATAGTCTAAATACCAACTAACCGTCATGTTTTTCATCATCTTCTCTACACATGACTAGTAGTCTAAAAACCTATTAACCGTCACGTGTTTCTCTGTTTTTTCTTTTGCATGACTAGTAGTCTAAACACCTACTAACCGTCATGTGTTTAACCATCTTCTCTTCACATGACTAGTAGTCTAAACACCTACTAACCGTCACGTGTTTCACTGTTTTTTTCTTTTGCATGACTAGTAGTCTAAACACCTACAAACCGTCATATTTTTCACCATCTACTCCACATGACTAGTAGTCTAAAAACCTACTAACCGTCACGTGTTTTTATGTTTTGCTTTTGCATGACAAGTAGTTTAAACACCTACTAACCGTAATGTTTTTCACCATCTTCTCTTCACATGAATAGTACTCTTAAAACCTACTAACCGTCACGTGTCTTACTGTTCTTCTTTTGCATGACTAGTAACCTAAACACCTACTAACCGTCACGTGTTTCACTGTTTTTCTTTTGCATGACTAGTAGTCTAAACACCTACTAACCGTCATGTGTTTCACCATCTTCTCTTCACATGACTAGTAGTCTAAAAACCAACTAACCGTCACGTGTTTCACAGTTTTTCTTTTGCATGATTAGTAGTCTAAACACCTACACTAAAATGAGCCATGATGAGGCTGGGAGCTTCTGTCTCTAGCCTAGAGAGAGAAAGCTCCATTGGCCCGGTCATCTAGCCGGCTGCCACCTTCGGCCAACCACAGCAGCAACATCAAGGAAGTCTCAAGGGCAAGGGATCCTCTCTCCTTAGAGAGTCTCTCCTCCTCCGCCCTCCACAGCCGGCAGCCTCGGGCCGTATCTCCACCAACGCCCTTCCACAGCCGGCAGCCCTCGGGCCGCCACTCCGGCTAGATTTGGTTCGGTTGACCTCACTCTAGCCGGCCTCGATCAGGTCCGCCTTCACGGGTTTAGTTGCCAGTCGCTGTGGCTCAACAGCCGTAGCTCTGGGCCCTCGATCAGGTCGCCCTTCACAGGCGCCCTTCACCGCCGTTTTTGCCGGTCGTCGGTTGGTCCAAGCTCAGATCCACCGGTCGACGGTGAGGAACAAGGCATCCGGTCGTCTGACCAGCCGCCGGCCCTTTTGGGCTCAACGGCACGGGCACGGCCCTTTCATCGGGCAGTCCTTTTCAGCTTTGGCCGTAAGCCAGCCACCCATGGCCGCCGGTCGTCGGTTGGTCCAAGTCAGCCTCTAACCCCCCTGGGTTCTCCGGCGGTCTCAGTCCATGCGGTGGACGGTTCAACCGCCCGGGCTGCCGTCCAAACCCATTCCGGTGGTGGGCTGCTCTAAGGCCGTCGGCCTGTCAACAGCCCGGGTCAACTGGGCCAGCCAACATCCTGGCAGGCCAGCCAAGATGTTTATTGTCAACCTGTTTATTGGTTATTCGGCGACCCCCGATAGGCGGTCATCTGTTGGACTGAAATCGGGGGTTAGGCTCTTTGTTGAGCCTTTTATGTTTTCCGTAGTATGTATTGCGAGGACTTCGAGGGCCTCTAATTGTACCTTATACCGACGGTTGGTGTCGGGTATTTACTGCTATTGCCACGCCCGTGTCCAGGTTCCCCGTTGAACTTTCTATTCCTTGGGATAGTTTGTTCGGCGGGGGCAAGAACACGGGCAACCCATGTAGCCACTTGGCGCTCTTTATATTTTTTTTTCTTTGTCTTACTTGGGGTATGCCCCTTGTAAGCTGTACATTCGGTTAACCTCTTTTATATTTCAAGCTAACCGCCCTAGGGCATTACCCAAAAAAAAAGTCTAAACACCTACTAACTGTCATGTTTTTCACCATCTTCTCTTCACATGACTAGTAGTCTAAAAACCTACTAACCGTCACGTGTTTCTCTGTTTTTCTTATGCATGACTAGTAGTCGAAACACCTAATAACCGTCATGTTTTTCACCATCTTCTCTTCACATGACTAGTAGTCTAAAAACCTACTAACCGTCACGTGTTTTACTGTTTTTCTTTTGCATGACTAGTAGTCTAAACACCTACTAACCGTCATGTTTTTCACCATCTTCTCTTCACATGAATAGTAGTCTAAGAACCTATTAACCGTCACGTGTTTCTCTGTTCTACTTATGCATGACTAGTAGTCTAAACACCTACTAACCGTCACGTTTTTCACCATCTTCTCTTCACATGAATAGTACTCGTAAAACCTACTAACCGTAACGTGTTTCACTATTTTTCTTTTGCATGACTAGTAGTCTAAACACCTACTAACCGTCATGTGTTTCACCATCTTCTCTTCCCATGACTAGTAGTCTAAAAACCAACTAACCGTCACGTGTTTCACTGTTTTTCTTTTGCATGACTAGTAGTCTAATCACCTACTAACCGTCATGTGTTTCACCATCTTCTCTTCACATGACTAGTAGTCTAAAACCTACTAACCGTCACGTGTTTAACTGTTTTTCTTTTGCATGACTAGTAGTCTAAACACCTACAAACCGTCATATTTTTCACCATGTTCTCTTCACATGACTAGTAGTCTAAAAACCTACTAACCGTCACGTGTTTCTCTGTTTTTCTTTTGCATGACTAGTAGTCTAAACACCTACTAACCGTCATGTTTTTTACCATCTTCTCTTCACATGGATAGTATTTTTAAAACCTACAAACCGTCACGTGTTTCACTGTTCTTCTTTTGCATGACTAGTAGTCTAAATACCAACTAACCATCACATTTTTCACCATCTTCTCTACACATGACTAGTAGTCTAAAAACCTATTCGCCCCACTGTTAGCTGAGGGAGGAAAGCTGGGGAGCTTCTCTCTCTAACCTAGAGAGAGGAAGCCCCCCCTTCGGCCGGCCACTGGCCAACGGCAGCAGCAACAGTGGGCAACCAGTAGCTCAGGGGCAAGGGAACCTCTATCGCTATAGAGGCTCTCCTCCACCGCCCATTTCACAATCGGATCCCCATGGGTCCGGCCAACGACCATCTTCCACCCACCACTGGTCCGGTCAACCGGCGTCGACCAGCCCATATCTGGCCTTCTCTGGTCCAGTCAAGCATCTACGGGCCATCTATGGTCCGGGTATTACAGCTCGAGGTCCGGCCAGATCTAAATTCAAACCGGCCAGGTTTGTCCAGCTCGTGGTCCGGCCAGATCTCCACCTCAGCCGCGGCTCAACACCCGTGGGTCAACAGCCATGGCTCCAGCTCGTGGTCCGGCAATGGGTCCGGCCAGATCTCCACCCCAACCGTGGCTCAACAGCCGTGGCTCAACACCGCCTCCGGTGGGCTCAACAACAGTGGCTCAGCCCAACCCCGCCTCCGGTGGGCTATCAACCCCAAGTCAGCCGTCGCCGGCGATGGCTCTGCCAGGCATCCGTCGCTGTGGATTTCACAGCCTCCTTGCTCGGGCAGTCAAGGCCTCCGGCCTTCATCCGCCGTGGCTCAACAGCCATGGCTCCCCTCCACAGTTAGCCTGGCGAGGCCAGCCTAGCTCCCCACCAGCCTCCTTCCAGCCAGCCCGGGCAACCAGCCAGCAAGCCAGCCTGGGCAGGCCGTCCGTGAGTGGCTAGGGCGGGGTCTGCTCGGGTAGAGGCTAGGCAGCAGCTTCTGCCCGGGCCGTCCTTCGTCTAGCCGCTTGGAAGCCTATCCACTGCTAGCCCGGGCAAGCAGCCAGCCCGGGCCAAGTAGTTGGCAGCAGCAGCAGGCGCCCGATGGCAGGCCTGCCCGGGCAGGTAAGCCGGCTGGGTGGCTCGGGCAGTGGGGCAATTTACATTTTAATTTTCAGTCATGCTATGTATGGTTTGTGCATTTATCTTGTTGCTGGACTTATGGGCCAGTTTACTGTTAGTTTTGGCATCCCCCGATAGGCGGTCATCTGTTGGACTGACATCGGGGGCCGGGCTCTTCGTCGAGCCCTCTATATCCATTGCGCCAGCGCTTTTAGCTCTGAGGAGTTGCGTAGTATTCTTGTGGCTGTGGCTATTATTGATTAGATTTGATTCTCCTAGTTAAGGGGCAATCTTGCAGTAGCAGCAGCTGTGGGTGCCGATGATTAGATTATGGATGAGTCTGGTTGAGCAAGGTAGTTGCCGGAGTTGTCATTGACTAGATTGGTGGATTCTCACTGATTGAAAAGGGTAGCTTCGTAGTCTGTTCCAGATTAGATTAGTGGTTTGCACTAATCGAAAAGTACAGCTTGGTCCACTTGAGGTTTGGGGGTTACTTTTGGTGGTCCTCTTCCTGTTCCGCTTATTGTTGTTAGCGAGCCTAGGGGATTTGGGCGAGGATGTAGTAGTCTGGATGGAATGGGCGTGGTGTGCAGGGTGCTTAGCAGGGCAGCCTTGTCGAGCCGCTCTCGGTCTGAGTCCCTCTGCAGTAGTTGACTTCTGTTGAGTGGGTATTATGCGAGCTTCGGGGTGATGGGCTTCTCGGTTCTTGGTTTTTATCCCAGCCTTGGAGGAGGAGGATCTCTCCTCAGCGCTGGTTATCATGTGGTCACCGTCGACCATGACTATCTACCGTATTTACTTTATTTCCTAGCCTGGTGGGTTGTGCCAGGTAGTAGTTCAATTTCACATTTCATGTATTACAGTACGCATAGCATTTTGTTATGTATTTACTCTATCTCACTCTCCATGCGGGTTGTGCATGGTTTACCGAACTTTTTTCACTCTTATTTGTTTTCCTTTTCTTTCCTCCTGGGGTATGCCCCTTGTAGGCTGTACATTCGCTTAACCTTTTTCAATTTCAAGCTAAATTACCCAAAAAAAAAAAAGTCTAAAAACCTATTAACCTTCACGTGTTTCTCTGTTTTTCTTTTGCATGACTAGTAGTCTAAACACCTACTAAGCGTCACGTTTTTCACCATCTTCTCTTCACAAGAATAGTACTCTTAAAACCTACTAGCCGTCACGTGTTTCACTGTTCTTCTTTTGCATGACTAGTAGACTAAATACCAACTAACCGTCATGTTTTTCACCATCTTCTCTTCACATGACTAGTAGTCTAAAAACCTACTAACCGTCACGTGTTTCTCTGTTCTTCTTTTGCATAACTAGTAGTCTAAACACCTACTAACCGGCATATTTTTCACCATCTTCTCTTCACATGACTAGTAGTCCAACAACCTACTAACCGTCATGTGTTTCACTGTTTTTCTTTTGCATGACTAGTAGTCTAAACACCTACTAACCGTCATGTTTTTCACCATCTTCTCTTCACATGAATAGTACTCTTAAAACCTACAAACCGTCACGTGTTTCTCTGTTCTTCTTTTGCATGACAAGTAGTCTAAATACCAACTAACCGTCATGTTTTTCACCATCTTCTCTACACATGACTAGTAGTCTAAAAACCTATTAACCGTCACGTGTTTCTCTGTTTTTTCTTTTGCATGACTAGTAGTCTAAACACCTACTAACCGTCATGTTTTTCACCATCTTCTCTTCACATGAATATTACTCGTAAAACCTACTAATCGTCACGTGTTTCACTGTTCTTCTTTTGCATGACTTGTAGCCCAAACACCTACTAACCGTCACGTGTTTCGCTGTTTTTCTTTCGCACGACTACTAGTCTAAACACCTACTAACCGTCATGTGTTTCAACATCTTCTCTTCACATGACTAGTAGTCTAAAAACCTACTAACAGTCACGTGTTTCACTGTTTTTCTTTTGCATGACTAGTATTCTAAACACCTACAAACCGTCATATTTTTCACCATCTTCTCTTCACATGACTAGTAGTCTAAAAACCTACTAACCGTCACGTATTTCTCTGTTTTTCTTTTGCATGACTTGTAGTCTATACACCTACTAACCGTCATATTTTTCACCATCTTCTCTTCACATGAATAGTACTCTTAAAACCTACAAACCGTCACGTGTTTCTCTGTTCTTCGTTTGCATGACTAGTAGTCTAAATACCAACAAACCGTCATGTTTTTCACCATCTTCTCTACACATGACTAGTAGTCTAAAAACCTATTAACCGTCACGTGTTTCTCTGTTTTTTCTTTTGCATGACTAGTAGTCTAAACACCTACTAACCGTCATGTTTTTCACCATCTTCTCTTCACATGAGTATTACTCGTAAAACCTACTAATCGTCACGTGTTTCACTGTTCTTCTTTTGCATGACTAGTAACCCAAACACCTACTAACTGTCACGTGTTTCACTGTTTTTCTTTTTCATGACTAGTAGTCCAAACACCTACTAACCATCATGTGTTTCACCATCTTCTCTTCACATGACTAGTAGTCTAAAAACCTACTAACCGTCACGTGTTTCACTGTTTTTCTTTTGCATGACTAGTAGTCTAAACACCTACAAACCGTCATATTTTTCACCATCTTCTCTTCACATGACTAGTAGTCTAAAAACCTACTAACTGTCACGTGTTTCTCTGTTTTTCTTTTAGATGACTAGTAGTCTAAACACCTACTAACCGTCATGTTTTTCACCATCTTCTCTTCACATGAATAGTACTCTTTAAACCTACTAACCGTCACATGTTTCACTGTTTTTTTCTTTTGCATTACTAGTAGTCTAAACACCTACTAACCGTCATGTGTTTCACCATCTTCTCTTCACACGACTAGTAGTCCAAAAACCAACTAACCGTCACGTGTTTCACTGTTTTTCTTTTGCATGATTAGAAGTCTAAAGACCTACTAACCGTCATGTTTTTCACCATCTTCTCTTCACATAACTAGTAGTCTAAAAGCCTAATAACCGTCACGTGTTTCTGTGTTTTTCTTATGCATTACTAGTAGTCTAAACACCTACTAACCGTCATATTTTTAACCATCTTCTCTTCACTTGACTAGTAGTCTAAAAACCTACTAACCGTCACGTGTTTTACTGTTTTTCTTTTGCATGACTAGTAGTCTAAACACCTACTAACCGTCATATTTTTCACCATCTTCTCTTCACATGACTAGTAGTCTAATAACCTACTAACCGTCACGTGTTTCACTGTTTTTCTTTTACATGACTAGTAGTCTAAACACCTACTAACCGTCATGTTTTTCACCATCTTCTATTCACAGGAATTGTAGTCTAAAACCTACTAACCTTCACGTGTTTCATTATTTTTCTTTTGCTTGACTAGTAGTCTAAACACCTACTAACCGTCATGTTTTTCACCATATTTTCTTCACATGACTAGTACTCTAAGAACCTACTAACCGTCACGTGTTTCACTTTTTTTTTTGCATGACTAGTAGTCTAAACACCTACTAACCGTCATGTGTTTCACCATATTCTCTTCACATGACTAGTAGTCTAAAAACCTACTAACCGTCACGTGTTTCACTGTTTTTCTTTTGCATGACTAGTAGTCTAAACACCTACAAACCGTCATGTGTTTCACCATCTTCTCTTCACATGACTAGTAGTCTAAAAACCTACTAACCGTCACGTGTTTCACTGTTTTTCTTTTGCATGACTAGTAGTCTAAACACCTACTAACCGTCATGTTTTTCACCATCTTCTCTTCACATGACTAGTAGTCTAAAGACCTACTAACCGTCACGTGTTTCTCTGTTTTTATTTTGCATGACTAATAGTCTAAACACCTACTAACCGTCTTGTTTTTCACCATCTTCTATTCACATGACTAGTAGTCTAAAAACCTACTAACCGTCACGTGTTTCACTGTTTTTCTTTTGCATGACTAGTAGTCTAAACACCTACTAACCGTCATGTTTTTCACCATCTTCTCTTCACATGACTAGTAGTCTAAAAACCTACTAACCGTCACGTGTTTCTCTGTTTTTCTTTTGCATGACTAGTAGTCTAAACACCTACTAACCGTCATGTTTTTCACCATCTTCTCTTCACATGACTAGTAGTCTAAAACCTTCTCTTCACATGACTAGTAGTCTAAACACCTACTAACCGTCATGTGTTTCTTCATCTTTTCTTCACGTGACTATTAGTCTTAAAACCTACTAACCGTCACGTGTTTCCTTGTTTTTGTTTTACATGACTAGTAGTCTAAACACCTACAAACCGTCATATTTTTCACCATCTTCTCTTCACATGACTAGTAGTCTAAAACTTACTAACCGTCACGTGTTTCTCTGTTTTTCTTTTGCATGACTAGTAGTCTAAACACCTACTAACCGTCATGTTTTTCACCATCTTCTCTTCACATGACTAGTAGTCTAAAAACCTACTAACCGTCACGTGTTTCACTGTTTTTATTTTGCATGACTAGTAGTCTAAACACCTACTAACCGTCATGTGTTTCACCATCTTCTCTTCGTATGACTAGTAGTCTAAAAACCTACTAGCCGTCACGTGTTTCACTGTTTTTTTCTTTTGCATGACTAGTAGTCTAAACACCTACTAACCGTCATATTTTTCACCATCTTCTCTTCACATGAATAGTACTCTTAAAACCTACTAACCGTCCCGTGTTTCACTGTTCTTCTTTTGTATGACTAGTAGTCTAAATACCTACTAACCGTCATGTTTTTCACCATCTTCTCATCACATGACTAGTAGTCTAAAAACTTACTAACCGTCACGTGTTTCACAGTTTTTCTTTTGCATGACTAGTAGTCTAAACACCTACTAACCGTCATGTTTTTCACCATCTTCTCTTCACATGACTAGTAGTCTAAAAACCTACTAACCGTCACGTGTTTCTCTGTTTTTCTTTTGCATGACTAGTAGTCTAAACACCTACTAACCGTCATGTTTTTCACCATCTTCTCTTCACATGACTAGTAGTCTAAAAACCTACTAACCGTCACGTGTTTCACTGTTTTTTTCTTTTGCATGACTAGTAGTCTAAACACCTACTAACCGTCATGTTTTTCACCATCTTCTCTTCACATGAATAGTACTCTTAAAACCTATTAACCGTCCCGTGTTTCACTGTTCTTCTTTTGCATGACTAGTAGCCCAAACACCTACTAACCGTCACGTGTTTCACTGTTTTTCTTTTGCATGACTAGTCGTCTATACACCTACTAACCGTCATATTTTTCACCATCTTCTCTTCACTTGACTAGTAGTCTAAAAATCTACTAACCGTCACGTGTTTTACTGTTTTTTTTTTGCATGACTATTAGTCTAAACACCTACTAACCGTCATATTTTTCACCATCTTTTCTTCACATGACTAGTAGTCTAACAACCTACTAACCGTCACGTGTTTCACTGTTTTTCTTTTGCATGACTAGTAGTCTAAACACCTACTAACCGTCATGTTTTTCACCATCTTCTCTTCACATGAATACCAGTCTTAAAACCTACTAACCGTCACGTGTTTCACTGTTTTTGTTTTGCATGACTAGTAGTCTAAACACTTACTAACCGTCATGTTTTTCACCATCTTCTCTACACATGACTAGTAGTCTAAAAACCTATTAACCGTCACGTGTTTCTCTGTTTTTTCTTTTGCATGACTAGTAGTCTAAACACCTATCAACCGTCATGTTTTTCACCATCTTCTCTTCACATGAATATTACTCGTAAAACCTACTAATCGTCACGTGTTTCACTGTTCTTCTTTTGCATGACTAGTAGCCCAAACACCTACTAACCGTCACGTGTTTCACTGTTTTTCTTTAGCATGACTACTAGTCTAAACACCTACTAACCGTCATGTGTTTCACCATCTTCTCTTCACATGACTAGTAGTCTAAAAACCTACTAACCGTCACGTGTTTCACTGTTTTTCTTTTGCATGACTAGTAGTCTAAACACCTACTAACCGTCATATTTTTCACCATCTTCTCTTCACATGACTAGTAGTCTAAAAACCTACTAACCGTCACGTGTTTCTCTGTTTTTCTTTTGCATGACTAGTAGTCTATACACCTACTAACCGTCATGTTTTTCACCATCTTCTATTCACATGAATAATACTCTTAAAATCTACAAACCGTCACGTGTTTCTCTGTTCTTCGTTTGCATGAATAGTAGTCTAAATACCAACTGACCGTCATGTTTTTCACCATCTTCTCTACATATGACTAGTAGTCTAAAAACCTATTAACCGTCAGATGTTTCTCTGTTTTTTCTTTTTCATGACTAGTAGTCTAAATACCTACTAACCGTCATGTTTTTCACAATCTTCTCTTCACATGAATATTACTCGTAAAACCTACTAATCGTCACGTGTTTCACTGTTCTTCTTTTGCATGACTAGTAGCCCAAACACCTACTAACCGTCACGTGTTTCACTGTTTTTCTTTTGCATGACTAGTAGTCTAAACACCTACTAACCGTCATGTTTTTCACCATCTTCTCTTCACATGAATAGTACTCTTAAAACCTACAAACCGTCACGTGTTTCTCTGTTCTTCTTTTGCATGACAAGTAGTCTAAATACCAACTAACCGTCATGTTTTTCACCATCTTCTCTACACATGACTAGTTGTCTAAAAACCTATTAACCGTCATGTGTTTCTCTGTTTTTTCTTTTGCATTACTAGTAGTCTAAACACCTATCAACCGTCATGTTTTTCACCATCTTCTCTTCACATGAATATTACTCGTAAAACCTACTAATCGTCACGTGTTTCACTGTTCTTCTATTCACATGACAAGTAGTCTTAAAACCTACTAACCGTCACGTGTTTCACTGTTTTCTTTTGCATGACTAGTAGTCTAAACACCTACTAACCGTCATGTTTTTCACCATCTTCTCTTCACATGACTAGTAGTCTAAAAACCTACTAACCGTCACGTGTTTCACTGTTTTTCTTTTGCATGACTAGTAGTCTAAACACCAACTAACCGTCATGTGTTTCACCATCTTCTCTTCACATGACTAGTAGTCTAAAAACCTACTAACCGTCACGTGTTTCACTGTTTTTTCTTTTGCATGACTAGTAGTCTAAACACCTACTAACCGTCATGTTTTTCACCATCTTCTCTTCACATGAATAGTACTCTTAAAACCTACTAACCGTCACGTGTTTCACTGTTCTTCTTTTGCATGACTAGTAGCCTAAACACCTACTAACCGTCACGTGTTTCACTGTTTTTCTTTTGCATGACTAGTAGTCTAAACACCTACTAACCGTCATGTGTTTCACCATCTTCTCTTCACATGACTAGTAGTCTAAAAACCTACTAACCGTCACGTGGTTCACTATTTTTTTTTGCATGATTAGTTGTCTAAACACCTACTAACCGTCATGTTTTTAACCATCTTCTTTTCACAAGACTAGTAGTCTAAAACCTACTAACAGTCACGTGTTTCACTGTTTTTCTTTTGCATGACTAGTAGTCTAAACACTTACTAACCGTCATATTTTTCACCATCTTTCTTCACATGACTTGTAGTCTAAAAACCTACTAATCGTCACGTGTTTCACTGTTTTTAATTTGCATGACTAGTAGTCTAAATACCAACTAACCGTCATGTTTTTCACCATCTTCTCTACATATGACTAGTAGTCTAAAAACCTATTAACCGTCAGATTTTCTCTGTTTTTTCTTTTGCATGACTAGTAATCTAAATACCTACTAACCGTCATGTTTTTCACCATCTTCTCTTCACATGACTAGTAGTCTAAACACCTACTAACCGTCATGTGTTTCACCATCTTCTCTTCATATGACTAGTAGTCTAAAAACCTACTAGCCGTCACGTGTTTCACTGTTTTTTTTCTTTTGCATGACTAGTAGTCTAAACACCTACTAACCGTCATGTTTTTCACCATCTTCTCTTCACATGACTAGTAGTCTAAAAACCTACTAACCGTCACGTGTTTCTCTGTTTTTCTTTTGCATGACTAGTAGTCTAAACATCTACTAACCGTCATGTTTTTCAACTAGTAGTCTAAAATCCTACTAACTGTCACGTGTTTCACTGTTTTTCTTATGCATGACTAGTAGTCTAAACACCTACTAACCGTCATGTGTTTCACCATCTTTTCTTCAACATGTTTCACTGTTTTACTTTTGCATGACTAGTAGTCTAAACACCTACTAACCGTCATGTGTTTCACCATCTTCTCTTCACATGACTAGTTCTCTAAAAACCAACTTTCTTTTGCATGACTAGTAGTCTAAACACCTACTAACCGTCATGTGTTTCACCATCTTCTCTACACATGACTAGTAGTCTAAAACGTACTTACCGTCACGTGTTTCACTCTTTTACTTTTGCATGACTAGTAGTCTAAACACCTAACCGTCATGTTTTTTTCACCATCTTCTCTTCACATGACTAGTAGTCTAAAAACCTACTAACCGTCACGTGTTTCACTGTTTTTCTTTTGCATGACTAGTAGTCTAAACACCTACTAACCGTCATGTTTTTCACCATCTTCTCTTCACATGACTAGTAGTCTAAAAACCTACTAACCGTCACGTGTTTCTCTGTTTTTCTTTTGCATGACTAGTAGTCTAAACACCCACTAACCGTCATGTTTTTCACCATCTTCTCTTCACAAGACTAGTAGTCTAAAAATCAACTAACCGTCACGTGTTTCACAATATTTCTTTTGTATGATTAGTAGTCTAAACACCTATTAACCGTCATAAGTTTCACCATCATGTCTTCACATGACTTATAGTCTAAAACCTACTAACCGTCACGTGTTTCACTCTTTTCTTTTGCATGACTAGTAGTCTAAACACCTACTAACAGTCATGTGTTTGACCATCTTTTCTTCACATGACTAGTAGTCTAAAACCTACTAACCGTCACGTGTTTCAATGTTTTTCTTTTGCATGACTAGTAGTCTAAACACCTACTAACCGTCATGTGTTTCACCATCTTCTCTTCACATGACTAGTAGTCTTAATTCTTCACGTGTTTCACTGTTTTTGTTTTGCATGACTAGTAGTCTAAACACCTACTAACCGTCATGTTTTTCACCATCTTCTCTTCACATGAATTGTAGTCTTAAAACCTACTAACCGCCACGTGTTTCACTGTTTTTATTTTGCATGACTAGTAGTCTAAACACCTACTAACCGTCATGTTTTTCACCATCTTCTCTTCACATGACTAGTAGTCTAAAACCTACTAACCGTCACGTGTTTCTCTGTTTTTCTTTTGCATGACTAGTAGTCTAAACACCTACTAACCGTCATGTTTTTCACCATCTTCTCTTCACATGACTAGTAGTCTAAAAACCTACTAACCGTCACGTGTTTCACTGTATTTCTTTTGTATGACTAGTTGTTTTAAAACCTACTAACCGTCATGTTTTTCACCATCTTCTCTTCGCATGAATTGTAGTCTTAAAACCTACTAACCGTCACGTGTTTCATTGTTTTTATTTTGCTTGACTAGTAGTCTAAACACCAACTAACTGTCATGTGTTTCACCATCTTCTCTTCACATGAATAGTATTCTTATAACCTACTAACCGTCACGTTTTAACAGTATTTCTTTTGGATGACTAGTAGTCTAAACACCTACTAACCGTCATGTTTTTCACCATCTTCTCTTCACAAGACTAGTAGTCTAAAAATCTACAAACCGTCACGTGTTTCACTGTATTTATTTTGTATGACTAGTAGTCTAAACACCTACTAACCGTCATGTTTTTCACCATCTTCTCTTCACATGACTAGTAGTCTAAAAACCTACTAACCGTCACGTGTTTCTCTGTTTTTCTTTTGCATGACTAGTAGTCTAAACACCTACTAACCGTCATGTTTTTCACCATCTTCTCTTCACATGACTAGTAGTCTAAAACCTACTAACCGTCATGTGTTTCACTGTTTTTCTTTTGCATGACTAGTAGTCTAAACACCTACTAACCGTCATGTTTTTCACCATCTTCTCTTCACATGACTAGTAGTCTAAAAACCTACTAACCGTCACGTGTTTCTCTGTTTTTCTTTTGCATGACTAGTAGTCTAAACACCTACTAACCGTCATGTTTTTCACCATCTTCTCTTCATATGACTAGTAGTCTAAAACCTACGAACCGTCAAGTGTTTCACTGTTTTTTTTTGCACGACTTGTAGTCTAAACACCTATTAACCGTCATGTGTTTCACCATCTTCTCTTCACATGAATAGTAGTCTAAAAACTTACTAACCGTCACGTATTTCACTGTTTTTCTTTTGCATGACTAGTAGTCTAAACATCTACTAACCGTCATGTTTTTCACCATATTCTCTTCACATGAATAGTAGTCTAAAAACCTACTAACCGTCACGTGTTTCTCTGTTTTTCTTTTGCATGACTAGTAGTCTAAACTTTTACTAACCGTCATGTTTTTCACCATCTTCTCTTCACATGACTAGTAGTCTAAAACCTATAAACCGTCCAGTGTTTCACTGTTATTCTTTTCCATGACTAGTAGTCTAAACACCTACTAACCGTCATGTTTTTCACCATCTTCTCTTCACATGACTAGTAGTCTAAAAACCTACTAACCGTCACGTGTTTCTCTGTTTTTCTTTTGCATGACTAGTAGTCTAAACACCTACTAACCGTCATGTTTTTCACCATCTTCTCTTCACATGACTAGTAGTCTAAAACCTACTAACCGACACGTAGTTCACTCTTCACATGACTAGTAGTCTAAACACCTACTAACCGTCATGTTTTTCACCATCTTCTCTTCACATGACTAGTAGTCTAAAACCTACTAACCGTCACGTGTTTCACTGTTTTTCTTTTGCATGACTAGTAGTCTAAACACCTACTAACCGTCATGTTTTTCACCATCTTCTCTTCACATGACTAGTAGTCTAAAAACCTACTAACCGTCACGTGTTTCACTGTTTTTTCTTTTGCATGACTAGTAGTCTAAACACCTACTAACCGTCATGTTTTTCACCATCTTCTCTTCACATGACTAGTAGTCTAAAACCTACTAACCGTCACGTGTTTCACTGTTTTTCTTTTGCATGACTAGTAGTCTAAACACCTACTAACCGTCATGTTTTTCACCATCTTCTCTTCACATGACTAGTAGTCTAAAACCTACTAACCGTCAAGTGTTTCACTGTTTTTCTTTTGCATGACTAATAGTCTAAACACCTACTAACCGTCATGTGTTTCACCATATTCTCTTCACATGACTAGTAGTCTAAAATCTACTAACCGTCACGTGTTTCACTGTTTTTCTTTTGCATGACTAGTAGTCTAAACACCTACTAACCGTCATATTTTTCACCATCTTCTCTTCACATGAATAGAACTCTAAAACCTACTAACCATAACGTGTTTAACTGTTTTCCTAATGGTCGTCACGTGATTCTCTGTTTTTCTTTTGCATGACTAGTAGTCTAAACACCTACTAACCGTCATGTTTTTCACCATCTTCTCTTCACATGACTAGTAGTCTAAAAACCTACTAACCGTCACGTGTTTCACTGTTTTTCTTTTGCATGACTAGTAGTCTAAACACCTACTAACCGTCATGTGTTTCACCATCATCTCTTTACATGACTATTAGTCTAAAAACCTACTAATCGTCACGTGTTGCACTGTTTTTCTTTTGCATGACTAGTAGTCCAAACACCTACTAACCGTCACGTGTTTCACCATCTCCTCTTCATTTAACTAGTAGTCTAAAAACCTACTAGCCGTCACGTGTTTCACTATTTTTTTTCTTTTGCATGACTAGTAGTCTAAACACCTACTAACCGTCATGTTTTTCACCATCTTCTCTTCACATGACTAGTAGTCTAAAAACTTACTAACCGTCACGTGTTTCTCTGTTTTTCTTTTGCATGACTAGTAGTCTAAACACCTACTAACCGTCATGTTTTTCACCATCTTCTCTTCACATGACTAGTAGTCTAAAAACCTACTAACCGTCACGTGTTTCACTGTTTTTCTTTTGCATGACTAGTAGTCTAAACACCTACTAACCGTCATGTTTTTCACCATCTTCTCTTCACATGACTAGTAGTCTAAAAACCTAATGCCGTCACGTGTTTCTCTGTTTTTCTTTTGCATGATTAGTAGTCTAAACACCTACTAACCGTCATGTTTTTCACCATCTTCTCTTCACATGACTAGTAGTCTAAAAACCTACTAACCGTCACGTGTTTCTCTGTTTTTCTTTTGCATGACTAGTAGTCTAAACACCCACTAACCGTCATGTTTTTCATCATCTTCTCTTCACATGACTAGTAGTCTAAAACCTACTAACCGACACGTATTTCACTGTTTTTCATTTGCATGACTAGTAGTCTACACACCCACTAACCGTAGTCTTAAAACCTACTAACCGTCAAGTGTTTCACTATTTTTCTTTTGCATGACTAGTAGTCTAAACACAACTAACCGTCAAGTGTTTCACCATCTTCGCTTCACATGACTAGTAGTCCGTGTTTCACTGTTTTTCTTTCGCTTGATTAGTAGTCTAAATACCTACTAACCGTCATGTTTTTAACCATCTTCTCTTCACATGACTAGTTGTCTAAAAACCAACTAACCGTCACGTGTTTCACTGTTTTTCTTTTGCATGATTAGTAGTCTAAACACCTACTAACCGTCATGTTTTTCACCATCTTCTCTTCACATGACTAGTAGTTTAAAATCTACTAACCGTCACGTATTTCACTCTTTTACTTTTGCTAAATATCTACTAACAGTCATGTTTTTCACCATCTTCTCTTCACAAGACTAGTAGTCTTAAAACCTACTAACCGTCACGTGTTTCACTGTTTTTCTTTTGCATGACTAGTAGTCTAAACACCTACTAACCGTCACGTGTTTCACTGTTTTTCTTTTGCATGACTAGTAGTCTAAACACCTACTAACCGTCATGTGTTTCACCATCTTCTCTTCACATGACTAGTAGTCTAAAAACCTACTAACCGTCACGTGTTTCACTGTTTTTCTTTTGCATGACTAGTAGTCTAAACACCTACTAACCGTCATGTTTTTCACCATCTTCTCTTCACATGACTAGTAGTCTAAAACCTACTAACCGTCACGTGTTTCACTGTTTTTCTTTTGCATGATTAGTAGTCTAAACACCTACTAACCGTCATGTTTTTCACCATCTTCTCTTCACATGACTAGTAGTCTAAAATCTACTAACCGTCACGTGTTTCTCTGTTTTTCTTTTGCATGACTAGTAGTCTAAACACCTACTAACCGTCATGTTTTTCACCATCTTCTCTTCACATGAATAGTACTCTTAAAACCTACTAACCGTCACGTGTTTCACTGTTTTTCTTTTGCATGACTAGTAGTCTAAACACCTACTAACCGTCATGTTTTTCACCATCTTCTCTTCACATGACTAGTAGTCTAAAAACTTACTAACCGTCACGTGTTTAACTGTTTTTCTTTTGCATGACTAGTAGTCTAAACACCTACTAACCGTCATGTTTTTCACCATCTTCTATTCACATGAATAGTACTCTTAAAACCTATTAACCGTCCCGTGTTTCACTGTTCTTCTTTTGTATGACTAGTAGTCTAAACACCTACTAACCGTCATGTTTTTCACCATCTTCTCTTCATATGACTAGTAGTCTAAAACCTACTAACCGTCAAGTGTTTCACTGTTTTTCTTTTGCATGACTAATAGTCTAAACACCTACTAACCGTCATGTTTTTCACCATCTTCTCTTCACATGAATAGTACTCTTAAAACCTACTAACCGTCACGTGTTTCACTGTTTTTCTTTTGCATGACTAGTAGTCTAAACACCTACTAACCGTCATGTGTTTCACCATCTTCTCTTCACATGACTAGTAGTCTAAACACCTACTAACCGTCATGTGTTTCACCATCTTCTCTTCACATGACTAGTAGTCTAAACACCTACTATTTTTTTTTTTTGCATGACTAGTAGTCTAAACACCTACTAACCGTCATGTTTTTCACCATCTTCTCTTCACATGACTAGTAGTCTAAAAACCTACTAACCGTCACGTGTTTCACTGTTTTTCTTTTGCATGACTAGTAGTCTAAACACCTACTAACCGTCATGTTTTCACCATCTTCTCTTCACATGACTAGTACGCGCCACTGTTCTTCTTTTGTATGACTAGTAGTCTAAACACCTACTAACCGTCATGTTTTTCACCATCTTCTCTTCACATGACTAGTAGTCTAAACACCTACTAACCGTCATGTGTTTCACCATCTTCTCTTCACATGACTAGTAGTCTAAAAACCTACTAACCGTCACGTGTTTCACTGTTTTTCTTTTGCATGACTAGTAGTCTAAACACCTACTAACCGTCATGTGTTTCACCATCTTCTCTTCACATGACTAGTAGTCTAAAACCTACTAACCGTCACGTGTTTTACTATTTTTCTTTTGCATGAATAGTAGTCTAAACACCTATTAACCGTCATGTGTTTCACAATCTTCTCTTCACATGACTAGTAGTCTAAAACCTACTAACCGTCACGTGTTTCACTGTTTTTTCTTTTGCATGACTATTAGTCTAAACATCTACTAACCGTCATGTCTTTCACCATCTTCTCTTCACATGACTAGTAGTCTAAAACCTACTATCTTCTCTTCACATGACTAGTAGTCTAAAAACCTACTAACCGTCACGTGTTTCACTGTTTTTCTTTTGCATGAGTAGTAGTCTAAACACCTAGTAACCGTCATGTGTTTCACCATCTTCTCTTCACATGACTAGTAGTCCAAAACCTACTAACCGTCACGTGTTTCACTGTTTTTCTTTTGCATGACTAGTAGTCTAAACACCTACTAACCGTCATGTTTTTCACCATCTTCTCTTCACATGACTAGTAGTCTAAAAACTTACTAACCGTCACGTGTTTAACTGTTTTTCTTTTGCATGACTAGTAGTCTAAACACCTACTAACCGTCATGTTTTTCACCATCTTCTCTTCACATGAATAGTAGTCTAAAACCTACTAACCGTCATGTGTTTCACTGTATTTCTATGGCATGACGAGTAGTCCGTCACGTGTTTTACTGTTTTTCTTTTGCATGAGTAGTAGTCTAAACACCTATTAACCGTCATGTGTTTCACCATCTTCTCTTCACATGACTAGTAGTCCAAAACCTACTAACCGTCACGTGTTTCACTGTTTTTCTTTTGCATGACTAGTAGTCTAAACACCTACTAACCGTCATGTTTTTCACCATCTTTCTTCACATGACTAGTAGTCTAAAAACCTACTAACCGTCACGTGTTTCACTGTTTTTATTTTGCATGACTAGTAGTCTAAACACCTACTAACCGTCATGTTTTTCACCATCTTCTCTTCACATGACTAGTAGTGACTAGTAGTTTAAAACCTACTAACCGTCCCATGTTTCACTGTTCTTCTTTTGTATGACTAGTAGTCTAAATACCTACTAACCGTCATATTTTTCACCATCTTCTCTTCACATGACTAGTAGTCTAAAACCTACTAACCGTCACGTGTTTCTCTGTTTTTCTTTTGCATGACTAGTTGTCTAAACACCTACTAACCGTCATGTTTTTCACCATCTTTTCTTCCACCATCTTCTCTTCACATGACTAGTAGTCTAAAATCTACTAACCGTCACGTGTTTCACTGTTTTTCTTTTGCATGAGTAGTAGTCTAAACATCTACTAACTGTCATGTTTTTCACCATCTTTCTTCAAATGACTAGTAGTCTAAAAACCTACAAACCGTCACGTGTTTCACTGTTTTTCTTTTGCATGACTAGTAGTCTAAACACCTACTAACCGTCATGTGTTTCACCATCTTCTCTTCACATGACTAGTAGTCTTAAAACCTACTAACCGTCACGTGTTTCACTGTTTTTCTTTCGTATGACCAGTAGTCTAAACACCTACTAACCGTCTTTTCTTTAACATCTTCTCTTCACATGACTAGTAGTCTAAACACCTACTAACCGTCATGTGTTTCACCATCTTCTCTTCACATGACTAGTAGTCTTAAAACCTACTAACCGTCACGTGTTTCACTGTTTTTTCTTTTGCATGACTAGTAGTCTAAACACCTACTAACCGTCATGTTTTTCACCATCTTCTCTTCAAATGACTAGTAGTCTAAAAACCTACTAACCGTCACGTGTTTCTCTCTTTTTCTTTTGCATAACTAGTAGTCTAAATACCTACTAACCGTCATTTTTTCACCATCTTCTCTTCACATGACTAGTTGTCTTAAAACCAACTAACCGTCACGTGTTTCACTGTTTTTCTTTTGCATGATTAGTAGTCTAAACACCTACTAACCGTCATGTTTTTCACCATCTTCTCTTCACATGACTAGTAGTCTAAAAACCTACTAACCGTCACGTGTTTCACTGTTTTTTCTTTTGCATGACTAGTAGTCTAAACACCTACTAACCGTCATGTGTTTCACCATCTTCTCTTCACATGACTAGTAGTCTAAAACCTACTAACCGTCACGTGTTTCACTGTTTTTCTTTTGCATGACTAGTAGTCTAAACACCTACTAACCGTCATGTGTTTCACCATCTTCTCTTCACATGACTAGTAGTCTAAAAACCTACTAACCGTCACGTGTTTCACTTTTTTTCTTTTGCATGACTAGTAGTCTAAACACCTACTAACCGTCATGTTTTTCACCATCTTCTCTTCACATGACTAGTAGTCTAAAACCTACTAACCGTCACGTGTTTCACTGTTTTTCTTTTGCATGACTAGTAGTCTAAACACCTACTAACCGTCATGTGTTTCACCATCTTCTCTTCACATTACTAGTAGTCTAAAAACCAACTAACCGTCACGTGTTTCACTGTTTTACTTTAGCATGATTAGTGGTCTAAATACTTACTAACCGTCATGTTTTTAACCATCTTTTCTTCACATGGCTAGTAGTATAAAAACCTACTAACCGTCACCTGTTTCTCTGTTTTTCTTTTGCAGGACAAGTAGTCAAAACACCTACTAACCGTCACGTGTTTCACCATCTTTTCTTTTGCATGATTAGTAGTCCAAACACCTACTAACCGTCACGTGTTTCACTGTTTTTCTTTTGCATGACTAATAGTCTAAACACCTACTAACCGTCATGTTTTTCACCATCTTCTCTTCACATGACTAGTAGTCAAAAATCCTACTAACCGTCTCGTGTTTCACTCTTTTTCTTTTGCATGACTAGTAGTCTAAACGCCTACTAACCGTCATGTTTTGTCACCATCTTCTCTTCACATGAATAGCACTCTTAAAACCTAATAACCGTCACGTGTTTCAATGTTCTTCTTTTGCATGACTAGTAGTCTAAATACCTAATAACCGTCATATTTTTCACCATAGTCTAAACACCTACTAACCGTCATGTTTTTCACCATCTTCTCTTCACATGACTAGTAGTCTAAAACCTACTAACCGTCACGTGTATCATTGTTTTTCTTTTGCATGACTAGTAGTCTAAATACCTACTAACCGTCATGTTTTTCACCATCTTCTCTCCACATGACTAATAGTCTAAAAACCTACTAACCGTCACGTGTTTCACAGTTTTTCTTTTGCATGACTAGTAGTCTAAACACCTACTAACCGTCACGTGTTTCTCTGTTTTTTTTTTGCATGACTAATAGTCTAAACACCTACTAACCGTCTTGTTTTTCACCATCTTCTATTCACATGACTAGTAGTCTAAAACCTACTAACCGTCACGTGTTTCACTGTTTTTCTTTTGCATGACTAGTAGTCTAAACACCTACTAACCGTCATGTGTTTCACCATCTTCTCTTCACATGACTAGTAGTCTAAAAACCTACTAACCGTCACGTGTTTCACTGTTTTTCTTTTGCATGACTAGTAGTCTAAACACCTACTAACCGTCATGTGTTTCACCATCTTCTCTTCACATGACTAGAAGTCTAAACACCTACTAACCGTCAGGTTTTTCACCATCTTCTCGTCACATGACTAGTAGTCTAAACACCTAATAACCGTCATGTTTTTCACCATCTTCTTTTCACATGACTAGTAGTCTAAAACCTACTAACCGTCACGTGTTTCACTGTTTTTCTTTTGCATGACTAGTAGTCTAAACACCTACTAACCGTCATTTTTTCACCATCTTTCTTCACATGACTAGTAGTCTAAAACCTTACTAACCGACACGTGTTCCACTGTTTTTCATTTGCATGACTAGTAGTCTAAACACCTACTAACCGTCATGTGTTTCACCATCTTCTCTTCGCATGACTAGTAGTCTAAAAACCTACTAACCGTCACGTGTTTCACTGTTTTTCTTTTGCATGACTAGTAGTCTAAACACCTACTAACCGTCATGTTTTTCACCATCTTCTCTTCACATGACTAGTAGTCTAAAAACCTACTAACCGTCACGTGTTTCTCTGTTTTTGTTTTGCATGACTAGTAGTCTAAACACCTACTAACCGTCATGTTTTTCAACATCTTCTCTTCACATGAATAGAACTCTTAAAACCTACTAACCGTCACGTGTTTCACTGTTCTTCTTTTGCATGACTATTAGCCTAAACAACTACTAACCGTCACGTGTTTCACCATTTTTTTCTTTTGCATGACTAGTAGTCTAAACACCTACTAATCGTCATTGTTTCACCATCTTCTCTCTTCACATGACTAGTAGTCTAAAAACCAACTAACCGTCACGTGTATCACTGTTTTTCTTTTGCATGACTAGTAGTCTAAACACCTACTAACCGTCATGTGTTTCACCATCTTCTCTTCACATGACTAGTAGTCTAAAAACCTACTAACCGTCACGTGTTTAACTGTTTTTCTTTTGCATGACTAGTAGTCTAAACACCTACTAACCGTCATGTTTTTCACCATCTTCTCTTAACATGAATAATACTCCTAAAACCTACTAACCGTCACGTGTTTCACTGTTCTTCTTTTGCATGACTAGTAGCCTAAACACCTACTAACCGTCACGTGTTTCACTGTGTTTCTTTTGTATGACTAGTAGTCTAAACACCTACTAACCGTCATGTGTTTCACCATCTTCTCTTCACATGACTAGTAGTCTAAAAACCCAGTAACCGTCACGTGTTTAACTGTTTTTCTTTTGCATGACAAGTAGTCTAAACACCTACTAACCGTCATGTGTTTCACCATCTTCTCTTCACATGACTAGTAGTCTAAAAACCAACTAACCGTCACGTGTTTCACTGTTTTTCTTTAGCATGATTAGTATTCTAAACACCTACTAACCATCATGTTTTTCACCATCTTCTCTTCACATGACTAGTAGTCTAAAAACCTACTAACCGTCACGTGTTTCTCTGTTTTTCTTTTGCATGACTAGTAGTCTAAACACCTACTAACCGTCATGTTTTTCACCATCTTCTCTTCACATGAATAGTACTCTTAAAACCTACTAACCGTCACGTGTTTCACTGTTCTTATTTTGCATGACTAGTAGCCTAAACACCTAATAACCGTCACGTGTTTCATTGTTTTTCTTTTGCATGACTAGTAGTCTAAACACCTACTAACGGTCATGTGTTTCACCCTCTTCTCTTCACCTGACTAGTAGTCTAAAAACCAACTAACCGTCACGTGTTTCACTGTTTTTCTTTAGCATGATTAGTAGTCTAAACACCTACTAACCGTCATGTTTTTCATCATCTTCTCTTGACATGAATAGTACTCTTAAAACCTACTAACCGTCACGTGTTTCACTGTTTTTCTTTTGCATGACTAGTAGTCTAATTACCAGCTAACCATCATGTTTTTCACCATCTTCTCTACACATGACTAGTAGTCTAAAAACCTATTAACCGTCACGTGTTTCTCTGTTTTTCTTTTGCATGACTAGTAGTCTAAATACCTACTAACCGTCATGTTTTTCACCATCTTCTCTTCACATGAATAGTACTCGTAAAACCTACTAATCGTCACGTGTTTCACTGTTCTTCTTTTGCATGACCAGTAGCCCAAACACCTACTAACCGTCATGTGTTTCACTGTTTTTCTTTTGCTTGACTAGTAGTCTAAACACCTACAAACCGTCATAATTTTCACCATCTTCTCTTCACATGACTAGTAGTCTAAAAACCTACTAACCGTCACGTGTTTCTCTGTTTTTCTTTTGCATGACTAGTAGTCTAAACACCTACTAACCGTCATGTTTTTCACCATCTTCTCTTCACATGACTAGTAGTCTAAAACCTACTAACCGTCACGTGTTTCTCTGTTCTTCTTTTGCATGACTAGTAGTCTAAACACCTACTAACCGTCATGTGTTTCACCATCTTCTCTACACATGACTAGTTGTCTAAAACCTACTAACCGTCACCTGTTTCACTGTTTTTCTTTTGCATGATTAGTAGTCTAAACACCTGCTAACCGTCATGTTTTTCACCATCTTCTCTTCACATGACTAGTAGTCTAAAAACCTACTAGCTTGAAATAAAAAGAGGATAAGCGAATTTACAGTCTACAAGGGGCATACCCCAGGAGGAAAAGAAAAGAAAGAAAATAAAAGATTAAGAAAATTGACCTAAGCCAAGTGGCTACATTGAGCATCATTTACGATTACAATGATTACAATGAAAAGGGATGTAAACCACATGTTTCACTGCCATCTAAGAGATGGGAGAGAATTTAAGGGACCTCTGAGTATACTTGCTATGTGGAACATTCACCATTAAACTAAATTATATGTGGTAGATACGAATTTTGACTAACATCATCTCATTTGCAGGTCACCTCCCCACTCAAGGGGGATTTAGAAGGTTCAGCAGTCACTGTGACTGACTTGCAGGAGAGTAGGATTCCCAGGTCCTGGTTCAAGGGTCAGGCTCCACCAAGCTTGAACTGCATTTCAAAAGAGTGAGCACCTACCTCCTCTCACAAGGATTGATGGACAGTAACAAAGTCACACTGAGTTCTGGCAGAAGGGTCCAGCAGTCATAGTTCAAGGGGGGATTCAGAAGGGTTAAGCAGTCATTGGGCTCCTATTACTTCTAAGTATTCAGGTGGTTAACTTACTCCTTTTGGCTTGCCTTGGAATGTACAGCCGTTGTGTGTCCCTACTATATTGTGAGATATCCTAGTGAGTTGTGTGCTAGTTCCCCATCAATCCTTGTGAGAGGAGGTAATAATTAGTGGGGGAATCATGTGAGAATTAGTAGAGGGAGAAGGTGGTACCCAGCTCTTGGTTTTGATCTTGAGAGTGAGAGGTGTGTGGTTACTAGGGAGTAGGTGTGAGCTTTATCTGTTATACTATTCTGCTGCCCTGGGAATAGAGTTCTGCTGTTTTGAGCTTCAGTAGTTTTTTGCTACTATTCTGCTGTTATCTGTTATACTGAATGACACTGTTACTGCTGCTGCTGCACTGCTTTGGACAGCAGCCAAAGCAGTCTGCTTTGAATTACACCAGTGGTAGTTTTGTTATGCTAAGGTTCAGATTCAGATGTTCTGAACCTGTTCTGCTGCTGCATGTCCAAGTGTTTTGCTGTGTTTGGCAGAGCATTCTGTGATGTTGCAGCTGAGTTTGACTCCATTGCTAATTCGTTTAGTAATTCGTTTAGTATTCTGCTAGTATTTTTGTTTAGTATAAACTCTAATGTTAATCTGTAATTCATTCCTAACCAACAGGGGATGTCGTTGGGATCTCCCTTCGCAGAGGGGGACGTCCTCTGCATGATGTTTAATTGCTACTACTGCTATATAGGGATAGATGCTCTATTTGGTAGTTCTGTAAAAGGACTTTTGTGCATTGTATTGGCTGATTTTGTGCATTGTAATAGGATCAGTTGGTGCAATGATGCTAGGTGCATTCAGTTCAGTTGGTGCAATGACTGAGCTGAATGGTGCATTTAGTTCAGTTCAGTTGTTCATCTATTGTTCATTCAGTTGGTGCACTTAGTTCAGTTTAGTTCAGTTCAGTTCAGTTCAGTTGGTTCATCTATTGATCATTCAGTTGGTGCACTTGCCAAAGGTACCTATACATTTTGGTTTTTGGAATTTGAGGGGTCTAAATGATCCTCTCAAGCAGAGGGAAGCAAAAAATTGGGTTTCCAATAAGAAATTATCCTTAGTTGGATTTATTGAACATAAAATAAAAGAGCCCAAGGTTATTACAATTGTCAACACTATGCTCCCGAGGTGGAATTTTGTTAGCAACCATTCCAGTTCTCCTATGGGTAGAATTTTGATTTGTTGGAACCCACTAGTGTTTAATGTACAAGTTTTGTCTCAATCTAGTCAATATATGCACTGCCAAGTTCATTCTTGTGATGGCAACTATACTTTTGTTGCCACATTTATCTATGGGGCTAATTGTTACATAGATAGGCACCAACTGTGGACAGATTTACAACAACATTGTGTTATCACTCCTTGGGTGGTATTAGGAGATTTCAATGCCATTAGGAATCCCAATGAAAAAGTAGGTGGCGATAGGACTTGGCTGCCTTGGATGGAGGAATTCAATACTTGCCTCCAATCAACTGAATTGACTGACCTCAGATACTCTGGTTGCCACTTTACCTGGTCTAATAAGCAATTGGGGAATGCCCACATCAGCACCAAGATTGATAGAGTCCTCGTCAATGAAAGTTGGATCAAAGATTACTGTTGGTCCAATGCTCATTTTCACAACCCTGGAGTGTCTGATCATTCCCCTGCTGTTGTTTGTCTGACAGCTGGTTCACCTACTAGGAATCGACCATTTAGGTTCTTTAATTTTTTGGCTGAACACCCAAAATTCTTAGAAACTGTCCAGCAGGTATGGAGGAAGGTAATCTTTGGTAATCCTATGTACTGTGTCTGTGAGAAACTTAAGCAATTGCAGGAGGGTCTCAAAAAACTAAATACTGATGAGTACAGTGACTTGTCAGCTAGGGTGGCCTCTATTAGGCTACAACTGGAAGACATCCAAAGAGAGCTTGGTTCTTACCCCAATGACCCCTCTAAACAGTCCACTGAACGAGAACTGCGTAAGCAGTACCTTGTTTTTGCTAGGGGCATATTGAGGGTAACACCTGATATTCAATAGGGATTACAACTGAAATGCCCTCTACTGTAATCCTCACATCTTCCGGGAGGTCATGCTCAGCACTAATTTCAATGCAAACTCTAGCATTGGTTGACTTAGTCTGAAGAAGACCTGGTTGTTTTGAGGTTTTCGCCATGGCCTGGTCCACATGTAGTGGTCTGCCAATAGTGCTTGCCACCCTGCTTAAACACTCTTGGTTCCATAGTTCTAAAGGTAGGTTAAGCAACTTCACCCAAGCTGGAATATGAGAGGGTTGATCTTTGACTGGCTTCATCATTCTATGCCAGTCTTTAAGGACTAGATATTTTTGTGAAAAGAAATAGGGGCCTCCATCCAGTACTTGTTGTTTAGCCTGTTCGTCTCTAAATTCGAATAGATAGCACCCTGCCACTTCTGGCTTGACAGCCACGAACAACTCTTTCCACTGATATCTGGCAGTGGAGAGTACCAAAGCATAGGGCATTTTCCCATCTAGGAAATGACCAACTAAATACTTGTTCCACATCCCAACATCAGTCAGTTCAATATCGATTTCTACCTGGGCTTCTTTCCCTCTAAAGAGATCAGGATGGAACTCAAGTTTCATCTCAAGTGAGGGGCCTTGTGATTGTAGTAAAGATGCCCAATTTTTAGGCTTGGGTTTAAATCTATTCGGAACCTGTCGGGGTTTGTTGGTAGTTTGAGAAGGCTGACCATTGGGAGACCATGGTCGCCTGGGCCTGGTATCAGTTTCATCAAATCCCATATTGGGGTCTCCTTCTAGGTATGGGGTGCCCCTGGCATTAATTAGGGTTTTTGGGACAGAGATTGAAGATACCTCTTGTTGTTGTTGCTGTTGGTGAAGTTCGAGACGGGCTCGCTCCTCAGCTTCCAGGATCAACCTTTCTTCAAAAAGAGTTTGCTGTTGTGGCCGAGGTTGGGTAGGGTTTTGTTGTGATTCAGGGCCGAGAATCCCTAGTGCAATTGAAGACGAAGGACGATTGGAATTGAGACGAGTTGCTCGCTCTTCCGCTTCCTTCTGACGATCTTCCTTCCATGTTTGCTGAACGCTTTGTAATTTGGCTGTTACAACATCAAGAACGAAAGGATCTGCCGAATTGTTGAGCTCATCTTCCAGATGACTCACAATTTCAAGCATCCGAGCTTCGGATTCTAGTTGCCTTCGTTCGTTCTGAAACGCATGTTGCAGTTTACGTGCGGGGCTTGTCTTGGTGTATTTGGGGCTGTGATCCCCAATATTGGTTTGGGGATCTGCTGTTTTAGCCGGTTTGAGAGAAGGTGGGAGTGGAGATTGCGCAATGTGGGCTGAGCTCTCAACGTGTTGTAGAGAGCTCTTCTGCTTCCGACGAAGTTCATTTGAATCCTGGGCTTTGCAACCCAGCCCTTCCGAGAAGGAGGCTGTACCGTCTGCCATGGGAGAATCACAGGAATTCCATGAGAAACAGCTTTCTCCGACCTTGTTACACCTAAATCGCCTACATGTCAGAAATCTGTTTTTCTTTTGCATGACTAATAGTCTAAACACCTACTAACCGTCATGTTTTTCATCATTTTCTCTTCACATGACTAATAGTCTAAAAACCTACTAACCGTAGCGTGTTTCTCTGTTCTTCTTTTGCATGACTAGTAGTCTAAACACCTACTAACCGTCATGTGTTTCACCATCTTCTCTTCACATGACTAGTTCTCTAAAAACCAACTAATCGTCACGTGTTTCACTGTTTTTCTTTTGCATGATTAGTAGTCTAAACACCTACTAACCGTCATGTTTTTTACCATCTTCTCTTCACATGACTATTAGTCTAAAAACCTATTATCCGTCACGTGTTTCTCTATTTTTGTTTTGTATGACTAGTAGTCTAAACACCTACTAACCGTCATGTTTTTCAACATCTTCTCTTCACATGAATAGAACTCTTAAAACATGGGACGGCTGGGGAGCTTCTCTCTCTAACTTAGAGAGAGAAAGCTCCAACCCACCTCCGGCTGACTGTTCCGGTTAACAGCAGCAGCAACAGCAAGGCAGAACAACCATCCGGGCAAGGGATCCTCTCTCCTTAGAGAGGCTCTCCTCCACCGCCCTCCACTATCGGCCACCACTGGTCCGGCCGTTTATCCGGCTTAGGGTCAGCAACAGCAACAGATCCAGAGAGAGGAAGCTCCCCCACGGCCCAGCCACATCGGCCCAGCCAACTGGCCCAGCCACGCCGGCCTTCCACCTCGACGCAGCAGCAGCAGGCACCTCGGGCAAGGGAGCCCCTCGCACGACAGGGGCTCTCCTCCACCGCCCCCACACCCGGCAACCCGGAGCTCAAACTCCACCTGGTCCGGTCAAAACCCAATCGGGTTCGAAGCTCAACAGGTTCGTTCCCAACCTCAACCCCGTCGTCAACCGGCGGGTACCATTCTGGATATACTCCGAGTAGATCTGAAATCAACATCAACTGCAACCACCCACCACCGGCCAGTCTGAAATCTCACGGCTGATGGCCTCCAGCCTTCGCTGAGGGGCTCAAGAGCTATCGGTCCATTCATTGGGAACGGCGCCGGCCTTCATCTGGCTACCGCTGGTCCGGCCAGCCTCTTTTGGCAAGTCAGGCCAGCCGGCCTTCATCTCAAACCCACCTTCATCGTGGGGTTCAACAGCCGCCGTGGGCCTTAGCCGCTGTGGTCCGGCCAGTCCAGGTATGGTCACCGCCAGTCAAGGCCTCTCCGGCCAGATCTGTTCCTCTCCGGTCACCGCCGTCGGCCTTCATCAGCCGTGGCTTCCGGCCAGCCACAGCTGGCCATCACTGGACAGGCCAAGCCACATCCGGGCTTCTACAGCTCGATCTCTGCAATTCCCTCCATCAACAGCCGCCGTGGGGCTTAGCCGCCGTGGGGCTCAGCCACCGTGGGGCCCAACATAGCACCCTACCAGTACCCTTCCTGCCAGCCCGGGCATTCAGCTCGGGTGAGGGGGCAGCAGTGGCTGCAGTGGCTCGGGCGAGGGGGCAGCAGTGGCTGCCGGTGATTCTTTGCTCGGGCAGAGGCTAGGCGCTGGCAAGGCTAAGGCCAGCCAGCCCAGACAACCACAGAACAGGCCGGGCCTGCCCAGCCAACAGCAAGCCAGCCACACGCTAGGCCAGCCAATTTTTTGCCAGCCCGGGCAGAGGAGGCTCGGGCAGTTATCTATGATGCTGTTTAACTACTGTTTACTTTTACTTCTATTGTATTACTAGTTGCTGTGTTCTGGTAGCAGTAGCTGATTTGATTAGTTATTTCTGTGATTGCGAGGACTTCGAGGGCCTCTAATTTACCCCTATCCCGACGGGTTGTGTCGTGGATTTTCTGCTATTGCCATGCCCGTGTCCAGGTTCCCCGTTGAACTTTCTAATAAGCAATTATGCTTGGTATCTGTATTGTGCTAACGTAAATGGTAGAGTTTGAATTTCGTGTACATACTATTAGTGCATGTTAAGTAAATGTGTTGATTGTTAAAGGAGATTGTATATGGTATATGTGAAACTCATTTTTCTAAGATTTGAGAATCTACTCTCGGATATTCAGTGTGAAGTACGGCTGGCCACCGCGATTTCATGATTGAATATCTAGAATAGAGGCCTATTAAACAAGATAACAGAAAAAGATTTATCTTCTGCTATGTAATTGGATAAGGAAGATGTTATTCAACTTTTCTTTTGCCATGAAGAGATAAGTTTAACTGCAAAAGTTTCTTTATGAGTGATGTTATAAATTTGTCTGAAAGGGGTTACGAAGAGTATGCATGTTTGAATAGCTTTGCTTAATATGTCTCTAGTGAATATATGTTTGTCCTCTATTTGGAATTGAGAAAGGTTAGGTGAAAGGATTAAACCATTCTTGAATTGGAATGCTTTCGATTACTTCTGTAAGATTAAGTTGGTACGTGTGTTCTTGACATTAAGTGATACTAGAACATGATTTGATGGTGTTGTTTGGTGAACGAGAACTAGTGTGAAATTGTGATTAATTTTAGTTTCATATCGATGGTATGTTGACGGAAATGATGATCCCAAAGGTTAAGCCCTGAAGGGGACATGAAGGTTAAGCCTTGGTAAATGATCGAATGGTGCATCAAAATGGTTAAGCCTTGAGAAATGGGCATTCAGGTTAAACCTTGGATGGAACACATGAATATGTAGAAATGTGACGGGATTGTTTTGAGGCAAAGATTTTGAGTTACAATGAAAAAGAAAAGAGGAATTTGTGTAAAAAAAAAAAATTGATGAAATAGGACGAAGTATTCAGACTTATCTTATTTGTGTTTTCTTGACTGATGTGTATCTAAGTTGTTGCATGACTGTGACTGAAATATCAGTGCATAGAGTCAGGAGTGAATTATAGAAAGTGAACTGAACAATAATAAACGGACATATGGTTAGAATTATTTTCTTTCGGATTGAACTCGAGGGAAAAAGGAAAATGGAGATAGTAGCACTCAGGAAGAATTGTTTGGCATGCTTAGTGAGTATTGTTTGTTCGATTAGAATTGGGATTGTTAGCGATGTGTCGTAAAAAGGGGAGGTCTAGAGCTAGAGTCGGTGCATTTTTTTTTGGAGAAACTGGTACGTGTGTCCTAGATCTTCATGGTCATGTGTTGAAGGGAAATGTGAAATATGTAGCGAGAATTTTGTGGGGTAGTAAGAGTAAGGAAGAATTGTCATGGGAAAAGGAAAGGAATGTTAGAAAGGAATCCAGATTTATTCATGGTATAACCAATGTAAATTACTCAAGTTAAGACTTCGTGTTTATTGAATGGTTGCAAAACTTTGATCACAAGTGGTTTTGTGTGTATTCTTTGAGGCAGAACGTGATGGACTATGGTTTATCAAATTTCGGGGACGAAATTTCTTTAAGGAGGGTAGGATGTAAGGACCCGTAATTTTAAATTCCATTTCTTTAATTAATTTGAATGTGGACGATCGTATTTCGGATGGAATATCATTTTTCTTAACGTGGTATTACGGATTGACGTGCATCGTTATGTAATGGAAGTTTGGTTGGTCGTTGAAAAATGTGTTTCGTTGACGTGAGGGTGTTTGGGGGTGTTGTGAGTGTGTGGGTGGTGATCGGAGGTTGACTCGTTGAACGTTGGACGAGTTTGTAAAATTTCCAGATTGGTTCCGGAACCCCTGTTTTTGCCAGTTCCGGAACACTTATCTGCAGATCAGTTCCGGAACCCCTATTTTTGCCAGTTCCGGAACCCACTTCGAATTTTCTGAAAATTTGGGTCGCGTGTCAGACCACTTTAAGAGCATTACCTTTACTCTTTTTACACTCCATAACCACGAAATCAACCCTAGAGCTCTCTCTCTCTCTCATCTCTTTCCCCTTTTTACTTCTCTCTTCGATTTCATCTCCTTCAAGTGAGATTTCGAAAAAAATCCAAGAATTAAAGTTGCTCTATGAAGCAAGAGCTTTATATCTATCCAAGAAAATTCACCATCGGATCACTTTGAAACTCCTTACCTTTTCGGCTTGCTTGATTGGGCGACCAAGCACTTGAGAAATCGTGAGATCAAGCTTGGAGGGAGATATTCTTGGTGGAAACCGTGTGTTCCAAGTCGGAGGAGGAATTTCCTTGATGGGTTCGAATTTGAGGTCTAGGGCTTGGAGGAACTCTTGGGTTTTGCTCTTGATCTTCGAGGTAGGGATTTCTAACTTACTTTATGTGTTTATGAGTAGTTTTGGTGCCTAGATCTTGTTGTGATCATTGTTTTGGGTTTGGGTAAAATCTATCATGGTTGTGTTCTTCGCGCTGCAATTCCAGATTGGTTCCGAAACCCCCCTTTTGCCTAGTTCCGGAACTCTTTGTCCAGTGGTGAAGTTTTAAGTTTCTCGGGTTGAGTTCCGGAACCCTTATTTTTGCAAGTTCCGGAACCCAGTCAGTTCCGGAACCCTCCTTTTTGTCAGTTCCGGAACTCAAGACAGTTTTTCGTAAAATTCTCCTTTTTCATATTCAAAGGCCGTGGTTCCTTCTATGGGGTTGGTTTATACTTATTTAAGAGTTTATGAACATTATTGGACATTGGACACGTGGTGTATTATCTTGGGTTTTGAAGGAACAAATTATCGTTGAAATAATATTTAAAGACTTGTCAAGAGCCGTTGAGAATCGAAGTAGGACACTTGAACCTTAATTGTGAAGTAATGACAATTATAGGGGATGTGACGTGAAATGGTTACTCGATATATTAAAACAATGGGGATAGTTTAAATATTCAAAATCCAAAGTTATGTTAATACCGTTATTCTGGGGTGGAGTTCTCATAGTACATCTTTGACACCCGATGAATGGTTACGTTTATTTGAGGGTAAGTTTAGGAATGAATTATGAACGCACATAGCATAATGAATGATGTTTGATAGGAATTGGAATGTGAGTCCGTTTCTAGCTATTTGCATGATATTGAGCTCGTGAGGAATTAACTGATGCTCGTAGTATAATCACTAGATTGATGATGTGGTTAATGATGAAATGAGGCCACGAGTTGTAATATGGATATTTCACTTAGAATCAGATTATTTGACATATTTCCTTGGATTTGAGTTCGGAAAGGATTAAGTGATTTACCGGGGTATGTTATTGATTGATGTGAAACAAATGGTTGATCTACTACGTTAAAGATGTAGAATCTTGGTGTCTCTCTTATTGAAATTGTGAAGGGAGTTTCTTTACGTGTGTTTGATTCATGAATCTAGTTGATTGTCGGGTTTTGTTATGTATTGAGATCATAGAATATGCCTGAAGATGAATTGGTTGAAAGGATGAGATTATTTCCGCGTAAGTGAATCTATGTATTGGTGTGAGAGATATACTTTGCTATGTGTGGGGATTAGAGAAATGGTGGATAAAGAGATTGCTCGCTTAGTGAGAATATGTGACACTAATTGAATGATTTATCGAGAATGAAAGCCACGGATCCACTATAAGGTGAGATGCCGGAATGAAAGCCACGGATCCACTATAAGGTGAGATGCCGGAATGAAAGCCATGGATTCACCATAAGGTGGATCCACTATAAGGTGTGATGCCGGAATGAACATAGGACGCACGGGGTCCTTAATGCCCGGAAATGAAATTGGAACATGTGACATAGTGAAAATGGGAAATCTTGTAATTGTTTAGTATCATGATAAAAGGGGAATGTGTGGGTTTGACGATGAGGCTGATTGATTATTGAGATTAACTGGATGTAATTGAGAAATTGGGAAGTGAAGTTTAGAAAGAAAAGAGCACTCATGTGAGGAACTATGAACTTTTAACTTGAGCTTGTGCCTGGAATGGTTTGAAGTGTCGATACTTGCTTTCTTCTTTTCTTATAGACTTCCAAATATGGTGACTTGATGTATTGAGATTGGTGTGGTAATCTGTTTGACATGAAGACATGTTTGATACTTTGTGGTAATCCATGGTGGGAGGTTTAAAGTGGTCTTGGCACCTTAGATTTATCAAGGAAAACAAATGAAAGGAATTTTGAGGGAATGAGAACTTGAGACTAGAACTAAAGGCACGTGTGAATGCAAATGGGTTGAATCATGACGTGTTGGTCATGAAAGGAGAACTTGATAGAGGGGATACGACGGATGTTAACATGAGTTTTAATTTAAAGGTTGTTTTGGGAATGAGTGTGAGTCATTTAATGTTGTAATGTGGTATTATTCAATATATACTCTTTCCCCTTATGTGAAAAGTATAATTTGGACAAAGGGTTGGCCAGAGAGTTAAACCTGTAATGTTTCTAAGTGGTAAAAAATATGGTAACATGAACTGAGTCTATGTTGTTGAAAGGAAGGATAGCTATGTAGGTTATATCCTTAGTTAAAATGTTTTGCTCATAGTAAAATGTATTCTTGGCACTTATCACCCCATTAGCACATAAAGTTTGTAGAGATTTTCCTACTGGGCTAGTGTAGCTCAACCTATCATTTTCAGGTACACTGCAAGGACACAGTTTGAAGGGTGTGAAGTGCATGCAGACATCACAAGCTAAAGTTAATTTCTGAAGTACTGGTCTTTCTTCGTAAATCAAATTGCATTGTATATTTGCTCTATTTTGGAATACTGAATCAGTTTGACAGACTTGTGAGATTTGGGGACTGTATTGTAAATTGTGGTATCGTATGTACTATTGTGAGGATTTGTATTTAAAATGGTATAGTAAATTATGTTGAAAATCGAGGGCGTGACATACTAACCGTCATGTGTTTCACTATCTTCTCTTCACATGACTAGTAGTCTAAAAACCTATTAACCGTCACGTGTTTAACTGTTTTTCTTTTGCATTACTAGTAGTCTAAACACCTACTAACCGTCACGTTTTTCACCATCTTCTCTTCACATGAATAGTACTCTTAAAACCTACTAACCGTCACGTGTTTCACTGTTCTTCTTTTGCATGACTAGTAGCCTAAACACCTACTAACCGTAACGTGTTTCACTGTGTTTCTTTTGTATGACTAATAGTCTAAACACCTACTAACCGTCATGTGTTTCACCATCTTCTCTTCACATGACTAGTAGTCTAAAATTAACTAACCGTCACGTGTTTCACTGTTTTTCTTTAGCATGATTAGTAGTCTAAACACCTACTAACCATCATTTTTTCACCATCTTCTCTTCACATGACTAGTACTCTAAAAACCAACTAACCGTCACGTGTTTCGCTGTTTTTCTTTAGCATGATTAGTAGTCTAAACACCTACTAACCGTCATGTTTTTCACCATCTTCTCTTCACATGAATAGTACTCTTAAAACCTACTAACTGTCACGTGTTTCACTGTTCTTCTTTTGCATGACTAGTAGCCTAAACACCTACTAACCGTAACGTGTTTCACTGTGTTTCTTTTGTATGACTAATAGTCTAAACACCTACTAACCGTAACGTGTTTCACTGTGTTTCTTTTGCATGACTAGTAGTCTAAACACCTACAAACCGTCATGTGTTTCACCATCTTATCTTCACATGACTAGCAGTCTAAAAACCTTCTTACCGTTACGTGTTTCACTGTTTTTCTTTTGCATGACTAGTAGTCTAAATACCTACTAACCGTCATGTTTTTCACCATCTTCTTTTCACATGACTAATAGTCTAAAAACCAACTAACCGTCACGTGTTTCACTGTTTTTCTTTTACATGATTAGTAGTCTAAACACCTACTAACCGTCATGTTTTTTACCATCTTCTCTTCACATAACTAGTAGTCTAAAAACCTACTAACCGTCACGTGTTTCTCTGTTTTTCTTTTGCATGACTAGTAGTCTAAACACCTCTAACCGTCATGTTTTTCACCATCTTCTCTTCACATGACTAGTAGTCTAAAAACCTACTAACCGTCACGTGTTTCTCTTTTCTTCTTTCCCATAACTAGTAGTCTAAACACCTACTAACCGTCATGTTTTTCACCATCTTCTTTTCACATGACTAGTAGTCTAAAAACCTTCTAACTGTCACGTGTTTCACTATTTTTCATTTGCACGACTAGTAGTCTAAATACCTACTAACCGTCATGTTTTACACCATCTTCTCTTCACATGTCTAGTAGTCTAAAAACCAACTAACCGTCACGTGTTTCACTGTTTTTCTTTTGCATGACTAGTAATCTAAACACCTACTAACCGTCATGTGTTTCACCATCTTCTCTTCACATGACTAATAGTCTAAAAACCAACTAACCGTCACGTGTTTAACTGTTTTTCTTTTGCATGACTAGTAGTCTAAACACCTACTAACCGTCATGTTTTTCACCATCTTCTCTTCACATAAATAGTACTCTTAAAACCTACTAACCGTCACGTGTTTCACTGTTCTTCTTTTGCATGACTAGTAGCCTAAACACCTACTAACCGTCACGTGTTTCACTGTTTTTCTTTTGCAAGATTAGTAGTCTAAACACCTACTAACCGTCATGTGTTTCACCATCTTCTCTTCACATGACTAGTAGTCCAAATATCAACTAACAGTCACGTGTTTCACTGTTTTTCTTTAGCATGATTAGTAGTCTAAACACCTACTAACCGTCATATTTTTCACCATTTTCTTTTCACATGACTAGTAGTCTAAAACCTACTAACCTTCACGTGTTTCTCTGTTTTTCTTTTGCATGACTAGTAGTTTAAACACCTATTAACCGTCATGTTTTTCACCATCTTCTCTTCACATGAATAGTACTCTTAAAACCTACTAACCGTCACGTATTTCACTGTTTTTCTTTTGCATGACTAGTAGCCTAAACACCTAATAACAGTCAAGTGTTTCACTGTTTTTTTTTGCATGACTAGTAGTCTAAACACCTACTAACCGTCATGTGTTTCACCATCTTCTCTTCACATGACTAGCAGTCTAAAAACCTTCTAACCGTTACGTGTTTCACTGTTTTTCTTTTGCATGACTAATAATCTAAATACCTACTAACCGTCATGTGTTTCAACATCTTCTCTTCACATGACTAGAAGTCTAAAACCTTCTAACCGTCGCGTGTTTCACTATTTTTCTTTTGCACGATTAGTAGTCTAAACTCCTACTAACCGTCATGTTTTTCACCATCTTCTCTTCGCATGACAAGTAGTCTAAAAACCTACTAACCGTCACGTGTTTCTCTGTTTTTCTTTTGCATGACTAGTAGTCTAAACACCTACTAACCGTCATGTGTTACACCATCTTCTCTTCACATGACTAGTAGTCTAAAACCTACTAACCGTCACGTGTTTAACTGTTTTTCTTTTGCATGACTAATAGTCTAAACACCTACTAACCGTCATGTTTTTCACCATCTTATCTTAACATGAATAGTACTCTAAAAACCTACTAACCGTCACATGTTTCACTGTTCTTCTTTTGCATGACTAGTAGCCTAAACACCTACTAACCGTCACTTGTTTCACTGTTTTTCTTTTGCATGATTAGTAGTCTACACACCTACTAACCGTCATGTGTTTCACCATCTTCTCTTCACATGACTAGTTGTCTAAAAACCAACTTACCGTCACGTGTTTCACTGTTTTTCTTTTGTATGATTAGTAGTCTAAACACCTACTAACCGTCATGTTTTTTACCATCTTCTCTTCACATGACTAGTAGTCTAAAAACCAATTAATCGTCAAGTGTTTCTCTGTTTTTATTTTGCATGACTAGTAGTCTAAACACCTACTAACCGTCATGTTTTTTCACCATCTTCTCTTCACATGAATAGTACTCTTAAAACTTACTAACCGTCACATGTTTCACTGTTTTTCTTTTGTATGACTAGTAGTCTAAACACCTACTAACCGTCTTGTGTTTCACCATCTTCTCTTCACATGACTAGTAGTCTAACAACCAACTAACCGTCACGTGTTTCACTGTTTTTCTTTAGCATGATTAGTAGTCTAAACACCTACTAACCATCATGTTTTTCACCTTCTTCTCTTCACATGACTAGTAGTCTAAAACCTACTAACCGTCACATGTTTCTCTGTTTTTCTTTTGTATGACTAGTAGTCTAAACACCTACTAACCGTCATGTGTTTCCCCATCTTCTCTTCACATGACAAGTAGTCTAAAACTATTAACCGTCACGTGTTTCACTATTTTTATTTTGCATGACTAGTAGTCTAAACACCTACTAACCGTCATGTGTTTCATCATCTTCTCTTCACATAACTAGTAGTCTAAACCCCTACTAACCGTCACGTGTTTCACTGTTTTCTTTTGCATGACTAGTAGTCTAAACACCTACTAACCGTCTTGTGTTTCACCATCTTCTCTTTACACGACTAGTAGTCTAAAAACCTACTAATCGTCACGTGTTGCACTGTTTTTCTTTTGCATGACTAGTAGTCTAAACACCTACTAATCGTCATGTGTTTCACCATATTCTCTTCATATGACTAGTAGTCTAAAAACCCTACAAACCGTCACGTGTTTCACTGTTTTTCTTTTGCATGACTAGTAGTCTAAACACCTACTAACCGTCATGTTTTTCACCATCTACTCTTCACATGACTCTCTTGAAACCTACTAACCGTCACGTGTTTCACTGTTCTTCTTTTGCATGACTAGTAGTCTAAACACCTACTAACCGTCATGTTTTTCACCATCTTCTCTTCACATGACTAGTAGTCTAAAACCAACTAACCGTCACGTGTTTCACAGTTTTTCTTTTGCATGACTAGTAGTCTAAACACCTACGAACTGTCATGTTTTTCACCATCTTCTCTTTACATGACTAGTAGTCTAAAAATCTACTAACCGTCACGTGTTTCACTGTTTTTCTTTTGCATAGTCTAAACACCTACTAACCGTCATGTGTTTCATAATCTTCTCGACACATGACTAGTAGTCTTAAAACCTACTAACCGTCACGTGTTTCTCTGTTTTTCTTTTCATGACTAGTAATCTAAACACCTACTAACCGTCATGTTTTTCACCATCTTCTCTTCACATGACTAGTAGTCTTAAAACCTACTAACCGTCACGTGTTATACTGTTTTTGTTTTGCATGACTAGTAGTCTAAACAACTACTAACCGTCATGTTTTTCACCATCTTCTCTTCACATGATTAGTAGTCTAAAAACCTACTAACCGTCACGTTTTCACTGTTTTTCTTTTGCATGACTAGTAGTCTAAACACCTACTAACCGTCATGTTTTTCATCATCTTCTCTTCACATGACTAGTAGTCTAAACACCTACCAACCGTCATTTGTTTCATTATCTTCTGTTCACATGACTAGTAGTCTTAAAACCTACTAACCGTAACGTGTTTCACTGTTTTTCTTTTGCATGACTAGTAGTCTAAACACCAACTAACCGTCATGTTTTTCACCATCTTCTCTTCACATGACTAGTTGTCTATAAACCTACTAACCGTCACGTGTTTCTCTGTTTTTCTTTTGCTTGACTAGTAGTCTGAACACCTACTAACCGTCATGTTTTTCACCATCTAATCTTCACATGACTCTCTTGAAACCTACTTACCGTCACGTGTTTCACAGATTTTCTTTTGCATAACTAGTAGTCTAAACACCTACTAACCGTCATGTGTTTCATCATCTTCTCTTCACATGACTGGTAGTCTTAAAACCTACTAACCGTCACGTGTTACACTGTTTTTGTTTTGCATGACTAGTAGTCTAAACAACTATTAACCGTCATGTTTTTCACCATCTTTTCTTCACATGACTAGTAGTCTAAAACCCTACTAACCGTCATGTTTTTCACCATCTTCTCTTCACATGACTAGTTGTCTAAAAACCTACTAACCGTCACGTGTTTCTCTGTTTTTCTTTTGCTTGACTAGTTGTCTAAACACCTACTAACCGTCATGTTTTTCACCATCTTATCTTCACATGACTAGTTGTCTTAAAACCTACTAACCGTCACGTGTTTCACTGTTTTTCTTTTGCATGACTAGTAGTCTAAACACCTACAAACTGTCATGTGTTTCACCATCTTCTCTTCACATGACTAGTAGTCCAAAACCCTACTAACCGTCACGTGTTTCACTGTTTTTCTGTTGCATTACTACTAGTCTAAACACCTACTAACCGTCATGTTTTTCACCATCTTCTCTACACATGACTAGTATTCTAAAAACCTACTAACCGTCACGTGTTTCACTGTTTTTCTTTTGCATGACTAGTAGTCTAAACACTTACTAACCGTCATGTGTTTCACCATCTTCTCTTCACATGACTAGTAGTCTAAAACCCTACTCACCGTCACGTGTTTCACCGTTTTTCTGTTGCATTACTACTAGTCTAAACACCTACTAACCGTCATGTTTTTCACCATCTTCTCTTCACATGAATAGTATTCATAAAATCTACTAACCGTCACGTGTTTCACTGTTTTTATTTTGCATGACTAGTAGTCTAAACACATACTAACCGTCATGTTTTTCACCATCTTTAATTCACATGACTCGTAGTCTAAAACCTACTAACCGTCACGTGTTTCTCTGTTCTTCTTTTGCATGACTAGTAGTCTAAATACCTACTAACCGTCATGTTTTTCACCATCTTCTCTTCACATGACTAGTTGTCTAAAAACCTACTAACCGTCACGGGTTTCTCTGTTTCACTATTTTTTTTCTTTTGCATGACTAGTAGTCTAAACACCTACTACTTGTCACGTGTTTCTCTGTTTTTCTTTTGCTTGACTAGTAGTCTAAACACCTACTAACCGTATTGTTTTTCTCCTTCTTCTCTTCACATGACTAGTAGTCTTAAAACCTACTAACCGTCACGTGTTTCACTGTTTTTCTTTTGCATGACTAGTAGTCTAAACACCTACTAACCGTCATGTGTTTCACCATCTTCTCTTCACATGACTAGTAGTCTTAAAACCTACTAACCGTCACGTGTTTTTCTGTTTTTCTTTTGCATGACTAGTAGTCTAAACACCTACTAACCGTCATGTTTTTCACCATCTTCTCTTCACATGACTAGTAGTCTAAAACCTACTAAACGTCAAGTGTTGTAAAGTTTTTCTTTTGCATGAATAATAGTCTAAGCACCTACTAACCGTCATGTTTTTCACCATCTTCTCTTAACAAGACTAGTAGTCTTAAACCTACTAACCGTCACGTGTGACTAGTAGTCTAAACTCCTACTAACCGTCATGTTTTTCACCATCTTCTCTTCACATGACTAGTAGTCTAAAACCTACTAACCGTCACGTGTTTCACTGTTTTTCTTTTGCATGACTAGTAGTCTAAACACCTACTAACCGTCATGTGTTTCACCATCTTCTCTTCACATGACTAGTAGTCTAAAACCTACTAACCGTCACGTGTTTCACTGTTTTTCTTTTGCATGACTAGTAGTCTAAACACCTACTAACCGTCATGTTTTTCACCATCTTCTCTTCACATGACTAGTAGTCTAAAACCTACTAACCGTCACGTGTTTCACTGTTTTTCTTTTGCATGACTAGTAGTCTAAACACCTACTAACCGTCATGTTTTTCACCATCTTCTCTTCACATGACTAGTAGTCTAAAAACCTACTAACCGTCACGTGTTTCACTGTTTTTCTTTTGCATGACTAGTAGTCTAAACACCTACTAACCGTCATGTTTTTCACCATCTTCTCGTCACATGACTAATAGTCTAAAACCTACTAACCGTCACGTGTTTCACTGTTTTTCTTTTGCATGAGTAGCAGTCTAAACACCTACTAACCGTCATGTTTTTCACCATCTTTCTTCACATGACTAGTAGTCTAAAACCTACTAACCGTCACGTGTTTCACTGTTTTTCTTTTGCATGACTAGTAGTCTAAACACCTACTAACCGTCATGTTTTTCACCATCTTCTCTTCACATGACTAGTAGTCTTAAAACCTACTAACCGTCACGTGTTTCACTGTTTTTCTTTTGCATGACTAGTAGTCTAAACACCTACTAACCGTCATGTGTTTCACCATCTTCTCTTCACATGACTAGTAGTCTTAAAACCTACTAACCGTCACGTGTTTCACTGTTTTCTTTTGCATGACTAGTAGTCTAAACACCTACTAACCGTCATGTTTTTCACCATCTTCTCTTCACATGACTAGTAGTCTAAAAACCTACTAACCGTCACGTGTTCCTCTGTTTTTTCTTTTGCATGACTAGTAGTCTAAACACTTACTGACCGTCATGTTTTTCACCATCTTCTCTTCACATGACTAGTAGTCTAAAAACCTACTAACCGTCACGTGTTTCACTGTTTTTCTTTTGCATGACTAGTAGTCTAAACACCTACTAACCGTCATGTTTTTCACCATCTTCTCTTCACATGACTAGTAGTCTAAAAACCTACTAACCGTCACGTGTTTCACTGTTTTTCTTTTGCATGACTAGTAGTCTAAACACCTACTAACCGTCATGTTTTTCACCATCTTCTCTTCACATGACTAGTAGTCTAAAACCTACTAACCGTCACGTGTTTCACTGTTTTTCTTTTGCATGACTAGTAGTCTAAACACCTACTAACCGTCATGTTTTTCACCATCTTCTCTTCACATGACTAGTAGTCTTAAAACCTACTAACCGTCACGTGTTTCACTGTTTCTCTTTTGCATCACTAATAGTCTAAACACCTACTAAACGTCATGTGTTTCACCATCTTCTCTTCACATGACTAGTAGTCTTAAAACCTACTAACCGTCACGTGTTTCACTGTTTTTCTTTTGCATGACTAGTAGTCTAAACACCTACTAACCGTCATGTTTTTCACCATCTTCTCTTCACATGACTAGTAGTCTAAAAACCTACTAACCGTCACGTGTTTCACAGTTTTTCTTTTGCATGACTAGTAGTCTAAACACCTACTAACCGTCATGTGTTTCACCATCTTCTTTTCACATGACTAGTAGTCTAAAACCTTACTAACCGTCACGTGTTTCACTGTTTTTCATTTGCATTACTACTAGTCTAAACACCTACTAACCGTCATGTTTTTCACCATCTTCTCTTCACATGACTAGTAGTCTAAAAACCTACTAACCGTCACGTGTTTCACTGTTTTTCTTTTGCATGACTAGTAGTCTAAACACCTACTAACCGTCATGTGTTTCACCATCTTCTCTTCACATGACTAGTAGTCTAAAACCCTACTAACCGTCACGTGTTTCACTGTTTTTCATTTGCATTACTACTAGTCTAAACACCTACTAACCGTCAGGTTTTTCACCATTTTCTCTTCACATGACTAGTAGTCTAAAAACCTACTAACCGCCACGTGTTTCACTGTTTTTATTTTGCATGACTAGTAGTCTAAACACCAACTAACCGTCATGTTTTTCACCATCTTCTCTTCACAAGACTAGTAGTCTAAAAATCTACTAACCGTCACGTGTTTCACTGTTTTTCTTTTGCATGACTAGTAGTCTAAACACCTACTAACCGTCATGTTTTTCACCATCTTCTCTTCACATGACTAGTAGTCTAAAAACCTACTAACCGTCACGTGTTTCTCTGTTTTTCTTTTGCATGACTAGTAGTCTAAACACCTACTAACCGTCATGTTTTTCACCATCTTCTCTTCACATGACTAGTAGTCTAAAACCCTACTAACCGTCACGTGTATCACTGTTTTTTGTTTTGCATGACTACTAGTCTAAACACCTACTAACCGTCATGTTTTTCACCATCTTCTCTTCACATGACTAGTAGTCTAAAAACCTACTAACCGTCACGTGTTTCACTGTTTTTCTTTTGCATGACTAGTAGTCTAAACACCTACTAACCGTCATGTGTTTCACCATCTTCTCTTCACATGACTAGTAGTCTAAAACCCTAATAACCGTCACGTGTTTCACTGTTTTTCTTTTGCATGACTAGTAGTCTAAACACCTACTAACCGTCATGTTTTTCACCATCTTCTCTTCACATGACTAGTAGTCTTAAAACCTACTAACCGTCACGTGTTTCACTGTTTTTCTTTTGCATAACTAGTAGTCTAAACACCTACTAACCGTCATGTTTTTCACCATCTTCTCTTCACATGACTAGTAGTCTTAAAACCTACTAACCGTCACGTGTTTCACTGTATTTCTTTTGCATGACTAGTAGTCTAAACACCTACTAACCGTCATGTTTTTCACCATCTTCTCTTCACATGACTAGTAGTCTTAAAACCTACTAACCGACACGTGTTTCACTGTTTTTCTTTTGCATGACTAGTAGTCTAAACACCTACTACTTGTCACGTGTTTCTCTGTTTTTCTTTTGCTTGACTAGTAGTCTAAACACCTACTAACCGTCATGTTTTTCCCCATCTTCTCTACACATGACTAGTAGTCTTAAAACCTACTAACCGTCACGTGTTTCACTGTTTTTTCTTTTGCATAACTAGTAGTCTAAACACCTACTAACCGTCATGTGTTTCACCATCTTCTCTTCACATGACTAGTAGTCTTAAAACCTACTAATCGTCACGTGTTTTTCTGTTTTTCTTTTGTATGACTAGTAGTCTAAACACCTACTAACCGTCATGTTTTTCACCATCTTCTCTTCACATGACTAGTAGTCTAAAAGCCTACTAACCGTCACGTGTTTCAAAGTTTTTCTTTTGCATGACTAGTAGTCTAAACACCTACTAACCGTCATGTTTTTCACCATCTTCTCTTCAAATGACTAGTAGTCTAAAACCTTACTAACCGTCACGTGTTTCACTGTTTTTCTGTTGCATTACTACTAGTCTAAACACCTACTAACCGTCATGTTTTTCACCATCTTCTCTACACATGACTAGTAGTCTAAAAACCTACTAACCGTCACGTGTTTCACTGTTTTTCTTTTGCATGACTAGTAGTCTAAACACCTACTAACCGTCATGTGTTTCACCATCTTCTCTTCACATGACTAGTAGTCTAAAACCCTACTAACCGTCACGTGTTTCACTGTTTTTCTGTTGCATTAATACTAGTCTAAACACCCACTAACCGTCATATTTTTCATCATCTTCTCTTCACATGACTAGTAGTCTAAAACCCTCTAACCGTCACGTGTTTCACTGTTTTTTCTTTTGCATAACTAGTAGTCTAAACACCTACTAACCGTCATGTTTTTCACCATCTTCTCTTCACATGACTAGTTGTCTAAAAACCTACTATCCGTCACGTGTTTCTCTGTTTTTCTTTTGCTTGACTAGTAGTCTAAATACCTACTAACCGTCATGTTTTTCACCATCTTCTCTTCACATGACTAGTAGTCTTAAAACCTACTAACCGACACGTGTTTCACTGTTTTTCTTTTGCATGACTAGTAGTCTAAACACCTACTACTTGTCACGTGTTTCTCTGTTTTTCTTTTGCTTGACTAGTAGTCTAAACACCTACTAACCGTCATGTTTTTCCCCATCTTCTCTACACATGACTAGTAGTCTTAAAACCTACTAACCGTCACGTGTTTCACTGTTTTTTCTTTTGCATAACTAGTAGTCTAAACACCTACTAACCGTCATGTGTTTCACCATCTTCTCTTCACATGACTAGTAGTCTTAAAACCTACTAATCGTCACGTGTTTTTCTGTTTTTCTTTTGCATGACTAGTAGTCTAAACACCTACTAACCGTCATGTTTTTCACCATCTTCTCTTCACATGACTAGTAGTCTAAAAGCCTACTAACCGTCACGTGTTTCAAAGTTTTTCTTTTGCATGACTAGTAGTCTAAACACCTACTAACCGTCATGTTTTTCACCATCTTCTCTTCAAATGACTAGTAGTCTAAAACCTTACTAACCGTCACGTGTTTCACTGTTTTTCTGTTGCATTACTACTAGTCTAAACACCTACTAACCGTCATGTTTTTCACCATCTTCTCTACACATGACTAGTAGTCTAAAAACCTACTAACCGTCACGTGTTTCACTGTTTTACTTTTGCATGACTAGTAGTCTAAACACCTACTAACCGTCATGTGTTTCACCATCTTCTCTTCACATGACTAGTAGTCTAAAACCCTACTAACCGTCACGTGTTTCACTGTTTTTCTGTTGCATTAATACTAGTCTAAACACCCACTAACCGTCATATTTTTCATCATCTTCTCTTCACATGACTAGTAGTCTTAAAACCTACTAACCGTCAAGGGTTTCACTGTTTTTCTTTTGCATGACTAGTAGTCTAAACACCTACTAACCGTCATGTTTTTCACCATCTTCTCTTCACATGACTAGTAGTCTAAAAACCTACAAATCGTCACGTGTTTCACTGTTTTTCTTTTGCATGACTAGTAGTCTAAACACCTACTAACCGTCATGTTTTTCACCATCTTCTCTTCACATGACTAGTTGTCTAAAAACCCACTAACCGTCACGTGTTTCTCTGTTTTTCTTTTGCTTGACTAGTAGTGTAAACACCTACTAACCGTCATGTTTTTCACCATCTTCTATTCACATGACTAGTAGTCTAAAATCCTACTAACCGTCACGTGTTTCACTGTTTTACTGTTGCATTACTACTAGTCTAAATACCTACTAACCGTCATGTTTTTCACCATCTTCTCTACACATGACTAGTAGTCTAAAAACCTACTAACCGTCACGTGTTTCACTGTTTTTCTTTTGCATGACTAGTAGTCTAAACACTTACTAACCGTCATGTGTTTCACCATCTTCTCTTCACATGACTAGTAGTCTAAAACCCTACTAACCGTCACGTGTTTCACCGTTTTTCTGTTGCATTACTACTAGTCTAAACACCTACTAACCGTCATGTTTTTCACCATCTTCTCTACACATGACTAGTAGTCTTAAAACCTACTAACCGTCACGTGTTTCACTGTTTTTTCTTTTGCATAACTAGTAGTCTAAACACCTACTAACCGTCATGTTTTTCACCATCTTCTCTTCACATGACTAGTTGTCTAAAAACCTACTATCCGTCACGTGTTTCTCTGTTTTTCTTTTGCTTGACTAGTAGTCTAAATACCTACTAACCGTCATGTTTTTCACCATCTTCTCTTCACATGACTAGTAGTCTTAAAACCTACTAACCGACACGTGTTTCACTGTTTTTCTTTTGCATGACTAGTAGTCTAAACACCTACTACTTGTCACGTGTTTCTCTGTTTTTCTTTTGCTTGACTAGTAGTCTAAACACCTACTAACCGTCATGTTTTTCCCCATCTTCTCTACACATGACTAGTAGTCTTAAAACCTACTAACCGTCACGTGTTTCACTGTTTTTTCTTTTGCATAACTAGTAGTCTAAACACCTACTAACCGTCATGTGTTTCACCATCTTCTCTTCACATGACTAGTAGTCTTAAAACCTACTAATCGTCACGTGTTTTTCTGTTTTTCTTTTGTATGACTAGTAGTCTAAACACCTACTAACCGTCATGTTTTTCACCATCTTCTCTTCACATGACTAGTAGTCTAAAAGCCTACTAACCGTCACGTGTTTCAAAGTTTTTGTTTTGCATGACTAGTAGTCTAAACACCTACTAACCGTCATGTTTTTCACCATCTTCTCTTCACATGACTAGTAGTCTAAAAACCTACTAACCGTCACGTGTTTCAAAGTTTTTCTTTTGCATGACTAGTAGTCTAAACACCTACTAACCGTCATGTTTTTCACCATCTTCTCTTCAAATGACTAGTAGTCTAAAACCTTACTAACCGTCACGTGTTTCACTGTTTTTCTGTTGCATTACTACTAGTCTAAACACCTACTAACCGTCATGTTTTTCACCATCTTCTCTACACATGACTAGTAGTCTAAAAACCTACTAACCGTCACGTGTTTCACTGTTTTTCTTTTGCATGACTAGTAGTCTAAACACCTACTAACCGTCATGTGTTTCACCATCTTCTCTTCACATGACTAGTAGTCTAAAACCCTACTAACCGTCACGTGTTTCACTGTTTTTCTGTTGCATTAATACTAGTCTAAACACCCACTAACCGTCATATTTTTCATCATCTTCTCTTCACATGACTAGTAGTCTTAAAACCTACTAACCGTCAAGGGTTTCACTGTTTTTTTCTTTTGCATGACTAGTAGTCTAAACACCTACTAACCGTCATGTTTTTCACCATCTTCTCTTCACATGACTAGTAGTCTAAAAACCTACAAATCGTCACGTGTTTCACTGTTTTTCTTTTGCATGACTAGTAGTCTAAACACCTACTAACCGTCATGTTTTTCACCATCTTCTCTTCACATGACTAGTTGTCTAAAAACCCACTAACCGTCACGTGTTTCTCTGTTTTTCTTTTGCTTGACTAGTAGTGTAAACACCTACTAACCGTCATGTTTTTCACCATCTTCTATTCACATGACTAGTAGTCTAAAACCCTACTAACCGTCACGTGTTTCACTGTTTTTCTGTTGCATTACTACTAGTCTAAATACCTACTAACCGTCATGTTTTTCACCATCTTCTCTACACATGACTAGTAGTCTAAAAACCTACTAAACGTCACGTGTTTCACTGTTTTTCTTTTGCATGACTAGTAGTCTAAACACCTACTAACCGTCATGTGTTTCACCATCTTCTCTTTACATGACTAGTAGTCTAAAACCCTACTAACCGTCACGTGTTTCACTGTTTTTCTGTTGCATTACTACTAGTCTAAACACCTACTAACCGTCATGTTTTTCACCATCTTCTCTACACATGACTAGTAGTCTTAAAACCTACTAACCGTCACGTGTTTCACTGTTTTTCTTTTGCATGACTAGTAGTCTAAACACCTACTACTTGTCATGTGTTTCACCATCTTCTCTTAACATGACTAGTAGTCTTAAAACCTACTAATCGTCACGTGTTTCGCTGTTTTTCTTTTGTATGACTAGTAGTCTAAACACCTACTAACCGTCATGTTTTTCACTATCTTCTCTTCACATGACTAGTAGTCTAAAACCTACTAACCGTCACGTGTTTCAAAGTTTTTCTTTTGCATGACTAGTAGTCTAAACACCTACTAACCGTCATATTTTTCACCATCTTCTCTTCACATGACTAGTAGTCTAAAAATCTACTAACCATCACGTGTTTTACTGTTTTTCTTTTGCATGACTAGTAGTCTAAACACCTACTAACCGTCATGTTTTTCACCCTCTTGTCTTCACATGACTAGTAGTCTAAAAACCTACTAATCGTCACGTGTTTCTCTGTTTTTCTTTTGCATGACTAGTAGTCTAAACACCTACTAACCGTCATGTGTTTTACCATCTTCTCTTCACATGACTAGTAGTCTAAAAAACCTACTAGCCGTCACGTGTTTCTCTGTTTTTCTTTTGCATGACTAGTAGTCTAAACACCTACTAACCGTCATGTTTTTCACCAACTTCTCTTTACATGACTAGTTGTCTAAAAATCTACTAACCGTCACGTGTTTCTCTGTTTTTCTTTTGCTTGACTAGTAGTCTAAACACCTTCTAACCGTCATGTTTTTCACCATCTTCTCTTCACATGACTAGTAGTCTTAAAACCTACAAACCGTCACGTGTTTCTCTGTTTTTCTTTTGCATGACTAGTAGTCTAAACACCTACTAACCGTCATGTTTTTCATCATCTTCTCTTCACATGACTAGTAGTCTAAACACCTACCAACCGTCATGTGTTTCATTATCTTCTGTTCACATGACTAGTAGTCTTAAAACCTACTAACCGTAACGTGTTTCACTGTTTTTCTTTTGAATGACTAGTAGTCTAAACACCAACTAACCGTCATGTTTTTCACCATCTTCTCTTCACATGACTAGTTGTCTATAAACCTACTAACCGTCACGTGTTTCTCTGTTTTTCTTTTGCTTGACTAGTAGTCTGAACACCTACTAACCGTCATGTTTTTCACCATCTACTCTTCACATGACTCTCTTGAAACCAACTTACCGTCACGTGTTTCACAGTTTTTCTTTTGCATGACTAGTAGTCTAAACACCTACTAACCGTCATGTGTTTCATCATCTTCTCTTCACATGACTGGTAGTCTTAAAACCTACTAACCGTCACGTGTTACACTGTTTTTGTTTTGCATGACTAGTAGTCTAAACAACTACTAACCGTCATGTTTTTCACCATCTTCTCTTCACATGACTAGTAGTCTAAAACCCTACTAACCGTCATGTTTTTCACCATCTTCTCTTCACATGACTAGTTGTTTAAAAACCTACTAACCGTCACGTGTTTCTCTGTTTTTCTTTTGCTTGACTAGTTGTCTAAACACCTACTAACCATCATGTTTTTCACCATCTTCTCTTCACATGACTAGTAGTCTTAAAACCTACTAACCGTCACGTGTTTCACTGTTTTTCTTTTGCATGACTAGTAGTCTAAACACCTACAAACCGTCATGTGTTTCACCATCTTCTCTTCACATCACTAGTAGTCTAAAACCCTACTAACCGTCACGTGTTTCACTGTTTTTCTGTTGCATTACTACTAGTCTAAACACCTACTAACCGTCATGTTTTTCACAATCTTCTCTACACATGACTAGTAGTCTAAAAACCTACTAACCGTCACGTGTTTCACTGTTTTTCTTTTGCATGACTAGTAGTCTAAACACCTACTAACCGTCATGTGTTTCACCATCTTCTCTTCACATGAGTAGTAGTCAAAAACCCTACTAACCGTCACGTGTTTCACTGTTTTTCTGTTGCATTACTACTAGTCCAAACACCCACTAACCGTCATGTTTTTCATCATCTTATCTTCACATGACTAGTAGTCTTAAAACCTACTAATCGTCAAGGGTTTCACTGTTTTTCTTTTGCATGACTAGTAGTCTAAACACCTACTAACCGTCATGTTTTTCACCATCTTATCTTCACATGACTAGTTGTCTAAAAACCTACTAACCGTCACGTGTTTCTCTGTTTTTCTTTTGCATGACTAGTAGTCTAAACACCTACTAACCGTCATGTGTTTTACCATCTTCTCTTCACATGACTAGTAGTCTAAAAACCTACTAGCCGTCACGTGTTTCTCTGTTTTTCTTTTGCATGACTAGTAGTCTAAACACCTACTAACCGTCATGTTTTTCACCATCTTCTCTTTACATGACTAGTTGTCTAAAAACCTACTAACCGTCACGTGTTTCTCTGTTTTTCTTTTGCATGACTAGTAGTCTAAACACCTACTAACCGTCATGTTTTTCACCATCTTCTCTTCACATGACTAGTAGTCTTAAAACCTACAAACCGTCACGTATTTCTCTGTTTTTCTTTTGCATGACTAGTAGTCTAAACACCTACTAACCGTCATGTTTTTCACCATCTTCTCTTAACATGACTAGTAGTCTTAAAACCTACTAACCGTAACGTGTTTCACTGTTTTTCTTTTGCATGACTAGTAGTCTAAACACCTACTAACCGTCATGTTTTTCACCATCTACTCTTCACATGACTCTCTTGATACCTACTTACCGTCACGTGTTTCACAGTTTTTCTTTTGCATGACTAGTAATCTAAACACCTACTAACCGTCATGTGTTTCATCATCTTCTCTTCACATGACTAGTAGTCTTAAAACCTACTAACCGTCACGTGTTACACTGTTTTTGTTTTGCATGACTAGTAGTCTAAACAACTACTAACCGTCATGTTTTTCACCATCTTCTATTCACAAGACTAGTAGTCTAAAACCCTACTAACCGTCATGTTTTTCACCATCTTCTCTTCACATGACTAGTTGTCTAAAAACCTACTAACCGTCACGTGTTTCTCTGTTTTTCTTTTGCTTGACTAATTGTCTAAACACCTACTAACCGTCATGTTTTTCACCATCTTCTCTTCACATGACTAGTAGTCTTAAAACCTACTAACCGTCACGTGTTTCACTGTTTTTCTTTTGCATGACTAGTAGTCTAAACAACTACTAACCGTCATGTTTTTCACCATCTTCTCTTCACATGACTAGTAGCCTAAAACCCTACTAACCGTCATGTTTTTCACCATCTTCTCTTCACATGACTAGTTGTTTAAAAACCTACTAACCGTCACGTGTTTCTCTGTTTTTCTTTTGCTTGACTAGTCGTCTAAACACCTACTAACCGTCATGTTTTTCACCATCTTCTCTTCACATGACTAGTAGTCTTAAAACCTACTAACCGTCACGTGTTTCACTGTTTTTCTTTTGCATGACTAGTAGTCTAAACACTTACAAACCGTCATCTGTTTTACCATCTTCTCTTCACATCACTAGTAGTCTAAAACCCTACTAACCGTCACGTGTTTCACTGTTTTTCTGTTGCATTACTACTAGTCAAAACACCTACTAACCGTCATGTTTTTCACCATCTTCTCTACACATGACTAGTAGTCTAAAAACCTACTAACCGTCACGTGTTTCACTGTTTTTCTTTTGCATGACTAGTAGTCTAAACACCTACTAACCGTCATGTGTTTCACCATCTTCTCTTCACATGAGTAGTAGTCAAAAACCCTACTAACCGTCACGTGTTTCACTGTTTTTCTGTTGCATTACTACTAGTCCAAACACCCACTAACCGTCATGTTTTTCATCATCTTATCTTCACATGACTAGTAGTCTTAAAACCTACTAATCGTCAAGGGTTTCACTGTTTTTCTTTTGCATGACTAGTAGTCTAAACACCTACTAACCGTCATGTTTTTCACCATCTTATCTTCACATGACTAGTTGTCTAAAAACCTACTAACCGTCACGTGTTTCTCTGTTTTTCTTTTGCATGACTAGTAGTCTAAACACCTACTAACCGTCATGTGTTTTACCATCTTCTCTTCACATGACTAGTAGTCTAAAAACCTACTAGCCGTCACGTGTTTCTCTGTTTTTCTTTTGCATGACTAGTAGTCTAAACACCTACTAAACGTCATGTTTTTCACCATCTTCTTAGTTTTGATTCATTAGTTTTGCTGCTCCTCTCTGCAACATAATGTTTGCTTACTTTCATAAATTTTCTTTTGTTTCCAGATTTAGGAACACCAAAAACCACTCTTGACCCTTCTTTCTGAAGACCAATCCGTAGTGTTCTAAGAGCACCAGGCTTATTCTGATCTCCAATGTTCTTACCAACGTTAAATACTTTTTCATTGGCAGATAATGGCAGTAAGCGTGACTCGTCAGGCTTCTCAGATTCCCCAAATTCAATATTGTTAGACATCTTATCCTTTTCTCTGTTCTCTATTGCATGAATGCCCAACTTTAATCTCTTTTCCTGAGGCGTGTCTCCCTGAAAAAAGCATCAAATAAAACTTCCATAACTAGGCAACATCAAGATCATCAAATTTTCGATAAATACACGTAAAAATAACACCTGGGTAGAAGGGCCCTTGTCTTTTGATCTGGATTCAATCCACTCCCCATCCTTCCAAATGAGTGTCGGCCGTAGATGCCAAGCTTTAACAACTGAAGTTTCCCCTTCAGCTGCAAAAAAATCGCAGAGAAGTTCAGTTAAAAAACAAGCAACCCACGAAACATCAATGTGCGCATCCAACAACTTGATGCACTAATGAACCAAATATCATTTGGTTGCAAATACCTGGAAAATGGACAGTTAATATACTCTCATCCTTTTTGTTCTTTTCTGTGAGAACTCCCTCTCGCCAGCTTAAACACAGCAATAAGACGAAACAAGGTTAGAAATAGCACTGCAGAAGTTCTGCACTAGTGTTCGTGCTTTTGCCAACCACTTTTAGCTATAATTACACAACCCATAAGTGAACATATGAAACATTTCATAGAAGAGAAGACATCAAATAACCCCAGTAATTATGCTAAAAAAGCATCATGCTTACCAATCTTGCATCCACACATCAACTCTATCTCCAACAGACCACTGATAATCTCCCATGGCCGCTCTGCGTCTCTTCCTAGTTCCTTCAAATTGCAAGGTGGTAATATGATGGGCAATGCGTATTCTGGGTGCATTGTTGGCTTCACCTTCAAGCGCTACCCATTCCCTTAGCTTCCCTGAACCTGAACATATTGAGCAAAAGAAGTGAATAGCAACGCATAACAAAGAAAATCACAATCACGTCATGAAGAAAAGCAACTAAAACACAAACATACATATTGCATGAGCAAACTTGCGGCAAAACTCACATATCACATATGAGCACAGAAAGTTCTTATTTTCGAAAGCCATAAACCACAAGCCAACCAATTCCCTACAGATGATAGAACTATATTGATTGCAGAGTTTACCTTCATCTGATTGGAGTTCAGTGTACCTAAAACAAAAGCTTTTCTATCCTTCAAGCTCAAAACATTGGCTGAGAACCAAGCTGTTTTAAACCCATCACCATCTTTTCGAACCTAAAACATCAAGTAGCTAGGTTAGTAGGTACACACACACAAAAAAGTAAAACAAAATGCAGCATGCAAAAACTTCAAATGTGCCAAGAACCAAGAAGTATGGTAACCGATAGCAAGTCTATTGAAATACACAGTTCATAAATTTTTGCAACCCCATACACTTGGTATCTCAACAAACTTTCAGGTCACGAACCTCCATAAGGCAACCGTCCTTTATGCCAGTCTCCTCCTCGACAACCCCCCCTTCCTTTTCATAATCATCTTGAGCAGTGATGGAAGCAGTTCTTGATTCAATCTCAGATTCAGGAACCACGCCTATGGTTTTGGATAGGTCCAAAGCCCTACGACTCCTTTTTGCTCTAGAATCTGTCTGTCTGGTTTTAAGGGAGCTTGATAACCCATCAGCTGCCCTCACATGATCTTCCATTGACTCCCTGGGGACCTCTCCTGACAGAGGTGACAAATGAGGGTTTACAATCTTCGGCTCTGATGGTGCCTCCTTGGCAACATGAGGACAATTTTCGATGATACGTACTTCTGATCGTTCTCTATTCTCGTTATTCGATACTACCCCCTGTTCCGGGGGCAGTTGTGGAACTCTCCAGTAGCCATCTGGACCAGCTTTTACTAATTCACTCAAAGGCAAAGGATCACCCATGGCAACAATTTTTCCTGCTTGTGAAACTGCTTCTGCTGCCAACTCAGCAGCTTTTAAAATAGCATCCAAGTTTTCAGCCTGTTTTGATGCAGCTGAAGCAGCTTCAACCCTCTTTCTAGCAGCTTCCCTAGCAGCAACTAATATGGAACTGGAAGAGGTGCTCACATTCCCTCCCATCAAAATGGAAGCAGGAGAAGCGTTTCCAAAATTGTTCACTGCAGAAAGAGAAGATGCAGAACCTTGAGCAGGATTGCTAGTTCTGCCAGAGGCCAACGCTTCATCAGCCATCATTTTTGCTTGGAGTGCAGCATTCGATGCAATCTCAGCAGCTGCAGCAGCCACCTTTGCAACAGAAGCAGCCGCTGCAACAGCTGCAGAAGCTAACTTACCTTCGACATCTGGAGTCAACCCAGAGTTCTTCAGCTTATCCAACTGACTCCACACACTTAGGCTATGACTTACTGCAGCAGCAGCGAGAGTAGCTGCATCTTCGGCATGTTGCTTAGCCTCTGCAACTTTACTTAAAGTATCCTCTGACATAACATTCTGCTTTGCGTTCTGTTCTGTTGTTTTTGGATGATCAGTGGAAGATGAAGGAGAAACAGATGTGACGATTTTAACTGCATCGGCTTTAGATGCAAAAATATTTGGAGTGGATACCATGACTGACATAGAAAAATGACTAGCAACAATAGGAGTAGATACTGATTTTGTCCGAGTTTGAGCGAGCAAAGAGATCTGACCAAGATCCTCAAAAGCATCAACCTTTTTCCTTTTTCTTGCCTTAGGACCAGTGGAATTCGGACTAGGCAATACAGTTGTCCTTTTCATGTCGGAGAGGGATGAAGTCACTGCAATAACACCAGGACCACTGCTATGGACCAAGGTAATAGGAGATGCATACTTTGCTTCAGAGGTAACAAGAACAGATGATTCTTTAACCGGGTTTAATTTAACGGTCTCTGTCATAGGCGACACAGAAACAAGCATTGGCATGAGAAGTGGAAGTCTGTGGAGAAGCAACCCAGGGACCAGGAAAATGGGTTTGAGATAGCCAATTATGTCCAATAAAACCCCGTGTAGGTGGCGTCTGAAATGGATGCATGGGAGGAAGTGTTTGCTTGTAATCAAGAACCGGTATTCTTGGCAAGCCACTAGATTGCAAACCATCACCAGGAGTAGATATGTTCCAAAGCGGCGATGAAAGAGGTATCATAGGATTAGAAACTGGTGAAGGGGTACCCTTGCTACTCGCTTGACCAAGAGGTGAAGGAACCGCTTTACTTTGACGTGCACCACGTTTTATTGGTTGATCAGTAGGCCTAGCACCTGCATATATTTCCGAATGCAGTTAGGCATTCACCAAACCTAAGTGGTCAAAAAACAGCTTAAACACAACAGTACCTGAATGTGGTTGCACAGGGGTTTCGGATTTGTTGGGATGGGACTTCTGACCTTGAACCCTTTCCATATAAGAGCGCCAAACAGGCTCCCAAACACTCCTTCCGCCATCTATATTAGAAACTGTCAGCACCCACCCTCTCTCTAAATTCAACATAAGAAAAATACGCACGCAGGGCTAATAGACTAACCAGATGCTCCAAAGGCTGAAACCATACATGCTTCATCAGGAGCTGCTCGTTGTCTGTAACAGCATTTTCAGAATTATTGCATAATACAGACATACCAAAAATGATATCCCAATTTTTATGCAAAACTTTACATACAAAACAGAAAACAGTATATGTCTAGCAGACTAGACACGTGGACTTAAGTATTAGCTCTGGATGTCGAGGGGGTTTTGGGCATTTGACCTCCCTAAACACTTATCTTTACCTTTGGATACAGACACGTGCCCAGAAGTTGGGCATGATTACAAGGGCACAAACTAAATGTTATGAAGTATTGTGTTTAAAATGCTATTCAGACATAAGACGCTAAACAAGGAAGGTACTTCAAACTAAAAGGAATTAATGGCAAATGGATTTCAACCTCAAATCTATTTAAGATGCTAGTACTTTCTTTACTATCAAGTGTTGGTTTCTTCTTCAATCATGATATCCACCAATAGAATCCAGCGTATAATTTGCATAAGGGGGTGGGATACATATCCCTTGCCCGGGTCATCCGATGGATACAGATCCCTGTAGGAAATGCAAAAGTCATGTAGCAATGTTGTACAATAAGCCTTCAAAACTGGCTACACAATTCTTTTCCAAAGCTGATATCATTTGATGAGTCACCTCCATGCTAGATGGTGGATAATTAACTGACTAGCACGGTCAAAGTCGGGAAAAATCATTGAAAATGTAAAATGAACATATATTGACAACATAAACCACATAGCAAAAAGCTGAAGGTTCCTTACATTAGCAATGCCCCTTTTTTTGTGAATAGTTGCCCTTGGAAGTTTTCTAGGATATACTCTATTTCCCTTGTCAAAAATCACATATTTGTGAACAACTTTAACAGCATTGAATCCAAAGGAAACTCAATAATCTCCCAGTTATATTCAATTAACAAATTTTGGAACTGCCATGAATTTAAAATATAGAAGAGTTAATTAGGTTAATCTACACAAAACCACCTCTCCCATCTTGTCAAAGTTGATGCCCTAGACAAACTAACTAGAAGTTCTTTTCTCATACTCAAATGATAACACTCTAATAAACTAAAATGCTTCTAAAACCTGTATCTCTTCTCTGGATGCACTTGTGCTCATTTGTGCATCCTAATGGTACGGGCACCATTCCAACTGTAAATGGTCAAGTGTACCCGGACAAACCTAAGAAGTCAGATAATCCTAGTCTGACCATTCTTTTCTTTTTTTCCTTCTTTTTTTTTTTTTTCGGGGGGTGGGGGCTAGTTGTTTGTAGACAATGAAAAGGGACTCACATCAGCGATCCATAAACATAGATCTGTGCTCGCAATTGCACTTGTTGTAAATCTGTGAAAGGCTGATGAAACGATACAGAGGGTGGAGCTGAAGTGTTCAAATCTGGTAAATTGGAGGTAGGAATAGAAACAACAGCACGTGGTGTTGTACGACTGCATTCAACATTCCCAGGGGTAGTTTCCTTGACATGGCTTCCTCTTCTGGAATTTTCTTTCTTTGTTGACCTACCTGGTGCTCGCCTTGTTTTACGCTCCGGGGTGCTTTTGGAACCTCCACTTGCAGTCTCCCCATCAGGTGCTTGAGAACTTCCACGAGAAAGTTCCAATACCATCTTAGGATCCATCTGAACTACGGCAGGTGTTGAAGGGAATCCCTCAACAATCTTCAGCAAACATATCATGACAAGATTGAGGGTTAATAGTAAAACTACACATTTAAACAGCTAGAATTAAAGCATAATTAAGTATCAACGTATCAAACAACTACCATCGGTTTTGTGCATGTCTGGATGGTTGAAACTGATTCCCCATCCTTGGTAGCCTCTCTTTCAGATAGACTTGCTGACAGATGAACCCTCTCATCTTTGGCAGGATTGTCTCCACTAACATTGTGGGAAGTAGACTGAACAGTGATCTCAGTAAGAGAAACAGTACCACCCATGGACTCCTTGACACCCACTTTTTCACTTTGAGAAAGGACAAAGGAGCTGACAGTCGGCATCCCAGAAACAGGTTGAACAAAATCCACAGAATGGCCTCCACCTTAAGAACAAAACATAGAAGGAAAGTACTTTTATCTCAGAAACCTACCTTAGCCGTCATAATTAAGTGAACAATAAACATAGAGCAGGCAAGTATCATACATTAAACATGATGGGCAAGAACTGTAAAACAACATAAGTATTACATCACCTTGATCAAAATATCAGAGGCCTTAATTGTGGTGGAGAAAAAACAAACAAAAAAGAATAGCTAATATGAGGTCAAAATGAAACATCAGACTGAACAGGTTGCAAAACAAAAACCAACATTTCTTTGGTCGGGAAGCTTGAGAACAAACAAACTTCTCTATCTTTTCCCCTAGTTTGAGAAATCGGACAAAAGGTTACAAAACAGATCATTCCTCGTTCCTAGTACTGACAGCCAATAATAACACCACATCCGTGTCATTGTTCATTGAGTTCATGAAATTCACTAACAATCTCCATTCTCACCACAACCTTTGCAAGCATCACCTCTCCACCAATGTACTGACAAGGGCAATCACTAACAACTAGAAATTGACCGTGTGTGCGTCATTCTTAGCATAAACAAAGCGCAGATCATGAGTAAATGTCATTATAATAACTTGATTAAAGCCACCAAAGACGTAAAAGTAACAAAACAAACTCGCTAAGTACATCACAAAAATATGGCAAACCCCTTTAACAATCCCCACTCTCATAATACCATCTCACACACCCATTAACTTAGAAATCACAATCGACCACTCCCCGTCTCTTTCACAGTTCAGTTGCTCTTTATAGTCCAGACTCAAAAAAGTTTCCAAACATTAGGCATTATTACCAGCAATCCGGAATTCACCATTGTCCTTTTTGCATTTAAATCGTCACTCAAACAAACAGATAATTCGCATTAAAAGGAAGAAATGAAAAACTTAATGACATCCTTGTCTTTCTCTCAAAAGTCAAAACTAACAAAATAGCTTCGATACCATTCTTCTATCAAGTATCAACTAGTTTCTGGCCACTTCGAAACTCTCCAACTCTGGAATTCAATTGCTGGATTCATCTTCATCTGTGTCTCTTTTTATTGGGTCTCAGGGCCGCAGCAGTCAGCAGACTCAGCACTACTGTTTGAGGGGGTTCAAGCGAACCCCTGGACTCAAAAAGTGCATTACAAATTTGTATTTTTTACATATAATTTGATTTTTCTTTATATTCAACACTAAATTTTTCTTTATATATACAAAACCAAATAAATTAGGCTCAATAAATTTTTAACCAAAATAAATATTTCAATACATATAGAGCTTTGTACAGAATTTGTTTTATGTTTGTCACCGCTGAACAAAAATTTTGGAGCCGCCCTTGTTGGGTATGCGTACAACTTTATGGTTCAAGATTTTGTCAGTCGCATGAGGAGCTGTTTGTGAAGGATAAATAACTTGTATGAGAAGAAAAAACTGCCCCAGTTACGACTTGCAAATGTGGACTGCTTTGTGGGATGTGATTTTGACATATGTAAAGTTAGCTTTTGAAGGGTGAGGGTATTTCAGTTGGTAAGAGGTAATTGGAGTTGGACTACTGAGGCATAAAATTAGTTGACACAATGACAAAATTGGGGAGACACAAAAAAAGGGTCCTCCATTTCTACACGAATAGAAGAATAGATGGCAGGCTTGGCAGCTCATTTCCTGTAGAGAGAACATAGGTTCTGGAACTGGACTTTAATTGTGTGGGGAGACATGGCAACATATGCGAAACCCAGTTCAGAGCAGGCAACCAAGCAGACAAAAAGATTTATTGGCTTACAATAAGATTGCTAGAAGGTAAGAAAATAAAGAATGAATATGTAAACCTGCAACTTTTGATGGTGCCACTTCATGATTTCTCTTCACAGCCGCTTCTTCACAGTTCCCAGGACTAAGTAATCTTTCAGCCTTGCTACCCTCTTTGACTGCTGAATCACCAAGAGTAAGACAAACTTCCAACTGACAAGAAGAGGTTTGACTAATTTCATTGGCCTTCACCACTTGTTCACTCCCACTTGTTGTATTACAAGTCTCCACCATTGGCAATGATTGAACATCCACCTTGTGTCCCGATTTAACAGATTGTTCAATCCTACTTGCTAAATTACTTGTCTCCAAAGTGGGCATCGACTGATCAACATCCTTGTGAGAAAATTTCCAAGTGGAACTCTGAGAGACACTTTTTTCAACTTCCAAAACAGGGCATAGCTCACTTGCCCCTTGTGAACCATCCTTGAAGGACAACAAATTTGTATCTTCTGGGGCTCCGCCTCCAGTCTTTGTGTTTTTGTCCAAGTGATCAGAACCTTTATCTGTAGTAGAAACAGTCCCAGAAAGCAATGGAGCACCATCGACCATGTCATGCAATGCCAAATTTGTCTGTTCCACAACATTTAAAGCTGCAAACGAGGAAAGGGTTAGTTTACCAAATGGTTTCTCCAATTTAATCTAAGAGCCTGGAAAACAAACTCAGGAAACTAGGATATACCTGGTTCATCTCCTGCAGTAATAAGCCATTCTGATTGATGAGCTAACTCGATATTTACTTTCATATCATCTACTTGAGACAACTGTGCAACCCTCTCTTCACTTCTAAGTGATTTAACAATGGCAGAATCCATAGTACTCGAATCCTTAGGCAACTCACCATCATCTCTTTCATTGACAGAAACATCTTGGTTAGATTGCACTTCATTGGAACTTGAGACAATATTACCTTTGTATGTTTGTACCGATCCAACTGCCATGTGAGATAAGGCATGATCTTCAGCATCTAAATCCTTGTTGTGGACTGCAGAAGCATCACCCATACCTTCTAAATTTTCAGCTGCATGTTTTTCTCCAATCAATTCAGTTGAAGAGCATGCTATCTGCAAACTAGGAAGATCTCCCACATAATTGCTGCTTCCATCACCCTGACCATCAAAAAGCTTATTGTCTACCCCAGACATCAAAGATGCCTCAGAATAACTGACTGAAGCCTCACTCCATAATTGGTTATCACTTCCCTGCAGACGGGTCTGATCAATCTTCAGCTCTGAACTGGAAGGAATTCCATCTTCCTTGGTGATGGCCTCAATGGCATGCTCTTCAATATTACTATCACCCCCAGCAACTATGTTGTCATGGGACAAATCCACAGGTCACATTTGCTAGCCTTTTCAGGGTCTGTCGATCTCAGATCCTCGCTGCACCCTTCAGCTCTCTGTGAATTGCTTTCCCCTTTAGGTGGCAAGCTCAGAGTTTCCTCAATATTACTGATACCACTTTCAACCCTATGTTCTTCAATATATGTTGCCTCTGAAGGACAATGAATTCCCTCTAAATTTTGGCAACCAGGACTAACCTCAATTCCTTTCAAAATTTGATCATCCGCATCAGCCTCCTCACTAAGAACCTGCTGATTCTCCACTGCCTTACCAATGCCTAATGATAAACGATTCGTATTACCAATACTAATCTCCCTATCCTGATGCTCAGGTTCCTGAGTTTTCAACAACTGAACACTTGCCACAGCAATATCCTGTGAATCAGAATCTATATCACCAATTTGCATCCCTGTACCAGAAGAATCTTTTTGCAACTTAATATCATGAGAATCATCTAGTGAATTATCAACTTCAGCTTGGGTGGTATCATCTCATTTTCTATCAACTCCTTCAGACCCAATTATAACATGCGTTTCACAAGAAAAATTTGAACTCAAGAATGCCGACGCCCCAGCAGGTTCCAAATTCATACCATCCTTCGCTTCATCATCTTGCTTCAAATGATGCTCCATTCCCTCCGTCAAGCCACCCAATTCACGACAAGCATCTGATTCTTCAATGATCGTGTCCCCAGGGACCATCTCTTCCTGCCGAACAGATTTTAACAACATTTCAACAGATTCAGACGATGTTGCCTCAGACCAAACATTATTGCGCCTAGAGATGGAGCAAGATTCCGCAGCACTTGGACTAAACTCTATTCCACTACTTCCCCGAGAAAAATCCTCAATCCACTGATTGTCTTCTTGACTTGGTATGCCAAGAAAAACCTCGTTTTCAACAAGGCTATCAAACCTCAGGTGGCTCTGAAGGCCGTCATCAAAATCAAACTTGGGAAGAGCATACGGATGCAGAACAGGAGAGAATTTTGAGCTCCCTTCACCAGCTAAGTGAAGATTCTGGCCTTGAAAATCGTTGTCATCATAATCCATCGGTGTACACCTAACAAAACAGAAGAAGCAGGAAGGGAAAGAATGGGGAAAAAAGGAATTATCTACCCGATATACCTCGTCATAAAACGTGTACACACAAAAAATCGTAACGAAAACAACAAAACAGTAGATACAATATGTACACGCAAAAAAGAATAATGCTGAAAAAGAGACCACAAGAAGCCTATCTGTAAATGCATAAGATAAAAAGTGCACCAAGACAAGGAGAAGCATATATAAAAATGCATTAATTTCCGATATAAAATTGGCAAGAAAGACAAATTCGTATCAACTCACCGGGGGCAGAAGAAATGGTCCGCTTACAAAGGAACATATTGATTTCAGCTCCTCAATTAGAAAGACTGACTGGTAATCTGAATTATTTATGCTGTGTTTGGATGGATTTTTGAGAATTTTTTAGTTTGATTTTTGGGATAATGAGTGGAGAGAGAAATTAGGGTAATGATTGGAGATAGGTGTAATGAGTAGAGAGAGATATGAAAATAATGACTGGAGATAGGGGTAATAAGTTGAGAGAGATAGAGAGAAATGAAAATAATGATTGGAGATTGGGGTAATGAGTGTTTTTTTTTTTTCAAAAAGCAATCCAAAATTTTCCACTAGACACTAAAAAAAATATTCTGAATAACAGGTTGTGATAGTTTCGAAATTAAAAAAAAAACGTACAAATCGAATAGGTATTAGTACCAAAAACTATTAAAAAATGCCACAAAAAAAAGAGATCTTTTGTTAGGAAATTAAACAGTTGTTGAGCAAATTAAACCCTAAAACCAATCAGAAAAGGCCATATACATCTTCTACTCACAGTCTCACATCCTCCAATGCTAAACTAGAGACAATAAGAAGACAACTTTTCAAACCACTCATGCTGATTCAAATGATAATCAAGAAACCTCTATGTGATTCGCCTTTTTGATCGGTGATGAAGTATCTCTCATTACAAAATGGAGAAACATAGACCTAAGGAACATGGATTCTTCAAAACAGATGAAGTACCATGTCATACACTCTCATACTTGGGTGTCTGATACTTAAGCATATGGAACACATGCCTAACCTGTTTAGTTGGTCATACACTCTCATACTTGGGTGTCTGATACTTAAGCGTATGGAACACATGTCTAACCTGTTTAGTTGGACATTCACTCACCTAGCCACCGTATGTTCTCATAAGAATTTGCCGTAGAACTATGCTTATGGGTATATGACTCCTGTGCACGTTCTATGACACCTTATAAGCAACATCCTACAATAGCACATAAGATTTATACCTATTTCGAAATATAAATATTCTGAAATGTCACCTATCCCGGGACTGGATGAATACTTTAGACACACCTGCACCAGACATTCATACCCGTGTGCGCAAGTTTTTTTTTTTTTTTTGATAAGTAAAAGATTAAATTACCAAAAAGGCATTAAGGGAATGCCGCCCATATACAATTGAAGGCCACAAGACAAAACCCATGTGCGCAAGTTATACACTCGTCAAGTACCTGTACATCCTATTACTCAGTAATAGAATGCTTTCTTTGTATGTTTTAAATATTCAATGCTTTTTTGAAATGAACTACTTATTTATGATTCTAAATATATTCGTCAAACAATAATGACGTCACGGTATAAATCCAATTGTTGAACTGGTAAATATATCCGCCAGGCCCCTTTTCCGGTTTCCAAAACATAGCACATAACACAGGTAGAACCCCCCTTCTAATAAAACTAATTACCGCTAAAAAATTTGCTCCCACACAATTGACCACGGTTCGATTCTTAGGTCAGGCCACAAGAAAGTAATTTCTTGTGAATCTGGTCCCGGTGTGGATATGCCTGCCTTTTACCGGACCGAGGAGAGGATGCCTAATCTGGCCAGGACTCTCCTGACCGTTGGAAAAAAGAAAAAAAACTAAAACGTAACTCACCATTTGAATCTACAAAAAAACAATCTTTAAAACGTAACTCACCATTTCAAGATGCACCAACAAAAAGCCCTAAACTTTTTCTGGGGTTAAGTAAAAGCCCTCAACTTGAATTCTAACGACTCTCTCGAGAATCTCTATTCCACCAAACAAGTAAAAGAACGGTACCGAGAAGAAGTACAAGTCCAGAGACGCTACCTCCCTCCATCCGGAGACGAAATCCTGCGAGTTTAACGGCCTCCTGCTGTGCTTCATAACCCTAGGGTAGGGTTCCGAAGTAAACCCTAATAACCTGAAAACGACGGCGGAGGAGAAAGTAAACTACCGGAATCGGAAATCGACGGCGGATCAAGTACGAGGAGTGGAAGATGAGATACGGCGACCGATGTATATCGATTAGATATAGAGAGAGAGAGAGAGAGAGAGAGAAAGTGGAGTTGGAGAGAGAGTGAAGAGCACTCCTTTTTTTTTCACTTGCGGACAGAGTGAGAGGGAGAGAGGAGAGAGAAATGTCTGGTCGCTATCGACTTTCAAACAGTGGGGGGGTTTCCGTAAATAAGGACGAATAGGAGGGTATGGATTAGTGGGGAAAATGAGACGTGTCAGTTAGTGATTGGAGGAGAGGGGCCAACCGACTTTTTTTTTTGTTGTGTGTGAGTGTCAACTCTCGAGTCTCAAGCGGTGGTTCGGTTAGGATCACGCGCAGGTGACGGTAGGTTTTTTTCACAGCCATCAATAGTCTTTTCATCTATTAGGAATCACTAATCTCTTTTCACATGACTAATAGTCTGAACACCTACTAACCATCATGTGTTTCACCATTTTTCTTCACAGGACTAGTAGTCTAATAACCTACTAACGGTCACGTGTTTCACTATTTTTTCTTTTGCATAACTAGTACTCTAAACACCTACTAACCGTCATGTATTTCACCATCTTTTCTTCACATGACTAGTAGTCTAAAAACCTACTAACCGTCACGTGTTTCACTCTTTTTCTTGTGCATGACTAGTAGTCTAAACACCTACTAACCGTCATGTGTTTCACTATCTTTTCTTCACATGACTAGTAGTCTAAAAATCTACTAACCGTCGCGTGTTTCACTTTCACTGTTTTTCTTGTGCATGACTAGTAGTCTAAACACCTACTAACCGTCATTTGTTTCACCATCTTTTCTTCACATGACTATTAGTCTAAAAATCTACTAACCGTCACGTGTTTCACTATTTTACTTTTGCATGACTAGTAGTCCAAACACCTACTAACCGTCATGTGTTTCACCATCTTTTCTTCACATGACTAGTAGTCTAAAAATCTACTAACCGTCACGTGTTTCACTATTTTACTTTTGCATGACTAGTAGTCTAAAACACCTACTAACCGTCATGTGTTTCACCATCATTTCTTCGCAGGAATAGCAGTCTTAAAACCAACTAACCGTCACGTGTTTCCCTATTTTTATTTTGCATGACTAGTAGTCTAAACCCCTACTAACCGTCATGTGTTTCACCATCATTTCTTCACAGGAATAGTAGTTTTAAAACCTACTAACCGTCACGTGTTTCTCTATTTTTCTCCCTTAGCGAGTATAAATAAAAAATAAAATAAAAAACCTATCCGTTACGAAGTATATATATGGGGGGAGCTATTGCATCGCACTTTCTCCCTTGACAAGCACCACAACACAAGAAGTTTCACACACTTAATGTCAAGGAGGGATGTAAGGGTATCCCACTTTCTCCTTTAGCGAGTATGAAAAAGTACTAACCATTAAGAAGATAAGCATTACGATGTAATTAAACGGGGGGGACCCATTGCATCGCACTTTCTCCCTTGACAAATCCCACAACAAAACAAATTTCACACATTTGATGTCAAGGAGGGATGCAAGGGTATCCCACTTTCTCCCTTAGCGAGTATAATAAAGAACTAACCATTAAGAAGATAAGCAATACGAAGTAATTAAAAGGGGGGGACCCATTGCATCGCACTTTCTCCCTTGACAAACACCCCAACAAAACAAATTTCACACATTTGATGTCAAGGAGGGATGCAAGGGTATCCCACTTTTTTTGGGTAAACCAATGGGGATATCCCTCTTTCTCCTTAGAGAGTATAAAAAAAAGATTAAGTATGACCTCAGTGACCAACAAGAATGAGCAAATGAACAATTCCCAAAATCGGCGTGAATCAATCTGCAAATAAACAAAATAGATTGATTATCAACTCTAAACAAAGACTCAAAGCCACGTATAAGATCGGGATCAGAGTCGCACCACTAATTCCAGAATAAAAAATGATTATCAAAATAAACTATAGGATAAGAGTGGTCAATGGTTGGTCATCAATATAAGTTATGCTTGTACTGAAAAAAATTAAACAAGATTGTTGGTACTTCCCATATTGTTTAGAATTTCATCACATTGTTGGTTCGGTGGAAGAGAATAAACAATACTAATTAGTAAACAATACACGTTAGGAATTAAGTAAGATATTTAGTTGCTATAGCATATAGATGTAATAATACAAGTGATCCAGATTGTGTGGGTTTCAAATTCCCAAACTATATGTTACATAGCCTAAATTAACATTACACCTAAGAGTGAGAGAAGTTTGGTGTTAAAGAGTCTTAGTTGATGAGAATCAAACAATAGTGTTCAACAGAGAAATCGGAGTTTAGAGAATCGTACGAATCATACTAAAAATCAAACAATACAACTTTACGTTTCTACTTTCTACGACTGGGACGGCCTCCGACGACGGCGTAGAGAACGGCATGTTCGAACGGTGACGTCGTAGACAACGACGCGTTTGAGCTGCAACGATAGTCTGAGAAGGGCATCAACATTTTGAGCTTTGGAAACTTCGAATAAGAGGAATAGGGCTTCTTATTTATTTTTCTTAACCGCCCTAGAGGTGGCACGTCCCACCTCCCCCTAAATGTGTTGTGAGTTCTCAAAGAACTTGTTGCGACTTATTTTTCCATTCAAAAAGTAAATGGACTTGTTGTGAGTAAACACATTCATGAACACACATGCTCAATGGAGTACATGAAGAAAGGACAAGAAACCAAAATTACTATCAACCTCATTCACTATAGGAAAAACCCAAACAATATAAAAGAATAAATCTGAACCCAAAAAAATCTATGTACCTCAATGTTCCGATGAACCTTTTAGGTAATGACCTGCAACAAGAAAAAATCAAACATCATAAATTGATTTAGAAACATTTCATACATAGACAACAGTACACTCTTTCAATTGCAAAAAATTTAGGAAATCTCAATCCAAAAATGACCAGAATCCATAACAAAGTTGCATATAAGGCCTTTTGGAAATCTCAATCCACAAAATCATACATCAGAAATGACATTAGGATAGTTTGTGAGACTTGACATTTTATTATTCCTCCCTCCCTTGTTATATAGATAGCAGAGTTGCAATTCAAGCTACTCATAGGTGAAAGGACTATCCTGAGCGAGCTACTGGCTATTAAGTCATGCTAGAACTAACTTGTCTTTTTCTCTCTTTTAAGTCATGCTAGAAAAATGAATATTGAATATTGAACTTTGCTCCGTGATTCATTGAATGTGGTGGTAATGTCATGAAGTTTGAACATTGCCTTTGTTGTTGTTATACTAGTTTGAACATATGGTTTTGGGGATGGTTCTTGAAAGTTGAAGGGCAGTGGCCTTGTTTGTTTTTAACTACATGATGTAACAGGGATATTGCCTTAAAAAAAAATTTGGTGGCGCCTAGGCGGCCTTGTCAGTGGGTCGCCGCCCGACTAGCGCCAAGCGCCATTTAGAACACATGAAGACATGAACAAAAACATGTGTTCCCTACTTTATCATAAGCTCAGATCCTTAACTACTATTCCAAATACTTGGTCAATCAATACAGAGATACAATAAGCGCAATGCTTCACCATACAAAAATGATCTTATTATGACTCAAAATCATCACATGACAACCAAGTTCAACTCTGTATCTAATCAGATTCTCTTGTTCTGTCCAAACGTACAAAACTCAGAGGAACTTCTTCAATTCACTACCAATCTTTCTCCTTCATAATTCAAAATGAAATTCAAAACAAAGAAGGCCTTAAACCAACATTTTATCCAGCTCCATATCAATAAAATAGAATGTCTGTGTATGCGCTTAGAGGCTAACGACGCAGCTAGTGACTTGACGCCCTTTGTTGAGGCATCTCTTGGGGTTACTGTCGTTCTTCTTGCATTTAAGGAAGGCAAATTTTATAATGCGATTAGGTTTGGGGCTCGAGAGGTCGACGACGAGGATGGTGTGGGGAGTCAGGTGGGTGGTGAAAGATGCGGGGGATGGAGGAGGTGAGGCCGGAGTAAAGGAGGCCTTTGACTCCTTTGAGTCGATAGTATTTTTTATATTGTTCGTCAGTGTTGAGTGTCAAAAATGACGATGGATCAAAGAATGAACAGAAGCGATGGGGTTTACCTGGTGTGCCATGGAAAAAGATGAGCAGCAACCATAAAGGTTCAGGAGAGGTCACGAACACCAGTGAGAGAGAACATGAAACAAAAGTTAAAATTGATTTAATCTGAATCAAATTTAGAGAAGAAGAAGAAGAACAGAGATTAAGAGAAGATGTTGAACCAGAAAGGCGCAAGACGAACCAAGAAGCACGGGGTCGCATATGGTTGAAAACCAAGGGAGATGGCTTGATGGTTGCGCTGCGGTAGGACAAAAAGATAGAGCTTCTGTGAGATGGAGATGGAGATGGAGAGGAGAACTACGATTGTGCCAGTGTGGGAGAGAACAAGACATAAAAGTTATGTTTGAAACTTAGGGAAAGTGATGGAAAGTGAGAAAATGAAATTGGGGGAAAATGAGAGGGAAATTTCACTATTCACAAAACCTGAATTTTTTTATTCTCTCCTCTCTCTCCAATCCTAACAATTTGAGGGAGATTTTTTTAACTTTCCTTTCTTTTCCCTCACTTTTCCTAAGTTCCAAACAAAGCCTTAGGGTTCATTCGGGGGAAATGGTTAATAGCACGAAATTAAAATATTTGGGCGAAAACATTGGGCAGGTTATATTTGTTGGGCCTAAAGGGTAGGGCCTATACTAACAATTTCTTTTGGGCCGTTACCAAAAATTGGTAATCCAGTAACGGTTCAACAAAAAGCACCACTAAAGTCCCATTTCTAGTAACGTCTACAAGACTATTAGTAGACTCCATCCATACTGACGATTTTTTCAACCGTTTCTAAAACACCCGTGGAGAGATCACAAATTTCTTGAAGTGGGAGCAGAATGGTATGAACTAAGAAAACCAAAATCATAATAAGCAGGGGATGCTAGAGTGTTTCCTAATTCATTATATATTACATATAATTTTTCAACGTTAACTAATATTCAGCACTTGGCATGTATGTATATGGTTTAAACATCTTTGGCAACAAAAAGAATACAGTTTCTAGCTTCCAATTCATAGGTTCAGCATTTGAAGACATGGTTCAGGCTCTGAAGTGTAAGTTTCAGCAATTTTCAATAGCCAGACATCAAAAACAGCTCTTGGAGAAGCTACTTCAGCTTCTCACTACAACAAACTATAGCATGCCAAAAATGCCATCGAAACGCTATATTAGCCAATGCTATTTAAAGCCTCAGACATTCGATACTAGAATTTACATTGGTGTTAAATTGGTTACCTGAACAAATCCCCATATCCATGTGATTTGTCCTACCAGTCACAAAGATGTAAATCCACCTGCAAGATGAAGGAAGACTATTAACAATCAGAGAGGAATGTAACCTCAATGTGGAACTTGTACTTTATACCAAAAGGGTTTGAATATCTTGAATAATCGATAAATTGCATCACAAACATAGAACACAAATGTAAAACAGGTAACCATAAGGAATCCAGACAAGAATTGGCCAAAGAAATAACCAAACAAATACATTGAAACTTATTCTGCAAAAATTGTTGTCATTCAATTATTTATAAAGATCAAAAAATTAGCTGAGTTAGAATTTAATAGCTAAGCTCATACTAGCAAAGGATTTGGAGAAATGGGACTTGTAGGAAGAAAGGCCGGCGAGTATTTATAACTTAAATAACAACAAATAATCTCCAAAGCAGATTTTTAGTGATGAAAATCATGAAACTGTCTGATTAGCTCAATAGCTGATCCACTACCAAAATGGGAAAAGCACAATAAAGTATCTAGTTCATGTTATATTTAGTCTAAGGAATACAAAAAATTTGTAACTAGAACAAAGGACAAGAATTCAAATAAAGATAGAAAAACATTGCCTTCAGAATGCCGAGGGCGGTAGATGATAAGGATTTGATAAGACCCTAAATCTTTTGGACTATCATCCCAATCTCTAGCATAGAGAGCTATAACATACCAAAGGCATATGCAGTTGTGAACAATCTCTTAAAGTTGAAATCTAACAGAGTTGGAACTTGGAACTAAAGTGAAAAGAATGCATTCTTTCTCCTTCCCTATGAAAAACGAAGTATGAGCTCTTCAACCACATGCCCAAAACTACCAACGGAGCCACTTAGCTAGCAATGATCTCATACAAAGATAAGCATACATGTTTGTTGAACACTTTTCAATAGATAAAAGTACATAATCAATTCAGAAGGAAAATAAGAGAACACATAATTGAATTGGAATGACGTCTTATAAGGGCGAATGAAAATATTAGACAAAGCATGAGAAATTAAACCAAGCAAGAGGGAAATCCTATGCTACCTGGACTAAACAAAGTAGCAGGATCACCCTATGTGAAAGCCCTCCTTGCCATATGAACATTGCACATTTTCACCTACACACAACAAAGACCAATTCAAAGCAGAACTTGTGACAGGAAAATCAAAGACAATAATCGAGGAAGTGTGAAGATAATCATTTAAGACATATAATGACTTAGTACATACAAGCACGTTTTGGTCATCAACAAGCATTAAGAGATTTGCATATAATACGAATAAGGTAACTTTTTATTGCATCTTATTACCTTAACACAATATACATCCGATGGTGACCTTGAATAATTCCTTGTTCTCTTCACAATTCAAAAAGAATTTTTCAAAAAATTCCCCCTAGATTCCCCCTACTTCTAACATTTCTCTCTCTATCTCTCTCCACTTATTACTCCTACTATTTTTCAAAAAAAATTTCAAACACCAATCCAAACAAAGCATAAATATCCTTACCCAAAACCCCCAACTTCAGTACCTAGATGGTCCAACGGATGCAGTTGTAATCTTTCTAAACTACAAGTAACGAAAGAAAAGGCCTCTATTACCTCTAGCTATAAATAAATTAACATGTACTACTATACTAGGTGTATCATAGCAAAGAAATCAAAACCCATACAAAGTTTCTGAGTTTAATTGTTTAAATCAAATACTTTATGATGCTTAACCACTCATCTTCCTCAATCGAGCGGTGTTGTCGGACTCGACAACAAAGTGGTCCCACGCAAATCTCTCTCTTCTTCTTTTTTGGCCGAAAGATAAAAGGGATATAATTAAGTTCACTAACCATTTCAAGCTCTATTAATTTTACACGAGTGACCATCAAACAACATAATTCATACAAGAGACCATCAAACGGTATTTCCCTTATGCTATAATGGATCAAATGACTAGCAATCACTCCGAATCTGCAGTTTTCTGCCATGATGTTCAAAGTTAACAATCCATGATAGAAAAAACACAAATTCTGGTTCAAAAAGTAAAAGAAACAACAATCTCATGGTTGTTAACTTGTTATCAATTAAAAGCAAAAATCAGCGGACCTATATGGAATCCCAAAAGCTCCCAACAAAAAAGTAGGAGATGACCATCAAGCAACATGAGTGTAAAAGTAGTGAATCAGAGAGTAAGAAGAAATTAGATACCTCGCTCCAGCAGCCCAAAACCACCACGCCGTGGGAAATACTGAACGCAGACAAAAGAACCGTCAAGAAGCCGGCAAATCGCAGAGAAGAGAACATATCGGGGCAGATCGCTCCCGCTACCAACCCAACCACACGTCGCCATCCCGCAAAGCAAGGATACTCCAAGCAAGCCGTGATATTGCCAGATCTGTTGCAAAGAAATATGCCGTAGACATCTTGTACACCACTGGGGAAACAAATGGACTCCATTGAAACCCCATTTGCAGAGATGGAGGGCTATTGAAACACAAACCCTAGAACAGGGCCAAGAACGATAGTAAGAAGCCCCAAATTACACTTTAGTACGGAGCACAAGCGCAAAAATTTTATGATTTTTTATTTTTTGAGGTCGAACGCTATAGAATTCAATTTAAACGCTATCAAAAATACAAAGGTACGCGGGTCAGAATTTTTTTACGATACACCTAATAGATAGCGTGATGGAAAAAACGCTATTAAAAGCCACTTTTGTTTTAGTGTCTAGTCATTGAATTCAAGCATCCAAGAATCATTTACAGCACTTTAGACTGATTCTAGCGATTTGAGGCACTAATTATTCCAAGTTTTGAACCTACATTTCAAATATTCTAGACTGAGGGGTTGTTCTTCTAAAAAAGCCATTTGGCTTTCCCGCCAAATTTTTTTTGTCCTTATTCAAATTTTTTTTGCAATTTGTGGCTTATTGTCAATTTTTTGGGGATTATTGCTTCGTTATGACGAGAGGAATCTAAAAAGTAAAAAAATTTAGTCGTTTGAATAAAGACGAAAAAAGTGGCTTTTCCGCCAATTTTCGTCGAAATTCAAAAAAAATTGGATTTCGACCAAAAAATTTTACTTTTTAGATTCCTCTCGTCATAACGAAGCAATAATCCCCAAAAAATTGACAATAAGCCACAAAATGCAAAAAAAATTTGAATAAGGACAAAAAATAAGCCACTTTGGCTTATTTATCCGAACAACCCCTGAATCTGATCTATAATATTATCTTGTTTTTGGAGAGTCTATCCATCTTCTAGAAATAGAAAACCATGTTTATAGACAAGATCCAACACAGCAATAACCAACCATATACAGTAGAATTAGGAGTGAGATGAATATTGCAATTTTAGCTTGTCGATAGCAAGTTTAACCCCCTAAAAGAACCATGTGGTGAATACTGATTCTGGAATCCCCAGTTGCCATTTGCCAATCCTTGCAAACTCAAATGATGGCATCCATGAGTTTCATTTCGAAATCCGCAATCTTATCTTGAGCTTCAATTACCAATTTGACCAAGAATCAATAGATATATTCCAAAGGAACTACTTATGAACATGGTGAGCAAGGCCTTATTGGAGTCACTCCCATTATGTCAAAAGATGAAAAGGGGGAACAACAAAAAACAAATCATAACAACCAGTTATCCAACAATACAATTTCTATTTGGCCACATATAGATAAACTGCAAGTATAGAAATGAAAAACACCAAATCAAGCCTGCAAATTCTTTAAAACCTTAATTGAAAATAAAAACCATTAAGCATCTGTCAGATAGTTCGTTTCCCATGACAGGGCATGTACAACAAATACAACAAACTGTGATTGGCTATGGACTTGATATGTAAACAAAGTAGAACATCAAGGATTCATGACAAAAGTGAAAGAGGAAAGGAATCAGTCCTGCATTAGCTTTCAAACTCTAGAAGGCACCATCCCATTACTGATCTTTTTATCTATCCCAAACAACCCTGCTTTTTTAATGGCCCTTCTCTTGGTTATATTCTGTTACTCTCATGGAGCTGCGATCCCCTCAATCAACAATCTTTCATCAGTTTTTGGATCATTTAAGATCAGCTAATTTAAGTCTATGATTAGTTCTCACAACCCAAAATGTTTCAAGTACTAAAAAACGTACGCGTATACAGTCACAAATCTAAACCTGTTCATATATACCAAATACTAACATCGTGATGATCAACATTGCATCCCAACATGAGATAACCAAGTCTCTGAAGTTAACGATAAGGCAAACCTCCAGTGGCCCCAAAGTTTGAAAATTTTGGCCTTCGTAAGATTCGACTTTGCGACCTCTTGAGGACAAGCCCTTTATAACTGACATTACATCCACTATGGTAACTCTTAACGTTTTGAGAAGTATGCCATGTTACAATTGAAGAGTAAATTAGTTTCATGCTCTATAAAAAGTGTATCCAAGTGAACCAAGAAAGTAAATGAGAAGCTAACCATTGCCGAAATATTGTTGTCACATAAGTATTTGCTTATCAAATCAGTTGCAGACTGCAAAAAAGTTGATTAATCAAGGCTAGTCTTTAACGTCCACAAAGGGGGAGGACTTGAGTAACGTCATCAGATCATTCTATAATGGAAAACTTTCGGGAAGTAATCAAAGACATACAGTAAAGGACGAAATGAAAAGCAACAAGTGATTAACATTCATATAGGTAAGGAATTGTCCACCACGCATAAAAACACAAAGGCATGGTACCTAAATATTTTATTGATCCACACTTGCCTGTTTCTGCTCAAACTAACTGACAACAGTAAGTCGTCCTTCATATGGGCTGACTTGATGAAATTTGTTTGGGGAATCTCCAGTGCACACATTACATCGTCCAAAGTTTTGGTGGTTGCAGTTGAAGTCATTGCCAGAATGCAATGAACATTAAGCCTAGTACGAAGTAAGGATGCCCTGAGCCTCATATATGAAGGCCAGAAATAATGTGACCTGTACAAGTATTTTCAGTTTAGTCTAATCATGCAGTAATACCATGTTAGAAGGTACCAAGTCAAATGCCATTGCAACAACTCACCATTCTGAAACACAATGAGCTTCATCCACCACCAAAAGTGATATCACTGGAGTGGCAGAAAATATATACATAAACTCTACATTTAAAAACCTCTCTGGTGAAACAAGGAGCACCTACGACATAAATTACAGTAGTTCAGCTTTCAAAATGATATCGAGAACAAATATTTTAAGTATAAGCGCCACAGAACACCTATCATATATACGTTTGCATAACAAAATGCCTTGTTTATGATTTCGAACAAAGACAGCAAAACTACCCTAATTACTTCAATACGCTTTTTTCGCTTTTTTTCACACACGAAATGGAAACGATGGAAGGGCTGCATTAGCTTTCAGATTCGGGTCATAACTTAGCATGAGAAGATAGCCCTCAATCAATCGTCTTTCGAACTCTATTCCGTAACCAAACCCTAGCTTCACTGCTAATTTCCTTCAAAGCACAAATACAACGCTTTTTTAGACCCAGCAATTTAGGGTTCAGAAATTGTGGTTTTCGAACAACAAAGGTGTTTTAGAGCGGTAAATAAACGTACAAAGAGAGGACTAGAACAAACCTGTGGAAGAATGGTGGAGTTGTCGACGCCGTTGGGGCAAATGTGCGAATCACTGTGACAGAGGGTCGACCGGTCGAGTGAGAGGAGATCGAGTGGCCGGTGAGTGATGGAGAGAGAGAGAGAAGGGGGGGGTTTTGATCCGCGGCGTGCAGGAATGATGGATCGTGGGTTTTTGAAGGAAGGAAGGATGGATCGTAGGTTTTTAAAAGATGGATCGAGAACCTTCTTAATTTTGTTACAAACAAAAGTGACATATTGAACTTACCATTCCGTTATCACAGTTTTTTTTATAGGGAAAATTAGAGGCTAGGGGCGTGTTCAAGTCGGATTTTCACAATGTTTGTGAAAATTTGATGAAAAAAAGTGGGAAGCGTTTTCACACAAATGTAGTGAAAATCCGATTTACACACGCATCGCGTGTGTCCCAGCCTCTATTAACCTATTGTGATAGTAAACAACAATTAAATTCTCAAAAAATCAATCATATACTGTGGTGATAATTAACGTGTATATACATATCTGTACATTACCATGCTAATCGCCACTGTTTTGCTAACGTCGTTGCCGCCACCGATTTTGCCACGATCTAATACCTAAGTACTCTTCAATAAGATTTCGTAAATCAATCGTGTTAGCTCTCACAGAGAACATCCATTTTGAACAATAGATGCCTATCTTTACTATCCGCATAGATTGTGAAGTCGAAACCTGTCATTCGATAAAGAATATAGTGTTACTTACAAAATTCCCTAAACAGTTTTCTTTTAATGCGATAATAAGCCACACAATATCGAATAAATAAATTTACTTATTACCTGTTGTACATCTGTCGCTTCATCAGTCATAGCACTCTCGTGTTGACAATTTTTCCAAAGTTGAAATACTATTTTTCTATTAGACATTCCTACATAATAATAAACAAAGATGAGCAGCATAGAATGATTATTTTTGGTATAAGAAACTATTCGTTCACCAATGAGTAATTAAAGTATGAACGACGACAGCAACTTTAATAAAGTTTGGCCTTAGAGATTGATAAAATCAAATATAAAATATGTTCTTAACGTTTAATTTACAACAAATTACAACTACAAATATTTTTAATTCCACAGCAATAAGACAGGAATAAAAGTTAGTTTGGAATTTAATTTATGAGTATTTGGTTGACCTTTTTTTTTTTTGTTAATACCTTCATTTGGCATAGGCGTAGTCTCATGAAATACGTTTGAGGTTCCCTCTTCTGGTATTATAGGCAAACGTGTATTTTGAGGATGTTCGGTAGCATGTGTCTGTCGACGACGACTTGTCATTTCCGTTGTATTGAGACCTATGGATATGTAACACATTCGAGCTTTGTTCATCTCTACGATATGCTTAAGACATGGAAACATGACAAATTGAAGATGAAAATACCCTAAGATACCTGATGGAGGGCGATGCCTTGATGATCGAACTCGTCTTGGGACGTTATTCAGAAAGTTCAACGTGTATCCTCCTATTTGAAGTATGCAAGTTATCAGTAAGATGGAGGGCGATGCCTTGATGATCGAACTCGTCTTGGGACGTTATTCAGAAAGTTCAACGTGTATCCTCCTATTTGAAGTATGCAAGTTATCAGTAAGATTAGAAGTTTATTTAGCAATGAAAATTGAGAAAAATAACTGTAATTTTTTCTTTACGAACCTGGGTGGTGTCGTCGTTGGTTGTAGTTTGATCGTCGTCGTGCCAATTGTTGTTGACGTTGGTCATTGCTTAAAGCAGCTCGTCTTTCTCTAGCTCTGTTACGCCATCTCAATCTGTGTTGATCATGAGTAGGTGGAGTGTGTTGTTCTGGATTGAGACGTTGTCGACGGCGTCGTTGGCTGTTACGATTTTGTTCTCTTACACGTTGTAGCCATTCTGTAGACATTTGCTCTGATATATCTCGTGTTTCCTCCTCCATTGTGGTGCCCCTTATAAGCTTTGATAGTGTTATAACAACAAACTGGCTATAACTTTTCTATGCATTCAAATTAGCCCATATGCACGAAATGGTTTGTACAAAATGGAAACATTTCAGTAGGAAAGGTTTTGGATTAGATATACTCAAAGTACAAAATCCACGAAAAAATCAAATAAATTTGTTGTTTAACCCAAAAAATCCACGAAATGTTGCATTTCTGTTTTTAACGTTCATTGCATGGATGTTGCATTTCTGTTTTTAATTTTTTTCCGTTCATTGCATGGTGAGTCTTTAAAGTGGAGAATTGAACGTGGAGTGTGGGTTTTGAAAGTGGAGCGGTTTTTGGTAAAAAAAGCAGCATCCACACCACATAATCCAAAACCACTAAATTACTCAAAGATGGCCCAGAAAAGTGATGCTATGATCATGTAGAGGCAATAGAAAAAAAATAGAAAGAAAGCAGATTGAAGAAGAAAGGTATGTACCGCCAGATTGAAGTTCTGTAGGAGTAGGTGGAGTACGGCTATGGTTCAGTTCTGGACTGGAGTAAAACCTTTCCTAGGCAGGCGTATGATTAAGCTCTGCAGTGTGGATATCTACGCACAGGTTCTCTTTCGGTGGTAAAACAATGAGAGAAGAGGTAGTTTTTGGGTTTGGTGGGAGGGAAACTGATGTGGAGGTGGGTAGTTATTGAGTTTGGTGGTTATTGGTGTTGGTTTTGTCTATTATGCCCTTATAATTAAGTCTCCAATGAATTCAATTGGGTGTCCAATTTTGGAAATGAAAAAGAATGACAAAAAAGGGAGACACCAAATTGGTGCTCTCCCTTTATATATTAGAATAGATTATTTTTCTGAATCATCTGATCGAGACGAATAAATAAGTCACAAAAATTTGACGCAAAACTAATAAATACGAAAAAAATAGTCAAAATGACTCTTGAAGCCAAACCGGCCATTAATTCTTTTAGCTTTTTGATTTGTTCTCTTGAATGAAGGTCTCAACTGAGACAAAAAAAAAAACTGTTTTTTTTTTTCACAGCAAAAAAAAACTGATTAATGACAATCCAACACGTAGAAGAATTTAGAAAATAACCGGCTTGCAATTCAGCAACTGGTTGGTCCGAGGGATTCAGCTTCTTCAAATGAGCTTCGCTCCATCGAACAACAACCGGCTTGCAATCAAGTGGACGCTCTCCTTACAAAACATTGTTAGAGGAGTAGTCAGTTTGACAAAAACTACAATTATAACAACATATCGAGGTTTATAAATTGTCGAATTGTTACAAGTGCTTACTTACATTGTTTTGCCATATAGCATGGGACCGATGGAATTGCTGAAACCGCAATAAACTACCGTCAATGGGTCCCTCCTTAATAATGTCTTCATGCTCCATAACCTTAAGTACATAAACAGCAATATATTTATATATCATATTCAATGATAAAGCAATGAATTAATATATCATCTTCAATCTTCACAACGGAGGAAAAAATGCAATAATCAATGAAATTTAAAATATAGGATGATTTGATTCCAGCTTTTAATTTCTTTGTACATTAATACAAGGGTTAATTACTTGTTGTCCCCTTTATCTATACACGTTTTTCACTTTACCCCCTCCTACTATAGAACGCTACAACCTACCCCCTTTATCTTCCAATTCCTAATACATAAGGCCTGCCGTTAGTATGGGATCCAAAAAAATCGTCAAAGGGGCATATGCATGTCACATGATCTGTAAAAAAGAAAAAAATTAAGTGCTCTAATTTTCAATCCGTTTGAATCGGTGCGAAGATCTTATTTCTCTGATCATTTTATTCTAAAGGATCGTAATTAATTTTTGGCTCTAGACCTCTCGTTAGTTAGCTCTAAGAGATTTTTGATTCTACTACTTTCTTAGGACTAATTAACGAGAGCTCTACTTTCAAAAATTAATTATGACTCTTTAGAATAAAATGATCATAGAAATAAGATTTTTGTACCGGTTCAAACGGATTGAAAATTGGAGCATTTAATTTTTCATAGGCAGTTTATATATTAAAAAATATGGTTAAAAAATTAAGTGCTCCAATTTTTAATCCGTTTGAACCGGTGCGAAGATCTTATTTCTATGATCATTTTATCCTAAAGGGACATAATTAATTTTTGACTCCAGAACTCTCGTTAATTAGTCTTAAGAAAGTAGTAGAACCAAATATCTCTTAGAGTTAACTAACTAGAGCCCTAGAGCCAAAAATTAATTATGATCCTTTATGATAAAATGATAAGAGAAATAAGATCTTCGCACCGATTCAAACGGATTGAAAATTAGAGCACTTAATTTTTTCCTTTTTTACAGATCATGTGACATGCACATGCCCCATTGACGATTTTTTAGATCTCAGACTAACGGCAGGTCTTATGTGTTAGGAATTGGAAGATAAAGGGGTAGGTTGTAGTGTTCTATAGTAGTAGGGGTAAAGTGAAAAACATGTATAGATAAAGGGGGCAATAAGTAATTAACCCTTAATACAAGACCATTTTGTACTACAAAGTGACAGACTTCATCTCATCCATTATTTAGCCATTTTTTCACTTATAGAGCCTGATAGCTGCATATATACACACAATCCTTCGACCTATCAAACAACTATATACTTATAACATTTGGTTATCAATGCACAATCTAGGGCCCCAACTAGGTATAACATCGTGTAGCCACCACTACACACTAGGCTCACAACTCAAGAACGAACCTAAAACTTAGACCAGATCTTATAACTATATTGCTATTGTTAGTAGTTATCGGATTTATGTAACGAGTGGGTTGGCTGTAATGTTCGGTTCATTTTCAAACATTTTGTAACTAATCTTACTATTGGCGCTCCTATCATTCAAAACCTTATAAATCTGATAACTAAACATTGAAGTCCAACAAGTAATAATCGTTGATTTTACATTGACCTAACGCTGTCCAAAGATGCAGTACACATATCTTTTTGATGCACCATAAGGGTTTTTATTGACAATACAGTTCAAAATTGTTCATAACTTTCGAGTTCATAAGTTCAAATATGTTCAAGAATTACGAGTTCATAATTTCGAAACTTTTCAATCTTTTCAAGTTCATAAGTTTAAAAATTTTCAACACTTTAAACTCATTAAAGAGATTAGGAACAAAAGAATCAATAAAAAGGTTAAGATTTCTAGGGCAACTTCAATGGTAAAACCTTCCCCAATTCTCTAAGAGTTATGTAATCAAACTCCTAATTGTTGCGGCTACCTTAGATAGAGTAGAGTAACATGATCGATTTTTAGGGTATGATTTTGTTTTAATTTCTAGGGCACGATTTTTACAGCATTGATTTTGATTCAAATACTCGAGTTTAAAATCAATAATCGACTTCTAATATCTGATATAGTTTGTAAAAAATCAGATATTTGGAATGTTCTTCACACCTTAGACAAAATCGTACCTCGTACCTCTAGTCGTATGGCTTTGGTGGAAACAATGGTGGTGCTGCAACCGACGATGGTGGTAGAGCCAGGTGGTGGTGGTGTGGTGGAAAACTGGCGATGGGGATATAGAGAGAGAGAGAGTGAGGAGTTGAAGGTGGTTGTGGTGGTGGTGTGTCGTCGTTTTACAGTTTAGGGGTGGAGAACGATATTTTTAAAAATTCTTAGATATTTGTTAGGTTGTATATAACAAATTGTTTTAAGATTTAGGTGTTTTATTTTAGCACAAGCAACCTGCAATGAATTCTCAGTTGTATATAGTCGGACCCTTAAATTATGGACACTATCACCGTCATCGTTTCCTAACCTTAGCCACCTTCATCGTCTTCCGCAAATTTTCCCCTTGCGAACACCACCCGCCTTTTCCAATAAAAAAATGAGTAGAAAGAACACCACCTCCTCACTCCAGAGATATTCTATTAAAATCCGTCACCGACCAAACATTTTCTCTCTCTCACTCTCTCTCAAACCAACTCCCATAAACTGAGTAAACTACAGCATACCTATACACATACCCGTAGATACAAAAACTGAAAGCACGGAAGTAACCGCCTATGGCAATGGCGAGACTTCTTAGGGCACAACACCGCGGTCACTTAACGTCGCCGTTTTTCCTTTATCGTCGATGTGATTGTAGACACCCCAATCTGGGTCTCCCGTTTGTTTTACTTTATTTTTCAGTTTCTTGTTTCCCCGATGATGAGATCGGATCAAACAGGCTTGAATGTGGAATGGATTGGACTTGGAACCCTTCTTGAACCCCAAAAAACCTTCAGTCAAAACCCTAACCGAAGTTTGACCGTCGCGCGATACTTTTTTTTCCTCGCGCGATAGTCAGCTTGCCAGGTGTTGGTCAAAGTCAAAGTTTGACAGTTGACCCTCGCGCGATGGTCTCAAACCCTCGCGCGACGGTTCCACCTGTCCCCATCATCTTAATCCAGCTGGACTTTTGTGATCATCAGGGCCACATGGGCTGGAACCCCGTTTTCCTTGGCTGAACAGCGTTCTGGCAGGCTTAGACACACCACCCTCACAACCACCCTCACTCACCTTGGTGGCTCATTTCTCCACTAAGCAAGAGTGACCAGCCTTGTTGGCTGGTTACTTGGCCAAGTTTTCCACTCCCCTTGTGCCACTCACTCCTCCTATATATACCCCCATTGGTTGTTCTTCCAAAGGGTTACAAAATTTCACAAAAATCACAAGCTTATCAAGTTATTAGGCTAGTCAAGCACAAAGTTAACAAACCCTAACCACTTCCTAATCTTTCAAATCTACTACACTCACTTGCAAGGCTACATCATTCCATTCAATCCATTTCAAAAGCCATTCAAGTAAAGGTATAAATTTTACCTATTCTTGCTTTGATCCCTGAGGGGGCTGGCAGGGCCAAGGCTGGTAATCAATACCAGTCCTGGCCCTAAAGTCAGCAGAGTTACAAGAATCTGTAACCAGTTAAACCCTCGCGCGATGGACCCAAACACTCATGCGACAGTTCTGTCTGCAAGAGATTGGTCCACGTGGGGAATGGATGCTAGTTATTTCTTGTTTTTATTCATTGGGCATGCATGTTATGGTCTTTATCTTGATGTATAGATCACTGTTATGCATGTAAAAACAAGTTCAGTCTCTTGATTCTTTATTTTAGTTAGTTTGTGTTGCCCTTGGGACATTCCTGAACCCCTCAGAATCCCAAACATGCAAAGCAACTCCTGGAAGTCCAATCAGAACCCTCGCGCGAGTATTTTACTCTGTCGCGCGATGGTTCACTGATTTCCAGTGGCTGCCCTTGCATGGCCAACTTGGTTTTGAAATGGTCCAGTTCTTAGCTTGCTGCTTCAGTTAGTTTGGAATGCCCTTGGGATGTCTCTGAACATGTCTCAGAGTCCCAAGCATGCAAAGCAATTTCTGGAGGTCCAGTCAAAACCCTCGCGCGATGGTTCACTGATTTCCAGTAATGGCCCTTGCATGGGCAACTAGGCCTTTGGCCTTTGTTTATTTCCCCCACTGTTTAGGGGTTGTATCTTCAACTTATTCCAACCTGTCTGTAATAATTATTTACCTTCAGTACTTATAAACTGCTTGGATTGCCTCCTGGGTGTGCACTGGTCCTTCCAGAGCCCAGAAGGGGATAAAGTTCAAACCGTTGGTAAGGCATCAACACTCGCGCGACGGTATGGAAGTGTCGCGCGATAGTTCACTTGCATGCGGTTGCTCCATGCATGCAAGTTGGCTACTACTTGTGATACTCCCATGTTCCGTACTGTTTTGGTGTTTTAGCAATGTTTTGAACTTTGTCCCACTTATTACTTGATATTTCATCCATCCATGCTATTCATCACATCTTGCAAAAACGTGTTACAGTTTTAAATCCCCGATTAACTGTTCCCCCGCCCTAATTGGCTAAAATCTGGTTAATAAAAGAAGAAGCGTAAACATTTTCAAAATGCTCAAGTAGAGACCGATCTCCGGATTGGGCGAGAGGGGTGCCTTAAAACCCTTCCCCTCTCGTAACCTGGCTCCCAAACCCAGATATGGTTATGACGGACTGGTGCCTTCACTTTTTCAAATCAAATAGTGCGACAGGTGCTTCGAAATACGGTTCCTTGGGTGTCGGACCTTCAAAACCCGAGTGGCGACTCTGTATTTTTGAGCGCTTGCCTCTCCGCTCGCGCTCCCTCGATTCCCGCGAGGGCCTTGCCCAAAAAGTTCGTCGGAAAGGAATGAAATCCTTCTCTGAGGGCATGCTGCCCACAGTGGCGACTCCGCTGGGGATAAATCGAACCAATATTAATTCATACTTAGGATTTAATACACTCGCGAACAATCCTTTAAAAGTCTATCAAAACGGTGAGCTTCGCGTTGCCGAAGGTTGGAATGGTGATTTAACAGGACCTCGTGTCCGGCCAGTCTAATCTGGGACTTTTTCGATTGATCACTTGTGTAGTTTCTTCTAAAGATGAACTAAATAAAGTGAGCCAAATTTGAAAGAGCATTTTTTCAAAATTACGATTCTTCTTTTATTAAACCAAATTCTAGCATTTCATGTGCATCGATGTGGGATAAGCCTCGTTGGATCGTTTTGGCAATCCGGCACGGTTTACCGGAGCCCGGGGACCTCGAATGACCAACAACCTTCGATGATGATAGGTCATGCTACCGTTCGACTGTTGCTCTGCGTATCGCGGGCAACGGGAGGTATATCTGTGGCCTTAGTCCGAGGAACCTGTTACAAACCAAAACCGGCCTTTGCATATACAAAGCATTAGAACTCTCCAAACTAGGACAGGTACCCACAGGTTAAGATCTATTTGCATCTAACCCCATATACTGTTTACGTGTTACTGCTTTCCCTACAGCATGAACTGTACATACATCCCGTTCTACGTAGAAGCATGTCTAGGACGCCTTTTAGGTCCTCGATCTTTCCAGGTCTGTCTTTAAAATCATTAGGACACTGTGGTGGCCCGATGAGGAGTCGTGCGTCTCAATGATGCACGTTTTCAGTTTCCCTAGTCCTTCGGTCAGAAGCCTTTCTACACCCTCGTCCTAAACCTGTTTAGGATTCCAAACAGAAAACGAGGAACAACGGAGTAAATATCATGATGCTTACACCAAAAGGTAACAAGTGCCTCGTCACTTACACCGCCCGGCTAAAAGCATAGTGCTGCTCACGCCAACCTGGTTATAGTATCATGATATTCATACCGAGTTGTTCTGACTTCAAGTTTGAAATCCTAAACGGCAGGATGGACGAAGGTTTAGACTCCTTTTGACGTCCTTTAGGATCACTTGTTTCAAACAAGGATACACATTCGAAAAGATTTCTGAGGGCCTCAAGCAATGTTCGAACGTCTTGAGACAGACTTGTCTTCTAGTTCTAGAGTCTAGGGCGACACTGACGACGCTGGCTGCATCTGCACTTTAGTCTTTTATTTAGATTAAAGTTTCTGCAGGACCCCTATTGCCTTCTCTTATTTTGTTGCAAAGTTTTGAATCATTGCACCGCCGATGAAAGTATCGAAGCGAGTTGCCAAACCCGCTTGGGAACGTCTGGAACTCAGTCCGGTTCAAAGCCTTGTCAGGTTACGGTCCCAGTTAGTCATCACGAAAGACTCTCCGCATTCACTCTCGGCAGCACAGCACTCAGATTCTCAGTCGGGTTCACAGTCAGGTTCACCACCGGTCTTACAGGAAGGGCGACCAGTTTCCCCATCATCCGTGTCAAGCATCTCCGAACCTCCTGTCATGACAGAACAGCCGCGGCCGGAACCTCTTTCCTTGGAGACCATACTTATGAATCTTCAGAACAGTATCACCACCATGCAACAAAGGGCAGCTGAGACGGACACTAACATTGCTCGCCTGAATGACCTTATCCACACTTGCCTTCCACCCCCTCTCGAGGAAGAAGGCGAGGACGATGAGTCTGACCAGGAACAGCCTGTTTTGGTTCCAGATCCGCTTCATGCAGGACGTCTCATTGCACTGAATCCAAGAGAAGGCCGCAGGCCCGCTGCAGATCTAGCAATTGGCAGAATTGCTCAGGAAGGGCCAACCCAGAACCCTGACATGACTGCTCTCATGGCCAAGATTGCCAAGTTGGAGGAATCCATTTCCAAGACTGAAAAGATCAACACTGGAGGGATTGATTTGGACCGTCTCTGTCTGTATCCTAACGCCAGGCTTCCCGAGAAGTTCAAAATGCCCGACTTGGCCAAATTTGACGGGAGCGGCGATCCCAAAACCCACCTCTACAGCTACCATGCCGCCATGAAGTTACTCTCTGTTGAGCCGGAGGCCATGTCTCAGCTTTTCCCTCAAACCCTTTCCGGCCCTGCTTTCCATTGGTTTTTGTCGCTCGACATTGCCAAAAGGAGGACCTGGGAGGATATTGGGGCTGCGTTTATTTCGCAGTACAGTTACAATTCCCAACTGAAGATGACCACCCGGGAGCTCGAGTCCACTAAAATGGAAGCAAAAGAGTCTTTTGCTGACTTCGTCAAAAGATGGAGGGCCGAGGCCGCTTTGATGACGGATTGCCCCAGCGAGAAGGATCAGCTCCGTATCATTTCTCGCAAACTCCAGCCTGACTATGCTAGGCATCTGGTGCTTGCTCAAGCGTCTGCAAACTTTGAAACCTTCTTCGATTCTGGCCTGGCCATCGAGGATGCACTGCAGGGTGGGATTCTAGCAAAGGGAGAATCCTCTAATCCCTCTAAAACCAAGACTCGGGCATACTCTGGAAATGCCAATGCGCTGTTTGGAACGGGGACTTACTCCAATACGGCAACCAGTGGTTCCAACGCCACTTCCTCCAACACAACCAATCACATCGCGGACGTCAATCAAGTCCAGACTCCGCAAAATAACCGGCCTCGAAACCAACCCCGCAGCTTTTCCGCTATCGAGGCGCCTCTGTCCTCGGTCTTGGAAAGGTTGGTCAAGTCAGGGCATCTCAAGCCCCTGGATCTAACTCCTTTACCCAAGAACCCTCCATCTGGCTTCAAGGCCAACCTTTACTGTGCCTATCATCAAGGAGCAGGTCATCTCACCGACTCTTACTTTCACCTCCGTCATGCAATCTAGGATCTTATTGACGATGGCACGCTGGAAACCCCTCCACCACCTCAAAAGCCTAACGTCATTGCCAATTCCCTTCCCAAGCACAATGCTGCTCCTCACATCAACCAGATATCCCTTAGCTCCACCATATTCAACCCAACTGACTATATAGCCTCAGCCGATCAGCCCAGGCCGATTGTATCCTTCTCGCTCGAACCTTCTACTGAGATTTCTTACATACAAGTGGTAGAAGGCCGGATTGTTGACACTGATGCGCCTCCAGAACCTTTGCAAACTGGATCACCTGTCTCTAAAGAGTCTGTCAGTTCTCTCTTCCATCAGTCAATCCCCGCCGTGCAGCTCAATTCTGCCTCCTCGCTGGACAGCCCTTATGGAAATATGGCTGACTCGCATCTCGGTCCAGTGGATCAGTCTAGATCCGTTCAAACTCCGCCCCAAGACAGCATGCAGGCCATTGGCTGGGCCATTGCAGACAACCTGGACTTCGCCATCCCTTTGCTCAACGAATGGTCAAGTCTCGAAGCAGATGGGTTTCCTCCGTAGCCCGAAAACGTCCCATTCGATCAAGCTTGGTATGATGGTTGGATGGCCGGTTATGAAGCAGCTCTGCTCGATCCTTTGGATGGTTTCTCCTTATACATGCTATTTCACCCAATCGAGCCTTCGGTTCCTGAAGAAGAGTACCACTGGGATCCCGAGCCAACTTGGAATGCTCCCATGGATGTTGACCCTAATCCCCTTCAAGGCTATGCTATACCGGAATACATGCTTCACTACGCAGAGGACGAGCTTGTCCAGGAAGATCCACGAGTTCTGGGAGACCATGTTTCCCTCTTTAGTTCGGTTTTTGATTCGGTTTGTGATACTGATCCCGACGCCAACTTCGACCCTTGCTCTTACATTGTTGATGGAGAATGCCCGCGCCCTGAAGTGCCTTATCTGAACAACAGGGACTGCAGTATCATGGTTACGGACCTTGTCCCGCCTGCCAATCTTTGGGAAGTCGATGACATAGTGGATGTCCAAGTTGGAAATGAAGTCTGGGCAGTCAATCGATCCCTGGCTGACGGTGGTCTTTGGGATGTTCCCTTCATTACAAATCCGGAGCCTGTTACTGAAGTGGCTGCCGTGAAAGACTTGAACTTCTGGGACTCCCTACTGATGAAAGATCTGGCCTAGGACCTGGGCTTAGACATGGAAGTGCCCGTCTCTGCACCAACTACTGACAGAGGAAAGTGCAAACTGGGAGATGTTCCTGCTAATCTCTGGGATGTGAATGAAGACCCTCAGGTCGTGCCCTCTTTGGGGAACGTTCACAATGTTACAAGGAGTGGACGGATTTTTTAGCCTGCTAATCTGCAGGCCGGGAGTTCGTCCAATCCTTCTAATCAAAGGAACGAACCCATTGCTTTCCCAAGGTCTGCACCTCCTGAGGTCTTAGCTGGGCCACCAACTGCTGATTCTGTTCAACGACAGCTGGAGCGCATCCCGGCTGCTATTTCGATCTGGGGACTGATTTGTTCGTCCAAAGAGCACCGTCAGAGGCTTTGTCATGCTCTATCCCGCCTCGAGATTCAGGCCAATGTCACGCCTGACGCAATGATATCTCTCATCCTCCCTCCGACCTCCAAGCATACTATAATCTTCACAGACAAGGATCTACCAGTCGAAGGAGTTGATCACAACTGCCCTTTGCACATCACCGTCAAGTGTCGAGGACTCTGGGTCCCGACCGTCCTCATTGACAACGGCTCGGCGATCAACGTCTGCCCCCTGAGGGTTGTTTATCGTTTGGGACTCACCAAGAAGGACCTTGCACCTTCCAACCTGGCTGTTAAGGCATATGACGGCACCCGTCGTGTAGTCGAGGGTATTTTAATGCTCAAGCTCGATGCCGAGGGCTTTGAGATGGATGTGGAATTCCATGTTGTGGACATTCCAGCGACCTTCAATCTTCTGCTAGGCAGGCCATGGCTCCATCGACCCGATCGATATCATGGCTGTACCATCTACCCTCCATCAAAAGGTTAGTCTAGGATTGCCTACTGGTACTTTGACCATCTGCGGGGATTCTGGCATTCGCCCGCTCAAGGAGGATGGGACTCCTGTTTTGGGAATTCAGCACGGCGAAGAAGACGTCGACCTTGGGGGTTTCTCTTTTGATACTTCAGGTACTGTGATGGCTATCAACATAGATGGGAATTTCCTCATAAGCTCTTTCGCGCTGGACATTATGAGGAGAATGTCTTATTTTCCAGGCATAGGCTTAGGGTCTCGCCGGCAAGGGGTCCCGGAGTTCCCTACTTTTCCTTCTAACAAAGGCCGTTTTGGTCTGGGGTACATCGCCTCTGCCGAAAATACCAAAAGGAGGAAAAATATGGGAAAACCTCAGACCCTTTGCGGTGGTCCCAACTTTGTGCGTGAGGTGGGAAATGCCGCTTACACTGGACAGCCCGAGCCGTTTGTTCATTTTGAAACCGGGGAGCTGCTGCCTGGGTTTGAGGTTTTTGCTGATGACACCTGGTCAAGTAGTGATGATGAGCCAGCAAGGGCAGAATTCAAGAGGAAGCTTAATCAGGTGAAGATCAAGGCTGACTGGCTGGGATCTGTCGATCAGGGAAATTTGGAGCTGCTGTTCCAGGAATTCTCCCAAGTGGGTTTGGCTGGGGAAGCTGAAGAAGCCGAAGTGCTCATGCTCGGGCCCGACGCCCTCGAGGACCCTACCTCTCTCATTGTTGAAGCTATGGGTAGCCTTAAAAATTGCATTTTCAAACCGCGCCTAACTTGCATTGATGACACCTCTGAGTCCGAGTCTGAGTCAGATACAGAGTCTGTTGCATCGTCTAAGTCTAGGTCTGAGTCGGAGTTCGTGCCTCTGGGCCCTCCACGTCATAGCTTTTATTTCGAGTTTGATTCTCTTGTACTTGGCGACCCTTCAGGGTCTTTGATATGAACGAAGCATCTTCTGACTATTTCAATGATCTTTATATAAATTGTGTCGACCCCGACGATGAAGGGATAGATGTCAATGGGGGATATTCCCAAAGAAATCCGTGCCTTCATCGAAAGGGAAGACGAAAGGCATGCTCAGCCATTAAAAGAAGAAGTAGTTTCTATAAACTTGAAAGATGAAAACGATCCCCGAATGGTTCAAGTGGGCTCCACGCTTTCGCCAGAGGAGCATCGTGATTTCAAAGAGCTACTCACTGAGTTCAGCGATGTCTTTGCATGGTCTCATCAAGACATGCCTGGTATTGACCCCGAGATTGTGGAGCATCGAATCCCATTATTGCCAGATGCTAAACCTGTGAAGCAGAAACTCAGACGGATGAGGCCGAATTGGGTTCAGAAGATCAAAGAGGAAGTTACTAAGCAGATCGACGCTGGTTTTCTCATGGTTTCTCAGTATCCCACGTGGGTGGCCAATATTGTCCATGTTCCTAAGAAAAATGGGCAAATTCGAGTCTGTGTTGATTTCCGGGACTTGAACAAAGCGATCCCCAAAGACGATTTTCCCTTGCCACACATTGATGTGCTTGTGGATAATACTGCGGGGCACGCTTTGCTCTCGTTCATGGATGGCTTTTCTGGCTACAATCAAATTCTTATGGCACCCGAGGACCGTGAGAAGACCACGTTCATCACTGAGTGGGGGACGTATTGCTATCTGGTTATGCCGTTCGGTTTGAAGAATGCTGGACCAACCTATCAGAGGGCTGCTACAACTATCTTGCACGACATGATGCACAAAGAGGTCGAGGTCTATGTCGATGACATGATCGCCAAATCCAAAACTCGAGAAGGCCACATTCCTGTGCTTAGGAAGTTCTTCGAGAGATTACGTAAATTCTGCATGCGTCTTAATCCCCAGAAGTGCACCTTCGGTGTCACGGCGGGTAAAATGCTCGATTTCATGATCACTTCTCGTGGAATCGAGGTCGATCCATCTAAGATTAAGGCAGTGCTTGACATGAAGCCACCGGAGTCTGAAAAGGGAGTGCCCAGCTTTCTGGGGAAGGTCCAGTTTATCAGCAGATTCATCGCCAAGTTAACTTTAACTTGCGAGCCGATGTTTCGTTTACTCAAGAAGAATACCCCGTTCGTTTGGACAGACAAGTGTCAGGCGGCTTTCACTTCTATTTAGAACTACTTGCAAAATCCACCGGTCTTGATGCCGCCGGTTCCTGGGAAGCCTTTGATACTTTATCTATCGGTGAATCCTTCTTCTATGGGATGTTTACTGGCTCAGGAAGGAGACAAGGGGGTTGAGAAGGCCATTTACTATTTAAGTAAGAAGATGGTTGGCGCCGAAGAACGTTACACTGCTCTTGAGAAGACGTGTTGGGCTCTCGTGTGGCATCTAAAAAATTGAGACACTACATGCTGGCTTACCCAGTGAAGTTGATTTCTCGAATGGATCCTCTCAAGTATCTGTTTGAGAAGCCTGCGCTTACTAGTAAGCTAGCACTTTGGTTGCTTTTGCTCGCCGAGTTTGATCTCGAATATGTCACTAGGAAGTCTGTTAAAGGGCGTGCGGTTGCAGAATTCTTGGCTAATCATCCCGTCGATGGGCCAGAAGACTCAGACTTTGTGTTTCCGGATGAGGAGGTGTTGGCAGTTGTCGAAGACACCTGGACTCTTTACTTTGATGGAGCGGCTAATCAGAAAGGATATGGGATTGGGGTTTTGTTGATAACTCCGGATGGTTCTCATATTCCGCTTGCGTTTAAACTCAATTTTGACGTTACAAACAACCAAGCCGAGTATGAAGCCTGTATTGTTGGAATGGAAGCTGCCCTCACACTTGGTGTTCAAAAGCTTGAGGTCATTGGCGATTCCAACCTTGTTGTGTCTCAGGCCAATGGGGACTGGAAAGTTCGGGAGGACAGATTGAAGCCTTATCATCAAGACCTGGAGGATCTCATTCCTCGTTTTAACAAAGTGACCTTCATGCACATTCCCCGTCTAAAGAATCAATTTGCAGATGCCTTGGCAACTTTAGCTTCCATGGTTGAACTCCCCCTGGGTGTCAAGTTACGTCCGATCCTTATTGAACAGCGGGACTTACCTGCTTATCAATATGTCAACGCCGTCGATGATGTCGATGACGGCCTACCCTGGTACCATGATATATGGAATTTCATTGAGAGCGGCAGTTACCCCCCGGATGCCACTAAGAAGGATCAAACCGCTTTACGAAGGTTGGCCGCCCAATACATTCTCTGTGGAGGGAAGTTGTACCGGAGGTCGCACTGCGGGATGCATAAGCTTTGTGTTGATGGCACTGAGGCCATCAGGATAATGGAGGAAATCCACGAGGGAGTCTGCGGCCCTCACATGAGTGGAGTCATGCTCGCCAGGAAGATCCTACGGCAAGGCTACTTTTGGTCCACTATGGAGTCCCAGTGCGTGGATTATGTACGCCGTTGCTATAGGTGTCAAATCCACGCCAACCTCATACACGTTCCCCCTTCTAATCTTTTTGGCATGTCATCACCTTGGCCCTTCTCTGTTTGGGGAATTGACGTCATTGGCATGATCAGGCCCTCTGCTTCGAACGGGCATCGGTTTATTCTGGTGGCAATAGACTATTTCACCAAGTGGGTTGAAGCTGAATCCTACAAAACTTTAACTGCAATTCAGGTTGCTCAGTTCATCAGGAAGAACATTATCTATCGATACGGGGTTCCTCAGGCTTTTGTGTCAGACAATGGGGTTCATTTCAAAGGCAGGGTTTTAGAACTCTTCGATGAGTTCAAGATTCAGGTTCATCACTCAACGGTCTATCGCCCTCAGACGAATGGGGCAGTTGAAGCAGCCAACAAGAACGTTGAGACAATTATCAAGAAGTCCGTGGAGTCCGCCAGGGACTGGCACGAGCAGTTGCCCCTAGCTCTTTGGGGGTATCGTACGCCAATTCGAACATCGACAGGGGCAACCCCTTTTTCCCTAGTCTATGGAATGGAAGTTGTGCTTCCCATCGAGCTTGAGGTACCGACGTTGAGGATCATGGTTGAATGTGAACTCACGGAATCCGAATGGCTTAGTGGGAGGTTCGTTGAACTCATGCTCTTTGATGAGAGGAGGCTCCGTGCCTTGTATCATGTTCAGGGGTATCAGCGCAGAATTGCTCGGGCATTCAACAAGAAAGTGAAGTCTCGTGACTTGGCTGAAGGGGATATGGTTACAAAGGAAATCCGGGCTCCCATTTTCGATCTACGTGGTAAGTTCCGCCCGAAGCGCGCGGGACCTTACATTATCAAGACCATCCTCTCGGGTGGGGCGGCTCAGCTTATTGATCTAGACGGCAACGAGTTCAACACTCTGGTCAACCTAGATCAACTTAAATGTTACTATCCTTGAGAGAAGCTCATTGGGCCGAAAACCACAAGGGTGGGCAGTTCCAAGCAAAAATTAGAGCAAGCCTGCTAGACTGAAGACCCAAGGGGGCAGTTTAGGCAAAAATAAATAGGTATTCAATCAAAGCTCGCTAGACTGAAAACCTGTAAAAGGGCAGTTCTAGGCAAAATTTAGAGTGCAAAAGGAGAGCTAAAATACACGAGTGAACCCTAGCTTGAACTACGTTCTGACCTGATTCCCTAGCTTGGGATACGTAGGCAATTTCTCTGTGAGATTTGGTCACAATCAATCAACTCGATCCTTGGTCCCAAAGTGTACCTCGATATTCAAGCGGCGCGGTGTTCAACACTTGGACCAAAAAGGGAAAGTTCACCATCTTTCAATTTTATTCAAAACTACTATTTCTAATACATAGGCTGAGCAAAGTCCTTAAAAACAGTTAAGCATAAAAACAGAACGAGATGCTAGAGGCCCTCACGGGCTCACAGTTTATTCTAGATCATTGGAGTCATGTCTGAGGTCAGTTTGCATTTTGTTTTCTTGCAATGTCTTTTCTCAGCCATGCTACATAGCGGCGTTTGAGTCCTGTGCTGAAATCTGGTTCTGCTCCGCTAAGCTGTCTCAAACCCCAATTGTGCTCATACCCAATCAGATGTTGGGAGGTGAATGCTAGAATCTGGAAATCCTCTACCCCAGCTCGATGCAGACCCTGGTTCATGCCCAATTGCCGAAGGATACGGCCTGGAATGTAGAAGGTGAAACTGGACAGCCCAGCAATCACCATCCGCTCGAAACCCACAGAATTCAGAGCCATGTCCGGAATGTTCAAGGTTTCGTGCCGCCAGACGATTTCACGTGGAGACATCTCTCTCATGAAGGTGTGCCAATCCTCCTCAGACATCTCTGGATGCAGCATCTCTCTCTAATGCATTCGCCCGGGCAGACGGGGCCAGTTCGCTTCAGGAGCTGCAATTAGCCCGAGTTTGTCGGATAGCCACAGTTGTACGAGCGAAAATACAAGTAAGGAGCCATATAAAACTGGAGCGAAAGAAAACAAGTAAGGAGTTTCGATATAGCCTTAGCCGAGTGTTGAGGTAAAAGCAGACTGTGTGAAAACCGGAAAAAGGTGAGCTGAGTGAGAGTTTACCTGCAACAAGAGTGGGCTACCGCCGAATATCTCTGTTTGGCCAGCAGCCACCGAATCCAAACCCATGAGCGTATCTGCAAGAACCATAGGAACCACGTTCCTTCTGACTCCTAGCTGGGTGGCCACATCCACCAGCGAGGGATTGGCCCGTCCATTTGGGGACACCAACAGATATGCAGCCAGTACCCCAATTGACAGAGCGAAACGGCGTCGGGCCTGCAGGGCAGTATCCTCTGGATCACCGTCAGGCCTATACCATTCCATCAGGCGCAAGATGTTTATTTGCCCGCCAGCCAGCAGGCTATCCGCCGCTCCACTCGAAATATTCAGACAGGTTTTTAGGAGCTTCGACATACTTTTTCTATAAGGCGGCACGACAATCACACTCGAGGCAAAACCTTGGAGGTACGCCTGGAATTCTTCTACGGTCGGGCATAGCTCGTTGTCCCCGAATCGAAACACGTGGATGTCCGGATCCCAAAACTGCAGGGCCGCTCTCAGGATTTCGGGGCGGAGCCTTACACTTTTTAGGAAGCGAAAGGCGGCCAACCCGTGAGAACGGAAGCACAGCCAGTCGCTCGCAACAAATTCTTCGAGCCACGGGTTGATTAATGTAGGGAGATGATTTGCCATTGGAAGAAGAATATCTGAGATTTTTTCTAACGGAGGTCATGCCCTTCATTCAGGAGGCAACCCCTCCTTTATAGCCAAGTAAGGATAGATATCTTTTGCCTTGGATGAAATATCCATGCAAGGTGTCCTCTTTGTCTTCAAAGTTAAGGGCACACCTCTGTGATAACCCAGGAGTTCCTGCACGTCCAGAGCTGGTGGCAGAGCCTGCCACACTTGAATTTCCAGATGAGTCAAGGCTGGCAGCTGTAATAGAGTCTCTCCATCGCGCGACGGTTCGAGAGTATCGCGCGATAGTTTCACTCCCTCGCGCGAGGATTCAATTTATTTCGGCCCAGAAAGACAGGCTACTGTCTTTTGGGAGGGTGGTTTGTCGCATTTTGCCTCGGGCCAGATTTTGGGATTCCGATGCTTCCAGTAGGTCATTATGAACGATTATGACTACGTCGAAGCGTCGTTTGTTCAAATCGCACATTCGGTGATGGAATCAGTCCCTCGGGTGGATAACGTCCGGATTATTCTTATTCAAAGTTGTTACTTAGCTGGTCGAGCCGGGCAACGGGACATGCAACTTACAAAGTAAACACTAAAAAAGGGGTAAAAGAGACAGCTCAGACAGCCTGTCGGTTTTGGAGCTTTCTCCGATTACAAACTTGATTTCTACGGGATTCAGAAATATCCCCTCTGCCTTGCATCAACTTCAGCATGAAGCCATCTCACGTAGCGGTTTTCCAGCCATGTCTTGAAGCCTGGAATCGGTCCCTTCAAAGCCCTGTTATCCCAGTTACATTTATAACAGCGCAGATGCCACGAATCAAATACGGGGATTTCAAAGTCTTCCGCACCATAGCGTTTATACCCTTGGCTTCTCCCGAGTTGACGGAGCGTACGCCCTGGAATGTAAAAGGTGAAGCTTGTCAAGCCGGCAACTACCACTCTGCTGAATCCAGCCGAATTGATTGTCATTTCCGGAAGGTTTAGCCAAGGACATCTCTAGACTATGTCTTCAAGTTGCATGTCATTCAGAAATGCGAACCATATCTCCACCGTCAACTCGGGAAATAGCATCGGTCTGTCAACCAAGAGCCTGGGGAAGTCTTCAAAGCCAGCCTATGGCACTTCCAAAACTCCCACTTTGTCTGACAGCCAGAGCTGCATGAGAGTAGAAGACAAGTTAAAAGTCGGATACAATCTACGTGTCCGGGTAAAAATGAAAGTGCAAAAGATGAGTTGAGTGTGAACCTACCTGGAGTAGGATAGGACATCCACTGAATGAGTTTGCTTGCCCGAGCTTCACCATATCTAAGCCGAGAAGCGTTTCTGCTAAGACTATGGGTATGATATTTTTTTGGGCATCCATTTGCGAGGCTATGCTCACCAGTTTGGGACTCACCTTGTCAACAGGGATCAGCATATAAGCGGCCAGCGCGCATATGGACAACACGAAGCGTCTGTGAGCTTCCCCTACATAATCTCCCAAGGCTCCCTCGGGGCCGTACAGCTCGATCAGACGAATGACGTTGAGTGACCCATCTTGGATAATACTTGCCGTCAATTCCCCGGGTATGTTGAGTCTTGCTTGAAGAATCTGCTCCATGTCCTCTTGAAACGGCGGAACTGCGAGGGCATCTAGATTGGCAAAGCCTGGGACGTACGCTTGGAATTCTTCCATAGTTGGGCACATCTCGTCTTGATGAAATCGGAAGACATGCACGATTGGGTCCCAGAAGGCCAACGCAGCTTGGAGAAGCTCAACGCACGGTTGACTGAATCGGAGATCACGGATTGAGGATAGGCACCTAGACCGGGGGCTCTCCCAATCTATGGTTTCGGCCCTCATTAACCAAGGGTCGAGTACTTCCATCAACGAATCTTCTATTTTGGGGTGAGAGAGGTTATGCCTTACATTGCTCCTATTGCCTTCTTCTTATGGGCAAAATTTGGAAAATATCATCCTCGGTTTTCGTGCCGGAGGATAGGATTGAGGCTTAGGTGTTCTACCACCTTGCCATGCAAGGACATCCTCCCCTGAAACCACAGAGTAGCCTGCAAGACGTGGGGAAGATGATAAGGCTTCAAGCAATGATTTGGTCAAACAAGAGCAGCTTGGCAGGGTATGACTGTCGCGCGACTGTTCCAGACCGTCATGCGAGATAGCTTCCATCGCGCGATGATTCCAAACTCTCGTGCAAGGGTTTGTCTGCAATTTTGACAGTTTTCAGATACGACTGTCCAGATTTGGTCATTTCTCGTTCCAAGGGTCTTTTTGCACTTTTGATGATTCCAGCAAGTCATAATGGGCATATGGGACTGTATCCAAGCATCGGATTCGGAATGTCGCGTTTAACGAAGATTTTGGACCCTCGACGGCCCATTTCAAGTTCAAATCAAGGTTTTGAGAGGCCGAAACTCGTGCTAGAGGTTTTAGCCAAGGTTGGTCATGCCATACAGGTCACTTAGACCTTATGTGACTGTATGGAGGTGTTGGTTTCAGTTCGGGACATAATTGAGTCATGTTTACCATGTTAGGTCATTTTTGCGTTGTTTTTGAGTGTTTTTGTGTCCAAAACTTGTTTCGGGGCATCTTCTTCAATTCCGTCAATTGGAACAAGTCATGTTAAGTATACTTAGTCTTGTATAAGAGTCAGTCTTGTCCGGATCAGGTTATTTTGAAATTTGGCCCATAAATGCCCATTTTCTCGTATCCTCGTATCCTAGCCGTGTCCTGGGGTATATTTCCGTTTTCCTTGCAGTTTGGTCGCATTTTGTGCATTCACGTGTGTTAGTGAACAATTTTGGTGCGTTGTCAATGCAAGTTTTTGGTATTAGTGGTTGGTTTTACTTTCTCTTATTCATATTGAGAAACAATAAACCTGAAAACGCAGCTTTTGTAGCTAAACCATGATATATCCATGTCAATAAAAGGAACTACTGTATCTGTGGCACATTGGCCAATCAAGAGCTACTAAAGCAGTTGGGGCACAAGCGCCCGCTAATCAAAAGGCACACAGGCCCTCAAAAACTGTATCTATGCCAAACTAAGCTATCTAATTCGGCGCGCAGGCCCGAATCAAAAATCAAAAGTAAAGGAGACATCGCGGCATAACCATATGTGGGTTCGGGTAGGTTACGAGAGAGGAAGGGTTTTATGGCACCTCTCTCGCCAATCCGGAGATCGGTCTCTACTTAGGCATTTTGAAAACGTTGCAATTCTTCTTTTATTAATCAATTTTGGCCAATTAGGGCGGGGGAACAGTTAATGGGGATTAAAGCGGTAACAAGTTTGCAGGATGTGATAGATGGCATGGATGAGCGGTTAGTATAGGATGAGAACAGACTGCTGTGGGAAAGACTGGAAAGCTCCTGTCTTGGAGTGTCGCACGCAAGAGGTAACCAGTATGCACCGATCAAGTCAATGCATGCTGATATACCTGCGCGCGCTACTACAAAACCTGTGCGCGCCAGTAAGCCTAAGTTGAATTTTATCCCCTTCTCGGCTCTGGAAGGACCAGTGCACACGCAGGACAAACCAAGCAGTTTAAACTCTCGCTCTCGGAAGGACCAGTGCACACCAGGAGGCCAAGCAGTTTATGCAGTCATAATATACAGTTTAAAGGTTGAAAAGCCTAATAAATAAACAAAAACACCCCATAAACAGTGTGGGGACAAAATAATAGCCTGAAATCAAGTTAAACATGCAAGGCCAGCCACTGATCGGGTATAAACAATCGCGCGAGGGTTCCAAACCGTCGCGCGACAATGAGCCAGGGCGCGCGATGGTTGCGCCCTGGCGCGCGTGCGCGACGGTCAACGCTCCATTTGACTATCGCGCGAGGGGTTGGGTGTAGCGCGCGATGGTTCGAGCCAACTTTCCAGTGTCTGGTTTTGCACATTTCTGGGTTCTGGGACAGGTTCAGAATGATCCCAGGGGTACTCCAGCAGAACATAAATGCATATTGAAATGAACTAACATTTTCTAACAAAGGAAAGCAGTAAACTGAATTTTACATGCATCAACAGTGACCTATATCAAAATAAAACTATATAACAGCCATGAGCATGAATATGACAAGAAAATGTCAGCATCCCTTCCCCACGTGGACCAATCTCATGCAGACAGAAGTGTCGCGCGAGTGTTCGGGTCCATCGCGCGAGGGTTTGCTAGGCCACGGCTTTTGAAACCTTGCTAGCTTTAGGGCCAGGACTGGTATTGATTACCAGCCTTGACCCTGCCAACCCCCCTCAGGGATCAGAACAGAGAACAGAACAAAGGTAAGATATACCTTTGAATTTTGAGGTTTGAAAAGTGTTTGAGCTTTGAGCTTGAGGTTGGGTTTGAGGTTTGATTGAAATGTGAAAATGGGGAGGAAGAACAAGCTTTGTTCTTAGGGTGTCTTTGTATCTCTTTTATTAGCTTAAAAGAGTACAAAGCAAAGACCCTTTGATTGCCAAAATTTGTTTTACCTTTTTAAAGATGAACAAAGGGGGAGGCAGGGTTTAGAGCCTTGATGCTGTTAATTTTTTGGAACCCTTTAATGGAAGAACCATGGGGGGTATATATAGGAGAAATGGTGGAAAGGGTGTGTGGTGGACTAAGAACCAACCAAGTAAAGGTTAAACTTGGCTTGGTGGCCAAATTGCATCCTTTGAAAAGGTAAGGTGATGCAAACCGTCGCGCGACGGTGCGCCCCGGCGCGCGATGGTTGCGCCCTGGCGCACGATGATTGCGCCCTGGCACACAATGATTGTGCCCTGGCACACATCAATAGGGTTTTTGGCTTTTGGAAGTGGCTTAAGACTAGGTTAGGTTCAAGGGTTTTGCAAACACTCAAAGCTCAAACACTCGACATTCCCGGGGTGTTCTTGATCCATTTCATCATTGGGGAATCAAATACCGTAAGTAAACTAATCTGGAAGCCCAGATTGGGGTGTCTACAGTATCTGTGGCACATCGGCCAATCAAGAGCTACCAAAGCAGTTGGGGCACAAGCGCCCGCTAATCAAAAGGCACACAGGCCCTCAAAAACTGTATCTGTGCCAAACTAAGCTATCTAATTGGGCGCGCAGGCCCGAATCAAAAATCAAAGTAAAGGAGACATCGCGGCGGTCTATAGCGCTATCCGAACCAGTTGTCGCTCTCCGCCTGCTCCCGGGGATCGTCTCTGTACGGAGGATCATCAACGGAATCATTGGAACCGCTGCTAGAAGAGGGACGTCGCTCTTCCTCTTCCTCCTCTTCCTCTTCGTCATCCTCTTCCTCCTCTTCTTCCTCGGGCGGGTCTGACAAGACCAATCGCCTATTGCGTGCCGGCTCCTCTTGCGTCGGCTTCTCTCGCATCTTGATCTGGTACTGTAGCTCGGCATGTCTAACGGCCTGCCTAGCAGCCTCCTGACCCGCAGTAGCTGGCTGCGAACTCCTGGTCTGTCGCCGTGAAGTACTGGCTGGAGCCGTGGGTTTCTTTGCCACCATTTTCTTCGGTGGCGGATCTCGCGCGCTCTTCCTCCTAGGATTCATCCTCCCCTGTGCCTGCATTAATTGTCATTTCATTTCAAAGCATGAGTATACATTGTGCATATTGTATGTCATATGTTGAAAGAAGGTACATTCTACAATCAAGAGCAGGAATGTATTGTTTATGTACTTGTTTCCTCTTAACAACGACTGGCTGAGTCGGCTGTGGTGTCGGTGCCGAGTAGTGCAACTCCAGTGGCATACCGCTCGCCGCCCTCCTCACCACGTTCTCTAAGGCTAGCATGCGTCGGACGGCCTCGTTCACCCATTCAGTCGGCACCTGTATGCAATTTGGGTTTATCAGGCCAGTCAACAGTAATTCAAGTGTATCGAGTTGAAAAGTAATACTGGAAGCTAAGTCTTACCGCCACGGTCACAGGGGTGGGCTCCGCTCTCGCGGGCACTAACTGTAGCTCTGCAGGATTCCCCTGGCTGTCAACCACAGGAATCCACCAAAGCAGCTCAGGAGGTCCACCAACTACAGGTCCGCCTAGGCCTCGCCTCACGCGGCCTTCGCCTCCCCTCTGTCTCTCACCGGCAGCTCTCCTCTCCTCAGCAGCTCCTGCGGCCTGGTTCCGCACCTCTCTAAGGCCACGAATCCCAAGCGGGCCCGCCAGGAAGTCTCTCTGGTAAACAGTATAGTCCCTTTCAGGACGCGAGTAATGTGCCAACTCGGTGTCCGGCCGCGTGTACCTCTCCGGCTCAGCCCGTGTGTACTCGCCCGTGTGTGAAGCCCGGGGTGGAAGTGGCCCTGGCACCTGGAACTCGAGATGACCAAGTGACTGACGTGTCACCCGGTCTCCCAAGTACCCCTGCCAACCGAAGGCCGACTCCAGCAGCACCCTGCTGGCCGTGACAGCTTTGCTCCTGACCAAGTACTCAGGCTCTGGCCTCGCTCCCCTCCAAGGATCCCAGTTGATCTGCAGTTAAGACAAGTAGGCAATGCAGGCAATTGATCAGCAACAGCATTGAAATCAAAGAAAGGAGTGCATATTGGAAGTTTCATGTTCTGTGTTGTACCTGTGAAGCCCTAAGCTCGTCCAAGTATAGCCTGAAGGCGTTGAGGTCGCCTCTCCCCTCCTTCTTCCCCATGTTGGACTTGCTCCATATCAGCGCACGGGGAAGAGTGCTCAGGTCTGGATGCTTGCATTGTGGCGGATACATCCACAACACCTCGGAGGCCCAAAGTTGCACAATGTTTAGACAAGTACAAGCATTAGTCACAGGATATACGATATCTGAGATTGAAGCAGTCAAGCGAGTTAAGCAATCAAATAAACAAGCATAATTGAAATTGTGTTGTGCAAAGGGTTAGAGTCATACCTCCCAGACCCTCCAGTAGCCAGCCGTGCTCTGACCCGTCCTCGACGAGTCACCGAAGAAGTGGTAGGCTGTGCCAAGTGCAGCCCCGCCCCAGTCAAAGCGTGAGGCCGTCCTCAGGTCCCTCAGCGTCGGTAAGTAAGAGAGATGCACTTTGCTTCGTCTGTTTGGGTACAAAGTGGCACCAAACAGGTATAGCAAGTACGCCCGGGCCATCTGCTCCGCCTCCCGGTCATTCGTCACTTTCTTCTTCAGGTACTTCTTAAACTGATCGTACCTTGCCATCCCCTCCTCAATCTTGGGCGCCTCGCCCAGAAACCACTCCAGCGCAGCCCGATCCTCCTGGATCCTCGAGTCGAACGGGATAGGCTCGCCTCCAACCCTAAGCCCCGTGATCGCCGCAAAGTCTGCGGGCGTCACCGTCATCTCCCCAGGTGGTAGGTGGAAGGTATTGGTGGTATCCCTCCACCTCTCAGCAAGTGCTACCAGGACAGCGTGATCGGCTCTCGCCCGTGTCAGCGTCCGTACAAACTCTCCAAAGCCCGCCTCGTCTACCAACCTCCTCACCCTCTCTGGTAAAGCCTCGTACAGCTCCAAGGAGCTGCACGCACCCCCAAAGCCGCGGATGTCCCTCTGACTCGCTCCCGCCTGTTTCAAATGCAAAGACAAGCAGCAAAGGATATCATCAGTATACAGGGATTTCATTTTCAAGTTCTAGGTAATCAATGAAGCCTACAGCACATGTTTGGCTCAAGCTGTTGCACACAGGATGTAGGGGATATCTCATCATGCCATGATTCAACCTCGGAGTACGGTGTGTTGTTCTAGATTCTCGTGCATACAGGGATTTCATTTTCAAGTTCTAGGTAATCAATGAAGCCTATGGCGTGTGTTTAGTGCATGTTACTTCACGCAAGGCGTATGTCACTCTTGGTGTATCGTTTTGGCATGGTTTGGCTCGTAAGTCATCTATGCAATTCTAGGTTCCAGTATGTTCTAGCAAATATCAAAATTGAACGGCGGAAAGCAAATATCATAATCAAATTACAAAGGGTGTTTTCTGAGAGTATACCTCCATCCATGTCGCTGTTATGTGGGCCCGGGGATCTCTCAACACGAGCTTGTCGTTGTAGTCCTTTTGCAACGGTGTGTATGCCCCGATGCCCGATGGAACAAAAAGGTGCGGCGTGGGAAGCACGTACGTCTCCGCTGAAAAACCAGGGCATCTCATCTTCCTCACCTCTGCCACCGCTGTCACTCTAGGCCCCTGTGCCTCCGCTTCGGCCCTCTCCTCGGCCTCAATATCCCTCAAAGGCTCCTCTCTCTCCTTTCTCTCTCTCGGCTCTCTCCGCCGCCTCCGACGCCTCAATGGCCCGGGAACGTTCCTCTCTGGCCTTCAAGACCAACTCCCCGATCAGGGGGTTATCCTCAAGAAGCCTTGCCAACGCTTCATTACTCAAGAACTCGGCGACGTCGTGTTTTGTGATCGGTCTATGGCTCGACGACGTCGCCGCGGGCCGAAACAATATGTCTTCTTCCCAGATCGGTGCCTCCGTGGTCTCCTCCTCAACAACGGCCCCTTTACCCTTCGCCGAATCCCTCGGCGGGGACCCGGTTGGCTCAACGGCATCATCTCCTGCCCCACTGCCACTGTTATCCCCAGCTTCAACCCTCGCGCGAGGCTCCTCCTCTGTCGCGCGAGGCTGCTCTCTGGTACCGATGTCTCCTGCGTCGTCTGAACTTACCCCGGTCATGCCTAAGCCCCCCACTGCCATGCTCGATTCAAATGGCTCGACAGCAGCCTCTGATTCCTCAGCTCCCACTGTCGCGTGAGCCTCTGGCTCTGTCGCGCGACTGTCCTCGCCACCATCGACCTCTTGCTCACGACCGTGTACGCCATCTCCGTCGCCTGTTACTGTTACACCGGCGTCTGTACTAACCTCCGTTGCCGTCTGATCGCTTTGATCAAGACCCATTGGCCCTCCTCGGTCCTCCGGTTGATCAATAACGTCGCCGCCACCTCCATCATCACCGTGGTCTGCCATGGTTGTGTGGGTGTGCGTGGGTGTCTTGATTTTGTGGATGGATCAAGGGTTTTGAGGAGGATTTGAGAGGAGAAATGAGGATGGGAAGAGGATTTTGAAAACTGGGAAACCGCCTGGTACTATTTTCTGTAACGTCCCCGCGACGTTTAAACGAATAAAACAGGTTTGGGCCGGGTCTGGGCCTTACCAGATCCAAGCCCTAATCAGGAACACTCGCGCGAGTGTTCTCAACTGTCGCGCGACAGTTCCGTTGGGCCTCGGGCCCAATCCAGATTCTAGGTCTGGCCCGATCTCATTTACCCCTCTTTCGGGTCTATGAAGCCTTGATATGTTCTTATATTTAAATAGAGGGACAATATGAAGGTTTTGCCTGCATCCCGAGGAATTTTATATCCCCAGCAGTGGTCCGCCCGCAATTCAGCGACAATCCATCCGTCCAATCTCAATCCAGCGACGATTTAACCGTCCAATCTCAATCGCCGATTTATCCATCCGGCCACTCAAATCGCGACGATCCATCCGTCCAATTTCAAAATCGGACGATCCATCCGTCCGGCTCAATCCCGACATCCATCCGCCCATTCAATCGCCGACGATCCATCCGCCAATCTCAATCGGCCGATTCTCAAAATCGGGCCGATTTATCCATCCGCCCATCTCAATCTATGACGATCCATCCGTCCAATCAATTCAAATGACGATCCATCCGTCCCAATCTTCAATCGACGATCCATCCGTCCCATTTCATCAATCAACAACGATCCATTCCGTCCAATTTCAAATCACCGACGATCCATCCGTCCGATCATCAATCAACGATGATCCATCCGCCCAATTTCAATCATTTAATCGGTTTTCGGGCGGATTTGGTGGGTGTCTAGAAATCTTTGACGTTACCCGTACCGGTCAATGGTGCTCCGCGTGCCGTCAAAGAGGGACTACTGTAGACACCCCAATCTGGGTCTCCGGTTTGTTTTACTTTATTTTTCAGTTTCTTGTTTCCCCGATGATGAGATCGGATCAAACAGGCTTGAATGTGGAATGGATTGGACTTGGAACCCTTCTTGAACCCTTTGAACCCCAAAAAACCTTCAGTCAAAACCCTAACCGAAGTTTGACCGTCGCGCGATACTTTTTTTTCCTCGCGCGATAGTCAGCTTGCCAGGTGTTGGTCAAAGTCAAAGTTTGACAGTTGACCCTCGCACGACGGTTCCACCTGTCCCCATCATCTTAATCCAGCTGGACTTTTGTGATCATCAGGGCCACATGGGCTGGAACCCCGTTTTTCTTGGCTGAACAACGCTCTGGCAGGCTTAGACACACCACCCTCACAACCACCCCCATCACCTTGGTGGCTCATTTCTCCACCAAGCAAGAGTGACCAGCCTTGTTGGCTGGTTACTTGGCCAAGTTTTCCACTCCCCTTGTGCCACTCACTCCTCCTATATATACCCCCATTGGTTGTTCTTCCAAAGGGTTACAAGGTTACAAAATTTCACAAAAATCACAAGCTTATCAAGTTATTAGGCTAGTCAAGCACAAAGTTAACAAACCCTAACCACTTCCTAATCTTTCAAATCTACTACACTCACTTGCAAGGCTACATCATTCCATTCAATCCATTTCAAAAGCCATTCAAGTAAAGGTATAAATTTTACCTATTCCTGCTTTGATCCCTGGGGGGGGCTGGCAGGGCCAAGGCTGGTAATCAATACTAGTCCTGGCCCTAAAGTCAGCAAAGTTACAAGAATCTGTAACCAGTTAAACCCTCGCGCGATGGACCCAAACACTCGCGCGACAGTTCTATCTGCAAGAGATTGGTCCACGTGGGGGAGGGATGCTGGTTATTTCTTGTTTTATTCATGAGCATGCATGTTGTGGTTTTTATCTTGATATATATAGATCACTGTTATGCATGTTAAAACAAGTTCAGTTCCTTGGTTCCTTATTTAGGTTAGTTTGTATTGCCCTTGGGACATTCCTGAACCCCTCAGAATCCCAAACATGCAAAGCAACTCCTAGAAGTCCAATCAGAACCCTCAGGCGAGTATTTTACTCTGTCGCGCGATGGTTCACTAATTTCCAGTGGCTGCCTTTGCATGGCCAACTTGGTTTTGAAATGGTCCAGTTCTTAGCTTGCTCCTTCAGTTAGTTTGGAATGCCCTTGGGATGTCTCTGAACATGTCTCAGAGTCCCAAGCATGCAAAGCAATTCCTGGAGGTCCACTCAAAACCCTCGCGCGAGTATTTCTTTCTGTCGCGCGATGGTTCACTGATTTCCAGTAATGGCCCTTGCATGGGCAACTAGGCCTTTGGCCTCTGTTTATTTCCCCCACTGTGTAGGGGTTGTATCTTCAATTTATTCCAACCTGTCTGTAATAATTATTTACCTTCAGTACTTATAAACTGCTTGGATTGCCTCCTGGGTGTGCACTGGTCCTTCCAGAGCCCAGAAGGGGATAAAGTTCAAACCGTTGGTAAGGCATCAACACTCGCGCGACGGTGGAAGTGTCGCGCGATAGTTCACTTGAATGCAGGTTGCTCCATGCATGCAAGTTGGCTACTGCTTGTGATACTCCCATGTTCCGCACTGTTTTGGTGGTTTAGCAATGGTTTGAACTTTGTCCCACTTATTAGTTGATATTTCATCTATCCATGCTATTCATTACATCCTGCAAAAACGTGTTACAGTTTTAAATACCCGATTAACTGTTCCCCCGCCCTAATTGGCTAAAATCTGGTAAATAAAAGAAGAAGCGTAAACATTTTCAAAATGCTCAAGTAGAGACCGATCTCCGGATTGGGCGAGAGGGGTGCCTTAAAACCCTTCCCCTCTCGTAACCTGGCTCCTGAACCCAGATATGGTTATGACGGACTGGTGCCTTCACTTTTTCAAATCAAATAGCGCGACAGGTGCTTTGAAATACGGTTCCTTGGGTGTCGGACCTTCAAAACCCGAGTGGCGACTCTGTATTTTTGAGCGCTTGCCTCTCCGCTCGCGCTCCCTCGATTCCCGCGAGGGCCTTGCCCAAAAAGTTCGTCGGAAAGGAACGAAATCCTTCTCCGAGGGCATGCTGCCCACAGTGATTTTGAGCGTTAGAAGGTGGAGTAGTGATTACGGAAAGCGACGGGAATGGATTGGCCGGCGATGACGGTGGGCCCGCCCTGTATGGAGATGCTGATCATGCACGACAGCGATCGGTACGATTTCGTGCGAGACATCGGCTTTGGAAACTTCGGCGTGGCTAGGCTCATGAGGGACAAACAGACCAAAGAGCTCGTCGCCGTCAAGTACATCGAGTGAGGCGATAAGGTCAGGACCAGGGGTTTGTTTTCGTTGTGCTTATTTTTAGTGTTTCTGGTCGATTTATTTTTTTATTTGTTTTGGTAATGGTTGATTTTGTTTGGTCTGGTTTGGGACAGTTTGATGCTGTTGGTACTTTAAATTGTTGGTTTAAATGATGGGGAATTTCTTGTCTGGTGATGTTTTGACAATTTTTTTTGAAGTTTGAATTATCGATGGAAGTAGAGATTGGGGACTGAACAACGTACCTAGTCGGCTAGTAGTATGTGTCCTTTTTCGTGGCACATGACAAGATTGGTCACCACATCTTAAATCTCGTCTGCTTTGGCCGACATCATGAGCTTGGATCTCGGGGTTGCTCGTCTGCCTCTCTACCGCCGAGAGGCCTCTCAGCGATGGAAGCCTGTTACGAGTAATTATTCAGTGGTCTTGGTGGCGGTGCCCCAACACCTTATCTCCCTAGTTATTGGGTTCCATAAGAATGTGTTGTGGTGGGTGATAAGGGTGTTGGGTAGAGCTGCAAACAAATTGAGCTGTGCAACTCATGGCATGGCTCGACTCGTTTAGTAATCGAGCCAAACTCAAGCTCAAGTTTTGGGCTCGTTTACTAAACGAGCTGAGCTCGACATTCAAAAGCTCGGCTCATTTGTATAGGCTCGGCTCGTTTAAAAAGGCTCATTAAGGAAATTAGCTAGGCTTGGCTCGTTTACAACCGAGCTCGAGCTCGAGTTTTAGGCTTGTTTAGTAAACAAGCCGGGCTCAAACACTATGAAACTCGGCTTGTTTACACCCCTAGCGTTGGGGCACCACTTGGCGGTACCCCAAGACCACCCGATAATTTATTACTATGTTACACCATCAGATATGTTCTTGCTTGATGTCGTCGGTCATCCTCATGTGATATGGGTACTCACAGCTCCACCTCTAACCAATCATACCCTGACTCTGCTACTATGTAAGACGTGCGGCCAACCCCCACCTAGGATTATTTTCCACTTTGGCTCACGCAACAGCTGATCTCACAAGCTTGTTCTATAGATCTCAACCCTAAAAGCTTCCCCAAGATGGATGTATGTCGTCCGCATCCGATGTGTGATCCCTATGATAAAAAGCTTCAAAGTTGGCGATTATTGTTGGCCAAAGAAGCATGTATTGTTCAACAAAGGTAATATGATGCATGTTCGTGTTGGACACCAATGCTCATCACTCTTAGACAACACTTGAACACTACTATAAAAGTTTTTTGTTTGTTCTTTGGGACAGATTCACTATTCGGGTGGTTGGGGGACAAACGTTTCATCATGTAGACGTATTTTCCTAGGTTCACCAAAAATGCTCGGGTATGGTGACAAGTGACAACACTAGAACGATGGACATATTAATTTTTTGAAGTGTTGTGTCAGATGATGCATGCGATGGATCATGTATGGATCGACAGAACAATTTCCGTGTAAAAGATATACGATTTATGTATCAGTTTAATTGATTGCAATTCCTATTTGGATGACATATTTGGATTTTAAGTTATTGAATACGTGTATTTTCAATTTTGACTAAGTCTTATGTAGCATCGTACATATGGACATAATATTAGTTAACATCTCCTTGACATATCATGTCCTATTATGTGTGGAAAAGGTTTCTGTTGGCATGTCTGTGTCCGTGCTACTTGGTTGTTAGCATTGGTAAGAAACTTAGAATAATTAGCAAAAAGGACAAAAGTTGAGTGTGTTGGTTACTTGGGCTTTAGGTGGGAAGGAACAGTAAATTTGTAAATGGAACAGTGGGGAATTCTCCTTTGCAGATACACTAGGCACAGTCATATGACACAAGTATACGTTTTCTTGGAAACTTCCACGTCTAAATGTTTACATGGTCCATAAGCTGAGGAGTTATGCAGAATTTTAGCTGTCAAACAAGTATTTTTTAATGTCATGGAAACCAAAATATGACAATGGACTTTAAGTATGGTGAGATCTGTATTTCCTAATAGCCACAAATCAAACAATCTATACAACCACGTTCAAATTCCACAAGAAGCTGAAGCATGCTATCAACATTCAGTGGAACATCAAAATGTGCACCATAGCCCAACAATAAGAGTAACCTCAGAGTACTTCTGACATGTTGCAAGGTACATATGCTTATGCGGGAGTTAGTCTAGAAAGGTGGAGTTTGAACTACAGGAAACTGGCTTCAAGGTTAGACAGTTCGTGATCAATCAGGCCACACCATGTAGTTACAGTCCTTTTTTTTTTTTGGGGGATAAACTCCTTGGATAAGACATCACATCTCTCTCTATCTCTCTCAAATCATGCACACGGTCACAAGAATTCTGATTCTTTTCGGAAGATCTTTTTTTGTTTTCTTATTTTTGGATTTTCTGAGTTGCAGATAGATGAAAATGTCCAAAGGGAAATCATAAATCATAGGTCTTTGAGGCATCCAAACATTGTTCAGTTTAAAGAGGTTTACTCAGCTTGCCATTTCTTGTTTTTTGTCTATCAGAAGGGTGTTATATCTTAATCATACTCTGCAAATAATTTTTCTCTAGGTCATACTGACACAAACCCATCTGGCTATTGTATTGGAGTATGCAGCCGGTGGAGAATTTTTTAATCGAATTTGCAGTGCTGGGCGATTCTGTGAGGATGAGGTTGGTGACTAACTGTTTAGATGTAGACTAGCCTTTTTGTTGAAATATGTTTCTATGGTTCACCCTGGTGTCGTTGCAAGCTCGCTTCTTCTTTCAATAGTTAATAGCTGGAGTCAGCTATTGTCACAGAATGGTAAGTGAATTTTCTCTATGCTTTGAAGTTTCATTTGTTGATTTATTAATCTAGTTGTGATCCCAGGAGGTGAATGGGATAATTTATTTGCCTTGCTTGCTCTTTCCAATGTATCAAGGAAGTATGTCATCGGGATTTGAAGTTTTTTTTTTTTTGGGGTAAAATAGCTTGAAATAAAAAGAGGCTAAACGAATATACAGCCTACAAGAGGCATACCCAGGAGGAAAAGAAAACAAAAGAATAGAGAAAGAGAAAATTAGCTACGCCAAGAGGCTACATGGAGTAAATGAAATGCGCTGTTTCCAATCCATCTAGTAGAGGGAGGGAAAACAGCGCGACTAAGTAGACTCTTAAGCATTACAAAAGAAGCTTCATTCAAAGAAGAGAATACTGAACATACTGAAAGTACTAAACTTGGATTTAGACAGTGGAATTCACTCAAAAACTGATCCACATGCTGAACTGAATCTCAGCAACCACCTGCTTCTGCTGGTGTATCCTACCAACAGGTGTATCCTCTACCATGATCAATTGGCTTCAGTCTTGTGTATCCTCTGAAGCAGCTGTCAGCAGTCAGTCAGGAGCTTCCAAACTTCTGAAGCTCCCAAAGAGTTGAAACAAAATGCAGACATAGCCCAGTCACATAGTAGCCATAACTGATGCAGTCAAAACTGATGATGCAGTCAAAACTGATGCAGTCCCTTTGAGTCACTATAACTGATGCAGTCAAAACAGTCTTCCAAACTTCAGAACTTACAATCTTCAAAACAGTCACAGCTGCTGCCAACAGTCACAACAGTCACAACAGTTTCAACTGTCAGAATCTGGGCAGCAGCTACTCGGACTAAACAGCTACTTGGACTACAACTTCTGAACTTGTACAATACTATACAATACTGAAAACATATACAATACTATACAGAGGACGTCCCCCTCTGTGAAGGGAGATCCCATTGACAGCCCCCGATGGTTAGGCATAATCTAAGTAAAGCTACCACAGATTGGCACCTAACTGAAAACGAAACCTGATCCTAAAGCAGCAGCTTCAGAACTTAACTTGAATTGAAATAAGGACACAAAACAGCTCAGCAACAGTCATCAATAATATGGTCTATCGAAATGGGCTATCAACAGTCATCAGTAAAACAGTTAAGCAACAGTTCAACAGCACTCAAATGCTGATCACAACAGTAAAATGGTCTATCCAAATGGTATATCAAGGTACTGAACTATTACTGAACTAAGATGAAACCAGTAGAACAGCAGCCAATGGTTAGCAGCCACTAAACTGAAAGTTTGATACTTGTTCACTTGTTTTCTGCTGATCTGCTAGCAGAAAACAGATCATAGGCAGTCCCTCCTCTCACAAAGAAAGGAAGGGGCACTAGCACTCATCTCACAAGGTTGTGGGCTACTTACTCCCTCCACTGAACCTCACAAGACTCCCCCACTAGATATTACCTCCTCTCTCAAGGAATGTTGGGGCTTTAGCTCACAACTCACAAGGTCAACTCTCAATATAGTAAAGACACTCAAAAACTGCCTGATACCACAACAACATTCGACCAGGAGTAAGGTAACTACCTGGTAGAATAGAAGTAATAGCAGCAATATCCCTTGGTCCCTTTGAGCATCAAGGCACAGCTAAGTCCCTTTGAGTCATTTGTGTAATGCCCTGAATGGAAAGCCCTGAATGGCATATGTGGAGTGCCTTGAATGACATCGATCTGCAATTTTGAAATGAAGCATAAATGTGAGTAGAAATCAGTCAGTTCAAATATTGAAATTAAGCATGAATGTTCCACATAGAAAGTAAATGAGAAGGTCCCTTGACTTCTAAGGACAACAATCTACATCTAACTTCATTTGAAATTTTGTTAGCAACCACTTCAGGAGGGCAGCTTAGATTTTGGAACTTTCTATAGTTCCTCTCAATCCACATATGATGCACATAGACTGTAAAGACAAGTTTAGCAATTGTGATAGCTAATGTCTTGCCCTGAAGAGTGGACAATTTACTTATCCACTGTTGCCAAGAGGTCAACCCTACCATATGAGGGGTCTTTGGGATCAATATACCTCTAACTTGTGTGGCCATGGGGCATTCAAAGAATAGGTGGTTATGGGTTTCTACACCCATACACAAGCTACAGGTGGAATAAGATTTCATGCCAAACATCACCAATCTATCCTCAGTAGATAACCTATTAAGGATGGCCATCCATGAGATGACACTGCACCTGGGAATATATCCTGAGAACCAAACTACTTTATGCCATGTGGTGACAGGAAAGTGGGTTCTCATCTGATCCCAAAGGGATGAAATACTAAATTTCCCAGATGTTGTGAGAGTCCAGATACACTTGTCTCCAATGGAATCATTTATGGAGACAGCATGTAGATCAGCTCTCACTTCATTAAGGTCAGGGGATTGGGTTATTGGGAAGGCCCATTGATTGTCTCTAATGATGGCCTTCACAAATGCATCCTTAGAAATTCCTGAGTCATAGACTATTCTAGGACCAAACTTTGGTAAAAGGGGGCCGAGGGGATGCCAATTGTCAAACCACAAAGAGGTTAGCTGGCCATCCCCAATATTGTACTTGATGTGAGGCTGGACTAGTGGTCTAAGATTAAGTATTTTCCTCCAAACCCAGGAGGGGTCATTTGGAATTTTAACACTCCAAAAACTTTTACCCTTAAGTAAATAAGACTTAACCCACTGGCACCACATAGATTGCTCCCCACCAGAGACTAGGAACCAAATGTGCTTGGCAACAGCTGCCTTGTTCCAAATTTCCAAAGATTTAAATCCTAATCCACCTTCCTTGACTGGAGAGCAAAGGTGTTCCCATGAGACTTTGGCACCTGTCTTCTTAAGGTCAGGGCCAGACCAAAAAAAGGCTCTAAGAATAGATTCAATCTCTTTAATTACCTTTTTTGGGATAATAAAGAGACTTGACCAATAAGTTTGCATTAAAAATAGAATTGACTTTATCAATTGTATTCTGCCAGCATAAGAGAGGTATCTATGGGTCCAAGTTTTAGTTTTTGCTACAATCCTGTCAACCATTAGTTTACAATCAGTGTGCTTGAGCTTGGTGGATAGAAGAGGTACCCCCAAGTACCTAACTGGTAAGGTCCCTTCCTGGAAGCCTAAAATGCTCAGTATGGAGGCCTTGGTGGAAGGATTAACTCCGGAAAAGAAGATGTTGCTCTTGGTAGGGCTGGGAGAAAGCCCGGATAAAGCCTCAAACTCCGTCAAGGAGTCTTGAATATGAGTAATGGAACTCACCTCACCTTTGCAAAAAATCATAAGATCATCCGCAAAGCAAAGGTTGACAAGCTTGGTGGAGCCACATTTCCAATGAAATTTAAAATTAGGGAGGATAGACTTTTCCTTAAGGATGCAAGACAATACCTCCATAACTATGACAAATAGGTAGGAAGACAATGGGTCACCTTGTCGTAAACCCTTCTGTCCAGGAATGTAACCTATTGCTTCCCCATTGAAACATAGGGAGTAATTAGCTGTGGAAACACAAGCTTTGAGCCATTGGATCATCTTAGGGTGGAAGTTCATGGATTCCAGGACATCCCACAGGAAATCCCATCTGACATTATCATAAGCCTTCATAATATCCACTTTCATGGCGCACCTTGCTTACGATCCGACCTTGCTTTCCAATAAGAGGTAGAAACACCCGAAGCGTAGGGCTAGGTCATCGGTAGCATAGTATCCGGAAGTCCGGGATCGTTCCCACAGAGAATTCGATTACAGCTTTGATTCGGATTGTAGGTTTTATATGGTAGGATGGTGGCGTTCAAGGCGGCCAACTATGGTTTGCTTTAAACGAAATGACTAAACCGAAAACTAGATTAACGCTTGATTAACTTAACGAGGCAAGTCTCGGGGTCTTCTAACCCTTGACAAAGGCCGTTACCGGTTCTCGATTATAACTCAGGCGAGAGTCACGACCGCGCGCTCACGCCCGGAGGATTTTACTTAAAAAGACTACGTTTAACAAAAGATGTGATTCCTCGGAGGCGAACCAACTTGTTTTTAATGTTTATCGAACACATAGGAGGCCACGAGGCCTCGATAAGTCACTTGCCAAGACCGCTTGACTAAGCTCCTTACCAAGGGGTTAACACCCCTAGTTTAGACCGAAAATGCAAGTAGAGCTCTATTCCGAAAATCATGATTTAAAGCTCGATGGCTCGAGAACCAAATAACAACCTAAGTCCTCGGGAAAGATTATCCCGAGACTTAGCCAACTAACTACTCACACATAGCTAAAGCATAAAAACGAGACATAACTTTAAACCGATGGATTCGAAAACAAACTTGATTTAATTGATAACCTTAACCGTAGCTACAACTTTAATTAACGACAAATTAACAAACGAGAAATACTTACTTGAGTTCTTAAGGAAATTACAAAAGAGGAAGCTTGGAGAAGACAACAATGGAAGAAAACAAACCTAAACTAACTAGCTATTAGAGAGAGAGAGAGAGAGAGAGAGAAGATATACTTATACAAGGCCATTCTCTCTCCCAAAATATCCCACAAAATATCTTAAAAGTAGAGAGGAACCCAAAATATCCCAAAAGCAAAAAGGGAAAAAGGTAGCAAATTCGGACAGAAAAATCACAGCATGAACCGGTACATGGTTTTGGTCGTACCGGTTCATGGCCTTGAAAAATCTTCCAAAAAACAAGATCTGGACTTCATGAACCGGTACATGGTTTTGGTCGTACCGGTTCATGGCTGACAGACAGATTTTTGCGGCAACTTCGCGAACTCGCTCCGGACACTCCCGAACTCGGATATGGGCGTTCTTTGGACCGTTGGAAAGCTCGTCGAGTCTACTTTCTAACCCAAGTAATTTGGATCCAATATCATTTGTACATCAAAATTTATGACGATTCTACCCTCAGCTGGTCGGAAGATGAGTAGCTTTGGTAAATTCCTCACTTCTCCTTCGATTCCCTTGACCCTTGGGCGACCCGAGCAACCTCCAAACCACCTCTTCATGACTCCTCGGGCACCACAACGTGGTGGCATGTGGCCTTGAGCACTTGGTTGCATCCGGAGCATTCCTTGGCGTTCAAAACCGCCTTATTAGCACGAATTACCTGAAACATACAAAAACCTACCTTACGAGCAAAATGAAATAAAAAGGGATAAATGGGAACGAAACGCTACAAATAATAAGCTAAAAGCCCCCAAGATTATACAATCTTGGGTGCGGATCACGCCCCCCAACTTGAACTTTGCTAGTCCCTAGCAAACTAAAACAAAATGCATTAAACTTAGCTATGCAACCCTCTCGAGATTCAAGACACGTAAACTATGCTCAACTACTACAACTAGGCAAGAGTCCAAAAACACCCCTTCAAACCCGAGTACATGTAATCCCCGCACAAACATGCCATGAACTAAGACGAACAAACTATGCCATATTAGAGTAGTCAAGCATGCATGCACCACAACGAGTTTCGACTCCAAAACTCACAAGGATACACTCTTATTTGACTTTTCACACAGTTAGATACAAGATACATCCCATGACAAGCGCTAGCGAGTAAATGCAATAGCCAGAGACAAAAAGCTATGCATGCTATCAAAAGGGCGCTTAGAACGAAAGGAAAGCTAATTATTGACAAGTATGGAAAGACTAGGAATAAATCACAACTTAAGTAATAATAGATATCGACCATGCATCAAACGGAGTTAATTAGCGTACAAAAGATCAACGGAGGACTTTATTAGCTTATAACGACCTTGGATACAAAGAGAAAGAGACTACAAAAATGTAGTGGCCATATACTTGCATGGTTAATCTACCCTTTAGCCACTACCGACCCTAAACTACCCAAGGCATGGCCACATAACGGCCAAACACCAAACAAAGCTACGAAGAATAAAGAAAAACTACTACCACCGACTCTACCACACGCAGTCGACATCCTCATCCGGCTCCTCTTGGTATTGAGCATCGAGCTCCCCCTTTCCATCGGACTCTTTCTCATCCGGAATGTAAGCTAGCCCGGAGGTCTAATCAATCCCCTCATCATTGTATTCAACCCTCTTTCGAATATGCTTTTGCTCTTTATAGCATTTCTTTGATTGTCTTGAGGAATAGGGTTATTTGAATTGAGATTTGTAGTGAGAAAGATTTGAGCCAAATTTGAAGGCTTTGGAGAGGGAGATGAAAATTTGGGGTTTTAGCTTTTGTAGTGGGAGAGGAGCAATAAGAAATCACATACCAAAATCTTCGTCTTTTTGCATCCCAACCACTTCTATCATATTCACACCACCCCCAAACCATCTTGAATCATTGAAAACTAAAGACACACATCCCTCCAAACATCCGGTTACCTAGGTTTGAACAATGGAAGAGACTCGGACTATGGTTCAAAATAAGGACGAGGTGACTCATATGTGGTTTAATCAAGCAAAAATGCCTTGAATCATTTCCTAAGTACGCCAACAACTCCAACAAGATGCAAGAAAGATATATACACTACACAAGCATGAACAAAAGAAGTTATTTACGCAAGTGCGAGAAATGAAAGCCAAAAAGCATGGGATGCTTAAGAAATGAATCTCAACTCTAGCGATGCACACTACTTGACTTAACTTTTAGGCTCAACTTGTTCAACAAAATTCATGTATATGCATATGACATGGATTCAAACACATAACCGAATTCGACGGGATACACGACTCTTGCCATATTGACATAATTAAGCATAATTAAAGTATCTAGCATGCAAAAACACTACTAACAAGGGAAGATTGCACACAAAATTTGAAAATTTTACCAATGAGACAAGTCTCATAAACATATATATAACATATATATCCCTCCCCCCAACTTAAACGATGCTATGTCCTCATAGCATGAAGAACAACAGTATTGAGAGGGAAAGGGAGAAAAGATGTTACCCACGGGGGAATGTCAACCCCCTTATACCTCGACCAAGTTGGAGGATTTTTGCCATTGCCCACTTCGATCCGGAGTTATGTGCTTCCAGGGCTTCACTCATTCGGCCGGAACCACCAGCTAGTCACACAGAGCCATAGTCAGAGCTTTTCGGACTAACAACCGCGACACGTAATCGCACCCATGCTTAGGGCTCCTGAATGCCTCAATCACTCCAACGGTAGACCCAAACCACCAAGGCTGGTGTGGTAGCATGTTAACCCTGCAGAAGCGGAATTGTATGAAGGACCTACCAGCAGGCAAATGACATTAGAACCGCCCGGCTCGTGTTATCCGGGCTAAAAAATAACCGAAAGTAAAACACAACCAAATCTTCACGCGATTACACGAGTACTACTTTTCTCCCCATTTCCCAAGCAAGAAACGGGTGGCTATACCAGACCATCAAAAGAGAAAAAGAAAAGAGACAAAGAAAGAAAGAGTTTATGTACGGTTAGCCAAACGCGGGCTCCGAACATTTATCATACCAACGAGAGCAAACAAAATGAACATAGCACTCCACTCCATATTCTGCTTCAAAAATTGACTCCGACCATGCCACAAAAATAAATACTTTGAGTAAAGCAAGCGCCGAAGTCCTTGCGAAATTTAAGCTCCACCAAGTGCATATTCCAAACTAAATCAATTTTCAGACTGTTGACAAAATCCACAATATAAGGATGATAACCTAAATCAAATTCATCAACACCAAGAAAATCAATCAATTCGACTTTCATAAGCTCTTGGAATGGTGGCGACTCAGTATGAAAGGTGGCATCATCAAGAGCTGAGAGTATTGGATGGTTCAAAACTTCTATGGATGGTATCTCCTCAAAGGAAAGAGACAAACTCTCAGGTCTATTCACATTCTTATCATCTTGCTCATTCAGCAGAGCATACAAGAAGTCTACCTCCACATTCGTGTCCGTAACAATGAGAAATTGCTCCCCCGGATCGTCACACAGAGAGGGATCCAAAGGGGGAGAACACTGGACATCAAGCTCAACATCTGACTCATATCCCCATTCAGACTCTGAGAAGCTGTCACAATCTAAACTAACATTTTCAACAAAGCTATGTGGCTCAATTCCCTCTTCCATGGCATTTGAGTTGGACTCTTGACAATGTTGAGCATACACCCGAGAATGTAAAATTCCGGCCAAACGATCAAAGAAATCTAAGGCTTGAGCGGGTTCTTTTTCAAAAAGTTTACCATCGCACATTTTGTCTAAGAATCGTTGACTCGTTGAAAAAAGTCCATCATAAAAATAGTTAGCAATTTGGAAATTTGAAAAGCCATGATTCGGGACCGCATTGAGTAAGTCCTTGTATCGTCCCCAGCATGCATAAAACGACTCATTCACTCTTTCAACAAAGGTTTGAATTTGGTTTCTGAGATCAAGCCAATTGGAAATGGTCATACGACTTTTAAAAACATTGGCGTCATGAGTGGCTATGCAAGGGGGTGTGAAAATTTGATTAGGACAAAGGTACTCCCGCAAAGTCTTGGGGCGTGTGATAATTGGAGTGGGCTAAAGGTAGTCCCGCAAAGTCTTGGGATAAGCATGATCGGGATTAGAGTATTCCCACATAGGCATGGGGGCTATTTCCCCATTTGCCGCCTCCATTCTACTAGATAGATAAGACATAAAGTAAACAGGCTGGAGGGGCTATGCCGCCACCTCTTTCTCAAAACAGTTCTGTGGGGTTATGCCACCACCACGGCTATAAGATAAAAACAAGTAAAAGGCAATTGATGCTCAATTTAGCTTCGTTACACCTCAAGTCGAATTGGTGGCTCAGTTAGAGGTATCCGCTAATTTGAGTTTCAAAATACACAAAGCAAAAACAAACGGAATACTTACAGTGGTTTGGCGATCCTCCAAATAAGCTATAATAAGAATTCCCCGGCAACGGCGCCAAAAATGCTTACGATCCGACCTTGCTTTCCAATAAGAGGTTGAAACACCCGAAGCGTAGGGCTAGGTCATCGGTAGCATAGTATCCGGAAGTCCGGGATCGTTCCCACAGAGAATTCGATTACAGCTTTGATTCGGATTATAGGTTTTATATGGTAGGATGGTGGCGTTCAAGGCGGCCAACTATGGTTTGCTTTAAACGAAATGACTAAACCGAAAACTAGATTAACGCTCGATTAACTTAACGAGGCAAGTCTCGGGGTCTTCTAACCCTTGACAAAGGCCGTTACCGGTTCTTGATTATAACTCAGGCGAGAGTCACGACCGCGCGCTCACGCCCGGAGGATTTTACTTAAAAAGACTACGTTTAACAAAAGATGTGATTCCTCGGAGGCGAACCAACTTGTTTTTAATGTTTATCGAACACATAGGAGGCCACGAGGCCTCGATAAGTCACTTGCCAAGACCGCTTGACTAAGCTCCTTACCAAGGGGTTAACACCCCTAGTTTAGACCGAAAATGCAAGTAGAGCTCTATTCCGAAAATCATGATTTAAAGCTCGATGGCTCGAGAACCAAATAACAACCTAAGTCCTCGGGAAAGATTATCCCGAGACTTAGCCAACTAACTACTCACACATAGCTAAAGCATAAGACAAAGCATAAAAACGAGACATAACTTTAAACCGATGGATTCGAAAACAAACTTGATTTAATTGATAACCTTAACCGTAGCTACAACTTTAATTAACGACAAATTAACAAACGAGAAATACTTACTTGAGTTCTTAAGGAAATTACAAAAGAGGAAGCTTGGAGAAGACAACAATGGAAGAAAACAAACCTAAACTAACTAGCTATTAGAGAGAGAGAGAGAGAGAGAGAGAGAGAGAGAGAAGACATACTTATACAAGGCCATTCTCTCTCCCAAAATATCCCACAAAATATCTTAAAAGTAGAGAGGAACCCAAAATATCCCAAAAGCAAAAAGGGAAAAAGGTAGCAAATTCGGACAGAAAAATCACAGCATGAACCGGTACATGGTTTTGGTCGTACCGGTTCATGGCCTTGAAAAATCTTCCAAAAAACAAGATCTGGACTTCATGAACCGGTACATGGTTTTGGTCGTACCGGTTCATGGCTGACAGACAGATTTTTGCGGCAACTTCGCGAACTCGCTCCGGACACTCCCGAACTCGGATATGGGCGTTCTTTGGACCGTTGGAAAGCTCGTCGAGTCTACTTTCTAACCCAAGTAATTTGTATCCAATATCATTTGTACATCAAAATTTATGACGATTCTACCCTCAGCTGGTCGGAAGATGAGTAGCTTTGGTAAATTCCTCACTTCTCCTTCGATTCCCTTGACCCTTGGGCGACCCGAGCAACCTCCAAACCACCTCTTCATGACTCCTCGGGCACCACAACGTGGTGGCATGTGGCCTTGAGCACTTGGTTGCATCCGGAGCATTCCTTGGCGTTCAAAACCGTCTTATTAGCACGAATTACCTGAAACATACAAAAACCTACCTTACGAGCAAAATGAAATAAAAAGGGATAAATGGGAACGAAACGATACAAATAATAAGCTAAAAGCCCCCAAGATTATACAATCTTGGGTGTGGATCACACCTAGGAGTAGAGGAGTGTTTATGATAACCCCTCATCAGTTCCTGAGTAAGGAATATGTTATCAGCTATCCTCCTACCCTGTACAAATCCAGATTGTGCTGGATTAATAAGTGAAGGAAGGATAGGCTTGATTTTGTTGGCTAGAATTTTGGCAATGCACTTAATATCACATTGCAGCATGAGATGGGCCTGTAATCTCCTACCTTAGAAGGGTTGGGGACCTTAGGCACTAGAGCAACTAGGGTAGCATTAGCTTTCTTCAAAAGCTGACCTGATTTAAAGAAAAGCTTAACAGCTGAGGTCACTTCATGACCTATCACAGGCCAAGCTTTATGATAGAACGCTGCATTTTAACCATCTGGGCCGGGTGCTTTTTGAGGATTAAGAGACCAGAATGTGTCCTTAATCTCTTTACCAGTCACCTCCATCGCCATTTCCAAACTTTGGACAGGAGTGAGTTTCCTAGTGATAAGTTGATGTACTCTAGTAGATCCAGAGTAATGACTCAGATGTTTAGTGCCTAAAAGATTAGTGTAGTAGTTGATGAAGGTCTGCTTAACCAACTCAATGTCCTGGGTAACAGCTCCGTCTTCCAAAACCAAACTAGAGATTCTGTTCCTGTTCCTGGAATTACTTATGGTTTTGAAGAAGAATGAGGAACATTGATCTCCCAACTTTAGCCACTGAACCCTTGACTTTTGCTTGGCAAAACTCTCTTCAGCCCTAGCATAAACAAGGTATTGCTTACACAATTCCCTTTCAGTGGCTTGCTTTGAAGAGTCACTAGGATTTGATCCTAGCTCTCTCTGGATGGCTTCCAATTGGGTTCTATAGGAGACCACTCTTGAGGACAAATCACTAAACTCATTGGTATTCAGCTTTTTAAGATCTATCTGCAAATGCTTAAGCTTTTCACAGACACAGAACATAGGATTACCAATAATTACTTTCCTCCAAACCCTCTGAACAGTTTCTAGGAATCTAGGGTGTTCAGCCAGAAAATTAAAGAATCTGAATGGCCTTTTCTTTGGAGGTGAGGGAGCTGTCAAATAGACAACAGCAGGGGAGTGGTCCGACACCCCAGGGTTAAGAAAATGAGCATTGGACCAACAGAAGTTCTTGATCCAACTCTCATTAACTAGAACCCTATCAATCTTGGTGCTGATATGAGTATCCCCTAGCTGTTTATTAGACCATATGACAACCAGAGTATCTAAGGTCAACAAGTTCAGTTGACTGGAGGCAAGAATTGAATTCTTCCATCCAGGGTATCCACGTCCTATCACCTCCTATTTTTTCAGAGGGATGCTTAATGGCATTGAAATCTCCTAATACCACCCAAGGGGTTACAACACAGATTTGCTGCAAGTCAGCCCAAAGTTGTTGCCTGTCTAAGTAAGAGTTAGCTCCATACACAAAAGTGGCCACAAAGTTATATAGGCCATCACAAGAATGCACTTCACAATGGATAAACTGGCTGGATTGATACAAGACTTGTGCTTTAAACACTAAAGGATCCCAACAAATTAATATTCTCCCCATAGGAGAGCAGGATTGATACAAGACTTCTGCTGTCTGCAATTTGTTTCAACCCTTTTGGGAGCTTCCAAGCAAAGTATCCCAAGCTGCATCAGTTCTGAAGCTGCATCAGAACTGTATTAGTTCTGAAGCTTGCCTGCTCTGCTGCTGTGACCTGTTCTCCAGTCAACTGCTGTTATGGAGCAAAGTATCCCAAGCATTGTTGCTGCTATGTTGTTGTCATGTTATGTTATGGAGCAAAGTATCCCAAGCAATGTAATTGGGTTTGGCGTTGTTTTCTTTCCCTCTTCTAGATGGGTTGGAAACATCGTCTATTATGTTATTCTCTAGGCATGTAGCCAATTGGCATAGTCATTTTCTTACTCGGTTGTTTCCTTTTTTCCTCCTGGGGTATGCCCCTTATAGGCTGTATATCCGGTTCCTTTTTTTTCTATTTAAAGCTGTTTTACCCAAAAAAAAAAAGGATTGATTGCTAACAAAATTCCATTGAGGGAGGATTGTATTGACAATTCTAGGTACATTGGGATCTTTAACTTTATGTTCAATGAATCCAACTAAGGATAACTTATTATTAGAGACACAATTTTTTGCCTCCCTCTGTTTGAGAGGATCATTAAGCCCCCTCAAATTCCAAAAACCAAAATGTATAGGTGAGCAATCCATAAGACAAGACTATTTACAACCACTAGTTACAATTCAGTATAGATAAGAGTGGGGTACAAAATGCATTGATATAACTATATGTGGACAAAAGTAAGAAAGAGAGTTACTTCCCTGAGGTATTGGAGCTCTTAGAAAAGCTCTTCTGCCTCCCACTTTGACCAGCTTTGTTGGAACCTCCCTTTGTAAACTTATCATCTGCTATGACATCAGGGGGTACTTTATTTTTGAGTTTTGCAGCTATTTGGGCAGCCTTCTTAGGTGGGAAGGAACAGTAAATTTGTAAAACACTTTGTTGGATGGAAGCCCTGCTCCTTGATTGAAGATATGCGACTTTGGATACTCTAAGGTATTGTACTTTGACTTCGTTTTTTTTTTTTCATGTGTTCTCTTTCTTAATTTAGTGCTTATTAAGTTCTAGCAATGTAGATCTCAATTAGATTGGTGGATAGTATCACTGCAAAAACTAAAAGTTGGACTAATAGGGATCTTACTTATGCAGGGAGAGTCCAGTTTATCAGGAACATTTTGTTCTCCATGCAAACTTTTTGGTCGTCCCTCTTCATCTTACCTAAAAGGGTCATTAAGGAAGTTGAATCTATTCTCAGGGCCTTTTTGTGGTCTGGCCCTGACCTTAAAAAAACTGGGGCAAAGGTGGCTTGGGAGCATTTATGTGCTCCTAAAGATGAGGGTGGTCTTGGTATCAAATCTATGGAAGTTTGGAATAAGGCTGCAGTAGCCAAGCATATCTGGTTCCTGATTTCAGGTGGTGAACAATCAATGTGGTGTCAATGGGTTAAATCCTATTTATTAAAAGGGAAGAACTTTTGGAGCCTTAAAATGCCAAGTAACCCCTCATGGGTTTGGAGGAAGTTGCTTAACTTAAGAATACTTGTCCAACCCTTCATTCTTCATATCATTGGAAATGGGGACAACACATCCCTATGGCATGATCATTGGCATCCTTTGGGCCCTTTGTTGAATAGGTATGGTCCCAGAACTGTTAATGATTCTGGCCTCTCCTTGAATGCCAAAGTGTCCCAAATCATTCTCAGTTCTTTTTGGGCATTCCCAATCACACAAACTAGGGAGTTGAATGAAATCAGACAACAGCTTCCCTCTTTGAGAGGTTCAAGGGATCAAATTAGATGGGCTCTTAACTCAAATGGACAATTTAGCATTGCCTCTTTGTGGGAGGAATGGAGAGAATCATTTCCCAAAGTAACTTGGCATAAAGCTGTTTGGTTTTCTGGCCATATCCCAAAGTGCAGCTTCATTACATGGCTTGCCATTCAGGGTAGGCTTTCCACCGAGGATAGGCTTGTTTCTTTTGGGATTAAATCTAGTTCTCAGTGCAGCTTCTGCCATAGTAGTGAAAGCCATGACCATCTTTTCTTTAATTGTGTATTCTCCAAGCGTGTTTGGGAGGCAATTTTAGTAAAGATTGATGAGAGGTGGTCTCCCCGGTCTTGGGTAGCTTGGATTTCTCACTTCTCCACTTTTAGGGGGAAATCCCTTAAGGCTGTTGTTTATAGATTGATATTTACTGGTTCAGTCTATCAACTTTGGCTTGAACGAAACATGAGGAAGTTTCAAAATACAACTAGCACATGGGAAGTAGTAGTTCACAAAATCTATAACATGGTTACGGGTCGACTTCTGTCTCTGCCCAAATTGCCCAATAGCTCACATGATTCTAGATTTATTAGAGAATGGGGTCTAACTATGGAATAATCATCTTTTGTTTGGATTATCAGCTGCTTGATCTTGAGTTTTGTTTTCCAAGTTCTATCTTGCATATATGTTTTGTTTGGCAGGTTGTGTGTGGCCCACTCTGTTGCTTAATCAATCTCAGGTCTCGGTGATACAATTGGGCTACTAATACTTCTACATATGAGGTAAATATATTAATCTCAAGCTGGAATCTGAAGAGTTTGAAGAGTCTAGGTCTGGTTATGGATTTTGAGTTAGCCTCTTCTTGTGTGAACCGTGAGTTATGGGTTTGAGCCTTATCTTTTGCGAGCGGAGGTAATAAATAGAGGGAGGCATTTTGTGAGGGAGAGGCGAGGGAGTAGTAGCTCACCCTTTTACTTGTAGAGTGTTGGTGAATTAGGCTCCGAGGGAGGAGTAGAGTGAGGAGATATTAGCTGTTCTTATCATTTTGTTGTGGCTGCTGTCAGAAACTTTAAAGCTGCTGTTTTGTCTGGGTCCTTCATAGATCGGCAGCTGTCTGTTGTGGAAGCTCTTTGTGTTGTACAAGCTATAGTAATTGGATTGGTTTGGATGTGTTGACTGATTGCATCTGCTATGTATTGACTGATTTGGCCGTCAAGTGTAGCTAGTTTTGGATTGGTTTGGTTTGCACTTGTATACTCGGTGCAATCTATTGCCATTTTGTTGGGCAATTGTATGTTGTTTACTGCTGCTATAGCTCTTCCTGCTGTTCACCTTGCTGTTGTTTACAGCTTCTGTTTAGGCAGGTTCTGCTATAGCTTTGACCTGTTTTAGCTGCTGTCAGTCCAGCATTACAGCTGCTGATTTTAGCTCTCATGTGAAGTTAGGGGTGTGTCCCTTTGTTTTGAATTTGCTGCGGCTGCTGTTTTGTCGTTTAATCTGCTAAGGTTGCTGCTGTTTTGGGTTTTGTGGCTGGACAGTTGCTGTTAGACAAGTTTTTTCTCTTTTCTTTGGTTAGTTATGCTACAGCTGTATATGGATTTGGTTAGCTACTAATTCAGTTAGGAGATGTTATTCTTGCTGTATTCATGCCTAACCAACTGGGGATGTCGTTGGGATCTCCCTTCGTAGAGGGGGACGTCCTCTGCATGATGTATACTCGTTGGGATCTGATGTTGCTACTACCTAGCTGCTGCTGCAATTGCCTGTTCTGATTTTGCTGCTGCTGGTGGTGTTTTCCCCTGATACAGCAGCCGTTTGCCTCATGCTGCTGTGTGTTGTTTGCTGCTGCAGCTTGAGGCTTGATTTGCTGTATTGTTGTTCTGCTGTTTTGCTGGTCTGCTGACTGATAGCAGACCCTACTAACTGCCTGGACAGGTTTTGGAACTTCTGATCTGTGCAGCTTGGAACTTCTGATCTGCTTTTGTTGTGCTGCTGTCTCTGTTGGACTGCTGCTGTGCTGGCTGTTATGTTGATCACCAACATAGCAGCCTAGCTCCATGTACTGTACCCAAGTCAGCAGCCGTTTTGTATCTCATTCAAGCTGCACAAGTTCTATTGATTCAAGTTGTGCTATTTTGTTACATTTGTGCTGTGCTTTATTTTTTTGGGTAAATTAGCTTGAAATTAAAAGAGGTTAACCGAATGTACAGCCTACAAGAGGCATACCCCAGGAGGAAAATAAAATAAAACAAGAAGATTGAGAAAAGTGCGATAACCATGCACAACCCGCATGGAGAGTAGGGTAATGAAAATAAAATAACCAAAGTGTCATATGTGTAGAGATCATAGCCCCGTTGTACTATCCATTTTTAGAAGAAGGATAGTACAACGGGGTATGATATGAAGTGATACGAGTAGAAATAACATGAAATGAAATGAAAATGAACTACTACCTAGCACAACCCGCCAGGCTAGGAAATAAAGTAAATAGTCACGGCCAGAGATGACCACATGATAACCAACACTGAGGAGAACAATTACAGAGTAATACGGCTTCTAAGCAAGCTGAGCGGCTACTACAGAGGAACCAGGCATCAAGAGGCTCGAACCAGAGATGACGGCATCCGACAAGGCTACCCTGCCAAGTACCCTGCTCACCACGCCCAAACCATCCGGCCTAATACTCCCTCATCCAATCCTAAGGCTCGCCAAAACACCTGCTGTAACCAACTACCCAATAACCTCCTCCTCCAAAGCTGGGCTAAGAGAACCAAGAACCTAATACTACCAACAAGCCCAAAGCATGCATAATACCCACTCATCAGAGATCAACTACTACAGAGGGACTCGGACCGAGAAAGGCTCGAATTGGAGATGTCGGCATCCGACAAGGCTACCCTGCTAAGTACCCTGCACACCACGCCCATTCCATCCAGACTACTACACCCTCAACCTAATCCCCTAGGCTCGCTAATGACTATAAGCGGAACAGTAAGAGGATCCACCAGAAGTGGCCACTCAAACCACAAGTGAACCAAGCTGCTCTTTTCGATCAGTGCAAACCACCAATCTAGTCAGAAATAGACTACGAAGCTACCCCTTTCAATCAGTGAACAACCACCAATCTAATCAATGACAGCTTCGGCGGCTACCTCGATCAATCAGAATCCATCCACCAATCTAATCAGCGGCAGCCGCAGCTGCTGCTACTGCAAGCTACCCCTTTCAATCAAAACAGACTCTAATCTAATCAACGATAGCCACGACCACAAGAATACTACGCACAACCTCAGGGCTAAATAAGCACAGGATCTAGGGATAAAAATGCTCAACCAAGAGCCCGAACACCCGATTTCAATCCAACAGGTGACCGCCTATCGGGGATTGCAGATACTAACAGTAAACTGCCCATTGGGTTTCTCAATATGGAACATCTAAGAGAAAGCTCCGGTAATAGTCCAACAACAAATCTGACCATCAATATAATCCGGCTCAATCTTAGTGGACCCCAACATTTCCCAAGTGATTTGGAACTGCCCATGGCCAGATGCGCCCAACTGCGTGGGCCTCACTTCTTCTTCCCAACCAGATTTGTAGCCCACGGTTTAGTAAACCACAAACCAGTTATTGTTCAAAACCATTAGTCACCAAAACTCCATTGAAATCAATACCACACATTAACTGATTGAAACCTTCTAATCTACTCATAAAACATGGAAGGAACAAGAAACGAGTATCAAATACAAGATCCATAGTTCCATTACCTTAAGGCTGGTTTCAAATTCGGATGTTGAATAGATAAATCAATCCGGCCAAAAGCACTTTGAAAGCCCCCTTTGGATAGCCCCTAAGGCCTTCAGTAGAATGGACGCCATAAGAACCCAGATTTAGTAGCTTGAAGATAGCCGACTGGAGCTTGTTCCAACCATCGCCTATAATGACGAGCTGCAGTGCAGAACCCGAGGAATCTACCGTAAAATGATAATATCCAGTATTAATCAAGCCCTTCAAACAATCTGTTTGGCCGGCCATGATGGATATTGGAGAGGACGAGATAAGGTTGGATAAGAGTGGGAGGCGTTGGAGGAGAACTAACTCTAAGGAGTGGACGTTCCCTTGCCGTCCCGATGCCGGAAATGGGGTTGGCCGGTGCAGGAGAGAGCTTCTCTCCCTAGGGAGAGAAGCTCTCAGCCTTTCCTTTTGGTTGAAAATGGGAACTTCTTTGTGCTGTACTTAGAGCCATGGTTGCACGTTGCGCAACCCTTTTGCCGTTTGTTTTGTATCCCTCTATTAGATGGGTAGGAAACAAATGTTTCATTTTATCTTAGTCCTTGTAGCCGTTTGGCATAGGCTATCTCTGTCTTTTCTTTTCTTTTCTCTTCTTTTCTTTTTTTCTTTTCCTCCTGGGGTATGCCCCTTGTAGGCTGTATATTCGGTTAGCCTCTTTTTAATTTCAAGCTGATTTACCCAAAAAAAAAATGTAGATCTCAATTCAATAGTATAATTTTTGTGATGCTCAAATGTATCGACTATCGAGTAAATAAGTTTGATGTAGCTCTCTCTCTCTCTCTCTCTCTCTCTTCCCATATTCTTCCCTTCTTGTCCTTTTGATGGAATTTAATATCTTTAATAACTTTTTGTGAAGAACTCATCAACTTCACTGCCAAACTATTTCTGTCATTGGACTGATAATCATCCATTTCTTATATATGCAATCTGGATAAATTACTATTTGTTCTGCTTTGAACTTTGATGGTTTTTTCCAGTCTTCTGTGTTGCATTCGCAACCAAAATCAACTGTGGGGACGCCTGCATACATTGCACCAGAAGTGTTGCTTAGGCAGCAATACGACGGCAAGGTAAAACCAGTTCTTATGCTTATGCAGATCAATCAAGTTTTGCATTGTTTTACAAGATTCGACCATTTCATGTTGTGGCTTTAGATTTATTGTGAACAGACCAAGAATGTCTTACGTCAGCTCAAGTTTTGCATTTCTTCTTCTTAGTTGACTTTGTTGTTTTGCTGTATCTAGTAACAATCCGAGCTTGGTAGGTTTGGATTTCATACATGTTTCCAATTTCAGATTGCTGATGTGTGGTCCTGTGGTGTGACTCTCTATGTGATGCTGGTTGGTTCGTATCCTTTTGAGGACCCTGATGAACCAAAGGACTTCCAGAAGACAATACATGTATTCCTTTATACCCTTCTTAGTTACTTGACTTCAGTGTGACAGTATCTACTGCATAGAATTGTTTTACTGAGTACGAGGTATTCTTTCTTTTCTGCAGAGAATTCTTCACATTCAATACTCTATTCCAGATAATATTCAAGTTGCACCTGCATGTCGGCATTTGATCTCGAGGATCTTTGTTGCAGACCCTAAACAAGTTAATGTTTTTTAGGGGTAAGAAACTTGGTATGCGCGTTTTAACAATTCGGAAAATAGGATACTGATACTGCCTCTAAGATATCATGATTTGGGTGCATATGATTTTCAACTTGAATTATTCTGCTTGATTCTCGCCTTTCATTGAGCATTCATCTGCCATCATTTGGTGTAGAACTACTTTGCTTTATTTGGACTGTCTTTGAGTAATCGTCTGCCATCATTTGATTCTCGGCTGACATTGAACAATCGTCTGCCATCATTTGCATGCGCACTTTGGTAGTGGAGCTATGAAGTTTTTTGAACTTTCCAAATAAGGATGAAATTAGTAGCTTAATGGGAGAGTGGTTGGAAATGTTACCGTAAAGCATGTGTGCTCGGAGAGCCTGGATTTATGAAGGAACTAAAAAAAAAAGTGTTTCCTGGAACGAATATGGCATTTAAAATTATGAGAGGGAATTTGAGTTAGTGGAAGAGTGGAAGGACTAAATGGAAAATATGATCAATTGCATAGTGGCCTTTTGGAGATGACAAATGCTCGTTCTTCCTTTGGGAGTGGCCGTAATGTTTAGTTTTTGACACTTTGATAGCTGTATATGGGGCTTGCATTCCGTTTTCAGAGGATAATTCTCCTTTTTCTTTCTTTTTGACAAAGGAGGGAACACCCTCTGCGTTTTGCAAATTGTTACTCTTTCTTAGCAACACACGGCCTTAAATTAAAATTTTGTTTATTGAATTTGTTGGAAGACTTGTATGGGTTTGATAGGTAATAGTAGGAATTGATAGTATCACGCCTCCAAATCATTGGCTTATTTATAGGTTTCTTATTGAAGAGTTCTATTTTGGCAATATATTGGTGAGTTGGAGTTCAGTGTTATGAAGGCGTGGATCAGATTGATTGGATAACTATTTGAAGGCGAGAATTCTTGTTTTGGTCAAGGAACTAAATAGGTTGAATCCTTGGGATTTGGGGGGTTGGTAATTTCATAATTGCCTTTTTTCAAGTATTGTTTGGGATGCTGAGGGAAGTTGTTCCTCTTCTTTTCATGAAGTGGAACATCCCGAGAGATGTGAAACTCAATAGAAAACCTGACATAAATGAAAATAGGAGCTTTGATTGCATCCCGCATGTTGCTTTAGTCTCTGAACAAAAGTTACCTGCGAGTTTGAGGTGCGAGGACCATAGCTATCAAAGGTGTACTGAAGAGCGCATCTAGACGGCAAAACACAACAAAGCTTACACTGGGGTAGCCACAACCTCCCTGAGGCAAGATGACTTTAATGACCCCCTGCTAAGGCCCTCGAGGTGCACCAAAGGGAACACCTTTCTTTGTCATGCTTAATTTCTTAATGGTTTGATATCAACCCTTTGGTCCAAACTGTCCATTGATGCCATTGTAACTTGTGTGCTTACATTGGCAATGTCTATCACATGCCCACAAGTAATTAGAAGGGAAAAATTCACTTTAACCTCTTGTGGTTTGCCTTTCAAAAAAAAAAAACCTCTTGTGGTTTGGCCCATGTGCGGTTTCACCCTCTTAGATTTGATTATCAGCACATAACCACAATGTGATTGTTGGACCAATGTGCACAATAATGGATGTGAAGGAACATTGGAATTGACCTTAATAACCTCATCTTCTTCCTCTCATATATATAGCCATACATATGGATCCACATATACACGTATGGACTCATACATATACATGTGTTGCCTACAATCCTAAATTAGATCTACTAAACAGCCTAAACTTGTAAGTTGACCTCAGTTAAATCATTTGTTATCAAAATTATACATTTACTACATTCATTACTACATTTTTGTTTTACTTTTTTGTTGCTCAATAGCAGTAGTAGTCAAACTATTACGATCTTTATAACGTTTATGGTTCGATGAGTTAATAAGCTAAATTGCTTATCTTATTTACTTGATTTGTTAGACGAGATGATAATTGAAGTAGTTACTAGCAAATAGCAGTTCTGTTGTTAGAAGCTCTTTAAGTTCAAATTAATTTCCGTAAATTTGATATCAATTGCCATGAGTATAGCAGCACTAAACGTCCATGGTGAGGAGCAGTCGGGAGCTTCTCTCTCTAACCTAGAGAGAGAAAGCTCCCCCCCGGTCTAGCCACCTCCATTCCCGGCGGGATGTCGCCGGTATCAACAGCAAGGACGGCAAGGGAACGTCCCTCCTTAGGGCTAGTTCTCCTCCAACGCCTCCCTCCACCATGTCCGACCAGACGTTGGTCGATTTTCAGATCTGGTTCGAGATTCCAGCCGGGAATCTTCAACGTCCAAGCTCACCACAGGCCGCTTCCAGTCGTGGGTACAACCGTGGGCCATCCTACTGGCGAAGCCCACAGCTGCAGGTTCAGGTCTGCCATGGCCGTAGCGATAACCCAGTCGCCACCGCCCGTACCAGATCCGATGATGGTCGACAGGGTCCCTTCGCTACTGCTCTCAGTGGAGTAGCACTGAGAACCCTCGCCGGTCTCTCCATTCCGGTGGAAGCAGCAGCAGGTCAACTCCGGCCAACTCTGGCCGGCCACCCACTTTTGGGTTTTTGGTTCATCATCAACAGCCGGGAGCAGAGGACTGGTTGGCTCCCGATTGGGACTACCACAGCCGTGGGTTCATCTCAACAGCAGGGTCAGCCAAAACCATTACCGGAGCTCTTCATAGCTGATGGTTTTCCGGCTGATTTCTCCCCAGATTTTGGTTCAAAGTCCACCCCGTGGACTGATTTCAACTACGGGCTTCCTCTCGGAGATTCTATACACACAGCGGCTGTGGTTGCAGATGACCGCCACACCACAGTCCGCCGTTAACAGCAGCAGCAGCAGCCCGGTCTCCGGTCTGGCAAGATCTGGCCCGCTCAAAGGCCGTCGAGCCCAGGCCGGTATACCTGGGTCAAAGCATTATCAATATTTACATTGTTGCTGGACTAGTGGGCCAGTTTACTGTTAGTATCTGCGATCCCGGTTATTCGATGGTTGTGGGATTTGCATTTATATTGTTGCTGGACTTTGGGCCAGTTCACTATTAGTTTTGCAACCCCCGATAGGCGGTCATCTGTTGGACTGAAATCGGGGGTCGGGCTCTTCGTCGAGCCCTTTTTCGGGCACGTTGTCGAGCCTTTTATATCCCTAGAACCAGCGTTTTTTGCCCTGAGGTCGAGTGTAGTATTCTTGTGGTCGTGGCTATTATTGATTAGATTAGACTCTTTCCTAGTTAGGGGTAGCCCGCAGTAGCAGCAGCTGTAGGAGCCGATGATTAGATTATGGATGGAGTTTGATTGAGCAAGGTAGTTGCCGGAGCAGTCATTGATTAGATTGGTGGATCCTCACTGATCGAAAGGGGTTGCTTTGTAGTCTGTTTCTTATTAGATTTGGTGGTTTGCACTGATCGAAAAGAGCAGATTGGTCCACTTGAGGTTCGAGTGGCTACTTTTGGTGGCCTCTCTTTCTGTTCCGCTTTGAGTCGTTAGCGAGCCTAGGGGATTTGGGCGAGGATGTAGTAGTCAGGGTGGAATGGGCGTGGTGTGCAGGATACTTAGCAGGGTAGCCTTGTCGGATGCCGTCATCCCCTGGTCGAGCCTCTCTCAGTCCAAGTTCCTCTGTAGTAGTTGACTTCTATTGAGCGGGTATTATGCTTGCTTTGGGGTGATGGATGTCTCGGGTCTTGGTTTTCTTAGCCCAGCCTAGGAGGAGGAGGATCTCTCCTCAGCGCTGGTTTTCATGTGGTCCACGTTGACCATGACTATCTACTTCATTTACCATATTTCCTAGCCTGGCGGGTTGTGCCAGGAATAGTTCAATTTCATTTCAGTACATCATGGTTATATCACTTTATTTTACTCTCCATGCGGGTTGTGCATGGTTACCGTACTTTTATCATTATTGTGTTTTTTTCCTTTCTTTTCCTCCTGGGGTATGCCCCTTGTAGGTTGTACATTCGATTAACCTTTTTTAATTTCAAGCTAAATTACCCCAAAAAAAAAAAAAAATTGCCATGAGTATCTTGTTTGTGGATTTTGGCAGCCTTGTTATTTAGTCTAGATTTCATCATACACGAGCCTTACACCTGTTGATGTACTGATGCAACAGAGGATTACAATACCTGAGATATTTAAGCACGAGTGGTTTCTAAAGAACCTCCCGGCAGACTTCATGGACGAAAAGACAATGAGCAACCAGTACGAAGAGCCTGATCAACCCATGCACAGTATAGATACGATCATGCAAATAATTTCTGAGGCCACCATACCGCCGGTTGGTCTGTATAACTTGGACATGATCGACGATGACATGGAAGATTTGGACTCAGATGATCCCGATCTTGATATCAACAGCAGTGGAGAGATTATCTATGCAGTCTGATTGCATTTTCTTATTGGAGTTTCAGAAATCAGTTTCCTCAGGTACGAAAGAGCTTTCTGATCGCTTCGGTTTGTAATGTAAGTCAAGGTACTTGGACTGCATAAGCTGTAGCTCTTGGTATACATTTGTAGGGAGGTTGATTTTACCCGTTTCATACAAATTTGTGCCCCTTGCTGCGAACTTTTGTTTATTTATAAGTTTGCTTGCTATGGTGTTTTGGTCATTTGTGGTTTCTCACACTTCCAAATACCAGTGTTGTATAAATTGGTTCTCTGTATAACAGTTGTCTTAGCTCTTTTACAAGTTGCTAGAGTTTCTCTTTTTGGTACATGCCATGGGTGGGGGGGGGGGTGTGTGTATCTCCATTTGAAGAGTCCATTTATTTATTTTTTATAGTGAAAACCATAGCATACTTATATAAACGAAACCATAAATCACGGCTAGGCATTCATTCTAGTCGAGATGTCAAGAACATGAGCTTCTTCCACGAGTACATGAGTAACTTTACAAACACAAATGCAGTCGAAGCAACTTGAAATAAAGTAGTTCAGTAAATAAACAGCTAGGTGGCCATTCTGATGCTTTCTTCCGCTGCAAATCCTGTATCTTTGTCAGCAATCGGTGGAAACATTAACATGATTTACGGAGGGGGAAATGTCGAAACGAAGGTTATTACTGATAGAGCATGGGAAAGAGGGAATGGGAGGGGCTGTAGTGCATCCATCGCACTACACGGTGAGGTGCGGCCGATCCGACCGTCCATCTCGGTGTGGACGGCTTGGATTTAATCCGAGTTCCTACAAATTCTAGCCGTCCATTTTTCGGATGAAAATCCGAGCCGTCCATTGCCGAGATGGACGGATGGATTGGTCGCACTACACGTGTAGTGCGGGAGGTGCACTACAACACCCTGGATCTGGGAAAGAGGGAATGACAGGGCTGGGCTGGATTTGGCTTGGGTGTTACACGCAAATGGTTTACGGAGAAAATGGTTTTGAAAAAATCATGTTAATGCGTACACAAGCCACGGCGAAGTTGCTAATGCCTTGTTTGGATTCAAACTTGAAAAAAAAATTCCAACTCAAAAAACACTTATTACCCCTACTTTCAATCATTATTTTCATTTCTCTCCTCTTTCCAATTATTATTCTCATTTCTCTCTCTATCTCTCTCCACTTATTACCCCTATTTTCAATTATTATCCTAATTTCTCTCTCCACTCATTACTTAAAAACCAAACCTAAATTTTTTTTTTAAAATTCATCCAAACAAGGCCTAAGATTTTAATGGCAATTGTGTCGGGTGGGATTAATAAATGATTAAAAATCACTTAAATGGGCTCACACACACATCTTAATGATTAAACCACTTAATGGGCTCACACACACAAGTTATTTTAATGATTAAATCACATAAGTGGGCGCACCGCGCACACACATTTCAAAGGTAACTGTGTCGGGTTTTTACCCCAACTAATATCTGATTTTAGATTTGTCGACATTTTGTATTTCATGTGGTGGATCATTTGCTATTTTGTCTTTCCTCAATGTTATTGCATACGTTTTTAAAGTTTGATTTCTCCCGTTTTCTACTCGAGGTTTAAGAGATGGAGTAGAATATAAGGGGTTGCGTAAGAAATCTGCTTATGTTTAGCACTTCAGTTCATTGAAGACCTTGCAAAAGGATTGAACGATCACCTTTTTTTTATGATCATGATTGAAAGTTGAAACGATCACTTGAAGTGGTCGTGTTTCAGAATCTATAATTATGTGGGGATTGAAATCTTCCTTGTGTATGTGAACCGATAACAAGTATTGCGCCTGTTTGAACTGATAACTGATGTGGACCCTTCTTCCTTGTGCTATGATTAGATTCGATGTCCAATGCGCACAAGAGAGAGACGGATGGAGGAGCGGGGGAGAGAGTACTGGGTTGCTTGCCAAAGATGAGGACCCTTGCCGGAGATGGAGATCCTGAGATGGGGAGGGCTATGTCGTGAAAGATATTTCCTCCGTCTCTTTTTTAGAGTCCAGTATTCCATTTTGGGCTGTTCCTTGATAAGTGCCCATTTTTTTTAAATTTTTTTTGGGGGTAAAATAGCATGAAATAGAAAAAAGGGTAACCGGATATACAGCCTACAAGGGGCATACCCCAGGAGGAAAAGGAAAAAAGAAAACAAAAAAGATAAAGAAAATTGATAACGCCAAGTGGCTACAAGGCATTGATGTGAAGCTATGTTTCCAATCCATCTAGTAAGAGGGAAAGGAAACACAGGCAATTGATAACAACAAAACTATGCTTAAGGCATCTAGAAGTGCATCTAAAGGAATTGTTCCCCTTCAGAACATGAATTACAGTAAGTGTCCATTTTGTAAAGTTAGTGGGTAAAAAATGGTACATTTTTTATTTTGCCCCTAAAAGTATATTCCATTTTGAAAAATAAGTGAGTAAAAGTGTAATGATGATGTATCCATAGAGGGTAAGTAGGAAAAATTGAAGTAAAAGTTATGTGAAATGTTTAATAAGTTGGAGTTACGAAGCTGAACACTTAAAAATGGACAGAGGGAGTAGTAAGGAAAGAGATTAGGTGAGGTTGCGTGTGTGAGCTCATTTTAGTGGTTTAACCTCAGCCCTTGATTTATGTGACTGAGAAGGAGTGTCAAAATTTGGGTGGGTAAAACTAGCCCCCTACATTTATTTAGTGATATGTATTAGTAAATGTAAATATAGTTGCCTAATTAGGTGAGATTTTATTAACATTAATGCTAGGGACAAAGAAAACTTACCCGAAAAGAGCAACTAGTGGTTGAAATTCACTTTGATGCATGAGATTCCAATCATCAAAGTGAATTTCAACAACTAATTGTTTTTTTCGAGGTACTTTCGAGGTTAGTTTTCTTTGTACCACATAATATTATTTTTCAAATGGGATGAACCCAAACCCGCTCAAATAATAAATACAATATACTAGCCAGGTGTCAAACCCACAAAATACTCAACTTGTGAATATGCAAAACCCACAAAAAAAAAACTCAACTTGCGAATATGCAAGAAAATATATTACACAAGATAAGCCCACCGGTATTTACAACACTAAAAATAAAAACTATCCACATATGCAAGAGAGTCAAAAGTCCGAACTACACTGTCCACAACTCCTGTCTAGACTATGTAATAGACTCATACTCCTTTACGCACCTGAAAAATAAACCTTTAAGACATAAGCACGGTGCTTAGGGGTTGTTTGATAACCTAAATTCAACACTTAAAATTGAATCAATTAAGTAATATGTGATTTAGTAAGTTTGATAACCACATTTTACATTACTTAACAAATTAAGTGCTACTTAAAATGTAGGCTAAAAAGTTGAAAAAAATTAAGTAGCTTTGAGTTACTTAATTCTAGCTGAATTTTTGTGTATTTGCATTCAATTATCATACCACCATATTTACCCAAAAAAACCCATCATACCTCCACCACCACCACTCCATCACCACCACCTACCACTCCACCACCATACCACCACTTCACCACCATAACCATCAATCCACCACCACCACTCCAGCCCACCACCACTATCACGCCGCCGCCTCCATTGCACAACCACCACCACCACTATTACCACAACCTCCCATCATTCCACCACCACCACCACTATTACCACAACCTCCACCATTCCACCACCACCACCACCACTACTACCACCACTCCAACCCACCACCACACCGCCACCGCCACCACCACTACCACGCTACCGCCGCCACCACCATCACAACGCCACCATTGCACAACCACCACTCCACCATCACCACACACTGCCACCATTACACCACCATCACTCCACCGCCACCCCACCATTACACCACCACTGCACCACTCCAACACCACCACCACTCCCACTCCATCCCCACCTTCACCACCCCCTCGCTCCATCACCACCAACCCACCACCACAATCACCACTCCACCATTACCATAAGTACATTGTGATCATTAGTAATTTAAGAGAGAATCGAAACTAAAATTAATTCATCATTTTTTTTAATTCAGTGCTTAATATATTTATCAAACAGCTTTTCAGCTTAAAAAATTCAGCATTCAGTACTTAATTTTTCAGCTTTCAGTTTTATCGAACAGCCCCTTAATGAATGAACCAACTCAATTATAGCAAAAGACAACATGTATTGTAGCAAAATAGTGTAGTCATCATAAACCCATATGCGGCCTAAGTGATTCATTGGGTACCTTGGGCCCTACTCATTGTGTTTCATTGGGCACCTCAGGCCCTATTGTTAAGATTCATTGGGCATATCGGGCCTCCACTCATCCGCAAGTCTTGCGGGCATTGACACCTTAGGCCGAAATCTCTGTGTGTCTAGCGAATGTAGGCACCTCAGGCCCACGTCCACACACTAACGCCATATATTAGATACAATAATTTTAGTGACGCACCCAAACACACACCCGCACTCACATGAGTGGTGTGTGTGTGTTTGGGTGTGAATTTGGGTGTGGTACTAGCACCATTACTCCTAATAACTCTCTCTCTCTCTCTCTCTCTCTCCCCGTCCCACACGCACACCACTCTCTCTCAATTTTTAAAAATTAAAAGAAAATGAAAAATCTACAAAATTAGGAATGAATGTTTGGAGGCTTGGGAGGCTCAAATACATTTCTATAATATACATAAAAAAAACCTCTAAAAACCCCCCCCCCCAAGTTCCTGATCGAATTTTGATAATCCGAGCCGCTCAATATAATCAGAACAAGATTTTAATGGTACCCGCGAGAAATCAGCAAAAAAATGACTGGGAAAGGCTTCATCCGAATAGTTTTTTTTTTTTTTTTTGGTTAAACCAGCTTGAAAAAAAAAGGAGACTAACTGAATATACAGCCTACAAGGGGCATACCCCAGGAGGAAAAGAAAAGAAAAAAGAAAGAAAATTGGCAAGCCAAATGGCTACATGGATGAAATGAAAAGCGCTGTTTCCAATCCATCTAGAAGAGGGAAGGGAAACAGCGCCAAAAGGACCTAAACATGCAAGTGCAGCAAACACTAGCCTATACACACGAAGTAACACCTGGAAGGACTTGACACCTGGAACTTGACTGCATATCAAAAGTTACATCAGTTTGCTTGAGATCAGCCTGCTTGAGATCAGCAGTTACATCAGTTTGCTCCAATTTGCTCCAATATAGCTGCAATTTGCTCCAGCACATCAGGCTTGGATTGGCATCATTGAATTGGCACTCTGCAATTTGCTCCAACACAGCTGCTGCTGTTGCAGCAACACATCAACCAATTGGCAGTAGTACAGCAGTAGAGGAGCAGCAAAACCAGGTATAATCAAAGCTAAAACAGAAAACAATATACATTCCAAGGACAACCCCCCAAGGATAGGTATAATCAAAGCTAAAACAGAAAACAGACTGAGTACCCTTGAACCTGAAACTGCAATAGTGTTGAGCAGAAACTGCATCAAAACTGCAACTCAACACAACTGCATCTCAGGACAGCAGCAAAGACGATTGAAAAAGCTTGGTAGGGAGCAGTCTCGAAGTTCCCTATCTAGGGGAAGGCATTAATCTCTCCGTATTCTTTTGTTAGGACAGTTTCTCGTACTTTCATTTTGCTATTTTCATAATTTTTTTTTTTGGGTAACTTAGCTTGAAATTAAAAAAAGATTAAGCGAATGTACAGCCTACAAGGGGCATACCCCAGGAGGAAAAGAAAAAGGAAAAAAACAAGAGTGAAAAAATTGCGGTAAACCATGCACAACCCGCATGGAGAGTAATGAAAAGTAATGACATGACAAAGCCATGTGTACTGAGATAAATGAAGTGAAAATGAACTAGAAATTGAACTTCTACTGGCACAACCTGCCAGGCTAGGGAATAAAGTAAGTAACGTAGATAGTCATGGTCAATTGTGACCGCGTGATAACCAGCGCTGAGGAGAGATTCTCCTCCTCCAAAACTGGGCTAAGCAAACCAAGAACCCTGACGCCGTTCACCCCAAAGCAAGCATAATACCCACTCAACAGAAGTCAACTACTACAGAGGGACACGGACCAAAGGAGGACGAACTGGCGATGACGGCATCCGGCAAGGACCCTGCTAAGTACCCTGCACACCACGCCCATTCCAACCAGACTACTACAACCTCGCCATATCCCCTAGGCTTGCTAACGACTCTAAGCGGAACAGAAGGAGAGACTGCAAAAGCAGCCACCCAACCCCAAGCGGACCAATCTGCTCTTTTCGATCAGTGCAGACCACTAACTCTAATCAGAACCAGACTACGAAGCTACCCTTTCAATCAGCGAGAATCCACCAATCTAGTCAAGATAACTCCGGCAACTACCATGCTCAATCAGACTCAATCCATAATCTAATCATCGGCGCCCACAGCTGCTGCTACTGCGAGATAGCCCCTTAACTAGGAGAATCCAATCCAAACAAAAGTTGCCACAACCACAGGAATACTACGCAAAACCTCAGGGCTAAAACCGCAGGGTCAAGGGATAAAAGGCTCAACAAAAAGCCTGGCCCCCGATTTCAGTCCAACAGATGACTGCCTATCGGGGGTAGCAAAACTAACAGTGTACTGGCCCGAAAGTCCAGGAACAAGCTAAAAGCTAGTGGAGTACATTGGTTTACAATACAGAAACTTCCCCCCTGCCCGAGCCCCCCAGCCAAGGCTAGCTGGATGGCCTACGCAGCGGCTGGTCGAAGGTTGGCTTGTATTGGTTAGGCAAAACAACAAAAGAAGGTCGAAGTAAAAGGAAGCACAACATGAGTTGCAGGCTGCCACCATAATCAAAACAGGAAGCATTTGGACAGCAGTAATGACAACTACTGAACCATAAGTATAGTCCTATTTGTAGTAAACCATAATCCACTAAACCAACAACTACTGAACCATCAGGCAACTAAACTGAACCATAACAACTAACTACTGAAACTGCATCTCAACTAACAGTCATCAGTCATAACAACTAACTACTGAACCATAACAACAGCAGACATCAGACAACTACTGAACCATACAACTACTGATGATAGAACAGCAGCTTTATCACCAGAACATCAGACTACTACACCCTCATCATCTGAACACATTTGAACTGGACATTAATGACCATAGCAGCAACCAAATGCAGAAATGCAGAAACACTTTGGTGCATGACCATAGCAGCAGGAGCAGCATAACTCCCAACTCCCACTCTCTATACAATGCCAAAACAGGAAAACCTTATACTCCCTCAACTAAACCTCACATAATGCCCCCGCTAAATATTACCTCCTCTCACAATGATGGATGGGGCTAGAGCACTCAGCTCACAAGGATTGCACTCAATATAGTAGGAACGCTCAATGGAATGGAAAACCAAGATACCTAAAAGAGATAAGGTAACTACCTGAGTACTTAGTAGTAATAGAAGGCCAAGCACTGCTGAGAGAGGATTGAAGTCAGCCTTCTTGAGTACCCTTGAGCATAAGTAGGTGATCCTTTCGAAAAGTAGTTCAAGCTTGATGGAGCCTGACCCTGTAGAAGTATTAGCAGCTAAAACAGTCAACTGATCACTTAGAGACAGCATCTAGCAAAATAATTTAACTCACAATATTGTTCCACTCATTTACAATCAACTCTGCTTGTGAACGAGGAAAGTTAGAAAGTGATAAAAGCCTTGCTCTCACCATGTTGCAAATTTTTTGAACAATTATCTCCCAAGCACATGATTGATTCTGGAATTTCCTCAAATTCCTTTCAATCCAAATATGGTAGACAGTTACTGTAAATCCCAATCTAGTAATTACACTTTTGAGAGTTTTGCCCTTAAAACTTGATAACAGAGTTACCCAGTTTGCCCAAGGTCTAGCAGGCCATGTAACATGGAGTTTGGCCTGAATGGTATCCCACACCTGATTAGCGAAAGGGCAATTAAAAAAGAGATGGTCGTGGCTTTCACTCCCTTGGCACAAACCACAATGTGGAGAGACATTCAGACTAAATGACACGAGTCTATCAGCAGTGGCTAGCCTATTCTGAATGGCAAGCCATGTGACAAAGCTGCATTTTGGTACGTGCGCAGAGAACCACACTACCTTATGCCACAAGGCCTTAGGAAAGGGAGTTCTCAATTTGTCCCATAGGGAGGAGATTGTGAATTGCCCATTGGAAGTAAGAGTCCACCTTGTTTGATCTGCCTCATTCAACCTGGACTGAACTAGAGGTGGCATAGTGTTTCTGACCTCATTTAGTTCAAATGTTTGGGTAATGGGGAACATCCAATTTGAACCATCTATAATGTGAGATACAGGGGCATCACGCGAGATGCCAGAGTCATACACAATCCTGGGACCAAAACGATCCATTAAGGGACTGTGGGCTGCTATGCCCGAAAATTTATATCTTTCCCGCTCTCAGAGAAGAAAAAATACGAGGGTCGCTCTTTTTGTTTTGTTCTTGGTGCCGCTTCGAAGAGAAGTACACCGTTTGAAGAGTTTAAAGAGTCGCCACCCGGATTTGCGGTATATCACCCGAGAAACCGTTTTGTTTGGAAAACCATTGGTTGATTTGAAATTGAAAACCAGAGATCAGTTTCAAGGGTTCGGAAGCCATGTTACGAGGGGGGAAGGGTTTTACGGCACCCCCCTCGCCCGATTTGAAATCGGTCTCTACTAAACGTTTGTGGGATTTTTCAAAAGGGATTTTGTTTCATTAGACCATTTAGCAAGTATCCACAGTTTATAACAGGCAAACAGTGCATGCATGTGCAGTTGTACAGGGGAAAGTGAAGTGATGGAGTAACGGTGAGCAAATGCACAAATGACAGATCTGTTACTGACTTCATTCTCGAGCGCTCGGGTACAGTCCCGAGCGCTTGGGAGTTCTGATCGACCTGCAAGCTTTGTTAGCACAGACAGAATACAATACTAAACTGGAAATTTAAATGACATCAAGTACACTACTGGCTCAGCAGAGGACTTGGAAGACTGAGCTAAGCCTTCAATCTTTCAAATCATGCATCCCTGCCTTAACAAAGTTAAATCTATGAATTTAAAAGAGCAACAGGCCACACTAATGCATGCAGGGACCCGATGACACAGCAGAGTGGGAAAATAGGAAGCAATGGCATGCATGCACTCTTGAGCGCTCTGGTATGGTTCCGAGCGCTTGGGAGTGTGCTGCATATCAGTTTTCTCTCAAACAAGAAGTGGTTCCATCTTGACATGCAAAAGCCCTTGTTTTTATATTTCTCTGAAATGACTGATTTTTTTTAACTTTAAACAAAAGGGAACTTTGTTCACCCATGCAATCTTTGTGAGAAAATGGTTCTGTTTTGGGGCAAATGGCTTTCTGTACATGCATGCCAAAATGGAACCATCCATCTTTATTACACCTCATTCCCAACCTACTGCGTCACAAAGGGGGAAGCATGAGACCGGGGACAGTCCCGAGCGCTCCAGAAGACTCTCGAGCGCTTGGGAGTGTGTCCAGTAAGGGGTTTTATGAAAACATTTTTGTGTCCCATTGCTCTTGTTTTTACACTAGGGTCTCCCAACCATGCACCCAGTATTGAAGACTAGGTCAGGCTGAGAGACCCCCCTTAGAAGGGAAGAACAGCCCTCTAGTTGTGACCAAAGGTAGAGTTTTACCTTTTCCTTGAACCTTGCTTCTTGGTGTAGCTTTGAAATGTGAATGAAGAGAGGAGAATGCAAGAAATCAGAAGAGTATTCTGAATTTCTTCCCCTTTTCCTTGGTAACTTGCAAAGCCTTTGAATTTTTTTGAAGGATAGGTTGGAGATTTTTGGTTTTGAGCTAGAGAGAGAGAATGAGAGAGCAGAGGATGGGTGGTCTGGCAGAGTGAAAATTTCGTGCCCCCTTCCTAGCTGAAAACCAGCCATATTTATAGGCAAATCATCAAATGGTTTTTGAAAATCAAATGGTTTTGATAAAACATTTCTTTAATAGGTAAACCCTTGGCCTTAATATCTTCCTACCAGAGGTTGAGTGTGAAATGATCCATCGGTAGGCTGAAAGTGGCTGTAATGATGATTTGTAAGGTGAGTGGGTGATACAGCCATGCATTGGGCCACAGAAAAGTCTCGAGCGCTTGGGATCACTCCCGAGCGCTTGGGACCTCACTCTCGAGCGCTCTAGAAAGAGCCAGGCCAGAGGTTTTGTGAAACAGTTTGGAGCGCTTGGGATTGCTCCCAAGCGCTTGAAAATGCCTTTTTTACCATTTTTAATACTTCTTCAAATCTTTCAAGGAGCAAAGTTTCGATTGGTACCAGGCTTGTTTCAATCCAAAGTCATCATCGGGGAGCCTCCGGGCCACAAATCAAGGAATTTTGAAAAGTCCAAATTGGGGTGTCTACAGTTGCCCCTCTTTGGGCGACGCTCAGCATCACATCTAGATACGAGTGCCGTCCAAAGATTGAGATAGCCCAATTCGAGCCAAATCAAATCCTCAACTCAAAATCAAATGCAAGTAAAGATACAAACATCTGATGCATGTGGTCGCGTCTTTTCAGACTGCCTACGTACCCTTTTCTGCAAGGATCAGACCAGCGTAGTTCTTTGGGGCAAATGCAAACATGCAGACATGCAGACATGCAAGCAAATGATAGAAAGGTGTCACTCAGGACAGCGCCGAATCTATGGCGGCGGGAGGAGGGTGCCAAATCTATGGCAGACAAGATGGGTGCCAAATATATGGCGGCGGAAGAGGGGTGCCAAATCTATGGCAGACAAGATGGGTGCCAAATATATGGCGGCGGAAGAGGGGTGCCAAATCTATGGCAGACAAGATGGGTGCCAAATCTATGGCGGCGGAAAGAGGGGTGCCAAATCTATGGCAGACAAGTAGGGTGCCAAATATATGGCGGCGGAAGAGGGGTGCCAAATCTATGGCAGACAAGATGGGTGCCAAATATATGGCGGCGGAAGAGGGGTGCCAAATCTATGGCAGACAAGATGGGTGCCAAATATATGGCGGCGGAAGAGGGGTGCCAAATCTATGGCAGACAAGATGGGTGCCAAATATATGGCGGCGGAAGAGGGGTGCCAAATCTATGGCAGACAAGATGGGTGCCAAATCTATGGCGGCGGAAAGAGGGGTGCCAAATCTATGGCAGACAAGATGGGTGCCAAATATATGGCGGCGGAAGAGGGGTGCCAAATCTATGGCAGACAAGATGGGTGCCAAATCTATGGCGGCGGAAGAGGGGACCGGGGATGAAGGGTGACGACAATGACGAGAGTGACGAAAGAGGGCCCGAGGGCCCACAGCGGGGAGGGATCTGTCGTGTCTGAGCCTTAAATTTTTGCCTTGCTAGCTTACTCTCACATAGACCCGAGCGCCGAGGTAATTGTGACTTTTAGGCCTGTGTGCCTTGATTTTGTTTGGGTCTATGCGCCCTGGTAGTTAGGATCGGGCGGTGCTTTCCCAGCTCTTGTACTTCCTTCCTTACTTATCGTGAATACCGTACTTCATGTATGATAATTTGCACATTGGTCTTCGGTGTTCGTTCGCACTTCTTTTAAGAATTGTATTTTATGAAATATAGACGTCTAGCTTGCAAGAAAGTAGAGAGCACGCGAATTTCAACCGATACTCTTGCGACTTGTCGTTGGGTTCAATGAAACATGCTTTACGTGGTACTCGAGAGACAAAAATCTTGGGAATTTTAACACTTTTCGAAGAACGAGAACAGATATGCAAGACAACATGTAACGGAAACCGCTGCATCCCCCGAAAATACGTTGAGAACTTTCTGATTGGAGTTGGGCGCATTTGTGGTGTCGAACTGAGGTGGGAATACCGGGGTCAGAATCCTTTGAAAAGTAGTAAAACTTTCGAGCGCTTGGGAGAGGTCTCGAGCGCTTGGGTCTTCACTCCCGAGCGCTTGGGACTTCTGTCATTGGCAGATTCAGAGTTGTTTCCCAATGCCACTAGCTATTCCCATGTCATTTTCTTCTGCATGCACCCTTCCAAGACGTCTCGTAACTTTGCACCATCTGTTTCCCAGCAGAAGTAATTTCCCAAAGCAAGACTTGGGCTTTCCCACCATTTTTCAAATTTTTCCAAAGTTTGAAAATTTGAAATTGTCTTGGAAATGTTGAGTTTTGAAGAGTTCCAAGGCTAATGTGTGCTGAGATTGCATTCTCCAGACCTTTATAAATAGAGAGCTCATGCCTTGGCCACTCCTTCACGCTTCATTTCATTCTTCTCCTCCTAAATCCTCTTTCCTTCCAAAAATTCATTCCTCTCATGGCCCTGCTAAACCAAGCCTTGCTTCGTCCCTGGTTGGACAGTCTCGAAGGCATCGATTGGCTGAACTTCCGCGGTCACCGGCTTTACGCTCTTAGGCATCTTCGGGAGATTGCCATCCGTCCTGTCTTGTTACACGCGGCGGCACGATTTTGGGATTCTGAGGTGCACGTCTTTCGCTTTGGTTCTCAAGAGCTATGCCCTACCGTCGAGGAGTTCCATGCTTACCTCGGAAGTCACGACTCCACGGAGCCCATTGTCCCAATACTTAGAGAGAGTATGAAGAATATTCTAAAAGCTAAGCTGGGTGTTAGTGGAAATGTCGCTGAGTTTCTTACTCGGGGCAATGCCATCAACATCGTGCAACTGTACGAGAGATTCAGCCCCCCCGGGGATTTGACAGACTTCGAATACCAAGGCTGACGAATGGCGGCTTGCTGCATTTGTCTCTTGGCGGCCTTCCTGTTGGTTCCTTCAGTTGGTCAGCCCAGTTCTCTATTGGTGGGCGTCGCTTCTCAGATTGAGGCTCGCAAAGATGTCGCTCCCTTAGTCCTTGCCGAGACTTTGATGGGTTTAGACGCGGTCAATGCTGGTCGGACAAGGGTTTTTGGTGGTAGCCCGCTGTTGCTGCAGGTTAGGGACCTCACTCAGCTCTCCTTTTTCTATTTCTTTCATTCATTTTACCTCATCGCTCGGCTTAGGCCTTATTCTGACTTCTTACTTGTTTTCTCTCTTTTTGGGTAGATGTGGCTTTGTGACAAGTTGAGCCTGCTGACACCTCCGACGAATGACTGGTGGTATCGTGCAAGTGGATGGAACCGCCCTTTTCTAGTGACGTACAGCAATGAGGATGACTGGGCCGATTTCTTTGCTTCTGCCGAGGAAGATGACATCGTTTGGCGGTGTCATTGGCTGAGGCTCCCTGCCATGACTGCTGGTAACATGGGCTCAACGCATGTCCTCGTGGCTGGCTTGGCCGGCTTCTCCTTCTATTCACCGTTCCGCATCCTCCGTCAGTTTGGACTCAATCAAGAAGTACCGCCGTCGGGTTCTGAAGTGCTTCGTCTCCCTCCCTTCACCATTCCGGGCCTTCGGAGTTATGTTCGTTCATGGGAGGCTCGCAGGACTGAGCCTAGTGATCCACTTTTCTCCATCGCTACGACCGGAAGGTATCGCAGATGGTTGAGGAGAGATGTGGAAGCAAGGATGGGTTGACCACTTACTTTGCCGCTTTTTGGAATAAAAGGCGTGTATTAAAAATGTGTGTTTTTTGTTTTCATGCTCAGCTTGTAATAAAGAAATAATTTGAATAAAATCGGTTGATTAAGGGTTTCCCCGTTTTGGTTGGCTAATCGCATGCGCCTCTGAGGAAAACGTTTTGATTTGTCAATTTGGATTTGGACTTTAGATATATTTAGGACCGAACCTCAGCGTGAGATTGCCTACGTATCCCTCGTGAAAAGGAATCAGGCCCATACGTAGTTCGGGCAAGGGTTCGCTCGGGTATTAACGCTCTCCTTTTGCGCTCTAAATTTTGCCTAGAGCCGCCCTTTCGGGTTTTCGGCCTAGCGAGCTCTTTTTCAGTTTTCGCCTTAACTTTTGCCTAAGCCGCCCTTTCGGGTTTTCGACCTAGCAGGCTTGCTCTAAATTTTGCCTGGGACCGCCCGCCCTTGCGGTTTTCGGTCCAGCGAGCTCTCTCAAGGGTAATACCGTTTAAGTTGATCCAAATTGACAAGATTAGAGAACTCGTTGCCGTCGAGGTCGATGATCGAGGCTGCTCCTCCAGAGAGAATGGCCTTGATGATGTATGGTCCTGCCCATTTAGGTCGGAACTTTCCTCGCAGATCAAACACCGGTGCCCGAATTTCCTTAACTACCATATCCCCCTCTTGCAGGTCCCTTGGCTTCACTTTCTTGTTGAATGCCCGGGCGATCCTTCGTTGGTATCCCTGAATGTGGTATAGCGCCCGTAGCCTTCTTTCGTCGAATAACATGAGTTCTTCAAATCTCCCACTGATCCATTCAGCTTCATTCACTCCGCTCTCAGCCATGACTCTCAGCGATGGAACTTCTAGCTCGATGGGGAGAACGGCTTCCATACCGTATACCAAAGAATAGGGCGTTGCTCCCGTCGGTGTACGAATAGATGTCCGGTATCCCCACAGAGCTAGCGGTAATTGTTCGTGCCAATTCCTAGCTGACTGAGTGGTCCTTTCGAGGATCGTCTTGATCGTCTTGTTTGCTGCTTCAACTGCCCCATTCGTTTGTGGCCGATAGGTGGTCGAATGATGGACTTGGATTTTGAACTCGTCGAAGAGTTCCAAAACCCTTCCCTTGAAGTGAACTCCATTATCAGACACAAAGGCTTGAGGGACTCCATACCGATAAATGATGTTTTGCCTGATAAAATGAGCCACTTGAACGGCTGTCAATGTCTTATACGAGGCTGCCTCGACCCACTTGGTGAAGTAATCCACTGCTACCAGAACGAACCTGTGACCATTGGAAGCCGCGGGCATGATTTTTCCAATAACATCGATGCCCCAGGCGGAGAATGGCCATGGCGTCGCCATTGAGTGTAACTCTGAGGGTGGGACGTGGATAAGGTTGGCATGAGTCTGGCACTTATGACATCGGCGCACGTACTCGATACAATCTGTTTCCATGGTTGACCAATAGTATCCCAACCTAAGAACCTTTTTTGCTAGCATCATTCCGTTCATGTGGGGTCCGCAAACACCTTCATGTACCTCTTCCATTACCGCTCTTGACTCGTCATCGTGGACACACAATTTGTGAACTCCGCACAGAGATCGTCGGTACAATTTCCCACCGCAGATGATGTATTGAGATGCGAGACGCTGCAAAGCGATCCGATCCTTTTTAGTTGAATCCGCGGGAAACTCTCCCTTCTTGACGAGGTTCCAAATATCATGGAACCAAGGGAGACCATCATCTGGTTCGTCGATGTTCATAACATAGTCGTACGTGTGTTTCTCCCTCTGCTCAATCATGACGGGTCTTAGCTTCACCCCGATTGGAAGTTCCAGCATGGATGCTAAAGTAGCCAGCGCGTCCGCGAAGCGATTCTTCATCCTTGGTACGTGCGTGAAAGTCACCTTCTGAAAGTTCGGGATAAGTTCGTCGAGTTGCTGATGATACGGCTTCATTTTCTCATCCCTTACTTTCCATTCCCCATTCGCTTGTGATACGACCAAGTTGGAATCTCCGACAACTTCCAGTACCTTGACCCCAATTTCCAATGCAGCTTCCATTCCCACGATACATGCTTCATATTCTGCCTCGTTGTTTGTGACTTCGAAGTTTAGCTTGAACGCGAGGGAAATGTGCAACCCCTCAGGCGAGACTAGCAGTATGCCAATCCCAAAGCCCTTCTGATTAGCGGCTCCATCGAAATACAACCTCCATGTTTCATCAACTGCTGTCATTACATCTTCGTCGGGAAATTGGAATTCGGTGTGTTCCGGGCCCTCAACCGGACAATCCGCCAAGAACTCTGCCACTGCTCTCCCTTTCACCGACTTGCGAGTGACATACTTGATTTCAAACTCGGCCAATAAGAGTAATCAACGTGCTAACTTACCGGTAAGTGCCGGCTTCTCGAATAGATATTTGAGGGGATCCACTCGAGAAATCAGTATCACCGAGTAAGCCAGCATGTAGTGTCTCAATTTCTTTGTGGCCCATATCAGCGCCCATCACGTCTTTTCCAATGAAGTGTATCGTTCTTCGCTTCCCACCATCTTCTTGCTTAAGTAGTAGATTGCCCTTTCAACCCCATCTTCTCCTTCTTGTGCCAACATGCACCCCATTGACGAGGGCGTGACAGACAAGTACAGGATCAAAGGTTTTCCCGGGATGGGTGACATCAGGATCGGAGGATTCTGGAGATAAGTTCGTACTGCTTCAAAGGCCTTCTGACACTTGTCGTTCCACTCGAATTTCACGTCTTTCTTGAGTAGTCGGAACAGTGGTTCACAGGTCAAGGTCAATTTGGCGATAAACCGGCTGATGAACTGGATCTTCCCTAAGAAGCACCGGACCTCTTTCTCGGATTGGGGTGGTTCCATCTCGAGAATGGCTTTGATCTTGGAGGGATCCACCTCAATCCCCCTGGTTGTGATCATAAACCCGAGCATCTTTCCGGCCGTGACTCCGAACGTGCATTTCTGTGGGTTGAGACGCATCCTGTATTTCTGAATCCTTTCCAAGAACTTTCTCAATGCGGGGAGATGGTCTTTCCGCTCCTTTCCCTTCACTATCATGTCGTCGACGTATACTTCGACCTCCTTATGAATCATGTCATGGAGCAGTGTCGTGGCACCCCTTTGATATGTAGGACCGGCGTTTTTCAATCCAAATGGCATAACCCGATAACAGTATGTCCCCCACTCAGTGATGAATGTTGTCTTTTCCCTGTCTTCCGGAGCTAGGAGAATCTGATTGTACCCTGAGAAACCATCCATGAAGGATAGTAGAGCATGCCCTGCAGTGCTATCAACAAGCATGTCTATATGTGGCAATGGGAAATCGTCTTTAGGGCTTGCTTTGTTCAGGTCCCTGAAATCGACGCACACTCTAATTTTTCCGTCCTTTTTAGGGACCGGAACGATGTTTGCGACCCAAGTGGGGTATTCCGTTACGATTAGAAAACCAGCATCAATTTGTTTTGTGAGCTCCTCTTTTATCTTAAGCACCCAATCGGGCCGCATTTTTCTCAATTTCTGCTTAACGGGTTTTGCGTCTGGGAAGAGAGGGATTCTGTGCTCGACGATCTCCGGGTCGATTCCGGGCATGTCTGCGTGAGACCAAGCGAAAACTTCTTTGAATTCCCTTTAGTAAATCGGTGAGCTCTTGCAGCTCATTGGGGGACAGCCCGGAACCAACCTGAACCAATCGAGGGTTCTCCTCATCACCCAAATTTATAGAGATTATTTCTTCTTTTAAAGGCTGAGCATGCCTTTCATTTTCGCGATCGATGAGGGAACGGATCTCCTTGGGGACGTCCCCATCGAGATCTATTCCTTCATCGTCGGGATCTAAACAATTTATTTCAAAAATCGGCAAGTAAGCGAAAGCGTCATTCATTTCATAAGCAGCCTCCTCGGAAGAGGGGAATACATCGGTTGACTCAAATTCAAAGTAAAAGCTACGCTGTGGAGGGCCGATAGGCACAAACTCCGACTCTGTGCTAGACGATGAACTAGTGTCGGACCCAGATTCAGACCCAGTGCAGGTGCTGTGAGTGCGAGTTACATGTGGTATGAAAGTGCAATTATCATAAACGCCTACAGCCTCCACGATGAGTTTGGAAGGATCTTCAACCTCTTCTTCCTTTCCAAGCACCAGCACAGCAGTGTCTTCGACCATACCCTCCGGATCTTCACCCTCGAACAGGAGTTGGAGACTGCCCAAACCAAAAGCCTCTAGCCAGTCGAGTGCCTCAGATACCTCTTCTACCTTGATCACTACTTCATCTTCTTCCCAAGTGTCCTTGGCGAAGATTTCAAATCCCGGATACTTCACTTTCGTGTCAAGATCCACAAAGGGCTCGGGTTCTCCCCGGTATGGCGCTTCTTCCTTTTTCGGCTTAATCCCGGCTGCATGAGCCCGGGCGCGGTTGCGCCACTTCTTTGCTGGATCGCTCTTCTTGGCCTCATATCCTAGACCAAAGCGTTCGTTACTCCCAGGAAAGTCAGGGAACTCCGGGACTCCTTGACCATGAAGACCCAAACCCATGCCCGGTAGATATTTCATCCTTTTCATAATTTCCAGCGCTGCGGAGCTTACCAAGAAGCCGTCCTCGGCCCGGATGGTGCACACTTTTGAAGTCATAACTGCAAAGCCTCCCATGGTAATGTCTTCCTCTCCATGCATAATCTCTAGTAGTGGGGAGTTGTCCTCTGAGTGTGGACGGATGCCTGAGTCTCCATGGATGATGAGGGTTCCAGAATCTAAACCTAGAATGAGTTTCTGATGCAGCGTTGAGGGCACACCCATGACATCCGACCTGTGCAGCCACGGCCTCCCTAGCAGGAGGTTGAATGATGCAGGTATCTCTAACACACAGAATTCGACAGAGGTTTTAAACTTCCCCGTCACAAGTTCCAAGTTGATTGTCCCCAAAACATCGCGGCGCGTATTATCATAGGCGCGGACACCCAGATTCGACGGTGCAAAGTCCTTGTTCTTAAGGCCCAAGCAATAAGCGGTGCGAAGCGGGCACACGTTGATGGCTGAACCGTTGTCAATGAGAATTGCGGGGACCCATTTCCCGAGACACTTCATCGTTACGTGCAGTGGCTTGTTATGGTCAGCTCCCTCCGGCGGGAGGTCCTTTTCAGTAAACGATAGGGTGTGCTGGGTGAGGTTTGTCGGGGTTATGAGAGCAATGAGAGCTTCCGGGGCTATATCAGAGGGGACCTCGAGTTTTGAGAGAGTGTTCACGAGCCTGCGGCGGTGCTCGCGGGATGCAGCTAACACTCCCCACATAGACATACGCACAGGGGTTTCTTGGAGCTGTTGGATTATGGGGTCGGTGGTGGCCGCTGGGTTTTGTTGTTGGGAGGCACCAGGGTTTGAATTTATGGAAGGGTTGAGATGGACAGGTGGGTTGGATTGAGGTGGCAAGTTTGTGGAGTTAGGAGGGTTGTTTTGTGGAGCTTGAGGGGTGTTCGGGTTTGCCAAGTTGACGGGGCCGTTCTGCCGTGGCGGAGGGGCTTGGGATGAGCTTCCCCGCTGAAGATCGGTTGGTTGGTACACTCTTCCACTCCTGGTGAGATTGCTGATAGTTTTGGGAATAGGCTCCCACCAAGTGCCCTCCCAGAAGTTGGAGAAGTCGGAGTTGCAAGAGTCAGCCTTACGTTTTCCTTTATCAAGTGTAGTTTTTTCCAGGGTTTCGTTGAGGGTTTCCATCTCCAGGGCGTGCCACATATTTTCTTCCTCTAGGGCACTCCAAAAGTTGATGTTGTTGTTACCACTGTTGTCACTGTTGTTGTCGTTGTTGTTAATCTGTAGAGAGCCTTCATCTATCATGGCCCTGTTGACGGTCAGTTCCTCGCCATCAACCCACACATTCACCAATTCAGATTTTCCCCACAGCTCTTCAGAGTTCAGTACACAGATAGCGGGCTCATCGGGGATTTCAACTACGGTCCGCGGAAGGTGCTCCCTAATAATGTATCCCTGCGGGATGAAGGCTTGATCCATGATATGGTCCAGAGCGTCAGATCCTCTAGCAATACTGACAATAGCGCTGACAGTGAGCCCTGAAAACATGCGGGGATTCATGAGGTCCATTTCTCCATGAACTTCTTCCTCCAGAAAAAGGTATGCCAATGACGTCTCGTCTAACGGGTCGGAATCATCCATCCACAACCACCCATTGGGTTCGGGCTCCCATGCCCATTCATCTTCTTCTTCTATCGGTTCTGGCTCCAAAAGCAGAGCAGACAGGGAGTACCCATCCAGCGGTTCGGCCAACACTTCTTCGAATTCTTGCCTCCAATTCCCCTGTTCCAATTCTGCGACATGGTGAGCATCGAGAGCTACGGGCCATATTCCAGTTACGATAGCCCGGTTTTCTACTGCCAGAAAATCACTTGCCAATTCTTCCCACTCTCTTTGGAAATCCCAATCCACAGTTTCAAGGGCACAGACGGTATCCTCGGTTGGCAACTCGACAATTGGTCTGGGTTGGGTGGTAGGGAGGATGTAAAGGCTCGGGTCAAAGGGATGGTCTAGGGAGATATGGTTGGTGCGGGCGTTGGTGTGTTTTGGGAGTGGGTTTGAGACGGTGTTTGGTTTCTGTGGTGGCGTGGGGATAGTCTTATTGTCTATGAGGTCTTGGATGGCATGGCGTAGGCGGAAGCAATTGTCGGTTGAATGGCCAGGGCCCTGGTGAAAGGCGCAGTATACGTTTGGGTTGTGGGATGCGGGGAGTTTTTGTGGTAGGGGAGTAGGGGCAAGTGGTTTAAGCATACCATCTTTGACCAATTTCTCGAGCACAGCAGAGAGGGGTGCTGAGAATTGAGCAAAGGCGCGGGATTGGGCACGGGGTTGACTGACTTGGGTCACAATCTGATTGACGGGCTCGGCTTGAGCTGTGTTTAAGAAAGAGTTCGGGAGGTTAGTGTAGTTCGAGTTGCCAAACAGAGTGTTGCCATTTCCGGAGAAAACCTTCCTGGGCTTGGGAGTAGGCTCGGGTTTGTCAAGGATCCCCAACTGAACTGCCTCTTCGACGGCCAAGCTTGTGTCGAAGAAAGTTTTAAAGCCCGAGCATGCTTGAGCCATAATCATGTGTCGTGCGAGAGTCGGTTGAAGGTTCCGGACAATCATCCGGATTTGGTCCCTATCACTTGGCCTGTCCTTCATTTGCGCGGCCTTAGCCCTCCACCTCTTCACGAACTCGGCGAAGGCCTCCTTTGCTTCCATCTTTGTTGATTCTAACTCTCGGGTGGTTACCTCCAACTGAATGTTGTAATCGTATTGCGTCACAAAAGCCGCGCATATGTCTTCCCATGAGCGTTTCTTCCTTTCATCCAGGGTGGTAAACCAATGCAAAGCATGCCCCACTAGAGTTTGCGAGAACATCTGTGCCATTGCATTCTTCTCTACTCCCCACATGGAGAGCGCCCCGATATATCCGGTCAAGTGAGCCCTCGGGTTTCCTGTTCCATCAAATTTAGCGAAATCGATCGGCCTGAACTTTTCTGGAAGCTTTGCATTAGGAAACAAGCAAAGCTTGTTGATGTCAAAGCCGGTTGATGCTATCTTCTCATTTCTTGCCACAGACTCCTCCAACAGGGTGATTTTTGCCAATACTGCAGCCATCTCGGGGTTTTGTGCGGTTTCCAATTCAACGGTCAGCTGCTCTAGGTTCGGCATCGGATTCGGGTTAGGGTTGAGGTTTAAGTTGAGATTAGGATTCGGATTCGGATTGGGAATCGGATTCGGGTTCAGTGGTGGAAGGCGTCGTGCGACCCCTGTGATCATCATCATAAGCTGAGCGATTTGGTTATCAGTGCGCTCGCTAAGATGTTGGATACCTTCCCTTATCTGTCCCATTCCTCCGTACAAGTTTTCCAGACTGAGGTTAGGAATGGGGTTAGGATTAGGAACGGGGTTAGGATTTGGGTTCGGTTCGCCTTCGTTTGGGTTACCTCCATTTGGGTTTGGGTTTGGATTGCCGGCATTTGGGTTTAGGTTGCCCCCGTTTGGGTTTGGATTGGGGTTTGGGTTTAGGTTGCCTCCGTTTGGGTTTGGATTGGGGTTTGGGTTTAGGTTGCCTATCAATAGATCCATCTCCTCCCTCAAATCTGATGTACCGACAGAAACTGCTTGAAGTTGAAGCCGTTCCAATCTCTGTCCCAAGGGTCTGGTCCAGGAGGGTATGGTGTCCTTCTTCTTCGGCCCAATTGCTCAGTACTGACAGCAAAGCAAAAACCGTGCTCAGACGCGATTCCTATTTTTATTTTTTTATTTTTATTTTTGAAATACGTGCATAGGTTTTTAGAAAATGTGCATCATCGTCACCGTCATCGACTCTGATTTTCCAAGAATGATCGAGTATCTTCCATGCGAGGTTGCCTTGATCCTCGGATTTCTTTTAAGGTGTATCCTTCGTTCAGAACGACAAATTCTAAGAGATGTCAAAATGAACTAAGTATTCAACTAGTCCTCATTCGAAGTCTCAATTTTGAACTTGGAATAACTTAGTATAGACGGCGTGATACCCCAACCATCGTGGTGTCAGTGGCACTGTGCCATTAGCCAAGGTGGTGTAAGTAAAGTGACATCACGGCATCGTTTTCCTTGTTATTCCTTATTCTCTGTTGAAATTTCGATTAGGCATTAGTCAAGGACTTAGTATATTCTGATTTCCCAAAGTCTCCTCGTTCTAAGGACTTACGTATTTAAACAACACGCACTTGGAGTACGTGACTCTTCATTGGACCTTGGCAACCTCGCGAAGACTGCGCAAGCGAGTCTCAGAGTTTTATATGAGACACAAAAAGAAAGCGAGAGATGCAAGGTGTGATGTGTAAGGGTGACAAGATTACAGTCTCTCGAAGGTTGCTTAATTCCTCAGAATTTCCTTTTAGGGTGTATCCTTCGTTCAGAACAGCAAATTCTAAGAGATGTCAAAATGAACTAAGTATTCGACTAGTCCTCATTCGGAGTCTCAATTTTGAACTTGGAATAACTTAGTATAGACGGCGTGATACCCCAACCATCGTGGTGTCAGTGGCACTGTGCCATTAGCCAAGGTGGTGTAAGTAAAGTGACATCACGGCGCCGGTTCCTTTGTTATTCCTTATTCTCCATTGAAATTTCGATTAGGCATTAGTCAAGGACTAGTAACATCCTGATTTCCCAAAGTCTCCTTGTTCTAAGGACTCATGTAGTTTAGACAACGTACACCGGGGTGCACGACTCATCATCGGGCCTCGGCAACCTTCTACAGACTGTGCGAGTGAGATCAAGACACGAAATTGGATGGACAGCATGACGGCATGACATGGATGAGATGCATGGTGAGATGCAGAAAGCATATAGCACGTAATCCTACCCTGTAGGCTCCTGTCCTAATTTGGAAAGCTCTATGGCTTGCTAAGCATGTACAAAGGCTGGTTTTGGTTTGAAGTGGGTTCCCCGGACTAGAGTCAAAGTATACCTCCCACTATTGAGCGTACACCCAATAATGGTACAAACGGTAAGGATGACTCATCACGGTCGAGGGTTGCTGAGCATTCCGGGATTCCCCATCACCGGCAAGCCGGGTAGGATTGCCGAAACACAACAGCGGGGTTGCACAAGATATATACATACAAGAAATAAAAAATGAAACAAAATCCCTTTTGAAAATCCCACAAACGTTTTTCAAGCCTGGCTCACCAGTTTAACTGACATTCAAGAAAAGCGGGCCATTTTATCAACAAACCAACTTTTTCTCAAGTATTAATTAAACTATGTCCCCAGCAGAGTCGCCACTGTGGGCTGCTATGCCCGAAAATTTATATCTTTCCCGCTCTCGGAGAAGAAAAAATACGAGGGTCGCTCTTTTTGTTTTGTTCTTGGTGCCGCTTCGAAGAGAAGTACACCGTTTGAAGAGTTTGAAGAGTCGCCACCCGGATTTGCGGTATATCACCCGAGAAACCGTTTTGTTTGGAAAACCATTGGTTGATTTGAAATTGAAAACCAGAGATCAGTTTCAAGGGTTCGGAAGCCATGTTACGAGGGGGGAAGGGTTTTACGGCACCCCCCTCGCCCGATTTGAAATCGGTCTCTACTAAATGTTTGTGGGATTTTTCAAAAGGGATTTTGTTTCATTAGACCATTTAGCAAGTATGTACAGTTATAGCAGGTAAGAATTGCATGCATGTGCAGTTGTGCAGTGGATGATTAGATGAAGATGAGCAAAATGCATGATTATAGAAAATGAGGATCTGTTACTGACTTCATTCTCGAGCGCTCGGGTACAGTCCCGAGCGCTTGGGAGTTCTGATCGACCTGCAAGCTTTGTTAGCACAGACAGAATACAATACTAAACTGGAAATTTAAATGACATCAAGTACACTACTGGCTCAGCAGAGGACTTGGAAGACTGAGCTAAGCCTTCAATCTTTCAAATCATGCATCCCTGCCTTAACAAAGTTAAATCTATGAATTTAAAAGAGCAACAGGCCACACTAATGCATGCAGGGACCCGATGACACAGCAGAGTGGGAAAATAGGAAGCAATGGCATGCATGCACTCTCGAGCGCTCTGGTATGGTTCCGAGCGCTTGGGAGTGTGCTGCATATCAGTTTTCTCTCAAACAAGAAGTGGTTCCATCTTGACATGCAAAAGCCCTTGTTTTTATATTTCTCTGAAATGACTGATTTTTTTTAACTTTAAACAAAAGGGAACTTTGTTCACCCATGCAATCTTTGTGAGAAATTGGTTCTGTTTTGGGGCAAATGGCTTTCTGTGCATGCATGCCAAAATGGAACCATCCATCTTTATTACACCTCATTCCCAACCTACTGCGTCACAAAGGGAGGGGGGGGGGTGGGGGGAGCATGAGACCTGGGACAGTCCCGAGCGCTCCAGAAGACTCTCGAGCGCTTGGGAGTGTGTCCAGTAAGGGGTTTTATGAAAACATTTTTGTGTCCCATTGCTCTTGTTTTTACACTAGGGTCTCCCAACCATGCACCCAGTATTGAAGACTGGGTCAGGCTGAGAGACCCCCCTCAGAAGGGAAGAACAACCCTCTAGTTGTGACCAAAGGTAGAGTTTTACCTTTTCCTTGAACCTTGCTTCTTGGTGTAGCTTTGAAATGTGAATGAAGAGAGGAGAACGCAAGAAATCAGAAGAGTATTCTGAATTTCTTCCCCTTTTCCTTGGTAACTTGCAAAGCCTTTGAATTTTTTTGAAGGATAGTTTGGAGATTTTTGGTTTTGAGCTAGAGAGAGAGAATGAGAGAGCAAAGGATGGGTGGTCTGGCAGAGTGAAAATTTCGTGCCCCCTTCCTAGCTGAAAACCAGCCATATTTATAGGCAAATCATCAAATGGTTTTTGAAAATCAAATGGTTTTGATAAAACATTTCTTTAATAGGTAAACCCTTGGCCTGAATATCTTCCTACCAGAGGTTGAGTGTGAAATGATCCATCGGCAGGCTGAAAGTGGCTGTAATGATGATTTGTAAGGTGAGTGGGTGATACAGCCATGCATTGGGCCACAGAAAAGTCTCGAGCGCTTGGGATCACTCCCGAGCGCTTGGGACCTCACTCTCGAGCGCTCTAGAAAGAGCCAGGCCAGAGGTTTTGTGAAACAGTTTGGAGCGCTTGGGATTGCTCCCAAGCGCTTGAAAATGCCTTTTTTACCATTTTTAATACTTCTTCAAATCTTTCAAGGAGCAAAGTTCCGATTGGTACCAGGCTTGTTTCAATCCAAAGTCATCATCGGGGAGCCTCCGGGCCACAAATCAAGGAATTTTGAAAAGTCCAAATTGGGGTGTCTACAGGGACCGAGAGGATGCCAATTATCATTCCATAGGGATGTTGAATTCCCAATACCTAGTATACAAAGGACATGTGGTTTAACCAAGGGCCTGAGATTCAAAAGCTTTCTCCACCCCCACGTACAATCACTAGGTATTTTAAGATGCCAGAAACTCCTACCTTAATAAAGTACGATTTGACCCATTGACACCACATGGATTGTTCACCCCCAGAGATTAGAAACCAAATATGTTTTGCAATGGCAGCCTTGTTCCAAATTTGCAAAGACTTAAAACCAAGACCCCCCTCCTCTTTAGGGGAGCACAGATGCTCCCAAGAGACTTTAGCCCCCGTTTTCTTTAAATCAGGGCCAGACCAAAGAAAAGCCCTAAGTATTGACTCAATTTCCTTGATTACCTTTTTGGGAAGGATAAACAAGGAAGACCAATAAGTTTGAATGGAGAAGAGCACATTCTTAATAAGCTGAACCCTACCAGCATAGGTGAGGTCTCTATTGGTCCACGTCTTAGTCCTAGCAATAATGCTCTCCACTAAACGTTGACAATCCGAAGCCTTAAGCTTAGTGGAGAGGAAGGGAACACCCAAATATCTTACAGGAAGGGAGCCTTCCTGGAAACCTAGAACCTCCATAATGGCAATTCTAGTGGTATTGTTGACCCCAGAGAAATATATGCTACTTTTCTCGGGGCTAGGAGAGAGACCAGACAAAGCTCGGGACTCAGTGAGAGCCTCCTGAATAAGGGTGATGGAAGACAATTCACCCTTACAAAAAATCATAAGGTCGTCTGCAAAACAAAGGTTGATAATCTTAGTCTTCCCACATCTCCAATGGAAATGAAAATCAGGCAACATGGATTTCTCTCTAAGTAGACAGGTGAGAACCTCCATAACAATGACAAAGAGGTACGATGACAAAGGGTCACCTTATCGAAGGCCTTTTTGCCCTATAATGTAACCAGTGGTTTCCCCATTTAAGCTAAAGGTGTAGTTAGCAGTAGTAACACATACTTAGAGCTTTCTTTTGGTCAGGCCCGGACCTTAAGAAGACAGGTGCAAAAGTCTCGTGGGAACATCTTTGTTCCCCTTTTAAAGAGGGTGGTTTGGGCTTTAAATCTATGGAGATTTGGAACAAGGCAGCCGTAGCCAAACACATTTGGTTTCTTGTCTCTGATGGGGAGCAATCAATGTGGTGCCAATGGGTTAAGTCCTACTTACTTAAGGGTAAAAGTTTTTGGAGTGTTAAAACTCCGAGTAACCCCTCATGGGTTTGGAGGAAAATCCTTAACCTTAGACCAATCATTCAACCCCACATTAAGTATAAAATTGGGGATGGCCAGTTAACCTCTTTGTGGTTTGACAACTGGCATCCTCTTGGCCCCCTCCTGCCAAAGTTTGGGCCTAGAATTGTCTACGATTCAGGACTACTCAAGGATGCCACTGTGAAGGATATCATCACAAACAATCAATGGGCCTTCCCAATGACCCAATCCCCTGACCTCAATGATGTGAGATCTGAATTACAAACTGTCCTCATTAATCAATCCATTGCGGATAGATGTATTTGGACTCTCACTGCATCTGGTAAATTCACCATTTCATCCCTATGGGAAAATTTGAGGACACATTATCCTGCCATCACTTGGTGTAAAGTGATTTGGTTTTCTGGTCATATTCCCAGGTGCAGTGTGATCTCTTGGTTGGCCATTCTTAATAGATTATCTACAGAGGATAGATTAGTTTTGTTTGCCATGAAATCCTCATCCATATGTAGTCTGTGTTTGGGTGTTGAATCCCGTGATCACCTGTTCTTTGACTGTCCCATGGCTGCACAGATCAGGGGTATCCTGTCCTCTAAGACCCCTCATATGGCTGGTCTGACATCCTGGCAGCAGTGGGTAAGTAGGTTGTCCACGTTGCAGGGTAAATCCTTGGCCATCACAATTGCGAAACTGGTTTTCACAGTCTATGTCCATCAGTTATGGATTGAAAGGAATTATAGGAAATTTCAGAATATTAGCTGCCCCCCTGGAGTGGTTGCTAACAAAATCTCAAATAATGTTAGGTGTAGGTTGCTTTCCTTACCCAAGTTCAAGGGACCTTCACCTTTACTTTCTTTATGGAATATTCATGATTAACATATTTAGATACTAAAGTGGATTCTACTCATATTATCACATTTGCAGGTCATTGGTCAAGGGGTGCAGCCTCAAAGCTATATCCCTTGCTTTTATGAGTCTCCATGTTCAGCAAGAACTACCAAATCAATCAAAGCAAAAGGATAATTGCTGCTATTACTTCTATCCTAGCAGGTAGTTACCTTAATCCTTGTCAGTTTTTGAGGGCCTTTACTAGATTGTGTGTCGACCCTGAGAGTTGTGTGCTAGAGCCCCATCATTCCTTGAGAGAGGAGGTAATATTTAGTGGGGGAATCTTGTGAGGTTCAGTGGAGGGAGTAAGTAGTCTCTCACCTTTGAGTCTGATTGAGGGTGGGTGGTGTGAGATCTGGCTGACTGACCAACCTCTGCACCTGATTTCTGCACCTGTTGCTGCTGTGTTATGCTTGTAGCAGTAGTTAACTTTCCATTACCTTTTGTTAGAGGGCTACCATTTCTGTCACTATTACTGAGGACCAGTTGCTACTGTTATGAACATTTGTCCTGTTGTTCATATGGCACAAGCTGACTGTTATAAACACACCAGTTGTTTACTGCAGTTTGGCCCATGTTTTGTTTAGATGCAGTTTGGCTCATGTACAAATAGGACTATACTTATGGTTCAGTAGTTGTTATCACTGCTGCCCTCTTTGCTTCCTGTTATTGCTTTTGTTGTTTTGCCTAACCAATAGGGCTGTCGTGGGATCTCCCTTCGCAGAGGGGGACGTCCTCTGCATTGTATTCAGCTGCATTTCTGCTGCTGTCCTGATCTGTTCTGTTAGTGTGATTGGTTGTACTAGCTGTTTGTTTCAGCAGAAGAAAGCATCAGCTTCAGAACTGATGCAGTTCTGATGGCAGAAGAGCATGGCTCATGTTGATTGTAATGTTATTACCTAATGCCCTGTATTCTGACTGTTAAGGGCTATATCACCAGTTGTTTTTCTGTTATTGCACACTCCACACATGCCTCAGTTTGATACTGTAGCTCATGTAGTTGCTGGCCATTAGTGGTTTGTTGTTGTTTCAGAAGTTGTAATGAAGTTTGTTAAGTGGTTTTTTCATTTCTAATATTAGCCTAACCAATAGGGGCTGTCATTGGGATCTCCCTTCGCAGAGGGGGACGTCCTCTGCATTTTTGCATTTTGATTGTGTGTGATTTTTGGCTGTTCTGGATGGTGTTGGGAGCTTCAGATTTGGAAGCTGGCTGCTGCTACACCTGTTGATATGGCAGCAAATGCCTTGTAGAATGGCAGCATCAGATCTGCATCAGTAGTGGAATGTTGTAAGCAGTGGAATGTGGTAATGTTGTATCAGTTCTGCATCAGTTCTGTAATGTTCTGTAATGTTTTGAATGTTCTGAATGTTGTCATGTTGGAATGTTGGAATGTTGTCATGTTGGAAGTCTATCAGTTATGCATCAGCTCTGTTGTTCTGCATCAATTCTGAATGTTGGAATGTTGTCATGTGGGAATATTGTAATGCAGCAAATGCCTTGTATTGTTGTATCAGTTCTGCATCAGTTCTGTGAGTGTCCAGTTGGATAGGCATGGATACTAGTCAAGGTGCAGTTGCAGTTGCAGTTGAATAGGCATGTTCAGTTCAGAAGTGTTGTAAGGATACTATTAGTTGTACTTCTAGATGCCTTGGGCATAGTTTTGTTCTTATCAATTGGCTGTGTTTCCATTCCCTCTTCTAGATGGATTGGAAACATAGCTTCTCGTCAACGCCTTGTAGCCATTTGGCGTTACCAATTTTCTTTATCTTTTTCTTGTTTTCTTTTTCTTGTTTTCCTCCTGGGGTATACCCCTTGTAAGCTGTATATCCGGTTACCCTTTTTTCTATTTCATGCTATTTTACCCACAAAAAAAAAACACATGCTTGAAGCCATTTGATCATTGTAGGATGGAAATTCATAGAGTACAGGATATCCCAGAGAAATTCCCACCTTACATTATCATAGGCCTTCCTAATGTCCACTTTCATTGCACATCTTGGGGATGAGGATGATTTATGATACCCTCACATTAGTTCCTGAGTGAGGAAGATGTTGTCAGCAATCCTTCTCCCTTTAACAAATCCCGATTGAACAGGATCGATTAAACCAGGGAGGGCATTCTGGAGTCTTTTGGCAAGTATTTTAGCAATGCATTTGTAAATGGTATTACAACATGAGATAGGTCTAAAATCCCCAACTTTGGACGGGTTAGGGACCTTTGGAACAAGAGCTACCATGGTAGAGTTGGCCTTCCTAAGTAGTTTACCAGATCTAAAGAAGGTCTTGACTGCTGCAGTGACATCATGGCCAATGATCGGCCAAGCCTTTTTGAAAAAGCCAGCATTGTAACCATCCGGACAAGGGGCTTTGTTGGGGTTGAGGGACCAAAATGTGTCTTTAATCTCTTGATCAGAGACCTCCACAATCATTGCCAGCTTTTGAGTATCAGATAGTCTCCTATTTACTAATTGCTGGATTCTGCTATGACCTTGGTAAGCATCATGATGGGCAGAACCAAGCAAGTTAGAGTAGAAGTTGACAAAATTTGCCTTTATGTCCTCAATGTTATGTGCGAGGGACCCATCCTCTAAGACCAGACTGGTTATATTATTTCTATTCCTTGCATTAGTCACAGACTTGAAGAAATAAGAGGTACATTGATCACCCAACTTCAGCCACTGAATCCGAGACTTTTGCTTAGCTAAACTTTCCTCAGCCCTAAGCATTATGAGGAGTTGTTTATAAACAACTTTTTCCTGGCTAATCAAGGAAGGATTAGGGTTATGAGAACTCAGGGCTTGTTGCAAGGTGTGAAGTTGTTGTCTGAGATCAACAACTCTAGCAGAGATATCACTAAAATCTCTAGTATTGATTTGTTTAAATTCACCTTGCAACAATTTGAGCTTCTCACAGACACAATACATTGGATTCCCAATAATCACTCTCCTCCAGACTCTCTGAACAACAGCCAGAAAATGAGGGTGGTCTGCTAGGAAATTAAAAAACTTAAAAGGTTTATTGGATCTCCTAGGACATGGAAGAACATATGTAATGGCCGGAGAGTGATCAGAGATCCCAGGAGGAGGGAAATGAGCATAAGAACAATTATAGACCTTCATCCAATTCTCATTGACTAAAACTCGAGCCAATTTTGAACTAACAAAATGTGAAGGGTCCAGTTTGTTGGCCCAGATTATCCAACACACAAAAATCCTGCCTAAGGGAGCTTGGGGATAGTTGTTCACAAAACTCCACTGAGAGCACACATGTTTTATCACTCTAGATGCTTTATCCTCCTTTATTTTATGTTCTAACAATCCCACAATTGATAATTTGTTTTTATTTACAAAACACTTAACCTCTTTTTGTTTGATTGGGTCATTGAGACCCCTGATGTTCCAAAAACCAAAGTTAAGCGGTTGTACAGACATAAAATAGATATTCAAGCAGAACTAATAATAAAGATGGCAGAAAATAGAATTATAAAGCATACTGCCCTGACAAAAAAGGATATGATTGAGTTAAGTCCTTCCTCTGGATTGTGATCTCAGAAGCTGCTCCCTTGCAAGCTTCTTCATTTTCCTTTGAGTTGATCTGGATATAACCTTCTGAAAGTTCTCCTTGAGATCTTCTTTTGAGGCTTTATCCCGTATTTCTGAACCTTGGGGATCAGGTGGCTTAGGAGAAAGTGCTTGGTTTACCATTCCACCTTTCGGTACAGCTGAGAGGGTTGGACCTGATCTGCTGCCCATGCCTTCTTCAAGACAGCTACTGACCACTCCCTCAAGAACTCCTAATAACTCATCTTCAGAATCTGTAAAAAAACGGCCTGGGAGCTTCTCTCTCTAGGTTAGAGAGAGAAAGCTCCCTCCGGCCTAGCCCACTCCAGCAGCTCCCCGGTGCAGCAGCTCCACCCATCGGGCAAGGGAGCAGGACGAGAAAGCTCCTTCGGCCCAGATCCAGTCGGCTGCCGGGCATCCCACCTCCGGCCAGTAGCAGCAGCAACATCAAGGGCAAGGGAGCCCCTCTCTCGACAGGGGCTCTCCTCCACCGCCTGTACCACAACCAACCGGCTACCCACGGGTCCGGCCATCTATCACCATCCACTGTCCAGATCTGGAATCAAGGGAGTGAACTCCGGCAGCAGCAGCGGCAACAGCCCCGGTGGCTGCCGCCATTAACAGCAACAGCGGCCACAACTCGGGCCCGGCCTCCTAAGGTCCAGTCCGGCCATGGGTCGCCGTGGTCCGGCCGCCACTGGTCTTCAACAGATCCAGCGCCTCTCTCCGCCGGCCATTCAACAACCGGCAACCCGCGGGCGGCCACTGGTCCGGCCAGCCACAGCTGGCCACCACTGGACCGGCCAAACCACATCCAGGCTTCTACGGCCCGGTCTCTGCAACTCCCTCCATCTCTCTTGTCCAGTCAACTATCCGGCCAAGTGAATCATCAACCGTCGGGGCATCAACAGGCGAGCAAGCCAGCCCGGGCAGGCCAACCGTGAGTGGCTCGGGCGGGGGGCAGCAGTGGGCTGCCAGTGATTGTTTTGCTCGGGCAGAGGCTAGGCAACAGCTTCAGCCCGGGCAAACTTGTAGCCAGCCCGGGCCAAGCAGCAGGCAGCAGCCTGCCCGATGGCAGGCCAGCCCGGGCAGGTAAGCCGGCTGGGTGGCTCGGGCAGTGGGGGTAGTGTCCACTTCTCTCATCGTTATGCAATGCACTTTGCAATTATCTATCTATTGTCAACTTGTTGCTGGACTTATGGGCCAGTTTACTGTTAGTCTCTGCGACCCCCGATAGGCGGTCATCTGTTGGACTGAAATCGGGGGTCGGGCTCTTCGTCGAGCCTTTTATATCCCTAGAGCCTGCGCTTTTAGCTCTGAGGTTTTGTGTAGTATTCTTGTGGTCGTGACTATTGTTGATTAGATTAGACTCTGTTCTGGTTGAAAGGGGTAGTTTCGTAGTAGCAGCAGCTGTGGGTGCCACTGATTAGATTGATGGATGGAGTTTGATTGAGCAAGGTAGTTGCCGGAGCTGTCATTGACTAGATTAGTGGATGTTCGCTGATCGAAAGGGGTAGCTTCGCAATCTGTTTCTGATTAGATTTGGTGGTTTGCACTGATCGAATAGAGCAGCTTGGTCCACTTGAGGTTTGAGTTCTGGTCTTGGTGGTCCCTCTTTCTGTTCCGCTTATAGTCGTTAGCGAGCCTAGGGGATTTGGGCGAGATTGTAGTAGTCTGGATAGAATGGGCGTGGTGTGCAGGGTACTTAGCAAGGTAGCCTTGTCGGATGCCGACATCTCCAGTTCGAGCCTCTCTCAGTCCGTGTCCCTCTGTAGTAGTTGACTTCTGTTGAGTGGGTATTACACTAGCTTTGGGGTGATGGAAGTCTAGGTTCTTGGTTTTCTTAGCCCAGCCTTGGAGGAGGAGGTTACCAGGTAGTTGGTTTCAGGAGGCGGTTTTGGCGAGTCTTAGGCTTGTCCTCTGTAGTAGCCGTTCAGACTGCCTAGAAGCCGTATTATTCTGTAGTTGCTCTCCTCAGCGCTGGTTATCATGTGGTCACCGTTGACCATGACTATCTACTTTATTTACTTTATTTCCTAGCCTGGCGGGTTGTGCCAGGTAGTAGTTCAATTTCACAGATATGTATTTACTTTATCTTACTCTCCATGCGGGTTGTGCATGGTTTACCGCACTTTTGTCATTCTTGTTTTTCTTTTCTCTTTCTTTTCCTCCTAGGGTATGCCCCTTGTAGGCTGTACATTCGCTTAACCTTTTTTAATTTCAAGCTAAATTACCCAAAAAAAAAAAGAATCTGACTCATCCGAAAGTTCAATAGAATTGAGGGCAAGCTGCTTCTGGGGTGAGGAAGGGCTATCTCTAGGGGAAACCAACGGCTCAACAGGTTTGTCAGTGGAAAAGGGGGCTTCAAGTGAGCTATTTGTTGTACGCTCTAGTACCCTATCTGATTCTATCTCTGAGACAGCAGCCACATCTAGAGGAACAGTAGGGTTGGTTGAAGTAGTACTCAAATTTGTGTCAGGCTCTTGTCTTCCATTCCCCATTTTAGTCCAATCCTGATATTCAATAGGTACCACAACTGAATTGTTCTCAACAGTAATTCTCACATCTTCAGGAAGGTCATGTTCAGCACTAATTTCAATGCATACCCTTGCACTGGTTGACTTAGTCTGGAGAAGGCCTGGTTGTCTAGAAGTTTTGGCTGTGGCCTGATCCACGTGTAGTGGTTTGCCAATGGTACTTGCCGCCCTACTTAAACACTCCTGGTTCCAAAGTTCCAAGGGTAAGTTATGCAACCTCACCCAGACCGGGATATGAGAAGGTTGTTCTTTAATTGGTTGCATCATTCTATGCCAATCTTTGAGGACAAGATATCTTTGGGAAAAGAAATAGGGCCCCCCATCCAAAACACTTTGTTTAGCCTGTTCATCTCTAAATTCGAACAGGTAGCACCCTGCAACACCCGGTTTAACAGCCACAAACACCTCTTTCCACTGATTCCTGGCAGTGGAGAGAACCAAAGGGTAGGCCATTTTACCATCTAGGAAATGACCTATTAAGTACTTGTTCCACAACCCGACATCAGTAAGTTCAATATCTATTTCTACCTGAGCTTCTTTCCCTCGAAATAAGTCAGGATGAAATTCAAGTTTTACATCAACAGCGGGACTTTGCGATTGTAGTAGGGCTGCCCAGTTTTTAGGTTTGGGTTTGGGGCCGTTCAGAACCTGTCGGGGTTTATTGGGGATTCGATTGCCATTTGACTGACCAATGGAAGTCCATGGCCGCCTAGGTTTGGTATCAATTTCGTCATATCCCATATTGGGGTCCCCTTCCAGGTATGGGATTCCTCTAGGATTGATTAGGGTTTTAGGAGCAAGAATTGATGATACCTGGTTTCGTTGTTGTTGTTGGGTCTGAGAGGAACTCCCATGGGCGAGATTCACTACTGCTCCAGAATTACATACCTCATATTGTTGTTCGCGGGCCCGTTCCTCCGCTTCCAAGATCAAACCCTCCTGAAATAGCGCCTGTTGAATCTTCCTAGACGGACTGGATTTCTTGTTTGAATTTGGACTGATAGCCCCACACCCCGGAGATGTAGGTGGTTGAGGAGTTTGTTTCTCAGCCTTCCTTCATGACTGTTGAATACTTTGTAGTTTGGCTGTCACTACATCTAGCACAAATGGGTCTTCTGAAATGTTGAGCTCGTCCTCTAGATGACCGACGATATCAAGCATTCGAGCTTCGGAAGCCGAACGCACACCCTCCCTCTGGGGCACCTGTTGTGACTTGTGAACCGGTCTCAGCTGGTTGTGCTTGGGGCTGTGAACCCTAGTAGTGGATTGGGGATCTGGGAGAATAGGAAAGGAGCTATTAGGGTTTTCGGAATGCTGTGGATGGAGTTGCGTGGATTGAACCGAAATACTCTTCTGTTTTCTTCTCATCTCATTGGAATCTTGAGCTTTGTACCCAAGCCCTTCTGCCATGGACATAGTACCGTCCGCCATGGAGAATCGCAATTCCTCCACGATCTTGTCAGTCGCCCAAGTCGCCTACATCTCAGTCGTCTCCTTAACCCTGTTACAGCTGCACTTGCTGTTGGGCTCTGGATCGGACGGTGGAGAAGGCCCTGGGCCTCGAGGAGGAACTCCCCCCCCGAGCGAGAGACGTCGGGAATCGCCTGTGGTGAATCGCCTCTTTCACATGAGAATTAAGTGCATCTCAAAAGTTCCGAATAGTTTTTTATTGAACTTTATTGAACGGTTCAATAAAAAACTGCTCAAATCAAGCCCTTCCCGGTCATTTTTTTTGCCAATTTCTCGCGGGTACCCTTAAAATCACGTTCTGAACACATTGAGCGGCTCGGATCATCAAAATTCGATCGGGAACTGTGAGATTAAGATTTGGAGTGTTTTTTTAGAGGGTCCCCGGAACCGCCCTATATATATATATATATTGATAGATAAAATAAAAGGGTGTGGGGACCACGCAAACACAAGTTGTTTAAAGGGCTGAGATTCATTTGATCCAAGGGTTAAGAAGGAACTTGCAAATGTAATGTAAGTGCCCACATTCTTTTTAGTAATTGCGCAAATGCCACCGATCTCCCAATTGCAAAATCCTACCAGCTAGTAAGTGCCGTAGGCACGAACAATTTCAACCGGTGTGCATAGTACCGTAGACAGGAACAAGCACTAATACATCAATAACCCAGAAGAACTATCACAAAAAGCTTAAATTTTCTTTATTACTTGAGATGATACACTCACCTTTGACATGATGGGTCGATGATCACAAGACTATTTGAAGATGAAATTGCACTATTTTCTTGTCCCTTCCAAGCCTAGCACATAAATCCGCTCATATGAATATGAAATGAGATACTCATAAAAAAAAATATAAATAAACCCTTGCACCAATTGTAGCTACTTGCTCTTTACTCTCTTCTCAACCAATTCCCACAATGAAACACTAATTTCAACCAAATATATATATAGCAATTGATTTTAAATTTCAACAATATAAACTTGTATAAATTTCAACAATAGAACTTCTAGCCATTCGGCTTGCTTGTGGGATGGCGAGATCTTTGGGCCTGTTTGAAGTTGAGATTGAATCGGATAATCAATTGGCTATAAAGCTTAGTGTTTCAGAGCTGGTTCCTCCGTGGGAAGTCGGGGCGGTGGTTAAAGACATTAAGCTTTTGAAGCAGAATGGTGGGATTTCTTTCAAGTGGGTGAAGAGGGAAGCCAATGGGTTGGCTCATTTGGTTGCTTCCAAATCCCTTAGGAGCTTTCTGCTGAGAAATTGAGTGGCTAGTCCCCCATCTTTTGTTGCTTCTATTTTATTGAGTGATTGTAATTCTCCTTTGTAGCCCTGTGGACAAGGTTTTGATGATCAAAAAAAAAAACTCGTATCCCATCACTTACGATCATATTCTAGGCAAATCGAATAAGTTCTTTGCATTAGAATGACCATCTATATATGCACTAAAGTAAGTAATTCCAGCATTTACACCATCATTTCCTGCTTCAAAGCTTCAGTTTCAGCAATTATACAATCAGTTCTCAATCTATAAAAACTAATTCCTGGACCTAAATTACATTTTCCAGCGCTTAATTCACAGGTTCAACATGTATCAGCACTTAACAATCAATTACAACAACTATAGAGGTTATTTTCAGCATTAAAACTGCATTTGAGCAACTAATTTCAGCACTATACATGATTTACATCACTAGAACTTCAATTCGAGTATCAAGAGAAGATATATCAACTTGTACAAAACTAATTCAGGCACATAAAGAGTTAACTAGGAGCTTCTAGCCACCAATTCCAACTATTCTAACCCAGGTATTGAAAACCAACTCATTATTTGATTTTAGTATACCCAAACCCATTTTACTAAAAACCCCAGAACAATCCAATTCAAGAACACGTGATATTTACAGACTACTATACCAAAAGAAATTAAGAATTACTGACAGTACAGTTTTGTTTCAAGGATGTCCAATCATTTTTCCTTCCTTTTTCGCCTCTCTTCTCTCTCCCGTGTGTCTCTCTCCCTCTTTCTTGACGGCTACAAACCCTCCCCCTTTCTCTCTTCACCCATATATATATATATATATATCCAAAAATGCTACCCACACATACATTAGGAACAGATCTTGCACAGCAACCCACGTGGCAAAGAAAAAGGGCCCCACTCTCTCTCTCTCTCTCTCTCTCTCTCTCTCTTGTTTTGCCCGAAAAATTCAAATTTTGGCCCCAAACTATTTTGCTCCCCAAATATCCCAAAACCCATTTCTGCTCCACCAGCACCCACCGCCGATGCAACCGACAGCAAGTGTCAGCACCGTCTCTCTCTCTCTCTCTCCAACCCCCACCTCCACCACATCTCAATCGTTCGATCACTGATGCCACCACCGACCACCAACCTTCTCTGTCTCGTATTTCCATCTCTCCGCTCTCTCTCTCTCTCTCTCAAGGCTTCTCTGTCTCTTTTTTTTGTGTGTGGGTAAAACAGCTTTAAATAGAAAAAAAGGAACCGGATATACAGCCTACAAGGGGCATACCCCAGGAGGAAAAAAGGAAACAACCGAGTAAGAAAATGACTATGCCAATTGGCTACATGCCTAGAGAATAACATAATAGACGCTGTTTCCAGCCCATCTAGAAGAGGGAAAGAAAACAACGCCAAACCCAATTACATTGCTTGGGATACTTTGCTCCATAACATAACATGACAACAACATAGCAGCAACAATGCTTGGGATACTTTGCTCCATAACAGCAGTTGACTGGAGAACAGGTCACAGCAGCAGTGCAGGCAAGCTTCAGAACTAATACAGTTCTGATGCAGCTTGGGATACTTTGCTTGGTATACTTTGCTTGGAAGCTCCCAAAAGGGTTGAAACAAATTGCAGACAGCAGAAATCAGAACCTGCTGGACCACTAGTAGGATAGCAGAAATCAGAACAGAATCTTGGATGATCTGCTTCACCACTATACTACACAGTCCAGCAGCTCTACCCTCTTCACCCCTAAACTACACAGTTCAGCAGCTCTACACAGTCCAGCAGCAGCAGCAGTCCACTATAACATCTTGGACTAGCAACATCAAAGGACTTCCATCTTGGACACAGCCCACCATGCACCATCAACATTAGACACTAGCAACTATATACATGCAAAGGACTTCCCCCTCTGCGAAAGGAGATCCCAACGACAGCCCCAGTTGGTTAGGCCTCAAAATAAAGCACTCCAAAGCAGTTTAATGTACAGAACTTACAATCTTGAATGTTAACCATGTTCAGGACTTAGCAGCAGCAGTACATTTAACATTAGCATCAAATACATAACAACTCAACTACATAATCTGCTCAAGCTAGATGGCATAACCATAACAGGTAGAAGCAGATCCTGAAAACAGATTGCACCAGCAAAAGACAGCACCAAAAGGAAGCAAAAAGTAGCAAAAGGTAACAAAAGGTAGCATAAGCAGATCTTGCTCCACTAGTTCAGAACAGCAGCAGATCAAACAGCAGTCCAAACTGGATAGCAGATCAGACAGCAGACCAAACTGGCTCTTCTGGGCTTAACTGGAGCCAATCTGCATCTTCCACATCAGAAATTGCAGCCCAAACACAGTCTGCAAAAGGTAGATCCGTAACAGAAATACAGCATGTTGTTCCATAACAGCCACACATATCGTAGGTTGTTCCATAACAGAATTATAACAGTAGGGCAGTAGCTGAAACAGAACACAAATAGTCAAAATATAGTGCTCACCCCTCTACTCCCTCGGAACCTTACAACTCCCACACTCTTAAGGTGACCCTCTTCTCCCTCCACTGAACGTCACCCGATTCCCCCTCTAGTTATTACCTCCTCTCACAAGGACTGAAGGGGCTTTATCACTCAACTCTCATGGATAGCACACAGTATGGAAGGAGTACACACAAACAAGTAACCCTCAAAGGAGGAAGGTAACTACCTGGTTACGTAGCAGTAATAGGAGACCACAGTGTGGGAGCTTGGGGCCAATTCTGCACTTGGCAGCCACCCACAAGGATGCCAAAACAGTGCACAACCTGCCTGCTTGCTAACTGGATCCTCACATTTGTTATACCTGCACAGAATGTATCTAAAAGGATGTCCAGGAAAGTAGGGCCATTAACCACCAATATCAATATCAAGTACCTCATTACCCAGTGATGCCCCAAACTCTAATAAACCTATCATTTTGTAAGCCTACGGGCAACTTAGGCAGCGACAGTAATCTACCCTTAACCATGTTAAAGGTTTTGTGAACAACAACTTCCCAGGTGCTAGTAGTAGCTTGAAACTTCCTCAAGTTTCTCTCAATCCAAAGGTGATATACTGTGGCAGTGAATATCAGTTTAGTGACAACATTCCTTAGAGTTTTTCCCCTAAAAGAGGAGAAATGGGTAATCCAAGCTGGCCAAGACTTGGGGGACCAACTTGTATCAATTTTTGCCAACATGGCATTCCAAACCCTTGTGGAGAATCCACAATTAAAAAACAAATGGTCATGGCTTTCACTACCATGACAAAAGCTGCACTGAGAAATTGATTTGATCCCAAATAGAACTAATCTATCCTCAGTGGAGAGTCTACACTGGATGGCCAGCCATGTAATGAAGCTACTTTTAGGTATATGGCCAGAAAACCAAACAGCCTTGTGCCAATTTACTTTGGGGAATGGGACTCTCAATTTCTCCCATAGAGAGGCTATGCTAAACTGCCCTGTTGTATTAAGAGTCCATTTTACTTGGTCTCTGGAACCTCTCAGAGGAGGGAGAAGTTGTCTAACCTCATTCAACTCCCACGTTTGCGTGATTGGGAAAGCCCAACCAGAGTTATGAACTATGCGGGACACTTTGGCATTCAAGGGAAGCCCAGAGTCATAAACCATTCTGGCACCAAACTTATCCAACAAAGGGCCCAAAGGGTGCCACAGGTCATACCACAGGGATGTATTCTCCCCATTGCCAATAGAATGATGAATGAAGGGTTGAACTAAATGTCTTAGGTTAAGTAACTTATGCCAAACCCAAGAGGGATTAGCAGGCATTTTAAGACTCCAAAAGTTTCTACCTTTTAATAAATATGACTTAACCCATTGGCACCACATGGATTGCTCTCCCCCAGAGATCAAGAACCATATAGGCTTCTCTGTCTCTCTCATACGAAGGTTGTGATGGGCACCGAGCACCTCCCCACCACGGATTTGTGCAGCCACGACGAACCCGACGGCCTCCCGGAAACCCCCCCCCCCCCCATGGATGGCACGCCAAATCAGTTGTGGGGTGTTTCTAGATCTTAACTTTTGTTTGGGTCTAAAATTAGGGTTTCTTCTTCAGATTTTGGTGCTTTTTACAAATTAGGGTTCTCAAAAAATTTAGGAAATCCACAAATTAGGGTTTGTTCTTCTCAAATTGGGGCTTTACTTTACTTTTGTTTACAATGGGATGCTGCCATGAGGGTGCCCTCTCAAAAATTTTATTTTGAGGGTAGTGACTTGTGAGATCAATTAGTCTCTCTCAATCGTCTGAGTAAGTTTGATGATCAATGGAAATGTGGCTTTTTGTGACTTTGCGTTGTATGGGTAGCCTATTAATTGCCATTTACTCTCTCAATTTGTTCGCCGTATCAGGTCAATGGAAATTTGAATTTGGCTTTTGCTTTGTATGAGTATTAATTACAGTTTAGTCTCTTTGTTTATTTACAGTTGGCATGTGTCTTGAATCACACATATAGATAGCTTAAACTCCAAACAGGATTTTGCAAAAATGTCAAACGCTTATAATGCTCCACAATCAAACGACTTTCACTGTAAATGCAAGTTTATATCCCCAAAATTGAAAGTAACATAAGAATTCCAACAACATATATACCTGAACCATTTTCGTAATAGTTCATTCCATTAATTGGTAAACCAATACAAAGCTCTTATATGGATTTTAATTCAGTGCTGCCTTTTTTTTGAACGGCAAAGAATTTTATTAATCTTTGAGTATCCCTATCGTAATCCTAATCCTAATCCTAATCCAAATTCTATCAGTAGATGTGCTCTAATCCTTGAAAGGAAACATATGGATTCCTCATGAAGTAGATTACTCCAGTTGTCGTCAATATGGGATAACAGTAGTAGCAACCAGCATTTGGAAGGCAGCAAAACATCATGGAGAACAGCAGTAGCAGTAACAGACCAGCAGCATAAGATTTTAACTGCATATCAGTTTTGAACTTGTTTGATGAATTCCACTTTAACCAGCAACAATAGGAACAACAATCAACAATTTCCTTACCCAAAGCCAAGACAGAACGCCCAGACACCTCCACCATTATTCCATTTGAAAGGTAGAGTTAAAGAAAGAGTAGAAAACCCCCACCCCAAAAAAAAATGGATTGCCCTTATCTGTGGTAATTCAGTGCTGCCTACGTGCTTCAGTTCTACTATTGACTCTAGTTTATACTTTACATTCTACAAAGTAACACTTCAGGTTCTACTTCCTTTTTTTTTTTTTGGGGTAAATTAGCTTGAAATTAAAAAAGGTTAACCGAATATATAGCCTACAAGGGGCATACCCCAGGAGGAAAAGAAAAGGAAAAAACAAGAATGACAAAAGTGCGGTAAACCATGCACAACCCGCATGGAGAGTTAGATAAAGTAAATACATGAAGATGCCATGTGTACGGTAAATGAAGTAAATAGAGCTAAATGAAATAGAGCTACCACCTGGCACAACCCGCCAGGCTAGGAAATAAGGTAAGTAAAGTAAATAGTCGAGGTCAGAGATGACCACATGATAACCAACACTGAGGAGAAGCCACCGAGTAAGACGGTTACAAAGCAAGCTGATCGGCTACTACAGAGGAACAAGGCATCAAGAGGCTCGAACCAGAGATGACGGCATCTGACAAGGCTACTGCTGCTGCTCAGTACCCTGCTCACCACGCCCAATCCTTCCGGCCTACTACTCCCTCATCCAAGCCTAAGGCTCGCCAAAACCTCTAGCTGAATCCAACTACCTAATAACCTCCTCCTCCAAAGCTGGGCTAAGATAACCAAGAACCTGATACTTCTAACTAGCCCAAAGCAAGCATACTACCCACTCATCAGAGGTCAACTACTACAGAGGGACAGGAACCGAGAAGAGACTCGCACTGGAGATGACGACATCCGACAAGGCTACTGCTGCTGCTTAGCACCCTGCACACCACGCCCATTCCATCCAGACTACTACTCCCTCAACCCAATCCCCTAGGCTCGCTAACAACTAAAAGAGGAACATAAGAGAATCCACAAAAGTGGCCCCCCTAACCGCCGGTGGACCAAACTGCTCCTTTCGATCAGTGAAAACCACTAATCTAATCAAAAACAGTCTGCGAAGCTACCTCTTACGATCAGTGAACGACCACCAATCTAATCAATGACAGCCAAGGCAGCTACCTCGCTCAATCAGAACCCTTCCAACGATCTAATCAGCGGCAACTGCTACTGCGATGCTACCCTTTTCAATCAGAACAGACCCTAATCTAATCAACGATAGCCACGACCACACTAAACTACGCACAACCTCCAGGCTAAAAAAAAGACAGGATCTAGGGATAAAAAGGCTTGACCAAGAGCCCGACCCCCGATTTCAGTCCAACAGATGACCGCCTATCGGGGATCGCAGAGACTAACAGTAAACTGGCCCATAAGTCCAGCAACAAATTGACAGTAAGTAGACAATTGCAAAGCGCAAAATGAATAACGGTGAGAGAAATGGATAAATCCCTCACTGCCCGACGGCTTGCTTGCCCGGGCTGGCCTGCCAACGGGCTGGCTGCTACCAGCTGCCTGCTCTTGCCAGCTGCTTGGCCCAAAAAAGGCTGCCTGCTCCTGCCAGCTGCTTGGCCCACGGCGGCTGTTGATGGCCGGCTGTGGGATGGCCGGGGCCGGCAAAAGAAAACGGTGGTTGTGCCTTGGAGTTTAAGTTCAAGTTGATGGCCGACGGGAGTAAGGCCGGCCACAGCTTCCACCCGCTGCCTCCGATGGGAGTTGAAGGCTGGCCACAGTTTCACCTCGGTAAAACCGGCGGCCATGGCAGTGGCTGATGGGGATGTTGACCGGCCCTCCGTGGCCAGATCTGATTCCACTGGGTGGGAGGTCCAGTCCCGGCGGCAGGGCCTGTACGTGGCTGTACTGACCGACGACCAGTGGATCTGTATTGGACCGACCGACGACCGGCGGCCATGGCTGTGCTTGTTGGGAATGATGACCGGCCCTCCGGTCCGGATCTGATGAGTATTAGCGCCGGGCCTAAGCCGGCCGATGGAGCTGAGAAGAAGACCGGAGGAGGTCGTGAGCCCACGGATCTGCTGCTGACCCTTGGCCGGAAAACGGCCGGACCAGAGGAGGCCGGACCAGAGATGGCCGGCTTTAGTGTTGGGCGGTGGAGGAGAGCCTCTCTAGAGAGAGAGAGGCTCCCTTGCCCGGCTATGTCCTTGCTGTTGCTGCTGCTGTTAACAGCGACTTCCCGCCGGAAAATGGTGGTGGCCGGACCGGAGGGAGCTTTCTCTCTCTAGGAGCTTTCTACTTCCTTATTTTTTTGGATAAACCAGCTTGAAATTAAAAAAGAGGCTAACCGAATATACAGCCTACAAGGGGCATACCCCAGGAGGAAAAAAGAAGAAAACAAAAGAAAAGAAAATAGGCAACGCCAAATGGCTACAAGGGAGGAAAGATAAGCGCTATTTCCAATCCATCTAGAAGAGGGAAGGAAAACAGCGCCAAAATGACCTGAACATTACAAAATAGACAAGGAGCAAAAGAATTACACGACGTGCAACCTGACTAAACAATAAACCAATTACATATCCCTGAACTTGGAAGCATGATGAACTTGAGCAACAACCAAAACAGTGCTGCCTTGGCAGCAGCCACAATGCAACAGCAGCAGCTCCAAAATACAGCAGCAACAGATAGCAGTCAGTTATCTTCTGGACGAAAGTCTTGGCTTGAGTCCCCAATGTATTGCAGCAGCCAGAGAAAGCAGTAATAGCAGCAGCAATGTAATGCTAGTAAACCTTAGGACAACCCCCATGGATAGGTACAAAACAATGAAACTATAATGATCAACATTCCGCAGAACCAGGAGAATTGAAACGACATGCAGAGGACGTCCCCCTCTGCGAAGGGAGATCCCAATGACAGCCCCTATTGGTTAGGCGAATATTACAAATGAAACTTTCAAACTAACAAATACGCAGAACCCAAAATAGCCATATCTGGACATCAGCTATATCTGGACAGCAGCTATACCAAGACAGTTGAACTGCTGAACTGCACAAACTACCAAAACAGCAGACAGCAAACAATGCACTCTGTATCTAGAAACTCAGAATTTGCAACCAACAGCTATCAAACTTCCATAAAGCAAATAATAGCAACAGAAAAGATTATAAAAAGAACAGAGCTGCAATAGAACAGCAGCATCCTGAAAGGATGAAACCCAACTCAGATTAAGATACAGCAGCAATAGACCAGCTACATAAGGCTCCATCAACCAGCAAGCATTCAGATTAAGAGTAAACAGTAGCATCTCAGAGCAAACAGCAGACTGGACTGCGAAAACAGTAGCTATAAGTATTCCGAAAGGATGAAACCCAACTCCCTCCACTCTCCCTCACAAAGCGCCTCCCACTAAGTATTACCTCCGCTCACAAAAAGGAAGAGGCTCAAACACTCTTCTCACAGGTTCTACATAAACTGGCACACTCAATAACAGTCTGCTACTTTGGACAGCCACCACCATGACAATGAACAACCTGCCATTATGAACAACAAAACTACTGGATAGTTAGAAGTAATACCCTTGCTGTCCCTCCTTTGAGCATATCCTGCTATAGCCTGTCCATTGATATTTGTATGTCAGAGTAGGAAAACAAGAACAATGCTTACAAATACTCACAGCAGGAACAACATAAAGTAGTTAACTACTACCATTATACCAGTCATTCACAATCCATTCTGCTTAGAGTTTAGGTAAAGATAGAATCCTTGTTCTCATCATTGAAAGTATTTTATGAACAACAACTTCCCAAGAACAGGACATGCCCTGGAACTTCCTGGCATTCCTTTCAATCCAGACGTAGTAAATAGTGACTGTAAAGGCCAATTTAGTGATAATAGCCTTTATAGATTTCCCTCTAGAATTAGAGAGAAAAGAGACCCATTCGGACCAAGTTCTAGATGTCCATGAGACATGTAGTTTGGTTTGAACAGAATCCCACACCTGCTTAGTAAATGAGCAATTAAAGAATATGTGATTGTGACTTTCACAGTCCTGACAAAAACTACATTGGGCAGGAATAGGAAGGCCAAAAGACACCAATCTATCTGCAGTGGAAAGCCTATTCTGAATAGCTATCCAAGTGATAAAACTACATTTTGGAATGTGACCTGAGAACCACACCAACCTATGCCACACAACTTTTGGAAAGGGAGTCCTTAGTTTATCCCAAAGGGAAGCAACTGTGAACTGGCCATTAGAAGTGAGAGACCACCTAATATGATCATCCCTACTCAACCTGGAAGAAATAAGAGGTGGTAAAGTACTTCTTACCTCATTGATCTCCAAACTTTGGGTGATGGGAAAAGCCCAACATGAATTTTGGATAATGTGAGACACAGTAGCCTCCTTTGGAATTCCAGAATCATAAGCAATTCTGGGACCATATTTCTACTTCCTTATTGTTCATGGTTTCACTAACTTCCAGAAGATGAGTTCAATTCTGAAGAAAAGGTATTGTTTTAGCCGTGCAAGTGTCAGCTTTCCTTTCTCTTAGTCTTAGGCTTCAATTAATCGTGGACATGTTTTTTTCTTGCAAACATGAAATCAACCACCAAATTAGAAGCAATCCCATGCACAACTTGCAGATGAGAAAGGCCAAATTCACAGAGGTGCTGTGAACTAAAAAACAAGGCAGGCCTTCATCTTCCTTGTCTCTTCTTTCTACTCCAGTAACAGAACAACAACAAAAAAAGGTATGCAATTCTCAGTTTACAAGTATAATTTTTTTTTTTTTTGATAAGTAGTTTACAAATATAACTTGCTTCCAAAATGACAGAAATATCACAATTTATACAATAATGTCGGAGAACACAGTCATATCAAGCAAGCAATGTCATACTACACAATTGCACCATAAATTCCCTCTTTGATTAAAACCAACTTAATCAACCGCCAATACAATCCTAAAGAAACAACTCAATTCAACATGAAACTTCTGTCCTAATAATTGAGTTGGATTCTTTCCCCTTCCCATCCAAATAAAAATACATAAAGATACTAATTACATTTACGACTAGAAAAAGATAGTACATACTTTGCTTTGATTCTTTCTCAAATCAAAGACCAGCACATCCCATTGTAAACAAAAGTAAAGTAAAGCCATATTTGAGAAGAACAAACCCTAATTTGTGGAATTCCCAAATTTTTTGAGAACCCTAATTTGTAAAAAGCCCCAATTTCTGAAGAAGAAACCCTAATTTTAGACCCAAACAAAAGTTAAGATCTAGAAACACCCCATAATTGATTTGGCGTGCCGTCCATGGGGGGGTTCCGGGAGGCCGTCGGGTTCACCATGGCTGCACAAATCCGTGGTATGGAGGTGTTCGGTGCCCATCACAACCTTCGTATGAGAGAGACAAAGAAGCCTTGAGAGAGAGCGGAGAGATGGAAATACGGGACAGAGAAGGGGTGGTAGTCGGTGGCGGCATCAGTGGTCGGAGTGGTCGGACGATTGAGATGTGGTGGAGGTGGGGGTTGTCGAGAGAGAGAGAGAGAGAGAGAGAGAGAGAGAGAGAGAGAGACGGTGCTGACACTTGCGGTCGGTTGCGTCGGCGGTGGGTGCTGGTGGAGTAGAAATGGGTTGGGGGATATTTGGGGAGCAAAATAGTTTGGGGCCAAAATTTGAATTTTTCGGGCAAAACAAGAGAGAGAGAGAGAGAGAGAGAGAGAGAGAGAGTGGGGCCCTTTTTCTTTGCCACGTGGGTTGCTGTGCAAGATCTGTTCCTAATGTATGTGTGGGTAGCATTATTGATATATATCAGCTCATGTGAAGTTTTTGTTTTTGCAACCAACCCCTTTAGTTTAGGAAAATTCCCTTGAACTCCACATGAAATACAATTACTCCTACTTTAGAAACCTTTTTTTTTAAGAACCGGATCTCGAGTCCAACATTCATGATAAAATAGAAATTCCCAAGCATTCATGATAAATTTAATGTACGTGATTCATGGAAAATTCAGAAATCAATCAAACCAACATTCAAGATATATTGAATCAAACTAGGATTTATAGTAAATAAGTCCGTAATTCATGATTAATTTAAAATTGAATTAAATGATCAATCATGATTCATCATAAGTTTACCCATCATTTATTCATTCATGATAAATTTATCAAGAACCTAATAAAAAATTGAAAACATCCAATGTATTCAGCCAATATTTATGGTACCAAAAAACTACTGAACATCCATTTGGTAAAACAAACTGAACCACATGGTTAGACTAATGGTTAACAGGTTAGTGGTATTTCACCAGGGGTTTTTTTTTTGGGTAAATCAGCTTGAAATAAAAAGGAGGCTAATCGAATGTACAGCCTACAAGGGGCATACTCCAGGAGGAAAAGAAAAGAAAAAAAAACGAAGAATGAGAAAAATGAACTAAGCCAAGTGGCAACACTGATAGGGACCGATTGGGCTACGGTAATACACCAATCAATCCTCGAAAGACTAATTACACAATATAGCAAAATTAAAGAAACATAAACATGTACTACACATGTTTCAATTCCATCTAATAGATGGGAGAGAAACACACGCCAAAGAGGGTATCCACAATGTGAAAGTTGCACCGCTGGTAGCAGCAACATCAACCAACATGGTGGGAACAACTAATCAAGAAGCTGGACCTGCTATAACAGCATTTCTGGACAGCACACGGTAGGGAGCAGCAGCTACAATCAGCTGCACAATTGGACAGTAACAAAACACCATTGCTAGACAGCAGTTTTCTGCCGTAACTATAATAGTAGCAGCAGTCAAATTCAGCCACCAAACTATTCAGCCACAACAAAAAATGCAGTAGCATATGTGCAGAAAACTGGAACAGCAGGATCAGAACAATAGCAACAACATAACCATAGCAGCAGCCAATGGAACAGCAGGTTCAGAACAATCAGAAGCAGTTGCAGTCGAGTAAACACCATAGGAATACATGAAGAACAGCTGCCATAACAAAGCAAGGCAGCAGCATCCGAATGGAACAGCAGCAAGAGCAGAACCAAAAATCTAAGAGATGCTAGGGACAAGCCCCCTAGGAAAGCTTTAAATGATCCAAGGGACAACCCCCCAAGGATAGGTAAATGAATGCCAGTCCAAATACAATACCAAATGCAGAACCCAAAGAAATTAACACACAAGCCTGCACTATACAAAACAGCAAACAGTAACAGCAGCAGCAACAGGGCTGCATTCTAATCATAAACAGAATAAAATCTGTGCAACTCATAAGTATCAAAACGCTGCTGGACTGCCAAAGAGATCCACAGGACAGTAATGTAATGTGCAGACATCAAAATTATTGCACACAATAAGAGAATGCAGCCATAATCAGTAACAGAAACTGTAACAGAACAGCAGCAATTGTAAGCGACTGGAAGTAAAGCTCTTGGTATGTATAAGGCTCACACTTCTACTCCCTTGAATTCTCACAACTCCCACTCTATATTACAATACCAAGAGCAAGGGACCCTTTTCTCCCTCCACTGTTTCTCACATGATTCCCCCTCTAATTATTACCTCCTCTCACAAAGAAGGATGGGGCTCTAGCACACAGCTGACATGGGTTCCCACAGTATAGTAAGATCACTCATGAATGAAGATGCATCAATTCAATCTACTTGCAGTAAGATATCTACCTGGATACTTAGAAGTAATAGAAGGCCAACATGAAGGCATCTGTGAATATGATTTAATGAAATCCATGGTGGAGCCAGCCCTCCTACTTTGCTTTGAATACACCTTCTTTGTAACTTGCTAGCCACCTTCAAGGAAGCCAGGGGTTGGTTAGTCGTTACTGGTACATTGCATATACAACTCACTAGTGGTATCTCTGTAGGGGATTGTCTTTAATTCGCTGGATAGGTTGCCAGTCCTGTGTCGTCAGCAATCCATTGTGAACAATTGTGTGCCGCATTTGACATTCTGAGATTGCTTTGCTTGTACGAAGAGTATTTAATTAATATTCAATTTTGCTTTAGAACTCAGGCCTTGAATTCTGAGACAAAGTTGAACGTTTCGTAGACGTCCTAATCGATACCGGATTGAACCTATTTTTTATTGGGCCTGTAAACAAAATATTTTAAACAAAATGAACAGTTTCGATCAATTTTTTACCCAAAAACGGTTGTACGCGTTAGCACCAATAGCACCTCTGATTTTTAAACAAAAAGGGTTTCAAGAACACTGGCGCTAAAAAGTCTCCTGGTTAAACTAGTTCTCCTGTATGCTTCCTCCTACGACGGCGGCCAATCGTCACCGTATGGCCCGTATCTAATACCAGAGTAATCTGTTGCTTTTTCCTTCCGTCTTCTGGAAACCATGAGAGCTACCATACAATCCTATCTCCATAAATTCCTCAAACCTATTTCGCACCCTCCCTCCTCTCTCCTCCATCTCCACACGACGACCTCCACTTCCCCCCATCATACCCAATTCAATCTAAACCCACCATTGAAATCTCAAAACAAGTACGAACCCACAAACCACTCACAGAGAGACAACAAATTCAACGAAGTAATCGACGTTCTCTGCCAACAAAAGCGCTTGAAACAAGCAATCGAAATGCTAGACCTCGTTCGCTCTCCTCCCACTGCCGCAACGTACTCGGCCCTCATAAACCTCTGCCTGCACCTACGAGCTCTCAAAGAGGCCAAAAGGGTCCACGCGCACATGAAATCATCTGGCTTTGTACCGGGTGTTTTCATTTCGAACCGCCTGCTTGACTTGTACTGTAAATGCGAGAGCTTTGTGGATGCACAGCAACTGTGTGGGGGGCTGAAATCACCCTTGACTCTTCTTCCCCTTGTTGAATGGTGAGGATGCTCGCCAAATTTGAAGAGGTTTTCGCCTAACCTGGAGAGGTTTCTACCGAACCCGGGAAGGTTGCCACCGAGCTTCACCGAGCTTAGGGAGGTCACCACCGAGCTTCATCGAGCTTAGGGAGGTGGCTACCGAGCTTGGGGAGGTCACCACCGAGCTTCACCGAGCTTGGGGAGATCACCACCAAGCTTAGGGAGGTGGCCACCGAGCTTCACCGAGCTTAGGGAAGTGGCCACCGAGCTTGGGAAGGATGACACCGAGCTTGGAGAGGATCTTGCCGAGCCATGGAGTGGAGCTTGCCGAGCTATGGAGTGGAGCTTGCCGAGCTTGGGGAGGTTGCCACCGAGCCTGGAGAGGTTGCCACTGAGCCCAGAGAGGTTGCCACCGAGCCCGGGGAAGTCTCCACCGAGCTTGGAGAGGTTGCCACCGAGCCCAGGGAAGTCTCCACCGAGCCTGGCCACCGAACCTGGTACCTGCAAACCGGAGGGGGGTGTACCTCCGGGGAGAAGCTCCGGCGACCTAGTCAGTAGGTGAAAGAGAGAGAAGAGAGTATGCTTTTTAGGGAGAAAAGTATGAAGAAGAAGGATCCTCAACCTGGGAGGAGTGGTCCTCTATTTATAGGAAAACCTTGGAGTGCTGAACCGGTAGGCGGTACACCCACGTGTATCGTACTGTTCGGATGATGTCACATGTCAAGAGATCTGCTTTATCACACCTGTCCTCCACCTGTTCAATAGAACCTTCCAGAAGCTTCTAAACCGACTTTGGATATTTGTTAGATCTTTCAGGGAGCAGAATTCAGCTAACGTTAGGGAAACGACCAGCTAACGTTAGGGAAGAGCACCTAACGTTAGGGAAGAGCACCTAACGTTAGGGAAAGACCACCTAACGTTGGAGAAACGACCAGCTAACGTTAGGGAAAGACCACCTAACGTTGGAGAAACGACCAGCTAACGTTAGGGAAAGACCACCTAACGTTAGGGAAACGACCAGCTAACGTTAGGGAAAGTCCACCTAACGTTAGGGAAACGACCAGCTAACGTTTGGGAAATGACCTTCGAACGTCAGGGAAGTTAGGAAAACGACCTCCTAACGTTAGGGAATCGACCTCCTAACGTTAGGGAAAGACCGCCTAACGTTAGGGAAAAGACATCCGAACGCTAGGGAAATGTCAGTCGAGCATTAGGAACGTTAGGGAAAAGACATCCGAGCCCGGGGAGATTGCCACCGAGCTTGGCTACCGAGCCCAGAGATGCCACCAAGCTTGGCTACCGAGCCCAGGGAGGCCACCGAGCTTGGCTACCGAGCCCGGGGAGGTTGCCACCGAGCTTGGCTACCGAGCCCGGGGAGTTTGCCTCCGAATCAGGTGCTTCCTGTAGCTTCAGATGCGAATGGATCCATAGAGTGACGTGTCCATAGCAAAAAGTGAATTGGTCCGTGACCCTTTTGGATGTTCAGAAATTATGGATATTTCGGCCCACTATAAACTGTTTGATGAAACGTACGACAAGGATTTGTGTTCTTGGAACATTATGATATCTGGGTATGCGAAGGCGGGGCGAGTTAAGGAAGCTCGGAGCTTGTTTGATGGAATGCCTGAGAGAGACAACTTTTCTTGGACTGCGAAGGTTTCGGGTTATGTAAGGCATGACCAGCCAGATGAGGCATTAGAGTTGTTTAGAGTAATGCAAAGATACGAGGGTATTAAGTGCAACAAGTTTACGGTTTCTAGTGCTCTATCTGCTTCTACTGCCATTCAGGCTTTGGGCATTGGGAAGGAGATTCATTGTCATGTTACGCGTATTGGATTGGATTTGGACGCTGTAGTGTGGAGTTCCCTTTGTGATATGTACGCGAAATGTGGGAATATAGATGAAGCGCGCTACATTTTTGATAAGACGGTGGATCGGGATGTTGTTTCGTGGACGGCTATGATTCATAGATACTTTGAGGATGGAAGGAGGGAGGAAGGATTTGCTTTGTTCTCTGACTTCTTGAAGTCGGGTATGAGGCCTAACGAGTTCACATTTGCTGGGGTTTTAAATGCGTGTGCAGTTGAAACTTCAGAGGACCTTGGGAAGCAGGTTCATGGCTACATGACACGGATTGGGTTTAACCCCTTTTCATTTCCAGCAAGTTCTCTTGTTCACATGTACTCGAAGTGTGGGGACATTGACAATGCAAAAAAAGTCTTCGACTTGATGCCTCATCCGGATTTAGTTTCGTGGACTTCCCTCATCAATGGATACTCTCAACATGGTCAACCCAACGAGGCTCTTCAGTTTTTTTTTTTTTTGGGTTAAACCAGCTTGAAATTGAAAAGAGATTAAACGAATATACAGCCTACAAGGGGCATACCCCAGGAGGAAAAGAAAAGAAAACACAAAAAAGTAGAGAAAATTGCTAATGCCAAATGGCTACATGGGCTAGAAGATACACGCTGTTTTCAATCCATCTAGAAGAGGGAGGGAAAACAACGCCTAGAAGATACCATCAAAATCATCACATAATGAAGACTGCACTATACATTACAAAACCTGACTATACAAGACACCAATTACATATCCCTGAAGGTAACCAAATAATTGCACATGAGGTGGATTGAACTTGGAATTCTGAAACTTGCACATATCCCTGAACTGCTGTGCCTGAAAATTCTGAAACTTCTGAAATTCTGAAACTTCTGAAATGCCTGACCTGCTGTGCCTGAACTGGACAGGTTGAATGGGGGTCTTAGTGATTGAGCCATTTATAGCAGCCACAACTTCTGAATTCAGTCAGCAGCAGCTACAATCACTGCTAGCTGCTACAATCAGCAGCTGGACAGGTTAGGAGCTACAAACAGCAGCAGCCTAGCTCTCACATAGCACAAAGCAGCAGCAGCAGTTCACAACAGCACTGCTAGTTGACATGGGGACTTGGGGACACAACATGGACTCAACATGGAGCATGGCTGCTTTGCTAGTAACAGGCATTCGACTGATGTTGGTTAGTAACCAACAGCCATTCAAAACTTTTGAACTTCTAAAGCTAGCAGCTAGCTGGGCTGTGTCTGAACTTCTGAACTTCTGCTAGCATCAGCTAGCAGAACTGATGCAGCTTGACTTGGGGACTGCTTCCATCACAGAACAGCAGCAGTGCTTCCAAACTTCTGAAGCTCCCAATACCATTCACACACAGTCAAATGAAACAAAACAATATGCAGAGGACGTCCCCCTCTGCGAAGGGAGATCCCAATGAAAGCCCCTATTGGTTAGGCGAATATTAGAGATGAACAACCACTAAATAAACTTCATACACAGTCAACATCTGAAAATATAGTCAATATCTGAATCTACAATCAACAACAACAGAAGCTCATGACCCTATGTATCCAAGTAGAACAGATCAGTTCAGTAGCCACTAAACAATGGTGGCCACTAAAACAGCCACTAAGATCAGGCATTACAATGCACAAAAACCTTTTACAAAACTACCTTATAGAGCATCTTTAGCAGGCCTTTTTTTTTGGGGTAATTTAGCTTGAAATTAAAAAAGGTTAATCGAATGTACAGCCTACAAGGGACATACCCCAGGAGGAAAAGAAAGGAAAAAAAAAATAAGAATGATAAAAGTACGGTAACCATGCACAACCCGAATGGAGAGTAAAATAAAGTGACATAACCATGAAATGTACTGAAATGAAATTGAACTATTCCTGGCACAACCCGCCAGGCTAGGAAATAAAGTAAATGAAGTAGATAGTCATGGTCAACGTGGACCACATGATAACCAGCGCTGAGGAGAGATCCTCCTCCTCCTAGGCTGGGCTAAGAAAACCAAGACCCGAGACATCCATCACCCCAAAGCAAGCATAATACCCGCTCAACAGAAGTCAACTACTACAGAGGAACTCGGACTGAGAGAGGCTCGACCAGGGGATGACGGCATCCGACAAGGCTACCCTGCTAAGTACCCTGCACACCACGCCCATTCCACCCAGACTACTACATCCTCGCCCAAATCCCCTAGGCTCGCTAACGACTCAAAGCGGAACAGAAAGAGAGGCCACCAAAAGTAGCCACTCGAACCTCAAGTGGACCAATCTGCTCTTTTCGATCAGTGCAAACCACCAAATCTAATCAGAAACAGACTGCAAAGCAACCCCTTTCGATCAGTGAGGATCCACCAATCTAGTCAATGACAGCTCCGGCAACTACCTTGCTCAATCAAACTCCATCCATAATCTAATCATCGGCTCCTACAGCTGCTGCTACTGCGGGCTACCCCTAACTAGGATAGAGTCTAATCTAATCAATAATAGCCACGACCACAAGAATACTACACTCGACCTCAGAGCAAAAAACGCTGGTTCTAGGGATATAAAAGGCTCTACAACGAGCCCGACCCCCGATTTCAGTCCAACAGATGACCGCCTATCGGGGATCGCCAAACAAACAGTAAACTGGCCCGATCGTCCAGCAACAGATAAACAATAAACAAATAAGTGCAAAGCGCAAATTGAATAACGATAGGCGCAATGGATATGAGAGCTTGCTGCCCGGGCTGAAGGCAGACTGTGATTGAGCCCTGGCCTGGCCTGGCTGGCCCGGGCTGGCCTTGCCAGCTGCTGCCTGCTGCTTGGCCCAGGCCTGGCCAAGCTGAAGAAGACCGGCGAGCCACCGTGGCTGGCCGACGGCTGTAGAGGTCCCACCGCCGTGCACCGGTGAATCGCATCACTAACCAGTTGATGGGAAATACCTCCCACCGCCGCTTAAGAGGCTTGCCAGTCGTGGCTTGCCGTTGAGAGGTCCGGCGCCGTGCACCGCTAGATCAGTGGACGAGACCCACGAGCTTGGAGCTCCGGGTCGACTTTGTATTGTGTTTCTGGGAAACCCAGATGAGAAGCACCGATGGGATCTGCGATGGTTATGGGAAACCCAGATCGGTGGACGAAACCCATAACTTGGAAACCTCACCGTTCCACCCAGTCCTCTGGCGCGGTTGAGATGACCATAGGATCAGTAAGTTTGACCAACCTCAAGCTGGCCTTTGTGAGTTCGTTGGTGAGATAGACCACCGACGAGGGAGGATAGATGATGATGCAACCTGAACCAAACTAGGAGCCTCTGACTTTTCGGCAATCAGTACACGCTAGGGAAAGCCCAGACGAAGGTATGATCCTCAGATCCCCTTCTGAAAATGGCGTATAGGGAAAGCTTCGAGACCCATTTGAACGACTGAAGCCCACGGTTGTGACACAAACCCAAGCTTTGAATCCATGAATCAACCATGTTGAGGAATCAAATCCCCCTTTTGAAATGTGGAACTGGGTCCGTACCTTCATATAAATGGAGACCCAACTTCTTCTAAAAGAAAAGCTAGGACCTCTGTTGTTGGTTACCAGACCGCAAGACCATCGTGGTAATGGAGTGGATCTGGTGTTCAAGCAAACCCAACTGGATAATGCGTGATATGAGTGGTGGCAAACGAACCGATTGGAAGATGATGTGTATTAAATCTCTCGAAGAAGAGAGAACCGATTGGAAGATGTGGTGAATGATGTCCCTGAATCAGTAAGATTTAGGGCTGTTTGTAAAAATTTGATAGATAGGGGAGTGCATTCTCTCTCTAGATTCTAGAGAGAGAAGCTCTCAACCCTTCTTTAGCAGGCCTTGACTGCCTTGAAAGGCAATTAGGTACAATAGAAATCAGAAAGCAGGTACAGCAGGAGTAAACTCCCTTACACAACTGAACCATAAACTCTCCCTTACAATTAGGTACAGCAGAAACAACTGAACCATAAACAACTGTGTTGTTAACATAACAGGAAGCATAATAGCTGCCACAACCATTAACAATACAACAGCAGCAGCAGAGAGGATAGTAGCACCAAATGGAGGGGCATAAGCAATGGCAAAACAAGAAAAATCTGCTAAACCACAACACCCTCGTCGAGGCCTAAACCACCAAATCTAGAAGCAACAGGGAGGAACCCAACCCCCTCACCTCTCCCTCACCATATGACTCCCACTAAATATTACCTCCTCTCACAAGAAAATTGAGGCTCAATCACACATCTCACGGGTTCTCACAAATGCTGGACACACAAAGAAGGTTCTGAGAATGAGATATAAATCAGTCCAGAACCTAACACTAACACCAAACTTAGAATCAGTCACCAAAATTTAAGGTATCTACCTGCTATGATAGAAGTAATAGCAGTAGCAAGCAACACTTGAAGATAAGATCTGAAAACTCCTGATTAGCCCCTGCTCTTGGCACACAAATGCATGCCTTCAATGGAACCTGTTAAAAAATTAGCTATGTATCTTGAAGATAACATGTTGGACAATTTGGAAAACAAAAGATGCAAATGTCAACTTGTACGCCAATAAGTAGGTAGAAAATAAAGATCAAGAACCATTAAGATTCCACTCATGTGCCACCCAGTCAGCCCTAGATGGAGGTAATGTGTTGAAAGATAAAAGCCTTGACCTCACCATAGAATAGATTTTGTGAGCAACCACCTCCAAGGTACAAGATTTACCTTGAAATTTCCTCATGTTCCTTTCAATCCAAACTTGGTAGACAGTAACTGTGAAGATCAGTTTAGTAACTATTGTCTGAAGAGATTTGCCTTTTATATTGGAGAAGAAAGAGATCCACTCAGCCCATGTTCTGGAGTGCCAAGAAACATGGATTTTGGAAAGGATGGTGTTCCACACCTGCTGAGAGAATGGACAGTTAAAGAAAAGATGGTCATGGCTTTCACTTCCCTGGCAAAGACTACACTGAGGGGAGCGAGAAAGGCCAAAAAGCATTAGCCTATCCATAGTGGATAGCCTATTCTAAATAGCTAACCAAGTGATAAAGCTACATTTAGGAATGTGGCCCGAGAACCACACCAGTTTATACCACACAACTCTAGGGAATGGATTTCTCAATTTATCCCAAAGAGATGAAATTGAGAACTTACCAGAAGGGGTGAGAGTCCATCTAACTTGATCACCCTCACTCAGTCTGCTAGGGATGAAAGGAGGTAAATTCCTTCTAATCTCATTGAGCTCAATAGTTTGTGTGACGGGAAATGCCCAGCTTGAGTTATGGATAATATGAGACACCGTAGCATCCTTGGGAATACCAGAATCGTAAGCTATTCTGGGACCAAAGGTGGCTACCAAAGGGCCACGGGGATGCCAATTGTCATACCACAAGGAAGTGGACTGGCCATCACCAATCACATTCAATATAAAGGGAAGGACCAAAGGTCTGAGGTTCAACAATTTCCTCCAGACCCATGTGCAATCCCCAGGAATCCTCAAATTCCAAAAGTTCCTCCCTTTTATTAAGTACGACTTGACCCATTGACACCACATGGACTGTTCCCCACCGGAGATAAGGAACCAAATGTGTTTGGCAATGGCTGCCTTGTTCCAAACATGCATGGATTTGAAGCCAAGGCCCCCCTTCCTCTTTGGGGGAGCAAAGGTGCTCCCAAGAAACCTTAGCACCGGATTTCTTCAGGTCAGGGCCAGACCAGAGGAATGCTCTCAATATAGACTCAACTTCTTTTATCACTTTCTTTGGAATTATAAATAAAGAGGACCAATAGGTTTGGATGGAGAATAGGACATTCCTTATCAACTGCACTCTGCCAGCATAAGTTAGGTCCCTATTAGTCCAAGACTTGGTTTTGGCAACAATGCTATCCACCAGACGCTGGCAGTCAGAAGCTTTAAGTTTGGTGGAGATCAGAGGCACTCCAAGGTATCTAACAGGCAGAGTGCCTTCTTGGAACCCTAGAACATTTAGGATGGCGAGTCTAGAATTGAAGCTAACCCCGGAGAAAAAAATGCTACTCTTCCCAGGACTAGGGGCTAAACCCGACAAGGCCTGGAACTCAGTAAGAGCATCCTGAATGTGAATGACAGAAGTCAGATCACCCTTGCAGAAAATCATGGGATCATCAGCAAAGCAGAGGTTAATAAGCTTGATATCACCACATCTCCAATGAAAGTGGAAATCAGGAAGAAGGGATTTTTCCCTAAGGAGACAGGTGAGAACCTCCATCACAATGACAAATAGGTATGATGACAAGGGGTCTCCTTGGCGAAGCCCCCTTTTCCCAGGAATAAAACCAGTGACTTCTCCGTTAATACTAAGAGAGTAATTAGCCGTGGTGACACAGGCTTGAAGCCATTTGATCATGGTGGGATGGAAATTCATGGAAGATAGTACATCCCACAGAAATTCCCACCTAACATTGTCATAGGCTTTCATGATATCCACCTTCATGGCACACCTAGGAGAAGAGGATGACTTATGGTAACCTCTCATGAGTTCCTGGGTAAGAAAGATATTGTCCACGATCCTCCTCCCTTTAACAAAGCCAGATTGTACAAGATCAATTAAACTAGGGAGGGCAACCTGCAGTCTTCTGGCAAGAATTCTAGATATGCACTTATAGACAGTATTACAATAAGAGATAGGTCTAAAGTCCCCGACCTTAGAAGGATTGGGGATTTTTGGAACAAGGGCTACAATGGTAGAATTAGCTTTCCGGAGCAGCTGACCAGATCTAAAGAAGGCTTTAACAGCAGCAGTGACATCATGCCTAATGATAGGCCAAGCTTTTTTAAAGAAACCAGCATTATAGCCATCTGGACCAGGCGCTTTGGAAGGATTAAGAGACCAAAAGGTTTCTTTAATTTCCAAGTCTGTGACCGCAGCAACCATGTCCATCATTTGACTATTAGAAAGTCTCTGTTTAATAACCTGTTGGATCCTAAAGAGCCCTTGATAGGGAGTGGGGTGACCAGTACCCAGCAAATTGGTGTAGAAATTAACAAAACTGGATTTAATAACCTTCATATCATGGGTCAGAGACCCATCCTCCAAAACCAAGCTGGTAATCTTACTTTTATTCCTGGTATTGCTCACGGACTTAAAGAAGTAAGAAGTGCATTGATCACCAAGTTTGAGCCACTGAATTCTAGACTTCTGTTTAGCCAAACTCTCCTCAGCTCTTAACAGAGTGAGGAATTGCTTATGAACCATCCTCTCTTGGCTAATAAGAGAGGAATCAGGATGAGTACTCAAACGAATCTGGAGGGACTCAAGGACTTGTCTAGTATCGACCACCCTCTTAGAGATATCACTAAAATCCCTATGATTAAGCCTCTTGAACTCAGGTTGCAACAACTTGAGTTTCTCATAGATACAGTACATAGGATTCCCAATGACCACACCCCTCCAAACCCTCTGAACTATAGAAAGGAATTGAGGATGGTCAGCAAGGAAGTCAAAGAATTTAAATGGTTTATGAGATTTCTTAGGGCTAGGGAGAATGTGCACAACGGCAGGAGAGTGATCGGATACACAGGAAGTGGGAAAATGGGCAGAAGAACTTCTAAATGCTGCCATCCACTGCTCATTCACTAATACTCTATCCAATTTGGTACTAACAAAATGAGATGGATCTTGCTTATTGGTCCACGTGTAGAAACAACCAGAATACCTAAGATCATCGAGCTCTAAAGCATATAGACAATTATTAAACTCATCCATATGGGGGGGCCAGGAAGTAAGGCCACCCACCTTCTCATTAGGAAACCTAATAGCATTGAAATCCCCAAGAACAATCCAAGGGGATGAGGAGCTAAAATGATGAAGACTAGACCAAAGTGCTTGTCTATCCAGATAGCTAGAAGCTCCATAAACAAAAGTTGCCCAAAAGGGGGCCCCTCCACTCCTTGATTGCACCTCGCAATGAATAAATTGATCAGATTGATCAATAACCTGAAGATTGACTACAATTGGATCCCAACACACCAGAATTCTCCCATTGGGAGCTTGGGGGTAATTGCTCACAAAATTCCATTGAGGCCAAACATACTTTATTATTCTAGAGGCCGAAGCTTCTTTTATTTTATGCTCTAGCAACCCAAATAGTGATATATTATTTTGATTCACAAAACCTTTAGCCTCTTTTTGTTTGATTGGGTCATTAAGACCCCGGATATTCCAAAATCCCAAGTTAAGAGGTTGCAACGACATAAAATAAATTAAAGCAGAACTGGAAATGCAATGGCAGAATATGGAAGAATAAAAATACTGCCCTGACAAAAAAGGATACAAGTGAGCTAATGCCTTCCTTCGGACAAGGAACCAAGTGATTGTTCCTTTAATTGCTTCAACATTCGCCTTTTAGCAGATTTAGACAAAGATTTGTTGGCCTCCAATTCAGCAATTTTTTCCTTAATTCTGTCTGTATGGAGATCAGGAGGTTTAGGGGGTTGCTTTACTCCAGATGAAGGGTTAACCACTATAGCAGAGTTAGGACCACCCTCTGTAGTGGATAATCCAGCCTTGGGGGTAGAATTGATGACTGTATCCAATGAAACTAATTCCTTAACTGGAGGCACATCTTCTACTACCTTAGAGCTGCTAACAACCGATTCTAAAACCCCTAAGAGCTCATCATCAGAATCTTGCTCCTCTCCAGGGGAAACACTGGACTGCTGAGGTGTTGAGGTGTTTGGAATGGTAGGAACAGATTTAGAGGTTGTAGACAGCTGCAACTCACCCGGGTGAGTAGGAACATCAGCTAGCTCACAAGGAATGCCAATGGACTCTTCAATCGTAGGAAGAGAGGAAGAGGATGTATCAGCTTCCGATGGTACAAAGTTGCCAATAATCTTACTCTTACCCTTATTAACCACTTTTTTTTTTGGGTAAATCAGCTTGAAAATAAAAAAAGGCTAACCGGATATACAGCCTACAAGGGGCATACCCCAGGAGGAAAACAAAACAAAGAAAAAATGGGAAGGTAAGCCAAATGGCTACAAGGGGTAGATAACATACTAAATAGATGGAAACAAAACAAAAGGGATAAATACATTTGTTTCCTATCCATCTACAAAAGGGCTAAATATGGCTGGACAAACTGAGTCAATCTGGACAGGTTCTGATTGATCAGTCATGGCCAGCTGCAAGGCAGACCATAGCTGAACATAGCAGAACAGCAGATCATAGCAGATCAGCAAGGCAGCATATGTTCAGAACTGCTATCAACACAATACACTACAGAACACTACATTACATAACTGATGCAGGACTGATGCAGAACTGATGCAGAATTGCTATCATTGACCAGCAGTCCAGCAATATGGACTAAGTAGCAAGTTGTGTCCCCACACAACTTCTGTCTTGGGGACACAACATGGACACAACAAGGAGCAGGCTGCTATGATGGAACTTCTGAACTTCTGAAGCTTCCAAACCAGGTGCCAATAAACTTCTGATGCTTCCAAATCAACAGTCTGACCAACACACGCCTATCAAATCTGAACTGCAGCAGCAATATGGACACAACAATGAGCAGGCTGCTATGATGGAACATCTGAACTTCTGAACTTTTGAAGCTTCCAAATCAGGTGCCAATACAAAATTGGAACTTCTGAAGCTTCCAAATCAACAGCCCATCAACATCACAGTCAGCAGATCAGGTGCCAATACAAGAACAGTCAGAACAGTCTCATACCAGAACAGTCAAATACTATACTATACAGAGGACTTCCCCCTCTGTGAAGGGAGATGCCATCGACAGCCCCTGATGGTTAGGCAAAGCAGAACCATAATTTGGCGTAAAACAACCATGCACTCTGTACAGATTAACATCTGGGATCTCTGATCACTCTCCTGCCATTGTGAACATCACCCCGGGTCCTTTGAAATCTATGAAACCTTTTAAATTCTTTGATTTTTTAGCTGATCATCCACAGTTTTTAACTGTGGTTCAGAAAATTTAGAGGAAAGTGATTATTGGAAATCCAATGTTCTATGTTTGTGAGAAACTCAGAATGTTACAAATGGAGTTTAAGCAAATTAACAGTAAGGATTTCAGCGATGTCTCCAATAGGGTTGCTGATGCTAGACAACGCCTTGAATCTTTACAGAAAGGCATGAGTTCTCATCAGATAACTCCTTCCATCATAAATCAGGAAAGAGTGGTGCACAAGCAACTCCTCACTTTGCTTAGGGCAGAGGAGAGTCTGGCTAAACAAAAGTCAAGAATTCAATGGCTGAAACTTGGAGATCAATGCACTTCTTATTTCTTTAAAACTGTGAGTAACACTAGAAATCGTAGTAAAATTACTAGTCTGGTGTTGGATGATGGGTCTCTTACTCATGACATTCAGGAGATTAAGAACAGTTTCGTTGGGTTCTACACTGCCTTGCTGGGTACAGCTCATTCTACCTCTTACCAGGGGCAAACTAGAATCCAACAGGTGGTCAGTAGGAGACTTACAGATAATCAGAGGAATGCCATGATTACAGAGGTCACTGATCTCGAAATCAAGGATACCTTTTGGGCCCTTAACCCTAGCAAAGCCCCTGGTCCTGATGGCTATAATGCTGGGTTCTTCAAAAAGGCTTGGCCTATTATTGGTCATGAAGTAACAGCAGCAATTAAGACTTTCTTTAGGTCTGGTAAATTGCTAAGGAAAATTAATTCTACCATTGTCGCCCTGGTTCCTAAAGTTCCTAACCCATCTAAGGTTGGAGACTTTAGGCCCATTTCATGCTGTAACACCGTTTACAAGTGCATCTCTAGAATACTGGCTAGAAGATTGCAGGTTGTCCTCCCAATGTTGATTGACCCTGTCCAATCAGGTTTTGTGAAAGGAAGGAGGATTGCGGATAATATTTTCCTAACTCAGGAGCTTATGAGAGGATATCATAAAGCGTCATCATCTCCTCGGTGTACTATGAAAATTGACATTATGAAGGCATACGATAATGTTAGATGGGAATTCCTATGGGATGTTCTATCCTCCATGAATGTTCATCCCACGATGATTAAGTGGCTACAAGCTTGTATTACCACTGCGAATTATTCCCTTAGCATCAACGGTGAGGTCACAGGCTACATTTTAGGACAAAAAGGGCTTAGACAGGGAGATCCTTTGTCCTCATATCTTTTTGTGATCGTGATGGAGATTCTCACTTGTCTCCTAAGAGAGAAATCGCTCCTTCCAAATTTTCATTTTCATTGGAGATGTGGGCGTACTAAGCTTATAAACCTTTGCTTCGCTGATGATCTTATGATCTTTTGCAAAGGGGATTTAACCTCTATCAGTCATATCCAGGATGCCCTCTCTGAGTTTCAAATCCTGTCGGGTCTCTCACCTAGCCCTGGGAAAAGTAGCGTCTACTTTTCTGGGGTTAGCTTAGGCACTAGGTTGGCCATTTTGGATGTCCTTAAGTTTAAGGAGGGCTCACTGCCCATCAGATATCTCGGTGTGCCTCTTCTCTCTACAAAACTCAAAGCCTCTGATTGTCAGTACTTGGTGGATAGCATAACTGCTAAAACTAAGTCATGGACTAACAGAGACCTCATATATGCTGGTAGGGTCCAGTTGATTAAGAATGTATTGTTTTCCATTCAAACTTATTGGTCCTCCTTGTTTATCATCCCCAAAAAGGTGATTAAGGAGGTTGAGTCAATTCTTAGAGCTTTTCTATGGTCTGGTTTTCCAATTAACCTCTGAGCTTGAAACTTTAGGACCCGATTGCTTAGCACAAGTTTTTTTTTTTTTTTTGGGTAAATTAGCTTGAAAATAAAAAAGGTTAACCGAATGTACAGCCTACAAGGGGCATACCCCAGGAGGAAAAGAAAAAGGAAAAAACAAGATTGAAAAAAGTGCGATAACCCATGCACAACCCGCATGGAGAGTGTGGTAAAGTAAATAAGATAATAGAATTGCCATATGTGTTGAGATCATACCCCGATTGCACTATCCATCTAAGCGGAAGGGTAGTACAACGGGGTATGATATGTAGTGATACGAGTGTACATAACATGAAAACGAACTACTGCCTGACACAACCCGCCAGGCTAGGAAATAAAATAAATAGTCTCGATCATAAATGACCAAATGATAACCTTTACTGGAAAAAAAGTAGCTACAAAGCACCTCGGCATCGGGGGGTTGAACAGCAACAACAGAGGAACTAGGCACCAAGAGGCTCGAACCGGAGATGACGGCATCCGATAGAGGGCCCAACCCTGCACACCACGCCCATTCCATCCAGTCTAAAACACTCTCATCCAAAGTCCAAAGATCGCCAAAAACAACCCGCCCTCATCCAAAACCAAAGCCACTAGTCTCCAGAGAAGGATTAAACAGACCAAGATTCCAATACTCCAACCTAGCACAGAATTAACAAGCATAGCACCCACTTCTAAGGAACAGATATTGCAGAGGACCGGGCTCCGAGAAGAGGCTCGAACCGGAGATGCGACATCCGACAAGGCTACCTCCCCAAGTACCTTGTACACCATGCCCATTCCATCCGGTCTAAAACTCTCTCAACCTAGTATACAAGGCTCACTCTAACCTAAAAGCGGGACAGTACAAGGGCCTCGAAAAAAATCCGCCATTAACAGAGCATTACCACCGAATCATCTGGCATCACAAAAGAGGCACACAAAACTGCAGAAAGAACCATAACCATTCTATTCAACCAGTGCATTACCACCAATCTATAATAAGAACTATCACAGTCACAGTCAAACTACGCTATGACAAACGGCCCAGAGGAGCAAGGAAGCTTGGATTGTAAACAGACCCAGCATAGATGCTACGGCCATAGCCCCGAAATTGGGCATCCCAACAGTACTAGCCCAAACCAATTGGGCAGAAACAACCTGTGCACACTCTTCTACCACCAGCGCGTACCACAGTCATTTTAGACAAAACCAATCTACTGCAATTACTCAAAACCGGCAACACACCGGGTAATCCAACTAGAACTAGGATTAACGAATAAATTCCAGAAGCTAACCCGATCTCAGTCCAACAAATGACTGCCCATCGAGGTTCTCAATATTGAACTACAATCTAAGGAATGATACCTGTCGAATGGACAAGTGACTGGTCAGCCCCAACATATGAACAGAACAGCACCTGCCATTAGGAGGACCGACGGCTTGCCGCCGCTACATGTTCCTCCGACCGGAACGAAACCCTTTGCCGGCAGCAAGAGCCACCGGCAGCTTGATGTCTCCGGTAGCTTGACCCACCGGCAGCTTGATGATCTGAGATGATCCGGCGAAGACCCACTCTTCTAGATCTGAAAATTCTGGCTACCTGGATATTTATCCGGCAGCCATGTAGGTGTTCCACGGTTGGGATAGTTGTGAACTTCCACTGATGGGCCGACCCGAGTATAACCATGGCCGGAACCAGCAGCTGAATGGAATTGAAACCCAGTCAGACCCAACCTCTAGACGCCGGACGCCGGAGATCAGGAACACCGCACTTCATAAGATGTGAGGCCCACAGGATTCATTAGGCCCACAGGACGTCCTCCGAGCCTCGGTTGAAACGACTGATCCACCGCCGGCTACTGAGACCGGCGAGCCTCAGTTGAACACGAGACCCCTGTACTGAGACCGATTGAGAACCCACTTCTGGCAGGGGTTTGAATCTGAGATCTCCACCCTAGCTTGCCCCATCGCGTTGCCGGAAACCGCAGATGAAATAGCCGGGGCTAGGACCTCCGGCGCAGCTGAGATGGCCATAGGATCGGCCAGTCGAACCCACCTCAAGAGCTGGCCTTTTGATTTCGATGGTAGATGATTCTGCCCCATCGGCCTTTTTGATTTCGAGTGATGGTGGATGATGCTACTGAAAATAGTTGAACCCAACTTGGAGAACCCCTATAGCAGTACCGAATTTGGACCCAATCAGTGGGTTTTGCTTCTAAAATCTGATTTGGGCGGTGGAGGAGAGCTTCTCTAGAGAGAGAAGCTCCCTTGCCCTGGCGTTTCTAGTTCCTGCTTAGCACAAGTTCCTTTAGGATGCCCAAATACTTTGCACTCTGTACAGATTGGAGGGAGCCATTGATACTGTACTGCAACTATTATAGTTTCACCATTGATTGTAATTTGAATGTCCTCCGGCAAGTCAGTTCCTGCATCTATTTCCACACATATACGAGCGTAATCCAGCCGTAATTTTTTTGTTGTAGCTAGATCCATATGAAGCGGTTTACCAATGGTACTTGCAATCTTGCTAAAGCACTCCGCTGTCCAAAACTCGAGTGGAAGTTTCAAGATTTTGATCCAAGCTGGGATTTTCGAAGGTTGGTCCTTGGTTGGGAGCATCATGCGTTGCCAATTTTGAAGAACAAGAAATCTTCTAGAGAAGAAATGGGGGCCATCTTCCAACGCTTTCATCTTGGCAGCTTCATCCTTGAACTCAAATATGAATCGCGAGCCGATTTCTTTAACTGATATAAGGTTGTCTTTCCATACTGACCGGGCTGTAGCTCTTAGTAAAGGGAAATCCATCTTGCCATCGAGGAAATGCCCTACAAGACAATGATTCCAACTGCCCTCATCGATGTCCATTTCATCTAGTTCCACAACTGCATGCTTTCCATTTTGAAGTTGAGGATAATACTCCAACTTCAGCATTCTAGAAGGACCTTGGGCTGCGAAGAGGGAAGCCCAGTTCCTAGTATTTCCTTGGGGACGAATAGGCTCCTGTCAAGGTTTATTGGGAACGCGAGTACCATTCGACTGATCAATGGAAGTCCATGGTCGCCTGGGTTTGGTGTCAATTACATCATACCCCATATTGGGGTCCCCCTCCAGGTATGGGGTTCCTCTAGGATTAATTAGGGTTTTTTGAGTAGGATTAGATTATACCTATTGTCGTTGCAGTTGTTGAAGAGGATGAAGGGGATTAATGCGTTGGGTCTGAGAGGAACTCCCATGGACGAGTCTCTCTTCTTCTCCAGAATCGAGCACTTCGTATTGTTGTTTGCGAGCCCGTTCCTCAGCTTCCAATTTCAAACCCTCCTCAAAGAGCGCCTGTTGAATCTTCCTAGAGGGACTGGACTTCTTGTTTGGAGGAGCCTGATTCTCAGCTTGTCTCCACGACTGTTGAACGCTTTGTAACTTGGCTGTGACCACATCTAGGATGAATGGATCTTCCGAGATGTTGAGTTCGTCCTCCAAGTGACCCACGATTTCAAGCATCCGAGCTTCAGAATCCAGACGCATGCCTTCCTTCGGAGACTTATGCGCTGAACTCAGCTGATTGTGCCTGGGACTGGGAACCCTAGAAATGATTTGGGGATCTGAAAGATTAGGGATTTGTGGGTCTGTAGCAGCCAAGGAATTAGCAGCCAAGGAGTCTACTATTACGGGAACCCCAGACCCTCTTTGTTTCCGACGAACTTCATTTGAATCCGTGGCTTTGATGCCCAGACCCTCCACGAAGGAGATGGAACCGTCTGCCATGGAAGATTATCACTGCCACCTATGAATCACTGAATCACTTTGGAAATCGCCATCCCTGAAATCGCCTTGTTGTTGTCAGAAATCGCCCTTGTCAGAGCCCCGTATGGATGGTTCCCACGAGGCTCTTCAATTATTTGAGTTGCTACTCAAATCGGGCACTAAGCCTGATCGCATTACGTTTGATGGGGTTCTTTCAGCTTGCACTCATGCTGGATTAGTTGATAAAGGGCTTGAATACTTCCATTCTATAGAATGCAAACATGGGCTAAAACATTCAACAGATCATTATGCATGTTTGATAGATCTTTTGAACCGATCTAGAAGGTTCAAAGAAGCTGAGGATATGATTGATCAAATGCCCATGAAGCCTGATAAGTTTTTGTGGGCTTCCTTGCTTGGTGGCTGTAGAATTCATGGAAACCTTGCACTGGCTAAACGAGCTGCAGAAGCATTGTTTGAACTAGAGCCCAAGAATGCGGCTACTTATGTTACCCTAGCCAACATTTCTGCCACTGCTGGTAAATGGGGTGAAGTGGCGAAGATTAGAAAAACTATGGATGACAAGGAGGTGGTAAAGAAACCAGGTTTAAGTTGGATTGAAATCAAGAGAAAGGTCCATGTGTTCGTAGTGGGAGACTTATCCCACCCAAGATCAAAGGAAATAAACAACTTTTTGGGGGATCTTTCGAAGAGGAAGAAGGAAGAAGGGTATGTACCTCAAACAGAGAATGTGCTGCATGACGTGGAAGAGGAACAAAAGGAGCAAAATCTTTCCTATCACAGTGAGAAGCTTGCAGTTGCATTTGGAATTATAGCTACTCCTTCGGGGACGGCAATAAAGGTTTTTAAGAATCTAAGAACTTGTGTTGACTGCCATATGGCCATCAAATTTATATCCAAGATAGTTGGGAGGAAAATAATTGTGAGGGATTCAAATCGGTTCCATTGTTTTGAAGATGGAAGATGTTCGTGTAAAGACTATTGGTGATGAAGGCTAGTGGCCAATGGAAAGGGAAAGCAGGATACGTTTTGCATATGGGTTTCCTGTAAATTCATTATCTATCAGAGAGCGTCTGTTCTCTTCAATGTCAGCCTGGAAATGTAGTTTAACCTTTGAACTAGGTCAACTTGTGCAGAATGATGTCATGTGTACACCCCAGAGTTCATCATAGCATCGGAAATCTGTCTGTGGATTCGTGGAATGAGAAAATTAAAGCATATTTCGAGAGTTTAGAAGCTTTAAAGAATTGGATTGTAGAGATCATCAATTATTTAGAAAATAACTGGTACTTTTAGACCGCCATAACAGATTACAGTAAAAAATAAGGACATTGTGTCCTTGAATGAAGGTTGAATGTCAACGATCAGTTATGAAATTCAAAGTCAGAGCTGAAACCTCCTATGCTGTTGCGAGTTCAGAGAACTCCTGAACCTAAAGGTGATTTTCTTCACAGTATGATTACAAAGTCATTTGCTATGTTAGTTTTTTTTTTCTCTTCTCCCTTCTTTTGTTGTATTATCAGTTTGAGGTCATGACAGGTTGACAAACAATGTTGGAGTTAAGAGTTTCTTACTGTCCTTGAGTTGACACGTCCCTTACGGTTATTGAACTGGAAAATTCTAGATTACGTCCTGATTCCCATGTTATGATTGAGTGTCACAGTAGTAAGTTCAAAGCTCATTACTAAATTAGGTTATGTAGGCAGTTTTCAGTTTTCACTGGGCAAATTCTTAATTTTATAAACCATCTCACCACTTGAGGCTCTCTCTGACTTGTAGAAAGTTATTGCTGGATCAGATTCGGTCATCAAAGAGGTAGATACTCCAGCAATAGTTAGAATCCTTAATTGCAAAATTCTAGATAGTCGGTATTGTTGAAACTTGAAAGACACTCGGCGATGAACATATTCATCTATGGAAACTTTTCATTTCTCTTCATTTCCCCTAACTGGCCAGTAGTTAAAGGAGAGAAGGAATCCAAGGTGGTAGTTGGTTCCTATTCCACTTTTCTCCCAAGCCGGTAAAATAATGCCTTCCAAACTAGTATATTAACCTTATGTGCCTCCCTACTCAATCTTCATTACTAATTTGTTATGAGTTGGATGCTTTAATACGGTTTTAGCGCTGGTGTTTTTGTACAATATATTTCACGCACCTTTCTATGTGCTATAAGTGCACTTTGTTCCTTCGTGATTCATATATTCTAGATCCTTTGCTTACCTCTTCATGTGGGAGTGGAGATGTACATGTGTTATCAGTGTTACAATTTGTCTCACATTAGCAAAAGAGGACCTCCCCTACTAGCATATGAACCTTGTGAACCTCTCCACTTTTTGCGAGTTAATTTTGAGTTGAATGCTTTAATACTTCCCGTTGAAGAAGTAGATACCATACCTCACAAACACGCAAGCATGAGATTTCAAAAAACCATTAAATGAACACCCCCGGAGACGTCATTGAATTTTATATTTGGCAATGTATTAGATGGAAAGATACCTATAAGACTTTTATGTTACAAGTAAACTAATACTTTCTAACATCGCAATAATAAGATATTATTTTCATAATCAACATAGTAGAAAAAGAAGTATATACAAACGGCTGATAGAATTCCCAAAATAAAAAATTTGAGGGTCCGTTATTAATTGGTATGAACCTTAGTAGCACGGAGCGGGGGCGGGGGAGCGGAGGCACCTAGAAGCTCCCAGTGTTCTAAATGGCGGTCGCCGAGGCCGCCTAGGCACCGCCTAGGCGCTTGGAGGTACCCCGCCGCCACGCCAATACCCCTTGGCGTTTGATTTGGCACCCAGGGAGGTTTGGCGGTGTTTGGCGGCCGCCTAGGTGGGCTTGGCGGCCCTTGGCGGGCTCGGCGGCGTCTTTGGAGGCCTAAAATGTATACTATTAACCTAAAAGGGCTAGGATCAAAAGTACAAAAACTAAAAGGGCTTATTATGTAATTTTACAAAATCATATCTATATATATTACAATTACAATTACATTTACATCCCCCATTCAACACTCCACATTCCAGTCGATCAGAGCTTTAGAGGCGGGAGACGAAACGAAAGTGAAGAACTCCAGTCGATGCCATCGTCTCTCTCTCTCCCGCCGATATGTCTCTCTCTCTCTCTCTCGCTCTCTCTCAGCTCTCTCTCTCTCAGCTCTCTGAGTCTCTCTTCAGTCACTCTCTCTCACTCTCTCTCTCTCTCTCTCGGTGATCTGCTCACACACACAGTGATCGTTCTAGTGTTGGGTATTTTGTAGTCCCCACAAATTGTGCCTGAATTTCGTAAATCGCCAAAATGTCAGTTCAAAATCATATCTATATATATTACTACTTAATTTCATTTGGGTTTGTACTTTGAAGTTTGAACTTGCATTATGGATACATGGAATATAGTTTGATTGGATAATGGTTTGTTTAAAAAAAAAAAAACGCCGAATTGCTTGGCGCCGCCTAGGCGGCCGCCTAGGCAGCTTGGCGCTTGGAGGTGGGTCTCCGCCCTACTAGCGCCAAGCGCCATTTAGAACCTTGGAAGCTCCTAAGGTTGGGAGCGCCTAAGGAGCGTATATAGATTTCATATAAATACGTATATAAAGTATCTTTAAATCCTTAACCATTGAAGGAAAAGTGATTACTTATGAGAATTTTCATGATCTTAAAGGGTACTTATAGGAAGTTAGATATTTTCAATTGTCCTTTTTGGCTAGGTATTGTACCCTTTTGGTGTGTTTTAGAACCATATGGATGTTTTGGTAAGGTATTGTACGGTTTTGGCGTGTTTTGGAACCGTATGGATGTTTTGGTAATGTATTATACCGTTTTGGTGTGTTTTGGAAACTTATGGATGCTTTGGTAACGTTTTGAACCGTTTTGTTGTGTTTTGGTATCGTATGGATGTTTTGGCACGGTATTGTACCGTTTTTGTGTGTTTTGGAACTGTATGAACGTTTTGGTAAGGTATTGTACCGTTTTGGTGTGTTTTGGCATTTGGATGATTTGGTATGGTATTGTACCGTTTTGTTGTGTTTTGGCATCTTATGGATATTTTGGCATGGTATCGTACCGTTTTAATGTGTTTCGGAACCGTACTGATGTTTCGGTAAGATATTGTACCATTTTGTTGTGTTTTGGTACTGTATGGATGTTTTGATACGATATTGTTGTAAGTGCAGAAAAACCGAGAGTGGTTTGAGCAGCACAAGAATGTAACGGCTACTTCAAGATCCTCGCCGGAACCCTAATACGTCGCCGTGATCCTTATCTGCAAAACAGACAAGGGGAGAGTGCACCTTTGCCTCTCGTGGCAAAGGCCCTCCGATGCCTAAGTTAGTCTCACGTACTAATGGAAAACCCTATTTAAGCATAAGAGAATACGTATAACTGTAGTGTATTGTGTACCTTTTTCCTCTAAGTTTACCTTGTACTTATAGGTTTATGGATGCTTGCTGCCCAAGTATCCACGTTTCCCTAGGTTTCCTATCTCGTATAGGAAACCCAGAATATCTTGGATTCTTGTTCCCTTATCAGTTCATTACCTTAGTCTGTTTAGGACTCCTTTCCACAGCTGGCCGAACTTCCCATTCCCGTTGGGTATCTCTCCAAGATCCTTTTTTATTGGGATCTTATAGTATACACGGAATATCCCTGTTTCTAGAACCTTCTGGAACGTTTCCTGCATCTGGGATTGCTTTTCGTACAAATCCCCTCCTGTTCGGCTCCTTTGCTGCCGAACAGACTACTTGGACCAATGACTTCACATGTTACTGGTCCTCTGTTAATTCCTTGGTCCAATACTCTCTCGTGTTATTGGATCTTGACCAATGATTTCTCATATCATTGGTCCCTGTTGCCGACCGTCGTCCTGCACGGCGACTGCCCTTAACATAACTGTGTCGTGGTCCCACGTACCATGTGTTCGGGCCGTCCTTGCACCTGTTCGAGATTTACTCCCTACAATTGTACCGTTTTGGTGTGCTTTGGAACTGAATGGATGTTTTGGTAACGTATTGTACCGTTTTGTTGTGTTTTGGTACCGTAAGGATGTTTTGGCACAGTATTGTACCGTTTTGGTGTGTTTTAGAACTGTATGGATGTTTTGATAAGGTATTGTACCGTTTTGTTATGTTTTGGTACCGTATGGATGTTTTGGTACGGTATAGTACCGTTTTGGAGTGTTTTGGAACCATATGGATGTTTTGGTATGGTAAGGTATAGTACCGTTTTGTTGTGTTTTGGAACCGTATGGATTTTTTGGCAAGTTATTGAACCGTTTTGGCGTGTTTCGGAACCGTATGGATGTTTTGGTAAGGTATTATACGGTTTTGGCGTGTTTTGGAACCGTATGGATGTTTTTGTAAGGTATTGTTCCGTTTTGTTGTGTTTTGGTACTGTATGAGTGTTTTGGCACGGTATTGTAACATTTTGGTGTGTTTTCGAACTGTATGAATGTTTTGGTTTTGTAAGGTATTGTACCGTTTTAGGTGTGTTTTGGAACCTTATGGATGTTTTTTTGGGTAAACCTTATGGATGTTGGTAAGGTATTGTACCTTTTGGTGTGTTTTGGAACAATATGGATGTGTTGGTAAGGTATTGTTCGGTTTTGGCGTGTTTTGGAACCGTATGGATGTTTTGGTAAGGTATTGTGCCGTTTTGGTGTGTTTTGGAAACTTATTGGATTCTTTGGTAAGGTTTTGTACCATTTTGTTGTGTTTTGTTATCGTATGGATGTTTTGCCGCGGTTTTGTACCGTTTTGGTGTGTTTTGGAACCTTATGGATGTTTTGGTAAGGTATTGTACTGTTTTGGTGCTTTTTGGAAACTTATGGATTCTTTGGTAAGGTATTGTACTGTTTTATTGTGTTTTGGTACCGTATGGATGTTTTGGCACGGTATTATACCATTTTGGTGTGTTTTAGAACCGTATGGATGTTTTGGTAATGAATTGTACCGTTTTGTTGTGTTTTGGTATCGTATGGAAGTTTTGGCACGGTATTGTACCGTTTTGGTGTGTTTCGGAACCGTATGGATGTTTTGGTAAGGTATTGTACTGTTTTTGTGCTTTTTTGAAACTTATGGATTCTTTGGTAAGGTATTGTACCGTTTTATTGTGTTTTGGTACCGTATGGATGTTTTGGCACGGTATTATACCATTTTGGTGTGTTTTGGAACCGTATGGATGTTTTGGAAACGAATTGTACCATTTTGTTGTGTTTTGGTATCGTATGGAAGTTTTGGCACGGTATTGTACCGTTTTGGTGTGTTTCGGAACCGTATGGATGTTTTGGTAAAGTATTGTACTGTTTTGCTGCTTTTTGGAAACTTATGGATTCTTTGGTAAGGTATTGTACCGTTTTATTGTGTTTTGGTACTGTATTGATGTTTTGGCACGGTATTATACCATTTTGGTGTGTTTTGGAACCGTATGGATGTTTTGGTAACGAATTGTACCGTTTTGTTGTGTTTTGGTATCGTATGGAAGTTTTGGCACGGTATTGTACCGTTTTGGTGTGTTTCGGAACCGTATGGATGTTTTGGTAAGGTATTGTACAGTTTTGGCGTGTTTTGGAACCGTATGGATGTTTTGGTAAGGTATTGTACCATTTTGTTGTGTTTTTGTACCGTATGGATGTTTTGGTGCGGTATTGTACCGTTTTGGTGCTTTTTGGAAACTTATGGATTCTTTGGTAAGGTATTGTACCGTTTTGTCGTGTTTTGGTAACGTATGGATGTTTTGGTAACGAATTGTACCGTATGGATGTTTTGGCACGGTATTGTACCGTTTTGGTGTGTTTTGGAACCGTATGGATGTTTTGGTAAGGTATTGTACCGTTTTTTTGTGTTTTTGTACCGTATGGATGTTTTGGCACGGTATTGTACCATTTAGTGTGTTTTGGAACCGTATGGATGTTTTGGTATGGTAAGGTATTGTACCCTTTTGGTGTGTTTTGGAACCATATGGATGTTTGGTAAGGTATTGTACCTTCTGTTGTGTTTTGGAACCATATGGATTTGATGGTAAGTTATTGTACGGTTTTGGCGTGTTTTGGAACTGTATGGATGTTTTGGTAAGGTATTGTACTATTTTGGTGTGTTTTGGAAACTTATGGATGCTTTGGTTAGGTTTTTTACCGTTTTGTTGTGTTTTGGTACCATATGGATGTTTTGGTGCGTTATTGTACCGTTTTGGAACCTTATGGATGTTTTGGTATGGTATTGTACCGTTTTGGTGCTTTTTGTAAACTTTTTTTTTGGGGATAAATTAGCTTGAAATTAAAAGAGGTTAATCGAATGTACAGCCTGCAAGGGGCATACCCCAGGTGGAAAAGAAAAGGAAAAGACGAAGAGTGAAAAAAGTGTGATAATCCATGCACAACCCACATGGAAAGTAGGGTAGAGTAAGCTAAATAGCAAAAGCGCAATTTATTCTGTCATCATACCCCGTTGCACTATCCATTTATGAGGAAAGATAGTACAACGGGGTATGATACTAAGTGATGCGAGTAGTAAATAACATGAAACTAACTTCAGCCTGGCACATCCCGCCAGGCTAGGATATAATATACATAGTCACGATCGAGTGACGATCAGTTGATGAACCAACACTGAGAAATTGCAGCAACATAGAAATTCGGCAACGAGGGGAGGCTGAACAGCTACTACAGAGGAACTAAGCATCGAGAAGAGTCTCGAACCGAATATGACGGCATCCGACAGGGGGCCCAACCCTGCACACCACGCCTATTCCATCCAAACTACCACACTCTCATCCAAATTCCTAAGCCTCGCCAGAAAACAACCCGCCCTCAACCAAATACCAATCACCACTAATCTCCAGATATGGGATAAGTAGACCAAGAATTCAATACTCCATCCTAACCCAGAAGTGTCGAGCGTAGCACCCACTTCTAAGGAACAGTTACTGCAGAGGAACAGGCTCCGAGAAGAGGCTCGATCCGGAGATGTCGGCATCCGACAAGGTTACCCCCCAAAGTACCCTGCACACCACGCCCATTCCATCCGGTCTAACACACCCTCATCCTAATTCCCTAGGCTCACTATACCCTACAAGTGAGGCAGAAAAGGAGCCTCTAATCTGCAACCAGTAATAGTGCATAACACCGAATCAACTGACACATTTCGAGGCTACACAAAATTGCAGAGGACTATAAACTGCTCCGCTCAACCAGTGCATTACCACTCATCTAATAAGATCAGACACAGTCACTCATGCCACACGAAAAAACAAACGGGCTCAGACCAGCAAGATCTCTTGGGTTGTGAAGACGCAGTGCAACAATTTGCCCAGTAGTGAGCCCTCAAGGCTTGAGTGCCAGGTAACTAAACTAGGCCAGAGGTGATGTTGAAGCCCATTTAGCCCAAATGATCTTGAATTGAGTTCGGCCTAAATAAGCTTTTTTATTTTTCAGCCAAACACATGTGCTGTTTTCGAGGTGCATGCTTGCTAGCATTGGTTTTTCGGTCCCCATGTGCTGCATATAGGATTCCCCCATGTGCTGCAACAGGATGCCCATGATATTTTCCCAAAAAAGGATAAATAAGCTTTCACACATTTTTTTTTTGGGGTAACATAGCTTGAAATTAAAAAAAGGTTAATCGAATGTACAGCTTACAAGGGGCATACCCCAGGAGGAAAATAAAAGGAAAAAACAAGATTGAAAAAAGTGCGATAGCCCATGCACAACCCGCATGGAGAGTAAGATAAAGTAAATAACATAACAAAAAATGCCATGTATGCTGAGATATATATATATTTTTTTTGTGGGTAAAATAGCTTGAAATAAAAAGAGGATAACCGAATATACAGCCTACAAGGGGCATACCCCAGGAGGAAAGAAACAAAAGAAAAGAGAAAGAGAAAATTAGTTACGCCAAGAGGCTACATGGAGTAAATGAAATGCGCTGTTTCCAATCCATCTAGTAGAGGGAGGGAAAACAGCACCTAATGAATGAAGAGCCTAAGAGTAGACTCTTAAACATTACAAGAGGAAAGAAGCAACTAATGTATGCTGAGATCATATCCTCGTTGTGGGGTATGATATTAAGTGATACAATTAGTAATAGTTGTAAATGATCTACTACTACCTGACACATCCCGCCAGGTTAGGAAATAAAATTAATAATCCCAGTCAGAGGTGACCACATGATAACCAACACTGAGGATAAGCAGCAACACAGTAATACGGCTTCAAGGGAAGCTGAACGGCTACTACAGAGGATCATGGCACCAAGAAGAGGCTCGAACCAGAGATGACGGCATCCGACAAGGCTACCCTGCCAAGTACCCTGCACACCACGCCCAATCCTTCCGGCCTAATACTCCCACATCCAAGCCTAAGGCTCGCCAAAACAACCAGCACTCAACCAACTACCAAAAACCACAACCTCCAGAGTTGGGATAAGCAAACCGAGAACCTAATACTTCCAACAAACCCAGAGAGCAAGCATAATACCCACTTCTAAGAGAACAGCTACTACAGAGGGACTAGGGACCGAGAAGAGGCTCGAACTGGAGATGTCGGCATCCGACAAGGCTACCCTGCCAAGTACCCTGCACACCACGCTCATTCCATCCAGACTACTACTCCCTCAACCTAATCCCCTAGGCTCGCTACCAACTAAAAGAGGGACAGAAAGAGGATCCACAAGAAGTGGCCACTCGAACCGCAGGTGAACCAAGCAGCCCCTTTCGATCAGTGCACAACCACCAATCTAATCACTGACTGCCTGCGAAGCTACCCCTTTTAATCAGTGCAAAACCACCAATCTAATCAATGACAGCCCCGGCAGCTACCTCGCTCAATCAGAATCCAACCACTAATCTAATCAATGGCAGCCGCAAAGCTACCCCTTTCAATCAGCACAGACTCTAATCTAATCAACGATAGCCACGCCCACAACCATACTACGTACAACCACCGGGCTAAAGAAGCAAAGAAACTAGGGATATAAGGTGGCTCGACAAGAGCTTGAATGAACCCGATCTCAGTCCAACAGGTGACTGCCCATCGAGGTTCTCACTAAGCCAGATAAAAAAAAATCTGGCTCTGGATTGAAAACAATAATTAAACGAGTAAGTACCTCTGATGATGGAAGATTTTCAGCTCCATAACATAGCACAGTGCAAAACCCTCACAGAACCAGCACCCACACGGTAGGACTCCCTTCGCCATTACCGAGCACTGGATTGCATCCAGCACCCACACGGGTAGGACTTCTGTCACCGCTACTGAGCACTGGTTCTGAATCAAAGAACTTCACTGCCGAGTATGCTATGAGAGGATCTCGAAGCACTCTCCTGATTTACACCTCACTCCCACCGGCAGCCAGATCGTACGCAAGCCACCGGCAGACCAGCTCGAAGCATATATATCGCGAAGCACTCGCAATCCAGAACCAACACTCGTGCAGATCGAAAACCCACACTCGAGAGAATAGAATTTGGTGATGATGAGGTTTGGCTAGAAAACCCACGGCCGCACCAGTACTTACCCCATTTTTTGCATCACCGTCCACTCCTAACCCATCCAGCTGGACGTCGGTGCTCGAAGATTGGGATTGTGAGGTGGTGTTGGCCGATTGACCATGGAAGTCGAAGATGAAAATCTGTTGTTGACAGATTGGGTTGGGACGATGGCCGATTGACCATGGAAGTCGAAGATCGGAAATTATCCCTTTCTTGACTTTGAACCAGATTCAAGAGTGAATCGGACTATGAACCAGATGCAAAGCTTGAGACCTCTGACCCGGTTGTATGGTGTGGATTGAAGAGGTTTAACCACCAGTAATTCGGTGGATTTGATGCAAAAATATGGTTTTTGGTAAAGGGGAGTGCATTATCTCTCTATTCCTAGAGAGAGAAGCTCTCAACCCTGTGTTTTTGTTTTTCACACTTTTTTGGTAATGAATACTCCCTCTGTCCCAAAATAAAAATATTTATCCGGTCCGCAAAACGGAGTCTTAAAAATAGTATGATTTTTGTAAGAAAAATTCAAAAGTTTTTTAACAACTTACTAGACATCAATGAGTTCTATTAATTTGTGAAAAAAATTTGAATTTTTTCTTTAAAAAATTACATTATTTTTAAGACTCCGTTTTGCGGACCGGACAAAGATTTTGAGACGGAGGGAGTATTAATAAAACCCAACTTTTAATTCCTTAAGACATAGGAGCCAGCCACATGCTCTTTAATTTTCCGTGCAAAGCCCACTAAGGACCACACACCCATATATTAATTGCAAATCCCACCAGCACCGTAAAATGATAATGATATAGCTGAGACACACTTACCCCAATGCCATATTCTCCCATGGGTCATCAACCACTGGTTTGGCAGCCATGGTTTTCAAAAACCGGCTTTGAGAAGCCCAGTCTCTGATATCCAGTGCAGATCCGACGGATTGAAGACCTCAAAACCCATAGAACACACCAGTAAATCTTCCCTTTGCCGTGCCTAGTCAAGGCTGAAATAGTAGCGGACGCCACCATTTCCGGCGAGCTGGGATATATCAGCGCTGACGCCATCCTTTGCCGTGTAAATTGCCCACAACCGGGTAACCTCTGGAGCATTCGGCTAACCCCTCTACTGGCCGAGCGCAAACCGGTGAACAGATCGAACACGTAGAACTCTTGAGCTCCGTCCAGAAAACCCCTAAATAGGCCTGATTAAAATCTAAACCCCAATACAGATGGGTCCAAACGCTGCAGATCGATAGGAATGGAAACCCACCTAGCAATTTCCCCTTTGCTTGTTGCCATCCGACCCTTCGGCAAGATGTGGTGGCTAATATGAGACCCTTGATTTGCTGTATTCTCTCTGTAAATTCGTGGACCTGCTCCTAGCAGAGAAAGTATGGTGTATTGTTCAAGTGATGAACAAACAACAAGTAGTGATCCGATTAGAGCTTGAAATACCTCTAAATCAGATTGAAGGATAGAGATTTGCTGGGGAGTGCATTCTCTCTCTAGGGTGTAGAGAGAGAAGCTCTCAACCCGCTTTTTGTAAACTTATGGATTCTTTGGTAAGGTATTGTATCGTTTTTTTGTGTTTTGGTACCGTATGGATGTTTGGCACGGTATTGTACCATTTTGGTGTGTTTTGGAACCGTATGGATGTTTTGATATGATAAGGTATTGTACCGTTTTGTTGTGTTTTAGAATCGTAAGCATTTTTTGGTAAGGTATTGTACCGTTTTTTTTTTGTGGGTAAATCAGCTTGAGAATAAAAAAGGTTAACCGAATATACAGCCTACAAGGGGCATACCGCAGGAGGAAAACAAAAGAAAACAAAGATTGAGAAAATTGAAATCTATGCCAAGTGGCTACATGGATTGGATATGTTGTAAACTAGATGGAGACAAAACAAATAACATCAACTGAGATACATTTGTTTCGTACCCATCTACAAAAGGGGACTGGCTAGATTCAGTAGTGCCAGCAGTGAGCAGAATGCAGTATAGTCTGCCATTACTGGACAACAGCAGGTAGGTACACCACAGTAGAAGCAGCTAACAACCCTAGCATTGAAGGCTGCCATGAAATCAGAAACAGCAGAAAACAGCAAAGCAGTAGCAGCAGATTTGGTACCCCTGCTTCTGTGCCTGTGTCTGCTATGAATTAAGACAGCAGACAGCCCACTACAGCTGCACTTCATACCATCAATATCAGCAAAATCAGACACTATAAACTGGACAGCATCATCAGAGAGCGATCCCAAACAAGGCTCCCCAACGACAGCAAAATAGGTTGAACAAAACAGGGCAGGAAACTGGACTGCACTGCACAAACAGCAGCAGTAGTGGCAGCCAAGAGCACTCAGCAGCTCGTCAGGAAGCAGCTGCACTTGACAGCAGCAACAACTGGACAGCAGAACCCTGCTCCTAAAGCAACAGCTTCAGAACTGGACAGCAGCTTCAGAAGCTGGACAGCAACAAGCCAGGAAGTACGATATATGCACAATAGCAGAAATGCAGCTAGTGACTATGCAGAGGACATCCCCCTCTGCGAAGGGAGATCCCAACGACAGCCCCAATTGGTTAGGCCAAAAAAGAAGACAGCAATACTTAAGCACAATCTGGGCAGCTTCACCCATATAAGCACAATCACCATAGCAGACTAAAATAAGAACCAAACAGCAGACTTAGCAAAGTAAGAACCAAAAATCAGACTTAAGCTAAGCTACCTATACATACCATGTACTAAATTGAGGTACTAACAAACCGATTACAACTAACCAATTACAAGCTACAACTGTACAACAGTATCATCTATACAGCAGCAGCAGCAGCAGTAGAAGCTGGCTGCAGAACTAGACTTGAACAACTGTGCAGAACTGGACTTGAACAATCTGGCCTCTCCAAACTGATGGCTCTAGCATGGAGCTAGGTATCCCCCTTTTGACCTGCCTTATGAGTCACAAAACCACTGGAACAACAGCAGGTAATCAGTAGCTATAGCAATCAGAAAATGAATGTACAACCATCAGCAAATCAGTAGCAGCCGTAGGCTGGCCAGAAATCAGAGTAGCAGAAAACAGCAAGCAAGCAGTAGAAGCAAGACAAGGAAACCCTATTGCTTTATCTGCTAACCTACTACTCCCTCGAGGCCTAAACCACCAACAACTGGAAGCAACAGGGTGGAACCCAACTCCCTCACCTCACCCTCACAAAAAAACTCCCACTAAATATTACCTCCTCTTACAAGAAAATTTTGGCTCAACCGCTCAACTCACGGGTACACACAAAAGCACTCAAAGTAAGCTTATAAGTAGGAGAATTAGCAGTCAAGTATCCATCATAGGAACTTGGAAGCCACCTTCATGAATGCCAGAACTGTATATAACCTGCTATGAATTTGAACCACATGATATTGAATCACATAGTCAATTAGAACCAGCAACTAGCAAAGTAATTTAGCTCACAACATTGTTCCACTCATTTACAATCAACTCTACTTGTGATTGAGGGAAATTAGAAAGTGATAAAAGCCTTGCTCTCACCATGTTGCAAATTTTTTGAACAACTATCTCCCAAGTACAAGATTGATTTTGGAATATCCTCAAGTTTCTCTCAATCCAAATATGATAAACAGTTACTGTAAAGCCCAATCTAATGATTATACTTTTGAGAGTTTTACCCTTGAACTTTGATAACAGAGTTACCCAGTCTGCCCAAGATCTAGCAGGCCATGTTACATGGAGTTTGGCCTGAATGGTATCCCATACCTGGCTGGAAAATGGGCAATTAAATAGGAGGTGATCGTGGCTTTCACTCCCCTGACACAAACCACATTGTGGAGAAACATTCAGACCAAAGGACAAGAGTCTATCAGTAGTGGCTAGTCTATTCTGAATGGCAAGCCATGTGACAAAGCTACATTTTGGTACGTGCGCAGAGAACCACACAACCTTATGCCATAAGGCCTTAGGAAAGGGAGTTCTCAATTTGTTCCATAGGGAGGCAATTGTGAATTGCCCATTGGAGGCGAGAGTCCACCTTGTTTGATCTGCCCCATTCAACCTGGACTGAACCAGAGATGGCAGAGTGTTTCTCACCTCATTTAGTTCAAATGTTTAGGTAATGGGGAACACCCAATTTGAACCATCAATTATGTGAGAGACAAAGGCATCACGTGGGATGCCTGAGTCATACACAATTCTAGGGCCAAATCTATCCAACAAAGGGCCGAGAGGGTGCCAATTGTCATGCCACAGGGATGTTGAATTCCCATTACCTAGTATACAAAGGACAAATGGTTTGACCAAGGGCCTGAAATTTAAAAGCTTCCTCCAAACCCATGTACAATCTCCAGGTATTTTCAGATTCCAGAAATTCCTACCTCTTATTAAGTACGATTTGACCCACTGACACCACATGGATTGTTCTCCTCCAGAGATTAGGAACCAAATATGTTTTGCAATGGCGGCCTTATTCCAAATTTGCAAGGATTTGAAACCAAGACCCCCCTCCTCTTTAGGGGAGCATAGATGCTCCCAAGAAACTTTAGCACTTGTTTTCTTTAAATCAGGGCCAGACCAAAGAAAAGCCCGAAGTATTGACTCAATATCCTTGATTACCTTTTTGGGAAGGATAAACAAGGATGACCAATATGTTTGAATGGAGAAAAGCACATTTTTTATTAGTTGAACCCTACCTGCATAGGTGAGGTCTCTATTGGTCCAAGTTTTAGTCCTAGCAATTATGCTCTCCACTAAGCGTTGGCAATCCGGAGCCTTAAGCTTAGTAGAGAGGAGGGGAACTCCCAGATACCTAACTGGGAGAGTGCCCTCCTGGAATCTTAAGACATCCATAATGGCTATTCTAGTGGTAGTGTTGACCCCAGAGAAATAAATACTACTTTTCTCGGGGCTTGGAGAGAGGTCAGACAAAGCTTGGAACTCAGTGAGGGCTTCTTGAATAAGTGTGATGGAAGACAATTCACCCTTGCAAAAAATCATAAGATCATCCGCAAAGCAAAGATTGATGATCTTAGTATTCCCACATCTCCAATGAAAATGAAAGTCAGGTAACATGGATTTCTCTCTAAGTAGACAGGTGAGAATTTCCATAACAATGACAAAAAGGTATGATGATAGAGGGTCACCTTGTCTTAGACCTTTTAGCCCAATAATGTACCCAGTGGTCTCCCCATTCAAGCTTAAGGTGTAGTTAGCAGTGGTAACACAGGCTTGGAGCCATTTGATCATTGTTGGATGGAAATTCATAGAGGACAGGATATCCCAGAGAAATCTGACATTATCATAAGCTTTCTTAATGTCTACTTTCATCGCACATCTTGGGGATGGGGATGATTTATGATACCCACGCATTAGCTCCTGGGTGAGGAAGATGTTGTCAGCAATTCTCCTTCCTTTAACAAACCCCGATTGAACAGGATCAATTAAAACAGGGAGGACAATCTGAAGTCTCTTGGAAAGTATTCTAGCAATGCATTTGTAAACAGTGTTACAACATGAGATAGGTCTAAAATTCCCAACTTTGGATGGGTTAGGGATCTTTGGAACAAGAGCTACCATGGTAGAGTTGGCCTTCCTGAGCAGCTTACCAGACCTAAAGAAGGTCTTGACAGCTGCAGTGACCTCATGACCAATGATAGGCCAAGCTTTTTTGAAAAAACCAGCATTGTAGCCATCCGGACCAGGGGCTTTGCTGGGGTTGAGGGACCAGAATGTGTCCTTAATCTCTTGATCAGAGACCTCCACAATCATTGCCAATTTTTGAGTATCAGTTAGTCTCTTATTTACTAACTGCTGGATTCTGTTATGCCCATGATAAGCATCAGGGTGGGGTGAACCTAGCAAGTTAGTGTAATAGTTAACAAAATTGGACTTTATGACCTCTATATCATGCGTGAGGGACCCATCCTCCAAGACCAGGCTGGTTAATTTATTTCTATTTCTTGCATTAGTCACAGATTTGAAGAAATAAGAAGTACATTGATCACCTAACTTCAGCCACTGAATTCTAGACTTTTGCTTAGCCAGACTTTCCTCAGCCCTAAGCATTGTGAGTAGCTGTTTGTAAACTGCTCTTTCCTGACTAAGTAAGGAAGGATTAGGGTTATGAGAACTCAGAGCATGTTGCAAGGTATCCAGAAGAAGTCTGAAACCAGTAACCCTAGCAGAGACATCACTAAAATCTCTATTATTAATCTGTTTAAACTCACCTTGCAACAGCTTGAGCTTCTCACAGACACAATACATGGGATTCCCAATAATCACTCTCCTCCAGACTTTCTGAACTACATCCAAAAACTGAGGGTGATCCGCTAGGAAATCAAAGAACTTAAAAGGTTTAATTGATCTCCTAGGACTTGGAAGAATAGTCGTAATGGCAGGAGAGTGATCAGAGATCCCAGGAGTAGGGAAATGAGCAAAGGAACAATCATATACCTTCATCCAATTCTCGTTGACTAAAACTCGATCCAATTTTGTACTAACAAAATGTGTAGGGTCCTGTTTGTTGGCCCATGTGAGAAAGCAACCAGTGTACTTAAGATCATCAAGCCCCAAGGAATACAAGCAACTATTAAAGTCATCCATATAAGGAGGCCAAGAAGTAGTTCCCCCAACCTTCTCCCTGGGAAACCTAAAGACATTAAAATCTCCAAGCACTATCCAGGGGGATGAAGTGCTCAGGAGATGAAGTCTAGACCACAAAGCCTGCCTAAGCAGATAATTGTTCTCCCCATACACAAAAGTTGCAAAAAAAGGGGGGTCACCACATTTAGGTTGCACCTCACAATGTATAAATTGGTCAGATAAGTCAAGAACTTGGATATGAGCAACATTAGGGTCCCAACACACAAAAATCCTGCCTATGGGAGCTTGAGGATAGTTGTTCAAAAAATTCCACTGAGGACAGACATATTTTATCACTCTAGATGCATTATCCTCCTTTATTTTATGTTCTAATAAACCCACAATTGATAGCTTGTTCTTATTTATAAAACCCTTTACCTCTTTTTGTTTGATTGGGTCATTGAGACCCCTGATGTTCCAAAAGCCAAAATTAAGAGGGTGCATAGACATAAAACAAATATTCAAGCAGAACTAATTATAGAAATGGCAGAAGGTAGAAAAAATAAGCATACTGCCCTGACAAAAAGGATATGGAAGAGTTAATTCCTTCCTCTGGATTGGGAACTCAGAAACTGCTCCCGTGCAAGCTTCTTCATTTTTCTTTGAGTTGATCTGGATATAACCTTCTGAAAGTTCTGCTTGAGATCTTCTTTTGAGGCTTTATCCCGCACTTCTGAACCTTGGGGATCAGGTGGTTTAGGAGAGAGTGTTTGGTTCATCATTCCACCCTTTGGTACTGCTGAGAGGATTGGATCTGATCTGCTACCCATGCTTTCCAAGTTAAATTGAGGCTGTGAAACTTCATAACAGCTACTTACCACTCCCTCAAGAACTCCTAACAATTCCTCTTCAGATTCTGACTCATTCAAAAGTACAACTGGATGCTTCAGAGGTAAGGAAGGGCTATCTCTAGAGGAATCCAATGGCTCATCAGGTTTGTCAGAGGAAAAGGGTGCTTCAAGTGAGCTGCTTACTGTACTCTCCAGTACCCTTTCTGTTTCTATCTTTGGATCAGCAGCCACAGTTAGAGGGACAGTAGGGTTGGTTGAAGTAGCACACAAATTTAAGTCAGGCTCTTGTATTCTATTACCCATTTTTGTCCCTTCCTGATTGGGATTGGAAGTTGAGGATGGTGTCTTAGAGCATTGGGTATTAGAATGACCAAAAACTTTGCATTCTTTGCACAAAGAGGGTAACACCTGATATTCTATAGGGACCACAACTGAATTGTCCTCGACAGTAATTCTCACATCTTCGGGTAGGTCATGCTCAGCACTAATCTCTATGCATACCCTTGCACTGGTTGACTTAGTCTGAAGAAGGCCTGGTTGTCGTGAAGTTTTGGCTGTGGCCTGGTCCACATGTAGTGGTCTGCCTATGGTACTTGCCACCCTACTTAAACACTCCTGGTTCCATAGTTCCAAGGGTAAGTTATGTAATCTCACCCAGACCGGGATACGAGAAGGTTGTTCTTTGACTGGTTGCATCATTCTATGCCAGTCTTTGAGGACAAGATATCTTTGGGAAAAGAAATAGGGGCCCCCATCCAAAACAAGCTGCTTAGCTTGTTCGTCTCTAAATTCGAAAAGGTAGCACCCTGCTACATCCGGTTTAACAGCCACAAACAACTCTTTCCACTGATTCCTGGCAGTGGAGAGAACCAAAGGGTAGGCCATTTTCCCATCTAGGAAATGACCCACTAAATACTTGTTCCACAACCCAACATCAGTAAGTTCGACATCAATTTCTACCTGAGCTTCTTTCCCTCGAAATAAGTCAGGATGAAATTCTAGTTTCACATCAACAGAGGGACTTTGCGATTGTAGTAAGGCTGCCCAGTTTTTAGGTTTGGGTTTGGGGCCATTTAGAACCTGTCGGGGTTTATTGGGACCTCGATTACCATTTGACTGACCTATGGAAGTCCATGGCCGCCTGGGTTTGGTGTCAACTTCATCGTATCCCATATTGGGGTCTCCCCCCAGGTATGGGATTCCTCTAGGATTAATTAGGGTTTTTGGAACAAGAATTGAAGATACCTGATGTCGTTGCTGTTGTTGAAGAGGATCGCTTAGTTGTTGAATAAGATCGCTCTGTACCTCAGTTGGACTACGTTGAGTCTGAGAGGAACTCCCATGGACGAGGATCCTTCCTGCTCCAGAATCAAGCACCTCGTATTGTTGTCTGCGAGCCCGCTCCTCCGCTTCCAAGATCAAACTCTCCTGAAAGAGCGCCTGTTGAATCTTCCTAGATGGACTGGACTTCGTGTTTGGGTTTGAACTGATATCCCCACATCCTTGAGATGGAGGTGGTTGAGAAGATGGAACCTGTGGGATTGGCTCCCCAGGACAAAGATCAAACGGCTTGTGAGTCCCAACCGTAGCTGATCCCCGCGCAAAAGGGTAGATGGACTTAGGGTTTTCAGATTGCAAATGCTGAACTTGAGAAGGCTTGACAAGATCCGAGGTGTTCTTCTGCTTTCTCCTCAATTCATTGGAATCAACGGCTTTACCGCCTAGTCCCTCCACGAACGTGATGGTGCCATCTGCCATGGAGAAACACCTATTCTCCACGTTTCTGACAGAATCGCCCAGATCGCCCTACATGTCAGAGCTTAGCTTAAGGTGTAGTTTCATAAAATACGTTTTCCTCTATGGATTCTTTGGTAAGGTATTGTTCTGTTTTGTTGTGTTTTGGTACCGTATGGATGTTTTGACGCGGTATTTTACCGTTTTGGGGTGTTTTTTTGTGTGGGTAAAATAGCTTGAAATAGAAAAAAGGATAACCGGATATACAGGCTACAAGGGGCATACCCCAGGAGGAAAAGAAAAAGAAAACCAACAAGAGTAAGAAAATTGACAATGCCAAATGGCTACATGGCTAAATGATGAGCGTTGTTTCCAATCCATCTAGTAAGAGGGAGGGAAAACAACGCCTATTGAAAGCAACAAAATAGACTACACCCATGTAAGGCACTAAGAAGTGCAGTCCTGGAGAGTTAATACATTACACTTGAAAGAAGCTAACTCATTACACTTGTTGTGCAGCTTGCTGTACAACCAACTCACAGCAGCACCTGATATGGCTAGACAAAACTGATATGGCTAGACAAGAAGAGTATCTATATCAAATAAGCCTTCATCTAATAAGCCTTCAACTGATATGGCTAGACAAAACTGCAGCAGCAGACAGCACTCAGCAGTCTTTGGTAGCAAAACAGCACTTGGACAAGCTTTAACCTGGGCAGGCCCATAACCTGGGCAGGCCCATAACCTGGGACTGCAATGGACAGCAGCAGAGCAGCCAGGAGCAGTCAAGCTTCAGAACTGATGCAGTTCTGATGCAGCTTCGGAAGTCCATCACAGAACAGCAGCAGCAGGCATAAAACTTCTGAAGCTCCAATCTTCTGAAGTGACAAACTTCTGAAGCTCCCAAAGAATTGAAACAAAAGACACAGCCCAGAAATGACAGAAAGCAGATCAGCAGCAGTCCATCAAAACAGAATGCAGATCAGCAGCAGTCCAAAATACTATACAGAGGATGTCCCAACACCATACCATAACAGTCTCACTAAGTGGAACATATACTATACTATACTATACAGAGGATGTCCCCCTCTGTGAAGGGAGATCCCATCGACAGCCCCTGATGGTTAGGCGAAGCAGAACCATAACTTGGCGTAAAACAACCATACAATAGGAAATTAGTACAATACAATAAGAGGCAGCTGATTGCAGCATAACAAAGCTTAACAACACAGCAGCTTGATGCTCAAATCACAAAAGCAGGTAGAAGCAAACAAAATGCAGTTACAGCAGCAGGTATAACAATCCCTAGCAACAGCAACACAGTAACCAAAACAGGTTCAGAACAATCAGAACTGAGCCTTAGTAGATCACAATCAGAACTGAGGCTCAGTTCTCAACTCCAATAGAATGGGCTGTCCACCAATCCAATAGAATGGGCTGTCCAATAGAATGAACAGAACAGCAGCAATGCAAAGACCAGTCAATCAAAACTGATTATGAATTCCTAGGAAAATGTGGTCCTAACCACCAACTCCCTCGGAAAACTCACTCCTCCCTCTCAACTTTTTTCAGAAACTAAGGGATACGGATCCACCCTACTCCCTCCACTAAGCCTCTCATAATGCCCCCGCTAATTATTACCTCCACTCTCAAAGAAAGGATGAGACTCTATCACACTCTCACAGGGAAACACAGATTGTAGTGAATGCTAACAACTAAACTCTCAACACAAATGAACCTTTAGTCTAGTAGAGAAACCACCAGAGTATAAGATAACTACCTGTGTATGTAGGAGTAATAGCAGACTTACTATGCTGGCTGCTACTATTAGCTCTTGCTGAAGCATGTTGAAATCCTGCTCTCCCCTGCTTCTGTTTCTGTGACTGTGGCTGTATAGCTTGAAAGCTCCGTGACCATCGATATGCAATTATGAAAATATGAGTAGAATCCAATCAGTTCAAATCTTGAAGTTAAGCATGAATGTTCCACATAGAAAGTAAATGAGAAGGTCCCTTGAAATCTAAGGACAACAACCTACATCTAACTTCATTTGAAATTTTGTTAGCAACCACTTCAGGAGGGCAACTTAGATTTTGGAACTTTCTATAGTTCCTCTCAATCCACAGATGATGCACATAGACTGTAAAGACAAGCTTAGCAATTGTGATAGCTAATGTTTTGCCCTATAGAGTGGACAATTTACTTATCCACTGTTGCCAAGAGGTCAACCCTACCATATGAGGGGTCTTTGGGATCAAGATACCTCTAACTTGTGTGGCCATGGAGCATTCAAAGAATAGGTGGTCATGGGTTTCTACACCCATACACAGGCTACAGATGGAGAAAGATTTCATGCCAAACATCACCAATCTATCCTCAGTAGATAACCTATTGAGGATGGCCATCCATGAGATCACACTGCACCTGGGAATATATCCTGAGAACCAAACTACTTTATGCCAATTGTTAACAGGAAAGTGGGTTCTCATCTGATCCCAAAGGGATGAAATACTAAACTTCCCAGATGCTGTAAGAGTCCAGATACACTTGTCTCCAATGGAATCATTGATGGAGACAGCATGTAGATCAGCTCTCACCTCATTAAGGTCGGGGGATTGGGTTACTGGGAAGGCCCATTGATTGTCTCTAATGATGGCCTTCACAGATGAATCCTTAGGAATTCCTGAGTCATATACTATTCTAGGACCAAACTTTGGAAAAAGGGGGCCGAGGGGATGCCAATTGTCAAACCACAAAGAGGTTAGTTGGCCATTCCCAATATTGTACTTGATGTGAGGCTGGACACGTGGTCTAAGGTTAAGTAATTTCCTCCAAACCCAGGAGGGGTCATTTGGAATTTTAACACTCCAAAAACTTTTACCCTTAAGTAAATAAGACTTAACCCACTGGCACCACATAGATTGCTCCCCACCAGAGACGAGGAACCAAATGTGCTTGGCAACAGCTGCCTTGTTCCAAATCTCCATAGATTTAAATCCTAATCCACCTTCCTTGACTGGAGAGCAAAGGTGTTCCCATGAGACTTTGGCACCTGTCTTCTTAAGGTCAGGGCCAGACCAGAAAAAGGCTCTAAGAATAGATTCAATCTCTTTAATTACCTTTTTTTTGGGATAATAAAGAGACTTGACCAATAAGTTTGCATTGAAAATAGAATTGACTTTATCAATTGTATTCTACCAGCATAAGAGAGGTATCTATGGGTCCAAGATTTAGTTTTTGCTACAATCCTGTCAACCATGAGTTTACAGTCAGTGTGCTTAAGCTTGGTGGATAGAAGAGGTACCCCCAAGTACCTAACTGGTAAGGTCCCTTCCTGGAAACCTAAAATACTCAATATGGAAGCCTTGGTGGAAGCATTAACACCGGAAAAGAAGATGTTGCTCTTGGTAGGGCTGGGAGAAAGCCCGGACAAAGCCTCAAACTCAGTCAAGGAGTCTTGAATATGAGTAATGGAACTCACCGCACCTTTGCAGAAAATCATAAGATCATTCGCAAAGCAAAGATTGACAAGTTTGGTGGAGCCACATTTCCAATGAAATTTAAAATCAGGGAGGATAGTCTTTTCCTTAAGGATGCAAGACAATACCTCCTTAACTATGACAAACAGGTAGGAGGACAATGGGTGGTTTTGGGGTGTTTTTTTTTTGGGTAAAAACAGCTTGAAATAAAAAAGAGGCTAAGCGAATATACAGCCTACAAGGGGCATACCCCAGGAGGAAAAGAAAAAGAAAAGGAAAATAAAGAAAATTTCCTAAGCCAAGTGGCTACAAGAGATAACTAACATGCAGAGTTTCCAATCCATCTGGAAGAGGGAAAGAAAACAAATATATACCAATCAAACTGACTGGACTAGTTACAAGAACACAATAAAATGCAGAGAATGGAACTTCATCTGAGCATAAAAAATGCAGAGTATCCAAAAACAATCTGGACACCACTGGATGTAAACAGGTTCTGAATCAGCAACAGGTAAACAGGTTCAGAACTTGACTTGAACTTGACTTGATTGACTTAACTTGACTTCAGAAACAGCAGAACTAGGAGCAGCAGATTTGAGCTCCTAGCATCTTCAAAACTGGACAAGCAGACGCTCAATTCAGCATCACAACAGGCAGCTTCAGAGCTTGCAGAATCAGCAACAGGTAACAGCAGAACTTGACTTGATTGGGCTCAATTCAGCATCTTCAGAATTGAGCTAGAAAGCAGACCAGTGATAGGAGCAGCATGGAAATAGACAAGCTACTTTTGATTATCAGCAAGCAGTCAGCAGTTCAGAACTTGTCAATTTCAAACATGTTCAGAAACCACCATAAACTGAACAATGCTTGCAGCAACAGGTTGAGGATTCCATGTGCAGCTCTGCCCTGCTATAGCAGAAACCACCATAGCAGAAACAATGCTTGCAGAATCAAGCAACTCCAGAATCAAGAAACCACCATGTACAGATCAGCACATAACAGATCAGCAGTCCACTTAATAACAGCAGCAACTTCTATTTGCTGCTAGCAGAACAGGCCTTAGGTACAAAACAGTACTGATTGGGCCACAACAGATGCAACATGCAGAGGACGTCCCCCTCTGCGAAGGGAGATCCCAACGACATCCCCAGTTGGTTAGGCACAAAAAAAAAACAGCACTAAAAAAACAGCAAAAGAGTAGCAAAGGCAAAAAACAGCACTAAACAACTTCATACAACTTCTGAATAGGAATGAAAATACAGCAGTCAACCCAACAGCCAACATAATAATCCCTTGAGAATATAGGATACAGCAGTCAACAACAACAACAGTTCAGAACAATAAGCAACTGAGCCTTAGTGGATCACACCATAGAAAACAGCAGCAGCAGCAGCAGCAGCTATCAAGCTGGTTTACCCAAAAAAAAAAAAACAGCAGCAGCAGCTATCTCGTAAAAGCAGCATCAGAATATCACACTTCCCTTGGCAGCACACATCAGTCTACATCAGAACTCTCCTTGATGGAGTTGTAACAGTCAGCAGTATACAGTCAATCAGAGCAGCAGGGATCTGCACAGTATAAGCATCCCCAAAACAGGAAATAACAAGAAATAACAGCAGCTACCAGCAGCAACTTCAGAACTGAAAAGTCAACTATGAACTTAACAGACCAGCCAATATGTGCAACAACGAAACATATTTGGACTGGACATTAATGACCATAGCAGCAACCAAATGCAGAAATGCAGAAACACTTTGGTGCATGACCATAGCAGCAGGAGCAGCATAAATGATCACACTACTCCACCCTTGTAATGCCAAAACAATGCCAAAACAGGGAATCCTTATACTCCCTCAACTAAACCTCACATAATGCCCCCGCTAAATATTACCTCCTCTCACAATGACGGATGGGGCTAGAGCACTCAGCTCACAAGGATTGCACTCAATATAGTTGGAACGCTCAATGCAATAGCAGAAATGGGCAGCAGAAAGTAATAGCAGCCATAATGGGCAGCAGAAATGGTTGTTCCATAACTGAAGCATAAATGGAGCCCTTGATCATACCTGCAAAGAATGTATCTACAACCATGGCCACAGACTTTCAATAACCAATAACATATATCATCACACACACACAAGTACCTCATTACCCATTTATGCCCCAAACTCTAATAAACCTATTGTTTTGTGAGCCTACGGGCAACTTTGGCAACGACAGTAATCTACCCTTAGCCATGTTAAAGATTTTGTGAACGACAACTTCCCAAGTGCTAGTTGTAGCTTGAAACTTCCTTAAGTTCCTCTCAATCCAAATATGATACACTGTAGTAGTGAATATCAATTTAGTGACAACATTTCTTAGAGATTTTCCCCTAAAAGAGGAGAAGTGGGTGATCCATGCTGTCCAAGACTTAGGGGACCAACTCGTATCCATTTTTGCCAACATGGCATTCCAAACCCGTGTGGAGAAACTACAGTTAAAAAACAAATGATCATGGCTTTCACTACCATGGCAAAAACTGCATTGGGAAATTGATTTGATCCCAAAAAGGACTAATCTATCCTCAGTGGAGAGTCTTCCCTGGATGGCCAGCCATGTAATGAAGCTACACTTAGGTATATGGCCAGAAAACCAAACAGCCTTGTGCCAACTAACTTTGGGGAAAGGAACTCTCAATTCCTCCCATAGAGAGGCTATGCTGAACTGTCCATTTGCATTCAGGGTCCATCTAACTTGGTCCCTGGAGTCACGCAAAAGTGGGAGATGCCGTCTAACTTCATTCAACTCCCATGTTTGCGTGATTGGGAAAGTCAAAGCAGAATTGTTAACTATGAGGGACACCTTGGCATTCAAGGGGAGGCCAGAGTCATAAACCATTCTGGAACCGAACTTATCGAACAAAGGGCCTAACGGATGCCAAAGGTCAAACCACAAGGATGTGTTCTCCCCATTGCCAATAAAATGGCGGATAAAGGGTTGGACTAAAGATCTTAGATTAAGTAACTTACGCCAAACCCAAGAGGGGTTAGCAGGCATTTTAAGGCTCCAAAAGTTCCTACCCTTTAATAAATAAGATTTAACCCATTGGCACCACATGGAACCTTATGGATGTTTTGGTAACGTATTGTACCGTTTTTGTGCTTTTTGGAAACTTATGGATTCTTTGGTAAGGTATTGTACCGTATTGTTGTGTTTTCGTACCTCATGGATGTTTTGGCACGGTATTGTACCATTTTGGTGTGTTTTGGAACCGTATGGATGTTTTGGTATGGTAAGGTATTGTACCCTTTTGGTGTGTTTTGGGACAATATGGATGTTTTGGTAAGGTATTGTACCGTTTTGAAATCGTATGGATGTGTGTTTTTTTTTGTTGGATAAATCAGCTTGAAATTAAAAAAGAGGCTAACCGAATATATAGCATACAAGGGACATACCCCAGGAGGAAAATAAAACAAAACAAAGATTGAGAAAATAAGAGACCTAAGCCAAATGGCTACAAAAAGGAAAATACTAATGAGATGAAGACAAAACAAATAACATCCAGGGATACATTTGTTTCCTAGCCATCTACAACGATGGAGTAGCCCAGATATTTAACCGCATCCGTTGGACTAAGTGGGGTGAATGAGGATAGAGGAACCACCAATTCCTGGAACATCAACAAAACAGCCTCCATTTGCAGCTATGCAGCAGCCACTGAACAATGCAGAGCAGCAGCCTATTTACCCAAAAAGCGCAGCAGCCTAACAATGCTTCATAAACTGAACAATGCTTGCAGTAGTAAACAACTATAGATCAGATAAGCATGTACAGAATAGCAGTAATAGCTTTCAACCCACAAAAAAGCTTAGCAGTCCACTAAATAGCAGCAGCAGCATCTACTTTCTGCTAGTAGAACAGCAGCAACATGGCAAAAGATGCAAAATAAACAGTACAAATCAGACAGCAAAAGATGCTCAATAAACCTAGGGACATGCCCCCTAGCAAGGCATAAACATTCCAAGGGACAACCCCCCAAGGATAGGTCAATAAAAAGAGGAAGCAGCTAGAAACAAACCCAATTGCTCAACCATCAAATAGCATGAAACAGCTATAACAGCCAGCAGCTAGCAGGTATAACAGGACAGCAACTAGCAGCTATAACAGGACAGCAGCTAGCAGCTGCAGTAGCAGGTAGCAGTATTAACCAAAACAGACGGCAGTCAATCAGCAACTGGTAAGTAGAGTATAGAAGCAGAAAACACTAGGGACCAGCCCCCTGGACACACAAAATGGCCTAACAATGCTTCATAAAATGAACAATGCTTGCAGTAGTAAACAACTATAGATCAGATAAGCATGTACAGAATAGCAGTAATAGCTTTCAACCCACAAAAAAGCTTAGCAGTCCACTAAATAGCAGCAGCAGCATCTACTTTCTGCTAGTAGAATAGCAGTAACATGGCAAAAGATGCAAAATAAACAGTACAAATCGGACAACAAAAGATGCTCAATAAACCTAGGGACATGCCCCCTAGTAAGGCATAAACATTCCAAGGGACAACCCCCCAAGGATAGGTCAATAAAAAGAGGAAGCAACTAGAAACAAACCCAATTGCTCAACCATCAAATAGCATGAAACAACTATAACAGCCAGCAGCTAGCAGGTATAACAGGACAGCAACTAGCAGCTATAAAAGGACAGCAGCTAGCAGCTGCAGTAGCAGGTAGCAGTATTAACCAAAACAGACGGCAGTCAATCAGCAACTGGTAAGTAGAGTATAGAAGCAGAAAACACTAGGGACCTGCCCCCTGGACACACAAAATGGTTTAACAATGCTTCATAAAATGAACAATGCTTGCAGTAGTAAACAACTATAGATCAGATAAGCATGTACAGAATAGCAGTAATAGCTTTCAACCCACAAAAAAGCTTAGCAGTCCACCAAATAGCAGCAGCAGCATCTACTTTCTGCTAGTAGAACAGCAGCAACATGGCAAAAGATGCAAAATAAACAGTACAAATCGGACAGCAAAAGATGCTCAATAAACCTAGGGACATGCCCCCTAGCAAAGCATAAACATTCCAAGGGACAACCCCCCAAGGATAGGTCAATAAAAAGAGGAAGCAACTAGAAACAAACCCAATTGCTCAACCATCAAATAGCATGAAACAACTATAACAGCCAGCAGCTAGCAGGTATAACAGGACAGCAACTAGCAGCTGCAGTAGCAGGTAGCAGTATTAACCAAAACAGACGGCAGTCAATCAGCAACTGGTAAGTAGAGTATAGAAGCAGAAAACACTAGGGACCTGCCCCCTGGACACACAAAATGGCCTAACAATGCTTCATAAAATGAACAATGCTTGCAGTAGTAAACAACTATAGATCAGATAAACATGTACAGAATAGCAGTAATAGCTTTCAACCCACAAAAAAGCTTAGCAGTCCACTAAATAGCAGCAGCAGCATCTACTTTCTGCTAGTAGAACAGCAGCAACATGGCAAAAGATGCAAAATAAACAGTACAAATCGGACAGCAAAAGATGGTCAATAAACCTAGGGACATGCCCCCTAGCAAGGCATAAACATTCCAAGGGACAACCCCCCAAGGATAGGTCAATAAAAAGAGGAAGCAACTAGAAACAAACCCAATTGCTCAACCATCAAATAGCATGAAACAGCTATAACAGCCAGCAGCTAGCAGGTATAACCGGACAGCAACTAGCAGCTATAACAGGACAGCAGCTAGTAGCTGCAGTAGCAGGTAGCAGTATTAACCAAAACAGACGGCAGTTAATCAGCAACTGGTAAGTAGAGTATAGAAGCAGAAAACACTAGGGACCTGCCCCCTGGACACACAAAATGGCCTAACAATGCCTCATAAAATGAACAATGCTTGCAGTAGTAAACAACTATAGATCAGATAAGCATGTACAGAATAGCAGTAATAGCTTTCAACCCACAAAAAAGCTTAGCAGTCCACTAAATAGCAGCAACAGCATCTACTTTCTGCTAGTAGAACAGCAGCAACATGGCAAAAGATGCAAAATAAACAGTACAAATCGGACAGCAAAAGATGCTCAATAAACCTATGGACATGCCCCCTAGCAAGGCATAAACATTCCAAGGGACAACCCCCCAAGGATAGGTCAATAAAAAGAGGAAGCAACTAGAAACAAACCCAATTGCTCAACCATCAAATGGCATGAAACAACTATAACATCCAGCAGCTAGCAGGTATAACAGGACAGCAACTAGCAGCTATAACAGGACAGCAGCTAGCAGCTGCAGTAGCAGGTAGCAGTATTAACCAAAACAGACGGCAGTCAATCAGCAACTGGTAAGTAGAGTATAGAAGCAGAAAACACTAGGGACCTGCCCCCTGGACACACAAAATGGCCTAACAATGCTTCATAAAATGAACAATGCTTGCAGTAGTAAACAATTATAGATCAGATAAGCATGTACAGAATAGCAGTAATAGCTTTCAACCCACAAAAAAGCTTAGCAGTCCACTAAATAGCAGCAGCAGCATCTACTTTCTGCTAGTAGAACAGCAGCAACATGGCAAAAGATGCAAAATAAACAGTACAAATCGGACAGCAAAAGATGCTCAATAAACCTAGGGACATGCCCCCTAGCAAGGCATAAACATTCCAAGGGACAACCCCCCAAGGATAGGTCAATAAAAAGAGGAAGCAACTAGAAACAAACCCAATTGCTCAACCATCAAATAGCATGAAACAGCTATAACAGCCAGCAGCTAGCAGGTATAACCGGACAGCAACTAGCAGCTATAATAGGACAGCAGCTAGCAGCTGCAGTAGTAGGTAGCAGTATTAACCAAAACAGACGGCAGTCAATCAGCAACTGGTAAGTAGAGTATAGAAGCAGAAAACACTAGGGACCTGCCCCCTGGACACACAAAATGGCCTAACAATGCTTCATAAACTGAACAATGCTTGCAGTAGTAAACAACTATAGATCAGATAAGCATGTACAGAATATCAGTAATAGCTTTCAACCCACAAAAAAGCTTAGCAGTCCACTAAATAGCAGCAGCAGCATCTACTTTCTGCTAGTAGAATAGCAGCAACATGGCAAAAGATGCAAAATAAACAGTACAAATCGGACAGCAAAAGATGCTCAATAAACCTAGGGACATGCCCCCTAGAAAGGCATAAACATTCCAAGGGACAACCCCCCAAGGATAGGTCAATAAAAAGAGGGAGCAACTATAAACAAACCCAATTGCTCAACCGTCAAATAGCATGAAACAGCTATAACAGCCAGCTGCTAGCAGGTATAACAGGACAGCAACAAGCAGCTATAACAGGACAGCAGCTAGCAGCTGCAATAGCAGGTAGCAGTATTAACCAAAATAGACGGCAGTCAATCAGCAACTGGTAAGTAGAGTATAGAAGCAGAAAACACTAGGGACCTGCCCCCTGGACACACAAAATGGCCTAACAATGCTTCATAAACTGAACAATGCTTGTAGTAGTAAACAACTATAGATCAGATAAGCATGTACAGAATAGCAGTACTAGCTTTCAACCCATAAAAGAGTTAGCAGTCCACTAAATAGCAGCAGCAGCATCTACTTTCTGCTAGTAGAACAGCAGCAACATGGCAAAAGATGCTCAAGAAACCTAGGGATATGCCCCCTAGCAAGGCATAAACATTCCAAGGGACAACCCCCCAAGGATAGGTCAATAAAAAGAGGAAGCAACTAGAAACAAACCCAATTGCTCAACCATCAAATAGCATGAAACAGCTATAACAGCCAGCAGCTAGCAGGTATAACCGGACTGCAACTAGCAGCTGCAATAGCAGGTAGCAGTATTAACCAAAACAGACGGCAGTCAATCAGCAACTGGTAAGTAGAGTATAGAAGCAGAAAACACTAGGGACCTGCCCCCTGGACACACAAAATGGCCTAACAATGCTTCATAAAATGAACAATGCTTGCAGTAGTAAACAACTATAGATCAGATAAGCATGTACAGAATAGCAGTACTAGCTTTCAACCCACAAAAGAGTTAGCAGTCCACTAAATAGCAGCAGCAGCATCTACTTTCTGCTAGTAGAACGGCAGCAACATGGCAAAAGATGCAAAATAAACAGTACAAATCGGACAGCAAAAGATGCTCAATAAACCTAGGGATATGCCCCCTAGCAAGGCATAAACATTCCAAGGGACAACCCCCCAAGGATAGGTCAATAAAAAGAGGATGCAACTAGATACAAACCCAATTGCTCAACCATCAAATAGCATGAAACAGCTATAACAGCCAGCAGCTAGCAGGTATAACAGGACAGCAACTAGCAGCTATAACAGGACAGCAGCTAGCAGCTGCAGTAGCAGGTAGCAGTATTAACCAAAACAGACGGCAGTCAATCAGCAACTGGTAAGTAGAGTATAGAAGCAGAAAACACTAGGGACCTGCCCCCTGGACACACAAAATGGCCTAACAATGCTTCATAAACTGAACAATGCTTGCAGTAGTAAACAACTATAGATCAGATAAGCATGTACAGAATATCAGTAATAGCTTTCAACCCACAAAAAAGCTTAGCAGTCCACTAAATAGCAGCAGCAGCATCTACTTTCTGCTAGTAGAACAGCAGCAACATGGCAAAAGATGCAAAATAAACAGTACAAATCGGACAGCAAAAGATGCTCAATAAACCTAGGGACATGCCCCCTAGAAAGGCATAAACATTCCAAGGGACAACCCCCCAAGGATAGGTCAATAAAAAGAGGAAGCAACTATAAACAAACCCAATTGCTCAACCATCAAATAGCATGAAACAGCTATAACAGCCAGCTGCTAGCAGGTATAACAGGACAGCAACAAGCAACTATAACAGGACAGCAGCTAGCAGCTGCAATAGCAGGTAGCAGTATTAACCAAAACAGACGGCAGTCAATCAGCAACTGGTAAGTAGAGTATAGAAGCAGAAAACACTAGGGACCTGCCCCCTGGACACACAAAATGGCCTAACAATGCTTCATAAACTGAACAATGCTTGCAGTAGTAAACAACTATAGATCAGATAAGCATGTACAGAATAGCAGTACTAGCTTTCAACCCACAAAAGAGTTAGCAGTCCACTAAATAGCAGCAGCAGCATCTACTTTCTACTAGTAGAACAGCAGCAACATGGCAAAAGATGCAAAATCAACAGTACAAATCGGACAGCAAAAGATGCTCAATAAACCTAGGGATATGCCCCCTAGCAAGGCATAAACATTCCAAGGGACAACCCCCCAAGGATAGGTTAATAAAAAGAGGAAGCAACTAGAAACAAACCCAATTGCTCAACCATCAAATAGCATGAAATAGCTATAACAGCCAGCAGCTAGCAGGTATAACAGGACATCAACTAGCAGCTATAACAGGACAGCAGCTAGCAGCTGCAGTAGCAGGTAGCAGTATTAACCATAACAGACGGCAGTCAATCAGCAATTGGTAAGTAGAGTATAGAAGCAGAAAACACTAGGGACCTGCCCCCTGGACACACAAAATGGCCTAACAATGCTTCATAAACTGAACAATGCTTGCAGTAGTAAACAATTATAGATCAGATAAGCATGTACAGAATAGCAGTAATAGCTTTCAACCCACAAAAAAGCTTAGCAGTCCACTAAATAGCAGCAGCAGCATCTACTTTCTGCTAGTAGAACAGCAGCAACATGGCAAAAGATGCAAAATAAACAGTACAAATCGGACAGCAAAAGATGCTTAATAAACCTAGGGACATGCCCCCTAGCAAGGCATAAACATTCCAAGGGACAACCCCCCAAGGATAGGTCAATAAAAAGAGGAAGCAACTAGAAACAAACCCAATTGCTCAACCATCAATTAGCATGAAACAGCTATAACAGTCAGCAGCTAGAAGGTATAACAGGACAGCAACTAGCAGCTATAACAGGACAGTAGCTAGCAGCTGCAGTAGCAGGTAGCAGAAAACACTAGGGACCTGCCCCCTGGACACACAAAATGCATGAGCAGTAATGCAGGAAACTCCAAATGCCTCGATGATAAAAACAACAGCCCTTACGGCCGAAACAGCAGTAAGAACTGTAAGAAACAGTAGCAGCCCTTACGGCCGAGAGGAACCAGAACAGTAGCAGCAGCAGTAACATGGATGCAAAAGTAGCTAAGGACAAGGTTGAATCAAAGTTCTTGGTGAATATAGTACTCACACTACTACACCCTTGTAATCTCACAACTCCCACTCTGTTTTACAATGCCAAGAACATGGGATCCCTATACACCCTCTACTAAACCTCACAAGATGCCCCCGTTAATTATTACCTCCTCTCACAAGGATAGATGGGGCTATAGCACTCAACTCACATGGATTGCACACAATATAGTAAGAACGCTCAATTGTTTTGGATTTCCAGGATAACCTACAAGGAATAAGGTAACTACTTGGATACTTAGCAGTAATAGGAGGCCAATAATTAGTGGGGGAGTCATGTGAGGTACAGTGGAGGGAGAAAGTGGATCCACAACTCTTAGTCTTGTGTGAGAGTGGGAGGAGTGAGGTTTCAGTTGCTCACTGATGTTGCTCACTGCTGTGTATGAAGGACACTTAACTGATGCATATCCAATGTTGCATATCTCAGTTCATTGAGATCAGTTTTGGCCTATTCCTCTAGGTCTGTAATGAAACAGCATTCCAGCTCTGGGTTCTTTGTTTTACTTACTCATGGCTCTTTGTTCTACTTACCATAGTACACCATTGGTTATTTGTGTTATGGCTAGTACTGATTTGCTTGTCTATTGTCAGTACGGTTTCTTATTGTTGTTTTCATTATGTTGTACAAGGTGTTTAAGTTGTTTAAGTTGTTTGTTCAGTAGTCTTGTATTTGGGATTTGTCCCATTGTTTTGTACCTACCCATGGGGGGTTGTCCCGGGGGCTGTTTAAGCTTTTCTAGGGGGCTTGTCCCTAGCTTTCTACCCTCTCCTTAGTGCTCACTTCATGCTGCCATAGATGTTTCTGATCTGCTGCTGCTGTTACCTTACTGTATTTTGCTGCTGGTCTGTTTTGTTTCCAATACAGTTGTAACTATTGTAACTAGCTGATGTTCGTCCCTAGCTGCTCTGAGAAGGCAGCTGCTACTGCTACTACTATTTCGGTGGTCTGTTTCCTGCTGTCTTGTTTCGTATGACAGCAAGCTGTTGCTATTTTTATTATGGTCTGTCCTGTGCAACTTCTGATGTTACTTGCTGTCTCTGCTAGTGATTTGCTGCTTTACTGCTTTGCTGCCGTGTCCAGTTCTGAAGGTCATGTTTAGTGGCTGCACGTTGGTGCATCATTTAGGTGTTATTGCTCAATGTAAATCAGGGAATCAAGGGGAAATGTTTTGCTGCTGCTGTTCTGTGAGGGCAGACCACAATGGTGATATAGTTTTGCTGGGCGGAGGTGCCACATTCTGCTGCAGCTGCTGCTACGGTTGCTGCCAATGTTGCTAGGTTCTTTTGTTAAGGATCTGAATGCTATGGACATGGTGATCGTAACCGTTAAGTTACCAATTGCCCCGTTGTTTCCGTTCCCTCTGTTGTTTTAGATGGTATGGAAACAATTGGTTTTCTCTATCTTAGTCTATTGTAGCCTTTTGGCTTAAGTATCAATTTTCATTATTCTTTTATTTCTTTTCTTTTGTTTCCTCTTGGGGTATGCCCCTTGTAGGCTGTACATTCGGTTATCCTTTTTTTCTATTTCAAGTTGGTTTACCCAAAAAAAAAATAATAATAGGAGGCCAAGAATTGCTGAGTAAGGACTGACGCCAGCCAAGTATCCCTAGCAGCAGCAACACAGTAGCCAAAACAGTTTCAGAACAATCAGAAACTGAACCCTAGCAGTCCAGTGATCAACTTTGAACATCGTTTGAACCACACTAGCAGTCAAGTGATCAACCTGCCCAATTGAATCATACAGCCAATCAGAAAAGCAACTAGCAAAGTACATTAGCTTACAACATTGTTCCATTCATTTGCAATCAACTCTACTTGTGAATGAGGAAAATTGAAATGTGATAAAAGTCTTGCTCTCACCATGTTGCAAATTTTTTGAACTATCTCCCAAGAACAGTAGCCAAAACAGTTTCAGAACAATCAGAAACTGAACCCTAGCAGTCCAGTGATCAACTTTGAACATCGTTTGAACCACACTAGCAGTCAAGTGATCAACCTGCCCAATTGAATCATACAGCCAATCAGAAAAGCAACTAGCAAAGTACATTAGCTTACAACATTGTTCCATTCATTTGCAATCAACTCTACTTGTGAATGAGGAAAATTGAAATGTGATAAAAGTCTTGCTCTCACCATGTTGCAAATTTTTTGAACTATCTCCCAAGAACAGGATTGATTTTGGAATTTCCTCAAATTTCTCTCAATCCAAATATTATAAATAGTTACTGTAAAACCCAATCTAGTGATTACACTTTTAAGAGTTTTGCCCTTAAAAGTTGATAAGAAAGTTACCCAGTCTGCCCAAGATCTAGCAGGCCAAGTAACACGGAGTTTGGCCTGAATGGTATCCCACACCTGGTTGGAGAATGGGCAATTAAATAAGAGATGGTCGTGGCTTTCACTCCCCTGACACAAACCACAATGTGGAGGAACATTCAGACCAAATGACACGAGCCTATCAACAGTGGCTAGCCTATTTTGAATGGCAAGCCAAGTGACAAAGCTACATTTTGGTACATGCGCAGAGAACCACACAACCTTATGCCACAAGACCTTGGGAAAGGGAGTTCTCAATTTGTCCCATAGGGAGGCAATTGTGAAATGCCCATTGGAAGAAAGAGTCCACCTTGTTTGATCAGCCCCAGTAAACCTGGACTGACCCAGAGATGGCAGAGTGTTTCTCACTTCATTTAGTTCAAATGTTTGGGTAATGGGGAACACCCAATTTGAACACCCAATAGAGTACCCAAGCTGCATTTTAGTTCAAATGTTTGGGTAATGGGGAACACCCAATAGAGTAGCAACTGTTTAAATCACTACAACAGCAGTCAGCAGTAGGAGGAAACAACAGTAGTAGCAAGGAGCAGAAGCAGCTGTTCACACATACAAAAGTAGTCAAAGGACTGACCAAAGCAAACAACAGCAAACAAAGTTAAGTCAGTAGAATAGAAACTGAAACCTATTGCTCGATATGCTCCCCTAGGGAGCCTAAGAGCCTAACGCTATCTGCTCACACTGCTACTCCCTCAAAGCCTAGATCTCCTGCAATCTAAAGCAACAAGGGGTCCTACCTCCCTCAACTCTCCCTCATAAAAAGCCTCCCACTACATATTACCTCCACTCACAAGAAAGTTAGGGGCTCAAGCACACCTCTCACAAGGTCACACAAATGCTGGCACACACAAAACAAACTGAATATGCAGGGCTACCAGGATGCCAAAAGGAGACATGAGGTAACAGTTTGCCAATTATAGCAAGCAATGAGATTAAGATAACTACCTTGTACATAGATGTAATAGAAGCCTCCTCAGATCATGCTCTTAAAGAATCATCATGCACAACCTGTCAAGCTAACCACATGAGAAAAATAGGATTTGGAAAACAAATGCAAGGAATAACACCATTAAACATGGTCTCCAGCTCCCGATTAGGGGCAAGGGAACTTCTCTCTCTAGAGAAGTTCTCCTCCACCGCCCAACCCATATCCGGCCATTCTTGGTCCGGCCAACCTATATCCGGCCACCTCTGGTCCGGCCATTTATCACTGCTCCGTTCAGGGGAGTTCCAGTGAACAGCAAGTTCCAATCGGGGCTCCTCAGTTGGGTCAGTCTCAAAACCCGATCTCCTCGATCGGGAAACCACCAACATCATCGAAGTCTCCGATCAAATCAACACCAGAGGAGTTCGTTTCTATGGGTTTCAATCCAATAAATTCCTTCTCGGAGGCCCTTCATCCAAAGGTTTCCAATTGGATGCCCAATCGATTAGCATCGGAGCTGGGTCAGAGGTCCCCTACGGGCTGAACTGGTTCTGCTCCGACGACTGGAGGATGACCGGAGGACCGGCGTACTGGTTCAAGGTCACTACCATTCCAGATCTACTCGAGACCTGAGCAAGCTGGGTTGGCGGCCTCGGAGGATCGGCGTATTGGTTCAACCTAACCGTAGCAGCCCAGCCAGGCTAGCCGGCCCAGGCCAGCCCGGTATACCTGGTTAGGCTGGAAAACACAGTATCAATTAATTATCAATCTTTGTTCATTATGAGCGTTGCATATGGTTATTTACTATTAATTTGTTGCTGGACTTAAGGACCAGTTTACCGTGATTCTCTGAGAACCTCGATGGGCGACCTGTTGGACTGAGATCGGGTTCGTTCAAGCTCTTGTCGAGCCTCCTTATATCCCTAGTTTCTGTGCTTCTAGCCCGATGGTTGTGCGTAGTATGGTTGTGGTCGTGGCTATCGTTGATTAGATTAGAGTCTGTGCTGATTGAAAGGGGTAGCTTTGCGGCTGCCATTGATTAGATTAGTGGTTGGATTCTGATTGAGCGAGGTAGCTGTCATTGATTAGATTGGTGGTCGTGCACTGATTGAAAGGGGTAGCTTCGCAGGCAGTCAGTGATTAGGTTGGTGGTTGTGCACTGATCGAAAGGGGCTGCTTGGTTCACCTGCGGTTCGAGTGGCCACTTCTTGTGGATCCTCTTTCTGTCCCTCTTTTAGTTGGTAGCGAGCCTAAGGGATTAGGTTGAGGGTGTAGTAGTCTGGATGGAATGGGCGTGGTGTTCAGGGTACTTGGCAGGGTAGCCTTGTCGGATGCCGACATCTCCAGTCCGAGCCTCTTCTCGGTCCCTAGTCCCTATGTAGTAGCTGTTCTCTTAGAAGTGGGTATTATGCTTGCTCTCTGGGTTTGTTGGAGTATTAGGTTCTCGGTTTGCTTATCCCAACTCTGGGGTTGTGGTTTTTGGTAGTTGGTTGAGTGCTGGTTGTTTTGGCGAGCCTTAGGCATGGATGAGGGAGTATAAGGCCGGAAGGATTGGGCGTGGTGTGCAGGGTACTTGGCAGGGTAGCCTTGTCGGATGCCGTCATCTCTGGTTCGAGCCTCTTCTTGGTGCCATGATCCTCTGTAGTAGCCGTTCAGCTTCCCTTGAAGCCGTATTACTGTGATGCTGCTTATCCTCAGTGTTGGTTATCATGTGGTCACCTCTAACTGTGATTATTTATTTTATTTCCTAACCTGGCGGGAATATTACTAATTGTATCACTTAATATCATACCCCACAACGGGGATATGATCTCAGCATACATGGCATTTTTTTGTTATGTTATTTACTTTATCTTACTCTCCATGCGGGTTGTGCATGGGCTATCGCACTTTTTCCAATCTTGTTTTTTCCTTTTATTTTCCTCCAGGGGTATGCCCCTTGTAGGCTGTACATTCGATTAACCTTTTTTAATTTCAAGCTAAGTTACCCAAAAAAAATAAATCATACACCTGCAATATTCCACTCATTTACAATCCAAGCTGCTTGTGAATGAGGCATTCTAGGAAGTGATAGAAGTCTGTTCCTAACCATGGTGCAAATTTTGTGAACAACTGTCTCCCAAGTACAGGAGAGATTTTGGAACTTCCTCACATTCCTTTCTATCCAGATGTGATAGATGGATACTGTAAAGACCAGTTTAGTAATCACAGCCTTAAGAGATTTACCTTTGACACTTGACATAAATGTGACCTAGTCAGCCCATGATCTACTATGCCAAGAGACATGGAGCTTGGTCTGAATAACACCCCAAATTAACTGAGAGTATGGGCTATTAAAGAAAAGGTGATCATGACTTTCCAACCCCTGACACAGACTACATAGGGGAGAAAGATTAAGACCAAAACGCACAAGTCTATCAGCAGTGGATAGCCTATTCTGAATAGCCACCCAAGTGACAAAACGACATTTTGGAATGTGGCCAGAGAACCATACCAACTTATGCCACAGGACTTTAGGAAAGGAAGTTCTCAATTTGTCCCATAAAGAGGCAATTGAGAACTGACTATTGGATGTGAGGGACCATCTAAATTGGTCAGCCTGTTCAACCTGGACTGAACAAGAGAAGGTAAAGAACTTCTTATCTCATTAAGCTCAAAGGTTTGGGTAACGGGGAAAGCCCAATCTGAGTTATGGATTATGTGAGACACGGTTGCCTCTTTTGGAATACCAGAATCATAAGAAATCCTAGGACCAAATTTGTTTATCAAAGGACCAAGAGGATGCCAGTTGTCATACCACAGGGAGATGGAAAGACCATTTCCTAGAACATTGAGAAAGAATGGCTGCACCACAGGTCTGAGAGATAAGATTTTCCTCCAAACCCAAGAGCAATCACCAGGAATTTTCAAATTCCAAAAATTCCTCCCTTTTATTAAGTAAGATTTGACCCACTGACACCACATTGACTGCCCCCCCCCCCCCCCCCCAGAAATTAGAAACCAAATGTGCTTGTGTAGACACCCCAATTTGGACTCTTCAAAATTCCTTGATTTGTGGCCCGGAGGCTCCCTGATGATGACTTTGGATTGAAACAAGCCTAGTATCGATCGGAACTTTGCTCCTTGAAAGATTTGAAAAGGGAATAAAAATGGTCAAAAGCATTTTCAAGCGCTTGGGAGAAGTCCCGAGCGCTCAAAACCGTTTTCTAAAAACTCTGGCCTGGCTCACTCTCGAGCGCTCGAGAGTGAAGACCCAAGCGCTCGAGAGTAATCCTGAGCGCTCGAGTCTTCTGTGCTGCCCAATGGATGGCAAGGCTCCCCACTACCCATGCAATCCATCATTGCAGCCACCTTGAGCCGGCTGAGGGTTGAGTCAACACTCAACCTCAGTCAGAGAACACTAGGCCAGCAGATTTTCCCCATTTTAAAATGTTTATTTCAAAAACCATTTGATTTCAAAACTATAGGTTATTTTGCCTATAAATAAGAGGGTCTGGTTTCAGTAGAAAGGGGCTACGAAAATTTCCCCTGAAGGACCCCCATTCTCTGCTCTCTTTCTCTCTCTTGCTAAAAACCAAAAACTTCAAAACTCACCTTCCAAACTTCAAAGGTTTTAGAAATCAACAAGGAAAAGGGCAAGAAATCCAGAATACTCTTCTGATCTCTTGCATTCTTCTCTCTTGATCCACATTTCAAAGCCATTCCAAGGAGCAAAGTTCAAGTAAAAGGTAGAAACTTTTACCTTTGATCACAACCAAAGAGGCTGTTCTTCCCTTTTGAGGGGGGTCTCTCAGCCTGACCCAGTCTTCAATACTGGGTGCATGGTTGGGAGACCCTAGTGTAAAAACAAGAGCAATGGGGTACAAAAAAATGTTTTCACAAAACCCTTACTGGAAACACTCCCGAGCGCTCGAGAGTACTCCAGAGCGCTCGGGACTGTTCCCAGTTTCATGCATGGTCCTTTGTCACATAGCAGGTTGGGAATGAAGTGCACTCTTAAAAGAAATGGTTTCATTTTGGCATGCATGCACAAGAAAGTCATTTTCCACTAAAACAGAAGCATTTCTCACAAGTTTTCATGTAAAATAAGATTTTTCCAAAGTTAAAAGATGTTTTCTTCTTGGGAAATATCAAAACAAGGGCCTTTCCATGTCAAGATAGTACCATTTCCTGTTTGAGAGCAAGCTGACATGCAGCTCACTCCCAAGCGCTCGGAACCATTCCCGAGCGCTCGGGAGTGCATGCATGCCATTGCATCCCATTTTCCCAGTCTGCTGTGTTGTCTGGTTTCTGCATGCATAAGTGTGGCCTGTTGCTCTTTTAATTTTGTAGATTTAGCCTTGTTAAGGCAGGGATGCAAGGTCTGAAAGATTGAGGGTTCATTCCAGTCTTTCAAGTCCTCTGCTGAGCCAGTAGTGTATATAGAAGCTTTTCAGTTCCTATTTTAGCATTATATCCTGTCTGTGCTAACAAGTTTTGCAGCTTCAGAGTGTCAGAACTCCCAAGCGCTCGGGACCACTCCCGAGCGCTCGAGAGTGAATCCAGTAACAGGGTTTCATCTTCTGTTATCATGTGTTGCATGCACAACCATTTCACCCTCAACTGTACACATGCACCAGTATACACTTCTTACGTGTTATAACTGTGGATACTTGCTAGCTGTTTGAAATGAAACAAAATTCCTTTTGAAAATCCCACAAACGTTTAGTAGAGACCGATCTCGAATCGGGCGAGGGGGGTGCCGTAAAATCCTTCCCCCCTCGTAACATGGCTTCCGGACCCTCAAAATGATCTCTGGTTTTCAATTTCAAATCAACCATTTTCTAAACAAAACGGTTTCTCGGGTGATTAACCACAAATCCGGGTGGCGACTCTTCAAACCATATATTTTTCTTCAAAATGGGAAAATATATTTTTCGGGCTCGTAGCCCACAGCTTGGCAATGGCCGATTTATTCCAAACTTGCATAGATTTGAAGCCAAGGCCACCCTCCTCCTTAGGAGAACATAGATGATCCCAAGAGACCTTGGCACCTGTTTTCTTCAAATCAGTACCAGACCAAAGAAATGCCCTAAGGATTGACTCAACTTCCTTAATCACTTTTTTAGGAATGATAAACAAAGAGGACCAAAAGGTTTGAATGGAAAAGAGAACATTTCTAATCAATTGAACCCTACCAGCATAGGTGAGGTCTCTGTTAGTCCATGTCTTGGTTCTGGCAATTATGCTCTCCACTAACCTTTGACAATCAGCGGCCTTAAGTTTAGTAGAGAGAAGGGGAACACCCAAATACCTGACTGGAAGGGTACCCTCTTGGAACCCTAAAACAGCCAAAATGGCCAATCTAGTGCTTGTGTTGACCCCAGAGAAAAAATGCTACTTTTCCCAGGGCTAGGAGAAAGACTTGACAAAGATTGGAATTCGGTGAGAGCATCTTGAATATGGTTGACAGAGGTTAGGTCTCCCTTGCAAAATAGCATAAGATCATCCGCAAAATAAAGATTGATTAACTTGGTACAACCACATCTCCAGTGAAAATGGAAATCAGGGAGAATGGATTTGGCCCTAAGAAGACAAGTGAGAATCTCCATAACAATTACAAACAGATATGAAGATAAGGGATCTCCTTGTTTAAGCCCTTTTTGTCCCAAAATATACCCAGTGACATCGCCATTGATGCTAAGAGAGTAATTAGATGTAGTAACACAAGCCCGAAGCCACTTGATCATTAAGGGATGGAAATTCATGGAAGTCAGAACATCCCATAGGAAATCCCATCTGACATTATCGTATGCTTTCATGATGTCTACCTTCATCGCACATCTGGGAGATGGTGTTAATATACATCAATGGCACATTTGGTTGTATTTGTTGTCTTTAGGTGTTAATATACATTCTCTCTCTCTTCCTCTTTCAACCGCCACCTGTCAATCTCACGATTCGTTTGTCTATGTTATCCCGAGGGGACACCGCCAACCGAAGTTGCCACCAAATCAGGTAATCGCATTTTTAAACTTTCTAATATATACAATCCTGTGTTGCGTATTGGTTTCATTTTTTTTTTTTCGGGATTCACTTGCATCTAATCCTGTCTTTGCAAGTATGTAGTTCAATATTTTTCAAATTTAGTGCTTTTTTTTTTTTGGGTAAATCAGCTTGAAATAAAAAGGGGGGACTAACCGAATATACAGCCTACAAGGGGCATACCCCAGGAGGAAAAGAAAATAAAAGAAAAGGAAATAAAATAAAACAGGAGAGAGCCTACGCCAAACGGCTACAAAGCGTCTGTTTCGTACCCATCTACTAGAGGGATACGAAACAGATTGCGAGAGGATTACACATTATGCAACTTGCAAAAGTATCTAATAAAACAAGGAGACATTATGAAAGCTTCAAACTGGGGATCTTAACGGCACAGTCTGACTCTGAACTTGGTCTTGGATATGGGCCTCATAAAGCCTTGAGGCTGCACCGGACAGCAGCTTGCTATTAGAGGTAACAGAGTAGAAGCAGCATCCAGCCATGACTGGGCAGAGCAAAACTGGACTGCAGCTCTTTGAAACACCTGGAAACAACTCTGCAACAGGACAGCAGCACTTGGAATGGGCGTAACAAGCCAAAACTGAACTTCTGAACAATAACCAAAAGGGATACAGCAAGGAACATAACAGGACAGAACCTGCTGGATTGTACCACCCGACAGAACAGTAGCAGTACCTATAAGAAACATCAGTTTTACAGCAACTGTACAACATGCAGAGGACGTCCCCCTCTGCGAAGGGAGATCCCAACGACATCCCCTGTTGGTTAGGCATATACTACAAAACGACACTATCAAAATCCCAAACGAACTGCTAGAGGAATGACCAGCTGAAAGACAGCAAGAATAGCTGAATTAGCAGCTGATCAAGACCATATAAAGCACAGCAGTCACAGCAGAACCTGGACCGCAACTACCAAACCAGCAACTGTACCTGGACAGCACAAACTGGACACAAAATGGACACCTGACAGTCTGGACAGCCCCTATTGGTTAGGCAATTATAAAAGACAGTAATACTTAAGTCAAACTATGCATACCAATTGCTAAATTGAGGTACAACTAGAGTGACAAATCTATTACACTAGGATTGTAACCAAACAATCTACTGAACATTAGCAACCTCTAGACAGTAGCAGCAGCAGCCAAAACCTGTGCAGTTCTGGACTTGAGCATGTAGGTAGCCAAAACCTGTCTAGTCAGCTATCAGACAGCAGACCAGCAATATAGCAAATTAAGCCTCAAGCTGCTGCAGCAAACAAGGCAGCAGCAGTACTAAAACAGATCAAACGCTACAACAGTCATAGCAGACAGCACAGTGACTGAGCCATGTACAGCAGGCACAAATGGTGATCAACATCAACAGCAGAATCAAGTGACATATCATTATAGCAGTAACAGTCAGCCATCACAATAACCTGAGAACATTTACTGAGAACAGCTAAATATATATGAAAGCTAGTACAGATGCTGGCTCACACACCTCATCTACTGAACACTCATGTGCTAGGAGACCACCAACTCCCTCCCTAGACCTCACAAAACGCCCACTACAAATTCCCTCCTCTCTCAAAGAAATGAAGAAGCACAAGCACTCATCTCACCAGGTAGCACACATCTCACACTTTATAAGGAAGATTCACACACAGTTCTCCTCACCAAAGTATAAGGTATTTACCTGCTAAATAGAAGTAATAAAGATACTCTCATACTCTCATCCTGTTAGTCACAACCTGCCAAGAGAAGATATGCTTTGGAAAACAAATGCAACTCAAAACAAGTAAACACATGCACACAGCACACAACAACACATGCACTTCCACCATGCAATATATGATTACTCCAAGGTGATACCCCATTCTCTGATAAATCTAGTATCATTAGAGCCTGGGGGCAATTTGGGCAAGGACATAAGTCTACCCTTAACCATGTTATAAATTTTGTGAACTATTATTGCCTCCCAGGAGCTAGTAGTAGTTTGAAACTTCCTCATGTTCCTCTCAATCCAAAGATGATACACTGTAACAGTGAATATCAATCTTACAACAACACTCTTTAGAGATTTTCCTTTAAAAGTGGATAACTGAGAAATCCAGGCTGCCCATGACTGTGGGGGCCACCTCTCATCAATTTTTGCTAGGATAGCATTCCAAACTTTCATGGAGAATACACAATTAAAGAACAAATGGTCATGGCTTTCACTGCCAGTGCAAAGGCAGCAATGAGAAGAAGGCTTAATCCCAAAAAGAACAAGCCTATCCTCAGTGGAAAGTCTTCCTTGGATGGCAATCCAGGTAATGAAGCTACATTTTGGGATATGGCCAGGAAACCAAACTGTTTTGTGCCAAGTTACTTTGGGAAATGGCTCTCTCAATTCCTCCCATTGAGAGGCAATGCTAAACTGTCCATTTGGGTTAAGTGTCCATCTAATTTGGTCCCTACCATTCCTTACTAAGGGAAGTTGAGATCTGACTTCATTCAGCTCCCAAGTTTGCGTGACCGGGAATGCCCAAGTAGAGTTGAGAATTATTTGGGACACTTTGGCGTTCAAGGGAAGTCCAGAATCATACACAATTCTGGAGCCAAACTTGTTCAATAAAGGGCCTAAAGGATGCCAATGATCATGCCACAGGGATGTGATGTCCCCATTACCAATAATGTGAAGTATGTATGGTTGAACTAAATTCCTCAAATTAAGTAACTTCCTCCAAACCCAGGAGGGATTACTTGGCATTTTAAGACTCCAAAAGTTCCTACCCTTTAATAAATAGGATTTAACCCATTGGCACCACATTGATTGCTCGCCCCCTGAAATCAAGAACCAAATATGTTTAGCAACCGCCGCCTTATTCCAAATTACCAGAGATTTGAAACCAAGACCACCCTCATCCTTGGGAGCACAAAGATGCTCCCAAGCAACCTTAGCCCCAGTCTTTTTAAGATCAGGGCCAGACCACAAGAAGGCTCTAAGGATGGACTCAACTTCCTTAACGACCTTTTTTGGTAAAATAAATAGGGAGGACCAAAATGTTTGCATTGAGAACAAAATGTTTTTTATAAGTTGCATTCTCCCAGCAAAAGTAAGATCCCTATTAGTCCAACATTTAGTTTTGGCAGTAATACTATCTACCAATCTCTGACAATCAACAGCCTTGAGTTTGGTAGATAATAATGGGACCCCCAGGTATCTCACAGGGAGGGAACCCTCCTGGAATCCAAGCTCTTGCAAGATAGTTTCCTTAACCCTCACACTAACACTTGAAATGAATATGCTACTCTTACCAGGACTAGGGGAGAGACCAGAAAGAGACTCAAACTCAGTCAATGCATTCCGGATGTGCTTGATCGATGGAAGCTCCCCTTTACAAAATATCATTAGATCATCGGCAAAGCAAAGATTAATCAACTGATTATCTTTACATCTCCAATGGAAGTGGAAATCCGGGAGATGAGATTTCTCCCTAAGCAAAGCCGTAAAAACTTCCATGACAATAACAAAGAGATAAGAGGATAGAGGATCCCCCTGCCTCAGACCCTTCCTACCTTTAATGTAGCCTGTAACTTCTCCATTGATACAAAGAGAGTAGTTAGCAGTGGTTACACATGCTCTGAGCCACTTGATCATGGTAGGATGAAAGTTCATAGCAGAAAGAACATCCCAAAGAAACTCCCATCTAACATGATCGTAAGCTTTCATTATGTCCACTTTCATGGCACACCTAGGAGAAGGTGATGACTTATGATAACCTCTCATGAGTTCCTGAGTGAGGAATATGTTATCGGCTATTCTCCGACCCTTCACAAAGCCTGATTGGACAGGATCAATGAGAAGAGGAAGAACAGATTGCAGTCTCCTAGCTAAAATCCTAAAGATGCATTTGTAGATGGTATTGCAACATGATATGGGCCTAAAATCACCCACCTTGGAAGGGTTTTGCATCTTAGGAACAAGAGCTATAATGGTAGAGTTAGCTTTGATGAGTAATTGACCAGACCTGAAGAAATTCTGGACAGCCGAGGTGACCTCATTCCCAATGACAGGCCAAGCTTTCCTAAAAAACCCTGCATTGTACCCATCAGGGCCTGGGGCCTTGGAGGGATTAAGAGACCAAAAGGTTTCTTTGATCTCCAAATCGGTAACAGGAGAGACCATCCGATGACTTTGTTCAACACTAAGCTTATTTCTAATTAATTGCTCAACTCTATTTGAACCCAGATGAGGAGTGGGGTGAGGAGTACCAAATAGAGTTGTGTAAAAGTTAACAAACTCTGCCTTGATAACCTGAGGATCATGAGTGATAGAGCTGTCTCCAAGCACTAAACTTGTTATTTTGCTTCTATTCCTCCTATTACTTACAGTCTTAAAGAAATAGGAAGTGCACTGATTGCCAAGTTTCAACCATTGTATTCGCGACTTTTGCTTGGCTAGACTTTCTTCAGCTCTAAGCATAGTGATATATTGTCTGTGTACCACCCTCTCATGTGCTATGGCAGAACCATTGATAGGATGAGACCCTAAACTAGCTTGAATGTTTTCTAACTCCTGTTTGATGGCACACACCCTATCAGAGATGCCACTGAATTCAGCTTTATTAAGCTGCTTCAGCTCATTTTGCAAACGTTTAAGTTTTTCACACACACAAAACATAGGGTTACCGATTATGATTGACCTCCATACCCTACGGACAATTGTGAGAAACTGTGGATGATCAGTGGGGAAGTCAAAAAACCTGAAAGGCTTAATTGATTTCCTTGGATTGGGCTGCACCCAAACCACAACTGGAGAATGGTCTGAGATTCCGGGGACTAAAAAATGAGCGGAGGATTGGGTAAATGTTTTCATCCATAGCTCATTCACAACCACTCTATCAATTTTAGAGGTCACAAAATGAGGGGGGTCCTGTTTATTTGACCAAGTGAATAAGCACCCGGTGAATCTAAGATCATCAAGTTCAGAGGCAAACAAACAATGATTTATGTCATCCAAGTGTGGAGACCACTGAGTATTACCCCCAACCTTCTCCCTAGGGTGTCTAATAGCATTAAAATCCCCTAGGACCATCCAAGGTAAAGAGGTCCTGAACTGACTAAGACAGTGCCAAAGAGACCTCCGCTCCAAATTAGAGCTAGCCCCATACACCATAGTGACCAAAAAGAGTGCACTCCCATCCTTGGGTTGGACCTCACAATGAATGAATTGATCAGACTGACTTAGCACAGTAAGAGAGAGTACTCCTGGATCCCAACCCACAAAAATCCTCCCTAAAGCCGCCTGGGGGTAATTATTCACAAAACTCCAATCAGGACAGATGTATTTAGTTATTCTGTCTGCCCAAACAGCCCTAATTTTATGCTCAAGAAAGCCAACTAGGTTAAGTTTATTAGAGATGACAAAAGTTTTAACTTCTTTCTGTTTAATGGGGTCATTCAGACCACGGATATTCCAAAAACCTAGATTGAAAGCTTGCAAAGACATACAACCAGTAATTAATGCAGAGATTGAAAGAAAGTCTCAAGCAGAAATAGATATGTAACGGCAGAAAATGGAAAATAAGCAGACTGCCTTACCAAAAAGGATACAAAAGCATTAAGTCCCTCCACTGCTCAAGGAACTAAGTGACTGTTCCTTAGCTAGCTTCCTCAATCGTTTCTGGGCAGATTTGGAGAGAGCATTGACATTAACAAGGCCAGTAGAGGGAACTGGCTTAGCATCAGTCCCTTTGGCCTTTGGACCTAAAAGATCAGGAGGTTCAGGTGGCTTGATCCCAGCTTGAACAATGACTCCTTCCACTTCCATTGGATGAAGACCTAGGATTCCATGTGGAGTATCACCGGAACCCACTTCCAGAGAGGCTGGAGGCTCTAAAAGTACCATATTCTCTGACACCTGATTGCTACTAACCACTCTTTCCAGAACCTCCAGCAGTTCAACCTCAGAATCACTACCTGTTGTAGCATTTACTTGACCTTGAAAAGATTGTTCACAAGCTGCTCTTTGTCCCCCTTTGTCAAGGATGGAAGGCGCATGAACCACAGGATCCTTAACCACATTTCCATTATCCTCAGACGCCACAGCTTCAGAGGGTGTAATTGGCTGCAACTCAACAGAATTAGGAAGATCAGCTAATACACTTGGATTGCCATTAGAGTCTTCAATTGCAGATTGTGAGGAAGAGGCTTGACCCGAAACCACATCAGCCGAGATGGTATCCCTTTTACCCTTACCTTTACTAACCACTTGCCAGGTATCCTTTTGGCCTGAGACTTTAGTACCCGATTGTTTAATACACAATCCTTTAGGATGCCCAAACACTTTGCAATCTGTACAAATTGGAGGTAGCCATTGATATTGTAAAGCTACTACAACTGCCTCACCATTGATGGTTATTTGAATGTCGTCTGGCAAGTCAGTTCCAGCATCAATTTCCACACATATACGAGCATAATCCAGCCGAAGTTTTTTTGCTGTAGCTTGATCCACGTGGAGAGGTTTGCCAATGGTACTAGCAATCTTGCTAAAGCACTCAGCTGTCCAAAACTCAAGTGGAAGTTTCAAAATCTTGATCCAAGCTGGAATTTTAGAAGGTTGGTCCTTGGTTGGGAGCATCATACGTTTCCAATTTTGCAATACAAGAAATCTTCTAGAAAAGAAATGGGGGCCATCCTCTAAAGCTTTCAACTTAGCGGCCTCATCCTTGAACTCGAATAAGAATCTCGAGCCAAGTTCTTTAACTGATAAGAGATCGTCCTTCCACACTGTCCGGGCTGTAGCCTTAAGTAAAGGAAATTCCATCTTCCTATCAAGAAAATGCCCTATTAGGCAGTGATTCCAACTGCATTCATCAATGTCCGTTTCATCTAACTCCACCACAGCACACTTACCTTTTTGAAGTTGAGGGTAGTGCTCCAACTTCATACTTTTAGAAGGCCCTTAAGCTGCGAAGAGGGAAGCCCAGTTCTTTGAGTTACCTTGGGGACGAGTAGGGTTCTGATGTCAGTTGGTATGGGGTTTGTTAGGGTTGGGGAGAATCCCAGTAGCTGGCTTATGAGCAGGAAATCTGTTTGAAGGATCCGTAACAGGTTCCATAGCTATTTGATGAGAAGCGGAACCAGCAGTAGAATACCTAGGCCTAGTAACCTCTAAACTATAGCCCAGATTGGGATCTCCTTCCAAGTAGGGATTTCCCCTAGGATTATACAACACCTTAGGATTAGAATTAGGAACTTGTACCTGATTTTGATGGCCACCGAACTGAGAAGGAGGAGCTTGTTTTTCAGCTCGTCTCCATGACTGCTGGATGCTCTGAAGTTTGGCTGTAACTACATCTAGTACAAATGGGTCTTCCGAAGTGTTGAGTTCGTCCTCCAGATGACCCACGATCTCAAGCATTCGAGCTTCGGAATTCAAACTCATAACCCCCTTTTGAGGCACCTGTTGGGGCTTGTGAACTGGTTCAGACTCATCTTCCCCTGTCAATTCACTGTGAACTCCAAACCTAGTTGAAGATGAGTGGTTTGCAGAAATGGCAAGAGCGTGACGTGTTCGCTTCTCGGCTTCTAATTTCAAGCTTTCTTCAAAGAGAGCTTGCTGGAGCTTGCGTGATGAGCTAGGGTTTTTAGCTGGACTGGAGGGTGAAACCGATGGGAGTAGATCCCCAGGACAGAGATCGAACACTGCTGAGGTCCTCTGCTTCCTCCGCATTTCGTTAGAGTCGATAGCTTTGCCACCGAGCCCGTCCAATGTGTTCAATCATAGGGGGAGTGTGTATCCTAAGTTGAATGTGCTACATCCAATTCTCTCGCATCTAATCCTGTCATTGTTTGCAGATTTGAAATCACCGGTGTCCTAGTTTCTTGAAATTACATGCACGTAAGGGATTCACCAATCTCATCCTCTGTTGCAGTTTTTTCCTTTTCCCTAACTATGTTATTTTTACCCAAACGTGGAGAACACTGCCATTTCCTCTCACTCAACCACCACACGTCAATCTCACCATTTGTTTCTCTATGGTACCCCGAGGGGACACCACCAACCGAAGTTGCCAATAAATCTGCAGGTAATTGCATTTTTGAACTTTCTAAACTATACAATCCTATAGTGCGTATTGGTTTCTTTTCTTTTCGGATTCACTTGCATCAAATCCTGTCTTTGCAAGTATGCAATCCAATATTTTTCAAATTTTGTGTTTCAATCATAAGGGGAGTGCGCTTTCTAAGTTGAATGTGCTACATCCAATTCTCTCGCATCTAATCCTGTCATTGTTTGCAGATTTGAAATCACCGGTGTCCTAGTTTCTTGATATTACACGCACGTAAGGGATCCACCAATCTCATACTTTGTTACAGTTTTTTCCTTTTTCCTAACTATGTTATTTTTACCCAAACGTGGAGAACACTGCCATTTCCTCTCACTCAACCACCACTCGTCAATCTCACCATCTGTTTCTCTATGGTACCCCGAGGGGACACCACCAACCGAAGTTGCCACTAAATCTGCAGGTAATTGTATTTTTGAACTTTCTAATCTATACAATCCTATAGTGCGTATTGGTTTCTTTTCTTTTCGGATTCACTTGCATCAAATCCTGTCTTTGCAAGTATGTAATCCAATAATTTTCAAATTTTGTGTTTCAATCATAAGGGGAGTGCGCTTTCTAAGTTGAATGTGCTACATCCAATTCTCTCGCATCTAATCCTATCTTTACTTGCAGATTTGAAATCGTCGGTGTCCAAGTTTCTTGATATTTCATGCACGTAAGGTATCCAAAAATCTCACCCTCTTTTATAGTTTTTCCTCTTTTGCCAACTATGTTATTTTTACCAAAACGGGGTGGAAACTACCATTTGCTCACACGAAAATTGGGTGGTCTCCCTTCAAGCTTAATTGAAAAAGAGGATTGCTTGCAGTAAGGTTGGAATACCATTGAACTCTAATCAGCTAATCCGTGATTTGGAATTTGCAATTATAGGTTAGAATATGATATTAGGGCTTATAAACGTTAAATAACACTGGGGCTTATAAATCTTAGAATTATAGTCGAGCATACATTCGAATACGAAACTTTTGTGCTATGTTGTTCGGTAATGGGTGTCTCCGTCATATTCGTTCTCTTTTGGTATTTAGATAATAGTGTTTGTTGTCTTTAGGTATTTATTCGTTCTCTTTCATTCTAGGTGATGGTATTTGTTATCTTTCGGTATTTACTGCTACAGAAAATCTATCTTGGAATATAATATTTTTAATAAATGCACACTTGGACAATATAATTGAAATGTGGGGTACTTTTCTTCAAGTCTAGTGGAAAAAAAAATTGGGAAGGGTTCGGTATATGGATAGTAAAAGCACTTGGGATACAATGAGTAGTTGTATGCGTGTCGGGGCTGATACTTGGAAATTAAATGATTGAAAGTAGGAATGACTGTTTTTTTGTTTTTATGTTCTAAGAGTATGGTGTTTTTGGTATGTGGATGGTTGTATTTATTGTCTTTAGGTGTTTTTTTTTGGGTAACTTAGCTTGAAATTAAAAAAGGTTAAGCGAATGTACAGCCTACAAGGGGCATACCCCAGGAGGAAAAGAAAGGAAAAAAAAAACAAGAATGTCAAAAGTGCGGTAAACCATGCACAACCCGCATGGAGAGTAAGATAAAGTAAATACATAACAAAATGCCATGTGTACTGAGATATATGAAATTGAACTACTATCTGGCATAACCCGCCAGGCTAGGAAATAAAGCAAATAAAGTAAATAAAGTAGATAGTCATGGCCAACAATGACCACATGATAACCAACGCTAAGGAGAGCAGCTACAAAGCAATACGGCTTCTAGGCAGTCTGAACGGCTACTACAGAGGAACAAGGCATCAAGAGGTTCGAACCAGAGTTGACGGCATCCGACAAGGCCCCCTGCTAAGAACCCTGCTCACCACGCCCAATCCTTCCGGCCTAATAGTCCCTCATCCAAGCCTAAGTCTCGCCAAAACCGCCTACTGAAACCAACTACCCGATATCCTCCTCCTCCAAGGCGGGGTTAAGAAAACCAAGAACCTAGTACTTCCATCAACCCCAAAGCTAGTATAATACCCACTCAACAGAAGTCAACTACTACAGAGGGACTCGGACTGAGAGAGGCTCGAACTGGAGATGTCGGCATCCGACAAGGCTACCCTACTAAGTACCCTGCACACCACGCCCATTCCATCTAGACTACTACAATCGCGGGGACACCGCCAACCGAAGTTGCCGCCAAATCTACCGGTAATCGCATTTTTAAACTTTCTAATCTGTACAATCCTGTGTTGCGTATTGGTTCTTTTTTTTTTTTTTTCGGGATTCACATGCATCTAATCCTGCCTTTGCAAGTATGTAGTCCAATATTTTTCAAATTTAGTGCTTCAATCATAGGTGGAGTGTGCTACATCCAATTCTCTCGCATCTAATCCTGTCTTTGCTTGTAGATTTGAAATCACCGGTGTCCTAGTTTCTTGATATTACATGCACGTAAGGTATCCACCAATCTCATCCTCTATTATAGTTTTTTCCCTTTTGCTAACAATGTTATTTTTACCAAAACGGGGTGAACCCTGCCATTTACTCTCACTCAACTCCCACTCGTCATTCTCATCATCTATTTCTCTATCTTACCCCGAGGGGACACCACCGACCGAAGTTTTTTTTTGTGTGGGTAAAATAGCTTGAAATAGAAAGAGGCTAAACGAATATACAGCCTACAAGGGGCATACCCCAGGAGGAAAGAAAAGAAAAAGAAAAGATTGAGAAAAATGACCTAAGCCAAGTGGCTACATCAACTAACTCCAACGAATTACATGTTTCAATTTCATCTAAGAGATGGGAGAGAAACACGTGCCAAAGAAAATACAAAGTTGAATTCAATCCAGTGGAATCAACACAAAAAACTGATCCACATGTTACCAAAGATCAGCAACAACCTGCTGAGAGTTATCTAAGAAAAGTTTTGGGGAATTTGCACTTACACCCCTTGTACTATCACCGATTTGCACATACACCCCCTGTACTCCAAATTTAGGCACTTACACCCCTTGTACTTTGGACTGAAGTGCAACTGTTAAAAATTCCGTTAAAATGGATGGAAAAACTATTGGCGGGAGATTTCCTTACAAAATGAGGAAAAAAATGTCCAAACTAACCCTAATAGCCATTTATAAGCTCTGTCAAACTCTCATTCTCAAAAATAGAGCATCCAAACCCCTCTCTTCCCCTAACCCACTCTCTCTAGTCTATTATTATCAACAAAAAAAACATCCATGTCTAATCAGTCCCAAAACATCTGCAAATGTAGCAACACAAACACCTAGCAGCACAGTAAAAAAAATGGACTTACACTATCCAAATCCACAACATAAATGGCCAGCAATGACCCCAAAAAAAAAAAACATACTTCAAATGCAGATATTCAATACCAAGTAGTTCAAACTGAGCTCTTTTCTTAAACAAAAGTCTTTATGTTACAAATTGACTTTGAAGTATGTTACAAAATGACTTTGAAGTAGTTCAAACTGAATATCTGCATTTGAAGTATTTTTTTTTTTTTTTTTGTTATTGCTGGCCATTTATGTTGTGGATTTGGATAGTGTAAGTCCATTTTTTTTACTGTGCTGCTAGGTGTTTGTGTTGCTACATTTGCAGATGTTTTGGGACTGATTAGACATGGATGTTGTTTTTTTTGTTGATAATAATAGACTAGAGAGAGAGTGGGTTAGGGGAAGAGAGGGGTTTGGATGCTCTATTTTTGAGAATGAGAGTTTGACAGAGCTTATAAATGGCTATTAGGGTTAGTTTGGACATTTTTTTCCTCATTTTGGAGGGAAATCTCCCGCCAATAGCTTTTCCATCCATTTTAACGGAATTTTTAACAGTTGCACTTCAGTCCAAAGTACAAGGGGTGTAAGTGCCTAAATTTGGAGTACAGGGGGTGTATGTGCAAATCGGTGATAGTACAAGGGGTGTAAGTGCAAATTCCCCAAAAGTTTTTGTTGTAGTGTCTAGAGGAATGAGCAGCAGTTGTAGTGTCCCACAAACACACAAAAGCAGTTATAGTATCAAAATCCCAAACGATCTGCTAGAGGAATGAGCAGCTGAATTAGCAGCTGATCAAGACCATATAAAGCACAGCAGTCACAGCAGAATCTGGACAACAACTATCAAACCAGCAACTGTACCCGGAGAGCACAAACTGGACACAAAATGGACAACGGACAGTCTAGCTAGCAAGCAAACATGCAATAGCAGCAGGTGAACCACAACAGCAGCAGTTCAGTAGCAGTTCAGCAGCAGCAGTTCAGCTTCAGCAGCTGCAGAGTGCTGCCAGTTGGACGATTTCCATCCACAGCAGCAGCCAAGAGAGGTAGCAGCCACATACTGGACAGTAGCACTTCACGATGAGTGTGAGTAATCAGACAACAGCAGCTACTGAACTGCACAGATAGCAGCAGAACAGCAGATAGCAGAAAAGAGCCGATAGCAAAACAAATCATTTTACCAGCTATACATCATGCAGAGGACGTCCCCCTCTGCGAAAGGAGATCCCAACGACAGCCCCAGTTGGTTAGGCCTATACAATAAATTGACAATTCCTAAGAGCACTAACAGCTAATAGAATATCAAAACAACAGCAGCAGCAGTTCATTAGCATCAAAAAGACAGCCATAGCTGGGTTGACAGAGCACCCGGACTACGCACTTGCATTGCTAACTGCTGCCATTGCAATAGCACAACATTTGAGCTGGACACATGCTCCATCCTGCTATCAGCAGAACAGCAGCATCAAACGCCACAGAAAACAGAAAATAGAAGACAGCCATAGCCGAACAGCAACAGATTCTGAAAATGATGCACACAGCAGCCTATGAACTGAATACTTGCACTGAACCTAGCAGATAAGGATACCAGGACACTGCACACACCAATGCCACAAATAGGTAGCTACCTAACAGATTAGTAATTGGCAGCCAAAGGAATAAATGCAGTCTACCGTAGGGACAATCACCCTAGCAGCCTAGAGAACACAGCATTCAAGATACAAAACAAGATCATGCACCAAACTTTCTTCTACCTTGGAAACTCACACTCTCAAACAATACCAATTTAGGGATCCACAAACTCCCTCCACTAATACTCACAAGTTTCCCCCACCAATTATTACCTCCTCTCTCAAGGAATGATGGGGATCTAGCACACAACTCACTGGGTCAACACACAATATAGTAAGGACACTCATATTTTGTATTACCAGATCTTCCAACAAGGATTAAAGTAACTACCTGAATATTTAGTAGTACTAGCAGCTCAATGTGGAATGCCTTGAATGGCATGTGTGGAATGCCTTGAATGACATCGATCTGCAATTTTGAAAATATGAGTAGAAATCCAATCAGTTCAAATATTGAAATTAAGCATGAATGTTCTACATAGAAAGTAAATGAGAAGGTCCCTTGAATTCTAAGGACAACAATCTACATCTAACTTCATTTGAAATTTTGTTAGCAAAACCACTTCAGGAGGGCAGCTTAGATTTTGGAACTTTCTATAGTTCCTCTCAATCCACAGATGATGCACATAGACTGTAAAGACAAGCTTAGCAATTGTGATAGCTAATGTTTTGCCCTGTAGAGTGAACAATTTACTTATCCACTGTTGCCAAGAGGTCAACCCTACCATATGAGGGGTCTTTGGGGTCAATATACCTCTAACTTGTGTGGCCATGGAGCATTTAAAGAATAGGTGGTTACGGGTTTCTACACCCATACACAGGCTACAGGTGGAGTAAGATTTCATGCCAAACATCACCAATCTATCCTCAGTAGATAACCTATTAAGGATGGCCATCCATGAGATCACACTGCACCTGGGGATATATCCTGAGAACCAAACTACTTTATGCCAAGTGGTAACAGGAAAGTGGGTTCTCATCTGATCCCAAAGGGATGAAATACTAAATTTCCCAGATGCTGTGAGAGTCCAGATACACTTGTCCCCAATGGAATCATTGATGGAGACAGCATGTAGATCAGCTCTCATTTCATTAAGGTCAGGGGATTGGGTTACTGGGAAGGCCCATTGATTGTCTCTAATGATGGCCTTCACAAATGCATCCTTAGGTATTCCTGAGTCATAGACTATTCTAGGACCAAACTTTGGCAAAAGGGGGCCGAGGGGATGCCAATTGTCAAACCACAAAGAGGTTAGCTGGCCATCCCCAATATTGTACTTGATGTGAAGCTGGACTAGTGGTCTAAGGTTAAGTATTTTCCTCCAAACCCAGGAGGGGTCATTTGGAATTTTAACACTCCAAAAACTTTTACCCTTAAGTAAATAAGACTTAACCCACTGGCACCACATAGATTGCTCCCCACCAGAGACAAGGAACCAAAGTTGCCACTAAATCTGCAGGTAATTGCATTTTTCAACTTTCTAATCTATACATTCCTGTAGTGTGTTTTGGTTTCTTTTCTTTTCGGATTCACTTGCATCAAATCCTATCTTTGCAAGTATGTAGTCCAATATTTTTTAAATTTAGTGTTTCAATCATAAGGGGAGTGTGCTTTCTAAGTTGAATGTGTTACATCCAATTCCCTCGCATCTAATCCTATCTTTGCTTCCAGACTTGAAATCGCCGGTGTCTTTGTTTCTTGATATTTCATGCACGTAAGGTTACGTAAGGTATCCACCAATCTCACCCTCTTTTATAGTTTCTCCTCTTTTGCCAACTATGTTATTTTTACCAAAACGGGGTGGACACTACCATTTGCTCAAACAAAAATTGGGTGATATCCCTTCAAGCTTAATGTTAAGCTTGAAACGATGATTGCATGCAGTAAGGTTGGAATACCATTGAACTCTAATAAGCTAATCCGTGATTTGGATTTTGCTATTATAGGTCAGAATATGATATTAGGGCTTATAAACCTTAGAAACCATAATTCTTAAATAACACTGGGGCTTATAAATCTTAGGATTACAGTCGAGCATACATTTGAATATGGAACTTTCATGCTATGTTGTTCGGTAATGGGTGTCTCCGTCATATTCATTCTCTTTTGGTATTTTGATCATAGTGTTTGTTGTCTTTTGGTATTTATTCGTTCTCTTTCGTTCTAGATGATGGTATTTGCTACAGAAAATCAAACTTGGAATATAATATTTTTAATACATGCACACTCGGACAATATAATTAAAATGTGGAGGACTTTTCTTCAAGTATTGTGGGAAAAAAAATATTGGGATGGGTTTGGTATATGGATAGTAAAAACATTTGGGATACAATGGGTGGTTTTTTTTTTTTGGGGTAAATTAGCTTGAAATTAAAAAAGGTTAACCGAATGTATAGCCTACAAGGGGCATACCCCAAGAGGAAAAGAAAAGGAAAAAAAAACAAGATTGAAAAAAGTGCGATAACCCATGCACAACCCGCATGGAGAGTGTGATAAAGTAAATAAGATAATAGATTTGCCATATGTGTTGAGATCATCCCCCGGTTGCACTATCCATCTAAGCGGAAGGATATTACAACGGGGTATGATATGTAGTGATACGAGTATAAATAACATGAAAGCGAACTACTGCCTAACACAACCCGCCAGGCTAGGAAATAAAATAAATAGTCTCGATCAGAAATGACCAAATGATAACCTTTACTGAATAATAGCAGCTACAAAGCACCTCGGCATCGGGGGGGTTGAACAGCAACAACAGAGAAACTAGGCACCAAGAGGCTCGAACCGGAGATGACGGCATCCAACAGAGGGTCCAACCCTGCACACCACGCCCGTTCCATCCAGTCTAATACACTCTCATCCAAAGTCCAAAGATCGCCAAAAACAATCCGCCCTCATCCAAAACCCAAAGCCACTAGTCTCCAGAGAAGGATTAAACAGACCAAGATTCCAATACTCCAACCTAGCACAGAATTAACAAGCATAGCACCCACTTCTAAGGAACATATATTGCAGAGGACCGGGCTCCGAGAAGAGGCTCGAACCGGAGATGCGACATCCGACAAGGCTACCTCCCCAAGTACCTTGTACACCATGCCCATTCCAACCGGTCTAATACTCTCTCGACCTAGTACACAAGGCTCACTCTAACCTAAAAGCGGGACAGTACAAGGGCCTCGAAAAAAAATCTGCCATTAACAGAGCATTACCACCGAATACAATGGGTGGTTGTATGCGTGTCGGGGCTGATACTTGGAAATGAAATGATTGAAAGTAGGAATGAATATTTTTTTTTTATGTTCTATGAGTATGGAGTTTTAGGTATGTGGATGGTTATATTTGTTATCTTTAGGTGTTAATGAGCATTCTCTCTCTTCCTCTCTTAACCCCCACCCGTCAATCTCACGATTCGTTTGTCTATGTTACCCCAAGGGGACACCATCAACCGAAGTTGCCACCAAATATGCTGGTAATCGCATTTTTAAACTTTCTAATCTATAAAATCCTGTGTTGCGTATTGGTTTCTTTTTCTTTTTTTTCCGGATTCACTTGCATCTAAACCTGTTTTTGCAAGTTTGTAGTCCAATATTTTTCAAATTTAGAGCTTCAATCATAGGGGGAGTGTGTTTTCTAAGTTGAATGTGCTACATCCAATTCTCTCGCATCTAATCCTGACTTTGCTTGTAGATTTGAAATCACCGGTGTCCTAGTTTCTTGATATTACATGCACGTAAGGTATCCACCAATCACATCCTCTGTTATAGTTTTTTCCCTTTTGCTAACTATGTTATTTTTACCAAAACGGGGTGAACGTTGCCATTTACTCTCACTCAACCCCTTCTCGTCAATCTCACCATCTGTTTCTCTATGTTACCCCGGGAGGACACCACCAACCGAAGTTGCCACTAAATTTGCAGGTAATTACGTTTTTGAACTTTCTAATCTATACAATCCTGTAGTGAGTATTGGTTTCTTTTCTTTTCGGATTCACTTGCATCAAATCCTGTCTTTTTTTTTTTGGGTAAATCAGCTTGAAATTGAAAAAAGGCTAACCGAATATACAGCCTACAAGGGGCATACCCCAGGAGGAAGAGAAAAGAAAAACAAACGGAAGAAAATTACAATAAAATGCTAACGCCAAATGGCTACATAAAGCTAAAAGAAGCACGATGTTTGCAATCCATCTGACAAGAGGGAAGGAAAACACCTAACAAGATAACATAGAGACGAGGTACTCAGCCTAATAAAACAGCTGCAACAGGCCTATACAAAACCTAATAACATTGGATGTGGCAACACCACTGACTTCGTAGCACTCATTTAAAGCTACCATCACAGTAGCAAGCAGCAGAAGCCTCATTTGTCGCAAAACAGAATCAGTGATAGCAGATTAGTCCAGCAGTTCAGACCAGCAGATGAGCAGTAGCCTCATTGTTGGTGGCATCACAGCAACAAGAAGGCCGTAGCAGATCAAAACTACATTACAGTTCAGCTGTGAAGGCACCACATTAGTACCATAGCATTACAGTTGATGGCACCACATCAGTTCCGTGGCATTCAACAACACCAGCTGTGAAGGCATCAAATCCTGTCTTTGCAAGTATGTAGTCCAATATTTTTCAAATTTAGTGTTTCAATCATAAGGGGAGTGCGCTTTATAATTTGAATGTGTGACATCCAATTCTCTCGCATCTAATCCTATCTTTGCTTGCAGATTTGAAATCTTTGGTGTCCTAATTTCCTGATATTTCATGCACGTAAGGTATCCACCAATCTCACCCTCTTTTATAGTTTTTCCACTTTTGCCAACTATGTTATTTTTTCCAAAACGGGGTGGACAATACCATTTGCTCAAACAAAAATTGGGTGGTCTCCCTTCAAGCTCAATGGAAAACGATGATTGCTTGCAGTAAAGTTGGAATACCATTGAACTCTAATAAGCTAATCCTTGATTTGGATTTTGCAATTATAGGTTAGAAAAAGAAACACCATGGGCGATTTGGTCGATTTGCACAGGAACCTTGGTCTCCGTTCAGATTGAACAGCTGACTCCCCTGGCCGACGGCACGATTCTGTTAGCAGATGGGCTAGGTTTCAAAGCCCTTGACTCCAACGAAATCCGTCGCAAGTAGAGGTCAATGATTGATTCCTCAGCTGAGGGCACGATTCATTTCGACGCTACATCAAATCTGGGTTTCTAACCAGTTTACCCTAACCTCAAGAAGCCGATATCTGATTTCTCAGATGAAGTCGACTTTGGAACCACAATTACAAGCTCTGGTCCGCAATCATCTCCGCATAGGTTTTGGGCTCACAGCTCTAAATCGTGCAAAAATCCAAGTCCGGCTCGGAAACTCCAACAGGTATTTTTTGAAGAAGGTTTGAAGATAGAAGCTGAAGCAAGAGCGATTCATGCTAACTATAAGAACTGAAGCCCTATTGAGCTGGGAAATTCACGGTCAATAATCTCAGGGGAGTCCAATCGTCCTTCGTCTTCAACAGCACTAGGGATTCTCGGTCCTAAATCACAACAGAACCCTACCTACCCTCAGACACAACAACAAACTCTTTTTGAAGAAAGGTTGATCCTGGAAACAGAGGAGCGAGCGCACCTTGAACTTCACCAACAGCAACAACAACAAGAGGTATCTTTAATCTCTGTTCCAAAAACCCTAATTAATGCCAAAGGCACCCCATACCTGGAAGGAGACCCCAATATGGGATATGACGAAGCTAACACCAAGCCCAGGCGACCATGGTCTCCCAATGGTCAGCCTTCTCAAATTACCAACAAACCCCGACAGATAACGAATGGGTCTAAACCCAAGCCTAAAAATTGGGCATCTTTACTGCAATCACAAAGTCCCTCTTTTGAGATGAAACTTGAGTTCCATCCTGATCTTTTTAGAAGGAAAGAAGCCCAGGTAGAAATTGATATTGAACTTACTGATGTTGGGATGTGGAACAAGTATTTAGTTGGTCATTTCCTAGATGGGAAAATGCCTTATCCATTGGTGCTCTCCACTGCCAGATATCAGTGGAAAGAGTTGTTTGTGGCTGTCAAGCCAGATGTTGCAGGGTGCTATCTCTTCAAATTTAGAGACGAACAGGCTAAGCAACAAGTTCTGGATGGGGGCCCCTATTTCTTTTCACAAAAATATCTAGTCCTTAAAGACTGGCATAGAATGATGAAGCCAGTCAAAGATCAACCTTCTCATATTCTTGCTTGGGTGAAGTTGCATAACCTACCCCTAGAATTATGGAACCAGGAGTGTTTAAGCAGGGTGGCCAGTATCATTGGCAGACCACTACATGTGGACCAGGCCACAGCGAATACTTCAAAACAACCTGGTCTTCTCCAGACTAAGTCAACCAGTGCTAGAGTATGCATTGAAATTAGTGCTGAGCATGACCTTCCGAAAGATGTGAGGATTACAGTAGAGGGCAATTCAGTTGTAGTCCCTATTGAATATCAGGTGTTACCCTCAATGTGCAAGCAATGTAAAGTTTTTGGACACTCGAATACCCAGTGCTCTAAGAAACTACCCCCAATTTCCAGTGCTCCCAACCAGAATTGGATTAAGGTGGGTAAAGGAAAACAAGAAGATGACCTTATTTTGAGTGCTTCTCATAATACCTTAAGTACCTCACCTACATCAACCAAGTATACTACCATTATTCCTCAAGCTGGGATTGCAAATGCTGAGGATGAATTGGAAAAGGTGCTTGAACATATCGTAAGCAGCTCACAAGATTATTTTTTTTTGGGGTAATTTAGCTTGAAATTTAAAAAGGTTTAACCTAATGTACAGCCTATAAGGAGCATACCCTAGGAGAAAAAGAAAATAAAAACTAAAAAAGATTGAAAAAAGTGCGATAATCCATGCACAACCCGCATGGAGAGTATGGTAGAGTAAGTAAAATAACAAAAGTGCCATGATATGAAGTGAAAAAGAAAAGTGTTGAGATCATACCCCCGTTGTACTAGCCATCTAAGCGGAAGGATAGTACGAGGTATGATATGAAGTGAAACGAGTATTAATAACATGAAAGCAAACTACTACCTGGCATATCCCGCCAGGCTAGGAAATAAAATAAATAGTCTCGGTTAGAAACGACCAAATAATAACCATCACTGAGGACTAGTAGCAACATAGCAAATCAGCATCAAGGGAGGTTGGACAGCTACTACAGAGGAACAAGGCACCAAGAAGAGGCTCGAACCAGAGATGACGGTATCCGACTGGGGGCCCCACCCTGTACACCACGCCCATTCCATCCGGCCTAATACTCCCTCATCCAAACCTAAGGTTCACCAGAACAACCCACCCCGGCCAAAAACCAAACACCATTAATCTCTAGAGAAGGGATAAGCAGACCAAGATGCAAGAACTCCAACTTAACCCAGAAAAGACCTCAACGTGGCACTCTCTTCCAGAGAAACAGTTACTACAGAGGACCTCGAACCCAAGGAGGCAATAAGGAGATAAATGCATTCAAACACGGGTACCCCCTTAACCCCGCTTAAATGCCTAATCCACACGAACTGCGCAACCTCATCCGATTACCAAAGGCTCGCCGCTCTCTAAAAGTGAGACAGAAAAGGAGCCTCTAATCTGCCACCAGTAATAGTGTCTTACCACCGAATCAACTGGCACATTTCGAGGCCACACAAGACTGCATGGAACTATAAATTGCTCTGCTCAACCGGTGAATAACCACTCATCTAATAAGAACAGCCACAATCACACACATGCCACACTAAGAAACAAATGGGTTTATAGAAGCAAAAGCTCTTAGGATGTGAAAATGCAGCGCATCAATATTAAGAAACAAAGAAACAAATGGGTTTCAAGCTAACCGCCCTAGGGCATTACCCAAAAAAACAAATGGGTTCTCAAAGGCTTGAGTGTCCAGCCCCAGAATTGGGCAAAACAGCACCTGTTTTTTTTTCTTTTTAGGCAAAACCAATCTACGGTTTATACCCTTAGCCGGCTACCCACCGGAAAATCTATCTAAAACAAGGATTATGGTGATTGCAGCACCAAGGTTGAAACCTCGAATACTATCAGACACTGGCCCAACAGTCCAGCAACAATTATGACAGTAAAACAGATAACCTAACTAAATTAGGCAAAACTGGGGTCAGAACAAGAGTTCCAAACCACGGCAACCCAGCCCAAGTACCAGTACCTCCCACCTAGCTTTCGACCATCAGAGCTCAGCCCATCTGGCATAGATCAGGTCAAGAGGGCACAAACTTGAGAAGGAATTGAAATAACTAGACTGATAAATCATTTGAATGAAAAACCCAACCGATTGCTCTTCCATTTTCACCGGCAAAGCAATAAAAGAACAACCAAATACATTTACCCCAACCGAAGGACAGACCCTGAACAGCTGTGGGAGCTAACAGATCTGAGCCCACGAACACCAGCGATTCTGAACCCATGACCATGTACGCCATCAACCCCATAGGAAATTGATAGCAGATCGAAAAACTTGATCTTGTACAGCCAAACCGATGATCGGACTGGAGCTTGTACAGCCAAAAATTTGATCTTGTACAGAGGTACTGCCATCGTCAGTACATGCCGAATTCGACTGGAGCTTGTACAGCCACACCGACGAGCTTCAATCATACCGACGAGCGTCAATCGGAACGGGCTGACTCTAATTGGTGATACCCACTTAAGATCCGTGGAAGTTTTTTGGTTTCTGGGAAACCAAGGAACCCCCAGTTCAACAGAAAATTGGGTAGATGAAAGATAATTTGTAGGTAAATGCAAAGAAGATTGTGAATATATGTAGATATTGGTTGGTATTGGGCCTGATCAGAGCTTATTACCTCTTGAACAGCCCCATGGATGATTTTCCGGCAGGGGAGTGCATTCTCTCTCTATTCTAGAGAGAGAAGCTCTCAACCCTATTCTCGCAAATTTGCAGATGCTCTTAGCTCACAAGAAACCTTGTTATTGTCTCAGCTTGAAATTCCCAATCCCCAGTTGTTTGCCACTTCCCACCAACCTGCCATAAGCAACATTACCACTATTAAACCTGTTGAGCTGCTAGGAAACAATGAGGACCCTGTCAGTGAATCTAAAGAACCAGGCTTATCTCAGTCTGGTTTCATGAAGGAGGAAGAGGGCAATAATAAAGTGGCAAATTCCTCCAGTCAGCAGCCCATAGAAGTAATCTCTAGTCCTGCTACTCCATTGTCCAGATCGGCAGCTAAGAAAGCTGCTAAAATAGCTGCAAAGCTTAAGGATAAAGAACCTCCTGATATTTTGCTAACAGGAGGCTCCAACAAAGCTGGACAGTTTGGAAGGCAGAAGAGCTCCAAGGGTTCCTTCCACCGCTCAGGGAAGTAACTTTCTTTCCTTGTCTTTTGTCCACAATAAGTTATTTCAGTTCTACTGCTTTTCACTCTCATCTATACTGATTTATAACATTGTGGTTATATTTAGAATTGTATTATGGATTGCTCACCTATACTTTTTGGATCTTGGAATGTGAGGGGTCTTAATGATCCTCTCAAACAGAGGGAGGCAAAAAATTGGGTTTTTAAGAATAAATTATCCTTAGTTGGATTCCTTGAACATAAAATTAAAGATCCCAAGGTTCTTACTATTGTCAACACTATGCTCCCCAGGTGGAATTTTGTTAGCAACCATTCCAGTTCTCCTATGGGTAGAATTTTGATTTGTTGGAACCCTCTAGTGTTTAATGTACAAGTATTGTTTCAATCTAGTCAATATATACACTGCCAGGTTCCTTCTTGTGATGGCCATTATACTTTTGTTGCCACATTTATCTACAGGGCTAATTGTTACTTAGATAGGCACCAACTGTGGACAGACTTACAACAGCATTGTGTTATCTCTCCTTGGGTAGTATTAGGGGATTTCAATGCCATTAGGAATCCCAATGAAAAAGTAGGTGGTGATAGGACTTGGCTGCCTTGGATGGAGGAATTCAATACCTGCCTCAAATCAACTGAATTGGTTGACCTCAGATACTCTGGTTGCCACTTTACTTGGTCTAATAAGCAGCTGGGGGATGCCCACATCAGCACCAAGATTGATAGGGTCCTCGTCAATGAAAGTTGGATCAAAGATTTCTGTTGGTCCAATGCTCATTTTCACAACCCTGGAGTGTCTGATCACTCTCCTGCTGTTGTTTGTCTGACAGCTGCTTCACCTCCAAGGAAAAGGCCTTTCAGATTCTTTAATTTTTTGGCTGAACATCCCAAATTCCTTGACACTGTTCAGCATGTTTGGAGAAAAGTAATAATTGGTAATCCAATGTACTGTGTCTGTGAGAAACTTAAGTATCTGCAGGAGGACCTGAAAAAGCTGAATACAAGTGAGTTCAATGATCTGGCATCAAGGGTAGCCTCCTTTAAACAACAATTGGAAGCCATACAAAGAGAGCTGGGATCCAATCCCAGTGATTATGCTAAGCAGGCCATTGAAAGGGATTTGTGCAAGCAGTACCTTGTGTATGCTAGGGCTGAGGAAAGTTTAGCCAAGCAGAAGTCAAGGATCCATTGGCTCAAGTTAGGGGACCAATGTACTTCTTTTTTCTTCAAAACCATTAGTAATTCCAGGAATAGGAATAGAATTTCTAGTTTGGTTTTGGAGGATGGATCAGTTACCCAGAACATTGAGTTAGTCAAGCAAACCTTCATCAATTACTACACAAACTTGTTAGGGACCAAACATTTGAGTGGTTATTCTGGATCCTCCAGAGTGAACCAACTCATTACTAAGAAACTCTCCCATTCTCAATGTTCGGATATGGTGCTTGAAGTGACGGATAAGGAGATCAAGGAAACATTCTGGTCTCTTAATCCTCAAAAAGCACCTGGACCGGATGGTTACAATGCTGCATTCTTCCATAAAGCTTGGCCTGTAATAGGCCATGAGGTGACCTCCGCTGTTAAACTTTTCTTCAGATCTGGTCAACTTTTGAAGAAGGCTAATGCTACCTTGATTGCCCTGGTACCAAAAGTCCCCAACCCTTCCAAGGTGGGGGATTTAAGACCCATCTTTTGCTGCAATGTAGTTTATAAATGTATTGCTAAAATCTTAGCCAACAAAATCAAACCTGTCCTACCATCCCTTATTGATCCTGCCCAATCTGGCTTTGTTCAGGGTAGGAGAATAACGGATAACATATTCCTTACTCAGGAATTAATGAAGGGTTACCATAAACATTCTTCATCCCCTAGATGTGCCATGAAGGTGGATATCATGAAGGCTTATGGCAATGTCAGATGGGACTTCCTCTGGGATGTCCTAATCTCCATGAACTTCCATCCTAAGATGATCCAATGGCTCAAAGCTTGTGTCTCCACAGCCAATTACTCCTTCTGCTTCAATGGTGAAGCAATAGGATACATTCATAGGCAGAAAGGTTTAAGACAAGGTGATCCTTTGTCCTCCTACCTATTTGTGATAGTCATGAAGGTCTTGACTTGCATTCATAAGGAAAAGTCTCTTCTCCCTGATTTTAAATTCCATTGGAAATGTGGTTCCACCAAACTTGTCAATTTCTGCTTTGCAGATGATTTTATGACTTTCTGTAAAGGTGAGGTGAGCTCCATCACTCACATTAAACAATCCTTGACTGAGTTTGAGACCTTGTCTGGTCTCTCTCCAAGTCCTACCAAGAGTAACATTGGGGGTGCCTCTTCTATCCACTAAGCTCAAGCACTCTGACTGTAGAGTCATGGTTGATAATTCATTGTTGCCCAAACCAAGTCATGGACCCATAGGTACTTGTCTTATGCTGGAAGGATACAATTGATAAAGTCAATTCTCTTCTCAATGCAAACTTACTGGTCATCTCTCTTCATTATCTGTAGACACCTCCCAAGCGGGGCATCGCCATACAGATTGATCACATTGTGTTTGCTCGATTGGTTGCTCATTCATAAACCAAAATCATGGACATTCCCATGGCTAGTAACGTCGCCACATGATAATGGCTATCATCAAATAGAGTCGCCACCCAGTTTATAAAAACTGGGAAAATAGATAGAGATTCTGGATTCGGGAGCCAAAAGTACAGTAAGGGGAAGGTGTTAGGCACCCCTTTCTGCCCAGTCGTGAGACTGGCCCATAATCATTCAACATAAGACGTATAGATGCTTTGTCTAATCCTAACACATAGTCTGTTTAATTATTCCTTTAAACAGTAAGCAAAGTGAGCCAGTGCGATAAACGAGCATGCATCAGAAAGCAGAAAAACAAACAAATGTCTCAGGGAGATGGATCTCGCGGCCGGTGAATGGATCTCACGGCCGAGGGATCCTCCTGGTTTTATTTATCGGCCGAGGGATCAAAGCCCCGGTCGATGTTCTTCCTCACACCAGACAGAAAAGCTTAGCGGATAATTTAAATGCTACGGTTAGCCATAAATGCAATAAGTAAAACAAACCAGAGGCCGTTGGGCCTCACCACCTTGATCCCTCAGTTGCTTGAATGCCTCGGATTTGAATGTGATTGATTGATTGCTTGATCGAGAACCCTAGGGTTAGGGTTTGAACTTCGGGGTTTGATCGCCGGATTGACGGCTGCCTTCGGAAGGTTAGGGCTTTTGGAGTATGGGATTGAGGGAGTATTTGTGCAGAGCTTCGTGGTTTGAGAGAGTGTGTAAGTATCTCAATTTCTGTGTGTTAATTCGGAACCCAAAGGCCCCTTTATATAGGCATAGGGATGACTCACTCCGGCCAATCAAATCACGAGATGGCAATTGCAATTGCAATGCATCTCAAACTCTACGTCGTGATCTCCGAACGTAGCCCGAACGCATCGGAAAGGTAGTGTAGTTGGATCAAACCAAACGTCTGACAGAACGTTCGAGAGTCTGGAAAAAGGTCGATCTGGCGGCCGAGTAATGGATGTCTCGGCCGAAGGATAGATCTTGCGGCCGAGGGATTGATCTCTCAGGGAGATTTTGCTGGCAACAGGTTGCTCGGGCGAGGGATTGCTGTTATGGCCGTGGGATCGATGTTACGGCCGTCAGATGGATTTTCCTAGGCTTCTGTATTTCTGTCTGAAAGGCTGTATGGCTTTGAATTGGGTCCTCTAAGTGGTCAAAGTTCTCACCGAAAGTCCTAAGGTCCTCAAGGAAGCAATCAGCAATCACTGTATCCATTTCATCATCGGGATTGTCCCAAGGTGGGACTTGAAATAATCGTTAGGCCAAATTGGGGTGTCTACATTATCCCTAAAAAGGTAATTAAGGAGATTGAATCAAATTCTTAGAGCCGTGTTCTGGTTAGGTCCTGATCTTAAGAAGACTGGTGCAAAAGTCTCATGGGAACACCTTTGCACTCCTGTCAAGGAAGGGGGTTTGGGCTTCAAATCTTTAGAGATCTGGAACAAAGCAGCTGTAGCCAAGCATATTTGGTTCCTTGTGTCTGGGGGGGGACAATCTATGTGGTGCCAATGGGTTAAGTCATACTTACTTAAGGGTAAGAGTTTCTGGAGTGTCAAAACCCCAAGTGATCCATCCTGGGTTTGGAGGGAAATCCTCAAACTTAGATCATGTGTTCAGCCTCATAAAAAGTATAACATTGGGGATGGCCAATTAACCTCTCTGTGGTTTTGACAATTGGCATCCCCTTGGTCCCTTATTGCCAAGATTTGGACCTAGAATTGTCTATGATTCAAGCCTTCCCAAGGATGTCACAGTGAAGGCTATTATTAGGAACAATCAGTGGGCCTTCCCAATGACCCAATCTCCTGATCTTAATGAAGTCAGATCTGACTTACAATTAGACCCCATCAATGATACCATTGGGGACAAATGGACTTGGACTCTCACTGCATCTGGGAAATTTACCATTTCCTCCCTTTGGGAACACTTGCAATCACACTTTCCTGCTATCACTTGGTCTCAAGTGGTATGGTTTTCAGGGCACATTCCGCGGTGTAGTGTGATCTCTTGGTTGGCCATTCAGAATAGATTATCTACTGAGGACAGACTTATTCTGTTTGGCTTGAAATCTTCATCCATTTGTAGTTTGTGTATGGGTGTAGAATCACATAATCATCTATTCTTTGAGTGCCCCATCGCTACACAAATTAGGGGAATGTTATCCCCTAAGACCCCTCACATGGTAGGACTGACCTCTTGGCAGCAGTGGGTAAGTAATTTGTCCACTTTAAGAGGTAAATCATTGGCTATCACAATTGCTAAGCTTGTTTTTACTGTCTATGTGCACCAAGTATGGCTTGAGAGGAATTATAGAAAGTTTCAAAACATTAGCTGCCCTCCTGGAGTGGTTGCTACCAAAATTTCTAATGAGGTTAGGAGCAGATTGTTGTCCTTAGAGTACAAGGGACCTTCTCAGTTACTTACTATGTGGAACATTCACTTCATGATTAATCTACATACACTTGTTAGTCTAGATTTCTACTCATCTCATTTCATTTGCAGGTCACAGATCAAGGGGTACACAACTTCACAGCTATACTCCTTGATCCTTGTAAGCTTTCATTGCTAGGAGATTTGGTCTCACACAGGATCCATGATTAGGGGAGTAGGCTCCAAACATGGTTCAATAAGAGCTAGCAACCGTTGCTGGCTGTATCCTCTAGCAAGCAAGAGAGCAAGTGCAAACATGGTGGTTATAACAAATCATTCAGCAAGGCCATGGTTCAAGGGAAGGTAGTTTCAAAGCTTCCCCTTGACCCTAATCACAACTACTGCAATCGCTGGCAAAGTAGTTAAGTCTACTATTACTTCTATATACACAGGTAGTTAACTTATCCTCTAGTGGTATTCTCTACTGGTGTGTTGAGAGTATCTACTACAATCTGTGTTTCCCTGTGAGAGTGTGATTGGGCCTCATCTAATCTTTGAGAGTGGAGGTAATAATTAGTGGGGGCATTATGAGAGGCTTAGTTGAGGGAGTAAGGTGGATCCTTATCCCTTAGTTTCTGAAAAAAGAAGAGAGGGAGGAGTGAGTTTCCGAGGGAGTTGATGGTCAGGACCTCATATTCCTAAGATATTAACTCTTGTGTTGATTCAGTAAAATCAGTCCCTCCAATAAAAATACAAGGGCAAGGGAGCTTCTCTCTCTAGAAAAGCTCTCCTCCACCGCCCAAATCAGATTTTTAGAAGCAAAACCCACTGATTATATCAGGTGGTTCATAGATTCACCCTTGAATCTTTCTATTTTCCTCAGTCCACCCGTGGATCAATTCCACAATAGGCAACAGGTCATAACGGAAAGGGGATCTCCCAACACAAACCCACAACAGTTGATCTTTCCGAGCATCCACTTTCAGCTGGAGTGGTTGGGAATGGACGGTGACGCGGCTAGGGGGAAGGGCGGCCTCTCGCATTGTGGTTAATCGGAACATCACATCAACTGTTTTCCACTTCCGAGGAAAAGGGGATCTCTTGCCGGTCTTCAATTCTTCCGATCGAAGCTACGGCGACGGGAGGACTTCCCTCGGGGAGTTCTTCTGGTGGCACAGCGGCTGTTTCCACGGCTGTAGGGGCGGTAGCTGCAACTCACCGGGACACTACACCAGCAGGAGGAGCCTGTGATGGATTTCATATGACAGGTGAACTCCGGCGGCCATGGGTTCAAAGTTGTTGGCGTTTCACAGCCGTTCAAGGTCGGTCCTTTGGTTCCGTCCATGGGTAGACTTCTGCTAGCACAGATTAACTGTGTTGAAAATCACAATTGACGAAGACTATGGTGGTGTGCTGAGAGGTATACCCCATCCTTGTTTTCCGTGTTCAAAAGCAGGGTTGATTTCTTGCTCAATATGGAGTTTAGCAATTGCTTATTTATTGTCAAAATTGTTGCTGGACCTTAGGCCAGTGTACTGTTAGTAGTTGGAGATTCAATCCAAGTGCGGTTCAAGCTCTTTGTTGAGCTTCTTTATATCCCTAGTTTCTTTGCTTCTTTTGCCCGGGGGTTTTGCGTAGTATGGTGGTGACCGTGGCTATCGTTGATTAGATTGGAGTTTGTGCTGATTGAAAGGGGTAGCTTCGCGGCTGCCTTTGACTAGATCGGTGGTTGTGTTCTGATTGAAAAAGGTAGCTCTCGGGACTGTCATTGATTAGATTGGTGGTCGTGCACTGATTGAAAGGTGTTGTTTCGCTGGCTGTCATTGATTAGATTGGTGGTAGTGCGCCAATCGAAAGGGGCAGCTTGGTTCACCTGCGGTTCGAGTGGTCACCTTTGTGGTTCCTCTTTTTGTCCCTCTTTTAGGGTTTAGCGAGCCTAGGGGATTAGGTTGAGGGTGTAGTAGTCTGGATGGAATGGGCGTGGTGTGTACTTGGGAGGGTAGCCTTGACGGATGCCGACATCTCCAGTTCGAGCCTCTTCTCGGTTCTTGTCCCTCTGTAGTAGCTGTTCTCTTAGAAGTGGGTAATTTTTTTTTTTTGGGTAAATCAGCTTGAAAATAAAAAGGGCTAACCGAATATACAACCTACAAGGGGCATACCTCAGGAGGAAAACAAAAGAAAACAAAGAAACAAAGATTGAGGAAATTGAAATCTATGCCAAGCGGCTACATGGAACGGATATGTTGTAATCTAGATGGAGACAAAACAATTAACATCAACTGAGGTACATTTTTTTCCTACCCATCTACAAAAGGGGTAAAACACCATTCCAACCAACTAAGCCGGACTCTGGAAAGAGGCACCAGCCACAACAGGCCACCACTAGAAGTAGCATGCGGGCAGACTACAGAATGCGAGCAGAATGCATTAAAAGCAGCAAAGCTGCTGGCACAACCGGACAGCAGCAGCAGCAGAAGCAGCCGACAGGCTAGAAGAAGCCAAAACACCTGGAAGCAGCCCCTTAATTGAAGCTATAGGCTGTCGGCTGGACAGCACACAACCTGGACAGCAGCATATCAAACTGGACAGCAGCAACACAGCAGCAACAGAGCTGCAGAGCAAAACAGACCAGCAACACAGCTGCAGAATTCAGAACAACTGTTGCCGTAGCAGCGAACTACGCAGTCATAACAGTCAGCAGTGCAGCAACAGCTACCATTTGTGTACAGCCCCAAAACCAATACAAAGCAATTTACAGGATACAACATATCCAGCGACAATACAAAACTAAGGCAGAACACCAATAACTATACATCAACTATACATCATGGAGAGGACGTCCCCCTCTGCTAAGGGAGACCCCAACGACATCCCCAGTTGGTTAGGCATATACAACCATGCAGCAACAAAACTGAACAAAAAAAGTAGCAAAAAGTAGCAGCAGCCTGCTCCACTAGATTGTAGCCTGGGTTACATTTTCTTGGCTCATGGAATACCACAGCAGCAGCATTACTGCAGTAGCAGCAGGGATCGGCCACACACAGTAGACAGAACAGAGGCTTAACAGCACATAAAGCTTCCAAAACAGAATTATCAACTGACTAAGAACACAATCAGCCTTAGCATGCAATTACAAATTGAAGACTGGGCTATAAAACTAGATAGTAGCAGGGCAGTCAAAACAGTCGGACAGATACCAATTATCCTTCATCTCACATCACCCACTTATCTTAACACTTATGCAAATGGTGCTCACACCTCAACATCCCTGAAAGACACACAACTCCCACACTACTAGTCACTCAAAAACAAAAGGCCAGCTCCACGAACTCCCTCCACTTTTTCTCACATGATTCCCCCGCTATTTATTACCTCCTCTCCAAAAAAAATGATGGAGCTCAAGCACACAGCTAACCGGGAAACACACAATATAAGAAGGCACTCAACACTAGAATAGAAAACAAACAACTCCCCACAAGAGATTAAGATATATACCTGCTACATAGAAGTAATAGCAGCAGCAGCAGCAGCACATCAGTCAAAACAGTTTCAGAACGAGCTGAAACAGTACCCAACTCATGCAGTTCTTAAACCATGAATGCCACAACTAATGCAGCCCTTGGATACACTAATGCTTATGCTCTTTGGTCATACTGTAAACCTGCCTAGAAAACTACATACCCACAAACAATAGCATTTGGTTGTAAAACAAGCAAACAACAACATAGATCAACATGCAACAATGTTCCATTCATTTACAATCCATTGTGCTTGTGATTGAGGCAGTTTAGGAAGTGATAAAATCCTTGCTCTCACCATGGTGCAGATTTTATGAACTACTATCTCCCAAGAACAGCAGTGACCTTGATACATTCTCACATTTCTCTCTATCCAAATATTGTACACAGCTACTGTGAAGCCTAGCTTAGTGATAAGATTTTTAAGACTTTTCCCTTTTACATTTGACAACAATGTTACCCAGTCAGCCCAAGATCTATCAGACCATGACACATGAAGTTTGGTTTGAATAGCATTCCACACTTGGCTTGTGAATGGGCAGTTAAAGAAAAGATGATCATGAGTCTCCCTCCCATGACACAGACTACATTGAGGATTAGGATGTAGACCAAATAATAGAAGTCTATCAGCAGTGGATAGTCTATTCTGAATAGCTAGCCATGTGATGAAACTGCATTTTGGAATGTGGCCTGAGAACCATACAAGCTTGTGCCACAAGTCTTGGGAAAATGTGTTCTCAGCTTGTCCCAGAGAGAGGCAACCGTGAACTGTCCATTAGAGCATCTCCAATCCAATACTCCATTTGAGAGTATCAAAATAATGTTTTTTACTCATAAAGTGATTATAGAGGAAATTACTATTCATGTTTACGTAAACCACAAACACTCTATTTTTGTCTCTAAAATCACTTTACAGAAAAAAAAAACCTTTTTTTATACTCTCATGAGAATATAATTGGTATAAAAATTTAGTAAGAAAAGCAAACAAGGACAAAAATATATTTTAAAAAGGTGAATAGTAATTTAGAGGTGATCCTCTATATTTTCTCTACCCTCTAAATATAGAGGATCAAAATTCAATACTCTCAAATGGAGGATGGTTGAGAGGATGGGTTGGAGTGGTTTGATACTCTCAAATAGAGTTATAGAGTATGGGTAGGAGATGCTCTTAGAGGTAAGAGTCCATCTCTTTTGGTCATCCCCATTCAGTCTGGACTGGACTAGTGGGGGAAGAGTATTTCTCACCTAATTAAGCTCAAATGTTTGGGTAATGGGAAAAGCCCAATTTGATTCATGATGATGTGTGAAACAAAAGCATCTTTTGAGATACCAGAGTCATATGCAATTCTAGGGCCATATTTAGCCACTAAAGGGCCCAGAGGGTGCCAATTGTCATACCACAAGAAAGTGGAATTCCCATTACCCAAAATACTAAGGATATAAGGATGCACCAGAGGTCTGAGATTCAAAATTTTCCTCCATACCCAAGTGCAATCACTTGGAGTTTTTAAATTCCAAAAACTCCTCCCTTTTATTAAATAAGATTTGACCCAATTTTCACCACATAGACTGTTCACCCCCAGAGATAAGATACCAAACATGCTTCGCAATGGCAGCCTTGTTCCATACTTGCATTGATTTGAACCCAAGTCCTCCTTCCTCTCTTGGAGAGCATAAATGTTCCCAAGATACCTTAGCACCAAATTTCTTTAGATCAGGACCAGACCAAAGAAATGCTCTAAGGATTGACTCAACTTCCTTGATTATCTTTTTTGGAATGATAAACAAGGAAGACCAAGCTGTTCATTTCGATCAGTGCAAACCACTAAACCTAATCTGAAACAGACTACGAAGCTACCCCTTTCAATCAGTGAGAATCCATCAATCTAGTCAAAGACAGCTCCGGCAACTACCTTGCTCAATCAGACTCATCCATAATCTAATCATCGGCACCCACAGCTGCTGCTACTGCAAGACTGCCCCTTAACTAGGAGAATCCAATCTATTCAATAATAGCCACGCCACAAGAATACTACGCAATTCCTCAGAGCTAGAAGCGCTGGCTCAAGGGAAATAGAGGGCTCGACGAAGAGCCCGGCCCCCGATTTCAGTCCAACAGATGACCGCCTATCGGGGGTAGCAAAACTAACAGTAAACTGGCCCACTAGTCCAGCAACAAAGTAAATGTAGATAGCCAAATTCAAAGCTCATATTGAGCAAATAATGATAACGAATTGACCCAGGTATATCGGCCTGGGCTGCTGATTGGGCTGCCTGCCCTCGTCTCCGACAAGTTCAGACCGGCAGCTGGAAGCTGAGATTCAGACCAGCAGCTCGATGTTACCCAAGGTCGCAACCCAAGGTCGCCGTCGCCGTCGCCGGACTGAACAGCGACCCAAGGTCGCCGTCGTCGTTGCCGATGTATTGAGGTCCTCGATTGAGCTCGTCAGCTATGGTTGAGGTCCTCTGTTTGGTTTCAGATCTACCCGGAGCAGAACCCAAATGGTACCCGCCGGTTCACGGCGGGGATGTGGTTGGAGGCGCCCACGGCTGTGGAGCTCCGTAGTGACGTTTGACCGGACCAGATGAAGGTCGGCCAGGTGGAGTGACCGCACCAGATCTGTCCGGAGCGGAGGGCGGCGGAGGAGAGCGGTGGGTTGCCGGTTGTGGAGGGCGGTGGAGGAGAGCCTCTCTAAGAAGAGAGTATCCCTTGCCCGAAGGTGGCTGCTGCCCGGTGGCTGAGCCTTGTTCGACTGGAAGATCAGTTGCTGCTGCCACTGCCGTGGATCAGAGGGAGCTTTCTCTCTCTAGGTTAGAGAGAGAAGCTCCCAACCAGCGGCTTCTACTGTTTGCTCTAAAATCACTTTACAGAAAAAAAAACCTTTTTTTATACTCTCATGAGAATATAATTGGTATAAAAATTTAGTAAGAAAAGCAAACTTGTGGTTTGGGGGGCTACTTTTGGTGGTCCCTCTTCCTGTTCCGCTTATAGTCGTTAGCGAGCCTAGGGGATTTGGGTGAGGATGTAGTAGTCTGGATGGAATGGGCATGGTGTGCAGGGTGCTTAGCAGGGTAGCCTTGTCGGATGCCGTCATCTCCAGTTCGAACCTCTCTCGGTCCGAGTCCCTCTGTAGTAGTTGACTTCTTTTAAGTGGGTATTATGCTAGCTTCGGGGTGATGGGCTTCTCGGTTCTTGGTCTTCTTATCCCAGCCTTGGAGGAGGAGGATCTCTCCTCAGCGCTGGTTATCATGAGGTCACCGTTGACCATGACTATCTACCGTATTTACTTTATTTCCTAGCCTGGCGGGTTGTGCCAGGTAGTAGTTCAATTTCACATTGCATTTTGTTATGTATTTACTCTATCTCACTCTCCATGCGGGTTGTGCATGGTTTACCGTACTTTTTTCACTTTTATTTGTTTTCCTTTTCTTTTCCTCCTGGGGTATGCCCCTTGTAGGCTGTACATTCCCTTAACCTTTTTTAATTTCAAGCTAATTTACCCCCAAAAAAAAAAAAAAAACAAGGAAGACCAATAGGTTTGGATGGAGAAAAGAACATTCTTTATTAATTGAACCCTACCTGCGTAAGTTAGGTCTCTATTAGTCCAAGTCTTTGTTCTGGCAATCATGCTTTCCACTAAACGCTGACAATCCGAAGCTTTGAGCTTAGTTGAGAGGAGGGGCACTCCTAGATACCTTACAGGAAGTGTGCCCTCCTTAAACCCTAATACATTCAGAATGCTCATTCTAATGGTGCTATTAACCCCCGAAAAATAGATACTACTTTTCTCAGGGCTGGGGGACAGACCTGACAATGATTGAAACTCAGCAAGAGCATCCTGAATATGGTTGATTGAAGACAGGTCCCCCTTACAAAAAATCATAAGATCATTAGCAAAACAGAGATTGATGATCTTATTATGTCCACATTTCCAATGAAAATGAAAGTCATGGAGCTGGTATTTTTCTCTAAGTAGACAAGTTAGAATTTCCATCACAATGACAAAGAGGTATGAGGATAGAGGGTCACCTTGCCTCAGACCTTTCTGCCCAATGATATAACCAGTGGCTTCCCCATTGATGCTAAGGGAGTAGTTAGCAGTGGTAACACAAGCTTGAAGCCATTTGATCATTGTAGGATGGAAATTCATAGAAGATAGAATATCCCAGAGAAACTCCCATCTAACATTATCATAAGCTTTCTTGATGTCTACTTTCATAGCACATCTTGGGGTAGATGAGGATTTATGATACCCTCTCATGAGCTCCTGAGTAAGGAAGATGTTATCAGCAATTCTCCTGCCCTTCACAAATCCTGATTGAACAGGATCAATTAGCATAAGGAGGACACTTTGCAGTCTGCTAGCAAGTATTCGAGCTATGCACTTGTAAACAGTATTACAACATGATATGGGTCTAAAGTCCCCAACTCTTGAGGGATTAGGGACCTTTGGGACCAGGGCTACCATGGTAGAATTGGCCTTTCTCAGTAACTTTTTTTTTGGGGTAAATTAGCTTGAAATTAAAAAAGGTTAACCGAATGTACAGCCTACAAGGGGCATACCCCAGGAGGAAAAGAAAAGGAAAAAAAAAACAACATTGAAAAAAAGTGCGATAACCCATGCGCAACCCGCATGGAGAGTGTGGAAGAGTAAATAAGATAATAGAATTGCCATATGTGTTGAGATCATATGCAGTGATACGAGTATAAATAACATGAAAGCGAACTACTGCCTGACACAACCCGCCAGGCTAGGAAATAAAATAAATAGTCTCGATCAGAAATGACCAAAAGATAACCTTTACTGAATAATAGTAGCTAGAAAACACCTCGGCATCGGGGGATTGAACTGCAACAACAGAAGAACTAGGCACCAAGAGGCACGAACCGAAGATGACGGCATCCGATAGAGGGCCCAACCCTGCACACCATGCCCCTTCCATCCAGTCTAATACACTCTCATCCAAAGTCCAAAGATCGCCAAAACAATCCACCCTCATCCAAAACCCAAAGCCACTAGTCTCCAGAGAAGGATTAAAACAGACCAAGATTCCAGTACTCCAACCTAGCACAGAACGTACAAGCATAGCACCCACATCTAAGGAACAGATATTGCAGAGGACCGGGCTCCGAGAAGAGGCTCGATCCGGAGATGCGACATCCGACAAGGCTACCTCCCCAAGTACCTCGTACACCATGCCCAAACCAACCGGTCTAATACTCACTCGACCTAGTACACAAGGCTCACTCTAACCTAAAAGCGGGACAGTACAAGGGCCTCGAAACATCCGCCATTAACAGAGCATTACCTCCGAATCATCTGGCAGCACAAGAGGCACACAAAACTGCAGAAAGAGCCATAACCATCCTTTTCAACCAGTGCATAACCACCAATCTAATAAGAACTATCACAGTCACAGTCAAACTACGCTGTAACAAACGGCCCAGAGGAGCAAGGAAACATGGATTATAAACAGACCCAGCATAAATGCTACAGCCAAAGCCCCGACATTGGGCATCCCAACAGTGCCAGCCCGAACCCAGGCATAACAAAACCAACAGATGAACCCAAACTCAGTCCAAACAGTGACTGCCCATTGGGTTTCTAATATGGAACATGAGGTCTAGAGAATGATACCTGCCCCCTCGAGGGGTTCAATGTACTGCAGCCCAGCCGCAAACCGGAGTTCAGAGAACCCTGCAAACCAATGTTTTGTGTAGCCCAGCCGCAACCCACTGATACCGGCCCCCTCGACTTTGTCAGCTGTGATTTTCCAGCATAAATGGAACTAACCAGCGGCTGGATTGAACTGTTCCTGAGGTTGTGAACTGAGGTCCAAAGGATGCTTCTCGGAACTACGTTACCTGAAAGCCCAGGTGTTGATTGGATCCCAACTGTTCAGAACCACACCACCGGACGCCGGAGAACACAAATGTACGCCGCTCAGTTTCAGTCGCCGGAATCTGAAGACCCCACAACCAGACATCGCTGCACACTACCGCCCACCGCCACTCCAGATCCGGTGTGCCGACTCTATATGGATTCTTCGATCGACACCGGAAAGACCCATGAAAACCCACTCTGATTAGCAGGAATAGTAGCGCCTTTTGATTCGGATGAGCTCCTTGATTTCTCCCAATCTTCCGAAGGAATAGACTGTCAAGAAATCAGGAAGATTTTGTGAATCCATCCGTGAATTTGTGAGTCCGTGAAATGGAAGAGGACTGAACAAAATACTCCATTTCTGGTATAATCTTGGTTCCTCAGTGTCGGTTTAAAATCTGGGAAACCCAACTGAAACCCAGTTTAGTCTCTAAACCGGTTGTGGAAAAACCCTCCGACTGGATGTTGATGCTCGAGATCAGCTATTGTAAGCTGATGCTGAACCGATTTGTCATAGGTGGAAATCGGCAGATGAGATGGGTTTAAAGATTCCGTATCTGGAGCTTAATATTACCTCCCATGGGGTTGTGATAGTTGGTCCGAACCAAGATGGCCGGAAAAGGATGTGGGCGGTGGAGGAGAGCTTCTCTAGAGAGAGAAGCTCCTTTGCCCCTGGTGTTTCATTCCTTTTCTCAGTAACTTACCAGACCTAAAAAAGGTTTTGACAGCTACAATGATCTCACGACCAACAATAGGCCAAGCTTTCTTGAAGAAACCTGCATTGTAACCATCAGGTCTAGGAGATTTACTGGGATTGAGAGAGACCACAGTGTGTCCTTAATCTCTTGATCAGTGACCTCAACAATCATTGCCAACTTTTGAGTATTAGTTAATTTCTTATTTACTAACTGTTGTATCCTACTGTTTCCTTGATAATCCTCCGAATGGCTGTACCAAGCAAGTTAGTGTAAAAGTTGATGAAGTTGGACTTAATGACTTCAATATCATGTGTGAAGGACCCATCCTCTAAGACCAGACCAGTTATCTTACTTCTATTTCTTGTGTTAGTCACAGATTTGAAGAAATAAGTACACTGATCCCCCAATTTCATCCATTGGATTCTCGATTTTTGCTTAGCCAGACTTTCCTCAGCCCTTAGCATAGTGAGGAGTTGTTTATATGCCTCTCTTTCCTGACTAATTAATGAAGGATCAGGATTATGAGTACTCAAGGCTTGCTGTAAAGTTTCTAGTAGTTGTTTGGATTCAACAACCCTAGCAGAGACATCACTATAATCTCTCTTATTAATTTGTTTAAACTCATCTTGCAACAACTTGAGTTTCTCACAGACACAGTACATTGGGTTCCCTATAATTACTCTCCTCCAAACTCTCTGAACTATATCCAGAAACTGAGGGTGGTCAGCTAGGAAATCAAAAAACTTAAATGGTTTATTTGATTTCCTAGGACATGGCAGGATAGTAGTAACGGCAGGAGAATGATCTGAAATCCCAGGATTAGGGAAATGAGCATTAGAACAATTGTACACCCTCATCCAATGCTCATCGACCAAAACTCGATCCAGCTTTGTACTGACAAAATGTGTAGGATCCTGTTTGTTGGCCCATGTGAGAAAGCATCCAGTGTACCTAAGATCATCTAGTCCCAAGGAAAAAAGACAGTTATTGAATTCATCCATATAGGGCATACAGGATTGGGAACATTTCTGGAAATCAGGAGTCTTCTTCCACGGGAATAGGGGCATTTTGCTGTACTCTTGCGAAATCTCGCTTTTCTGCGAGTACAGCGGCAATAAAGTCGAGGTTCTCCACTAGACGAGTTGGCATGGCTTCTATGGCGTTTTTGAGTTGGCGAGCACCAGCCAACAGGTCGACTAGGTGGTTCAGGTGGTCCATCTACAAAAAGAGTTTTAAACCTCAATTAGTCATGTTTTAAGACAGAGTTGTATTAATACTAAGGACACTTGGAATTTCTAGGTTCCACATTCGATTCTTGATTTAAGTCATCATCCAATTGTTCGGGAATTCCCAGCTCAGTGGTACTACCAATTTCCACACCTTGCTTCAATCCGAAGATTGTGCTGTCAGAATTCCACCCAATTTGGGATGGTAAACTTAAACTCAATTTATGTTTGTGCAACGGTCAAACTATCTTATGGTTCTACCCATTCTACCCATGGCCGAGGGTTGAGCCTAGAGCTCTGATACCATGCTGTAACGCCCCAAATTTTGGGAACGTTAAATAGACATTTTTATTGAAATCCTAAATAGAGTCTGGCTCATTTTTACATCAAAACTCCCACAAGAGTTCATTAATTACACAAGGGAGGGAAACTAGGGTTCCTAACTACAACTCCGTCTGCTCCTCCATCCTAGTCAGCTCTTCTGCTCCAAAGGCCTCAAAGGTGTACAGCTCACCTTGATCATCTACAAAGTCTAACACATTATACCAGCGTCGCCACCAGTATAATATGTCAATAATTGCTTGATGTATGATAAAGCATAAGTGGTTTCCACTCCAAAGGACGTCCATGTGACAATATGCTTTATATCGTGTGCTAATTGTTTAAGCATGACTATGTGAAATTAAGGGAGTATAACATGGTATCAATGATATAGAGTTGGATGATCTTTTTTTGGGTAAATAGAGTTGGATGACCTTGCTAGTTTAGTTTCAAGATTACAATGAATGATTTATGTGTACGTACGTGAAAAGTCCTGCGGTGGAGTCATTGCATGAAAACGAGACACCGAAACTGAGAAAGTTAGAAACATGACACCTAGGGTGTGGTTAATGAAAGACGTGTTTTGAAACTGCAATGTGGCCGGACGTGGTAGCCCATTGTGTGTATGAAAACCCTCAATGTGGCCGGACTTGGTAGCCCATTGAGTGGACTTGCGAAAACCGCAATGTGGCCGGACGTGGTAGCCCATTGTGAAGATTGTCAATGGAGCCGGACGTGGTAGCTTCATTGGTAGTATGGTTTGGTTATCCGTGGAGAGGAGCCAATGCAAGTTTTGATTGATTTATGAAACCGCAATGTGGCCGGACTTGGTAGCCCATTGAGTGGACTTGCGAAAACCGCAATGTGGCCGGACGTGGTAGCCCATTGTGAAGATTGTCAATGGAGCCGGACGTGGTAGCTTCATTGGTAGTATGGTTTGGTTATCCGTGGAGAGGAACCAATGCAAGTTTTGATTGATTTATGAAACCGCAATGTGGCCGAACGTGGTAGCCCATTGTGTGCGTTGCCAATGGAGCCGGACGTGATTAGCCTCATTGGTAACGAGATTTGGAAAACTGTTCTAAATGTTGATTTGGTATATGAAGGGTGAAAATGATGACACGGCCTACGATGAGTCGCGTAGGAGAAACACAGATGTTACAAGCACCAACGCTAGATTAAGGAATGTGGATGTGTCATTGTTATTGTTTTATCGAATATACATGTGTTGTGTGAGAACCATAATCTTGTATGTTATATCTATGACCTGCTATGTGTAAGTTATGGGTTAGTGGGTATAGGATTATTCTGCTAAGCTCTTGTAGCTCATGGTGTTACCTTTGGTGACCGTAAGAAAATTGGATTTGAGAACTCGTATAGATTTGCCTTCTAGTCCTTTAGATGACTACGGATCATCCAAAAAGGTTGACCTTACTTTTTAGGCTTGCTGCTATTTTCATAGTCTAGGTTGACTTACATTACTTATCTTTTACCTAGAGCTAGCTATGATGTGTTTTGATTATTATTTTTTTTGGGCTTAGTTTCTTATTGCACTTAGTTTACATTGGTGTTTTTTTTTTCTATTGTTTCCTAGATTGTCGTTTTTTTTTTTGAAAGCCAAAAAATTTTATTTTTAATATATGATTGAAAAAGACAAAAACATTCACATTTACCTCAAAACAAAATTAAATTAAGAAAAAAAGGCAAAATTTTCTTCTCACTAAGCATGCTGCACTTCTTGATGTCGTTACTATATCTCATACTAGTGCATCTCATGGTTCGTACTTGTCATGCATGCCTTCTCAAGAGCTACTTTCATGAGAATTTCATCAAAAAATCATGTGTATGGCAGTCATTGCATGTGTTTGTACACACGCCCATTGATAGCCTTGAGAAGTTGATCCTTATCTCTTTGGGTGAGTATTTATCCTTGTGGTGGACACCCTATGTCATTCACCTTGGGTATTGACCTTTGACTTGCATACCCCATGTGAGGTCAATTGGCTCGGTTTGATGGGTTCAAAAAAAAAAAATTTGAGAGACCTGAGGAAAGGGCTACCTCTATGTGCACGTGTAAGCTACCATTGACTTGCACCTCATGTATTCTCTTTTTGCGTCATGGATTTAAGCTACGGCCTTAGATGTGTGAAAGCCGCCCATGACGGTGCAAAAATATTGTGTGATTATTTGGTATAAGGTTGGCATCTCTTGAGGGGGAGAATATCATGTTATATACTCTCTTAACCCCGTTTTTGATATGATCATACTTCATGCGGGTTGGAGTTGGTCTTCCACCCTTGTGGAGAATGATGTAAGTTGGTCCCTTCTTGGTTGATATGACCTCATAGGGATGAGTTGATTCTATTGTTAAGACTATCATTGCACACAATCACTATGACACATGCATGATTTCATACCCATGGTCGTTCTTTGAAATTTTCTTAAGGTAGCTCCTTTGAAAGCAATCATTACTTGGGGTACCATGCGATGTTTCTTTTGTGTGTGATATATCTTGGTGATTGAGTGCTTCATGGTATTCTTTTGTCTCTTTGAGATCCCTCTCTATGGGAGCATATCTTTGTTTGGTGAGTGGGAGTATCTTGGTTTCATCGATATATCTGTATTTATGCCTAGTCTATATGCGCTTAATTGATTTCTCTATGTGTCCTAGCATATGTTATTCATTTATCCATGCTCTTTCTTTGTCAATCCATGACAAAAAGGGGGAGTAGATGTTGTGGGATTTAACTGTGCGCTTGTTGAGAATATTGCAGGATGATCATTGTGATTGTTGGGATTAGGTGTTAGATTTTTTATTTGATGTGTTTTGTCATGCATTGCCAAAGGGGGAGATTGTAAGGGCAAAATATTTATGATTGTCAATGGCATGCGTCAAAACACAATCGTCCATGTAATTGTGATTATTTGATTATTGAGTTGTAATTTCTTGTGGAAGAAATATCAAGCAATTAGATCGATCGAGTCGTCTATCGGTCTCCCAACAATCACGCACGTGACTCAGCTTTCCTAGTCAAGATTGGAATCATAGAGAAAAGGAAGCAATATATGAAAGAGGGTTTTGCTCTAGCAAAATGGGCAATACAGCAACTTATGGTCTTGTCTATAAATATAGACCCATTAGGTTAAGAAACGGGACGAGCATTGAAATAAAAGTGGTGAGCTCATATTTCTCATCTCCCAACACTTTTGGCGGCTAAGGTTTGTGCACCTCAAAGACTAGTGGGAGTTTATCAATTCCTATGCTCTAAAGAATCATCTTCGAGGGGTTTTCTACTTCAACAACAATCAATCTCTGAAGAAAAGCCCTAGGAGGATTCCTAAGCAAGTTCAAGTCCTTCGGTGGATTCCGGGAGGCAAACGGAAGGCTCGTGGATTCGAGGCAGCGGCGGTCAAGCATTCAGAGAGGTGTGCGTGGATTCGGCAAGAGTGTCTAGGTTTAGGTTTTTGGAGTTCAAACTTATCGTAAGAGTTCTTGTAACCTCGTGTTTAGTAGTGCTTGATTTCTTCCCTTGGTTTTTACCCTTTCAGGAGTTTTCCACGTATATCTTGTGTTGTGGTTTGCTCGTTGATTTGCATATCTTGTACACACACACACCCATGATTTAACTTGTTTAATTTGGGAATAGATATATTCTTAGAAGTAATTAATCCATAGTCGCAATATTTAATCCGTATTGAAATACGATTTTTCAACTAGAAATGGGTTGTCAAGTTGCAAATAGGCTTAAGGGCTAAAGAGATAGCTTGGAGAAGTGTACAACACATGCACACACACACACACCTCATTCTCTCTCTCTCTCTCTCTCTCTCTCTCTCTCTCTCTCTCTCTCTCTCTCTCTCTCCCTCTGCCTCTCTCTCTCTCTCCTATTTCCCATGTGCCTATATATATATATATATATATGTGTGTGTGTGTGTGTGTGTATATATGTGTAAGACTAAGGGTTTAGGCCTTAAGTAGACTTATAAGACTAGGAGGAAGAGTAATGATTAAAGTTAAGGTCTTAATGACTAGTTAATACCCAATGGTCACAACATTCCCTAACGAGCATGCATACATATATATATATATATATATATATATATGGTCACATGGTCACCAGTAATCTGTATATATATATATATACAATCCGGTTCCCTTGAGGGATCCCGGATGGTGACGTGGCGCAGGATGGTTTTGTGAGCCGTTGGATTGAAATCCAACGGCCAGGACAAGAAAAGGCCTACAATTACACTTAACCCCTTGAAGCCCTCACACTTCCCCCCCTTTCTCATTTCATTTCACGGACAGACAGACAGAGAGAGAGAGAGAGGCGATGCGGAGAAGACGAACGTTCAGGAGAAGATCGAACGAGAGCACAGAACGAAGACGAGAAGAAGGTCGAAGATCCACCGAGGTATCTCTGTCTCTCTCTCCCTCGACTCTGTCTCTCTCGAAAATTTTGAAAAATCTGGATCTTCGACCATTTCTCAAAACTTAGGGTTTTTTTTTTAGGACGAACGACAAAGAACGAAGAGGAGAAGAACGAACGAACGAAGCAACCCAACGAAGATTGAAGCCAGCATCCAAGGTATCTCTCTCGGAAATTTTTAAAAAAATCTGGTTAGGGCTTTTTTTGCATTTGAAATCGGCAGAAAATTAGGATTTTTTTTTGGGATTCGAATTCAGCAAAGTATTTCGAGGAGTGTTTCAATTTCATTCATGGAGCAAACACATGAAAGCTACATTATTGTTTCTTCTGTTAAGCAAGAACAGGGCTGAAGGTCTCTCTCTGTGTGTTTATTTTTTTATCTTTGGGTTGGTTCAGAAATTAGGATTTAGGTTTGTGACATTGGGTCTCTGGTTCAGAAATTCTGGTTTTTTGCAAGGTTTAAGGATCTGGGTTTTGTAATTCCCTGTCTTTGGCCTGAAGTCCTAGTCCTATTTCTTTGCTCCAATCTTTTGGATGAGTAAAGTACCTTTCTCTTGTAATACTCTATCAATGCATGGGTACTATATACACACATGAGTTTTCCTACTTTTGTAATACTCCCTCCGTCCCGATTTGTTTGTCCACTTTTAGACTTTTAGGTGTCCCAAAATGTTTGTTCTTTGATTGTGTGTTTGTTTTCCAGGTGTGTAAAAAGATAAAAGTCATTTTAGGCCTTGGCTTGCCGTCCCAAAATGTGTTACCTACGTTTTTCCCTAAAAAAATGACCTACATACACTGATTGCAATGTTGTCTAGTTTTGTAGGAGTAGAATCATAAGGAAAGAAATACATTTCATGGAAGGAAGTAGTTCGGGTATCAATGGAAGTGGTGATCCCGATTTTGAGATGTTTTGTTTTTGCGGAAAACCAACGCCATTGAGGAAATCTGGAACACAAAAGAACTCAGGTCGAAGGTTCTTCGGATGTGCAAACTATAAGGTGAGCTACATGCATTGCCCCAATTTATTCTATTGTTGTTCGTTGGAGTTGAAACACTAAGTTCTTATTGTGTTCTTTTTTTTTACATGAAATTGCTTACTGTTGGGATTTTGTTTGGTGTATCTAGCTTGGCCTTGGATGTATGGCTAATTTATTTTAAGATCATTTTTGGCTCCGGTGGGCCAGCAGATGGAGCTGGTGGTGGAGCAGGAGCTAGGGTGGGGGCAGAGGCTGGACGAGCCATTGAAGCTAACCGGAACCATGGCCGAGCTGGGGGTTGCTGGCTTGCCATGATTTCTTAAAATTGTAGAGGGTATTTCAGGCTACAAAAGTACTCGTGTATATGTGTATCTCGGAACAACAAATATAGAAATGAGCACTTGAAGTTGAATGAAAGGCTGTTGTACGATTTCTTTTGTGGATTTGGCCAAGTTACTTTTTGATTTCTTTTGTGGAAACGAATGGACAATCCAATAGTTTAACGTAATTCTAACCCAAATGCCGGCCACCACTAGTTTGCCATATCAAGAGCAAAACAACAAATGTAATGCCAAAGAAACCAACAGTTTAAGATCTAGGAATCTCCATGATTCTCCTCTTTTTTTTTTACTCGACTAATCCGGTGATCCTATAGGAATCTCTGTGATTCTGTTTTAACATGATTATAGAGTAGTGAATTAATTTCATTTTTTTCACTGCTGGTAGAGAATATCAGGCAAAAGAAGAAGAAAGCAGTGGTGGTGTCCTATGAGAAACCAAGAAAGAGGACATCTTCGGGCACCATGAATCTGACCCACATGAGTTTGAAGCTTATGTGCCACCAAAAAGGGCTGCTTATTTTTTTGACATTCCTCAATGCCGTAAGTGATAAGCTATGCAAATGCCGGCCACCACTAGTTTGCCATGTTATTGGCTTTCTGTTAAGAAAACAATTAGTGTAATTGAGTTTGGATCAATTTGTTTTGCTTATTTTTTACAACCACATACAAGCATTGAAACCAATATTAAGCGACCAAAACCAACAATCACAGCATAAATGTGAAATGGTTGCTCTAAACATGCATGGTAAGCGAGAGAGAACCATCGAATGCCCACAGTACGAATGAAACGCAAGCTAATGAACCAAGCCGATGGGTAGAAATGCAGTTTGGCAATACAAAGGAACATAAAAGAACAGGCCCGAAAATCAAGGGAAATTACAGGATAACCACAATACAATTTGATGCCCTGGTTTCAAGGGCTAAAGACTAGGCTAGCCAAACATGTTCCTAGTTCTCTCATCCCTTCATACTAAGTTCGATATTACTTGAATAATATCCACGAAACTCCATACTTCATAAAAACAACTACATAAGCATGTATAAAGCTTCAGTAGTTGCAAAGAACAAAAGAAGTAAATACAAAATAGTAGAATGCTAGAACTAGAAGACGACAACGGTTCTTGAAGCAAACTGACTTCGGAAGACTGCATTTTCATTCTCAATCATTTCCAGTATTCAAGGGAGCCAGCAAAAGGCAGTCCAGAAACAAGGTTCATCTCCATATCCGCATACCCATATAGTTCCTGAAACACAAATAAAATTAGCATTCAATGGAATATTTCACAACGTATTTCACTTAAACAAACACTTACATTCATTGTCAATGTCATCGTCATCGTCGTCGTCATCATACAAGCTAACATCTTCTGAAGACCTAAAAAAATTAGACAACAATTAAAATATATTACGCGTGTAAACAATTAGGTTCAAATTACAAATAGACAAGTACACTTACATGTTCCGACCTAGGCTAACCATGCCACCATGGGCATGGCAGTAAACAACAAGGAAAGAGATAACTAACACAACGCTGAAAGACACAGGGGTAGTAGAACAGTACCATCATCAAGACCTATACTCAGTTTGGCAAACCACAAACCCACCTCCACGGTGCAGCTTTCAGCTCAACCCTCTCTAACTAATCTCCTCTTCAAGAGCACAAGTTGAAATTCACAAGCTACCTTGAATTGCTGTCTCTAAATCTCAATATCCTGATTGCTTTTTATGCTCTCTCAAATCTATTGCCTTCTCATAGCTCGCCTCCATGACTATAAGTCCTAATTCCCATTACTACTTTTGTAACAAGAGGAAACCCTAGACAAAAATAACCATTGAGCAATGCTACTCGAATCCAATATGACAACAAAGTACAGTTTCCTGACATCCCCATATAATTCCAATACAAAAGAAAGAAGATCATGCAAAGCAAGCTCATAAAGCCACATCCCCAGAATGAAAGAATTTTAAAGCCTTTGCAAGTTTAGGAACAAATGCTCAACAGAATTTTAAACCCTTTGCAAGTTAAAGCCTTTTCAAGCCGTCGGTGACTTGAAAATTTTGAAAGGTCGGCTGTGATTTTTGAACAACTGTACGTATGTTCAATATGGATTTCCTAGCAAAAAACCAGAATTTCTGAACCAGAGACCCAATGTCACAAACCCAAATCCTAATTTCTGAACCAAACCAAAGATAAAAAAATAAACACACAGAGAGAGACCTTCAGCCCTGTTCTTGCTTAACAGAAGAAACAATAATGTAGCTTTCATGTGTTTGCTCCATGAATGAAATTGAAACACTCCTCAAAATACTTTGCTGAATTCGAATCCCAAAAAAAAATCCTAATTTTCTGCCGATTTCAAATGCAAAAAAAGCCCTAACCAGATTTTTTTTTAAATTTCCGAGAGAGATACCTTGGATGCTGGCTTCAATCTTCGTTGGGTTGCTTCGTTCGTTCTTCTTCTCCTCTTCGTTCTTTGTCGGTCGTCCTAAAAAAAAAACCCTAAGTTCTGAGAAATGGTCGAAGATCCAGATTTTTCAAAATTTTCGAGAGAGACAGAGTCGAGGGAGAGAGAGACAGAGATACCTCGGTGGATCTTCGACCTTCTTCTCGTCTTCGTTCTGTGCTCTCGTTCGATCTTCTCCTGAATGTTCGTCTTCTCCGCGTCGCCTCTCTCTCTCTCTCTCTATGTCTGTCCGTGAAATGAAATGAGAAAGGGGGGAAGTGTGAGGGCTTCAGGGGGTTAAGTGTAATTGTAGGCCTTTTCTTGTCCTGGCCGTTGGATTTCAATCCAACGGCTCACAAAACCATCCCGCGCCACATCACCATCCAGGATCCCTCAAGGGAACCGGATTGTATGTATATATATATATATATAACTAGGTATACTTAGGCTCTTGTAGTCCTAATAGGTCTAAGGAAAGACAATGATTAAGGGTGGCTTCCAAAGGTAATCTTATGGACCAATGGTGTTAGCTCCCACAAGCGATGCTATTTTTTGGTTGGCAATTCCATTGACAAAACGGATTTCCAATTGTATTCCTTTCTTTATCGAGTTGTAGCTTTTTCAATATTTTCTAAGCGTAGTGAGTCTGTATAGGATTAGAGTGGAAGGAATCATAATTTGTAATTGAAAGTGAGTGTGAGTGTTCTTTTTAGGCGGATTGTTCGGGCTATCAAACTCGCATCCATCGAGACCAACTAATCAAGTGTGGCAGCCAAATGAAATAAAAGCAGGTGGAGTGATGGATCGATTCCCCGATCGATCGGAAGGCTATTAATATTAAAGGGGCATTATCGGAAGGCTATTAATATTAAAGGGGCATTATTGGAAGGCCATTATTATAAAAGGGGTGTTTTTCTTTCAGCTAGGGTACGTAGCCATTCTGAATATATACACGCAGCAGCGGAAGAAAAAAAGGTAACGAAGGTGTTTTTGGTTCAGGAGGATGAGAGGATATTCTTCCTTTTGAGATTGGCGTGCTCACGCAAATTCCGACGGTACAGTCAACTCCAATTGTTCTCGAACTTCTTTCAACAAACACAGAGTCGGTTCTTCGGTGGATTTCCGAAGTATTGTGGAAGGCTTGAGGAGTCAAGGCAGCGGCAATCAAATACGGGGTGTGGTGAACGAGGAGTCGGCAATCATCTTAGGTCAATTGTGAGGAGTCTCAATTGTGAAGTAAGGTCGATTGTAACCACAGAAGTTATATATAGTATTTGATTCCTTCCCGTGGTTTTTACCCATTTTTGGGGTTTTCCACGTATATCTGTGTTCCTCATATTGCATTCTTTTCGTACTTGTGGTTATTTTTGGATTGGAGTAACTCGTAGGAATTTCATTTGGTATCAGAGCAGGTCGCTCGTAATCTGTAGGAAGTTTTTTTTCCTGAGCGGATCCTGAGTTATGATGAACACCAATCTGAATATGCATCATCCTTCAAATCGCACACCAATTTTGGACAGTGAGAACTTTGACTACTGGAAGTCCCGAATCAAAGCAATAATGAGATCAGCAGACGAGGAAATATGGAACTCGTGCGTAACAGGGTATAAACCTCCCACAAAGGTTGTGGATGGGAATACTGTTCCGAAACTGAGCTCCGAACTGAATGATAAAGAAAAGGCTGTGTTGCAGGCTAATAACCGTGCTCTGGACATACTGTTTAGTGCTGTGGATGTGACAGAGCATCGAAAAATTGCAAATTGCGAGTTTGCGAAGGAAGCATGGGATATACTAGTCACGTGCCATGAGGGAACCTACGTTGTCAAGCAATCAAAGCTGCAGAGGCTTACAACTGAGTTTGAAATGATCAGAATGGAAGAGGAGGAAACATTCATTCAGTTTTACTCCAAGCTGATTTCAATCGTCAACAGTTGTGAAACCTTGGGTGAGCCCATTCCTTCATTTAGAGTTATTAAGAAAATTTTAAGATCTTTGCCTGACCGTTTTAACACAAAAGTCATTATGCTTCAAGGTAAACAGAAGCTTAAGGACAAGTCTGTTGAAGAGGTTGTTGGGATCCTTCAAACCTATGAGGCAGACATGTTACAATCTGAATCTCGTAAAACTAAAACGAAACCTTCGGCTAAGCCGATTGCCTTTTCAAGTTTTCAAAGAGATAATAATGATTCAGATAACGACTGTGACCTTGACTTTGAAGCTATGGCCTTATTTACCAAACAGTTTAAGAAACTTTTCAAGAAGAAACCTACAGAAAATGAGTTTAAAAATAAAAAAAATGAATAACGGAGAAAAAGGCGAAGTTTCTAGTGAAAAAGGAAAAAGGGGGATAAAAGGACCGCCACCTGGTCCTAGGTGTTTTGAATGTCAGGGGTATGGTCATTTGGCCCGTGAATGTATCAATAAGTTGAAAAAGAAGACAAACTATAAGGCTAATATTACATGGGATGACGATAGTGATTCTGAAATATCAGAGGAAGGAGGAGAAGAATACACAAATTTTATTGCCTTTGGTGCATCCTTACACTCTCAGACTAGTGATAAACCCATAAATAGCTTTGAACAAGGGTCTTCAGATGATAGTGACAATGAGGTTGGCGGTGAGTTTGAAGGTGTAGATGACTTGAGAGAGTCATACGATAGGCTATATCGTGAAAGTGTTAGGATAAACAAAGTGAATCTCAAACTTACTGGAAAGTGTCAAGATATTAATGTGGAGTTGTTGAAAACGGAAAAAAAATTGGGTGAACAACAAGGACTTCTTTTGTCGGTTACAGAAGAAAGGGATAAGCTTAGAAAGGAAGCAGTTGACCTCAATGAGAAAAATAGAGTTTTGGGAGAACTGAACACTGTGTATGAAGGCAAAATGAATAAATTGAAAAATGAGTTAACCAGTGCTAACTGTTTACTTGAGCGTTTGAATGCAGGTTCTAAGGCTTTGGATGACATGCTGAATAGTCAAAGATCACCTAGTGACAAGTCCGGACTTGGTTTCTATGGAACACCATCTTCTCACGAACAGAGAAAGAACGTAAATGAGAAGAAACCCATGGAGGTAACTTCTAAAATTAATGGTTCCCCTGTCGCTCAAATCTATGCTAAGAAAGTTCATAGCATTAAACCTATTAAAAATCATAAGTTCATTCCCACATGTCACTTCTGTAATGTTAAGGGTCACATTAGACCCAACTGCTTTAGATTGCATGGTTATCCTTCTATTTCTAATAACAAGGTTAAGTATAACAATATTGTATACAATAAAAGGATAAACAGCCAAGGAGATATTCAGAGACCATGGGCTAGATACACTAACTGTGATGACTATAGGTGCATAACTACAAAACCTATGTCTAACAAAGTGAGTACAGTTGATGGAGTTAAAACAAGACGTATTTGGGTTAGGAGTCATGATCTGCATTGTATGGTAGTACATACAGCTCTTAAAGCCCGTGACTCTCACATGTGGTATCTTGACAGTGGCTGTTCGCGTCATATGTCTGGAGATAAATCATTTTTTGTCAATCTTGAAAAATATAACGGTGGCATAGTAACTTTTGGTGATGGTAGCACTTCAAAGGTTGTGGGTAGAGGAACCATACAAGCTCCGGGTCTAACTCGTCTTGAAAATGTTTTATATGTAGACGGATTAAAAGCGAACTTGATTAGTATAAGCCAGATGTGTGATTCTCATCATGAAGTTCGTTTTTCCAAAAATGATTGTTATATTGTAGATGAGCACGGAAATAGTGCCATGCATGGTACTCGTACTCCTGATAATTGTTATGGCATATTACCTAATAATGAGATAACCTGTCATTCTACTCAAGTAAGTGACACTGAACTTTGGCATCAACGTCTTGGTCATATTAATTATAAAGGCTTATCTATATTGACTAAACGTGAATTGATTAGAGGTGTGCTAAAGCTTAGCAAGCCAAAAAATCATATTTGTGGTCCTTGTCAACTCGGTAAGCAAATCAAGGCCGCTCACAAAAAGACCACTGGGATAGCTACTAAGAGACATCTCGAGCTTCTTCACATGGATTTGATGGGTCCTTCCAGAGTGGAGAGCATTGCATGTAAAAAGTATATTTTTGTTATTGTAGATGATTTTTCTCGCTTTACTTGGGTAAGGTTTCTTCGTGAAAAATCTGAAATTGTCTCTATTTTTAAAGTTCTAGTCAAACATGTACAAAATGAGAAGGAAATGAAAATTGGCTGTATTACTCGTATTCGTTCAGATCATGGGACAGAATTTGAAAATTCTGAATATGCAAATTTTTGTGACGAACTTGGTATTAGACATGAATTTTCAACTCCTAAAACTCCGCAGCAAAACGGTGTCGTTGAGAGGAAAAATCATGTTATTCAAGAAATGGCGCGGGTTATGCTTCATGCAAAAAAAATTGCTCGCAGATTTTGGGCCGAAGCAGTTCATACTGCTTGCTACGTTATTAACCGTGTTTACCTTCGTCCAGGTACTTCAAACACTCCTTATGAGCTTTGGAAAGGTAAGAGGCCAAATGTTGAATATTTTAGAACCTTTGGGAGTAAGTGTTATATTATGAGAGACAGAGAGAAACTTGGAAAATTTGACTCTCGTAGCGATGAAGGTATCTTCTTGGGATATTCCATAGATAGTAGAGCTTTTCGTGTGTATAATAAGCGTACTCAAAACGTCATGGAATCTATAAATGTCGTGGTGGATGAAAACCCACTTATTGAAACTGATAATGGTATTAATGACTTGAATGAGCCTCTATTTGAACAGGCAATGGATGATGTACCAGACTCTAGTTCTAATGACAATGAACAGGATAATGAAGAGCCAAAAGATGAGGGACAAGAAGGTGATGAGGATGATAGTGAACAACCTGATGAGGAGCAGAACTTGGAACCCTCAGCTCGAGTAAAACTTAATCACCCAACAAGTCAAGTCATTGGAAAAGTCTCAGACCCAATGAAAACTCGGAGGCAAACTCGTGATGAGGTATCATATACTTGCTATCTCTCATTAGTTGAACCTAAAAATGTGAAAGAAGCCTTAATGGATGAATGTTGGATTAATGCAATGCATGAGGAGTTGCACCAGTTTGAGCGAAACAATGTGTGGGAATTAGTCCCTCGACCATCACACATGAATGTTATTGGCACGAAATGGATTTTTAAGAATAAGTCTAATGAACAAGGTGTAGTTGTCCGTAACAAGGCCCGCTTAGTTGCATAGGGTTACACTCAAATTGAGGGTATTGACTTTGACGAGACGTTTGCACCTGTAGCTAGGTTAGAATCCATTCGTATTATGCTTGCTGTTGCATGTTGTCTAGATTTTAAATTATTCCAAATGGATGTAAAGAGTGCTTTTCTGAATGGTGTGATCAAAGAAGAAGTGTATGTGGCTCAACCTAAAGGGTTTGAAGACCCTCATAAGCCTGAACATGTGTATCGTTTAAATAAAGCATTATATGGGCTGAAACAAGCTCCTCGTGCTTGGTATGATAGATTAACTACATTTCTCTTAGGTAATGATTTCGTTAGGGGGAGTGTAGATAAAACTCTAATTGTTCAGCGTAGAGGTAAACATATGTTAGTGGTTCAAATCTATGTGGATGACATTATTTTTGGTTCTACATCTCATTCCCTTGTGAACAAATTTTCAGATTTCATGCAAAAGGAATTTGAAATGAGTATGATGGGTGAACTTACTTATTTTCTTGGTTTACAAGTTCGACAACTTGATCAGGGAATTTTTGTCTCCCAAACAAAATATGCTCTTGGTCTTGTTAAGAAATTTGGATTAGAGTTTGCTAAACACTCACGCACACCCATGAGCACTACCACGAAACTTTCTAAAGATACTGATGGTGTCTCTGTTGATCAAACTCTATACCGTAGTATGATAGGCAGCCTGTTGTACTTAACCGCTAGTCGCCCTGATATAGCCTTTAGTGTAGGAGTGTGTGCACGTTATCAAGCTAATCCTAAAGAGTCTCATCTTACGGCTATCAAACGTGTCATTAAGTATGTGAGCGGTACTATTGGGTATGGTATATGGCTGTCTAGAGATACTAATGCCAACCTGGCGGGTTACTCCGATGCCGATTGGGCTGGTTGTGCAGACGATCGTAAGAGTACTTCTGGGGGGTGTTTCTATATTGGGAACAATCTTGTAGCTTGGCTAAGCAAAAAACAGAACTCTATATCCTTATCTACAGCTGAAGCCGAGTATATCGCAGCAGGGAGTGCGTGTACTCAATTACTCTGGATGAAACAAATGCTAGAAGATTACGGTTTACCTCAAGGTATCCTCACCCTTTATTGTGACAATACGAGTGCCATAAATATTTCTAAGAATCCAGTTCAACATTCACGAACGAAACACATTGATATCCGACACCACTTTATTCGTGATCTTGTTGATGAGGGCATTGTCTCTCTAGAGTACCTAGACACTACTAATCAAAAGGCTGACCTTTTCACCAAACCCCTTGATTATCTCCGCTTCGACTATCTTCGCAAGTCAGTTGGGGTCTGTTGCATTGATTGAATTCCTTCCATCAGTTTCAATTTTCTTTGGCATATTTTTTGTTTGTCTATAGTTAGTTTTTCTTTTATCTTTTAAAAAAAAAAATTTGTGTTTTTGGCTGCATTTTCTATCAAATTGCTTTCATTAATTTTCCATGAGCATAGACATTCAGGATAAGGCATGAGCATCTGATGTATTTTCTCTATCTTAGATACATTTAGATGGTGAGTGTTGCATACTACATGGACGTGTGTTTTCCACCATCTCACGGAAATACTAGATTGCCCCGTTTTCACATGCGGTTAGTCTCATGTACGTGGCTATGTTCTCGTGTTCATCCCTCTTTGAGATTGACCTATGGCTATCATTCCCTCTGTGCTATCATCGTTGTATTTGCTCTTCTCTCCAAAAAAAAAAAAACTCCTTTCGGGTATTAGTTTATTCTCTACCTATCCGGGCGTTCATTAAGTAACCGGGCAATTGGTGTGAGGTAGTCTCCCTCTAAGCGTTCGCGTAAAAAGATGGATAGACCTTGTGAAGGTATGTTTGTTGGACCACTTGCTTAGTAACCGGGCAATTAGGGTGAGGCACTCTCTCTCTGAATGTTCACGTCAAACGGCAGTGGGGTAAGAAAGAATTCCTTTGTTTGATTATTAAAAAAAAAAAAAAAGAGGAAGAAGAAAAGGCAAAAGAAACATTAAGAGGGGGAGTCTGTTCTTGAGGGGGAGCATTGCCTTCTAGTCTAGCTGAACCACATTGCGGACCTAGCTCGGTTTGACTTCTTGAGGGGGAGTCGTCTTGAAACTCCACGTGTACATGAGAACCGACCCCTATGTTTAATTGAGCTTGATATGATTTCCGTGATACACACATACACTTTGACATTCGGCCATGTTTTTTGTGTTACATTCGTCCTCTTGATATCTCTATGATGAGGCATTTCATCGGTTGTTCATGTTTTGCTTTTGATGTGTGTGTTGATGGTTGTTAATGATCGTGATAAGAGCAGGTGTGTTGCTCAAAATTTACGAACGTTCATATTGGTAGTCTTGCATACAAGTATTTGTTTCTGGGCCTAAGCTTTGCTTCTACTGCACTCAGTCAGTTTGCCCTTCTGCATTTGGTCATAAGCTACTGTGTCTTTTTCTCTCATATAGTTCATAATGGATGGTTTTAATTAACTATTTTTTAAAGCAAAATAAATAAACTCTCAAAATCAGAATACACTAAAAATATTATTTTTGTGATTCTCCTTTCTTTTTTTTTATTTCCACCCTCCCCCACCCCGTTAATTGCATTATTGTTCTCTCTGGTTATATGCTACTAGTTGCTTTATCTTTGGACGATGCTACCTTAGTTTCTTCTTTTGTTTAATCGTTGGTTAGCCCTGTGTGGCTGTTTTGCTTTGGAGACTTCCCTGTCTTTAGGATGGCTTACTGGCTACATTTTTTTTTAGTCGTGTTGGATCTTTTTCTGGTTTTTGGATATGGATTTATGGTTTATGCATCTTGGTTGTGTTATCATTAATGTTGCTATTATTGCTCCCTTTACCCTACTTTTCTTGTTATTGGGCACACCTTGTCCCATTGGCCTTCACTAATTATGTGCAGGTTTTTATCCTTTGTCCTTCCAAGACAAAAAGGGGGAGTAGAAGCGTATTTCTCTGTATATTTCTCTAATCCTTGAACTTGTTTGAACTGTGTTTGCAGAGGATTATCGACTCAGAGATACAGTATTATATTTTTGTGGTTTTGTCATGAAAGTGCCAAAGGGGGAGATTGTTAGCTCCCACAAGCGATGCTATTTTTTGGTTGGCAATTCCATTGACAAAACGGATTTCCAATTGTATTCCTTTCTTTATCGAGTTGTAGCTTTTTCAATATTTTCTAAGCGTAGTGAGTCTGTATAGGATTAGAGTGGAAGGAATCATAATTTGTAATTGAAAGTGAGTGTGAGTGTTCTTTTTAGGCGGATTGTTCGGGCTATCAAACTCGCATCCATCGAGACCAACTAATCAAGTGTGGCAGCCAAATGAAATAAAAGCAAGTGGAGTGACGGATCGATTCCTCGATCGATCGGAAGGCTATTAATATTAAAGGGGCATTATCGGAAGGCTATTAATATTAAAGGGGCATTATTGGAAGGCCATTATTATAAAAGGGGTGTTTTTCTTTCAGCTAGGGTACGTAGCCATTCTGAATATATACACGCAGCAGCGGAAGAAAAAAAGGTAACGGGAAGAAAAAAAGGTAACGAAGGTGTTTTTGGTTCAGGAGGATGAGAGGATATTCTTCCTTTTGAGATTGGAGTGCTCACGCAAATTCCGACGGTACAGTCAACTCCAATTGTTCTCGAACTTCTTTCAACAAACACAGAGTCGGTTCTTCGGTGGATTTCCGAAGTATTGTGGAAGGCTTGAGGAGTCAAGGCAGCGGCAATCAAATACGGGGTGTGGTGAACGAGGAGTCGGCAATCATCTTAGGTTAATTGTGAGGAGTCTCAATTGTGAAGTAAGGTCGATTGTAACCACACAAGTTATATATAGTATTTGATTCCTTCTCGTGGCTTTTACCCGTTTTTGGGGTTTTCCACGTATATCTGTGTGTTCCTCATATTGCGTTCTTTTCGTACTTGTGGTTATTTTCGGATTGGAGTAACTCGTAGGAATTTCAAATGGTTAACAATTTCCTAGAAAGTAAACCTATGGGCAATTAGGCATGCTTATATTAGGTTATGGGTACTACTTTAGGAAGCATCATGATTACTACCTTTGTCCAATGGTTCTTAAATGTTAGGGAAAGGTAACTAAGTCAATGGGTAACTAGGTTTGGCTAACCAATTGGTTGGAAACTAATTCTACTTGCCATGTAGGATTTCTAGCCAAGAAATATAATTTAAAGACTTTATATTACTTGCTAGGAAAATATACAAGTGCTTTGACAAGTATACTTGTATTTGAAAAAAGGACTAGAATGTCCGATGTTAAAAGATATAAGTTTCAAATCTAATTATGAAAGATTATTAGAGATAAAAAGAAATTTTTATGAAATAAAGAATTTTTAGTATTAAAACGAGATTTTTATTTACTAAAAATCGGAGTTGTTACACGCAGAGCTCTTTAAAGCTTCGGTTTCTCAGTCTCTCAACACGACGCTATTTCATGAGTTTCCGACGTGAACAATATTTAATTGATTAGAACTATCGATTTGAGCTCTTCTTTCTACTTATTTTCTATCCATGGTAAGTGAATTCAATTACTTCTATGTTAGTTGACAGTGAGCTTTAGTTTCTTTCTTTCTTCCTCACTTACGTATATATAGTACTCCTATATAACTTTCATTTATGTATATAACTTATATAGAGTCCCCTTCTAATAAGGACCACCTCATTTTAATAAAATGAGGACCTCCCTTTTCCGATTGAATTTTGATGATCCGAGCCGCTCAATGTGTTCAGAACGTGATTTTAAGGGTAACCGCATGAAATCAGAAAAAAAAAAAGACCGGGAAGGGCTTCATCCGAGCAGTTTTTATTTATTTTTTATCGAACGGTTCAAATAAAAACTGCTCAAATCAAGCCCTTCCCGATCATTTTTTTTTGCCGATTTCTCGCAAGTACCCTTAAAATCACGTTCTGAACACATTGAGCGGCTCGGATCATCAAAATTCAATCGGGAAAGGGAAGAAATGGGCTAGTCCTCAATTTAGGTCCTCATTAGAAGATTAGTGTATATATATATATATATAAACGGGGCGGGGCGGGGCGGGGATAGACTCATACCCATCCCCTACCCATTCTCTCCTATTTTTTTTAAAAAACTATCCCCATCCCCTACTCGATCTCCGAAAAATCCTCGAATTCCCAACCCATTTGGGGTGGGAAATGGGGCGGGGCAGCTGGGATTGCCATCCCTATAACTAATTTCCATTTTTACATACTCTTAGTCACATAATTTGGGTTCGTGAGCACGAGAACACATAGTGTATAAAACATTTCAGACTATTAAAATTCACGAGAACAAAAAATGAGAACGGAAGCACGACGAGATTGAGAGCGAGAGCTCCTACTCACTTAAAAATTATGCAACTTAGTTTATGCGTACTATCCAAACCCTTTGCCAACCCGTTATTAATATTATGAATCCTATTATGACTTAATAATTTATAAGTATAACTAAATTATTTACTAAATATTGAATACATATATATTTATATGTATATTGTATGAATATAAATATGTCACGTACGTCTTGTTTAGTTAATCCATGGTTCTAAAACAAAAATTTGTGGACTAAACCATATCTCATGTTTTTATTAATTTTTGAATCCATGTCCAAACTTTAGCCACATAATTCTTCAAAATATCATGCGCTTCGCTCTCAATCCTTACTCTCACGAATTTTAATTGTTTGAAATGTAATTCGAAGATATTTTCACGCTCAATAAGCCTAACGACACAGACATTTTACACAAATATTCCACAGATCTGAGGTGGAGGGTGTGAAGTGTAATAAAAAAGTGGACCTCACATTACTCTTGCATTTCAAAATCAATTATTCTACCTCCACACCCAAACACACACTCAATTACACATCCATTCTCATAATAGTGAGTGTGGGTGTGCAAGTGTGTGTGGAGTTAGAATTTTCGTTTCAAAATTTTGGAAAAAACTTTGACCGGGAAATTTATCCCAAAATCAAAACCAACTATATTTTCTCTCTCCTCACCCCCAAACCAAACCACAACCAGTTCCATTCTCTCTCCCCAACTACTCTCTGTGTCGCCACCACCATTGCCGCTGCCAACGCCAATCTCGAAGCCACCGACACCGGTACGACATCACCATCACCATCGTCGTCCGCCAAAGCAACACAGACTCCACCACCGAAGCCACCATGTTTCCTCTCCGACTTCCGTCTTTCAAAATTTTTCCCAAAGAGATGCTACATACACTACATAGTTACACTACACGTTACACTACATTTTATGTGGGGTCCATTTCGGGTCCCACAAAAATTCAGAAAAATATCCATAAATTCTAAAATATTGTTTTATGGAGTCTAATAAAAAATCAGCTCCAACGGATATCGACAAGTATTACTTCTTGCTTCGTAGGGATGAAATTGCAATCAGAAAAGTAAATAACATGAAACTAACTTCAGCCTGACACATCCCGCCATGCTAGGATATAAGATATATAGTCACAATCAAATAACAATCAGTTGATGAATTAGGCATCGAGAAGACTCTCGAACCGGAGATGTCCGCATCCGATGACAGGAGGCCTAACCCTGCACACTGCACTCATTCCATCCAGACTACCACTCCCATTCCACGCCCATTAGACTTATTGTTTCACGCTCGCGCGCACACATGAACATTATTGAACTTAGATCTTAGACCATTAATTCACGGATCAGAACAATATACAGTTCGGCTCGGTTTGATCCTGGTTCGCGGTTCAACGGGGTTGTTGTGCAGGCCTAGTATTCCCGAAAAACTCTGAGAAATGAATCGATTTCTGAGCAACCGCCCAAAACAACAGCATCATTGCATCAGCAACAATGAACATGATCAACGGGTTCGTCCAACTGCATTTCTGATCTCTGGTTCGTCCTTTTCCCTTTTCCTGTTTTCACATTGTTTTCCCATATATGTTGTATGCAGTAATGCAGCTGATTCACGTTGATGGCGATTTTTACCAACTCAATCTATCTTCTCTCCGGGTTTAATTAGGGTTCGTAGTACTGCTTTTCATCTTGGACAGTGTTCTTCCTTTTTCAATGCGCTAATTTGTTTGGAATTCCGTGTTGTTTAATGTAATGACTGAATTTAATATTCAGAGCTATTGGCTTTCATGTGCTATTCAAAATTTCTCTCTTTCTCTTCCACTTTCTCTAAATTATGGGAATTAAGAAACAAAGCTTACCTGGCTCTCTTTCCTTGAAAGGTTTCTTTCCAAACCCCGAGGGTCAAGGGTCGGTATGGTGGTCAAGGACTTGCTCCTTCCTAGGTTCTGTTAAGGAAATATAGTGAGTGCTACATTGCTGGATCGCTTATGCTGTTTTTGAGAATTTTTTGAGAATTTTTTTATGAGAGTAATGATTGGAATTAGAGGTAATGAGTGGAGAGAGATAGAGAAAGAAATGAGAATAATGATTGGAGATGAGAGTAATGAGTGGAGAGTAATAATTGAAAGTAGGGGGTAATGAGTGTTTTTTGGAGTTCGAATTTTTTTCCAAATCTTGATCTAAACAAGGCATTAATATTTGACACCTTTTGTAGGGCCAGTCCATACAGGCTTTATCATAGTCCTCGTTAGTGGACATGGGAATTGGCACCCAAGAGATTAGTCCAGGTGGGCATAAGATGGCCAGACACCCTGAGTTATTCAAAAAAAGGTTTTCTTTCCAAGCTAGCAGTCTCATTTGTTAATTCAAAATGGTCACAATTAGCTCTATATGGAAAAGCTTTATCACGGTCATTTCCTTCAGTTTAATATCCCTGGTATTCCCTTTTTTGCTTTTGATTTTAATTGCTATTAGCCGTACTATTCTTTTTTTCTTTTAATCAATTTTCCCACCTCGGGAGAAGAGGGCTAGGCCTCTTGTCTTCAGTAATCTATTGCTGCTATTATTTCATGGACAGGTTCGAATGCTTTTATTTGTTCAACCTGGGAGGAATGCTATACAGATGAAAGGAGAATTACTTAACAAATCAAATTGGTGATGATCGTCGAACAATTGACCTTCTAATGAGATTCAATTCTTTGGTCAACTAGGCTAACAAGGATGGGGCCAAGATTTTGTCTTAGGGGTGGCGTACATATAAAGATGACGATAGGAACTATTGCACGTCGCTCTTGCCTCCTAATTGAGAGCATAAATATTGATGTTTAGAGAGTTATGTAAGTCCTAAACTGCTATCCGTTTTAGACTAAAAGAGTTGTTAGTAAAGCTCAGTTCAGGCAAAGAGCCATTTCTAGAGTATCGTGCTTCATAGCTCCAAATTCATTAATTCTAAAAAAAAAATCAATATTTAATGTTCTGTTGAAACCCAGAGGTGGCGGATCTATATAGTTTGGTGGTAAGCAAAAAGAATTCTAGTGAAGACCATTTCTTAAAACCATTGGGGTGGCAACCGCCACTACATGCTCTCCTTGGGCTCCATCCTTGAGGTTAACATTTTAGGTGTTGGAATAGTCTTTTGAGGGTGGTTTTGAAAATCGAAACTAATGAGAGAAGTTTTGTCAGCTATTTGAGACTTGAGAGAGATGGAATCCTGATCACATGCCCCTTCTCGTGTTCCCTTCTCTATCCTCTTGGATCTTATTGGCTCATAGGGTCACTTCGCCAACGTCGTCTATCCAATGGACCAATAGGATTCAAAGGTGACATAGCAGGGGGCCGAGAGATTTGGATTCCTCGCGAAGAGGGGAAACTAATCAGCGACATCGATTGAGATGGCTCTCCAGAGTACATTTTGCGTCATATGTTGGTCCTTTTTTCCTGCATTTATTTTCCTCAAGTGTAGACGTATATAGTTCTATCATGGTTATGAGGTTTGTCAGTTCTCTGGGAAAAAACAGTCACAACATGACATGGTGTAGTAATAACCATCACTGCTCGCATGCACGTAGGCACTTAACTTGCCTATGTGTATTTTGCATATTATGTGAACAGCATAGTATAAACATCCTGTACAAAAAGGAAAAAATAAAGCATTGTGTCCTACTTGTATCAAATCATAAAGGTTTCACGTGGTTGAACTTGAAACCATTGACTAGTGAAAACGAAGGGATTGTGACCCAACAAAATATTGGAACTTGATCCTTTGTTTGCCTGCATTTTTTCACTCATCTTGCTCTGCAATTCCTTTTTTCCTTTGCTTTTTTATTGTTTTTTTCTTCTTTTCATGTTTTAGTAACTCCTTGAGTCTGTTTTCCATGTGCAAGCATGTCTGCAGATTCTGAACTAGTATACATATATGGGTATTAACTAATTTTGTATATTGAGGCATACGTGCTTAACGACATACAAACGTATGAGAGAGAGTCTTATTTTTGCACAATATACAATTTCAGCAGTGCCTACATATGCATGCTATAACTTACGTACAAGAAATGTCAGGCTCGCATGGTGACATTTGAGACAATGAACTTAGTAAAATGGAAACACTCCTTCACGAAACAACCTTTTGGACCTAAAGCAATTCACTATACAGACAAGTTACAATACACTCCTATGTGGACTGACGGTTCTAAGGATTTCGCTCTACATTTGTGTTGTGGATGGAATGGCCAACACCAGGGCTGTGACCTGGCGTTGTGGGTCGGAAATCATCTGCATTTCCTGCCATAGAATGATTGACGCCAGTGCCCTCAATTTTTTTGTTTGTTTGAGCATTGCCCATCTGTTCTGGATAAGAATGACCAACTCCTGGGCTGTTAGCTGGTATTGTAGGTCTAAAATCATCTTCATCTACTGCAATTGGATCCTCAAATCCAAGGCTTAGATCGAATGTCCTTGTTTTGGGAGTTTGTTTATATCCTGCTACAGAATGGTCAACTATGGGACCATGATTAATTTGTGGCGCCGTGTCATCATATACATGACTGTGATCTAGCATGGTGTGTGCTCCACCTCTCCCCTTGCTTTTAGCTGTCTCCCCTTAGTAAAGAGAATTATATCACATGCTGTTAATGCAAGAAGAGTAGCACTGGTACAGATGAGTTTGACATAGGCAATAACTAGAGGAGGAAAGATATTAGGTGATCCTGTTGTTGTTTGAAAGCGAATGACAGATTAGGTTAAAGCAGAGAGGGAGAGGGAGAGAGGAGGGGGAGGGATGGAGAATTATGAACACTGTAGGCACCTCCCTACATCAGTGTTGCTATTTATAATCTAGGGAGAAAGGCATATCAGGATCTGAACGTCAATAATTCATTGAACTAAAGTGTCCACTTTGTTTTACAAATTCAGATGGTTTGTGTTTTAGATATATTTGACAGTCCTCTTAGGATAGAACTTTATGCGAGTTCTTTCTCACTTATTGAACGTCTCTGCTCTATGGCTATTGTTCTTTGCTTCTTTTCAATTTCCCCACTTTCCTATTATAAAACCTAAAAATTGTTGGAAATATAAATTTAACGGAGTCTAATTCAATCTTGGTCCTTGACTGCATTCCGACCTTCCAATATGCTGAAATGCTACTTTATTCTTTGAAATGTCGGCAGAGGTGATGATTTTTTTAATCAATTGTTCCTAGAAAATCAGATTAAAGATCTAGGTTAGTGCACAAGAGTACTGTAAGCACACATTTGGCTAGTTTTTTATGTGGTGGCTCATGTGCTTTTCAGCCCCTCTTGGTCGACAAATCCAAGTGAGATACATGTGTCTCTAGGTTGTTGTTTAGGTGCTTTCGTTAACTTGGTTTACATTACAAGTTTTGTAGTGATTTTATGGTTTACAAAGCCGCTCCATGATTCAGATTTCACAGAAAGGTGCCAGTAATGATAAGGAATGTCTATCTCTGCATCATATTATTGGTCCCTTCTGTTTCTCGGATTTGTTTCATTTAATCCACCCAATAGAAGATATCTCATGCTGGAAGGAATCGAACTTCTCAACTCTAGAATCTTCTATAAGACATCATGTTTGAATTCAGATCCCATGGCACATTGTTCTTTCATGATCCATTTTCTGGATTTAAAAGTTCAAAATGTGTAATGTATTGAATCCTTATTAATATCTTGTTCATTTAATTTGGTTCACGACGTGATGTAGGCTAGTTAATATTGCAGGTATGAGTGAGAAGCTATGAAGCACCAACGCTATTAGAGGTGTGGACACATACGGGACGCTCCACGTGGCGTGTCCATTGAATTTTAGAATATTTTTTATGGTGGGACATGGTAGGGACATGCCAGGGACACGCAGTGGGACACTCCACATGGCGTGTCCATTAAATTTTTAAGTATTTTTTTTATGGTGGGATACACTAGGGACGTGGCAGGGACACATATTGGACACTCCTCGTAGCATGTCCATTAAATTCTAGTATTTTTATGGTTGGACTGCTACACTCAACCCCAAAAGCTAGCTGTTAAAGTGAGGGTGCCCTCATGCTTATATACTTCATATTATTTTGGTAGCTGGGCGATGTGAAACTTCGTTTCACACCCTTATTCACACGCAATGTTCTCCTCGGTAGCACTAGCCACATATAGGCTAGAGACGCACTTTACCCATTTCTGGTACCTAGCTCTAATACCATGTTGCACGGTCTTGGGTGAAACTTAACCCCAAAAGCTAGATGTTGAAGTGAGGGTGCCCTCACGCTTATATACTTCATATTATTTTGGTACCCAGGCGATGTGGGATTTCGCTTCATGCACTTTCTCACACGTATGTGCTCACTCGAAGCACCTACCACGTGCAGGCTAGAGACACGCACCCTGCCCATCCCTGGTGCCTAGCTCTAATACCATATTACATGGTCTTGGGTAGAACTCAACCCCAAAAGTTAAATGTTGAAGTGAGGGTGCCCTGACACTTGTATACTTCATGTTATTTTGGTACCTAGGCGATGTGGGACTACGTTTCATAGGGACACTCTAAGGACACACATGGGGACAAGGCCAGGTGATTTTTATAAATATTAAAAGCTTTTTCGGGGTAAAATATTTATTAGTTCAAAGGTATTCAACCAAAAGTGTAATATAACACATATGTGTACGTGTATACACACACTCCCCCCATCGGTTGATAATGCATGAGGATTCTTAAGTCCTAACCTAAATATTAAATGGTTATAATGTAGGTTTGCTTAACAAAAAATTATTTTGTCTCCTGCTATATCCATGTCCCAATTTTTTGTGAATTCTCGTGTCACATATCCGTGTCTGTGTCCCTAGCCGTGTCTGTACCTGCGCTACATAGGTGAAAAGTAATCATTCCATGCTGTTTACATTCACTTCTTTTGAGATAATTTCTGCGGTGGCTGTTTGCTGTTGTAAATCTATGCTAGTTCTGCTAGCATCAAATGATATTCCGCTTGAAAGTAAAAGTAGCACAGGCATCATAGTGCACATGTCCACACCAAGAAAAGTCTTTAAAAATACCTGAACAACTACCACCCTGGAAAAGGAAGTTTGGTTGGAAACGGATGGTTTACATAACAGAGCCGAAATTTGACCAAATATTAGTAGTTATGTGCGGATACACCCGTGGCAAAAAAAAAAAAAAAAGAAGAGCGGATACACATATGACCCCTGTAACCTAGGGGGATTCTTTTGAAATTGATTTTCCTTGTTAACTAGGGTTTGATTCTTTCTTATGCAGGCACCTTTGCAAGTTTGCGCCCTTTTATTGAACCGCTCACTGCTTGTCTTGTCAGGAGTGGTGATAGTCATTAGTCATTAGGGTACTGCAGAGAAACTGCAGGTCGTATTACCAAAGTAGAGCTGGATGCCTGGATGCATTTGATGTTATTTCATGCTAATAGAGTACCATTCTGCATAAACACTAACTGAGATGTCTAGCTGCGAGCACAAACCTATCTGAACACCTACCGTAGTGAAACTGCAGGTCATATTACCTGAGTAGAGCTGGATTCCTGGATGCATTTGATGTTATTTCATGCTAATAGAGTACCATTCTGCAAAAATACTAACTGAAATGTCTAGCAGTGAGCACGAACCTGTCTAAACACCACGATTGCTCGAGGTGTGAAGTCCTTTTCATTTGCATATTCTTTCATTGAGAAACTGACGTTCAAATAACAAAAAGTCGAGTCAAATCCACCAAATTCTGGATGGTCCTACCACTATTAGTTGTCACAAAATAACTATTACTTTTGTTTATTCGAATTAGTCAAAGAAGCAAATGATGGGCTTGACAGTTCCAGGAAACTTCCCTTTCTTCACCTCCATTGAGTGTGGAATTAAAAATGGAGATTCTCCCAAAGGACATCTATGGTTGGCTCCTCGAGTTCAGGAGCCTCGTCCCACTAAACATTGAAAATGAATCAATACTTTTTTATAGGACAAAAGTATTTGATTCTGTTAGGTGCTAGGCTGTAGTGCACGGGCATGTTTATTCTGTAATGGTTATTATATTGACAGAATGTGCAAAGGGCGTGGTTAGTAGTGGCTGTCGAGGAAAAATTCAAGTCTTTCATAATTCCTAAACAAAATAGTCCATGATAGCGCTTATTTCTCTTCGATAACTATGCCTTCCAAATATAAAGAGCAGTACTTGATATTCAAGGAACTGCTTGAAAGCCTGAAGCTCTCTTGGTGGCTCGAGGTACTAAGTAGAGATTTAAATAAGTTTTCCACATACAACACCGCCTTTTGCATCATGCCAGGGTTAATATAGACGGCCATGCGATGGAGCAAAAGTAGTGGCTGGGTACAAAAATGAATAGAGTCGAAAATGTATGCTTCATTGCACAAGGGTGCACCACAACAGTTGATCACCAACGACTATGTTAAATAAATGTATACTTACAAGGAAATTGCTTGTGGATACTTCTTCCTATGTTAATTGATAGTCAGAAATTTTTGGAGTTACTACTAACAAAAAAAGGAAAGAAGTTTTTTGGTTAACAATCCAGAAATGGATGCAATGGCATGTCTTTAACCTTTTATAAGGTTTTCCATGCAGTTTATGGGATTGCATCTCATTCTATAGTGTCAGTTTTGAATGACTTTGTGTACCTAGAGCCTTAAAGAATGTATACTTACTATGGAGAAATATTGAATGCACACTACGTACTATAAGCAAATTTATAAGGTCTTGTGGCAAGATCAGGGGAAAAAAAAGGTCTTGTGGCGAATGTTATGAACCATTGTGGTAGATACAAAGTTGGATTACAGATGAGTGATGAGAAAAGTCTTACATTGTGGCAATGTCATGAACATTGTGGTTTTTAATCAGGAGTTGGTGGCAATGTGTTTGTGGCACTGTCAAACATTGTGGTTTTTAATCAGGAGATGGTGGGAAATGGTACAAGGTTTAGTGAATTTGTTATGATCTTTTCGGTGTTAGTAACTAACTATTGTGGTATACTTACAAAAAATAGGTGTATGGTTTGCTCCTTTTCCAAATAAAACATAAGATCAAAAATGGTGGTTGTTATCATAGGGAATATTTTATCTTGTAGAATTTTAACAGTTGACATATTTGAGATGATTAATCTGGAAATAGCTAGCACGACACACACTAAGCTTGGTAAATTATGGTAAATTCTGAATGAGCAGCCTCTATATGTATGTATGTATATATATATATATATATATATGTATATATAGGTATAATATGACATGGTTGTGGTGTACAAACCTGGAGTTTTGTCTACTCAAATGCTAGTTTATGTGGTTTTGGGTTTAGAGAAGAAAATGATTGAGACAGAATATATGGTTCTAGCCACTTGGTGCAGCAGCTAATATTATGGTTTGTATTCAATTGATGATAATTTTTTGTACTAAAAGTTGCTTCAAACAAGATGGAATTGAAGTGTCAAATGTGTACAATATTATTTCATTTTGTGGTGGTGGTTGTATGTGTTACAGAGTACGGACTTGTATCATGTCCATTTGGATGTGTTTTTGTTAGTATTAAGATGGGAATTTACCGAGTGCGAAAACATGTGTTTCAATGACTTGTTATTGCTTAAACCTTTGAAGCACATGTGCTTCAAAAATGTTGTCATTTAAGTTCTGGGTGTTAATTGGTATGGTATGGTTATGTCTTTGCTGTGACAAAATAGGTTCAGGTACGTCAAAACATATTTGGTACATTTCAATATCCAAGTACGACATTGATATGGATGCATTTTTTTTTTATTTTTTTGGTACTAGATGCTTGGTATTAGCACCTAATGCTTGTTTTTTCTTTCCAATCCCAAGTTCCTATTTTCTCCATTTGTTCTTACTGTATTTCATCGTGCAAAAGAACTAATTTCAAATAACCACACATTGCCATCAATCCTAAGTTTTTATCGCGCTTAAGAAGTTGTTCTTACTGTGTTTAGTTACAGCTTATCTATCATTTCGTGTGTGATGTAAGAATATGCCGCCCTATAACTAGGGTATGATAATAGTTGGAAAAGAATAGACGTTTAATCTAATATTGCACCCATGAAATGCATATCAATCCGAAGGTTACATGCATTACAATTTGAAATCCAATTTACATGTGCCAATGATTGATATACGTAGATGACACGAAGTTACTACTTGTAGCATTTATATACTGCAACTAAGCACACAGCCTGATACATTTAATCTAATATTGCACCCATGAAATGCATATCAATGCGAAAGTTACATAAATTACAATTTGAAATCCAATGTACATGTGCCCATGATTGATACACGTAGATGACACGAAGTTACTACTTGTAGCATGTACATACTGCAACTAAGCGCACAGCCTGATAGATACTTGTAGCATGTACCGAAACCCTAATTTTGAAGGGAGTGCCCAACGCCGGGGCTGTGGCCTGGGGTTGTTGGCCTAAAGTCGTCCACATGACCTGGTGGTGCTACTCGTGTCTCAGTGCCAGTCTGGCTTGGTGGCGTCGGCGGCATTTGCGACAATGGCAACATTGTTGGCAGTGGAGCCATAGGTACAGATTCATTCACTGTTCTATTTTTGCTCTTACCATGCAAATCGCTCTCTTTTTCAGCAACCTCGTTTGTTTCTTTTTTGAATAGTACACTGCGAGTTGTGAGTTTTGGTAATTCATTTTTTCTTAGTGGCTTCAAATTCCTTCCTTCACTAGAGTGAATACAGTGGAACAGACTCAAAACAAGTAAAATACCAGCAAAAACCAACTTAGGCTGAGCCATATGGTGGAGAGAGAGAGAGAGAGAGAGAGAGATGCCTAACTCCTCCAACTCTTGGGGTATTTATAGAAATAAAAGGGCCGTATGAGGGCCCTTAGACCCTGACAGTTGGAGATTCCTTTTGATTCAATATACCGTTACAATAATGTTATATGGTGGTAAGAATATTTCTCCAGTACCCTAGAATTAAAATATGCAAGTGAGCTTAAGGTGGTAGGAACAGTCTGTCAATAGTTTATTTGCATGCCCCATGCAAGCATTCATTTTCTGCTCTCCCTTTTACCCCACTTAATACTACATAGTACATATAGAGTATCAGTGGGAAAGATTTGCACAGGTTAGATCACAAAGGTTGCAACTTGCAAGGTAGCTCAAGCATTTGAATATGGTGTGGTTGGTATGCAATGTGTGGCTTTACTTTAATACGATAAATAAAGGTGAAGAATCTTATTATTTGTGGACCAAATTAGGTATCTGAGAGTTTTATAACATTCTTGGACGTAGATTTTTCTGCTCTCCACTGAGAGCCCTGGCACATGTTCTGTAAAATATTATGTTCTCTTCCAGTTACAGCCCCTTTGGCTACCTAGGTGAGAAAAGAAAAGAAAGGGGTGTACTCCCCCTTATTAGTGACAAAAGAAAAGAAAGAAGTGCGATTTCTCACCATCTCGTTTGGATGAACAAAATAAATGAGAGAAAAGAAAAGAGGGTGTCATGTATATTTTTACCAAAATAAACTTTCCTTTTTCTGGTATAAAAAAAAAAAAAAAACCCTTCCCTTTTTACTTCGTCTTCACCACCACCACCATTTATGGAGATACCAGACCCTCGTGATTCAGAAGCTTGTTTGATACCAGACGCACGAAGAAGACGATGGACGGACGCACGAGGAGAAGAGACGACGGCAGACGCATGGTGAATAAGAGACCGAGGGTTTCCTTCGGACGGACGCACGAAGAAGACGAAGGTCAAAATTGGCAACTTGGTTCCTTTCTCACGGAATCTCGCCACATCTGGTGAGAAACGAAATGGCTTAGTAAGGGGTTTCTCATTCTCCCCATTTCTCACCCTCTCGCTATTTTAATCATCCAAACGTGGAAAAGAATTGAATCACTTCTCCCTCCATTTCTTTTCCTCTCTCTTGAAATCTCTCAATCCAAACGAGCTGTTAGTGTTAGCTAGGGCCCTAACCAGTGTCAAAGTTGATGTAATTGAGCTTTCTTGTCTTTCATAAACCTTAATGGTATAGGAGCTTTCAAGGTCAATTGCTGATTTTAGAGACTATTGCGCTGGTAAGAGAGCCTCTGGCGTGGCAGCATCAATTGAAGTTTACGTGATACTGTAGTATTCTTGGATTGAAAAGGATAAGTTGCTTTTATTTCCTCAGTTCAAAAGGAAATGCATCGTGCTTCATAATACCATCTCAAATGCTAAATTCAATATCTTTTCTAATATACAAAAGGGTGAGCGCCATTTTGGTGTCCACATATTTTTAGGTTGTGTAGACTTATGTTAAATTCCGAAAATTCCACTTTTAACAATTTTCTTTTGGGCAAATTTCACTCAGACCCCCTGAGGTATCTGACAAAGACAGAAGGTACCCCTCAGTTTTGAAAAATGACAGAAACCTCCCCTAATTCACAGTTTGGGTTTCATTCCGTTAGTTCCGTTAGTGAGATGGATGGAAAATGTACGGAAATGTACGGAAAATGAAATCTTCAATTTTATTTAGTTTTACAGCTATTTTAGGGCTCTCATTGAAAGTCCTAGAGCCAAAAATTAATTATAATCATTTTAGGATAAAATGATAAGAAGAAAAGTAAGATCTTCGCACTGATTTAAACGAATTAAAAATTGGAGTACTTAAATATCTGCTATTTGGTTCTGCGACTCTCCTAGGGCTCTCATTGAAAGCTCTAGAGCCAAAATTTAATTATGAGCATTTAGGATAAAACGATTAAAAAAATAGAATCTTCGCACCGATTCAAACGGATTAAAAATTGGAGCATTTAAATTTTTGCTCTTCATTTGGTTTTAGGGCTTTCAATGAAGAGCAAATACTTAAGTTCTCCAATTTTCAATCCATTTGAATCGGTGCGAAGATCTTATTTTTCTGATTATTTTATCCTAAAGTGTCATAATTAATTTTTGGTTCTAAGATTTTCAATGAGAGCCCTAAGATAGCCGTAGAACTAAACGAAGAGGAGATACTTATGTGCTCAAATTTTCAATCCGTTTGAATCGGTGCGAAGATCTTATTTTTTTGATTATTTTATTCTAAAGGGTTATAATTAATTTTTGGCTCGAGGGCTTTCAATGAGAGCCCTAAGAAAATCATAGAACCAAATGAAGAGCAGATACTTAAGTGCTCCAAATTTTAATTCGTTTGAATCGGTGCGAAGATTTTTATTTTTTTATCATTTTATCCTAAATGGTCATAGTTAATTTTTGACCCCAAGGCTTTCAATGAGAGCCCTGAGAGAGCCATAGAACCAAATGAAGAGAAAATACTTAAGTGCTCCAATTTTCAATCCGTTTGAATCGGTGCGAAGATCTTATTTTTCTGATCATTTTATCCTAAAGGGTCATAATTAATTTTTTGCTCTAGGACTTTCAATGAGAGCCCTAAGATAGCTGTAGAACTAAATAAAATTGAAGATTTCATTTTCCGTACATTTTCCGTCCATCTCACTAACGGAACTAACGGAATGAAACCCAAACTGTGAATTAGGGGAGGTTTCTATCATTTTTCAAAACTGAGGGGTATCTTCTGTCATTGTCAGATACCTTAGGGGGTCTGAGTGAAATTTGCCCTTTTCTTTTTCACCTTAAACTGCTTTTGTTTCTTTTACTGTTTAGGCAAAAATGTAGTAAATGCCAAGAAACCACCCATTGATTCGTTGATATCTTCCGTACCCACAGTTTGCAGCAATTCTATTTGGTTTGCAGGTCATGGAAACTTCCGAAGTTCTGTAGTCTCTCTGCTATTTCCTTTCCTTCCACTCAAATTTAACTCTCAATGGCGGATCTGACTCCAAACAACCGATAACACCAAGCGAAGGGCTGCGATAAGTAGGAATTTAAAAATTATGTTAGGTAATTTGGCAAGGGTATTTCTTTGGGAGAATTTTCCATAAGTCCACTATAGCAGTTTCCAAACCCATCTAGTCCACTTCTAAGTTTCATAACCTACTAAGTCCACTAATAATTTTATTGACAAAAATACCCCACCTAAGAAACCAGGGCCTTGTTTGGCTAACACGAAAATGTATTTTTTTCATTTTTTTCCGTTTTTGTTGCAATCAAGCCTCCACCGCCACCACCGCCGCCGCAGCCACCATCGCCGCCGCCGCCATCACGCCACATATAACGTTATATGTGTAACAAAAAACGTATTTTTTCATTTTTCTCAATTTTTTTTTATTGAACCTGCTACACTTAACATTTAACGTTATATATGTGACAAATTTAACGTTATAAGTCGGGGAGGCCGCTACGTGGACCAATTCAATAAGTGATCGACAACGGAGAATATACCCTTATATATGACAAAAGCTCATATATAACGTTACACGGTACAAAAAGGTCATATATAACGTTATATGTTCTCTTTATTAAATAACATAAAATATTTCTAATCTAGAATGTTATATATAACAATATAATGTTATATATTATTATATCTCTCTCTAACTGAGAATGTTTTTAAAAAATGACATTAAATAACAACAAAAACACACAAAAGTATATTTTTTCTGTGACACGAAAAGCACACATATAACCTTATATATTTTTTCAAAAAACATAACTTGTTCCAACCTTATATGTAAAAAAAATACACATATAACCTTATATATTTATTCAAAAAACTCCAAATATATCAGAAGCAAATTGGAGAGGCCGCTGCGCGGACCAAATCAATAAGTGATTGATGAAAAATACAAATATAACCTTATATATTTATTCAAAAAACTTCGGATCTCTAAATCTAGGAAAAGCACACATATAACCTTATGTATTTATTCAAAAACCTCCAAATCTGATGATAACCGGACATGGGACAAACAAAAGACCGGATCAACCTTCTTATAATATTATATTTTTTATTTTTACTACTCCAGATTTCTCTCCAGTAAAACAAATAAAAGACCGGATCAACCTTCTTAATACAATAGACAAACCAACTTTAAAACACGTTTATGAAAAAGCGGAATATCGTTATATAATTCAAATACTACCACTAGAACAACACCACTAATCAAAAGGGGAAGAAGACAGCAAACTACGTAAAAGAGTTCACAGATCTACACCTGTTCAAGTCAAACACAAACTCATTTCGTTTGAAAAAGAAAGAACACAAAATTGCATCTAAAAGGCCACTGATAGATCCCGACAAAGAGCTCCACGTGAGCCCAGCGACGTCCGACAGCCACCAATCGCCGGCCAGGGTTCTCTACACTTACGATAGTGCCGCCGATGGGTTCAGTGCGGTGCTTTCCGAAGACGAGATTGAGACTGTGAAGAAGTTACCAGGCTTTCTGTCGGCTTACGGTGACAGGCAAGTGACGGTGGACACCACCCACACGTTCGAGTTCCTGTCGCTTAATCCGGTCACCGGGCTCCGGCCGGCGTCGGATTACAGGAAGGATGTGATTGTCGGCGTGCTAGACAGCGGTGGTGGCCGGAGAGCAAGAGCTACCACAGTGAGAGAGAGAGAGGAGGAGGAGGAGGCTGTGCCCCATATTTATTTTTGGTCTAGGGTTTCTCTTTATATGATAGCTTATATATGAGGGCATTTTCGTCTTGGTTTAATTTCTTTTTTAAAAGAAATGGACTTAAGACTTTACTAAATTATATTAGTGGACTAGAGGGGTTATAAACATTAGAAGTGGACTAACTAGGTTACGAGTTCTCTATAGTGGACCCTAGACCAATTTTTTATATTTCTTTCTTATTGGGAAAAAAACCGAAATAATCCCTGTAGTTAAGTGTTTGTATCAACTTGGTCCTTGTAGTTATAATTGGCTCGATTTACACTCAATACTTTCCATTTTGTTCCAATTTGGTCCAATTGCCAACTACCGTTAGTCTGCCGTTAAGTCCTTTTAACTAGGGGTGAGCAAAAAATCCGTCAAACAGCAAATCCAGTCCAAACCAATCCAAACCGAAATGTTTGGTTTGGGTTTTTAGTAGTATGGTTTGGTCATGGTTTAAAAAAATTGGAAACCGCGTTATATGGTTTGGTTCGTGGATTCATGTTCACGGTTATGGTTCCAAACCGATCCGAACCGTATAATACATATATATATATATATATGTATTATACGGTATATATCCACGCACACATAATTTAATTTAATTATGATTCACCAAATAAATATGAGAGCTTTAGTCAACTACTTTTCTAATTTATTGATCCTATTAAATTCACCGCAATATTTAGTTTTTTTTCTCTGCCAAGATAATTTAAATTAAACTTCTATATATCACAATTGCCGACTAGCGAAATGGAGATCACTCTGATTTTGCTAGAACGGATCTGATGTTGTGTAGGCAATTTTTTTTATTTTGCAAAATGGAGATCACTCTGATTTTGTAACAAAACTCTCATTTTGGTTCTTGGGCAAAGTTGATAACTTCCCATATATCTATTTTTATTGGGTCATTTGTATTTCTTTGTTTTGTTTTGTTTTTTTGTTGGTGTGACTTATATACTCCTTAAAAAGGTGGATTACAAAATGGCTCAACTCAAGCAAGAGTGACAGAAGTTTAATTTAAATTATCTTGACAGAGAAGAAAATCTAAATATCGTGGTGAATTTAATAGGATCAATAAATTAGAAAAGTAGTTGACTAAAGCTCTCATATTTATTTGGTGAATCATAATTAAATTAAATTATGTGTGTATATATATATATGTATTATACGGTTCGGATCGATTTGGAATCATAACCGTGAACATGAATCCACGAACCAAACCATATAACGCGGTTTCCAATTTTTTTAAACCATGACCAAACCATACTACTAAAAATCTGAACCAAACCTTTCGGTTTGGACTGGATTCGCGGTTTGACGGATTTTTTGCTCACCCCTAGTTAAAAGGACTTAACGGCAGTCTAACGGCAGTTAGCAATTGGACCAAATTGGAACAAAATGGAAAGTACAGAGTGTAAATCGAGTCAATTACAATTACAGGGACCAAGTTGACACAAACACTTAACTACAGGGACCATTTCAGTTTTTTTCCCTTTCTTATTTGAAGTAGTATGATCTACACCATCTATATCTATGCATATGAATTTGATTGTCTGCTTTTTTCATTATTTTTTTTTCCTTCTTAAAGACTTGATCATCTTTGATAGACTGGAATCTAACTCTGGGCGTGTAGTTTGGTACTTCATTTTCTCCTTATGTTTATGTGTGTGTATGTTGTTGTGTCTACATATTTACCTGTGTATAGAAAAGGATAATGTTGGTGTGCATGAAGTAAAATAGTAAATGGTGAACATTGACCTCATCTACATTCTGACAGTTAATTCCTAAAATCATAAACACAATTTTGATTGGTGTTCAAACTAAGTGCATACCAAGTGTGGTATGCTGCACTCACATAGCACCATCCCAAATGCTAACTTCAATATCTATTTCTGAAATGTATGCTACTTTCAGCTAGGCACCGTCTGGAACCTTTTGTTGAGTGGCAGAGAGTACGTATTTTCTGACGATGGACTAAATAGGTTCATGAGGCACCTGAGCAAGATATGATAATCTATGTGTGATACTGAGCTTTCTCCGATTGGACCCTGGGTGTTTAGGTAGCTAGGGATATGTATCTTGAACGTGGTTAAGACCTGCACGAGAAGCACCCACGTTAGTGCCCAAGCCCGGATCGTGGTGGTCCAGGATAGGCACTCCGGCGGTCTAGTAAGTAAAAGGGAAAAGGAGCTTCGGAAACGAGTTTAAGGTTTTTGGGGGGCAGAGTTCATTACCTTCTTCCTGAGGGGGATCCTTCTTTTTATAGGCAATAGGAGCGTGGAGGTCAAACCACGTGTACCCATCACGCGCTCGGTGGCGGGTCTGCCATTCTCGGTTCTAGATAGGCTTCCCAATCTCGGATCGACTATGACTCCCACAATACGCTCCTATAATGGGGGAATAAGGAGCGGGGGTGGCCACTCCTGCCCGTCTCTTCCTGACTTCCTCTTCAAGTAAGGGAGCAGGGGTGGCCCGGTGGTTGTCGGTTCTGCCAACCAAATTAGTCCGGCCGTACTCGAGCTTCCGTATTATTGCTTGTCCGCCGAACTATCGAACGTGATCTGTGCCCGGATCCACAATTCTTCCACGGGAGAACGAACCTTGTTTGGAACATCCGGCTCAGCAAAGGTCCGCCGAGCGCTGCACCGCCGACCCATACGATCAGCGAGTCCATGGGTCCGGCCCACAAGCGTGACGTGGCCAACGCCTTGGTCCCTTCACCGAGCCGTGCCCGCCACACTATGCTACTTGTCATCCACTGGACTTGTTCAAGGTAGGATAAACTTTGTTTTCCAAGCCATCCTAGTCGTCCCTCAACTGGTTTTACAAAACTAATCGAAGCTACCTTTGATGAAATTAGAACTGGATGGATGCAGGACAAAAAATTATGACGTTTAAACGAAAGCATGAGGAAGGCCCATGAATTTGTTTGCTCGACTAGTGCTGCGTTAGCTCTTGTTGGATGCTTAAATGTGGTGTTGAAGCATGATTCTATTTGCACAGGGTACAGATACGGTCAATTGGAAGTTCAACTAGCAGTCTAGATAGCAGTGGAAACCAAGTCCACCGGGAATTTGTCAGGTCTTCAAGCTGAAAGAGTGAAAGATTCACAGGGTTTATGCTGGCTAGGCATTTGGAGATATATTGGTTCGGGGCGACACTTTTTTTTTTTTTTTTCTTTTTGTCAGTCAAGCATTATTTGTTCGCAATCAACTATTTTTTCACCATCTAGGGTACCGACGAGTAAAAGAGCACTTAATTGGTGGCAAGGACCCATATTGACTATCGATGAGATTTTTCTTGTTACTGAGGGATCATAGAATTTTTTCTAAAAGTTACGGTTGTCCTCTGCGGGTTAAATTCACTGCGGAGTCTGGCCTCCTTCCATAAACCGTCGCTAACTGTGTTTGGTTATAATGACATTTCAAATTAACAATTGTTCTCATGCATGTTCAAATGATCTATTAATTCATTGAAACATTTTATTTTGGGAAAATTACATATTAAACCCCATAGTTTGACCCATTTCTCCAATTAAATTTTTTTTTCTCGAAAAAAACGCAATTCATATAGTTAAGGAAAACAGATACAAGCTGCGCGGCTTATTGACCAAAACAAACAACAAAAATAAAGTATACGCTCCACAACCTGCACAAATCAACTACAACTACGATGTTGGATTCAGGCCTCTGAACCGAAGGTGGGTGGAATATAGATGATCGCCGAAGGACCACACTCCAGCTGCAGGATCGTCCCAACTTGCCATCAACGCACATTCACCGTCGCCGCTGAGAACCTGCAAACAGTCAGAATCCAGAACATCATGTAAAGCCCAACAAAAAGTGGAGCAGGCAGGTGAGGGCTAGGCAGAGCCCAGCCCAAAACAGCCAAACCCTGGCCTCCACCGCCGCCACCCCCACCACAACCCAACAGCGCCACCAGTAAACCCACACCACTAGAACTGCACAACCAGGCCGCGCAGTAAAACCAACCGACGACGAAGAACAACGACAACCCATAAGCCACCGCCAAAACCCCTCTTCAAAACCAACCCCAAAAAGCCCGAGATCTGCATATCCGATCAACAGCCACATCGAGAGCTTGCTGGAGTCCTCCACTTCCATTAGGAAAAACCGAAAATCATTCAAGAATGATCAGGCGGGAGGCCCCATATCCAAGTCTCCTCCATCCCCGAAGCCGCACCACGCCGTTAGGCATACCGGTGACACTCAAGAGTAGAGACCAGTGGTCGACCGGCGAGGAGTGGAGAGGACGCAGGAGGAAGAGGAACGACGACAAATGGAGTGGGGAAAGAGCCGAGCGGTAGGAGGTTAGGGGGAAAAAGAGAGAAAAAGAAGAGGGGGAGAAAAATAGATAAGAGGGGAGAGAGAGGAGAAGAGGGAAAGAGAGAGGGGGGAGCCAACCCCCAACACCCCCCCCCCCCGGAAACCCTAGGTGATGTCTGGTTCTTTTTCTTTTTTTAGAGGGAGAGATGAGAAGAGATTTTATTTTCTCTAATGATGATTAATTAAAAAAAATTGAACTATGACCCTATAGTTTCAGATGCGTCCCAATTTGAACCCTCCGTTTACTTCCTTTAGCAAATCTCAAAACCTTAATTAGGTGAAGCCTCCATTAAAGCTTTAATCCTTTTGCTTACAATTCTTTTTCTCTAGTTCAAGGATTTCTTAATATTTCCATATTTTTCTCAACATTTCGAAAAATCAAACAAAATATCTCTCATTACTTGGTATTGGAAGTAAAACCCATAGCAAACAGAAGAATACACAATCGATCTCGAGAGAGAGAGAGAGAGAGAGAGGTTCTGTTAAGTTGGTTCACGGAAGTGAATGGAGGGTTTCAATTGGTACACGTTTAAAATTGTGGGGTTTTAATTGTTCAAATTAAAAACTCAGGGTTTGATTAGGAAAACGGTTCAAACTCTGGGGTTTAATATGTAATTTTCCCTTTCATTTTTTGCAAGTAAGCTAGATTTTCCCTTTCATTTTTTTTTTTGCAAGTAAGCTAGATGACACCATTCTTTTTGTAGTCCTCTCTATGAAATGGCCTTGCTGTGTCTACCCAGCCTAGTTATTTTCATCTCATCTCCACTAATCCAGTCCAAAGAGTTTAACATAGGTCCAGCCACGCTCATGGCAATGTCACAAATCATGCCTCAGCCCAATTGCATTGAACTCATATCCAGCCAAGCCGCCCATGGACATGTCCTAAGTCGTGTCTTGCGATGTCATACTCAGTGTGCTTGTACCAATCGTATCTTGAGGTCCTTGTATTGTGTTGGGCCTGCTGGCTCTATGGAGCTCAAAATGGCAGTATACATATATATAGAATAAAAAGAGATTTCAAGATGAAAACAAAATAATTTGTAACAATTGAAAATAAAAGAGAATACAAAAATTAACACACTTTACATGGCCCAGTAGGATGCATAGGGTACGGAAGGGGACACAAAATGGAGATGAGCGATATGGATTTATGACACAAAGTAACTGCTTAAATACCAAAAAAAAATAGTAATAACCCTGGCTCTAACATCTTTCCTCAATGTATCTGGCATTTCATGTAACAAAATTCGAGACCAAAATACAAGAAAGAAAGCCTAGCTATCACTATGCTGAGAATGTGCCTGCCCCCCAGACAACAAACCAAGTAAAACTAAATATACATGACTGGTATATGCTCAACAAACAGGGAATCGATAACATAAGATTACACCGGAATAAAAAAGATGGGATTACGCTAACTACTAGAAGAGACAGAAATAAGTACAAGTATCACACTCGGACAGCAAGTTCGGAAACTTCATGTAAGCTTCTGCAACAAGAATTAGTTGAACATGTTATTTGCACCATCCACAAGTTAGCATAGAAGTTTCGTCAATAGTCAGCACCAAGGAAGCTCTCGTAAGTTGTGCCTTGGAGTGTCTTGTTCACCTCATCCCAATTCCAAATTAGTTCTGTCAGTGATCCTTGGTGTATCTTAACCTGACGGCTCGTTAATTTCATCAATGGCACCTTCAGAAACTTTTGGACATCCACCAATTTCTGTAACAATGGAAGACAGAGACATGTAGGTAATGGCATACTACATGATAATTGTAATGGAAGATGGAGGTTAAAGATTGACATTGTACATCGAGCATCATATGAAGAATAACTGATGTAAGGTCTAATCTTTTCAACTGTAGAATTTTTAGCTCGAATCCAACATTAGTTGTCTTGAGCTGAGTAATATTGCAACAAATTTTGTGCTTCTTATTAGTTGAGCTCGGGCCCAACCCATCTGAACTTTATGCTAGACACGTTTTGACTTATTTGGCTGACTAACATTTGGTTCTGGACTTCCTAAGGTTTTGTTTTCGATGTTCTCCTTGTTTGTTATGACATGAGGTGCAAGAAAAACAATTTTGTCAAGGATTAGCTTATGAAAGAAAACTTGGGCTATTAACATAGCATGACTCACACAATTAGAGTTGGACTTCTCAGTTGCTGAGGTCTCCACCCGAAAGGGGTCCTTGGTAGAACCTTAGGGTTCTTTGGTAGACCCTTATTATTCTTTGGTCGCCCCTCTTAGGTGGGCTTGGTAGCCTTCGACCTTTGAAATATCTGTTCCCTTGGAGTGGCCTCTAGTCACTTGGTAGAACTCCATTCTTTGACAATTTCATTGACGTCCTGGTTGTCTCTTTGTTTAGTGAGAGTTGCTAATAGAGTTTTGTTTGAGAGGTTCGGATTAAGTTTTGGTAACAGAATTTGTAGTTTTGGGCTGATAAATTTATCTCTTTGTGAGAGTTTATTTTGACTACGATTGTAGGCAAAATGTCGAACCACATGTATGATCCTCTTACGTTTTTGCTTGTAAATTAATTTTCTCCATATTAGTTGTGCTTATGTTTTGGTTTGTTTCTTTTCCTTTCTTCTCATAGCCATCACCGAACCTCAGTGGCGGTTGAGTCCTTTGGGGGTGACCACACAACATTAACAGCATCACAAAAATAGTGTTTGAAATCAAAATTTCTAAGACAAAATTGCAAGAATTTTAGGGACAGACAAGTTCAAGAAAAATTGATGGAGACACAAGGTTAGGGAAAACGAGCACATGTTTATGATTTGATGTTTATTAGTGTTAAGTTAGATGAAACTATGAAAGTTTAGTCCAAACACATTCAGTCAAGAATAACTCACAATTAAGTCATCTAAAAGATGAAGCAAAAGATGTTGAAATAATCTAGAGACATTGTTCTTGTTTGTCTCGTTCGTAGACAACAATGCAATGGGACAACAGCTTTGCTATTCGTACCATCAATACGACCTCAAGTGCGGCCAGCTACCCCCTGATCCGCCAACTTTAATACATCCATGTGTTGCCAGATATTCTCTAGGAGTGAACAAGCAAGTGCAAGTACAGTAACAATCTTGCAGCTACACTTACACTAATAAGCTTGCCCGTTCTAGTATCCCATTAGACTAAACTCACTTGAAAGCTTGGCAACAGCAATACAGCAATCGAATAAGGAGACCTTGGCTTCAAGTCTCACACTTAACCTGTGTCTCCCACAAAGTTTTGCACCCACTTCCTAAATAGAAGTTTTAACTTTTGGACACATAGGTCACCAGTCACCTAAAACAACCCAAGAGAATGTGTTTCTTGGAAGTCCTATGATCAAGAACCCAAGAGAATGTGTTTCTTGGAAGTCCTATGATCAAGTCATGTCTTATATGTTGGTTCCTAGTATATTTTTCCAAACACATTGTGTTTTCATGTGCTTGTGCACCCTATTCTATTTGGTCCATGAAAACAATCTCTCTTGACGACACACAAGTGTATCAATGGGGATAACAAGGGAGCTTATATATTTTTGAACCTCTCCAAGCGTCCACTAAAAGCTTAAAATTATGGTTAGTTGAGTGGGTAACTAAACTAACACCTGTAACCTGAGGATTTGCATTTAATTCAGATGGTATTTTCTTAGTCCTTACAGTGGGGTCCCTGATAAGGTCTTCATAGTACAAAAAGATGTGCCTGGTGCTTCGGAAGTATTCCAATGCTTTGGCAGCAGTCAACTCCATTTCCTTCAAATCATTCATCAACGAACTGGAATCAATAAATGGCTTGAATTTCAAAAGTGCTTCTGCCTGCAAGAAATAACACCATCATACCACAACCATACCTAAAACACACACCATTCCCATACGTGGAGAGAGAGAGAGAGAGAGAGAGAGAGAGAGAGAGCAACCTCTGCTGGTGAGTGCACGTGAGATTTGTGGGTCCCATTAAACAGCTTAGCATATCGATCATACGAATTTGCAAGCAAGGAAACCATCCGACGCAACAGATTTCTTCGAAAGAGAAATATTACAGAGACCCCTCTACGATTGAAATACTCCACAATTTCGTCATGGTGCTCCAATAATCCCTGCGTTTAGAGGTGGCATGTTATTCTCAATTCACTGCACTTTGAGCATCAGAAAATCAAAAGTTGAACACTTTAAGTGCCGAATAAATCTGAAAAGCAAGATATGTATCAGAATCTAAACCAATTAGCCAGGTACTATGTTCAAGCATACAGAAATGCTGATCCATATAACTAATTAAGAAGCAATTGATACTTCCAACTTTGTAACACTGTTCTATATACGTGCCGAAAAAACAAATCCAAGCAATTTTGAGATGACTACGTAAGAATTTAAAGAAAAGAAGAAAAAGGACAGTCTCAAAAAAACATGCATGATTCATTTTCAACCATGAAAAATAACCTGTAGTGTAATGAACAAAAACATCATATGCTCCCTTTTTTTTTCTTATTAAATCTAATTTTACAGAAACAAAGGCACAAAGAAATCTGACCTCTTGACCATACAGATATGAAGAAGACACAAGGAGAGGCTTATGTCTTTTCCTACCATCTATAAGATGGACAGTGCTACATGGACTCCTCTGTTCTCCCTAGTGTACCAGTTGACTATTTACTATTTAGTATATCAAATTAGTATAGATATGCTCACATACGTTCCACAAAAAAAATGGAGTCTCTCTCATGCATGGTGTAAGTGCAGAAAAACCGAGAGTGGTTTAAGCAGCACAAGAACGTAACGGCTACTTCGTGGTCCCCGCCGGAACCCTAATACGTCGCCGGAGTCTTTATCTGCAAAACAGACAAAGGGTGAGTGCACCTTTGCCTCTCGTGGCAAAGGCCCTCCGATGCCTAAGTTAGTATCACGTACTGATCGAAAACCCTAATTCAAGTAGGAGAATACGTAAAACCGTAATGTATTGTCTACCTTTTTCCTCTAGGTTTACCTTGTATTTATAGGTTTATGGATGCTTGTTGCCCAAGTTCCCACGTTTCCCTAAGTTTCCTATCTCGTATAGGAAACCCAGAACACCTTGGATCCTCGTTCCCTTATCAGTTCATCACTTTAGTCCGTTTAGGACTCTTTTCCATAACTGGCCGAACTTCCCATTCTCGTCGGGTATCTCTCCAAGATCCTATCTTTACTGGGATCTTATAGTAATCACGGAATATCCCGTCACTAGAACCTTCTGGAACATTTCCTGCTCCTGGGACTGCTTTTCGTACAATCCCCCTCCTGTTCGGCTCTTTTATTGCCGAACAGCCTATTCGGACCAATGACTTCGCATGTCATTGCTCTTTCGTTAATATCTCGGTCCAATACTCTCTCGTGTTACTGGACCTTGACTAAGTATAAACTCCCTGGACCAATGATCCTTCATATCACTGGTCCCTATCGCCGATCACCATTCTGCACGGCGACTGTTCTTAATGCAATTATACCATGGTCCCACGTACCACGTATTCGGGCCCTGTTTGTGCTTGTTCGGGATTTACTCCCTACACATGGAGATAATTATCCTCTTTCCCCTTATATCCCATACAATTTGAAGTATATTGCCAAATTATATCTCATGAGTTCATTAATAACATATAACTAATATTCAAACATACCTAAGTACGCACAGAAATTTTTTAAGTTGAGGGAATAGGGAGCTCTGATGTCTGGACATGCCCCTGCACCTTCATGTGTGAGTCAAAGTAGCAGAGAGACATGGGATGTTGGCAATTACGGAGTACATAGGTAAGTCTTGATAATTCACTGCACTTCAAGCGCTATGCCCACACTTCAAGTTCCTTAAGGGCTATTCTCGTTGATATCATTGAAAACCCAAGTTATTCATTGCACTTCTCACAGTTTTGTAATGGCTTGTTTCTATGCCTTAAGTGTTTCAACGCCTAGTCGGTACCTTGTCCAGTACACCCATCCCATACCAATGTTTCCTACAGCATCTCACATGTAGCAAAATCAATAGCACTATTTGCGAGTGACTTTGCGGTTCTCCCTACTACTTAGGGCATTAAGTCAATTAAGATCTAAAAAGAAGTATACACAGAACTGACAGGACCTCACACGAGACCCTAGGAAGAGCAATTGTTTCTTCATATCTATTGACTCGCATTATTAGAGCAGTGATCGTAAGTACACATTTGAATGGCTGGATTGGACGTGTGATTGGATCACATATCCCACTAGAATTCATTTCCAGTGTTTGAATAGAGCTCATGGTTGAGGGATTGCAAATACAAATTAGACAACCAATCCCACAAACTTGCTGGTATTATTGGTAAAACCCTCAGCGCAGTGAGATTACTCATCCTATGGGATTATATGTCCACTTAGCAACACGGATACTTCTAAGAATGTGCTGTGTCGTGTCGGACACAACTCATCAGACACTTCTAGATGCCTGTTTGGATACACACCCAACCATCTCCTATCCTTCATCAAGATTTTATAATCTCAGTTATGCTTCATACAGTTGGAGAGCACGTGCCTACTACGTAGATACACAACAACATAGTTGTCAAACAGTGAACAAAATCGAGAAATGGAAATGGTCCTTTTTCAAATCGCAAATTGGGCCGTGAATCGCTCAGACTCAGTCATTGTGTCTCGAGTAAGTTGAACTAATTAGTTATGGCATTCAATGTGAAAGATACATTGCAAAACTAAAGGCCTAAACCAATTAAAAAAGATTGTCCGAAGCGATGAATTGAAGACCGCAACGTCTAGAACGGAATGCACTTGTATTGCAGGATATGCTGATTGTAAGACTTCGATGTTTAGAAAAGGATTCAAACAATCATTTTAAGGTCTCTAGGATTATTACGTGCTGTTATTGTATCTGTCTCTGTCTTTTACTCTATTGATTATGTCATGCTTTATTAACCCATGCACTCATGCAGGTAAAAAAATTCAAACAAAAATGTTAGATCCTAAGAGAAGATAAAAGATTTGATATTTTAACTTTATCCAATATGAGAAAAAATTGACACTCTAGATTCGTTGATTTTATGGTGTGAGTTTTATTAAAAGATACACAACATCAAAAGTTTTAGTAATAGCATGTGTAGTTTGTACTAAAATTCAAATTGTCTATACTTGACCATTTAGAAAGGAAAGTAATGAGAAAATAACCAAAAAAAATCTAACTTTTTTTTAACACTTCTAGATTCACTATAAGAATCGTATGGTTATCCTATGATTCATACTTCCACCCAATAGATACGAAGCAATAGCTTGGTGTATCGTATTCAATCGTTTGATACATAACGTTCATTGTATGGTTTGAATAACAGAACACATAAAACACATTACAGTTTAACTTGGAATCCAATTATAAAAAAATTAAAAATTGCACAATTCACAATTGTATAGGTCGGTAGGTCCTAAATTCTCCTCTTTTAGACCAAGAAATATTCCCTCACCTTGGTTATCACCTTTTACTTATATATCCATATTTGTAGCATACAATAACCTCTCATTCTTTTCCATTATACATAATAAATAGGGAAAACTCCATGTTTTGCCAGCCCCCTGACATGTCGTGTTCTACAATTTTTTGGGAATTTCCATGTAGGAAGGTCGGCGTCATGTCACATATTCATGTCCGTGCTTCTTATACATTCATTAATAGTCCAACCAATCACCTGCAGTGCGTTGGCACTATTGAACCTTGTTTTCCGAGGAGATGGGACGATTGAAGATAGTGGTACTACCAGTAGTATCCGGGATTTGAGATGTCTACTCGAGTCAAAATGTCAAGCGCCTAGCAAGCATGGTTCAGTAGTGCTCCCTAATAGCTAAAATGCCTTGACACATGAGCATCACTATCAATACCTGAGAAATAGATGATCAACAAGTGATACCAAATTTTGTCTAGGATCCAATTTTAGAAATGAAAGAATCATAGGATATAATTGTATTTAAATGAAGAGGAAGAAACATCACTGCAGCAATGAGTAGCCTGAATAAGAGGGAAATCACGGATATGCTATACAAGTACACGATGACAAATGTATATGCAATAGCATCTGTGGTGTTGGCATCACTATGTACCACATTATTATACTTTGACACATAACAGATAAAGTCAAGGAGATAAACCTGTCAACCTTAAATGCAAGAAATTAAAAAGGCTATACGCACAAGAGCTTAGGTATCCGTAAATCAATACCACTATATATGGTGTAAATTTACTAATGGAATATCAACCCAAAGACTAGGTAAACTATCTCTAAGTCAAGGACTCAAAAGACAGCTGTCCACATATATCTTGGAGAGTAAGGAAAACTCCAATCAATTCGACTCAAAATGTGCAGTAAACATCTGCCTAATACAACAAAACTCCAACAAGTATTATCAATTAACCACCAAGCAGTTGGTGGCGAACTCGCTTTGGGTATAAAGCTATGATTCAGTATGGATAAAAGACCTTCCTATGGTATATGGAAACTACAAAAATCCGTAATACCTTTATACAACCAAGACATGGCATACCTGATTAAGCATCCATTTGAAGCCAACTGCAGCCGAGCAATGATTTTTTGAAGCACTACTAAGCCAGTCCAAGTTGTAAACTCTATCCAAAGTCCTCGTAATTGAAGAAATATTATCCCTTCTTTGGTGGACCAAAAATATCTCCCCATTGGAACTCACATTTAGATGACTATTTAATAATGATTCAAACCATCCGCTTCCCGATCTTTGCATTGAGATAATTACAAATAATCGCACGGGATGACACGCACATTCAGCCCTGAAATGCATTGCAACATAAATGTGAGCAAAATTTAGATGAGATACAATTCAGAGCCAGCATCAACAATTTTCACCAACCTGCTAAAGGTTTCAGGCTTTGGATAATGCAAATAGGGAATTTGGGTTTTATCACATCCATCATCACAACAAGGCCTGTCAATGACTTTAATGCTAAGAGGTTCACCATCTGTTAGGGTATTCGATTGCTTTACGCAGATGGAGCAGATATGCACACCAAAGGCCACTGAGAATATTAGAACTATCATCCTCAACAATACTTGGGATTTCTTGAGCGGCTTTATGATGAGAGTATCCTGTTATCCCAAAATAATAACCAATGACAAGGATTAGAACTTGAAATGGAAGATAGAAAAGAATCTGCAAAATTACTCTTTATCCATTGGGGAGAAAAAGAAGAAGAGAGGTGTAGATCCATATCTGATCAGGCTAGACCAAGCCCAGGTCACAAAACAATGGAAGTGCAAAGGACTTACTATCAAAACCCGTCAAGAAAAGTCATTGAAGACACTAAGAACAACATAATTGTAGACGACAAAGAAGGTAGGAAATATAAGTTCCACCCAACGTAGAAAAGACCCCCGCATGAAATGGAAATAAATCATGCCGAACCTAAACTATTTTTCCTTGAATAGTAAACAGTAATAGCCAATAGGACTAGTTTTTAAGTAACATTTTAAATGGTAAAGAACACCAGAGTCCAAAAGATGCATAGAGGTTTAGTCGCCAATTCTTCAGAATTCAAACTGATTTTGATAAATTGCACACCTTCTGGGAATGTCTTTACTCAAATCCTGTGTCCCATGTCTCCAAGTACCGGACACATTAAATTCTCATGTCAAGGACATCGAGACACTGCAAAACACGTGTATAAATATGCTTCCTCGGAGAACTTCCAACAGAAATCTAACACAAGATACACACATTATTCCTTCCCTTCTTTCGAATTGATCATTACTCATAACCACTACCTAAACTCCTCTAAATTGAGCACCCCAAATAGGTTCTAATTTGCGCAAGAAAAAAAAATCCCTCAATTTGGGAAATTAAATGAGCAAACTCATTTCAATTTGAATTTGAGTAAATGAGTGGCGAGGACTGTGGAGGATTTATTTGCTCAAAATTTCAAGACTCGTGGCTTTCAAATTTTCCAGTGTCATATGAAACGAAGTTTTACTCAAAATTTACTCAAAGTCGGTAAAAGTTTGAGTAAAGTGATCGAGATAGTCTTAGCAGCAGCAAAAACATTAGGAACAATATACGGAAAAAAAAAGGACATCTTTTAAACAGTGTTCTAGAAGCCGGCCAGCTAGGCACTAGGCGGTGGTCCAATGCCTAGACTAGGCAGCCGACTAATTGGCGCTAGCTGCCCCTTCTCCGCCCGACTAGCGCCTAGCGATTTTTACGGCATTGCTTTTAAACCATCTGTATTTAGTGCACCCCAATAACGCAATGTAGTGCTTTTTTCCATTGTAGAAAACCATGCCCATAGAGTGTGCAAAAATTGTACACCAATATCCAAACCCAGACCAAAATATCCAAGGATTTACTTCAAACCCACATCAATGCAGGGCCGGCCCCGGGGTAAGCCCCACAAGCCTTCGGTCTCGGGCAACCCCCAGGCTGGGGCAACCAAAAAATAAAATTTGAGTTACATACAAATATAAAAAAGTTTTCTATAATGGCACAAACGACAGTCTTGGTTTGGCGGGGCAGCAAGCTGCTTCAATCCCAGAGAACCGAGTTCGATTCCCAGAATCCCCCGCGTCCCTTTCTTTTTATCCATTTTTGTTCTACTTCTACTACTACACCTCCTTTTGTTTTCCGAAAATTTCAAAAACATCTTTGAACTTGTCACGAATTCTCAAAATAACGCATGGACTTTAACTAATGACAAAAAGACACATAAACTTGTTATTCCTTCAACAATTAGGCCCCAATCGTCTCATTCAGTCGATTTGTAACGGATGGAGGTAACGGAAGGTGACACCTTCCCTTTTCTTTTTAATTTTTACTTCCAAAAGTAATGTATAAGTGATATGTTCTTACATTTGATTAAAAAAAGTCATAACTAAAATAAATCGAGCGAGCTAACATGGATTTTATTTTTACCTTCGAACTATTATTTCACAAGAGAGATTAAAGACATTGGCTATGATCTTAATTGAAAATGAGGCGCTATTCCACTAAAAGCATTTTTGGACATTTGAGGGTTTTTTTTTTAAACTTTTTACGTTTTTCAAGATAGGTCATTCTTCTCACATTATCAACTAAAAAGCCCAAAAAAATTTAGTGGAACGACCCCAAGTTCTTGGATAAAAAATTTAGTGGAACGACCCCAAGTTCTTGGATAAATAAAAGTACGATGACTCAATTGAAAATTTTGCTTCAAAAAATGTGAGGAGAATTTATTTTCTTTGAATTGGATTGTGCTAATCACAAAGCACTATAACCGGGGTTTATATTTTGATGTTATTCAAGCTAAAATAACAATGTAATTTTTTTTTTTTTTGTACTTGTATATTTCTTTATTTTGTATGACTTAATTGAAAGTGGGTAACAAAGCATGATGTTGGGCCAGGGCAACCCAATTGTCGGGGCCGGCACTGCATCAATGGCTTATCTATCTGCTACTAAATTTCCAAAATAAAGTTCGGATATATATACAAAATAAAAATAAAAAAGGGGAGATTTTTTACATTCCAGATTACTGAACGTACGCCCCAGAAAAGTTAACAATTGAAGAACCCATTCTCCGAAAAAAAAGAAGCTATTACTTCGAAGTTCAAATGGATTAACAAGCTAAGCTTAGAACGGCAAGGGAAAAAGAAGAAGAAAAGAAATTGAAAATTCCAGAGAAGTTACCTTATTGAGTGAAAAGATATCTTCAGCCATAGATATCTCAACTAATCAAGAATAGAGTGGGGGCAAAAGGGTCTTCGCGAAGAGAGAGTTTAGATTCCTCTGCTCTTCATCCCCTTTCTGTTCCACATTCAGCTGCCGACCTTTCACACATTACCCACATACACAAACGATATGTATGTATTTATAGACACACAGAGACAGGAGAGAGAGAGAGAGAGAGAGAGGCCTGGTGAAGAACAAGGGGTGCCTTAAAACTCGTAAATAAAGCTCAAGAACTGGGGGTCTTGCCCGTCTCTTTCAGATTCACTCTGGTCTGGGGATATTTACATTGATTTATAAATGTACAAACAATATGTAGAGTTATGTATGTATAGTTAGTAAAGTATTTCCTCTTCTGTCGTACAGCAATGCCGTAATATATAATGCGAGACGGACTTCCCACTGCCAAACACGAATCATTCAAAACCAGGGTCAAGATTAGGGGTGAGCAAAAAATCCGTTCATCCGAGAATTCAGTTCAAACCAATTCAAATCGAAAGGTTTGGTTCGGGTTTTTAGTAATATGGTTTGGTCATGGTTTAAAAAAATTAGAAATCGCATTATATGATTTGGTTTGTGGATTTACGTTTATGATTATGGTTCCAAACCTATCCGAACCATATAATACATATATATACATATAATTTAATTATGAGTCACCAAATAAATATGGAAGCCTTAATCAACTACTTTTATAATTTATTGATTCTATTAAATTCACCGCAATATTTAGTTTTATTTCTCTACCAAGATAATTTAGATTAAACTTTTATATATCACAACTCATTCCTAATTTCCCATGATTATTAATTTATCATATACAAAAAAATATGAGATCACCAAATTAGTCAACTTACATTGCTCAATTCCTAAATTTCTCTAAATTCAATTCCTATAATTCCTTCACTACCAAGACTTGAGGCAATAGTTATATTCCACTCTTAATTAGTTGGTTGATGTTAGTGTGTTTTGATAATTTGAATGGAATTGATTTTAATATAAGTTTTCTTTTAATTTATCTTCGTAACTTTAAGTACTTTAAATATTTTTTGAAAATAATAACTTAATTCAAAGCAAACCGTGGTTTAAAACCGAAACCAAACCGTACTTTAATGATTTGGATTGGTTTGGTTCTATACCTTTTGTGGATTGGTTTGGTTCTCTAAATTCATAATCCGTAAGTATTGATTTGGTTCTTAATTTATTATAAAACCGAACCAATCCGGATCATGCTCACCCCTAGTCACAACGTAGGCGTGCCGTGCCAATTGGGAAAGACTTAAAAGGGGCAGGGGCAGCACTAGAAGACTTTGACTTTTCTAATTTTTGAGGAACAAATTTTCGAAAACTCTTTTTTTTTTGTAAGCTGTATTTACCTAGTGCATTTGTAATTTGTATTTTTTTTTCCAAATCGATAGGAGAGAACATTACATCAAATATCAATTACAAAGTTTAAAGCACAGGACACTACATTAATTGTGTGAAAACCTACGAGAGAACAAAGAAAAACAATGTGGGTAGCATGCCCTCGGAAAAAGGATTCTGTTCCTTTCGCCATTGCGGCCCTTTTTTGGAAATCGAGGGAGCGCGAGCGCAGGTGGCAAGCGCTTAAAAATACAGAGTCGCCACTTGAGTTTTTGAGGGTCTGACACTCAAGGAACCGTATTTCGAAGCACCTGCCGCGCTGTTTGTTTGAAAAAGTTAAGGAAACCAGTCCGTCATAACCATATCTGGGTTCGAGAGCCAGGTTACGAGAGGGGAAGGGTTTTAAGTCACCCCTCTCACCCAATCCGGAAATCGGTCTCTACTTAGGCATTTTTATGAAAACTTTTGTGATTCTTCTTCTTTTAATTAATTTTAGCCAATTAGGGCGGGAGAATAGTTAATCGGGGATTAAAACTGTAACAATTTACAGGATGTGATCAAATAATAGCATGGATGGATGGCATGACGAGTAATAAATGGGATGAAACCTAAAACAGCGATCAGATGCCAAGACCAGGCTCGGGATGGATTTGCCCTGCACGATGGCCAACTTGCATGCATGAACAAATCTGCATGCAAGAGAACCATCGCGCGAGACACTCAAACCCTCGCACGAGTTTGTCATCTCACCACAGTTCCAATTTCATCCCCTTCTGGGCTCTGGAAGGACCAGTGCACACCCATGAGGCAAACCAAGCAGTTTATCAAGGAACTGTAAAATACTAATTATTACAGACAACTTGAAAATGGAATTGAATAAAAAGGAAACAAAAGGAGGCCAAGGGCCTGGTTGCCCATGCAAAGGCCATTCCTGGGGTTCACAGAACCATCGCGCGACAGTCCTGACTGGACTTCCAGGAATTGCTTTGCATGTTTGGGGTCCTGAGACAGGTTCAAGGATCACCCAAAGGCATTCCAAACTATCTGAGACAAATAACTAAGCTACTGTATTTTATTTTGCATGCATAACAGTGATCAATGTTTGAAAATGAAGCTCAACAGGCGTACTAATATTGCAAAAATAGTAAATGGCTAGCCTCCCTTCCCCACGAGGACCATTCTCTTGCTGACACAAGTGTCGCGCGAGTATTGTAGACCATCGCGCGAGGGTTCAGCTGCCACAGATTCTTGTAACTCTGCTGGCTTTAGGACCAAGACATGGTATTAATTACCAGCCTTGGCCCTGTCAGCCCCCCTCAGGGATCAAAACAGAAACAGGCTAAATGTTATACCTTTGCTTGGAAAGGGTTTGGAAATGGATTGAATTGATTGGTGAGGCCTTTTGACCAAGTGTGTGTGTGTTGAACACTTGATTGGAAGATTAGGAAGTGGTTTAGGTTAGTAACTTTGTGCTAGAGTGTTAATTGCCTTGTGAATGGTAATTGACCTTCTTAACCTTTTTCTTGGAACCCTTAACATGGAAGACCAATGGGGCTATTTATAGGGGAAGTGAGTGGGCTAGGTGGTGGCAAAACATGGCTTTGTGCTTAGCTCCGAAATGGCTCAAGGACTGAGCGGGCGTGCCAAGACTTGTCGCGTCCAAACGTGAAGGACTGGGCGTCCCTTTTCTGACTTCTAGATCTGAGAGCGATAGTGCTGCAAACCTAAGGGCTAGATTGCAGTGAAGGTTCGTGGTTTTGCCTCGTCGTGTGAGACTTAGTAATTTCCTAACCGTGTAGGAAAGAAAGTAACAACGTAGAAGTACTTTACTATATCATAATAATAAAGTAAGGGATTGAGAGAGATATGAAGAACTTTATTATGTTGCGTAATAACAAAGTTGGGATACAAGAGAGACGAAGCTCGAATTACTTGGTGAAATAATTGAGTAAAAGGTGAGAAAATAGAGATAATTGCTTCGCTGGGAAGGCTTTGGTTTTTTAAGCGTTGAGCTTGATTGGTGTGGGAACCCCTTTCTTGTCTTGACTTCTAGTATTTATAGGCCAAGCCTCCACGGTTCTTGCATGCAAGGATTTCCCGCCCTTGCTCCTTGAGGTGACACGTGTCCCATGATCTTCCATCATGCATGGGATCATGGGTGGTTGAAAGAAGTTGCCAGCAAATAAACCATGTGCTTTTCTTTAACGTGGGGAGTTACTGGAGTAAATGGAAGTTACCCATATGCTGATTGCAAATCATGGGCAGTTAACAAGAGATAGTGGGCCACCTCATCCCTTTTTCCGTGGGTTTCAAAGAATAATGGGCCATTTGACTTGTCAAATGGCCATGTGGCAACAACCCCCACTAACCCATTTCCTACTTTCATGGTCACTCTGGAGCAATCAGCCGCTTGACTTGGTCAAATAGCTTCTCGGCAGGTAACAACTTTCTAACTTCCTTCCACCTTTCATGGGCCACCTAGATAATGGGCCATTTAATAAATTAAATGGCCTTTTTAACTTAACTAGCCCAAACTCTTACCTGATCCACCTGAATAGAACACGGGCCGACCGAATCTCTTTGTACATAGGCCCAAAAACCTTCAAACCCGAGCCCAAGTCAAACCAGAATTAATTGGGCCCAAATACTCTTGTCTTGGCCCATTAATTTTGATCCAATAACTCTTCAATTCATGGCCCAATTTAATTAATTTTTAATTAAATGGCCGTTCAGCACTAGCCAGGACTGGGTGCCAAAAACGGGTGTAAACAATGCCCCCCATGCCTTGGTCTTATTCAAGATCTAGACTTGAAAGTTAGGACAGAACACGGTTTTTGGCAAACCAAACGAGTCCTTACCATTAGGTTTGAAAAGATAAAGGATAATCAGGCTCACTTAGCCTAAGAACCCTTTCAAGCTTTCAAACGTATAAAATTTTTTTAAAAAGATAATCAGGCCATAATTAGGCCTAACCACTTTTTAATTTCCAACGCACGTCTTTCAATTGAGTTTGGACTCTTCCGCTTTGATATGAACCAAATCCCAACGGTCCCCAAGATAACAATCCCACCGAAGAGTCCTGCTGGCAGCCAAAATCATCACCGTCCTAGGCTTAGTGGGCCACGTGTCAATTCCCCAGGCCTTGCATTGGCTGCATGCAGCTTTTGAAACCGTCAGGACTCCTTGCATCAATCAAGAGTCCAACCCCTTCAATGATCACGCGAGATAAGTGCAACGGCGTCCCTTGATTCTTGCACCGTTACCCATAAAAATCCACTATTGGGTCTTCGTTCTCTCTCTCTACTTCTCTGATCATCTTTCTCTGTTCCAAACGAAAACCAGAAAAAGAACCCTAACACCTGCTTCCTCCTTCTGAGTCTCCGATCTATAACCCAACAATGGCGACACATAAGGCCAACGCTCCTCCACCAAACCCTAACAGCCGTTCAGTGCAGATTCGAAAAATCATGGCCGACGAACACATTGCGATCACCAACGACGTTCTAGTGATCGCAAACGCCGACAGAGTTGGGCTTGGCCCTGCCTTCCAACTGGGGTTCCCCTCTCAGCTTGCACCTATGTATCCACTAGCAGGTGAGGTCCTCCCCTTTGAATCCCCATGCCTCGACTGGAATCGCTTCACCACAGACATCCCCAACAGACTCTGGCACAGACCTGACGCCAAATACGTTGAATGGCTTGATCGAATGATGGAAGCCAAAGGAGATTTATGGAAGCAGATCGGGATTAGAGACGCCATACTCCTGAGTCGATCTATCATTGACATGGACAAAAACCTCTTTCTTGCTGCCTCACAGTTCTGGTCAGTCACCACCAACTCCTTCCATTTTAAGGTAGGCCTCATGAGTCCCACTCTCCAAGATCTGGCTTTTCTCACAGGCCTTCGTCCACATGGGACAGAGGCCAACTATTTCTTGTCACAGAAAACCCCTTATTTTGAATATAAGGACCCCTTGTCATACACACCCCTTTCATAACCCATTACGCTAAGAAAGGCCCTGTTGAGGATGATGAACACGTGGCCTTCCTCCTATACTGGTTGAACAAATTTGTTTTCTGTGTATCTGCAAACAGAGTTACCAAGGACTTTATTGACTTGGCCTGTGCCCTAGCTTCAGGGCAGAAGCTGGCACTAGGCCCCTTGGTCCTGGCCCACCTCTACCGAGGTATGAAGGAATTGATCAATAACAAATTCATCTTTGCCCCTGGCCCCCTGTGGATCATGACCCTTTGGCTGTGGTCCTATTTTCCTAAGTACGCTCCCCCAATGAACAAGAAATCAGACAACACCTGTTATGGTCTTCACTATGCCGAGGCCCGTGGACCTCGATATGCCTTTGGGACCTACTTCAAATTCTTCTACCATGAACTCATAACTCTGGGAAAAAACTGGTTGCCATTTGAAAGAGACACCGTACCTTGGTGGTTAAAAAGAGGGGCTTCAGACCCAGGGGATGACTTCGATGATCACTTTTAGATCTGGAGCAGCTTTCTGATTTCACGGGACCTGATGTATGGAATGGCCTTCACCCCAACCAATTACAAGTGTGGGGTTGAATACTACAATGTGGCCCAATTCGCTCGGCAATTTAGGCTCTGTCAACTTACCCCTTTGCCTCCATACCAATCTCTGAATGAGGACTTTAGTGATAGGCCTGTGATCCAACCGAGAGAACTGGAACGGGTTAGAAATGTTCTCCCTGATCTGAGGAAGAGCTTTGCCCTTCACACCTTCGTGGAACGTACCGATAAGGGAGCCAAATTTGATAGCTGGTGGGGAGGTTACACAAGAATGCACTTCCATGTTCCTTATCTGGATGTTTTGACCAAACTCTTCCCTCAATCCACTGGTGCTCCTGAACCAGGCATCACTGTACCTCTGCGACAGATCAGTCCTTCACCTTCCCTGACTTCCAAAAGAAAAGGTAAGCCCCAGATCTTTGCTGTTTAAATGCATCAACTGTGCTTTGAATTTGCCGAGGTTTGGACTGATTATTTTTTGTTTCCAGGAACAGAAAGCATCCCCGAGGATCTTCCCGCTGAAACTACAACACAAAAACCCAAAAGGACAAAAATGCTCTCACGTAGGCAGGCACCAAAGGTATAATTCTTTAGCACCCACTAACTCCTTGAACATGCCACTCATTTGTTATTCCTCATTTGTAGGCCCCTCAAACCACTGTGGCTGGTAGAACGAGAAGTGGTGCGAAGACTAGTTCACCTGAATCTGACCCCTCTGAGCAGGTTTGTACAGTCCTTGTTACTGCAATTCTCCCTATCTGGATGCATCCACTAACATTTATTTCCATACAGGGCGCCTCTAAGATCAAAGAAGAAAAAGCTAGCCCCACCCCTACAAGGCAAAGATTGAGGAGAAATACCGCAGTACCCGTAGATTCAGAAACCACCATCTCTGCCACCGAACACAACCCTATAGTAAGGATGTACTATGACTTGAACTCTCCAGCATTCATGGCTCCTTATTACCATCTAATCCCTCTTGTCTTTGATCCCAAGGAGCTCGATGACTATATGGAAGAGGAAGTAGAAGTAGAAGAGAAAGGCCTGGAGGCCTCGGAGCAGGAACCTGAACATGAGGCATCCTCCTGGACTCCAGAAAAACCTAGGTCTCCAATTGCTGACCCCATCCTGCTGGATGACCCTCCTGTCAATCCTGGCCTTGTCAATGTAGCAGAGGAAGAAGAAGATGAAGACCTGGACTCCCTGCTCAAATCTGCTCAAGATATGCTAAAAGCAGCCACCTCAGGCACCTCAGGTAGTGGTCTTGGCTCCACATCACAGTCTGAATTCACCGCGGAGGAAGTCACTGAAGCTAAAACAGCCCTTCGAATGGCCCTCCTTCAAAACTTCAAAGCAATTGCCCATCCCGCGCGAGCCTCAAATGTCAAAAAGGCTATGGATGTACTTGTAAAGTCCCAGGCCTTGGGTGCAGAGGAGACCTCTCTTCACTATTTCCAGAAAGAGTTTCCTACCATGATCAAGTCCCATGATTCTTCCAACCACGAGCTTAACAAGGTCAACGCCAAGTTGGCAGAATTGGACTTGGCCGAAATGGAGTTCACCAAATTCAGTTCTGAATGGAACCAGCTGAAGGAGGACATCAAGGTTAACGAGGCAAGTATCACTTCCACCTCTACTGAAATTCAAAACCTCAAAACCCAATTGGCACAAGCCGAAGGTCGAATGGAAGACTTTCGGAAGGAGTCCAAGATCCTGGCCCAACATCATGAAGAACTGAAGGCTGGATCAAAAAGCCAGAAAATGAAGCTGAACCTCCTAGTTGAAGAGGTCCCAGGCCTTCGTGGGCAGCGGGACACATTTGAAGCTCAACTTGCCAGCCTCAACACCTCCTGGACAAATCTCAAAAGCAGTCTTGAAGGCCTGCTGTAGGTCTGGACCTAAAAAACTTTCACTTCTGAATTTTGGTTTTGTAATAACTAGTATTATCTGCTCCCTGCCTGGCCTAGAACTTTCCTTTAATTTGGCCAAGGCAAGGGTTTTGGTATGATTTGGATAATACTTCTGTGGCCTAAACTTGAGGCCTTTATGTTTTGCAAGAATAGGTCTTGGCCTCTGTTCAGGCCTTGCTAGTTAACACTTCTATGGCTTGTCAACTTGGCTTTCCCCAAAGTCTCTCATCTCCCACATAGTAGGATAATGATGCTTCAAGTACTTTCCATTTGTTAACTGCTTAAACAAACCACCATTTAAATCCATAAGAAGATACACATTACCTCTAAGGACTTGGGAGATCTGGTAAGGTCCTTCCCATGTTGGAGACCATTTGCCATATCTTGAGTTCTTTTCATTTAGAGGAAAAACAGCTTTCCAAACCAAATCACCTTCGGAGAAGCTCTTCTTCCTTACACGTTTATCATAGGACCTGGCAACCCTCCTCTTCTGGACCAACATATGGTCCAGGGCTGAGAGCCTGACCTCATCCAAGTCCTCCAATTCTATCAGCATGGCCTGAGTATAATCTGCAGGAGTGAGGCCATGTTGATACGCCAACCTTGCTGATTTTACTGCAACCTCCATTGGTAGGACTGGATCATGCCCATAAACCAACATATAAGGAGTTATATTGGTAGCTTCCTTCTTTGAGGTTCTGTAGGCCCATAAGGCCTCAGAAAGTAACTCATGCCAAGACCTTGGGTTATCCTCCACCATCTTCTCAATAATATTGACCAGAGTCCTATTGGTGGACTCGGCTTGACCATTTCCTTGAGCATAATAAGGAGTAGAATTGGACATAATGATCTTTTGTTGTGCAGCAAAGTTGACCACTTGTTGACCCAGGAAAATTGTACCCCTATCTGCCACCAAGTGTTCTGGCAATCCAAACCTATGGATGATTCTCTCCTTGATCACCCTGATTACCTCTTGTTGATCCACAGATTTTAATGGCACCGCTTCTGCCCATTTAGTGAAATAGTCCGTGGCTACCAAGATGTAAGCATGATTTTCAGAGGAAGGAGGATAAATTTTTCCAACAACGTCCAATGCCCAGCCCCTAAATGGCCAAGGTTTGACCACAGCATGGTAATTAGCTGCAGGAGCATGTTGAATTGGGCCATGGGCTTGACAAGGCTGACATCCTTTGGAAAAACGGATACAGTCCTCCAAAATGGTTGGCCAATAGTACCCATACCTTCTAATTAGTCATCTCATCTTTATTCCTGATTGATGAGCTCCACAGACTCCTTCATGGACCTCGCTCATAACCTTTAGGGCTTCAGGGCGCCCTAGGCACCTTAAGAGTAAGTCATCTTCCAGGCTTTTCTTGTACAATTCATCTCCAACGAGGATGTAACTGATGGCCCTCCTTCTCACCTTCCTAGAGGCACTAAAGTAAGGCCTCTTGAGGACAGAGATGATAGGTGTACGCCAATCGTTCTCGGGTTCATCGTCTGACTCTTCACCAGTGAAGTCTGAAGTAAACACCTCCAGTCCTAGACCCCTTCTCCTAACAGAAGGTAACAATTTCTTCTGGACTGTGATGATCTTGTGAACAGTTCCTGGGGAGAGCTTCAGGCCTGTGGAGGCCTGAGCCAAGCTGTTGGCTTCAGTGTTCTTACTCCTTGAGACAAGTTTGACGGTGACATTGTCAAAATCTTGCATTAACTGTACGGCTGCCATATAATAAGGAGCTAACTCCTCACTATAGCACTTGAATGTCCCTGCCAAGTGATTGATCACAAGGAGTGAATCCCTAATAACCTTCACTTCTCTGGCCTCTAAATCTCTAAGGATCTCAAGGCCTATAACGACTGCTTCATACTCGGCCTGATTATTGGTACACGGGAAATCAAACTGAAAGGACAGTTCAGTCCTCAGGCCTTGGGGAGGTTTATTATCCCACAGCCTGAGACCTCCTGAGTCCTTGATCCATCAAAAAGCAATGTCCAAGGAGTGGGTGATATTTCAAGGGCACTCAGTCCTATCTCAGATTCGTTGCCGATATCCACGCATGGATGATCAGCAAGAAAATCTGCTAAGGCCTGGCCCTTTACAGCTTTTTGAGGAATGTACTGGAAACTGAATTCCATTAGAGCTAAAGACCATTTGCCAATTCGGCCTCTCATGATGGGCCGAGAAAGCAAATACTTAACTAGGTCTATTTTACTCATGATGTAAACCAAAACGGGCAACATATAGTGCCTCAACTTTATTGCTGAAAAGTACAAGGCAAGACAAATCTTTTCAATAGGACTGTATCTCCGTTCACATGGAGTCAGCAACCTACTTAAATAATAAACCGCCTGTTCCTTCCCCTGAGCGTTGTCTTGAGCTAAAAGGCCTCCAATAGAGCCTTCAGCTGCTGAGATGTAAAGCTTCAAGGGCTTGTTCTTGATGGGAGGCATAAGGACTGGAGCCTGAGCCAAATAGCCTTTGATCTCATCAAAGGCCTTCTGATGGCTTTCCCCCCACACAAAGGTGTCTTGGTCCTTCAGCTTCAAGAGTTGGGAAAAGACCTGGACCTTCCCTGCAAGGTTTGAGATGAACCTTCTCAAGAAGTTAAATGAACCCAAGAGCTTCTGCAACTCCTTCTTGGTGGTAGGAGGCTTTGCTTCCACGATTGCTTTGGCCTTATTCTTGTCAACCTCAATCCCTCTATTATGGACTAAGAATCCAAGGAATTTGCCTGCGGAAACTCCGAAGGCACACTTCAAGGGATTCACCTTCAAATCGAATTGCTGCATCCTCAAGAATGATCTCCTCAAGTGCTGCAAATGTTCGTCATAGGACTGAGACTTGACTACGATGTCGTCGATGTAGATCTCCATGAAACGGCCAATGAAATCATGGAATATGACGTTCATAGCTCTCTGGAATGTGGCACCTGCATTCTTCAGGCCGAAGGGCATTACGACCCACTCAAAGGTCCCTAGGGCTCCAGGACACCTAAAAGCAGTCTTAGCCGTATCGGCCTCATCAATGAAAATCTGATTGTAACCAGAATGCCCATCCATGAAGGACAGAACCTTGTGACCAGAAGCCCCATCAACCAACTGATCTGCAACTGGCATTGGATACTCGTCCTTTGGGGATGCCAAATTGAGGTTTCTGAAGTCCACACATACTCTGACCTTGCCATTCTTCTTGAGGACTGGCACAATGTTAGAGAGCCAAGTGACATACCTGGCTGTACGTATGAACCCAGCGTTAAAGAGGCGTTCAATTTCGTCCTTGACTTGCAAATAGACTTCATTGGACATCCTCCTTGGTGGTTGTTTGAAAGGTCTAAACCCTGGTTGAATAGGCAGCTTGTGTTCCACTAGACCTCTGGACAGACCTGGAAGCTCCTCATAATCCCAAGCAAAGCAGGACTTGAACTCCCTCAAGAGTTTGATGAGCTTTACTTTGACATCCTCTGGGAGAAGTTGGCTTATGTACACAGGTCTGGGTTTCTCTGAGTCTCCCAGATTAACTTCTTCCAAGGGATCTTGCACGTCAGCTCTCAGATCATCTAACTTGGCTGGAGCTGCCTCAAGGTCTTCAAGGCGGATTTCGTCCAGATCTTCAACCAGGTTATCATCCTCATTGATCACTTCGGCCGCAAAGGCCGAATGATCGTCTTCTGATTCTTCACTTCCCATAAGCCTCTTCTCAAGCAAGTAGGCCTCAAACTTCGACAGCGTGGCCCTTCAGGCCACGCTCTTCTCTTCTTCTGAAGGGTTTACTGGCATTAAGAAAGGCGTTTGGATAAAGCTGTAATCGGCCTGCTTGATTCCGTGATCATAGGACCGAATAACTCCTAAAAAAGTGCCTTCACTTCTTCAGCTGATTTGTTGCCATGTATAGGGGCTACTTTGTGGCGGCCATACTTGTCAAGACCTGCCACTTTCATGGGACCAACCCCTTCGTCGTATAGATGGGCCTCTGCATGGTTAGTAGAGGCTTGGAAAGGTCTGCGGTCAGCCCATATGACCTCCACGTCGTCTAGATTCCAAAAAATGAGACACTGATGAAGGGTTGAGGGAACCGCTTGACAGGAGTGAATCCAATCTCTCCCCAATAGAACGTTGAAGGAAGAGCGTGAATCAACAACAAAGAAGGGTGTTGTCAATGTCTTGGATCCTATCGTTAAGTTCATGATGAGAATACCTTGACAAGCTGTCTCCTTTCCCGTGAAATCTGTCAAGGTCGAAGTGCATGAGACTAGGTCTTGATCAGTCTTCCCAAGCTTCTGCATCATGAACCTAGGAATGAGATTGGTAGCAGATCCATTATCCACCAAAATTCGGTTGACTGGCATTCCATCAAGGCAACCAGCAATGTACAAGGGCTTGATGTGTTTGTTCATTGCAGGGCTTGGCCTCTCAAAGATTACGCTGGCCGCCCTATCCTCAGGCCTTCCCCCAGTCTCGTCCTTCAGCACAATCACTGAAGGCCCGTTCAGTCCTACAGAGAAGGATTCGTTTAAAATTTCGGCCGTCTGTCCCATTTCCACAAAATCTCCCTCCAAGGCAATTGGAGCGTCGTCTTTGGCTTCCAGCTCTGCTGGCAAGATCACCACCATGTTGCAGTGCATATTGGAGCCCTGGCCAGGTTTGAACTCCTTCGCCTGTGGATTCAACCCTGACTTGCCCCCCGAGTCTGGCTTCTTTGGTTGGAGGGTTGTCTTCTTGAGCAGCGTCACTGGTCTTGGAGAAGGCTCAATCCTAGCCTCCTCTAAGGTTCTCTCCAAGAGTAGTTGTTTCTCGGATACAGTAGTTTGTTTCAGAGGCGTCTTGGCAACGGCCTCTTTGTACGTCTTTCCCGCAGGAACTTGCTTCTTGGGTAAAGTCCTTGGAGGAAGCTCAATGATAGCCTCTTCCACAGTCCTTTCCAAGGGCTTGTGTACTCTCCTAACCTTAGGCATTTCGACCTGAGGCTCCTGTGCTGGGACTTCTATCTTCAACTCCCCATTGGGGTCATCTTCGACCATTGGATCATCCAGCAAGTCTGTTTCTTCCTCAACCCTTCTTATCGCCTGCCTGAATCGTTGGCGGCGCCTCTTCTGAGATCTGGACAAAGGTGGAGGAGGAGAAGGAAACTTGGGATGCTCAACCCTATGCCACTCATTTGGCGGAGTGGCTGGGGGTCTCACAGCCCTAGGTTTCCCTTTGGATGGAGCAGATATCCTCAGGTTGTCAAGCTCGTCCTCCACTTCAACCAACCCTGGCTGGATTCGGTTGAAGACTGATGCTCGTGCAATCCTCCTTCCCATAGGTCTGTGCGGCTCCTCAGACCTTTCTTCAGTCCTTCCCACAATAACGCTCTTCAGAACTGGCTTGCTAGGACTGGCATGATGTCCACACTCTGTACAAACCAACGAGCAAGTTGGTTTCTCTGGCTTCTTCACTCCTGTAGGTCTGGACCACCATGAATTCTGCCTTTCAGACCTTCTGACCCGCTCAGTCCTGAAATCACTTCCTTCACAGTAAGGATCCCAGTACCTGCCTGGGCTGGACTTGTGAACTTCTCTGGAAGGGGCTCCCAAGCTTATCTTATGCCTAGGAGCAGTCCTAGGCATGCCTCTCATGTCGACAGAGACCATGTTTGTGCTCAGCCCTGAAGGAAATGGATTGCCATCTACCCCCATGGGCTGCTTATCTTTCTCGGGAAACTTGAACTCTCCCCGCTCAATCTTATCCTGGATGTCATTTCTAAATACTATGCAGTTATTCGTTGAATGACTCCAAGAATTGTGATACTTACAGTACTCCTTGCCCTTCATATCTTCCACGGTTGGAATCTTGTGACCAAACGGCAATTTGAGCAGCTTGTCAGCAAGGAGTTGATCAAAGATAGCCTAAGCCCTTCCCACGTCAAAGGTATAGGCCCTGGTTAGCCTATTAGGACTGTTCTGGATAGGTTGCTTTGTGGGCTCCATCTTGACAAAGGCCTTACAGACGTATGGCTTATTGTTGATGATCTCTGCTACGGCCACGTCTGGGTCTGCCTCTGCTTCCACTGCAGCCACCTCGTAGTTAGGGTCACGGTAGTACGTCCCCTTAGATGATGTCTTCCTGTCCTGCTCCTCCGCCAAGAGCCTTTCGTAATGAGAAGCCTTAGAGGACAATTCAAACAGATCTCTGAATTCTGTCCCATAGAACTTCTTCTTCATCTCAAAGCCCAAGCCGTTTAGTGCTATACGCACGTATTCGGCCTCTGGAAGGACTATCTTGCACTTGAACCGAGCAGTCTTGAAACGTAGGAGATAGGACTCCACGGATTCAAGATAGGTTTGACGATAGCATGACAGGTCTGCCAACGTCACTTCTGGTTCTACCCTATAGAACTGTTGATGGAACATCTCCTCCAGTTGAGCCCAGGTCTGCACGGAGTTGGGTGGAAGGTTGATGTACCAAGTAAAGGCTGTCCCAGTGAGAGAATTGGGAAAAAGCCTCAACTTCAGAGCATCAATGGCCCCAGCTTCTCCGCATTGGACTTGAAACCTGGCAATATGCTCTACCGTTGAATGCATGCTTTCCCCGTTGAAGGTCTGGAACTCTGGAACTCTGTAGCCCTTTGGGAAAGGTGTTCTGTCCACCTCTTCGGTATGAGGCTTTCTGTACATCGGTCTTCCCAAAGGTCTGAACCCCGGTCCTAACTGCTCCTGGAGCAAGTTCAGGACTTGGTCCCGTCCCATGAGCATGTTTGGCACAGGAGGCGGATGTGGATGCACCTCTTATGCCTGTTGGTCCTGGACTGAACTTGCCCCCCGAGTCTCAGAGGTTTGAGGAGTGTGAGCCGCTCCTTTGTCCTTTCCAGAGCCCTGGCCTCCTTGCGGAGGCCTTTTGTCCGTCTTGTCAGGTTTGGGCTGGTCGTCGGCCAACACAAACCTTCGTTCTTCATTTGCTGGAGGCGTCTGGGCTCCTCCAATCACGACTCCCTTCTCCCTTTGCCCCCCGAGTGCAGGACTGTTAGAAGAAGTAGCATGATAGAATGTTTGAGGAGGGGGTGGTCCCCCTAGTAGGCCAGCTTGGTCTTGACCGTTGCCAAAAACACCAAACTGTGGAAAGCCCTGCTGCTGAGGAGCGGGCGGTAGCCTCTCTATAAGTGTAGCAGTTAATTTTTGGACTGATATGGCCAGAGGTTCCAAGGACTGAGAGAACGATTGAGAGATTGACTGTGTAATGTCGTGAGAGATCTCGCGTCCTGCCATGAACATATAATTTTTGACGCTGTCAGTAGCGTCGTCAAGATCTTAAGCACTGACCGCAGGGCTAGCTTCCTCGAGTAATGGCACATCGACTGCCACTCCCTAAGGACTGCGTGGTGGATCCGGGATGGATGGATCCGACTGTTGTTGCTGTTGCTTCCTTGCCAAAACAAAGCCCTTAAACGATCAGGGTCCCACCGGGCGTGCCAAAAATTGTTTCGCGCTCGGAGGTGGCTCAAGGACTGAGCGGGCGTGCCAGGACTTGTCGCGTCCAAACGTGAAGGACTGGGCGTCCCTTTTCTGACTTCTAGATCTGAGAGCGATAGTGCTGCAAACCTAAGGGCTAGATTGCAGTGAAGGTTCGTGGTTTTGCCTCGTCGTGTGAGACTTAGTAATTTCCTAACCGTGTAGGAAAGAAAGTAACAACGTAGAAGTACTTTACTATATCGTAATAATAAAGTAAGGGATTGAGAGAGATATGAAGAACTTTATTATGTTGCGTAATAACAAAGTTGGGATACAAGAGAGACGAAGCTCGAATTACTTGGTGAAATAATTGAGTAAAAGGTGAGAAAATAGAGATAATTGCTTCGCTGGGAAGGCTTTGGTTTTTTAAGCGTTGAGCTTGATTGGTGTGGGAACCCCTTTCTTGTCTTGACTTCTAGTATTTATAGGCCAAGCCTCCACGGTTCTTGCATGCAAGGATTTCCCGCCCTTGCTCCTTGAGGTGACACGTGTCCCATGATCTTCCATCATGCATGGGAACATGGGTGGTTGAAAGAAGTTGCCAGCAAATAAACCATGTGCTTTTCTTTAACGTGGGGAGTTACTGGAGTAAATGGAAGTTACCCATATGCTGATTGCAAATCATGGGCAGTTAACAAGAGATAGTGGGCCACCTCATCCCTTTTTCCGTGGGTTTCAAAGAATAATGGGCCATTTGACTTGTCAAATGGCCATGTGGCAACAACCCCCACTAACCCATTTCCTACTTTCATGGTCACTCTGGAGCAATCAGCCGCTTGACTTGGTCAAATAGCTTCTCGGCAGGTAACAACTTTCTAACTTCCTTCCACCTTTCATGGGCCACCTAGATAATGGGCCATTTAATAAATTAAATGGCCTTTTTAACTTAACTAGCCCAAACTCTTACCTGATCCACCTGAATAGAACACGGGCCGACCGAATCTTTTTGTACATAGGCCCAAAAACCTTCAAACCCGAGCCCAAGTCAAACCAGAATTAATTGGGCCCAAATACTCTTGTCTTGGCCCATTAATTTTGATCCAATAACTCTTCAATTCATGGCCCAATTTAATTAATTTTTAATTAAATGGCCGTTCAGCACTAGCCAGGACTGGGTGCCAAAAACGGGTGTAAACACTTTGCAACCAGCCAACAAGGCTGGTCACAACTTGGTGGATAAACTAGCCAACAAGGTGAGTGTGAGTGGTTGTGAGGGTGTGAGGGTGAGACCTGCCAGAACTCTGTTCAGCTGAGGAAAACGGGGTTCCAGCCCATGGGGACCCATGTGACACCTAATCATCACAAATCCAGCTGGATTGTGTGATAGTGACAGGAGAGAACACTCGTGCAATGGTTCGCAATGGTTCGGAACCATCGCGCGAGGGTCAACAGTCAACAGTTTGACTTTGACCACACCTGGCAAGCTGAGTATCGCGCGAGGAACATGAAGAATCGCGCGACGGTCAAATCTGACCCTAGGGTTTGACTGAAGGTTCAGAGGGGTTCAAAAGGTTTAAGCGGGGTTCTAAGCACTCCAAACTCAATCCATTCCCAATCCAAACTCGTTTGATCCGATTTCATCATCGAGGAAACAAGAAAACCGTAAAACAAAGTAAAACAATTAGGAGACCCAGATTGGGGTGTCTACAAACAACTCAACCATTATAAGCCCAGTCCAACCCAAACTACAAGCCCCCATCAGGAGGAAAACTAATCTCAACAGAAAAACACCCACACACAGGTAGAAAGATTTAAACTTCCAACCTCCTAGTAAGATGGAAAAATTCTGACCAACTGAGCTAGCCTTAATTTGGTTGCATTTTTAATTTGTATTTGGCTTATGGATAGTATTAAGTAATAATGCCCCGTTCCGCTAACTAAAATAAGTATTATTTTTTCAAATAAGTACTTATTTTTTGAATTTAAAGTGATGTATTGTGAGAGAATGACTTATCTCGTAAAGCAAGAAATAAATATTTAAAAATAAAAAGCTTAGCAGAACAGGACCTAATTTGATTGAGAAAAATAAAATAATACTCTTATACTTGTTGGAGGGTTTCAACCTAAAACGAATTGACTATAAGTGGCGTAGCCTCTATAATCTATTAACAAGTTTAGGTGGCTTAGATGAGTAATGTGTGCTAAAATTTAATACTCCCCTTCACGTGCAACATGAATGCACGTGGATGTACGAATTGAAGAGACCAGGAGATTTGATTCGGGCGACGGAGACCCGACCACGTGAGATGAGGCTGCTCAAGACCTAACTCTGATACCATGTTAAATTTCTTAGAAGGTTCCTACTTAAAATCAATTGGCTATAAGTAGAGTAACTTCTAGAATATTACAAGTTTGAGTGGCTTAGATGAGTAATGTAAAAAAAAAGTCTAACACTCCCTTACGTGCAGCTCAGATGCCTGTGGAGGTACAATCGAATTGAAGAGACGGATGATTCAACTTAGGCGACCCTCATGTGCAACCGAAATGCATGTGGAGGTATCATTTGATGAGGTGAGGCGATTAACTTGGGCGATGGATACTAGAACACGTGACGTGAGGCCACTTATGACCTAACTCTGATATCATATTAGATTTATTAGTAGTTTATTTTAATCAACGGGTATTTGTAATCTTAATATGGGGAGATAAATAAGTATTTAATATCATGAAACTCGTAATATAATTGAGATAAGGACGGGAGTGCAATTATAATTATGTAGTGGGGTGAATTATAATTAATGAAATAAAAAATAGAATTCTGGTGGGATTAGGGTTTCTTATTTACACTGGGAGCCCAGACTTATTATTCCTTAGGTTCCTATCGTAGCCCTATATATACACGTTATGCTCTATAGGTCAGAGATACGTTTTCTGTTATTCACGAAATAGAGGCAGGCTTAGAGAGAGCAAACAGATCACGAAAGAGTCCACACTCGATTCGTGTTCTAGACGTGCAGGGAATACGATAGAAGATCGTAAGATGCAGTCGAGCAGTATACGTGGCTTATAGCAAGACGTGCTATAATAAATTCAACCAGCGTTCGTGTCGCAGGGAGTTAAGGTGAAACCCTAATTTCGCCTTGTAGGGTTTTGCGATTTTCTTGTTATCTAATCTGTACGCGTCATTACTAAGTTTTGGGAATCGTTCCCAACAAGATTGTTATAGGGTTCCAACCTAAAATCAATTGGCTATAAGTGGAGTAGTCTCTAGAATATATTAACCAAGTTTGGGGTGGCTTAGATGAACGATGTGGGATAAAGTCTACTACTCCTCCTCGCATGCAACCCAAATGCACACAAAGGTACGAATTGAATAAATCAGGAGATTTGGCTCAAACGACAGAGACTCGATCACGTGAGATAATGCCACCCAAAATCTAACTCTAATATCATGTTAAATTCCATAGCTCATGATGGGGAGTGCATAAATTCATACGTTGTTGGAACTTGTAAATCAAGCTTTCGATCCTTTTACATTATTTATCCACGGCAGGTTTTTGTAATTAGTAATGCTACATACATGACCATTCAAACACAACACCAAACATAATCCCTCACATATATGTGGAACCCATGCATTTCGTAGTTAGTAATGCTACATACACAACCATTCAAATACAACACCAAATGCAACCCTCACATATATGCCGGGCCTCACATATACATGAGAGGTTATATTTGGTATTGTATTTAGATAATTGTGTATGTAGACTTTTTGTTCCGTAATACCTACAATCCTACGTTACTTGCTTACATAATAACCAAAAATCACACAAATCGGGAAATAGATTTGATTTTCTATCTTTTTTTTATAGAAAAATTTGATCTACATAGATTATTCAATCAAAGCAATTGGTTGTCCACTTCATCATTTTCTCTCTCTCTCTCTCTCTCATAAATGACTCTACAAGTTCTCTTTCCCAAGTACGGAGTACATCTCTAGAGTATACTACAAATATTGCTCCATCTTTTATTCTCTCGAGCTTCTAATTTTAATCCAGCTATTCTATTTATGTGATTCATCAAACAGTGAACCACACCAATCGGTTGCCAAGCACAAGGTTCAAAGGGTAACTCCTTGCTATCATATCTCTCTCTTTTATTTATTTTGTTAAGTATGTTAATCCTTGCTATCATATCTCTCTCTTTTTTTCTTTTCTCAATCGATAGAAGAGATCATTTTACAGCAGATATAAAGTACATAATACAAATCCGTGACACTACATTAATTATGAGAGTCCACGAGACAATCAAACTCAACAACTCAACCAATACAAGAAATAAGCCCATCATATCTCTTACTTGAACTAATTTCTAGGCTTAAACTAACAAAAAGGAGAGAAACAGAGGTAAAAAAAAAAAAAAATTACATAATTACAGATAGTTTCCAAAATTTGTCAATAAATACAAGTCAATGGATGTTGCGTAAACTTAGTTCAAATCCTCTGACCCCATTAATGAATTGGAATACATTGACCCGAATGATCAAGGTTTGAGGGCTCAAATAAACAAGAATAAAAAGGACTGATGATGCATAGGCTGACAATGTAGAGAGCTTGACGATTCAAGGTCAATTGACAGTTTGTCTCTTCATTATATATATATATATATATATATATATATATATATACATATACCTACAGTCCGTCTCCCGTGAGAATCACCTTCCATTTTTCGATCGAATTCGATGATTAGAGCCGCTCAATGTGTTCAGAACATGATTTTAAGGTTATTCGCGAGAAATCAGCAAAAAAAAAGACCAGGAAGGACTTCATCCGAGCAGTTTTTGTTTATTTTTTATCGAACGGTTCAAATAAAAATTGCCCAGATGAAGCTCTTTCAGGTCTTTTTTTTTTGCTGATTTCTCGCTGGTACCTTTAAAATCACGTTCTGAACACATTGAGCGGCTCGGATCATCGAAATTCGATCGAAAAATGGGAGAAATGAGGAGGTCCGCATTTTAACTGCGAACCTCTCATGGGAGACTGACTGATATACATACATATATATATATATGTATCGATGGTTTGTCCAATTTTAAACAAAAGATGATGTGAATGTGCACAAATGCACATCTACTATATTACGACCAACGCGTGTCAGAAAATTTCGAACACATTTATACTTAAATTTGTGCACTTCTATTTGAGTCCCTAGCTTAATTATAAATCACTCTCTTGGCAGCCATGACTACTTTTCTGAATGATACCAAGTGATGAAATTACATAAAGTGGATGTAAAATAAAACTTATATATATCATAGTTTCATTTTGATCAAAAGTATTATATTTGAAAATTGACTTTTTTAAATATTTTATAGTTACATAAGCAAGATACTCCAATGCTCGAATATCTGATTTGACCATCCTGTGATGGAAAATAAAACTCATCATAGTGTTATTTGACGGTCAAAAGATTTAGGTTCAACGGACCTCATCAAACAGTGACTGACTACTTAGCTTAGTTGAATTTATTTTTATTTTCATTAAAAATAAATTTTGCATGAGACCTAGCAAAGTGTAAGCGAGAGATCATTATCCTTTCTCTTTCCTTTTCCTTTCACTTTACATAATCCATGATGAAACGTGATTAACAAATTTAATACAGTGCATGTGGCCTGTGGGCTGAACTGAACTCTATCGATCTGTTTCCTTTACTTTGACATGAAGATATGTAAAAAGTGGGATACCTTTATGGCATATATATGCCGAGCAATTAAGAGCCTACGTACGTAAGAGGTTGGACATATTGCTTTAATTAATCAACTAATTGAGCTTAATTAGTTAGCCAGTTAGGTTAGGTGTCACATAACAACACTTCGTGAAGGAGACAGCAAAGCTAATTAATGCTGTTCTTTTCCATTATCATCTAATCCCACCATAAAATAAAATAAAATAAATAAAAAAGGGAAGAAGAAGAAGAAGCAGCACGATCTAGATTTCTGACAAATTAAGGAAATTTTCAGAAACAAATCTTTGCAGTGTCTTCTCCTATTTCTATCATGATCAGTATTTGGAGGAGATTTATACAGCCTAGCTAACATGCAAATATATATATTTCTTTTCTTCAACCAAACACGTACATATTTCTTTAATTATTTTGATTGCAAATGCATATTTTGATGAAGGATATATTCAAGAATTAAACTGTAACGATCCTGATTTTTGGTAAATAAAAATTTAGTTAAATATTTGAATTTTATTTTAATTACTCGGATTGCTTTCAAAATTTCCTTTTAATTTCTAATAATCCGTCATAATTAGATTTGAGACTTTTAAAATTATATCTTTTAAACACCGGACAATCTAGTCATTTTCTAAAGACAAGTATGCTTATAAAAGCACTTGTATATTTTCCTAGTATTTGAAATAAGGTCTTAAAATTTTATTTCTTGACTAGAAATCCTACGTGGCATGTAGAATTAATTTTCAACCGATTAGTTAACAAACCAAACTACCGATTCACCTAGTTACATTTCCCTAACCTTAGATGGACCTTTTTGATCATCTTTGAGCCTTATGAACCCCTTACTAGCCTATTAAACCAATAGACCATTAGAAGTAATCAATTGACCTTATGTTTTGTCATTTCAAAGCCTTATGTGGCATTTTTCTTCCTTAACCTTTGGTTAATAATTGTTAGGAGAAATTTTACCCCTTGGGTAATAAAAACTAGTCTTGCTAATAAAAGACTTAGATTGATAAGGCTAGTCACTTAGGTACTTGAAAGATAGGAAGCCATTATTTTGTTTCAAAAAGAGGTAATACTAGTCTTGCCAAGTATACAAGTCTAAGAACAATAGACTTAACCCTAAATTGGCCAACCTAATTACATTTCTAAATTTTCTTTAAGCTTATATTAGTATGCCCCTTGGATAAAAGTTTCCTAGGAAAATTTTAACCTTTGGTCAATGCTTAACACTTGAAAGCCTTAGCCATGTCATTACTTCTTTTAGGCCTAAATAAAACTACTTAGTACTTAAGCATGCCTAAATATGCCTAGGTTTACTTTCTAGGAAAAATATTGCCCATTGAACAATAGTTGTTAGGGAAATTTTTACCCTTTGAGTAAAAGGAATAAGTCTTGCAAAAAAACCCAATAAGTACCCAAATTTGACTAGACAAGCCAAAACCAAATCCCATCATTTTGCTTCCAAGTAACCTTAGATTGCCATGCATGCAAGCCTGAAGAATAGCCTTTAACCTAATTCCCCTCCTAGACTTACTTTCCTAGATTTTCCTTAAGTACATATATAAGTATATATATTTCTATACTTGGATAAAGATTTCCTAGGAAATTCTTAACCCTTGGTCAATAAGTTCACACTTGAAAGCCCTAACTTTTGTCATACCACCTTCATTATTTTTTTTATCCTTTGGTCAATAATTGCTAGGGAAAATATTATCCCTTGAATTATAGTTATTAGGCACACTTATGGACAAGACAAGCCATAAAACCCTTCATGATTTCCCTAAGTAATGGCCTAAAATAGTTTGACATAGGCTATGGCATGATTAAAGGTGAGATTAGACAACTCAATGGAGCAAAAGATGAGAGAAAAGGAGAGAGGGAGAGAGGCCGGTTGGAGGGAGAAAGAGGTGGAGTGTGTGCATGTGTTTTGTACTCTTGAACAAGCTATCAACTAGCCTTATGCCTATTACCCAAATGCCAACCCATTTTCTAGCCAACTTTAAACATAAACCTAGCCTTATTCTAGGCTTCTTTAAACATAACATAGCCAATGATTTTGATCTTCCTTACAAGCAAGCCATGCCTTTCAAAAATTACCCCTTGGTCAATAATTGTTAGGGAAAAATTTATCCTTTGGATAATAAGTCAAGTTTTTTCTATAAATAGCACCCCACATTGGCCATTCAACTCACACCTTCATCCATTCAACTTCTCTCTCTAAGAAAGTCTTGTGTTCTTACTTTGTTCTTCTTGTTCTTGAGATGTTCTTGAGTTCTACCTAAAGTTCTTCAAGAAACTCATCCTAAACCATCCTTTCGATCCATAAAGTATAGTAGTTTTAGTCAAGAACTAGTTTCGAGAGAAATCTTTCTCTTTCGAAGTTACCGGAAGCCACCGTAGGAAGTTACTCCGTCCGACGAACTTACTTTTTCCCGTAGCCGTACCCACCGCCAAGAAGGAAGGTAGAATACCTCTACTCTATCCCTCGTATAAAAAAAAAGGATAGTATTTACTTATATGATCAAATGCATGTTAGTTAGTAACCTTATTTTGCTAATAGAATTATGAGCATGAATATAGGATTATTAGATTTACTTGTCTTGATATGTGATAAGGCATAAGTGATTTTCCACTCCAAAGGTGTCCGTCCATGTGACACTATGCCTTAGATTGTATATTAATTGCTTGAGCATGATTATGTGGAATTAAGGATAAAATGAGCATGCCAAATAAAATAAAGTTGGATGATCTTGCTAGTTTAGTTTCAAGATTTCAAATTAAATGATTTATGTTAATTATGTGAAGAAGTCCCACCGCAGAGTCTAAGCATGAATACGAGACACAAAAATCGAGAAAATTAGAAACATGACACCTAGGGTGTGTTTAAAGGCAATGACTTGGTAAAGTATTTTTGAAACTACATAATGACCAATATGAGAGTCATTATGTGAGTCGTGTGTGTTTTGAAAAGGAGAAAAAGCTTTGAAATGTGATTGTGTGCCAATGGGAACCCGGTGCGGCGGGACCATTGTGAGGCTGTGTGTGTTCCAATGGGAATCCGTGGTGGCGGAACCATTGTGAGGCTGTGTGTGTTCCAATGGAAATCCTTGGTGACGGAACCATTGTGAGGTTGTGTGTGTTCCAATGGGAATCCGTGGTGGCGGAACCAATGTGAGGCTGTGTGTGTTCCAATGGGAATCCGGAACAGCGGAACCATTGTGAGGTTTGTGGCTTGGTTATCCGTGGAGAGGAGCCAATGCTGTTGTGTGCCAATGGGAACCCGGTGCGGCGGAACTATTGTGAGGATACTCGGGAACCTGGAACAGCAGAACCGAGGTTGGGTGTGTTAAAATATTTTTCGAAATGTTGATTTGGTAAAAGAAAAGTGAAAATGATGACATGGTCTACGAAACGCTGCGTAGGAGAAACTCTGATGTCACGGACACCAACGATAGTTAATAATGAATGTGGATGTGTCATTGTTAACTGTTTTATTTGATAAGCATGTACTGTGTAGATAACGTTATCTGTATGATTCATTGTTTGTAAGTTATGGGTTAGCGGGTATGGGATTATTCTGCTGAGCTTTTGTAGCTCATGGTGTTACCTTTGGTGACCCTGACATATTATATCGGTGGCGACGCTGGTATAATGTATCAGACTTTGTAGATGATCAAGGTGAGCTGTACACCTTGGAGGCCTTTGGAGCAGAGGAGCTGGCTAGAATGGAGGAGCAGGCGGAGCAGTAGATAGGAACCCTAATTTCCCTTCTTTTGTTGAATAAAAATACTCTTGTGAGAATTATGATGTAATAATGAGCCAAACTCTATTTAGATTATCAATAAAATTGTCCATTTAACGTACCCGGAAATTGGGGGCGTTACATAAACTAAGTATAGTTTCTTTTCCTGACGATCCAAGACGTTTAAAATGTAGAGATTGTCAGATAATTTGTCCACGCAAAAAACCAAGTTGATCGGACATGTCCATAGCAACTTGATAAGAGCATTTTATTTAATCAAAAAAATGATTAAACTGTGTATTTTTTCGAGTAAAAGTATTTCCATGAAGTGGTTTTTAGAGTCTAATCAACATAGATTTTTGAATAGACAATTTATTTGATGGGCCCTGCCATATGAACGGTTCGGATCAACGAGGGGAGACATAGCTATGGACATATTGCACTTGCAGGAAATCAGAGTCCTTTTATTAAGTTAGAAAGTAAGAAAAACAGCGTGCCCAAGAAAAACAGAATAATAAAACAAAATTTTGCAAAACGTATTTCGCTGCTTCACCACTCAGTTCACCGAATTCTTTTAACCTTTGATGTTAAATAAAAATAGATTTTTTTATTTTCGTTTGTTAAATAGATGTATCTTAATGAAAAATTTTAGTGGTGAATACATACGTGTGGATATGTTTAGAAACTTTTGAAATGGTGTATAATTGTAGTTGACGGTGGAATTCTTTAAGGTTATGAATGATTATGTGCCCCAATTATAAGCAATATCTGGGTCTGTCACTACTCACTAGTATTAAAGTTTGCAACCGCAAGTTTGTATAATATTTTCATTTTTTTGTGCATCTGTTTACACCCGTTTTTGGCACCCAGTCCTAGACGAGCACTGAGAGGCCATTTAATTAAAATTTAATTAAATTGGACCATAAAATGAAGAATTGTTGGATCAAGATAATGGGCCAAACTCGTGTTAACTGGGCCCGGGTAGTTTTGACCCAATTTGGGTTGTACTTTGAGATAATGGGCCATGGATCGTATTAATTATAAGTTCAAATCAAGGCCCAATCAGTGAACTAGGCCTTGTATGTGATATTTATTTGGCCCATTATCATTTGGTATCTGGTAATGACCCATGAGAAGCAAAAGGACGAGGATATGGGGATGGCTGCCACATGGCTATTTGACTTGGTCAAATTGGCCCATTACTCTTTGAAACCCGCGGAAAAAGGAGCAGGAAATGGCCAACTAATTGCTCAACTGCCCATGATCAAGAATTAACCCATGGGTAAATATTGTTTACCTCAATAACCACCCATGACCCCATTAAACATGTTAGTGGGTAGTTATTGTGGACACTTGGCGGCATTTGAAGGCAACTCGGGACACATGTCAGCTCGTGGTGAAGGCGGAAAACTTGACTCAGATCTGGACCAGTGCAGCATTTGCCTATAAATACTAGTTCACAAGATGAAAAAAAGGTTCACACACCAATCAAGCTCAACGCTTAAAACCAAAGTCTTCCCAGTGAATCAACTATCTCACTTTTCTCACATTCACTCAATTACTTCATCAAGTAATTCGGGTTTTCTATCTCTCTTGTACCCTAACTTTATTATTACGACATAATAAAGTTATTCCTATATCTTTTGTATCCCCTACTTTATTATTACGACATAATAAAGTTATTCTACATTGTTACTTCTTTTCCTACACGGTTAGGAAATTATTAAGTCCTCGTTCGAAGAGGCAAAACCACGAACCAACACTACAATCCAGCCCTTAGGTTGTAGCACTCTCGCCCTCACTGATCTAGAAGTCAGAAAAGGGACGCCCAGTCCTTCACGTTGGATGCGACAAGTCCTGACACGCCCGCTCAGTCCTTTGAGCCACTTCGCGCGCGAACAACATCATAACTAATTTAATTTTCAACACTATAAGAAAAATCCATAGTTTGAATTCTGCTAGCTGCCTTGAATTGCTTAACGATATAGCCTTCCACGACATTTAAGTGGAAATTAAACATGGTCCTTAATTACTTTTGATGATATGATCATTATTACATTGATACTCAAAATTGCGAATGGTCCCAAGAGCACACAATTCCAATAGGTTTTCACCCACACTAATTATCGACTAATAATATTGGATGTTGCTCAGACACCATTAAAGTTTTTATTTTTATTTTTAATGACTGGAATTCTGGGCCTGTGTGCATCTTGACTAAGATTTGAAATGTAACGCCCCGATTTTCGGACACGTTAATTAAATCATTTTGAACTGATTTAATAATTCATAAAACTGATTTAAGAAATGAAATTTTATCAAACAGAGTTTAGCAGCGGAAATCTCAAATACTAAATTCAAAACTACTTAATTGTCTTACAACTCAACAAAAATAAAATAGGATTTGACAAATTTGATAACACTTTTGAAATTTTAAATAACAATACTTCAAATTAATAGATCTTCTAAGGGTAAGACATCTAAGGCTCGACAAACTCCCCTTCCTCAGCTAGGAGATCTTCAATCTGTTACTGATCATCTTGTGAAGGATTTTGTTCTTCGGTCTCCTGAATACCTGGCATGAAACGCCAGCCCAACGGCACTATGATGAGTTTTGAAACTTAGTAGATAATCTCAACCCTACTAACCCCTTACTCTACAGTTAGCATTCAATAATAACAATAATATCACAATTGATAATACACGAGAGGTACAGAATAATAGCAAATCGTCTTTTTCTTTACTATCCATCATCTTACATGAAATCTAAGGATCATCTCCACGAGATCCTTTCCTCCCACATCCACTAACTACAACCGTCTTATGGGTCCACCCTTCCTCTTGCTTGTCCTGCACCAGGGTCCTAGGTGAGCGCATCTAAGTTATGTACCGAGCATGTTCTCACTTAAAACCATAACAGGAGGATCGAGTCATCCCATGACGTATCGTACATTAGGGTCGGACATCCACTACCCCACGCTAACTATAATCGTCTCATGGGACCCATTCTCTTTCTCCAAGAGAAACTTCCCATGACGTATCATACATTAACGTCTCACTAACTATAACCGTCTCATGGGACCCATTCCCTTCCTCGAAGGAAAACTTCCCATGACGTATCATACGTTAGCGTCACAACATTTCTCAACACTGGGCCCCGCAGGTAACCCATTTCAACACAGGGCCCCACAGGTTACCCTTGCCATCACCATGGCTCAAATCACAATCCACACACTCACACTTCCAACACTTTACCATTTTTCCTTTTACTTAACATCGTCTGCGTGAGTCACTACTCGTAACCACCCAGTGAACCTAAGTCCAATCTAGCACGTACAACATGATTTATCAATAACAAGATAACTCATAAAAAAATGATACATTTCAATGACATAACAAAATATAACAATTGATATGTGCAAGTAATTAAACACGTAAGGGTTTTGGATTGGGCCGGTGCCTTTTTGAATATTTAAGTTTTATCGAACAAGTATATAATCTTATTAACTTTGAGGATTTCCGTTAGTGTTTTCGTCACCCTTAGGTTTGGTTGGTATACGATACATTCTAAGGGTTCTTTGTACAAATTAACGAACTTAGAATTTAAAATATAATTGGAGTTTGTAACCACTAACTACATCTGTTAGAGTTTAAGTTTAAAGTCTGTGATACTACAACTACAACTTTTGATTGCCTAAAGTTCTAACTTTTTATAAGTATTTTCACTTATTCTGTTAACTAATTAATTTTATTCACTAGTCTATTTATAATTTTTATAAGTTGTTAAGCCTGAAATAGTAACGGTTCACAACTCACTTTTTAATCCTATTAACGAAGTACCTGTGTACGGGGTACAAATTCTCTGATACTAGAAAATATAATTATCTTCCTTCATAATTGTAGATTAGAATTACTATTTTCATTTGTTATGAATCAGTAAATCAAGGAAGATTTGTCATGGGCTGAAACATTACACTAGATAATTAGGAGGACTAAAGTGTTATTTTATCCAAAACATTTCAACACGCAACATATATATTCACTGTTCATGGCCGAAACAAAACAGGGAAATTCTGAATTTCGGTCGTGCGACGTCGGGATCGATTTCTTCTACTCTGAAACATTGATCACCAATACGCAAACATTTAATATACTTAGGAGAAAGTAGGAGAGCGATTAATCTACCTTTCCTCCGGCCGATAAGCAAGTAACGGAATTGACGGAAGAAGGAAAAGAAAACTGATGTTGTAGAAGACGAAGAATAGAGTGGGTTTTATTTCTTGGGTCTATAAGGTATGTATAAAGAGTGAGAAGGAGTTAGTGGAAAGGTGGGGTGTGAAATGATAAGAGTGAAGGTGGTGGAATGTAGAAGGGAATTGAGGGAGAGAAAAATCAGGGAGAGATGAGGGAGAGGAGCTGCTGAGAGGAAATCCCATAAATCGTGGGATGGAAAAATGTTATGGTGAGGTTGAGTTAGTTAGGAGAGAATACAAGATAATTATGGACATATACATATATATCTAAGGTTTAGTAATTATCTGGTATAAATACTTTTGACTAACTTTAGTTATACATTTAATCATGTAAATATATTAATGAACCTCATTAATTATTGAATTAGAAATTAACATTTCAAATTTGTATTAAAGAAAAATAGGGGCAAAAATCCGGGTTGTTACATGAAATGTTTGGCTTCCTTGAGATTCGAACGTGCATCCTCATGGAGGACACCTAGGCAAATTCCTTGAGGTTCTGTTGTTCAGACACCGTTAGAGCTATCTACTAATTATAAGTCATAATAATTACAACAAAGACTTAATTCAAATCCAAAATTAACATTATGGTAGAATTGGTTGTCCAAAATATTAGTCGAAATGAGTGCAAATTAACTGGAGTACTGGACACCCTTTGTTAAGAAAAAGCAATGACTTTTAGGGGGGTTGGGCTATAAGCTACTTGAATTGTTTAGTTATTTATTTTTTACTCTGTTTCTTTTGATTATTTTAGTTTTGCATCAAATTTTTATAAATTATTATTTCATCTTGACAAGAGTAGTCACCATAGTATAATATTATGATCACACTCAAAATTTTGTGACTAACGACAATAATAATCCAAATAAAATCTGTTTGTATGCAGGGGCGAAGCTAGTATGTGGGGGAGGTGGCACGTGCCACCCTCGGTTTCAAAAATACAATATATATATATATATATATATTACACATAATAAGATTAAATATTAAAACTTGAAGAGTTTTACACATGAACAGTTCTTGGTAGAGTGGCAAAGTGCTTTGATGGAAGGGGCCTTGCGCCAGGGTTCGAATCCCTTGGCATCCTATTTTTTCCTTTTTTCCTATAAAACACAAACACTCTCTCTTTCTCTCTCTCACTTGTTGCACAAGTTCTTATAAGATTTGTAATTTTCCCACAAATCGGAAAGGAACGTGACCCATTTGGAAATTAAATTTTTCCTTGACCCATTTGAACACATAATTTTATTTGTAGACTAATGTGGTTCGACTAGGTATTTACGAGTATAAAAAAAGCTAATACTTTATACAAATATTGTAAAAAAAAGCCCACAACATAATCTAATTATACGTCTTCACACTTTTTTTTTCATATATTTTTTGCATATCATGTAATTAGATTTTCATTGAACGGTGCCACCCCCGCGTCCAAATCTTGGCTCCACCCCTGTTTGTATGGATTATCTTCAGATTCACAAAAATATTAGTTCGTAATCAATCAATCAATCTATCTATCTATCCATTATCTATCTATATATCAATATACTATAGGAATGTGTAAGCCTTCAAACCCTCATTCCTAATTTCTTGGATTTTTCACTTTTTATTCATTTTTCATCACACATCTTTCAGTGTATAGAATAAGACCAATGCTAGCGTGTATCGAACACGGGACCGGATAAAATATTAAACTATTATTTTATCAACTGGCGTTTTTGTCCGTTCAATACACGGGATTGAGAATAAACCAATGAAATTTTTTTTATCCCTTTTCCCTTGCATCGAACGGTCACAAACGCTAGTACATATTCTATACAAATGTGTTTTACCTTCAAAAGAATTCAAATTTTCAATCCTAATTTTTTAGATTTTAGATTTTTTTATTTATAAAAAGGAAGGGAGTGGTAGAAAAACGTGTGGGGTGGGGCAAGAGAGAGAGACGTGGGAGAGGGTGTGAATATGGAGGAAAAATGATCCTATTCTCCTGGCGCACCACCACGTTGTGTCTCAAACTCATGCTCCACCACACACGTTTTTTAAGACATAGAATGGAAACAAATGCTAGCGTGAATGAAACACGAGACCAGAAAAAAAAAATTTAACCTATCTCTTTATCAACTAGGGTTGTGCCCGTTCGGCGCACCGAATCGAAAAAACACCAATTTTATTATATTGACGTGGTACGATTTGTTCCATATATGGGAGGTGCATTTGACATTTGGAATCTTGGATAGAGAGTGACATGTGGTCAAGACAGTTTTTTACGTACGTCAACGATCGACAATGCACATGGATGTTAAACCAAGACACATGCATATACAATGTGGAGAAATCTTTTCTCACAAACTTGCATATGGGTTGATGTTTGTTTAAAAAAATTAGACTTTTCAAGTTTTATTTATTTATTTATAACTCAGAATGTCCAGTTCAACAAATGCATATTTCGATTAATATTTAGGGATGGTGGGGCCCAAAATTATTAAAAGAAAAGTAAACAGGGCCCACATCCATGTAAAATGGTCACCTTTTACTCTATTTACGCAATGCAAGTATGAAACAACTCGTCATTCTAGAGGCATTTCAGGGGGTTGAGTAGAGAAGAGAAAAAGGAGAACTTACTTATAAGAAAGAAGCTTTGGGAAGTGGGAACTCCATTCATAGAAAAGAAGAAATTCTTTGGAGACAAAAATCGCGAGAATGTGGCTGAATCTATCTTGGCGATAAGAATACGTCTTATCTTCAGAACCTGTTAGAATGTCAATTTTGCGAAAATATTCCATAGTACTAAAATTTGCAAGAGCAAATGTGGAGATGATTGAGAGTAGTAGCGGACGGTCCTACTAAAAAATTGTGCAACTCAGCCATTATGATCAAGTACTAATTTTTCTTGTTCCTGATAACTCACAGTGTTCGAATCAACTTGCGCGCATCTTGACTAATTTTTAGGAGACCAATCTTATCGTCCACTAGTAGAAAGGCCAGATTAAAGTTAGGGTAATTCCCACCAGGTGATGCCTCAATAATAAGGAACACTTGAACATTCTTGTAGGAGTTGGTAAAAGATTGTTTAAAGAAACCAGTTTCGGGTGAATATATAGCAAAATTAGGTGTATAAGTATAATAAGTTTCCACCTCCAGTGCAGAACTGCTACGACATTTGATATAGTCAGACACTCCATAGAGTTGGAAGGTGGCTATCATCAAGAATTTTATAACTGGCATTTGCTATAGAAACTGCACTTGCTAATTGTAAAAGCATAGGAAACTGTAGCAGGCCAAACATGATTGTTCACATTTGTGCGAGCCGAACCCGTCCTAGGCCGCGCCCAAACCTGTGTTCGGCTCCACGCCGACGATCTACTACCATTAACACACCCGCCTCAAGCTCGGCGGAAACAAAGCCCATGCTCGGCCACCTCCCTGACAGGAATCCCCCATTGGCACGGTCTCCTCAAGAGTCGCACGCCGGGCTCGGCCAGGTTGGTGCTCGGCCACCCGCGAAGCACGGCCTCTGCTGCCAACGACGGCTGGCCGCTGAGTCACGCTTCTTCCCACGTGCAAAAACGGATACAACAGAAGATGATCATGGGCGCATATGGGTGTGCCAGCTCAGCCCTGAAAACGGTTACCAGATCTATTTAATGATGTCACCATGACGTCATTTAGCTCGTGGAAGGCTCGCGATCGCACTTGGAGAGCAAGTCGGGATAGCCCCATAAATATCCAGTGATAGTAACCCTAGAGAGGTACATGCTACTTGATACTTACAATTATACATTCTCCAATCTTCTACTTCCTCTCTCTGCACAATACTTATCCTCTCGCCGAAGGGTCTTGCCGGGACAACCCCCGGCCAGGTCTTAGTCGTGCGCTCCCTGTGCAGGCTAGGAGAAGAAGGATCAATAACCATCAAACCACCAGCGGAGGAACGAGGATCAAGGATCACGGGCCACACAATTGGTGAATCCGACGTGAAACGCTTCTGATTCAAACGGCTCTCACATCCTCCAAACCCCCTCACTCCTCCGTGAAACAACTACCAAACCACTCACCATGGGCGGAGACACGACGGACGTAACTGTCTCAGGGGCCAAAGACGCTAGCGGAAACGTGATCCCCACAACACCCCATGAGAGGCATATATCCATGTCCCTTGCCCCTGGATCCGGACTCTCACCAGTTTCGGACGATGTGACAGCGGCCTATATCCGCTTACTACAGCGTCGCGACGACGAACGCGATAACGAACTAGCCGCGTTAAGGGCAGAGGTGGCCCAAATGAAGCAACGCATGCAGCAAGACGCTACCACTGCCGCATCAAGATCTGGCGGAGGCGGTGGTAGGGGTAGGGGAAGGCAAACACCACCCCTACCTCCACCACCACCACCACAAGGGCGTCAGAATGAGGAAGGCCAACGCAGATCCGTGAAAGACCGCCTAGGCTTCACTCCGGCACCAGGCGACGCCAGAGAAATAATCCTCTACAAACAACCCACCGCATCTGGAATACACCGTTCTAGAAGCCATCATGAGCGAACCAGGACGAGGGATACCGAGTCATTTACAAGTACGTACTCGACTGGTCGTGCAGAGTTCTCTCGCACAACGGTCTCGCACCATAGCCGAGATTCCGCATGGACCAGACCCCATGTCTCTGAATGTCTAGGGAACATTCCGCCTGGGAATCTAGTAGACGAGCACCACGCACGGCGAAACGGGAAGGGCGTACGCATCGAGGGTGCGAACGAAGACAACAAAACCCGTCGTAACAAGGACAAAATCGTAGACGGCCCGCGCCGAACAACGACGGACCTTCGAGACAAGCTTCGGCGCAGGGACGCCGAGAAGGCATCGGCAAAGGAGAACAAGGAAAGGGATTCCAAGAGATCAAAGACGGACGAGCACGGCAAACCGTCGCGCCCAAGGTTTGAAAGACAACTGAAGGATCTCGGCGTCTCTCCCTTCACCTCCCACAACATCAACACGCCGCCGGAATCCACTTTTCATCTACCCAAATTCACGAAGTTCGACTCGGCGACCTGCGAAGCTTACACTCACCTAATCCACTTCCGGCAGACCACTGAGCTCTGCACACTAAAGGATGAAGTAAAATGTAAGGCGTTCCCTTCCAGCCTTGGCTCCCTAGGACTCCAGTGGTTCAACAAGTTGCCCGCTAGATCCATACGGAACCTGGCCGACCTTGAACGCGCCTTCAACACACGCTTCATCACAAGCAACAAAACTGCCAAAGAGCCGGAGTCCTTATCCCAGATGAGGAAACTCCCATCCAAAACTCTCAGACAATACGCCGAGTGCTACTGGCAACTGTTCAATGAGATCCCGGGGATCGACGAGTATTGGGCCGCACGAACCTTCAAAAACGGCTTGGAAACCGGCAGCAAAATCCTGGACGAGCTCGCCATCCGACCACCTCACGGCATGGGAGAATTGATGCGTGTCGTAGAGAGATTTTGTGCTCTTGAATAATTTTATGCGGACAGGGCGGCCCAGGGAATCCTGAGCTCAACCAACCCATTTTCCTCGGCCGCACACCAGCTGCCGGCACCAGTGGTAACCCAACAGTCGCAGCCCAAGAAGCAGGTGCACAACATCAAAGAAGGAAAAAAGCGTCCACCGAAAGTACACGACTATGTGGCCGAGACCACATACTTTAAGGAGCCAATCTGGTCCTTCCTGAAGGAAATAATGCGACAACCATGGTTCGAGTGGCCGACAGGCAAGCTCGGCACCGACACCGGCCAACTTGATCAGAATCCAAGGAAGAAGTGCTCCTACCACAACGAACTCGGCCACTACACGACAGCATGTGCACCTTACAAAGCTCTCCTGGAAAGACTCGCAGCTCAAGGACATCTCGATCAGTTCATTGATCGAACGAAAACACCCGCCCGACAACCAACAGGCAATCCCAACCCCAATGAGCAGCGCCCGCTAATACATGTTATCCACGGACCAGTGACGAAGGCATCCGAAACCACACTCAAGGCCGACATCGATCGCGCCTCCACATCCAAGCAGATACTCTCAGTCGGTTGCGGATCCAAACGTCAACGCCCACAAGAAGTACCCAAGTGGTCAATAACCTTTACCGAATGCGACCTTGAGCACGTTCAAACTCCACACTCGGACGCCCTCGTTGTCACCGTTCAAATCGGGGTCCACGACGTCAAGCGCGTCCTCATCGATCAAGGAAGCTCGACAGAGGTCATGTACTACAACCTTTTCAAGAAATTGGATCTACCAGAGTCAGCTCTTCAACCCACTGAAGTACCTCTCATCGGCTTCAACGGAGCACCTGTTTGGCCACTCGGCCGAATCTTTCTCCCAGTCGTTGTCGGCTCGAGAACTTTGACCGTTGAATTCATCGTCGTCAACGTGCCGAGCCCATACAACGCCATTCTTGGCCGAACCTGGCTCCACGGCATGCAAGCTATTGCTTCCACCTACCACCAGATCGTCCGCTTCATTGGCATGAATGGAAAACAAGAAGACCTGTGAGGAGACCAAGTAGCTTCCAAAAAGTGCTACGTCTCGGCCGTCCACAATTCCACCAAAGCAAAACAAGTGCAGTGGGTTGAAGTCCCAGACATGACCGTAATCGAAGACGTCGGCCAAAAGGCCGAAGACAAAGCAGAAGAAGACCTGGTGAAGATGCCAATCAACGAGGACGGTTCACGCTTCTTCTTACTTGGCTCTTCCCTCAGCGACGCCGAGCGGGCTGAAATGTTCCAGTTCCTCAACGAAAACATAGAAGTCTTCGCCTGGACCCCCAACGAGATGCCAGGTGTAGACCCAGACTTCATCTGCCATTCTCTCAACATCAAGAAAGATTCCAAACCAGTGGTACAGAAAGCTCGACGCTCGGCGCCAGAACACGTCGACTCCGTCATCGAAGAAGTCGAACGTTTGTTGGAAGCCCGTTTCAAGAAGTGCAATACCCGACCTGGCTCTCCAACACCGTGGTTGTCAAGAAGAAAAATGGTAAATGGCGAGTCTACGTCGACTACACCAATCTCAACGACGCCTGTCCAAAAGACTGGTTCCCGCTCGCAAAGATCGATCAGTTAGTCGACGCAACAGTAGGACACGCTCGGCTTAGTTTTCTCGATGCCTACCGCGGATATCACCAAATAGCCATGGACCCAGACGACATGGAAAAGACGGCCTTCATCACGCCTCATGGCATTTTCTGTTACCGCGTCATGCCATTCGGCCTCAAAAACTCGGGCGCCACCTTCAACCGAGCAATCTTCAAGATGCTTCATGCACAGATAGGCCACATCTTGGAAGCGTACATCGACGACCTTGTTGTAAAAAGCCAGTTGGAACAGAACCACCTCACAGAACTCGCCGAAGTGTTTGCGGTACTCAAGCTCCACAAACTCCTCCTGAATCCAGAAAAGTGCGCGTTCGGCGTAAGTGCGGGAAAGTTCCTTGGCCATCTGGTCACAAGACGCGGCATCGAGGCCGACCCTACACAAATCAAGGCAGTGGCAGACCTACGGCCACCACGAACAATCAAACAAGTTCAAAAGCTCACTGGCATGGCAGCCGCTCTCAACCGCTTCATCAGCAAGTCGTCTGACAAGTGCCACGCCTTGAAGGGCAAGAGCCGGCGAAGCTTTGAATGGACACCGGACTGCGACAACGCTCTGACCGAACTCAAAGACTAAATAGGCTCGGCACCTCTGATGGTCAAACCAAAAGAGTTCGAAACTCTATACCTTTACCTTGCAGTTTCGGCTCATGCCGTCAGCTTTGCTCTTGTTCGTCGAGAAGGAACCGACGACATGCCAATTTATTTTACAAGTAAAACCCTCCTACCCGCACAAACACGTTACCTTCCTCTCGAAAAGTTGGCACTCGCTCTCGTGTCAGCAGCCAGGAAGCTCCTCCCATACTTTCAGGCACATACAATCACTGTGCTCACGGAGTACCCTCTCAAAGCTCTTTTCCGGAAAGCTGACCTCTCCAACAGGGTCTCCAAGTGGGCAGTCGAGTTGGCAAACTTCGACATTCGATTCGAGCCACGAACGGCAATCAAAGGACAAATTCTGGCCGACTTCATTGCTGAGTTAACTCTAGAGGACAATGAGACTCTCAATGCTCCCCCTCCGCCTCAACCCGTGGCCGAGCACGAAGCCGACAAAAAACCTTGGCTCCTTTTTCAGAGAGACACTTGGCGACTTCAGGTTGACGGCGCCTCTAACAGTAACGGAGCTGAAGCAGGGGTCGTCTTGGTCTCCCCTTGTGGAACCTTACACGAAAGCGCCATCAGCATTAACTTCCCCGCCACAAACAACGAGGCCGAGTACGAAGCCCTCCTTGCAGGCTTACGCTCCGCAATTGCGATGAAGGTCGAAGAGTTAGCCGTTTTTTGCGATTCTCAACTCATTGTCAACCAAGTTTTGGGAGACTACAAAGCCAGGGACTCAAGGATGATGAAGTATCAGGCCACAGCAGCAGAACTCATCAGGCAGTTCAAAAGTTTCACGATTGAACAAATCAATCGTTAGCACAACGCTCATGCCGACGCTCTCGCGGGTCTAGCCTCAGCTTCCACGGCATCCGAATTCCAGACTATCAACTTCGGCTGTATTGACAACCCCAGCTTTGACATGGCTGAAGAGATACTCAACGTGGAACTCGAGCTAAGTTGGATGGACGAGATCGTCGCATTCCTCAAAAGTGACACTCTTCCAGACGACAAGAAGGAGGCTCATCGCATTAGGAACAAGGCTGCCTACTACTGGCTCTCCGACAGCGGCCAGCTTTATAGAAAATCTATCACCGGCCCTTATCTCCTCGTTGTCCACCCTACTCAGGTACCCACAATCGTCAACGAACTTCATTCAGGCAGCTGTGGCTGCCACTCTAGCGGCCGTTCACTCTGCCAGCGAGCATTGAGTCAGGGGTATTTTTGGAAGAACATGAAGAAAGATTGTGAGGAGATAGTCCGCAAGTGCTGACCATGCCAACTGTTTTCGCCAATCCCGAAACAACCAGCTCAGAACCTCTCCCCCATCACTAGTCCTTGGCCATTTGCACAATGGGGGCTCGATATCGTGGGCAAGCTCCCAACAGCCCCAGGAGGCTTCAAGTTCTTAATCACGGCAACGGACTACTTCTCCAAATGGGTGGAAGCTGAAACACTTGTCACCATCACCGAGGCAGATGTTCGACGATTTGTTTGGCGAAATATTGTCACCAGGTTCGGCGTCCCCTATGCCATCGTTTCCGACAACGGTACAGTTTGTTGGAAACGGCCTGACAAGTCTCTGTGAAGAGTTCGGCATACACTTCTTCAATTCAACTCCAGCTTATCCTCAAGGTAATGGCCAGGCCGAGGCCACGAACAAGACTGTCTGCGCCGGGATAAAACGCCGGCTTAACTCCAAGCGCGGCAAATGGGCAGAAGAACTCCCAAGGGTCCTTTGGGCCTACCGTTCCACACCACGCCGCTCAACTGGCCAAACCCCCTTCTCAATGGCCTTCGGCATGGAGGCCGTAATCCCACTGGAATCAAAGTTTCCCACTCTCAGGACAGAGACCTTTGACCCGAAGACGAATGACGAAGCTGTGGAGCAGGAACTCATACTTGCTGAAGAGAAGCGCGACGACGCTCGGCTGAAACTAGCTGAATATCAACAACAAGTGGCCAAGGGGTACAATCGAAGCGTGCGAACTAAGAAATTCAAGCCAGATGACTTAGTTTGGCGAAAGGTGGTACAAGCGAGCAAGAAAACAAAATTCAAGCCCAATTGGGAAGGACCTTTTCGCATCGTCAAGGTTGCTGGTGAAGGTGCCTACATTCTGGAAGACATGAATGGGAAAGTACTCACCAACCCATGGAATGCACAAAACCTGAAAAGGGCATACATGTGAAACAAACTCTTCTCCATGCGATGCTCATCCACTCACTATCTTCGACTAACCTCCGTATTTATTTGACTTCGGCTTTCATGCTCATGTTTTTATTTCAAAAGAATGGCTTCGGCCAGTAGTTTCCCATTTTACCTTGTAATCCTACAAGATTCTCAATGAAAAAGACAACTTTTGGCAGTCAAATTCTTTTTAAGTGTTTTTCGTAACTGTTCTATATTAAGGCTTACTCACAATAACCCACTCTCGGCAAATCCGCCGAACACAAACGATGACTTCGGTCACACCCACAAGCGGCTCATAAAAAGCCTTTGCTTCGGCCACTATCACCGCCCTAAGAAGCAAACAAAGGACGTAAGGTCCGCCAAGCCTAAAACACACATCTCTGATGAAACACAGGCTTTGGCTCGGATTGGCAAGACGCTATGGTCGGCCACCGAAAGGCTACACTCGCATCCTGGCGAGCAAGCCACCCACACACACTTGACAACTCTCGAGTGACCTCAACTCCCTTGGTCAGAATCTACCATTTTGGCCAAACTCCCTAACACATGTTAAAAGGGGCATCACTCACTTAACCATGTTCGGCAACTTATACTTCTACTTTGGTCAACGCTCGGCTACTCCCACAATGCGGCACGCCACATCCACATCAACTCAAGACATTCGATCACTTAGCCAAACCCAGACCAAAGTGGGGGCTACGGATAACTACTAGGGGTGAGCATGGTCCGGATTGGTTCGGTTTCATACTAAACCAAGAACCAAACCAATACTTACGGATTATGAATTTGGAGAACCAAACCAACCCACAAAAGGCATAAAACCAAACCAATCCAAACCATTAAAATACGGTTCTGTGGGCTGCTATGCCCGAAAATTTATATCTTTCCCGCTCTCGGAGAAGAAAAAATACGAGGGTCGCTCTTTTTGTTTTGTTCTTGGTGCCGCTTCGAAGAGAAGTACACCGTTTGAAGAGTTTGAAGAGTCGCCACCCGGATTTGCGGTATATCACCCGAGAAACCGTTTTGTTTGGAAAACCATTGGTTGATTTGGAATTGAAAACCAGAGATCAGTTTCAAGGGTTTGGAAGCCATGTTACGAGGGGGGAAGGGTTTTACGGCACCCCCCTCGCCCGATTCGAGATCGGTCTCTACTAAACGTTTGTGGGATTTTTCAAAAGGGATTTTGTTTCATTAGACCATTTAGCAAGTATGTACAGTTATAGCAGGTAAGAATTGCATGCATGTGCAGTTGTGCAGTGGATGATTAGATGAAGGTGAGCAAAATGCATGATTACAGAAAATGAGGATCTGTTACTGACTTCACTCTCGAGCGCTCGGGTACAGTCCCGAGCGCTTGGGAGTTCTGACACTCTGAACCTGCAAAATTTGTTAGCACAGACAGGATACAATACTAAACTGGAAATTTAAATGACATCAAGTACACTACTGGCTCAGCAGAGGACTTGGAAGACTGAGCTAAGCCCTCAATCTTTCAAATCATGCATCCCTGCCTTAACAAAGTTAAATCTATGAATTTAAAAGAGCAACAGGCCACACTAATGCATGTAGGGACCTGATGACACAGCAGAGTGGGAAAATAGGAAGCAATGGCATGCATGCACTCTCGAGCGCTCTGGTATGGTTCGGAGCGCTTGGGAGTGTGCTGCATATCAGCTTTCTCTCAAACAAGAAGTGGTTCCATCTTGACATGCAAAAGCCCTTGTTTTTATATTTCTCTGAAATGACTGATTCTTTTAACTTTAAACAAAAGGGAACTTTGTTCACCCATGCAATCTTTATGAGAAAATGGTTCCGTTTTGGGGAAAATGGCTTTCTGTGCACGCATGCCAAAATGGAACCATCCATCTTTATCACACCTCATTCCCAACCTACTGCGTCACAAGGGGGGGAAGCATATCTGGGACAGTCCCGAGCGCTCCATAAGACTCTCGAGCGCTTGGGAATGTGTCCAGTATAGGGGTTTTATGAAAACATTTTTGTGTCCCATTGCTCTTGTTTTTACACTGAGGTCTCCCCAACCATGCACCCAGTATTGAAGACGACCCCACTCAGAAGGGAAGAACAGCCCTAGGTTGTGACCAAAGGTAAGAGTTCTACCTTTTCCTTGAACCTTGCTCCTTGGTGTAGCTTTGAAATGTGGATGAAGAGAGGAGAGTGCAAGAGATCAGATGGGTATTCTGGATTTCTTGCCCTTTTCCTTGGTGATTTGCAAAACCCTTTGAAGTTTGGAAGAGAGTTAGGAGGTTTTTGGTCTTTAGCTAGAGAGAGAAAAAGAGCAGAGAGTAAGAGTGCTCTGGAATGAAATTTTCGTGCCTCTCTTCCTAGCTGAAAACCAGCCATATTTATAGGCAAATCATCAAATGGTTTTTGAAAATCAAATGGTTTTGAAAAAACATTTGTTTAATAGGTAAACCCTTGGCCTGAATATCTTCCTACCAGAGGTTGAGTGTGAAATGATCCATCGGCAGGCTGAAAGTGGCTGTAATGATGATTTGTAAGGTGAGTGGGTGATACAGCCATGCATTGGGCCACAGAAAAGTCTCGAGCGCTTGGGACCTCACTCTCGAGCGCTCGAGAAAGAGCCAGGCCAGAGGTTTTGTGAAACAGTTTTGGAGCGCTTGGGATTGCTCCTAAGCGCTTGAAAATGCCTTTTTTACCATTTTTAATACTTCTTCAAATCTTTCAAGGAGCAAAGTTCCGATTGGTACCAGGCTTGTTTCAATCCAAAGTCATCATCGGGGAGCCTCCGGGCCACAAATCAAGGAATTTTGAAAAGTCCAAATTGGGGTGTCTACAGGTTCGGTTTCGGTTTTAAACCACGGTTTGCTTTGAACTAAGCTATTGTCTTCAAAAAAATATTTAAAGTACTTAACATTATGAAGATAAATTTTAAAAATACATATATTTAAACCAATTCTATTCAAATTATTAAAACACACTAATATCAACCAACTAATTAAGAGTAGGATACCAAAAATTGCCTCAAATCTTAAACTAAGAAAATAAAATGTTGATAAGTCACTAAAAAGAACCAACTAAGAATACCAACTACTAAACATGTTAAGATAGTTTAAACAAATAAGAGGCCAAAAATAATTCCTAAAACTATTGAATTGAAATGAGGCAGCAAAATGGCAGTAGCAGCAGCATGGTAGAAACCAACTTGTGATATCACTTCAAGTCAAGGTTCATATCATTATCTTGACAGTGAAGTAAATTAAATATTGCGGTGGATTTAATAGGATCAATAAATTATAAAAATAGTTAACTAAAGCTCTCATATTTATTGGGTGAATCATAATTAATTTATATATATATATATATGTATATGTATTATACGGTTCGGATCGGTTTGGAACCATAACCGTAAACGTGAATCCACAAACCAAACCATATAACGCGGTTTCTAATTTTTTAAAACCATGACCAAACCATACTACTAAAAACCCGAACCAAATCTTCCGGTTTGGATTGGTTTGGACTGGATTCACGGTTTGACGGATTTTTTGCTCACCCCTAATAACTACACATTCAAAACAAGCAAGGCAATCAAATATGATGAAGGCATTGAAGAAATCTAACAAACTCGGTGAACAAAATGACAGATTGCAAAAGAAGCCATGCATTCAAAGTGTTAATGAAGATCCTAAGTTGGGAGGTACGGCGTAGTAAACCGTTCGGTGCTGACCCCCAATTAACTATTACATCTGGCACGGTAAAACTCCCAAGTTCGGAGCCGTCCAGTCCAACAAAAATTTCAATAGTTCAAACAAAAGCAAAAAAGAAATCCTAATCTTAAGGAACATCCTCAGCGACGACATCAGCAGCCACTTCAGTCTCAGCCTCGGCAACTTTGTCATCATCCTTGGGGACCTGCTCGGTGTCCTGCTCGGTGTCCTCGGCCATATCGCCTTTAGCATCTCCTGTCTTCTTCCCACCTGAGCCATCCCCACCACCGTCGGCATCAGTGAGATCGTCAATATCATCCTCGCTCTCTGGAAATTCCTCTGGGGGAAGGGGCGCGCACTCCTCGTCAGTATACGGCAGAACGAGATCGGGCACTTCGGCCGCGGGAATTGACTTTGTCAAATTCATGTCGGGCTCTAGCTGCATAACCCCACACGCAGCTTTAACCCCAGCCTTATACCCTGTTCGGTACGCAATGGGACCCTTTTCTTGACCTCATCATTGACCATTGACTGAACGTCCCTGATGTACTCCGCACCAGCTCGGTCGTACCCTGCTTGGTAGGCCTTCTCATCCACCTCTTTCATCTTCCTCTTCTCTCTCCTCAACACTTGGCCAAGCTCGCGTTCGGCCTTTTTCGCCTTCTCCAGTGCATCATCCCTCTCCTTCTCGAGCTCGGCAATCTTGGCCTTGGCCAGCTTCAGGCCATTCTTTGCAGCCTTCATTTTTTCACGCTCGGCCTTAGCGACATCGCGGTAACGTGTTCTCTCAGCGGCCAATAGATCGGCCTGACTGGACACTCGCAGCGCAGCCTATCCAGCCTGTAGAGGACAAAATGATCAGGCTCGGCGACAGAGGAAAGAAGATAACATCAAATAAAAAAGGAAAAATACAAAGTAGGCCAATACCTGAACAAGGTAGGCGCTCAAGTGCGCGATGCTCGGCTGCAGCTCCCCAGGAACTCTGTCCATATCCCTCGGCAGAGCGAGGCCATGAAGCATGGTGACGGCCAACCCAGGCTCGACCTAGACGCTGTCGTCAACAGTGACGACCCTGCCGTCGGCCATTGCAAAGGATGGCGCGAAATCTTGCACGATCGACTGGCCACCCGAGCCAGCCGCCGTCTCCATAGCCCTAGAGCCACCCGCATCTGATGACTCGGTCTGGTCCTTCTCCTTCGGAAGCGGCGTCGGCAGCCTCGTCGGGAAAAAGTCTCGCGTAACTCTCTGCTTCTTAGCAGCAGGCTCGGACAGCTCCGCTTCCCTCTGTCGAGCAGCGGCGCCGTCCCTAAGGTTAAGTTTAACCACATTTCTCCTCCCCATACCTTCGGCAAATTCGGGGATGAGTGTTCGGATGGGAGGAACGCTGATACCTGGGAAGCCGGATGGTTGACTGTCCTGGAACCAGAAGTCCGCTGACTTCTTAAAGTTGGGAAATTTCACCCTCGGCTCCTTTGCCTTCTTGCTCGGCCTGGCTGCTTCGCTTCTACCTCCTTGCTCTGCGACGGCCTTCTTCTTGCCCACGGCCTTCGTGCTCGGCCCCGCTTCTTTTTCCTTCCTCTTTAACTTCCCCTTGTACGAAGCAATGTACCCAAGCAACGTCGGCGCGTCGCGGCAAATTTGGGCCTTCAGCGTCTCCACGTGATCCTTGACGGCCAAAGATTGTTATGTCTTGGTTATTGCTCGGTGATCTGCAAGGAAAAAGCGTTAGCAAAATATCAGGAATATAATGGAGGAGTAAGTCTTGCTCGGCAAACCAAAGAAACGAAGTGAAACCTCGGAAGTCTTTTATCTTCGGCACAGAATGAAGCCGCACCGACTGATCGCCGAATTCATAATTCCCACTAATTTCAACATAGAGGTTAGCCCACTTGTCAGTATCAGGAAGCCCATCTATCAGGGGCTCCTTACCGCTACGCGTTGACAAATACCTACGGTTGGTCTTGTCGTGCCTAGACATTATGTACGTGTGAAAAAGGTCGGCAATGGTGAATTCGAGGTCGTGCAGCTCCTTCAACTTGATTATAGACATCACGATCATGTAATTGTTGATGGCAAAGAAGTGAGGTACTATGCCGAACCTAGCCAGCAATTCCCTCAAGAACGGGTGAAGGGGGAAACGGAGCCCAGCCTCACAGATGGCCATGAGGGGAACCGTTATGTGTTCGGGACAGTCCTCCCTCTTATCCCTTATCCTGTTGCTGGCCACCTGGCTAACAACAACGTCGTCTGGGATGTTGTATGCTCGGCAGAAATCAGCGTACTCATTAGGACGGCCGCTGAAGTAATGGGCGTGAAGACAAACCTGTCATCGCTCGAAAAGGTCGGCGAATTCCCTGTTCTCAGAAGAGGTTTCGGCGGGAATAGAACGAGAGGAGGTTGTGGCTCTGGCCTGTGAGCGAAGCCTAGACTCGGCCTCGGGCCCAAGTTCATGCTCGGCTTCGGATTTCGTGCTAGTGGTGAAAGTTATCTCGGGCGCGGTGTTGTACCCGTCGTCGTACTCATGGTCGCGTTCGGCATTGGAGTCACTGGAACCTGACATGTTGGAAGCCTGGCGTCGGCCCCTGTGTCTCTCCACGTACTCTCGGATTATAAGATCCGCGGAATCGTCCCTTGAACTTTCAGAGTCAGATGAGATAATGATGACCGGGTGAGCCAGACCTAACAAATATAAGAATAAAACCATGAGACCTCGTCGTCGGCCAGAAGGCAAGGATCTCACTACGCTCGGCTACCTAGATGGCCCACCCTATCGTCACTCTCCGTTGACCCAAGTTCGGGAAACGTAAACTCAGGAAAGGATGCTCGGCCAAACTCGTGGTCGGCCAAGCCTACAACTGCGTCGAAAATTTGGGCTCGGCCAACCCCGTCGTCGGCCCAGACCACCAACATCAAGGATGGGGCTCGGAAGAACAAGTTGAAGGAGGAGATGAACAGTTCGTTCATCTCCAGGGGCGCACTGTTCACTTAAAACAAAAAACACCCCAAAAACCCAGAAAGATGGAGAGAAAGCAAAGACAAAATGCATAAAAACAGCAAAAAGCGAAGAGAAGTAGAAAACGAACTCATACCTGGGATTTGGTACAAAATCTGGTGACAAATCTGCTGGAAATCAAGGATGGAAGATGAACAGTCGCGTAGACGAGCTCTGGCAATGGAGTTTTAGAGAGAGAAAGAGTTTGTAAACTCTCTCTCTCCTCACGCTACTCTATATATAGAGCTAGGGTTGGGGTTCGAAATTCCCGCCCAATCATGGCACCGCCGAACCGTTGACCACTCAGCACACGACGCGTGGCATCGAGAGGACAGCCTGCAGGGTTTCACGTTGGCCGTGAAGCGACATCTGGCGCTTCTCCATTGGGCTCCTCCACCAACGGCTGATGTCGTTTCAAAAGTGGAAAGTGATTGGGGCTCGGCCACATCTCACTATCATCCGACGGTGATCATGTTCGGCATTCGACGAGGTTTGGCCAGGGCTTGACATCAATCCCTTCCACGCGCTCGGCATCGGCAGGGATTGAGGGGCTATTGTAGCAGGCCAAACATGATTGTTCACATTTGTGCGAGCCGAACCCGTCCTAGGCCGCGCCCAAACCCGTGTTCGGCTCCACGCCGACGATCTACTACCATTAACACACCCGCCTCAAGCTCGGCGGAAACAAAGCCCATGCTCGGCCACCTCCCTGACAGGAATCCCCCATTGGCACGGTCTCCTCAAGAGTCGCACGCCGGGCTCGGCCAGGTTAGTGCTCGGCCACCCGCGAAGCACGGCCTCTGCTGCCAACGACGGCTGGCCGCTGAGTCACGCTTCTTCCCACGTGCAAAAACGATTACAACAGAAGATGATCATGGGCGCACATGGATGTACCAGCTCAGCCCTGAAAATGGTTACCAGATCTATTTCATGATGTCACCATGACGTCACTTAGCTCGTGGAAGGCTCGCGATCGCACTTGGAGAGCAAGTCGGGATAGCCCTATAAATATCCAGTGATAGTAACCCTAGAGAGGTACATGCTACTTGATACTTACACTTATACATTCTCCAATCTTCTACTTCCTCTCTCTGCACAATACTTATCCTCTCGCCGGAGGGCCTTGCCGGGACAACCCCCGGCCAGGTCTTAGTCGTGCGCTCCCTGTGCAGGCTAGGAGAAGAAGGCTCAATAACCATCAAACCACCAGCGGAGGAACGAGGATCAAGGATCACGGGCCACACAGAAACCAAAACCAAACAAAAAGGAAAAAGCCAAACAGGAAGGGAACAGACGGATGAAGAAAAAATCCACCGTACAAGAGAAGGTGAGTCATTAGAACTCATAAATTGCTACTAGTATTATTTTGACAAAGTACATAATTTTTTTTTGGGTAAAACAAAGTACATATTTTTTTAGTACTACAAATAATCAATCACTTTCAGCTTTATAAATGCCGACTCCTTCCCTACAACCACCAACGAAAAAAGAACAAAAAATTAAAAACAAAGAAAAAAATTGGTAACTCAGCACCGTAAGGTTACAAGGATCTGGAAGAATCTCTTGCTATTTAAATCACTAAATGTCATGTTTAGCACTGGGTTAGTATCTCAGCACCGTCCTTAGTTATCACTATGGTATGCTCAAATTGTGCAGATAGGCTTCCATCCTCTGTGACGACCGTCCAATTGTCGTCCCACATTATAGGATTTATGCTGCCTATTGTCAGCATCGGTTCTGCACAAAAACATCATAAGAACATATCGATATTGATGACAAATGCATAAGCATGACAAGAAACAAACCAGACATGGGCATCATCCAGACATTACCATTAGGGCATTAGTTGTCTGTTTGCATTCTGTTTCTCCCTTTTACATGATGTTTCGTTGTTTGTATGGATGTGTACAGCTACACATCCAAGACAGACTTGCATGTGAAGGAGGGTGTTGGATAGCTCGATATTAATTGTAGGGTCCATTTCTTAACAACTAAAACTGTTCAGGATAGTTAATTAATTTAACATAATGGATAAAATCAGTCTCCGAAGAAAGATAATGATATTTGATAAGTTGCTTTAGATAGATAAATGCAATGAAGTACTAAACCAAAGGTCTGGATCATGTATTAGTACAGATTATTTGCTTTTTACTACTATTACAATACCATTAGCTTGCAGTGAATAAAAGAATCATGTACACAACTTTGTTTGGTTTGGATTTTGATGGAGGTTTTTGGGGTACGAAAAGAGAGATAGATAGAGAAATGAGAGTAATAAATTGCCTAATTGGGGAGAAAATTTTTTAGGGACCATGCGCAGAGAGAAAGGGTTGGATCTCTAGACCTGAACCGAACACAGTCGTGATGCCTAGATCACCAGGGATGTCACTCGCAGTTGATATCCAAAATACATGCAATAACAAAGGCGAACATATCAGTGGACACTGGACAGTCGTTACAAAAATCCGTCAAACATTGTTATTTGAGTCTGTTATGTTTGCTGGGGACAAATTGTCCCGTGAGTTTCCTCAACAGAGTTCTAAAACATTTGATAGTTTCACCTCCAGAGAGTTGACAGTGTTGTTTAAGCATATACACAATTGAACATTTCAATTTTCAACTATCATGTTCTTTCTATTTGGCCAATGGCCATCTTTTGAAACCGATTATCTAGATAACAAAAGACCAATAAACAATAGTAAACTTTTCCAGCAAATAAGGATCATCAAGATTAAGTAATTGGAAAACTAAAGTTTTCATAATGAAGAACTTTAAGCCATTTGTTTAGTCCGAGTTCAGAGAGTACTTAGATTAGGTGTCGAATTTCCCACAAGTAACAAGTGTACCTAAGCAAGGACACCTTGCCAGAGGCAACATACGGGTGTCTGGCATGAACACTCTCCAAAAATCTGTCCGACACTTAAAACCAAAAGTGTGATAAGCCCTCAATAGTGTGAATAATGGGGCTAATCTCTCTCATTTTGTCACGCACACATGCATATAATTGCTTGATTTGATTGATATTGCGCAAAGGTGTGTCGTGTGATAGTTACAGAAAAATCATGATAATAAGGTGCGTATTGAAGCCATGGATAGCTCCCACATGTGTCCAAGAACCCAAGGCCATGTGGAGTTCCGCTACCACGTCCCAAAAGTCATTGGAAGAAGCCTAGGAGAGGTGTGGAACGGCCGAGGGTCAAGCGAGGAAGAAGCAAAGAAGAGGAAGAAATTCCCAGATTGCTATCGGTACCAGCCTAAACATAGGTACTTCTACCTTTTGGCCAGGACTGAAAATAGCAGCTTTGGTATTGGTACCACCTAATTTGGGACTTAGGTAGTTTAATGGCTTCTCTTATTTTGTGTTTAATCTAGGTTTGTGAATGGATAGAAACCCTAATTTTTGGTCTAAACTTAAAGTTGTTAACTTCTTTGATTGTGTGTAGACAAGTCGCTTGGCACACACAATGCTTGGAACCATGGCAGTCTAGGTGTTCGATAAATTGCCTAAACGAGTTTTCTTCCATTTCCAAGCCCCTTTTATGAGTTAAACTTTGTTTTCATGGCTAAATCCTCCTAGTGAGATTAATGCTGTGTTTGGATTGGAATTTGAATTTTTTTTTGAAAAATAGTAGGGGTAATAAGTGGAGAGAGATAGAGAGAGAAATGTTGGAAGTAGGGGGAATCTAAGGGGGATTTTTTGAAAAATTCTTTTGAATTGCTAAGAGAACAAGGCATAAATGACTTTGAATCTCACTTGAGTTATCAAAGAGAAGCATTAAATGGCCTAAGTTATGATTGATTAAACCCCTAGACCTTGTGGCTTTTAATTTAGAGTTTAAACTTCGTTTTCTAGTCAAAATTAGGAGGTAGAAAGAGAATTTCACCCTCAAATCAAAACTAAAGGTTGGCTGTCCTAAACGGCAAAACCCTAGGTAAACCTTACGACCTAGCTACATTGGCTCCCTATGGATTCGACACTCGGGCTTCCGAGTTATCATGCTACAACCGACTTAGCCCTCTGCTTGGCACAACCACTTCTACGACGCACTTAGGTCCAACAAGCATTTTTGGCGCTGTTGCCGGTGACAAAGGTAGCTAAAATCGAAGGTAATGCTTTACGCCAACTGTAAGTATTCCTCTCTTTTGCTTTTTAGGACACACTCACTAGTGCATGCATGTTTATCATAGAAATTGATTAAATAGACTAGTGAGTATTGATCCCCCTGTGGTGGAAACAATGACGAAAGAGGCGGCACGACAACCGGCCGCGAGGACTATGTGGGATTTCCTTCATCCTGGACGTACTTCGCAACCATCCAGCATGGTCCTCCCAACCAAAAACACCGCCAATACTTTCAATGTTAAGGGCATATTAAATTTGTTGCCCCACTTCCATGGGCTTGATCATGAAAGCCCTTATAATCACATTAGTGGATTTCGAGGAAGTTGCGGCTACAATGGTAAGCCAAGCAGGAAAAATGGAGCCTGCGCGATTGAGACTTTTTCCATTCTCGGTGAGAGATAAAGCCACAACTTGGCTATATTCTTTCAAACCTCAATCAGTGCGGACTTGGGCTGACTTACGAAGAGAATTTTTCAAGTTCTTCCCCATTCATAGAACGAGATTCCTTATTGAGCAAATACAATCTTTTAGGCTCTATTCAGTTGGACGGAAAGGATGGGAAAATCAACTTTCCTGTGACTTTCTACATGTTCTGTTACCAGGAAAGTTGTAGGATTCCGAGTTTCAACTTTCCCACTGAGAAACACTTTTCTGCAAAACAGGTCTTGCCAAAAGGAAGGAATTCTTGTTTTCCAGCAAGATTTCTTGTCAAGAGAACACACACAGAAAAATAAATTTCATTTTCCTTTACTTCACCTCACTTCACTTTTCTTGGGAACCAATTTTCCACACAACATTCCCAACAACTGAACGGGGCCTTAAGGAAAAGGAGAGAGAGAGAGAGACATTCTATCAATGTTAGGAAAAATATAAGGATTCATTGAACTCCGTTCCACATCATGGCTTGGAAGAATTTCAAAAAGTTGCATATTTTTACGGTGGAGTTTCCCATAAGAGCTGTCAACTTATTGACACGATGTGTAACAAAGAATTCTTAGATAAACAACCCGAAGAGGCTTGGGAATACCTTGATGCTTTGGCCGAAAATAACCAATCCTGGAATTACTCGGACCCCTCTGACAAGACCAATGCTAATCTTGGTCCAAGTAGTTCCGAGAAATTCAATGTTGGTGAGCATGGCGACCTATCCCTTAAAGTCGCTCAACTCACCCATAAGCTTGAAACGATGGAGTTGAACAAAGACAATGAGGTGGCTGCGGCCTGCGGTGGCCAAGGTGGAGGAGGTGTCATTTGCGAAGTGACGAGGCATTCCACGAGCGATTGCCCCACAATTGCCGCTTTCAATGAGGTTCTCCACAGAGCTGCCCAAGCAGAAGTCAATGCCGTCAACCAACGTTTCAACCCCTACTCTCACACGTACAACGCCGGGTGGCGTACTAATCCAGCCTTTTGATCTCTCAGACCATCTCAAGGTCCGCCTCCTAATCCATCTCAATCTTTCCGTCCTCCTCAAGGCCAAGGGCACCCACAATTTCCCCTAAACCAACAAGGGTTTGCCCCCTCCAGACCATCTCAAGGTTCAGAAGGTTATCAGTCTCCGCATAAGCATTTTTTGGAGGATTCTCTTCAAACGTTCATCCAAAGGCAAACCACAGTCAATGAGCAAAATGCTCAGATGTTGGGGGAAATTCGTTCTCAGTTAACGAAGTTGACCACTTCGGTGGGGTGCTCCAATAGGAAAAAGGGAAGTTCCCTTCCCAACCTCAAGCGAACCCCCAGGGTCAACACTTCGTGAATAGCTCTTCGGCTCCAAATCCGAATGTTGAGCATGCAAAGTCGATCACCACTTTTGAAGAGTGGTAAGGAAGTTGATAAAACTATCCTTCCTAAGCCTACCATTCCTCCGGTGACTCCTCTTCCCAACCCTACAAATTCTGACATCTTGGAGCACACTCCAAGTGATAATCAAGAGGCATCTCAAGTGGTTGAGCCCAATGCTTCCATTTCTCCCATCTCTCCCATACCGCACCTTACCCTCAAAGGTTGAGAGTGCCGCCCAAACCATGTTCAAACACCGAGGTGTATGAGTTGTTCAAACAAGTGAAAATCAACATCCCTCTTTTGGATGCCATCAAACAAATACCCTTGTATGCTAAATTCTTGAAGGACTTGTGCACCGTTAAGCGCAAGTTGAATGTGCAAAAAAAGGTGTTCTTGACGGAGCAAGTGAGCTCCATTATCCAAACCAATATCGCACCAAAATACAAAGACCCTGGGTGTCCAACGATTTCCATCATGATTGAGGGTAAGAGGGTTGAGAAAGCCCTTCTTGATTTGGGAGCGAGTGTCAATTTGTTTCCTTTTGCGGTTTACCAACAACTTGGTTTGGGTGAGATGAAACCCACCAAGGTCACTCTTCAACTCGCAGACTTCCGGATTCCATGTGGGTTGGTGGAGGATGTGCTCGTACAAGTGGACAACTTTGTCTATCCTGTAGATCTTCTTGTTTTGGACACTTACCCCATAACCACCACCCACGCTCAAACCCCAATCATCCTCGGACGTCTTTTCTTGGCGATGTCCGACGCCGTTATTCATTGTCGGAATGGGTTGTTGAATATGTCTTTCAGTAACATGACCATGGAGCTTAATGTTTTCAACATTGGGAATCAAATGGGGGACGATGATGACATCCACAAAGTAAGTCTTATTGACACTCTAGTGCAAGAGCACGTGGATAACATTTTGTATGCGGACCCCTTAGAGGTATGCCTTACCGCCGAGGAGACCTCGTTTCTTGACTCACCAGAGGTAGAGTCCTTGTACTCTCCTTTAGATGTGGCGGATGCTTGCGGGAAGGACACTTGGACCCCACGTTTCGAGGAGTTGCCTCCCCTTGAAAGCAAAGCTCTACCCTCGTCCAACCACCTAAGCTCGATCTAAAAACCCTAACCCCACCCCTCTCTCTTAGCTGTGGGTACTGTTGACAATGTGTACTCTCTCCCTTGTTGGGCTCATTATGACCCTTAAGGCTTTAGCAAAAAGGGCACAACTTCCCGCGATCGATCTTTCAAGGAGGGCTTTGCTTGTGAGTGTGGAGGAGCGGGCTAAAGAATTGAAGCAGGATCTTAAGAAGGAGAAGAGGAAATGGGTGGAGACATTGAAGTCAAGGGGGTTGAAAACTGAGTCATATCCCAAGCTTCATCATGTCACTTGGATCACTAATATCAAGCTGAAGGTCAGTGCCATTCACCATTGGCCATGGTAATGTGTGTCTTTATGCCTTCAGTCAAGCAATGTGACAATTATTCCCCTTTGAATGCCTCAGTCAAGCAATGTGAATTATTCCCCTTTGAAAGCCTCAGTCAAGCAATGTGAATTATTCCCCTTTGAAAGCCTCAGTCAAGCAATGTGACAATTATTATTATTTTTTGGTTTGATAATTGTGCTTAGTAGTTTACTTCTTTGTCTTCATATTATTTGGCCCTTGTGTGTTGTCCTCCCTCCTTCCTTTTGGTTCAGTAATTGTGCTTGGTAGTGTAGGGCCCTCGGTTATCAGCTCGGTAACCGGGCTAAAAACCCTGAACCGGTGGCTAGGGTCCGGGCCGAGGTCTACCGACAAGCTCTCTTCGGGCTCTACCTCGGTCGTTGCCCGGACCTCGGTTGTGATCGGCTTCGGAGCATCGGCCGTCTGCATTGCTCCAGTACTCCCAGAGGCTTCCAGGAGAAACGGTTATTGTAAGTGGGACCTGTGAGGATCATGCTCCTCATGCAGCTGGCATAATCATTGAGATCTGTCCCATGTGCTCCGTAACCACCTCGTCCCCCTCGTCATATGTGATGTCACCCGAGGCGGTTACCCGAGCGTACCCTCCACACGCTAGCTTGGAGACCAAGTAAACCTAGGTCTATAAATACAAAGTGATACACACCTGAAAGAGGTACGCAATACTATCCTAACCCTAGACCTAAACACCTTCCCTGAGATCTAATTTGATCGTCGGAGGGTCACTGGGCATCCCAAGCCCTAGTGACTGGTTGAAGGTCAGGCGGCGGACGCGCGGAGCAGCGGAGGAAGGAACCTAGCCAGATACCACAGTCGAGGTCCCGATTAATCGAACCCCTACAGGTAGTTTAGTTATTTGTCTTCATATTAATTGTTGTCCTCCCTCCTCTCCTCTCTTGTCCTGCATCAATAGTACTTACCATACTTTTGTTGTAATTAGAGCCTTGCTAATGTAGTTCAAATATGTTAGGAAATGATCCATTATTCCATAATGCCATGGAAATGCATGAAAAATATTTTTTCAAAGAGTAGCGATCTCCATTTTTCAACAAAAAAAAAAAAAAAACACCGGTCAAAATGTCGGTGTTGTGCCATGTGTTCACATCGGTGCCACATAGTACTTATATTTCCAATCAAATAATATATATCTCCAAGGCAGATGGTCAGGAATAGAAGTAATTTGCAAGAAACAAAAAATACATTACCAATTGTAAAGGTCTGATTCAAGATCATGCGTCCAGGATCCTTGTTTCCTATATAGAAAGGAAACTCAATACGTCAAATTTTCAAGAAAACATGCTTGTAGGTCACGTGTAAAGGAGATCGCTCAAGAGAAATACTGTAGTGCATAATAACTGGATCAGCATGGAAAACACGTCCCACTCCGTGACCAACAAACTGTCGCACAACGCCATAGCGATGTATATCTGCATGGTCCCTTCAAAAGAAAGTATTGATTAGAGAAATTATGATCACCATCACCACCTAACAATTTCAACGGGTAAAATCCCTTGATGCTGCCATCGACAAAACAAAAATTTGGAACATACTATTTTATGATATAAAAGTAATATCAGAAGAATCTCCATGTAGCCGGCAGTAAAAACTGGATATACAGCAGATCAAGTTTGAAACAGCACCAAGGGAATGTATTAGCGGGTTCAGACAGACATTTACTAGGTAACCCCCTCGGTTAGCATTGGACATCAACAAGATAACCAAAAACTAACATATTACAATCAAACTTAGATTCTGAATCATCAACATCCTTGAATAGTCTTCCAATAAAGGGAAACAAACAAAATCTAGAGAAACTGACTATAGAAGATGCCTTACTGTATTGTTTTCCCAATTTTCTTGTACTCCACTCCTGGTGCACATACTGATATTGCCTTGTCTAGGCATTCTTTTGTTACCTAAAGCATGAAAACACAGATAACTGGAATAAAGAATAGTTAAGCTTTCCACAAGAGTGCTACATGAAATATGAATACGACAAAGGGAGGAAAGGGTGAAAACATAAGAAGTAAATAGCAAAACTTAATTGCAAGATTGCCAAATCAACAACTAATTCCCGAATCTAAGACTCAAGCATCTAATACTACAGTATCAAAATCCAAGCAACCACATTGAAATCTATTGTGGGTCAACCCAGATTATGATCATAACCAGCTTATGGGTTGCACCACCCAACTTGTTATTATTACGTAGTAATTTTTAACTGATTCGTTTCGTAGGGTGGTTGTATATGTGATGTATTCAAAGACTCTAACTCTCTAAGGTTCAATGTGAGAGTTCTTGATATATATGTGGCTACTTTAATTGTCCTATCTATCATGCACTTCTATCAACATCTTGGATGTCATTCAAGGATAATGGCTTTAACATCATATTCATGGCATTCAAGGTCACGCGCTGGGTGCACTTAAAAGCAGGCATCCAAGGACAATGGCTGTAACATCATCTCCATGACATTCAAGGTAACGTGTTGGGGGCACTCAAAAGCATGGCCATGCTATATGACAAAAGTCCATGCTATATGACAAAAGTGATTTGATATTTTCCTTTAGAAGTGCATAGAACGAAGGGCAAAAATAAGGGAGTGCTCCCTCCCTATTCAAAATCCTAACTTCTTTGTAAGCTTTTCCTTTGCTTCTTTTCTTTTTAATGGAGAATAGGTTCACACAAAAGCTTGCGGGGGAAGATGTCATCTGATGCCACACTCAAGGCTGAGTCGGAAAAGTTTCTTGTCATTCAATAGCCACTTGAAGACTATATTAGCAAATATGATTTGCCACCGCATTTGTCATCTATTTAACATAATTACACGGACCATCTCATGAGCCACTTCTAATTTACGTTAACGTATTATTGGCCGAAGTCTCCCTAACCTCTTCGGCGACCCTCAATGGCGTGAATTTTTCTTTTTCAGCCCTCCTGCATCAAGAACAAGGTCTTTAACCTTCAATGGCTCATTGGCTTGTAACAACATTCTCTTAAATTCCCTTGAGTAGAATGCTTTGACCAGCCTTTTAATCTGAAGGGACTTGAAACACGGATACGGACACGGACATGGAAATTCAAAAAACAAAGGGGATACGGACACAGCGGGGGACACGCCACGTGTATATTTAAATATATATATATATTTGAATTTTTTTCCATACACATACACATATACATATATATTGAAAGCGAGTGAGAGAGAGACCAGATCAAATACAAACACACAGACACATATATATACACATAGCGAGCGACAGAAAGAGAGAGAGATACATACATACATACATACCGAGAGAGAGAGAGACTCGTAGAGAGATTGCTCTGAGCTGCCGTCGATCGTGATTCGTGAGAGGAGAGAGAGCTACCGATTAGGGTTTAAACCAGTCGATATATGTTCTTTTATATGTTTAATTACGATTTAACCCAAAATTTTGAATAATAACATTTACCCCCAAAAAAATTTAAAAAATTATAGATGCACCCCTGTCGTGTACCCATCCGTGTGGCATACGTGTCCCACCTGTGTGACCCCGTGTCCCTCTCAAAAATTTAAATTAAATTATTGGACACGTGGCGTGTCAGACACGTTTCTAGTTGTGTCCCCCCTTTGTCCTCGTGTCCTGACACACCGATATGGTGACCTAGAGGAGTGTCGGTGCATCATAGGCCTTGAATTATGCAATCAAATCCTTCCTCTGCACTTCGCGGCTGATCCGTCACAATTTTGTACCTGTCATTTATACAAGAGTCCTGAGTTATCCAGTTGAGGAACTCAGGGCCGGCCCGGGGGTGAAGCCGGAGGTGTAACAGCTTTAGGCCTCCAGACTTTTTGCAAAAACTAGGGCCCCATTTTCCATATAATACAGCTATATGTAGAGGTAGAACTAATGCTACCGTGGAATTCGCGATCACACATGAGTACCTAGCCTTCTAAAAAGAGCGGCTACTAATTAGCACTAATGCTAATGCGAGTGCCTTGTGTTCTGCTTCAGCACTAGACCTGGAAAGAGTCGGTTGCTATTTGGAAACCCAAGTTAGTAGGGTTTTTTTGAGAAATAAGCAGAAGCCAATAGTGGACCGTTTGCTATCGGGACAGCCAGCCCAGTCGGCATCAAAGAATGAAAAGGTGGTTAACAAATCTGGAGGAATAGAAAGATTACTGGGAAATATATATGTTATATACTAGCTTTTTCATGTTTCAGCACAAGATGACTTCTGGCCTCATTGGTGCTTGCAAAGTTATCAGACCTAGAGCTGGTTCAAAACTCAAGAAGCCTCTTCAGCAAGCTAATTTTTTTTCCTTTTTCTTGTTGGATCTAGGTGTAGATAATATAAGACTCTTGCACCTCTTGTATTATTATCAATTGCTTATGCTTTAGTGATTGTAGATATTACTCAAGACCAATGTTCAAATCTTTTGCACACCAAAAATATTTAGATAAATTTTTTATTTTAAATTTAATGTCAAAATCCCAAATAATTTACTAAAATAAACCAAATAATTTATTTTCACTCAACAAACTCTGATAAAAAAATGTTTTAAAACATTCGTAAGAGAAAACACAAGTGTGTGCCGTATTTCGTCATGTTTGATTCATATTTTTCTAAATGTATGAAATTTTTTTAAAAGTTTATTGTAGTTAAATTAGGAAACTCAAAATACCATGTTTAATCTTTTTACCTTACATTAGCAACCTATATTGAATTTTTTTGGTTAAACGAACTAGGGAGGGCCTCATATTAAAATTCGCTTTAGAGCAACTCCAATGGTGATGGAAAGGGGGTTGTCATAGTTATTATCTAGCCCTAAATCAGAAAACAGCTTTCCAATGGGGGATGGATCCGGGGATGGAAAATAGCTTTGAGTTATATGGGGATGGATATATCCATCCCTAGATGCATCTTTCCATCTCCTTCCAGCTCAGAAAAGAAACTAATTTACCAAAAAAGCGGACGGCCGGAGTGTACCTGACTCACCGAAAAATGGCCGGAAATCTGACCTAGCTCGCCGGAATCTGGAAAATCTGCCCTAGCTTGCCGGATAATCTGAAAATCTGCCCATAGCTGAAAGGTTGAACGCCGGCAACAACCCTTGTTGGAGAGTCAACAGAGAGAGGGGGTTTCATCTCAGTCGGTCAAAAGAGGAGAGAGGGTTTGATTGGGAAAAGTTTTGGACGATCGGAGGGTTGAGAGAGAGAGAGAGTGAACGAGATCATCCCTTCTTTTATCACTATCAATTGATCGATCGAAAATCTTCTGAGTTTTTATTCCCCTTTTTGTTTTCTGAGGGGGAGAGAGAGAGAGAGATGTGAAAAGGTGGGAGGTGGGTTTGGAGCCTTTGGGCATCTGCTCGTCGTTTTTTATTTATTTTTTTTAAATCTTAAATCTGCCCGTTGTAGTTTTTTTAGTAATTAAGTTGAATTAATTTGGGGAAAAAATAAAATGGAAAAGAAAGTTAGCTAATCAATTCTTCATCCTAAAATAACTATCCATCCCCTCATTTTCCATCCCCCCATTGGATAGGAGGGAGTCCTATTATCCATCTAACTAACTTTTAACCACTTTTTGACACTAAAATAACTATCTATCCCCCCATTGGACTTGCTCTTAGAGCATCCCCAATGGGGGATGGAAACCAGGTTGTATACCTATAATACAACCCGGATGCAAAAAAACACGCTCCAATGAGGATGCAAAATGGCACAAATCGGGTTGCAAAATGGCAGAGATGGAAAAAGAGATGGATATTTCCATCCCCATTTGACTAAAACTATAATTGACAGGTCATCAACCCAACCGATTTTACCAGATTTTTGGACAGCCGGAGTTACCTGATTTCGTCGGAAAGACGCCGGAATCCGCAAGAACACGCCGGAAGGTTGCCGGAACAGAGAGGGGTTCGATCGTCGTCGCCGCCAGATTCAACATTGACGGCGAGGGCTAGGGAACCGGCGGCAGATTCAGCCTTCTGAAACCCTTGTCGAGTCTCTTTCCCTTCTCTACTGGGGGATTCACGATCAAACCAGAGGAGTGAGCTTCTGGTTCATAGAGAGAGAGAGAGAGAGGGAGAGAGAGAGAGGGAGAGAGAGAGGTAGGGCCAGGTTCGTAGAACCACAGAGAGGGGGGGTTGATCGGTCTGTTCTGAGAGAGAGAGAGAGTAAAGTTGGGATTTTGGCAGGCAATGGGTCTTTGATCCGGCCGTTGCCCAACGGGTCTTTTGATCAATGGATCAAATTAAAGCAACGGCCTTTTTTTTTCCCCAACTATAAATGTGTTTTTTTAACATGATTTTACACTACAAAAAATTCCTCCTTTCTCCACAAACACTCTCCAAAAAAATTAGTGTATCAATTATGGCGGAGGGAAGTCGTAGAGGAAAATAGTTCAATTTCGATCAAGATGAAGCAATTTGCGGAATTATTATTTTTTTTAAGAGTCCTCGATTACCGAATACCATAATTATTTTTTAACGGAAGTAGTACTTGAATTAGGGTTGAGAAAGTTGGGAAAAATTAAGGTGGAGGGAAAGTTAGTTAATTATCCATCCTTTTTTTACATCTCACCATTGGAGAGGGGTGAGTTCTATTTTACATCCAACTAACTTTTAACCACTTCTTTCATCTAAAATAACTATCCATGCAAAATACATCTCCATTGGAGTTACTCTTAGGCCTCCAAACCAAAATACCAAGGCTGGCCCTGGAGGAACTTACAAGAACATACTAGCTAGCACATTGATTTTTAGCGAGTTCACGAACCACAAAATAGCAAAAAAAACATTCTCTTCCCCTCCAAAGTATCCGAGCAACAGGGTTCTTCCAATGATCATCTCCCCCATTTTTTTTTTGGCTATGTAACAAAAGTTATAGTATGAGCAATGCAAAAAATAGAGCATAGCTTTAGATGCCCAATAAATCCAAGGCCACTATTGATGATCTTACGGTCAATTGTCATTTGCGCTGCCCGAGAAAATCTTCAACAAACACCCAAATCACCTCAAACAGCCTGCTGCACCAGATAAAAAACCTAAAGCAAAGCATACTACTAAACTAATATCACAACCACCATTGGTAATCACCTCCTTCACAAACTGATACCAGGACAATCACCTCCCAATTTATCATAACCCTAATGTTTGCAATACACACACATTCATTGCTACTCGCACAAAAGCGCCGCCAACCAACAAAAAAAGCTAATAAGGTAAAAAAATAAAATAAAAACCAAACCTGCAACCTATCCCCCAACAACAAGCTCCTAGCAACCTAACACCAAAAACAATATGAACCGGGACAGGGCTTAGAGCCTCGGGAGTCGGGACCAACCCACATATGTTGCCATATAAAATTGATAAAACGGGGACAAGCTCAGGCCCTGTTCCGCTAAGGTTCTTATTTATTAAGTACTTATTTCCCGTTTTACGAGACAAGTCATTTTCTCACAAAACTCCTTTAATTCAAAAAGTAAGTACTTATTTTTCTTAGTGGAACGGAGCCTCAGAGCCTCGGGAGTCGGGACCAACTCACATATGTTGCCATATAAGCTAATTTCATACCTATTAGGCTACAAACCATTATTGTGTTAAGGCCAAGCTTTCATTTTTATAATGAATCTTTAACATCTCTATGCACATACCCATTTCACAATAGTGTTTATTTTCTATTATGCACAAGTTTCTTTCCTATTCGACCATGCGATCATCTATTAACACTAGAAAACAGACTCCAAGATTGATTTAAGCTTAATTTTACAACTTTACAATGTATGCTTATTATGTAGGTGCATAGATATATTTTCCAATATACTTTTGAAATTTTGACCAAATCATTACGATTCATGATTCGGAAAAGGGTGAATTTGATTCTCCATTCGATTCGCGATTTGACAACCTAAGTGCTATTCACAACGATTGTAGGGCCAATAACTTCACAACAATAAAACATCAAAGATGTATCAATTTCGTGGGAAACAAAACAAAGCCATGGTGGAATAATGAACTTCTAATGTTTCCATCTAAACACACTTAATGATAACAATGAACCAAAACCCTGGACGTGAGCATGTAATCATGGGAACAATAAGTTCTGGCAACACCAGTCCTGGACGTGAACATGTAATCATGGGAACAATAAGTTCTGGCAACACCAGTCCAGAATATCTCTCTCTCTCTCTCACACACACACACAAACACTCAGAGGGAGGGAGGGAGGAGAAGCTTGTGTGTTTCCATTGTGGTAGTTGTTATTGTTGTTATTTACTGTGTGGCCCGTGATCCTAGATCCCCGCTCCTCTGTCGATGGTTCGATGGTGGTTGAGCCTTCTTCTCCTAACCTGCACAGGGAACGCACGACTAAGACCTGGCCGGGGTTTGTCCCGGCAAAGCCCTCCGGCGAGAGGATGAGTATAGTGCAGAGAGAGGAAGCAGAAAGCTAGAGAGAGTAAGTGTGAGTATTGTGTAGCGTGTACCTGTTAGGGTTATCATCACTAGATATTTATAAGGCCTCCTGGCTTGCTCTCCAAGTACGATCGCGTGCCTTCCACGGGCCGAGTGACGTCATAGTGACATCAAGGAATAGATCTGATAACCGTTTTCGGGGCTGAGCTGGCACACCCATGTGCGCCCATGATCATCTTCTGTTATAACCACCTCTGTACGTGGCAGGACACGTGGCTTAACAGTTAGCCGTCGTCGGCTGCCAGCCGTGCTCTGAAGGTGGCCGAACACGGATAATGCCGAGCCTGGCTATGTGTCCAAGGGGGAAGGTAACGTCGCCGTAGACCTTGCCGACGGCAGAGTCCGAGCACGGGCTTATCTTCTGCCGAGCCCGTGGCAAGTTGAGTATCAAATGACGGAACACCGACGACGCCGTACGCAAGGTCTACGTCTGTCAGGGAGCGGGTTCGGCTCGCACCACTGAGAACACTTATGTTCGGCCTGCTACAATAGCCCCTCAATCTTTGCCGATGCCGAGCGCGTGGCAGGGATTGAAGTCAAGCATTGGCCGAACCTGTCGACTGCCGAGCACGATCTTCGCTTGTCAAGGTGAGCCTTCGCTGAACATAATCCATCCTCCTCTTCAGGAGCAGCATCAGCCGTTAACGGAGAGCCTTAGTGGAGGAGTGCCAGATGTCGCTCTATGGCTGGGTACGGCTGGTGAGGGGACGGCTGGCAAACCATGCAGGATGTCCTTTCTACGCCACGTGTCATGCACTGAGTGGTCAGTGGTTCGGCAGTGCAATAATGGGCGAGAAACTCAAAAACCCAAACCCTAGCCCTATAAAAGGGGCGAGGCGAGGCGAGGAGAGAGAAAGTCTCAGACTTTTTCTCTCTCCACAACTCCATCGTCAGAGCTTCGAAGAGCACCGGTTCATCTTCTGGTCTTGATTCCCAGCGATCTTGCCACCAGATCTCGCCACAAATCCAGGTATGTGTTCGATTCTTGCTTCTTTTCACTTTTTTGCAGTTTTCCTGGCATTTTCTTGTTCATTTTCTGGATTCTGGGGCGTTTTTTGTTCTGAGTGAACAGTTCGCCCCTGGAGATGAGCGAACTGTTCATCTCCCTCTTCAATCTGTTCATCCGAGCATGGAACCTTCAAGGGGTTCTGGGCTTGGCCGTTGATAGAGTAGGCCGAGCCCCAGTCTCTGATGTTTGGTAGGCTCAAACCGAACATGATTTGGCCGAGCCTTGAGAACGACGATGGGGTGGGCCAGTTAGGATACCGAGCGTAGTGAGATCCCTGTTTTCTAGCCGACGAGCCGACGACGAGGTCTCACGTTTCTATTTTTGACTATGTTAGGTCTGGCTCCCCCAATCATCGTCATCTCATCCGACTCTGAAAGTTCAGGGGACGATTCTGCAAATCTTGTGATCCGAGAATACTTGGAGATACACAGAAGCCGACGTCAAGCTTCTTCCATCGCCTCGAATATGTCAGTTTCTAGCGACTCCAACGCCGAGCATGACCATGAATACGACGGCGGTTTCAATACTGAACCAGAGATAACCTTCACCACTAGCACAGAATCCGAAGCCGAGCATGAACTTGGGCCTGAGGCCGAGTCCAGGATTCGTTCCCTGGCCGGAGCTACGACCTCTTCTCAATCTGCACCTGCCGAGACCTTGTCTGGGGACAGGGAGTTCGCCGACCTCTTCGAGCGAGGGCAAGTTTGTCCCCATGCCCATTACTTCAGTGGGCGCCCTAATGAATATGCAGACTTCTGCCGAGCGTACCACATCCCAGATGATGTCGTCGTCCACTAGGTGGCTAGTAATAGGATTAGGGACAAGAGGGGAGATCATCCCGAACACATAACAGTCCCCCTGATGGCCATATGTGAGGCTGGGCTTCGATTCCCTCTTCACCCGTTTCTGAGGGAACTGCTAGCTAGGTTCGGCATAGTGCCACATTTTTTCTCGATCAACAGTTACAGGATAGTGATGTCCGTAATTAAGTTGAAGGAACTGCACGACCTCGAATTCACCGTTGCCGACCTCTTCCATACATACATTATGTCTAGGCACGGGAAGACTGGCAGCAGGTATCTGTCAACACGTAGCGGTAAGGAGCCCTTAATAAACGGTCTTCCCGATACTGACAAGTGGGCTAACTTTTATGTCGAAGTTAGTGGAAATTACGAGTTCGGCAATCAGTCTATGCGGCTGCATTCTGTGCCGAAGATAACGGACTTCCGAGGTTTCCTCTTGTTTCTTTAATTTGCCGAACGCGATCCATTCCATCATTGAATTCATGATATTTTGCTAACACATTTTCTTCTTTGCAGATCACCGAGCAATAACCAAGACCCAGAATTCTTTGGCCGTTGATGGTCACGTGGAGACGTTAAAGGCCTTTATCTGCCGTGACGCGCCGACGCTGCTGGGTTACGAGCCTTCGTACAAAGGGAAATTGACGAAGAGGAAGAAGAAGGATAAGGAGGCTGGGCCGAGCACGAAGGCTAAGGGTAAGAAGGCAGCTGCTGAGGAGCAAGGTGTTGGCGACAACATTCCAAGACCGAGCAAGAAGGCGAAGGAACCGAGGCTTAAGTTTCCCACCTTCAAGAAGTCAGCTGACTTCTGGTTCCAGGACAGTCAACCCGCCGACTTCCGAGGTATCGATATTCCTGCCCTCCGAACTCTGATCCCCGAATTTGCCGACGATATGGGCAGAAGAAACGTCGTGAAGACGAACCTCAGAGACGGTGCCGCAGCCCGCCAGAAGGAGGCTGCACTGGCCGAGCATGCTGCGAAGAAGCAGAAGGTCACTCATGACTTCTTCCCAACACGACCGCCGACGCCGCTTCCGAAGGAGAAGGACCAGACCGAGTCATCAGCTGCGGGTGGTTCGAAGGCTATGGAGACGGCGGCTGGCGCGGGTGGCAGGTTGACAGTGCAGGAGTTTGCACCGTCCTTTGCAATGGCTGACGGCAGGGTCGTCAATGTTGAAGACAGTGTCAAGGTCGAACCTAGATTGGCCGTCACCATGCTTCATGGCCTTGCTCTGCCGAGGGACATGGAAAGAGTTCCTGGGGAGCTTCAGACGAGCATCGCGCACTTGAGCGCCTATCTAGTTCAGGTATTGGCGTACTTTGTATTTTTACTTTTTGAGTTGATGTTGTTTATTTCCCCTTTTTTTATTGCCGAGCCTGATAGGTTAGTCTTCTACAGGCCGGATAACCTGCGCTGCGAGTGTCTAGCCAGGCCGACCTTTTGGAGGCCGAGAGAACGCGTTACCGCGACGACGCTAAGATCGAGCGTGAAAAGACAAAGCCTGCGAAGACTGCCTTGAAGCTGGCCAAAGCCAAGGTGGCCGAGCTTGAGAAGGAAAGAGATGACGCTCTGGAGAAGGCAAAGAAATCCGAGCGCGAGCTCGGCCAGGTTGTGAGGAGGGAGAAGAGGAAGATGAAGGAGGTTGACGAGAAGGCTTTCCAAGCTGGTTATGATAGAGCTGGTGCCGAGTATATCCGGGAGGCCCGGTCGATGGTCAACGAGGAGCTCATGAAGAAGCTACCGATCGCGTACCGAACTGGGTACAAGGATGGGGTGAAGGCTGCGTGTGGCTTTATGCAGATGGAGCCCGACATGAACCTGATGAAGTCAATCCCCGTAGCCGAAGTGCCTGAGCTCAGGTTGCCGTACACCGACGAGGAGTGTGCTCCACTTCCTCCGGAGGAATATCCCGATAGTGAGGAGGATGTTGATGATCTGACTGGGACCGATGCTGAAGGTGGAGGTGGAGGTGGCCCAACTGGAGGGAAGGCAGGTGATGCGGGGGGCGGCTTAGCAGATGATGCCGAGCAAGACACCGAGCAGGCCAACAAGAACGGTGAAAGGAGCGCCGATGTTGAAGATGAAGGGACAGCTGATGTTGTTGCCGAAGATGTTCCACCTCAACTTTAGGATTGTAGTTTATTTTTATGAGTTTTGTCTTTGAATTTTTGAATTTTTGTTGGACTAGACGGCTCCGAACTTGGGAGTTTGCCGTGCCAGGTGTAATAGTTAATTTGGGGGCCAGCACCGAACGATTTACTACGCCGTACTTCCCAGTTTAGGATCTTTGACAACACTTGTCTTTATTTTCAAAGTTTGAATGAATGCATGGCTTCTTTTTGCAACGTCTCTGTTAATGCCGAGCTTGACTTATTGCCTTCATGTCTTCACAAGATTTTGTAGGTCTTGCATGTTATGAATGTGTAGTTGTCCGTAGCCCCCACTTTGGTTTGGGTTCGGCAGAATAGTTGAGAATCTTTCATGATTGAAATGGTTAAGTATAGATATTGCAGCCGAGCCTTGACCAAAGTACTATTGTCCTTCGAACAGGTCGCCGAACACGAGAGTTTTGTAAGCTGTTATGATTCAGCTTGTTTTGATTGTAAGAATGTGAGATGCCCCTTGCCAGTGGCTGGGGCTGGGCCAAAGTGTCAGCCCCTGGCCATGGTAAAGGAACGTTGAGAGTAGCTGATTGATTTGTGGGTTCTTTGCTCGCCAAAATGCGAGTGTGGATTTTCGGTGGCCGACCATAATGTCTTGCCAATCCAAGCCGAAGCATAAGTTCCTTTAGAAATGTGTATTTTAGGCTCGGCGGACCGTACGTCCATTGATTGCTTCTTTGGGCGGTAATAGTGGTCGAAGCAAGGAAGGGCTTTTTAAGGAGCCGTTTGTGGTGTGACCGAAGTCAACGTTTGTGTTCGGTGTCGTAGCCGAAGGTCGAATGATGCTTGAAATGCTTTTGAAAACTTTTGACCAAAAAAGATTGTCATTTCATTGATAGTTCTCGAAGTACAGGTAAAATATTGAAGATAAAAACAGTACCAGTGGGTCGAGGCCCTTCTTTGAAACGTAAAAGAAAAACATAAAAGATTAAGGCCGAAGCTAAAGAAAACTGAAACTCTTTTTGCAAGAAGTGTTGGCCGAAGGTAGTGTTCAGCCTGATGTGTTGTGGAAGAAGCGTCACGTGTATGCCCTTCTTAGGTTCTGTGCATTCCATGGGTTGGTGAGCACCTTCCCTTTCATGTCTTCGAGGGTGTAAGCCCATTCACCAACAACTTTGACGATGCGAAAAGGCCCGTCCCAAATAGGCATGAATTTTTTCTTCTTGCTTGCTTGTACGACCTTTCGCCAAACCAAATCGTCAGGCTTGAACTTCTTGATTCGAACACTCCTGTTGTATCCTTTGGCAACTTGCTGTTGATATTGGCAAGCTTCAGCCGAGCGTCATCGCGTTTTTCTTCAGCCAGAATTAGCTCTTGCTCCACGGCTTCATCATTTGTCTGTGGGTTGAAGGTTTCCGTTCGGAGGGTTGGGAACCTTGACTCCAGTGGGATGACGGCCTCCATGCCGAATGCCATCGAGAAAGGGGTTTGGCCTGTGGAGCGACGTGGTGTGGAGCGGTAAGCCCATAAAACTCTGGGGAGTTCTTTTGCCCATTTTCCTCTCTTCGAGTTCAATCTGCGTTTTATCCCTGCACAGACTGTCTTGTTTGAGGTCTCGGCTTGGCCATTTCCTTGAGGATAAGCTGGGGTTGAGTTGAAGAAACGTATGCCGAACTCCTCGCAGAGGCTTGTGAGGCCGTCTCCGACAAATTGGGTGCCGTTGTCGGAGACGATGGCATAAGGTACGCCGAACCTTGTCACAATGTTTCTCCATACGAATCGTCGGACGTCTGCTTCTGTGATGGTGACGAGGGCTTCGGCTTCTACCCACTTTGAGAAATAATCCGTTGCAGTGATCAAGAATTTGAAGCCTCCAGGTGCTGTCGGGAGTTTCCCGACGATGTCGAGCCCCCATTGCGCGAATGGCCAGGGACTTGTGATGGGGGAGAGATTCTGAGCCGGCTGCTTGGGGATTGGGGAAAAGAGTTGGCATGGTCGGCACCTCCGGACGATTTCTTTGCAGTCTTTTTTCATGTTTTTCCAAAAGTATCCTTGACTCATCGCGCGTTGGCATAGCGAACGACCACTAGAGTGACAGCCGCAGCTTCCGGAGTGCAGTTCATTAAGGATCTCGGGAACTTGGTTTGGGTGGACGACGAGAAGATAGGGCCCGGAAATGAATTTTCTATAGAGTTGACCGCTCTCAGAGAGCCAATAGTAAGCGGCCTTGTTCCTGATTCGAAAAGCTTCCTTTTTGTCGTCGGGTAAGGTGTCATTCCTCAGGAAAGTGACGATTTCATCCATCCAGCTTGGACCAAGTTCAATGTTGAGCACCTCTGGAGTTGTGTCAAAACTTGGGTGGTCGATGTTGCCAAAGTTTATAGTTCGGAACTCAGATGCTTTTGAAGCCGAGGCGAGGCCAGCAAGTGCGTCTGCGTGTGCGTTGTGCTCGCGGTTGATCTGCTCGATGTTGAAATTTTTGAAGCGAGTGATGAGTTCTGTTGCCGTGGCCTGGTACTTCATCATCCTTGGGTCCCGAGCTTCGTAGTCCCCCAGCACCTGATTGACTATGAGTTGAGAGTCGCAAAACACGGCCAAGTCGTCAACTTTCATTGTGACTGCCGAGCGTAAGCCAGCAAGCAGTGCTTCATATTCGGCCTCATTATTCGTGGCAGGAAAATCGATGGTAATAGCACTCTCGTGAAGAGTTCCGCAAGGTGAGACCAAAACGACTCCGGCTCCTGCTCCGTTGTTGTTGAAGGCGCCGTCAACTTGCAATCGCCAAGTGTCTCCCTGAAAGAGGAGCCACCGTTTCCCTTTTGGTCCATGTTCGGCAAAGGGTTGGGTAGTTGGAGGAGTGTTTAGGATCTCGGAGTCTTCTGGAGTTAGCTCGGCAATGAAGTCGGCGAGGACTTGCCCTTTGATTGCCGTCCTTGGTTCAAAGCGGATGTCAAAATTTGCCAACTCGACCGCCCATTTGGATACTCTGTTTGAGAGATCGGCTTTTCGAAAAAGCGCTTTGAGAGGATATTCGGTTAAGACCGTGATTGTATGTGCCTGAAAGTACGGCAGAAGTTTTCTCGCCGCAGATACGAGGGCGAGTGCCAACTTCTCCAGCGGAAGGTATCGAGTCTGGGCGGGTAGGAGCGTCTTGCTTGTGAAATAGACAGGCATGTCGTCGGCCCCTTCTCGCCGAACAAGAGCTGAGCTGATGGCGTGGGTTGAGACCGCTAGGTAAAGGTAAAGGGGTTCGAATTCCTTAAGCTTTACCATTAGGGGTGAAGTACTGAGATAGTCTTTGAGCTCGGCCAACGCTTTGTCGCAGTCTGGCGTCCATTCGAAGCTTCGTCGGCTTTTCCCTTTAAGGGCGTGAAAAAAGGAGTGGCATTTGTCAGACGACTTGCTGATGAAGCGGTTGAGGGCTGCCGCCATCCCTATGAGTTTTTGTACCTCTCTGATTGTTCGTGGTGGCCGTAGGTCTGCCACCGCCTTGATTTGATTGGGGTCGGCCTCGATGCCGCGTCGTGTAACCAAGTGGCCGAGAAATTTTCCAGCACTGACGCCGAACGCACATTTCTCCGGATTTAGACAGAGTTTGTGAAATTTGAGGATCTCGAAGACCTCGGCCAGTTCCTTCAAATGATTGTGCTCCTTCTGACTCTTAACAACGAGGTCGTCAATGTATGCTTCAAGGATATTGCCGATCTGTGCGTAGAGCATTTTGAAGATTGCTCTGTTGAATGTAGCACCTGAGTTTTTAAGTCCGAATGGCATGACCCTATAGCAAAAAATACCATGTGGAGTGATGAATGCTGTTTTCTCCATGTCGTCCGGGTCCATGGCTATCTGGTGATAGCCACGGTAGGCATCCAAGAAACTCAACCGAGCATGGCCTGCTGTTGCGTCTACTAGCTGGTCGATCTTCGGTAGCGGGAACCAGTTCTTTGGACAGGCGTCATTGAGGTTCGTGTAGTCGACGCAAACTCTCCATTTCCCATTCTTCTTCTTTACGACCACAGTATTCGAGAGCCAAGTTGGGTACTGTACTTCTTGTATTGCGTTGGTGTCGAGAAGTCTGTTGACCTCTTCGATGACGGCGTCGGCGTGCTCAGGTGCCGAACGTCGAGCGCTTTGTACCACCGGTTTGGAGTCCTTTTTTATGTTGAGGGAGTGGCAAATGAAGTTGGGATCCACCCCCGGCATCTCCTCTGGGGTCCAAGCAAAGACTTCCAGATTGTCTTTGAGGAGCTGGAACATCTCTTCTCGCTCGGCGTCGGTTAGTGAAGAGCCAAGTAAGAAAAATCGTGATCCGTCCTCGTTGATGGGCATTTTCACCAAGTCTTCCTCTGCTTTGTCCTCGGCCTTTTGGCCGACGTCTTCGATTACGGCCATGTCTGGGATTTCAACCCATTGCACTTGTTTTGCTTTGGAAGAACTGTGTACGGCGGAGACGTAGCACTTTTTGGAGGCGATTTGGTCACCTCGTAAATCTTCCTATCTTCCTGTGGCGCCGATAAAGCGGACGATCTGGTGGTATGTGGAAGCAATGGCTTGCATTCCGTGAAGCCAATTTCGTCCCAGGATGGCGTTATATGGGCTCGGCACGTTGACGACAATGAATTCAACAGACAGGGTTTTTGAGCCGACGACGACAGGGAGGAAGATTCGGCCAACCGGCCAGACAGGTGCTCCGCTGAAGCCGATTAGGGGTACTTCGGTTGGTAGTAGTGCCGACTCTGGTAGTTCCAACTTTTTGAATAGGTCGTAGTACATAACCTCGGCTGAACTTCCTTGATCAATGAGGACGCGCTTGACGTCGTGAACGCCGATTTGGACAGTGACGACGAGGGCGTCAGAATGCGGAGTTTGAACATGTTCAAGGTCACGTTCGGTGAAGCTTATCGTCCACTTGGGCACCTCTTGTGGTCGTTGACGCTTGGATCCACAGCCGACTGAGAGTATTTCCTTGGAAGTTGAGGCGTGATCGATGTCGGCTTTGAGGGCAGTCTCGGATGCCTTTGTTACTGGACCGTGGATGACGTGGATCAACAGGCGTTGTTCGTTAGGGTTGGGATTTGTCTGCCGAGCGGGCGTCTTTGATCGATCAATGTATTGATCGAGGTGACCTTGAGCCGCAAGCTTCTCGAGGAGGGCCTTGTATGGTGCGCAGGCAGTCGTGTAGTGGCCGAGCTCGTTGTGGTAGGAGCATTTTTTCCTTGGATTTTGATCCGGCTGGCCGATGTCGGTTCCTAGCTTGCCCGTCGACCACTCAAACCATGGTTGTCTCATTATTTCCTTCAGAAAAGACCAAATTGATTCCTTGAAGTGTGTGGTCTCGGCCACGTAGTCATGTTCCTTCGGCTGACGCTTCTTCCCCTCTTTGATGTTGTGCACTTGCTTCTTGGGCTGCGACTGTTGGGTTGCCGCTTGTGCCGGCAACTGGTGTACGGTCGAGGAGAATGGATTGGTTGAGCTTGGGATTCCCTGGGCCGCCCTGTCTGCATAGAATTCTTCGAGAGCACAAAATCTTTCCACGACGCGCATCAGTTCACCCATGCCGTGTGGTGGGCGAATGGCGAGTTCGTCTAAGATTTTGCTGCCGGTTTCCAGACCGTTTTTGAAAGTGCGCGCAGCCCAATATTCATCGATTCCTGGAATTTCGTTGAATAGCTGCCAGTAACGCTCGGCATATTGCCTGAGAGTTTCGGACGGGAGTTTTCTCATCAGAGACAACGACTCAGGCTCTTTAGTCGTTTTGTTACTATTGATGAAGCGTGTGTTGAAGGCGCGTTCAAGGTCGGCCAGGTTCCTTACGGATCCAGCGGGCAACTTGTTGAACCACTGGAGTCCTTGGGAGCCGAGGCTGGACGGGAACGCCTTGCATTTTACTTCATCCTTTAGTGTGCAGAGCTCAATGGTCTGTCTGAAGTGGATGAGGTGAGTGTAGGCCTCGCAGGTCGCCGGGTCGAACTTCGTGAATTTGGGTAGATGAAAAGTGGGTTCCGGCGGCATGTTGATGATGTGGGAGGTGAATGGGGAGACGCCGAGATCCTTCAGTTGCCTTTCAAACCCTGGGCGCGGCGGTTTGCCGTGCTCGTCCGTTTTTGATATCTTGGAATCCCTTTCCTTGTTCTCCTTTGCGGATGCCTTCTCGGCGTCCCTGCGCCGAAGCTTGTCTCGCAGGTCCGTCGTTGTCCTGTGCGGGCCGTCGACGGTTTTGTCCTTGTTGCGACGGGTCTTGTTCTCGTCGTTCGCGCCCTCGGTGCGTACGCCCTTCCCATTGCGCCGAGCGTGGTGCTCGTCGTCTATGTTTTCAATCGGGATATTCCCTAGGCGTTCAGAGACATAGGGTCTGGTCCGTGCAGAATCTGGGCTACGGTGCGAGACCGTGGTGTGAGAGAACTCTGCACAACCAGTCAAGTACGTACTTGTAAACGACTCGGTATCCCTTGTCCTGGTTCCATCGTGATGGCTTCTAGAACGATGTGTTCCAGATACGGTGGGTTGCTTGTAGAGGATGATTTCTCTGGCGTCGCCTGGTGCTGGAGTGAAGCCTAGGCGGTCTTTCACGGATCCGCGTTGGCCTCCCTCGTTCTGACGCCCTTGTGGTGGTGGTGGTGGAGGGGGTGGAGTTTGCCTTCCTCTTCCCCCGCCTCCGCCAGATCTTGATGCGGCAGGGGTGGCGTCCTGCTGCATGCGTTGCTTCATTTGGGCCACCTCCGCCCTTAGCGCGGCCAGCTCATTGTCGCGTTCGTCGTCGCGACGCTGCAGTAGGCGGATGTAGGCAGAAGTTACGTCGTCTGAGACGGGTGAGAGTCCGGATCCAGGAGCGAGGGAGATGGACATGTGCCTTTCGGGGAGTGTTGTGGAGATGACGTTTCCGCTAGGGTCTTTGGCCCCCGAAGTGGCCGCGTCTGCTAGATCTCCGCCCATGGTAGGTAGTTTGGTGGTTGTTTTACGAAGGAGTGAGTTGAGGGGGGGGTTTGGAGGATGTGAGAGCCGTTTGAATCAAAAGCGATTCACGTCGGGTTCACCAATTGTGTGGCCCGTGATCCTAGATCCCCGCTCCTCTGTCGATGGTTCGATGGTTCGATGGTGGTTGAGCCTTCTTCTCCTAGCCTGCACAGGGAACGCACGACTAAGACCTGGCCGGGGTTTGTCCCGGCAAGGCCCTCCGGCGAGAGGATGAGTATAGTGCAGAGAGAGGAAGCAGAAAGCTAGAGAGAGTAAGTGTGAGTATTGTGTAGCGTGTACCTGTTAGGGTTATCATCACTAGATATTTATAGGGCCTCCTGGCTTGCTCTCCAAGTACGATCGCGTGCCTTCCACGGGCCGAGTGACGTCATAGTGACATCAAGGAATAGATCTGATAACCGTTTTCGGGGCTGAGCTGGCACACCCATGTGCGCCCATGATCATCTTCTGTTATAACCGCCTCTGCACGTGGCAGGACGCGTGGCTTAACAGTTAGCCGTCGTCGGCTGCCAGCCGTGCTCTGAAGGTGGCCGAACACGGATAATGCCGAGCCTGGCTATGTGTCCAAGGGGGAAGGTAACGTCGCCATAGACCTTGCCGACGGCAGAGTCCGAGCACGGGCTTATTTTCTGCCGAGCCCGTGGCAAGTCGAGTATCAAATGACGGAACACCAACGGCGCCGTACGCAAGGTCTACGTCTGTCAGGGAGCGGGTTCGGCTCGCACCACTGAGAACACTTATGTTCGGCCTGCTACATTTACATTCCTACTATATTCTTCCGGATCTTTCACATGTAAACTTGCATTTGAACATTGATTTTAGTTGACATTACATGGTAACTTTTGGTTCACATCAAGAAAAACTTTAGTATTCTACTACAATTGACCCATTAAATGAATAAATGATAAACCTTGGTCAAATTAATTATTCAGCATTCGTAAATATTCATAAGTCAAAAGTAATATCTCCAAACATGTCCATGTACCTCTAAATACAATTGTTTTTTTCTCATTTTCCAAATTACACTACATTCCTTCTTCTTCTTTTTTCCTTCTAATAACTAAGTTCAAGAAATGTAAGCAAAGCAAAGCCCTACTTTAACACCTCAATTAGTCTATCAAAGCCATGCCCTATTCACAATTCCAAGCTGATTAAAAACACCCTTAGCCTCTATCTTTCTATTTGTCAGGTTGGGAAGATTTTAATCCACTAAGACACCATCAATGTTACTTATAGAACTTCTCATGATAATTAGAGAACTATTAGAAGCTTACTAACATCCGCAAATGATGGAAGGAGCCTACTCATGTCACAAGCAATATTACGGAAAATTTTGGGGGCATGGTTCCACAGCAAAACATCCCTTTACCTCCTCGGTTCTTGGAGGTACAGAGGGCCACTATTTCAGTGGTATTCTGAGAGTAGTCACTTTTGCATATATTGCAAAAGATTACATCTGTCCCCAATCCTCCCCCGTCCATACCCCCAATGATTGGGGACTAGATAGGTTCTGTTATTGTTGTTGACAAGGAAAAATTTATGATCCATAGGACTAGGCTTAGCTTAAACCTTAGAAAACTATACCTGAACCAATTTTTTGGCTTCTTCATCAACCTCCCCACAATAGAAAGTTTTTGATGTATCACCATGATAACCCTGTGAATTACAGTCAAGACACGTGAATGTTCACCGTAGGCATGTAAAAGGCATGGCACAGAGTATTCATAAAATAACCCCAGTAAATAAGCATATTTGGAAAAAGGGAAATTGTGAAGCGAACAAAGCTGTAAAAGTTTGGAATTATGTGACACCCAATTCCGTCCCCATACAGGTGGAATTTTCAGCATTTGTTCAAGTTTAATACAATGTTACAAAAAGAAAATAGACAGTCCAACAGTGCATGTGATTCGTAATGATTTATTTACAAACCAACACAACACACTCAATAATACTCCCTATAGTTTAGAATACGGGTAACAACACAACACACTCAATAATACTCCCCATAGTTTACAATACTGGTAATTAAGAGGTAGAGAGATACTAAAGGATGAGAGAAAGGATCTTTCGGCTGCATTTGCTGTCCCTTTTGTGGTTTTTTAATAACTTTTTGTCTTATCTTTTATTATTTTCATTGTTTGTTTTTGGGTGGGGAGGGGGAGAGAGTTTTTCCCCGACAGTTTTTAACATTGAGAACAGATGTGACCGCAGTATGCATTGTATTTTTTTCATTGCATTAATGTGGGGAGGAGGTTATGCATTACAATTGTAATTTGGTAGTAAAAACAAAATATTTTTGAAACAACAAAAGAATCACCACCTGCTCAACAGTAGACAGCCATTTTGCTTTTTTCAGATTGGCAACCAGGTTAGTAAGTGGCAATCAGTCGAGTTACTAGATAAACATGGCATGTAAGCTTTCTCAGAAGATTTTTAACTCTGGTTTGTAAAATTTATTAGCAGAACTCAACGTACAGGATCGTCAAAGTGCTTAATGACTTGGACATTGCCCCCTACTGAAATGAGGTAAAGAGATGCCCAAGAGTATGCCAGTAATCAATAAAAGAAAATACCAAAATTTTCACTCTGAGATGGGCATCGGTGTTACATAGACCATTCTATTTCTCCCAGGGCACATTGTCTACCTGATATGACGAAGTTAAGACCTGTAAGGGTATAGGATATCTATCCAACCTCCGTACCAAATAAAACACTTTGATCCTCATTTCAGGAGTCAGTATGTACCTGTACCCAACTTTTGGACCATATTCGTATTTCCTAAGATCAAACATTGAGGATTCTGAAGTTCGACACAACCGCTTCAATGCTCGTACCCCATGTCCATCTAAATGGATGGTCATAACAACCTCACTTTGATGATAACATTGACAACATTATCTCGACAAAGTTTTGTCTAAGTTATATGGAGCCGGTCAAACCAAAGGTAATTTACGATTCTGCACGATCAAAGGCCATAATTAAGTTAAGCTATCATATTTCACATCTTCCCTCACAAACAAACTTCTAAATTCATCCACGCACTAGATAAGAACTAAACAAAATCAACAACAGCATAATGACATCATCTGGTCACGAAATCTACAAAACAGAACTTCTATGGGGTGTAAAAAAAACCATAAAATGGGTTGCCTTAAGCATGAATCAAAGTGCCCTCTTCGAACTTCATGCAATTTCCAAAGCAAAAAATAAACTTAAAATCTTGACATGGGAACAGGAAGCATAAGTGAAAACTCAAGGTAAAAGACATAGAACTACTTACGTTCAAATAAACAGTCACATCAATATTGACAATATCACCATCCTGCAAATGTCAGCATATAGTTATGAGTGTTTTGTAATGCAAATCAGATAACTTGGGATAAGAAGAGAAAGTAGTACAAAAACTTCAGTAAGACAAACCTCAAGTGCACGAGAATCTGGAATTCCATGGCAAATGCATTCATTCACTGATGTGCAGACACTCTTTGGAAATCCACCATAGCCCAGAGGTGAAGGATATGCTCCATTGTCAATAATCATTTGGTGAACTGCTTGATCAATTTCGTCTGTAGTTATGCCTGGCTGCCAATAGAAGCAAAAATTAAAATCTCCTGGTGAAAAAAAAACTCTCTGATCCTGCTGATGCCTATAAACATACATTCTATTTCTTGTCCCTTGATACACACCCATCCTAGACTGGAGCCAATTAATAATATTATACAAGCAGCTTGCCCACAAGTAAATAGCTTACCCAATTTCGAGTGTAACAACAAATCTGAGTATATGTAAACCCCAGAAACGAAATATATACTTACATACAGACTAGGAAATTATCTCTATATGGTAATGTGCACTGAAATTAATTGGGTCTCTACGCCTGCTCTCTCTGATGCCTTTTGGCTTTGATTTGGGGGCATGGTTCCGCAGCAAAACATTCTGTTAGCTCCTCGGTTCTTGGAGGTATAGGGGGGCCATTGTTTCAACGGTATTTTGAGAGCAACCACTTTGTACATATATTGTCAAAGGTTTAGGTCTGTCTCCAATCCTCCCCCGCCCATACACCAAATGATTGTGGAACATGGGATTCTACTGCTGCTGCTGCTGTTGTTGTTACTGTCTACAGAGAACACCCATGAAATTCTATACTTCTATCGTCCATTAAGTATATATGCTACAGAAAATAGATATTTGGATACAACACGACCATGCCGACACAAACAGAACAACAATGAGGAAGAAGGAACCGTATTGATATTTTACCATATCTAGCTCCTATGGACACCCAGAACTTAAATAAGCGGTAAGCCACAATTTACTTGATGATGGGAAGTGTAACAAAAATGTTCACAGAGCAAAACAGTTGAATGACAAGAGACAAATGCCTTCACTGCTATGGTCACCTCTGCTCTTTATATTAAGTAGAAGCAAAGAACTTAAAAGCCATTAAAGGAAGAGAAGCATTGTTCAAAATGTCACCTTGACTAAACTCCCAGCATATTCAAGAACTTGAGCAGCAAGTCTCCCAGAAGCTCTCATGCAATCTATCCCCGTTTCATCGTGCACTTCAGGTCCGCTAACAATTCCAGGTGGTTTTCGAGATTTGACATAAGGAGGTTGTGGTATGTCACTCGGAACAGGTCGACAAGGAGATACTTTTCCAGGCCTTAGACGTTTACGCTTGATTCCAGGTAATTCATCAACGTTGCTGCTAATTTCATTTGATAATCACAGCCTTTAATATACAAGCAAGAAGCTCAAAGATAATATTGAAAGGGGATAAAATAAAGAAATGCATAAAGTCTGAAATAATAAGAAACCAAGATTTACACCCCATCAATATATCAAGTCACAGTTCACGGTCATAAAAATGGTTCATATTCAAAGGGGGAGAAAAGCTGAAATTTCATTTGAGATCGAAGCACACTTCAATGAAAAGGCTAGGATAAAAAATAAAAATAAAAACCCAGCTCAGTTACAGCGCAAGCCCCTATAAAGTTTTTAACCACCAAAGCTATTAAATGATATGGTGGTTAACAATAGATTCTATGTTCGAATCTCACCGCCTACCCGATAATAAAAACACTCTGTTTAGCTCAGTAATGGAGGGACCTTGGCTGCATTTGAGGGGGCATGTTGATGATATAATTTTCGTACAAGTAACAGATCTCACTCTCTCTAACAGCTTAAGCTTGTAAAGGAGGTATTGATTAATGATATGACATGGAATCAAAGCAGGACCCATTCCGTCCCAAATTTTAAAATACATAACGTAGCCCACGGCCTATGATGACAAACTCAAGAAAATGCTTGCACGACTATATACCCGAATAGGCTATGCATGAGAGACTTGAAAAGGCAGATAGATGTGAAGGGTTTGTTAGAGAAATACAATTCCACATTGCTTGAGTATCAGAAGTGTTTATGAATTTATAATTTTGTGTGTGAGAGACCTCTCTACCTAAAAGCTTAATCATTGGAGAAGGATCCAAAGTTTTTACATACTATAAGAGCAGCCAAGTGTTTGAACTCACCGCCTACCTGATAATTAAAATACTTGCATGTTTTTAGTCCGACTATGGAGAGAGCCTGACTATATTAAGGACATAAACGACAAAATTATCCCTGCCTCTAACAGCTTAAGCTATTAGATGAGAGAGTGGTTACCAATTTAATAGCCTCCTGTCACTTTGGATTATAGAAGTGCAGATAGTGCATGCACCTCCACTTTTTTGTTTTCACTCTTCAAAAGGAAGCCATGCTATGAAATAATTTTTAAACACCATGATTGAAGGGCCTGAGGAAAACTTGATTTCGGATCAGTGAAAGAACATATTTAAACACAAACGAAATTTGAACACAAACCTTCTATTGAATAAGAGATTGGTAATGCCAGATAACGTTCTCGACAACTGCATGGACACAGGTTTGATTCCTGCATGCGAGAGACAAAGTATACGCTGTTACCAAGCATCTCTCACGACTGAATCTTAAAAGCAAGTCACAGATGTTACAGGTCTTGTGGATATTATAACTAGCTTCACCTGCAACAAGGTTACTATGGAGAGATACTCTCCAAATTAAAATACATAAGCACTAGCAGAAGGATGATATGGATGTCCCAATGTTCCAGAGATGTTTTCCTCTGATTCTCATTTTGTTGAAAGTAAACATGTGATCAGCCGAATCCCCTAACAAATAACTACAATTAAAATGTCAAAAATGTGAATCTCTTTAGCACATAGTTCATAGAATGTTACCTATTTCGAAAAGCTCCTGTCCACAAATTTCCGCATGTGGTGTCAGCGGCGGAGGGAAGAAGGGACCAGTGGCGGGCACGTGCCCCCACTGGATTTTTATTTTTATTTTTCACTTTTAGTTTTTAATTTAAAATTTAAAATAACTAATAATTTATTTCTTCGCACAAATACGCACATATCCAACTGGATATTTTGTTCACTCACTAAAAAATAGATGAATATTATCTATTTCATTTGGGATTCATACCGGAACCCACCCAAATGATATAAACGGTTTATTTCGTAAGCCTTAATCTTTTGATCAATCCTCAGAAATATCATATGAATTGCCCTCATAAATGATTGAGCAAATTATACAAAAATTTTGTCTAAAATCTAAATGATTATTTTAAAGCAAGACACGTGTTATTCAATCAAATAGCAACAGATATAGGGATTAACTAAATATTTTGCTTGAATTGTTTAAAAATCAAGCCCTGCAATGGATTTATTTATTCTTGAAGTAAAAAACCAAGGTGGAGTACGCAAATTTGAGTAATTTTTACCCAAAATAACACTCTAGTAGTCTACAACTCCCCTTCATTTCTCACACCGCAGGCTGCAAGCCGCCATCACATCGCCAACAACCATCAACTCATGAGTGTGTCGGTTGTTGTCGGAGCTTGGCTATCGTCGAAGTTCTCGTGACATAGTACCCCCACTAAAACACATTCTTGGCTATGCCACGGGGTGGTGGTAATTAGGACCTTATTGAAGGATCCCATTCGTATGTTCGTCAATCAACTTGCCATTAAGGGAGCACGCTCAACAATACTTATCCAACAAACATGCTAGATAAACCATCACAAGCATGGGGAATCCATTAGTTTATTTATGAATAAAAAGAAGAACCAAAATTGTCTTGTGAAGGTGCAACTAAAAGAGAGGAATGTCATTCATTATGCCATGACAATTAGTCACTACCTATTTCATGCATTCCACAACAAGGGTAAAAAGTAATGCTTTGACAGAAGGGAGTTCGCACATAATCAGACTTGAACAAACTCCTTTTGCAATTCTAAAGCTCCTCTTCTCAGTCACTATTGTAATTCAACCTCGAGGCTTTCCGATTTCCCACCATGCCACAGATAGAGATCCTTCCGTTGATAGATAAGCCACGAACAGAATCCTGAAGCATATGTTTATGCCTGCCTTAAAGGAAGAGTCTAACTTTCTACCTACCGGAGGTCATATAGAGCTGAACCCACATCGATAAGAGCTTCTGATCCCCATTAATGTTGTGATTCCCTAGAAAGACCATGCACTAACTCCTAACTCCCTTTCAATATACTCGCAAAAATACAAATTTTGAATATCAATTTTTTGAAACCATAGTGCTGCATTTGCTTCAATTAATGGCCGAATAACCTCATTCAAACAGCTAACTCAGAAACAATCCACATCAAAATTTCAAACATTTACACCAAGGAGGTTTCAATCCTAAAAAACCATTAATTCTATCTCCATGACACAGGGCATATACTTTCAGAAACCAGAGCTCAATCCATATAAAAATGATACTGATTATTAAACTCTTAAAAGCTATTGTTAGAATTATGAAACCAAATCCCAACCATAAATCGTGACAAAATCTTCAATCTCATCAACCCTAAGATAATTCATATCTTCAAGGATTGAACGCCAAAGCAATTATTGTAGGAAGTCTACAGGCTCATTAGCAAGTTGATTAAATGGTGCCAAAGAATTCAATCGTACAATTCATGATTGCCTTTAATACAACAATAGGAAACAACAATTGTCCAAAATATTAATTTGGTCATAGAAGGAAGGAAATTCTAAGTCCCCCACCTTAATCACCTTATGGTGTGCCCAATCATAAAATGTCATACCTTTTTGTTATACAATTTTGTGGTGAATGTTACAACGTGGGACACGGTAACATGAGCGATTTTGAAAATGCTACGCCATTTGGAAATTGTTATGCTTCATAGGTGAAAATGTGATGCATTCTTGTGATAAATGTTAGGTCGTTTATGGTATTAGTTTTGTTACACAACTCTGATTTTTTTACATTATTTGTGATTTTGCCATGCCTTCTTGTGGGTAATGTTATGCAATTTTTTACTGAAAGTCAAGAACATAAAGAAAGCCTACTGGTACTATATTGTAAGCACATTCGACAATCAATTGTTTTTCTATATACTCACTCCATCGCATTTTGTTTGTTCTTTACGGAAATTCCAACTTTCTATGGAGTCCTCTTAAAATTGTTGAGATTTCCAGAATTACCCTTCAAAAACAAATGCAACCCCATGCACTTCAAATCGAATCAAACTTTTTATATTTTCAGAAATAAAGTAAACATTTTGGGAAGGTCCAAAGTAGAAAGATGAACAAACAAAATGAGACGGAGGGAGTATCATTTTCTTTAAGTTGCAAAAGAAGCGAACTTGGTAACAATAGAAACGACAGATATGCATAGGAATAAGTAAAAAGCATAGTGAAATGAAGAAACCAAGCAGAAGATGAAGAGAAGAAGAAGAAGAAGAAGAAAGGGACCTGGGTTAGAACGGAGGAGTAGAGGAAGAGGCCGCGTCGATCGAATCAAGCGAGAGTCTCCAGCAAAAGTAGTGAGGATACGAGGATTAAGAGACGAAGAAGCGCCTTTGCCCAACATATTGCGCTGTCTTATCACACCGGCGACCCTTTCTCCCCCCCTCACTCTCCCTCTTCTTATCCGGGAATACCAGTTGCCTACGGACTCTTTGGAAGGTAAAATCTGATGCAAGAAAAAAACCCTTTTCCCACTCGATAGCGTTCCAGAACAACTTCTTCAAAATTAAATACTTATATTACATTTTCAAACTAAAAAATAATGTAAATAAAAAATAACTTTTCAATTTTTTTTGCAACGTTTCAAAAATCTCAATGAGATCTTTCAAACAAGATCCATATTGCATATTTTTAGATTTTAATACGCCCATCGTTTTTGAGCTTGAAATTGCCTTCTTAAAAAATAAGTACTTATTTCGCGTTCCGGAACGGAGCCTCAATTTTGCCCTGTAATTTACTTGTTTTGTATTTTTTAAATGATTAGTTTGGCTTGTTTAAGTTTTTTGTAATGATCACTATTTTATAAGTGCTACTGGGTGTTTATAAATACAATCTTTTCACTTTTGACAAAAAAAAAAAAAGATTTGAGGAGAAATAGAGAGCCGTACAATAAAAAAAATTTAGACAACCGTTATTGGCAACCCACTATTTACTCCATATAATCCATTAAAAAAATTTCACCTTAAGGCAAAAATACCCCAATGCAAAATGACTGAAGTTATCCTCATCTTAATGCAAAATGAAAGTTATCCTCATCTTCATCTTCCTCCTCAACTCTTCTCTTATTCGATCCCTCTCTTCTGCCAGACAATGCTCCACTGCCACTGCCGCCGCCGCGGAATCAACACAAAACAGAGTCGATGCCAGCCATCATCTTTCCTCCTCAACTCCCCTCCCCTCTGCCAGCCAAAGTTCTATCATAGTTGCTGTCGGCATTGGAAACCCAAAGCTTTCTCTCATCTCCCAAACCTAGTTCCCTCTCATCCACGCTCAAAACTCTCGCTCATAGGATTTAGGATCCAAAGCTCCATGTTGATTCCTGAAGGTCGATCGAATGAGACCAAAAAACCTAAAGTTCAGTTCCAGATTTAAGTTCCGTTCAAATTGTTCAGGAGATCATAGGCCTAGATTCGGAAGTTAAATTCTGAAATATAGGGTTTTTCTCGAAACTTAACTTCCGAATTAATCAAAGTTGAGCCTCGAATCATGTTCAAAAGTTGAATTCCGAATTATAGGGCTGAATTCGGGAGTTAAATTCTGAATTATGGGGTTTTACTAGAAAATTAACTTCCGAATTGATCAAAGTTGAGCCCCAGATTATGTTCGGAAGTTGAATTCCGAAGTATAGGGCAAAATTCAGGAGTTAAATGCCAAATTATAAGGCTAGATTCGGGAGTTAACTTCCGAATTGAAGATGACGATGAGAGAAAATGCGAGAGAGAGAGAGAGAATGGGTTTCAAGGTTTTGTATGTTTGCTAACTAGATGACGATTTGATTGAACAGTTTTCAAGGTTTTTTATGTTTGATTTTTCAAGGAATGGGTTTCAAGGTTTTTTGTGTCTGATTTTTCAAAGTTTCAAGGTCGATTGAACGATGAAGATGACGACAAGAGAGAATGCGACGAGAAGCCCAATCAGGCAATTGTCGTGGTGGTGGTGGAGGAGGATGCCATGGTGGTGAAGGTTATGGAGGACTGGTGGTGGTGAAAAGGATTTAAAAGGAGGGGTATGGTGGGAAGTTCTGAGTTATTTAATGGGTTGTGTGGAGCAAATTGGGTTTGTAGAAAATTTTAATGGGTTTGATAAAGAAAGTGGGTTATGTAGAGTAAATTGTGGGTTGCGAATAGCAACCTCCAAAATTTATTTTATACTTTTTTCTCTCCATTTTTTATTGACATACCTAATTCAAATGAGTAATTTAACTAAAAATGTAATTGATAGATACAAAACCGACTTCCGATCACAGACCTATCCAGCTCGGTAAAACTCTGCTCAGATTGTTCTATGCATGCCCTGCTCAGCTAGAATGCTTGATTAGGCCAAGAGCCCCAAGCTACACCGGATAAACATGAATTCCAAGAAACGGGAGTCCTAGGAACGAAAGGAAAGTCCCTGAACCATCCTAATCTCTTTTGGGTTAATTCTCAACACTCTAAAAAATCATCTATGCCTCCATAAAAATAACTACAAACAGTCCAACTCTGGGTTCCTCCTTTATTGGGATTAGAAGACGCGAATCCCAAGATGCCGATCACTGGAGTCAAGGAGTGTCATCCTCATCGACGCCCCAAGAACCCTCCGAACAAATCCAACTAGGACTCCACCTCCTGGAAATGCCGATATATAATGTTTCCCCCTTCTAACGGACATGTATACAACTCTAGTATTCTAATTTACTAGAGTTTTACATACTTTTCCTTCACAAAAATATTGACTTAGGCATCGGAGGGATGTTGGCGGACATCACATCGGTATCAAGTTGTTGCTTGCAGGTTGACGAGACCAGAAACCGACTCATCAGTCATCAATTTTTTTTCCCTTTCCTTATGAAATCCCTCTATCCAAAGCTCCTCCAAATGGGTTGTTAAATTGATTACTAATATTCCTTCCCCTAACTTCTAGTCCACTTTCTTGGTTTTTTTGGGAGTTTTTTTTGTTGTTGTTTGATAATTTTCAAACTTTGATTTTTATATATATACAATTTTAATCTTCTCTTGTATAATCGAAAGATGTGATGTAAAAAAATTTCATCAATCTAGGAAATATCAAGAGAAAACAATTAAAAAGACCATGCCAAAAACTCCGCAATAAATTAGGCGAAATGGAGTCTGACGTAGAGGGATGATCACTCTCAAGTCTAGTGTCGACAAGTTTGAGCTAATTATATTCGCTGGGTGTCCTAATTTAATTTTAGTTTCATTTAAAGAATTTAGTTGTTAAGAATACATTTCTTTGTTAAAATGGCAGTATAAATTTGTATGAAAGGGCTTATAAGGACAAGTACATCAAAAAGAATGCATTATCATTATATTTCAAAAAGTACAAAGCTTATATGCTTCTACTACATTTTTTTTCCTTATGCTTACTTCTTTTGATATTATCTTTACTTAAAATATAAGGAGTGAAATACTCAAATTTTCATTCAATTCAAATAGAAAAAAAAAATCTACGACCTTTTCTTTCTTTAGATGTCAAATTTGAATTAATGTGTTATGACACATTCAAAAATGAAAAGATGGACTAAAAATATGGGACATAGAGGTACCTTTTTTTTCTTTTGAGAATGAGATAAATTTAGACCTTTAAAATCATTCATTTTCACGTTGACACCTCTTGGTCAACCACTACATTAGCCTCTCTCTCGAATAAACCTATTTTCATTAGTATTAAATATTTTTATTTTCTGCTTGGTTGTAATTTGCTTTTTTCCATCCCTCCTAATCTCCTCCCACCATTATCTGACTGCGATAGCTAGAAATGGAGCCGGCATTTAAGTTCGGGTAGAGAAAATGGAATAGATCAACCCCTAATAATATACATAGTACGTATATTTAACACTCGAAAAAGTATCGCGCGTTTCAATGTTAATCATCCATAATATCTACAAAATAATTTATACATTCTAACATTAATCACCCATTAACATATAACAAAAATAGTTTATCGATCTATCAAAATGAAACTCGGCATTCTTTCAACCTGATTTTTTTCTTAATTTTTGGGCATTTTATCTCGGTGGTTTAAGACTTTAATGTAAAAAAAGAAATAAGATAAGACAAAAGAGAAAGATGAAAGAGGGTAGATACAAGTAGTCCCGCTATTATTAATATTTCACTATCTGAAATCCAGGGATGGTTCATGTGTTACGACATATATCTTCAATAATTACAAGTCTTCAAGATAAATATACATGGTGGGCCCTAAAACCTAGGGGTGTTCAAAAAAACCGTCCGAACCGTAAAACCGGTCCGATCCGGACCGAACCGTCCTATTTGGTCCGGTTATGCGGTTCTGTGGTCAGGTTATGGTTCCAAAAAAATAAGAACCGTTAATTTTGGTTCGGTTATTGATTCTCAATTAAAGAACCGTGATTAGAACCGGACCGGACCGTTTAGAACTAATATATATAATTATATAAAAATAAATATATGTGTAGAGATTGGTCTACTTTGAACATGGATGAAGTTAGTGATGCTGATTTAAGTGATGTTTTGGGCATTGGAGCTGTTGTTCTTTACTTCAAGACGTGCTGCTATATTTTATAGTTTATGATATAGGTTTAATTTTAGTCCTAAATATAATGGGTCATTAATGTTTTTTTGTCGCTAAATTTAATTATTCCATAAGTGGTTTTGGCTACTTTATTGGTAATTTTCGTCAATGTTTTTCGGTCGAGTGTCAAGTATTTCGTGAACCATATTGGGTTTTGATTCTTAATAAAATGTCTATTATTATTTTATGAGTTATTTGATGCTGTAAATTTTAAATTTTATGAGTTTATATTTTGTGAATAGGTGTTTGGATGCTAATTGGATAGAAAACCGGACCGGTTTTGTGGTTTGGTTCTATTTAGGTTCCATGCATATATTGGCTAGGTTCTGGTTCCCAATTTCCTAGAACCATTGGAAATGGTCCGATTACTGGTTTTCTAGAGAATCGGACCAATCCGGACCGCGTACACCCCTACTAAAACCTTCAAAATGATACAAATTTTCTAAACAATCTCTAAAACTAAATATGTCAAATACTCCAACTCTGGTCCCCACTAACTTGCTCTGCACCTGAAAAATATAAAACGCCCAGATAGTATATGCAATACAAGGACAATTAACTTGGCTAACAATAAGAATATGCTCAATAAACGAGAATAACAAATCAAACTGAGTCATTTTGAACAACATTTCATCTGTAGCCTACCACCCAGCTCATTTCAGTAACATGCCAAACACCATCTAGGTCAAAATACGTAGGGCAGTCAATCATACATTTCTCATATTTCTCTGGCCCAATGGGCTTGCACATGTACCAATCTGTTCTATGGCTTTCAGTCAAATTATTTTATGTGTCATGCACGATACAAAAAGTGACAATAACCAAATCAATAAGCGTAGAGGTCTAAGAGCATCCACAGTGGAATAATCAAAAGTTGTTACATCATCTTTTGATTATTCATTTAAGAGATTGCTAAGGTTAGCAATGTAGAGGTCCACAATGGTACAATCAAAATTGAATAACCAAAACTTGCCACATTACCTTTTCAACTTATAAAAATCTAGAAATTGTGACATAGAAAACAATGTTTTTAAAATAGTTTTCAAACTAATAAAAATAGGTTATTAGAAAAAGAGAAAATATTATTTTGAAAACTTTGACTTAAAAAAAAATAGTTTTCGGGAAAAAGTAAAAAAAAAAAAAACAGTTTTTGAATATATTTTTTTAAAAGAACAGTTTATGAAAAAAAATTTCTATTTTTGAAATAAACTGTTTTTTGCAAAAAAAAAAGTTTTAATAAAAAAAAACTATTTTGAAAAAAACTATTTTTGCAAAAAAATAAAAACTGTTCTTAATTAAAAGTATTTTTCTTAGAAACATGTTGAAAATGGAAGAGAGAGAAGATTTTTGTATAATGATGGTGTACTTGATTAAGGAAATGTGGGGACAACTAAATTTGATTATTGGCAAAAGGTTACTAGTTTTGATTATCCAAGAGCCAAAATTTGATAAGTTGCTAAGTTTGGTTATTCCAATGTGAGCTCTTTTTTTTAGCAAATGTTGTTAGCTTTAGCAACCTTTTGATTTTGATTATACCATTGTGGATACTCTATAATGAGTAAAAATATTGAGGGAATCAAAGAACACTCTTTACAAAGAGATTTAGCTACGAATGTATTGCATACCATCCAGTATCTCAAATTACCATTGCCACCATTAAACATGTTGACTTCAAGACCATACTCAAATGTCGTCCCAATCGCATTCCGTACCATCGTTAATCCACCGATTAAATTCTCCCTAGATTCCACTTGGCTACTTTCGATCCCCTGCTCGACTTCTCTGTCTCTATAAGACCACAACTACAATTGTATTCTTCTTTACACAAAACTTGATGACACCAAGATCAATTCTAGGGTGGACACATGTCCATTCATTAAGCTATTTTATCTTTCATCTAACATGCACATCTCTCTCTCTCTCTAAACTTTGTCTTCACCTCACTTAAAATATCATGTTAAAAGTAATTTGATTCTACTTAAATATAAATTAGGTTTTTAGGGGGAGATTAACTTGTTTACAGTAGGGTACAAACAAGTTAATCTTTTTTAGGGGTGTTACATCGTGCCACCGTGACCCTCTCTTTGCTTCCGCCCCTGACAATGGCACGCTCCTCTCTTGCCCATTTATGTGAAATCCCATATGAATGTTGTGGGGGTGAATTCCACTTTGATCCTTGTTGAGCGGTGTGGGGGCTCGCCGAGTCTGGAGAGGTTCCTGCCGAGCGTGAGGAGGTGTTTTGCCGAGCTATGGTGAGAAGCTTACCGAACTTGGCTACCGAGCCTGGTACCGAGCCATGAGAGGTGTTTTGCCGAGGAGTGAGATGCCGAGCCGAGGAAGGTTGCCGAGCTTGGCTACCGAGCCTGGTACCTGCAAACCGGAGGGGGGTTCCTCTGGGTAGAGCCTCCGACGAGCTAGTTAGTACCTGGGGAAGGTAAAAACGAAACATAAAGTAAGAGAGGAGAGTTGAGATGTGTTGTATACCTTAGGTGAGGGGGTGAGCTTGCTTATATAGAAAAAGTGGTGAAACTTAATGACGAAGTAACGGCTATTAGTAGAAAGTTTCTATAAATGGTAAGTTGCTATTAATAGAAAGGTTGCTATTAATAGAAAGCTTCTAGAAACTTCTAGAAGGTCGTGACTTGCCGTGTCTACGTACCGAGCAATAGCGAGCGACCGTACATTTTACCGAACAACTAGTGAAGTGTTCCGAGCAACATAAAGAACCTTTCGAGCGATAGAAAGAACTGCCGAGTAACGATAAGAACTACCGAGTAACGATAAGAACTGCCGAGCCGAGTAATAATAAGAAATACCGAGCAATAGGCCGAGCAATTTATAAGAATTGCCGAGCGTAATCAAGACAAATGTTTCGGCAATACTTGTAGGATTAATATTTGTTGAAATCGTTTCGGCCCTTTTAGACCTTATGAACTGAGGGAAATTTGGCCCCTTACAAATGTCTCAAACTCTCCCTTCCAAGTTAGGATACATCTCTCCCAAATGGCGGTGATGTGCCATATTTCAATGAAATATGGCGGAAAACAATGTTGTTAATTGGCATCAATTGCCTAGCCTCATGTTTCATCTTTGACGTACAATGGCATGCAAGTGGACGTGTGTCGAGGGCCGATGGTTGATGAAGTAGTTTTCTGCATTTCGAGCCTAATTAAAATTCTTTGACATGCACTCATTTTCCCGTAATTATATCAAAATATTCCAATGACTCTAGAGTCAAGCGATCGAGAGAGGTCTTATTCAATAGTGTTAGTGAAAAATATATAGAAAGTAGCGGTTTGAGAAATAATAAACACATGCATGAGACCTAGCTCGATAAAACAAGCAAGGTAAAGGTAATATAGCATAGTGTATATATTGATAAAACAAGCAATTAAGGTATTATAGCTAGCAATTACGGACTACTCCATATAACAAGGGTTGATGTAGGTTGGTTTTCGGCTATTAGCCAGCTCGCAAAAAACAGTTTGGAAACCCATTTGAAGAGGCTGACAACGATGCTAGCTCTGAACAAAACTTGTTCTTTCGAACCAAAAAAAAAAAAACAAGAAACAAATACGTGGAGTAAATGAAATAAACAAAAACTCTGCTGATCACAGAGTTGAAGTATTGAAAATATACCTTTAATTACTTAAAATATTGACCATGCATAGGTAATCTTTAATCTTTTATTACTCTTTGAACCAGTGTCACGCTCTTGATTTTCAACGTAAATAATAATCATTTTCAATAAATAAAATCATTACTAAAGTACCGATAATACCCAAATGACACATTTTCTCCTTTTCTCAAAGTTAAATTCAAAAGTTACAATCCTCACTCAAGGCCCCAAATTATTAAAAGACTAAAATTGTATTACAGTTTACAGTAATCATTCTTCCAAATATTTCTTTCAAATCAGATACAGATGATCACCTCTTTAATACCTTCGAAAAACATGATCAACGAGCACGCCATGCACGCTATGCCAACTTCCTTGCTTTGTACTTGAAAATGATAGGTTGAGCTATACTAGCCCAGTAGAGAAATCTATACTCAAGTTATATGTAAATGCGATGAAGTATGCACTAAATGCGAATGAGACTCAACAAGCGAATATGAGATACAAAAGGGGTTACCAAAATGAACTGACGAATTTAGACTTCGGAATTTCGGACATATTAGAGATAACCCTAACCATTCACACGTCAACTAGAAACAACATTAAAACTCATATCAAACAAACAAACAACAACAATAGTTCAGCCATCTAATAACTTTTCAAATGAATGCCACAAACCACTTCCTCATTATATACCATCCACCATAGAGCCTCACTTCATAAAACTTTCCTTTTTGATTTTCAAAACAATTTAGAGAAAACTCAAGACCATCATGGGTCAAGCTCCGTTGATTCGCTCAAAAATACCGGAGGATTTTTTTATAAAAATTCTCTTTTAAAAACTCAAATTTCTTTCTTTAATAAAACCTTGATAGAATTAACCATTCATTCCCTTTTTCAACAGCCACACTCTCAAGCAACAAATAATCCAAACAACAACACAAACTCTCAAAGTCAATCATAATTCTCCTCATCATGCGAGACATTCAACTGTGTTACCACCCCTTGCATCACAGTGAATTCTCTCCACCTGGGTTTCCGCATTACCACACCTTGCGTTGTAGGACCCTTAACTCATGTAGCAGGCCGAACATGAGTGTTCGCAATTGTGCGAGCTGAACCCGGACCAAGCCGTTCCCAAACCTTGTGCTCGGCTCCCCACTGGCGACCTTCATCGCCATCCCACTTGTCTCAGGCTCGGCGGAGGTTAAGCTTATGCTCGGCCACCTTCCTTGACGAAAGCCCCTGTCGGCGTGTCCTCCTCAAGAGTGGCTGATAAGCACCCGAGAATGTAATAAAGGGTGCGCTAGTAGCTAGTTTTAGTTTATTTTATCGCTTAATTAGTTGCTTTTAATCTCTTGTGCGCGTAAGGTATTTTGGTTGTGTTTTGTAGGAAAACCATTTAAAATCAAGAGAGTTAAAGCTCAAAGCATCACAAAGCACTCGAGGCTCAGAAGATGACCCGACGCCAAGGCAAACCAAGGCGCAGCCCGAGCAATGGCCAAGGCAAAGCAGGAAGCAGCCCGAGCAAGACAAGTGCTGAAGATAAGCAGCTCGGCATCGATGGGTAAAAAGCTTGCCATCGGTACCGAGCTGTTATCCTCCTGGCAGCTGCTAACTCCTTCGGCATTGATGGCAAGGATTTCAGCCATCGGTACCGAGCCCTTATCTCAGCCAGCAGCCATAACCCGCTAGACATCGATGGCAAGATCATTGCCATCGGTACCGAGAAGCTTATCAGCATTTTAAGGGCTTTGCCATCGGTACCGAGGGCTTATGGGGGGCATCTTTGGATCTTTTGAGGAATATTCCGTGCGCGGATCTTGGAGTATAAAAGCCCGTGATATCATTGTACAACCATATAATAGAATAGCTTTTTTTTTACAAACACGTAGAAAATTAGATTTGTACTCATTTTTAGATCTAGACTTAGATTTCAAATTGTTCTTCGTGTTCTTGAGTGTTCTTAATTTCCAGCCCTTAATTTCTGCATTTTCAACTCTTGTAAGTTAATTTTTGCTACTCTCTCATTTATAAAAGTTGTTTATTATCTCCCGATCTATCTTTCCATCTAATTTTCTCTTAGGCTTGTGTTTACACTTATGCTAAGTAGATTTTCGCTTGCTCTTATCTCCATAGATATGTGTGAGTAGTTTCATAAGGTTGGGTCATGGGGTGATTAGCACCCCATGGCTTGAGTAAAAATTGCATTTTTCACCAAAAAGTTTGTAACTTTGTTTTGGAAATTGATGTGGGGCTTGGATTTGTTTGTCAAATTACCGAGATGTTAACCTCCTTGATCATGTGTAGGTAAGAGCTTCGCCTACTTACCACACATGATGCTTGGAGCTCTGTCGCTCGAGGTGTTTGCTAAATAAATTCTATAGCTAGCTTGATTTTCGAACTATCTTATCTTCCGGGTAAAACCGTGTATTGGGGTGAAAAATGTGGTTTTGCTTGAGTCGTGGGTGCTAGTTTATTCTCGTTTAATTTAGCCTTTTTACTTTCCACCGCATACGAAAAATCAAGTTGGCTGACTAAAAGCCGGAAACCATACTTGCATCTACAATCCATCAAGCCGTATTATTTATCCCTTGGGTACGATCCCGGACTTCCGGATTTATTATGCTTCAATTGGACGCTTATACCCTACGCTTGGGGTGATCTCTATTGGATATATATCGAGCAAACGAAGCATTTTTGGCGCCGTTGCCGGGGATTTTTTATTATGGCTTTATGGAGGCTCGACAAACCATTGTGAGTATCCCACTTCTTTCTTTTAGTTGTAGTTTAGTAGTTTTTTTTGTTAGTTGCTCGTACCTAGTTCGGTGGATACCTCTAACCTGGTTTTATGCCAAACCTGAGGTGTAACGAAGCCGGAGTATATATTGAGTTAGTTAGTTAGTTAGTTTACTTGCTTAGTTAGTTTAGTTAGCTTCATTTAATCTGCATTGCTGAGCCGAGGTGGTGGCATAACCCCTCGCACTTTTTGTTTTCTGTTTGTTTTGTTGAGGTGGCGGCCTAGCCCCTCCGGTCTGTTAGTTTGCTGGTAGTTAGTTGGTAGTTTTGCTTGTTTATGTATGTTGTGTATCGGAGCCCAAATTCCAATCGGCTTCACCGTTCTTCATCGCCTCCGAGAATCCGTAGCATTGTCAGGGCGTATCCTGCCCACTCTCCACCGCGCAAAGTAAATCGAAATCGCAATAGAAAAGGCCCAATGGCCGACGAAGTTCCAGTTCGCACTCTTTGTGATTATTTGAATCCAGAACGGGCCCCTCAAGTATCGCCTATCGTTATTCCGACTCCGACTGTTGGGACTACATTTGAATTTAAGTCTGAGTATCTTCGGGTTATTCCAGAGTTTCGGGGGCGGGAATTGGAGGATCCGTACTTTCATATCCGGGAGTTCGAAAATATTTTGCATTCCATTTGTCCTGCTCAGAATCAACTTGACCAAGCTCGCTTGAAGTTGTTTCCCTTCACTCTCAAGGATAAAGCGAAGCAATGGTTCAATTCTTTGAAACCTCGATCCTTGCGCAATTGGGGTGAAGTCCAGGATGCTTTCACTACGAAGTTCTTTCCAGCTAGCCGGGCAAAGCTGCTTATTGATCAGATCCAAATGTTCAAGCAAATGGATGGAGAGACGTATCACAAGTATTGGGAGCGCTACAAAGATTTGCTTATGTCAGTTCCGCATCACAACCTCCCATTATATCTCAGAGTTAACTACTTTTACACGGGGTGTTCTCAAGAGAGCAAGCAACTCTTGGATACAATGGGTGGTGGAGATTTCATGGGAAAGACACCAGAAGATGGTTGGGATTTCTATGAGATACTAGCGGAGAAGACTTAGACTTGGCAGCTTGCTGATCCTGGGGATAGAGCGATGTTCAACCAAGGCCCTTCAGGTTCTGGGAAGTTCTCTATTTCAGAGCATACGGCCTTTGAAACACGTTTGGAGGAGATTTCTCGTAAACTTGATAAGTTGGAAATTAAGAGTGCTCAGTCCCAAGAAGTGAAAGCGGTACGACAAGTGGAGGAAGTGTGTGTTATTTGTGAGATGGTGGGCCATTCTACAGAAGCTTGCCCTAATATCCCTACCTTGAAGAATGTGATAAATGGGATTGTCCCAGAAGAGGTGCATGATGTACAACGATTCGACCCTTATTCTCAATCCTACAACTCGGGGACAAGACAACATCCCTCTTTCCGTTGGAGTCAACCAAATGAGGAAAGCTCTTCTCAAATGCAACCTCCTGCTCCACAGTTGCCTTGGAAGCAACAAGCCCAGAATGCCTTCCGTTTTCCTCAAACTCAAGCTCCGCCAGGGTTTGCTCCTTCTGCTCCATTTCCTCATGCAAGTCAATTCCAGCAGCAACCTACTCAATTTCAACAACCATCTCAGTTTCAACAGCAACAACCCCCTAAGCGTTCTTGGGAGGATCAGTTTAGTGCCCTCCTGCAAGGCCAGAATACTTTCAATGAGCAACAGACCCAAATGATGAATGATATTCGGAATCAATTGGGCAAATTGACAACCACTGTGGGGATATTACAGCAAGAAAGGGGGAAATTCCCAACACAGCCTCAGCCCAACCCGCAATCAACATCCAGTCAGACTTCCCAGGGTGTGCACTTTGCTAGCTCCTCGGTGATTTTCCCCGAGCAAGCAAAGGCGATAATCTCCCTTCGTAGTGGGAAAGTGGTAGACAACCAAGTAAAGATGCCTTTGGATCCTACCTTGTTACCACCTCCTGTTGATCAGTCAAGTCCAACAACAATCCTTGGGGAATCTCCCAAGGAGGCAAGTGAGGAAGCTCCAGAAGAAAGGGAGAAGGAAAAGGGTAAAGCGAAGGAAAGTGTACCGGACCCTCGAGTTGTTCCAACACCGGCACCTTATCCTCAGCGCTTGAAGGCTTTGGCGAAACCGAATCTTAATGCGGAGTTGCATGAGTTGTTTAATCAAGTAAAGATCAATATCCCCCTTATGGATGCGGTCAAGCAAATCCCCTCTTATGCTAAGTTTCTTAAAGATCTATGTACTCGAAAGCGGAAGTTGAACGTTCAAAAGAAGATCTTTTTGACCGAACAAGTGAGCTCCATTATTCAGACGAACATTGCACCAAAGTATAAAGATCCGGGGAGTCCCACCATTGCAATCACCATTGGAGACAAGCGTATCGAACAAGCCTTGCTCGACCTTGGAGCAAGTGTCAATCTACTTCCGTTCTCCGTCTATCAAGAACTTGGGTTGGGGGAGATGAAGCCTACTCGAGTCACCCTTCAGTTGGCCGATCGGAGTGTTCGTGTTCCAAGGGGGGTAGTGGAAGATGTCTTGGTGCAAGTTGGTCAGTTTATCTATCCAGTGGACTTTGTGATTCTCGACACGACTCCAACCGATTCTTGTGCTACTTCTACTCCGGTAATCCTTGGGAGACCCTTCTTAGCCACGGCGGATGCAGTTATCAACTGTCGAAACGGATTGCTTAACATGACCTTCGGTAACATGAAGATGGAGGTTAATGTGTTCAATATAGGCAGTCAAATGGGGGATGATGAAAATGTGAATGAAGTGAGCTTTATTGACTCTTTGGTGGAGGACCATGTGGATGAGTTGCTTTATAGTGATCCTTTGGAAGTTGCTCTTACAGCCAAAGAGGCTGAATTTCTCGAATCTTCCGAAGTCAGTTATTTACATGCGTTGCTCGATGGGGATGAAGCTTGTGCTATGAACGCTTGGACCCCAAAGTTTGATGAATTTGGGGAGCTACCACTGATCGAGAAGAAGGTTCTTCCCTTTCTTGTGGATCCCCCTCTGTATGATGATCCAGGGGGAAAATGCCTTACCGCTAAAGTTGTCTCTTCCGATCTCCCGTACCTTGATCCTTCGCCGGAAGAATTACTCCTTGCTCATGAGATGAACATGTTTGAAATGTTGGGCATCTACTATGATGATCCGTTGGCAAAACCTCTCACCGCTAAGGAAATGGATGCCGAAATGGACTACTTGTATGCATTGTTAGCTAAACAAGATGCTTATGGATCAATCTTTGAAGAGTTGGAGCCCGTGGAAGCTACAATTGTCCCTTCGAGTCCTTCGTGCCTTGATCTTCTCACCGCTAAAGAAATGGATGCTGAGGTAGATTCCTTGAACTCTTTGTTAGAAAAACAAGATGCATGTGAGCCTATTTTTGAGAAGTTTCCAATTATAGAAGTAATTGATTTTCTTGGTATTGACGATTTTCTTGTGGTTTACCATCCTTATATTGTAGATTTTGTCAACAACTTAAAAATTGATTTTGTTTGGGCTATGCACTTGGTGAACTCAAGTTTTTAAAACGAATTCAGCAATTGCTTTACTCAAAATACCTTATCTTGTGGTATGGTCGAGTTCAATTTTTTGGTGAAGAGTGTAGATTGGAGTGCTCTATTTCTTTTAATAGTTATTAATGGCGTGCTAAATGTTCGTAGCCTATGTGTATCTGGCAGAGGCTTAAACCATTTCTCGGCAGTTTCGAGGTTGGAGAGCCGGATGAGGAGTTGATCGATCCAGTTTACACGGTTGATTAGCTTGTTTCTTTATGTTTGCACGGGGAGCGAAAGCGTAACCGCTGAACTTAATTGTTTGTCGGACCCGGCCCCCGGGTAGGGGGTACCCACCATTGACTTGGGTATATGTAGCTTCGCACGCCGCTACTAAAAGAAGGATCGTGTGCCCAGCTCCGGTTCGAAGGGCAATCATTTGATATCAGTGACATATGGCTTTAATTAGCTTTTCTGATAGGAGTAATTCACAGTTAAACACTCACGTCTTCCAGATTAGCCCCAACGGGGGCGGTATAGATCCTTAGGTTAGGCCTTGATACTCCCGTGCTTACGCACTTGGCTCTATCTTGTTGCTTGCCTGGTTACGATTTTAGGGGACGCTGGACTTCATTGTTTGGCGGAAATGAAATGAAAAGCCGGATTGTTTAAACTCTTGTTGGTTTACAATGTTGAGCATGTTCTAAGTTGTGATAGCGGAGGAATTGCATAGTTACTAGTTTAAATTGTTTTCGTGTTTTATTTGCTAGGGACTAGCAAACCTCAAGTTGGGGGGGTGTGATAAGCACCCGAGAATGTAATAAAGGGTGCGCTAGTAGTTAGTTTTAGTTTATTTTATCGCTTAATTAGTTGCTTTTAATCTCTTGTGCACGTAAGGTATTTTGGTTGCGTTTTGTAGGACAACCGTTTAAAATCAAGAGAGTTAAAGCTCAAAGCATCACAAAGCACTCGAGGCTCAGAAGATGACCCGACGCCAAGGCAAAGCAAGGCGCAGCCCAAGCAATGGCCAAGGCAAAGCAGGAAGCAGCCCGAGCAAGACAAGTGCTGAAGATAAGCAGCTCGGCATCGATGGGTAAAAAGCTTGCCATCGGTACCGAGCTGTTATCCTCCTGGCAGCTGCTAACTCCTTCGGCATTGATGGCAAGGATTTCAGCCATCGGTACCGAGCCCTTATCTCGGCCAGCAGCCATAACCCGCTAGACATCGATGGCAAGACCATTGCCATCGGTACCGAGAAGCTTATCAGCATTTTAAGGGCTTTGCCATCGGTACCAAGGGCTTATGGGGGGCATCTTTGGATCTTTTGAGGAATATTCCGTGCGCGGATCTTGGAGTATAAAAGCCCGTGATGTCATTGTACAACCATATAATAGAATAGCTTTTTTTTTACAAACACGTAGAAAATTAGATTTGTACTCATTTTTAAATCTAGACTTAGATTTCAAATTGTTCTTCGTGTTCTTGAGTGTTCTTAATTTTCAACCCTTAATTTCTGCATTTTCAACTCTTGTAAGTTAATTTTTGCTACTCTCTCATTTATAAAAGTTGTTTATTATCTCCCGATCTATCTTTCCATCTAATTTTCTCTTAGGCTTGTGTTTACACTTATGCTAAGTAGATTTTCGCTTGCTCTTATCTCCATAGATATGTGTGAGTAGTTTCATAAGGTTGGGTCATGGGATGATTAGCACCCCATGACTTGAGTAAAAATTGCATTTTTCACCAAAAAGTTTGTAACTTTGTTTTGGAAATTGATGTGGGGCTTGGATTTGTTTGTCAAATTATCGAGGTGTTAACCTCCTTGATCATGTGTAGGTAAGAGTTTCGCCTACTTACCACACATGATGCTTGGAGCTCTGTCGCTCGAGGTGTTTGCTAAATAAATTCTATAGCTAGCTTGATTTTCGAACTATCTTATCTTCCGGGTAAAACCGTGTATTGGGGTGAAAAATGTGGTTTTGCTTGAGTCGTGGGTGCTAGTGATTCCTAGACCTAACATTCTTTTTATCTAGTTTATTCTCGTTTAATTTAGCCTTTTTACTTTCCACCGCATACGAAAAACCAAGTTGGCTGACTAAAAGCCGAAAACCATACTTGCATCTACAATCCATCAAGCCGTATTATTTTATCCCTTGGGTACGATCCCGGACTTCCGGATTTATTATGCTTCAATTGGACGCTTATACCCTACACTTGGGGTGATCTCTATTGGATATATATCGAGCAAACGAAGCAGTGGCACGTTAGGCTCGGCCAAGGATGTGCTCGGCCCTCCACAAGCATGGCCGCTGCTGATGCTCGGCCACCCGCTGAGTCACATGCCTTCCCACGTGTTGAAGCGGTTACGCTAAAAGATAACCATGAGCGCACATGGGCGTGCCAACTCACCCACAAACGGTTACCAGATCTATGCCATGATGTCACCATGACGTCACTTGGCTTGTGCCAAGTACGTGTCCGTACTTGGAGAGCAAGCTAAGAAGGCACTATAAATATCAAGAGATAGCAACCCTAAAAGGTACATGCTACTGCACACTCACACTAAGATAACTCCAGTCCATTGCCTCTCTCTGCACATACTTATCCTCTCGCCGGAGGGCCTTACCGGGGGAATCCCTGGCCAGGTCTTAGTCGTGCGCTCACTGTGCAGGTTAGAGAAAGAAGGCTTGGGAATCACTTAACTACCAGAGGAGGAACGAAGATCGAGGAACACGGGCCACACAATTGGTGAACCCGATGTGAACCACACTTCTGATTCAAGCGGCTCTCACTTCCTTTGCATCACCTCCCTCCTTTCTTCAACAACGACCAAACCACTTACCATGGGCGGAGATCAGACGGATGTAGCCATCTCCGGGGCCAGAGACCCTAGTGGAAATGTCATCCCCATGACACCCCTTGAGAGGCACATATCCATGTCCCTCGCCCCTGGATCCGGTTTCTCACCAGTCGCGGACTACGTAACGACGGCCTATATCCGTCTACTACAGCGTCGCGACGACGAACGCGATAACGAGTTGGCTGCACTAAGGGCGGAGGTGGCCCAAATGAAACAACGTATGCAGCAAGAGACCACCCCCGCCACATCCAGATCCGGTGGAGGCGGGAGTAGACGAAGGCAGACACCGCCGCCGCCACCACTACCACCACACCCACAACAAGAACGTCCGCACGAGACAGGCCAACGCGGATCCGTGAAGGACCGCCTTGGCTTTACACCAGCACCTGGCGACGCCAGGGAAATTATCCTCTATAAACAACCCACCGCATCTAGAACACATCGTTCTAGAAGCCACCATCATGGGCGTACAAGAACAAGGGACACCGAATCGTTCACGAGCACGTACTCGACTGGTCGGGCAGAATTCTCTCGCACGACGGTTTCGCACCGTAGTTGAGATTTCGTACAGACCAGACGCCATGTCTCTGAGCGTCTTGGGGACATCCCACTAGAGAATTTAGATGTCGAGCACCACACACGGCGGAAAGGAAAAAGGCGTACGCACCGAAGGCGCGGTTGACAACAACAAAACCCGCCGTGACAGAGAGAAGTCCATCGACGGCCCACGCCGAACAACAACAGACTTGAGAGACAAGCTTCGGCATAGAGACGCCGAGAAGACTTCAACAAAAGAGCCCAAAGGAAGGGACCCCAAAAGAATAAAAACAAACGAGCACGGCAAGCCGCCGCGCCCTGGATTCGAAAGGCAACTGAAGGACCTCGGCGTGTCGCCCTTCACACCCCACATCATCAACACGCCACCCGAATCCACCTTCCACTTACCCAAATTCACGAAGTTTGACCCAGCCACCTGCGAGGCTTACACCCACTTAATTCACTTCTGCCAGACCATCGAACTCTGCACCCAAAAAGATGAAGTCAAATGCAAGGCGTTCTCGTCCAGCCTCGGCTCCCTTGGACTCCAGTGGTTCAACAAGCTGCCCGCTGGATCCATACGGAACTTGACCGACCTCGAACGCGCCTTCAACACTCGCTTCATCACGAGTAACAAAACTGCCAAGGAGCCTGAATCCCTATCTCAGATGAGGAAACTCCCATCCGAAACTCTTAGACAATATGCCGAGCGTTATTGGCAGCTGTTCAATGAAATCCCTGGGATCGACGAATACTGGGCTGCACGTACCTTCAAAAACGGCCTGGAAATCGGCAGCAAGATCCTGGATGAACTCGCCATCCGCCCACCCCATGGCATGGGCGTGTTGATGCGCGTCGTAGAGCGATTTTGCGCTCTTGAAGAATTTTATGCGGACAGAGCTGCACAAGGAATCCCGATCGCAACAACCCCATTCTCCTCGGCCGCGCCTCAGCTGCTAGCACCAGTAATCACCCAACACTTGTAGCCCAAGAAGCAGGTACACAATATCAAGGAAGGGAAGAAGCGCCCGCCGAAAGTACACGACTATGTGGCCGAGACCACGTACTTCAACGAGCCAATTTGGTCATTCCTGAAGGAAATAATGCGACAACCATGGTTCGAGTGGCCGATAGGCAAGCTCGGTACTGACACTAGACAACCTGACCAGAATCCAAGGAAGAAGTGCTCCTACCACAACGAACTCAGCCACTACACGACAGCCTGTGCACCTTACAAAGCTCTCCTGGAAAAACTCGCAACTCAAGGACATCTCGATCAATACATCGATCGAACAAAAACACCCGCCCGACAACCAACAGGCAATCCCAACCCCAATGAACAGCGCCCGCTGATACATGTTATCCACGGACCAGTGACGAAGGCATCCGAAACCACACTCAAGGCTGACATCGATCGCGCCTCCACATCCAAGCAGATACTCTCAGTCGGTTGCGGATCAAAGCGTCAACGGCCACAAGAAGGGCACAAGTGGACAATAACCTTTACCGAGCGCGACCTCGAACATGTGCAAACTCCACACACAGACGCCCTCGTTGTCACCGTCCAAATCGGCGTCCATGACGTCAAACGCGTCCTCATCGATCAAGGAAACTCGGCAGAGGTCATGTACTACGACCTTTTCAAGAAATTGGATCTACTAGAGTCAGCCCTACAACCCGCCGAAGTACCTCTCATCGGCTTCAATGGAGCACCTGTCTGGCCACTTGGCCGAATATTTCTCCCAATCGTCGTCGGCTCTAGAACTCTGACCGTCGAATTCATCGTCGTCAACGTGCCGAGCCCATACAACGCCATTCTTGGCCGCAACTGGCTCCACGGCATGCAAGCCATCGCCTCCACTTACCACCAGGTTGTCCGCTTCATCGGCACGACAGGAAGACAAGAAGATCTGCGAGAAGACCAAGTAGCTTCCAAAAAATACTACGTCTCGGCCGTCCACAACTCCACCAAAGCCAAACAAGTTCAATGGGTTGAAGTCCCAGACATGGCCGTAATCGAAGATGTCGGCCAAAAAGCTGAAGATAAAGCGGAAGAAGAATTGGTTAAAATGCCAATCAACGAGGACGGCTCACGTTTTTTCTTACTCGGCTCTTCCCTCAGCGACGCCGAGCAAGAAGAGATGTTCGAACTCCTCAAAGCAAACTTGGAAGTCTTCGCCTGGACCCCCAACGAGATGCCAGGAGTAGATCCTGACTTCATCTGCCATTCTCTCAACATCAAGAAAGATTCCAAACCAGTGGTACAGAAGGCTCGACGCTCGGTGCCAGAACACGCCGACGCCGTCGTCGAAGAAGTCGACCGTCTGTTGGAAGCTAACGCCATCCAGGAAGTACAATACCCAACTTGGCTCTCCAACACCGTAGTTGTCAAGAAGAAAAACGGTAAATGGTGAGTCTGCGTCGACTATACCAATCTCAATGACGCCTGTCCGAAGGATTGGTTCCCACTTCCAAAAATTGATCAATTAGTCGACGCAACCACAGGTCACACTCGGCTAAGTTTCCTTGATGCCTACCGTGGCTATCACCAGATAGCCATGGACCCGAAAGACATGGAAAAAATGGCCTTCATCACACCACATGGCATCTTCTGCTACCGCGTCATGCCGTTTGGACTCAAAAACTCAGGTGCCACCTTCAATCGAGCAATCTTCAAGATGCTTCATGCACAGATAGGCCACATCCTGGAAGCCTACATCGATGACCTCGTTGTCAAAAGCCAGTTGGAACGCAACCATCTCATAGAGCTCGCCGAAGTATTTGAAATCCTCAAGCTCCATAAACTCCGCCTGAACTCGGAAAAATGTGCATTCGGCGTCAGTGCAGGGAAATTTCTCGGCCATTTGGTCACAAGGCGCGGAATAGAGGCCGATCCTACGCAAATCAAAGCAGTGGCAGACTTACGGCCACCACGAACGATCAGAGAAGTTCAAAGGCTCATAGGCATGGCAGCCGCCCTCAACCGCTTCATCAGCAAGTCATCAGACAAGTGTCACGTCTTCTTTCACGCCTTGAAAGGAAAGAGACGGCGCAGCTTCGAATGGACGCTGGACTGCGACATAGCACTGACCGAACTCAAGGACTACCTAGGCTCGGCTCCCTTGATGGTCAAGCCACAAGAATTCGAAACCCTCGACCTTTTCCTGGCAGTTTCGGCTCATGCCGTCAGTTTCGCTCTTGTTCGGCGAGAAGGAACCGACGACATGCCGATTTACTTCACAAGTAAAACTCTCTTACCGGCACAAACACGCTATCTTCCTCTCGAAAAATTAGCACTTGCCCTCGTCTCGGCTGCAAGAAAACTCCTAACACATTTTCAGGCCCATACAATCACTGTTTTAACCGAGTACCCTCTCAAAGCTCTCTTTCGGAAAGCTGATCTTTCCAACAGGGTCTCCAAATGGGCAGTCGAATTAGCAAACTTCGACATTCGTTTCGAGCCTCGGACAACAGTCAAGGGGCAGGTCCTCGCCGACTTCATCGCCGAATTAACACCTGAGGATACCGAGATCCTCAATACTCCCGCACCATCCCAACCCACGGCCGAGTGTGCAGAGAACACGAAACCTTGGCTCCTTTTTCAAGGAGACACTTGGCGACTTCAGGTTGACGGCGCCTCCAACAGCAATGGAGCTGGAGCAGGAGTCGTCTTGATCTCCCCTTGTGGAACTTTGCATGAAAGCGCCATCAGCATCGACTTCTCTGCCACTAACAATGAAGCCGAGTACGAAGCCCTCCTTGATGGCTTACACTCCGCAATAGCAATGAAGCCCTGGAGCCACCTGCAGCTGTTGACTCATTCTGATCCTTCTCCTTCGGAAGCGGCGTCGACGGCCTTGTCAAGAAGAAATCTTGGGTAACTCTCTGCTTCTTAGCAGCGGGCTCGGACAGTTCCGCCTCCTTCTGGCGGACTGTGGCGCCGTCCCTGATGTTTACCTTAACAACGTTCCTTCTTCCCATGTCTTTGGCAAACTCGGGGATAAGGGTTCGGAGGGGAGGAACGCTGATACTTGGGAACTCAGAAGGCTGACTCTCCTGGAACCAGAAGTCTGCTGACTTCTTGAAAGTGGGAAATTTCACCTTCAGCTCCTTTGCCATTTTGCTCGGATTTGGAGCTTTGCTTCTGCCTCCTTGCTCTGCGGCAACCCTCTTTTTGCCTCCGGCCTTCGTGCTCGGCCCTGCTTCTTTCTCCTTCCTCTTCAACTTCCCCTTGTACGAGGGGATGTAGCCTAGAAGCGTCGGCGCGTCGCGGCAAATCTGGGCCTTCAACGTCTTGATGTTCTTCTTGACGGCCAAAGACTGCTGCCTCTTGGTAATTGCTCGGTGATCTGGAAGAGAAAAGTGTTAGCCAAACAACATCAGGAGTACAACGGAAGAAGAAATCATGCTCAGCGAAATAAGAAACAATAAATCAACCTCAGAAATCTTTTATCTTCGGCACGTTGTGCAACCGCGTCGACTGGTCGCCGAACTCGTAGTTCCCACTAACTTCAACGTAGAAGTTAGCCTACTTATCAGTGTCAGGAAGCCCATCTATCAGGGGCTCCTTACCACTACGCGTCGACAAGTACCTGCGGTTGGTCTTGCCGTGCCTAGACATAATGTACGTATGGAAGAGGTCGGCAACTGTGAATTCAAGATCGTGTAGCTCCTTCAACTTGATTACGGACATTACTATCCTGTAACTGTTGATGGCAAAGAAGTGAGGTACTATGCCGAACCTGGTCAGCAGCTCCCTCAAAAATGGGTGAAGAGGAAAACGGAGTCCGGCTTCACAAACTGCCATAAGTGGAACCGTTATGTGTTCGGGACGATGTTCCCTCTTATCTCTTATCCGGTTGCTGGCCACCTGACTAACGACAACATCATCTGGGATGTTGTACGTTCGGCATAAGTCTTCATATTCGTTGGGACGCCCACTGAAGTAGTGGGCGTGAGGACAAACCTGCCCCCGCTCATAAAGGTCGGCAACCTCCCTGTTCTCGGACGAGGTTTCGGCGGGAATGGACCGTGAGGAAGTTGTGGCTTCGACCTGTGGACGAAATCTAGACTCGGCCTCAGGCCTAAGTTCAGGCTCGGCTTCGGAGTCTGTGGTTGGGGTAAAGGTTATCTCAGGTGTGGTGTTGTACCTGCCATCGTATTCGTGATCGCGTTCGGTGTTGGAGTCACTGGAACCTGACATATTTGAAGCAATCGAGGAAGCCTGGCGTCGGCTTCTGTGCCTCTCCACGTACTCTCGGATTACAAGATCTGTGGAATCGTCTCCTAAGCTTTCAGAGTTAGAAGAAATGATGACGACTGAGTGAGCCAGACCTAACAGAACAAAGGGAAAACAATAAGGGAATTCATCGTCGGCTTAAAGGCAAGAACCTCACTCTGTTCGGCTACCCTACTGGCCCACCCAATTTCACTGACAAGACTCGAAGCTCGGGAGACATAGGTGATTTAGGTCTTGGGGCTCGGCCAACTCCATCGTCGGCCAAGCCCAAACATCATCAGGGACCCGTGCTTGGAAGAACAGGTTGAAGGTGAAGATGAACAGGTTGTTCATCTCTAGGGTTCACACTATTCACTTAGAACAAAAACCTCCCAAAAACCCAGAAAAGCGAAGAAAAAGTGTGTAGACACCCCAATCTGGACCTCCCAATTGTTTTACTTCGTTTTGCGATTTTCTTGTTTCCCCGATGATGAAATCGGATCAAACAGAGCTTGGATTGGGAATGGATTAGGCTTGGAATGCTTAGAACCCTGCTTGAACCCTTTGAACCCCTCTGAACCTTCAGTCAAACCTTGGAGTCAGAGTTGACCCTCGCGCGACCATTTGAGTCTCTCGCGCGGTACTCTTCTTGCCACGTGTGGTCAAAGTCAAACTGTTGACTGTTGACCATCGCGTGATGGTTCCGGACCCTCGCGCGACAGTTCCCTCCTGTCCCTATCACAGAATCCAGCTGGACAGGTGATCATTGGGTGTCACATGGGCTGGAACCCCGTTTTCCTCAGCTGAACAGGGTTCTGGCAGGCTACACCCTCACAACCACTCCCCACTCACCTTGTTGGCTAGCCTCACAACCAAGTTGTGACCAGCCTTGTTGGCTGGTCCCAAGGCCTTGTTTGGCCACTAACTAGCCCTTACACTCCTCCTATAAATACCCCCCTTCATCTTCCATGTTAAGGGTCCCAAAAATTAACTAAGAAGTTCATTGGCTATTTTACAAGTCCTACACTAGCTAGCACAAAGTCACTAACCCCCAAACCACCTCCTAATCTCCTGAACTTAGTGTGTTCATACACACTTGGTTGCAAGGCTACACCAATCAATCCAACCCATTTCCAAATCCTTTCCAAGCAAAGGTATAACATTTGACCTGTTTCTGTTTTGATCCCTGAGGGGGGCTGACAGGGCCAAGGCTGGTAATCAATACCATGTCCTGGTCCTAAAGCCAGCAGAGTTACAAGAATTCGTGGATGTTAAACCCTCGCGCGATGGTCCCTCATACTCGTGCGACACTTGTGTCAGCAAGAGAATGGACCTCGTGGGGAAGGGAGGCTAGCCCTTTTCTGTTTTGCAACATATTCATGCCTGTTGTACTCCACTTTGATTTTTAGACCACTGTTATGCATGCAAAAACAAAATACAGTAGCTAGTTTATTTGCTCTAAATAGTTTGGAATGCCCTTGGGATCCCCTAAATCTGTCTCAGGACCCCAAGCACGCAAAGCAATTCCTGGAAGTCCAGTCAGGAATGTCGCGCGAGACTCACTCTCTGTCGCGCGACAGTTCTGTGATTCCCATGAATAGCGCTTGCATGGGTAGCTAGGCCCTTGGCCTCTGTTTTGATACCCCCACTGTTTAGGGGTTGTGTTTCAATTCATTTGGCTCCTGTTTGGAGTATTCTGTAATAATTAGTATTTTACAGTCTTTCAATAAACTGCTTGGTTTGCTTCCTGGGTGTGCACTGGTCCTTCCAGAGCCCAGAAGGGGATGATCTTGGGACTGTGATGAGGTGACAACACTCGCGCGAGAGTTAGTGTGTCTCGCGCGATGGTTGACTTGCATGCAGATCTGTTCATGCATGCAAGTTGGTCATCGTGCAGGGCAAATCTGCCCCGAGCCTGGGTTTGGCATCTGATCGCCGTTTCAAGTTCATTCCGTTTATTATTTATCATACCATCCATCCATGCTATCATTTGATCACATACTGCAAATTGTTACAGTCTTTAATCCCCGATTAACTGTTCCCCCGCCCTAATTGGCTAAAATTAATTAAAAGAGGAAGAATCACAAAAGTTTTCATAAAAATGCCTAAGTAGAGACCGATCTCCGGATTGGGCGAGAGGGGTGCCGTAAAACCCTTCCCCTCTCGTAACCTGGCTCCCGAACCCAGATATGGTTATGACGGACTGGTTTCGTTCACTTTTTCAAATCAAATAGCGCGGCAGGTGCTTCGAAATACGGTTCCTTGAGTGTCGGACCTTCAAAACTCAAGTGGCGACTCTGTATTTTTGAGCGCTTGCCACCGGCGCTCGCGCTCCCTCGATTTTCAACGAAAAAGGGCCGCAAATGGCGGGAAGGAACGAAATCCTTTCCCTCCGAAGGGCATGCTGCCCACAAGTGCAGAAAAATTGCAGAAACGTGAAGAGAAGTAAAAATCAAACACATACCTGGAAATTTCAGCAAGATTTGGTGAGGAATCCGTTGGGATCAGAGATGGGAGATGAACAGACGCGGAGAGAGCCCTGGCTATGGGGTTCGAGAGAGAGAGAGAGAGAGATTGTAACCCTTCTCTCTCCTCGCCTCGCTCCTTTTATAGAGCTAGGGTTTGGAGTTCGAAATTCCCGCCCATCATGACACCGCCGAACCGTTGGCCATTCAGCGCATGACACGTGGCATTGAAAGGACAACCTGCAGAGCTTCCCGTTTGCCAGCCGTCCTCTCACCAGTCGTAACCAGCCATGGAGCGACATCTGGCGTTCCTCCATGGGGGCTCTCCACCGACGGCTGATATTGCTTCAAAAGAAAAGATGAATGGGGCTCGGCCAAATCTCACCCTTATCAACGATGATCACGTTCGGCATTCAATAGGTTTGGCCAAAGACTCGACATCAATCCCTACCGCGCGTTCGGCATCGGCAGAGATTTAGGGGCTATTGTAGCAAGCCGAACATGAGTGTTCGCAATTGTGTGGGCCGAACCCGGACCAAGCCGTTCCCAAACCTTGTGCTCGGCTCCCCACTAGCGACCTTCATCGCCATCCCACTTGTCTCAGGCTCGGCGGAGGTTAAGCTTATGCTCGGCCACCTTCCTTGACGGAAGCCCCTGTCGGCGTGTCCTCCTCAAGAGTGGCACGTTAGGCTCGGCCAAGGATGTGCTCGGCCCTCCACAAGCACGACCGCTGCTGATGCTCGGCCACCCGCTGAGTCACATGCCTTCCCACGTGTTGAAGCGGTTACGCTAAAAGATAATCATGAGCGCACATGGGCGTGCCAACTCACTCACAAACGGTTACCAGATCTATGCCATGATCTCACCATGACGTCACTTGGCTTGTGCCAAGTACGTGTCCGTACTTGGAGAGCAAGCTAAGAAGGCACTATAAATATCAATAGATAGCAACCCTAAAAGGTACATGCTACTGCACACTCACACTAAGATAACTCCAGTCCATTGCCTCTCTCTGCACATACTTATCCTCTCGCCGGAGGGCCTTGTCGGGGGAATCCCTGGCCAGGTCTTAGTCGTGCGCTCACTGTGCAGGTTAGAGAAAGAAGGCTTGGGAATCACTTAACTACCAGAGGAGGAACGAAGATCGAGGAACACGGGCCACACAACATGCATTATCAATCTGTATACAAGAAGACAACATTTCCCAAGGTCACATTCTTTCATTCATCATCACATAATGTATTACAATCTCATAAACATGTCCCGTTGTACATTGGTAAATACTATAAGTTCACGCTATTCCTCAAAGTCAATCATGACGTCCTTCGTCGCGCACCAAACCCACAATGACTCCATGACACACCACATGCTAGGTTCTAAACGAGAATCTCATAAAATGAGTGTTAAAGGAACCTAGGGAGCTCAACAAGACGAGGCACGAGAATACGAGTCATAATACTACCCATTGGATCACTAGACAAGCTCATGTCTCCCCATAACACTCACCACATTACCCCTTATAGCCCACGGTACTCCTATCAATATTACGGTACATTCCCTACCCAACGACACTAATATTTTACTCTAATGAGTGCCAAGAACAAGATCGAACAACGAGTTATTAGGACACGAGCAATCATATCCAAGAGTGACTTAAACATGTTTTACTTATATAGGGAGTTATAATGACAGAACGAGAATCTTAGGAGTAGCCAGCGGATGTTGGCAGACTAACACACCCCCACTCCAATGGTCATAACTTTCTGTGTACTAAGAGTTTTAAGGCGATTCCGGTGGCAATGAAAAGCTGACTTTAAGACCTTCGAATCGATATAAAGTTTGCATGAATCGGATATCGGACGAGGAAGTTATGGCCGTTTGAAGTTGGGCTGAAACCCATAAAGCGAGCAAAATTTCCAGAGAGGGGAGGGATCGATCCCTCCTCTCATGGGGATCGATCCCCAAGAGGCAAAAGTCCATATTTGAATGAGGGGTCGATTCCTCTTGCTTAGGGATCGATCCCTCTTGCTTAGGGATCGATTCCTAGGCGATTTTGGGCGATTTCTGCAGATTTTTGACAGCTTTTCAAGGACACCAAGGTTTGCTATTCAAACTCGATTGAAGCACGAAATCAACTCATAAACACATAAAGAGAGTAAGAAATCCCTACCTCGAAGTGTAAACACGAAGATCCAACCCAAACAAGCAAGCCTTAGCTTTTGAATTCAAAATCCTCCATGAATACTCCTCTCCGAGCTCTATTCAACGAACCACAAGCTTGAAATCACGTCTAGAGGGTGGAATGGAGGTTGATTGCCAAGAGTTTTGAGTTTAGAAGGTGGGTTTTGGTGTGAAAGAGTGAGAGAGAGAGAGAGAGACTGAGAGAGAGGGAGAGAGTTGGCTAGAGAGAGAGAGAGAGTTGAGGGAGACTTTGATCTCCTACAACACACACACCCTTTTTATACTAGCACCCAACCCAATTACGCTCACGCTCCCTCAAATAACGATCCTATCGTTTAAGCTCCAAATCAAATAAACTCACAAATTTCTCATTTATCCAATACTTTAGCATTTGTAAAACCTTTAAATCATTTTCATAAAAATACGGGTCTCTACAACCAGGATCCTCCACATCTTGAAGAAAAAAACTAAATTGCCCAATTTTGACATTTTGCGTCCTACTCAGGCCCACTTTAAGGATTGAAACTGTTCATTTGATAAAGTTTGCGGCGTGCTTGTACCGCCATCGGTTGTCAGTACTGTTGGGTGCACCCGGTTTTGGTCTTAACAGCGTTGGGTGGTCCGGGCCACTGCAGATGGTCATTAATGGTAGGTTTACGTTGGTTCTTCTGCGTGCTATTAGTTTGGATCTTCTCTGCTTCTTCAGTTGGTGGTGATTGCTAGTCGGTGGTGGCTACGGTGAAGCCTCTAGATGTGGTGGTACTACGGTGGCCAGTGATGGGTGGCGATGTTTAGGGGCTGCGGCAGGTGGTTGGTGCTATGTAGGGTTTGAGGCTTAGGGTTTTCTTTTTGGGTTTGGGGTGGCCCATCAGGTGTTTTATTTTGGCTTTGCCGTTGTTTGGGCTTGGCCCATGGGCTGTTAAGGCTTCACCCTCTTAGGTGTTTCGGGGTTGGCCCGTTTGGTGTTTGGGCTTTGTCCCTTTTGCTGTTTTTATTCAACAGTCGGTCGGATTCCCATCTCCTCTCCCCCAACTTGATATACTCTTTATCAAAAAAAATTAATAAAATTTTTATTGCCTATAAATTAAAAAAAATGATTTTGGATATGCATGTGGAGTAAAATTCGTGCGTTGGAAGTCGATGCAAGTGATAACTCCAGAACACTACAAATTTGAGAAGAGGTTGCAAGGCCAACAACAAGTGGCAAGGTTTCTTTAGAGAGGGAAGCAATTAACATGGTCATGACCAAGAGATGATCTTGATGAACCCAAGCGCGCGATATGCGGGATTTACCACTTCAACATTGCCTAGCTTGTTTAGTTTTGGAGGGTGGGCAATTCATCAATTAATAAAGCCAAGAAGGTCTTGACTACTAAGGTACGAAACTATTTTGGTATTCCGATACAAATAATTGGTATTAGTGAGCTTGAGTGAGTGAGAGAAAATGATGGGCGCGCATTAGAAAGGGAATTAAGGGTACTGGCCGAAGTGAGATGTAGGTGGACTAGAGATCGATTGATCATTGTGGATGATGATGAAGATTCAGTAGCCATGGCTTTGGAAGGCAAGTTTCACACGTACGTAGTGTTTGATTTGGAATTTTCTCTCACCAACTCAAGTGAGAGTTCTTCTGTATTTATTATATATATATATATATATATATTGAAGAATATATTTGATACATGAACTGATGATATGGTTACATAACAACAAATCAAATCTAAGTCTATCACAAATCAATCCGGCCAAGTCTATCACATGATTATAGTTGTTATTATCTAATAATACCAAGCCTATACTATAACCACAAAACTTCATACCTTAGAAACAAAATCTTGTCGTCATGAAAGACCATTTTTGTTAGCGAAAAAGATATAAGTACCGACCAAAGGGGACCGAAATCGTACCGACGGCCGCCGGCCGGCCATCTCCGGCCACCGGACGGCCGATCCGAACCGTCCAATAATTCTAAAAAAAAAAACCGATGGGGCTCACGCGGGAATCAACGTCATCCAAGGTGTGTACGGTGCTTGATCGGAGCACCCTTTTTTTCGTGTATATACATATACACGAAAAAAGGGGTGCTCCGATCAAGCACCGTACACACCTCGGATGACGTTGATTTTCGCGTGGGGCCCCATCGGTTTTTTTTTTTAGAATTATTGGACGGTTCGGATCGGCCGTCCGGTGGCCGGAGATGGCCGGCCGGCGGCCGTCGGTACGATTTCGGTCCCCTTTGGTCGGTACATATAGCATTACTCTTTTGTTAGTGCGGGATCAATGGCATGTTAAATGATTTTCCCTTTATTAACTGGTTTAGGCATAAAGGTGGACATGTACGTCAGGTGCATACCAGGGGATGAGGCATCCTCAGGATTTGAGTTGATTCCCTTGTGGCTAGTGGATATGCGTCAAACTGAACAAATAGTTTAGGCATAACCCAGTTCAAAAAAAAGAAAAGGTTTAGGCATAAGTACCATATTCTTGCCTCTCTGTCATATGGTGCGGGTGACTAGAGAAAGGGTTGAATTGTTGAAACCATTGTTATTGATAAATGGACTATTTTGGAAGATTGAGTACATTTTGTTCTGACTTTTCAAAGAGGATCGACTAACAATTTGAAACATCCAAAAATAGTACGGATATCGTCTTGAATCCATTGGTGATGACTAGAATGAACTTGAAAATAAACTCTAAAACAAATATACTTGAGTCACATAGCTATCGATGTTCGACTAACTTAATTATTGAATTGCGATTGCCCGATGAGTACCCAGTGCTCAACACCTCTCTCATATCCTTGTCAAAGTGTAAAGAAACTAGGGCTGTCCAAGAAAAATCAAGAATTGTGAAACCGGGCCGAACCGATTCGTAACTTTTGGATTGGATCCGTTGATTAATGGTCTGGACACGGATTTGAAAATTGAAAAAACCGTGAGATACGGTTCAATCCACGGATTTTAACCGAACTGGACCGGACCGTGAAATATTTAAAAATAATAAAATAATATATATAGGCAATATTTAGTAAATAATTATATGTTTTACCAATGGTTATAATTTTTTTCAGCAATTTTATCTTAATGTGATATTATCTTTTGTTAGGTTTTATGGAATGTAATAAGTAGATAATGCTTGGACAATACTTTACTAGAATTTGCATGTTGTGTTGGTGCCTAGTGGAGTCATTCGGTTGATGCATTGGCTGTAACTAATCTGGAATTCTGGTTCTGGATAATCTGGATGACTGTATTGGCAGATATTAATGCTTGGTTTTTTTGGTGGCAAGAATTTAGGTTTTTTGGTTGGATTTGCAATTTAGTGTTTATGGAATGTAATCTGTGGATAAAACTGGAATTGAACTGTGACTCACGGATTGGATTGTAACCGAACCGTAGGACTTTTGATCCGGACACGGATTGTATTTTCTAAAAACCGTGACTCGCGGATTAGGATTGGATTCATACCAATCCGGACCACGGACAACCTTAAAAGAAACTCTTGTCGAAAAGGTGAAATTGGTGAAATCTCGAATTCCATTTTTATCTCTGAAAGCGTAATAATTTTGAAAGGGCAAATAACCAAATTAACACAAGATAAAGAGTAGTAGTAATATATATATATATATAAAAGCTGGTAAGTTGGTGGGTGGGGTTAAGGTCGACGTTGGACAAAGGACAAAGCTGTATATCCCCCACCTCGCACGGTACTTGATATTCTTCTGAGATGGTCCTCGATCGATCAGATCCAACAAAGAAGGTGATCCATCTGACAAAACAAGGGCACATGCATGGTCCTAATGAGGGTCACATAATGACGACCTCAGCTCACTTCTACTTTTCACTCTTTCGTCGCATTCTTCTTTTCTCTTGCTAGCAACATGCATTTTTCAGCTAAGGGTCTTTGTTTCTTTTGGGTCTTGGCACGGACCACTTGTTCACATATATATATACACACTATTGCCATGCATGTGCTTTCTTTTGAGCGGTCAAGGGTCGCCACCGGTGCTAGCCTTCCTCAGGTTTGGTAGAGTCCCGATCGATCGAGAGCGGTGTTTTAAAATCGATATCCCTATCCCCACGTTCTACTGATTTGTAACGGTATTGATGATGTGGTCATATATATTTCGGCTGATAACAAACTATATTAACCAATGGAAAATGGTAATGGCACTCTAAAAATTAATGGAGACACTCTCCAAAAGACAAAGGAAAGTGCTTTTAGAATTACTCTGATCATTTTGGAGTGTCTGCATCAATTTTTTTAGTGTCAATATCATTTACCTAACCAATACGTAAGTAAATAGCACTGTTAGAGTTCCGAAGTCGTGTCACGTAACCACCCATATATGCAATGACCTTAATTTACTCCTTTAGTTTGTGATGCAGATTAGATTTCGATAATAATAGTAGTTTATTTTACTATTTTGGTTTTAGTATTTGTGTTGGAAATCTTATAATTTGGATTACTAACATAGAGTTATTTAGTTAATTTCCTAGTTTAGGTTGAGTCAATTTCTTATTTTATGTGTTCTTGTTTTACAACAATTAGAGTTGCTTCCAAATATTTGTGTTTCCTTTTTAGTTCTAGGGTTGCTACTATTATATAATAAGCTTGTAGCCATTAAGGCAAGGTGGTTGTTTATGATTTTGTTAATGAAAATTTGAGAAATTTTCTCAATATTGTTTGTCCGTAGAGAAAGTATCTCTAGTCCAAACTTGTTTATGATTTTTTTAAAACGTTTCCCTACATCAGTTGGCGTAAGAGCTTGCACTCGATTCCGAATTACGGTGCAACAAGGAGTTTATTATGGTCGTATGTTGTTGCCGAAGATGTGTATGAACAAAGTAAAGCTGCACGTACGAATGGAGGAAAGGTTTCAGCAAATAAAACGATCCTAATTAATTGGAACGCTTATCCAACACATCGAGGTTCTCGATGTGTTGCAAATCCACCTCGCCGTCGTCCAGTTAAATCTTGGTGTTTGAAGGAGGAGGATGTGTCGGATGATGTTTATATCACCAAATCTTTGGCTGGTAACAATCAATCAATGAGGTTGTTATTAATAAATAAAAATTTGAGTTGCTTTCTCAATATTGTTTGTTCATAAAGAAAGTATCTCTAGTTCAACTTGTTTGTAATTGTTCTTATTGCGTGTGCTTCTTTTTCAACACGCTTCCCTGCATCAGTTTGAGTTTGAATCCCCAAGCGATCATGGAGCCATATTTCTTATGCAAGTCATGGAGGCGAATAGTTTGAAACCCATAATGTGAAGACAATTGAACAAAACAAAAATACATATCGACACCACACGATCTTGATTTACGTAGACCCCGTTGGGTTTTTCATGTTTCCAAAATGGTACATGATAGCTTCATTTATGATAATTTTCATAGAATATTTTTTTTGTCACTCGATAAATGTCTAGCCTACTCTTAAGAGGATGAGAAAAAAGTACCACTAAGCGACATACAGGTGGGACAAGCCCAAATGACATCAACCACCACACCAGCAATATTCACTTTCCTTATGAGAATCGAACCCTCACCTTTCACATAAAAGAGGTGAGAAAGTGCCGTTGAGCTACAAGTTCGTCTGCGATTTCCATGGGGTAAAAGAAGTGTTTGTCTGGTTGTAAGAATTTTTTAGATCTGGAGTGGATTGGCAGTTATCCATCTCTCTCTCCAACTACAGGTAATTGGACCCTTTTTATGAAACGTAGCTCATAGCCTCCCGTTCCAGAACACCTTCTTAAAAAATAAGTACTTATTTCACATTTTCAAACTCAAAAATAATGTAAATGAAAAATAACTTTTCAATTTTTTTTGCACCGTATTAAAGATCTCAATGAGATCTTTCAAACAAGATCCATAGTGCATATTTTTAGATTTCAATAAGCCCATCGTTTTTAAGCTTGAAATTGCCTTATTAAAAAATAAGTACTTATTTTGCGTTCCGGAACGGGTTAAAATTAATCTTTTTAGACGATAACTATAATTAGGTAATTATTAGCTCCTATTTACATAATGATTGGCATTAAAAAATACTGGTTCTATTGAAACGATGCTCACATTCAATTGGAAGTCACGCAATTTTTTACCTCGTCTTTCAACCTCCAATGGCTTATCCATAGTAGGGTTAGTTCCTTGGATTTAATCGGGCCTCTGGTAAATTGAAGGTGAGATATTGATTTTCCGGAAATTAGTTAAGGCGTGCATGAATATGCCCGGACACCTTGAGTTGGCATAGAAAAACACTCTTGATTTAATTGGGCACGGGTGCAAGTTAACGGTGAGATTGAACTCCAGTACTATTAGTAGAGGTATACATAAGTTGGTCAGACACCTGAGTTATAATTTTTTTTTTAGGCATAGAAGTTTATTTCACAAGAGGGTTTTGGAGTGTTTGGACACAAAAATAAATGCGGCCTGCACTCTCCAAATTAAAAGGAATTCTATTCAATTTTCCGCTTGACCCAAAAAAAAAAAGGAATTCTATTCATTTTGGCTTTTTCTATCATTTGTTCACCACATTCCCCATGTGTTTATCTCCTTTATCTATCTTATTTGATTCACATAGTGTATAATTTCAAAACATGGGAGAAGTTCTACGAAAAGTATATACTCCCCCGTCCCAATTTAAGTGTCCACTATGACTCTGCGTGTCATTTTCAATTGCTTATATCTCTTAATGTATATTGTTAAAAATATGTAATATAGATCTTATTTGATAGATCTCAATTATTTTTATATGAAGATGATTTTAAAAACATATAAAATATATATATGTTGAGAGATATAAGTCATTGAAAATAGCACGCAGAACTGTAATGGACACTTAAATTGGGATGGAGGATTATTAAAATTCAAAATAGAATCTGTATGAGGACAATTTTGGTAGGAAAAAGACAGAAGCCGCAAAAGTGTTTTCTTCCTTAGCTAAAATAAAGATTGTCCAAAAACGACTGCCCCCAATGGCTTTGTTCTCACGTTAGAAAGAAAAGAATGCTTTTGGAACTTGCATGCATGAGAGAGGACCATTTGAGCATTATCAGAGAAAAAAATGTCCGGAAGAGGTCAAACTGAAAAGACAATTTAATTTTATGTATTAGATCGATTCTATTTTCTGGTCATTCAATTTGTTCGATTTATTTGGATATTCATATACTTATATCCGATATGTATTAGGGGAAGAAGTTAACAAAATTCAAAGAAGAAAAAGTAATATCGCTAGAACTAAAGACTTAAACAAAATTAAGTTCAAATTTATAGATGATTTATTAGTTATACAATGTTAAAGAAATAGAGTCTCACATTACTTGAAAGTGAAATGGGTGATCACTTAATAATATTTGGAATCTCTCTATTAATTGCCAATTGATTTTGAGATCAATGGATATAAAGTTTTCACATGGTATCAGAGCGGGGCTTATTCCACCCTATATTTTAAAAATTCACAATCCATACTCCGCGATGGCAGACCAGCAAAAAGGTTGCATGATGATAGGACCCAAAATTAAAGTGATCACACGTAACAGACCTCAAATACGGCTGCACGTGAGTGAGGATGTTAAGGAAATAGAGTCTCAAATTACATGGGAGTGTGATCACTTAGTAACATTTGAGGACCTCTCCATTCATTGTTTTGGTTTTGAGAAGGATATAAAGTTCTCACATGTTATTAGAGTGGGGCCCATTTCACCCCATATTTTAAAAATTCACAATTCATACCCCATGATGACAGACCGGAAGAAAGGCTTCATGATGATAGGACTCAAAAAGTGGTCACACGTGACAGACCTCAAACGCAGCTGCACGTGAGGGGAGATGTTAAGGAAATAGAGTCCCACATTACTTGGAAGTGGAATGGGTGATCAATTAATAACATTTGAGACTTCTTTACTTATTGTCAATTAGTTTTGAGATTGATGTAAAATTTCCACATATAATAGATATTTTTATATACTCCACCGTTCCTAATTAACGTAAGTTCACTACGAAAAGTTGTGTCATTTTTTGATAAAAAAATAATTTACTTTCGTTAATAATTTTTTAATTTTTACTCTCAATTTAAAGATCTAATTGAGGTCTTTAACGTGATGTAAAAAATTTCAAAAAATTATGCCAAAAAAATCCCTCTTCAAAGAAAGCACCCATATCCTCTTGTTGAATTTACTTCCATGCCATCTCACTCCTCCACCTATAGAATCGTCTTTTCTCTGCCATTTTTTCTCTCTCTGTCTTTGCCTTTCTCTTCCTTTTAGCTTAATCTTTCTACAGTTAAAGTTCCATAAAAAGAGAAGATAAAAGCCTGAATTTCTTTGGTCGTATGACCTGTAACCGTGGTCTCTTAAAGCAGAGAAATTGTGGCATTTCATGTTCTTTTCCTCTCTCCTGGATCCACCGTTCTTTTTTTCTCTCTTGGATCCACCATCATCTTACAAACTTACAGTGTTAACTATTAACCGTGGTCTCACGAACATGATTATTGATGGCCATGCTGGAATTTTGTAATCTATAGTCATAATTTTTTTTTGAACGGCAAATAAGTTTCATTAATCTTAAAGTTGTTACAAAACTAATAGAAGCAAGGAAACAACATCGTGTTCAAATAACAGTTCTGCCCAATCCGAGACCCAAACCAAAGATTGGCAAGAAACCAATCAAATGACACCTATTGGAACAAAGGCCACCTAAATAGGCCGAAACCCAAACACTCTATATAAGTCTAAAATACGTACCTAGATTGTACAAATACATCACATAAAAAAAGACCTAAAAGTCCAAATCAGAAACAGTCAGCTCAATAAATGGGCCAAGCCCAACCCTAACCCGACTACAGATCGAGTCCAGATGACCTCCCAAACCAGTTGCCGACCACCAAAAACTCAAGCGCACAACCACTACAAGAAATCAGGTAATAGGTGACAAAATTGGTTTCCGTTGCAAATAGTACACATTGGCGACAAAAAACTAATTTCTTCACCACAATTGCCGACGAAAATAATTTCGTCATCTTTTTAACTAATTTGGCGACGAAATTACTTTTTCTTCGCTTTGGTAATCAAATTAGTGACGAAATCTCAATTTCGTCGCTAATTTGTTACAAAAGGAGACGAAAAAGTAATTTCGCTGCCATTTTAACGAAATTACAATTTCATCTCCTTTGGTAACCAAATTGGTGACGAAAAAGTAATTTTGTCTCCAATTTCTTTACACGAAATTAATTTTTCATCAGCAATGTGTACTATTTGCGACGCAATTAACTAAACATGTTATTCATGAATACATATAATTTATGACCGCAAAATTTATTGAAATGTTGCATATATAAAATCAAAGCAAGTTAAGAGACATAGTGATGCCCATAGACCTATACCAACGAAACGTATAGAAAAGAACAAATGCTAATTTTGTACAACAAGATAATGTGGTTTAATAAATAATTTTTTTGTTTTTAAAGTTAATAAAAAACATAACAAATAAAAAAATATTAATAGATCTCCTCTTAGTTATCACATCTGATAGTAATGAAATCAAAAAATACTAAAATTAAATATTGAACATAAATGTTATATATTAGATATTCCCAATATATTTCGAAAAGTATGTCTAGTGTAGTTGGTCGAAAGCGCGCACGCATGGGTTTGGTTAGTTGAAAGGCCTAGGTTTGAAACCCAAGAGGTGCAAGAAGAAATTTTTTTTCCCATACGGAAACGGAATTAGCGACGATTTTTTTTTTGTTTGTAACAATTAGCAATGAAAACCAATTGATGACGAAATTTTTCATTGCCAATTGTTTAATTTTGTTGCCAAATTGCTACATTTTGTGACGAAAATTTTTGTCACCAATTGTCAACTTTTGGCGATGAATTTTTTCGTGGCCAAAAGAAAAAATCGGCGACGAATTTATTTTTTTTGTCGCCGGACTCTTTCGCGACTAACCTTCGCCAACGAATTTTTTTGTCGCCAATTTATCTAGTGACGAAATCTGACCCTTCGAAGACGAAAATTTTTCATAACCAATTACATGTTTTCTTGTAGTGAACCCATCGTTATGTTCTGTATGTCTTACACGTTTTTCACAACTCAAAAAAGTGAGGCTGTGAGAGAGAGAGAATAGAGAGTTTACGTAGGAGTCCATACTTTAGTACGTGATCAAAGTTTAAGGGAATATGGTAGAAGATCGTGAGGTCTAGTCAAAGAGTTCGTAGCCTACAGCAATTGGTGTGTTGTAGCAGTTGAGTTCAGAAAAGAACAAGTCAATTAGCGTTTATGTCATGGGAGTTGAGGTAAACCCTAAGTTTCACATTGTAGAGTTTTCGTTTTTTTTTTTATTGTTTAATCTATGCGCGTCATCACGGGATTTTGGGATTCGGTTCCCAACAAATACATGTAAGCATTCTCCACTTCATAAAAGAACGTAACGAGTCCCCTAAATTACACAATCCGCATGATTGAGTCTATGAGACACCAAATATCTAATTCAGACTGCAACGAAGTGTCCAGGTAACAATAGAGCCGGCTCTAAGGGGAGCCCAAGGAAGCGGCCGCTTCGGGCCCCCAACTCTAGGCCTAGAAAAGGGCCCCAAATTTTGTTTTGTTTTTATCAGCAACAAAATTTTATAAATTTTTGAAAATGATTACAAAGATTTAATGGATCAAGGGCACACCGGCGAGACGCCACCCGAGAACCAAATCCAAAGGAAAGCAAGGAGCCAACCAAAACCCCACGAAAAATAAATCCGAAACAATCGCTGGAAAAAAAAAAAAACGAAATAGCGTGCCAGAACACCTAAGACCAAAAGAAAAAACCCGAAACTCAAGGGAACAAACCGAAACCAAGATTACAACCCAAAACCACCAAACCAATATATTAAAAAAACCATAGAAAGAGAGGCACTATCCTCGAAATAAACTTTTTCCTCCGAAACAAACTCTACCTCCAAGTCATCTAGAGCATGAATCCTTTCCTTAAATGCTTGGCCCCAAATTTTGTTAATCGATGTTTTCGTACAATAATTTTAATTGAGTTCAATCAAGTAAAGGGCCCAACTTTTATTAGCTCGTATAGAATTCCAGTTTAAACTAAACAAAAATAGAAGAAAAAAAATATACCTCTTGACAATTACATAGAGACAGAAGAAGACGTTCGTTTTCACCACATTCGGTAGGGGACAAGAGTACATTTGGTTCTATTTTAAAGATCTTTTAAAGCAACAAAAGCTTTGCTTTTTTGCTTTGCTTTGCTTTGCTTTTGGTTTTGGTTTTCAATTTCAAACATACTTAAATCTTCAAGTGAAATAAAGTTAAAGGAGAGATATATAAGGTTCAGTGTCTACTAAATTTTGGCACAATAGTTATGGATAAAAGTGGAGCCAAATACAAGTTAAGGGATTAATTGGAAAAACATGCACAAACAATAGGATCATATAGCTATATAAGGTTGAAACTTAGGAGAAAAAGAAAGGTTACTATATATATATCCAAGAGAGACGGGAATCAAAATGTATTTCACTTGGTATAATGAATAAGTTTTTAAATTTTATTTTTTATAATATTTTTTTAGGTTCATTTAGCTTTTAGTACAATTTTTTGTACATAAAAACAGGCCCATATGTACGTTTTTATACATTTCGTTTGGCCACCAATAAGCTAGATCGATCGAGCAGGCTTTGGTTAACGATAATTAAGGCTGTAGGTCTCATAAGTAGCTAGCAAGGGGATGATTAAACTAGTGTGTTCGCGGCACAAGATTTTTTCATTGAGGTTTATTCGATCACAAAATAGTTATTAACGCTTCCCAATTGCTGGGATGATTAAATAGATGCTAGCTCGTGGCTGGGAATATTTCCACGATCATGACTATGTAACTACATGTTACTTTATATATATATATATATCGTCAGACCCTTTACACAATTTAATCTATACTAAGGATGTAAACATGATATATTTTATAACAATTTTTACAGCGTGTCTAAAATGGAACCGCCTTGTCTGCGATTTAGTATGTTTTAATTTTCCTCTCTTAAACCTATTCACCAATGAGTTTATGCATTTGTACAATTTGTTGTCTATATATCTCTAATATCAAACAACTAATATATTAATTCATCGATACATTCAAGTAGAGCAATTCCAGTTTGTACCTTTTCTCCACCAATTGGAATTGATTTCCCGAATTGTCTAAATTTCTTTGTCAAGTGGGATAAAAAAAAATTATGCAATTGAAGCACGATAACCTAGATAAATGTGTTAAATTATAAAATTTGTGTACCACAATCGATTCGATTACATATTATATGCTCTTGTATTTGCTTCCGTACTTAGATATGTAAATCATACGTAAGCGGAAGTTGTTTTCCTGATAAATTATTACATAACTAGTCGAGCATTGAATTCAAGCGCTTATTATACTCAAATACATTTAAAAAAAATACACATATTAAATGGATAATAAACATATTATTAAAAAAAAAATGTCATAACATGGCTCTTCTTTCTAAGATGGGGTTGGAAACTTCACATTGAACCACCTTTGAGTAACTAATACTACATCACATATATATATAAAAGCTAATTAATATTCAAGGAAGGGGAAAAAGCACTTTAGGATTAAAGTTTTATTTTTTATTTTTGAAAAGACTTTTAAGATTAAAGTTAAACGTTAGACTTTGGGGAAAGGGCGGAGACATTAATTCTTTTTATTTGACTGCCGTACTGATTAAAATTAAAAGATTAGGCAAAATTGATCGGCTCTAGTTTTCCGTGCCCACCCTCAAACAATGACGTCCCATGTGCCTTTGTCTATACCATATGGATCCCCACTTTTAATTATTCATATCGTAGTTCAGAGGAATCTTTGCTTTCCTTTCCTTTCCTTTCATCTTTCATAATTGGCAATAGTCATAATGGTACGTTGTTACCCCCTTTAATTTGAAACAAATACCAAACAAACTTCGACCGATCACTCAATTGTCTATTGCTTTAACAAACATGGCTAGCTCGGACATGAACAAAAGTGCATAAATCATTCACAATTGTTTGATGCATGTGTGCTCTACATTTGCAGTGCGTGCAGCGTACTCTACATTTACAATGCGGAACTCACATGTATTAATTGAAGATATGTGTGTGTTTGAATCTGAATACTTTCTTTATCATTACATAATTATTGCTTTAGTTGCTAGTTTTTAGTACTACTATTAGATTATAGTCGAAGTACTATATGTTTCATTTTAGTTGGGCCGTCTTATCTTTTTCATGTCTTTTCCAACCTTTTTCTTTTTTGATCTCTTTCCTATCTAACTTTGTATTCCTCTTTTGCAAGTGTGCCAGTCTTACTAGTCAGAACCAGGGGCTTACAGTGGTAGTTAGCTGCTCATGCCAACTACATAGGCGTTATCTTAAGTCTAAAAATGTGATTCAAATTATTCATTTCCTAAATGTTGGAGCGCACGCAGAATATTTTTATAAAAAAATTAAGTTGAGATCATACACTGGTAACCTAGCGACTGTGCGACTCAAATTATCGTGGAAGTGAATTTTCCAATTCATTCTCTTGCTATTCACTTATTCAAAGCAAATGTGATTTGCTACCGATGTTTTATCAATTTTGTTACAAAGTTGTTCAACGCATAACGGCTTGACGTACTTTGTGGAACCTTTGGATGTATTTGGTTTGATGGAATGAATGTTGAAATGGAATGGCCAGTTTAATGGAATATATATCTACTCCAATATGTTTGGTTCATAAATGAATGAAAAATCTTCTTTTTCAAATGAAAACACTATTCACCTAGATGAAAGAATGATAATTTAATTAAGAAATTATGATTTCGTTTCACCACTCATTTCTGACTACTAATCCCACCCCAAAATTTATTGTCACCGCATTAAAAACCATTGTTGCCACATCAAATCATTTATCCCCATGCCAATATACTTCTAAAATGGAAGTATATATAATGGGGAGGAAATAGGAATAAGAAATAAGAATGGTTATCTTTTAGCACAACCCAAATATGGGGATGGGAATGGGTATTTCAATCGATCTTATTCATCCTAATCCCATTCCAATCTCAATTTCATTCACCAGTCCATTACAATATTCTGGTGGACCAAACGCTAGAGCTTTATCAGAGTATTCAAGGATGGAATACCGAGAAGTTGAATATCAAATCTTAAATAAATGTGGGATAGTAAGTACAAAAAGAATGGAATGTATCATAGTTGCATATATGCCATATCCCCCTTGTAGCTAGTTTCCTTTCACAGCTAACAAGGAGATCGAGGAGACGCATATGGCAAAGCAGTGCATATGATAAATTAACAAACTAAGTGGGAAAATTATTCAAACTAATAGTACTATGATTGGCCGGATAAAAGCAATATATGATCCATTAGTACTACAATTCAAAACTTTGAAGATGGCTAAAAGTATTTTACTCTCTCAAATGAATGGTACTATGATTGGAAAAAGCACGCAACAATCAAATAATTACGTACCTATATATGTGAGAGTCTGATTGAGTAAAAGCAATGATCAATTACTTTATAGATTGTAGATAGATATTGTGCTTGCATCGATTCGTTGCAATGAAAATGACCAAACTTAAAGTAATCCATCTCCACCTCTCATCCTTTTTTTTGGAAACCCGGCCTCTACAGCTCGCTTGATCTATCCAACTGTCGAATCACTGTAGTGTTTGGGGCATGACCAAACGCGATGATCCCAACGGCACAATTTCAGACTTTTATTTTTAATTTTTTCTCAGCACAAAGAAAACAATTTTATAAAAATCGACAAGGTACATGTATAGAAAGCTAGCAAGCATGAAACTTGACTAGCTCAAAGCTAGCTAGAGATCGAAGAGAGAACCATCCAAACAAAGAGTTAAGTTGGATGAGATAAGCGAGAATGAAACAAGAGAACATGCAATTTCAGACTTTTATGGTTCGACTACTAGTGGGACAGTGTCACAGTGACGATGGAATATTGTTATGTTCATCCCAAACAGAAGACTATATATATATATATATATATATATATATATATATATATATCTTGCAAGAGAACCAGATCGATATATACCGAACATTTCACAATAGAATAGGTGGGAACGATCACATATATGTAGAGGTGGCAATCCAAACCCATATTTCTTAACCCGCCCAAATCCGCCCACTTATAACCCAACCCAATCCGCCCATATTATGTAATGGGTTGATATGGGTTGAACCCATATCAACCCATATTTATATGGGTTTAGATGGGTTGAGAGTGGGTTAAATATGGGTCAGAATTAAAAATGGCCCAACACCTCTTTCTCTCTCAGCCCACACTCTCCCCCCGTCTTCTCTGGTACACATTTGGCGTCGAGATTAGAAGAGAGAGTAAATAAACCCAAGTGTAGAGAGAGAGAGAGAGAGAGAGAGATAGACAACCAGATCAAATTCAATCCTACTCCTTCATTTCAACTCCTCTCTCTCTCTCCCTCCTTTATGAACTCCCGTTTTTTTGCTAGAAAAATGTCCCAGTGATATAAGTACACCAAATTCTCTCTCTCTCTCTCTCTCTCTCTAAGAATCTCTCCATTCCAGTGAGATAAGTACACCAATTTTTTTTGACTTTTTTTTTTAAAGTGATTTTTTCAAAAATATATAAGTAAAGGACAAAAAATTTTACTTTTCCATTTGCCACCTCTAAAATTCATCCACACAAATTCTCTCTCTCTCTCTCTCCAATCCCTTGAGCTCCTATGAGCGACAAGTATTTTACGATTTTTGATTCGCTCCAATCAGAAAAGTACGGAGTAAAAAATTTTGACTTTTACCCAAATATTTTTGAAAACATCCAAGATAAAGCCCAAAAAACCGGTTGTTGGGATTTATCTTGAAAATTACAAAAAATATTAGGGTAAAAGTAAAAAAAATTACTTTTTCGATTCTCTCGTTGAGACGAACTAATAGGAATAAAAAGTTTGTCTCAAAACAAACAAATACAAAAAATTGAGTTTTAATCATAAAATTTTACTTTTCTGAATTCCCTTATTGAGACAAATCACCCGCGGGGGGAAGGGAGAAAAATGAAAACAAAAAACAAAACCAAAAAAAAAAAAAAAAGAGGAGAGGAAAACGGGTCGGGTCGGGCGGGTTTGGGTTTGGCTTGACCCATATTTGACCCGACCCGTTTCAACCCGTTTACTTTTTGACCCATATTCGACCCGCCCATATTTGACCAACGACCCGTTTCAACCCGCCCAAACCCGCCCGTTTGCCACCTCTACATATATGTGATGTAGTAGCACTCAATTAACTGATCAAGAGGGTTTTGTTATGTATGCTGGTAATCTCTTTCCACAATTCCACCCTTTCATTGTTGCTACCATGCCACATTGTGCACAGATGGGTCCGTGAGGTCCAGTTCTAGGGTCTCCATATACAATTTAAGCCGTTCATTAATTCTGAACGACTCTTTTGAGTCATTTCGTAAAAAATTAGCTCAATTGAATACCTATAAGTACTTGATCCAATCGTTTTAGAATTAGGTCAAACACTTACAGGCATTCGATTGAGCTGATTTTTTGCGGAATGACTCAAAATTATATTTTAAAATTAATGAACGACTTGAATCATTTGTAGGGACCCGGAATGGGATCCCATGAACTGAACCCGTTTATGCACATTCTATGCACGAACTGCTCTAAATTAAATGACAAACAAAATAAAATTCTTAAAGCAGTGAGGGCGCACGCATTAAATTGAAGGAACCCCACGTGTGTGGCACTGGCAAGGCATTATAGAGAATTTGTTTTTGCATTCACTCATGGATTCCCTTTCCCTTTACCTACCTAACGGTGGGTAGGTGCCCCCGTTATGGCCCTTAATTAAATGACCCCATGTGTGCCGTGTCTGCTGTCTCCCCATCCTTAACTTCTTCCCCTCTCAATATCCTATCATCATTTTGTAAAAGGGAACCAAAAAACTTCTCCTCTTTCTACGTCATATGACTCATATCTATCTATCTACCTACTATAGAAATGTGTTGAAGTCTCACAAGCCTCCAGCTCCTAATTCTTAATTTTCTAGATTTTTTATTTTCAAGTAAGTTTTAAAATTGGGAGAGAGTAAAGAGGGGGAGAGAGTACGTGGAGAGAGAGAGAACATGGGGACGGGGTGTGAGAAAGGGGAGAGAGAGATTTTGGGGGAATTTGGAAAATATTATTCAATGTCCCATGGTCATTGCCACATAGCAACCCAATTTATCTTTCCGCCACACAATTTTTGTCACTTGCACTACAAAATATTGAGCCCGTGCCAAATTTGTTGTTTGTCCCGTGCAACGAACAAGTACAACACTTGTATAGAATTGAGTGATTGTTCAGTAGTAGTTTTGGGACACCGCCACCGGTGCCCTACACTCTTACTCACCCTTATTTTTGCGGGGTTCATACACTAGTGATTAACTTATGCAGCATAATTTTTTAGTTTTGTCTTTATTCAAATTTTTTTTTTTTTGCGTTTCTTAGTTTTATGGCAAATTTTTATGTTATAGGTTCGTCTCAAAGAGAAAAATCGGAAAAGTAAAAAATTATAACTTTTATATAAGTATTTTGGAAAATATCTAAAGAAAAACTCAAAAAGTCATAATTTTTTACTTTTTCGGTTCCTCTCATCGAGACGTATCCATATCGATTAAAAGTTTAGCGTAAAACTAACAAACGCGAAAAAAATTGAATAAGGACAAAACAAAAAAAATTATGGTGCATTAGTTAATTACTAGCGTAAACGGGTCCTTAGTACGTATTTGGTTTCACAGAAATGTGTAGTGGTTAAGGGTGTTACTAGACCACCATGTAATTTCCCTCGTAATTCATGTCTCCAAGTACTCCCTCTGCCCCATTTTGTTGGTCTCTTTTGGAATTTTCAACTTTTTAAGGGGTACGTGTATTTAATGCATGTGTTTCTCAAAATTTGGTTTTAATTTAATTTTAATATCATCCTTTATTTCTCCCTTTTAAATTTTTTTAAAACATTTATGAGGGTTAGTTTTGAATATCTGAACACTTTTTCCATTAACTTATCAAAAAAGACTAATCCCACAAGGGTGGTAGCCTAGTTGGCCAAAGTGAGTGGGAAAAGTCCCCTCCTTCTATTTCCATGGACCTCGGTTCGAATCCCACCCATGCCATTGCTGGGTCTTTGTATCTACGCTGGTCGCCCCCTCCCACCCTTTTGTTTATCAAAAAAAAAACAAAGACTAATATTTTGGGACATCTCCAAATAAAATAAGAGACCAACAAATTAGGAGAGACTATATATTTACTATACTATCTGGATAGAAAATATTCAATTATTATTCCACTACAAACACACACTTTACATATACACTCACATCTTTTGGTGGGGCACATACACACTATACTCCAATATAAATGTGAATAGATTTGTGTAATTATTTGTGGTCGTAGAATGATTGAAAAATATTTACCGTACTATTGGGCCAAACAAATGCCAGTTTGTCGACAGGACAGGCGCACGAATGAAGTACATGCTAGCGGTTAAAAGTGCATAAAACCTCAGCGTTCAGCGTACAAGTTCATTTTGTTCATGAAATTACTAGTAACTTCACGTTGAAAGTGGAGCACATGCATCAAAAAGGGAGCGTGAATATCAGTTCCCTTTGGCAGGCAATAACAATCATGCTCAAGACCAGCGAATGAACTTCCAACATCTAGTTCAGAGAACAATAAAGCTAAGGTTCCCGACGGCGCGCCGGACCCACTCTGGCCACCGGACAGCTGATCCGAGCCGTTCAAAAATTCTAAAAAAAAAAAAAATGAGTGGGCCACGCGAGAATCAATGGCATCTGATGTGTGTAGGTACTCGATCCAAACACTTCATTTTTTTGTATATATATATGTATTTTTTGTATATACAAATATATACAAAAAATGGAGTGTTTGGATCGAGCACCTATAAACATCAGATGCCATTGATTCTTGTGTGGGGCCCATTCGTTTTTTTTTTATTTGCCCATTCATTTTTTAAAAAAAAAAATTTTGGACGGCTCGGATCAGCCGTCCGGTGGCCGGAGTGAGCCCGGAGCACCATCGGAAATCGGTCGGTTTCCTTTCCGGTCAGGAACTGTAGCACTGCTGTTCATAGAAAAAGAAAAAAGAAAAGCTTCGAACATCACAACCATTCAGTAACGAATAACACGTGGCATTAACCTATTCGGCAGCCTCTCGGCGTAATACCATCATCACCTCAGATCTGAATAACGGCGCCGTCACACTTCCCATTAGCCCACCCCAAGGAAAAAAATTACTCCTATTGGGTGGTTTTAGGGCGCAGCCACGTAATTTTTAAACCTCTCTAAACACCAAACATTCTTGTGAGGATTAAGGATATGCATATTCCCACGAAATTATGTGATTTTGACCGGAGTCGGGGAACCATGTGGCGTTGCCCAAGATTAGGAATGACAATTTTGACCGAATCGATGGGTACTCGAACCGTAACCATTTTTTTTTCCCGAACCATAACCGAAATTTTCCCCGTTGGTGTGGATATGGTAGAGGGTGGGAGATAACCGAACGGGTTTGTTCGGTTCGGTTATGGTTCAACTGATAACCGAACAGTTCCCCGAACCGAACCGAAACAGTTTATTTACAAAAATACCCCTATATAAATATACACACTAGTTAGGGTTTTCTCTCAACCTTAGTCATTTCCCCACTCCTCCACATCAAGTTAGACTAGAAGATGAGAGCGGCGATCGTGAGTCCGTGAGATCTCTCTCTCTCTCTCTCGATCTCGATCTGGACTCTTATCGTTAACTCTATTTTTGCGGGGTTTTCTCTCATCGTCTCTGTCTCTGTAACTCCGCAGTTGACACTCTTCGGGCCCCATTTGAACCAGTCAACTGTCATCGTCTCTCTCTCTCTCTCTCTCTCTGAGTGTGTGTGTGTGTTCATCTCTGGTTCTCTCTCTCCCTCCCTGGCCGATTTATTTGAGATCTATGTTCAAAAATGATTGTATATGTAGATAAATGTGCTCGAAAATGGGTAGAGGGTTTTGAATTTGCTGCATCTGTCTGAGTTTGTAATTGATCATAAATGTGTAGATAAATGTGCTCAAAATTTTAGCTTGAATATGTAATTGTATATTGCTCTGAAATTTTTTTTTTGGTGAAGAAATATTATTGCTGTGAAATATTGCTGTGAATGAGAATGATGCTGCTTTTTTCTCCCTTTTTTTTGATCTGGTTCGGTTACCCGTTCGATTTGGGAATTACCTGAAAACCGAATGGTCCGGTTATGGTTTCCATTTCCCTTCCCCGTTCGGTTATCGGGGCAGATATGGGTAGTATATCGGTTTCAGGAATCGGGGATGGAAATCCCCATATCCGCCCCAATTGCCCCGAATGCCATCCCTACCCAAGACGCTGAATAACTACTCACCCTAAGGCCTTGGCTAATACTAGCTTATTGGCGACTTTTTGGCAATTTTTTCTTGTTTGTTTGTTATATTCTACTGATCGATGTTTGTTAAATTTAAGTATAATGTTCATATCACATCGTTTGACTACACGAGAAAAATAAAAAAGGTATAAAATTATTGATCAAAATTTTAAAAAAAAAATCCACTAAAGTTGATAAAAGGAGTCCCTCCAAAAAAACCTCCTCTCTCTCTTAGCACAATTTTTTTTAATCAATTTTCTCACCACCTATTAATTTATATCATCTCTCTATCTATCTCTCAATTTATTATTCCAAAAGCGATTAAATTCTTTCCGCCGACAATGGAAAACACCACTTTACAACCACCGCCTTTTTAGGTCCTTTTGTGTGTTTATTGTTGATATGAACCATTAATCTTGTAGGCTCCACATAATAGTGTATCTACGCAAAAAATAAACTTGAACGGGCATTCATAGGTGTATCAAAAATTGTATTTCGTTTTATAAAATGGAGAGTTCATCTTTATAATTATTGACAGAATCATACCGTCCATTTTATAAACCTTATTAATGTCCGATCAAACTAATTTTTTTGCATGGCAATACTATTCTACTACAGGTATTACAATACGAACGGTTTTCATTGTAACAATAAAAACTCGGTGGGGCCCACAATGGGTGGTGCTGAAAAAGTGGAATATTTTTTTTAGGACACATTTGGCCTAAGGCTTATTTTTTGTCCTTATTCAAATTTTTTGCGTATTTGTTAGTTTTTTGTCATTTTTTTTTATAGATTATTGCTTCGTTATGACAAAAGAAAATTTAAAAAGTACTAGTAAAAAGTAACGATTGAAACCCAAATGTTTTTGAATAAAGAAGAAAAAAAATAGTTTATTGGCTTATTTTTGCCTTTATTAAAAAAAATGAGTTTCGATCATAATTTTTATTTGTTAGATTCCTCTCGCCATGACAAAACAATAATTCACAAATGCGCAACAAAAATTGAATAAGGACGAAAAATAATCCATTTGGCTTATTTAGGAAAACAACCCTTTATTCTCACTCCGAAAACCTCCCTAAATTTTTTTACCAAATTATTGCTTAATATCTTTTTGTCATCTTATATATATACTCCCTCCGTCCCAATTTGTGTGCTTGTTTCCTTTTTGAAATATCACAAAAATTTATCTATATCTCACAATTTATAATATTTTATATGATTTCAAAATCTTTTTTTAAAAGAATTATAATTGAGATTTATCAATCCACATTGAATATATAAAATACCGAAAGTCTACTGGTACAGCAATCTGTGCACAGATTGTGCACAGATTTTTTTTGTGCTTCCGTGAAAAATCAGCTCAATCCGACACCTATAAGTGCTTGATCTAATCGTCTAACTTTTCATTCTCTAAAAACCCGAATGAAAAGTTAGATGATTAGATCAAGCACTTATAGATATTGGATTGAGCTGATTTTTCGCGAGGACACAAAAAATCTGTGCACAGATTTCTGTACCAGTAGCAAGGTTCTATAAAATATTATACATTAAAAGATGTAGATACTAATTTTTTGAGACGTCCAAAAGAGGATGCAGGCACAACATTCTAGGACGGAGGGAGTAATTTTTTTTACAACTTTTAGACTTTTAATGTATTTTTTGATATCTTAATTTGTCATCGAGCTTAAGTGCTTAACCATTTGATGTACAACTGACTAGGGACCACACGAACAACTGAGCCAATAAAATCCCAATCCGAACCGTCCGACGGAATCCCCTGCCATACGCGTCGTCGTAATCATCACTCTCTCACTCTCTCTCTCTCTCTCCCAAACTAACACGCAGTGGAAAACGCCGAGACGAAAAGGTTAAAATTCGTTGGAGAATTTCAGAGTATTAGAGAGAGAGAGAGAGAAAGCACCTAAGGAATATTCTGAGAGTTTCATTTGAAGAATTCTAGATGCAGTAGCAAGATGGGGAAGTATGCCTTAGCTAGTGCTGGTCTTTTCTTCTGTTTTTTTGATTGACAGTTTTGTTTAGTTGTGCCTTGCTTGCTTGCTTAGTGTTAGGTGTTTTTTTTCCCCCTGCGGTGGCTCCTGTAATTGGTTGTTTTAATGAACATTTAAGTTACCAAAAAAAAATATATGGGGAAGTACATGAGGAAGTGTGGGGGAATTGCGGAGGTTGCAGCTGTGGAAATGGCTCACGTCGGCGTGAGGACGAGAGCTCGCGCTCTGGCCATGGCGATCTCGGCCGCGGCAAACAGGCGGAAGATTGGCGGCGGAGTATCGAAACATTCACCGTCGTTAGTTCAGCTCAGAAGCCGCCGCCGACCGATTGCGAAGCCTTTAAATTCCGGACCACAGACGTCATCCGACGACCACCGGAGCTCTGGCCCAAGATCCGATCACGTGACGACGTCGTGTTGCTCGAGTGACGCGTCAAGCGAGGTCGTCACGGAGAGATTCAAAATTGTAGATCCAGAGGTATTCTAGAAGCCATAGAATTCCTCATAATTCTCTAAGGAATTTTTGATCTCCGTGCCGTAATTAATTTCGTATTTTAAAATTTTGAACTTTTTTTTTTAATTGGCAGGGCGAAATCGTTCGAATTGAAACACACTGCAGAGAAAGGTACTGTATATTTCACATAACGTAATATGTTCAATTTTGCATTTAATTTGGTATTTTTCCACCACCTCCTCCTCAATTCTAATTTCAAAAAGATTCAAACTGCTGGCGATTTAAATACTTCTTCCCGTTTAATTCTCTCTCTCTCTCTCTCTCTCTCTCTCTATATATATATATATATACACGTCTCTTGGTTGATAAAATTTATTTTCCAGGAGAGAGAATACACCATCGAGCGAGATGGAAGCAGAATCAGGAGAGCTCGAGTCAACGGCGACACTGTCGGAGGCTAATTCACGCAGCGAAGCAACCGCAAAAACATGGACGGAGAAGATTCCGTCCGAAGCAGAAATAGAAGAATTCTTTGCTGCCGCAGAAAGTGAAGTTGAAAAGCGATTTAGAGAGAAGTGAGTTTCCAGCGTATACGTCTTCCTTCCGTATAGACATATATAGATGTATGGTACTGTATGTCGACCTTTGTTTTTTAGAGCTAGCTAGCTCTAACTGCAGTTGCATTTTTGCAGGTATAATTTTGACTTGGTGAACTTTGTGCCGTTGGAAGGTCGTTACGAGTGGGTTCGCGTAGGCCGTGAGGAAGAAAATTAAACAGAAGGCCGTGAAAGACTTCTGTAATGGCTTCCTTTAGAAGTTTCAGATTGTTCAGTTGTTTTCTCACTACTGCCACTAATTTAGATTGTTCAACTATTTTTCTATTCACTAGAAGATGTACAGCTCCAGCTTCTCTCTCTCTCTCTCTCTCTCTCTCTCTCTCTCTGTGTGTTAGTTCTGGTACCGGAGTCTGGACTCTGGAGTATAGTAGAAACTTCTCTGCGAAATCTGCCCTTGAGTTATTAATTATGCCTTGTTCTCTTTGCTTTTCAAAAAGCATTTTTCAAAAAATTCTCCCTAGATTTCTCCTAATTCTAACATTTCTCTCTATCTCTCTTCACTTATTACCCCTACTATTTTTCAAAAAAAATTTCAAAACACTAACCAAACACAGCATAACTAAAAATGTTTCTGGCCCTAAAAGATTTCTTCGTCTTCTTTGCACTCTCGCCTGGTACGTAGAGTTATAAACGAGTCGAGTCGAACCGAATATTTGAATGTTTAGAATCGTTCATTAAGTTTTTTAGCGAACTAGCCGAATTCAATGAAAATTATGACGAGTCAAAATCGAACCGAGCTTGCTCAGATTTGGGTTGAACTCGAGCTTGTTCACAAGCATTAACGATCCAATAATATCATATTTTATGCTCTTATACAAGTCTAAAATTGTAAATAAAATTTTCATTATGTACATAAATATGTTCATATACATACAAAATGATAAAAACATATATATAAGTAAATTTTTAGTAATCGTAAACGTTTAGACTTATACAAGTTTTAAAATTTTCATTATATAACTATATAAAATCCCCATGATACACACATACTTCAGGTTCGCCAGCCAAATCGAGCCGAATACTGTTGCGTTCATGTTCGGCTCATTTATGAAACGATCCTAAAATTGAGGTTCAGGTTTGGTTCATTTAGTAGACGAATCAAACTCGAACGAGCCTTTACCGAGTCGAGTCTCGAACAGTTCACGAACGGCTCAATTCATTTACAGCCTTATTGGTACAAATACGATATGTATTGGTATCAGAATCAGAGTAAAATCTGTTCTACAAATAATTCTGGTGGTTTTAATCTTTAAAATTTCGTTACGGGAACTTGTTATTTGGGGTATTTTCACTAAACCAAAAGTTGTGAACAATTTTTAGCATTTAGGTGCGTTCTTGTAAAGTTATAATCTGAAAATTTATTTCGATATTTTTTATTTTTCCTAATTTTTTGTTTAACTTTTCTTCAGAATTTTTGAAATTAATTGTTTAGACGAATTGAAAATGTATAAAAATATGGACAACTCTTTCTAAGATTAGTAGACAATTCTTTCCACTAAACAAAAAATTATACTAGCACTTATCAAGTAATACTTGTCTACAATTTGTTAAAAGGGAAGACAAAAAGTTAGGAACGAAAAGTTCAGTGGAAACATAACAGCTAAATGCTAGTATAGGTCAATAATCGGAGCGGTTCCAGGGATACCTGTAAAAACATCTAAATAAAAAACATCCCAAATCTCAATCTCATAGTTTTAGATCAAATTTTTATGATCCGAACCGTTTAATGTGTGTAGAATGTGATTTTAAGGGTGCTCGCGAGAAATTAGCAAGAAAGATAACCGGGAAGTTCTTGTTTTGAGCAGTTTTTAATTGAACCATTCCATGAAAACTGCTTTGATCAAGCTCCTTCTAGCCATTTTTTTTGCTGATTTTTAGCGAGTATCCTTAATATCACGTTCTGATCACATTGAGCGGCTCGGATCATCAAAATTTAATTGGAAACTATGAGATATTTTTTTAGATGTCCCTGGAACTGTCCCGGTCAATAATATAGCGGAAACGGAGCCTCCTTTTTCTTTTTTCTTTTTTTTTTTATCAATACTACCACTTAATGAATTTATCTAATTAACAACAAAAATTTTGCCTTTCTTTTGTTCTATTCTACCAAACGGCTGAGAGATTTTCTTTTATTTTGAACATCGGCTGAGAGATTGTTCTCAGTTGTTTTAGTGCTTCAGTGTTAAATCAAGACAATCTGAGTTTTGAAATAATCGTAATAAATATTTGGAAAAATCTCTTTTTTCATTTTTCTTTTGCATGGGTGAAAAAAATTCTCTTTTTCATTACTGCTTTGGAATAGACGAGTCCGGCAACTTTTGGTTTGGGTGAACGAAGGTGGATGCACGCGCCATGCCGTTGAAGTCACGGACGCGTGCGGAAGACGTGAAAGTTGATACTATTCCTATGCCATGTGTAATGGAATATAATACTCCGTATAACACTTGAGAAGTTTTTCAGTGCCGGGTGGGCACGGGCCACGTGGTGCTGAGTACCATCTTGGCTGTCCAAATGTGTTTTAGACAATCCAGATTTATTTGGGTAATTTTTTAGTGTAAAATTATCAAAACACTTCCTCAAGTCCAAACAGATCTGGGCCGTTTAAATACGTTTGGACGGCTAAGATGTATGCTCGGCACTGAAAAATTTCTCGTAACACTTGTAAAACCAGATAAAAGTACAAGAACAGTGATCAGAATTTGCCATCTCCACTGTTTTCTCTCCTTAAAACATTTGGAAAACAGTTGAAAGGAATGCCAAAATTGTGATAGTACCAGTTGGGATAAGGGATAGGGAAGGTTGGTATTACTCCCCGTCACTTTTTTATAATCCATTGTACTATTTTAGATTATCCCTTAAATAAGTGTTCATTTTGTAAATGATTAATTCTACAGAAATCGACCATGGTCACGACAGTCACGTAGGATCCACTCCGGGCCCCGCATGGATGATCTTAGCTGTTCAATAGTTTTAAACAAAAATATGAGTGGGACTGTGAAAAATCAGCTTCATTTGATATGTGTAGTGCTTGATCCAATCTTCTCATGTTTGAAAAAATCGGAAAAAAAATGGAAAGATTGAATGAAAAATGAGAAGATTGGATCGATCGAGCAAGTAAACATATCGGATGGAGTTGATTTTTCACAAGCCTACTCAATTTTTTATTTTAAAATTATTGAAAGGCTCAGATCATCCGTGCGGAGCCCAGAGTGGGCCCCGCATGTGGTCGGTACGCACAGTCTGTGCATGTGGTCAGTTTCTGTAGCAATTTTCTTTGTAAATTTAGTGGGTAAAACTTGGTACATTTTCGATTTTGCCCCTGAAAATAGATTTAATTTTTAAAAATTAGTGAGTAAAAATGTAATGATAAGATCTACATATAGGGTAAGTAAGGAAATGAGAGGTAAAAATTGATATGAAATGTGTAATGATAATATCTCCTTAACAAATTAGAATTACGAAGTTGAATGGGATGTCACCATAGTACTATTTTTTTCCAATTTTTTCAAACCACAAGTTCAAAACACACACACACACACTCACTCACTCACTCACTCTCTCTCTCTCTCTCTCTCTCTCTCTCTCTCTCTCTCTCTCTCTCTCTCTCTCTCTCTCTCTCTCTCTCTCTCAAACCCTAAAAAAGCCACCGCCCTCATCTCCCTCTTTCCCCTCCCCCCAGGGTTTAACGCCCCAATGGGTGACAGGAGGGGAGGGATTTCTTTCTCTCGTGGGGTTTTTTCATCTCCCGATACTAGATCTCGAAGGTTTTCTCTTCTTCCCTCTTCACCCTCATCTTCCTCCTCCCCAAACCACCATCTGTCGCCCCTCATCTGCCTCACCTGCCGTATAGTTTGATGACTGTTTGAGGTAGTGCTATACAGATCATGATCGCTGGGAGGCATCCTCCCCTCGCCGGAATAGGAGATCTATGTTGGTGGATGAAATCTACTCCGATACGCCGGACTTCATCCAGTTCTGTTACCAGTATTTCTCTTTTTTTTCTAGTTCTCTTCTTTGGTGTCCCCTATGTGGGATTTATACCCATTTGTGGAGCTTCTTTCATCCCTGTGGGTGTTTTCGGTTGATTTCTGCAGTGCTCCGTCTGTTTGGAGAGGTAGGTTTTGTAACGCCCCGCTTTTTCAGGAGCAAAATAAAATACTTCTTTAAGAAAATTTGCTAAATAAATATAATTTTCCAAAATAAAGGTTTAACTATTACAATCTCAAGATAAATTTACCGATTCAAAATACATTAACTTCAGAGCTGACTCTAGACTTGATACGAATCCCAAGCATACTCGATCTCTATTCCTGATATTCTTCTTGTGTCGAACTGCACCATCGTTGAATCCTCTCCATTGAATCCTGCGCCCTCTGGCAAATTGATCGCCGAAGCAATCGATTTACCAGGATACAGACGTATCCGTGAGTGATAAATCACCCAGTAGAATAATCCAACCCAACTACCCCTCTTACTTTACAGCTAGCAGGCAACAGGATATAAATAGTGCGAGAAAGTAAAACAGAGATATTTCACATTAATCGATTTATTACTATCCATTAAACTTACGTGTAATCTAAGATCTCACCCACGAGACCTTTCCTCCCCAACCGCTAGCTATGCTCGGTCCCATGAGATCACTTCCCTTTTCTGTCGTAGATAACCTAAGTTACAATAACTACAACAAGGGGATAGCTTATCATGCCGGAATCACAACTAGGGTTCGCCTATCTTATATACCGCATCACAACCATTTCACAATCATCGCTGGACACACGCCAGTCTATCAATTCATCACTGGACACACGCCAGTCTATCAATTTATCACTGGACACACGCCAGTCTATCAATTCATCACTGGACACACGCCAGCCTATCAATTCATCACTGGACACACGCCAGTCTATCAATTCATCACTGGACACTCGCCAGTTTCAATCTCATCACATCTCAAATCACGCCTGCAGGCAATCTCTAAAAAGAAAGAAACTTCACAATTTATCCATTACTTAGCATCGTCTAAGTGATTTCTATTTCGCATACCACCCCATGTCTCTAGGGTCCAATCTAGCATATCAATCAGAAGTTGGAATAATAGACAAGCAATCAGAATAATAATTGCAATAAACAATACGCATAAAAAATCACGTAACCTTTTATGAATGGGCCGTTGCCCTTAGTCCTGTATGACCAATCAGTTATTAATAATGAAATCCTTAAAAAAAAATTAATCTTTTGTTCAATTACTAGAAAGCCTAGACTTGTACTAGTCTATTTTATTTTGTTAGCGAGTATCAATTTAAAACCGAGGTGATACTAGTAACTGAAAAATACGTTGTCGGGCCGGTACAGTAACCTTATTTAATCATAGGACCAAACCGTAATTCTGTTAATATTTCCTGTGCCAAAATTATTTAGTTAACTATCTTGGGGTTTAAACTGTAATGTGTAAATAACGTGTCGTAAACTTTTGGGCCAAAACAATACATTCAATAGCCTAAGGGGGTTAACTGTATTTTTAATTTTCCAAAACATTACGGGGTGTTTGAGAGCCTACTTTTTGGCTTTTCATTTTCAGCTTTTTGACTTTTTGGCTTTTTGGATTGTGGTCAAAATGTATTTTAATTTTGATAAAGTGTTTGGATGATATGTGCAGAATGCTTTTTACAGCATGAGTAATGTTTGGGAGATATGGAATGAAAATGAATTATGGGTTGGTTTTTTACTATATTGCCCAAGTTATTAATAATGGTGTATAATGTATATAAATAATGTTTTAATCAATTTTTTTTAAATTTTCTTATGAAATGGCTTATTCTTCATTAACTGAAAGTGTCACACTATTTTTTTAATTATATTTTTATTGTTTCAATTATTATTTGCTCTTACTTTTTCACCAATAATGTTTTGATTTTTAAATTAAAATAATAATTAAGTTAAATCAAAGTAATTGAAAAACCAAACATACAACTTTAAACATTCCAGAAATTCGGATTAAAAAAAACAGTACAAAAATTGAATCTAAACATTTTAAAATTGAACAAACATAGGGTATTGAGGAATTATCCCACAAAGGTGAGGGTATAGATGTCTTTTGGCAGGCTGAGAGAAGAAAATGGGAAAATGGAAATGGGAAAAGCTCCTCCGGAGCACATTTTGCCTTTTGCTCTCCATCTTTAAAATCTGAAAATGGGTTTTGAAGTAATGGGTTTTGGGGAGAAGCAGCCAAACACCTAAAATGGAAAAAGGAGAAATGGAAAATGAGAAAATGAAGGATCCAAACACCCCACGTCCAGGAGCAGTGAGTTTTCGAAAAACAGGGGAAGGCGTCGGATTACAAGATTTCGATCCGTGGGTTCGATTTTCTCCATTGAAACTTGTTAAGAAATCCTCATGTGCAGATTACATACACTTAGGGAGTAGTAGGAGAGGGTTGTTCTACCTTGGGTCCGGTCGAAAAGCGAGAAACGATTTCCGAAACGGTTTCGATAAAACGAAGATGTCGACAGAGAACGGGGCACCGGCTGACTTCAGTAATTGGTTCGGTGATGCCCGGGCATGGGTTAGGAGAGGCGTAACTTGAATTGGCATTCGGATGGGTGCGGGCCGAGACCCACTTCGTCTTCTCTCTAGACTTCCACCATGGACGAATTTTCTTTCTCGTTTCCTTCTCTTCTACTGTTGGCAGTGGTAATGTGATACGGTGGTGTTTGTGCTGTGAAGTTTCGGAGGATGGGGGGAGGTATTTATAAGGGAGGTAAGATTGTATTCGTAAAGGTTTCTAACTCTTGGGTTTTGATAGGGATGAGGTGAGGACGAAAATATGATTAAGGAAGAGATAGAGACCAAGTAGGAGTAGGAGAGGGAGAGATGGGAGGAGTTGTATGCATGCATGCAACTTAAAAAAAAATAGGATTAGATAATTTTTTGTATTTATCTATTTAAGGAAAATAATTTTATTATTACGATTAATACTTTTTAAAAGATATTATTAAAAAAAAAATTGGGTCAAAAATTCGGGTCGTTACAACCTATCCCCCTTAACAAAATTTCGTCCTCGAAATTAAAGTGTACCTTTAGGAGGAAACAAATTCGGATAGTTGGCGCGTATATTATCCGCTCGTTCCCAAGTTGATTCCTCAATGTCGTCAAAGGATTCGGACGAGTTGAATGGTTTTGCCTCGAATGTACTTCTCACTATAGTCTTGGATCTTCACTGGCTGTTTCTTGTGTTCTCGCACTCCCAAGATGATTTTTCTCGTTCTCGGTATCTCCATAAGACATTGACTATTTTGATCGTTCGCCCTCGGGTAACTTTTTCTCCATGATCCTAAATTTTGCCGGTTGCTCTTTGATGATCGTTTCCTCGTCTAGTGTGACTTCCTCTCAATTGAGTACGTGGGTGGAATGGGTCATATCTTTCCGTAGCGTAGAATCGTAAAAGACAACGTGAATTTTGGCGATTTGCGGTTGTAAAGTTAGGCGATATGCAACTTCTCCAATTTGCTCCAAGATCTCAAACGTACCAATGTGGCGAGGCGATAACTTTCCTTTCTTGACAAATCGGGTAATCCCACGGCGCGGTTTGAACAAAAAGTACGTTGAAAATCTACGGTCTCATCCTCTTGTCGGCGTAGCTCTTTTATTGACTTCGAGCGATCGAGAGTCGTCAACGTATCTCCTTCCTTGGTCAGTTCTTGAAAGTTTGGTCCCTATCTCTTAGAAGGTGGGTACTCTTCTCTCAAAGAAAACGAGAGGATTACAAGAATTTTCAAGAGGTTTAAACATGAGTCAAATGTTCAAAGGTCAAAGCACCAAAAAGAAGGTACGAACAGATCTTCTTCTGCGAGTCGAAGTACTAGTAGTTTGAGTTGAGTTGGAACACGAGGAAAACAAGAATCAAGTTAATCGAAGTCATACTCAATGATGATTTGGAATTGAAGGATTTCATCATTGGAACAGTGCTGATAAAAAGATTTAACATGCGAGTGAAACAAACAAGTACTTGGTCTACCAAACCTTGCACTGGAATAAATGAATAAAGGTTCTCATAAGAAATATTGATCTATCGATAGGTTTTGAAAGATTACAAAGTCCAACGATGAAATCGAACTAGATATTTATTTTGCAACACGTTGGCCAAATGCGTTTCAAAATAAGCATCTAACTCTAGTCATCCTAGAAAATATGGGGTACAAATGAAAAATAAGCAATGGCTTATGAGTCCATTCTTAAAATAGGACAAGAACTGATAGGATGATTATTTAGGTTAAAGAAAGCGAAGCATAACAACGATCTGTGCCCTCAAGAACTAAACAACTTCAACATTGAAAATTGAACGATGTTTACGGAATTTGAGTTTTGTAAGATTGGACACAAGTCTTGTTGTGATATCAAAAGATCAAAGGTTGTGGATACCTAATAGTGCACTGGTCAGAATAAATGAGGAGCTAGTCAGAATAAATCAGGATTGCTCCAAACTGCAGTATTCAATGGATCGGAAAGTTTAGACTCATAATTGAGTAAACTGTTGACTTTAAATCAAATCAAGTCAAATTAAGAAAGGCTGGAACAAAATGATCAGTAGGGATACCCAACTCACAAAAGGAAAATGTCACGAGAGTTAGGTACTTGGAATAGACAAGGAGTTCAACGATTTGAGCTTTAGTTGAAGTTGCCACTCTAACAATGGAGAGTCATAATGAAGGTGATTTTAAGAAGAGTCATGAGAGATGCAAAAACAGCGGAAGGTTAGAATACAATCAATCGAATGAAAAAGAGGATTAAGATGAATGATCGTCAGTAGCTCTCCTATCCCCCTTAAAGAAAAACATATAACCTCCCTCAAAGAGAATTGTCACCGCTTTCCCAATTATTCACGACCTTGAACTCTTCTCGATCTGTTAGAACTACGATGGTGTCGTCGTCGGATGTAGTTTGCATGGTATATAGTTGGGTGACGATTGCGAATTTCTGACAGCATCATGCTTCTATTCGTCGATCTATTATGTTGAGGAGCCTATGGCGTGTGAGGTTATGGTGTCGATGTGGCAATCGCTTGTAGAAGTTGCATAACCTCCATGTTACTCGGTATCTCATTGGGCTTCGTGTTGTGTAGACCTCGAGATTGGCGTAAACATGTTGATGGCGTGGGCGGCGTTGGCATTAGGGTTACACATATTGTCCTTGCTGGTGAGGTTGGCAAAATAACTGTAGAAAGTGGCGTCGTTGACCTTTGGTACCAATCTTGTAACGACTGCTCCACGAGGTCAGGTTTAGAGTCTTGAGGGTTTCTAAATATCTGGTTCTCACAAGGAAGTGTGTGCAATAACGTTCTCACACCGATCCTATCCTATTTTCGATCGTTATCTGCCTAGAGAAAGGAAATTTTTCTTCGACAGGTAATCTATTCACGGAGTAGTCTCCTTCGATAGTACCTTATCCTCCATTGTTGAGATTTGTCTCTTCGTCTTCTTCATACTAAGATTCTTTGTCTCATTTGATCGATCAACTAAATTATGAAAGGAAACGGTTGCACCATCGCTTTCTTCTGGTCAAAGTCAACGCTGATTTCGTAATTTCTCGGAGTCTGAGTCGCAGCAGGTAAATAAATATTTATATGATATACTTAGGTATGATATATCATAGTTTAGAGAAGTAATAGATACAGTAAACGTTTAGCTATTCGGATTTACGCTCTTAAAATGCGGTCTACCCAATCTATCCAAGGCCGAGGGTTGAACCTATGCTCTGATACCATTTGTAACGCCCCGCTTTTTCAGGAGCAAAATAAAATACTTCTTTAAGAAAATTTGCTAAATAAATATAATTTTCCAAAATAAAGGTTTAACTATTACAATCTCAAGATAAATTTACCGATTCAAAATACATTAACTTCAGAGCTGACTCTAGACTTGATACGAATCCCAAGCATACTCGATCTCTATTCCTGATATTCTTCTTGTGTCGAACTGCACCATCGTTGAATCCTCTCCATTGAATCCTGCGCCCTCTGGCAAATTGATCGCCGAAGCAATCGATTTACCAGGATACAGACGTATCCGTGAGTGATAAATCACCCAGTAGAATAATCCAACCCAACTACCCCTCTTACTTTACAGCTAGCAGGCAACAGGATATAAATAGTGCGAGAAAGTAAAACAGAGATATTTCACATTAATCGATTTATTACTATCCATTAAACTTACGTGTAATCTAAGATCTCACCCACGAGACCTTTCCTCCCCAACCGCTAGCTATGCTCGGTCCCATGAGATCACTTCCCTTTGCTGTCGTAGATAACCTAAGTTACAATAACTACAACAAGGGGATAGCTTATCATGCCGGAATCACAACTAGGGTTCGCCTATCTTATATACCGCATCACAACCATTTCACAATCATCGCTGGACACACGCCAGTCTATCAATTCATCACTGGACACACGCCAGTCTATCAATTCATCACTGGACACACGCCAGCCTATCAATTCATCACTGGACACACGCCAGTCTATCAATTCATCACTGGACACTCGCCAATTTCAATCTCATCACATCTCAAATCACGCCTGCAGGCAATCTCTAAAAAGAAAGAAACTTCACAATTTATCCATTACTTAGCATCGTCTAAGTGATTTCTATTTCGCATACCACCCCATGTCTCTAGGGTCCAATCTAGCATATCAATCAGAAGTTGGAATAATAGACAAGCAATCAGAATAATAATTGCAATAAACAACACGCATAAAAAATCACGTAACCTTTTATGAATGGGCCGTTGCCATTAGTCCTGTATGACCAATCAGTTATTAATAATGAAATCCTTATAAAAAAATTTAATCTTTTGTACAATTACTAGAAAGCCTAGACTTGTACTAGTCTATTTTATTTTGTTAGCAAGTATCAATTTAAAACCAAGGTGATACTAGTAACTGAAAAATACGTTGTCGGGCCGGTACAGTAACCTTATTTAATCATAGGACCAAACCGTAATTCTGTTAATATTTCCTGTGCCAAAATTATTCAGTTAACTATCTTGGGGTTTAAACTGTAATGTGTAAATAACGTGTCGTAAACTTTTGGACCAAAACAATACATTCAATAGCCTAAGGGGGTTAACTGTATTTTTAATTTTCCAGAACATTACGTCCAGGAGCAGTGAGTTTTCGAAAAACAGGGGAAGGCGTCGGATTACAAGATTTCGATCCGTGGGTTCGATTTTCTCCATTGAAACTTGTTAAGAAATCCTCATTTGTAGATTACATACACTTAGGGAGTAGTAGGAGAGGGTTGTTCTACCTTGGGTCCGGTCGAAAATCGAGAAACGGTTTCCGAAACGGTTTCGATAAAACGAAGATGTCGACAGAGAACGGGGCACCGGCTGACTTCAGTAATTGGTTCGGTGATGCCCGGGCATGGGTTAGGAGAGGCGTAACTTGAATTGGCATTCGGATGGGTGCGGGCCGAGACCCACTTCGTCTTCTCTCTAGACTTCCACCATGGACGAATTTTCTTTCTCGTTTCCTTCTCTTCTACTGTTGGCAGTGGTAACGTGATACAGTGGTGTTTGTGCTGTGAAGTTTCGGAGGATGGGGGGAGGTATTTATAAGGGAGGTAAGATTGTATTCGTAAAGGTTTCTAACTCTTGGGTTTTGATAGGGATGAGGTGAGGACGAAAATATGATTAAGGAAGAGATAGAGACCAAGTAGGAGTAGGAGAGGGAGAGATGGGAGGAGTTGTATGCATGCATGCAACTTAAAAAAAAAATAGGATTAGATAATTTTTTTGTATTTATCTATTTAAGGAAAATAATTTTATTATTACGATTAATACTTTTTAAAAGATATTATTAAAAAAAAATTGGGTCAAAAATTCGGGTCGTTACAGGTTTAGTTGGAGTTGGGTGTAGCTTTTCTTTGGACTGAGTCCCCTCCTGTTTGGTTTCTTGATCCCTTATTTAAGGATATGGAGTTTCCTCTCGATGTATTATTTCTTTTTTTTTGGGGGTAAATTAGCTTGAAATTAAAAGAGGTTAACCGAATATACAGCCTACAAGGGGCATACCCTAGGAGGAAAAGAAAAGGAAAAAAAGAAGATTGAAAATAGTGCGATAACCCATGCACAACCCGCATGAAAAGTAGGGTAAATTAACAAAATAACAAAAGTGCTATGTGTGTTGAGATCATACCCTCGTTGCACTATCCATCTCAGCGAAGGATAGTACAACGGGGTATGATAAGGAGTGATACGAGTAGAATATCATGAAAGCTAACTACTACCTGGCACATCCCGCCAGGCTAGGAAATAAAATAAATAGTCACGGTCAGAACTGGCCAAATGATAACCATCATTGAGAACTAGCAGTAGCATAGTAAATCGGTTTCAAGGGAAGGCTGAGCAACTACTACAAATGAACTAGGCACCAAGAAGATAATCAAACTAGAGATGTCAGTATCCGACAGGGAGCCCCACCCTGCACACCACGCCCATTCCATCTGGCCTAATACTCCCTCAACCAAGCCCAAAGGCTTGCCAGAAAACAACCCACCCTCAGCCAAATACTAATCACCACAGTCTCTAGAGGAGGGATAAGCAAATCACGAAACTAATACTCCAACCGAACCCAGAGTGACAAGCATAGCACCCACTTCTAAAAGAACAGCTACTACAGAGGGACAAGGCACCGAGAAAAGGCTCGAACTGGAGATGTCGGCATCCGACAAGGCTACCCTCCTAAGTACCCTACACACCACACCCATTCCATCCAAACTACTACACCCTCAACTTAATTCCCTAGGCTCGCTATAATCTAAAAGTGGGACAAAAGGAGGAGCCACAAAATGAGGCACTCGAACCGCAGGTGAAACCAAGCTGCCATTTTCGATCAGTGCACTACCACCAATCTAATCAATGACAGCCCGAGAGGCTACCCCTTTCAATCAGTGCACAACCACCAATCTAGTCAATGATAGCCCCCAATCACACCACACTACGCTAAAGAACCAGGCTAGTGAATCAAAGATTCATGGAATTTAATAGAGCTCCACAACAAGTTGCACAGCATATGAGCCCCAAATTGGGCAATGAGCCCCGTAACCAAACTAGGCATGAATCACAGTATCGAGCAACACTACATTTGATGTTGATGTTTGTTATACCTGGATTGATACCCCAAATACTAACAGTACACTGGCCCAAAAGTCCAGCAACAATTTGACAAGAATTAAGCAACTGCACAGCTCTATATTGAGCAAGGAAATCAACCCTGCAATCAAACCACTCATCGACTGAATGGAACAACCCATTATTATCCAGACCATCGGCATCCAGCCCCTGATCAATTTCTGAGCACAAAGCTCGAATTAACAATGGCGACAACTGAATTGAAAGAGCCAACCACCACTAGGAACCGTGGCCAGTTCGGAACTTGAAGTTCCACCCAATTCAGAACCGGAGCAATTTCCAGTTTTGCACTGATTGTTTCATCCAATAGTGTACAAACTGAACTAACGGAAATGATGAAAACCAGGATTTACCTCTGTAATTCCAGATCTGAACAATACATCTCCACTGCCCTCCGCCGTGCGCAGCTACAGAGCCAGAGCAGTGGTTGTGGGTTGTTACTCTGGACAAGAGTGCAGAGATGAGCGGTGAGATGAACGGCGGTAGGAACGCCGTAGGAGATCGCCCGACGCTGGAGGTGTATCAGTCATCTCGGAGACCTCCATTAGTGGATCTTCTCACACCAACGAGTTCAGCCCTTCCAAGATTGAACTCATCCGGCTGAAGGTTAAAGAGCCCGTCGCTTGAATGCTTGGCGGCGACAGATTGAAGAATCACTTCCCTCACATTGTTTCAGTCACCTCTGATTCGGTGGTTTTGCAACTACACCACCAATTCCGTCTAAATAGTACACCACCAGTTCCGACCAGCAATTGCCCTCCTCCGTTCAGGACTAGAGCGATGGAGCCGGTGATTCCTTGTGCCGTGAGAAAAACCCACGAGCTAGGAGCTTTGGGATCCCAGCAGCTCTGGGTCATCTCTATGGGGATGGATATAACCCACGGCTGGCATGTGAGTGTAGATATAGCTGAACATAGCTTAGATTACCTCTGGATAAAACCGAATGTGAGAAATCTATTGTGGATTTTGACAGGGGAGTGCATTCTCTCTCTAAACCTCTCAACCCTAGAAGTTGTTAGCCTGGCAGTCAAATTTCCATGTATTATTTTGGGAAATGATATTGGCACTCCAAAAATTGATGCAAGCATTCCAAAATCAATGTAATTCCAAAGCCACTTTCTTTTGTTTTTTGGAGTGTCTGCATCAATTTTTGGAGTGCCAATATCATTTCCCATTATTTTTTGGATCTATAATATCACCTGTTATCATTTTAGCAAAAAAAAAGTTGAACAAACTATTCGGTAATAATTTTCCTTGAGGTTGTTAATAATAGAAGTAGTTGGGTAAATAGGGGTCCTTCCCTATATAATATTTAAGTCCTCATCCTAGTGGGTTTAAAAACTTATCATTTCATCCTCAAATTCAAATAAATCCTAAACTACCCTTTCTCTCTCCTAATCTGTAATAATCTTTCACTCTCCTTATCTTTCCTAATTTATCTCAATCTCTCTCGTATCTTTTTTATATTCTAATATTCTCTCTCCAATTTTCTCTCACCTAAAATTTGAAAACGACATTTAAAAGTAAAACTAACATCTACCAAACTTGAAATGAATATTCATAAACAATAACGTACATCCGTACAATGACAATAAATAATATATTTTTGTAAAAATATCATCATAAATTTTCATGACATATTACTTGAAATCCTCCATGAACTCATCATGAATACGTATTATAAAATTGTTCCTATAAAACTACATTAAACCAAAATCAAGACAAAATTTGGAGAAATCGAAACACACAAACTGAAATCATGACAAAATTTATGAAATCGCCATGAAACAAAAAACATCATGAATATGTATCTTAAAATTGTGCCAACGAAACTACACTAAACGAAATAATGACAACATTTGGAGAAATCGAAACACCCATACTGAAATTATGACAAAATTTGTGAAATCGCCATGAAACAAAAAACATAATTGTACCGACAAAACTACAATAAATAGAAATCGTGACAAAATTCGAAGAAATCAAAACACATACACCGAAATCATGACAAAAAGTAATGGCTTATCCACCGGTCTTCGAAATGGTGGGCGTGAAGCAGCAACTAATTTAGTACAAGCCGAACATAAACAGCATCACTGAACAAAATAGATCTCGAATGGACGACGAACGGCTCATTTGGAGATCGAAAACGGGGGTGGCAGCTGGAAATCGGTTAGAGTTTCATGGTAGCTAGACTGGTTTTGTTCGCCGGAGATACATTCTCATCATGCATCACCCCATCTCGCTGAGCATCGTTGATCTCGTGCATCTTTAGCGCCGCTGCCCAATCACCCATCTGGAGTCCGATCTAAACCTAAACCTTCGCTCGGATTCTCGTCATCGTCATGGTCCGGCCCCGCTAGCACTTCGAAGCCGTCGTTCATGGATTTGGGGTCTAATTGGTGGGGATTGAAATCGTTAGAGACAAAGAGGGAGGAGAGGACTATAGTCAGAGAGAGAGGATAATTAAGAGGGGATTTCTCGAGAAGCTGCTTTGAGTTTTTAAAACTCAGGATGAGGACGTAAGACTTCCATTCATCTCGGATACCTACGATAAAAATAAAAACTACAATACCTCAAATGTATTGATTTGGTAGACATAAGGGTGTAATGGGGCATAGTACCTAATTTATTATTAAAAAAAATTCGCATAGGGTTCTAGTGAGTGAAACAGCTGCCTCTTTCTAGAAAACAAAATCCTGAGTGCCGCTTGGGGGTAGGCCCCCCCCCCTTTTCTTTCCCTCTTTGTCCCTCCTCGCCTCTCTCCTCTCCCACCTTTGGCTTCAAGTTCTCAGTTTCATGGGGCAGTGGTTCGGTGGACAACGAGGTCTCCTCAGATTTGGCACCACCGGCTGATGGTGGATCCTTCATCTGGTTCTCGTTCGTCGCCTCTGGATCCGTAGGCCTTGGCCCTGAGGTGAGGTAATAAGGTGTGCGGTTGGGTTTAGGGGTGTTTTTATTTCTACGTCTGTTAGGTTTTTTTCCGGCGGTCTTTCCGTCTTCTACCAGCGGGTTTTTCCCGTCTGGTTCTGTACCAGTCTGGGTGTTTCAGATCTGGTGGGTGATGGTGGTGGACAAATAACCCGGCGCCTATTGAGGTATGGTCCGGTGTTGGTGGTCTCTGGATGTTTGTTTTGAGGCTGGTAGGTTTCGGTGGTGCTGTTGAGATTGGTGGTGGTCTGGTGGTGTTTGTTTGGGTTGCGCAGCAGTTTCGGCTGGGAGATGACTGGTCTTTGGTCGCCGTGGTCCGGTGGTGTTCCAATTTTCATCCTGTTCAGACCGGTGACCCTTGTGGTTTTGTCCATGAGACCTGTTAGATTTTAGTTGATTTGTTGTTGTTTGCCTTAAGATTTCAGCGATGCTTATTTGTATAGGGTTTGAGCTGTGGATCTCTTTAGATCCTCTGTTATCTGGAGATTGGTTCTTATGTACCCGCGTTATCGCGGGGCCTGCTTCGGCAGTAGGTGTCTGAGATCGACATTTAGGTTACTTTGGTTCTTTCCTTTATCTGTTCTGAAATCTGTTTGCCCGATGGGCTTGTGTTGAATGAATGATTCTTTTCAAAAAAAAAGAAAAAAGAGAGGGTGTAATGGGGCAATAATGCATTTTGAGGACGTGAACATAAGTATTCAAACCTACTAAGATGTGACCTAAATAAGTTCCTTAAATAGGATGCCTATTTAATTTCATCAAGATAGTTTTGGTAGTATTCCTTATTTTTCTAGTTATATATATGAAATTAATATATAAATAGAGGTTTACGATGAGTCTGCTGCAAATCGCAAGACCAGGAAAAAGGAAAATCGAAAAATCTAGAACTTGCAAAAACTCATGCTACACAAGATATTTTTTCATGAACTCGTAAAAATGTGTATATACACAAATTTTTTCTCTTGAGTGAATTTTTTTTTAACAGCTTCAATTTATTTTTTTTGGACAGCTTTTCTCTTGAGTGAATAGCATACAATATGTTGAGAATAACGAAGCAAATTACAGAAACAGAGATTGAGATGGAACAGGGTTCGTTAAGGAGAGAGAGAGAGGAATGCTGCTTCTCCGGACCAGTGTGGGTTTTGGACTAAAGATGGGAGCAATTAAAAAGTTTTGGACTAAAGGCGGGAGCAATTAAAAAAACAAGCCAGCTTGAATCTTTTCCTTTCAATCCATATTGATTCCATTTTCAACCCATCTAAACCCATAAATATGGGTTGGGTTATAAGTGGACGGATTAAAAAATATAGGTTGAAATTGTCACTTCTAATATTATTAATTGTCATATACGTACTGCATGTAGTCACACTCTCTATTTTCGAACTCCATTTTAGAATTAAGTATTCACACCGTACACACTCTATGCTTGAAGCACCCTATTTTTCGTGAATATACACCCTACACATATCGGATGCCGTTGATTCCCGCCTAAGCTCTTTCAGTTTTTTTTTATAGAATTTTTGGACGGCTCGGATCGGCCGTCCGGTGACCGGAAACGGCCCGGTGCGGCCGTCGATATGATTTCGGTGGGGATTTGGTTGGTCCCTATAGCAGGACTCCAGCTTTTTAGGCTGAGTGAATGTAATCAGCTAGCAATGTTGGGCAAAAGACGGAATTTAATACCCAACAATATCTATATTACAATACACAACAGTTTTGTAAAATATCTCTCTCGCAACTGTTCTACGTGGCACATTGAAGGGCTCTGATTAAATAAAGGGTTTGAGGGCTAAAATTCAATCCATCCAATGGTTATCATTTGTTTGGGTTTGAAATTTGAAAACCCATTATTTTTCTCCATTAATTTCCAATTCTTTCCTTTTTTTGGCAAAAAAATATGAAAATTTATTTTCTCTTTTACTTTCCATGTTTGACATTTCATTTGTCTCCCTCTCTCCTCTCCTTTTCTTCTCCTCTCTTATCTCTCATTGATTTCTTAGCAAATCGTTCTTCTTTTTTGACATAGACTTTATTTATTTATTTTACTATCATAACCTCTATACTTCGACTTAATTTGTTTTATGTTTTTCAATTGCTCAGGCTCGGGCTGATAAGATTCACCAGTTTTTCTCACCTTTTTTTATCGTGACCATCTACCATAGACGAAGTATGTTTCCCTTTTTTTTTCGTGTTCAACAAAGTCTACATTTTTGAACTCTAAGTTTTTTAATCCACAACCCAAACACTTCTAATTAGACTATTATATTCAATTTTTATTATATTTTTTTACATTATTACTTATGTATTTTTACTAGATGAGAACTGAATCACCATTCGTTTTTTTATATGTTGCATTGGCTAACTAGTAAGTCAGATACCGAGTTGGTTGGAGCTTGAAGCTTAGAAAATCTACAATTTTTATAAGTGAGATTATATTTTTAGATGTTGATATTGCCTATGTATTTTGACATTCTGAAGCTTGGTTTATTTTTTTGCCCATAGAGTGTTTTTTGTAATAACAGTGGTTTTTTGTCAATTGCGATCAGTAGTTGGTAGCGTAATCAACATACTGTGAATTCAAAATAGCTAGCTATAAGTACCCCACAAGCACAGACACTATAACTGTTAGTTTGTTTTGTGCTGATTCAAATTAACCGATGGATATACTTGAGCTATTGTTTTTTTGTAGTTGGAATTTTGCGAATGGAGCATTGGCCTTCAAGAGGCTAGAGAGACAAAACTGGCGAGCCGTACCTTTAGGCACGGGCACTAGTACTGTATAAAGCCCACTAGAGTGAAGAAAATTGGGTTGGGCTAGTTACTATTGCTATTGCTAACACATAGGAGCATGAAAGTTTAATTGCGGGGATGTCGAGTCGGTTTTTGCCTTTATTCTTTTTCTAATTTTGGTTGACGCGCATTTTAGTTTATATATACTAGTGTTAGTCCGTGCCTACGGCACTACGTATCCCGATTGGAAGGGGATGACAGTTGTGTGATTTAGGTGAAAATCATAGACACTTAACCGGGAAGTGGAAGGATGCACTACAGCCTTTGGATCAAATTAATCTAAGCCGTTCCAACAACTTGTTTCCACACCCTTCTGTTTTATAATAGATATATATATATATATATATATATATCCAGTCTCGTTCCAGTCAGGACTCCCGGACCAAAACTTCCATCCACACCCAACTTATAAGCCATTGGATTTAATTCAACGGCTGGGAATAAAATCCACCCCCAAGCCTTCCCGCGCGCTCCCCCAACACCCAGCTCATTTTCCTTTTTCATTTGTACGCGTAAAGAGAGGGAGAGAGAGAGGAGGCGACGAACGAAGAGAGGAACGACGAACGACAGCGAACCAGACCCAAGCCCGACGCACGACGACGACAACGAACACGGCAAGGTATCTCTCTCACTCTCTATCTCTCGCTCTTTCTCTGTTGATCTGAACTCAGATTATCTCTACAGATTTCGATTTTTTCTGTTCGAACCAAAAATGACTCTCTCTCTCTCTCTCTCTCTCGTTTTCTCTCTCCCCCTGTCGATTAGGGCTGTTCAAATGAAGCCCGTGTGTGAATCCCAAGAATCTCGAAACCCAAAATTAGGGCTTTTTTTTTTTTATTGTTGTTCACTGATTAGGGGTTTTTTGATTGAATTCAAAATTAGGGCTTTTTTTGAATCTCGAATTTAGGGCTGTTTTTCTGTTACTCGAAATCAGGGTTTTTTTTTTCTTTTGCTCGATTAGGGTAAAAGAAGGCCCGAGTGATTCACCCAATCACTTCTGCTGTTTAATCTTGGGAAATATGGACTAATCCACGACCAATGTTAATCTATTTAGAATTCGCTAATGTTAATTTAAAGCTCACGTTCTATCTTTTTCTCGAACTTTAATTCATGTTCTAATCTGGTAATCCATGTGACAGTATAAAAAACACTTTTACGTGATGCAATAGTTTATGTGGCCTTTGAACTGTTTTTTCTGCTTTGGATGAGTACTGGAGCCAGTAGAGTGGTATCTAGTATCTACTATAGTGTAAACTGCTCGTTTCTCTTTCCCCGAAGTTCGGATGCTTTACAATTCCTGTGCCACTGATAGTACGAATGTCTCTTAGTCAGAATGAATATGCAATTGGTTGTGGTTTGGAGATAGTTAGCTAATATCATGGTTGTGTTGCAGATTGAAAAGAAATGGAAGATAGTGTGAGCATCAATCCAACCCCCTTCTATCATTTGTAATTTCAATTTACTTGTTTAAGTTTTAATTGTTGTCTTTTTTTCTTAGCTCTTCGCAAGATGTTAGGTTGAACGACGACGACAATGACATGTCCAACAATGATGATGAATGTAAGTGTTTATAAAAAAAAAAAGGGGCTGTGTGCATAGACTTGTGGTCTTTATTTTTGTAGCTTTGTTCATATTATGAGTTAGTTGTGTTTCAGGATGGGAAAACGCGAGGTTGATAATTGGAACTCATGCACTCAAGTCTCTACACTAAAATTGACCGGTAACCCTCCTCTCATGCTTCAGCCATCTCCTCATATGCTTCTGCAACTCAAAAGAAGGCTACACCCCAAAGAGAAATCAAAACGGTCATCTCCTTATGCTTCTGCCATAGAAATAGCAACATCATAGGCTCGGACGCAGCAGATTTATGTACAATTCACTGGTGTTAGTCTTGTTTTCCTGCCATTTCTAAAGCATGAAAGAAAGTTAATTTCAAACAACTTACACCAAAAACAAGTACCATAATAAAGGGGTGTGTGAGTGAGTGAGACAGCATGCAAGAGCATTTGACTGCTAACAAGAAAGAAATCAAACAAGCCCAGTGCTGAGTAAGAGCCCAGTGCTGCCTATATCAATTTCTTCAAGTAGGGCTGCAATCGAGCCGAGCCAAGTTTCGGCATGTTCGGGCTCGGCTCGCCTCAAAAGTACTAAGCTCGAGCTCGGCTCAAGCTCGTGACGAGCTCCAATTATTAGGCTCGAGCTCGGCTCAAGAATTGATTTCTAGGCTCAAGCTCAACTCGAAGTGGCTCATAAGATAGAGTCCAGCCCAGCAACGAAGAAATCCGGTGAGGCCCTCCTTCTACTTATAGTGTGGTCTCCATTGCTCCCTTGTGTAAAGTGTCCGATGTGGGACTAGAAGAGAAGGGAGAAAACACTTTGGCTTTGTTCTTCCATTTTTCCCACATCGGGAAAACATGCTTGAGAGGCCTTCTTTGGGTCTATAAAGCTAACTGGTGGACTACATGATTACACGTGCTCCCATGCGTGGAAAACACTCGGCTCCCAAATTTATACCAAAATATTAAGTATAATAATAATAATAATAATAATTATTACATTTAATATAAATAATATATATATATTCAGCTCGCGAGCCAGCTCGAGCCGAGCTTTGGCAAGCTCGAGCTCGGCTCGTTAATGAAACGAGCTAAAAAACTCAACTCGAGCTCATTCGTTTATCTTTCGAGTTGAGTTTGAACGAGCCACTAACGAGTTGCGAGTCGCTCGCGAGCTCATTCGTTTATCTTTCGAGTTGAGTTTGAACGAGCCACTAACGAGTCGGTTCATTTGCAGCCCTAATCACAAGCTTGAGACTTTAATAAGTTTCTCTTTACATATTTTGTTGCAATTTCGGAGTCAAGTTCATAGAGTTCAATTAGTAAAGTAGGAAACTAGCTGAAAAGGAACCCTCCTGGAGTTACATTTATTCTTTTGGGTCATGTTGGTTTGGTCAGATAGATAATTAGGGGATATGTAATTCCATTGAATGGGTAATCCTACTGGGTTAACAGAGGGGGTCACTACTAGTCTACTATCACATCTCATACTATGGTAAGACATTCCATGCAAAGTTGCTGTTGACACAGTGATAATGACTATATACATTTTCTCATTTTCTCGTTTCTTTTGTATCTGCAGACTGGACCCAAAGAGCTTACGCAAGAGAGTGTAGGAGTAAACTACATGGCGTGGAGTGATTTATTTCTCATCTCAGAGCAGAGGAAAGAAACCATTTCCTACGAAATTTCTGTTCAGATGATTGAAATTTACAATGACCAAGTCAGGGATCTCCTGGTGACAGATGGTCTTAACAAGAGATATCCTTTTGAAAGAAAGTTGTCAACAACTCTGCTGTTTCCTTTAGCATCTCTCATCCCCAATTAATTAAGAACAGGGAAATGATTAACAACTTGGATAACACACTTAATTTCGTCGTGGATGTGATTTCTTTTACCCTAATCGAGCAAAAGAAAAAAAAACCCTAATTTTGAGTAACAGAAAAACAGCCCTAATCGACATGGGGAGAGAGAGAGCCCTAAGAGATATCCTTTTGAAAGAAAGTTGTCAACAACTCTGCTGTTTCCTTTAACATCTCTCATCCCTGATTAATTAAGAACAAGGAAATGATTAACAACTTGGATAACACTTAATTTCGTCGTGGATGTGATTTCTTTTACCCTAATCGAGCAAAAGGAAAAAAAAACCCTAATTTCGAGTAACAGAAAACACTACAAGAAAATGCGGATTTGGCAATACAACGAAGCACATTGGCAAAAGTATATATGGGTCGGCAAAGGTTTTCGCCGATGAAAAATTTTGCGTTGGCAAGTTGTCGGCATTGATATATCGGGAAAGGGTTTCGCCAATGTGAATTGTTATTTGTCGGCAAAAGTATAGTTTCAGCGACACAAGTTTGCATCGGCAAAACCTGTCGGCAAATGGTAATGCGTCGGCAAATGGTAACCCCAGGTATCCACACTACGCGCCTACACACTAGACCAACTTACTCTTTTGTGGGTAGTATGACAAGATCTAATATATAACCTATATAGGTAGTATATGTACTATTATATTATATCTTCTGTAGTAAGTATCTACTATGTTGCACATATGATATCATATATGTACTTCCTATATATAAATACTACATACGTATATAACACATAAATATGTACACAAAACTTCTTATAAAGGCGCCCTTAACTTGTTAAGTTAAGGACGTTCCCTTTTCCGATCAAATTTCGATGTTCCAAACTGCTCAATGTGTTTCAGAAATTGATTTTAAACCCCCATAAGAAATCGGCAAAAAAAAGAAAATACTGGGAAGGGCTCAATCGGATCAATTATAGCGTATTTTTTAATCAAAAATTGATCCGATCGAGCCCTTTTTGGTCATTTTTTTTGCTGATTTCTCACGGGTACTCTTTAAATCATATTCTGAACACATTGAACGGGTCGGATCATTGAAATTTAGTCAGAAAAGGGGACGTCCTTAACTAAAATAAGGGCGCCCTTATAAGAAGCTAACTGTATGTGTGTGTGTGTATAATACTCTTTTCCGTTCCACAAAATTTTACCGGTCTGCAAAACCTAGAACTTAAAAGAATGCTTTTTTTTAAAAAAAAATTCAAACTTTCTTTTTTGCAAATTACACTATATATAGCGAATTACCCTTGCCTATGGACAAATTGTGTAATAGGAGAGAGTATAACATATATATTATATGTATGTACACTTGTAAACACCCTATTTTGGACTTTCCAGAATAGTTTATTTACGGTCTTTTGATTCCCCGATGATGAATAAGGTCAAGAACATCCTGAGTTTGTTAATGAGTTTGAGCTTTGAGCGTCCCGAACCTCATCCAAACCTTTCCGAACCCCTTGTCGAAATCCTCAAGCCAGGACCAAATGGCCTCAGCAAAACCCTACTGGAGTACGCTGGTGATTGACTAGCGTGCGCTGGAAGCACAGCCACGTGTCAGTCATCGCCCGTTACTGGCGCACGCCACTCAACATGGTGCGTACGCCAGTCAATGCCAGTCAAATCAACTTTATTCAGCCGAACGCGCAGGAGTTTTTGTAACCACCTGACGTCAGCCAGCAGTCCCCTGATGATTACTCCGTCCTGGCTGTTCCCTCCACCCCTACACCTTCCCTCAAGCCAAGTCCCATGCATTAAATGCATGGGAGGCTCCCTCTTTTCCTTAGCCACCAAACAAGCCTTAAGGGCCAACTGATCTCAGCCCATCTCTCCTCCATAAATACCCCCCTTGCATTCATTTGCAAGGGGTTAACACCATTAAGAAGGCCCAAGCTTTGGCTCTTCCTTTTTCTCTCTTGTTCTTCTTGTTTTCTCTTTCATCCATTGAAAGACAAGGCAAGGAGAATAACATCCAGTCCATAACACCCCTCTCATCTACATACAACCTTCAAAAGCCTCAAGCTCAAGTTCAAACTCTCTCCAAACTCAAGAGTGAAAGGTATACCACCTTTTGTTAACTCTCTGTTCTGACCCCTGAGGGGGGCTGGCAGGGTCAAGGCTGGCAATCTATACCAGTCCTGGCCCTAATGCTGGCAAGGCTTCAAAGCCGTGTGAGATGATCGGGTGGCGCGCGCCAGTTATTAGTGCCGCACGCCAGTCATGGCTGTATGGCAAAACTGGCGTGGGGATCACCGATCATCCTTATTTTGTTATATTTATGCTCCGATCACCTTATAAGCATGTTAAAACAAGTTTATTGCTTTCTATCTTTTCGAGTTGTTTAGAGATAGTGTTCAATATTTCCATTCTGTTGCTTTGGAATGCCTCTGGGAGCCTTCTGGTCATGTTTCAGAGCCCAGATGATGCAAAGCCAAGCACTGGCCGAGTTGTGCCAAATGGCGCACGGTACCATGTACATGCGTGTGCCAGTCACATCTTGACCAGTGGCTGGCCCTTGCATGGCAACTAGGCTCTGGCCTCTATTTTTCCTCCCCTCACTGTTTAAGGGGTTTGCTAGCTATTTGGTGGCTTTTAAGCCCTTTATCTGTCTGTAATTATTTTACATTGTCGATATAAACTGCGTAATTTGTCCTGAGTGTGCACTGGTCCATTCTAGAGCCCAGAGGGTTGTTTGCAAGAGTTGTGGGTTTGGGCTTACCGGCGCACGCCAGACCTTGTGTGGCGCACGCATGTCATGTCTGTATGCAGTGGCTTGGCCAGTGCATACAGGATTGTTCCTGCGTGCACCTCATTAAGTCAGTGCGTTCTAGTCTGTCCAAAACACTCATAGGAGCTTGTTCTCAATCTATTATACTTGCTTTAGATCAAACATCAAACATACATCAATATTTCTATCACATTTTTGTACATAAATGCAAATGTGTTACAGTTTTAATCCCCATTAACTGTTCCCCCGCCCTAACTGGCTAAAAATGATCAAGTGAGAAAGAAATGCAAACGCTTTATAAAATGCCTGAGTAGAGACCGATCTCCGGATTGGGCGAGAGGGGTGCCATAAAACCCTTTTCCTCTCGTAACCTGGCTCCCGAACTTCAGATATCGAAGGTGACGACGGTCCAGTCTACAAGTCTTTTTCAAACTCAAACAACGTAACCAAACGTTTTCAAAACCCGGTTTCTTGGGTACTTTCCGCAAAACCCGAGTGGCGACTCTGAACTGCGAAGCGTTTCGCCGCACTTTCCCCAAGATAGGGCGCACCAGATTTTACGAGCGAAAACGTGAGATTTTTGGGGCGTGTGCCCACAGTGGCGACTCTGCTGGGGAAATTACATTAATCAACATTTGGAAATCAATACATGAATGAATAATTTTCAAAAGTCTGTCAAAACAGTACGCTTCGCGCTGCTGAAGAACGGAATGGTAACGTAACAGGATTCTACATCCGACCACTCCGAACTGGGGCTTTTACTATTGTTCGCTTGTGTAGTTTTCTCCAAGTGTCGATTGATGAAGTGAGCCAAGCTTCAAAAGGCATTTTTCCAAAAAACGTTGCATTTCTCTCTCATTCAATCGCTTTCGGCGCTCTCCATTCGCATTGGTGTTCTGTCAGCCTCGTTGAGGCGTTTTGGGTAACCGGCACAGTTTACTGGACGATGATGAGACGTATTACCATTCGACTATTGCTTTGCTGTACGCGTTGCAATAGGAGGTATAAAACGACTCTAGCCTGAGGGACCCCCTTAAGCCAAAACCAGCCTCGCCATGCGTACAAAGCACTAGGACCTTTCAACCTAAGACAGGAACCCACATGGTAGGATTACTTGCATCTAACCCCTATAAACTGTCTATGTGTTACTGCTTTCCCTATCGCATGCCTGTACATACATTCATACCGTTTTGCGTAGGAGCATGCTAGGGCGGCTTTTAGGTTTGTCTCTCTTTCAAACCCGTTTTATGCCTGCTAAGGCGCTGTCTGGACCGATGAAGAGTCGTGCATCGTGATGGTGCACGTTAACAGCTTTCAAATTCCTTGGGTCAACGAGACTTTGGGAAATCAAGACTTTCTAAGTCCTTGCCTAAACCCGCTCGAGGTTTCAAACAGAAAACTAGGAACAACGGGAAACATGCCATGATACTCACACCGCTCAAGGCTCTGGCACAGTGCTGCTTACGTCCCCTTGGTTACAGTATCACGTCATCTACACCGAGTTATTCCGACCTCCAAAGTTGAAACTTCGAGAATGGAATAGTCAAAGACTTAGGCTGTTTTGACATCCCTTAGTGTTAGTCGATTCAAACAAGGATACATCGTCGAAAAGAAATTCGAGGATCTTGGTAGCGTCCGAATGTCGTGAGACGAGCTTGTCTGCTAGTTGTAGAGTCTAGGAGGACACCAACGACAACATGTACATTGCATTCTTTCAAATAAAACTATTGCAGGGACACTTCCTGAGCCTTCGATTGCTTTACTGTCTAGCTTTGGGCGTTGCACCGTCAAGGAAAGTACCGAAAAGAAAAGCTCTAGGCCATCACCTTCCTCGATCATCAATCCAAAATGGCAGCACAAGCAGAGTTGGCTGAGCTGAAGAGGGCTGTACAAGAAATGAACCGTAAAATGGACAAGCAAATGGTTATGGTCCAGGGGCTGTTTGACCTTTTCACCTCCATCATGTCAAAACCGGATTGGGGGCAAGTCAAAGAACCTCTTCAGGCCTGTCACACTCCTACGGTCGGAATCAAGCCGTGCTCTAGAGACATGTTCAAAGACCTGGTTGAGTTCCATGAGGCCAGAATTCACCTGAAGGAGGATGCTGTTTCCCTGTCCGAAACCGGTATTGAAAGGAAAGGCGCGCACTTTGACGAAGTCCAGCCCCGTGCCAAAAGAATGTATTCCCTTGACAGCGCAATGCTATATAATGGTGAAGCGAGTAGGGGGTCCGCCGACCTTTGTCCCAGTCGCAAGACCCGCACAGGTCGACTAAGGATCTTCTCGTGCTTCTCTGCACCTTTGTCCTCGGTTTATGAGAAGCTCCTTGAAGCTGGCATCCTCAGGCCACTCCGTCCGACTCCTCCACCTCGAGCACTCCCGGCGTCTCACAATCCAAATGCCTATTGTGCTTTCCATCAAATGCCTGGCCATCCCACCGATGCTTGCTACCGCCTCCAACATGCCGTTCAAGATCTCATTGATAATGGCGTCATTCCAGTCCCACTCCCATCAAAACCCGACGACATTCCCAGCTCTTTGCTTCAACTCAAGTCTGACCCTCTGGTCGGTCAGATATCTATCACCTCCACTCAAATCAACCCCACCTCTACTCAAATCAACCCGAACTCCACCGTACTCAACCCTACCCTCTACATTGTCCCAGAAAATCAACCCAAACCGATTGTATCCACCCCGTCTGAACCCGAGGCCAGTCCAGTGGCCGCAGTTTGTGCAATTGAGGCTTTCTCTGCCAATACTTGGTCCGACAGTGATGAGGGGCTTGCAAAGGTAGAATTCAAGAGGGAGCTTGTTCAAGTCAAGAAGCAGACCGACAGGCTGAGGATCATTATTCAAGGGACCACCGAGTAGGTTTGGTCAAAGAAGCTGAGGAAGCCGAAGTGCTGTTGCTTGGGCCTGACATCCTCTAGATCCTACCTCTCTGTGAGGAAGCCAATGGTAACAATAAAAGTTGCATTTTCAAGTCGCGTCTATCTTGCATTGACACTTTTGAGTCTGATTCTGACACAGTGTCTGTCAAGTCGTCTTAGTCTAGCTCTGAGTCGGAGTTCATGCCTCTTGGCCCCCCATGTCGTAGCTTCTATTCTCAATTCGAGTCTTTTGCTATGCTTGGCAACCCCGTGGGGCTTTCTCTATGATATGCACTATCTTGTTTCTAAGTACTTTGCTGGCTTTTGAATAAACTGTGTCGACCCTGATGACGAAGGGATAGATTTCGATGGGGTCATCCCCAAGGAAATGTGTTCCCTTGCCGAAAGGGAAGACGAAAGGCGTGCTCGGCCTATTAAAGGAAGTAGTAGTTTCAGTAAACTTGAAAGATGAGGTAGACCCCCGGATGACTCAAAATTGGCTCAACGCTGTCCCCAAAGGAGCATTGCGCCTAGTCAAACAGACTCAAAGAACTCATCGACGTTTTGGCATGGTCTCACAAAGACACACGCCTGACATCGATCATGAGATGACAAAGTATCAAATCTCCTGCCACCGGATGTCAAGTTAGAAAGCGAAAGCTCAGAAGGCTCCAGGCCTCGTACCATGTTCAAAACAGCGTCAGCGGCATTCCATCAAGCGCACATTAGAAAGGCGCAAAAGTGGCCTGGAGCGAGGCATTTCCAACCAAAGCAGTCAAGACCTTGTGTTATCAAAAGCCATTTTATCAAGGGCTGCAGCCAAAGTTCATCAACATCAATACCTTTGCCAACCTGGATCAATTCAAGAGCCACTTTTCCCTGAGAGAAGCTCGTTGGGCCGTAAACCACAAGGGTGGGCGATGCCAAGCAAAAGATAGAGCAGCCTGCTAGATCGAAAACCTAAGGAGGCGGTCTAGGCAAAAATAAATAGGCAAAAAGTCGAAAGCTCGCTAGGCCAAAAACCTGAAAAGGCGGTTCTAGGCAAAAGTTAGAGCGTAAAAGGAGAGGTAAAATACTCGAGTGAACCTTGGCCCGAACTACGTTTTGACCTGATTCCCCAGAATGGGATACGTAGGCAGTCTCTCTTCGAGACTCGGTCATAATCTATTCAATTGGATCACAGGTTTACGACTTTGGTACACCGCAATGGTCGCCTAAATGGGGTACGTAGCCAGTCTCTCTTCAAGACTCAGTCACAATCCATCAATTTGATCAAAGGCTTTAGTGCATCACCATAGTCAGAACAGGACAAGCTTCATCAGAAATAGAAGAGGGGAATCCTTTCATCTTTCAACTTATTTCAAACTACTACTTCAATTTCAAAAGTTGAGCAAAAGCCCTAAAAAAATATTTAAAGCATCAAAAGCAGAACGAAATGCTAGAGGCCCCAACGGGCTCACAGTTTATTCTAAGTTCAGCGAAGTCTAATTTGCGCAGCTTTTCAGTCATGCGCGCTAGTTTGAGACTCACGCACGTTTGCTCAAAGTGACACGCGTTGGTCTCAAACATGTGCGCGCTTCTCCAATTCCCGCAGCATACAGCGGTTGGCAGCCATCACGCCTAACAAAGATTTCGGACCCTCGATGGGGTATTTCAAGTCAAAACCAAGGTTTCGGTGCCTCGAAATTGGTTTTAAGGGCTCTTGCCAAGTTTTTTGTGCCGTGCAGGTCATATGTGCCTAATGTGACTGTGCGGGGGTGTCAGTTTCAGTCCGGGCCTATATGAGTCATCCCTTTGCGTATTTTGTCCATCTTTGCGACGTTTTTCTATTTTTCGGTCTATTGCCCATTCCGAGGCTTTCTTCTCTGTGTCATTTATTCACACAGGTCTTTGTACATATTTGACTGTGTGTGAGTGTCAGTTTCACCTATCTAGGGATATTTTGGATTTTGGCCTGTTAATGCCCAAAATTTCATTATTGCCCCATGTGTCGGAGAGTCTGCATTGTATCCTAGGACTCTTCTTTCGAGCTAGGCAGTCTATACATGTGCGTATTTCTGTGTGTCAACTCGATTCGCTCGTCAATGCAAGTTGGATATTAGCGATTGGTTTATACTCTATCTCCAATGAACCGAGAATAATGCAACTTTTACAGCGCCACTACGGCATCCATGGTCCAAGCAAGTAGCAAATCGTCAAGTACAGAGGGATACATTGGCCCAATGCAAAAGCAAATCAAAGCAGCAAAGCTCTGACCCGCTCGAAAGTTATCTACTTGGACCTGCAGGCCCGCAACTCAAATCAAAGCAGCAAAGCTCTGACCCGCTCGAAAGTTATCTACTTGGGCACACAGGCCCACACCTCAAATCAAAGCAGTAAAGCTCCGACCCGCTCGAAGTTATCTACCTAGACCTGCAGGCCCGCAACTCAAGTCAAAGCAGTAAAGCAAAAGTGTGGCTCAGTGGTAGTCCTCAATCGTCAAAATTGCCCTGGTCGTCGTTTGTGTCGTCTCGTTCTCTAGAAGCCGCCCTAGTCTGCCCTTGCATTTTCAATTTGTACATATGTGTTTAGCATACGTTATCGTTGCATATTGTATATCAAATGTCAAAAGCAGGAAAGTGCATCAAATCAAAATCAATCCAAAGCACGTGAAGGCTTTCAAATTAAATCAAACCAGCATTGAGGCGTTTCTATCGTCAGTGTTGTGGCATTGGCAAACCAAATCAAATCAGCGTTGAGGCCCATTCCCAACAGGCAGCCCATGTTGCCCTGATCCATGTTTCCATCCCGGTTCGCTATTTCCCCAAGCAGAGCCCGTCCAATTCAAATCAACGACGATCTATCCGTCCAATTTCAAATCAACGACGATCTATCCGTCCAATTCCAAATCAACGACGATCCATCCGTCCAATTCAAATCAACGACGATCTATCCGTCCAATTTCAAATCAACGACGATCTAACCGTCCAAATTCCAAATCAACGATGATCTATCCGTCCAATTTCAAATCAACGACGATCTATCCATCCAAATTCCAAATCAACGATGATCTATCCGTCCAATTTCAAATCAACGACGATCTATTTGTCCAATTTCAAATCAACGACGATCAATTCTATCCGTCCAAATTCCAAATCAACGACGATCTATCCGTCCAATTTCAAATCAACGACGATCTATCCGTCCAATTTCAAATCAACGACGATCTATCCGTCCAACTCCAAATCAACGACGATCCATCCGTCCAATTCAAATCAATGACGATCTATCCGTCCAATTCAAATCAACGACGATCTATCCGTCCAATTTCAAATCAACGACGATCTATCCGTCCAAATTCCAAATCAACGATGATCTATCCGTCCAATTTCAAATCAACGACGATCTATCCGTCCAAATTCCAAATCAACGATGATCTATCCGTCCAATTTCAAATCAACGACGATCTATCCGTCCAATTTCAAATCAACGACGATCAATTCTATCCGTCCAAATTCCAAATCAACGACGATCTATCCGTCCAATTTCAAATCAACGACGATCTATCCGTCCAATTTCAAATCAACGACGATCTATCCGTCCAACTCCAAATCAACGACGATCCATCCGTCCAATTCAAATCAATGACGATCTAGCCGTCCAATTCAAATCAACGACGATCTATCCGTCCAATTTCAAATCAACGACGATCTATCCGTCCAATTTCCAAATCAACGACGATCTATCCGTCCAATTCCAAATCAACGACGATCTATTCGTCCAACTCAAATCAACGACGATCTATCCGTCCAATTCAAATCAACGACGATCCATCCGTCCAAATTCCAAATCAACGACGATCTATCCGTCCAATTCCAAATCAACGACGGTCTATCCGTCCAATTCCAAATCAACGACGGTCTGTCCGTCCAACATCAATCAACGACGGTCAGTCTGTCCAACTTTCGATTCAACCGTTAGCACATTTTCCGGCGGTCTTATTGCTCTGCCTCGGATGGTCCCTGATAAGGAGATTGGCTCTGATTCCCGACAGATGGAATTTAACCTACCTGACGCGACCTACCCGTGATTTGTTGGAACTATCCGTGCCATGGTTAGCTTTATCCTCAACGACAGCCAATCCTGTCCAATTTCAACGATGATCAGCCATGTCGTCCTTTCAATCCATCAACGACGATCAGCCATGTCGTCCTTTCAATCCATCAACGACGTTCAGCCATGTCGTCCTTTTTCAATCCTTCAACGACGATCAAAATATCGTCAGTTCACTCCCTCAACAATGGTTAACAAGGCATCCTCAATGACCCACCGTCCCAACTCAACGATGGTTAACGAGTCATCCTCAATGATGACCCACCGTCCCGATAGTTAACGAGTCATCCTCAATGATGACCCACCGTCCCAACGGTTAACGAGTCATCCTCAATGATGACCCACCGTCCCGATGGTTAACGAGTCATCCTCAATGATGACCCACCGTCTCAACTCAACGATGGTTAACGAGTCATCCTCAATGATGACCCACCGTCCCGACGGTTAACGAGTCATCCTTAATGATGACCCACCGTCCCAAATCAACGACGATCCATCCGTCCAATTTCAAATCAACAACGGTCTGTCCGTCCAATTCAACCTGTTAGCACATTTTCCAGCAGTCTTATTGCTCTGCCTCGGATGGTCCCTGATAAGGAGATTGGCTCTGATTCCCAACAGATGGAATTTAACCTACCTGACGCGACCTACCCGTGATTGTTGGAATTCTTTGTGCCAAAGATAGTTCGATCCCCAGCAATGACAGCCCGTCCTGTCCAATTCAACGACGGTCTGTCAGTCCAACTTCAAATCAACGACGGTCTGTCCGTCCAACTTCAAATCAACGATGATCTATCCGTCCAATTCCAAATCAACAACGGTCTGTCTGTCCAACTTCCAATCAACGACGGTCCGACCGTTCAATCTCCAAAACAACGACGATCTATCCGTCCAAAATCAAAATCAACGACGGACCGTCCGACCAACATCAAAATCAACGACGGTCGGCCCATCCAATCAATCTACAACAACAGTCCGCCATCCTGGTCCACATCGGTCTATAATTTAGTGTAGCTTCCAGCAGTTTTATTGCTCTGCCTCGGATGGTCCCTGATAAGGAGATTGGCTCTGATTCCCAACAGATGTAATTTAACCTACCTGGCATGACCTACCCGTGATTGTTGGAATTCTTCGTGCCGAAGAAGGTTTGATCCCCAGTGGTAATGATTTATCTGCGGCTGATTATTCCCCAGGAGAGTCCGCCTCACCATTCAATGATGGTCCACCCATCCCTATCTTCCAACAGAGTTCAAACTCTTTTCCAACGATCTTCAGATGGTCCGCCCGTCTTCAATCTCTCAATGGACGGTACTTTTAAATACATGTCCGCATTTTCTATTTCTTCTGGATAGCCTTGAGAGGTTGTCTAGAAACCTTTGACGTTACTTGTACCAAAACAATGGTGCTCCAAGTGCCGTCAAAGGGGGGCTACTGTAGACACCCTATTTTGGACTTTCCAGAATAGTTTATTTACGGTCTTTTGATTCCCCGATGATGAATAAGGTCAAGAACATCCTGAGTTTGTTAATGAGTTTGAGCTTTGAGCGTCCCGAACCTCATCCAAACCTTTTCGAACCCCTTGTCGAAACCCTCAAGCCAGAACCAAATGGCCTCAGCAAAACCCTATTGGAGTACGCTGGTGATTGACTAGCGTGCGCTGGAAGCACAGCCACGTGTCAGTCATCGCCCGTTACTGGCGCACGCCACTCAACATGGTGCGTACGCCAGTCAATGCCAGTCAAATCAACTTTATTCAGCCGAACGCGCAAGAGTTTTTGTAACCACCTGACGTCAGCCAGCAGTCCCCTGATGATTACTCCGTCCTGGCTGTTCCCTCCACCCCTACACCTTCCCTCAAGCCAAGTCCCATGCATTAAATGCATGGGAGGCTCCCTCTTTTCCTTAGCCACTAAACAAGCCTTAAAGGCCAACTGATCTCAGCCCATCTCTCCTCCATAAATACCCCCTTGCATTCATTTGCAAGGGGTTAACACCATTAAGAAGGCCCAAGCTTTGGCTCTTCCTTTTTCTCTCTTGTTCTTCTTGTTTTCTCTTTCATCCATTGAAAGACAAGGCAAGGAGAATAACATCCAGTCCATAACACCCCTCTCATCTACATACAACCTTCAAAAGCCTCAAGCTCAAGTTCAAACTCTCTCCAAACTCAAGAGCGAAAGGTATACCACCTTTTGTTAACTCTCTGTTCTGACCCCTGAGGGGGGCTGGCAGGGTCAAGGCTGGTAATCTATACCAGTCCTGGCCCTAATGCTGGCAAGGCTTCAAAGCCGTGTGAGATGATCAGGTGGCGCGCGCCAGTTATTAGTGCCACACGCCAGTCATGGCTGTATGGCAAAACTGGCGTGGGGATCACCGATCATCCTTATTTTGTTATATTTATGCTCCGATCACCTTATAAGCATGCTAAAACAAGTTTATTGCTTTCTATCTTTTCGAGTTGTTTAGAGATAGTGTTCAATATTTCCATTCTGTTGCTTTGGAATGCCTCTGGGAGCCTTCTGGTCATGTTTCAGAGCCCAGATGATGCAAAGCCAAGCACTGGCCGAGTTGTGCCAACTGGCGCACGGTACCATGTACATGCGTGCGCCAGTCACATCTTGACCAGTGGCTGGCCCTTGCATGACAACTAGGCTCTGGCCTCTGTTTTTCCTCCCCTCACTGTTTAAGGGGTTTGCTATCTATTTGGTGGCTTTTAAGCCCTTTATCTGTCTGTAATTATTTTACATTGTCGATATAAACTGCGTGGTTTGTCCTGGGTGTGCACTGGTCCATTCTAGAGCCCAGAGGGTTGTTTGCAAGAGCTGTGGGCTTGGGCTTATCGGCGCACGCCAGACCTTGTGTGGCGCACGCAGGTCATGGCTGTATGCAGTGGCTTGGCCAGTGCATACAGGTTTGTTCCTACGTGCACCTCATTAAGACAGTGCGTTCTAGTCTGTCCAAAACACTCACAGGAGCTTGTTCTCAATCTATTATACTTGCTTTAGATCAAACATCAAACATACATCAACATTTCTATCACATTTTTGTACATAAATGCAAATGTGTTACAGTTTTAATCCCCATTAACTGTTCCCCCGCCCTAACTGGCTAAAAATGATCAAGTGAGAGAGAAATGCAAACGCTTTATAAAATGCCTGAGTAGAGACCGATCTCCGGATTGGGCGAGAGGAGTGCCATAAAACCCTTTTCCTCTCGTAACCTGGCTCCCGAACTTCAGATATCGAAGATGACGACGGTCCAGTCTACAAGCCTTTTTCAAACTCAAACAACGTAACCAAACGTTTTCAAAACCCGATTTCTTGGGTACTTTCCGCAAAACCAGAGTGGCGACTCTGAACTGCGAAGCGTTTCGCCGCACTTTCCGCAAGATAGGGCGCACCCGATTTTACGAGCGAAAACGTGAGATGTTTGGGGCGTGTGCCCACAACACTATATATACAGATGTACCCTATGTAATATACATATCATACGTTAGACTATATAGCAATATGGTTTCAAGCGACACAAAAAATACACATAAAAACACACTATCTCAGCCACTGAAATGAGTGACTATACCATATACATACATATATGTTATATGTGAATACGAACTATTGCCGACACAAAGATTTTGTTGCCGAAAGATTTGACTTTGCCGATGCACATTGTGTCGCCGAAGGTTCCCCGCAAGACTATTGCCGATGCAAAAATGTCGTCGCCGAAATATTCAACTTTTGCCTATGCACAATTCATCGCTAAAAGAAAGTTTCGTCGGCAAATATTACCCGGGAAAATATTTCCCGCCAATCTTACTTTTGCCGACAACATTTGCCGACGCATTTATTTTTGTCACCAAAAAGCTTACATTCACCGACACATACTACTTTTTCATCGGTAAAAACATACTTTTGCCGACAAAAAATACATTGTGTCGGCAATTTGGTCGCGGTTGGTGCATTTTCTTGTAGTGAAAACAGCCCTAATCGACATGGAAAAGCCCTAATCGACATGGGGAGAGAGAGAGAGAGAGCCCTAATACCCCAATTGGTTCGAACCGTTATGCCCAAATTTCTGGTACGAAACAGATCGAGAGAGAAAGATACCAGTCATTCGTCGTTCGTTCTTCTCTTCAGTCCAGTTCTTCTTCGATCTTCTCCTCAATCTTCTTATTCTTTTTCGTGTTTCTGCTTTTACAGCAAGAAAGAAATAGGGTCACGGTTTCGTCGAGATTCGCGATTCGACAGAGAAAGAGCGAGATGAGAGAGATACCTTGGTGTGCTCGTCGTCGTCGGGCTTGGGTCTGGTTCGTCGTTGTTGTCGTGGGTCGAGCGGAGCTCTGGTTCTTCGTCGTTCGTCGCCTCCTCTCTCTCTCTCTCTCTTTACGCGTACAAATGAAAAAGGAAAATGAGCTAGGTGTTGGGGGAGCGCGTGGGAAGGCTTGGGGGTGGATTTTATTATCCAACGGCTTATAAGTTGGGTGTGGATGGAAGTTTTGGTCCGGGAGTCCTGACTGGAACGGGACTGTATATATTAGGTGAGTTTTGCTAAATTATTTGGACTCTCGTAAGCCATTTTGTTGGCTGAAATAGAGAACACATGCAACAATTAATTGGGGTTTTTAATGCTACAACATCGAAAAGCTAAATAATTTAGACAAGTGCATGTTTATACCTAATTTTTTCAAATATATGCTAGGCCTTATGGGAAGTGTTGGAACTTTGGTGTGTATTTGTAAAACATTAAGTTTTTCTCTAGTCCTGACATGTAGCAAGAGGGCCCTGCTATTTTCTGGTTAAATATGGCTCAAATGGGTTAGGACTTGCGCTTGTTAACATAATATTGGGAAATATTATGTTGCCATATTTTCTAAGCTTTATTATTATGTTTTCAGTTTAGGCAGATTATTATTTATGTTTCCTAGTTAGTCTAGGTTTCCTTATTATGTGTATTTCCTTGTTATGCGTCTTGTAGCCTATATAAAGGCACTAGCGAATGCCCGTGCCTGAAGGCACGGCGCAACACAATAAATAAAATGTGATTATGAAATTTCCAATGTCTTAACAAATCTCTTATCACGGTGACCTAATTGCTCTGTTGCACAAAGCAGCTGTTTGCTACAAAGTATAGAAAACCAAAAGAAGTGGTTCCAACTCATGTCATAGAAGCACAGAAAATTATAAAACCTTCGGGCACGGCAATTTCAAAACACAAAATCTAAAGAGTGAAGATACTGCTATCCCATAAAACTAAGCAGGCATGTTGTAAAAATGCCAATACTGTATCTGCCTAGAAAACCAAACAAAGTGGTTCCAACTCATGTCATAGAAATACATGTCACATAGCCTCCTATTTTGAGCTATCAGGCGGTGGTCACATGGGGTAAATCCCATAAAAAGTGTTGTTTTTAACTCCACTCACATGGGGTAAGTTCCTTGCATGTGTATATCCCATGTAAGAAGACGTTATAAATATATTAAATGAAATTTTGATAAGTCACTTTCTAAGTACATTGAAAATCGAAATACATGCACATATTGGATCATGCTCAGATTCAAGCGGACCGTACCAATTTTATTATAATAACACACCCTGCATGACCAAGAGGCTAGCGGAATCGCTCAAATGTGATCAACTTTTCATAAGGGATAAAAATTGTACACTATATGCCAACACATCCTTCAAGTGAAAAATAGGGATAGCATTAATACCCGTTATGTAATCGTAAGAAAAGTAGATTTTTTAGCTATGGGCCTACCAAAAGAAAAATAGGGATAGCATTAGTACCCGATATGATATCCCATCTTCAAAATCGGACATGAAAGTTTCTTTTTAGCCGGTTTCGAATTAGTGAGTTCTCCCATTTTCCTTAATTTATTCTTCTTCGTCTCGGATCAAAATAAAATTTCCAAACCAAGTAAAAGAAAAGGTTGCACTTATGTACATCAGATACTAAAACCATAACTCTTGAATGAATCGTAAAAGCATTGATCCTAATATGAAAATTAATACCCTGTGTTTTGCCCCATAGCCTCATAATCTTTGAAGATGATTCAATCATCAATGTAGCAGTAGAGTGTACCCTAACTAAAGAAGCACATTCACGAAACAATTTTGCAACTACACCTTGCAAACCCCTCTTTCCTTGAGCCATGGCCAGTTTTACTAAGATCGACTTGCACCCACTCCAACCATTGTTATCCTTTAATTTCAAAGCGAAAAAACATGAGAGTAGCCATCAGCAACCACAATACGCGTTAAAATCAGTTTCGAAAATCAGCCCCATTGATTTAGAATTGTGTTAGGCCAATGTAGAACTCAAAAAATCCAAACACGATACCCCAACTTGTAGCTTATACTATAAAGAGAATGAATTGAGCGAAACTACCTTCTAATGCACGGTACTCACGGGAATGGCCTTAGATTTCAGCATAACAATAGCTGCAAAAAATAAAATAGAAAACCCATAAGATCAGAACTTAAAACCAACATAACTTAAAAGTAGGATATTATACAGTAAAAGATATAAAAAATTATAAATTGAGCTAAAGAAAGCTAAAGATAAACTCGATTGTGATTTCGCATTTACACTACTAATTTAAAACACCAAAGGAATCCATTTTCATAGTAGCATATATATACGAAATCACATTTGCTAGATAACCTTACATATCTGCACAACATGATACTACACTTTTGTAAAACCTGACCATGACCATTAACCAATAATAATAACAATACACAAAAAAATAACTCTAGATTCTCATTCCCAATTTGAGTTCATAATTTCTAGAAAACTCAAAAGACCCAAAATCCAACTTCCAGATTGAATCATGAAGGGAGTGAATTGATTTAAAATACCTAGATCTGGAAGCTCCTAGAAGTGACTCAATTGGCCTTTATGATTCCAGTAAGAACTTAAAAACAGACTACCTAAGGGGAAACAAATTAAAGCAACAAAGTTACACCAATACAAAAAAAAGGAGCTATATATCTGTTGAAAGGGAAAAACTTCTAAAGAAAGAGTAAAATAAACTCAAACCTGCAACCACAATAAAATATTCAGCTGCTAGGAGATCTCAAAACACCTAAACACTGGAAAAACAAACACGAAAACGATAAGAAAATTGCGTTGATTACCAAAATAACAACATGAATAATCGATAATATGGCTATGCTATAGGGCAATACTTCTTTATGAGCTTTCAAAAGTTATCATTTTTTAGGAGAATTGAAGGAGGAAATTCAAATTGTAGGCTAAATTTTGGGATCAATTATTGAACATTTGTCTCCATCACCATATTGCTCTATTTAAAACAATTCCCAATTAGGAGTATAATTTAAGATCAATGCGCAAAATTTTTATCAAAAATTTATTTCCTACATTTGCAATGGCCAATTTGGATATAAAGTCCTTTCAAGGGAAGACGTGAAAATTCATGAATTCTATTTACTATATAATATCGTTGACCCCACCATTAGAATGTAAGGAATGCTTGTAATTTGTGTGGCCCGTGATCCTCCGGTCCTCGATCCTTCGTAGGTGGTTCGATGGTGGGTTAGCTTTCTTCTCCTAGCCTGCACAAGGAACGCACGACTAAGACCTGGCCGGGGGTTGTCCCGGCAAGGCCCTCCGGCGAGAGGATGAGTATAGCGCAGAGAGGAAGCAGAAAGCTCTGGAGAGGGAGTAAGTGTGAGTATTCAGTAGCGTGTCCCCGTTAGGGTTACCATCTCTAGGTATTTATAGTGCCTTCTGACTTGCCCTCCAAGTACCATCGCGTGCCTTCCACGGGCCGAGTGACATCATAGTGACGTCGAGAAATAGATCTGATAACCGTCTTCAGGGCTGAGCTGGCACACCCATGTGCGCCCGTGATCATCTTCTGTTGTAACCGCTTCTGCACGTGGCAGGACGCGTGGCTTTACAGCCAGCCGCCGTCGGCTGCACGCCGTGCTCTGAAGGTAGCCGACCGCGGGAACCGCCGAGCATAGCCATGCGTTCAATGAAGGAGGTAACGCCGCCGCGGACTCCGTCGACGGCACAATCCGAGCGCGGGTCTGTCCTCTGCCGAGCCTGAGGCAAACCGGATATACACGACGAGTCATTGTCGGCTTGCCGCGCACGAGGCCTGCGATCGGACCACGGCAGGTATGGTCCGCGTCATGCGAACAAACCATGTTCGGCCCGCTACAATAGCCCCTCAATTCCTGCCGATGCTGTACGCATGGTAGGGATTGAAGTTGAGCCTTAGGCCGAACTCGTCAAACCGCCGAGCGTACATTTGTTTGATGAAGATAAGTTCCAGCCGAGCCTGAACCGTTTCATCCTCAGGAGTAGTCTCGACCGTCGATGAAGTACTCCAATGGTTGGACGGCAGATGTCACCTTGTGGTTGGGTACGGCAGGCGAGAGGTGGGCTGGCAAGCCCTGCAAACCGTCTTATCAATGACATGTGTCGCGCGCTGAGTGGTCAGTCGTTCGGCGGTGCAATGATGGGCGGGATTTTTGAATTCCCAACCCTAGCCCTATATAAGGGGAGACGCGAGGAGAGAGAAAGCTCTCGTTCTCTCTCTCTCTCCAGACCTCCATTGTCAGAGCTCCAAAGCAGCCGTTCGTCTTTCATCTTCGATTTCCAGCAGATTCTGCTACCAGATCTCGCCACAAATCCAGGTATTTGTTCGTTTCTTGCTTCTCTCTAACTTTCTGCAGTTTTCAGTCCGTTTTCCTTTGCTTTTCTGGATTCTTGGGGCATTTTTTGTTCTAAGTGAACAGTGCACCCTGGAGATGGACGACTGTTCATCTCCTTCTTCAACCTGTTCTTCCGAGCATGGAACCTTCAAGGGGTTCTGGGCTTGGCCGTTGATGGACAAGGCCGAGCCCCAATCTCTGTTTGTTTGGTAGGCTCCATCCGAACACGGTTTGGTCGAGCCTTGAGAACGATGATGGGGGGCCATTTAGAATTCCGAGCGTAGTGAGGCGACTATTTTATAGCCGACGACGAGGTCTCATGATTTTGTTTTTGACTTGTTAGGTCTGGCTCCCCCAATTGTCGTCATCTCATCCGACTCTGAAAGTTCAGGGGACGATTCTGCGAACCTTGTGATCCGAGAGTATTTGGAGTTACACAGAAGCCGACGTCAAACCTCTTCCATCGCCTCGAACATGTCAGGTTCCGATGATTCCAACGCCGAGCTTGACCACGAATACGGTGGTTTCAACACCGACCCAGAGATAACCTTCTCCACTAGCACAGAATCCGAAGCCGAGCACGAACTTGGGCCCGAGGCCGAGTCCAGGCTTTGTCAACAGGATGGAGCCGCAACTTCGTCCCGAGCTGCCCCTGCCGAGACTTCTTCCGAGAACAGGGAGTTTGCTGATCTTTTTGAGAAAGGGCAGGTCTGTCCCCATGCCCATTACTTTAGTGGGCGTCCGGATGAATATGCCAACTTCTGCCGAACGTATCGCATCCCTACCGACGTCGTCGTCCACCAGGTAGCTAGTAATAGGATAAGGGATAAAAGGGGAGATCAACCCAAACACATAACAGTCCCTCTAATGGCCATCTGTGAGGCCGGGCTCCGCTTCCCCCTTCACCCATTTCTGAGGGAATTGCTGACTAGGTTCGGCATAGTACCTCATTATTTCGCCATAAATAGTTACAGGATTGTGATGTCCGTAATTAGGCTGAAAGAGCTGCATAATCTTGACTTCACCGTGGCCGACCTATTTCATACGTACATCATGTCCAGGCACGGCGGTACCGAGCGTAGGTATCTGTCTACGCGTGGTGGCAAGGAGCCCCTGATAAACGGGCTTCCTGATACCGATAAATGGGCTAAACTCTATGTTGAGGTTAGCGGAAATTACGAGTTCGGCAGCCAATTGACGCGGCTGCACTCTGTACCGAAGATAAAGGACTTCCGAGGTTCACTTTTATCTCTTCATATTGCCGAACATGATTTACTCTTTATGTTGTTGATGTTTTTGCCAACGTTCTCGTTTTTTTTTGCAGATCACCGAGCAATAACCAAGACGCAGCAATCTTTATCCGTTGAGGCTCACGTCGAAGAGTTGAGAGCTCACCCCATTCGCGACGCACCGACGCTGCTTAACTATATTCCCTCTTACAAGGGAAAGTTGAAGAGGAAGAAGAAGGATAAGGAGCCGGGGCCGAGCACGAAGGCTAAGGGTAAAAAGTCAGCTACTGAGGTAGGCGTTGGCGACCAAGTCCCAAAGCCGAGCAAGAAGGTGAAGGAGCCGAGGGTGAAGTTTCCTACATTTCAAAAGTCAGCTGATTTCTGGTTTCAGGAAAGTCAGCCAGCCGACCTTCAAGGTACCCATATCCCTCCAATCCGAACCTTAATTCCTCAATTTGCCGACGATATGGGAAGGAGAAACGTGGTGAGGATGAACCTTAAGGAGGCAGCTGCTGTCAGCAAGAAGGTAGCTGCTCCTTCTCCCACCGAAAGTCCTGCTAAGAGGCAGAAAGTACACGACTTCTTCCCTGCCAGGCCGCCGACGCCAGTTCCAAAGGAGAAGGACCAAAGCGAGTCTTCGGCGGCGGGAGGCTCTAAGGCCGTGGAGAGGGCAGCAGGTTCTGATGGGCGTGTGATCGTCTCGGAGTTCGCACCATCGTTCGCGATGGCCGACGGCAGAGTGGTCACGGTGGAGGACAGCGTCAAGGAGGAGCCTGGCCTTGCTGTGACCATGCTGCATGGGCTTGCTCTTCCAAAGGATATGGACAGGATTCCAGGGGAGCTCCAGCCGAGCCTAGTCCACACTAGTGCATATCTCGTTCAGGAACGTATTGACTTGGTTTTCTAATTTGCATTTTGACATGTTGTCGAGGCTGATGAATTGATCTTGTGTAGGCTGGGCAAGCTGTGCTGCGTGCTTCTCGGCAAGCCGAACTCTTGGCCGCTGAGAGGACACGTTACCGCGATGAAGCGAAAGCTGAGCGTGAAAAGGCCAAGGCTGCAAAGAACGGCTTGAGGTTTGCCAAGTCGAGGGTCGCCGAACTCGAGAAAGAGAGGGATGAGGCCCTGGAGAATGCAAAGACTGCCGAACGTGAGCTCGGGCAGGTTGTCCGTAGGGAAAAGAGGAAGATGAAGGAGGTGGATGAGAAGGCTTTTCAGGCTGGGTACGACAGAGCCGGCGCTGAGTACGTCCGGGAGGCTCGGTCGATGGTCAACGAGGAACTTGCTAAGAAGCTGCCGATCGCGTACCGGACTGGGTACAAGGATGGGGTGAGAGCTGCGTGTGGGGTCATGCAGCTGGAGCCGGATATGAACTTGATGAAGTCAATCCCCGTAGCCGACGTACCCGAGCTTGTACTGCCGTACACGGAGGAGGAATGTGCCCCACTTGCTCCGGAGGAGTTTCCCGATAGTGAGGACGATGTTGAAGATATGACGATCGCCGATGCTGAAGGTGGAGGGGATGGTTCAACTGGGGAAAAGAAGGGTGAGGCTGACAATGCCGAGCAAGACCCCGAGCCAGTTCAAAAGAATGACGAAGTGGTTGTTGAAGCCGAGGACGATGCTGCTGGTCAAACTGAAGCTGCAGCCGAGGGTGATCCGCCACAACCTTAGAATTTAGGGTTTATATTTCTTTTGAGGTTTTGTTGGACTGGACGGCTCCAAACTTGGGAGTTTTACCGTGCCAGATGTAATAGTTGTTTGAGGGTCGGCACCGAACGGTTTACTACGCCGTGCCTTCCGGTTTAGGATCTTTCAAACACTTGTCTTTATAATGCATGGCTTCTTTCGCAGCGTCTCTATTATTGCCGAGCTTGTCTTGTTGCCTTCATGTCTTCATAGAAATTTTGTAGTCCTTGCATGTTTGTGAATGTGTAGTTGTCCGTAGCCCCCACTTTGGTTTGGGTTCGGCAGAATAGCTGAGAGGATATCGTGATCGAAATGGTTAAGTATAGATATTGCAGCCGAGCCCAGACCAAAGTATTATGGCCGTAGGTACTAGGTAGCCGAACATGGATTTGTTGTGGTCAGATTTGACCAATCCTTCGACTTAGTGTAAGAGTGTGAGTTGCCCCCTTGCCTTGTGGATGGGGCTCGGCTCATGAGTCAGCCCCAGGCCATAGCAGAGGGACGTTTGAGAGTAGCGTTTGTTTGTGGGTGGTCTGCTCGCCAAATTGCGAGTGTAACCTTTCGGTGGCCGACCATAGTGTCTTGCCAATCCGAGCCGAAGCCTGAGTTCCAATAGTGTATTTCAGGCTCGGCGGACCATATGTCCAGTGATTGCTTCTCTGGGCGGTGAAATTGGCCGAAGCAAAGGGCTTTTTAAGGAGCCGTTTGGAGGGTGTGACCGAAGTCATCGTTTGTGTGTGGCATTCTTAGCCGAGAGTGGAATGAATGCATGAAATGTTATAGAAAGACTTTTGAATAAAAAGATTGTCATTTCATTGATATTTTTACGAAATACAAGGAAAGTAGAAAAAACAGTAACAGTGGGTCGAGGCCCTTCTTTGGAATGAAAAAGGAAAATGTAAAAGAGTTATGCCGATGCTGAAGAAAACAGAAACTCGGTATGCATGAAGTGTTGGCCGAAGGTAGCTGTCTGAGTGGAGCATCACATGTAGGCCTTTCTGAGGTTCTGGGCATTCCACGGGTTGGTGAGCACCTTGCCGTGCATGTCTTCGAGGGTGTAAGCCCCTTCACCAGCAACCTTCACGATACGAAATGGCCCTTCCCAATTAGGCATGAACTTTTTCTTTTTGCTTGCTTGGACAACCTTTCGCCAAACTAAGTCGTCGGGCTTGAACTTCTTGATTCTGACACTTCTGTTGTAGCCCTTGGCAACAGTCTGTTGATACTCGGCCAGCTTTAGCCGAGCGTCATCGCGTTTTTCCTCAGCCAAAATTAGTTCTTGCTCGACGGCTTCGTCATTGGACTGAGGATTGAAGTTCTCCGTTCGAAGGGTTGGGAACCTTGATTCTAGTGGGATTACGGCCTCCATGCCGAACGCCATTGAGAACGGTGTTTGGCCTGTAGAACGGCGGGGAGTGGAGCGGTAAGCCCATAAAACCATGGGGAGTTGCTCTGCCAATTTTCCCCTCTTTGAATTCAGTCTTCGTTTTATACCTTCAAAGACCGTTTTGTTTGAGGATTAGTCCTGGCTGTTTCCATTAGGGTAGGCTGGTGTTGAGTTGAAGAATCTGATGCCGAACTCTTCACAGAGACTCGTGAGGCCGTCCCCGACAAATTGGGTGCCGTTGTCGGAGACGATGGCGTAGGGTACGCCGAACCTTGTCACGATGTTTCTCCATACGAATCGTCGGACGTCTGCTGCTGTTATGGTGACGAGGGCCTCGGCCTCGACCCACTTGGAGAAGTAATCTGTTGCTGTGATCAGGAATTTGAAGCCCCCAGGTGCTGTTGGGAGTTTCCCGACGATGTCGAGCCCCCATTGTGCGAATGGCCATGGACTTGTGATTGGAGAGAGATTCTGAGCTGGCTGCCTGGGGATAGGTGAGAAGAGTTGGCATGGTCGGCACCTGCGTACGATTTCCTCGCAGTCTTTCTTCATGTTTTTCCAGAAGTATCCTTGACTCATCGCGCGCTGGCATAACGAACGTCCACCAGAGTGGCAGCCGCAGCTTCCGGAGTGCAGTTCGTCAAGGATCTCGGCAACTTGATTTGGGTGGACGACAAGAAGATAAGGTCCTGAAATGGATTTTCTATAGAGCTGGCCACTCTCAGAGAGCCAGTAGTATGCGGCCTTATTTCTGATTCGGAAAGCTTCCTTTTTGTCGTCGGGTAAGGTGTCGTTCCTGAGGAAGGCCACGATTTCATCCATCCAACTTGGACCAAGGTTGATGTTGAGTACCTCTGGAGTTGTATCGAAACTTGGGTTGTCGATGTTGCCAAAATTTATGGTTCGAAACTCAGATGCTTTTGATGCCGAGGCGAGGCCAGCAAGTGCGTCGGCGTGGGCGTTGTGCTCGCGGTTGATTTGTTCGATGTTGAAAGTTTTGAAGCGAGTAATGAGTTCTGCTGCCGTGGCCTGGTACTTCATCATCCGTGGGTCTCTAGCTTCGTAGTCCCCAAGTACTTGATTGACTATAAGTTGAGAATCACAGAATACGGCCAGGTTGTCAACTTTCATCGCGATTGCCGAGCGTAGGCCAGCAAGCAAAGCCTCGTATTCAGCTTCGTTGTTGGTGGCGGGGAAATCGATGCTGATGGCACTTTCGTGAAGAGTTCCGCAGGGAGAGACCAAAACGACTCCGGCACCGGCTCCGTTGTTGTTGGAGGCACCGTCGACTTGCATCCGCCAAGTGTCTCCCTGGAATAGGAGCCACCGGTCCTCTTTTGGTTGGTGTTCGGCAAACTGTTGGTTGGGAGGATTGTGTAGGATCTCCGAGTCTTCCGGTGTGAGTTCAGCAATGAAGTCGGCGAGGACCTGCCCCTTTATTGCTGTCCTCGGTTCAAAACGGATGTCGAAGTTCGCTAGCTCGACCGCCCATTTTGAGACTCTGTTTGAGAGGTCGGCTTTTCGAAATAGGGCTTTGAGAGGGTGCTCGGTCAACACCGTTATGGTGTGCACCTGAAAGTATGGCAGAAGTTTCCTCGCCGCGGAGACCAGGGCGAGTGCAAGTTTTTCCAGTGGAAGGTACCGAGTCTGGGCTGGGAGGAGTGTCTTGCTTGTGAAATACACTGGCATGTCGTCGGCCCCTTCTCGCCGAACAAGTGCTGAGCTAATTGCGTGGCTCGAGACTGAAAGGTAAAGATAGAGATTTTCGTACTCTTTGGGCTTTACCATTAGTGGTGATGAACTCAGGTAATTTTTAAGTTCGGCCAACGCTCTGTCGCAGTCCGGTGTCCACTCAAAACTTCGTCGGCTTTTCCCTTTGAGAGCGTGAAAGAAGGAGTGGCACTTGTCGGATGACTTGCTGATGAAGCGATTGAGAGCCGCTGCCATTCCAGTTAGTTTTTGCACCTCTCTGATTGATCTTGGTGGCCGAAGATCTGCCACTGCCTTGATTTGGTTGGGGTCGGCTTCGATGCCCCTCCGTGTGACCAAATGGCCAAGGAATTTGCCGGCGCTTACGCCGAACGCGCATTTCTCCGGGTTTAAACGTAGCTTGTGGAACTTAAGGATCTCGAAGACCTCGGCCAGCTCCTTCAAATGGTTGTGCTCCTTTTGACTTTTGACGACGAGGTCGTCAATGTATGCTTCCAGGATGTTGCCGATTTGGGCATAGAGCATCTTGAAGATCGCTCTGTTGAATGTTGCTCCGGAGTTCTTGAGGCCGAACGGCATCACCCTATAGCAGAAAATTCCATGAGGAGTTATGAATGCTGTTTTCTCCATGTCGGCCGGGTCCATAGCAATCTGGTGATAGCCACGGTAGGCGTCCATAAAACTAAGCCGAGCATGGCCGGCAGAGTTGCGTCTACGAGCTGGTCGATCTTCGGTAGTGGAAACCAGTCCTTGGGACAGGCGTCGTTAAGATTCGTGTAGTCGACGCAGACTCGCCACTTTCCATTCTTCTTCTTGACGACCACCGTGTTGGAGAGCCAGGTTGGGTATTGTACTTCCTGAATGGCGTTGTTGTCTAGTAGCCGGTTGACTTCTTCTATCACGGCGTCGGCGTGCTCTGGTGCCGAACGTCGAGCCCGCTGAATGACTGGTTTGGCGTCCTTTTTTATGTTGAGGGAGTGGCAGATAAAGTTGGGATCCACTCCTGGCATTTCCTCCGGGGTCCATGCAAAAACTTCAAGATTTTGTTTGAGGAACAGGAACATCTCCTCTCGCTCGGCGTCAGAAAGTGAGGAGCCAAGCAAGAAGAAGCGTGATCCGTCCTCGTTGATGGGCATTTTTACCAGTTCCTCTTCGGCTTTGTCTTCGGCTTTTTGACCGACGTCGTCAATGACGGCCATGTCTGGGACTTCAACCCATTGCACTTGTTTTGCCTTTGAGGAGCTGTGGACGGCGGAGACATAGCATTTCTTGGATGCAATTTGGTCCCCTCGCAAGTCTTCTTGTCTGCTGTTGTGCCGATGAAGCGGACAACTTGGTGGTATGTTGAAGCGATGGCTTGCATTTCATGAAGCCAAGCTCGGCCGAGGATAGCGTTGTATGGGCTCGGCGCATTGACAACTATGAATTCGACGGTGATTGTTTTCGAGCCGACGACGACAGGGAGGAAGATACGGCCGATCGGCCAGACAGGAGCTCCGCTCAAGCCAATGAGCGGTACCTCGGTGGGTTGCAAAGCTGACTCTGGTAGGTCCAGCTTCTTGAAGAGGTCATAGTACATGACCTCAGCCGAACTTCCCTGGTCGATGAGGACACGTTTGACATCATGGACACCAATCTGGACGGTGACAACGAGTGCATCCGAATGTGGAGTCTGAACGTGTTCAAGATCGCGTTCGGTAAAGCTGATGGTCCATTTGGGCAAGTCTTGTGGTCGGGAGCGTTTGGATCCGCAGCCGACGGAGAGTATCTCTTTTGAAGTTGAGGCTTGATCGATGTCGGCTCTGAGGGTGGTCTCGAATGCTTTTGTTACCGGTCCATGGATGACGTGGATCAATGGTCGTTGTCCGTTGGGGTTGGGACTTGTCTGCCGGGCGGGCGTCTTTGCTCGATCAATGTATTGATCGAGATGGCCTTGAGCGGCAAGCTTTTCAAGGAGAGCCTTGTGCGGTGCACAAGCAGTCGTGTAGTGGCCGAGCTCATTGTGGTAAGTGCATTTCTTCCTTGGGTTTTGATCCGGTTGGCCGGTGTCAGTCCCGAGCTTGGTCGTCGGCCACTCAAACCACGGTTGTCTCATTATTTCCTTCAGAAAAGACCAGATTGGCTCTTTGAAGTGAGTGGTTTCGGCCACGTGGTCATGCTCCTTCGGCTGACGTTCCTTCCCCTTTTTAATGTTGTGCACTTGCTTCTTCGGCTGCACTTGTTGGGTCGCCGTTTGTACCGGCAGCTGGTGCACGGTCGAGGAGAACGGATTGTTAGAGCTCGGGATTCCCTGTGCGGCTCTGTCTGCGTAGAGTTCTTCGAGAGCACAGAATCTTTCCACTACACGCATCAGTTCACCCATGCCGTGTGGTGGGCGAATGGCGAGTTCGTCTAAGATCTTGCTCCCAGTTTCCAGGCCGTTCTTGAACGTACGTGCGGCCCAGTACTCATCGATTCCAGGGATCTCGTTAAACAGCTGCCAGTAGCGCTCGGCATATTGCCTGAGTGTTTCCGATGATAGTTTCCTCATCTGTGACAGCGATTCGGGCTCTTTAGCCGTTTTGTTGCTTGTGATGAAGCGAGTGTTGAAGGCGCGTTCGAGGTCGGCCAGGGTCCTTACGGATCCAGCGGGCAATTTGTTGAACCACCTGGAGCCCTAAGGAGCCGAGGCTGGACGGGAACGCCTTGCATTTCACCTCATCTTTACTTGTGCAGAGTTCGATGGTTTGTCTGAAATGGATGAGGTGAGTGTAGGCCTCACACGTTGATGGATCGAACTTAGTGAACTTGGGTAGGTGGAAGGTGGGTTCCGGCGGCGTGTTGATTATGTGGGAGGTAAATGGGGAGACGCCGAGATCTTTTAGCTGCCTTTCGAATCCTGGGCGCGGCGGTTTGCCGTGCTCATCCGTTTTCGGTCGCTTTGAATCCCTGTCTTTTTGTTCCTTCGCCGCCGTCTTCTCCGCTTCCCTTCGGCGAAGCTTGTCTCGCAGGTCTCTCTCCGTTCGGCGTGGGCCGTCGACTGTTTTGTCGTTGTGGCGTCGGGTTTTGTTCTCGTCGTTTGCGCCGTCGACGCGTACGTCTTTCCCGTTGCGCCGAGCGTATTGCTCATCGTCTTTGTTTCCTATCGGGATGTTCCCCAGGCGCTCAGAGACATGGGGTCCGGTTCGGGCAGAGTCTCGGCTACGGTGCGAGGCCGTCGTGCGAGAGAACTCTGCGCGACCGGTCGAGTACGTACTTGTAAACGACTCGGTGTCCCTTGTTCTGGTTCCATCATGATGGCTTCTAGAACGATGTGTCCCGGATACAGTGGGTTGCTTATAAAGGATGATTCCCCTGGCGTCGTCTGGTGCTGGAGTGAAGCCTAGGCGGTCTTTCACGGACCCGCGTTGACCTCCTTCGTTCTGACGCCCTTGCGGTGGTGGAGGTGGAGGTGGAGGCGGTGTTTGCCCACCTCTACCCCTGTCTCCACCAGATCGAGATGCGGCAGGAGTGGCGTCCTGCTGCATATGTCGCTTCATTTGGGCCACTTCCGCCCTTAGTGCCGCCAGCTCGTTGTCGCGTTCGTCGTCGCGACGCTGCAACAGGCGGATGTAGGCTGAAGCGACGTCGTCCGAGACCGGTGAGAGCCCGGATCCAGGGGCGAGAGAGAGGGACATGTGCCTCTCGACGGTTGGCGTGGAATTGACGTTTCCACCTGCGTCTTTGGCCCCTGAGATGGTGGCGTCCGCTATGTCTCCGCCCATGGTGAGTAGTTTGGTTGCTGTCTTACGGAGGAGCGAGGGAAGTTTGGAGGATGAGAGAGCCGCTGAGATCAGAAGGAATTTCACGTCGGGTTCACCAATTGTGTGGCCCGTGATCCTCCGGTCCTCGATCCTTCGTAGGTGGTTCGATGGTGGGTTAGCTTTCTTCTCCTAGCCTGCACAAGGAACGCACGACTAAGACCTGGCCGGGGGTTGTCCCGGCAAGGCCCTCCGGCGAGAGGATGAGTATAGCGCAGAGAGGAAGCAGAAAGCTCTGGAGAGGGAGTAAGTGTGAGTATTCAGTAGCGTGTCCCCGTTAGGGTTACCATCTCTAGGTATTTATAGTGCCTTCTGACTTGCCCTCCAAGTACCATCGCGTGCCTTCCACGGGCCGAGTGACATCATAGTGACGTCGAGAAATAGATCTGATAACCGTCTTCAGGGCTGAGCTGGCACACCCATGTGCGCCCGTGATCATCTTCTGTTGTAACCGCTTCTGCACGTGGCAGGACGCGTGGCTTTACAGCCAGCCGCCGTCGGCTGCACGCCGTGCTCTGAAGGTAGCCGACCGCGGGAACCGCCGAGCATAGCCATGCGTTCAATGAAGGAGGTAACGCCGCCGCGGACTCCGTCGACGGCACAATCCGAGCGCGGGTCTGTCCGCTGCCGAGCCTGAGGCAAACCGGATATACACGACGAGTCATTGTCGGCTTGCCGCGCACGAGGCCTGCGATCGGACCACGGCAGGTATGGTCCGCGTCATGCGAACAAACCATGTTCGGCCCGCTACATAATTTTTTGTTGAATAAGGTAACAAATAAGATACGTTAAACATGATTCTCCGCGTTAATGGCAATTCAGCCAACGGTCTTGATTTATGATTCTACCATATTAGGATATGTTTCCTTTCTATTTACCTATCTCCTTAATTTTACCGTACTAATGTCAATTCAGTCGACCTTCTTGTTCTCTAGTAATACAAATCCTAGAAATTTAGGATTCTGAAAATAAGGAAAGAAAAATATGCTTGATTGGTTTCCTAATGGCAACGATTATGGCAGATATTGTTTATGTTTAGTCTTCTCCCATATTAGAAACATGTAAAACTTATAAAACCTAAAAGGAATGTAGAATGAAGGGTCCAGATTTATGCACAAAGAGGGATAAATCTAGAGCGTTGGTTGTTTTTTGGATTCAAACACAGCTCTATTTTATTATATAGATGTTAGGTTATGATTTGAATATAATCAATAATACATTATTTCACACTTTTCACGATCAAATGGTCATCATGGTTAATTTGATAAAAGTGGGAATTAAATGGAACAGTTCTCAAGGATACCCAAAGCACCCCTTATGGGGCTTGAACCCTTGCCCCTCCACTAAGGGAGCCTTTGGACATGCAATATACCATTGAGCTTGGATGAGCCCCCCTTTTTGTGTGTGTGTGTGTGTGTGTGTGTTTATAGCTAAAATGGTTTTGTGAATGTACTGAAGTAGGAATGGGCCCTAGAAAATAGAAGTTGTTCAAGGTTTTGACTTATTCGTGCGAAGGGCCTATCAAGGGAGTTGTTAATTATCCAGATCAAGTATCAACATTTGTGTATACAATTCAAGCTTTTTCCGAATAAGTGGATACTACTTTGGAAGAGGTTGGAACGTGACACAAGTTTAGAGCTTCAGTACTGTGTTGATTTTCAGGGGACAAGGGCTATCTATCTATCAATACACTTGTAATAAAAGAACCTAGCATGGTAAGCCAAGACATGGTGTGAAATTACATTATTGCCCTCCGAACTTTCTTTTCGTTTTGCCCTTGCAAGTGTTAGTGTTTGGGTAGTTTTGGTATTTGACGTACATGGTGAAAAGTCAAATTTGCCTTTTTAGTTGTGTACTGCTTGTTCTTATATGTTTGGGTATTTTAGACTTTTTAATTCCAAGTACAGGACTGCGTTGCGTAATTTCTGGCTACCTTTACCCCTGTTTTTTGCTTCTTTGTCGACAAGAAAAACGTACGGAGGAAAAAAATAACTCATGAGACTCTCTCAGCATCAAATCCCGCAAATCCCGACTCTACCAGCGGCGCCGAATATAGTCTTCTCCCCGCTTTGCTTCTCTCACACGATCTCTCTCTTTCTTCTTGCTCGCCACATTTGCTTCCCTCACATAACCCTAGCCCAAGCTGAAGAATATTTTTTTTTTTTTGTGGGTAAATTAGCTTGAAATTAAAAGAGGTTAAGCGAATGTACAGCCTACAAGGGGCATACCCCAGGAGGAAAAAAAAAAAAAAGAATGATAAAGTGCAGTAAACCATGCACAACCCGCATGGAGAGTAAGGTAAATGACATATGGGTAGAGATAATAGCCCCGTTGTACTAATGATAGCACAACGGGGTATGATATGGATGGATAAGAGTACAAACATGTGGTGAAATGAAATGGAAATGAAAATGAACTACTTCCTAGCACAACCCGCCAGGTTAGGAAATAAAGTAAATAGTTACGGTCAGTGATGACCACAAGATAACCAGCACTTAGGAGAACAACTACAAGTAGAACGGCTTCCAGGCAGTTTGAATGGCTACTAAAGAGGAACAGGCATCAAGAGGCTCGAACCAGAGTTGACGGCATCCGACAAGGTCCCCTGCTAAGAACCCTGCTCACCACGCCCAATCCTTCCGGCCTAACACTCCCTCATCCTAACCTAAGGCTCACCAAAACCACCCACTGAAACCAACTACCCAGAAACCTCCTCCTCTAAGTCTGGGCTAAGAAAACCAAGAACCTAGATCTTCCAGCCTCAAGCCTAGTATAATATCCACTCAAAGAGATCAGCTACTACAGAGGGACACGGACCGAGAGAGGCACGACCTGGAAATGTCGGACAAGGCTACCCTGCTAAGCACCCTGCACACCACGACTACTCCCCCCTGACCCTAATCCCCTAGGCTCGCCAAGCTGTGGGGATTTTTTCAGGTTTGTAATTCCAAACACAAAACTAATTCAATTGCCCTTGGTCTTGAAGTCCAATTTCTTTGGTCGAGAAATAGGCTGTTAGAAATTGATCTGTCTTCTCTTTGCGTGCGATGATTCAAATTTAACAGGTTTGTATACATATCTCTTCTTCCTTCAGTTATACTTGAAGTAGAAAATTATGCCGCAATAGACACGAGTCTCCAACCCCAAATCAGACATCAATGTCGATTTCGCCCATGGTCAGGTAAAATTGATCTTACAGTTCTTTTATTATGTGGGTTTTAGTTAATGGTGTGTTTGTGCTGGATTTCTTGCAATAATGTAGTGTTTTAAAGGGCTCATTTTGTACAACTATGAAGGAAATTTAATCGAACTATAGATTTTTGGGACTTCGGTCAGTCACAGTCACAAGACAAGGAATAGAAGGAAGCTCTTGAGGCTTTCAATAAGATGAATAAAAAGAAAGTTCACTAGACTGATCTTTCTTGAGTATTAAAACTATTCCCATTTCTGATGTTTCCTTAATCTATTCTTTTTTGCTTCATGTCCTATACTACACATATTGATTAGTCAGATTTTGAATCTTTAACAGTGATGTTCTTCCTTTCATGGTGACATTTAGCCATTTGGAATTGCGAGTCTCATTTTATTTTTAATGTCAGTAGCTTTACGTATACAGATTGTCTTTGTTACATGCATACTCTTTCGAATGAAACATTGGATATACGAGGGAAAAGAATCTAATTCCAAATCAGAAAGTGCAACCAAAGCATTATTTGACAGGAAAAAAGATGCTTGATGCTTCCATTTTTACCAGAGTTAATATTGTTCCCATGCCAGATACTGTTACCGCTTCCTGGATTTTTACATTCAATCATACTGTAAGTGTATTTATTCATTGCTTGAATGCTTCTGCTGCATTGATAGTTTCAATTAATTGGTACTAATGCCCTATTATTTGTCTTGATGTTTAAAGATTTTTTTTGCATGTGTTTTATAGAAAGGAAAACAATTGCAGTATATTTGGCTCAAAGTTTATAAGCTGACTTTCTTTATGACTACTATAGGTTTTGTTCATTAGTAGCTTAGTCTGATAACCATATCTTCTGTAGGACTAATTACATTGTGCAAATCTTGACATTCCATTATCTTTTCCATGCAGGATAACAAATTTAAATTTCTCAGTTTCTTGTGGGATCCATTGTCATGGGTCATGGAAGCAGCAACAGCGATGGCAATTGTCGTTGGTACTGGGGGAATGAGTTTATCAAACCCGGGATTTGGTTTATAGATTATTTCTTTTTTCTTACTAGGGCATTTGACTTTCTCTTGCTTATTGCACAATGCTAAGTACATCTAATCAGTAATCTGTTCCCTTGCATGGTTCTGATATGTAATCTGTAATACAATTGCAGGGGATTTGTGCTTTGGTGGTGATATGTTCACAATAGGTCCGGGTTAAAATTTCAAACATTTTGGTTGCTTTGTTTTTGTTCTCAGATCTGGTGTTGTACTCTTTGCCGTTTTTCATAGTGTGTACGGGGTGGGTTTATACAAGATTGTGATTATAATAAGTAAAATTTGTTGAAGATTAAGAGGTAATTACGAAGATGAAGAGGTCTAGAGATGATGTGTTCATGGCTTCTCAACTTAAACGGCTCATCACCTAATCTCGTGCCAATCCGATGTAAAGCCCCTCTCTCTCTGTCTCTCATTATTCTTGTATTGTGAGATTTTTAACCCGTGGTTATGAGTGCTTGTTCATGTGGTGTTTAATCCAACTAATAGGAATTAATCATGTAACTAATTAGATTAATCTCCTTCACCATGAACTTGTTATCAATTCTCGTAAATCAGTTACGGTTATTATTTTCCTGGTCAGGAATATATTTTGGATTTCCCTATTAAAGCTTTGGATTTTAAGTTTGGGTTTTTGTTACTTGTTCTATTAGTCTTTATGTTGTGCGTTAAGGGCAACGAAGTCAGATTTTGTGAAACTCTCTTATAATTTAACAACAAACTTGATGCTTCATAAAATTTGTCTCCCAAAGTATAACTCTCATCTCAAAAGATCAAGATTTGAATGAAAGAAAAAGTCATAATTGGGATGGTGGATAATGGAAAAGGCCTAAAAGGAAAAGAAAGAGATATCAAGTATTTAGATTTAAAGCTGTTAGGAATGGCTAATATGCTTATCTACTGTCTTAGAATTGGGTCAACAAATTAAATTGATCTATTTAAGGAGTTGAATTCTAAACTTTTTATTGTACGTTTTTTGGGTTATGAAGCTCTGAGCATCCTCAAATGATGGCTACATTGGGCACTTCGAAACTAACAACAAACGATGCTTTGGCCTATTTCAAAGCAGTTAAAGACATGTTTCAGGACAATAGGACAAAATAAGACATGTTCCTTGATGTCATGAAAGATTTCAAGGCTCGAAGGTTTGATCATTTGATCTTTCTTATATTCTTAGAATGAGGAAAGTCCACTTTCACCCCCTGTGGTTATCGCCATGTGCGGATACACCCCCTGTGGTTTAAAAGTGTGCACATAACCCCCTGTGGTTTTCAAATTGTGCGGATAGACCCCATGCCGTCATGTTTTCCATCCATATTAACGGAAACAACGTTAAAAGACCGTTATACCCCCATCACATCCCTTGATTCTTCTTCTTTTTTAAATCTAACCACACCATCCCGTATACCAAAAATTGAATCCAAACCGTTGATATTGTAAATTTTGACGAGTACTACGTCTATGCCAAAATTCAAGTCAATCAAAAAATGAAAAGCTTATGGTCAAATCGATTTTGTTATGAAATTAAAATTTCAAATTTGAATTTACTAAAAATTAGATCACTGGGTTACTGATGGCTGATTAAGATGATTTTTTTTACAGAGATACTCTATTCTTTATTTAATATATTATGAACGACTCAGATTACATTCTCGAGGTGTGTGAGATACACCTCCGTTAATATGGATGAAAAATATGACGGCAGGGGGTCTATCCGCACAATTTGAAAACCACAGGGGGTTATGTGCACACTTTTAAACCACAGGGGGTGTATCCGCACATGGCGATAACCACAGGGGGTGAAAGTGGACTTTCCTCTAGAATCAAAATGAAGTTCACTCTTGATTGCAACATTCCATTGTTTACCTCTCTTTTTTTTTTTTTTTTTGTAGAATTGACACTATTGGTAAAAGAGAGGAGGAGCTATCTTGAGCTTTCATATGAAAACAATCATCAAAAGAAACTATCAAAGCGGCTGTATTCATGTAGCAGTTTTAGGGTATAAAATTTTCATTTTCGAAAGCAACTTATTTTCCTACTTGTGTGGCGTGTTCTATTTGAGATATTGATTGATTACAACATAATGTACAAAATGGAGGATGTATTCATTCCTGAGGTCAATCATAATTGATTACTTGTGTGGCGTGTTCTTATTTTTATGGATAATACAATTTGATTTGAACACCATTCTTGCATTTTGATTGCATAGCGTTCGAAGTAGTAGGATTTGATGGAGAAGGAAGAATTTAATTAAAAAATGGGAATTTTTTTTGTTTGGTATGGAAATCTTAAAATGGAATTGGAGTTTGATGGATTAAAATTTTGGGCTTCAGTTGATAATTTTTCGAATAAGCATATAAGAAATCTTTATTTTCTTTTTATGCAAATTTTTATAATTTTAAGCATGCATCAAAAAGAAAAAAGAGGGGGTTAACATGGTTTTGTTAATTCCACGTCTTGGCAAAGCCATTTTACAACATGTGACTTCTGAAGTGTAATCAAAAGAGTAGATCATAAGTTTTATTAGTCTTGTGTATTGGATTTTAGCATCTCTTTTAATTTTATGGTTTGATTCGTTCTTGTTGTTGTTGCAACCTCATTTTTTTGTTTAGTTTGTAGCCTTCGTCTTACAATTGGTTTTATTTTGTGTTTGAGGTCTACAGTCGAGGGGCTAGCGCTTCAATGAAAGCTATTGCTTCGATGCCGAAAACGTCATATAGGTGGAGGCTCTGGTAATATGTCTCCCTAGATCCATAACAAGATAGGAATTTTAAAAGGCAGTCTCCTTTTCTCCATCTATGTTATGAGTTTTTTATCACTTACTATGCTCAACCTTGCTATGCCAAAACAGTGAACAGATCACCCCATATACTTTTTTCCTATATGTTTTTCTATTTTATGACCATTGAATGTACATAGCCTAGGTCTCTTTGTTGTAGATGATTGGCTTGCCAAATTCTGTACTTCAGCGGCTCATTTTTCCTATTGTTTAAGCAGATATTGATTATTTAGATTGTTGTTCGCTGATACGCAAGGATAATGCATCTAAATTGGCTTATATTTAATTATTTGATGTCTTGTTCAATGACTTTGCCTTAGCTATGACATTATCTCAGGCTCAGTCGCTCAGGTACACTGAGGACTTGGAGTATATTTGAAGGAATGAGAGAATTTTAGAAACAACTATGGAATATGGTTTTGATGTGAGGCTTCTACCTTTGTGCAGGCCCATGTCGACAACATTAAAAAGACTCATTTACGTGAAATGGTGGTAATAAATTTTGATCTTTTCTGCTTTTCCGCCTGATAGTTTGCTGAAAGATTGTAATGGAAACAGAGAGAAAATGGGATAGATTTAGATGAGCTTAATGTGTTTTCAAAAGGAATTGGCTTTCCTGAATGTATTGATGTTTTGATGAGCTTAGGGATCGTATGTATGCTCTGTAAAGACAGAATTAATTTGCGGTGGCTTGAAATTTTTTTGAACAGCTGCGGTGGTTTGATTTTGAAATTGAATAAAGAATAAATTAGTTGTTGTATCTCGATAAATTATGTAACCTTCGTAATGTACCTCAATTAAATTTTCATATTTAGTTGAGTGATTAATAGAATGTTCATCTACTATCATCACTACTAAAACCAAAAGAGATTAAATTATTTACACCGTCGGTGTAAATATTAGTAGTTTTTTCTTCAAATTAATTACATTGTGCCATGTCGCCACGTTCAATTAATTGGGATCACTGTTTTGACAACGAGGCACAATGTAATTGATTTGTAGGAAACAAATATTTACACTGTGAATTTATATAATTTATTCTGAAACCAAAAACACTTCCTGAAACCAATTCATTCAATGAGCACGCGAAAACGTGCGAAGCACGTGCATTAGACTAGTATATATAAAGGGGAGATTAGGGAAGGCCAGTGGCTCCGCGCCTCAACCTTTGTTCACTCATTATTGATAGCCTGTTAGCTTTTACCTTATTTTCAAGTTCAACAACCTACTTCATCTCATTTCTAGCTAGTTAAGGCTTCTAATTCTACAATAAGTGAGTTTTTTTTCATTTTGTTATATCTTTCAACCACCATTGTAACTTTTTTTCCATCAATACAAGTGGCATTTCGTTTTGTTTCTGGTTTTCATGTGTTTTTACTCTGGTTTTCATGTGTTTTAATCGCCGAATATTAAGTCATTAACGAGTAAGGCAACCTCTTATCACATTCACAGCCTTCCCAAGGGTTATGCTACAATCTTTTGGTTAGAAGTCAGAAATCAGACTCTATAGTCTTATTTACATTTAGACCACGTCACAATCTTGGCAAGCCCACACGAACAATCATTACATCATTCATTGCCCCCTTTGCCAAGAGATGTGACCCCTCTGTCATTTTAGGGTGGAGCAACAAGCCAAACAACGCCTAAGAGCAGCTCCAACCATGAGAGAAATGACAACGGAAAGAATGGAGGCTAAATTTCGCTTCTTTGTCTTTGAATTCGAAAACGCCTCCAAACCTGCCCCGATTGTTGTCGGAGAATTTTTTGAGCACCTAATCCCAGTCTGCTCCGAATGGGATTGGGATTCTAATTCCCACCCCCAATCTTCAAAAGTAAGAGTATTTTTCAAAATATATATTACAATCAGATAATAAAACTGTATAAATGTCAAAGTAAAAAATATGAACAAAAGGTAATGGCATTCATTTTTAATAAACTGTTTGGTTGAAAAAGAATGACATTAGCGTTTTTTACGTTTTTTTTTTTTTTTTGTTGCCAACATAAGGCTAAAATGAGCAGGGAACAAGAAGATCGAATCTAGAGAGGGTATGAGTACTACAGGGCATGCTTAAGGCAGGTGAAGGCTTGCGTAGGCCCACCATTTTTAGCTTATGGAAGACCAAGTTAGAGCATCTCCAAGGGAATATGCAAAAATTTTACATTAAATATGTACTTTAATTAGTAACTCATGGCAAGTTAGAGAGTTATGCAAAAATTTTACATTAAATATGTACTTTAATTAGTAACTCATATGGCAAGTTAGAGAGTTATGCAATCAAAGAGACTCTTTAAATTTTAATTTTTTATCACTTTTTTTAAATTTTTTTTTTACTTTTAAAGTACTCACCTTGCCCAAGAAATGAACAATAAACCAATAATGAGCATTAAATTTAATGATGTGGCAATTTAAATAGTGTTTCTCTCTCTTCAAATTGAAAGAGAGTCAAAATAGTGTATTTGCTTTCTCCCTTTAAGATTGTTTTGCTTATGTGGCTCTTCAAATGTAGATTGGTTTTGATTCTGTTACTTCCTTTAGAAATGCTCGATCTAAATAATAAAATAATATACCGATCAAAAAAATAAAAATAAAAAAAATAATATAGTAAGTTTAGCGAGCTTTATAGTATTCGAGCTCGGCTCATTTACGAGCAAGTTGAGCCCTTAACGAGTCGAGCTAGGTTAATTTACTTAATGGGCCTCTTTAAATGAGCCGAGCATACACAAACAAGCCGAGCTTTAACTAGACGAGCCGAGTTTTTGAGTGTTAAGCTCGGCTCATTTACTAAACGAGCCTAAAACTCGAGCTCGAGCTCAGTTTGATTACTAAACCAATCAAGCCAAGCCACAAGCTGTTCGCGAGCAGCTCAGTATATTTGCAGCCCTATCTACTTACAGGTAATAGTCCTGTGAACCAGATACTGTGTGGAGGGCCCTTGTTCCGCTCTAGCACTTTGGTGGATTTGTGATGACGAATTCGCCTTGGCAATGGAGTTGGAAAACCTTATGGTTACGCCCAATGGAGTTTTGCTATATGAGCTGATTGCCCATATATTACCATCGTTCCGCTAAGCCAAAAAACAACGCTGTGTATGAACTCTAATTATTCAGGCAACATTACGGCCTCACAACGGTAATTCATACGTATTGTTTATCACATATTTCTAGGTGGAAAACAAATCTATCAGAAATGAAAAGGCAGATTACTCAATCATTAGTACTACCTGCGTCCCTAAATAAATGTCTGGCACGCAAATTTAGTCATCAATAGTTATCAACGGGTTCTGTTAGTTGTGATTTTTTTTTTTAAATTTTGAACGACAAAATGCTTCTTTTTAAAAGCTTAGATTTGCGCGCCAAATATTTATTTAGGAATGAAAGAAGTAATGACCAATTTGGATAAACTACACAGTTCAAATCAACCTTGTCTTTTGGAGTCTGGCAGCATATGATTGGTGAAGAGTGTGAGTGTCTCCTACTGTATAGCTTGCTCCTTGTTGTGATCACATCTTGAGTCCTTTTAATCTTCGTAATCTTTTTCGAAATTAATAAAGCATATTTTTCTGTTCAAAAAATAAAAAAACTAGGACAGTTCAAAGAGCTTTGTACTTGATTTGTCTATTTCATACAAATATACAATATGCTTGTCTTAATAAGGCTTAATTCAATAAAACCACCTGAACTATCATGTTTTGTCAAAATTACTCGATCTCTCAACTATAAAATCAATCAACTTCACCCCATTAAATAATAAATATCATTCCTAGTCACGTTCACCCCCTTCATTCACATCTTTTAACGTTTGTTAATATTTTGGACGAAAATTGGATAACTTGAATGGAAAATGTCTAAATAACCCTAAAATGCCCTCTCCTTTGGCGGAAAAATTAGCCTTGGGGTATGTACATACCACTTACTTTACCAAACCCTATTTCCCACTAGCACCACTTCTTTCTCTCTCTACCCAACCCACTTCGCACTACAAGAAAAAGTTTATTCGGTGACGAAAAAGTGGGCTAAATGAGTATATTTGACAATGGCGACTTTCGTGAACCAATTATACTTATTTATCGACGAAAAAATATTTTTGTCACCAAATGTATCCATATGGCGACGAAATATGTATTTCATCGCCAAAAGCGTAAAAAGGAGACGAAATTATTTTCCGTCGCCAAAGATAACCATTTGGTGACAAAAAAATATTTTTATTTCGCACCAAAATGATTATCTTTGACAACGAAAAATAATTTCGTCTTCTTTTTACGCTTTTTGGGGGCGAAAAATGTATTTCGTCGCCAAATGGGTATTTTTATGTTTAAAGTTTCAAAATGACGTTCGAAATATATTTTAATGTTAAACGTATATATTATATATTAGATCCTTTAAATATATAGCAAAAAGTGTGTGGTGCAGTTGGTCGAAGCTTGTGCGAAAAACTTAGGAGTTCTGGATTTGAAACCCATCTGGAGCAAGTGGTAATTCCATATGAAAACGCCTTTTGTGACGAAAATTTTCATCATCAAAAACACAATAGGTGACGAAAAAAATTTCGTCCCCAATTATTCATTTTTGGTGATGAAATATTTCATCATCAAAAGGCACTATAGGTGATGAAAAACAGATTTCGTTACCAGGTGGAAATAGATGACAACCTTTAGTTCACAAACAAAACAAAAAAATCGTCACTCATACTAATTTTTCGCCACCCATACTATGTAGTATGTATGACGAAAAATCATGCAATCTGTGACGGTTTTCATTCGTCTCCAACAACCAAATTTCTTTGTTGTAATGTCATTTCCATACCCAGAGTTCCCCATCTCCCTCCCTTCACCCACCAGCATCCCTTCTCCTCTTATCTCCTTTACCCAGAATTCCCCCTTCTCTTCCAGTACTTCACTTCGTGGATCTTCAATCAGTTGGGTTTAGGGTTTCAAACGAGTGGTCTGGCTTTAGGGTTGATTGGAGATGGTGCGTTTCGAATGAGTTGAATTAGAGTTGGGTTCAGTTCTCTAAGTCCTCCATTAACACGGAGAGAGAGAAAGATCTAGAAAAGTTTAAATCCAAAACCTAATCACCTCTCGTCCACTACAAATATATAAGTTAAGGGTATATCAGTCTTTTTAATCTTTTTCGTCCAAAATGTTTAAACGGAGGTTAATAGATTTGAACTGAGGGGGTGATCGTGATTAGGAATAATAGTTAAGGGGTGAAGTTGGTTGGTTTTATAGTTGAGGAGGTGATCTTGACAAAATATGATAGTTGAGAGGGTGTTTTTGAAATTAAGCGTGTTAACAACTGATGATTGATCAATTTAAGGCCTTGTTCCACTATAGATTTGGCACTACAGCCTATTAACTTTTGTGAAGGTGCATACTAAACTAAATTTTTTTTTGTCAAAAGTTACGTTATTTTCAAAAACTAAAACATCTAATATATTTTCTTCTACACATATTTTCTACAATTTATAGTTTAACGGAAATAATTTGACATTAATAAACTACCAGAAGTATTCCATAATTTTTGGCTTAGTGAAAACGCCCCTGTGAGTTTACAAAGGTATTGTTTATATTGAAAAGTATAGGCTCAACAATTTATTACCAATATTTTGAGTAATCATCATGATAAGGCATTGGATCCTCCTTTCCAACTGTCAATCACCCGCTTTTCCTCTCCACAGCCACGCGGCACTATTCTTCTCCTTCTTTCTCTCTCATATGCATTTGCTTTTTTTTTTTTTTTGACGAACAAGATCATATGCATTTGCTTTAGAACATTGAGTATTTTTTTGAAAATTGATTTTCGCGCTTCACTTTTTAAAGTTAACTTCACGTTAAAATTGGAGCGCCATTAATAAAAAGTGAAGCGCGAAAATCAATTTCCTATATTTTTTTTTTGTAACGAATAGTATCTCAATAAGTCAGACTAATTTCTTCAACCCTTCCTACGGCCTTTTCCACGCGGTTGTGTAAGGGGGTCTCATGGACAAATCGTTACCGAGGGGAATCGACCATAAACATTTGCTTTAGAACATTCAAGGGGGAGTTTCCGGTAGTGAAAAATTTGTAAATTTTTATTTGTGATTGAGAAGTTGTTAGGAGTTTCCGGTAGTAAATAAGTTGTTGAGAAATGTCAAGTTGTTTCTGGTAGTGAATAAATTGATGATGGTTTGTGAGTAGAGTTACTGTAGCAAAAATAGTGTTTGTTAACAACTTTTTTGTTAGTGAAAATGAGATGGTAAAATGCGTTAAGTTTAGTATTTTGTGTTAGTAGAAATGGGGCTTGAGTATTTTTTTTGGGTAACGAATTGTGTCTCGATAAATCAGACTAATCTTTCTAACTTTTGCACAGCGCTTTTCACGCGTTTACGTGAGATAACCCCATGAACAAATCGCTACCAAGGAAAATCGACCCTACTACCCTTGGGGATAAACCCGCCATGGTAAATCAGTTAACTACTTCGACAAACCAGCTTATTAGTATTGAAACTGTGTAGTGAAGGAGTTATTAGTGGATGAGAGAGATGGGGAAAGTAAGCAAAGTGAATCTATTCTGGATCTTGATACTCCTAGTAATAGTCATTCAGACAGTGACGATCAAGCCGGGGAAGAGATTGTATTTGTAAGAGCATCTTCAATCCATCTCCATCTGAGCACCAAAACTCTATTGTGGAGAATTCATTCCCTCCAATCCATCTTCATTTGAGGTCTCTAAAATGGAGCCTTAATTCTCATTCTCCATATTTGAAGACTCACCTCCCAAATAGAGACTCATCTTCAATATTTCTTCCATTTTTCTTAAAATCTTCATTCTCCAAAAATGTTTTTTTGAATATAATACATTTTTTGAATACCCAAAATGGAGAAAAAGAGAGAGATGAGTTGGAGATGCTCTAAAGCAAGTGCAAAGTAATGTATTGTCAACATCAGAGGACCATAGCCCTAAAAGGGTGGAATCAAGAATTAATACTGTCTAGCTAACCGAAATTAATTTTTTTCCTATGGACAAAATAGTGTGTGTAATATGCATACAGACAATAAAATAAAAAAAAGCTCCCGTGCGTAAAAACCATTTTTTTTTTTTTAATCATTGTCATCGACAAATCTCCAAAAAGGCTCCATATTTTTTTTTTTGTTCCATTATAATTTAAATCTAAAAAAATAAGATTGTAAGAACCAACATTTTAAAATTCAAGCACACCAGGTTCTGCATCAACTAAATCAGTAAAAATCTAAACACACCCGTCAATGATCTGCATTTAATGATGTGTGGCCTGTGATCCTTGATCCTTGCTCCTCCGTTGGTGGTTCGATGGTTGTTGAGCCTACTTCTCCTAGCCTGCACAGGGAACGCACGACTAAGACCTGGCCGGGGGTTGTCCCGGCAAGGCCCTCCGGCGAGAGGATGAGTATAGTGCAGAGAGAGGAAGCCCAAAGCTTAGAGAGAGTAAGTGTGAGTATAGAGTAGCGTCTACCTGTTAGGGTTACCATCACTAGGTATTTATAGTGCCTCCTGGCTTGCTCTCCAAGTATGATCGCGTGCCTTCCACGGGCCAAGTGACGTCATAGTGACATCACGGAATAGATCTGGTAACCATTTTCAGGGCTGAGCTGGCACACCCATGTGCGCCCGTGATCATCTTCTGTTATAACCGCCTCTGCACATGGGAGGATGCGTGGCTTAACAGCCAGCCGTCGTCGGCACCCAGCTATGCTCCGCGGTGGCCGAACACGGACCTGGCCGAACCTGGTCATGCGACCGACGGGGGAGGTACGTCGCCGAGGGCAGAGACCGAGCACGGTCTTGTCTTCTGCCGAGCCCGTGGCAAGTGGGGTGTCGATGAAGAGCACCGACGGGAGCCGTGCACGAGGCTCACGTTCGGCACTAGGTGGGTCCGGTCCGCATCACTGCGAACTTCTATGTTCGGCCTGCTACAATAGCCCCTCAATCTCTGCCGAAGTCGAACGCGTGGTAGGGATTGAAGTCGAGCCTTGGCCGAACCTGTTGAATCGCCGAGCGTGGGTCTTGTTTGTTGAAGGTGAACTTCTGCCGAGCCTGTACCATCCTCTCTTTCCAAGCAAGCACAGCCGTCGATGGAGAACTCTAGTGGAGGAGTGCCAGATGCCATCTTGTGGCTGGGCACGGCGGACGAGAGGACGGTTGGCAGACCCTGCAAGCTGTCCTTTCCATGACACGTGTCATGCGCTGTGTGGCCATTGGTTCGGCGGTGTAATGATGGGCGGGAAACTCAAAATCCCAAACCCTAGCCCTATAAAAGGGACGAGGCGAGGAGAGAGAAGTTCCTTCGTTCTCTCTCTCTCTAGAACTCCATTTTCCAGAGCTTCAGAGCGACTGTTCATCTTTCAGCTTCGATTTCCAGCAGATTCTGCTACCATATCTTGCTCCAAATCACAGGTACGAGATCATTTTTTGCTTCTCTTCACCTTTTGCAGTTTTCAGTCTATTTCTTTTTGCTTTTCTGGGTTTTTGGGGCATTTTTTGTTCTGAGTGAACAGTGCGCCCTGGAGATGAACGGACTGTTCATCTCCCTCTTCAACCTGTTCTTCCGAGCGCGGAACGTCCATGATGTCAGGGTTTGGCCGACGATGGGGTTGGCCGAGCCCCAATTCTTGATGTTTCGTAGGAACAGGCCGAACGCGGATTTGGCCGAACCTTTAAAAACGATGATGGGGTGGGCCAATTAGGATGCCGAGCGTAGTGAGATCCTTGCTTTCTGGCCGACGCCGAGGTCTCACATTTTTGTTTCTGCCTTTGTTAGGTCTGGCTCACCAAGTCATCGTCATCTCATCCGACTCTGAGAATTCAGGGGACGATTCTACCGATCTCGTGATTCGAAAATACGTGGAGAGACACAGAAGCCGACGTCGATCTTCCTCCATAGACTCAAATATGTCAGATTCTGGTGATTCCAATGCCGAGTGTGACCATGAGTACGATGGCGGGTTCAATACCGAGCCGGAGATATCCTTTACTACCAGTACTGAGTCCGAAGCCGAACACGAGCTTGGGCCCGAAGCCGAATCCAGGCTTCGGTCTCAAGCCGGAGCCACGACTTCTTCCCGTTCTGCTCCCGCCGAGACTTCCTCCGATAACAGGGAGTTTGCCGACCTATTTGAGAAGGGGCAGGTCTGTTCCCATGCCCATTATTTCAGCGGGCGTCCCGACGAGTATGAAAACCTCTGCCGAATGTACCACATCCCAGCCGACGTTGTTGTCCACCAGATAGCTAGCAATAGGATTAGGGATAAAAGGGAAGATCGTCCCGAGCATATAACGGTCCCTCTGATGGCCATCTGCGAGGCCGGGGGCTCCGTTTCCCCCTTCATCCATTTTCTGAGGGAACTGCTGGCCAGGTTCGGCATAGTACCTCATTACTTTGCCATCAATAGTTATAGGATAGTAATGTCCGTAATTAAGCTGAAAGAGCTACACGATCTCGAGTTTACCGTGGCCGACCTCTTTCACATGTACATCATGTCCAGGCACGGCGGGACCGAGCGCAGGTACCTGTCAACACGTAGTGGTAATGAGCCCCTGATAAATGGGCTTCCCGACACCGACAAATGGGCTAACTTCTATGTTGAAGTTAGTGGGAACTATGAATTTGGCAGTCAATCAGTGCGGCTACACTCAGTGCCGAAGATAAAGGACTTCCGAGGTCGAATTTCGTTTCTTTATATTGCCGAGTATGATTTACCCTTTCTTTGTATTGTTGAAATTTTGATAACACTCTCCTTGAAGATAACCGAGCAATAACCAAGACACAGCAGTCTTTGTCAGTTGAGGCTAACATCGAAACGTTGAGGGCTCAAATTTGCCGCGACGCGCCGACGCTGCTTGACTACATTCCCTCTTACAAGGGGAAGTTGAGGAGGAAGAAGAAAGAGGCTGGGCCGAGCACAAAAGCTAGGGGAAAGAAGAAAGCCGCCGAGAGTCAAGCGGGAGGGAGCAAGCCGAGCAAGAAGGCGAAAGAACCAAGACTCAAGTCCCATCTTTTAAGAAGTCAGCCGACTTCTGGTTCCAAAACAGTCAACCAGCCGACTTTCAAGGTATCAACATTCCTCCCATCCGAACCCTTATTCCCCATTTTGCTGACGAAATGGGGAGGAGAAATGTAGTGAAGACGAATCTCAGAGACGCGGCTGCTGCCAGCAAGAAGGTAGTTGCACCTTCCGATAATCCTGCAAAGAAGCAGAAGGTCACTCATGACTTCTTTCCTGCAAAGCCGCCGACGCCACTTCCTAAGGAAAAGGATCAAATTGAGTCTTCGGCTGCGGGCGGCTCAAAAGCTGTGGAGAGGGCAGCAGGTTCAGGTGGCCGAGTGATCGTGCCGGAGTTTGCGCCATCGTTTGCGATGGCCGACTGCAGGGTGGTTACGGTTGAGGACAGCATCAAGGAGGAGCCTGGCCTCGCTGTGACCATGCTGCACGGACTGGCTCTTCCGAAGGACATGGACAGGGTTCCAGGGGAGCTTCAGCCGAGCTTGGTCCATACCAGTGCTTATCTCGTCCAGGTATGCTTTTGACTTAGTTTTCTAATTTATTTTTTGAAGTATTACCGAGGCTGATGACTTATCTTGTGTAGGCTGGGCAAGCTTTGCTGCGTGCTTCCCGTCAAGCTGAGCTCTTGGCTGCTGAAAGGACTCGTTACCGTGATGACGCGAAAGCCGAGCGTGAAAAGACAAAGGCTGCGAAGAACGGCTTGAGGTTTGCCAAGTCCAGGGTTGCCGAGCTCGAGAAAGAGAGGGATGAAGCCCTTGATAATGTCAAGATGGCCGAATGCGAGCTTGGGCAGGTTGTGCGGAGGGAGAAGAGGAAGATGAAGGAGGTGGATGAGAAGGCCTTTCAAGCTGGGTATGACAGAGCTGGTGCCGAGTACGTCCGGGAGGCTCGGTCGATGGTCAACGAGGAGCTCGCGAAGAAGCTGCCGATCGCATACCGAACTGGGTACAAGGATGGGGTGAAGACTGCGTGTGGGGTCATGCAGATGGAGCCGGACATGAACCTGATGAAGTCGATCCCCGTAGCTGAAGTACCCGAGCTTAACTTGCCGTACACCGAGGAGGAGTGTGCTCCACTTCCTCCGGAGGAATATCCCGATAGTGATGAGGACGTTGAAGATCTAACTGGGGCCGACGCTGAAGGTGGAGGGGATGGTTCAAGTGGGGGGAAGAAGGCCAAGGCTGGAAATGCCGAGCAAGGCACCGAGCAAGCTGAGAAGAATGATGAAGTGGCTGTTGATGCCGAGGACGGTGCTGCTCTAGTTACTGAAGAGGGTGATCCTCCCCAAATCTAGAGTTTCTAGTTCCTTAGAGTTGTGTTTTTTTTGAACTTCTGAAATTTTTGTTGGACTGGACGGCTCCGAACTTGGGAGTTTACCGTGCCAGGTGTAATAGTTAACTTGGGGGTCGGCACCGAACGGTTTACTACGCCGTACTTCCCTGCTTAGGATCTTTGACAACACTTGTCTTTATTTCAAAGTTTTGAATGAATGCATGGCTTCTTTTTGCAACGTCACTGTTAATGCCGAGCTTGTCTGATTGCCTTCATGTCTTCACAAGATTTTGTAGGTCTTGCATGTTTATGAATGTGTAGTAGTCCGTAGCCCCCACTTTGGTTTGGGTTCGGCAGAATAGTTGAGAATTTTTCATGATCGAAATGGTTAAATATAGAAATTGCAGCCGAGCCCTGACCAAAGTAGTATGGCCGTAATAATAGGTCGCCGAACATGGACGTGTTGTGATCTGACATGATCCAGCCTTTGATTAGTTTGAGAGTGTGAAGTGCCCCCTTGCCAGTGGATGGGGCTCGGCCAAAGTGTCAGCCCCTGGCCATGGTAGAGGAACGTTGAGAGTAGTGATTGTTTGTGGGTGGTTTGCTCGCCAAATTGCGAGTATAACCTTCCGGTGGCCGACCATAGTGTCTTGCCAATCCGAGCCGAAGCCTAAGTTCCATTAGATACGTGTATTTTAGGCTCGGCGGACCATATGTCCAGTGATTGCTTCTTTGGGCGGTGATATTGGCCGAAGCAGAGGGCTTTTTAAGGAGCCGTTTGTGGGTGTGACCGAAGTCATCGTTTGTGTTTGGCATTCTAGCCGAGAGTGGAATGATACTTGAAATGTTTTGAAGATTTAAAAAAAATTGTCATTTCATTGATGTTTCTTCGAAGTACAGGGAAGATATTGAAGATAAAAACAGTAACAGTGGGTCGAGGCCCTTCCTTGAAACGCAAAAGAAAAACACAAAAGATTCAGGCCGAAGCTGAAGAAAACTGAAACTCTTTTTGCATGAAGTGCTAGCCGAAGGTAGTTGTCAGCCTGATGTGTTGTGGAGGAAGCGTCACATGTATGCCCCCCTTAGGTTCTGTGCATTCCATGGGTTGGTGAGCACCTTCCCTTGCATGTCTTCGAGGGTGTAAGCCCCTTCATCAGCAACTTTGACGATGCGAAAAGGCCCTTCCCAATTAGGCATGAATTTTTTTTTCTTGCTTGCTTGTACGACCTTTCGCCAAACCAAATCGTCAGGCTTAAACTTCTTGATTCGGACACTTCTGTTGTATCCTTTGGCAACTTGCTGTTGATATTCGGCAAGCTTCAGTCGAGCGTCATCGCGTTTTTCTTCAGCCAGAATCAGCTCTTGCTCCACGGCTTCGTCATTTGTCTGTGGGTTGAAGTTTTCCGTTCGGAGGGTTGGGAACCTTGACTCCAGTGGGATAACGGCCTCCATGCCGAACGCCATTGAGAAGGGGGTTTGGCCTGTGGAACGACGTGGTGTGGAGCGGTAAGCCCATAAAACTCTGGGGAGTTCTTCTGCCCATTTTCCTCTTTTGGAATTCAATCTGCGTTTAATCCCTGCACAGACTGTCTTGTTCGAGGCCTCGGCTTGGCCATTTCCTTGAGGGTAAGCTGGGGTTGAGTTGAAGAATCGTATGCCGAACTCCTCGCAGAGACTTGTGAGGCCGTCCCCGACAAATTGGGTGCCGTTGTCGGAGACGATGGCATAGGGTACGCCGAATCTTGTCACAATGTTTCTCCATACGAATCGTCGGACGTCTGCTTCTGTTATGGTGACGAGGGCCTCGGCTTCTACCCATTTAGAGAAATAATCTGTTGCAGTGATCAAGAATTTGAAGCCACCAGGTGCCGTCGGGAGTTTCCCGACGATGTCGAGCCCCCATTGCGCGAATGGCCATGGACTTGTGATGGGGGAGATATTCTGAGCCGGCTGCTTGGGGATTGGGGAAAATAGTTGGCATGGTCGGCACCTCCGGACGATTTCTTCGTAGTCTTTTTTCATGTTTTTCCAAAAGTATCCTTGACTCATCGCGCGTTGGCATAGCGAACGACCACCAGAGTGGCAGCCGCAGCTTCCGGAGTGCAGTTCTTCAAGGATCTAGGCAACTTGGTTTGGGTGGACGACGAGAAGATAGGGCCCGAAAATGGATTTTCTATAGAGTTGACCGCTCTCAGAGAGCCAATAGTAGGCGGCCTTGTTTCTGATTCTGAAAGCTTCCTTTTTGTCGTCGGGTAAGGTGTCGTTTCTGAGGAATGCAACGATTTCATCCATCCAGCTTGGACCAAGTTCAATGTTGAGCACCTCTGGAGTTGTGTCAAAACTTGGGTGGTCAATGTTGCCGAAATTTATGGTTCTCAACTCAGATGCTTTCGAAGCCGAGGCGAGGCCAGCAAGTGCGTCTGCGTGTGCGTTGTGCTCGCGGTTGATCTGCTCGATGTTGAAATTTTTGAAGCGAGTGATGAGTTCTGCTGTCGTGGCCTGGTATTTCATCATCCTTGGGTCCCGAGCTTCGTAGTCCCCCAGCACTTGATTGACTATAAGTTGAGAGTCGCAGAATACGGCCAAGTTGTCAACTTTCATTGCGATTGCCGAGCGTAAGCCAGCAAGCAGGGCCTCATATTCGGCCTCATTATTGGTGGCGGGGAAGTCGATGCTGATGGCACTTTCGTGAAGAGTTCCGCAAGGAGAGACCAAGACGACTCCAGCTCCGGCCCCGTTGTTATTGGAGGCGCCGTCAACTTGCATTCGCCAAGTGTCTCCCTGAAAGAGGAGCCACCGTTTCTCTTTTGGTTCGTGTTCGGCAGAGGGTTGGGTTGGAGGAGTGTTTAGGATCTCGGAGTCTTCTGGGGTGAGCTCGGCTCCATCTGCATGACCCCACACGCAGCCTTCACCCCATCCTTGTACCCAGTTCGGTATGCGATCGGCAGCTTCTTCGCGAGCTCCTCATTGACCATCGACCGAGCCTCCCGGACGTACTCGGCACCAGCTCTGTCATACCCAGCTTGAAAGGCCTTCTCATCCACCTCCTTCATCTTCCTCTTCTCCCTCCGCACAACCTGCCCAAGCTCGCATTCGGCCATCTTGGCATTCTCAAGGGCTTCATCCCTCTCTTTCTCGAGCTCGGCAACCCTGGACTTGGCAAACCTCAAGCCGTTCTTCGCAGCCTTTGTCTTTTCAGGCTCGACTTTTGCGTCATCACGGTAACGAGTCCTTTCAGCGGCCAAGAGCTCGGCTTGACGGGAAGCACGCAGCAAAGCTTGCCCAGCCTACACAAGATAAGTCATCAGCCTCGGCAATACTTCAAAAAATAAATTAGAAAACTAAGTCAAAAGCGTACCTGGACGAGATAAGCACTGGTATGGACCAAGCTCGGCTGAAGCTCCCCTGGAACCCTGTCCATGTCCTTCGGAAGAGCCAGTCCGTGCAGCATGGTCACAGCGAGGCCAGGCTCCTCCTTGATGCTGTCCTCAACCGTAACCACCCTGCTGTTGGCCATCGCAAACGATGGCGCAAACTCCGGCACGATCACTCGGCCACCTGAACCTGCTGCCCTCTCCACAGCTTTTGAGCCGCCCGCAGCCGAAGACTCAGTTTGATCCTTTTCCTTAGGAAGTGGCGTTGGTGGCCTTGCAGGAAAGAAGTCATGAGTGACCTTCTGCTTCTTTGCAGGATTATCGGAAGGTGCAACTACCTTCTTACTGGCAGCAGCCGCGTCTCTGAGATTCGTCTTCACTACATTTCTCCTCCCCATTTCGTCGGCAAAATGGGGAATAAGGGTTCGGATGGGAGGAATGTTGATACCTTGAAAGTCGGCTGGTTGACTATCCTGGAACCAGAAGTAAGCTGACTTCTTGAAGGTGGGAAATTTTAGCCTCGGCTCCTTCGCTTTCTTGCTCGGTTTCGGAATATTCTCGCCAATACCTTGCTCCACAGCAGCTGCCTTCTTACCCTTAACCTTCGTGCTCGGCCCAGCCTCCTTATCCTTCTTCTTCCTCTTCGTCAATTTTCCTTTGTATGAAGGCTCATAACCCAGCAGCGTCGGCGCGTCGCGACAGATGAAGGCCCTTAACGTCTCCACGTGACCGTCTACTGCCAAAGAATTTTGTTTATTGGTTATTGCTCGGTGATCTGCAAAGCAGAGAAGGTGTTAGCAAAACATCACGAATTCAATGGATCGTGTTCGGCAGATTAAAGAAAGAAGAAGAAACCTCGGAAATCAGTTATCTTCGGCACAGAATGCAGCCGCATAGTCTGATTGCCGAACTCGTAGTTTCCACTGACTTCGACATATAAGTTAGCCCACTTATCAGTGTCGGGAAGCCCGTTTATTAATGGCTCCTTACCGCTACGTGTAGACAGATACCTACGGCCAGTTTTCCCGTGCCTAGACATAATGTATGTATGGAAGAGGTCGGCAATGGTGAATTCAAGGTTGTGCAGTTCCTTTAGCTTAACTACGGACATCACTATCCTGTAACTGTTGATCGAGAAATAATGAGGTACAATGCCGAACCTGGCCAGCAGTTCCCTCAGAAATGGATGAAGGGGGAAACGGAGCCCGGCCTCGCAAATGGCCATCAGAGGGACCGTTATATGCTCGGGACGATCTTCCCTCTTGTCCCTAATCCTATTACTAGCCACCTGGTGGACGACGACATCATCTGGTATGTCGTACGCTCGGCAGAAGTCCGCATATTCGTTGGGACGCCCACTGAAGTAATGGGCATGAGGACAAACTTGCCCTCGCTCAAAGAGGTCGGTGAACTCCCTTTCCTCAGACAAGGATTCAGCAGGAGCAGGTTGGGAAGAGGTCGTAGCTCCGGCCTGGGAACGAATCCTGGACTCGGCCTCAGGCCCAAGTTCATTCTCGGCTTCGGATTCTGTGCTAGTGGTGAAGGTTATCTCCGGTTCGGTGTTGAAACCGCCGTCGTACTCGTGGTCACACTCGGCGTTGGAATCACCAGAATCTGACATGTTCGAGACAATGGAAGAAGCTTGACGTCAGCTTCTGTGTATCTCCAAGTACTCTCGGATCACAAGGTTTGCAGAATCGTCCCCTGAACTTTCAGAGTCGGATGAGATGACGACGATTGGGGAAGCCAGACCTAACAAAGTCAAAAACAGAAACGTGAGACCTCGTCGTCGGCTAGAAAACAGGGATCTCACTACGCTCGGCATCCTAAAATGGCCCACCCCATCATCGTTCTCAATATTCGGCCAAATCATGTTCGGATTGAGCCTACCAAACATTAGGGACTAAGGCTCGGCCTGCTCCATCAACGGCCAAGCCCAGAACCCCTTGGAGGTTCCATGCTCGGAAGAACAGGTTGAAGAAGGAGATGAACAGTCCGTTCATCTCCAGGGCGCACTGTTCACTCAGAACAAAAAATGCCCCAAAAAACCCAGAGAAGCAAATGGAAAACGACTGAAAACTGCAAAAGGTGAAGAGAAAAAAGAATCGATCACATACCTGGATTTGTGGCGAGATCTGGTGGCAGAATCGCTGGGAACCAGAACCAGAAGATGAACGGTTGCTGTTGGAAGCTCTGGCAATGGAGGTCTGGAGAGAGAGAGAGATCGAGGCGTTTCTCTCTCCTCACCCCGCTCCTTTTATAGAGCTAGGGTTGGGAGTTCGAAACTCCCGCCCATCATTGCACCGCCGAACAACTGACCACTCAGCGCATGACATGTGTCACTAAAAGGACGGTTTGCAGGGTTTGCCGGGTTTGCCAGCCTTCCTCTCGTCTACCGTACCCAGCCACAAGGTGACATCTGGCACTCCTCCACTGGAGTACTTCATCGACGGTCGAGCTTGCTCCTAAGAAAGAGACGATACAGGCTCGGCTGGAGTCCGCCTTCGTCAAACAAGACCACGCTCGGCGATTCAACGAGTTTGGCCTAAGGCTCGACTTCAATCTCTACCATGCGTACGGCATCGGCAGAGATTGAGGGGCTATTGTAGCGGGCCGAACATAGATGTTCGCAATGGTGCGGACCTGACCTGCCATGTACCAATCGTCGGCTTCGTGCACGGCTGCCGTCAATGACTTGTCATTAATATTCGGCTTGCCACAGGCTCGGCAGGAGACAAGCCTGCGCTCGGATTATGCCGTCGGCAGAGTCCATGACAACGTTACCTCCCTCATTGAACGTATGGCCAGGCTCGGCGTTGTCCGTGTTCGGCCGCCTTCAGAGCACGGCAGGCAGCCGACGATGGCTAGCTGTAAAGCCACGCGTCCTGCCACGTGCAGAAGCGGTTATAACAGAAGATGATCTCGGGCGCACATGGGTGTGCCAGCTCAGTGTAGACACCTCCCAAGCGGGGCATCGCCATACAGATTGATCACATTGTGTTTGCTCGATTGGTTGCTCATTCATAAACCAAAATCATGGACATTCCCATGGCTAGGAACGTCGCCACATGATAATGGCTATCATCAAATAGAGTCGCCACCCAGTTTATAAAAACTGGGAAAATAGATAGAGATTCTGGGTACGGGAGCCAAAAGTACAATAAGGGGAAGGTGTTAGGCACCCCTCTTTGCCCAGTCGTGAGACTGGCCCATAATCGTTCAACATAAGACATATAGATGCTTTGTTTAATTCTAAACACATAGTCTGTTTAATTATTCCTTTAAACAGTAAGCAAAAGTGAGCCAGTGCGATAAATGAAGCATGCATCAGAAAGCAGAGAAAGCAAACATAATGTCCCAGGGAGATGGATCTCGCGGCCGGTGAATAGATGTCACGGCCGAGGGATCCTCCTGGTTCGATGTACCGGCCGAGGGATCGAAGCCTCGGTCGGTGTTCTTCCTCACACCAGACTATACGATTAACAGGTAATCAAAGCGTTACGATTAGTCAAAAAGACAGGTGAATTTAAGACAAACCAGAGGCCGTTGGGCCTCACCACCTTGATCCCTCAGTTGCTTGATTGCTTCGGATTTGATTGTGATGGATTGATTGCTTGATCGAGAACCCTAGGGTTAGGGTTTGAACTTCGGGGTTTGATCGCCGGATTGACGGCTGCCTTCGGAAGGTTAGGGCTTTTGAAGTATGGGATTGAGGAGTATTTCTGCAGAGTTTCGTGGTTTGAGAGAGTGTGTAAGTATCTCAATTTTTGTGTGTTAATTCGGAACCCAAAGGCCCCTTTATATAGGCATAGGGATGACTCACTCCGGCCAATCAAATCACGAGATGGCAATTGCAATTGCAATGCATCTCAAACTCTACGTCGTGATCTCCGAACGTAGCCCGAACGCATCGGAAAGGTAGTGTAGTTGGATCAAACCAAACGTCTGACAGAACGTTCGAGAGTCTGGAAAAAGGTCGATCTGGCGGCCGAGTAATGGATGTTGCGGCCGTGTAATGGATGTCTCGGCCGAAGGATAAATCTTGCGGCCGAGGGATTGATCTCTCAGGGAGATTTTGCTGGCAACAGGTTGCTCGGGCGAGGGATTGATGTTATGGCCGTGGGATCGATGTTACGGCCGTCAGATGGATTTTCCTAGGCTTCTGTATTTCTGTCTGAAAGGCTGTATGGCTTTGAATTGGGTCCTCTAAGTGGTCAAAGTTCTCACCGAAAGTCCTAAGGTCCTCAAGGAAGCAATCAGCAATCACTGTATCCATTTCATCATCGGGATTGTCCCAAGGTGGGACTTGAAATAATCGTTAGGCCAAATTGGGGTGTCTACACTCAGCCCCGAAAACGGTTACCAGATCTATTCCATGATGTCGCTATGACGTCACTTGGCCCGTGGAAGGCACGCGATCGTACTTGGAGAGCAAGCCAGGAGGCACTATAAATACCTAGTGATGGTAACCCTAACAGGTACACGCTACTCAATACTCACACTTACTCTCTCTAAGCTTTCCGCTTTCTCTCTCCTCACCCTATACTCATCCTCTCGCCGGAGGGCCTTGCCGGGACAACCCCCGGCCAGCTCTTAGTCGTGCGTTCCCTGTGCAGTCTAGGAGAAGAAGGCTCAACAACCATCGAACCACCAACGGAGGAGCAAGGATCAAGGATCACAGGCCACACACATTCCTTCATGCACGGCTTTTCCGTTGCCTTAGCATTATGTTGGTTTCTGCTATTATTTCTGAAACTGTCAATATAGTCGATGCCATAAGAGCATGTACGCTCACAACTTCTCAGGACGAATTCGAAGTGTGGGAAAAAAGCTTGAAGGCTTTTGAGCTCATGGGAATGAATGTCGGTTTCTTACGTGCTCGGTTATGTCGCCTTCTTAGCCTTGCTATTAAAACAGAGGTTGATGTGGATGTCGAGAAGTACGTAGAGGCTAAAACTAGAAAAGTTCAAGCAGATGATGAGATACGAAAGCTCGAAGCTAAGGTTGTTGAGCTGAAGGTGGCATCCGGAAAGTTTGGTGCAGTTATCAAGGCTCTAAAATCTAAGGTCGAGGGCTATGAACACAAGTTCCAAGAAGAAGTTGATGCTCCATGGTAGTATCTGCTCTATGGCTTTATCTTCTGTATGATGTTACTAATATTTTTGTAATGGTGATGCTCCCCGGCAATACCTTCCGAATTATGTCATGTTTTTGTATCCTAGTCCATGATGTGTGGCGGGAAAAGGTGGGAAAAAAAACTATTTTTTTCATAGCAACCAGCCAACCATGTAGTTATGTATCTAGTTATCTTACATGAAGACAATGGTGCCTAGTAAGAACCTTGTCTTGCTAGGTTATGTGTAGATATCCATGCATGTACCTATGATCTTGCAGTTGGGAAACAATTTTCAGAATCCAGTAATGACGCGTACAGATTAGACAATAAAAAAATTCGCAAAATCCTACAAGGCGGAATTAGGGTTTCACTTCAATTCCCTGCGACACGAACGCTGGTTAAACTTGTTATAGCACGTCTTGCTATAAGCCATGTATACTACTCGACTGCACCTTACGATCTTCTATCGTATTCCCTGCACGTCTAGAACACGTATCGAGTGTGGACTCTATCGTGACCTGTTTGCTCTCTCTAAGTCTGTCTCTATTTCATGAATAATAGAAAACGTCAAACTGACCTAGAGAACATAACGTGTATATATAGGGCTACGATAGGGACCTAAGGAGTAATAAGTTTGGGCTCCTAGTGTAAATAAGAAACCCTAATCCCACCATGATTCTATTTCTTATTTCACTAATTATAATTCATCCTACTACAGAATTATAATTGCACTCTTGTCATTATCTCAATTATATTACGAGCTCCATGATATTAAATACTTATTTATCTCTCACCGTTAAGATTAAAGATACCCGTTGATTAAAATAATTACTAACAATCTCTCACTTAATCAACATCTTAATCTTGAGACTATCCGCTTAACTTATTCGATATGTCGGATACAAAATCCACCTGCAGGGTTTGACATATTCGAAACTTAAAAACTTACCCAAGGAGGTATCATCAATCCCTCCTGGGACGTGGATTCCATCAATAATTAATAGTTGTCATATATATAATATTGTGGCCCAACTCACCGAGACTATTGACCGTATAAAGATCTCACTCTTTAATGAATCAAAGTCAACAACATTAAATATATACCTCTAATAATTATCTTTGAATTAAGAGTATAAGCATTCATAATAACCATGAGGTTCCAATTATCATATAAAGTTAGTACAAAGACAATTACCTCAATGCGGTCCCGTTCAATACACACAAAACATACTAGCACAATGAGTTGGAACTAGATCGTTCCCTGTAGTCAAGACAAGCCTACTAAACATTGTACTACAGTCCTACCGATGGTGTGTCTAGTTCCATCTAAGACTGTGAACCATATCTTATATTTCACAAGAACCGATGATCTGATCTTTTGTATGTAAGTCGAACTCTACACACCGGATCATCTACTTTGTAAAATAAAAGACACACATGCACAACATACAATAATATCATGCAACCATTGCCAATAAAAGATTCTCATCAAAAAGAATAAAATTGATTAATAAATAACAATCAAATATTAATCCATTATACAAAAGCATGACTTTTAGTATAATTTTCAAACAATCTCACTCTCATTCCCACTATGTGACCGTAAAAAGCCTTTGAGCCAAACGACCTCCTTGGCTACTTCAGAAACTGCCACATACTCGACCTCTATAGTAGAATCAACAATGAAAGATTGCTCACCAATTAATGGCTCCACCTTGTAGGGTAAACACATATCCCAAGGTAGACTTTCTGAAATCCTTATCTGTCATAAAATCTTAGTCTGCGTACCCATGAGGTACCAGACTATCTGACTGGAATACCAACATAAGATCTCTAGTTCTTTTCAGATACTTGAGTATATGTTTCACTGCAGTCCAATATTCTTGCTCTGGTTTAGACTGAAATCTGCTAACCATGCCAACGACAAAGCAAATATCAGGTCTAGTACACAACATAGCATACATGAGGCTTCCTACTGCCGAGGCATAAGGAACTGTCTTCATCTTCTCCATCTCCTCAGGTGTCTTCGGACACTGATTCTTGGATAAGTTGATTCCATGTCTAAAAGGGAGAAACCCTTTCTTGGAATACTGCATGCTAAAATGGGCAAGAATCTCATCGATATAAGTAGCTTGTGATAAGCCTAACATCATATTCTTGCGATATTGCATAAGCTTAATCCCAAAGATGTGACCGGATTCTCCCAAGTCCATTTCGAATTGGCTGGATAACCACACTTTCACTGAAGACAATACTCCAACATCGTTTCCGATGAGCAGGATATCATCGACATATAGCACTAGAAACACCACCACTTTTTCGTTGCGCTTCTTGTACACACATGACTCATCCAAACATTGATCAAAACCAAAAAACTTGATTGCTTGATCAAAACGGATGGTCCAAGATCTAGATGCCTACTTAAGCCCATAAATAGACTTCTTAAGCTTGCACACAACATGTGCTCTTGACCTTTTGCTATGAATCCATCTGGTTGCACCATATAGATGCACTCATCCAGATTTCCATTAAGGAACACCGACCTGATTAGAGTATATAGACTCCATCTCTGATTTCATCTGATCAAAAAAAAAATCCCTGATTTCATAGCCTTTTGCCAAAGTTTCATATCTTTATCTTGAAGTGTCTCATTGTAGTTACAGGGTTCGGCATGTTGATCATCAGGGATCATTTCAAAAAACTCTCCCAACAACGTATACCGACTGGGTGGAACAATAACCCTCCCACTACGACAAGGTACCGGTGTGTCAATAGAAGACTCTACAGATGTCTCTTGTGGTGTTTCCTACTACTGGTGATAAAGAAGTTTGTGTCGATCTCTCTCCTCTTAATTCCTCTAGAACAATTTTACTTCTGGGCTTGTGGTCTATCACATAGTTCTCTTCTAATAACCAGACATTAGTGCTAACAAATACATTCTTTTCTATAGGACTATAAAATAGACCTCCTTTCGTTCCTCTAAGGTATCCCACAAACAGGCAAACTTCTATCCTTGATTTTAATTTATTTGCGTTCTCATTCAGCACATGTGCTGGACTACCCCAAATCCGAACATGCCGCAGACTAGGTTTGCACCCAGTCCACAGTTCTGTAGGCATAGATAGTACTGACTTAGATGGAACCAAATTAAGAATATACGCTGCCATTTCTAGTGCATGTCCCAAAAACGAAATTGGAAAATCTGAATAAATCATCATTGATTTGACCATATCCATAAGAGTCCTATTCCTTCTCTCTGCTACACCATTTTGTTGTGGCATACTTGGAGCTAACAACTGGGATGTAATCCCTTCAGCTGACAAGTAGTCTCTAAACTCTCCCAAGAGGTATTCGCCACTACGATCAGAGCGCAGTGTCTTAAGACATTTACCCAGACACTTTTCCGTTTCTGCCCTATACTCCCTGAATTTCTCAAAGCATTCGAACTTACGGCGCATCAAATAAATCTATCCATATATTGAGTAATCATCAATAAAAGTGACAAAATACTCAAAACCACCTCTAACTTGAACATTCATGAGTCCACACAAATCAAAGTGAACCAATTCTAACGGCTCTTTGGCTCTATATCCTTTTGCTGAAAAAGGCCTCTTAGTCATCTTACCTTCCAAACATGATTCACAGACTGGAAGTTCCTCAACTTCTAATTAATCCGAAGGTTCATCCCTAACCAGTCTGGAAATTCTATTCAGATTAATATGACCAATGCGTAAGTGCCAGAGATACGTTTGGTTCAAATTTAGAAGGCTCATTTCTCTTAAATGACATATTATTAGTGTTATTCAATTCATGCAGTTGCATTGTAGGAAATATAGAATTAATAATGTAGAGATCATCCACCAAATATCCATTCTTGATCAACTTAGACACTGAAACCAAGTTTCTTCTAATAGAGGAAACATAAAGACAATCTCTCAAAATTAAATTCCTATTACTACTAAAATTTAAAAATGACATTTTCTACTACAACTGCTGCCACTCTCGTAGCATTTTCCATATATAGATAAATCTCTCCATCACTGAGTCTTCTGATTTCCTGAAACCCATGCAATAAATTGCAAACATGATTAGTAGCTCCCGTATCTACACACCAGGTACTGGTAGATAACACCACTAAACGTGATTCAACTACTAGTGAAAAAAATTTATCCTGATTGTTCAATTTATTGAGATAGAATGAACATTCCTATTTTCCAGTGTTCTTTCTGCTTGCAATGAAAACACTTGCCCGCAGACTTTTTCACTCCAATTTGAGGCACATGAACTGCCTCCATAACCTTTTTCTGAGACTTGTTTTGCTTCTTCTTGCCTTTCAGATTAGAAGTAGAAGACTTTTCTGCCACTAACACTGATGGTAACTTCATAACCAAAAGACCCTTAGCTGCTTAGAGTTCCTTAATAAATTTCGCCAAAGATAAATACATTTTGTTCTTATAATAGTTCAGGCGAAATTACTTAAAACTCTTAGACTGTAGTGAGTTAAGAACGAAATCGATCTGGGTTTTCCCATCAATTTCAGCTCCAAAGATCTTTAGTTCATTAAGAAAAGCTATCATCTTTAGAGCATAATCCCTAATCGGGGTCCCTTCAACACGGGTGATACTCACCAATTTTTATAAAGTTTTGCTTGTTGTTCTGTGGCATTCTCTTCAGGTCTAGGAGGGCACACCTCAGATAGCACAAAATTTGTGCCCATCAGCAGTTAACACAATATCCAAGTTTCTTTTCCAGTCAATATAATTCGATCCCGTAGGTTTATTTGCTTTGAGAATAATTGCAAGTGGATTGAAAAAAAATTCATTTTTAAATCTGAGAATCACATAACAACAATTATGAAGGGCAATAAAAATTTGAATTTCATTTTAATATTGGTTCCCTCAACCACGTGTTAAAAGAAAAATATTGGCAACCCTACACACCGTGAAGAGCATGCCTCGATGGGAAGGTCATATACTCTTCATCATTCGTGTAGATAGGCACGACCTTTTAATTTTACAATCTAGACACTATACCATGTCAAGCAAAATTAAATAGCCAATATTACTTTGGTCCTATAAATAATAACAGTGACTCAGATAGAGATGATATTATTATTTATAACTAAGTGTATACCATTACCTAGTTTTTAGACCTATTGTTCCATTATAAACCACCTCAAATGGAGAAGTGACCCACACAACAATTATCTTAGAGCTATCCCTTTAGGAAGTTTGTACCGATGATGCCACAATTAATTTTGTCCGATAAAGAGGAAGGTTCTGAAACCAACACACAAAATTAATTATATCACTTACGAACTAGCAATGGAGACCGTAGGAATTATTCAAAATAAATTCCCTCTCCCACTTAGTTATTTAAAAAATTTGTGAGGATTATCAAACTTTCGAGTTTGCAAAAAAAAAAAAAAAAGATCTAGGCCAAAGGCCAAATATTACCATGTTGTCTCAATATGGTAAACTATCACATATGCAAACAAGATGAAAACACAAGTAATAAGGAAATACAAAATAAAAGAATCTAGCTATTATGGTCAAGATTGCCATCCTTGAACGACAAAGAATTCATCCATAACTTGAAATCCTTAAATGAGAAGGAAACTTTCCATAGCTTGAAAAACTGAAGCAATAAGGAATCCTTCCATAACTTGAACTCCTTCAGCCATACTTGTGAGGATGGCTTAGATACTTTGAATCAATCAAGGAAACCAAAATCCAACCGTACTTAGGCAAGAAAATTCAGATTTGATATATTCCCGCGTAAACTGCACAGTCTTCAGTATTTTGGCCATATCTTCCTCATCCGACCTCTGATTGAAGTGATTCAAATTGGGTTGGATTTGAAATTCAATTATCTACAACTTTTGTGAAGAACAGATTTTCTAATTCCAATGTTTACTGGGTTGAAATAGCCCTGCAATCAGACCGTACGAATCTGGAAAAAATCTGTTGCGAGCCAAACAACTTGTATCTTCTGTATCTACCATCTTCGATCTTCGAATAACCGTCGAATGCTATTACAATCGAAGAAACATACATTCATCGACCTTATGCCTCCATTGGAGTTCACATGCTACGTTAATTATTACAATCACGAAAAATAATCGTGGCACCCAATAAATAACACATGCTACATTAATTATTACAACCACAAAAAATAATCGTGGTACCCAATAAATAACAATAACCACAAAAAAAATTATTGTGGGATCCAATCACACAAAATCAACAAAAAATCATGTGACCATAATAGTTGGGTAAGAACGCTACAAAATAAGGGTTAACACAGTTCTACGTTCTACCCTCTATAATCTACAGACAACATGGCCTGTTTAATCCATACGTGTGATTAAGCCTACTTTGATACCACTGTTGGGAAACGATTCCCACAACCCAGTAATGACGCGTACAAATTAGACAATAAAAAAACCCACAAAATCCTACAAGACGGAATTAGGGTTTCACCTCAACTCCCGCGACACGAACGCTGGTTGAACTTGTTATAGCACGTCTTGCTAGAAGCCATGTATACTGCTCAACTACACCTTACGATCTTCTATCGTAACACGTACCGAGTGTGGACTCTATCGTGATCTGTATGCTTTCTCTAAGCCTGCCTCTATTTCATGAATAATAGAAAATGTCAAACTAACCTAGAGAGCATAACGTGTATATATAGGGTTACGATAGGGGCCTAAAGAGTAATAAGTCTGGGCTCCCAGTGTAAATAAGAAACCCTAATCCCACAAGAATTCTATTTCTTATTTCACTAATTATAATGGAAATTTTTTGCATAAGTCCATTATAACAGTTTCCAAACTCATCTAATCCACTTCTAAATTTCATAACCCACTAAGTCCACTAATAATTTTAATGAAAAAAAATACCCCACCTAAGAAACATGGGCCTTGTTTGGCTAACACGAAAATGTATTTTTCTCATTTTTTTCATTTTTGTTGCAATCAAACCACCGCCGCCACCACCATCGCTGCCGCCGCCACCACCACCATCGCCGCTGCCATCACGCCACATATAACGTTATATGTGTAACAAAAAACGTATTTTTTCATTTTTCTCGATTTTTTTTTGAACCCGCTACACTTAACATTTAACGTTATATATGTGACAAATTTCTCTTTTTGTTTTTTCTTATTTTTCTTGTATTGATTTTTTAACGTTATATGAGTGATAAAAATTTCCTAACATACAATATTAGATGTGTGGCAAAAAATTTCTAACATGCAACATTTCTTTTTGATTTTTCTTATTTTTAGTCTTTAACGCTATATGCTGGTCCATACAAAACATATAACATTTTATGTGAGTTTTTGAATATCTAAATATCGCAAAAAAAAAAAAACAGAACATATAACATTATATTTGAGCTTATCCAGCTTTGAATCTCACAAAAAAATAGAACAGAACATATAACATTATATGTGAGCTTTTGTAGTTCAAAATCTCACAAAAAAACATAATATATAACATTATATCTGAGCTTCTGTACCTCTAAGTCTCACAAAACATGACATAAAATTATATATTCTCAAAACAACATTATATCTTTCCAACAATATTATATATCTCAAAAAATAATATTATATGTTCACATATCATGCCACCATTATTCTTGTTTCCAGTCGCGCCTTGAACCCCAAGTTAAATGTTGATGAGGCCATAGGGGGTCAAGCTTCATTTGTTCACCGTTTCTTCATCAAAACCTTCATCGAATCCTTCAAATTTTGTGATTTTCTGCCTCCGAATAGCATTCTCATAACCTCTATATCTACATATATACATATTCAAAACAACATTAATACATCTCAAAAATGAGATATAATATTATATGTCTAACCCTAGGAAAAATACAATTACACATAACAGAAGTTCACATATAATGTTATATGCTCCGTTGTCCATCACTTATTGAATTAATCCGCGCAGCGGCCTCTTCGACTTGCTTCTGATAATATATGGATATATCCATATGTGCTTCTGAGAAACCGCTACGCAGATCTATTGAATAAGAGAACATATAACGTTATTAGTTCCTCTTCTTTTTTTTTTGAGTTTTACAGGACAAAATCTCATATACAATGTTATATGTTCTCTATGCAAATTGAAATATTTTTTTATGTCAATACAAGCTCATATATAATCATATATGGATATATCTATATGTGTTTTTGGGAGCCCGTTGCGCGGACCAATTCAATAAGAGAACATATAACGTTATTAGTTCATTTGTTTTGGAGTTTTATAGGACAAAATTAGGTACCAAGGGCAAATTGTCACATATAACATATATGTCTCAGTAGAGAAGATTATCTATAACCAAACCACATCGCTAACCCAACTTCAAATCACATATTTTCATGTATAAGTCGGAGAGGCCGCTACGTGGACCAATTCAATAAGTGATCGACAACGAAGCATATACCGTTATATATGACAGAAACTCATATATAACGTTACACGGTACAAAAGGTCATATATAACGTTATTTATATGTTCTCTTTATTAAATAACATAGAATATTTCTAATCTAGAATGTTATATATAACAATATAACGTTATATATTATTATATCTCTCTCTAACTGAGAATGTTTTAAAAAAATGACATTAAATAACAACAAAAAGACACAAAAATATATTTTTTGTGTGACACGAAAAGCATACATATAACATTATATATTTTTTCAAAAAATACAACCTGTTCCAACTTTATATGTCTAGCTCTAGAAAAAACACACATATAACCTTATATATTTATTCAAAAAACTCCAAATATATCATAAGCAAATCGAAGAGGCCGCTGCGCGGACTAAATCAATAAGTAATTGATGAAAAACACAAATATAACCTTATATATTTATTCAAAAAACTTTAGATCTCTAACCCTAGGAAGCACACATATAACCTTATGTATTTATTCAAAAACATCCAAATATGATGATAATGGACACGAGACAAACAAAAGACCAGATCAACTTTCTTATAATATTATAGTTTTTGTTTTTACTACTCCAGATTTCTCTCCAGTAAAATAAATAAAAGACCGGATCATAATATTAATACTGTACAATTAATTATTGCTTCTACTACTTACCTAACCTTTGTGCTAACCCAAGGCAGCGAAGATTCAAAATCAGATTCGGAGTCAGATGAAAAGGACTATCCATATTCTACATGTGGGACAAAAACAGATGTTGACTACACTGTATCAAATCCCCTGATCTTCTTTTTCCTTCTGCACCGAGTAACAAAAGTGGGATCTGACTTCGTCACGCGCCTCCAATCTTCCGCGCGTACAGATTTCTACGGTGACGAAAAACGACGGCGAAGGCCCCTCTAAGATCGTCTCCTCGAGACGAACGTAACCCAATTCTCAAAATGGATTTTTGACTAACTAAATTTATGACCACGTTGCGATCGGACGGCAACGTTGCGATCGGACCCCAGACCAAGAAACCCCACTTCTAGGGTTTGGAGAAAGATAGGGATTTGAATTGGGTGAGGAGCAGAGAGAGAAGGGAGGCTGTGCTCCAGATTTGTTATTGTCTAGGGTTTCTCCCTATATGACAGCATATATAGGAGGACATTTTTGTCTTGATTTAATATTTTTTTTAAAAAGAAATAGACTTAAGACCTTATTAAACTATATTAGTGGACTAGAGGGGTTACAAACATTAGAGATGGACTAACTGGGTTACAAGTTCTCTATAGTAGACCTTATAATTCATCCCACTACAGAATTATAATTGCACTTTCCTCATTATCTCAATTATATTACGAGCTCCATGATATTAAATACTTATTTATCTCCTCACGTTAAGATTACAGATACCCGTTGATTAAAATAAATTACTAATACTTGCTACTCAAATCGAGAAGTTGTTTTGTACTTATCAGTTAAGCTCAGATTGTAATGTCTATTGGTTATTGTTCGGACCTTAAATTGAGTAGGTAGGGCTACCAACTAAACAAGCCGAGTGGTAGGGTATGCTTGGCTTCATGACAATTGGTTAAGCTCATTGAGGTTAAAGCCGAAGTTAAAGGACCGAAGTCAAGTTTGACTCCCATGGTACTAAAGGAGATCGAGCTTGGACGACGGTGGAGATGGTTACAAATTCATTTCCTTTCTAACTTTGTAAGCAGGATTTTTTTTTTCCTTTCTGGATTCATGCTGCACATCCGGATCTAAATTATAGATAATGTGAGACTCTGTCAGGAATTGGAGGTTTTTTTGCTGCAAAATATGTGATGCAAGAAGATGGTAGAAACGGTTCAAATGCCTTACAAAAAATTGCTTTGTTCAAGACATTGTTCTGCCCGAATTAATCTCTAAATTTGTTTGCACCGAGTTAATAGCGACTACAGAATCAAATTTCTATTGTCTGATTGTGTTTGCATACGCGGGTTTCTGATCCGAACACCTTAAAATTTTCCAGAAAGGCAAGAATTTATAAATTTAACTTGCATATTGCAAAGCATTAATTCAGACATCCAATGAAAAGAAGTGTAGCGGGCCGAACAAAGATGTTCGCAATGGTGCTGACCTGACCTGCCATGTACCAATCGTCAGCCTCGTGCACGGCTGCCGTCGATGACTTGTCATTAATATTCGGCTTGCCACAGGCTCGGCAGGAGACAAGCCTGCGCTCGGATTATGCCGTCGGCAGGGTCCATGACAACGTTACCTCCCTCATTGAACGTATGGCCAGGCTCGGCGTTGTCCGTGTTCGGCCGCCTTCAGAGCACGGCAGACAGCCGACGATGGCTAGCTGTAAAGCCACGCGTCCTGCCACGTGCAGAAGCGGTTATAATAGAAGATGATCACGGGCGCACATGGGTGTGCCAGCTCAGCCCCGAAAACGGTTACCAGATCTATTCTATGATGTCACTATGACGTCACTTGGCCCGTGGAAGGCACGCGATCGTACTTGGAGAGCAAGCCAGGAGGCACTATAAATACCTAGTGATGGTAATAACCCTAAGAAGTACACGCTACTCAATACTCACACTTACTCTCTCTAAGCTTTCCGCTTTCTCTCTCCTCACCCTATACTCATCCTCTCGCCGGAGGGCCTTGCCGGGACAACCCCCGGCCAGGTCTTAGTCGTGCGTTCCCTGTGCAGGTCAGGAGAAGAAGGCTCAACAACTATCGAACCACCAACGGAGGAGCAAGGATCAAGGATCACGGACCACACAATTGGTGAACCCGACGTGAACTACTTCTGATTCAAACGGCTCTCACATCCTCAAAACCCCCTCACTCCTTCGTAAAACAACCACCAAATCACCTACCATGGGCGGAGATCTAGCTGACGCGGCCACTTCGGGGGCCAAAGACGCTGGTGGAAACGTCATCACCGCACCAACCCTCGAAAGGCACATGTCCATGTCCCTCGCCCCTGGGTCCGGACTCTCACCCGTCTCAGACGACGTAACTTCGGCCTACATCCGCCTACTGCAGCGTCGCGACGACGAACGCGACAACGAACTGGCAGCGCTAAGGGCGGAGGTGGCCCAAATGAAGCAACGCATGCAGCAGGACGCCACCCCTGCCGCATCAAGATCTGGCGGAGGCGGAGGAAGAGGCAGGCAAACTCCACCCCCTCCGCCACCACCACCACAAGGGCGTCAGAACGAGGGAGGCCAACGCGGATCCGTGAAAGACCGACTAGGCTTCACTCTAGCACCAGGCGACGCCAGAGAAATCATCCTCTACAAGCAACCCACCGTATCTGGAACACATCGTTCTAGAAGCCATCACGATGGAACCAGGACAAGGGATACCGAGTCGTTTACAAGTACGTACTCGACTGGTCGTGTAGAGTTCTCTCGCACAACGGCCTCGCACCGTAGCCGAGATTCTGCACGGACCAGACCCATGTCTCCGAACGCCTAGGGAACATCCCGATTGAAAACGTAGACGACAAGCACCACGCTTGGCGCAACGGGAAAGGCGTACATACTGAGGGCGCGAACGATGAGAACAAGACCCGTCGTAACAAGGACAAAACCGTCGATGGCCCACGCCGAACAGCGACGGACCTGCGAGACAAGCTTCGGCTTAGGGAAGCCGAGAAGACATCAGCAAAAGAACACAAGGAAAGGGATTCCAAGAGATCAAAGATGGACGAGCACGGCAAACCGCCGCGCCCAGGGTTTGAAAGGCAACTGAAGGATCTCGTTGTATCCCCATTCACCTCCCACATCATCAACACGCCGCCGGAACCCACTTTTCATCTACCCAAATTCACGAAGTTCGATCCGGCGACCTGCGAGGCATACACTCACCTCATCCACTTCAGACAGACCATTGAGCTCTGCACTCTAAAGGATGAAGTAAAATGCAAGGCGTTCCCGTCCAGCCTCGGCTCCCTGGGACTCCAGTGGTTCAACAAATTGCCCGCTGGATCCGTAAGGAACCTGGCCGACCTTGAACGCGCATTCAACACACGCTTCATCACAAGCAACAAAACGGCTAAAGAGCCTGAGTCACTGTCTCAGATGAGAAAACTCTCGTCTGAAACTCTCAGGCAATATGCCGAACGTTACTGGCAGCTATTCAACGAAATTCCAGGAATCGATGAATATTGGGCTGCGCGTACTTTCAAGAACGGCCTGGAAACCGGCAGCAAAATCTTAGACGAACTCGCCATCCGCCCACCACACGGCATGGGTGAACTGATGCGCGTCGTGGAAAGATTTTGTGCTCTCGAGGAACTCTATGCCGACAGGGCGGCACAGGGGATCCCGAGCTCAACCAATCCATTCTCCTCAACCGTACACCAACTGCCGGCACAAGCGGCAACCCAACAAACGCAGCCGAAGAAGCAAGTGCACAACATCAAAGAGGGGAAGAAGCGTCAGCCGAAGGAGCATGACTATGTGGCCGAAATCACACACTTCAAGGAACCAATTTGGTCTTTTCTGAAGGAAATAATGAGACAACCGTGGTTTGAATGGCCGACGGGCAAGCTTGGAACCGACACTGGCCAACCGGATCAAAATCCAAGGAAAAAATGTTCCTACCACAACGAGCTCGGCCACTACACGACTGCTTGCGCACCATACAAAACCCTCCTCGAGAAGCTTGCGGCTCAAGGTCACCTCGACCAATACATTGATCGATCAAAGACGCCCGCCCGGTAGACAAATTCCAACCCCAACGAACAACGACCGCTGATCCACGTCATCCATGGACCAGTCACAAAGGCATTCGAAACCACCCTCAGAGCCGACATCGATCAAGCCTCAACTTCAAAGGAGATACTCTCCGTCGGCTGTGGGTCCAAACGTTCACGACCACAAGACTTGCCCAAATGGACGATAAGCTTTTTACCGAACGTGACCTTGAACACGTTCAGACTCCACATTCAGATGCACTCGTCGTCACCGTCCAGATCGGTGTTCACGACGTCAAGCGCGTCCTCATTGATCAAGGAAGTTCAGCTGAGGTTATGTACTATGACCTCTTCAAGAAATTGGACCTACCAGAGTCGGCTCTGCAGCTCACTGAGGTACCCCTCATTGGCTTCATCGGAGCTCCTGTATGGCCGCTCGGCCGAATCTTCCTCCCGGTTGTCGTCGGCTCAAAGACTCTCACCGTCGAATTCATCGTCGTCAACGCGCCGAGCCCATACAACGCTATCCTCGGCCGAGCTTGGCTCCATGGAATGCAAGCAATTGCTTCAACATACCACCAGGTTGTCCGCTTCATCGGCGCCACAGTAAGACAGGAAGATTTACGAGGTGACCAAATCGCGTCCAAAAAATGCTACGTCTCCGCCGTGCACAGTTCTTCCAAAGCAAAACAAGTACAATGGGTTGAAGTCCCAGACATGGCCGTCATCGAAGACGTCGGCCAAAAGACCGAGGACAAAGCAGAGGAGGACCTGGTGAAAATGCCCATCAACGAGGACGGATCACGCTTTTTCTTACTTGGCTCCTCACTAACTGACGCTGAGCGAGAAGATATGTTTCAGTTCCTCAAAGACAATCTTGAAGTCTTTGCATGGACCCCGGAGGAGATGCCAGGGGTGGATCCCAACTTTATTTGCCACTCTCTCAACATAAAAAAGGACGCCAAACCGGTGGTTCAACGAGCTCGACGTTCGGCACCTGAGCACGCCGACGCCGTCATCGAAGAGGTCAACCGACTTCTCGACACCAACGCCATTCAAGAAGTGCAATACCCAACCTGGCTCTCGAACACGGTGGTCGTCAGGAAGAAGAATGGGAAATGGCGAGTTTGCGTCGACTGCACGAACCTCAATGACGCCTGTCCAAAAGACTGGTTCCCGCTGCCGAAGATCGACCAACTAGTGGATGCAACTGCCGGCCATGCTCGGTTGAGTTTTTTGGATGCCTACCGTGGCTATCGCCAGATTGCCATGGACCCGGACGACATGGAGAAAACGGCATTCATCACTCCACATGGTATTTTCTGCTATCGGGTGATGCCATTCGGCCTCAAGAACTCAGGAGCTACATTCAACAGAGCAATCTTCAAAATGCTCTATGCACAAATAGGCAACATCCTGGAAGCATACATTGACGACCTCGTCGTCAAGAGTCAAAAGGAGCACAACCATCTGAAGGAGCTGGCCGAGGTCTTCGAGATCCTCAAATTCCACAAACTCCGTCTAAATCCGGAAAAATGTGCGTTCGGCGTAAGTGCTGGAAAATTCCTCGGCCACTTGGTCACACGTCGCGGCATCGAGGCCGACCCCACCCAAATCAAGGCGGTGGCAGACCTTCGGCCACCAAGAACAATCAGAGAGGTACAAAAACTCACAGGGATGGCGGCAGCCCTCAACCGCTTCATCAGTAAGTCATCTGACAAGTGCCACTCCTTTTTTCACGCCCTTAAAGGGAAAAGCCGACGAAGCTTCGAATGGATGCCAGACTGCGACAAAGCGCTGGCCGAGCTCAAAGACTATCTCGGTACTTCACCCCTAATGGTAAAACCAAAGGAGTTCGAAACCCTTTACCTTTACTTGGCGGTCTCAACCCATGCCATCAGCTCAGCTCTTGTTCGGCGAGAAGGGGCTGACAACATGCCAGTATATTTCACAAGCAAGACGCTCTTACCCGCCCAGACTCGATATCTTCCACTGGAGAAGTTGGCACTCGCCCTCGTATCTGGGCGAGGAAACTTCTGCCGTACTTTCAGGCACATACAATCACGGTATTAACCGAATATCCTCTCAAAGCGCTCTTTCGAAAGGCTGACCTTTCCAACAGAGTATCCAAATGGGCGGTAGAGTTGGCAAATTTTGACATCCGCTTTGAACCAAGGACGGCAATCAAAGGGCAAGTCCTCGCCGACTTCATTGCCGAGCTCACCCCAGAAGACTCCGAGATCTTAAACACTCCTCCAACCCAACCATCTGCCGAACACGAACCAAAAGAGAATCGGTGGCTCCTCTTTCAGGGAGACACTTGGCGAATGCAAGTTGACGGCGCCTCCAACAACAACGGGGCTGGAGCTGGAGTCGTCTTGGTCTCTCCTTGCAGAACCCTTCACGAAAGTGCGATCACCATCGACTTCCCTGCCACAAATAATGAGGCTGAATATGAGGCCCTGCTTGCTGGCTTATGCTCGGCAATCGCAATGAAAGTTGACAACTTGGCCGTATTCTGCGACTCTCAACTTATAGTCAATCAAGTGCTGGGGGACTACGAAGCTCGGGACCCAAGGATGATGAAGTACCAGGCCACAGCAGTAGAACTCATCACTCGCTTCAAAACTTTCAACATCGAGCAGATCAACCGCGAGCACAACGCGCACGCAGACGCACTTGCTGGCCTTGCTTCGACTTTGAAAACATCCGAGTTCAGAACCATAAATTTTGGCAACATTGACAACCCAAGTTTTGACACAACTCCAGAGGTGCTCAACATTCAACTTGGTCCAAGCTGGATGGATGAAATCGTTGCCTTCCTCAGAAACGACACCTTACCCGACGACAAAAAGGAAGCTTTCAGAATCAGAAACAAGGCCGCCTACTATTGGCTCTCTGAGAGCGGCCAACTCTATAGAAAATCCATTTCTGGGCCCTATTTCCTCGTCGTCCACCCAAACCAAGTTGCCGAGATCCTTGATGAACTACACTTCGGAAGCTGCGGCTACCACTCTGGTGGTCATTCATTATGCCAACGCGCGATGAGTCATGGATACTTTTGGAAAAACATGAAAAAAGACTGCGAAGAAATCGTCCGGAGGTGTCGACCATGCCAATTATTTTCCCCAATCCCCAAGCAGCCGGCTCAAAATCTCTCCCCCATCACAAGTCCATGGCCATTCGCGCAATGGGGGCTCGACATCGTCGGGAAACTCCCGACAGCACCTGGAGGCTTCAAATTCTTGATCACTGCAACAGATTAGTTCTCTAAGTGGGTAGAAGCCGAGGCCCTCGTCACCATCACAGAAGCAGACGTCCGACGATTCGTATGGAGAAACATTGTGACAAGGTTCGGCGTACCCTATGCCATCGTCTCCGACAACGGCACCCAATTTGTCGGGGACGGCCTCACAAGTCTCTGCGAGGAGTTCGGCATACGATTCTTCAACTCAACCCCAGCTTACCCACAAGGAATTGGCCAAGCCGAGGCCTCGAACAAGACAGTCTGTGCAGGGATAAAACGCAGATTGAATTCAAAGAGAGGAAAATGGGCAGAAGAACTCCCCAGAGTTTTATGGGCTTACCGCTCCACACCACGTCGTTCCACAGGCCAAACCCCCTCCTCAATGGCGTTCGGCATGGAGTCCATAATCCCACTGGAGTCAAGGTTCCCAACACTCCGAACGGAAAACTTCAACCCAGAGACAAATGATGAAGCCATGGAGCAAGAGCTGATTCTGGCTGAAGAAAAATGCGATGACGCTCGGCTGAAGCTTGCCGAATATCAACAGCAAGTTGCCAAAGGATACAACAGGAGTGTCCGAATCAAGAAGTTTAAGCCTGACGATTTGGTTTGGCGAAAGGTCGTACAAGCAAGCAAGAAGAAAAAATTCATGCCTAATTGGGAAGGGCCTTTTCGCATCGTCAAAGTTGCTGGTGAAGGGGCTTACACCCTCGAAGACATGCAAAGGAAGGTGCTCACCAACCCATGGAATGCACAGAACCTAAGGAGGGCATACATGTGACGCTTCCTCCACAACACATCAGGCTGACAACTACCTTCGGCTAGCACTTCATGCAAAAAGAGTTTCAGTTTTCTTCAGCTTCGGCCTGAATCTTTTGTGTTTTTCTTTTGCGTTTCAAAGAAGGGCCTCGACCCACTGTTACTGTTTTTACCTTCAATATCTTCCCTGTACTTCGAAGAAACATCAATGAAATGACAATATTTTTTGATCAAAAATCTTCAAAACATTTCAAGTATCATTCCACTCTCGGCTAGAATGCCAAACACAAATGATGACTTCGGTCACACCCACAAACGGCTCCTTAAAAAGCCCTCTGCTTCGGCCAATATCACCGCCCAAAGAAGCAATCACTGGACATATGGTCCGCCAAGCATAAAATACACTTATCTAATGGAACTTAGGCTTCGGCTCGGATTGGCAAGACACTATGGTCAGCCACCGAAAGGTTACACTCGCAATTTGGCGAGCAAACCACCCATAAACAATCACTACTCTCAACGTTCCTCTACCATGGCCAGGGGCTGACACTTTGGCCGAGCCCCATCCACTGACAAGGGGGCACTTCACACTCTCAAACTATTCAAAGGCTGGATCATGTCAGATCACAACACGTCCGGTTCGGCGACCTATTATTACGGCCATACTACTTTGGTCAGGGCTCGGCTGCAAATATCTATATTTAACCATTTCGATCATGAAAAATTCTCAACTATTCTGCCGAACCCAAACCAAAGTGGGGGCTACGGACTACTACACATTCATAAACATGCAAGACCTACAAAATCTTGTGAAGACATGAAGGCAATCAGACAAGCTCGGCATTAACAGTGACGTTGCAAAAAGAAGCCATGCATTCATTCAAAACTTTGAAATAAAGACAAGTGTTGTCAAAGATCCTAAGCAGGGAAGTACAGCGTAGTAAACCGTTCGGTGCCGACCCCCAAGTTAACTATTATACCTGGCACGGTAAACTCCCAAGTTCAGAGCCGTCCAGTCCAACAAAAATTTCAGAAGTTCAAAAAAAAACACAACTCTAAGGAACTAGAAACTCTAGATTTGGGGAGGATCACCCTCTTCAGTAACTAGAGCAGCACCGTCCTCGGTATCAACATCCACTTCATCATTCTTCTCAGCTTGCTCGGTGCCTTGCTCGGCATTTCCATCCTCGGCCTTCTTCCCCCCACTTGAACCATCCCCTCCACCTTCAGCGTCGGCCCCAGTCAGATCTTCAACGTCCTCATCACTATCGGGATATTCCTCCGGAGGAAGTGGAGCACACTCCTCCTCGGTGTACGGCAAGTTAAGCTCGGGCACTTCAGCTACGGGGATCGACTTCATCAGGTTCATGTCCGGCTCCATCTGCATGACCCCACACGCAGCCTTCACCCCATCCTTGTACCCTGTTCGGTATGCGATCGGCAGCTTCTTCGCGAGCTCCTCGTTGACCATCGATCGAGCCTCCCGGACGTACTCGGCACCAGCTCTGTCATACCCAGCTTGAAAAGCCTTCTCATCCACCTCCTTCATCTTCCTCTTCTCCCTCCGCACAACCTGCCCGAGCTCGCGTTCGGCCATCTTGGCATTCTCAAGGGCTTCATCCCTCTCTTTCTCGAGCTCGGCAACCCTGGACTTGGCAAACCTTAAGCCGTTCTTCGCAACCTTTGTCTTTTCACGCTCGGCTTTCGCGTCATCACGGTAACGAGTCCTTTCAGCGACCAAGAGCTCGGCTTGACGGGAAGCACGCAGCAAAGCTTGCCCAGCCTACATAAGATAAGTCATCAACCTCGGCAATACTTCAAAAAATAAATTAGAAAACTAAGTCAAAAGCGTACCTGGACGAGATAAGCACTGGTATGGACCAAGCTCAACTGAAGCTCCCCTGGAACCCTGTCCATGTCCTTCGAAAGAGCCAGTCCGTGCAGCATGGTCACAGCGAGGCCAGGCTCCTCCTTGATGCTGTCCTCAACCGTAACCACCCTGCCGTCGGCCATCGCAAACGATGGCGCAAACTCCGGCACGATCACTCGGCCACCTGAACCTGCTGCCCTCTCCACAGCTTTTGAGCCGCCCGCAGCCGAAGACTCAGTTTGATCCTTTTCCTTAGGAAGTGGCGTCGGCGGCCTTGTAGGAAAGAAGTCATGAGTGACCTTCTGCTTCTTTGCAGGATTATCGGAAGGTGCAACTACCTTCTTGCTGGCAGCAGCCGCGTCTCTGAGATTCGTCTTCACTACATTTCTCCTCCCCATTTCGTCGGCAAAATGGGGAATAAGGGTTCGGATGGGAGGAATGTTGATACCTTGAAAGTCGGCTGGTTGACTATCCTGGAACCAGAAGTCAGCTGACTTCTTGAAGGTGGGAAATTTTAGCCTCGGCTCCTTCGCCTTCTTGCTTGGTTTCGGAATATTCTCGCCAATACCTTGCTCCACAAGAGCTGCCTTCTTACCCTTAACCTTCGTGCTCGGCCCAGCCTCTTTATCCTTCTTCTTCCTCTTCGTCAATTTTCTTTTGTATGAAGGCTCGTAACCCAGCAGCGTCGGCGCGTCGCGACAGATGAAGGCCCTTAACGTCTCCACGTGACCGTCTACTGCCAAAGAATTTTGTGTCTTGGTTATTGCTCGGTGATCTGCAAAGAAGAGAAGGTGTTAACAAAACATCACGAATTCAATGGATCGTGTTCGGCAGATTAAAGAAAGAAGAAGAAACCTCATAAATAGGTTAACTTCGGCACAGAATGCAGCCGCATAGTCTGATTGCCGAACTCGTAGTTTCCACTGACTTCGACATATAAGTTAGCCCACTTATTAGTGTCGGGAAGTCCGTTTATTAATGGCTCCTTACCGCTACGTGTAGACAGATACCTACGGCCAGTCTTCCCGTGCCTAGACATAATGTATGTATGGAAGAGGTCGGCAACGGTGAATTCAAGGTTATGCAGTTCCTTTAACTTAACTACGGACATCACTATCCTGTAACTGTTGATCGAGAAATAATGAGGTACTATGCCGAACCTGGCCAGCAGTTCCCTCAGAAATGGATGAAGGGGGAAACGGAGCCCGGCCTCGCAAATGGCCATCAGAGGGACCGTTATATGCTCGGGACGATCTTCCCTCTTGTCCCTAATCCTATTACTAGCCACCTGGTGGACGACGACATCATCTGGTATGTCGTACGCTCGGCAGAAGTCCGCATACTCGTTGGGACGCCCACTGAAGTAATGGGCATGAGGACAAACTTGCCCTCGGCCAAAGAGGTCGGCGAACTCTCTTTCCTCAGACAAGGATTCAGCAAGAGCAGATTGGGAAGAGGTCGTAGCTCCGGCCTGGGAACGAATCCTGGACTCGGCCTCAGGCCCAAGTTCATGCTCGGCTTCGGATTCTGTGCTAGTGGTGAAGGTTATCTCCAGTTCGGTGTTGAAACCGCCGTCGTACTCGTGGTCATGCTCGGCGTTGGAATCACCAGAATCTGACATTTTCGAGGCAATGGAAGAAGCTTGACGTCAGCTTCTGTGTATCTCCAAGTACTCTCGGATCACAAGGTTTGCAGAATCGTCCCCTGAACTTTCAGAGTCGGATGAGATGACGACGATTGGGGGAGCCAGACCTAACAAAGTCAAAAATAGAAACGTGAGACCTCGTCGTCGGCTAGAAAACAGGGATCTCACTACGCTCGGCATCCTAAAATGGCCCACCCCATCATCGTTTTCAATGTTCGGCCAAATCATGTTCGGATTGAGCCTACCAAACATCAGAGACTAGGGCTCGGCCTGCTCCATCAACGGCCAAGCCCAGAACCCCTTGGAGGTTCCATGCTCAGAAGAACAGGTTGAAGAAGGAGATGAACAGTCCGTTCATCTCCAGGGCGCACTGTTCACTCAGAACAAAAAATGCCCCAAAAAACCCAGAAAAGCAAATGGAAAACGACTGAAAACTGCAAAAGGTGAAGAGAAACAAGAATCGATCACATACCTGGATTTGTGGCGAGATCTGGTGGCAGAATCGCTAGGAACCAGAACCAGAAGATGAACGGTTGTTGTTGGAAGCTCTGGCAATGGAGGTCTGGAGAGAGAGAGAGATCGAGGCGTTTCTCTCTCCTCACCCCGCTCCTTTTATAGAGCTAGGGTTGGGAGTTCGAAACTCCCGCCCATCATTGCACCGCCGAACAACTGACCACTCAGCGCATGACACGTGTCACTGAAAGGACGGTTTGCAGGGTTTGCCAGCCTTCCTCTCGTCTACCGTACCCAGCCACAAGGTGACATCTGGCACTCCTCCACTGGAGTACTTCATCGACGGTCGAGCTTGCTCCTAAGAAAGAGACGATACAGGCTCGGCTGGAGTCCGCCTTCATCAAACAAGACCACGCTCGGCGATTCAACGAGTTCGGCCTAAGGCTCGACTTCAATCTCTTCCATGCGTACGGCATCGGCAGAGATTGAGGGGCTATTATAGCGGGCCGAACATAGATGTTCGCAATGGTGCTGACCTGACCTGCCATGTACCAATCGTCGGCTTCGTGCACGGCTGCCGTCGATGACTTGTCATTAATATTTGGCTTGCCACAGGCTCGGCAGGAGACAAGCCTGCGCTCGGATTATGCCGTCGGCTGGGTCCATGACAACGTTACCTCCCTCATTGAACGTATGGCCAGGCTCGGCGTTGTCCGTGTTCGGCCGCCTTCAGAGCACGGCAGACAGCCGACGATGGCTAGCTGTAAAGCCACGCGTCCTGCCACGTGCAGAAGCGGTTATAACAGAAGATGATCACGGGCGCACATGGGTGTGCCAGCTCAGCCCCGAAAACGGTTACCAGATCTATTCCGTGGTCACTATGACGTCACTTGGCCCGTGGAAGGCACACGATCGTACTTGGAGAGCAAGCCAGGAGGCACTATAAATACCTAGTGATGGTAATAACCCTAAGAAGTACACGCTACTCAATACTCACACTTACTCTCTCTAAGCTTTCTGCTTCCTCTCTCTGCACTATACTCATCCTCTCGCCGGAGGGCCTTGCCGGGACAACCCCCGGCCAGGTCTTAGTCGTGCGTTCCCTGTGCAGGTCAGGAGAAGAAGGCTCAACAACCATCGAACCACCAACGGAGGAGCAAGGATCAAGGATCACGGGCCACACAAGAAGATAGCCAAAATAATTAGAAAAGCACACAGAGCCACATGTTATTGAAGTAAAGATCCAACTTTTTGAAGAAAAGCCATGGAAACCCTAGCGAAGTTTGAAGTTGTTGTGTGTCATCATGTTCATAAACTCATCCAAATCAACCAGTCCATCCCCGTCCTTATCCACCCCTTTCACCATCTTCCGGCATGACTCCAAGCTACACTTCTCTCCAATCTTCTTCATAACCTCCCACAACTCCTCTGCTTATTTTCCCATTCCCGTCCAAATCAAACACGGGGAGCACGTTTTGAAGTCAATGAATCCGTCTCCATCTACATCCATCACCTAAAAAGCCCTAGCCACCTCTTTTTCGGTGTTTGCAGCGCCCATGACTTTCACCGCTAACTTGTACTCCTCGCGAGAGATCTTTCCGTCCTTGTTTGTGTCGAATTTGTCAAAAACTTTTTTCATTTCCGCCATATTTGGCTGGAAATTTACCTGAGTGGACAAGTTAGACCTTTGTCTTTCTCTGGGTAAGCTTACTGGAGTGGAAATCACGGAGGAGTTCATTGAATTAGAACTCCCATATTTGAAACTGAGAAAACTGATTTTCGACATTTTCCAATGCTATTTGGTGTTGTATGTATGAGTAGAAGATGAAGAAAGTTAATGATCTTAAACTGAAATCCAACCTCCTTTTATAAGAGCTTTAGATTCCTATACTATTGCCTTTCTTCCCCTTTTTTCCCCCCTTTTTTGAGAATATATAATACTACTACTTACCAATTTGCTATTCTTATTCTTGAACCACTTGTAGCTTTACACGTACAACTTGGGAAAAAATCCATTCTATGTTCACAAACACAAGTACGAATGAGAGAGGATATCAATGTCCTCAATTCATAGTGCTATTATACGCCAACCATTTTTCCTTTCACCGCCTACGCGTAAGTGACAGCATGTGATTCTTTTTCATCGTAAGTGACAACATGTGATTCTTTTTCATTTTAATCATGTGTTGTGCCCGTTTGATGTATGTGAGTATCAAACGGACGCGCACAACAGTATTTGATGAAAAAATAGTTCATTTTTTTTCCTATTCCGTGTTTGTTGCACACTAAAATTATTTAGATTCTATGCATTGGAAGACATATGTGTGGTGGAGAATGAGTACGGAGCATCACGTACATTTGCTTAATATATTGACAAGCGTTGTACCCGTTTGATGCACAGGATAAAAAACCGTTAGATGCACAATAAAGAATTTAGGATTGGAGATTTGGAGATTTTTTAGCCTAACTAGATTTGTACGTATATAATATAGATTGATTATAGGTATGTAACATCAGCTGGTGAACAATAATAAAATCATCAAAGAGTTATTTTGTTCACTCACCAAAATTGTTTACGTACCTTGTATGAGGTTTACACCAAGTTCTACATCGATTATATAACCAAATCGTTCGTTTTGTAAATCTTAGATTTTTCAACCTTGCTTGCATTAGTCCTATCCAATACTATTAAGTACATGGTTGAAAAATTTACTTGTTATGATGTAGTATTTTGGTCAGAATTTGAGACTCAGAATTGAATAATTAAGGTGATTCACATACCGACAAGCCTACAATATTGAGGTTTTTTGTATTCTTGTAAACTTATAAATCTGAAACTAATTTTGATATATATCTTTTAGTTTTCGTGAATTTTTTTTTAGTTTTTTTGTCATATTTTTTAGGGTTAAATCGTTGGTCTCGATGAGAAAAATTGAAAAACTATAAAAATATGGATCAATATTGAAAAAATTCAAATAAAACCGCACTTTAGAAAAATAAGACATCTGTTTGATACTTTTTTTGTCTTTAGTAAACCTTTTTTTTTTTGGTCATAATTTTGTACCTTTTAGAGTCGAGATGGATGATTAAACCAAAAGATATCACGGGAATTTAATAAAAATTTTAAAAAGACAAACAAAACATACAAAATAAACAAAAATACTTGTTATGTATCCTAACATTTCAGTACAAAATATAAGTAATAATACTGGGGTAATGTATTTTGGTCCGGCTTATTAACCTTTTTGGTCCCCAAAGTATCAGAAAAATCTCATTTTGGTCCCCAATAAACACATTGGAGAAATTGAGTCCCCAACGTTATTAAATGTGTACCAATGTAGTCCCCCACCCCTCACGCCGTTATCCCAGACGTCAAAACCAGGGGCACGTATGTCATTTCCCCTCCTCCAACCGGCTTAATAACCTTTTTGGTCCCCAAAGTATCGGAAAAATCTCATTTTGGTCCCCAATAAACACATTGGTCTCCACAGCACCTATTAGGGTTGGAAATTTCACTTGCTCCTCGTGAAGGGAGAGATTCACAACCCCATTAGGCTAAATAAGCCAACTGGCTTATTTTTTTTGTCCTTATTCAAAAAAAAATTCGTATTTGTTAGTTTTTCGTCAATTTTTTTGGGAATTATTGCATCGTCATGATGAAAAGAATCTAAAAAGTAAAATATTATGATCGAAATCCAATTTTTTTTAAATAAAGACGAAAAAATTGGTTTATTGGCTTATTTTTGTCTTTATTCAAAAAAATTAGATTTCCATTGTAATTTTTTACTTTTTAGACCAAGCCGTGACGGCGTGCTCCTGGGCCCACGGATCGACGCACCTCATTAGAGGGATTAGGGCCGGCACAGCGTCCGACTCGGCTATTTTTGTCTTTATTAAAAAAAATTAAATTTCGATCGTAATTTTTTACTTTTTAAATTCTTCTTGTCATGAAGAAGTAATAATCTCCAAAAAATTGACAAAGAAACTAACAAATGTGAAATTTTTTTGAATAAGGACAAAAAATAAGCCACTTGGCTTATTTAGCCCAACAACCCCTCCCCGTTCGGCTAAATAAGTCAATTGGCTTATTTTTTTTGTCCTTATTCAAAAAAATTTCACATTTGTTAGTTTCTTTGTCAATTTTTTGGGAATTATTGCATCGTCATGATAAGAGGAATTCAAAAAGTAAAAAATTATGATCAAAATTTATTTTTTTTGAATAAAGACAAAAATAAGCCAATAAGCCAATTTTTTCGTCTTTATTTAAAAAAAATTGAATTTCGATCATAATTTTTTACTTTTTAGATTCCTTTCATCATGACGATGCAATAATTCCCAAAAAAATTGACGAAAAACTAACAAATACGAAAAAAATTTGAATAAGGACAAAAAATTAAGCCAGTTGGCTTATTTAGCCAAATAGGGTTGTGAATCTCTCCCTTCACGAGGAGCAAGTGATTTTTTCAACCCTAATAGGTGCTGTGGAGAATAAAAAGGTTGTGGGAGGGGAAATGACAAACATGCCCCTGGTTTTGACGTTTGGGATAATGGCATGAGGGGTGGGGATTACATTGGTATACATTTAATAACGTTGGGGACTCAATTTCTCCAATATGTTTATTGGGGACCAAAATGAGATTTTTCTGATACTTTGGGGACCAAAAAAGTTATTAAGCCGGTTGGAGGAGGGGAAATGACAAACGTGCCCCTGGTTTTGACGTCTGGGGTAACGGCGTGAGGGGTGGGGGACTATATTGGTACACATTTAATAATGTTGGGGACTCAATTTCTCCAATGTGTTTATTGGGGACCAAAATGAAATTTTTCTGATACTTTGAGGACCAAAAAGGTTAATAAGCCATTTTGGTCCAGTTCCAAAAAAATGTATTTTGGTCGAATCATCCAGAAGAGAGAGGGGCCATCCATTCTAAAATAAAAAAAAACCAGAGGAAAGAGCAGTGGGGAGAGAGAGACAAGAACAGTGATTAAAATTACTCCATAAAGGCATAGTAGAAGAAATATGGGATTTCTGAGGTCAGTGGTAAGCACAACTACCACCACGACGGCAATCGCCGCAGCAGCAGCCACCGCTGTCTTCGCTCTTTCTTCTTCTTCTCCTTCTCCTCCTCCTCCTCCTCCTCCTTCTTCTTCTAACTATTACATCTCCAGAAACCTAACTTTCCCTTGTTTGTCGATTACCAATTCTGCCCTCACACCACTTCTTCGCTTCGGCCTCCTCAAGACCACTTTCCGTCCCCCTTCGGCCCTACACATGGACGCTCCCTCATCGGATCATCAACTCCCCTTCCAGGTCTCTCTCTCTCTCTCTCTCTCTCTCGAGCTGGGTGAGGGTGTGTGTGTATAGACACCCGGTTACTCCAAATTTCTAGGGTTATATTTGATCCTTGTCTATTCAAATTGAAATCAGAGGCAATTTCTAGGGTATTCGTTTTTAATATGCATTCAAATTTGTATCGAAAGACATTCATTTCTCGAATTTGCTTTTATTTCCTACTTTGGTGTGTTTGTGTGTGAACTGTATGTATACACTCGAAAGACATGCAACGGTTATTTGTAACGCCTCTTTCACATTGATGGGGCCACACATACAAGGGGCCCACAACATGTGGGATGGCGTTACAAATAGCTTTTGCATTGGAATTTTTTTTCGTATAGAAACCCGGTTACTCCTTATTTCTTGGGATATTTTCAATCCATGTGCATTCAGATTGGAGGAATTTTTAGGACACTTGTTATTCGTATGCATTCGAATTCGTGTCAAAAGACATTCATTTCAAGAATTTGCCTTTGCTACCATTTTAAATACTGCTAAAGGTATTTTGTAAGGATGCTTATGGACATGACTTTATGCTTTTACATATTCCGTCTATGTATTTGAATTTGGGCTCATAAGGTTTCTCATTTTGATTTGCAGAACAATGCCGTGTTGCCAGAATTACTGGTGAGCTTCATCTCTCTATGTTCGCAGTGATTTGGTTTTCAAGTTGATGAGGTTAACATAGGTGATACGTGTGACTGTATTGATTTCCATGTTGATTCATTGATGTTTTTGTTAAATTTGTGGTTATTTCGGAACACTATTTTTTTCCTTTTTTGGGTGGGGGGCGTGAAGGTCCTTAAGGATATTATTTGGTTGAGAGAAAAGGTGGATTGTGTTGGGTTTCTGATATTTTGGTTTTGGCTTGATACAGACTGAGTATATGGTGGACATGAAGTGTGACGGTTGTGTAAATGCGGTCAAGAATAAGTTAGCGACTGTTGATGGTGGGTAGTAGTAACAACTAACAACTGAGATGTGTGCTATAACAACATTGAATATGACTTTGATTGTATGTTTTTTTAATGCTTAGTTTTCGAATTGATAAGAGCCACTGAGCCAATATATGGTTTTCTTGGAATTACTTTAGGCATTAAAAATGTCGATGTGGATTTGAGCAATCAAGTAGTCAGAATTCTTGGGTCTTCACCCGTGAAGACCATGACCGAAGCTTTGGAGCAGACAGGTAGAAAAGCTCGTTTAATCGGCCAAGGGGTTCCTGAAGGTTGGTCCCTTTTTTCCTTTCTTCACTTTAGAACAAGCCTTTTGTCCAGTATTCTTAATCGCTGATATTGAGAGTTTACTTCTTTGTATTTTTTAGTTTGTTGATTAATCAGTTAGCTGGAGATGATGTGTGTTGTGTCATGAAATTGCCAACCAAAAGGGAGCTCGGCCTATGGAGCTTAAAGTTGGTGCTGAATTCATTATGCTATGGGTGATTGAATAGCTATGTTGTGAGAGTGGATTTTTCACCTGCTTACCTACATAAAAATGAATGGATGTTCCATGCCCACTATGCTGACCCTTCTGGGGTGCGCCTACTCTCTGTTACATAGATGAACTGCAATTCTTGTAGGAGATGCATACCTGTAAGTTGTGTGGGGCAAATGCATTCTAACTTGGTAAAAGCAGGGTTGTTGAATTTGCTCACATATGCCTAATAAAAAAATTCTTGTTGTGGTAATTTTGTGACCAATAAATGAAACATACAGTTACCACGAGGAAACAACATACACTCAACCAGGGAACACTTTAGAATTGATAAAAGCTGGACTTGTAAAATGGAAAGAAACGTGCCTTAGCTTTTATACGTTTTATAAGTGACAAAGCTTCTTTGTTTGCACATTTAGTTTTAGATGCATCAATAGCTCCAAGTATTGAGAATGATTTACCTTTGCTCTTGCTCTGCAGATTTCTTAGTTTCTGCTGCTGTTTCCGAGTTCAAAGGTCCAGATATTTTTGGTGTGGTCCGCTTGGCTCTAGTCAATATGGAACTGGCTAGGATTGAGGCTAACTTTAGTGGGTTGTCACCTGGAAAACATGGATGGTCAATAAATGAATTTGGTGATCTGACCAAGGGGCCATCAAGCACTGGGAAAGTGTTCAATCCAGCAAACAAGGTGACTGAGAAACAGGTTAGTTTATCCATGTACCCTCTCTGTTTCTCCCTCCCCCTCCCCCTCCCAAGCCCTACCAATAAATAATGGAAAAGAAAAGAACTTTGCAGTAGTAATTACTGTGGGCAGGTAATTTTGCTCATTCATTCTGTGTCACTCTCATGTGAGATGTTTTATGGCCCTTCCCCTTGCCATTTTGGCTAGCACTAATTCTTTTTTTTGGCCAGCAGTAATTCATGATGTGGAAAATATGTCCCAAATGCATCTACTGAAATTTATTCTTTGTTTATTCAGCCGCTGGGTGACCTGGGAACATTAGAGGTTGATGAGAAAGGTGAGGCGTTCTTTTCTGGTTTTAAGGAACAGCTAAGAGTTGTTGATCTCATTGGGAGATCAATAGTGGTGTATGAGACAGAAGATAAATCAGATCCAGGTCTTGCAGCTGCAGTGATAGCTAGGAGTGCAGGTGTCGGTGAGAATTACAAAAAGCTCTGCACTTGTGATGGGACTACCATTTGGGAAGCAACTGACAAAGATTTTGTCACCAACAAGGTTTGATGATTTTAAAACCTCACATATCATTCAACCTGTAGTTGCCACCTTGTATACCCAAATAACAAAGGTTATACTTGTAGACAATCTTGTACTTCGTGAAATGAACTTGATTGATGTAGCCGTTTGTATCATGTGTGTAATTCTACAAGGACAGGTTCACCATTAGAGAGAGTTTTGGAGAATGTAGAACAGAGTCCTTGTTTTTTAATCTATGGTTGAGAAATAAGATTGGTGGTACTATCTTCGGGAAATATGATGGAGTAGTTCATTTCTGGTTTCACGTCTGAGAAATGAATGGACACACATGGAGACATGTCATGGTGACTTTTCTGACTTTTAGAATTTGCTTGGGGAATTATCTACATCAGTATATTTAATTTATGTTTTGCTTTGCTTGAGTTGTATTGATGTTCATCCGTTACCCATGTAAACATTAAGAAGTTTTCATTAGTTTTGCAATTTTAGTTATAGTTTACAATGTATGTATGAATAGGAATTAGGCCTTTAAAAAAACAAAAAAAGGAATTAGGCAACGTAACAACATTCCTTTGGAAACCAAAGAGAACAATCGACTTGAAGGAATGAAAGCAATTGTTTTATTGTTTATTTTTTTGTATTTTAAATTTTCGTGCACTATGCTCATGTCGTTATCTTTGTCCATGTTTGTGCTACTTGAGGCACCAATTAGTCCAATGGTCTCACGTATGCACATGAATTCTTTTGGTACCCATAGCATTGTTGTTCACATACTCTTCATCGGCGAAGTTGCGATTCATTTTTTTTTCTTTCTTGATTCAGCCTTTGGACCATCATATCAATGGAACGGAGATTGCATTTCAGCTTAGCAGTGGTGGGAGATATTACTGTTCGGTTGATAAATTTGGTTACAGGGATTACCAACTTTGGTCTGGTTGAATCATAACCTTTTTCCTCTACAATTCCCGAAAAAGTCCCCAGTTGATTGTTCCAGTAATGAGTTTTATTAGTACGGCATCCTCTCCCCTCTGGGCACAAGCTTAAGTGCATTTATTGCAAAAAAAAAATTATACCCACTGCAAGATCTACTAATGACGTTGAGAATACAAGCCAATTTCATTAAAAAAAAAAAGAGTCCAACAGTATTTTGAATTACAAAAATGACCACTGACTTCTTCTTTTTTATCTATTTTTAAAATGACAAAAAAGGAAAGAAAAAAAGTACAAAAAGTCCAACAGGATGATGAATGTTTTACTAGATTGTAGTATTTCAATCCGTAAGAGAATAGATAAATAAGGAGTATGATGTCCGACAGTTTTACCTTACAAACAAATTAACACAAAAAAAATAAAGGGCTGCGAGACCAATTGGAACTTGTGTGGGATTGAATCCCACTATCAAGCTTATATAAATACAATTACTTGGTAAATACAAGGGAGAAAAAAGCACAAAAAGCACTTCAACACCACACTATTAACAAAATAAAAAAGGCACCCCAATATTAACAAATAAAAAATTAAAAAAAAAAACCCATTTAATAACCCCGGAAAATAACTACCGTAGGTTTATCTCCTGTGCTTTAGGGTCCTTCTCGTCAAATACCAATCAGCTCCCTGCCTCTATTGGCCTCTTGTACCCAATCCGTTCTCATCAACACAAAGACCATTAATACAGCACACACAACCTGGGCCGCCAGCAGGCCCAACCACAACCCCTGAAGGCCCATATCCATTACCAAGCCCATTACAATTGCAACCGGAAGCCCAACTCCATAAAAGGATCCCAAGTTTATATTAGCCGCTGAAGCTGGCCTCGCACTGCCCCTCAACACCCCGCACCCCGCCGTCTGTGGGCAGTTTCCGACCTCACACAGCGCCGCCACCGGCATCACCGCCGCAGTCGTCGCCAAAATGCCGCCATCGACCGTGTAAACCCCTCCCCAACCATTTCTCACTGTCATCATGAATAGCATGGCAACAAACCCGTTTGAAACCGCGCAAGATAGCGCGATGAGAGAGGAGGTTTTCGCTTTGCCGGGTTGGTTGGCACCTAACTCGTTCCCGACCCGAGTTGACACGGCTAGGCTCAGCGCCGAGGGGAAGATGTAGAGAAGCGAAGTGGCTTGTAGAAGGATGCCCATGGTGGCCACCACCTCCGCGGCGTTTGGTAGTAAACCTGCTAAGACTATCATGAGCTCGTACCACCACCACTCCAAACAAACGGAAACGCAACTGGGAAGCGCTAGCGTTAGAAGCATTTTCCAATCGTTAAAACATGTTATCGAGGTGATCAGTTCCCACGATACAGAAATGCTGGAAAATCGTGTGTACAAGGAGAGGGATATTAGTAGGTTGAGGTTTGCTATGGCCGATGCCATAGCAATACCTCTAATCCCAAGGTGGAGATAATGCACTAGAAAGTAGTTGATGGGGGCGTGAATGGAGAGCGAAAAAGCTGCACTGAGCATTAACGGAAGAGTTATGTTTTGGGTACGCAAGTAGATTTTGAGAGGGTTGATGAAGGATTGGAAGAAAAGGTCTGGGATCGAGAAAGCGAGGTAGGTGGAGGCGATGGAGGAAATGGTTGGGTCTTGGCCGCAGAGGAGGAGGATTGGGTTGATGTTTAGCCAAAGGAGAGAAATTGGTATGGAAGCGAGAAGTAGCATCGCGGTGGTTCGGTGGAGGGTTTGTGCCATGATGGCCCATTGCTTGGCTCCGAAGGCTTGAGAAGAGATGGCTTCCATTCCCATGGCGAGGCCCGAGATGATGGAGAAGCCGGTGATGTTTGCAATGCCAACTGATAGAGACCCGCCGGCTAAGGCCTCTTTCCCTAGGCGACCCATGAAAAGCATCGATATTGCGGATTTTCCGTAGATGAGTAGGCCGGTGATGATCATGGGGATGGCTATGGTGTAGAGTTGTTTGATCTCTTGAACCACCTACATTTGAGAGGAGAGAGAGAGATGTAAGAGCATCCACAGTGGTATAATCAAAATTAAAATGTTGCTAAGATTAGCAACATTTGCTCAAAAAAGAGCTCACAGTGGAATAATCAGAATTAGCAACATCTTAGCAACTCATCAAATTTTGGCCCTTGAATAATCAAAACTAGCAACTTTTTGTCAATAATCAAATTTAGTTGTCCCCATATTTCCTCAATCAAATACACCATCATTACACAAAAATATTCTCTCTCTTCCACTTTCAACATATTTCTAAGAAAAATACTTTTAAAAAAATGTTTTATTTTTTTTGCAAAAACTGTTTTTTTTTTCAAAACTATTTTTTATGCGAATATACATATATTTTGCAAAAACAGTTTTTTTATTAAAACTTTTTTTTCAAAAACTGTTCTTTTTAAAAAAAATTCAAAAACTATTTTTTATTCAAAAACTGTTTTTTTTTTTAACTTTTTCGCGAAAACCTTTTTTTTTTAAATCAAAGTGTTCAAAAAACTATTTTCTCTTTTTCTAATAACCTGTTTTTATTAGTTTGAAACCTATTTTTAAAAAATTGTTTTCTATGTTCACAATTTTTAGATTTTTATAAATTGAAAATGTGATGTGGCAAGTTTTGGTTATTCAAATTTGATTGTACCATTGTGGACCTCTACATTGCTAACCTTAGCAACCCCTTAAATGCATAACCAAAAGATGATGTGGCAAATTTTGATTATTGACTTTTGGTTATTCCACTGTGGATGCTCTAATATTGGCAATTTGGCAACCCACAAAACAAAAATAAGTTGGACACGTAAGGTAAAATACAACAGATATTAAGGTTAAGCGTGTCATGATTTTGGACCACTGATATCCATATCCATATATATTGATATGATCCAAATTTTGATCAATACATATTCTGACGAGCAATACCACCGATTTATGAACACAGATCCAAGTACATATTTTAACGAGCAATACCACCGATTTATGAACACAGATCCAAGTACATGCAGCTGCATGTGTCCGGCCATGATCAATCACATAAATTTGTTTACACAAACTTCAACCTATTTTGAGATTGTTGTTTATAAACACTGGACAGATCACCTCTGTAAGGGTTGGCCTCCAAAGCTGATAAAGTGAATGTTGTCGTTTATGTGATGCATATTGTTGATCATCAATACTAGCCTCTTCGTATTTGTGGAGGGCAGGAGGGGTATACATCAACAGAGGAGTATTTGAAGAAGGAAGAGCTTTGTGATCATCCATCTCGATCAATAACCAAAGATCTTCACTCTTTTTATCTCTGCTCTCAATTAGAGAGAGAGAGAGAGGTGGTGCTGAGGGAAGATATATGGTTTGTGGAGCTACACAGATAAAGAAAACCCCGATCAGTGACTACTTGATGATCAAAGGCATTAATTATGGTACTTATGAAGAGAAACATTCGTTTTATTTTGTTACTACGCGCATCTTAATGAGAGAACCTAACTTGTTTAATTTAAGACTGTCCAAGATAACTGCTCTCTCTGTGTATATATAAACACCAACATATTTATTGTATGCATTTGCATGTATTTGAGCGTGTACGGTGTTAGTTAGAGTTTGGTGGTGAAGAGGGGATGACGAGTGTGTGTGAGGATAAGGTGAAAGGTGGCAATGAGATACTATATATTAGGGTTTGTCCTCATCATGTAGTGTGCATGTCCCTCTACCCCTAGCTCTTCTACATATTGAAGTTGTAAATTTTTTAGAATATATTGTTAATTCTTTACGCCATAGCACTTAAAGCGGCCAACTGAGAAAGGTTCTCGCTTGCATTATATCTCGTACTCAGTTGAGGCACAAAGTATCCTCATACAACATGTAGTAACACAGGAAGGCATAGTTGTTCAAACATGCGTTGCTGGTGCCACATGCACGTTTACGTCCACCCCTCTCTTTCACCACTTTCTTCACCGTATTCAATCTCACGATCTAAAAATGTTTGAACGGTCCAGATTTTAAACAAAGAGTTTAAACTACTACCGTTAATTAACTGTTTGCAAATCCAGATCATTGGTTGTCGAACGATGAAATTAAAAAGGGCTGTGAAAGAGAGCAATGAAATTGTGCAGTGGAGAAGTAAAACAATAGATATGCGAACAAAACAGAAAGCAAAAGCATGATCGGATCGTGATCACCGCACGTGAGACCTTGGACTGACGTCTGAGATCTTCTTACTAATTACTGGCTACATGGTAGTAAAAGGTACATTCAGTACTATGAAACAATATTCTGCCGTTGTGGAAAACAAATTTGAAAAAATTAGTTCTGCCATCTTAATTTTAAGTGTAGAAAATAATTATTTTTCTACAGTTGAAAAATAAAGTAAGACAGAACAAATACTAGCTAGGACGGACCTCTTGGTATAGTTGTCGTGCAGCATTATTGTCATTTTGTTGATCGAAGCAAATGAGACTATGAGAATGCATTAGCTAGGTACATGTCAAAAAGAAAGGAAAAAAATAGGATCGAATGCATTAGGTATTGATGTTGCTTACTTCTCTGGAGACAAAATAGGTCCCTTTCCAATTTTCTGTCATCTTGGTGTATTACAAAATGAAATCATCAACGCCCTCTCTCTAACGGAGAGGAAACAAATTGGATGTAGCTAGAGAAGAGATTAGTTGAGATGTAAGCAAGTTGGCACAGACATCTGAATTATCAAAAACAGATAACATATTTTAAACTAGCTAGACTTGCAAGCAAGGTTTTAAACAACGGTATTGGGACATGTAACGGTAACAGTCGAGATGTAACGGAATCAGGAGTATTGAACAATACGTAATAGGAATCGATTATCACAATCATGAATTTTATAGAAATCATTTTTAACAAAATAATAATAATAATAAGTGCCGAAATCACCTGTAATGGTTGCGTATCAGCCACCCCATAACTAGGGGCGGCTCTACATGGTCTCCAGGGGGTTCAAGCAAACCCTTTAGATTCAAAAAATGCACTAAAAATTTTGTTTTTCTTTTATACAATTGTATTTTTCCTTAATATTGTCACTGGATCATTCACACATAGTCAAAGTAAGTGAAAAATCACTTAGATTTGTGAGTAAGTAGGTACTATAGCTCAAGTAAACAAAATAAACTAGGCCCAATAAAATTTCATCCGAATGTAAATATGTGCATTTTGCATTGAGCAATTTATATACAAAAAATTTCTTTGTAATTTTGTCACCATTGAACTAAAATCTTGAAGCCGCCGCTGCCCGTAACGGTCGTGCATCGGTTTGTGAATCGGAAACGTGCCGATAGACATGCGATTTTCCCTCCCATTGGTATATCGGAAAGTAACTGTAACGCCCTAGAAAATTCAACCTTAACACGCGTCATAAATGCATAAATATCGCGTTGAAAAGTCAAGTCTTCGTCAAACATTGGAAAGGTTGACCAAAATAAAGACTTCTTCCTTTAAAACCTCAAGGCAATTTATCTTTTTTGAATATATATATTTTTTTCACGAAACTAACAAGTTTTCTATGCCTTGAAGGAAATTTCATCAATCATAACTCTTTATAATCAAATTAACCATATAACTTTATTCCCATATGTCTCGAAAACAACATGTTCTTTACATAATCTTTAGTGCCAAAAAGAAGTTCTACAAGCCATAAGATAAGGTTCCCAAAAGATGAGTACATAACTCCTAATTTTACAATTCCAAAATAATAATATAAGCTTTCGGTTCCACAATCAAACTACAAAAGAGATTGTATCAAATACGGACTTATGGCCTTACACATTTCATGACATATGCTAACAAAATAACAACGCAAAAGAGACTCCATGTAGCTACACTTCACTAAGTCTCGACGCCTCTTTGCCACCTGAAATGGTTAAACAACATGAGCCGAAGCCCGTAGGAAACAAGACTAAACCAAATAATTTGTTCAAGTTTAACATAAATGCCGTGAAACAAGCACAAGTTAAAAATCCACTCATAATTCTCAAGTGTCAATAAATTTACCGTATTAATGACCTCATACGTTCCCCGCCTAGTCAACCTAGCCCAACATTCGAAGGTTCAATCCAAATTCATACCCATACGATAACTCAAATATCTAACCAAGGGTAGCCGGGCACAAGTACCACCCCATGAACCGGGGTGATCAGGTACAAGCACCACCCTCACAAACCAAGGGTAGACGGGTACAAGTACCACCCCATGAGTTGGGGTAACTGGGTACAAGCACCACCCTTGCATTGGGGTAATCGGGTACGGAGTACCACCCCATCAATTTTCGGTCTTTCACCGAGGAGCTCGTCAAGCCCAGCTTGCTTTTTCCTAGGTGCACCCATTTAGATCTAGACCAACATAATCCGGACGCAATCATCTCAACCAATCTCTCCGAACGAGATAATTCATATCCAAATATCGTCCACATAAGTCCTAACCAGGTATTCAAGCCCCAAGCGTTCAATAAACTTTAACCATACATGAACTCTTCCAAATTGATACAAGTAACTTTCACAAGTCATAAGAAAATAAAATCTAAAAGTGCAAGTGTCATCGTATTTGCATCTCAAACCAACCTTAATTCCTCAAGTAAACATATTTTTTTTTCTTCTGGATGTTCAACGCGCAACATGGATACAAGGTCTCAAATAAACTTCGTATATTCCCAACACTAAACAACTCTACACTCCAATAACACTTAAATTTTAAGAATTTGACAAGTATCAACAAGAACCCATACTCTTTATCAACAAGAACCCATACTCTTTATCAACAAGTATCAACAAGATCTTAAAACCCTAACACAAATTTTCACATAATCTAAAGAATATTCATGTTCTATAACAAATTCACAACATTTATACTAAAAATGAACATATCAAGAGGGTTAGTCATGTATCCTACTTCAAAAGAGCCAAATTTTGAAAAAGTTAGGAACTCCAAAGTTGGCCGATCGAGATTTTGTTAGGATCAATGTGTAGCCCTTTGTCCGTAGATCAACTTTTCCTCTTGCCTTTTTGCGAGATTTGCGAGTCTTGGCCTTCGATTTTGGGTTCGAAGCGTAAGGGTTTGTATGGAGTTTTGAGAATGGGAGAGAGAGACAGGGAACGGGAAAGAAAAAAAAAAAAAAGAAAAACAGAGAACTCTGGAGAGTTCTCGGCTGTCCTCAGCCATTTTAAGTGCAAAATTACACTATGGCCCTCCAAGAATCAAGCCATCGCTCCATCTTCTAAAATGTTTTGAGTCATTACACTAACGCCCATAAGGCCAACAATTAATAGTAGTTAACTCTAAAAGCTTATATTAAAAAAAAAAACTCCATCACATATTGGTCCCACGCACTTGGTACTTATCACACAACTCATGCCCGATCAACCAAACACACGTACACACGTATATGCACGTCTATATAAAAAAAAATCCATGTCTTACTTAATTACTTAATATAGTTACATGCAGCCACATTAAATAAAATAAAATAATATTTGGGACGGGTCTCTACAATCTCCCCACCTTAAGGAATTTCGTCCCCGAAATTCACCACACCCCACTAGAAGAAAACAAGGTTAGATAGGTCAAACGGAATTCGGATTCTAACTCTCACATCGCTCCTTTGACTCTACGACGATGCCACAAGACTTGAACAAATGGACTTTGCTGCCGGCAAGACTTGTTCTCTTGTATCTAGAATACTCAATGAAAGACTCGGTTCGTAATATCAAAACGTAGGTGGATGAAACCTCGTGAACTTACGAAGCGTGATAGTAATGCAAGACAAATTTTACCTTTTCAATCCTCTTAAGTATCTGAAATGGCCTAATAAAAACGCAGCAATAACTTCCAATCCAGCCAAATGTCTTTAAACTCTTTATAATGTAACTTTAAAGAAAAATAGTCTAAGACCTCCATCGTCAAGTTTATCTCCTTCAATCTGCATGGTTCCTTTGGCGACCTTGGCGGTAATTAGTCGTTGCCGAATGTACCCATCTTCTCGGTGGTCTTTCACACTAAGTTTTCGTTATCTTCCCAATTGGTCCAACAAATCAACAATCTCTGTAGAAGCTCTCACATGGTGTCATCCCGATGCTCAATTGATAACTATTATCACAGGCAAACTCTACTAATGGCGAGTAATCATCAAAAATCTCAAAACAAATCTAACACCGTAGTTCATAGCACATAAGCAATATAACAAACACCAAAATTCTAACTCAGAGCTCGACACAACCGACTGTATGACGTTCAAATGATGTACAAATTTCAAATCAAAGGAGATTCAAAGGTGAGGTTGGGCCATTAGAATCATACAATCAAACCAAGGAAATAACAGAGGTCAGAGCTAAGCTAGATATTGAATTTGAAATCGCGCTGGCCGAACGCACTTCAAATCAAATATCCAAGCTCAATAGCTCAACAAGATTGATTGAGAATTTAAAGACAGACTACAATAAGCCACTAGAATGAACAACTCAAGTCCAGAGGAAGTTAAACGATGAATTCAAGCTACCAGCTATTAAAAAAAATCAATAGAAATAAGGATCAGAATATTAATGATTAGCCATGGCCTTCCTACGGCTTCACAAGTCAAGGAATTAAAGACCCCCCTTTCTTTTTTGGCAAAGAAATGCTTCAATATAGGAGACGAGTACAAGGTAAACGGAATGTTTGAGCCAACGAGAGATAACACAATGAGATAGAGCCAAAGCAAGCAAAAGATACAAGGCCAAAACTAGGCGAGTACTAGAAATGGCTAAGACTCCTCCAAGTTACATATGAACATAGGACACACAATTTGCCTCAAAAGCAGAGAAACAACATGAGATTTTTTGACACCAAGGAACGCACCAGTAGCAACAAAGATCTGAATATAATAGCACCAACAAATTAAAATCGCTGAATATGACACCATCAAATTCGACTCCAATTATAAGCAACAGTAATACCACAACTCGAGCGAAATAGCAATGGGAGCAGTAAACACCAACAATAGCTACAAAGATACCAAAATTGACCAATGAAATTTATATTAAATGTAGCGGTGTCAGCGGCAGAACTGGAGTTAGGGATCAAGAACCATAAGCCAATAGAATGGCCATAAACAACAATATCAGATACACCATAGGACATTTAAAAGAAAGGATCTGAATAGCTCAAGATAATCCAAGAAATAGCAGTGTGACGTCCAATTCAAAGAGCCAAAACCAAGACAAGATCCGAGACACAAAAGACCTTAACCAATGGAAGCAGGTTAAGACACAAAGCTAAGACAAGAACCAAGTGAATCAAAGAAAATGATTACTTCAATAGCTATGACGATAAACCTACTAAACATGTCACTTAGCATGTAAATACATAGCATCCAAACATGAAATTTCATTCAACGCATAGTTAACATACACATGTCATTCTCTAAGCACATGTCACACCCCGCGTCTAGAAACACCCAAAACGAAGTGTAACAAAGAACAAACTACACCTACTCTATAATACTCCCAAATTCACAAATCAAACTAGTGGAAATAAGATGAATAAAGCAACCCACACCAAGCTAAACTGTACACAGTGAACCATCCCTTCTATCTTGTACCTTCAAGGCCTGAAAACCAAAACCTGTGTGGGGGTGGGCTAAAATCAATGTGCTCACAGACATATTACTATCACATGTTAACGAAAAATACTTTATCAGTAGAGTTATATCCAAATGACATTCCATAAACCAAACAGTTTATATCAGTTCAAATCCACCATCTGCATTAAGCAAAACATTCAATATAATCTAATAGCCACCGATTTGGTCAACTCCCGATCACATGTCCCACAGTACTGTAACCCTGCACCTACCCCAACACGATTATCTGGTTGATGGTCAAGGCCGTCAATCACTCCTCATTAAGAGCTAAACCACACTTTCGTGTCACAACACCACCATGACACAACTACCGTGTCAGGTATTACCAACGATGGGCCACATCAACCTTAGCTATAGAATTATATCAGAATCCATCCATGGTAACTTGGCAAAGAGTTCCATCAATAAAACTTTACTTTCAAGCTCATAAAAGAAGCATTAAATTGGCATAAGACTTGCACATGTAATAAAATATGAACCAAATGTCAAGAAAACCCCACCTCTAACTTCTAAACAAAAAATTCACTGACACGTCGCTCACGGCCTACCTATCTCGGACGAGCTCAGAATCTCGTTAACACCTAGTACACAATTGATATCACCAAATCACCTTTACGAAAAGAAAATCAAGTTTACTTGCACAAAGCAACATATGAATGCATGAAATGCATGTCCCTCCCAAATACAAGACTCAAAGTTGTATTTTTAAACACTAATCCGTACAGAGTTAAGAACCACAAATTTTTAAGATCAAATTAGACATATAGAACAACAACTACTCCAAAAATTAGAACAATACGACCTCTTTAGGTTGCTCAATCAATTCCACAAACTCAGACCACATGTTGCGGTTAAACTATTTCCAGCAGTGGTGCACCAACTTGTCAAATCCGCCAAGATTAAAGTATACACCCAAATAACCTGGGATTTGGTATAACTCATAAGAACACATCAAAGTTCATCCTTGATTTTTCCCGGAATTTTACAAGTAAGAGAACCAAGTCAAATTCACTCTCAAAGTCAGAAATTCTGTGCAGGAAACACAGATTTTCAGCAGAGCAGTCTGTTTTCGAATATTCATTAAAAATCGTGTACTTCATATTTTTTGATGATTCCAACGCCAAAACAACACCAACTCAACAATCTTTAAGACTCAAAAGGACCCATAACCAATAAACTTGTCTAAGTATGACAAATTTGATGAAAAACGCAGCTCTGGATGCTGCCCAAATTTTTCAGAATTTCTCAACATCAAAAGCAGTAAGCAACTTCAAAATTCTACAAGTTCATGCTCATATTCCATCTATATACCAACTAACATGTATCAATCTTGGGTTTCCATGATCAAAATCATATCATCCATACTAATTAACAATATTTGAGAATTTAAGACGAATTAGGTATGAAATCACCATGTAAGCACTATAGAACCCTAATTCTTAAATCTCTTCCATGTAGGTTGATTTTATATGCACATATTCATCAATACTCATAGTTTAAGGAAGATTTCTTACCACAAGAAGAGAAATTTTCAGATTATCTGTCAAACTCCAAGAGATTATGCAAAATAACCCATGCAATTATTCTTTTCAAAATTTCATTAACCTCCCCACATGATGCATAATGTTATGAATGTTTTTGGGTTCTCATAGGCCACAACACATAAGCACATAACTTTACTCATGTCATTGACTTGCACATAAACACACAATCACAAAGATATTTTTATGTAGCAAGCAACGCTTCAATCGAAATAAAGCCTCTACCCACGGTCCTAAGGTATTCAAACCAAAGACTCCAAGCACATAGCCCAAAAACACAAGTTAACAAAAAGCACATACCGCATCTAACTTAATGAAAGGAGGCGCCCAAATGAGACGAAGTCTCTTCCCACGGTTCCTAGGTATTCAAACCTATAGCTCTGATACCATTCTGTAACGCCCCGAAAAATTCAACCTTAACACGCGTCATAAATGCATAAATATCGCGTTGAAAAGTCAAGTCTTCGTCAAACATTGGAAATGTTGACCAAAATAAAGACTTCTTCCTTTAAAACCTTAAGGCAATTTATCTTTTTTGAATATATATATTTTTTTTCACGAAACTAACAAGTTTTCTATGCCTTGAAGGAAATTTCATCAATCATAACTCTTTATAATCAAATTAACCATATAACTTTATTCCCATATGTCTCGAAAACAACATGTTCTTTACATAATCTTTAGTGCCAAAAAGAAGTTCTACAAGCCATAAGATAAGGTTCCCAAAAGATGAGTACATAACTCCTAATTTTACAATTCCAAAATAATAATATAAGCTTTCGGTTCCACAATCAAACTACAAAAGAGATTGTATCAAATACGGACTTATGGCCTTACACATTTCATGACATATGCTAACAAAATAACAACGCAAAAGAGACTCCATGTAGCTACACTTCACTAAGTCTCGACGCCTCTTTGCCACCTGAAATGGTTAAACAACATGAGCCGAAGCCCGTAGGAAACAAGACTAAACCAAATAATTTGTTCAAGTTTAACATAAATGCCGTGAAACAAGCACAAGTTAAAAATCCACTCATAATTCTCAAGTGTCAATAAATTTACCATATTAATGACCTCATACGTTCCCCGCCTAGTCAACCTAGCCCAACATTCGAAGGTTCAATCCAAATTCATACCCATACGATAACTCAAATATCTAACCAAGGGTAGCCGGGCACAAGTACCACCCCATGAACCGGGGTGATCAGGTACAAGCACCACCCTCACAAACCAAGGGTAGACGGGTACAAGTACCACCCCATGAGTTGGGGTAACCGGGTACAAGCACCACCCTTGCATTGGGGTAATCGGGTACGGAGTACCACCCCATCAATTTTCGGTCTTTCACCGAGGAGCTCGCCAAGCCCAGCTTGCTTTTTCCTAGGTGCACCCATTTAGATCTAGACCAACATAATCCGGACGCAATCATCTCAACCAATCTCTCCGAACGAGATAATTCATATCCAAATATCGTCCACATAAGTCCTAACCAGGTATTCAAGCCCCAAGCGTTCAATAAACTTTAACCATACATGAACTCTTCCAAATTGATACAACTTTCACAAGTCATAAGAAAATAAAATCTAAAAGTGCAAGTGTCATCGTATTTGCATCTCAAACCAACCTTAATTCCTCAAGTAAACATATTTTTTTTTTCTGGATGTTCAACGCGCAACATGGATACAAGGTCTCAAATAAACTTCGTATATTCCCAACACTAAACAACTCTACACTCCAATAACACTTAAATTTTAAGAATTTGACAAGTATCAACAAGAACCCATACTCTTTATCAACAAGTATCAACAAGATCTTAAAACCCTAACACAAATTTTCACATAATCTAAAGAATATTCATGTTCTATAACAAATTCACAACATTTATACTAAAAATGAACATATCAAGAGGGTTAGTCATGTATCCTACCTCAAAAGAGCCAAATTTCGAAAAAGTTAGGAACTCCAAAGTTGGCCGATCAAGATTTTGTTAGGATCAATGTGTAGCCCTTTGTCCGTATATCAACTTTTCCTCTTGCCTTTTTGCGAGATTTGCGAGTCTTGGCCTTCGATTTTGGGTTTGAAGCGTAAGGGTATGTATGGAGTTTTGAGAACGGGAGAGAGAGACAGGGAACGGGAAAGAAAAAAAAAAAAGAAAAACAGAGAACTCTGGAGAGTTCTCGGCTGTCCTCAGCCATTTTAAGTGCAAAATTGCACTATGGCCCTCCAAGAATCAAGCCATCGCTCCATCTTCTAAAATGTTTTGAGTCATTACACTAACGCCCATAAGGCCAACAATTAATAGTAGTTAACTCTAAAAGCTTATATTAAAAAAATAACTCCATCACATATTGGTCCCACGCACTTGGTACTTATCACACAACTCATGCCCGATCAACCAAACACACGTACACACGTATATGCACGTCTATATAAAAAAAATCCATGTCTTACTTAATTACTTAATATAGTTACACGCAGCCACATTAAATAAAATAAAATAATATTTGGGACGGGTCTCTACAGTAACGATCGGAAGGACAAAAAACCGTAACATATGACGTAACAAGGGACGATTTTAATCCTTGCAAATTTTACATGTTTTGGGCTCACTCAAGCCTTACTTTGGTGATCAAAATCGGTTGTTTTGTTCACTTGGTATGGAAGTTTGTTGACGTAAAAAATCAGCTTACCTTAGGAGTTACCTCATCGAGACACACTTGTGCAAGAAATATGGACAATATATTTGAAAATGTCATAAATATATGTTTGTCAGAGAAGCATGCATGTCTTGATTATGTAGGTGTCAATGTCCAATCAAATAAATTTTCGATATGGTTGATATTTCTTTAAGGGAAATGACTTTGTCAGTCCCTTTTTTGTTAACCTCACTCCCTTGTATGTTTATTTTTGCACCAAAAATACACTTGCAGAGAAATAGCGTTAACAAAAAAGGGAGTGGCAAAATCAGCAGCCTTCTTTAATCACTGTATGAGATTAGCGATTCCAATAAAGGAAGGAGGCTTGAGATGCGATCGAAGAAAAATTTCTTAATTAAGTACTCCTAGATTACCGCGACGTGGTGATGAGGAAGGACTCTGGAACATCACGTGGTGTGCTGCAAAAGCACTGAATAATTGATCGTGCCCGAATCAAGCCATAGTGAATGGTCCAGCTCTAGGAGTTGCTATTGCTACCATTCCAGTATATTGAAATTGACTAATCACGCAAAAAAACCGACCAGTGCGTGTCACATAAATCATTCGATTGCAATTTTACTCATTTATCTCTAAGTCGAAAAATTCCGGTAAAACACTTTCTCTTGAAGTTGATTTGTTTTAATTTCGTCCTCTCTTCTGTACCTCATAATACAAAAATACCACTTTCGCGGATTTTATGGATAAATTGTGTTACCGCAAAATAATAATAATAATAATAATAAATCCCGGAAATCATTTTCCATAATATATTTTAGAGATGCACTAGCAGTTTCTATGTCCCTAATAAAGACACTTAATTACCAGAAAATTATGATTCAGTTAGCAAAATGATGTCAAATAACAGGAAGAAATATTAAGCAACCAAATATTCATCTCTTTGGAAGCTGGAGAATTCTATAATCCCAAACATTAATACTTTAAACATATACTCACATTTATTTGTGCGAAACGTCTATGGGTACATACACATAGGTACATACATCAAGTACATACGCGTTTTGCACCAATATCGGGTCCCAAAAAAATGATCCGAGCCGCTCATTTTATTCAAAATTATTTGTTTAGGGTTTCTGCAAAAAATAAACTCAATCCAATATCGATAAAAATGTTTACAAAACATATAACTTTGCTTCATAATCTAGGCCTAGTTTATGAAAAACAGTTGGATGTTTCTTATATGTCTTTACCGATTTTGGATAGAGTATATTTTTACACCCTATACAACTCATGTTGAACAAAATGAGCGGTTCGGATCAATTTTTTGGGACGCGAGATGGGTCAAAAATGCGTAGGCACATGATATCTATCTATCTATCAATATCCTATAAGAATGTGTTTAGGCCTACCAATCCTTCAAACCTCCATGCCTAATTTTCTAGAGTTTTGATTTTCTTTTAATTTGTTTAAATTGGGAGGGAGAAAGAGAAGGAGGGAGGAGAGAGAGATATATATATATATATATCTATCTAATAAAACACAAGGGTCTTTGGGAATATTCCTAAAGAATATTCTCTCTCAACGTTTCAGATTTCTCCTTTACACAAATTTTATCTACCCATACAAACAAATCCAACGGTCTAGATTTCTCTACCCTTCACATACAAACTAATGGCATGTTTTGTAAATAGCGTGCAATCCTAGGGCTTAAAATCCTGGGGCTTATATTGGAAACGTCTCCCAGAAGAAAAGGTAATTTCAACAAATTTGTAAAATCAACACAATATACGTCAATTGATTAATAGGCGAGGGAGGATTTTTGGAAAGATTTGATGTATTGATTTTTGGAAAGCTTTGCGTTTAAATACATACAATGAACCGACTAATTTTATTGGGAGATAATGGCAGATTTTAGATTTTTGGGTGACAGATTTTTACGGGAAGCTTGATTTTTTGCAATAATTTTTTATTGCCGATTTTTTAGCAATATAGTCTTTGGCGTTTTTTTTTTCGGTTTTTTTTTCTCTCTCTCCCTAAACGTTTTTTTTACTGGCTGATTTTTCGAAAAGTGAAAAATAGTTAGTTTTTTATTCAACAAGTTTCTATCAGTTGTAACACCATTTATTGACTCTCATTTTTTGGGTGTGTGTTCAGAATTATAGGATGAATAGTGAGAATGAAATTAATATAAAATTAATATGGTGCGTGGAACATGTCTCTTGATTTCAAGGGCTTCAAAATTTGAATCACTCAAACCCTGTCCTCATTTCAACGATGGCGATTTTTTTATGACTCTCTCTCTCTGTTTTTGTTGCCGTTGTCAAACCCTGTCCTCATTTCAGCGATGGCGATTTAGTGTTTTGAGCCACTAGCTAGCAAGTGCCATAGGCACGGACAATTTCAATAGGGATGCGTAGTGCCGTAGGCACGGGCAAGCACTAGTATATATATATTTTAGGAGAATTGAAGAAAAATAATCCAATGCTCCAGTAATATTTTTATGTGGTTGCTGATCAACTTATCACTCCACCACACGTTTGTGTGGTCACTACAAAGTGTCGAGCCCGCACAAATTGTTTTTTTCCCGTGCATCAAACGGGCACAACGCTAAATGATAAAAAAATATAGTTTAATATTTTTTCCGGTCCCTAATGCAAGCCAATTGGTCTCTCTTTATGCACCGAAATACTTTTTAAAAACCAAAAAACCCCACGTCCATAAAATAAAACCATGTTTCCACTTTACAGACCAATATTTACGGGCAAAAAAAAAAAAAAAAACCCCACGTCCATGCCTAGACCAATATCTAGGTTCACACAACAAAAAAAAAAAAACCACCCACAAAAAACCCCACGTCTATGCCCAGACCAATATCTATGTTCACAAAAAAACACCCACGTTCACAAACTAATCCATTCTCCACAGCACCCACATTTTTTTTTTGGGTAAAATAGCATGAAATAGAAAAAAGGGTAACCGGATATACAGCCTACAAGGGGCATACCCCAGGAGGAAAAGAAAAAAGAAAACAAAGGATAAGGAAAATTGATAACGCCAAGTGGCTACAAGGCAGTGATGTGAGGCTATGTTTCCAATCCATCTAGTAAGAGGGAAAGGAAACATAGGCAACTGATAGCAACAAAACTATGCTTAAGGTATCTACCACTAATAGTAAAGGGGATCAACCACTAATACCACATTGCACATGTCCACAATACTATGAACCACTAATCGACCATTTACAGTCATTAAAACTTCAATACAATCACAGCAGCAACAGCTAATCAGACTGATGCAGCTTGGATGAGTAAGACCTTGTTTCTGAGCTTGATAACCCATCAGATCTGGACAGCCACGAGCTTCCAAAAGAACATTGAACCACATGCTGATTGCAGAACATTGAACCACATGCTGAACTGATGCAGTCCCTTTGTCAAAACAGACTTCCAAAAGAACTGATTGCTGCCACATGCTGATTGCTGCCAAGGCATTTTACTTCCCACTGAAGCAATTCTGAATCTGCTATTCTACAAGGTATATGCTTAACACTACAAAACACTACACTACACTACAGAACTGTAGAATGACTGTAAAACTTCTGAACTTCTGAAACTACACTACACTACACTACATTCTGAACTTCTGAACTTCTGAAACCTCCAAGTGTAGAATGATCCATAACTTCTGAACTTCAGAACACTACAAAACACTACACTACATAACTGATACATATCTTCAGAACTTCTGAACTTCAAACACAGTCAAAATCAAATCAAAACAATACAGAGGACGTCCCCCTCTGTGAAGGGAGATCCCATTGACAGCCCCCGATGGTTAGGCATAGAAACCTACTACATCTATCAACTTCTGAATCTGCTACACCACTAGCAGGCTCAGAAACTTGACATGAATTGAATTGAAGTAGGCACTCATCATTGAAGATATACTTAGAAATTTAGAAATCAGGTGCTACTAAAGGTGCAACAGAAAATGCACCATTACCATGCTAGTCAGGCTGCTCTTGAATACAGAAAGGCTGCTCAGGTGCTACTTGCTATTTCACTCAGTCACAGCAGAATTTGAATCCATGTTGCACCAATAAAGATTAACATACTTTGTGGAACATTCATGATTAACTGAAAACAGAACCTGCTATCAAAGATCAGAAAAGTGTGCAGCAGCAGAAACTACAGGACTGCCTCCAATACAAGTGACCACAATGCTACAACAAATACAACAACTGCCTATGTTTCCTTTCCCTCACACACCTTCATAACTCTCCTACACACACCAAAGTATAAGATATCTACCTGTGTAAGTAGGAGTAATAGAAGACTCAGTTGAGACTGCTGAACCCTTGGGCTATGGCTATTGAACTCAGAGATCAGGTGACAGACTGCAGTTGTTGGTTGCTCTTGCTGACCAAGGGATATAGCTTTGAGGCTGCACCCCTTGACCAATGACCTGACATTATTTGAGATTTTGACTGCCTCCAGTTTGCACTCTGAATGCAGTTAGCACCTAGCTCCATCCCTCCCTACTGGCTCCATTCCTCCTTGCTGCCTTGGTAGATCTCAGCAGCAGCCTGGCTCCATCCCTCTTTGCTGCTACAGAGCAGTAAACATGATTATACTGATATGGGGAGACTATGAAAGCCCCCCCCTTGATCTCTGACCTGCAAATGTTAGCATATGAGTAAGAGTGCCTTACAGACTCCCAATTATACTTACTTCAGACATGAATGTTCCACATTGAAAGTAAATGAGATGGCCCCTTGAATGAGAGGGATAACAACCTACATCTAACTTCATTTGAAATCTTGTTTGCAACCACTCCTGGGGGGCAACTAATATTTTGGAACTTTCTATGATTTCTTTCAAGCCACAATTGGTACACATAGACTGTGAATACCAGTTTTGCAATTGTGATAGGCAATGATTTCCCTTTTAAAGTGGATAGTGAACTTACCCACTGCTGCCAAGTAAATACTCCTACCATATAAGGAGTCTTAGGGGCTAGAATTCCCCTAACCTGAGAAGCCCAAGGGCATTCAAAAAATAAATGGGTATGTGATTCCACACCCATGCACAGACTACAAACAGAGGACGATTTCATTCCAAACATGACTAACCTATCCTCAGTAGATAACTTCTTAAGAATGGCCATCCAAGAGATCACGCTGCCCTTAGGGATGTGTCCTGAAAACCATATTACTTTGTGCCAGGTGATATCAGGGTAGTGTGTTCTCATCTGATCATAAAGGGAGGAGATGGTAAATTTCCCCGAGGTATTAAGAGTCCAAGAACATCTATCCCCAGTGGCGATGTTAAGGGGAACACTCTGAAGATTTGCTCTAACTTCATTCAGATCAGGAGATTGAGTAATTGGAAAGGCCCACTGGTTGTTCGTAATAATAGTCTGCACAGTGCTATCCTTAGGAATTCCTGAGTCGTATATAATTCTAGGTCCAAACTTAGGCCCAAGGGGTCCAAGGGGATGCCAGTTGTCATACCATAAAGAAGTTAACTGACCATCCCCAATTTTGTGCACTATGTGAGGCTGGATGATAGGTCTAAGTTTAAGCAGTTTCCTCCAGACCCAGGAGGGATCACTAGGAACCCTAACACTCCAGAAACTATAGCCCTTAAGTAAGTAAGATTTGACCCACTGGCACCACATAGATTGTTCCCCCCCCGAGACAAGGAACCAAATATGTTTTGCCACAGCTGCTTGATTCCAGACTTCCATAGATTTAAAACCTAAACCACCTTCCTTGAATGGGGAGCAAAGGTGTTCCCATGAGACTTTGGCACCAGTTCGTCTAAGATCAGGACCAGACCAGAAAAAAGCTCTTAGAATTGATTCAATCTCCTTAATTACCTTTTTAGGGATAATAAAGAGAGATGACCAATAATTTTGCATGGAGAAGAGTATTGACTTAATTAATTGTATTCTCCCAGCATAAGATAGATACCTATGAGTCCATGATTTGGTTTTGGATACTATCCTTTCTACCATACTCTTGCAGTCAGAGTGTTTGAGCTTGGTGGATAGGAGAGGTACCCCTAAATACCTGACAGGTAAAGACCCCTCCCGGAAACCCAAAATATTGAGAATGGATGATTTGGTGGAGGAATTGACCCCCGAAAAGAAAATATCACTCTTGGTAGGACTTGGAGAGAGGCCAGACATAGCCTCAAACTCATTCAATGATTGTTTAATATGGTTAACTGAGCTTACTTCTCCTTTGCAAAAGATCATAAGATCATCTGCGAAACATAGGTTGACAAGCTTGGTGGATCCACATCTCCAATGAAATTTAAAGTCGGGGAGTAGGGACTTTTCCTTAAGAATGCAGGTTAAAACCTCCATGACAATCACAAACAGGTATGAAGACAAGGGGTCACCTTGCCTAAGACCCTTTTGCCCAGGAATGTATCCTATAGCTTCACCATTGAAGCACAAGGAATAATTTGCTGTGGAAACACAAGCTTTCAACCATTGAATCATTTTAGGATGGAAATTCATGGAGGCTAGAACATCCCAGAGGAAGTCCCATCTGACGTTGTCATAAGCCTTCATGATATCCACTTTCATGGCACATCTAGGGGAAGAGGAGTGTTTGTGGTAACCCCTCATCAATTCCTGGGTGAGGAAAATATTGTCCGCAATTCTCCTACCCTGTACAAAACCTGATTGGGCTGAATCAATGAGATATGGTAACACTGGTTTGATTTTATTAGCAATGATTTTTGCAATGCACTTATATATTACATTGCAGCATGAGATTGGTCTGTAATCCCCCACCTTGGAGGGATTGGGTATTTTAGGTACCAAAGCCACTGAGGTAGCATTAGCCTTCTTTAGGAGTTGACCTGACCTAAAAAAAAGCTTAACTGCTGATGTCACTTCATGGCCTATCACAGGCCATGCTTTATGAAAGAAGGCTGCATTGTAGCCATCAGGGCCTGGTGCTTTTTGAGGATTGAGAGACCAGAAGGTATCTTTGATCTCTTTATCAGTTACCTCCATCACCATTTCCATACTTTGAGCAGGTGAAAGTCTTCTAGTAATAAGTTGGTCTACTCTGGAAGAGCCAGAGTAATTGGTGAGATGCTTGGTACCTAGCAATTTAGTGTAGTAATTGATGAAGGATTGCTTCACCAACTCAATGTTTTGTGCCCGGACTAACTAATTCATTCTCCACACTTTTTTTTCCCTTCCACTATTTATCTCACCAAGCAACTCCTACCCACTTTTCCACTCTTTGAACTCTCACCAAAATCTCCCACTTTTCCATTCTTTGAACACTCACGAAAATCTGATTGCCCACCACCAGGAAAAATACTACCAATCCCACCTCTCACTGCAAGTGTAATGTTACCAAATTCGATTTCTCACCAATTTTGTGGCAGTAGTGTTATGGATTTCCAAGCGGTAACAATTTCGAATTTGGTGAGTTTAGCAATGAATACTCGGCAATCATCTCTGATTCAGGCCACCGAGATAGAGACGATGATTGTAGCAACGAGAAAAATTAATGTGCGATTTTTTGATGGGTTTATAGTGTACGTTCCTTTCCGATTTTTGCAAAACCTTCAGTTGAAGGCATCTCTATTTAAACAGAGATCGGTGTTGAACCTCCTTTACTATTTGGCCTCTCTCACTATTGTGTGTTTGATTTAAACACATGTTTTTAAATGGAGGTGATTTTGGAGAAATAGTGAATGCATGTTGTACAATTGGTGAAGAGTTTAAAGGTTAAGTCACTTGAGTAAATGTGTACTTATCAATTTTTTTTTTTTTTGCCCATTCAATTAGACTGTTTTCCCATTCTTAATTGATTAGTACTATTGTCGTTTCCTTCTTCGTAAATTAGGTAGTTCCATTTGAAAGTGATAAGTAAATTAGGTAGTTTCATTTGAAAGTGACCAAGTAATTTTTTTTTTTTTGTGTAACAAAAGTGAGAGGTATTGTATTGATAAAATCCAACGGCACTTACACAACGAAATTCATTACAGATAACTTGGACAAAGCCAAACTAATCATCTAACTGATACAAAATGAGAAAGAACGAGGCGATTGATGTCTTTCATCCCCAGCCCAGACATGGCCTGAGGCACCTTCTGCTGAGCGGAAAATTCATATATCCTATAGTAGTCTAAAAAAGAGATACATTGCTAGCCAAAAAAAAAAGATAACAAGAACCCAGACGATCAAATGAACTTCGACCAAAAATGAGCATACTAATGAATTTCTAGCAAACCACCAAAAGATGCATATTAATCTTTTTGAGCCTGAACAGTAAACAAATCGCCCAAAGGCGAATTTTATTACTCTTACAAGGAGAGACAAAATCTCACAAGGAGAGACAAAACTCCCACATGGAGAGACAAAACTCCTCCAGATCTTGCTCTAAATCCAGCCGCCCAAAAACCGCTGAATGGATCGCAACCCTCACTACCTCCACCACTACTGCCATAAGGGCTCCGGCGACGGATTACATGCAGACAAATGACTCCGGTGACGGCGGAGCCCGCTGAACAGAGATGGTCTGAGGGAGGAGAAAACGAAAAGAAAAAACAACTATAGGGAAGAGGGGGAAGAAACAGGAGAGCGGATGGAGGAGGAGGAGCCCGGGGGGAAGAGGGAGAGGGACGCCTCCCCCCCAGGCAGAAAAGCAAGGCGGCTGTGACTTCTCAAAATCTCCTTAGAGCTCTCAAAACCCTAAGAGAGGCGGCTGTCTACTACAGTATATTGACCAAGTAATGTAAGTGGGTATATATATACAATTTTAAACTAGCGTTGTGCCCGTTCTATGCACGAAAATGGAAAAAACTCACGCTCCCCTTTTATCCAAATTAGCGTCGTTCCCGTTCGATGCGGGGACAAAATATTTGTGTGGCTCCGCTACAAATTATCGAGCTCGCACAAAATTTGTTATTTGTCTCGTGTATCGAACGGGAACAACGGTAGTATGTACCTATGTGTATGTACCTTTTGTTGGAAAATGGAATTTTACCAAAGAGAATTTGGTGGGACCCACACTGCGTGAGGTGGGCCCAACAACAATGAACAAGTTCCATTAAGATATGAATGAGAAATTGTCTCATTATGAGAATTGGAAAAGTCAAATGACATGCATGCGCGCCGTCACCAAACACCTAAATTAGACCGGGGCCGGAGCTTAGGATTCGTGGGCCCGCGACCTATGGTTCGAGGTCTGTGGTCTAATCTAGATTGGTTTGGAATTGATTGTGCTTTATTGGGTTTGTACCATTCGCGTTTGGATGGTCCAGTTACAGAATCAGTTGTGCCCGACTGATTAATGTTGGGTTGAATGCTCAGAATAAAACCCACGATTTGATTATGGAATCAATTACTGGATTAATGGCTGTAGCAGTTTTCTCCAGAAATTGAATTCCCCGTATTCAATTCCCTATATTCAATATGAATATTGAATTCGCCCTATTGAATGGGTAGCTCCTCCTATTGAATTCTCGTATTCAATGAGAAGGCTCCTCATCAATTATATAAAGGAGTTCGGCTCTTTTGTTTCAATACACCAAAATCGAGAGCTCTTCATCTACAATATTGTTCTTCCTTTCGAGAAAGAGAGTACAGACACAAGTTCGTTCGACGGGCAGTCTACGGCGGTGCTCCGGCGGCTGAGTGGTAACCGAGTCAACCCTGGGAGACAAACATCGACACAACCTCCAGCACCGGTGAGGCGGCGAATTTGTCTTAAGGGCACCGTTGAACAAAACGGGTCTCGGTTTGCAAATTCTTGTTCCCTATTTACAATTTATGCTTATGTTTCATATTCTGTAATCCAATTCATGTAATATTCTCTTCGATTGTAAATTTTTAGAAATTAGTGAAATTATTTACTGTTTTCCGCACTATATTTTCCTACAATCTTAAGACAAATTATTGATTTTTCTGGAAAACAATTTTTTGGCAAACAGGTTTATTCTGTTTTGGAAAACGATTTCTGGTTACGAACAGATTTGGACTTATACATGTAGATAATATTTCGGTTTAATATTGTTTGAACTCTCGGTTTTGAAAGAGAAATTATGTGTTTTGTTATCAGTATTTGACTCTTGGGTTTACAACCTGGCTCGGGTCCGTAGAAGGGTTCTTGTTAATTGCTCGTTTATCATTTTACTGTGCTAGATTGGCTGTTATAATTGGGTACTTCAGTGAGTGGAATTTTATAAAAGAATTTTGATTTGGAATAGCAAAACTCATTTTTGCTAATCTACTGACTCAATTTTGAGATATGAGTCCTACCCATAGCATTTTTAATCGGTGCTACGTTCTGATTTCCGGTATGATCAGTATGATGTGTAATTGGAAAAATCAATTTTAGTACTGCCGTTTGGGTTCTAAGGCAGTATTGATTGAATTATTAGCATGAGTAATTTTATTTCCAGGCATACCCAGACTTACTTTTTTTTGGGTAGAAGTGTTTGGTGATTCACAGGTTGAAACCGTGGAATTACAGTTTGATATCTCTGGAAGTGATAAAAAAATCGGGCTAACGAGTATTCTTGTTGGTATGGAAACTTAAGCTTGTATATGGAATCTGTGTGCTCATTTTTCCCACTGAAGCATTCCCCATGAATTGGGTATAGTTGTAGTCAATTATCATTGATTATTTGTTGCTACTACCCTAACATGAATTGGATATCAATGATAATTGACTACAACTATACCCAATTCATGGGGAATGCTTCAGTGGGAAAAATGAGCACACAGATTCCATATACAAGCTTAAGTTTCCATACCAACATAAACGTACACCGAAACAACAGATGCAGTTCCGTAACTAAACCATTTCCTTCTACTCCCTAGCTCTCAAAAATGTTAGTTGTTTGAGGTATCTTCTCCTCTTTGTCGTTCGATTCGCTTGTTACAATACTTTTGAAGCATTTCATTCATTAAGAATCCCCTCTTTATTCATGTTTAGAATTGAAAATCAAGAAATCTTAGTCCTCGTGTATTGAGAAGCATAAATAAATCATATATGTTGAGACTAGAGGTTAATCGTTCCGTATTGAAGTATTGCCTTTGACTTCTTTAATTCGCTTATAACGAGATTTGATCTGATTTGGATAGGGATTGGTTGTAACCACGATGGTTGGTGATATTTTGAACGTGATCTCGTAGGAGTTGTTTCCCTCGTTACATTCTTCTGTTGGCTTAGCTGAATCTTGTTAAAATTGTACCGTAGACTGTTTTCCGCGGAGTTTGTCATATTGTTGACCTGTTGAAATTCTTGACATCTTAGCTAGTTATCGCACAATCCGTTCCTAGCTTTTCTTGGGAATATTCAAAATCTTGTGGCGAGTTATCCTGTGACACTTTTGCTATTGATGTTGATGGATGTTTCTCGTATCCCAGTCGGAGTCTTATTTTGACATCACCCTGTTTGAGATAAGTTTTCATTGGTTAGTTTAGATTCCCTGGTTGTGACTATCATCTTCGTCATTTGCTTGTAACCGTTATTCCATGTGAGTATCTAGTTCGCAATTTCAACCTATCAAACCCAATCCGTGGTCGCATACCTTATGATATACAAATTCTTTGGTGCCTTAAATTCAGATATTGATGCTATTGTTACCTGCTTTAGTACCACCATTTAATCTGATTTCTTGATCATGGAGTCACGCGATTTGAACTTGTACTCACCTTGTATTTGTATGCTTGCCTGAACCTATTCGATTGGTATGGAATTCGCCATTGCAGATACTCGTCTATCTGTTGGAAATTGTTACTCTACTCAAGTTCTCATGTCGTAATTGAAATCAAATCTTCTGGTGACATATTTATTGATACCCACTTGTTGATGCCGTTTAATTCGAATTTGCTTATTATAGTTCCTCTTAGTGTTGTTCAACTCTGTTATGGTTCCTCAACTCTGAAGGCACGTGATTCATACTGTAGTGCTTAGCCTCAAATTGTTGGTAGTTTTACTCATTTCTAGTATTGGGAAATTCTTTATTTTGGATCAATTGGTTTATGGGAGATCAGTCTCATTACCTTGTGCTTGCCCTTAATATCGAAATCTTTCATTTGTCAAGACGTTATCCACTAGCTCCTTTGACTTGTAGAGCAATAAGAGAGTTACGATCGGTCATTTCAAATTTCTTGGGTTATCACAAAAAGGGGTACCTTGAGTTTGTTGCCTAACCGCCTTAGAGATTCCATGTGTTCTTTGAATTTCGGATGCTTCGTTACCGTTCTTTAAATTCTTGATTGACGGTGCTTGAGTTCGGAGCTTGCCCGTTTCGTTTGAGATAACAAATCGAATTCTTCTCGTAATCTAGAATGACACAACCTAGAGCGAAAATTTGGTGTGACTCTTAGAAGAATTGGTTTGTGTTGTGGATCCGCTAGATATGAGTTATTATTAAGACGTACGATGAAACCTATTCGCCGACAATAATTGGAAGCTCGAGGGAGAATGACTGAAAAGAGAAGGGTAAAAATCATCAAAGATTGCTAACCGCTCAGGGTCGACCAAAGGATCGTGTGGACCGTTGTCGTCACCCAATGTTATCTGAAGAAGGGGAAATCATGCTTTTCGCAAATCCTTACCACGTTGGAGTTTGTCTCGTCTTGGGTGGAAATGAAGCTTTGATCGCCAGAAAGATAGGTTAAGTGTCAGATACGGTGCGTGTCATTCGGATAACCAGGCAACAACCGATGAAATCCAGTTAGAAGAGGCGCTTGATCACCGCTCCTTCTAGATGGAGGTCTCGGGAAGTCAATTGGAATATCAGGTCGTATTTAGAGGTGAGATCAAAGTGCCGAGATAGATAATCGTATATAGAAATGAGTACCGTTTGGAAGTGCCGCCGAAGACTCTTGAGCATTTGTGATGCGTTATATATATACGAAAATTAAGGAGGTGCGAGCCGAATCCATTGCATGAGTTAAACAGGTCCGAACTTGAGTTAGAAGCCGACGTGTCCCATGGTGAGAATCCGATACGTGTCCTAAATTTGCGCAGTTAAGTGTAGAGAGGTAAGTCGATACCGTTAGTGCGAGTTTGCGTGGGAAAATAAGGACAAGGTTAGAAAGAAATGCTTGCGTTTGTTTTGATTTTATTGACATGAGTTTTGACGTAGATTTTCATGATTGCTAAATTGTTGCATGATGAACCGTGTTATGGTTGATGCGTATCTGTATGGTGTGTGTTGGTTGGACTTGGTTTGGCAAATTTCGAGGACGAAATTTCTCTAAGGAGGGAAGGGTGTAAGGACCCGTAATTTCAGAAATTATTTAAAGGATTATTTGATGTTGGAAATTGAAGGAAAATATGGAATTTGTTAAGTTTAGTTGATTTTGGGTCAATGTGGTAGAATTGAAAGTGGAGGGAGTGTAAGTGTAATTTATGTTTGTGCTAGTATATATAGGTGTGGGTGAGTGTAGCGGATTAAAATCCCAAGCCCTCTCTCTCGGTCTCACTCTCTCTCACTCATCCCACCACCAAAACTCAAAACCCAAAGAACCCAACCCTCTCTCCATCTTCCTCACGTGCTATTGAGTTCGTAGTTCGTCCGGTTTGGCTCGGAGAGGAGTATTTTGGGCGTATTGCAAAGTTTGAGTTCAAGGGTTCGTGTGGCCCGATCTCTTCGTATGTTTGCCCTCCGACTTCGAGGTAGGGTTTTCTTGCACTTGTTATATGTTTATGTGTTCATTTTGCACCTTGATCGTGCTTATGATTGTTAGTTGTAGTTGGGGTTTCATCCTTGAAAAATCTGTAGAAAATCCGCTCGAAAGCCCCTCATATCGATATGGTCCTTATTCCGTATCGATACATCTTTCTCTGGACTGCCTCGAAGCCTATCTGTATCGATACAGATTTTGTCTGTATCGATACAGTAGGCTTAATGCCAGTTTTCACTGTTTGGCTCCGAACTCTATTGTTTTGACCCCCGATCACTTCCAACACCTCTTAAACGTCTTTAGACCATTTCTAAACTCGATTGTTCGATCTCTATTGACTCCTTGATGTTTCCGTTCTCGATGCACTCGTAAAACGTAACTATAGTATCGTTGTAAACGGAGGATGTATCGTAAGGTGGTTTAAGGGTGTCGTAGGTTATGCGGGGCATTGTGGTGAGTGTGAATGGGTAGATGGGTGTCCGTCTAGTGATCCGAAAGGTAAGATCGAGATCCGTGTTCTCATGATCCGTCTTGTTGTTTTCTTTTGAATTCCTTTGGTGCTTATTCCATGAGGTCTAGGTGTCAATGTTAGCAAGAGGTATGCCGTAGGGTGGTGATGGGTTAGTACTTTACGTACGGTATAGTGGTATACTTACAAGGGAAGGACGTGTATAAATTTATTAGTCGGAGTCATGATATGGTTGACAGTTTGGAACGTTTTGAAATGTAATCAACGTGGTGGATTGGTAGATCGTTTAGGATGCCTGTAGTGTAATCGATGTTGTGATAGAATTGTTTGGATTGGTTAAATATTAATTGTGATTGATTGATTGACACGTACTGATATGATGAGATATGACGCAATGGGCATCACTTATATGTGATATGTCCCGGAGATTATGAATGGGCATCACTTATGTGTAATGTGTCCCAGAGTATATATATGGGCATCACTCATATGTGATGTGTCCCGGGGTATGTGTGTTATATGCGAAAACCTTGATTGATGAGATATGAGATCTTGAGAAAAAGAAAGAAATGATGATTTTTACTAAATCAGATTGTTTAAAAGGAAAAAGGATTTTTGATGTAAAAATCCTCCGGCATTCTTGAGCGAATCAACAGTTTCCGGTATTCGTGCACAGAATCAATGGACTCCGGCTATTCAAGCTCGAATCAACGGAGCTTGACCATTATAAGTCATGTATTTCTCTACATTGCACCTATTTGAAAACAAAGGAGATCGATTCTTGGAAAAGAGGATGTTGATGACTAACGATGAGAAAATGAGAATGATTATGAAAATGTAAACGATTGTGGAATCTTATGTGATGCGATGAATCGGTTGATAAACCAAATATTGGTTAATTATGATTGATGTGGGAATGTTAGTGGTAATGGTATGACGTGTGAGATGTTAGGTATTGCGTATAGGATTGTCTAGAATCCATTGGCCACAGTGAGTTACTCGTTGATAGTCATATAAACCTTGGGCATATCTGTCTACACTCATTCACTCTAGATGCATAACTCGGCATATTTTCCTATAACTTGTGTATAGATCTCTCTACTGGGCTAGTGTAGCTCAACCTATCATTTTCAGGTACATTGCAGGTCACTATCATGGAGTGCTTGGAGTGCATGCTGTTGTTATTGATTGAAGCTATTTTGGACAATACATCAGTATCTTTGTAACATCAACCGCATTGTATTTTTATTTTTTTATCTACTCTGGAACTCTGTAATTTATAGGGCAAGTTTGTGGAATTGGGGACTGAACTATCTTTTGGGTTATTAGTTTTAACTCCTGTGAGGATTTAAACTATCAAATGTTATTGTTATTTATGTTTAAAATTCGAGGGCGTGACAGATGTGAAGACAGCTTTCCTAAATGGCGATTTAGATTGAGGAAATCTATATGGAACAACCCAAGGGTTTTTCTAAGCCAGGTCAAGTAGGGAAAGTCTATAGATTTGTTAGATCTTTGTATGGTCTAAAACAAGCACCAAAACAATGGCATGAGAAATTTGGCAATGCTATGATGTCAAGTGATTTCATAATCAACGAGTGTGACAAATGTGTATTTGTCAAAGACACAGACGAACGGTACGTCATTTTGTGTCTCTCTACGTTGATGACATGTTCTTTGTTGGTAGTAACGATAAGATTATCAAATTTACCAAAAAGATGTTGAACTCGAGGTTTGAAATGAAAGATATGGGCCTTGCAGATGTAATACTAGGTGTTAAAATCACTAGAACGTCTAATGGACTTGCACTATCTCAGTCTCATTATGTTGATAAGATTCTTGAGAAGTTTAGCAAGTCTGATACGAGTATAGCAAGGACTCCTGTGGATGTGAATCTCCACTTATCCAAGAATGTGGGGGAAGGAGTATCCCAATTGGAGTATTCTTGAATAATTTGGAGTCTAATGTACTTGATGGATTTTGTACAAGCCCTGACATAGCCTATTCAGTTAGTAGACTGAGTAGATACACGAGTAATCCAGGGGATGACCACTGGAAGGCGATAGTGAGAGTACACGAGTAATCCAAGGGATGACCACTGGAAGGCGATAGTGAGAGTACTACGCTATTTGAGTCATACTCGTGATTTGGGACTACACTACACCAGATATCCAGCAGTACTAGAAGGGTACTGTGATGTAAACTGGATATCAGATATGAAAGACTCGAAATCCACGAGTGGATATGTCTTTACACTTGGTCGTGCAGCTGTCTCTTGGAAATCTTCAAAACAGACGTGTATAGCACGATCTACAATAAAATTTGAATTCATTGCTTTAGATAAAGCAACTGAAGAAGCATGGCTATGCCAGTTTCTAGAAGATGTTTCAAGATGGTTGAAACCTGTGCCAGCAATTTGCGATAGTCAATTAGCAATTGAAAGGGCACAGTGTAATATGTATAATGGTAAGTCTAGACATATGTCATAGACATAATACCATTAGACAACTGCTCTCAACTGGGCTTGTTACCTTTGACTATGTGAAGTCAAAGGATAATATTGCGGATCCGCTAACCAAAAGGTTAAACAAAGAGCTAGTTGAGAAAGCATCGAAAAGAATGGGGTTAAAGCCTACTACACTCGTGTTACCATGAAGGAAACCCAACCTAGCTGACTGGAGATCCCAATATCTAAGTTCAATGGGACAACCTACTTGCGAGTAACGGAGAATGATCACTGTGGAGACATGTTCTCTTGCTCATTCCTATGGTGCGAAACAGTGATGCCTGCAAATGGAAACAGGTTAAGCGTTGCTTTCAATGACTCTTATGCGCTAGAATGTCAGGCGGGGTATAACAAGATACCCTTTATAAGAAGGTCACCTATGTGAGTATGAAGTGGGGCCGCTTCTTTGAGAATTTAGGAAGGCAAAATTCTCGAGAAAATACTTGCAGAACCAGGAAAGGGTGTCATGGCCAAAATGAACCCAACAGTGAGAACTAAACTGTGTTTGGAGAAGTTCCGTGTGAGGCCTATTTTCTCGGTTTACACAAACGGCAAAACAGTTCAAGACATCATGTTCACTGGTCAGCCAGTAAATCCGATAGGTCTTCACAAGGGAAGGTTTAAGGCCAAAAACTACCTATCCTATGCTGGATTTTTCCGTTGTACTCTCTCTCGTGTCAGCTTTGTCTTCCGAGTCAGTTTTCGCCAATTTCATTCATGTGGGGGATTGTTGGAAAATGAAATTGTACCGAAGAGAATTTGGTGGGACCCACACCGCGTGAGGTGGGCCCAACAACAGTGAACAAGTTCCATTAAGATATGAATGAGAAATTGTCTTATTATGGGAATTGAAAAGCCAAATGACGTGCGTGCGCGCCGTCACGAAACACCTAAATTAGACCAGGGTCGGAGCTCATGATTCGTGGGCCCACGACATGTGGTTCGAGGTTTGTGATCTATGGTCTAATCTAGATTGGTTTGGAATTGATTGTGCTTATTGGGTTTATACCATTCGCGTTTGGATGGTCCTGTTACAGAATCAATTGTGCGCAACTGACTAACGTTGGGTTGAATGCTCAGAATAAAACTCACGATTTGATTATGGAATCAATTACTGGATTAATGGCTGTATCAGTTTTCTCCAAAAATTGAATTCCCCGTATTCAATTCCCTATATTCAATATGAATATTGAATTGACCCTATTGAATGGGTAGCTCCCCCTATTGAATTCTCGTATTCAATGAGAAGGCTCCTCATCGATTATATAAAGGAGTTCAGCTCTTTTGTTTCAATACACCAAAATCGAGAGCTCTTCATCTACAATATTGTTCTTCCTTTCGAGAGAGAGAGAGAGTACAGACACAAGTTCGTTCGACGAGCACTCTACGGCGGTGCTCTGACGGCTGAGTGGTAACCGAGTCAACCTGGGAGACAAAAACCGATACAACCTCCAGCACCGGTGAGGCGGCGAATTTGTCTTAAGGGCACCGTTGAACAAAACGGGTCTCGGTTTGCAAATTCTTGTTCCCTATTTACAATTTATGCTTATGTTTCATATTCTGTAATTCCAATTCATGTAATATTCTCTTCGATTGTAAATTTTCAGAAATTAGTGAAATCATTTAATGTTTTCCGTACTATATTTTCCTACACCTTTAGTAAATTAAAGTTCGCCGTTATTTGTGGGCCTCACACACGCGCTAGAGGTGTTATATGTTTGGGTCTCCATGTGAATGTGAGTATATTTGTAAAAGTGTCTATAGTTGTAGAAGTATTGTTGGGAACTAAGAGCCCTAGCAATTAAGTTATAAAACTTATACATCTTGTAGTCCTATCGTTAATTTCAGAGCTCCGTAATTGGTTTAGGCCAATGTGGGCGAACTGGTTCGGATAACAGTTTACAAAAAATAGATTCTACAAAATGTACAACTATTCCCAAGCATGATGATTGTGGAATTTTAGAGAAGCATATGAGAGATAATCCAAAGGCCTTCTGTTATGTTTGAAATAATAAAAATAAAATAATATTGCTGATCAGATCATGATTCCTAGCACTGTGTCACTTTTTATGGAATACTGGTTGACATGTCACAATCATCGAATCCCCATTGAGAAAAGGATGTAAGTTGTTGGACAACCATGGCCACCAAAAGAATAAAATGAATTCGATTTTCAACTAATTAAATTAAAATCTCATTTAAGCTAATGTTATAGTAGAACTTTTCAAAATAAGGGTAAGCTAAAAATGAAAGAGGCCAGATTAATAACAAGAACTTCATTCAACACGAAACTTCTATATATCCGTGTTACATTTGCAAAAAAATTCTATGCCAAAATGACGAGCCAAGGAGGCCGAATGTGGTCCTATAGGCTATATCATGCACTAGGGCGAAACCCAATAACTTAAATTGATAAGTAAGACATGAAAATAAGTCTGCATCAATTCATTCACTTACCCCACCCCCCATAAAAATAAAATAAAAAGTCTGCATCATTCTCGTAGCTTGTTTGCTAAACTTTTACTAAATTTTTAAAAGGTGATATCGAAAGATAACTAAAATTGACACTTTCCGAATTGACTTTTACGTAATTTTGTGGTCCAAAAAGGCAGCAGCTAGCAGATCATTTTTTGGAATTTATCTATAGCAAGCTGTCGCAAATAGGCACCAGTACCTGTTTGTTCGTAAACATCCAGATACGTGTTTGTAAATGGATATATATATAATTTTTTGGAGTTTTGATACAATAACGGTCATATCGATCTCCTCTGGTCCCAAATCTTGGTACCTAATCTTTCACCTCAATAATTGCTTCCGAGTCCGACTATAGGTACATTATTTGGTGTCCACCAAATGTACATCAGGTTCTGTGAGACCCACTTCGGGGTTTCATACAAATGATCGGAGCCGCTTAATTAATTTGTTGTAGGATTCTTGTAGAAACATCAGCTTCGTCGGATATCGGTAAGGACTAGATCGGTTTTTCGCTCACTTTGCTGACAGAAAGTTGAGCGAACAATCGATTAAGGCCTTACCAATATCCGACTAGGAGGATTTTCTTACATGGATCCTTAAAAAAAATATTTTAAATAAATTGAGCAGCTCCGATCATTTGTGTGAGATTTCGAAGTGAATCATTAATAACTCGATGTACATTTAGTATACACCAAATAGTGTATCCATAGTTTTATTGATTACTTTTCATTATTGTGAAAATAATAAATGAACACATCCCTTGATGGGCCTTACATATCACATGCATCATGTAAAGTGTCACATCATATGAATCGTACTATGATTTAGTGGTTCAAAGTCCCTCTGTCGCGTTGACAAAAAAAAAAGTCTCTCTGTTGATTAAACTAAGCTTGTCAAGTTGATAAGCTCACCCTCCTCCCTCAGTGGAGGTAGGAATTCGAGCCCCACGAGAGGCAAGGGTGGGGTTCAGGGCTATGAAGAATCTCTAGACCCCCTATGAACTAACTTACTAACTCGATGTATGTTTGACAAACCCACCACACACACACAACCCCCCCCCCCACAAAAAAAAAAAAAAGAAAAGAAAGAAAGAAGAAGAAGTCCCTCTGTCCCATGGTCCGTTTTGATGAGTTTAAAATATCCATCACAAAAATAAATAGCAAAAAGAATTGGCATTTTGTAGTATTTCCAAATCTGTAAAGCATACCACTTGCTCTTAATTCTTGTTTTGCAGGATTTATTGATCGTGTGTTTGGCGTTGAGGTCATGGCTGCGTTATTATGTTGGGTCCTGTTGGGGTGTCTATTTGCTTCTGTTTAGATTGGGGCTTTGTTTCGATTTCTAGTTTGTGTTGTGTTATTTTTATTGGGATCATGGGTTGTAGAACTTGACGAGCTGATTTTGTTTGATATCTATGATATGTTTATGTTTCCTCAAAAATTTGTAGAGTTTACCCGACTACAATTATATTTTCCTTCCGAGATAAAACAAAAAGATTAATAATTTATTTTGTTCAATGATTTTTGGATCTCTAGTAAATATTAGTTGCATTCGAACCCCACATTCTACATTATGGAACATAAAGTTGGCAAAATAATGAAAACCAGATTGCTTTGTTGTCATTTTTCAGATAAACAACCACAAAACTCTCTTTTAAAACAGTTTCAGGCCTACATGCAAATAAATAAATAGACATTTAGAACAATAGAACTTAACAGGAAATAAGCTTTTTTCTTGTCAACATGGTTTGGAAATAAAAAATAGCATAGCAGTACATCAAAGAAGATAATAATCGCTTCACAAAGGATCCAATAACTAATCAGGAGGTCTAGCTTTCCAAGAACGAATATCAAAACTTCACAAACCCAAAGTTGGCAAAGTTTGGGTAACTACATTTGCTGATCTACGAATAAAAAGAAATATCACAAATCCCGAACTAATTAACTTCTCAGCAAATATCTTTGATGACAACTTTCACTTTCGTATGGCAAGACCTTTTGCTATCCAAAATAAGAATCAACTGCAGCGAGTCCCCTTTTAGGCTTCTATCGTGCAAATCCAAACCCAACAATTTAGCAAGTTGTAAGGCGTTCCTGCATGCCATGGCCTTAGTATACAGAACCGAAGACACCCTCCCCAAATGAATTGAATGTGAAGCTGATCCAACCGATTTGATTTGTCATCAAACCATCATCGCTACCAAAGGACCATCACCACTACCACTATATCGAAACCCGAAACGGCACCTCGATGATGAAGGAGAAGCCGAGAGAAAGAAAAAAGAAGGAAAAAAAACAAAGAAACTGTTAGACCTGATATCGAGAGAAAAGACCCTTATTACCCAAGAGGGGTTCTCTAGGTTAGAAAGTGGAGAAATTTTTAGGTGCAAATAGGGTATAGTCCACGTGGTATCCGAGTGTCCATCCAAGCTGTCTAAACATGTTTCGAACGACCAGGATTTAGAGACCGAGAAAGAGGAGAGAGAGTGCTCGGCTGAGTAGGAGAGAGAGTGTTTGGATCTGGACTGTCCAAAATACATTTAGATGGCTTAGATACGCGCTGAGTACTGCCATGTGATACCCAATTTGCACCCAAGAACTGCTCTAGAAAGTGAGAGAAGTTCTGGGTTGGAGAGAGAAATCTCTCCAATAAATGACTAGTGATGACTTTGAGTGATGTCTGTTTTTCTGAAAATAAGCTTCAAATAACAAGAGTTAAACTAAAATTTTCACGATCAATAAAATTTTCTCCACATCAATTTCGTGGGGTTTGCTCGGTGGTCAAGATCTCATCAGAAAAATTTTGCTACCTCCTAAATTTCAATTTTGAAACCTTAACGCCCTGTTTGGATGGAGGAGATGAAGGGGGATATGTAAATCCCCCTAATTTGTACTCCGGGTGTCCACCAAATCCGGTGTTTGGTTCAGATTTTGGGAAGGTGGAGATGAATACTGTAGCGGTTTCTAGTCCGGCTGAAGGGGGATTTGTGAGCGCGAGGTCAGACCCCGTCGTTGGCAAATCCGGGAGGTTTTAAGACGATTTTACCCCTCTAAATCCCCCTTCATTTATCCTTTGTCATCCCATTTCTGGTTTGATCGTGTTCTTTTACCCAGACCAACGAAGAGAGAGAAGAGAGGAGGTCGCCGAAGAACTCTGGTGACTCCACCGCCTTACTGACGGTTACAACTCTCCCTCGTCTTCCTCTTACACGGGCTGAGGTATGGTTGTTCACTCCATTTGCGATCGTTTTTGTGGATTTTGACGACTGTCTGTGTTCCGTTGGGTTGAGTTTTCGATTGATTTGGGGGTTTTTGATGTTCGGTGTGATTTTTCACCCACGGTACTCCATAGCTTATCTGAGTTGCCCTATAAATCTTGAAACTCCATATATGTTGATTTTGCCCTAATTTTGTTGTACGGTTTGTAGATCTGAGTTGCCCTAACTCGAAATAGTATTTTTTTTTTTTAATCTCATTCAGTGCATTTTGAACCACGATTGGAGTTGCGACATGGGTTCGAACCACTATTCAGTAACTGAATAGTGACTAATTACTTCGGATATGCATATATGTGTGTGTGTACATATCTCTCTGTCTTTGTAAGGATTATGCATATACGTTTGTCAATGAATTTGAGTATTTGTTGACAGTATCCTTGCGAAAAAGGCAGTCTAGTTGGGTTGGAAGGAAAATTTTCATGTATATGAAGTTGGAAGTGATTGGTCTGTAGTATGAAAATTTTCTTATGATCTCATTTTGTTCAACAACTAACTGTCTCTAAGGTATAGATAGCCATAGAGCTTCAGTTTATTTTTCAGAAGGCCGTATGTATAAATCATGTTCTTTTCAGCTTTCCATGTTATTTGCATCCTCTTTTGACTCGAAATTTCCATGGTGGTTACAAAGCGTGTCGTGTTAGGATATTTGCATTAGCTTGTTGACTGGAAATTTGTAGTCGAACATTATTGTGTTGATAATTTAGCCTGTGCCAATTACCTATGAAGCACCGTCACGCCTCAATGGTTGCCGTATCCATGGTTGACACTGTCAGGAAAACAGTCACAGAATCTGCAGTTCCATAAACTTTAACGCAAAAAATGACTTCGCACAAGAATAACTAGGACACAATCTTTATGAATTTTTTTAGTTCTATGAGTCTAGTTTCAAAATCAAAAATCGGATCGCAATTTCATCGCTCGAGCTAAAAATTATGGCCGTTTCCCCAACATGTGTCCGAGCAGACAGCACAGTTCCGAAACTGCGCGCTGTGAAGTTACGAATTTCTACAGAATTTAATACTTTGAATCTGATCCTGAAATTTTTACCATAGACAATAGACTCATAGAGGAACTCTCTATAAAAATCTCATAATTTTCTGAGCTCAGGAACTGCCTCAAAAAAATCCCCAAAAACAGGACAGACACAAAGTTTTCAATTCTGCAGATTTCTAAATCATGTAGTTCATGTCCTAAGCACTTAAACTACACAAATTCAAGACATTCAAGAGAGAATCCATTCAACTCCACATCAAAACCCAGCTTCTAATCTAACTAAACTTGAAATTAGTCAACTAGGGCATGGAATTTAGCATACAAACATAGATTTAAGAAAGAGATGCAAGAATTACCAAGCTATGCAAGATCAAACCCTAGATTTTCCCCTAATCTTCCCTTTCTTCTTCATTTAGCTAGCAAATTAAGCCCAATAACTCACATAATGAACTTAAAACATAATTAAAGACTAGGGGTATTACAGACACAGGACAAACATGACACGTTGAGGACACACCAGGGGGCAACTCTAGTTAAATTTACCAACTTGTAAGTTGGGGACACATCGGGGACACGCTGCTGAAATGTGTGACAGCCCGTTAGTATGGATTGTGACATGGCACGGGTCAATATATATTAGTTTGTAATACTTGGTTTGGGCTTTAAATTCTACTTTTTGACTAATAAGAAGGCAAATAATGGAAATCAAAAAGTACCAATGTAGTCAAGATAAAAATTGCCAATTGTAATATTAGTATAATGACAGTTTTGGTTGTTTGTGAAAACGATGTTCATAGGGATACCACTACTTAAATAGTATATCCGAACAAAAGTTTGCAATAGTCAGGGCAGTGTCTTCTATATTTTTCACACACATGTTCATTCTTTTTCCATTTCCTTGCTTAAGTGGATTTATGGTCAATCCTACTGATTGTCACCTGTTGATTTTGCAATATTGTATGTATGATGATTAAAGTGTGTTGAGTTGCCCTAATAGAATTGGAATTGCCCAAAACTATTTAGTTACCGTAAATTAAATTTTGCCCTAAAACAGATGGCAAGACTAACGAACCATGAACGAAGGAAGAAGACAAACCGTAAGGCATTGTTAGCAGCGTTATGTATGATGAGAGTACTCAATAGTGTTATTCAACTTTACTTGTTAATTACGGAGTTGATTGCTGAGAGGAATCGACAAAGGCTTCAACTAAAGCCTCATCTTCGTGCCAATCCTAATGCTTACCAAAGCCAACTGGACGCACTTAATAGGTTGGTACGCGGGAATGACAAAACTTGTCATGACAATTTGAGGGTAAACAAGCATACATTCATGACGTTGTGCCAATTACTTATCCAAAATGGGCTAGAGCCATCTAGGAATGTTACCGTTGCAGAGAAGGTGGTGATCTTTTTGTGGATCCTGGCACACCATACGAAGAATAGGCGTACCATTTTACAATTTTGGAGATCAGGGGAAACAATTAGTAGGCATTTCAACGCAGTTTTGATCGCGGTGATTCGCCTTCACAATGTCTTGTGGTATCATCCTCAGCCTATTCCTGGCAATGAGCCGGATGCTAGGTGGAAGTGGTTTGAGGTACATAGTTCTTATGTCTTAAGTTCTAGTAATGCACTTATTCATTAGAAATTAACTATTGTAATAAAAATACCCTTCTGTCTCGTAGAATTGTCTAGGGGCTTTAGACGGTACCTTCATACCTGTCCTCCCCCCAACAGAACACAAGGCACGATATAGGTCAAGGAAGGGTGACTACGCGACAAATGTGTTAGGAGTTTCTAGTCGTAACCTACAATTTGTTTACGCATTGTCTGGTTGGGAAGGCTCCGCCACAGACTCAAGAGTGCTCCGAAATGCCTTGCTAAGGCCTCATGGGTTGAGAATTCCACAGGGTATGTGACTTGAAAACCTTTCCATTAGTGAACATACGTCAGCATTATTGTAAACATACTCATGTAGGGCAACTAATCTTATTTGTAGGTCGTTACTACCTCGCCGATGCTGGTTACACTAATGGGCCGGGATTATTAGCACCTTACAGAGGTCAACGATACCACATTAACATTTGGAGGCAATGACACATGCCCCAGAGCCGGGAGGAGTACTTCAACATGAAGCACTCTAAGGCACGAAATGTTATCGAGAGATGCTTTGGGGTGCTGAAGATGAGATGGGGGATTTTGAGATCTTACTCTTTCTACCCCATTAGAACTCAATGTCGCATCGTCACTGCCTGTATCCTTCTCCATAATCTCATTAAGCGTACAATGGCAGTGGATCTCGTTGAGGCTCAATACACGGCGTGGGAGCAGGCGAACCTACATAATGTACCACATGAAGAGTACATTGCAAATGTCGATGCTACAAACGAATGGACACAATTTCGGGATAACTTGGCAACCCAAATGTACAATGATTGGTTAGCTAATCCAGGGGGTGACCATTAAGATTCGTGTAACTGAATTTGAATGTAATAATCTGGACGTGTTATTTATTTCTGTTGGACGTGTTAAACTTGTTGAACAATGGTCGCTTGAACTATTTGAATGTAATAATATTGTTGAACACTGATCGTTTGAACTATTTGGTAGGACAAAGTATTGTTTTTCATGAGTACAATACCTATGTCAAATTGTAATCATCATTCAAATCAGGTTAGCATACCTATGGAAAGTGAAGGAACTTCATAATCTGAACCAACGAGTCGTAGGAAAAAACAAGATCGTAGGTTATGGACCTTTGCGGAAGAGGAGGCCCTACTTGCTTCCATGATGGAGTGTATATGTGACAAATATAGAGCTCATAATGGTTTCAAGCCGGGCTACTTTAATGAAGTTGAAAAGGAGTTGAAGAAGAGATTACATGGGACGACGCTTAAAGCACAACCGAACATTGAGTCTAAGGTGAAGGGGTGGAAGGAAAAGTATGGTGTAATTGTCGACATCACACGTCTTAGTGGGTTCGGTTGGAACCATACCACTAATTCCATAGTAGTGGATGATGAAAACGTGTGGAAATAATATGAGAAGGTAACTTCTCCCCGCATACATTTAAACTTACTATCATTGTTGTTGCCTCCCTCTTAATGTATGCCATTGTACATGTACAGTCCAATTCCAGAGCGAAAGGGCTGAATGGGAAGTCTTTCCCCATGTATGAGAGTTGGCAATTCTTGTTTGGGAGGGATATGGCGACCGGTGATTTAGCCGAGGATGCGGCGGAAGTGGAAGAAATTGTTGAGACCCCTCAAGATGAAGCCAATATAGAGGTCGATGACATGTTCAATGAGTGCTATACTCCAACGTTTGCAAATGGTGAGACGGTGTTTCCACGTGAGACACCATTTGTTGACATATCAACTTCTTCCAGAACTCCAACAAGCAATGCCATTCCGGCCGCGACACGAACCAATGCCAATGCTCCCACAACCAATGCCGTGCAAGGAAGGCCAAAGAAAAAGGCAAAGGTGGACGGCAATGAGGCACCCATTAATGTGGCAATGGAGAATTTATTGGCTCAAAGCAATACGGCATTCAACAAGATTGCCGATGCGGTTGGATATGAGGACCGACTCTCTGCCAAAAGAGAGAAGGTGTTTACTGAGCTAATGAAGCTTGATCTTGAGATGATTGATAGGTTTGCTTTGAACACCATGATTGTGTCCCCCGAAGAAAATGTTAACACATTCTACGGCATACCGGAGAACTACAAACAAGCTTGGGTCGACGTCGTATTATCGGGCCAAATCAAATTGAAGACCACGTAGGGATGTCTTACTAATTATGGCCCTTTTGTTGGAATGGTGGAGGAGGTTGTTGAGACTCCTTTTTGTAAAGAATTATGTCGCAGTAACTGAATGTGCGTAAAACTTACTACCAACTTTTGATGATGTATCTTTTGTACTTGTTAGGGCAACCATGATGATCATGTATATTTCGTACTTGTTAGGGCAATGATGATGATCTTTTGTATTTGGTAGGACAACTGTAAGGGCAACTATGATGATCTTTTGTATTTGGTAGGGCAATGATGATGCACTTGTAATTGATTTCATTCTGTCTTAGTTGGTACTTGTATTGGTAACTATGAAGGCCTCAATGGCAACTTAGTTGCTTACTAGTGCTTCTTTGATTATATTTAATACATCTGAGCCCAACATTATGTATGCAAAGTGCAGTCCCATTTCTGAGTTTTTCTGGTTACTTGACAGTGCTGGTTTCTGCAGGTTCATGGGTTCTTCTGTTGCTGTTATCTGCCCTATTCTGTATAGTTTTGCTAGTCTGAGCCCAAGTCTTGCTTTAGGTCTTTGACAGCTTGTTTTGTGGCTGTTTGTGTATTTTGTGGCTTGTTTTGTGGCTGTTTCTGGCTCTTGCAAATGGTAGTGATACTGTCATGGCAGCAGTTGGCTGCTACTGCTGCTGTTTCGTCCACTTCCTGTTCTGGTTTTCTGTAATGGCTCTTGGTTTCTGGGCAGGTTTAATAAGGCATTTGAACTTTTTTATGGGCTGCTTTGTTGTTGATTCTTAGCTGGATTGTTGGCTGTTTTTTTGGTTGCTCTCTTGGCTGTCTTTGTACAGGTTTGTGGGCTGTTATCAGGCCTATTTTGGGGCTGTTATCTGTCTACTTTAGGGTCCTGTTTTGTTGGCTGCTCTCTTGGTTTTTCTGGATAGTTTTGTGGTTCTAATTTGAATGGAACCAAGTGTTGGCTGTTAGCATGCAGGCTTGTGGACTGTTACCATGCTGCTTTACTGGTTTATTGGGCAATAGTGGGCTTGGTATTCTGGTCCAGTGTTGGTGTTGGTTTCTGGGCAGGTTTAATAAGGCATTTGAACTTGTTTTGGCAGTTTATTCTGGGTAGTTTATTGGCTGTTTGTTTTACAGTTTAGGTGCTGCATGTTGGCCAGTTTTGTTGCTATTGTAATGGAAAATTTGGTGCTATTTTGGGCAATGATGATGCAATTGCAATTGTCCCTCTTATAAGTTGGTATTGCCTTTGGCAACTATGGGCCTTAATGGCAACTTAGTTGCATGGTAGTGCTACTTTGATTATATGCTAATTATATCTAAGCCTAAGTTTTGATATGTGTACTCCTGTCAGCATGCAGGTTTTAGGTATGTTATGTGACTGTTTTATTTGGTTTTATGGGCTGGTTTTGTCTGGTTGTTGGGCTGCTATTTGGCTGCTTTATGGGCTGTATATTTCTAGTTCCATTAGTGACTGTTATCAAGACATTCTCATGTTTTATTTGATGCTTTACGGGCTGTTCTGAGCATTTTTAATTGCTGGTTTACGGGCTGTTTTTGAATTGGTTTCTGAGCTGCTTTGTTGCAACTTTACGGGCTGTTTTGAGCATGTTTTATTGCTGGTTGACGGGCAGTTTTTTGGCTGGTTTCTGAGGTATTTTTGTGGCTGGTCTCTTGGCTGTCTTTCTGCAGGTTTCTGGGCTACTATCTGGCCTAATTTGTGGGCTGTTATCAGTCAACTTTGGCTGATAGTTGTGTTATTTTTTGCTGCTAAGTAATCTAATTTCCTAGGCTATGACGATATAGACGCAAAATTTAAAGGCAAGGCATCATATTGGCGGGACAACTTGTGAGGACCAATGGTTTAATGACCGTTTGGCAACATAAGTTGTAGCCATGTGGTGCACTATGTGCCGGTTAAATCTGAGCCCAACAGTTGATGCTTACACTTACATCAGTTTTGGTCTGCAGTATATTTGGTATGTTATGCAGTTTTTTTGCTGGTTTTTCTGGACAGTTTTGTGGTTCTATCTTCAATGGACCCAAGTGTTGGCTGTTAACATGCAGTTTTGTGGAATGTGGCCAGTTTTTATCCTGTGTCTTGGACAGTTTTGATGCAGTTTCTGCTAAGTAATGTTTGGGCAAGGTTTGTGGCTGGTTTTGGCCCTGTTTTGATGCTGTTTGTTGGGCAGTTTTGTACCAAATTATTATGCAGTTTTGGTGCTGTTTATTGGGCAGTGTTGGTGCTTGTTTCTTGGGCTTATTGTTATGGCAACTTTGGAACAATTAATAAGCTGGTTTTTGCTCTGTTTTTATGCTGTTTGTTGGGCAGATTTGTGGCTGGTTTTTGGCCTCTTTTGTTGGGCTATTTTTGTGGCCAAATATTGGCCAGTTTTGATGCTCTTTATTGGGCAGTGTTGGTGCAGCTCATTGGCCAGTGTTTTGTTGTTCCTTGGTTGCCTTACAATCTGTTTCTTGGCTGCTATCAGAGCAGTCCTGTTCTGCTGTTTACTCTATGGTGTGGCTGCTACGGGTTGCTACATGGTAGTATCTGTTTCTTGGCAGCCTTATAATATGTTTCTTGCTACATGTTCCATAGGCTATGATGATATGACAGACAATTTTGACGGCGACGCACTTATCTTGGCGGGACAACTTATGAGGGTCAATGGTTTAATCACCATTTGGCAACATATGTTGTAGCCAAGTGTGGTGCACTATGTGCCGGTCAAAAAATTATCTGAGCCAAGTACATATAAACATAATATTAGTATTCATTTTGTTATAAATGTGATAATCGGTATTTTCTCGTAGATTTTACAATGTCAAGTGAAAATTGTCGAAACTATTGGGTGGTTTTCGTTGGGCGTAATCCGGGAATCTATACAAGTTGGGCGACCGCGGAATTGCAGGTTAACGGATACCCGGGGAACTTGATCAAAAGATACAACACGTTCATTGAAGCAGAAGGAGCATTGTTGCAGTTCCATGAGGAAAGATACCAGCTCATTCAAATGCAATTGGTCCAAACCGAACATCAATCAAGTGACGATGCTTCCACATCTACAAGTTCTTTGCAAGTTCAACATCAACAAAGTCTATCAACATACTTTGTTGTAGGGATTTTTTTGGGTTTTGTAACTTGTATTTTGTTCGCACTTCTATTACATTCGGAATGAAGTTGTAAGTTTAATTTCAAGGATTTCTCGAAATGAAGACTGCATTATGTAGAAAAACATTAGTACTCTCAAATAAATATAATTACTTGAGATACAAACCGAAATGGTACAAATTTATTCCTCAAACATTTATTATCAAAAGTACGAACTTATTCTTCGACCACCATCTTACAACTTCGAACTTCTAGTTTTCTTATCGAACAAAACAATGGCCCCAACGATTAAAATTGAAAAATTCCCTGTCCCGGAAATGTCTCAGTTGTGGCCAACCCTACATAAAATTAAGGCAAACAGTTAATAAATTTACTAAACAAGATTTCAATTGAAATTGGAAACAAATTCAAAATTACTTACCCGAACAAATTCATTCCAAACATCATTTTCCACCGCAAGTTTATTTTCATTTGGATTCCACCCAAACCCCGGAATTCGAAGTATAGCATCTAGATCAAAATAATCACGCTTCAATTTTTTTATCTTTCCTTCGATATGATTTTGTTTAATACCTCCTTCGGGGAAAGAAACTCGCATTTGATTCTCAAGAACTTCTAAGTAGCCGGGATGAAACCCGTTCTCGGCTTGCCAAACCCCCTGATCTACAAGGCTCGTAAGATTTGTAAGTAATATTTCCTCCTTCACCTCGCTCCAAGCCCGGCGTGCCATTTCAAGGAGTAAAAAATCAAAATTACAAAGTAATTTTTTAAAGGGAGATAGATGTGTGTGTGCAATGATATGAGATAGGTAGTGGTATTTATAGACCATTTTACCAAACAATTTTGGTAAAAACGTTTTTACCTAACAAAATTTGGTGCACCTACTTCTCTTTTTCAACTATCACTTTATGTACTTTTTAAATTACTAAATTGAAAATATATAATTCTGATTTCTTAAAAAAAAAAATCAAATAACGTTAAAAAAAATTTCAATATAATTACATTTACAATTATGCAATAATTAGTTACAAATATGTATTTACTGTAATTACGAATTGTACTTTTTAATTACTAAATTGAAAATAAATAATTCGGATTTTTAAAAATAATAAATCAAAAAAGGTTAAAATAATTAAAAGATAACTTGATTCAAATTTATGCAATAATTAATTGTATATATGTATTTAATGTAATTATAATGAAATAAACGTAATTTGTCCATTAAAATACTAAAGTGGGGGCAAATTAGTCATTTAACACATTTTCCCATCATATCCACCTTTCAAATCCCCCTTCTCAAAAATACATCCAAATACCTCATTACAAATCCACCCTTCTTAAAAGGTAGGGCCACCCTTCTTAACATATCCCCCCTCATTACATATCCACCTTCAAATCCCCCCTCATTACAAATCCACCCAAAACAAATCCGTCATCCAAACGGGCCGTAAATGGTATCAATTTTCGTACATTATTAACAGTGTTATCAGTCTCCCAACACTTGATCGATCGTACTGTGTGCTTAAACAAACCTTAAATTTGAAAAGGAAAATATTTGCGGCGTCAATAAGAGAACTCTTCTATGGCCATCGACGATGGGTGCACTGGCAGTGCAGCGACTGGCACACAGGGCCCACTCTAGGTCCCGCACGAAAAATTCGAACCATTCAATAATTTAAAAAAAATGGGAATTTAGAGGCCAACCCTAAAAAGTAGGTTCAGATTTAATTTAGTCCTGACAAAAATATTCCTTCTTTATTTCAGTCCTTTTTCTTGACTTTTCATGCATTTTTACTATTTTGCCCATTCTTCATAACTTTTTGTGTATATGTTCATTTTTAGTAAAATTTATATTTTTAAGAATCAACTCCTGTCCCATATTATTTTGGACAAAAATACCCTTGGTTATGAGAACTGCCAATTCTTATAGCCAGTTAACATAAGATTTCGGACAAAAATATCCCCGCTAGTTCACATATCCCGAGTTAACATATTATTTTGGACAAAAATACCCTTGAACTATGGCTATGAGAATTGAGGCTATAAGAGCTATATTTTTAGAATCAATTCCTGAATCATATTATTTCGGACAAAAATATCATTGGCTATGTGAACTGACTATGAGAATTGCCAAGTCTCATAGTCAGTTCTATGAGAACTGCTCAGTTCTCATTGAGAACTGGCTATGTGAATTGAGTTATGAGAACTGGCAATGTGAACTGCTAATTCTCATAGTCAGTTCTATGAGAACTGCCAGTTTTCATAGTCAGTTCTATGAGAATTGGCTATAAGAAATGACTGTTCTCATAGAGAATTATCTTTGTGAACTGGTTATGAGAACATGACTATGTGAACTGAAAAATACACAGTTCACATAGTCTTACCACACACTAAAATACACAGTTCTCATAAAAAATATATAGTTCTCATAGAAAATACACGGTTCTAATAAAAAGTTCTCATGGACAATACACAGTTCTCATAGAAAAATACACAATTCTCATAAACAGTTCTCGTGAACAACACACTGTTCTCATAAAAAATACACAGTTCTCATAGAAAAATACACAGTTCTCATAAACAGTTCTCATGAACAACATACTGTTCTCATAGAAAAATACACAGTTCTCATAGAAAAAAATATACAGTTCTCATAGAAAATACACACACGAACAAAAATAGTCCTGACCCATATTATTTCAGACAAAACCATTTAGTCAGTTCACATAATCTCACCACACATTAGAATACATAATTCTCATAGAAAATACACAGTTCTCATAAACAGTTCTCATAGAAAAAACACAATTCTCATAAAAAATAAACAGTTCTCATAGAAAAATATACAGTTCTCATAAAAAATACACAAATCTCATAAACAGTTCTTATGAATAATACACAATTCTCAATGTCTCATAGAAAAATACACAATTCTAATAAAAAATACACACAATTCACAATTCACATACATAATTTACATATACAATTCACATTTTCCTTGTGAGCTAAAAGGAGAATATTAATCAGTGATTTTTGAAACTTTGTATAAGAATTATTAACAAAGTACCTTTATTTGCTTTGTTTCATTGGACCGGGGGTAATTAGATCTAAAATAAGCCTTGGGACATCTCTCCGCTACACTGTTCCTCCTACAAAACGGCAACCAGTGGCTCCCGAACTTAGCAGCCTCCACGAAAGCAAACACAGTCAAAGCCAACCCACCGTCGTCCGACACATAAACCGACAGCTTCTCGGCCGGATAATCGTACGCCATCACCGACAGAGCGAACTGTGTGTGATGGTGGTACGATGTAGCTGGGTTTGACCGGTGCGACTTCGCGATTGTCGCCGTTGCGATCGTCGACGAAATCCTGAAAATCGATCTTGAATTCTAGGAGAAGGCCTCCTTCAGGTTATCGGAATCGGACTCCAAGTCGCCGTCGTCGCCGTCGACAATGATGGTGGTATGACGCGGCTGGGTTTGAGCGGTGCGAGTTCGCGATTGTCGCCGTTGCGATCGTCGACGAAATCCTGAAAATCAATCTCGAAATACTCTCTTCTTGGGAGAAATGCTAATCGGCAGAAAAAGTTGAAGAAGCGTGAAGAAAAGAGTGAACAGCACGTCGCCGTTGACGCCTGGACTTGCTGCTGCTCTGGCTGCCGACGACGGCGATCTAGGGGAGCTCGGTGAGGGAGAGAGAGGACAGGTCGGGAGAAGAGAGAGAAACAGAGAGAGGGAGATGTCGATTTGGTCCATATGGGGGTAAAAAAGTCACCCCGAACATAGCTGAGCCTGAACAGGTTCGGAAAAAAAATTTAGGGTTGGGATGGAACCGAACTTAAAAATTAGGACCAGCCTCTAATTTTCTATTAAAAAAATTGGGTGACCCTGTAAAAAATCAGCTCAATTGAATAAATGTAAGTGCTAGATCCAATCTTCCCAATGGAGCCGATTTATCACGAAGCCATCCAATTTTTGTTTTAAATTGTTGAACAGCTTGGATTTTTCATGTGGACCCCACGTGCCGGTCGGTGCAGCCATCATTTGTGGCCTTGGCATTTTTCTTTTTTGATCAGCAAAGGATAAAATTTTATTAACTCATAACACAGAGTACAGAGCTAAAAGGATCATGGATACACCGCCCTGACCATCTATGACCCTCATCTCCTAACCACGTGGAGGAAACTGATTTGGACCCAACAGGCTGAACCCAAACTAGAGGAAAAACACCTAAACGGCCCATGTTGGAGATGAGGGGCTTTTGGAGATTATGCGGGGACCAACTGAGAATATGAAGCGGATCAAAAAAAATTTGAGCACATGATTGATTTGCTTTTTGAAAAAAAAAATTCAACTCAAAAAACACTCATTACTCATACTTCCAATCATTACTCTCATTTCTCTCTCCAATCATTACCCATACTTCCACTCACTAGTCCTATCTCCAATCATTTTTCTCTCTATCTCTCCACTCATTACATCTATCTTCGATCATTACCCTAATTTCTCTCTCCACTCATTACCCCAAAAATCAAATTTAAAAATTCTCAAAAATTCATCCAAACACAACAGAAAACATTCATGAAGTGGGCTAAAAGTGGGTCCAATGCGGGCTTACGAGGATAAGAGGGGACCAATTCAAATGTGATCATGGCCTGGGCCTAAAGTGGGTCCTCATAAATGATATCGCTACAAGCAGCTCTCACGGTCCCATCCCCACTCTACTCTTTGGGCCCTGCTGTCTTGAGAAGAATGCAACGCAAAGAGAATACCTTCTTTTCTTTTTTTTTCCTTCTCAACGGTCAAAACTTACCTATAGCTTGCATTCAAGTTCGAATCCTATGCTGTTGTTTACGCACGGGTCCCTCCAGTGCTTTACTCTGCATTATTAAGTACTAATTGAAAAAAGGGGAATTTAGAGGCCGGCCCTTTTTTCTTGGTTCGGACTTCAAATAGTCCTGACCAAAATATTTTTTCTTTCCTTCAGTCCTTTTTCTTGACTTTTCATGCAATTTTACTATTTTACCCATTCTTCTTAACTTTTTGTGTACATGTCTATTTTTAATAAAATTTATATTTTTAGAATTAATTTCTGACCCATATTATTTAGGACAAAAATACCCATTTATGTGGTATGTGTTTATTTGAAAGTGGTATGCAGTTCTCATAGAAAACTGGCCATGTGATCCATATTATTTCGGACAAAAAGACCCTTGGCTATATAGCCAGTTAACATATTATTTCGGACAAAAATACCATTGGCTATGTGGGCTATGAGAATTGCCAATTCTCATAGTCAGTTCTATAAGAACTACTCAGTTCTTATAGAAAACTAGCTATGTGACCCATATTATTTCGGACAAAAATACCCTTGGCTATGTGAGCTATGAGAACTGCCAATTCTCATAATCTGTTCTATGAGAACCGTTCAAAATAGTCTCACCACACACTAAAATACACAGTTCTCATAGATAATCATCATGGACAATAACAGTTCTCATAAAAAAAAATACAGTTTTCATAGAAAAAACACAGTTCTCATGTGAAATGGCTATGTGAACTGAAAAATACAATTCTCATAGACCGTTCTCATGTGAAATGGCTATGTGAACTAAAAAATACACTGTTCAAATAGTCTTACCACACTAAAATACAAAGCTCTCATAGAAAATACATAATTCTCATAAAAAATACACAGTTCTCATAGACAATCATCATTGAAAAAAACACAGTTCTCATAGAAAATATATAGTTATCATAGAAAATACATAATTCTCATAAAAAATACACAGTTCTCATAGACAATCATCATTGAAAAAAACACAGTTCTCATAGAAAAATACGCAGTTCTCATAGACAATTCTCATGAACAACACACAGTTCTCATAGAAAATACACAGTTCTCATAGAAAATACACACACTAGCAAAAATTGAACAAAAAAAAAAGTAATCAAAATCAAATATGGGAGGTTGAAATACATAAATCTAACATTTAACAAAAAAAATCTAAAAAAAAATCGGAATGGTGAAAACAGATCATTTAACAATTTACACATATGCACACAACTACTTCTTTCTAGATTCCACCATTAAACTACAAAAAGAATGCATAACTACACCATTTGTTCCACCGCCGAACAGATCTGAAAACTCTAGGAGTTTAACTTCACGGAATTTCTGGAAACAGATCTTGGAATTTCTGTTTGGTTTGATCAAGAAGAGGAGTTTAATTTCACAGTGTCCCCTTGTCCGGTTGGCGATCATGATCTCACCGAGAGCAGCGAAGGAGAAATAGTCGGCGTCGGAGAGAGCGGCGGTGGTGGCGCGACGGCAAAGGCGAAGGTGGTGGAAGTCTTCGTCGTCACTAACCACTGATCCTCCTCCTTCGTCGAAGTCTTCTTCGTCATCCTCGTCTAACTCGTTGTCGTCGACCTCGCCAATGGAGGATTCGTCGAGAACTGGTGAGCTAGTTCTTTCCGACTGCCTACGGCAGTGGAGATTGATGATGGATGAACAGCGGGGAGAGAGAGAGAGAGAGAGAGAGAGGGGTTATTGTCTTTATGAATCGTCTGGATTGCAGGAGCTGTTTTATTTTGTTTGTTGGGATTTGGGGCAAAAACGTCCACATGCAACATAACCGAGCCATCCAGCTTCGGGAAAATATTTCAGGGTTGGGATCAAACCAAACCTAAAAAAGGGACCGGCCTCTAATTTACTATTGAAAGAATAAGTACTTTTGTTGTTGTTTAGTAGGTTGCGACGAGCGTCATTCAAACCGTAAATTCATAGTCTATTGAGCACATCATATTACTCGAAACAAATTAACCGAACATTAGTTATCTCGTGATCGGGACAAATTTGTCTTGCAGTTTCTCTTTAGGTGGCCCGCCCTACATGCTCGAGTGCCTATTCTAACTACCATTGAACCTCCGATCTAATTGCTGGTAAGCGAATAGATGCCAAAAGACGATGTCCCACCCGTGGAACTCGAAATATCGTAAGTGATCACTGAACCTTTTGGCTCTATCTAGTCTGGATGTGAGGGATCGAGACTAACATATTCACTATCTTCCTGGTTACCGCTTAGTAGAGATAGCATTGACCGAGGGAAGGAACCGATTAGTAGTACAAGAGTTACTGCCGCCATTTACCGGGGGTTGACCACTCATGCATACATTAAATAATACTCCCTCTTATCATTTTTTAAGTGTTCAACTTCGTAATTCCAATTTATTAAGGAGACATCATCATTATAACTTTTACATCAATTTTTACTTTCACTTTCCCTACTTACCATCTATAGAGATATCATCATTACACTTTCACTCATTAACTTTTCAAAATTGAATTTACTTTTAAGGGCAAAATAAAAAATGCACCAACTTTACAAAATACTCTCTCTCTCTCTCTCTCTCTCTCTCTCTCTCTCTCTCTCTCTCTCTCAAACCCTAGCCGCCACCAATATCCTTCTTCTCCCTTCCCCCCCGAGTTCACACCCTTAGACGGCTGTGAAGGGAAGGCCTCTATATTTTTCTCTTTGTTTTGTTTTTTTTTCCGTCTCTTCAGATCAACGACTTGTCGTTTCATCAATGAGAGTTTTGTCTCTCATTTTCTCGAGAGTTTAGTTTCGTCTTTGGACGAATATTTGTCTATAGATCGGGTTCTTTCAGAGACAATGTTGCTTCACAATGATATCGATGCCAATAGTAGTCTTACCCTACATGATGTTTTTGGCAGGGCAACTCATAGAGATTTGTCTAGTTTTTTGGAAGTTCATTGATGCATTCGTACTTGGTTGGAGTCCATTTGATCGTCTAGGTATTTGTTGTTTTTAATATTTGGCTAACACTTTATCTCTTTTGAGACTGCTAATTCTAGGTATGAATATACAACAAATCGCGAGTGCCGTTTTTTGCGTTAGGCTGAACGTGTGAGTCGGGGTGAAGACATTGACTGCCTGGTGCTTTTCTTGTGTTACAATAGTTAGATGATTAGTTTGTTTATGTCTATGATATTTGTAATGAACTCAGTTATTTATATTTTTTTTTAACAACAGAATAAAACTCCATTATATAAGTGTCGCTGGGCAATTATTAATATATCTTCTCAATTTTTGACAAAAAAAAAATTTACAAAATGGATACTTATTAAAGAATAGCTCAAAAATGGAATACTAGACTCTAAAAAAGTGACATAGGGAGTAAATAATTTAGCACATCACATTTTTTCAAGATTCGATTAGCAATAACCAAATGATCGACTCACATTCTACAATTCATTTTCGAAGTTAAACTTACAATACATTTCTTTAGTGTAATTAATTACCATCAACTCATTTTGCCACTGATGCATGTCTGATAAACCTTTAATCATGAACTATCTGATGAAAAATTACAGAATGTATTGTTGAAAATATGATTATGACCTCTCGATGGACCTCACCAAGTTGCACTACATTTTTGTAAGTGTACACGATACACCTGCCGTATTGTGTAGACTACTATTGTTGGTAAATTGCAAGCTGGACTCGGTCGGGGAGGTGCTGCGCAGTGCGCACTGTGTTGTGCGCCAAAATGATGTCTGGGGTGCAGTGCATTCACCATCACATAGTAATGTGTTCAAACCTCCCTCACGTGCTTCCAAGGAAACAAAAACATAAATCTTAGACGAAATTATAACAGCCAATCCTAATTCGACAAACGAGACGATACAGAGAGGAAATTAAGAACTGCCGTGAATTGAGGCTAGCTCACTTTGTCAGAATCCTTAGAACCTCAGGCCAACGGTTCGAATCTTTTCACAGGCAAGATCTCCATCTTTCCGATAACAACGTCCAACGTACCCAAAAGAGAGGAATTTCTACCTGAAATATGATGCCAATCACAAATGTAGCAAAGATGGCAAAGATTTTTATTCGCATCAAAATGCTACAATTGCAGTTGTTAGAATCTAGCTTATCTGCACCGTAATAATTAAGTCCATTACTTAATACGGCAGAAAAATTTTAAGTCCATTGCAGCATGTTTTACGAAAAATACACAGCCATAATGCTCTACTCATCCTCTGCTTCATCTAGTAGATTAGGAATTCTTCTGCAGAATGAAAACTTTCCAAATGCAAACAAACTACTCATACAAATTACAATAGCTGCAAAATGTTCGGAATTCAGCAATATTATCTGACCGCATTAAACAAACAGACAATCGGCATATATGTTCATAAGTTGGAACATATAACATTGTACAGCAGGATTCTAGTACCCATATAAAGTTCTCCTCATCATCCTAATAAAGTCATCAACGTTTACTTCTCCATCACCTGAATTTTCAAAAAACTAGAAAATTAATAAGCAATGCTAAACTTTAAGAACTGATTGAAAACCATCATTGAACATTGCCCCATCAGGAGCGATTGTGGTTCAAGGAAATGGACAGCCTTTGGACCCCTTGTGGACTAACTTATTAATTAACCTGATGTACACCGCTTAGGGGGAAGTACGATTACTCGGTAGTTATTACTTCTTCTTTTTTTTTTTGGTAAAGATAGTTAGTTAGTATCCTGCCTCCCTTTTTTTAGCTCTCACACACAAGCACTTAACTTGCATATTAAGGACTACCAACATATTGAATCCTTAATCAACACTTCAGGTACTCAAACGTAAAAAGAAAAAAGAAACGAAAAGAAAAAAGAAAATACAAGCTGGAAGAAGAAAAATATCCATTATAAGCAGTAAGAAGAAATTAAGTAACCTTTGATAATCGTTCAAGCTGGGGTGGTCTCTGCTACTCCAGCTTCTGTCTTCACCATTAGATCACCACTCACTTCCACCAGAATCTTACAAGCTGCCTCATGCAGGATCCCGTTTTCGATCTTTGCTCCGCCATTATCCCTATCGTTGGAGAGGATCTCTTTGGTCCAACCGCGTAACTTCTCCACGGCATCCTCATCTGATCACATCGAAATAGACTTTGGTGGTTATAGTTTGTACAGCATTTGCTCAATGCTATATAATGTTAAGTTGGATGAGAAATTGAAAGCAGAGAGAGAGAGAGAGAGAGAGAGAGAGAGAGCGAGGTATAGATCAATTTAGGTACAAACCTAGTCTGGGGGCAGTATGCCCCTGTGGATGCCTTATGATGAGAGGGTTGTGAAAGGAGGTGGCAAGATCCTCAGAGGGCAATCTCAACCAGTCCTTGGCTCCTATAAAGTGGACAGATCTGACTTTGATGGGGTCTTTGTAGGCAATCTCACAAATGCTTGGATCCCTAAACTTTGAACCTGATATTGATACAAATAGTTTTATGGGTGGATGATCCTTCAGCACCTTTCCCTGCATTACAACCAGATTATTATTCTCCAATCATTCAGTTTACTTACATACATATGTCCACAAAATACGACGATTATAGGATCCTACAAAAAACTACTTATAACGAAACTATTCGGAGCACTTGTTTGAACAGATTTTAGAAAGCACTAAAAACATGTACTATATGAATTGTCAAAACCTTTTCTGCTAAAAATTAAAATACATCCTAAAAAAATCCATAACGAAACTTTGAAACATAATTTTTCTGAATTGCATACCGAGAACTTTGTATATGAAACAACTAAATTAAGAGAAAGGGAGTGTTTGAATGCGTGGACATTATATACTTGGAGTCTTGGAGAGAGAGAGAGAGCAGGGAAGCAAGATTACAGACCTGTGCTTGGTATCCCAACAAAAGAGCTGATAGTGTTGCTCCCTTGACAAAACAAAACAAAACAAAACAGAGTCAGATCATTTTGGATGAACTATAAAAACTTACATCGACAATTATTATATAAGATAACGATTGACGTTGTATGTTGTGGTAGATTAGCTCAGAAAAGGAATATATGTTCGTTCATAGCAGTAGTATTGTGATGGAGTATTACACTACTGATGCATGCCCATTGAAACCAGTTCGGATTGGGTAAAGATGGGTTTGCTAGAGAGAGTGAGGGTTTTGCCATATATATATATATATATATATATATATATAGTTCATATATAGATGAGGATAGTTACAAAAATTGATTTGGGGGACGGGCGGGGGAGGCTTTTGGAATACCGCACACTACTAGTGGGATCTTTGGAGGCGTTGCTGCTGAATGCTGGTGCTAGCTAGGCCTAGGAGGGGTTTGGCTGCTGCTGGCCTGGTTTTATGATGTCCGCATGAGAGAAACAGAGACAAGGGGAAGGGAAGGGATCAAAGAAAGATAAACAATGAACTTGTGGGTTCGATCAGTTCAGGGTGTTTTGACATTTCAACAAGTAAATTTTTTTGAGGTATGGATTTCGTTAAGTTGTTGACACCAAGCTACAAAATAATTTGATAAACAATTCATAGGAAGGATGTGGTGTGATCAATAAAACAAAATAGCCCTGTTATTATTATATTTTCCATGTACGATTTGGTGCAAATTAAATGAAGACTCCCTTTTTCTTCCTTTACTCCTCTAATTCTTATACTGTACTCTACTATTTTTTGTTTTGTTTTGTTTTGTTTTCAGAGCAACAACAGTACTGGAACTGGAAGCATGGATAAAAATGGAGTAATTAATTACCTGAGAGAAGCCAAGCAAACCATCAAAGGGTCCTTTGCTTGTCATGTATTCGCACAAGTAAGAAATGCATTCTTCCAAATTGGTGTACACTGTGAAGTCCTGAACAAAATTATAAACTTGAATCAAACAAACGTTTGTGATGGGAATTAAGGAGAAATAATTTCACGCACTAACACACTATTTTTATTCCATTACAAAATTGAACTACTCTCTCACGCTCAATCTCACTCACACACGCAAATACGATGGGGGAAATCCCCAGGGGTTTCTCACATCTCTCTCTCTCTCTCTCTCCCCACACTTTACATCATCACACGCACACGCACACAAATCAAAGCAATCACAAGCACATAACTCAAATCTAACTCTCAAGCCTCATATTGAATTCTCAGACATACTTTACTGGCTTAATTTGGACGCTCATTATCTCTAACCCACTCTTTGTCTCTAAACCAAATCACACACAAACCTCACAACTAATAATTAAGCTTACATTTACAACACTCCCTTTTAAGCTTCATACAACCATCAATTTGTCGTCTCTCTGCGCTTGCAGAACAACCACATGGTTATTCTCATTCGCAAGGATCAATCTTACATTGTTCCCTGCCTCTGTCTCACCGAACAACCGCTTCTTGTTGTTCATCACCCCTTCTCATTGGGATTTTTTCCACATCACTGTGGGTTCAGGTAGACAGACACCTAATATATGCTCCTCTCACACTTCACTTCAGCAAAACAATATGCTAGGGAGGGATGATGGGCGGGCTGGGGTCATGAAAAGTGGGTTACAAATCTGACATCATCTCACATTGCAGTTAAATAATTGACTACAATTTCGCAATAAAATTGTACCTTCTCGAATTGGAACCACTCAAAGTAAGGTGGTGGGAAGATGCCCTCAATGTCCGATTTGCCTCCAGCAGGGTAGCGTCCATCTGGAAACTCCTGTTATATTTGACAATTTTCCATTCAAATCTCAATCTCAATAAGTATTTGCCAAGTTCTTCAAATTCAAAGTTGCACTGTCCATTAGAATGGAATGGAATACTATGACAACTTTTTCGTACACGTTCACTAGCATCACATACACAAGTGCTCTCTTAACCGTGCAATAAGGTCACCCATAATACGGCTCTCCCACTTGAGTTACCTTAGCCCCAGGCATTTTTATTTTTTTTTTAACATGCAATTTAAACAACATTTTTATTCACACCCTCTAAGAAATGTTGTAGGAGTAAATTAGCAATAACCAAAAATCCAATTTGATACATCCATAAAGAAAATAAAAACATAACCTATATAGTATGATATATGCAGATTCAAATTTCTGATCAATGTTATATACAGTTGCGTTGGGGGTCGATTTTTGATATGAAAATGTATAGTATCAAATTGAGAGTTAAATGGTTGTCTTTCATTTCTATAGTGAAACCTACTCAATTTACAGATCACTGCACATATGACATACTCGCTTCTCTAACTGAACACAACAAAAGCCTTCTGCACAAATAAATTCATTTATTCTAGCTTGCACAACATTATCGAATCGTTGACCATATTGTTGTGCGGCAGGCCCCGAATGATCCAACCGCAACCTAATGATGTTGATGGTAATAATTACGTAATAGGGAAGGAAAAGTCGCAAATTAAATATATGCAAAAAGCAGACGGAAAAAAATCACAAACGAAAACAAATATGAGAAACCGATATATACGTGGTTCAATTTACAATTAGAAACCTACTCCACGGATACAAACAAACCCAGTTCTCACTTGCCGGGAAAAAAAGGAAAATCATAAGGTCTTGCTCAACTAGGAGAGAGATGTAGAGATTTCAAAAGGAGGGCGACTGCATACAACCGAGTCTATCCTAGGATGGTCGCCACTGATATAGAGATGAAAAGTTGGACTAGTACACTAATAAATAAATGATTTTCTTTTCAGTTTCTTTTTTTTTTTTTATTAGACTATATTTCGCATTTTCACTTTTTCCGGGATAATTAATTTGTTTCCTAATCAAAAGTAGTCACATATATAAAGGGAGATAGCATAGCGGGGGGGGCATACCATGTCGAAGTGGTGATGAAAGATAGAAGGATCCCATTTACTAATTTGTTTTTCCAAGAAACTTCCACTGGTTCTAAATCCATGGAGACACAGTATCTTCATTCTCCTCTTTTCGTCAGTTCTCCCCTCCATTTAATTTGTCTCTCTCACACACCCCCTCTCAGCCTCTCACTAAGGCGGGCAGGCCTTATAAAGGGGAGGGAGGGAGAGAGAGAATATGTGTGTGTTTGGTACACCATCCGGTGCTTATTTTTTGTCCCTTATTTTATTTTGGACCTTCTTCTATATTTGTCTATTTTAAAAAAAACTAATAAATTCTTTATATACGATGATTAATTGATTCGATTTGTTATTTGTCTTCTCAAAAGTATGATAAATTTGGTATGAATTTTTTTTTTGATTGTTTTTATTATTATTTATTATTTTAGAATTAATTTCAGGTTAAATTTTACATTTAAATTTTGGAAGAGAGAAGATTGGAGAGGGCAGATTGGAGAGAAATTGAAAAATAACCTTATATAACAACTAGAATGAATACCCAAACAAGGAGAAAATTTTGGATGCCAGTAGGATAACAACTAGAATGAATACCCAAACAAGGAGAAAATTTTGGATGCCAGTAGGGTACCTCACACGTGGTACGCCATTGGCGATTTAGACCGTCCAAACATGTTTTAGATGGTTCAGACTTTAGAGAGAGAAAAAGAGGAGAGAGAGTGGTGGGGTGAGGGGAGAGAGAATAAATCGGGGCTGTCCAAAACACATTTTGACGGTTTAGATTGCCGACGGATACTGCCACGTGATATCCGCTCGGCACCCAAAAACTTCTCCTAAACAAGACTAGGGATCATGATTATTAATATATAAGTGTATCTTTTCTTTTCTTTTCTTTTCTTTTTTGTCTCTTTTTTGTACAGAAAAAAAAAAACTATGGTTTTGTTTGACAAGGAGGTAAAGAGTAGTTGTTGTGTTGGACTATCTGGTGCATGCGTGGGGGTTTCAGCTAGATCGATCGAGTTCTGTATATAAGCATGCACCTAGCTAACCCCTTAATAAATATTGCCTTGGAGGACCACAACTACCTCTCCACTGGCCGGTGGTTGGTGCTCTCACCACGCTCATTCCTAACTGCACAGTTTTTTAATTAAGGCGATTAATTGAATACTAGTAAATCAAATCCTACGGTTATTAGTACGTTCAACGAAATTAATTGAGTTCTCAATTAGTATGATGCATAGATTTCCATGCCACGTACTCTTCTAATTATCACCACTAGTTTTGTAGTTTAACATGCCACTGATTAGAATTGAAAAAGCAATCGACATGGGAAATTGATTTTAACATTCCACTTTTAGCCATTAGCATTTCATTTTGGGAACTGATTTTCGCGCTCCAAAATTTACTGCAGGCGCTCCACCTTTTTGTTTTTATACTGTGATGTTGACAGTATATTTTGTTTTTACACTGTGATGTTGCCAATAACATCATAGTGTAAAAACAAAAAGGTGGAGCGCCTGAGCACGAATATCAATTCCCTTCATTTTTTGTCTTTTTTTCTATTTGAAATTACAAAAATACCTTTTAAAGAATACTAACAAAATAAAAGGTAATTTGGTAATTTCACATATGATAAAAACAAAAAATAGAGTGTCAATGGCTAAATGTGGAGTGTCAAAATCACTTTCCTAGACATGCAGCAAAACACATCTTGCAATAGATAAAGGATGTTGATTTTGGTGCTGCACTTTTGAACGCAGGCACTCCACTTTTAAAATGAAATATAGTAACTTCATGTACAAAGTGGAGCGTCTGGATACAAAAGTGGAGTACGAAAATCAATTTCTGTAGATAAATTATGACTTAATTTTCTTATCATCATCTGAATTAGAGAAACAAAGAACCAAACAAAAGTTAACCAAACACATTATCAACTAATTAATACAGAAATGGCTCAAAAAATATGCTTTGTTTGGAATGAAGCATCAGAGTTGAACGACCCTCAGTGCAGGAAAACCAGCCACTGTAACTCCAACAAGTGCAGAAATATACATTGACTCAAATTTGAATACGCTTTTGGTGAAAGATAAAAAAAATAAAAAATTTATTAGTAAGATCAATTTTCTCAATTGTTATCAGTGGCCTTCTCTCATCTTTTATTATACTTTTATTAATACACATAAACGTGACATAAACCTAACAAATATTGTAAGTGTTTCAATTTCTCCCATGCTTGTTTTCGTCGTCTCTAATATACTTTTATACTCCATAATTCTTCACTTTAAATCTATATTTTATTGTAGGATCCCACAGTCGGACTCATTATTTAGTATATTCGATCTCCTCCATTATCAACCTTGATTACTTCTTCCATCGATCGGTTTCTTTATAATGACTGTCAAATTAGATTTCCTTGCTGATAATTTGTTATGTAGGATTTAATTCTCTACAAATAATATTGCACTCTTGTGCGTGTATGTGCATATACAACGTAGAGCTCATGTGGTGCACTACTGTATCGATAAATGTCGATAAGCATCAAATCGATACCTGATTAAGATAATTTTTTTAATAAATGTTCTTCTAGCAAGCCCCACAATATCTGTAACAACTCCGATTTTCAGTAAATAAAAATCTCGTTGTTTATTATTTCGACTCTATAAATTCCTTATTTTCCAATAATCCGTCATGATTAGATCTATTCGATTCAAACCCTAGTTTCGTTTCGCCTTGCAATCTAGTCATTTTCTAAAGACAAGTGAGATAGCAGCCCTAAGTCGTCCTATTTAGCAAGCCTAGCTAGCTTCCGACTAATCGTTAGAGTAGCCTAATTGAACCTTTGAACCATTTGAACCCTAAGTGAGACCTTGACCAAAAGTCAACCCTTAATCTATTGCCCATTGAACGATAGATACTAGGATAATCTTTATCCATTGGACCATAGGTTTACCCCTTGGATATTGTGACAAGATTTCTAGGTACACTTTATAAGATTATATATTACTTACCATCTTTACCCATTGGACGATAAAAGTTAGGAGATTTATTACCCATTGGACGATAGGTTAACCTTTCCACCTAGTACAAGATCCATTAGTTTAATTAGATTCACCATGAGTCATTGTACTATATTAGATAGATTATGTAAGTTTAGTACTTCCATCTTTAACCTTTGGTTAATAAATGTTAGGGGAATTATAATCCATTGGTCCATAAAACCATATCAAGCTATAGTACTAGGTTAGTATTAGTTAATTCCTTCCTAGATATGATATGTACTAATTTGATTAAAGTATATGATATGTTTACATCATCCTAGCATACTATATATTAGTATATAGTTATAAGTACATAGGTGGCATTTTGACATAGTTTAATAGGATAGTTTGACTTAGAAATCCAAAACAAGATCACATAGTACATTGTCCTTTTTCTTGCTAGTTTTTCTTTCAACCAAGGGAGGAGGAGGAGGAGGAGAGAGAGAGAGAGAGAGAGAGAGAGAGAGAATTCGGAGAGAGAGAGGAGAGAGAGGCCGAGAGAGAGAGAGATGAGGGAGAGAGATAGGAGAGAGAGAGAGAGAGGGAGATATTGCATGTACCTTCCTTGATCTTCTTCTACCAAAACCCTAATACTATATACATTAGTACTTGTACCTTGAAAGATGAAGGATAGGATGACATTAGGATGACATATGTTAGATTGTTAGTACTAGATTTTCTTACCAAAATCTTCTTACAAACTATTAGTTTACTCTTACTCTTTCAACCATTGTCCTTTCTTGATTAGGTGTCCAAGAGAGAGAGAGAGAGAGTGGCCGAGAGAGAGAGAGGGAGAGAGAGAGAGAGAATTCGGATGAGAGAGGGAGAGAGAGTGTGATGTGTGTGACTAAGTGTACTCCCATATCTCCTACATCATCTTCTTGCATCACTTTGTACCACCATATCTAGGGTTTCTTATTCTTTCAACCCTAAAGGACTACCATATCTTATTTCTTATTCTTTCCAAGGACTTGATTGGACCAAAACCCCATTTGAATAGATTAAACCTTGTCCTAGGTTAGAAGAAAGAACAAGAAAATCCATTGGTCTTTCCAACTCTTGTACCTTAGTACATTGGACCAAAGAAAGAGAGAGAGAGAGGGGGAGAGAGAGCCGAGAGAGATAGGGAGAGAGAGAGGCCGGGAGAGAGTGAGAGAGGGAGAGAGAGATTTGTGTGATGTGTGCAAGTGTACAACTAGCCTAGTCATTGTCCTTTTGATCAACACCTCATCCAATCTAAGGACAATCAAATCTAGTCAATCTATGATCCATTGGATAACAAATGTTAGGGGAAATATTGTCTCTTGGATAATAGACCAACTTGGCCTATAAATAGCAAGCCATTTCAAGCCTTTGAACTCACACCTTCAAGCTTTGCTCCAACTTCTCTCTAGAAAGTCTAGTGTTCTTGTTGTTCTTGTTGTTCTTGCTTAGTTCTTAGTTGTTCTTGAAGTTCTTCCTTAGTTCTTCAAGAAGCTCTTCTAGTGCCGCCACTAAGCCGCCACTCCACCACCCTACCGATCCAAAAGTTTAGTAGTATTAGTCAAGATCAAGTTTCGAGAGAAACCTTTCTCTTTCGAAGCTATCGAAGCCATTCCTAAGCCGTTACTCCGTCCGACGAACTAGTTTCCTAATCCGTAGCCGACTACCGCCAAGAAGAACGGTAGATATTCTATATCTACTCTTCTCTACGTATACGTATATATTCCTTAGTATAGTTCCTATGCTTTCAAAGATCTAAGTATAGCGTATTGCATGCGTATTTCGAAATGATAGTAAGTTATTCTAAACCTTTGAAACCTCGAGCATACGTAGATTATACGAGCCACTTTCCTTAAGCATGACTAGAAATGTTTAAGAGTTGTTATCTTGATTAACCATGGCATGATTAGCTTAACGTTAGAAGTACTCAATAAACATATGCTGTTTTGAACTTAAGAAAGCATGATTTAGGATTAAGCTGTTTAATCTTAGAATGAATGTGAGCATGATTATATGATTACTTGACTACTTGTTGTTGATAAAGCATAAGTGATTTATCACTCCAAAGGTGTCCGTCCATGTGACACTATGCTTAACTTTGTGTGATTAAATGTTGAGTATGATGCTGTGACAAAATGAGCATGCTATCTAATATAGAGTTGAATGATCTTGCTAGTTTAGTTTCAAGATTTCCTAAAGTCTGAAAGAATCACCGCGGAGTCATTGCATGCAACGAGACACGAAAACCGAGAAAGTAGAAACATGACACCTAGGGTGTGGTCAAATGAAAGATGGGATTAACCTGCAGAAAATATTTTGAAATTACATAATGACCGGACTTGGTAGTCATTGTGTAAGCGTTTTCGAAAACCGTAATGTAGCCGGACTTGGTAGCTCATTGCGTAGATTTCCAATGGGACCGGACGTGGTAGTCTCATGTGGAAATGGGGCTTGGCCGGACGTGGTAGCCAATGCAAGTTTTGAAATGGATTTTGTAAACCATGATTGGCCGGACTTGGTAGCCATTGTGAGTGTTACTAATGAAGCCGGACTTGGTAGCCTCATTAGTAACAATTTATGAAAGAACGTTGGAAATTGGAATTTTGGTAAAGGTGAAAATGTTGACACAGTCTACGATGAGTCGCGTAGGAGAAACACGAAAAGGCATGACACCAACGCTAAAAGATATCGAATATGAATGTATCATTGTGTTTCTATATTGTTGAATGAGCATGTGTAATTGTTTATATGCTTCCTGGCTTTAAGTTAAGAGTTAGTGGGTATAGTTTATTCTATTGGGCTTGTAGCTCATGGTGTTACCTTTTTGGTGACCCTGACATATTATACTGGGAGCGACGCTGGTATAATGTGTCAGAGTTAATTGATGAGCAAGGTGAACAGTACGTGTTGGAGGCTTTTGGAGCCGAAGAGCTTGCTAGGATGGAAGAAGAAGCGGAGTAGTAGAATACCCTAGAAATTCCCTCCTTGTGTAATAAAAGTACTCTAGTAAGACTTATGTTGTAATAATGAGCTTGACTCTTAGCCTTTTTATTCAATAAAATGTTTAATTAACGAACCCGAAAATGGGGGCGTTACAATATCTGTGGTTAAGATCAAAAGGATATCGGACACATAATTAATTTTCTAAATTTTCTCATATATTTCATTGAGAATTTAAGATCCTGAATTCTGAATGAAAATTGAAAGTTTGGAACAAATACTTACAATTATCCGATTGAGCTGATTTTTTACATGACCACTCAAACAATTATTTTTAGAATTATTGAACGCTCGAATCATTTGTGTATAACTTGAAAATGAACCCCACTTTATGAGAGGGAGGAACCTCAGTAGGTTCACTACAAGACTGAAATCTGGAATGGGAATATGGATTTGACTAGATAAAGAAAATTAGAAGGAGGAGGAAAAAAAGTTAAAAACACAAGTTTAATAGAGAATATATAAGTAAAATCAAGAGTATTACGTTGGAGTGTTGAAAAATAAGTGAATATATAGGTAAAACGAAAAAAATATGCACTGTTCACTAGTTAGCATTTTTAGCTAATAGTTAGTGCACATGCTCTAAGGTTCTAAAAATCGAACATTCACATCTGACATTCAAGTACAAGTGGCATTGGATGATCATTTGACTGAAGTCACTGTATTTTGATTTGAACCTCATCAATTAGCATCTAATATAAAGTATTAAAGGTTTGACTCCTTCCCCTCTCTCTCTCTCTCGCGCTCGACATTCTCTAAGATTTTAACCATGGCGTGCAATTCATTTTCCCAAGAGAAGTATTTATTTTATACAACGAATAAAAATAGAGCACCGAACAATATGAAAGAAGATGTGAAATGCTTAGAAAGAAAGACGAATTAAGATTGCCACATAACACAAAATTTCAATACAATATTAATTGTAATTTACTATCTATTAATAAAGATAACTGAAATAAGTACAATTGAAAAATAAATAAATTAACGATAGACAAAATGAGGACATTATTGTAATGTCGAAATATATGTAGGGACAAATTGGACTTCCAAGCATAACAAGTCCGTATTGGACTAGCTGTAACCCCATGGGTTTCCTATAACCCCATTTTGGGCCCATAGCAGTCCAAACCTCATATGAATTCCTTTCCAAAAAAACCCACTAGAGGGCCCAGTGGACTAAGAGTCCAGTCCACCGCCCTATTACCCTTATCAAACATGGCCCAAGAACTATGGACGCAACTTGTCAGGTATGTTTGCCGACGGGATATACTACCACCTCAAATAATATATCCGAACTATTTATATCCTATGTCTACTACCCGGATGGCCCCGAATGGATAGACATAGAAGGGGGATATAATATCCTCGGATTGTCTATCTATCTCGCTGCGAATGTGATAACACCACCTCCCCTTATCCTTATTATATTCATATACTAGCTAATGCCCACGGGTGAATGTAATATAGTCTCAATTGACAACATCAACAAATGACACTACCCAATTCTATTCCATGAATCCAATTTAACTCCATCAAGGTTTTCTTTTAAGCTAAGCAAAATGCAATTTAAAGGGTTGCCCACATATAGAGTATCAAAAAGAGAGAGAGTAAAGCCGTGTTGTGAGCTAGATCGTGATGTCAGCAAATATAGGAGATTTCACCCAAGTCGTTCTCTTGCAAACACCAAGCTTTCAAAAAATTTGAACTTCTTCACCGAAGCCGCCCTGTTTCAAATAACCAATCTTAAAATGTTTTATTCAGAGCTAGAGTAAGCCTAACAAAAATAAAGAAAAGATGTATTTTTTTTATAGGTGACAAAAGATGTATAATCGTGCATTCAACTTAAAACAATAAAACCCATCAATTCAAAACTTGACCTGATAAGCAATACCATGCACAATGCTCCAAACCACAACAAAATTTATTTACATGATAGGCAACTGCATATGCGATAGATGTATTATCGTTCATACAACTTAAAGGTCATACATCAAGCCAAACACCCTTATACTGAAGTTCACAATTGACATACGTTATTTTAACTGATCATCGCTGCATGATCCTTTTATCCTTTCAGCCCACAAAGCTACATGTGCTCCCTTATCCAGCTGTATGATTCTAGGATTAAAAAACGACACCTGCGAATATAGATTTCGGAAGATAAATTTTCTTCGAACAGTACCAAAAGAGATTAGAGAATAGAATTATTTATCTTAGGGGTCCTCAACTTCGTTAGTCAAGTTCATAGGTAAATAAAGTAGAGACAATAAAAATGGATAGCATTATCGAGAGCTTAATGACATCATTTTGTTTTCAATTATAGTAATAGAAAATGCTAGACAATGTGGAAACTTCTACAACAGCGCGCTGACTTGACCTACTTAGTGATGTAGAAAGCAAAAGGAGAACCCTTAGCTACTGAGAAGAACATTCACCACATAGGTTAGTCATACTTCCATCGCACAAAAGAAAACACAAAGAACCAAAATTACTTGAAGGAGCTTCATATCCCTCTCCCTCGTTCAGTGACGATCCATTCAGATATTCATAGAGAACCCACATTACTAAGCCTATGTTTTATTTATAAACTTTGGGCTCGTGGTACTTGCTGCCCACCCTTCCTCTTGTGCTTTGAGAACCGTGTGAACGGAGAGTGGGCAGAAGGTAAGGAGGTCCTCATACGGAGTTGCACACTTACTTGAGCAGTGCGGTAGACTGGGGAATGGGTCGAGTAAACTCCCCTGGGGTTTAGTGGTGTGTAGAGAAAAACAAAATTTTTGAACCCTACTTGCACATAAACTCAAACCATCCAGCTTTTATATCAATTTCAGCACTTTGGAACATGGATTTCAGCACCTATAACCCAACTAAATCTGAACAAAAAAAAAATTTGTGTAATGTGTTGACCAAAAGAATAAGAAAAAGGGTACTAACTGGATAAGGGATTACAGGTTCTTACCTCGCACCTTTGATTTTGCTAGAGAATATAGCAGGAAAGAGAAGATCAAGGCTTAAATTATGCCCAAGTACGTAGCTGGATAAGGGATTACAGTTTTGCACATTTGATTTTGCAAAACACTCCAGGTAAGTACCTGGTATCGCCTATCAAAGCAAATAGTTGTTAGTTGTATAATCCCACCTCCTACCAATCTGTATGCCCATTAATAAATCGTACGTAACAAACCACATTGTAGCCCATTTGATCAAATAAATCAGAGCAGATCAAAGCTTAAATTATAAAAGGCAAAGAACAAAGAAAGTTTGCAATTAGAGAAAGTCCACTCATTACTCTCCCTCCATTTTGAAGCCAACGGAGATTATCGTTCTACCATTCAGGAAACAAATTAATAGTCCAAAAAAATTGGTATCCAACTCCAAAAAAAACTTGATTCTTGTTGTTTGATTTTAGTTTTTCCTTGACAATCCAAGAGCAAAATAATTTATAGGCTTCATGTGGCATTAAATAAACAGTGTATCCGTGCCCGACACACTAGGGAAATCATGTGGTACGTCCATTAGATTTTATTTTTATTTTTATTTTTATTTTTGGAGGGCGGGGGGGGATAGGGGGGGTTAAATACGCGTAGAACATCATTAGAAGTGCTAATTTGCGCCATTAAATAAAACAATGTATCAACTAAACAAAGAAACAATGAATAGAAATAAGTTTTAAGATCCATCAATCAACTAAACAAAGGAAGCTCCATCCTTTAAATGTTTTGGATCAAAAAAAGGATTTCATATCAAAAAGTGCAGTTGTATCTACTTGTTCATTACCTTAGTATATTAGTAAACTTGTTACCTCCATACAACAACTTGCCCTCCCCCACTTCAATATGAAGAGAAAGCTAAGGTCCTTCGTCGACCTCCATCCTCTATGTAAACTTGTTACCGAGCCTAATATTGATGTCGTAAACTTGAGAGCATGAAATGTAACCTTCAATCAAACAATGCCTGAATCAAACGCCAATAATTAAGGAGTTAGACGGACTGATAGAAACCAGACATTTAGCTACGTTATGAATATGATACAATAATTTTCTGCAATTGCATCACTCTGCATACAACCATTTGAGCCAAAAACACTGTATAATTTCATAAATTGTGTAAGACCATATGATTGAATGAAACTACCATAAAGTTGATTTATATAAAAGGAACCAAAACAATCTGGACTTGCTCACCCGACTCAGAGCCTTTTTTTCTTCCCATCAAACACCCCCCCCCCCCCCCCCCACACACACAAAATAAATAAATAAATAAATCTATATATTAAAACAAGAAAAAAGAAAGGATGTCCAAACCTGTACATGTTGCAAAAATGGCAATAGCAGATGCTACTCACATAAAAAGGGAAAACAATGGTTCGAATCAGTCCATTTACGATTTTTTCAAAACTCCAACTAAGTAATTCCACTAAATTTCCATTCCATGACATAGCCATGTACTTCTTTCTTTCTTTCTTTCTTACCCTTATAATGTGTGATTGAAGAGCCAAGTGACCACCATCATAAAAGAACCTAGACTCTATTCACTTAGAGTTTTCAAGTACCAAGCACAAGGGGCAGGCAAATCAATGGCTAATTTCCCTCACTCCCTCTTACGGTTTCTATTCTCGAACTAAACACCTTCATCGACAAAACAGGAATAACAATTCAAGGCCTAATTTATCCGTCCATACGCAAGCTAACTCACGAAAAATATAAATCGAAGTCACTCAAAATAACGAAACCGACAGATTTACATCCAAGTAATAAAGCAATCGAGATTTTCGTTAGCTATTTTAGAGAACCAATCACAAAAAGAAGAAAGTGTGTGATGGCATTAAGTATATATGTACCTCTCGCCTTTTACGGAGTTTGTTACCCAGACAGCAACCTAGAGGGGGGGTGAATAGGGTTGCTAATTAAAGATTACCAATTAAAAACTACGAAGGCAAATAACTAATTAGCAAATATAGAGAGAGAGTTAAGAAGCGCAAAACCAGTTTATAGTGGTTCGGTCTGAATTTGTCCACGGTCCAGCCTACTCCACTTCTCTCCAAGTCAATCGCTTGAAGGTTCCACTAATAAAAATGAAATTACACCAGTAAGCCTTGCGGGTGCTTACAATTACCTTCACTCCTAGCTTTCCGGAGGAGCTAGACAACCGCAAGGATTTAAAGTACAAAATCCTCAAAAACCCCTTCCAAAAACAAAACCCCCTGTTTTTGGAATTACAAAACCAGTGTTTGATTTCTCAAACACTTAATCTCTCAAAGGATAATAGAATTTGTAGCTCACAATTACAACACTCCTCACAGAGTAGATATGACAACTTTTGCTCACAAATCTCTCAAAGTAATTGCATGAAAATGAAGTGTAGGAGATGATGAATATTGCTCTGCGTATTTTCTCTGGTGAAGCTTGGTGGTTCTCTATATTTGCAGCTGATGAACCTCTTCCATTTTATAATTTGAGTATTTGGACCGTTGAAATTTTTCCGTTGAGATGCAAATCTCATTTCTGCTGATATTGATCCTCATTTATGGCAAATGAACGTTGAGCCGAAATCCTGTTGGGAAAGTCTTGATCTGCAACGATTCTATTACAGAACTCTTGGAAGTCAACAATGCTATAGATTGGATAATTAATGAGGTGGACCGTATCTCCATTTTGAAAAGAACCAGATTGAATGCTATGGGGCATTTGGACTGAAATATTTTTCTAAAATGATTTCTTTATGGACCAATTAAAATATGATGAGAGACAATGGCTTTGTACAGCAAAGGTAGAAAACAAAACTTGCATGCTCCCAATTCAATAAGGGCAGGAGAGCAACGGTCTCATCTTCAATTAATGATAGCAGGAGAAAACACTACTGGTGGCACCCAAATCAATCAAAGGAAGAAGAAAACCTTAGACTTAAATGAAAGAACTGTTCGACCATGTCCACTGTGCAAGTTTTACTTTTGGGCCAAAATTATTGCTTTTAAAAGATCCTTTTTCGACGCTTATCAAAATGTGTTGTAGTCCAAAAGTTTACAAAAAAAAATTATGCAGGACCAACCATATTACTTGTCGAAAAATAAAAAGCTTTGCATAAATCAAATTTTGTCGTAGAATAAAATCAAAATCAATTATATCTAACAATCTCCCCCTTTTTGATGATGACACAAAATATGATTTTTAAAAGCAATGATAAGTAAAAAGTGAGCGAATGCTCCCCCTACGTATATGCTCCCCCTCTATGTATGCAACAAACAACAATATATATGATCCGTGAGTAATATAAATAATTATTATCAAACCATAGCAAACACATTGTAAATTAGCCCATAACAGTACAACAGTTAAAAATAGCAAGATAGATCGATTCAAACTACTCTTTTTCTCCCCCTGTGACATCATCAAAAACAAGTAAAGCTCAGAAAAAAAATGGCTATGGTTCCATCACCATGCCTCTCTTCCCCCGTATCACTCTATCTTCTTATATTGAGAGCTTGGCGTCCTTGATTTTCGTATTCTCGAATAATGGCTGCTACAACAGCAGCTATAATGCCAATCCAGTACCACAGAGTATCCACATTTACATTCCACCCGAACCATGGTGGTATTCTCATTGTAAGTAACGCACACAGCAGAATGAAAATAAAGAGTTGCATCCAAAGGGTTTGGATAAACAACCTGAACTCTACTCGTTCAGCGTCTCTTTCCCAAAACTCAATTGGTAACCCTTGCGGTAAGTTTGCCATTGCTCGATTTTGGAAGGATAGAAATTTGGAGAGAGTAAGGCCGAGAGAGACCGAGAGAGAAAGAGATAGATAGATGAAGAGATAGAGATTGTGTGGTTGAATTTATAGAGTATGAGAGAAGTGTGTTGAGGAAGGAAAATTTTGAATTTTGAAAATGAAGATAGGGGTTGCCGCGCCGAATAGGACAAAAATAGGTGAAGAAAATGGTGTTCGGTTACTTATTGCGGTGTCCCCTCAATGTCTCATAGAATTGAATGTAGTGTGTTCGGAGTATGATCTATTAAACACTATGATAGTAAGTACTCCAAAAAAAATGATTAGACAAGTAATACTAATTTTAACTAAAAATCCCAAAAATATTTAGAATGGATTAGACATCCCGAGTTCTCTTCGGATAAAACAAAATTGTTCTTCAATAAGGGGTTTTGTAAAAATATCTGCCAATTGCTTGTCGGTATTGACAAAATCAAGAACGATATCCCCTTTTTGAACATGATCACGTATAAAATGATGTCTAATTTCAATATGTTTTGTTCGAGAATGTTGAATGGGATTTTTTGTTAAATTTATTGCACTTGTATTATCACATTTAATTGGAATATGATCATAATGTAAATTAAAATCCTCCATTTGCTGTTTGATCCATAATAATTGAGCACAACAACTTCCAGCAGCTATATACTCAGCTTCGGCAGTTGATAAAGCAACAGAATTTTGCTTTTTACTAAACCAAGAAACTAATGAGTTTCCAAGAAATTGACAAGTACCACTAGTGCTCTTACGATCAGTTCTACTACCAGCATAATCAGCATCAGAAAAACCAATTAAGTCGAAAGAAGTATTTCTAGGATAAAATATCCCCAAATTAGGAGTTCCTGCAAGATATCTAAAAATACGTTTCACAGCTACTAAATGAGATTCTTTTGGATTAGACTGAAAACGAGCACATAGGCAGACACTAAACATGATATCGGGTCTACTGGCAGTAAGATAAAGAAGTGAACCAATCATACCTCGATACATTTTTGTATCTACTGATTTACCATTTTCATCTTTGTCGAGTTTAGTGGTTGGGCTCATTGGAGTCTTCATGATTTTGCAATCTTCCATCTTGAATCTTTTGAGAAGTTCTCTCGTATACTTTGCTTGATTAATAAAAATTCCATCTTTTGATTGCTTGATTTGGAGCCCAAGAAAAAAATTGAGTTCTCCCATCATACTCATTTCGAACTCCCCTTGCATACACTTAGCAAAATCTTTGCATAATTTTTCATTAGTAGCACCGAAAATAATATCATCAACATAAATTTGAATAATTAGCATGTCATGATTTTCAATTTTTATGAAAAGAGTAGTATCTAATTTTCCTCTAGAAAATCCTTTTTCAAGTAAAAATGAGCTAAGTCTATCATACCATGCACGAGGTGCTTGTTTCAAACCATAAAGAGCTTTTGAAAGTTTAAACACATGATTAGGAAATTCATGATTTTCAAAACCAGGAGGTTGTGCTACATAAACTTCTTCTGCTATAAAGCCATTTAGAAATGCGCTTTTCACATCCATTTGAAAAAGTTTAAAATCCTTGAAACATGCAAATGCAAGTAGCATCCGAATAGCTTCTAGTCTAGCAACAGGTGCAAATGTCTCGTCAAAATCAATGCCTTCTTCTTGATTGTAGCCCTGTGCAACTAATCTAGCTTTATTTCTAACAATGTTTCCTGATTCATCCAGTTTATTTCTAAAAACCCATTTAGTACCAATAATAGTGTGATCACGAGGTCTAGGCACTAAATTCCAAACTTTGTTTATCTCAAATTGACTCAGTTCTTCTTGCATAGCTAAAATCCAATTTTCATCATTTTCAGCTTCAAAAAAGGTTTTAGGCTCAATTTGAGAAACAAAAGCTAAATTACCACAAATATTTTTAAGGGAAGAGCGAGTAGATATACCTTTTGAAACATCTCCAAGAATCAAATCTTTTGGATGATTTTGCACGAATCTCCATTCTTTAGGTAGATCTTGATTGCTGATAGGATCTTGTGGTTGATCAAGAACCACATCATCCTCTGCTTGAGTACTCTCTTGTTGGCTTTCACCATTTTCTTTGCTAATAGACAAGTCTTGCACTTCTTTTATGATATCTATCTCATCATTATCAATAATAATCTTGGCAGTAGATGGATTAGATTCGTCAAAAGAAACATGAACAGATTCTTCTACAAGTAAAGTGCGTTTGTTGTACACTCTATATGCTTTACTTGAAGTTGAATAACCAACAAAAATTCCTTCATCAGATTTTGAATCAAATTTTCCCAAATGATCTTTTCCATTGTTTAAGACAAAACACTTACAACCAAAAGCATGAAAGTAACTAATGTTGGGTTTTCTACCGTTCCATAGCTCATATGGTGTCTTTTTGAGGATAGGTCTAATCAAGACCCGATTTAGCACATAACAGGCGGTGTTAACGGCTTCTGCCCAAAAGTATTTTGGTAGAGAGTTTTCACAAAGCATTGTTCTAGCCATTTCTTCAAGAGTTCTATTTTTCCTCTCAACTACCCCATTCTGTTGAGGCGTGCGAGGTGCAGAAAAGTTGTGATCAATACCATGATCATCACAATATTTTTCAAACAAAGAATTTTCAAGTTCTCTACCATGATCTGTTCGAATATTTGAAATAACAAATCCTTTTTCATTTTGAACTTTTCTACATAGTTTTGCAAAAGAAGGAAAAGCCTCATCCTTAGTAGCTAGGAACATAACCCATGTAAATCTAGAGAAATCATCCACAACAACAAGACAATAGTATTTGCCGCCAAGACTTGCTGTTCTAGTAGGACCAAATAAATCCATGTGTAATAGTTGTAATGGCCTTGTAGTAGAAACAATATTTTTAGATTTGAAAGAAACTTTTGTTTGTTTACCTTGTTGGCATGCATCACACAATCTATCTTTTTCAAATTTGATTTTTGGAAGACCAACAACTAATTCTTTTCTAGAAAGTTTGGTAATCGCATCCATGTGTGCATGTCCAAGGCGTCTATGCCATAGCCAACTATTATCACTCATTGCATAAAAACATTTTATACCTTGTTTGCTCAAATCATTTAGGTTGAAAACATAAACATTTTCAAGTCTTTGGCCAACAAATAATGTTTTGTGTTCTTTGATACTCTCAATGATGCAACTAGATTTTTCAAAAATAACTTTGTTGCCCTTATCACATAATTGGCTAATGCTAAGAAGATTATGTTTAAGACCATCAACAAGTAAGACATCTTCTATAACAGGAGAAGGTGTATTTCCGATATTACCTATACCGATGATTTTTCCTTTGCTATTGTCACCAAAAGTTACGAGTCCTCCATCTTTTGGTGTTAGAGAGTGGAAAGCCTTTTTATCTCCCGTCATATGCCTTGAGCATCCACTATCGAGGTACCATTTACCTCTAGTTGACGTGGATTTGAGGCACACCTACAATAACATATCAAGACTTGATTTTTGGTACCCATATCATCTTGGGTCCATGTTGGTTAGCTTGAACAGGGTATGTTTGGTTCTTTTGAACCCAAGTCTTGTTAACATAAACAGATGAATGTCCCTTCATAGGGCATGATGGTGAAATATGTCCTACTATACCACAGTAATGGCAAGTAATTTTAGGACGAATAGGTGAAGTGCTTTTATCAAAAAGATTTTTGTAAAGATTTTTATGTTCATCAGGATTATAACCAATTCCAGCTTTATGAAAAGAACATCTTTGTTTTCCAAGAAGTAAGTCTAAGCCATCTTTACCCTTTGTTAATTTTTCAAGAGATTTAGTTAAATCATCAATTTGTTTATGCAAAACATCAACATTTGAAGCTTTTCTCAAATTCTCATTTTCTTCTTCCAAAGCATTTCTCTCTTCAATCAAATCTTTAATTTGCTTATCAAAAAGATCAGTGTTAGAACTATTTTTCAAATTTTCATTTTCTTCTTCTAAAGCATTTTTCTCGTCAATCAAATTATTCATTTCATTTGAAAGTTCTTTGGCAAGTTTCTTAAAAGCTTTATTCTTTGATTTTACTTTTTCAAAATCAACTTGTAAACTTCTGAAAGCATTTTGTAATTCATCAAATGAAAGAGATGAGGAGTCATGATATACCTCATTTTCTTCCCGTGCCATTAAACAGAGGTTTGCCACTTGGACTTCCTCGTCACTTTCTGAGCTGCTATCGTCACTATTGTCCCAAGCTGCTATCATTGCTTTCTTTTTGTCCTTTTTGTTGAACCTTTTGGACTGAGGACAATCAGCTTTCATATGGCCTGGTTTTCTGCATTTGTAACAAATCAACTCATCACGTTTGCCTTCATCTTCTTTGTTCTCATTCTTTTTGAGAAATTTCCTTCCTTTCCATCCATTCTTTTTCTTGAGAAATTTCTTGAAGTTCTTTGTGATTAAGGCCATCTCTTCATCGTCATCACTCTCGTCACTTGCTTCTTCGGTGTTCTTTGATTTACTAGTAGTGCTTTTTAGAGCGATGTCTTTCCTCTTTGTATCGACTTCCTCATTTAGCTTGCGATGTATCTCTTCTGTCATGAGAGTGCCCATAAGTTCATCCATAGTGCATTTGGAGAAGTCCATGGTTTGCAAGACGATTGATGCCTTAGTATCCCAAGATTTTGCCATGGACCTGAGAATCTTTCTCGCCATTTCTGAGTTAGTATAAGATTTACCAAGAGATTTTAACCCATTAACGATATCAGTAAATCTAGTGAACATATCAGAAATAGATTCTTCAGGTTTCATTTTGAACAGTTCATAATTGTGTACTAGAATATCTATTTTTGATTCCTTTACCTGACTGTTTCCTTCATGAGTAGCTATCAATTTATCCCAAATTTCTTTGGCAGTTTCACAGATAGAAATTCTATTATATTCAGTAGAATCTAGAGCACAATATAAAATATTCATAGCCTTGGAGTTTGATTCTATCTTACGCATATCTGCATCATTCCATTCATCCTCAGTCTTGACTACAGAGGTCTCTCCTACAGTTTTCATAGGGATGTTGGGTCCAATCGTGATAATTTTCCATAAACTATAATCTATGGACTGGATATAAATTGTCATCCTATTTTTCCAGTAGGCAAAGTTTGTTCCATTGAACAAAGGTGGTCTGTGGGTTGATAGGCCTTCTATGTGTGAGGATGTGGTTGCCATAATCACTCTTAGACTGTGAAGTCTTTAGACAAGAGTCCAAGCTCTGATACCAATTGTTACCCAGACAGCAACCTAGAGGGGGGGTGAATAGGGTTGCTAATTAAAGATTACCAATTAAAAACTACGAAGGCAAATAACTAATTAGCAAATATAGAGAGAGAGTTAAGAAGCGCAAAACCAGTTTATAGTGGTTCGGTCTGAATTTGTCCACGGTCCAGCCTACTCCACTTCTCTCCAAGTCAATCGCTTGAAGGTTCCACTAATAAAAATGAAATTACACCAGTAAGCCTTGCGGGTGCTTACAATTACCTTCACTCCTAGCTTTCCGGAGGAGCTAGACAACCGCAAGGATTTAAAGTACAAAATCCTCAAAAACCCCTTCCAAAAACAAAAACCCTGTTTTTGGAATTACAAAACCAGTGTTTGATTTCTCAAACACTTAATCTCTCAAAGGATAATAGAATTTGTAGCTCACAATTACAACACTCCTCACAGAGTAGATATGACAACTTTTGCTCACAAATCTCTCAAAGTAATTGCATGAAAATGAAGTGTAGGAGATGATGAATATTGCTCTGCGTATTTTCTCTGGTGAAGCTTGGTGGTTCTCTATATTTGCAGCTGATGAACCTCTTCCATTTTATAATTTGAGTATTTGGACCGTTGAAATTTTTCCGTTGAGATGCAAATCTCATTTCTGCTGATATTGATCCTCATTTATGGCAAATGAACGTTGAGCCGAAATCCTGTTGGGAAAGTCTTGATCTGCAACGATTCTATTACAGAACTCTTGGAAGTCAACAATGCTATAGATTGGATAATTAATGAGGTGGACCGTATCTCCATTTTGAAAAGAACCAGATTGAATGCTATGGGGCATTTGGACTGAAATATTTTTCTAAAATGATTTCTTTATGGACCAATTAAAATATGATGAGAGACAATGGCTTTGTACAGCAAAGGTAGAAAACAAAACTTGCATGCTCCCAATTCAATAAGGGCAGGAGAGCAACGGTCTCATCTTCAATTAATGATAGCAGGAGAAAACACTACTGGTGGCACCCAAATCAATCAAAGGAAGAAGAAAACCTTAGACTTAAATGAAAGAACTGTTCGACCATGTCCACTGTGCAAGTTTTACTTTTGGGCCAAAATTATTGCTTTTAAAAGATCCTTTTTCGACGCTTATCAAAATGTGTTGTAGTCCAAAAGTTTACAAAAAAAAATTATGCAGGACCAACCATATTACTTGTCGAAAAATAAAAAGCTTTGCATAAATCAAATTTTGTCGTAGAATAAAATCAAAATCAATTATATCTAACAGAGTTATTGTTATTGGTGTTGATTTGAACTCCATAAATGATGATGAGAGAAATAATCATAGTACTTGCTCTGTTTGGTGCTAACACTTTGATTCGAATCACTGGAAACCCCCACGGCAACACCTCTGGGCTGAAACAACAACTGTTGTTGAAACAACGACGCCTTGGCCGCTACTGCCGCTGGACAACTCCATCCGCCGCCGTTGATCTGGTGTTGCCAAAGCTTCGCCACCAGAATGGCCTACTGATCGTGACTGAAGTGGAACTGATCGTCCGTCGTCGATGCCGAGTGGTCCCACGGGGACTTAGGGTTTGGTCGGAGGGAGAGAGAGGGAGTCGACAGAGGGAGGGGAGAGAGGGATGTGGTGAGTCGATTGAAGAGAAAGTCGCGAGAGAGAGGGGGACTGAGGGAAACAGAGGGAGAGTGAGATGGTGCCGCTAGGGTTCCCAACTCAGCGTGTTTCAAATTTTGGAAATAAAATTAAAATTTTACCAAAATGCTATTTATGATAACCCTTGGATGGATTAGGTATTTACAAAAATGCCATTGTGTAGAATGAAGGGTAGAGATTTATGTAGGCATGAGGATAAATCTAGAGCGTTGGTTATCTTTTGAATTCAAACACATCTCTGTTTTATTATATAGATACGTACAAAGATACCACATTTTCATTCAATTTCATATCTAGATACTCATATCCACTCCAAAACAAGTCAAGCATATATATGTCCGCGCTTTTAACATATTTTCCTTCATACCATATCCACTAAAAACTTATCCGGTCAGCAAACGAAGAGCTACAATTTTGATTGTTATATTTAAAGATTGCCAAGTTTTTACATGCGGATAACTGCAAATAAAAAGAGCTGAGAGGCCCATTTGCTTTTCATCTCCAGCTAGCTCTGCTGCCACCATCACTTGACTTCCTAATTTAGCTACACCAAACCAACTCTCTATAAAAGTTATTTTATTTCTTCAGCTTCTCACCTTATGGCTGAGAACTGCAACGTACCCTGCAATGCATTCTACTAACTAGTATCGATACTACCCATAAATTACCACAGTATCTTATATAGTACATTCTACATTCTTCCTCCAATGGAAAGAGGGGTTGTAGCTAATCCTTAATTAATTAGTATACACCCCTTTCCTTTTGCTTCTGTGCATGGCACCCGCGCATTGGTCAGTTAGCTGGAGACCTTGCTGGTCATCCACGGCGCATCAAATTCAACAGTCTTCATTTCTTTCCGGGGGCCCCCTCCAAACCCCGGTTTCTTATCACAACCCCTCTTTTTCTCATTCCCTTTCATCCATACCCCAAACAGTTTCAAACCCTCTCCCATCTGTTTTCCCTTATTTTCATCATCATCAACATCGTCGCCATTGTTATCTATACTAGTGCCGATCTCACCATCCGATCCATCATCACGGCTAGACCCACAACTTCCTTGCCTCATGATGCGATTGACGTGATCAGGCGCTACTTTCACATATTTAGTTAAAAAATTGATGAGCTCGTCGCATTGCTTCTTTGCCTGCACTAGCTCCGTGCTCAAAACCTCATTTTCTCTCTTTAGCTTCTTGTTCTCGTCGGACAAGTCGGTGAATTGTGCCTTTTCCAACGCATTCACCAATTCGACGTTCTTCGAGTCCGGCAAGGAGGTGGAAGTGGACCCTAGATCCTCGCCGGAATTGGACAACGATGAAGCACCGCTGACAGCGGCAGATTTTTCGACTGTCAGGCTTAAAGTTACAGTCTTCCGGCGTCGTATCTGTGTGAGGAGCTCCTTTTGGCCTCGTTTGAAATTCTCGTTGGCAAATTCCCATTTGTCGGGTACAGTCTTTCGAAATCCCTGGAAAGAAGCATGCAACAAGGTGAATATAATAGAAGCATTATTTTCCCATTTTTGGATTAATTATCACTCTAGTAAATCTTTCAAAATAGCTTGTACTTTTTTTTTTTGGCCAAAAGTTTAGGATTTCCATTGATAACGAAGAGCTTACAATATAGGGCATGTTCTTCTCGAGGGAGAAAATAGCCGAACAGGCAGGTAGACAATCCAAAGACCTACACCTCCAAACCCCATACACGCACATATTATTTACATTATGTATTCATTATACTTTAAATAGTAATGGCTTGTTACCAAGATGTGCATTAACTGTTAGTACCAAAAAAAAGAGTTAAAAATATCTGAAGCACTTGAATGCCACAGAATCGAAGCTAGGGGCTCCAAAAGAAAGCAAATGAAGCCGTGTAATACGCCATTAATTCTACCTTTAACTTGAAATCCTCCGTGCTTTAAAAAGTATTCAAAAATTGTAGTACTATAATTGAAATTGATCGCAAGACTTGGAGTAGGTACGTAATTTCCTCATACAATAATTAAGTTTAAACTATCAAGCTTTAAAATGCATGTGTTCAAACTAATGAACTACTGTATATTAGATACCTAATTACCTAACGTATAATCAATTGGTTCAATTCCATATCAGCTTCATTGGTTCTAATACTTTCCCCCAAAGTCATTTTTAAGAATAAAGCAATCATAGTTTTGATATATATTACTCGATCCCTCTACCTCTTATGATGTGTCTAGTTTTGTTATTCCTATTTGTTTTAGTAGATATCATCATTACACCTTTTACATCAATTTTTACCTTTGCTTTTCAAAATTATCATCCACTTTTACCCATTAACTCTATATCCATTAACATTTTAAAATGATAATTGTATAAACTTTTACCCATTAACTTTTCAAAATGAACGTCTATTAAGAGACAACTCAAAATTGAATAGTGGCCGGACTCTTATTTGGGGATGGAGGGAGTAATTGTATAATGAATATATTAGAAGAATATTCTTTTTATTTTTGCAAAGTTGTTAACAATATATTCTGAAATTTTTAATGCAATCCGGTATTTCAAAAGAAAGACAAATTACGAAAACCATTCTCAAAGTTTCTGCAAATTAGAGATTGCCCCTCATGTTTGAGAAATTACAAAATATTCTCTATTCTATAACAAATTACTCCATTGTGGTGATATAGCCACTAGAAATTTTGACAGAATGTCTGACATCATCAATGTAGAGACCCGTAAATTTCTTTATTAAATTTTAATGTTTGTGCTTGAGGAAAAATAGTGGAAAATGTCGTGAATGCGAATGTGGGGGGTTAAATGTGCAAAGGTTAGGAAAATATGGGTGTTGGTGTAATTTGGTGCATGTGTGTATATGTGTGTGCCAGGGGAAAATAATGTGATTAACTTACATTGTCAAGTTTGAATACGATGCATCTAATATGTTTATAATAAGTAATATGTTGATTGTTAACAGTGATGGTATTTGGCATATGTGAAATTTGTTTTCTTTTAAAACATTGAGGGTTTACTTCCGGATATTCAGTTTGAAGTACGGCTGGGCACCGCAACTTCGGGACTGAATGTCTAGAATAGAAAACTCTTTGAACAAGATAAAGGAAAAGGGTTTACTTTCTGCTAAGGAACTGGATCTCTTTGTTAATTTTATGCTTTTAAACACGGAATCATTCTGTTGTGAAGGGTGTGCATGTCTAAGTAGCTCTCAACTTGTTTTGTCTTATGTAAGTACGTATTTTTGCATTCTAATAAGAATTAAGGACTACAAGGTGAGACGGTTAAACCCCTTTTGGAATTGGAGTGCTTTCTATTACTTTTGTGAGATTAAATTGGTATGTGTGTTCTTGATACTTGGGGATGTGATGATATGACTGAATGATGTTACGTGATTAATAAGAACTTGTGTGAGACTATGATAGAGTCTAATGTCACGTTGATATTCTACCGTGGAAAGTGTTGGAATGAAGGGTTAAGCCTTGAAGGGAATACCAGAATATATGGTAATGTGATGGGGTTGTTCTAATGCGAGAGTTTTAGTTTCAAAAGAAACGAAACAAGGAATATGTGTGGAGAAGGAAGGACGAAATAGAAAGAAGTATTCAGACTTATCTTATTTCTACTTTCTTGACTGATGTGTTTGTTGCATATCTGACTTGTTGCATGACTGTGACTAAATCATTAGTGTACAGAGTCAAGAGTGATTTGTAAGTAGTGGATAGAATGATAACAAACATACATTATTTCTTTGGATTGAACTCAAGGCAAAGAGGGAGAAAGGAGAGGGTAGTTTCCAAGAGGAATTGTTTGGTATGGTTAGTAAGTCACGCTTGTTTGATTTAAAGTGGGAATGTTGGCGTCCTGTGAGGGAATGGTCTAGCTTAGAGCTAGGAGTCGGTATATCTTTTAGAAGAGAAATTGATGTGTATCCTAGATTATTTGTGATCATGTGATGAGGAGTAATGTGGTACCTCTAGCAAGAGTTTCTTTTTTTTTATGAAATAGTTAAGGTAAGGATGAATTGGCGTGGAGAAAGGAAGACGAGGTTAGAAATGAATCATGATTTATTTTCAGTATAATCAACGTAAGTTTCTCAAGTTTGGACATCATGTTTATTGAATAGTAGTTTGATCATAATGGTTTTGCGTATCCCTATTGAGGTTGGACAGGTTGAACTGTGGTTTATCAAATTTCGAGGACGAAATTTCTTTAAGGAGGGTAGAATGTAGAGACCCGTAAATTTCTTTATTAAATTTTAATGTTTGTGCTTGAGGAAAAATAGTGGAAAATGTCGTGAATGCGAATGTGGGGGGTTAAATGTGCAAAGGTTAGGAAAATATGGGTGTTGGTGTAATTTGGTGCATGTGTGTATATGTGTGTGCCAGGGGAAAATAATTCCCATTCTCCAACTCTCTCGGCTCTCTCTCTTCTCTCGGTCTCTTTGTCTCTCTCTCACTTTCTTTCGAAATCACACCTCTATACTCAAAACCCATAAGATTCAACCTCCATCCCACCTTTCGTACACAATCTTGAGCTCGTAGTTTGTTGGGTTTAGCTCGGAGTGGAGCGTTCGATTGATTTCAAGATTTTCGGAGCTAGGGCTTGCTTGATTGAGCTTGGGTTTCGTTCTTCGACTTTGAGGTAGGGATTTCTCACTTCTATTATGTGTTTATGTGTTGATTTGGTGTTTGAATCGTGTCCTAGATCGTTGCTTTCGTTGTTAGAAATGTTCTGGGGAAGTCTGAAAATCGTGCACTGAAAACCTAAGTTCTACCGGTAGAAGATCAAGTCCTACCGGTAGAAACGCTGTCCAGTAGTGTCATTTTGTGAAATTTTGGTCTTCTACCGGTAGACATTGAATGTCTACCGGTAGGTATTGAAAAAAATCAGCATTTTTGGAAAAATTTCGAACGAGCATAACTCTTTCATCCGAACTCGGTTTTGGGCAAATTTTATATCGAAATTCATGTATCGGAGATCTACTTTCCAATGGTGGTGGTCTCATCTCCCAATTCTTAACCGTTAAGATTTGGTAGTCAAAATAAGATAGGTACGTTTGTAAACGTGGAGTAATCCTTTTTCCTTAGAATCATTTGAGTGAGACACGGATGTTCCTAGGTGCGTTTAACTATTTGAATGGTCTACCGAGCCTTAGGGTGGTAGGCTAGCACGCTTGGAAAATGTTTGTCGGCACCAAGAGAAATTATGAGGTTGAGATGGTTGATTGTATATTAAAGTTGGATCGGGGATACTTGAATGACGATGATTGATTATATTTATGAAATGAAAATGTGAGTTACAACTATTAATTCTCTCTTGAACTATAAGTCGGAAGGTGATGTCGTTCCTAGCTACTTGCATGAAGTTGAGTTTGTGATAAATTAGTAGATACTTGGTGGTACGGTAAATGGGTTGGTGATGAGATGGATGATGAGAATTGTGGAAAATGTGATGTGAAACGGTTGGCTAAGAATATATATATATTGAAACAAAAAAAGGGGATAACCAATCATGTAAGAACTTGTGGGGTACAAACAATATGTATTGTTGCGGTATTGATGTGCATTAAGATGATTTGATATCGAAGTCATTCGATTGATGAGAACTAAGAGTTGATTCACTACATAAAGGGGAAGCGGGTCCCATAACGCCGGGCAGGAGCATTCGCTCATGATATGGACTAGGCCCACCAACGGGTGTGGTGCTAGGGCAAGGGAAGCGGGTCCCATAACGCCCGGCAGGAGCATTCGCTCATGATACGGACTAGACCCACCAACGGGTGTGGTGCTAGGGCAGGGGAAGCGGGTCCCATAACGCCCGGCAGGAGCATTCGCTCATGATACGGACTAGGCCCACCAACGGGTGTGGTGCTAGGGCAGGGGAAGCGGGTTCCATAACGCCCGGCAGGAGCATTCGCTCATGATACGGACTAGGCCCACCAACGGGTGTGGTGCTAGGGCAGGGGAAGCGGGTCCCATAACGCCTGGCAGGAGCATTCGCTCATTATACGGACTAGGCCCACCAACGGGTGTGGTGCTAGGGCAGGGGAAGCGGGTCTCATAACGCCCGGCAGGAGCATTCGCTCACAAGAGCATAAATGAGAATTTGATAATGAAAGACTATTATGAACGAGGAACAACTAATGTAGGACATCGATGATTTTATTGGTCAATTACGAGGAAATTCAAAGAGTTATAGTCATTCTCTGCTAGAATTGTTATATTTTGTTTACTATAAAACATGGAGTTATGGTTTATGAAGAGGATTTGGGAAAAATGGAAGTTTTATATGAGTATGGTTCTGGTAACCATTAATGGAAAAATGAGACAAGATGGTGTGATCATATGAGAACTATGAACAGTGAACTTGAGTCGGTATGTTAGATTGTTGAAATGTCTGTGCGTGGCTTCCTTTTCTTCTTACAGTCTTTTCGATTACTCTGGTTTATTAATTCTATGTCGGCTTGGTGATTGTTTGGTATGGAGACATATTGATACTTGAGGTGCGATTGTGGTTCTAGGAGGTTTAGATTAATATTTGCATGAGGAGTTAAAATGAAAAAATTAAGGAACATGGGTATAGGATAAAGGGCATGTGTGTGTGTGTGTGTGTGTGAAAACGAGTAAACGTTGATACGATGGTTTTAACATGAGAAAGTCATAAAGGGGATACGGAGGAGGATACGATAGTTAATAATCGGAGATTTGAATGATGGATTTAGGCATGTGCATGACTTCTTTAGTGTTGAATGATAGTAGCATAATGTGTAGAGTAACCCAAATGGGAAATGGGTTAGTGAAATGGGATAGAAACGAGAAAATGGTCGTTAAAGGATTTAGTGTGTATAACCCGTTGTATGGGGAAGTGAAAACAAAATTGTTATAAGTGATGATAAGCTAAGAATCTTAGGAGAAAGTGTGAGTGGGTGCGTGTTGAGTTTGCGATAAACGTTTTGATGGTAAGGATCGATGTGAGACGTAACTTTGAATAACAAGGGATTTGATAAGCAATGATGAGTTAAAAGAAGTGTGAAGCGTGAGTTCGTTTGTTCTACCATGGGGTGGTACCTTATCACATGTTTCAAGGTTAAATGAATATTTTTTTTGTACCGGTCATCACATTTGCACATAGAGTTCGTGGAGTTTTTCCTACTGGGCAAGTGTATGCTCAACCCTTCATTTTCAGGTACCCACCTTGACATATAGCGTGGAGAGCTTGGAGGACAAGTCGGAAGTCAATTTAAAAGCCGTGTGTTTAGCTATGTTATCGTCTTATGTAAAAAGTGTTTTGAGCTAAAGAAAGATGTATAATTTCTTCCCTTTGGAACTTTAATACGTGGGGATATTGGTCTATGAGATAATGTTTGGCATAACATTTTGGGTATGTATGTATGTGAGGATGGTATTTTAAATATGAAAAGACTATTAATAATATGTTGAAAATCGAGGGCGTGACAATCAAATCATCATTACAATAGACCACACTGTCCTTTTGCTTCCATGAAAGGTTGCAACGCTGTGAAAATATCCTTTCAAAGACTAAGAAAATACTTGTTGGTACTGTAATTAGAATTTGATAATGTCAGACAAATTCTGTCGAATTTCCTAGCACACATCACGACAAGAGAGTAATTTGTTATTAAAAAAGAATATTTTGTAATTTTCCAAACGTGAGGGGGGAATCTACAATTTTCAAAAACCTTGGGGTGAATTTGGTTATTCACCCAAAGGAAAATAAAAGCAATCCTACCTTCCCATGAACAAAATTCATGGACCTAAGTCCAATTTTTTATAAAAATAATGCAATGCCTAAACATATAAAGAGTTGCATGTATATTTTTTTGGAAAACTCTTGGCAAAAGTTGCGAATAACTAGAATAATCACTATGGAAAAGGATCCCTCAGGAGCATGATCAAAAAAATGTATTAGTCTTTGAAGAGAATAATCAAAGATTAAAAAGATCAAGGACACAATTGCAAAAACACCACCAAAGACCCTAGAAGGCAAGATGCCAAAAAAATTAAAGTAACTTAATTATAACATAATTCTGAAATGTTTACTCAAATTTGAAATTATAAATTCTTTTAATTGTTGTAATGCACTTTTAAAAAATATTTGTTGGCACTTTATTTTTTCATAAATGCACTCAAAAAGTTTTCTTTGATTTGAGTGCTTAAAAATTATACAGTACAATTCTCGTTGTAAGACGAATTTACGAATTTAGAGTGTATTTATTAAAAATAGGGGGAAAAAATCCTTCCGTTATTAAATACTAGTAAAACAAAATACTGTATATGGGAAGGTGGGAGTTGAATACATTTTGCCGTCAAATTTGAAACGGAGCACTCCAGATTCTGGAGTCCAGTCTGTCCAGAAGAAACTTTAGCCCGCGAGTAGGACCGGCATAGGGAACCCTGAGGGCGGGCGCCAAACATCCCCAAGGCTTTATTGATTGGTCCACAAGGCTTTACACTATATACGTACACTCTCTATAAAGAGATTACACACATCTCAAAACACACATCCTAATAAAGTAGGAGTAATCATAATTAATTATGACGATCCGAATTATTTATTTTTGAAGTATCAACACGTTAATTACTAATACAAGACAGTTCAATCAGATTTTAATAGCAATCTAAAAATGAGTCGTTATTATCGTCACTCTTCAATCTTCATCATTTGATTTGAATCATACCCTTATTGATATTTCATCGATCTTATTTGAAGATTTATTTGTTGATATTCATACAAATAAACAGTTTAAAAATTACACATTATCAGATGGAGCGGTTGAGAGTTTGTGTGTATGTAACAGTTGTCCCGCAATGTACGACAACTATTGTGTATTCCAGAAGTTGCCTCTATATCTACGCAAGCATATCGCGACATTGCTAGGGAATATTAAGATGAGCAATATTGCTAGAAACATATATGTATATTGTGCATTTGGGACTTGTGGAGGCCTACACCCATTATATGTGTGCAAGTGAATGCATGTAGTTGGGAGTGTTTCCAATGAAGCTGTGTAGTTGCCAATTTTTTGGGCTCATTTTTTATTTATTTTGATAGTCGAGATTATTCACTTCGTGGAGCTTGTTGAGACCATCAATCATAAAAAAAAAATCCTATAATTATCAGAATCAGATCACTATTTGGTTGAAATAAATTCATCAATTAAGTTTCTTCTAAAAGTAGATTTTATCATTTTGCTTGGTTTAATTTCTTCAAGATAAATAAATGTACCGTGATCCAATTAATATTATTTTGGACATAGTTCATAGTCTCGACAATTTCTCTGAAGTGAATAATTTTGATCTATCAAAGTAGCCTAAATATTACCAAATTACAGTAGGGGAAAAGCGTTTCTCCTCCATAAGAGTTTCTCTCTCCTCTGTGCGAGTTTTCCCTAGGGTTTCTCAAGGGGGCGCACTTCAAGGGAAACCTTTGAGTGCTCCCCCTTCCCTAGTTCTTTAGATCCATTTCTCTTCTCCCTGGATTTTCTTTTTTTCCTCCTTTTCCCAAATAAAATTGACGCCTCCTTCGAGCTTGAAGTCGTTGCCTTTGCTGGACCTCACCACCACCAACTCGTTATCTGTTCACCTCACCTCGCCACCACCAACTCACCCTCTACCGCCTCGTCGTCTGTCGTCTCGCCTCCACAGTCGTCGGTTCCATCTCGCCCGCTGCCGCCAACTCACCTAGCTCCATGTCGCTGCCTCTTCTCGTCCTTTGCCTCATCTTGCCTTCCACTGCTCTTACAGCTGCACCACCCTCCCCTTCTTGCTCAGATCTGGTTTTGGAGTTTGTTATTTTCCTCTTTGTTTGTTTTTCTCTTACATTTTTTACTGGTTTTATTCGTTTACTTAGTTTATTAATTGATTTTGTTACGGTAGCGTATTGCGTTTCTCAGAGTGTTATCCATTGCTTGCCGTGGTAGCGAGGGGTTGACGGGTTTGCCGGCGTCTTTTTCCCTGCACTCAGAGCCTGCCATGGAAGTAGGTTCTCGCCCTGGAGTGGCGTGTAGAGATCCGTAAATTTCTTTATAAAATTTTAATGTTTGTAATTGAGGAAAAATGGTTGAAAATGACGTGAATGTGAATGTGGAGGTTAAATGTGCAAAGGTTAGAAGAATATGGGTGTTAGTGTAATTTGGTGCATGTGTGTATATGTGTGTGCCAGGGGAAAAAATTTCCCATTTTTCCTCCCTTTCCATCTCTCGGTCTCTCCCTCTCTCTCGGCTCTCTCTCTCTCTATCTCTCACACTCCAACACCCCAAAATACTTCGAACACACCTTGATCCGCCGTAAGGTTTTCATATTCAAGTGTTCTAGAGCTTGGAAATTCGTGGGTTTGAGCTCGAGGAGGAGTGTTCGGTGGATTCAAGGTTTTCGGAGCTAGGGCTTGCTTGATTGAGCTTGGGTTTCGTTCTTCGACTTTGAGGTAGGGATTTCTCACTTCTATTATGTGTTTATGTGTTGATTTGGCATTTGAATCGTGTCTTAGATCATTGGTTTCGTTGTTGGAATCGTTCTGGTGAAATCTGAAAATCGTGCACTGAAAATCCAAGTCCTACCGGTAGAAGTTTTGGACCTACCGGTAGAACCTCTGTCCAGTGGTGTCATTTTGTGAAATTTTGGTCTTCTACCGGTAGGAGATTAATGTCTACCGGTAGGTATTGAAAAATCAGCATTTTTGGAAAAACTTCGAACGAGCATAATTTTTTCTTCCGAACTCCGTTTTGGGCAAATTTTATATCGAAATTCATGTGCCGGAAGTCTACTTTCCAATGGTGGTGGTCTCATCTCCTCATTCTTAACCGATAAGATTTGGTAGCCAAAATAAGATAGACATGTTCGTATACGTTAGGTATTCCTTTTTCCTTAGAATCATTTGAGTGAGACACGGATGTTCCTAGGTGCGTTTAACTATTTGAATGGTCTATCGAGCCTTAGGGTGGTAGGCTAGCATGCTTGGAAAATGTTTGTCGATACCTAGAGAAAGTATGAGGTTGAGATGGTTGATTTTATATTAAAGTTGGATCGGGGATACTTGAATGACGATGATTGATTATATTTATGAAATGAAAATGTGAGTTACAACTATTAATTTCCTCTTGAACTATAAGTCGGAAGGTGATGTCATTCCTAGCTACTTGCATGAAGTTGAGTTTGTGATAGATTAGTAGATACTTGGTAGTACAGTAAGTGGGTTGGTGACGAGATTAACGATGAAAATTGTGGGAAATGTGATGTGAAACGGTTGGCTAAGAATATATATATATTGAAACAAGAAAAGGGGATAACCTATCATGTAAGAACTCGCGGGGTATAAACGACATGTATTGTTGCAGTATTGATATGCACTAAGATGATTTGATATTGAAGTCATTCGATTGATGAGAACTAAGAGTTGGTTCACTACATGAAGGATATCGGGGTCCCATAACGCCCGGGAGGAGCATTCGCTCATGCCACGGACTAGGCCCACCAACGGGTGTGGTGCTAGGGCAGGGGAAGCGGGTCCCATAACACCCGGCAGGAGCATTCGCTCATGACACGGACTAGGCCCACCAACGGGTGTGGTGCTAGGGCAGGGGAAGCGGGTCCCATAACGCCCGGCAGAAGCATTCTCATGACACGAACTAGGCCCACCAACGGGTGTGGTGCTAGGGCAGGGGAAGCGGGTCCCATAACGCCCGGCAGGAGCATTCGCTCACAAGAGCATAAATGAGAATTTGAGAATGAAAAACTATTATGAATGAGGAACAAATAATGTAGAACACCAAAGACTTTATTGGTCAATTACGAGGAAATTCAAGAGTTATGGTCATTTTCTGCTAGAGTTGTTGTATTTTGTTTACTATAAAACATGGAGTTGTGGTTTATGAAAGGATTTGGGAAAAATGGAAGTTTTATATGAGAATGGTTCTGGTAACCGTTAATGGAAAATGAGACAAGATGGTGTGATCATATGAGAACTATGAACAGTGAACTTGAGTCAGTATGTTAGATTGTTTGAAATGTCTGTGCGTGGCTTCCTTTTCTTCTTACAGCCCTTTAGATTACTCTGGTTCATTAATTCTATGTCGGCTTAGTGATTTGTTTGGTATGGAGACATGCTGATACTTGAGGTGCGATAGCGGTTCTAGGAGGTTTAGATTAATCTTTGTATGAGGAGCTAAAATGAAACTTAAGGAACGTGGGTATAGGATAAAGGGCATGTGTGTGTGTGTGTGAAAATGAGTAGACGTTGATACGATGGCTTTAACATGAGAAAGTCATAAAGGGGACACGGAGGAGGATACGATAGTTATTAATCAGAGATTTGAAAGATGGATTTAGGTATGCGCTTGACTTCTTTGGTGTTGAATTATAGTAGCATAATGTGCATAGTAACCCAGATGAGAAGTGGGTTAGTGAAATGGGATAGAAACGAGAAAATGGTCGTTAAAGGATTTAGTGTGTATAACCCATTGTATGGAGAAGTGGAAACAAAATTGTTATAAGTGATGGTAAGCCAAGAATCTTAGGAGAAGGTGTGTGTGGGTGCGTGTTGAGTTTGCGATAAACGTTTTGTTGGTAAGGATCGATGTGAGGCGTAACTTTGAATAACAAGGGATTTGATAAGCAATGATGAGTTAAATAGAAGTGTGAAGTATGAGTTCGTTTGTTCTACCATAGGGTGTTACCTTATCGCATGTTTCAAGGTTAAATGAATTTTTTTTTGTACCGGTCATCCCATTTGCACATAGAGTTTGTGGAGTTTTTCCTACTGGGCAAGTGTATGCTCAACCCTTCATTTTCTGGTACCCACCTTGGCAAATAGCGTGGAGAGCTTGGAAGACAAGTCGGAAGCCATTTTAAAAGCCGTGTGTTTAGTTATGTCATCGTCGTAAGGCGTGTTTTGAGCTAAAGAAAGATGTAATTTCGTTATTACATGTTTAATTATGGAGGATTGTAAAAGATGTATAATTTCTTCTCTATGGAACTTTAATATGTGGGGATATTGGTCTATGAGATGATGTTTGGCATAACATTTGGGGTATATATGTATGTGAGGATGATATTTTAATTATGAAAAGAATATTAATATTATGTTGAAAATCGAGGGCGTGACATGACGTCCAATGCTCATGGCAGTGTAGGCTCATCTACAGTTGTCCTTCGTGTGATGACAGGGCAGGCGAGTAGTCCTTTTGGATAACTTATGCTTGGTGGTTTAGTTACGATTTTTCCTTCTTGTTATTTGGGAATCCACGGTGATATTAGAGTTATGCATTAATTGGAATCTGTGATCCCTTGTATGCCTTTTCTCTGTCCTTGACGAGTTCTATTGGCTAACACGAAGTGTTGGTTCTGCTAGTGCAGTGTGTGCTTTGACTTGGTAAAAGTAATTAGGTAGCTTTTTTTATGTCATTTGTATATTTGTTGATCAGGATGCGCATGATTTTCTATCTTTATACAAACTTTGAATGAATTCCAATATTATGATTGATTGCCTTGTCTTCAAAAATTGTAGCCCAACTATGGCCTAGCGCACCCTTTGCAGTTTCCAATCAAATAGGCAAGGAGGGCCCACTATCATAGCTGGCACCACCAGAAATCTTACCAGACGAGGTATACCTAGTGCCTACCTTCCAAAGTACTCCATTCATTCAATTTAGGGGTGGATTTGGATTAAAAAGTCAAGTGACTTGTTTTTATATTTTTATTTAAAAAAAATTGTATTTGTTTGTTGGGCAAAGTACGGATTATCTCCCTGAGTTTTGCTCGTTTGGCAGATTACCTCCCTGAGTTTCATTAATGACCACATCGCCTCCATGTGGTTTTGGAGTAAAGTGCAACCGTTAAGTTTTCCGTCTAAATTAACTGAACGTAGAGTACATACACTTTTTTTTGTCAGTTGGAGAAGGAAAAAAAAAAGAAGGTAAAGTCAAAATCAACTGTAAAATGACTATAATATCCTTTTTCCCATCTTCTTCCTCAAACAACCTGCCCCCCTCTTTCTCTCCAGCAGCTGCCACAAAAGAAAAAAATCATGAAACCCTCACCCCATTCCCAAATCCACCGAGTCCAACTCCATCAAAGTGCTCCTCGAGCTCGAAACCGAGTCCGACTCTATTCTATCCAACGACCCATACCTCTCCACCCTCGCCCACCACCTCACCTAATTCAAATCCATCATCGACTCCCTCGAGAACTCAAAGGCCACCCACCGCCCCGGCCCCAGGTCGTTCCTCACCCACCGGGTCACCACCCACGATATCTCCCAAGTAACCGGATCGATCGAGTCCGAGATCCTGGCCTGGATTGATCGCAAGTGCATCGAGAAGTTCGAGCCGGCTTATTTCGCTGCAGAGGAACTCGAGCTGGTCGATTCGGCGGTTTGTCGTTGCTTGCAGACTCGATTTGGCAAGGCCGAGATAGAATTCCCGGCCTAAGCCCGACGAGGCGACGACGCACCAGTGACAATGTGCTATAGACATAGTATATACATACGGTGTATACAATTATCTGTGTGTGCAGTATGAATGTGTGTGTAACCTTTTTTTTTGGTGATGATATGTTTGTGTAAGTTACTCCTATTATACATGCATACAGGAGTATATACATTCCCACAGTTTGACCCAAATCTCCATACCCATCTCTCTCTTTCTCCCTCTTTTTCTGTCAATGTGTTAAGGAGAGTACAACCCAATGTTATGAATACCGTTTCGTACCGGCCGGTACGTACCGGTTTGGGTGAAAACCGGTACTCTGACCCTCTATTACCGTTTCGGCTCTAATACCGGACCTTACCGGACCATACCGGGAATACCGGCCGAGATGACAGTACCGGAAAAAAAACGTTTTTTTCTTCTCCTGGGTTTATAAAAAACAAAAGGGGCAGAAAAAAATTTAGCAAAATGTGGGCTTAACTATATTGCGTGCGCGAGGCTCAAATCCCGGATTTGCACCCCCCCTGCGCGCGAATAACCCGTGACGCGCACCCGGTTAATTGGTTTCCGGATCAATTTTTTCAAATTGCCTTCGGCCACAGCCCATTTTTCCTGAGCGCGCGAGACCTCTCCTTGGGTCCTTCTTCACAAGCTCACTAGTGTGCAAAGTCATTTAAGTTGGAAAAGAGTTTTGTAACTAGGCAATGTGGGACAAAAGGCAAACACATAGGTATTTTATGATGCATTGCATGGTATAGGGGATTTTTTTGAATTATAATTATATATAATTATTATATATATTGTAGTTGCGGTAAATTCGAAACGGTACCCGGTATTTGACCAGTACCGTACGTACCGTACCAGTAGGAAAATCGGTACCCTGACCGGTACGGTATTTAGGGATGGCAATCGGGGCGGATATGGGGATTTCCGTACTCGATCCCCGAAACCGAAAGCCTACCCATATCCGCCCCGATACCCGAACGGGGAGAGAAAGAAGGAACCATAACCGAACCAAACGGGATTCGGGTAATCCCCGAAACCGATTGGGTACCCGAATTTGGTACAAAATCAGAAACCACAAAATCAAAAACCCCAAAATCAGAAACTCATATGGGCACCTGTGGATTTTGAAACCATAAAATGAGTACAAAATAGCTAACAATAGTTACAGAGATCTTTAGGGAGAGAGAAGCAGAAGATCATTTTTTTTTCTCGGCCTTTATACATATTTTTTGAAGCAGCAGACCTATTGAGAAGACTGGAGAGAGAAATGATTTGATTTGAGGAATTTGGGATTTTGATTAACTTCTAGCCCTTTGAATTTGTGAGATCAATTTCTCCATTTGAGGAGGTTCTCTGCCTTAGGTGGGAAGTAGCAGAAACCCATAATGGCCCGAAGAAAAAAATCAACAACGATGGCGATTGGGGCCTACTGAAGATGTATGACGGAGGAGGATGACCGGGGCTCTGCGGCCAGCGATGAACGGAGTGAGAGAGTTTGGGGGAGAAAGGAGTGGAGGTGCTTCGTGGAGAGAGAGAGAGAGTGTTTTGCAGAGAGAGAGAGAGTTTTGTAGAGTGAGAGAGAGAGACCCCTCAGATCTAAAAATCGCCGCCTCTCCCACACTGAGAATGAGAAGTGAGAAATGAAGGAGTAGGACTGGAAAACCCTAAACTCACTTATGTGTATATATATAGACAGGGGTAATTTTGTAATTTACTAGTTCGGTTCAGTTCGGGTTCGGTTCGGTTCGGGTATCCTGTGTGCCAACCAACCCGTACCCACGGGGAAAATTTCGGTTATGATTCGGGGATAATTTCGGTTATCGATTCGGATACCCATAGGTTCGGTTCAAATTGCCATCCCTAACGGTATTCAGAACATTGGTACAACCCCACTGTTTAAGAAAGGGTAGCGTGGTCTTTTTACTTTTGCCGTTAACGGAGTTGGGAGTTGCACTTTACTCCAAAACCACAAGGAGGCGATGTGGTCATTATTGAAACTCAGGGAGGTAATCTGCCAAACGAGCAAACCTCAGGGAGGTAATTCATACTTTGCCCTTGTTTGTTTTATGTCAAAATTTTGTAACTTATTAATTCGTCTCGTCGAGACAAATCAAAAAAGTAAAAAATTATAATCGAAACTCATAATTTTTTGAATAAATACGAACAAAGTCAAAAAGACAATTTTAACATATTTTTTTCTTTTTAAAAAAAATTATGAGTTTCGATCAAAATTTAATACTTTTCCGATTTCTCTCGTCGAGACGAATCAATAAGTCACAAAAATTTGACGCAAAACTAATAAATGCGATTTTTTTTAAATAAAGACAAAAAAAATAAGTTGCTATATATTTGACTTCTAAAGCCAAATCCACCATAATTTGAGGAGATATTACCAGTGTAGCCCTCACCTAATACAGCTTGTCCTGGGTAAACTGGTCTATTCACCTTCCCAAAACAGTCTTGTAAGTTGGTTGACAAACATTACACATAAATCATTTGAAATTTCTTCTTTTCTTTTGAGGCCAGTTTCATTTTCGGTTATAATAGATAGGAGTACTTTTATTCAGCTTTCACTGTTTTACCAACCCTTTTATTGACTCTTGATCAAAAGAAAATAGTATTAAATTACAAAGCTTAACAAACACAATGTAAAAAATGAGAATTGAAAAAAAATGACAGGAGACCTTTGTACACGCATATATAAAAGCCATAAGAAACAGAAAGCCTCACTTAAAACAAGTGTAGGTAGGGATGATACCGGTCCGGTTTCGACCGGTTTCGACATATTTTTCGGTCGAAACCAGTTATCCGGTTTGAGATTTTTAGAAACCGGAACCGGTTGAGATAATCCGGTCCGGTTTCGATTGAGTCAACCGGTTCCGGTCCGGTTTATCCGGTTTTCATTCACGGGACATATTTTGGGCCCAACACATCAAAAATTCACAATTCAACCCACAAAATATCAACCAAAAATCCATAATTCAACCCCTTTTTTTGGGCCCAACAAAAAAGGATCGATTTTGAACCCAATACATAAAAAAAAAAACCCATAAAAATATAATTAAGCCCATAAAAACAGTTTTTATATATATATATATATATGGGGTTGATTGTATATAATAAAAGTATATATATTAGACCAATATACATATATATAACCAGTCCGGTTTTGACCGGTTTCTAAAACACATAAACCGGATCGAAATTATTTTTCCGGTTTATAAAATTTTATAAACCGGAACCGGATCGAAATTATTCAACCGGTTTAAAAAATCCGGTCCGGTCCGGTTTTTCCGGTTTCGATCGATTTTCCGGTTTGAACTAACAGCCCTAAGTGTAGGTGAAAATTACAATTTGTATTTAAAAATACACGCATAAAAGCTACCCCAAAACTATAATTAGTTTGTATAATTTATTTTACAACTCCCTTCCCCTATAATACTACGTAGTAATAAGTTTTGAATGGAAGCTTTATTTATTTTTGAGATTAAGGAATTAGTTTAGAGAAGAATTTAATTTTTGTAAAATTTTTAAACCAGTTTAAATTTTTTATTGAGATCTTTGAAAATTGTGAAAAACTTGATAATCTTGTGCTAATTTTTTTTTTCATTTTCTATACAAAATTACTTAATCTTCTGATTGATACTGGTTTTTTTTTTTATATATATATATACACGGAAAGTTTGATAGTATTGGTTTATCTTAGGAGTATGTTTCACGTTCTTTTCTTACAAATAAAAAATAAAAAATCACAATCATCAAACAATTATTATTATTATATTTTTTTTTTGGGTAAGACAATGATCAAACATACAAATGGAGATAGCTAGAAAGAACTGGAATGAACATAGAATTTCCGAGGTAAATATGTTAGGAAAATTAACAAAAGAAGGAACTTACGTAGGTATTAAGTTGGCGAACAAAGCTAGAGAAGTTGTTGTGCTTGAAGTAATTGGGCAACAAATCCCTGGCGAAATCCGCCGTCTTCCACACCACAAACGTCGTGCCTTCCTCGTTCCACGATATCACCTCGTCGCTGCTCCCATCCTCCACCAGCTCATACGTCTTCGACAGAAACGGCGCCGGAACCGACCTCTTCGCCATTTGCGCGCCCTTCCCCGCCCACCCACCCACCAAATTAATAAAGAACAAAAACAACGATTGGAATATTTGGGTGTATATATATTAGTACGTATATTATTGAAACTAATCAACAACTGAAGAGCAAAAACAACGATTGGATTTGGGTGTATATATATTATGGAAATTAATCAACAACTGAAGAGCAAGAGGGCGGTGAGGAATTCCCAGCCCCAGCAGTAGAATCCGGAGAGGAACAATCGGGTGTTAGATTTTTCCATAGCTAATTGTTTCGGTGTGAAAGCAAGACGAGGAAGAGGAGATCAATACGACCATAACTCGACTCTTGGCTTTCCACCGATTTTTCTGGTGTGGGTTCCGGTACGGGATTTTTTTTTGTCTAGTTGTTAATTTATAGAGAGAGAGAGGAAGAAGAAAAGGAGGGGAGGAACCATATATTCACCAACTAAAGAGAGTGACGGCCGGGTGTTAATCTAGAAAGTTTTGGAAAACACTGTGTGAATATTCTAAGGGAGAGGAGAAAATAGAGAATACTTTAGTCTTATTTTTTACTAGTACTAGTTTTTTAGTAATTTTTTTTTGATAACTTTTGGGCAAGTTTTAGACTAGTAGTTTGAGAGAGAGAGAGAGACGGGAGAGAACTTGTGGCGAAAGATGGGCGTTTGTCTTCTACGCTCGATGTAGAAGCAATGCTAGAAATACAATTTTAAATCATAACTCCACACACACAATTAAGTTTAGAATTGTTCGATTCACACGAATACATTACGTCAAACCACTTTGAATAATATGAATCACCGAAGTGAGTCTAAAACAAATCCATAGAAGGAGAAAACTGACCGTCTCTATTTTCTGGATGGAAAGAGGGATCCATTCCCATTAATTTTGATCCATTCCAATTGAAAGTATTTTCAACTCAAATGCGTCATGTCACTTTGGTGCAAACCCGTCGTCCAGGCTTTCGGTCAAAAACCCAACAAACAACAAAATAGTGCCTGTCTGTTCTAATCCATTATTATTCAAACATAAGTTAGGCTAAGTTTCGCTAAGGGATTTTTGGGCTTTTTCTTGTTTTGTCTTTATTCATATTTTTTCGCGTTTGTTAGTTTTGCGCCTAATTTTTGTGAATCATTAATTCGTCTCGTCAAGAACGAATTGGAAAAGTAAAAAAATATTGACTTTTACCCAAGGGAAAAATTCAAAATACCCCCCAACCTTTACACCAAAATTAAATTAGACTCCCAACCTTTTAAAAACTTCAATTTTACTCCCAACGTTATCTTCCGTTAATCAAAACGCCCCCTTCCGTCCGAATGACTAACGGATTTCGTTAAAAGCTCCGTTAAATAGCGTCCCGATCGAATTTCAATGATCCGAGCTGCTCAATGTGTTCAAAATGTGATTTTAAGGTTACCCGCGAGAAATCGGGAAAAAAAATGACCGGGAAGGGCGTTCAATAAAAAATTGTTCAGATGAAACCCTTCCCGATCATTTTTTTTGTTGATTTCTCACGGGTAACCTTAAAATCACGTTTTGAACACATTGAGCGGCTCGGATCATCGAAATTCGATTGGGAAAAGGGAGGTGCGGATTGATCCGGATTTTGTTCAAGTCCGGACGTCCGGATTTTGCTTCGGTCTGCACCTCCCCTTTTCCTATCGAATTTCGATGATCTGAGCCGTTCAATGTGATTAGAACGTGATTTTAAGAGTATTTGCGAGAAATCAACAAAAAAAAATGACCGGAAAGGACTTCATCTGTTCAGATTCAGATGAAACCCTTTCCGGTCATTTTTTTTGCTGATTTCTTGCGGGTACCCTTAAAATCACGTTTTGAACACATTGAGCGGTTCGGATCATGAAAATTCGATCGGGGCGATATTTAACGGAGCTTTTAACGAAATCCGTTAGTCATTCGGACGGAAGGGGACGTTTTGATTAACGGAAGATAACGTTGGGAGTAAAATTGAAGTTTTTAAAAGGTTGGGAGTCTAATTTAATTTTGGTGTAAAGGTTGGGGGGTATTTTGAATTTTTCCCTTTACCCAAATATTTTTTGAATATCCAAGATAAAAAATTTAAATAAGGAAAAACCCAAAATCCTTAGCAAAACTTATCCTTGTAGTATGTTTTATTATCACGATATACACATTAAAATAGGGATATGGAAAAGTACGGAATTAATTACTCCTTAGCTTCCTCATTTGTTGGTCACTTATTTTTTATTTTTCTGGTTAAAGGTGCGAAATTAGATTAATTCAAAATATAGAGTACACAAATCTTCGGTACATGATCCTCTTGGTATCTGCCCTTACAAGTAGGCATAACATCTAGAATATGAAGACCGGAATCTCTCTGGAAGCCCAGATTTGCTAGTCGATCAGCACAAACATTTCCTTCCGCGGGTCGCTTTGCTACGTCTAGACGTTGCAAAAGGTACTTGCAATCCTGAGTTGGTGGGAATCCGTATACTCCTATTTAAGTTTGTTGTTCATAAGAAGTGCTATGATTATGGAGAAATACTTATTTACGGATGTGCTGTAAATAACTTATTTGCAGTACCAATCAATCACAATCGTTCAAAAGTATTTTGGATAGTCCGGATTTTTTATAAAACTTTTCCGGAGAAAAGTTTACTCTTTCACGGAAAAGTTTCATTAACATCCCTTTGGACGGTCACGATTGAGTGCTATAAACACTCATTTACAACATTTCCGGAAATAAGTATTTCTCATGATTATGTTCTCCTAGCAAGTTGGAATTCCCAAAAGTAAAATGCACCAACAAATTGGGACGAAGAGAGTATTAATCCAATCTGCCTACAGTTATATAAACAGTCGTTTCACGTGTTGAGTAATTTTTGTTCTGTGGATTATGTTTTGTGATTAGCATTCCACATACCATTCCACATATATTGGTATGTATAGTGTATGATACCGGTCAAAGTCCTTGAAGTCATTGCGTCGATCGAAGATTCTTTTTAAGTTTCTAAGTGTTTTTTAAGTTTCAAGAGTCAAACACATATATCAATTAGTCTATGGTCAAGTCTTTTTAATTCGTATCTTGAAAATGTAAGTGTTTTTTTCTATTCTTGGAGGGTTGTTCTAAGTGGCCTATAAATTATGTTGCTATGAATAAAATGGTAGTTTTGAGTGTTGAATTAAAATAGCCTTTGGTTAGTGAGAAGTTTACTTCTTATTCTTCGTTTATGTATCTCTTAGGTGGATTTTTTTTAAGTGGTGGACGATCCCAACGCCTTGTATCCCCGTTAATCCTTGGGTGGTGAAATCTGTATCCCTTCGGTTTTAATAGTTGGTGATGAGCGATTATCTTGGTTTTTTTTTTTTCATTTTTACTTTTTCTTCCTTGCATCTACAAAATCCGGCCGCCGTCAGAGTATTAATCCAATCTGCCTAAAGTTTAAACAGTTGTTTCACGGGTTGGATACTTCTTGTTCCGTGGATTATGTTTCGTGATTAGCATTCCACATAAACTGTATTGCTTTTGTTATTTTCCATTTGCATGCAAACTTTAACTTCCATTTTTAGCTTCTTTTCAGTATTTTTTCAAATTAGGTTACTTTGGATCAAATTTGTCAATCTCATACCGGCAAGCATACCATTTTCTCTATTGGACGGTACGTACTGGTACCCATGTATTGTTACCCTTCAGATTGACAGCAACACATAATTAATATATTTTTAATATTTTTACGAATAACCAAAAAAAATTAAAATAGAGAAATAAAACAGATTCTAGCACTTTGATATACCTTAACATTAATCCTAATAACAAATTTAGATGATTTTTTTTTTTTTTGATAAACACAAATTTAGATGATTGACATTGTATAAACTCCAAGTGTGGTTCAAGCCTTTTTTAAGCAAGATAAAAAAAATACACATTTTTTGTTGTACCGGCCGAAATTTCGGTACAAGCACATCAATCGATAACAAGCTGGTATTTTGGGTGGTATAAAACACCTACGTATGTCTATCATTTTATTGCCGGCACAGTACGTAGACATCATTGACTTTAGGTTGCGTTCTCTTGAACTTAACTTAAATCTGAGAGTTTTGTCCTTATTTGAATTTTTTTGCATTTGTTAATTTTGCGTCAAACATTTGTAGGTTATTGATTCGTCTCGATGAGAAGAATCGGTTGAATGCTAACTATAGCAAATTAATTCTAAACACAATAATATAAACCTTATTAATAGTTTCCCAAGTACGTTGATGCAATGGTAAACTTACTCTATCCATCTCGAAACAGAGTGAGAGGAGCCGGGGAAGTGTCACGCAGAGTGTAGAGTGACAAGGGCGGCCCAAACACCAGGCCATTAAGATCATCTCCTAGTGTGGCCTCACATGCACGTGGTGTATATATGACCTATATTGCAATTTTTTTATTTTTCAAAACTACTCTACTCAGTAAAAAAAAAACTTAGTTTTTATACATGCCTCCTAAAAAAGACCCTCTATATTACGTATTCTTTTTGTCAGGACTAATGATCAATTCTTTCATACAAATGATTACTCTTTCGGAGTATTTCAGAATTGAAATCGTAAAATTCTAGAAATATAGACAGTAGAGATTATGTATTCTTGAGTAATAAGTTTACATCTAGAAAGGAAGAAATACCGTTTTGAATACAAATAAAAGATATTAGATTAAGTTCGACATTAATATTTAAACTCTTAAAGAAATAGTAAGATTTCGTCTTAGGCTTCCAATAAGGTTGAGCTATAGCTATTTTGGTGGAACCAATGAGAACAAATAAAATTGCCATTATTCATTAATTACGATCGGTGTCAAGTGAAAGATGGCCGGCCTTCAACACAAAAAAAAAGAAGGTCCAACTACATGCACAACATTCAACCAACACCACTCACAAGTCTCACACATACACGGGGCCCACACACTTATGTGTCATCAATTTGGTATTTCTTGGAAATATGTCATGCTTTGACGGTAAAATCGTTGGGGAAAGAAGGATCAGTTGGTTGGTTTGATACTGTACTTCTGATGCAGATACGGAGAATTTGGTCTCGCCGTGAAAGCAATTTTCAAAATATGACGGTAAAAATGACTTTCCAGGTTTGATGCCAAAATTTGGCTTCGGCAGGGCAAATAATGGACTTGCTCTTGCAATTCAATTGCTATTCAAATGGGTATGTAGCACCAAGTTTGGGCCCAATGAGCATAGGTCCATTTTAACCTCCTTTAAAGGGAAAATGACGGCCCAGAACGTGTTTTAATAATTAATACCCGCCAAAAACATGCTGAGAACATTTGTTAATGTTGAAAATGTCTTTGGCGGGTATTAATTATCGAAACACATCATTAGCCGTCATTTTCCCTCCTTTAAATCAATTGATTTGTCAATTCTGGTTATAAGTGTTGCTCTTGTGAATATAAAGAATCGACATGTAAACGAGGATTGAATGTATGAAACATAGTAAGGCCCGTTCCGCTAAAAGAATAAGTATTATTTTTTGAATTAAAAATGATGTATTGAAAGAGAATGACTTGTCTTGTAAAATAAAAAATAAGTACTTAAAAAATAAAAAACTTAAGAAAACAGGGCCTAAGCCTCGCGCATCAAGTAGAGAGGGAGAGAAACATGACCTTGTTTATCAAAGTTCTAATTAGGGGAGTCAGATCCCGTCCAGTATACCTTTCCATCCAGTCGCATCTCGTTTGGCTTTTGTGGGCTCGGGATCAAAACCGTTCACTTTTTAGAGCTCGTCGAGAAAAACAACCATGCCAAAGATCACATTGATAAGATACTGTTTGATATCATTTCAAAATGAATTAATGTTGTATTAAAAAAATGTGCAACACAGGATTGCAACCCTTCAAAACATTTCTCCAAAACTTAATGCATTTTGAAATGATATTAAACAGTATCCGATTAATGTGATTTGTGGCATGAGGTTCCAAACATTGTTGTGGGTAGGGAAGGGCCCACAAAAGGCCGAACTGGACAAAAAGGTACTGAGAGCAGCCGCAATGGGGTTTGGTATATTTGTGTGTGTTAAAATGTGTATTAGGATAAAAATAGATCCCACAAGTGTGTGTTAAACATTGTTAACATAGGAGTGTGTTTAGAACATTCACAATGAGTTTGGTAAATTTGTGTGTTAAAATATTGTTAGGATAAAAAATGGGTCCCACAAGTGTATATTAAGAGTAATAGACATTTATATTTGGCAGCTGATAATGCCAAAACCAAAATTGTTACTGCCAAAACTCACCCATGTGAATTGACTTCGTTGCCCTCCTACCATTTCACCCTACTTTACTCTCTTCTCTCCTGAACAAACCCAGTCGACCAAACCCTGCTTCCAACACCGCCTCAACACCTCCCTCCACCACCATGACCATTATACCAAGTCGACCAAACCCCTCCCTCCACCTGATCTTCGGCCCCGTCCTCGCCTCTCTCAGGTTCCGAAACCTCGCCGCCGCTGCTCCCTCGACAGGGAATTCCTCTTCATGCACTTCACGTAGTCTCCGACGACGTGCACCTTGAATATCACGCCGCCGTGGTTGACGAATTTTTGCAGCACGATCGGGGGCTTCAGCTTGCTCAAGCCCTCGGTTGAACACCAACGACATCTTGTGGGACATCACACTCCTGTCGGCCACCGTGGTCGCGGTTTCTAAATTCAACTCTAGCTCCCCCACCACGTTGAGCATCGAGATCCGGTTGTGCAGCCGCTCGATGTCGTCTGGCGAGGTTTCGGAAGCCGAGGAGTCGGTAGGACTAGGGAGCGGCGGCGGCGGCGAGGTTTCGGCTTCCGGTTCAATCAATGGGACTTCATCTGTGCAAAACACATCATTGATCACTTCCATTAATGAATTTTCACTTGAGTTTAATTCCTCCGTAATCGATGATTCAATTGATGATGACTCTGTTTTATTGCTTGGGCCTGGGCCCTCTCGTTGATCTTCTTGATTTTCTTTGGGTAGTTGATCAGTTGGGAGTGGTTTGTGTGTTAGAGGATCAACCCCCATTTTCTTGAGTTTACTATTATGTGAGTTTTTTCTTGAGGCGGTGGTGGAAGGGGTGGACCGGGTGGTTGATGGGGGTTTGGTCGACTGGGTTTGTTCAGGAGAGAGAAAGAGAGAGTAAAGTAGGGTGAAATGGTAGGAGGGCAAATAAGTCAATTCACATGGGTGAGTTTTGGCAGTAACAATTTTAGTTTTGGCAGTATCAGCCACCTTATATTATATGGTTGGAGTTTGAATTATAGAGGTGAAACCCACTTATTGTTTGCTAGCATAGTTGTCAAACTTGGCACACATGCTAGCATACTACAAGATTTAACACACTTTAGCACACAAACTAATGCAAGCATTGTGGCACAAAAAATACATTTTTGTTTGCTAAGTCTTATGGAGCTAATAATGCCAAAACCTCTTTTGTTCCTGCCAAAACCATATTTGTTCCTTCCAAAACTCAATATTTGTCTTTCATTGCATGACTTAATTGCCCTCCACTACACCACTTGATTTACGAAAATGCCCCTTAAAATCCTTAGTAGTATTTTAACGTTCTTTTGGCATTCCATCATCAGAGCTTTAACTTCTTTTTTTTCGAGATTACCAGAGCTTCAACTTGAGCTCCCCCCCCACCCCCCCCCCCCCTCTTTTTTTTTCCCAAGAATACCAGAACTCTATTTATGACTTCTCTTTTTTATTTCCAGGTAGTAATAAAGGCTTCACTTCCAAGTCCATTCAAGGTATGCGTAATGGAGTTTTTGTGTGGAGACTAAAGTAGACAATCTAAACCAAGTTTATTACTCCCTCCGTCCCTTTTTAAATGTCCTGCTTCGTAATTCCAACTTATTAAAAAGACATCATCATTATACCTTTCACATCAATTTTTTCCTCTACTTTTCCTACTTACCCATCATCATTACACTTTTACTCACTAACTTTTCAAAATGGAATCTACTTTTAGGGACAAAATAGACAATTCACCAACTTTTACCCACTAACTTTACAAAATGGACACTTATTAAGGGACAGCCCAAAATGGAATACTGGACTGTAATAAAGGGACGGAGGGAGTATTTTTTTGTCCTAATTTTGATACTCTGTTTCATCACTTTTTTTAAAAATTTTCAGGTAGTGGTGAGGAAGGTGTTTTTTTTTAAGAGATATGCATAATGGAGTTTTTGTGTGAAGAGAGCGTAATCATTTGTTAATTGCATATTTGAACTTTTTGGAATTAATGTTTAATTCTTGACGATGAAGTGAACATGGCTCTTCTAAAATTAGCTCGTTTGTTAGACTTATCTTTTTTCCAACTTGGGTGAACTTGCTTGCCTTTGCTTGGTCTGTATTACAGTATTTAAACTTGGAGGATATGATCGTAAGCAGGAGGAATTTTTTTGATCGGCAAAGGTAACATTTTATTAGGGAAAGGGGAGGGGAATCTACCAAAAAATTGAAGACATTGGTTGCTTTGTTTTGAACTTATATGGGTTGTTTTCATTTGGGATCATAATTTTGTTTGTCATGCTCATAATTTTGCTTGAAATCATGGAACTAAAATTAGTTGCATGCAGCCTCCCCATCTCTCAATTTGAAACTCTGGTATTCTCGGAAAAAAAAAAATTGAAGCCCTGGTGGTGGAATGCAAAAGAATGTTAAAATACTCTCAAGGGATTTCAAGGGCATTTTCATAAAGCAAAAACATTGAGTGGAGGACAATTAAATCATGCCATGAAAGATAAACATTGAGTTTTGGCAGAAACAAAAAAAGTTTTGACAGGAACAAAAAAGATTTTGGCATTATCAAATCTTAACACACACAATTAAACACACTAGTTAGTACACCCATCGTGAATGCTCTTACTAATTAGGTACTTCAAAATCCCAGAAAGAGAAAATACCTAAAATGAAGAAACATTCTCCAATCAGAGACAACTACTACTTTTGACCTTTTTACAACAGAGTTCACATATGAAACCTATTCAAACAAAAATGATACTTACACAACAATCCAAACACAATACCAAACACAACCTCTCACATCTATGTAGGCTTCACACGTACTACTATGTATGAGTCCCACATATATGTGAGAGGTTGTGTAGGTTATGTTTGAATCGTTGTGTGAGTTCAAATGCCTAAACGGCGTAAAGAAGGCAATCAATCAGTAAAAACACAAAGTCAACCCCCACCAACGGGCCATTGCTTTTCTTTTTCCAATCTCAGGTTTACATATTTTATAGGTGACCTAACATACTAAACAAAGACAGCTGTATTAATGGTGGCAATGCAATGATAGAGGGGATAATTATGCTAATATTCGCATCAAACAAGTTGGCTCCTTTCTTTTTTCATTTTTTTTTTGCCTTCGAATTTTGATAACAATTATAGTAAAATGCTTTGCTTCACCATTTGGCATCTGAACTTACATAATCAACCAGAAGAAGATTGTCGCACCGAACAAGCCACCACTTGTGCCCATTGTCGCAACCTTGTCTTCACCGTCTGTGGATTATCGCCTTCACCGCATTTTCCCCGGAAAACAAAACAAAAGCGGAAAAATTCAATTAGTAAGAAAAACCCCAAATATAAGGAAGGATTCGTAATTTCGATGGTAGGCGGGCAAATGTTTTTTATAGCAAAAGTTTGTTCTTCAGAAAGCTGAATTGAATTTCATTGGTAAGGCCTACTATGACTCCTGGGTCTACAACTGGATTAAAGCATAATTTGATATTTCGATCAAGTATGTATTGGTGTTCAATTAAGCTCGATTTTTTAATTGTCCCTGAAAAAATTAATTCCTACAAAATAAACGATTCTGATCAGAGTAACGTGCCCTCAATACCTTACAATATAGTGGGTAAAAACACAGGTGAAGGTGAATAAAATTACACCCTACACTAAAATAAAATAAAATGAAATTCCGTTGCCAAAAAATAAAATAAAATCACAGGGATCAGATTGGCAGATAGCGGAAGGTGAGAATTGAAATAACAAGGAAGTACAACGATGTGAAAGTAATTTGCCGTTGATCGATTCGAAATAGTTTTTTTTTTTTTTTTGTCAAACGGAAATATATCTGCTCTTTAAAATAGTATAGTATCTAACAGTAGAAAGAGAGAGGAAATTACCAAGACCGAGTATGGTACTGGGGCTGCCGACGGAAGACGGCGATTCGCACTCCGACGCCGTCGATGAAAACAACGACGACGACGACTTCGAAACGCTGTCGTAATAGGTCTTGTTAACGGCGTAATAGAGCCCCAAGGCGGGCAGGGTATCGGATAATCCCGGATCCACCTCGGGCGAGTCGAACCCGAATCCGAGCTCGATACAAGCCTTGAGCTCGTCGAGGTCCTCGTCGGTGACGCTCTTGCTCCGCCGCTTGCGGCGATCGTTGATTCCCTTCCGCCGCAGCAGCCACGCCTCGTCGCGGTACACGTCCGGCGACCAGGACTTGTGTTTGAGGAGCGGCGCCGCCGCCGGGTGCGCGGTGGGATTCGACATAGATGGCGGCGGCGGCGGCGGCCGGCGGACCCCGCGGGTGGCTTGGGCTAGCTCTATCGCTTTGCGTTTTGTTTTTGGTTTTGATTTTTCTAGGGTTTTGTTTGGTTTATACTCCAGAGAGAGATGGAATTGAGATGTGAGATGGTGGAGGTGGGCCCATTGAAGCAAAGCATTGGTTGGTCCGTGTCATGATGACCTGTTCTCTGCCTTTTTAAAACAAAAACATTATAGGTGTCGTTCGGGATGCACAGTAAAATGAACTTTAGGAAAATAAAAAGAATTTAAGCTCAAAATTCATCTATTTACGCAAATAATTTTCTAATTAATATGAATTTTGTTTGATAAATCTCATTGAGATCTTTTAAACAGTGTGAAAAAAATTAAAAAATTATTTTTTATTTTCATTATATTTGAGGTTGAAAAATCTTCCTTTTTCTAAGGTCCTTTTACTGCACATCCGGAACGGCACCTTACTCCTAAACATAAATTGACACTTTGTATCAGTTTGATTGGCGAGAAAAATAAAATAGAAAGTGAAAATGAAGTGAAAGAAAAGTAAAAAAAAATTCTTACATCCATTTGATTAGAATGAAAGTTTTGCAAGAAAATAATAGAGAAAATAAGATATCATTATTTGGAGGAAATAAAATTGCCGAAATTAGAAGAGAAAATGATGGATGGAAAAGTAAAATTTTCCCATACATTTTCTGAGAAAAAATAAAACAAACTTTCATGCTTTAAAGGGTTGTACAAGAAAGTCCAGATATCTTTCTCACTTTTTAGAATATTCTTGTTAAGTAAACACAAAAAGAAAAATATATATATATATATATATATTTGTATTTTCTATCATTATCTTATTAATCAAACGGACCATTTGTGAAACAGAGGACTTTACGTTCCAGAACTTTCACTGACTGAAACACGCTTAATTCCGGCCGCGCGTGCGGCTTCTCCGGTGCATTGACGGTGACCGGGACGTTCCTCCAGGATTGCCTCGACCATAGGAACATGTCTTTGATCTTAGATGTCGGTTTCGAGCAGTCTTTGCGAACCAGAGGAGGAAAGGGTGAATTTGGATCTGAGATTTTCGATCAATTTCTTTAATCAGTTTGGGCTCCCTTCAGAGAAGGACAACGGTGGTCACCTTCGTCGATCACAGGCTACGAAACAGGTTTGGAGTTCTACTACTCGGTTACAGTTATTGGCAACTTGTGGCTTTTCGTGGCTTAAGTTTTTCGTCTGGTGGTTTTGTCCGTTTGGTGATCCTAACTGGTTTTCTTGTCGGGGTTCTGATTGATACGTTAACATCCCATGTATTTTTTTTAGTTGTCTTTCATTATTCCTTAACGACACAATTAGTCCTATGCATTGATTTCCATTCATTTATACCTTTTGCAAATGAACTATAAACCCAACAAAAATGGTACGTAGTAGCTCTTTTGATTTTTCTTTCAAATCTAAATGATACTCTTACTTCTTACATTTAATCTCACGTAAGGCTTTTTTACTTCTCAATTCTCTGTGATTTCTCTTCGTAGGCAGTAGATGATGGATTTCAACCAGAGTTTTATTTATTTTTGACAGAACCTAACTTTTGGTTAATATTTCCTTCTTCCTTTGATTGGCATTATACTTGAACTAGTTTTCGGCTTTCTTTAAGACATTGATTTCTAAAATTAGACCACTTTCTCATTATTAAGAAACTTTACGAGAAAGTTCATCTTTCAGCAAATCACATGTATAAGCCAAATAGAATCGTTTCCGTTCCAGGCAAGCATCAGCCCCCGTACATGCCAAATACTAGAGAACCCCCATATGAATCTTCAAAGTTGAGAAGGACACATACATTGAGAATGACATTATTAGAAGTTTTGATACTAATTCTATCATCGATACTTTTAATAACATGAAAGAGTAGTGATAATTACCAGATTAGCTGTGGTTTTGGCAGATATCAATCGTGTTCGGTTTGCTTTTACGGAGTCCTTGGTGCAGTTTGTTCGTCGTGGTGGCAATGGAGTTGCTCATTGCTTGGCCCAGAGTGCAGTGAGAGGAAGTCATTCTTGTACTTGGGAATATATCCCTTCGTCGTGGCTTCTATCCTCCCTTAAGAGGGACGGATGCCCTATTTGATGTTTTTGACTTTGCTTCTTTTATAATGAAGATCCCTATCATTTTGACCCCAAAAAAAAACTACATTCGTTAGTCATTTATCTATGTTACTTTATATTTATTTGTCTTTTTTGTGTCTACAGGTTATCGAGCTCATTGTCCATATTTTGGATAAAAACAAAAGTTAAAAGAAGATTTGTGGTTAAAGTGCAAATGGTTTAAAGTTGAGTGATTGATTTGTGATTACTTTGAAATCCCATTGACCTTTCAAGTAATTAATGGATTTAAACCTATCTATTAAAGAGCTTTTAAACTCCACTGGACTTGGGTAGCTTTTCAGCCGTGTGTTTTTTTGTGTCTACAAGGTTATCGAGCTCATTGTCCATTTTGGATAAAAACAAAAGTTAAAAGAAGATTTGTAGTTAAAGTGCAAAGGGTTTAAAGTGGAGTGATTGATTTGAAGTCCCATGGATCTTTCAAGTAATTAATTGATTTAAACCTATCTATACAAGAGCTTTTAAACTCCACTGGACTTGGGCAGTTTTTCAGCCGTGTTCGAAGAAACGGGATGATGTCACGGGAAAGAAATTGGCCGAGGTAACAATCTCAATCCATAATTGTTAACTTGTTCAAATTCGTTCATTTATAATTCAATCCAACCCGCTCATATTATATAATGAGTTGATATTAGTTCAGATGAGTTAAAAATGGGTTCGATATGAATTGGAACTATAAAAGACCCAACTCACTGGTTGCTGTCTGTCAAATGGGTTATCGACTCAAGTGGACTTGCCGTGCTACAATTGAAAGACAAGTCCAATATCAGGCCACCCCTTACTCCTTAGTGTTAAGTTGTACTTTTATTTTCCTTTCGTTTCTTGCCAAAATCTTGAATATTTAAAAAAATTGGGTAAAAGTCATGATTTTTTATTTTTTAGATTTCTTTCATCGAAACGAATTAATAATCCATAAAAATTTGTCGCAAAACGAACAAACAAGAAAAATATTTAAATAAGGACAAAACAAAAAAATTGGTCTTGGAATATCCTAACCAACTAGAAAATTCATAATCATGGATGAGTCTGCCTTTGATTGAACCATAAAGAAAATTAGTTGAAGTTTGTGTAAGAGGATGTCCCGGACACCTCTTATTGTCGAAAAAAAACTTTTTGTAATCATGTAATTTATCAATACTTTAGTACGTCAAAGTTTTTAAATTGTTTTAAAAAAATAAGTGATCATATTTTATATGAAAATTTTGATAGAGAGTGGAGACAACATATAATTATAAAAGTTAGGCCCCATTTTGCCAACAAAATTTTACAAACAATTATTTTTTATTTTTTACTTGTGGACCATCGAAACGAAATAAGTTTAATAGAAATAATCAAGAAATTAGTTCAATATGAAAATTGCAATAAAAGTTGATTAATTATTTGATCCAATTATAGATTTTTTTTTGAATGCCAAATGTAGGCCTGTTATGGATTTTAAAAAAAACGTATTGGGAACCCGATAAAAAAAAAATGTTGGAAACAATAAAAATAGCTGTTAGCATTTACTAACAATTAACAAAAAAAATTATTGGCATTCAAATTTCAAAACCATCCATAGTTAACGATATCTTTACACACTCTCTCTCTCTCGGCGCTATACACCGCCACACCAACACCCGAAACCCCTCACAGACGAAACAAACAAACGGATCGGATCCCTACAAATAAGGAAATACAAGTGCAGTGGGGACCACACGTGGAGATCCCAACGGTTCCCTTCATATTTCTGTCTGTGCGAACCCTTGCTTCGCTCATTCTTCCGAGTTCCACCTCTCTCTCTCTTCTCTCTCTGTGCGAACCCTTGCTTTCGCTCATTCTTCCAAGTTCCAACTCTCTCTCTCTCTCTCAAAATTCAGAGCACTGCATTCCTTCTCTTTCCATCAATTCCTCCGAGGCTTTCTCACCGCCTCCATTAACGGCCTCTCTGGCTCCTCTCTTCGCCAGTTTCCGTTAACTCGTTTCTCTTTGCCTTCCTCGTCGTTGTCGAACTACTTGAATGGCTGGATTTCGACTCCGCCTCCCGATCGCGATCGCGAACCACGTGGCGTTGAAGCTAGGGCGGCTGAGAGCGGTGCCGGGGAGGAGGATGCGAAGGCGAGCGGTTTGAGAAAAACGTTGGAGCTTGGGTCTCTCTTCGGGCTTTGGTTCCATTTCAACATTTACTTCAATATCTACAACAAACAGGTGGATGACTGTTCTCTATCCTCTCTCCCTCTCCCATGGAAACGACGAACTCAAGACCATCACTCCAAACTTCCATCCATCGCACACCACAATCTTCACTTTTATCTACTTCTATTAGGTTTTCTTTTGACCAGAACCTCACATTTATCTACTTCTATTAGGGTTTTCTTTTGACGTAAACATTAAACATTGGTCTACAATGGAATTTCAGAAATCTTGAAGGAATCTGGATGGGGAGGAAAAGAGGGAGAGAGAAGGAGAAGAAGACGGCGACGACGCAGCCAATATTTTTAGGGATCGATTCTGACTTTGCACTCTATGTCGCCGAATCCGCGGGTTTCTATGTATTTCCTCCTCTCCGTAAAAACACAGGTATCGATCTCTTACATTTTTTCAGAAGTTTTGCTTGTAATGTATATGACTGGATGTCTCTGTCTGCTGCTTCATTGTGTTTCTTCTTCTTCTTCGATTACTTCTTCCTTTTCTGATTCGGTTCTTCATCTTCTTTTGGGTTCGGACAAAAATAGGGGTATGTTCTCCATGTTATCATTTATCGCCAACCAAACAACCCCAAAACAAAAAAAGTAAAAGGAAGTTTCAAGTTGCTCTGTTTTGTAAAATCTCCTTGTGGATTTCCAGTTTGCCCTCCGAGATGTAGTTCTTTTCCCATGATTTTGTTTGGAATAAGTTGTGATTGGGGTGGGTTTTGTGTATTTTCAGCGGGTTGGCGCCTCTCTCTATCACAAAAGCTCTATTGTCATTTGGGTGATGCAGATCGAGGATTAAAGCCCCAAAAAGGTAATTTTCTGAGTTCTTTTTTCATGATTTCGACTGGATTCAAGTTGTGATTCAGGTGGGTTTTGTATATTTTTGATAGGTTGGTGAAGAAGAAGGGTAAAACAAAATAAGGAAGTGCAAATTGTGAGTGACTTCTGTTATTTCTCTTTTTATTATGGGTTTTGGTCTAATTCACACTTGCTTTGATTACTTTTTTCCCTTTTGTATGTCTTAATTCTTGTTAAGATGTCATTAAACAAGCCTAAAAGACGGAAAGAAATCACGCCCTTCGGTTTTAGGGGTGTACTGATGTATTTTGTCAAAAAAAATAACAAAGACGGGCAGATAGTTACAACCATGGTATTCAAGTTGCGTAATTATTTGAAAATATATAGTTTGTCTTTGTCGTTTCTTTGGATATAGGTTGTTTCTAATTTTCCCTCACATGTTATGATAGGAAGAGGATTCGATTGGTTTGGCCAACACCACCACCACCACCACTTATTTTGGTGTTTTCACAAATTGGGAATTGTAAAAAAAAAGTTCGTTCTGATAGTTAGTTCTCCTTTAGATCAGAAATCTAGCTTTGTGATAAAGTAATTTTAGTTTTTTTTTTGTCCTGTCCAGGTATTGCTTTGGTAACTTGATGGAGGTATGATTTTATTTCTTGCATTTTTATTTCCATTTGAGGAGTTAGAACTAATGACTTTACAGTACAGATACTCACAGTTTGTCATTTTGGCTTTCTTCCAAATGCTATGATGGGAAAATACTTTTGGTTGGTCCGCTTATTTTGTTTGCCAAGCAGCCAAGGCACTCTTAGTTTTTTTTGGTGACCTGACTCCTTTCCAGTACTATCGGACTCACCTTCAAAAATAGAGTTCTATAGCTTCTCATACAAATTTACTTAATTTTGTATGAAGTTAGTTCTGAATTGGATAGGAAGTATCGGTAGTTGGGTTGAAGGACTAGGAATGGGTTAGAATGTCATTGCCTTGGTGATGCTGCAATTTCTATTGCTGTGTTACATCACCTACGTACGGAGAGTAGAAGGAAAAAAGCAATAGATGAATTAATTCGAGTTGTTAAGAAGGGCGGTCTTGTTCTGATTACTGTTTGGGCTGTGGAACAAGAGGATAGGTCGTTGGTTAACGAATGGACCCCATTGATGGATAAGTATGTAGAGGAGTGGATAGGACCAAGTGACCCTTGTATGCGCATCCCTCCATCCTTGACCTTGGAAAGCATCCCAGAAGCTGAGGAAAATAGTATGGGAAAAAATATCATGGATACTTCTTTGATTACGAAGTTGCCAAAAATATGCATGCAACTTCTTGAAGCGAAGGTAACCTATGGGCAGCTAAAAATGGAAAAAATGTTGAAAACCAGCAAGAGTTTTTCGTCCCTTGGCATTTGCCTTATTCACTGTGCTGAAGTTGGTGGAGTTTCTACTTGCGCTCTTGCAAATGGGTTGGGGAAAAAAGATGATAAAAAGAGTGCAGTAGTGTACAACAGATATTACCATGTGTTCAGTGAAGGTGAGCTTGAAAGGTAAGTGCGTTGTTTGCTACGAAATTGTTGTCCTTGTAGAACAACCATTTTTTTCTTCTTTGGTTTGCTATTTTGTTGCTTCCAATCAGTTGAAAAAGATGTCTCCTCATGCTTTTTCTATGCGATGCGTAGGAACTTCGTGTTACATTTCATTACTTATAGGGCCAATAACTTACAGTACAATCTCCTGCTTGCTTCTTTCTCTGGCGAGGGGGCATGGTGATTTTATCTGTTTGTAACTACCCAAAAAGAAGTGTCAAATGTATTGTCATGCGCAAAAAATTTGGTGGAATTTTGGAGCAAAAACTTGATGGAGTACTTTCCTATGTGGATCAATGTTTGTCAACTTATCCTGTTAATGGGATGTAAATGATCATGTTTTTTCTGTGAGTAGAGAAGGTGCCAAAAAGGAGCACAACCAAGCCATACAAGACGTGTACAATAGAAGAACTCACTACTACAAATGCTAAGACCACTAAACTAAACATTTAATGAAAACCATAAAACGAGGGAGAAAAGACCCCATATTATACATAGACATGGTATAGGAGATTTTCCAATACATCCACATTTCCATTTGCACAGGCATTCCACAACCTGGGAATCACTTCACTCTTGGATTAGGTTGTCAATGAGCGAAACACTCTCAGGTGCTACTAACCAAGCAAATGCTATCCAGCGGGTTTTCTGTTACCCTCCCAAGGGCAGCCAATTTTAGGGGTACTGAGTACGAACTTGCTGATATGTACGTACACGATTGATTTCTTTTGTGTTTGCACTTCTATGGTAGGACTTGCTGTTTATATGCTTATCTGATTTAGTTTTCTGGTCCTGAGTTCTTTGAAGAATATTAACTAAAGTTTCTTTAAAACTCTTGGCAAGCTTGTCCATGGTTAAGTATTAATTTTTCAGATCCTATATGAGATTGTTACACTTCTATTTTGTTGTTATATTTGTTCCTTGCTTGTACATTGTCTACGATTTTCCTTTGTTCCTTTTTTTTTGCTCGGCAATGATTTTCCTTTGTTCTGCGCAGAGAAGTCTTCAATTTTGAAACAACTCAATGGTACTGATGTTTTGAATGCAATGAAGTCAGGTTTCATTGAAGGAGAGGAAAATGTGAGTACTATATCATATCTTGTGCTTCGTTTCCTTTTTTGAGCTGATATAAGCAAAAACTCACGTTTCCTTTTGAACTTTGAATGTGATGTTTTTCTACCTTAGAGGCACAAAACTAAAAAGTAAGTGATGGAGGAGATCATGTCTAAGAGTAATTACTTCAAGGTGATGATGACCAGTCATATTTTTCCCTTTTAAACATTTTCAGTCTGCTCTATGGATGAACTAATTCACTAACTTCTTTGTATGTTGTGTACTCTTTTGTATCCTTCCAGGCCGAGAAGGCTAAAGAAAAGGAAGAAAATGAACATCTGGTAGACGAATTGACAAAAATTTCACATCCCTAGTGGAGTCTAGGGCATTGTTATCTTTGACTCAACCAGACAAGATGAATGCTTTGAAGGCACTGGTGAAAAAAAGTATTTTGAGCGAGAATGTCAAGAAGGATATTGCAATTGCTCCTCAGCAGGTATAGATTTGACAAATTTTCCCCGCTTTAAAGGTGGAACTTTTATTTGATATCTCATATCCAATTCCTTGTTTCTTTTTATCTTTTTTTAATTTTAAAAGGGTCAGTATTCCGGAGTCTTCCTTTAATTTGGTAAGGGTTCTAAAGCTAAATATTGACTTTGCCTAGGACGAGTATAGGCTACAACCATGTCAACCAGTGACTTATCATAATGTAGCATGGTAGCTTTGAAAATTATCTTGTATGCATCTTTTAAATTTGCTTGTGGTTTCATAAATGGTAGATGCAATTGAATAAATCTTAAGGGTGGTCGTAATTTTTCATCTATGCTTTCCAAAAAAGTCAACTGTTAAAGTTTGAACCTCTTTTGGCAGGATAAACCTGATTCTTATGACAAACTTGTCAAAGAGATGGGATTGGACATGCGTGCTCGCCTGTCAGAAAGGACAAAGACACCAGAGGAAATCGTCCAAGATGAGAAAGAGAGGCTAGAGCAATTGGAGGTATTTTTTTCTGGTCACAAAGAAAGCCTTGTGTGTCTGTTCGTTCTGTTTTACATTTTAGCTTTTGTTATCATGCTATCCAATTCTAGCTCTAGTAAACTCATCGAATCTTTGAGCACAACTCTTCTGGAGATTGGTTAGTAGGGGCAATTCTCGTGGGTTAATTGTTCTTTATTTTTGGTTTCTATCAAGGGTCCAAGAGAATTTTTGTTCAAACCATGGCAGTTGTGTTGCTTTTGGCCGTCTCAGTTATTTTAGTGCCTTATTCTTTTATTTGTGATATCTTCACCATGACCTCAGTGTTAAGTCACACTGTACAGTATGTAGCTCTGGTCGGCAATTACCTTGTGTCAAGGGATTTGCGAGTTTGGTTTTCATATTTTAGTGCTTGAGTGAAAAACAAAGAACTTACGTCGTTGTTTCACCCATCACTGTGAAAAATTAGTAAGCTTCATAAGTCTTTGCTTTTGATATCAATTTGGTAAACACATGCTCCATGAATCGTCTAATAAGAACTCCTTTGCATGGATAAAATTAGTATTGTGCAATTTTGGCAGCTATAATGTACTCTATCTGTACCATTTGGTTTGTCCGTCTTAGGAGTTCCCATCTATTGAGGGGACATGCAATTATTGCACTTTTTATTTTATTTTTGAATTGAAGGCATTCTTTCCAATATAGCCCCTTTATTTTGCATTTGCAAGAATACAAGTAATAATTTTTTTATTGAGGTTAGTTTTAGAAACTTATGAACGTTATTGATCTCAATATGGACAATCTTTTTAGGACAGCCGAAACTGAAAGGTTGGACAAATAAGTAGTGTTTGTGAAGCAAGCAACTTGCTTACAAGAAGTTATTTTGGTTTCAGTTTTATATGTTCTTTTGCTTCTTGCTTAAAACTTCTCTATACTATGCCCTCAAATTGTGTTTTTGTCTTTTGAGGAAAAAATGAAAGTGACTAGACTTGCCTTAAAACTGTTAAACGTGGGCAACCGCTTTTGCGCACAAGTAAAGATTACTCATTTTCGAGAAGTGAGTTAGGGAAGAATTTTTCTCCTTGAAATAAAGCTTTCCTGCTCTTTAACTAATGGAATTGTCCATAATTGTAGGAAAAGCGTCAGAAGAGGATGCTTGCTGCTGATGATTCCAGTGATGAGGACGGAAATGCTTATGAAGTTGCCCAGAGACCAAAGTCTATTTCTGGGGATGACCTTGGCAATTCCTTCTCTCTTGATGAAGAGAAAAGAACTAAAAGGAATTGGATTGAGCAGATTCTGGCGAGGAAAATTGAGAATGATGGTGGAAGTGAACATGAACTGTCTTCTGAGGATCCAGAGAGGGACGAGGATGATGGTGATGAAGAAGGAACTGACAAAGACAGTGATGAAGATGATAAGACTAACTCTTTGAAGGACTGGGAACAGAGTGATGATGGCAATGTTGGTACAGATTTGGAAGGAGATGAAGGAGAAGAAGAAGAGGATGAAGGTGATGAGATGGAGCCAAAACGCTCAAAAAAGGGAGCACTGATAGGCCCCATAGTACGTCTTGAGAAAACCAAAGGAAATGGTAAGATGCCTCCAAGTCAACCAGGGGAGCTTCCCTACGTCATTGCTGCTCCAAAAAGCTTGGAAGAATTATCTGCATTGTTTGAGAATCGTTCTGATAGCCAAATTGTTGAAGCAATTAGTCAAATACGAACCTGTAATGCAATCAGCATTGCTGCAGGAAATCGGAAGAAAATGCAAGTATGAAGCTTTATACCATGTTGAGCTTTGTGATGTGACTTTCAATGATATTTTTTATAGACTTCCAACTTCAATTTCTGTATGAAATTATCATAAGCTTTCACTCCTTTGAAATGATCTTTGCTGGCATTTGCTTCAGCTTGGTAGAAAATCCAAATGTCAAAATTATGCCGTGATTGCTAGATATAATGTGGAATAGGTTCTTAAAAGAAGTGGGAAACTTGATAATAATGCTTTAATGTTACCTTGTTTTGCATGTAATGTTATTTCGGCAAGGGAAAATTTAGTGAGTTCATTTGGGGAGCCATTGATTATGCACTATCTTTATGTTTGTTTTCATTCATGCAAATATTGTTGTCAACCGAGTCTGTTCCTTTTCAGATGTTTTATGGCGTTCTGCTGCAGTTTTTTGCTGTTACAGCAAATAAAAGACCATTGAATTTCAAGTTATTAAATTTGCTTGTCAAGCCATTGATAGAGATGAGTGGGGAGATTCCATACTTTGACGCCATTTGTGCTCATCAACGCCTACTCTGGACTCGAACACAGTTCTGTGAGGATGTCAAGAATCCAGGTTAGCTGTAGTTTAGTTTATACCTTCTGTGGCCTGGTGCTTCTAACTACACTACGGGAAGTTTTTCTGTTGTTGAGGTATTCCTCTAACAAACATCCTCTTCTTCGCAGGAAAAAGCTGTTGGCCGTCTCTGAAAACATTATTTCTAGGCTTTGGTCCATGATATTTCCATGCTCTGATTTTCGACATGCTGTCATGACCCCAGCGGTATTGTTGATGTGTGAATATTTGATGCGTTGTCCCATTATGTCTGGGCAGGATATTGCACTTGGTTCCTTTCTCTACTCTATGGTCCACTCTGTAAGTGCAGTCAAGACTCTTTTAACATTTCCTTCCTACAGAGTCTCAGCCAAACTGGATGCTCAATATCTAAGGCTTAAAACTAAGAGAATTGAAGCAAATTGGATGGGTCGGCACAATTTGTCCAGATTTTCCAATTGTACCCCTCAATTAGGGAGCCACTGGTTTTGGCACCGAGGGTAATTTCGTCCATTTGCCTCATGCGAAGGACTTGGCCCAGATGAAGCCACGTCTCCTCTTTAAGACCTTTCCCTCGTCTGGTTTGTTTGGAGCAGATAAGAGAGAGAGAGAGAGAGAGAGAGAGAGAGAGAGAGAGAGAGAGAGAGAGAGAGACTGTGTTGGAGACCGAAAGAACGGAAGGAATCAGCGGTGCCTTTACCTTTCCTTCGTCTGGTTTGGAGCAGATAGAAGAGAGAGAGAGAGAGAAGAGACAGTGTTGGACGGAAGAAGGAGAAGCCTAGGCGACGGACGGTGAGGAGACAGTGCTTAGATCGACGGCTCCTGCATGTGCTTCTAAGGTTTGGCTTGATTTTTGTGATTTTTTCAATTTGTTTTCTTCACTGTGATTTGGGGGTTTTTCCGTTTCACTGTTGCACTTGCCAAATGGCGTTTCCTGCGGTTTATTGGTGAACAATCAAAGGTTTCGGTGGTGAAATTAGCGGTTGTTGGTCGTTCCGTTAGGTTCGGTTCTTGTTTCTTGGATTTCTCTTTTCTGTGTTGATTTATGGACGTGTTGTGCGTTTCAGGTTGCTTTGTTCTTTGCTTAGATCGACGGCTCCTGCATGTTCTTCTAAGGTTTTGCTTGATTTTTATGATTTTTCCAATTTATTTTCTTCACTGTGATTTTGGGGTTTTTTCGTTTCACCATTGCACTTGCCAAATGGTGTTTCCTGTGGTTTATTGGTGAACAATCAAAGGTTTCGGTGGTTATGGGTTAATTATTTGAGTCATGAGCATATCTTTTTGGGTGGTTGTTTTTTTTTGTGTTTGAGGAAAGTTTACGGTGTGCTAGCTTCCTTTTGTTGGTTACATCAGTGTGGCTGGATTTCTTTTATTTATGACTAGAGGTTGAAGCACATGCGATGTGCGTGCAATTTTTTTTTATGACAGAATTTGCCAAATTCTACCGTGTGATCGAATGTTTACAAATTTTGTCAAAATTTGACTTGCGCGCGCAACACAAACAGTTTAGCCTAAATCTCTACCTACTTTTTCTAATTTTTGCTATGAGAAAAAGCGAAAAAAATCTTTGAGAGTGACTTTAGGAGTACATGTTTCAATTGTGATGGTAAACTACATCTTTGAGATTGACTTTTTGTTTTGATTTCCTGTTTCGGTTCTTATGTGTGGGCTCTCCAATTTGTACAAAAATAGAGGGACTGTTTTTACTTCGCATTTAGAAATAGTGGGATGAATAACAAATATGAACTTTCTATGGAAGTGGAATACTGATATTTTGGAGTATATTCAAGAGATGGTTAATATCAGTGTATTACTGATCACTTGGGATTTTTGAATGAATTTGATTTTGACTCCTCTGTTACTGGTGGAAAGGGAAAAATAATTATCATAACTCTTAAAAATCCAAGTCTGCTATGTGAGTTAGGATTGCAAGGCTTATAACTTACAGAAAATAAAAAAAGATAAATCCAAGTTTTTTTAAAATGGGGAGTGAATTCCGTCTGATGTTTGTAGACAAGAGGAGGGCAGGGAGTTCATCGGTTTCAGACGGAGTAAGGTGATCGAGTATTTCTACAGTCGTGTTGTCGAGTCAGAGCAGTGCCACGAGGTCAGATTCATTTTTTTTAAGGCTTGCGCTATTTTGCCCTGTCCAGTTTGTGTAGAAGATTTTTGGGATGTAGAAGATTTTTAAGAATGATGTTGCACATGGACCAGAGTTGTGAGGACTGGAAATCACACATCCAAGTTGTAGAAATTTGTATTGATCAAATACTTGAAACTCTATTTTATGCTGCTTTCAGCTGTTTTCATTATCAAGTATGCGTAGTACATGGCTGTGCGAGCATTTATCTTGATAACGCTGTTTGGCTTATCAAAGGCAAAACTTATTTGGCTGATGTCACAAATTGGCAATTCAAAAAATTTGCTATGATAGTGAATCCTATTTTCATTAGAATCTATCATTGTGCCCAAGTAAGTAACAATATGTTTTTGTTCGTAAGCACGTATAGCTTGGTAATTTTATGGAGGCTAGATTTCATTTTTTGGATTTTCTCAGGACTTTAGAGTAATGACTTTATTATATCAATAGTTTTTAGTTTTGTTTTTGTCTTCCTCCTCAATGCTCTGATAGGAGAATATCTAACTTGATAGACCAAAAAAATTAAAATACTATGAAAAGCGTGTACCTTTTCCTTTTCTATATGCAATTTCCCTCTTAACCTTGGATGATTGCTTTGCTCTTAGGTTTGTTTTCCATTAGAGTATTATGATAATTTTAGTGTTATCTAACCTGTTAATAAAAGAACGTTGAATGGGTGGCGATATTTGGTCTGGTTTTTCCAATTAAGCCCCTAGATTGGACGGGTTCTAGATTTGCCTTAAGGGGTATTTGTCATCAATATGCAATTTTTAACTTAGCCGTAGATAAATGGTCCACTTTTAGGTTTCCCCGCTGATAATGGATTTTACTATGTTCTTACTGCTGAGGCTCAGAAAAGCATAGCCGTTGTGTCGTACTGTAGAGAAAATAACCACGGCCAGATCACTTTTAAGCCAAATGTCAAATTCATGCGTGACTATGGTGATTTGTTAGAGTTGGGTGGTGATCTTAAATGGACAGCGGAGAATGATTTAGTGATTTGGTTGGAGCCATTGTGCAGAATTCATTTGTGCGATATAGCACTATTGGTATTTATCTAGCATTTCAAGTCATTACAATTTATATATTTTTGCTTGTTGCTGTGCATTATTAATTTGAAGAAAAAATTAGAATTCCTTGCAAGTATATATAGTTTTTTCACTTTCTATTAAAGAAACTTCTTTCTTCTAGGTGTTGGCTGCTGTTGGTATTTAGCACACATCTCGAACCATGATCTAACTAGCTTAATGGTATGGTTCTGTAATTTTGGAGGAATATGATGCTGTCTTTGATTAGCTCACCCTAACGCTTAAGCGTGTGAAACGTAGAGTGGACTATATGGATTGGTCCTAGTTGCGCATAAACTTGCCCGAAACACCCATAAATATTGCATCTCCAGCGATTATGTTATATATACGGATATCTACATGCATTAGACGTACTGGGAGAGCCTATAGTATTGGTGTGTCTGTCTCTCTGTTAAGTGTGACAACAATTGTTTATTCTTAATATCTTATATATTGGAGTTTACATGAAAACATATGATTTCCCCCTCTTTTTTGCAAGTATGCACACTGTAGAAGAATATTTACTCATTTACTTGGTGACTATCAGATTCTAATTATATTTGAATACTTATCTAGATATACGCTGCATAGTTAAATCCACTTTGGTACAATCATTGGAGTCTGTTTTTGAAGATGTGTCTTGGACAGGGGTAATCACGTCCATCCATGTGGAAATCTTTCCTGGTGTCAAGTACATTCGTCTAAGGCTGGAGAAGAGAGAGCCACGTAACAAACCAATTGAAGGGTTTTTTTTCCTCTTCAGATCTTCCCAGTTCCTCACTCTCTCTCTCTATCACCTCTCTCCTGAGCTCGTCTCGAATCTTCTTCGATGGACAGCCCTACGATCAAGAACCGCCCCAACTCAGTACATTTACTCCTCGGCCTTCTATCTAACCAGACTCCTGCTGCACTGGAAGCTCTTCATTCAACAGAGATCTTGTCCTTGAAAGCCATCAGCCGACAACCATCAGCTTCCGCCACCTCCGGCGCCAACAACCACCGTCAATGCCTCCAACCACCAGGTACCGCCACTATTTGGAATTTGGGTTTGGGTTTGAGTCAACATCGAATTTTGGTTATTTGGTATTGGATCTTAGTAGAACTCAAATTTGAGTTGAGTTTGAGTAAGGACTAGAACACCAAGAAGAGATTTTACACTCAAATTCTGGGTTTCAGTTTAATTTTAGTTCAGGGTTGGAGATGCTCTAATACAACACCCTTGTACACATACACAATGATGGTCTAGGTAGGGTTTTAACTTTTAATACCACACACAATATGTAACTTATTTGTTGATTTTTTTTTCCCCATCGGCTTGTTAATATGTAGGTAGGTGTTCAATACCTGATTGCTGCTACACCAGAGGATATTAATTAATCGGTATGTGTTCCTCTCCATAGTTGATTTTGAAGGTCAGAAGACTCAGAACTTGATTGCTTGGGTCATTATAAGTATGGTTTTCCCTATTTTCTTACTCTCTCATATCTCTCTCCATCCTTTTTTTTTTTTTGGTAGGATTTTCTCTGTTTCTGGTGAGAAGGTTTAGGTAAAAATGCCACTGGGTTACAGTTATAGAGACGGCAAAGAAAAAGATTTTGCATTGAGAGCTTTGTAAGATCGAATTGTTTTATTTTGCTTTATTATTACATGCTCCTGTGTTTCATTTGTCACTAGCTTACATAGAATGAACATCTATGAGTTGCATGACAGGCTGTTATGGTATGATTAGCTTAGCTTCTGATAACTAAATAGCTCTGGGCAAAACTGTCATCGAACTGGGCCAAAAATTTGCCTAGAAAGCTGCCAACTACCACATAATGCTTTTATGTACTAAGTTTTGTTCACAAAGAATTGCTTTTATGACTTTCTAGCAGTGAACATTGCTATTTGATGGGGTATGACTATTTTCTTTATTGTTTGTATCTCCTTTTTTAATGATCTTCTCAATACCAATTTTTACACACTCCAGTAAACAAGATGGATTTTTAAGTTTTTTTGGTCCGTCATTTAAGGTTGAGTTTTGAGTCTTTTGACCATTTAATTTTGTTGAACATTGTGGATTCACTCCGAATTTTGTTTCCCAGAATTTATCTATGTTCATAATCAACCCAATTGTTTTACAACTTCTTTATTTATCAAATTTTGTGCTAATAAATTAGGTTCCATGAAATAAGAGAGGGCCATAATCGGGCAAAAAGTTTTGGGTTGAATGCTCCTATCAAAGTTGAATCGGTGGAAGGCTCTTTGGTCAGCTCAAACTCTCTTTGCAGTTAAAGTTTTAATATTTTTCGTTATTGACCTCTGCACTCAAAAGTAGAGACTAGGTAAATAATACTTGACAATGTGCAACTAAGATGACTTCTGTTCAAGTCATTATCCCTCTTGTTCCTCGTTATAATTTTAGTACTTTAAATGGATGTTAAGACAACTTTTTAAAATAGGGATATTAAAGAAGGGGTTTGAATATCTTTTTTTTCCCCCTTTTTTCATGAAGGTTTATGGTTCTATTTTTTCCTTCTGTTTTGTCAATATTCTGTTCATGCACTTTAATTAAAAAGTCCCATCCACATGTGGTGTTTGAGCATTTTCTGAATTTCTGACCCATTTGCATGGTGAGAAAGCATGAGATAAGAAGAGGAAGTGAGTGTTCTTGTCATGTGATTTGCGTTCTTGAAATTTTTTGGGTGTGGGTTGTGATAATTTAGATTCCTTGATAAGATCTGTGTGCTGCTGGTTCTATGTAGTTTTTTTTTTATCCCGCATTGTTTTGCGAAATTTTCTACCTGTTTTCCTGCTTCGGGTTCTTTGCGTGTGGATTTTATCTGCTTGGGTTCTTGTTATGCGTGGATTTCCTCCGTCTGTGCATGGGTTTTGTGTCCTTCGATTAAGTTTTGTGGGTGTTTTGTTTGAGCATTTTAAGTATTGTCAGAATTAGAGCTAATTTTAGCCGCTCACCACCCTATTGGATGGTGAGAAAGGATCAGATAAGAACACGAAATTATTTCGTGCAAACTCTGACCATTTTTTGGGTGAGATTAGACAAGAAAAATAAGAAACCAATTGAAACAATTTTTTCCCCTTGTGCTTCTGTCTCAAGTTTTCTTGCCATAATGCTAAATTTAGGTTGTGCCAGAGTTCAGCGATTAAGGTATTTCTTTGTCTCTGTTTAATCTCTCTCTCTCTCTCTGTTCCCAGTTCTCTGCTGATGAAGCGATTTTCGCTGTCTCTGTGCCATCCAAGTGCTTCCTTTTGGCTGCCAAGTGCGCTCGGTGCAGGGATACTGAAAATGAGAGTCAGGACCTTATCCCCGGTGACAAAAGGTATAATAGCTTACCGTTCAGTATATATGCATCTATAAAAAGTGTAGTTTGATAGATTTGTAGATCTGACACTTCAAATCCCCACAGGGGTTTGCCCTATTTCAGTCAGATCGCAGTAGATTTCGATTGTTTGGTAGCTGATCTAAAACACCACGAGAAGCCGTCTATTCAAGCTGTATGTGCGTTTGGCTCTATTCTTGGAAATGAAAATATGTGATTGAAATTGTATATGCTTGCCACACCTTCTGTCTTGGCCACAAGAGAGCCACGTATGGCTTCCAAAAAAACACAGCTTCCCCTCTTTTCTTTGTACTGCAGTGGTCTCTCCCTCTCCCTCTCTGCAGAGTTCAGATGCTTGCCACTGGAACCTCTTCCATCCCTCCGGCGATTCAGCTCCCCTGATACAGATAGGTACTCTCTCTTTCTCTTGGTCTGCAATTTTTCTCTCTGTATCCAGAGCTAAGCGTAGCGGTTCTAGGTTAGCACCGCTAAGTTTAATCTCGTTCTTTTTCTTTTTTTTTCTTTTTTTTTTTGTGTGAGAGAAATCAGAAATTTAGGGTTTTGTTTTCGCTCTTGAAAAATAAACAGGTATTATTTTTCCCCTTTTCAGAAGCAAGTATTGTGGGCTTTGTGCCATTTAATCCGAGATATCGGTTTCCAGCATGTGGGATTTGTGGGGCTGATCGTGAACAAGCAGTAATCACAGGGCAACGGCGTTGAGGACGGCAACGAGGCAACTCGTGCATCAGAGGTAATTTGTTCTGGGTTTTGTGGACTCGATTTTTGGTGGTTTTCGATTATACCTGTGTATGGATATGTATGGAATACCTGGGTATGGATGGATACCTGTGTATGAATACTTTTGGTGGTTTTCCAGTACGTGGATAGATTTTTGGTGGTTTTCGGTTTTTGGTGGATTTGTGTTGTATAGAATGTGTAGGTAGATTTTCGTGCTCATGAGCTTTTGCAATGTTATGCATGTCTTCTTTTACTTTTTCTTTTTGTGAGTAATAGTATTCCAGGCTGTTATTTGTCTACCTTTATTTTGTGTGGAGTTTTGTATGGTTTGAATTATTTTTTAAATGATTTGATTGCAGTTCTTCCTGTGTTTATATCTTTGATTCCGTATGCAATTTATTGCTGGGATGCTGCTGGTGATTATGCAATCGCTTTTTCTGTTGTGCTTAGGAAAATAAATTATTTACCTAGCTGTTTCGGACTTATTTTTGTATGCAACTTTTATATATAATTTGAAGCTTCGTAATCGCTGTGGTATAAGCATTAGGTACTTAAGTTAAAGTTTGGAAACAAATCATATCGGTGGTTCTTATAAGTTGCATATTCATCTAGAGGAGAAAGATATTGGAGCCTTCTTTTTCGATTAATTAGATTTTGTGCCTTTGACTAAGTTTGCTTCAAGCACACTTCAGATATTCTTTGCCAACGTAATAATATGATGATCCATGTTTAAAGTGGTTGACATATAGTGATAATTGTAGTTTGGCAGCAAGTACATCTCTATGTGCATGCAATATTATCAGCAACTAATAGGCTTTAGCATAAGGTTTGTTTTTTTTTTTTTTCAGAAGCTTTGGTGTAGGTTAACCATTCTGATTATCTAATTATGTATTGAAATTGTTGAAATACAAGATTGAGTTCAATTATGAAACCAACAAAAGGGTAAAATGAGATCCAAGCCTTAATGAGTGTTGAGCAATTTTGCAGCATAGGCACAGATCTAGGCTTTTTTCTGGGAAAAGACTTTGATTTTTACGCATAAATTGTTCTGAACAGGAAATAATGACTTAAATCGATGGAACAATCCGTCCTTGTTATGTCGATCAGAAATGGAACCAAGTGTGTAACTCGGTTCAATCATATGAGCATAGTTTCCGGTCTCCACATTAGCATTAGAAATAATAGAAGAATCTGGCTGAAATTTTTTGTGAAGACAAGAGGAGCTGAAATCTAGATTAAAAGGACAAGTTCTGCTGCATTCTCTATTTTACTAGCATTTTATATTTCTTTTGTTTTTCCTTTTGAAAGCATGCAATATCCCTGCAATGTAACAAGCTTAACCATATCTTAAACACATATGTAAATATATGTAGACTGCATGGACAAATTCTCCTCCTCACCCTCCAAATCCAAAAATACCAGGCACGAAATACTTCGTGCAAGCACGAGCCAATCACCTAGTCATTTAACAGTAAACGTGTTGCTGGAGCATTTGCTCCTCTTGTAGTGTTCCCCCACAACACCCACACCCCCCCCCCCCCCCCGCTGTTGTGTTGTGGTAGGTATTCTTTCTGTTATAGTTTGACCATTGATGATGGTTTTTTCTTGTCAAAGTGATGTAAAATTACTGATTTTTATTAACATTTATTTTCAGATATCCCAAGTTTGGATTGTAGGGCATAGTAAATCGTCTAATCTTTCCTACATATAATTTCAACATTGGTTTTTAGTACGTGGATCAATTTATTGCCTATTTTAAGCGCTCCAAATTTGTTTGGGAAAGTTAAAGTTCTATTGTGCAAGATCAAGTTCCTTAATCTATTTCTGTCGTGGTATTGCACAGGCTGGTATATAGCTGTTGTTTGAATTAGAAGAGTAGTTTCGCTATTAGTTACTAACTACCCCTACCCCTACTACTGCTGTTATACACCTTATTTCATTTTCAACTATTTGGATCAGTCCGAATAATCTTATTCTGTGAAAACAAATGTTGACAGATGTTGACAATTTGATATTCAAGTACCAACGCATATATTTCAAACAAATATAGCTATTTCCTTTGATTTATGTACGCACAAGGTTTATTTTGACTGTGTTGCCTGCAGGTCACTAAACAATCTCGAAAGTTCTGTTCTGAGGCCATTACTTTCATTCATACCTTGCTGATGGCAGCAATGTACATAAAACCTGGAAGAATTCAGGATTCTCATTTCTCAGGTATGACTGGGTTCACCGTTATTCCAAATAACATGTGATTTCGTTGTTTGGTTGCACAAAGAAAATAACCAATTTCCATTTCCCGTGTAGCAGTGGCATCATTTTATGGAAGTTAAAACACCCGGCACTCTGCTTTGTATACATACCTGTGTGAAAGAGATCAGTCCTCTGGATTTCTTCAAGTTAATGGACATGCCTGAGGATTCCCCTTTCTTCAGCTCTGATAATTTCAGGTTAGTAGTGGGGCTCTTTCAGGGTACTTGTTGATCAAGGTTTGTGTTTTGTGAATGATAGTAGCCAGATCTAGATACATTCTGTATGCATTTGTGGCTGTAAATATAAGTTCATGTTGGATCACTTTAGGGGAGAAGGATTCGTCTTTTATGATTTGATTTGGGAGTTGCTTTAAAGTTTAAACAGACTAATCTTAGTTGGTACTAACTTTTGTTCAAAGCAGTTCATGTGCCAGCTGAATATTTACTATAATGGCTACCGCCCTACGCTTATGAAAGTTGCTACTCAGTCTAAATATGCGAAAATTTATTTGGCTGTGATTCCATGGTGAACTCTGATCTTAGCAGTCCCCACACTCTTTTTTGTGTCTTTAAGTTATTATCCTTGTCAATTTACAATATTCCCATTGCATTTGTTCAATTTTCCATCCATGACAGGGTAACATGACCAAAGACAAAAAAGTAGGGAAGGTAAAAAAGTGAGTGTGAGAATCGGTTCTCTCTTTTGTATCATCAGCTACTCTTTTCGGGAAGAGTGAGTTTGTCCATATGTGGGGCCACTGAGCTGTGGTACCTGACTAAAACTGTGCAAGAGCTATGTACTTCTATGGAGGACTAAATTAAACCCTACTCGTTATTTCGCTTAATAAGAAGTACAAAAGAAGTGCATTATTTATTTTGCCTATTCACCTTTTTCATCTACAACTACATACTCCTATCCCATTCTCTGGTTTTGCTATCCACCCAAACTTTTGAGCTAAATAAGAGCATTTCTAACCCTACTCTTAATTTTGCCAGATCAAAAGTACAAGTAGATTCTTTATTTTGCTTATTCGCTTTCCATCTATGTAAAATCCTACTCTTATCTTTTGCTATCCCACCCAAACGAGTTGAGAAAAATGTAGGGAATCAAATTCAAAACTCAAGGGTGGATTACTACTTTGTAGAGTGAAATGGAGTAAATATGGGCCCTCCTTAGCATTTGCCTAGACTCACCAGGCTGGGTAAATGTAGCTAGCGAAATTGGGTTGAGGAATGCCTAGCCAGATAGAGAGCCCATTTGAGTGAAGGAATGTGGGCTGGGCTTGCCATTTTTGCTAACAAGGCACATGTGACTAGTGGGTTGGAGATGCTCTAACACATACTTGAGTTTCCTGTTAATGCTTATGCTTTTAATTATGCACTTACTCTCAGATTCTTCCCTGCATGGTGATTACATGCGTTGAGGGAATGGGAATGGCTGCTCGAACAAGAGTTTAATCCCCTTAAAATATTGATGAACTTTGCTAGCTTAGGAGACTTGTAAGCATTGATCTACGGGATAAATTTTTCTTACTTTCCAATCCTTACATTTGTGTCTTGATGATATTTGCTTTTATAAGCAAAAGTAACTATAACTTTTTCCTTAATTCTAGGGGAGTGATTTTGCCACTCCCCTTTTTGTTAATGCCACTCCCTTTTGTGTCTACATAAGATGATTTGTTTTGTGAGAGAAGGGGAGTGGCATTAACAAAAAGGGGAGTGGCAAAATCAATTCCCTAATTCTAATGGGACTTCTTCTCAAGCCATATAGGGATTCACACTATCTTTCTCTCAAAGGGCTAACCTCTCTCAAAAGGTAAAACACTCACATCTCACTTCTCATTCGCATGTAAAATTAGTTTGGCACATTCATGAATGTTACTTTGTTTTAGGAATTTAACTTTTTGTTGTAAGATTAAATTTCTTTTTGAAGGTGTTTTGTTGTAAGTTTTGTAAATTGCCCTAATGCTTGGTGTAATGTTAAGAAATTAGGTCATATATTGGTTTGTTATACTGCTGGCCTTTCAAGATGCTTGGTGTAATGTTAAGAAATTATGTTTTATATATGTCATATGAGAAATTGTGTACGTTGTTCATTTGTCTTCATTTTTCATTTTTTCAACATTGAATTGTTAATGGGCAGCAACTGAATAGGACTCTCATGGTCTGATTGTCACTTTTTCTATGCTTTAAAAGGACCAATCTTTGTTGTTTCTTGAACCGGTACGCATAATCTTTGTTTCTGCATATTTGTTCGAGATTTGAAGTTCAGAACACTAAAACATTGGCATAATTGGAATTGGTAGAAGGTTTAGGTAAGTTTGCCTCTTTCTCGGGTCATTTTTTGTTAACTGCATGCATATTGATGCTTGGAGAGAATGTTATTATGAAATTAGTGATATAGTTTGGGCTACCTTTAGCATAAGATTGGTAGTTGGAATTGCGAAAGGGAAATTTATAGAAATGGTCCTCCTAGTTTCACCCGAGTCTTATTTTTGTCCTTCAAGTATCAATTGCAACTCTTTTGACCTTCAAGTTAGGTTTTCGTACCTAGTTGGTCCAATTGATAACGTCTGTCAGCCAAACTGAATGGAAAAAATTAGATTGAGGGCAGACGTTATCAATTAGACCAATTTGGTACGAATTGCAACGTCCAAATTGCCATCAATTTAATTTTTTCTGTCCAGTTTGGCTGACATAAGTTATCAAATGGACCAATTTGGTACGAAAACCAAACTTGAAGGTCAAAAAAGTTGTAATTGATACTTGGAGGATGAAAATGAGATCGGATGAAACTAGGAGGACCATTTATATAAATTTCCCATTGCGAAATTACTTCTTTCATAATCTGTTATGAACTTGTCCCAGATATGCTTGAATTGTGCTGGTGAATATTCCTCAATAACTAGTTAGTAGCCTCAATTCAGTTATGGAGTTATTTAAGTCCTTACATTAAGTAAGGGTGCTTAGTGTTACATGTAGGGTCTTTTTATTGTTGTTATCGGGGTTTCTTCAGGGTGTTTTAGAAGCTGTTCGCATAAGTTTGGCTGGTTATCCCACTCGGAAGACATATCATGAGTTTGTGGATCGTTTTGGACTGATAGCTCTCGATGTTATAGATGGAAGGTGGGTTTATTTGTATTGTTTTTTCGAGGTATTGGTATTGGTACTGGATTATTTGATTATTTGATTATTTTATTCATGTTTCATTCTCCCTTTTCAGGTTGATTTTTTCATTTGACAGTTCGATGTTAATATTTTAATGTTTTTGCTTGGCAATAATAATATTTTGGTTGGCAAGCTTAGTTTGTAAGTAGCCACGGCGAATATACCCCGGTGCACAATACTTTTAGCGTACTCTTTGATGTGTTTTATTTGGTTATATAGGAGGATACGCCCATGATTAATTCATGACCCAAATACCCTTATAAGTAATGCATTGGGTATCATTACACTACTATTTGCTATGTTGTGGCACTAGCCTGTTAGGTAAACTTTGATGTAGCTTTTGGAACATAGGTCGGACTTGCCGATTTACTGAAAATGAAGTTACAGATGCTTTGTTTTTTCTTTAGTAGCTTTACTTTTTATGGTTGATGATTTTCGATGGGGTCTTTACTCTTTTGTATCTGGCATGACTCGTGAGTAATGGTCTTCCCCAAGTAATCATTTTTTATCCTGAATTTCAGTTTTTTGTTACCTTTTGAATGCTCTAGAATAGCCTCTTTCATGGTCTATTGTTGTAATGTTGAACTACAATTTTAACCTTCCTGCATGTCTCATAGTAGCACTAGATGTCTTGGTTTCGCATTAGACGTTGGTAATCTAGTTCGCTACCTTTTTTTTTTTTGGTTTTGTAGTTGGACAACTGCTATAGGAGATCAATTGCTGTCCAATCTGGTGATCAATTTACATGCATCCTCCATTCATGGATTGTCTAACACTGTACTCACATGATGAAAGAGGGAAAAAATCACTGATCATAATCACCCCCCTCTTCTTAAACTAGACGCCTAGCATTGGTAGAGGGTAGGGTAATAAAGAGGGGACAGGTAGAAAGCTTATATAGCTGTTGATTTTTATGAAGATGACACACGAGATTTTTCTTGATGGATGAACACTTATGTAGGACAAGTTTATATAACGTGAGGTATCGCTTCCTACTTTTGAAGTACCTTGTTCACTAACGGGACTAAAAGAACCATTGGCTCCATTAACATAAAGTTGGTTAGGATGCAATCTGAGTGAAGTAATGGATTATCAGATATATGTGAGCTAGTTCCAGAACCTAGAATCCTAGATGAGGGTGTATTGGCAACCCATGCGATATTACTTGAATTAGCCAAAGTAGCAGTTGAAACTAAGGGAAAGGTAGTACACGATGTTTCGGTGCCCTTTCCAACAGGATTTTGACCTCGGACGAAGATGCCAATCTTCTATTGATGGTTTGATCCCTTGTTCTCGTTTTATGCTGCGACATCAGTTCCTACTGTATCAATTTCAATCTTTAGGGCGTGTTTGATTGCATATTTCGTTGGGGGGATTCGTAATGAGGTGGGATTAGGATTGGGATTGAGAATGAGGTGGGATTAGGATTGGGATTGAGAATGAGGTGGGATTATTAATGAGGGGATGAATCATTTATTCATGTTTGTTTTGCACAGGATTCGATTGTGGGATTGTAAATAACATGTTTGTTTTGGCTAGGATTAGGATTGGGATTGAGGTGGGTTTTTCAGGGTAAAAATGTCTCGCCATCTCCAATCCCATGGGGATAGGATTAGCAATACCACCCCCCTCTTGGGTTGGCTAATCCCATCAGTTTGGGGGATTGAGAATCCCATGGGATTCCTAATCCAAGCCTTGAAAAACAAACCAAACAAGTTTTTTGGAGACTAGACCACCTTAGTAATCCTATCCCATGTCCCAATATTGCTATCAAACACGCCCTTAATGTTGCAATGCATTTCTGATGAAGCCTTTGGAAAGGGCTTCAACCTTCAAAATTTGTTCACTATTTTGTCACCATTGTAATTTATATATCAATTTTAAGGATGGAACATTTTGAAGCCCTGGTGCCAAAGTGATGTAGGAAAACTTTAGGAAAATGTGATATTGCTTCCCACAATAGGAATCATGTTGGTTTTGGTTAGGGAATAACGTTAATATTTGCAAACAAGAAGAAAGAGAAGAAGATAGAGAAAGTTTGCTTCACTCTCACAAGGTTTATGCAACTTTGCAAGGACCGCAACCCCTACAGCAAAGGACACAACCTCATCAACTCAAATTCAACTATCAACTGTTATATTAAAAAATTACTTCCATGTATACAAGCTATGCAAGAGGAGTCTAGGTAGAATGAACCTAAATGTACTTAAATGAACGTAATAGTAGATGTGTACATTGAATAAGTCACGTTTATGGAGCTCGTTATGAATGCATATATTTGAATAAGTCATGTTAGTGGACCTAGTTATAAGTGCACACATTGAACATGAATTAAAACGACGGCTACATGGAATGAAGAGAATATTGATTAATGTATCTGAAAGCAAATTTCATGTTACTAGTGGGTTCATGATGGCCTTTGAACAACCTTACTGTCCATGGTCATAATCTACTAGAGTTACCAAAATACCAAAATACCGTTCCATGACACTACCACACACTTATTTTTTGACCGAAAAGGCTACTTCATGCTTGTGTTTGTCTGGCAGTGAGTGCGTGACTATAGTTGTTAAGGCCTTGTAAGCTTTGCTTCCTTACCCCCTCCTATTTTAGATAAGCCTGTTCCTCCATAGCATTGGAAGCTCCAAAAGACCTAGAGGGTTTCACAATGTTGGATAGATTCTTCAAAATTCCCATTGCTAGACCCTCCTCCAGGACATGAAATAAAGAGGACAAATAAGATAGAGGAAAGGAAAAATGAACCTACGTCTGTCATTGGGAACTACTTTATAAAAGGACCATATAGCCAATAATCAGTAGTTGGGAGTTAGTATTCAAGCGGAGACACTTATCTGGATCCATCCACAGTTGCAATTTATGTTGTCTATTGCAATGTGATACTTTCATATACTTTGTGGTGAATATTTTAGATGGGGGAGAATTGCTTGTTTCTTACTAATATCTTGTTTGTCTGTTTAGGTATGTTCCCCTTTAAATTTTCTCTCTCTCTCTCTCATTTTTTCCCCTCTTGACATGGTAATAGTTACAATGAGAAAACAGCAACGGAGAAGATACTTAAGAAATTAAAGCTTGAGAATTATCAGGTATGCTTTTGTATGGAGTCCTTTCATGTTCAGTTTCTTGATTTTTCCATTGTAAGGTTTCTTGTTTATTATGGGGCAAACCATTATATTTTTATATCTTTGGGTGTTCCTTTCTTACTTTTGTAGCTGGGAAAGACCAAAGTTTTTCTTAGGGCTGGTCAGATTGGAGTTTTGTATTCATGAGCTGAGGTTTTGGATAATGATGCAAAGTGTATTCAGGGGTGACTGCGGACTTTTGTTGCACGCAGGGATTTTGTGTCAACCAGGGTTGCTGCAGTTTCCCTACAAGCATGCTGCAGAGGTTTTCTTCTATTTTTTAGTTCACATTTGAAGTCTTGCGTATGCATTCATAGTTGTATTTATTTTATTTAGGTTTTCTATTTCTTCGTAACTTGTCATATATTTCTTTTTGCGAGTAAGATGAGTGTAAGTGGAATGAGAATGTTTAGCACCGTTAGGAGATAAGAAAAGAGAAAAGGTGGTTGGGACATGTCTATTGTAGATCAGTCGAAGCAGTTTAGGTGGAGTGATATGGTTATGGTAGATGGTAGCTCTAAAGAAAGGGGTAAACCAAAATTGACTTTAGAGGTGGTAGGTCAGAAGGGTCTTAGTTTTCTGGATATCAATGGCCTCGACAGAGCTCAATGGAGAAAACAAAATTATGTGGCCGACCGAATTGATTGGGACTTAAGGCTCGGTTTGGGTTGTCTGAAACTCTTCCTAAGCAACTTCTTGTCCTACAATGTCTCTTAGTTGTTGTGCACTGTTCTAAAAAAAAAAAATGGTCTTTGCATTCCGGCATTTCCTTGTTATAGTTGTTCTCTTAGATTCAAAGATCTGTGTACGCTGTCCGCCACAATTCAGCGGTCGTCTTTTTATACGTGCTTTATAAATAGGGTGCTTAGCTACCCACTCCTCTATTAGCTACTTATGGTAAGATAAGTACCTTGATAAGTATCGAGTGGTTCTAGATGAACCCAAATAAATTTTCTCTAGCCCCAATTTCTTTTTAGAGTCATTTAAACAAATTAATCTAATCCTAAAATGCCCTTATCTTCAACAATTGCTAAATCTAGCCCTTCGTAAAAATTTTCCCAATAATCTTCACCAACACCATAGCCAGGGCCCTATCCGTCCTCCATCCCTGAACCGCATTATTCCTCAGCTAAACTTGCTCAATGTATTATTCTCTTACGGAAAAATATATGGTTGCATAGAGCTGACTCCCCAACGCTCACCCCAAAAGCTAGCTTTGATACCATGTTACACGGTCTTGGGTAGAACTCACCCCAAAAGGTAGCTCATGAAGTGAGGGTGCCCTCACGGTTATATACTTCATATTACTTTGGTACATAGTCGATGTGGGACATCGCTTCACAGGTTTCTCTGGTTTCTCATAATTCAAATGACATTTGAGATTTAATCTGCTCAATGAACTACAGATTTCAAAAAGTGGCGAATTTTGTTTATCCCTTTTGAAGGTTATTTCATGGCGTAAAATTTCACAAATTCATTTGAGAAATGAACATTATATCTAGGGTTGGGATATGTTTATTATTACCATTAGTTTCATGAGGGTTTCCTGATTACGAATCTAGATGATTTGATTTTGCATTACTGAAACTTTTCTGATTCTTCAATGAATGACAAAAGTGAGAATTTTGTATTGGCCACGAATACGATAATGGTATAAACAGTTCTTTGTTTCCTGCTCTTTTTTGGACAAAAACAACATTCTTTCAGCTTGCAATTTGTCAATTTACTGAGAACTTCTCAGTGCTATAGAAAACCTTATACCTGACATTTATATAATCATAATTAGAATGGTGAAATATGAAATTTTTTTGCGTCCTCTATCTAAACTTTTTGATAAAACTGAATTTTCAGCTTGCATATACTAATTTTTTTGTGGTTCAATGGTGACCTTGTACTTGAAACAATGAACAATTAAGTAAAAATAGTGAGAATTTTCTATTCCTTGTCTATTTTTGAGTGAGGGACAACTATGGAGGATGAAATGTCTGCCCTCCATCACAACGACACTTGGGAGGTGGTATTTTGTCTTGAAAACCACCGTTGGGTGTCACTAGGTGTTCACTGTCAAGTACCATCCTGATGGGTCTGTCTAACGCTACAAAGCTCACCTTGTTGCTAAAGGTTATATTCAAACATATGGTGTTGATTATGCGGAGATTTTCTCTTCTGTTGGCAAGCTCGGTTCTGTTTGTCTTTTTATCTCTTTTGGGGCCAATCTTGGTTGGCCATTGTTTCAGTTAGATGTTAAAAAAGCCTACCTTCATGGGAGCTTCTAGAGGAAGTCTATATGGACCAACTGTTAGATAGCTTGATATAAATTGTTGGGGTGGCCAAAGAAATTTTATAGAACTGCTTTACGACCAACGATGGTACACGGGACGGAGAGTTGTTCTATCAAGAAGCAACAAACAAGTAAGATGAGTGTAGTTGAAATGAGGATGTTGTAGGAGTTGTATCTATACAAGATAAGTTGAGAGAAAATACATTAAGATGGTTTGGACATTTACCGTAGACCTTTATCTGGAGTATCAAGAAGAGAGATATGATAGTAGTGGATAGTAGGGCTAGGGGGAGAGGAATACCTAAACTGATTTTGGATAACTGTGATACAGAAGGATTTGGTCTTAATAAATATAAGTGAACCGGTAGCCCTGGACATAACTCAATGAAAAAATAGGATTCACGTAGCCGACCCCAATTAATTGGGGCACAAGGCTTGGTTTGGTTTGGTAACACTTTTCTTCTCTCCCAAACAACACTTGTTATCGTTGAGAGCCCAATGAATGTGTTTTGTAACTCTTTCATTAAAATAGGAAATTTTGCCATTGAACCACACCCACACTTAGGGAATTATTTATTTTTCTAGTCATTGAGTGGTGTTTAGAGGAATCATAATGGGTAATCTTTATTCAAAAGTTGTTTCTTGTGATATCTTCTTGGCCGTCCTTGAGCAAGTGCTATTCATGCGAGTAAAGTGCCAGAAAAAGAATTGCCATCTAAGGCGGCACTCCAATCGGTTCCCGATCATTGAGATTTTTAAAAGAGTTCCAATTACACGAGTTTAGAGTGACATAAGAAAGTGTCATGGAAGCGACAGAAACATTGATTGCAGTGAACTAATCAATGGAAATTTGGGATAGATTATCTAATGAAGACTCACTTGCCCGAGCTTTCTCCAAAGCGGGACACTTTTCCATAACCCCTCTCTAAGGATAGCAGGCTTAGCAGCGGACTGTTTTATCGTCTTGCTGGCATGATTTGATAGTTAGGTTTTATGTTGCAATTATTCAATGGCTTCGTTATCATAAGAAATAAGGGTGGGCTCTTGTAAACTTAAATAATTTCTTCGTTTTGTGTGTTTTATTAGTCTTTTCTGAATTTTTGTTAGATTTGCGTGGTATTTTTTGGATTAATAATCCATTTCGACGAGAGAAGTCTAAAAAGTACAAAATTATGACCAAAAGCAAAAAACAGTTCGCTAAAGACGAAAAAAAGTATCAAACAATTGTCTTATTTGTCTAAAGTGCCCCTTATTTGAATTTTTTCAACATCCGTCCATATTCCTTCCATACTTGGCAAGCAGCAGCTGGTTTGGGACTCTGCGAGGAGGATCACTTCATTGCCTTCACGAGCGGGATCACGTCCTCCATTACGAGCTTGTACAAAAGCTTAGAAGGCTACCCTCTTAGCTACTCATATGAATTGGCTCGTATCCCATAGATAGCCCGCCTAAATTGGAGTACGGCCTGAGACGAACGATTAACCCCAAAAATTATGTCGAAAAGTTAAATAAAAAGTTACGAAAAGTAAAAAATACCAAAATAATTTTCAGACTTATAAGTTTAGAAGAACGCAGCCTAAGTCATGTCGTAGTGTCGGTGTTGGGGTGGCCCATGTTCATAACTGTGTTACTTGAACTACTGTGTCAGAGAACCTGAATAATATTGGTCCAATCAATAAGTAGAGTCTGTACGGAATTACCCATTGAGTTCCAGCTAAAGAGTTCTTTAAGAATATTAATTGCGAATTTCAGAAAGTTACTATAGTAGTTGGAACTTCCATAATTTTCTCTCTGAAACAATTCATTGAACTATCTCCACCAGTAATTCGCTTAGGAGGTCTTTAGCTTGATATTGGCGAGGAATGGAAACTGATAAGGAGGTCCAACATCCATGGTTTCTTGACTTGAAAAATGTTTTTGCACAGAAATGAAAATAGAGCTGCCACATTAATTCAGGTGAACTTGATTTTGATGTCCGGAAGTTCCATGATGTATGACTTCCCATATGTTTCCTTGAATATAAATGATTAATTTCCCTGCTTAATTAAGGCCTCTCTACTGTTGCATGCACGATAATGTCCGTGTTTGCGATAGTTGTGGATACAAATTTTAGATTCTAGCTTTCGATTTTGCTGCAGATTTTAGATTTTAGATTTTACTAGATTAGATAAACATGTGTACCATATCTATCAAATTATGATTAAGCTGCTGTAAAAGGTGGTAATGTTTACTTCAAAAAGCTGAAAAATCAAATTTTATTAAACTTAACTTTAAAAACTCAAAATCTGATTTGAAAAGCAAAAAAAGCTACTCAAACCCAGTTTTTGGGTTTTCCTAATTTCATTCATTTTTTAGCTTTTCAAAATCTTCAAAATTTGAGAATCTTTTATCTGTAATTTTTTATGGACACTCCAAACTCATTCTGAAAGCTAGAATTCCAAAATCTGTAAAAATAATTTCTCTTAAACACGCACAATGTCTTTTGTATGTTTAAGATCGCCTGTGATCAAGGGTTTTATTAAAAAAAATCTACATTTTCTTGCTTTTTATTGAAGATAATTGTATGCCTTGCAATACCATATGCCATGATTAATATAGCTTGTGTTTAAGTTAGTTATGGTTAGCTGCACTTTATAAAAGAATGTAGGATTAGATACAATTCAATTAGCATGCCCTCGTTCATGGATGCAAAGTTGTTCTCTTGGCATTCTGCATCCAAGTTTTAATGGCATTGGATTATACGAAAAAACAATTCATGAATTACAACATCATATATTTTTGGTTTTTTGCTTGTCAGGTAACTTTCTCTTTCTCTTTCATTGCCTGGAAGTATTTTATCTGCAGTATTTAACTCCTCTTTTGCCTTTTTTTTTATCCCTTACTGACATGGTGCAATCCATAGTCCCATTGGAGAATGTGCAAGGTCCGTTCTGCTTTCCGACGTTGCCAAACTAATATCATAGCAATACAATGTTTTTGGAGGCAAACATTGGCAGAAAGAGAGCTTCGGAGGCTTAAGCAGGTGAACTTTATTGTAGATGGTTTTCTCTTTTAATTCAGTCTAGTCTTGTCTGTGGGCAGTGATATCAAGTTGTTTAAACCTAGTGCCAAGGGGTAGGAAAATTAGAAGGAAACTTTAACTGGCGTGGGAATGGACGACTTATGTGGGAAGTTCTGGACCAGTAGCATAACAGTTTGCATTTGTTTAGGTATTCATTTAGTTATTGGAGGGGGGAGTGAGGTGGGGAGCTTTAGAATCTCAATTTTCCATGATTCGTGTATTTGATTGATCTTTTCCGCATTGCTTGAGGCTGCTACATTATGCTAACTCTAAATTTGTTGACTACCATTGTCAGACAGTCAATGTTTGAACGAGGGCGTGAGATATGCTATTGGCGTCTTTAGATGGTCATGCACACATTTTGTATACCATATCAAATTTACTACATAACGATTCAGAACTCATTTTATGCATTAAGTACTTGATGTTAGTTCGTGACACCATTTTACCCTCTGAACTGAAAATGCAGTGTTTGAGAAATTTGAATCTAGTTGTGTTGATGGGTGGAAACGAACTCCGTTATCTTTTTTCTTCTGCAAATCAGATTAGTCTTGGGTTGCTATAAGCTATTGTGAGATTAACTAATTAAAATGAAATAATGCCAAAAAATATTCTTATGAGTTTGAAATGGTATGCACTGTAGCACTGGGTTTTTTTTTTGTTTCTCAATTATTTTCGTGAACATAGTAATTTGATGATACAAATGTTCTTACTGTCAATTGAGGTAATTAATTTTTGTGAATTATTATTTTTTATTTTTATTGCTACCGATAAAAGAACTGGTTGAGATCTTTCGATTGGTGAAAAAAATTAAAGAAAATTGCTCGCGAATGTATTACTTTGTGATCCAGTACACGACTTTGTAAAGATAGACAAACAAAATGGACTGGGGGAGTAATTTATGGATGCAAGAGTAACTTTTGGAGGTGGCTTTGGTGGATGGTTTCAAGTTTGAGCTACTTTTTTAGATTACCTTAGAATACGGGTCTTCTGTTGATTATTGTGTTTGATAGCAGAGAAATGAGAGAACATTTTGACTAAATACATCTACTTTGCAAGTGCGCTGTTTGAGAAATACTGTGGTGATCATGCATTAGTTTTATAGTTAATTCATGAAACATCTACATAATTTTCCGTGGTGTCAATCCTTTGCTATCAGTTGTTGTCTTGTTGAGGTATCACCTTTTTTGTAATGCACTTATTGTCTACAGGAGGCTAATGAGACAGGTGCCTTGCATTTGGCAAAGACTAAGCTGTCAATCCTTTGCTATCAGTTGTTGTCTTGTTGAGGTATCACCTTTTTTGTAATGCACTTATTGTCTACAGGAGGCTAATGAGACAGGTGCCTTGCGTTTGGCAAAGACTAAGCTTGAGAAGCAGTTAGAAGATCTCACATGGCGGTTTCAGCTGGAAAAAAAATTACAGGTTAGCAACATTGAAATTATTTTTTTGATTTCACTTGAGTTTTCTGTGTCCTTCAGTTATGTTTTTTTTTCTTCATTGTTTGCGAGTTGATTGTTATATTGTAACGTTCAAGTGGCTACGCAAGGCTCCATTTTGTAATGATAATATCCTGGGATGCAGCTGTCTAATGAAGAGGCTAAATCAATTGAAATATCAAAACTTCAGAGCACGGTGGAGTCTTTGAGACTTGGTTTAGATGCAGCTAAAATGGCCACAGTCAATGAGTGCAACAAGAATGCAGTCCTGCAAAAACAATTGGAGCTGTCGATGAATGAGAAATCTGCTATGGAAGGAGAGATGGTTGTTGTGGCGGAACTAAGAAATGAAAATGCTTCTTTGAAGGTGATTTCACATGAATGCGTTATTCATATCCTTGATTATATGTAATTTTTTTATTCATGCGTTGATGGCCAACCAACGGGAAGACCTATATTGCTATCTAGAGCAAGATCTAAAGAATGTAACAAGTTTTATCCATATCTGAATGATATTTCTGTAAATGGAAGGCATATTTACGATGAACTCAGATATTTGCATTCCGCTGTGATTAATTTAGCGGTACAATTTTTTTAGTTTGTCTTCAGAACTTCAATGTTCTGGCTGGGTACTTGGTCCCACTCAGTGGTCGGTTTGTAACATTGGCATATACTTGATAAGTTTTAATGTTCTTGTAAATCTAGGCAACCAACTCTATCACCTCTTTCGTTTGATTTGATTTTTTTCTTTTGTATTATTTTGCCAGTCCATCAAACACAATCGGATGGATTCTTTCCTGGCAGTTGACGTTTGTTACAACTAATAGCATCTTTCCCTACATATCAACTTGGAAAAGAAGTATGTATTAAGATGAAGGATGACGACCGAAGGTCATGGTTAAGCTTTGCCAATGGATTGATCTTTCTAGCTTAGTATCATGCAAAGCCTTCTTGGAAGTTGGTCTTCCCAAGAGTTGTTACACAGCTTGTTTTGTAAGTCTTTTTTGCTACTGTTTCATGTTCAATTGATGAAAGTTGACTTTTGGAAAGTGTTTTTTGGTTTGCAGAATTTCGTTAATGCTTTGGAAAAGAAAAATTCAATTCTTGAGCGGGGAGCTTGTGAAGGCTAAAGAATATACTAATGATACAATGAAAAAGTTGTGGGAAGTTGAAAAAACATGTTCGCAGCTGCAGCAAAAGTTACAAAGGTGTTCTGTCACTGCTTAAAGATCTGAGCTGCTTAATAGCTAGTTTTGTCTTTTCCTAAAAGTAGTTCATGCAGTTGACAATTCTTGTTGTCATTATCTTTATCGCATCTTTTTTTTTTTTTTTCAAATCTTGGGGGTGGGTTCTCATGCACTTGTATCTTGGGGGTGGGTTCCCATTACCCTATTGCTACAAGTACCTCCAGATGTCAAAAAATTGCATTGCATTCTTCTTTTCTTTTTGAAGTATGTTTCAAAAAAATTTGCGCCTATTTTATGTTCCCTTCTTGATTTGAAAATATGTTTTCTGAATACAAGTTTTGAGGAGAAGCTTTGCAGTTTAGAGGATGAGAATCATGTGCTGCGGCAAAAACATTGTTTGCTTCTCCAAATGGCAACCGTCCTGGTGTTGTGAAGCCGTTTTTAGAGGTAACTTGTCATTCGTTTATTTGGTCTCAATAGTTTTCCAGCCACATGCGTGCATCCGTGAGTGTGTATATGTGTACCCGTGTACTTTGTGTCTTGGTTAGTTTAATTTTCATACAGTAACTAAGAGTGTATTTCAACTTCATGTTTTCTGATGAAACAGAAGTACACTGGTGTACTTGCCCTTCCTTGTGCTGATAAGAAGTCTGTATATGTAAGATCTGGCTGATATTGGTCAATGATTTACTTGGATACCGTAGTTCTCTTTATTTTGCTGACTTATGTAATACCTTTCGACGCAGGAAACACCCACACCCACAGAACTTAACACCTCTTTCACAAGGTTTATCTGACTCTCGCAGGACAAAGTTAACCACTGAAAAGCACCAGGTCTTTTTACCTTCTTTTATGAATAATTTTGCTTGGACAAATACCTCCACAATATCACTTATCTTGCTATTGCTAAATTCGAAACCCAAATAAGTAGTCAATTTATAAAGCACCTAATGGTGGTTCTTTGTGGAAGAAATTTATGATCAGAGTTTTGATGGTTTTCTTTCTAGACGTTGCCCTGTTATGATCAACGCCTATGTATGCTGACATAGTCTTGTAAGTTTTGAGTTTTGGTTAGATATATGGTTGCCTAATGAATTAAGTTTTCCTGATTCGGGATGGTTTAAAAATTCATGGTTGAGTTGGTCTCAACAGCAAGTGTATCTCATTGTTGGCACTTGCCACTCAATGATTACTTAGACTAGAACACGTTTTTGCTTGAACTCCAGAATGCATGGCATCATTCTCCTCCTCCATATACTCCAAAGTTTCTGCATGATATTGGTTTGGAATGCAAGCTCTATTCATATAGTTCTACGTGCCTATTTCTATCCGAACCCAAGGAGTTCAACAGGCACAAACTCGGGTTGAACTTGCACTCGAAAAGCTTCTGCAGGCTATCGGTTTGGAAGTTTATACATGCTAGGGTTTTCTAATATGCAAACTGGGGTTGAATAAAAAACATAAGTAAAAATTTGAAGGTTCGTGTCTGTTATCTTAAACAGCCGATCAACTTCAACTCTCTTTGGTTTATTAATTCCTGATTTTTGTAAGGCTTGGTTTGATAATTCTTGCCTATGCCATGTACATTACTCTGTACATTGCTGGGTACTGGGATGTAAACGACCATGATGAGGTAGTTGATAGTTGAGGCCAAAGATTGGATTTGATTTTTGGTTTGAGGGTCAAAACTTGGATCCCACAATTCAAGATATCGTCCAAATGCGTCAAGTTGTTTATGTTGTAATTCAATCTCAGCCCTTCAGGTTGTGAAGAGATCAGCCATTAACTGAGTCGGAAGGTAGATCTCAAGTGCATTTCAGAATGATACTTCATAGTTTGCTCTCTCTCTCTCTCTTCACATGAGCCAGATATTTGATTCTCCATCATCGTTTCCTTCGCAGCAACAAAACCTAAGCTGCTTCAGTCCTCCACCATCACTGCAGCTGTTCTCGCACCCACGCTTAGCCAATATGGAGGGTTTGATCTAGGGTTTTGATTATGGCCAATCCAAGCGTCTTGGTGAGAAAATTGCAGAATACCTGTTTTTTTTTTTGCAAACTTTTGGTTCATTATATATTTGGACTAACGCATGTGACTTACGGAATTGTTGGTTTTCTCCTTCCTTGGTTAATAATGTCTTTCCTACAGATAATTTTTTTTCCCTTTGAATTTGTTTCCTAATATTTCGTTGAGATTTGCCATGCATCTATTTCTAGAAGAGGTTCAATATCCAAGAACAGTAATACAAAAAAATAAAATAAAAATGCATACATATCAATGTATGTACATTCATGTACACACCTACATACATATATACACTTATATCTCTATATATGGGAGGTTCTTGTTTTCCTTGAATGCTATGCATTTTTTTTGTGTGTATAATTTCGTGTTCTTCTTCCTTCTCTATTACGAATTGCGTTGATAGTTTCTTCATTCATGGTTTCAAATAAACCTACAGTTTTCAGTTTTGGGTAATGATCTTTTTTGTCTTTCACTGATGCATTAGCCTTGGTTTTTATCAGCTGCTTGTGTTTTTTTAAGTTTGTTAGGAAATTGGTTAAAGTGCTTTCTTAGTGTCATAGCTGTTTGGGCTAACATCTTGGTGAAGCATGGAACATGACACTAAAAAATGATCTAAATTTAGTTGTTCACGTGTAACCTGATTGAAATATAGCTGTTCATGTGTAACATCTCTAACATCCTTTATGTATGGTGACATCGTAGTGAGTATGGAGTCCAATACATCTTTGTACTAATAACTTAGTTACTATCATTAGTATCATAAGAAATGCAAATTACGTATCCAAATTTGAAGTTCTTCTCTAAGTAGAGCTTATTTGGGTTGCTTGGGAAACAAAATATAATGCATATACTCCGTGAGAGATCATGAGCACATATGTCATTTACATGATATCATAGTCTTTGGGTGCTCATACTAGAATCATGGGATACCTCATTTTTGTTTATTAATGTTTCTCGTCATTGGTTGATATCCATACCAAATTGCTTAACAAGGGTTGTTATAAAAGCAAAAGCAGATTAAATAATATGTGTGATTTAGGCTGAGTTGAGAATGGATCACTTTCATTAGTTTCTTTGTTACTTTTTTTTCTTCACAAATTTGGTCACTTGTAGGTTTTTTTTATTCTTGCTTGTTTGTATGTATATGGAGAGAGAGAGAGAGAGAGAGAGTAGTGCTTTGGTGGTTTCGAGGTGGTGTTGGGCGGGATTTGGTGGTTCCAAGGTGGTGTTGGGCGGCATCGGTGGTGGTGGCGGTGGAGAGGGAGAGAGAGACGGTTGAGAGAAAGGGGGGTTTCGACTGAAAGGAGGGAGAGATTGACTTGAGAGAGGGGATGGAGGGAGAGTTTTTCAAAAATTTTAGTTCAAGTTTTATTTTTTGGATAGTTTTAGGAGTTTTATGAGGGGAGGGGTATATTGGAAACTTTACATGAATTTATCGGGTTGTATGGACGAAATTGTGTCCTTAGAAGTAGAGGGTGGCTTATATGAATAAATTGGGTTGCATGGAGTAAATAGTGGTTTGCGAATAGCGGCCGCCTAATAATATCCTTTCAATTTGCAAATTACGTAAAGAATGGTTTTTTATTTTAATACAGAGAGAATTTTTGCAACATGAGCTTGCTTTGGAAACACGCTTCCCAGTTCTTCAACCAGAACGAGAGGGAAAAAAAGGTTTTTGGGTTTCCTATTTCTTATTCCTTCTGAACCCCCAATCTAGTTTTCTCTCACGTTCTTCCATAGATTAATAAGATATCTCTCTTTGCACTTTCTCTTTCTAGATTAGATTCGAGAAAACACACACAAACACACACACTCTCTCTCTCTCTCGAAAGCATTTTGTTGTTTCGCTTTTAGTTTCCCTACTACAATGCTTTCATTGGTTTAAAGAAAAAGGAAAATTGCTTTGGTTAGTGTTTTTGCATGGTTTTTGGTAGAGTAAAAGGTGTTGTACAATTTTTGATGCAAGTTTGGTGTTAGTTTACGGTTTGTAGGTGATTAAATTCCCTCTGGAAGATGTTCACTGAAGGTCTCGACAACAGTGCCCTTCAATGGGTCAGAGAGGTTTTCTTGTTTTACTCACTCTATCTTTTCACATTCTTCTACATGTGCGGGTATGTATGTGTGTGAGTACGTGTGTGTGTTTTCATATGATTGTTTATACGTATACTCTCTGTTTGAGACTGAGGGTTTTACATATGTTACTGTTCACATTATTTTCTCTGATTGTTAGATACAAATGTGTGTTTTTGTGTGTGCTCATATGATTGTAATTGGGAATTTTCTATAACCCAATTGAAATTCAGGGTTTTACATGCTCATCAATCGTTAAAATTTTTGCGTGTGTTCATGCGTGTCTGTGTGGGTTTTCATATGTTTGTTTTTCCAGAAATTTCTTGAAGTTCAGGTTTAGTGGGCAGTTAAGAGCTAGCCTTCTTGACTAGCTAGTTGTTTTATAGTTCAACTGGTTTGGTGACCTCTTCATGGTGATGTGTGACAATGCGGGGAACACATCCTTCCTGATGTGCCTAGAATACATGAAGTGGTAGGTACTACTGATGGGAATGACAATTGTTAATGCCAACCATGTGGTTTGTGGTCTGATTTTGTATATGGATTGCTGAGTGAGAGTACTGATATCTCATTCAACAAAACTGTTTGCAGGTGACTTGCATGCTAGGTTTTATAATCTAAAGAGGGTAAGCAGAGTGATATGACAAGCACTTAGCCTTACCGTTAAATTTCTGTTTGTAATTGCAATCAAGCAAGCTATACCTTGATGTATGAACATTACTTGTTCCACAAGGAAGACTGGCAAAACTGGAAGAACAACAATCTCTGAGGATAATGCTAGCCGATACTTGAGGATATTTATTTAACTTCTTTTGGGGGATGGGGTTTGAATATTAAACTTTAATGGTTCTTTTGTCTTCTTTCTTACATCTTCTTGTACTCTGAAAATGTCATGGCAAGAAGTTTCATCTTTCCTCAATCGTGCATTAAAGTGGACTGGAATTGGCTTCCATTCTATTAGCATCTTTCATGTGCTTCCTTCTGCAGTTGTCAGCATCATCTTTTAGGTTTTGTTGATAGTATGATGTAGTACTTTATGGCCCTTTCCCATCTATCACGATCAGCGTGTTGTGTATTCAATGGCTTGCAGTTCTTGCCAGTCCTAAATATGTATAAGCATTTTTTGGTTTACTTGTTTCTTTATTTTCTTCTGTTGCATTAACTTAAATAGTTTCCAATGTCAACTTATACGTGTACTGCTTTTCCACCCGTCTTTACTTTTTTACAGACAACAACTTGTCAAAATAAATATGCAACTCTTTTCTATGGATCAGCAGCGGAGTCAAGCTCTTTAAGCTCATGCAGTCTCATTTGCCTCATTCAAAGTGTGTTTGGTTCCTTATACTTATCTTGCATGGACAATTGATGCTCCTTTATGGTATGTGTGAGATCTATTGGTTCGTCTTACACAAATTCCGGGAAATGAGAATCCTTCAGTTCTTATTTCTTTTGCTACAAAATCGGTAAATGCTGGACAGAATACATCAAAGTTGCATGTTATTGAGCTCAGGTAAAAACGAATGCATGTATATGATCATGGAGCTATTGTTACACTGTGCTGCTGAGTTGTAACTATCCAGTTATAGGGTCTGATAAGGACCTTCTGTTTTTCACGGCTGATGTTTTTTTTTTCCCATAAAGATGTATTATGGCTAATTACGTTTTTGTATCTTATTTGCAGAGTGTTCCTGTACAAGCTGGGCAAACACCACTTTTATTGCAGTACTTTGGACTAAAAGGAAGCTTAATGCATTTGAGTCATTGGAATTGTCACGGCTTGTGGTGAATCAGATCAAGAAAAATCTTTTGGAGAACTGGTTGGTTGAAGATAAGTTGGAATGTAGTGAAGAACTTGGAGACCTTGTCAAGGTTCCATCATCCATCCATCCATATATACACACACCCATATATACACGCACATATAGTCTTTACATTAGCATTTTTGTACTTAATTTGATTTATGTGGTGGAGAGTGTTGTTTGCTGCCTATATGTACGCAAATGACGTTTATACTCGAGATTTCTTGTAGACTACGTACAATGACCTTGCACTGAAAATATATATCAAAGCCAGGGCTACTCCAAAAGTTGGTGCGGCTTTTGCAGAGTGTAGGGAGTTCGATAAAATTCCGATATACTCCAAGCAGGCGTATAGGATATTTTTATCTACCATTTTTGACATTAGCTTATATGATATCTCTATTCTCCTGAATGGATGCCATTGTTATTTTAATCCCGTAGAGTTGGTTGTCTTTTTTTTTTTTCCATTTGTTTGTTATTAATAAGACAGTTCTATAATCAGTTCCTCTGAATTTTATTGAACATTTTTAAATTTACCATTTTTCGTATGTTGGTGTAGGTTGGATACACGCCTGATAATCTGTTTCTTCTGTAAACAATTCTCAGAAAATAAATACCGTTTGTAATTGTATTATGTCATCTGTTGAGTATATTTTCAGCAAGTTTCAAATGCAGTTGATTCTTTAGATACTTGGTGTATGAATGTGTGATAACTTATAACAATTATCACATTTCATGCATTTTCACTTTCTTATCAATATGTTTGGTAGTTTCAAAAGTTCCTACTTTGAAATACAGATGCAGTTATCTGCTGGATTATAACAAATCACCTCCTTTACAACACTACTCTGAATCACATGATATAAAACATGTCATTGTGAATACTCATGCAACTGAGCCACATGTGAGGATTTGCAATTCTCAAGTCATGTTGTACTGTGCAGATCTACGAGTTGTGCAGATCTACCAGCCTTTTATGTAACATTTAGAGCTTTGCAGTCTCTTGTAGAGTTCTTTGCGACTCTTTCTAAGGAGTGGACACTGGGCATGAAGGACCTTATGTTGGTTAACCTAAGAGGCAACCTCCAGATAATTTGTGCAGGTACCCATTTGCCATGTCATTCACATTTGAGCACTGTTAAAAAAAAAGATCTGTTGACTAACATTTGATTTTGCACGTTGCCGAGGAATACTCTGAGCAGCTGGGAGTTGATGAATGCATCAAACTCTTTGAGCAGTTCAAGTCAAATGATGGGCTGTACTTTTTCCTTGGGTCATATTTGAGCTCCAGGTAATCTGTTTAGAAAAAAAAAAGTCAGTTGTCTTTTATTAATATTCGATTCAAATTGTGATTCTTTTATTCATCTGTCTTTTTTTGTTACAGTGAGGATCCTGACATTCACTTCGAGTACATTGAGTTTGCTGCAAAGATTGGACAAAATAAGGAGGTTAAACGTGTGATCAGAGAATCGAACTTCTATGACGCTGAAAAGACAAAAGAACTTCTTGATGGAAGCAAAGCTTCCTGATGCACGACTATTTATCAATGTATGCGATCGTTTTGGGTTTGTTCCCAGATCTGACCCACTACCTTTATTGGAACAACATGTTCCGCTACATAGAAGGTTGCGTTCAGAAGGTAAGAGTACTGTCAAGGATTTTAGATACATTTTAGTCACTTGATGAGTGCGCTGAAGATTTTATTAAAGGCCTTATTCTCTCTGTCCATTCTCTGCTTCCAGTTGAACCACCGTAGTGTAAGATTGGTACAGTCCCCTTCCTTACAGGTCAGGAAAAGACTCTCACTATCTCACTGTCGGCACTACCCTTCCCCATCATCTTCTCCGACTCTATCCACCCAAAAAACACAACCCTCTTTGCCCCATGGTCCCGATCTAGAAATCACCCTCCGCTATCCAACTCCTCCTCATCTGCCCACCGTTGCATCCCTTCGACGGCTTTTTCGATAGCCCTTCCACTCTCCACTGTCGCACCCCCATCTATCTACTATCACAACCCGTCTCCTAGTCCAAAAAAAAAATCAATATCATGCAAAAACATCAGAAAACAAAGGGAGGGATAAATAAAGGAAGTCAGTTGAGCTTGAAAGCCTTAAATGATCTGGTTTGTGACCTTCATTGGCAAATGAGGGGATTGGGTGTCTAGAAAGCTAAATACAGAGTCCCCACTGGGGTAAGAGTAGTGGATGCTCTCTCTCTCTCATGTGCCATTCTTAGTCATGTGAACAATAGCAAAAAATCATTCGAAATGATCAATGGAGGCGGCCATCGCTGCAGATCCGTGGACAATGGCATGCTCTTGCTCTCGCCTCCATACTCTCTCTCTCTCTCTGTGTTTCGGTTCGATTTTTTATTGTGAAACGATCAATTGTACAAGGGTGGCGATAATGCCACGAGGGTTTTTTTTAGAGCCATGACAACTAACTCGATTTCACAATTCTACCCTTGCATGGGTGCGATCTTTCTCTCTCTCTCATTTTTCTTTCTCTTTTTCTTCTCCTCCTCCCTCTTGTCAAGGAGAACTCCTTTTGATTTGGGCCACCATCAGTGTCCAAATCAACACACCATTGCCAGTTCCACCTCCTTCCCCAACAACTGCAAGAGCTTGCTACTCTTTCTTGTCTCACAATGACTGTACCACCCCCATCCCAAATCTGTACATACGTGCTCCCTAAAGTACCACAAAGAGCAATTATTTGATTTGTCTCTGACAATGAGGAAACTATTCCTAAGTCACAAAGAGGAAGTAGATAAGAGAAGAAGGAAGGTTCGACAACCGAAAAGTCAGACCCACCTATTTTCTGATAACTCACACACACTCTCTCTCTCGTCTTCTTTTACAAATTGCCCTGAAACTCATACTCTTATCTATTACACAAACTTAAAATTAAGAAAGAATTTGAGTGATGGTACAACAGTAGTTGTTAATTTGAAGATCACCAATGGTGATACGAAGGAGCTGGTGATGAAATAATCTTTCCTTAAATTTGAAGAGGTTTGGTTCAGAGTTCAGGAATTGGAATGGATGTGAAGCAGATGAAAGTGAATGTCTCCTTGTCTTGGCAACCTTGGGATGAAAGGAGGTGAAGGTGAGGGATGAAAAATTGCGTCGGTGATATCTTGTGGTCGTGGGCACTAATAGAGAATTAATGAGAGAAAATGTTAGAGCTTGAGGGTAAACTTGTCACACGGCTTTAAAATGTCGTGGCTCTAAAAAAAACCCTCGTGGCATTAGCGCCACCCATTGTACAAATCATTCGCGATTCGATTAGGATTTGTTGGTTTGGGAATTTTTTATTGTTAGAAATTGATTTGGGGTTCAATTTATATTGGGTTTCGATTTCTATTTCCATTTTTGATTAATTGAATTAATTTCTACCAATGGGAAATTGGGTGTCAAACTAATTCAATGTCCATTATGCTTTTAGATTGAGTGTCACTGGAACTTGTTTAATTTTGGTTTTGGTGTCACAATAAACAATTGGGCTAACGTAAGTGAAAAAAAGTAAGATATTTCTTTGTTGTTAATTTATGTTTTCTAAGCAAGAAGAGAGAGAGAGAGAGAGAGAGAGAGAGAGAGAGAGAGGGGAAGACATAGATATAGATGTACTTTAGAGATGTTCATAATTTTCTATTAATAGAGTTAGAGATGCACTTTACTCCAAAACCACAGGGAGGAGAATTGGTTGTTAGTATAACTTAGGGAATAGGGAGGTCATTTGCCAAATGGCCAAACCATAGGCATGTAATCCGTACTTTGTCCATTTTGATTCTCCTATTATTTTATGCTTTTTAGATATATATATATTCCTTTGAAGCATTGGCTCACCTTCAATCTAATTTGGTAGGAATGCTTTCTTACTCACATATCCATGAAAACGTATGAAACTTACTCACTATATTTAATCCTTTGCATTTAATGTAAAATCATTCAATCTGCACACATTATGAAAGGTAAGAAATTTTCATCTTGTCTTTTAAGGCCCTTTCTCGGCTTTGGCTTGACTGCCCATTGCTGTAACGGATGGAATGGAGGTTGGGCTTTCTATCTTTACCAGTTCCCTTTTCGTTTGGGTGCAGTTGGGCTTCAAAATTGAGGGCGGTGAAAATTAGGGCATCTTTTTCATTGTTTGGAGTTGGAACTATAATTTGGTCACTGTAAGTATACTAACCACAATAAATTGTTTGGCATTTCTTTTCATTTGCATTTGTTAATATTGACTAATGCTTTGTTTCAGCTCCTCCGAAGCATTGGCTTACTTGCACTATTTGTTACGGTCAGGTATGAAAGTTTTCACACATTATTTAAAGAATGAATATTTTTATTTTTATTTTATTTTGAGGCCACTATTTTGGCTTTTGTGAAGCTTTGCCCATTACTTAAAAGGATTGTCTTCAAAAAATATTAGTGTTAGATGCATAATTGTCGGTCATGGGCATTGAATAGTACTTAACGGCATCAGTTATGAACTTGATGGCTTGTATGACTTCTCACGGGTCATGGTTGTAGATGTCTATGCTGTCTTATGAGGAACAACCATTTGGGAAACTAAGTTTTGATGTTTTTACTTTTAGGAATCAATATATTCAACTTTGCATCATTGTTAAGAGTTTTTATTGCAACTGCTGTCAATAGATACAAGATTAATTGTTTTGAGGAGACCGTGGTAGTTTGGGGGGCTTTCTTTTCTATAGCCTTAGTTATATCTGTTGAGTACAAATTGTTTCAAGTGTGGAGTTCCTGGGGAACCTTCAATGTATTAATGGGCTTTGTTTATTTTGTACCACAAATAAAAAGATCTTTTTCTTTGGTTCTTTTTGGGTGCTAGATCCCATTTGAATTCGGTGCAAGTTGACTTCAAATTAGATGCTGGTGAAAAACTGCTATATTTGGGTTACACTTTTATTGTTTGAAGTCTAATCTATAATCGGGTTTCAAAAAGGAGACTAACCATAATGAATTGTTTTGGCAATTCTTTCCATTTTTTACTCTCTTTTCCATTTATTTTTGAATGACTATTCTTATATGTCATGTAATCTTATGCTTTTTATGTAGTTGCTAATGTTCTATTTCCATTACTTTGAAGGATTGCCTCACTTTGAATCTACTTAGGGAGGAGTGCTTTGTTACTGACATATTCAATGAAAAGGTGTGAAAATGACTGACATGGTTTATGTGGCTTTGGATTTAGTGTCAACCCTCTTTCAATCCGCACTCACGCAGTTTGTATTTCTATTTGTGTGTTTTTTGTCTTCCTTTTCCTCTTCTTAAAACGTTAATTTTTTGTAGATGTCAGCACTTTTCGTACTCGAAAATTGAACATTTGCAATGCTATTTATTTCGGAATTTTAGATTTTGAAAATATCTGCTTATGTTGAATAGTAATCTCGCTCTTAAGTGGCATGCTGTGTGAGTCGCCTCACGCATAGGAACGTTGCACCTTAACACATCTAGAGATTTTTAAAACACTAGTCTCCCCTTGCGCTCCATTATTTTCCAGTGATTTCTCAACAATTTATATTCCCATTTCCTATCTTCATGCCATCTCTTCTTTCATCTTATTTCTAACTAGTTGAGTTATCCTTTTGTATCTGATTTTCTTTTCCTGCAGTTGATCTTCTATTTGGGCTTTTGATTTAGGGAAGATTACTACTAAATGGTGTTAACTAGCAATATTCACCACTTTGATGGTCCGAAGTATATGAAATCATGAAAACATGGTAAGAGGGAAATAAATGACCAAAACATGGTATCTGTAACAAATCTAGGGTTTACTTCTTCCTATTCCTCCTCCTCTATGCTCCTCGTCTTCTCATTTGTTGCCTACTCCATCGAATTTTCGTACCAATTGAAGCAATCGAAAACCTTGGGTGAATCGATTCCCAATCGAAGGAAACACATGATTTGTGTGAAATCGATTCCATTGACTTACATATCGATTCAATATGTGATTAGGACCCCTTTTTTTCTTGTTTCATCAGGTATTTTTCCTTGTGATGATTATTTTAATTTGTTCAGTAATTTTTGATTTTGACCTTAACTTTTGTAATGTGATAACAAGTATCATTGTTTGTTCTGTACCCACAGTTGGGTTGGTCCCAACCCATATTATTGTTGTTCAGACCCCATGGTTGACTTGCACCATGTCTATTGAATTTTATGCTCTGTTCCACATGTTACTTGGCATTCACAGATAATTGTAGGCCTCAGATGATTATTTGGCCTTTCATCTGTCTTCAGTACTTTGATCTGTATTTTGAAATGACTTGGTCCCTACTCATGTTTGAGTTATTCTGTACCCATAGTTGACTTGTCCAGTGTCTGTGGTGAGTTACATGCTCTGTTCAATATATTACTTGGTCCCTACACATGCTTGAGTTATTCTGTTCCTATATTGTTGTTCTGTACCCATACTTGACTTGCAGCGTCTTTGTTGATAAAGTTGGGTTGAAATACAAATGTAAATCCAACATTTTGTGGGGGGAAGAAGTTAGTCTATGATTGCAAGAAGGGTATATATACATACATACATAAAAAGAGGGAGAGAGATTCTAGAGGAGAGCTCGAGAGTTCGAGAGAGTGAGGCAACGCCTGTTTGAGTGTGAAATGGAGGTCAAGAGCATTGAGGGGAATATGGAGGGTGAAAGCATAACTTGAAAAGGGCTCACCATGTCTTGGTCATTAGTTTTTTTCTTTGTCATGCTTTTGGGGATTTCAAGACTTAGAGACCATTAATTGTTGAATAATTCGATTGACCACCATTGTCCGGTAATTTTCTCTTTGATTTAATAAAAATGTAGAGAACCTTGCAACTTTGCTTTTTCGTTAAAGTTTTTTTTTTATGCAACGTTGGTCATCGCATATCTGCTTAAGGTTTGTGGCCTTAGTTGTATGGAGTTAATTCCCAATTCGTTGAAGTCTGTAGTTATGGGAGTTATTGTTTGAATTTGTTCAAATTTTTTTGATCTGTTTCCTTGCTAGTTTCTTTGTGGGTGTAAGATCCCTTTGGGCTGCTGTATAGGTTAGTTCAAAATAAGATGACGGTGTAAATACTACTACAGCTGATTCGACGTTCTTTTTCATTGTTTGGAGTTGAAAATATGTTTGGGTCTCTGAGCAAAGAAACTAACCACAGTGAATTCTTCGGCATTTTTTTCATTTGCTTTTTTAATGTCGACTAATGTTAGTTTGTATTCATTTGAAGCACTGGAGAGGTATGAAAGATTTTCAGTTATTGCTAAAGGTATGGTTGTTTTTATCTTAGAGGCCCACTATTCTAGCTTTTGTTGGATTGCCCATTGATAAAAAGGATTGTCCTTGGGTATTATTATTGTGTGATGCATACTTGTCTTGGGCTTTGGATGGTACCTAACGACATCTAATTCCCAAATGGAGTTATGAACTTGCTGACTTAATCACTTCTGATGATTGTAGATGTCTATGAATGCTGATTTATGAGGACAAACAATTGGGGAAACTAAGATTTGATGTATTATTCCAATGAATAATTTTTATAAAACTTTGAAGTGTTATTAGAGTTTTTGAGGCTTGAGAAAAGGGTGGTAGTTCGTGGGCGACTTTTTTGTGTATATTTGTTAAGTGCAAATTATTTGGAGTGTGGAGTAGTTGGGGGAACCTTCAATATATCAAGTGGTCTCTATTTCTTTACTAGATTCTTTTTGGGTGCAGGATCCCATTGAGGTTTGGTATAGGTGGGCTCCAAACTAGATGGTGGTGAAAACCTGCTTGATTTGAGTTTCTCTTTGATTGTTTGATGTTTAAACTATGATTGGTCTTGGCAAGGGGACTAACCATAATGAATTGTTTGGTATGTCTTTCCGGTTCCTAATTTTTTTATTCTATTTATTTTCAATTAACTTTTCTGATTTTGTCCTATCATCATCTTATGCTTTTTACGTACAGACTACTAGTCTATTTCTATTCCTTTGAAGCATCTGCTCACTTTCAACTATTTAGAGATACTGACATATTTGATGAAAACGTTAGAAAATTACTCACAGGTCAACCATCATTCAGTCCACTATGATTATGTAAGATATAAAAATTTCATATTTTGTAGTTTGAGGTCACTTTTTCGGTTTTTCTTGATTGCCCATTCCTTAGAAATATGCATGCATTGGAGGTAAATGAGTTTTATATCTTTTTTAGTTTCTTTTGGGATGCAAGATCCCTTTTTGGTTTTGGTGCATGTTGGCTTCAAATTAGACGGTGGTGGAAAAAAATGCTTGATTTGGGCTTCTCTTTAATGTTTGAAGTCTAACCACGATTACTTATTTGAAATTTCTTTCTATTTTTTGTTTACCATCTTTGCTATATTTTTTCGAATTACTATTTTGATTTTCAACTTATGATTTTTGCATATTGACTAGTGCTATATTTCTATTGCTTTGATTCTTTGAAGCATTGGCTCATTTTCAATCTATTTAGGCAGGATCTCTTTGTTACTCACAACTTCTATGAAAAGGTATGAAAATAAAACCCATTATTCTTGTATTGCCTCCAACATCGTTTGCCCAATGTCTCATTTCTTCTTCTCATTGTGTTGTGAATATGTTTAGGCCACTTTTCAAACCGGTCGTTGGAAAACATTTCTCCGGACAAGTTGCCCAAAAATGTGATCGAAAGAAGGTGAAACATCTCTTCCTTTTATAAAAAATGAACACACCATAGTTGACACATGCATATACTATTTTTCATTTGTATTTCTATATTTATACACAATAGTAAGTTGATACATGCAGAAAATTCTTTATGCCATCAAAACAAGCTTCAAGTTATGCAATTTCATATAGTTTACCTTTTTTTTGCCTTACTATTTTGGGTATATGTTTTATAGCCTTATGCTACCATATGAATTTGGTACTTGTCGGGTTGTCACCCTTGGAATGTTAAGGTAGTAAAGGATATGAAACATAGAACCAATCAAGAGGAGACACACACCGTGTCCATAGTGCATTTGATTAAATTGTGTAACAGCTATTATCTTGAACGTCCTTGAGTTCAATAGGTGGGTATGTTCTTCTGCCTCATTTTACCATTTGCTATTTCATGCCTGATGATGCTAACATTGACTGTAAATTTTAATGAGTATTCACTAAAGAAAGAGGCAGTTTGTTGTTTGCCGGTACCTGGATGGATGGCAGGGTTGTACTGTACTGTAAGGTAATAGTTTTAGTGTCTTTTTAGGTGAATAGAAAATTTTGGCATGAAGTAAAGTTACACTTGGACAGAACATGTCTTCTGTAGCGTGCTGATACTGTGATATATGAAAGATTGGCCGATGGGAACAATGATATTAGAAAAACAACCAGGGAACAGTTGGAACAATTTGGAGCAGCGGGATTGCGTACCCTTTACTTGGCCTATAGAGATATTAGTTCTGACACCTATGAAAATTGGAATGAGAAATTATTCAAATCCTCTCTTCGCGACCGTTAGAGGAAATTGGACAAGGTATTATAAACAAAAGGTGTTCTTTACTGATGCAGGGAGGCGTGTCGAAAAAAAAGAACGCGCAACAAGGACAATCACGAATAAGTATGAACTAGAGGTACTCCCTCTTCGAACACACAATTATGAGAAAACTCTCAAATTTTCATTAATCAATCATAAACAACTCTTTAGCCCTAAGGCTTACAACTTATTAAATAGGTAGAAAATCCTAACCCTAATTGATTCTTCCAAAAAGGAAGCCGAATCAATTAATTAATTAACAAAAATTACCAAAATTAAAAAATTCTACTTTCACTAGGAATCAATAACTAGAAAGAAATATATATAAGGTTGCCAAAAACAAGCGGCAACTAAAACGGAAAATCCTAACCAAATACTCCCTCCGTCCCTTTTTAAATGTCCTGCTTCGTAACTCCAACTTATTAAAAAAACATCATCATTATACCTTTCACATCAACTTTTTCCTCTACTTTCCCTACTTACCCATCATCATTACACTTTTACTCACTAACTTTTCAAAATGGAATCTACTTTTAGGGACAAAATAGACAATTTACCAACTTTTACCCACTAACTTTACAAAATGGACACTTATTAAGGGACAGCCCAAAATGGAATAGTAGACTGTAATAAAGGGACGGAGGGAGTAATAAACTCAAAATAATGCGTAATTTTTATATATTCATTATTTTCAATCTGCATCATTTTCCCCGGCTTGAAGAAACTCATCATCGAGTTTATATAGTTGAATTCTCCGTAACTTATCCGCATCAATCTTATACTTCAAATTAATTTTCTCAAACCTAAACTTTAAAGATGATTCCCAATCCATGCCAACTACTCTAAGAAACTCAATCTTCTCGAACCATGAATAGTCATTGAGCGGTTGACTATCAAATAAATTGTAGTAAAAGTTGTTCGTGTTATTGTTTCGTGGAACAACCACCACGAAAGAACCCTTTGCCCAAGTAGTCAGAAATTGCATAGCTCCATGTAACCATGTCGTCACTTTTGCATGTGACCCACTCGACATGGATCCTATCACTCTTTAGACGAAAATGAGTAAAAGAATCCCATCGTGCAAACAGACTTGTTTTCGAAAGAGAGCTCGCACTAGTAACAAACCAAATCATTGGCATCTCTTTTTCCTCTTCCTCGATATTAAGCGGTTCTTCATCATAAATTGGTAGTTTATTTCCAATCAACAATTGGATCCGGAATATTTTTTGAAGTAAATGGCCACTCAGTGGTGGCTTCATTCACCATTGTCCTCTTCCTCGACTGATGGTTACTAGCCAAAGGTTTGGCGATAGAAATATCACCCGATACCTCCTCCTCTTTCTGAAACCGAGGTTGAACCGGACGACGGCAAGGTGGGTTCCCCCCAACAGCCATGGCAGCCACCTGATCGGTTAGGATGCCAATCCCATCCATCACATGCTTACTCAAGTTGTTGGAACCTCTCCTCCATTCGTGCTTCTCGTGCAACTTTACTTCGATTATACACATCTTTGGCAACAGCATAACAACCATAACGAACTCCTTGTCGTGCCATGATCCGGAATCGAGCGCAAGCTCTGATACCAACTGATGCAGGGAGGCGTGTCGAAAAAGAAGAACGCGCAACAAGGACAATCACGAATAAGTATGAACTAGAGGTACTCCCTCTTCGAACACAAAATAATGAGAAAACTCCCAAATTTTCATTAATCAATCATAAACAACTCCTTAGCCTTAAGGCTTACAACTTATTAAATAGGTAGAAAACCCTAACCCTAATTGATTCTTCCAAAAAGGAAGCCGAATCAATTAATTAATTAACAAAAATTGCCAAAAATGAAAAATTCTACTTTCACTAGGAATCAATAACTAGAAAGAAATATATATAAGGTTGCCAAAAACAAGCGGCAACTAAAACGGAAAATCCTAACCAAATAATAAACTCAAAATAATGCGTAATTTTTATATATTCATTATTTTCAATCTGCATCATTTACTTATTTTCTAGTCATTCTTTTTCACCCTTGAAAATTTTGGCATTTACTTTATCGTGTTAACATGTAGTTCTTGTCTGATGTCTTTTTTTTTTTTTTTGAATCCTTTTTTCTTCAAGTTGATTGTCTAGCTTTCCATTTTCTTTGGCTTCTAGTCCACAGGGCCCCGAAGTTTAACTGAGCCATGTTGATTCTCATTTTTCCCACACATAGCAAAATTTCTATTGATTTAGTCTAGTTTCAGTAAAGAATTAATTCTTGATCAGCAGGTTAACTACTAGTATCGTGGAAATACTTATAACTAAATTCCTTCAAGAATAGTTGGCATTAAAAGTAAATGGCATGGTGGTGGAAAAAGCTTGAATTCATGTTGGTTTCTTACTTTCATTCTTTGACCTTAGTATATAGTCTAGAAGACATAGGTTGAAAGTGATTGAAAAAGAAAAGTCTGTGCATAATAACCTTCTTCATTTCTTAAATATCTCTGATGGAGATACAATTACGATTTGAGGTCCACCATATCATAACCTAAGGAAGTCGACTTCTGCGTTGTGAATCTGCAATAAGATTCCTATTTGTTATTTTAAAAAGGGTGTCATAATATAGGATGTTCGGAATGTCCTTGGTACATATTATCATTCTGGTAGTGTTATTCTTGAGTTTTGAGTAAAATGATGCTTATGCTGAAATTATTGTGAAAGAAAAGAAGAGGGGAGATCTTGCCAGAAAGGAAAATTTTGGAGTCAAAATGTAAGCCTATAAAGCACCGACATGCCTAACTGGGGACACGTTTCAAGTCGGACATTGGGGACAAGCTTGGTATGGACATGTTGGGTCCAATTAACTTAGTTAATTCTAAGCAGGAGACACATTGGGGACACGGTCGGTCAATAAAATTTGAAAAACTTAACTTTATAGGTAAATTATGATGTTTAAAATATAAAGGTAAAAGTGATAAAATTCGCAAATAAACAAAATTCAACCTCCTCCTTTAAGTCATAATATTCAATAGTAAATGGAAAGAATTGCAAATTGGAATATTAATGATATGAATGACAACAAATAGATACAATATATGCATCCATATTTTTTTTGTGTTGCTTGCCGTGTCCATGCTCTTTTTAGAATTACAGTGTCCTTGTCTATCAACATGTCCATGTCGGTATCCGTGCCTTCTTAGATGTAATCTTATCACAATTCATGAGATTGCCTGAGGGATGCTTAAATATGAAGGAAACGGACTGACAACTATGCCTTGAAAAAATGAGAGATACATGTAGTGCCTGCGCAGACCTTGCAAGTTTGTTGCTGTTGTTAGTTGAATGACATCCCGGGCAAGGCGCACTTTCAGGCTTCCTGTTCACCTTCTCTTTTTAGGATAAAAAACTAGGGTGAGGAACATAGGATCTGTTTGAGGTTGACTGTGAGGTCTGTATTTTCTTGTAGCAACTGTGCTAATAAAAATAATTTGTTTTGAGGGATGTGGGGACAAAGATGGGTTATTTGAATTTGTGATCCGAATTGTGTATTAACTCAATCCAAATCTAGGTCAAATTACAAATGATGCCAAGTTCCAGGGCTTTACAGGCTGCCGCTAGGCTTCCGTATCTTGATAAGATGATTCATTTGTTTACTAGTTTATCTTATGCTGGAAGATGTATCTTATGCAGATCATGTCTTTACTTCCTACTAATTGCTTTTCACAAACAAGACTCATTTTGTTACTTTTGTCGCATAGGGATTCCAATCTAGTTGAACTTTTTGATAATGTGCTGTAAAGTTTACCAGATTTTCTAGGAATTTCTGCTTGCAGCTTAATATGTTAATTCAAATGTCATGAATTAATGGGTTTGTAATCGTAATTGTATGATCTGGTTTACTGTGTTAGTTGCTATCTCAGAAATCGAAGGATAGAAAGAGTCAATCCTCATTGATAGTTAATTGCTCATCAGGAAAATAAATAGTGATACTACCTTAAACCACACATACACAGGTTGCAGAACTCATAGAGAAGGATCTTGTTTTGATTGGGTGCACCGTTATTTGAAGACAAGCTTCAAGAAGGGGTACCTTCCTTGATACATTTCCCTAACCCTAGATGAACCTTTTCAACCATCTTTGAACCTTATGAACCTTTCCAAACCCTAATTGAACCTTTTAGGCCTAGGGAAGTAATTATTATGCTTCCAAAAGTAGTATACCTAGACTTGCCATGCATGCAAGCCTAAAAACAATAGCCTTGAACCTAATTACCCTTCAAGATTTACCTTCCTAGATTTTCCTAGGTGTATATATATATAAGCCTACCATAATGATACCTATATACATATATATAGACTTTCTAGGAATGTCTTAACCATTGGACAATGAATTGTCATTGAAATTGAAAGCCTTACCAATCATCATTACCTTTTCCTAGACTTAGTAAGCCTACTTAGTCCTAGGTATACATAGTTGTGTGTGTGTGTGTGTATATATATATACAGAGTTAGGATCCTATGAGGGATCCCTTACGGCCTTACCATAAGGGACTCCCCTTTCCTGACCGAATTGCGACGATCCGAGCCGCTCAATGTGTTCAGAACGTGATTTTAAGGGTACCCGCGAGAAATCGCCCAAAAAAATGACAGGAAAGGGCTTGATCCGAGCAATTTTTTCATAAGGTGAGGGATCCCTTACGGCCTTACCGTAAGGGACTCCCCTTTCCCGATCGAATTGTGACGATCCGAGCCACTCAATGTGTTCATAATGTGATTTTAAGGGTATCCATGGGAAATCGCCCAAAAAAATGACCGGGAAGGGCTTGATCCGAATAGTTTTGCATAAAATGCATTTATAGTGTTTTTATACACAGTCAGTCTCCCACGAGGGGTCCTCATTATAGTTAAAATGCGGACTTCCTCATTTTCCGATCGAATTTTGATGATCCGAGCCACTCAATGTGTTCAGAACGTGATTTTAAGGGTACCCGTGTGAAATCAGCAAAAAAAAAAGACCGGGAAGAGCTTCATCCGAGCAGTTTTTATTTGAACCGATCGATAAAAAACAAACAAAAACTGCTCGGATGAAACCCTTCCCTGTCTTTTTTTTTTGCTGATTTCTCGCAGGTACCCTTAAAATCACGTTCTGAACACATTGAGCGGCTCGGATCATCGAAATTCGATCGGAAATGGGAGAAATGGGAGGTCCGCATTTTATTAAAATGAGATGGTCCTTACGGGAGACGGACTGTTTATATATATATATATATATGTGTGTGTGTGTGTAAGTGAGAGAGAGAGAAAGCCGAGAGGAGAGAGAGAGAGGCCGAGAGGGAGAGAGAGAGTTTGTGTGAGTGTGTGCATGTGTTTGGTCACTCAAACAAGCTACATTACTGACACATCACACTCAAGCCTAGCACCACTTTACAACCCATGTTTAGGCCTCTTTAAACATAAAATCTAGCCCTTAATCATTCTAGAAATTTACTTACCTCTTGGACCTAGAATTGACTAAACATGGAAGACTACACTTTTAGCCTAATAATCATGATCATTAGACTTGTAAGACTTGCAACCTAGGTTATAATCACCTAAGATTTCCTATAAAGCCTTAGAAAATCTTCATGATCACATAGTCTTACACCTAGGATGGATTGACAAGGCTTTGGCATGCTTGAAAGGCTTGATTGGACAATACAATGGAGCAAACAAATGAGAGAAAAGAGAGAGAGAGAGAGAGAGAGAGAGAGAGAGCCGGCCATAGGGAGAGAGAGATAGCCAAATTTTTGCTATAAATAGCACCCCACTCTTGCCATTCAACTCACACCTTCAAACCTTCCAACTTCTCTCTCTAGAATTCTTGTGTTTGTTCTTTGTTCTTCCTTTGTTCTTGGTGTTCTTGAGTTTCTTCTTGAGTTTTTCAAGAAACTCATACAAGGCCGCCACTAAACCACCACTCGACCACCTTTTCGATCCAAAAAGTTTAGTAGTTTAGTCAATAATTAGTTTCAAGAGAAAAAGAAAGTCTTATCTTTTCTCTTTCGAAGCTACCGTAAGCTTACCGTAGGAGGACACTCCGTTCGATAGCCGACGTACTTACTTTTTCCGTAGCCATACCAACCGCCAAGAAGAACGGTAGAATACTCTACTCACTATCTCTAAGTATAAAAGTAAAATTGTATATTACTTGTATTGTTTGAAATGCATAAAAGAAAAATAGCTAGTAAGCTTGTTTTACTAAAATCTCGAAAGGAAATATGAACATGTTGAATAACTCGACCTTTATTCCCGAAAAACATAAGTTGTTTTGAACTTCCCAAAAAAGGAGAAAGAATGGATTTCAAAAAAATTGAATTTATGGTTTGGTTGAAAGTATTCGTATTTTGATCTTTGGGATGGTTATGAGCATGTATACATGGTTACTAGGATTACTTGTCTTGACGTGTGATAAAGCATAAGTGGTTTCCACTCCAAAGGTGTCCGTCCATGTGACACTATGCTTTAAGTTGTGTGATACATGTTTGAAAGTGATTTCGTGATAATATAAGCATGATAAAGTAATATAGAGTTGGATGATATTGCTAATTTAGTTTCAAGAATTACAATTTATAATGCATGTTTACGAGACATCGTATATTGTGTACTTATGTGAAAAAGTCCTGCCGCGGAGTCTTTGCATGAAAACGAGACACAGAAATCGAGAAAGTTAGAAACATGACAACTAGGGTGTGAATAATGAAAAGACGTGTTTTGAAAATGTTTCGAAACCACAATGTGGCCGGACTTGGTAGCCCATTGTGTGTGTGTGTGTTGCCAATGGGGCCGGAATTGATAGTCTCATTAGAGGTGTGACTTGGTTATCCGCAAAGAGGAGCCAAGAAAGAAAAATGTTTTTGAAACCGCAATGTGGCCGGACGTGGTAGCCCATTGTGTGTGTTGCCAATGGGGCCGGACTTGGTAGCCTCATTGGTGATGTGGCTTGGTTATCCGCGGAGAGAAGCCAATGCAAAATTTTGTATGCCAATGGGAGCCCGGAACAGCGGAACCATTGTGAGGATACTCAAGAGCCCAGGACAGCGAAACCGAGGTTGGGTGTGTTAAAAATGCTTTTCGAAATGTTGATTTGGTAAAAGTGAAAACGAGACAGGGTCTACAATGAGTCGCGTAGGAGAAACTCAGATATCACAGACACCAACGTTAGTTGAATAGTGAATGTGGATGTGTCATTGTTAAATGTTTTGTTGAACATGTATGTGCTATTTGAAAAGTGTTGAACTTACATGAGTTGGTATACTATTTCTATGACCTATTGTTGTAAGTTATGGGTTAGCGGGTATGAGATTGTTCTGCTGAGCTTTCATAGCTCATGGTGTTACCTTTGGTGACCCTGACATATTATACTGGTGGCAATGCTTGTATAATGTGTCAGACTTTGTAGATAACCAGGGTGAGCTGTACACCTTGGAGGCTTTTGGAGCCGAAGAGTTAGCTAGGATGGAGGAGCAGGTGGAGCTGTAGATAGGAACCTTAGTTTCCCTCCCTTGTGCAATAAATGTACTCTTACGGGAGTTATACTGTAATTGCCAATGAACATTATGACATGTTTACAAAGTTTGTATTGCCCTATGTGAGGATAAATGGAAGAATGTGAACTAGGGAGAATTGTCTGCTTGTATATCGAATGTCGATATGTGTGTGTATGCCTAAACTGAGAACTTGAATAGAGGGTCCCGCAACGCAATGTGTGGTAATGCGAGGACTCTAGAGGGCTCGTTACGCGAGGTGTGGTAATGCGGAAACCCAGGTGAAGAGAATTCAATGTGACGCAAGGGGTGGTAACACAGTTGAATGTCTTACATGATGAAAGAAATTGTGATTGACTTTAGAAGTTTGTGTTGATATTTGTACTGTTGGTTGCTTGAGATTGTAGTTGTTGAAAATGAGAATGAAAGGTTGGTTCTATCAAGGTTTTATTAAATAATGAAATTTGATTTTGATAAAAATCATCCGGTATTCTTGAGCGAATCAACGGATCCGATATTTGGGCACAAATCAACGGACTCCGGCATTCAAGCTCGAATCAACGGAGCTTGACCTGTATGGTCTTGAGTTTTCTCTAAATTGTTTTGGGAATCAAAAAGAAAGGTTTCATGAACTAAGACTCTATGGTGAATGGTATGAAATGAGGAAGTTGCTTGCGACATTCATTCGAAAAGTCGGTTGATGGTTGAACAGTTGTTGTAATTTGCTAGTTTGGTGTGTGTTTTATGCTACCTCTAGTCTAATGTACGAATGGTAAGGGATATCTTTAAGATGTATAGAATTTTGTGGTCGTAGTCCGTCGGTTCTTTGTGGTACCCCCTGTTGTATCTTTTGTTCGAAGATTGGAAATCATTAACTCTTATTGCATGTTTCATCGCATTTTCATATAATTTGAGTATAGATTTCTCTACTGGGCTAGTGTAGCTCAACCTATCATTTTCAGGTACAAAGCAAGGAAGTTGGCATGACGTGCATGGTATGATTGTTGATCATGTTTTGCGAAGGTATAAAAGAGGAGATCTTCTGCATTTGTTTTTGAAAGTAGTATTTGAAAGAATGAATAATGTAAATTGTAATATTACTTTGGTATTTGTATAATTTGGGACTTCGAGCTAGGATTGTAACTTTTGAATTTAACTTTGAGAACAAGGGAAAATATGTCATTTGGGTATTATCGGTACTTCAGTGATAGTTTTATTTATTGAAAATGATTATTATTTATGTTGAAAATCGAGGGCGTGACAAAGTCTCGGCATGTAAGACATTTTCTTCATCATCTCCAGCGCAACATTGCTAATGACAAAGTCATCATCTTCCCTAACTAAAAAGACAGAGTTAGTGTCTAGTGAAAAACCTCCCAGAGCAATGTCTTCTTCTCCATGTTGAATATCTAGGAGCGGGGCATTGTCTTCAGTGGGTGAACGAATTCCAGAGTCTCCATGAATGGTGACCATTTCCGTTTCAAGTTGTAGACACCTCCCAAACGGGGCATCGCCATACAGATTGATCGTTGATTGCTCGATTGGTTGCTTGCTTCATAAACCAAGATCCTGGACATTCCCATGGCTAGGAACATCACCACACGATAGCGGTTATCATCAAAACAGAGTCGCCACCCAGTTTATTAAAACTAGGAAAATAGATAGAGATTCTAGGTACGGGAGCCAAGAGTACAGTAAGGGGAAGGTGTTAGGCACCCCTCTCTGCCCAGCCGTGAGACTGGCCCATAGTTATTCAACATAAGACATATAAATGCTTTGTTTAATTCTAACACATAGTCTGTTTAATTAAGCCTTTAAATAGTAAATAAGGTGAGCCAATGCGATAAGTAAAGCATGCATCACAAAGCAGAAAAACAAAACAAGCTGTCCCAGGGAGATGGATCCCGCGGCCGGTGAATGGATGTCACGGCCGAGGGATCCTCCTGGTTTTATATACCGGCCGCGGGATCGAAGTTCCGGTCGGTGTTCTTCCTCACACCAGACAGAAAAATTAGCAGATGATCAAAACGCTACGATTAGTTATGAATACAGTAAGTAAAACAAACCAGAGGCCGTTGGGCCTCACCACCTTGATCCCTCAGTTGCTTGATTGCTTCGGATTGCTTGTGATTGACTGATTGCTTTTCGGAAAACCCTAGGATTAGGGTTTGAACTTCGGGGTTTGATTGTCGGATTGATGGCTGCCTTCGGGAGGTTAGGGCTTTTGAAGAGAGGGTTTGAGAGAGTATTTTTGCAGAGTTTCGTGGCTTGAGAGGGTATGGAAGTATACGAATTTTGTGTATTTCGTTTTTTTATTTTCGGAACCCAAAGGCCCTTTATATAGGCAATCGGTGACTCACTCCGGCTAATCAAAATGCATGATTGCAATTGCAATGCAATGCAAACTCTTCGTGGTAATCTCTGAGCGTAGCCCGAACGCATCGGGAAGGTAGTGTAGTTGGATCAAACGTCTGACAAAACGTTCCAGAGTCTGGAAAACATAGGATCTGGCGGCCGAGGAATGGATGTTGCGGCCGAATGATAGATCTTGCAGCCGAGGGATTGATCTCTCAGGGAGATTTTCATGCAACAGGTTGCTCGGGTGAAGAAAGGATGTTAAGGCCGTGAGATCGATGTTACGGCCGACAGATGGATTCTCCTAGGATTCTGTATTTCTGTCTGAAAGGCTGTATGGCACTGGATTGGGTCCTCTAAGTAGCTCAAAGTTCTTACCAAAAGTCCTAAGGTTCTCGAGAAGGCAATCAGTAATCACTGTATCCATTTCATCATCGGGATGGTCCCCAAGGTGGGACTTGAAATAATCGTTAAGCCAAATTGGGGTGTCTACACAAGTCCCAAACGAATTTTCTAGTGGAGATTGGAAGGTATAGCCATGATGTTGGGGCGATGCATCCAAGGCCTTTCGAGTAGCAGATTGAAGGAAGCGGGGATACTAAGCACATGGAATTCCACCTCAGTTTGATAAGACCCAAACGTTATAGGGAGCATGAGAGTACCAATCACATCTCGACGGGTGTTATCATACGCCCGAACTTTGACATCGAATGGGGATAAATCCTTGTTCTTGTATCCCAAACAATAAGCAACACGGAGTGGACATACATTAATTGCAGAGCCATTGTCAATTAGGACTACCGGAACCCATTTGCCTTGGCATTTTAGAGTGACATGCAGAGGTTTGCTATGATCAATCCCTTCAGCAGGCAGGTCTCGGCCATTGAAGGTGATAGCGTGTTTTATTGGGATTGTCTTGATAAGCACTACAAGCTCATCCAGAGTTATGTCAAAAGGAACTTTTAAGTGGGAAAGGGTTTGGATAAGTCCCTCAAGATGACGAATGGAGTGGACAAGCAGAACCCAAATAGACATTTTGGCTTGGGTCTGTTCGAGTTGTCGCTTTATTATTTCTTCAGGGGCAATGGGATTTTTCTCAGGGCGGGAAGGTTCTTTAGTTGGTGGAGCAAAGGGATGGAAAAGGTCTTTGATTGGTGAAGCAAAGAGATGGGAAGGGTCTTTGGTTGGTGGAGCTATAGGGTTAGATGATTCTCCAGTTTGGAACTTAGGGGGTTGGTAAACACGACCACTCCTTGTTAAGTGATCAATTTGGCAGAATTGTTGTTCCTCACTCCACAAGTCAGTGGGAGCTTTACGCTTGCACTCGATGGCGGTTCCGTGGAAATTTTCGGCCAAATCAGCAATGACCAGGTCCTCCTAGAGATCCTCAGGTTTTCACTGTTCTGACTCCATCACTACCTGGTTTACAGTCCATTCTTCATTCCCAACCCGCATGTTGACAACTTTAGAATTTGTCCATGGGTTTGGCCTTGCCTCCGTTTCCCATAAAATTGGTTGCGGCTCATTCTCCCATAATTAAGTTCATGAGGGATCCAGACTGCAGCATGGAAACATTGGTATCATTTGGGAAGGTAATCGTTGGTTCTGTATCTGACTCATCCATGATGTAGTCCAGCGGATCAAACTCATTGCTTGCCACCTCCTCCCCGGGTTCCGGATCCCAATACCATGGGTTGAAGTTCAGGTTATCATATAGATTATCAATGACAGAGTCATTGAAATGGGTGAAATCAGGGCGGAGTAAAGCAAGTTCTGGCCAATCACAAGCAAACCTTTCAGGTTGATATTCTTCAACAAACATCACAGGCAAATAGAATGTGTCCAAAGGATCATCCATAGCCAGGAGTTGATACGCACTTGGGATCGGATCCCATTCCTATTCAGGAGCAAAGAGAATGTGTCCAAAGGATCATCCATAGCTAGGAGTTGATACGCACTTGGGATCGGATCCCATTCCCATTCAGGAGCACCTTGAAGGATTTCATAGTTTTCACTTTGGTTCTCAAATATCATATACAAAGAGAGTCCATCAAGAGGGTCGGCCCGAACATTTTCCCAATCAACCATCCATTCGGGTTCGAATGGCGGGTCAGCCGTACTCTAGAAATTAGCAGCTTCAAACTCTTCCCAATCAGAGATCAAGCTTTCCCACGTACCTTCCCACTCTTGAAGAAAGCAAATGGTGAATTCTTTGGGGATTTCAACGGCAAGTTTTGGTTCAGTATCAGGAATGATGAAAAGGGTAGGATCAAAGTTCTGAGGGGTTGAATCATTTGTAAGGGTGATTTGGTTAATGCAGAAGGTGTTGCTATGTGGTGGTAAAGGGTTTGAGATGGTATTTCGTTTATCTGGTGGAGGGCCTTCGATGATTTTGTTATCAATAAGGTTCTGAATCTCATGGCGGAGGCGGATGCAATTATCTATGGTATGACCGGGCATTTGGTAATACTCACAGTGGACATTGCGATTGAGGTTTGGTGGGAGAGTTTGTGGTGGTGTGAGCACTTTCAAAACCCCGAACTCAACAAGTTTCTTGACTAAGGCAGATCTAGGGGTGCTGAATTGAGAGAAGGTTTGGGTTTGGGGTTTTGGTTTCTCAGTGATTTGGTTTACCTCCGCCGGTTTAGTAGAAGAGGTTCCAACTTGGTAAGTGTTGGCATTTCCTTTTTCTCGAAGTTACCATCCCTCAAGGCTTCTTCCATAGCTAGCCCAGAATCATAGAAGGTTTCAAAGTTCGAAGAAGCTTGGGACAGGACCATATATGATGCAAAGGCAATTGGCAAATTCTTCGTAATGATCTGGATTTGTTCCTTCAGATTCAGCTTATTCTGCATCTGAGTAGCCTTAGCTCTTAAGCGCTTCACATAGTCAACAAAGCTTTCCTTGTCACCCATCTTAGTGTTTTCCAATTCCCTTGTGGTCATTTTCAGGTCTACATTGAAATCATACTAAGCAACGAAAGCCATCCCAATATCCTCCCAGGTCCTTTTCTTAGATGGTTCTAGAGTGAGAAACCATTGCAGTGCGGGACCGGTTAGAGCTTCATGAAACAATTGAACCATAGCCTCTTTCTCGATCCCTCGCATTGTGAGGGATCCAACATACCCTTAGAGATGTGCCTTGGGGTCAACGGTGCCATCAAATTTTGCAAAGTCCATACCCTTAAACTTTTCGAGAAGCTTGGCATTTGGGAACAAACACAGCTTATACATGTCTATCTCCCCTTTCCCAAGCCTCTTAGTTTTTTGGATAGCCTCTCCAAGCTTGTTGATTTTGGTGATGAGGGCAGCCAAATTAGGATCCGCGACTAGTGTTTCTTCATGAGGGTGTTCAGACTGTGGGGGTGGTTTAGCTTGTAGCTGATCATTGATTTCATGCATGCTCTCCATCATCATGAGCATGACTTTCTGCATTGCGGTGACGGAAGCTTTGAGCTGAGCATCGACATTGGCAATGGACTGCTTGAGCTGGGTGTCTAAATTTGCCATGTTTTGCCTAATTTCATCCATCCCATTCCCTTGCTCGGCCATTGGTAAAGGATCTTCGGGTAGTATTTCTGTTCTTGCTACCGATGGTTCTTGCAATACTTCCATTGACAACTGTCCTTCCTGCAACACCTCTACCTCAAACAACTGGGTTTCTTCCACAGTGTCTGTGCGAACCAGTCTTCGAAGCGGAAGAAACCAATTGGGTACAGCGTCTTCTCGTGGTCGACCAATGTTTCAGAACTGGCAGCAAAGCAAAATGGAGCAACTCAAAAACTTATCATGGAAAATCGCCCTATCGTCTACATGCCTCCTAGAAGCTAATCCAAGGACCTACCATGACCTAGACCTCACTTAAGGCATTTGCACAGAAGATTTTCGATAACCCGGGTAGGTACTGCCAGGCAGGTTAAATTTTGCCTATAGGGAATCAGAGCCAATCTCCTTACCTTGACCATCCGAGACAAAGCAATATGATTACCGAAATCTAGATACGCGCGCACTTAAGGCTAGTTCTGGACTAGGGGAGCCGTTCGGGCACGGCAAACACCAGAGGTATTACATACTCCATGGATTTACAATCTCCTAGACCGACAGGAGAAAAATATTTTTATGTTTTAGGTTGAAACAATCCTCAGATTTCTCTTTTTTTAGACTTCCCTTGCTTTATTGAGGCCTCAGGAAATGCCAAATCGAACCGCACTTTTGGCTTCATTGTTCTCAAAAATGATAAAGACGCGGTATTATAATTAGAATGGCAAGAGCAACACGTCGCTTTTTGGCCAAAATGAAATTATCCATCGAATACCACACCATTGTTCATTTTGATCATTTTTCTTTGTTGAATTTTTTTTTTTGGTCTTTTTTATTTGAACACAATGAGTCATAATTTTAGTAAAATTTGATTTTTCCCGATCGTCAACCTTTTAAAGGATCAAATGATTTTAAAGAAGGTGCATCCTCGGGGGGCACGACTCTTCATCGAGTGTTGTAGACACCCTATTCTGGACTGTCCAGATTAGTTTACTTACGGTCTTTGATTCCCCAATGATGATTAAGGTCAAGAACATACCGAGTTTGTTAAAGAGTTTGAACTTTGAGCGTCCCGAACCTCATCCGAACCTTTCCGAACCCCTTTGTCGAAACCTTCAAGCCAGAACCAAATAGCCTCATCAAAACCCTACTGGAGTACGCTGGTGGATGACTAGCGTGCGCTGGAAGCACCGCCACGTGTCAGTCATCCCCAGTTACTGGCGCACGCCACTAACAAGGTGCGTACGCCAGTCAGAGCCAGTCAAATCAACCTTATTCCAGCTGAGCACGCGGGAGTTTTGATGCCACCTGGCGTCTGCCAGCAGTCCTCTGGTGGCTGAGGACCGTCCTCCTGTTCCCTCTACCACTACACCTCCTTTCAATCCAAGTCCCATGCATTAAATGCATGGGAGGCTCACCCTTGGCTTAAGCCAACCAAACACACCCTTAGGACCAACTGATCAGCCCCTCTCTCCTCCATAAATACCCCCCCTTGCATTTATTTGCAACGGGTTAGCACCATTAAGGAAGCCCAAGCTTTGGTCCTTCCCCTTTCCCTTTCATTTTCTCTTGTTTTCTCTTTCATCCATTGAAAGATAAGGCAAGGAGAATAGTGTCCAGTCCATAACACTCCATACTCACTTCTCAAACCCTCAAACCTCAAGCTCAAGCTCAATCTCACTTCCAAACTCACAAGCAAAGGTATACCACCTTTTGCTCCTATTTTCTGTTCTGACCCCTGAGAGGGGCTGGCAGGGTCAAGGTTGGTAATCCATACCAGCTCTGGCCCTAATGCTGGCAAGGCTTCAAAGCCGTGTGTGACGATCAGGTGGCGCACGCCAGAAGCTAGTGCTGTACGCCAGTCATGGCTGTATGGCAAAACTGGCGTGGGGATCACCGATCGCCCTTATTTTGTTATATTTATGCTCTGATCACCTTGCAAGCATGCTAAAACCAGTTTACAGCTTTCTGTCTTTTAGAACTGTTTAGCTATATTATTCAGTATTTCATTTCTGTTGCTTTGGAATGCCCCTGGGAGCCTTCTGGTCATGTTCCAGAGCCCAGATGATGCAAAGCCAATCACTGGTCAAGTAGTGTCAACTGGCGTACGGTACCTTGTACCTGCGTGCGCCAGTCACACCTTGGTCAGTGGCTGGCCCTTGCATGGCAACTAGGCCTCTGGCCTCTGCTTTTCCTCCCCTCACTGTTTAAGGGGTTTGTTTATCCATTTGGTGGCTTTTAAGCCCTTGATCTGTCTGTAACTATATCTTACTGTCTTTATAACTGCGTGGTTTGTCCTGGGTGTGCACTGGTCCATTCCAGAGCCCAGAGGGTTGTTTGCAAGAGCTGTAAGTGTGGGCTTACCGGCGTACGCCAGATCTGGTGTGGCGCACGCAGGTCATGACTACATGCAGTGGCTTGGCCAGTGCATGTAGGCTCGATCTTGGGTGCATCACCTAGGTCAGTGTGTTCCAGTTTATTCCAAACACTCACAGGAGCTGGTTCTCAATCTATTATACTTGCTTTAGATCAAACATCAAACATCCATCACATTTTTTGTACATAAATGCAAATGTGTTACAGTTTTAACCCCCATTAACTGTTCCCCCGCCCTAACTGGCTAAAAATGATTGAAAAAGAGAGAAAAGCAAACGTTTTTTTTACAAAATGCCTGAGTAGAGACCGATCCTCGGATTGGACGAGAGGGGGTGCCATAAAACCCTTCCCTCTCTCATAACCTGGCTCCCGAACCTCAGATATCGAAGGTGACGACGGTCCAGTCTACATGCCTTTTTCAAATTCAAACAAGCAAACTCCAAACGTTTTCGAAAAACACGGTTTCTTGGGTACTCTCCGTAAAACCCGAGTGGCGACTCTCTGAACTGCGAAGCGTTTCGCCACGCTCTCCGCAAAAAGGGCGCACCCGGAATTTTATGCCTAAAACATGGGATTTTTGGGGCGTGTGCCCACAAGTGTCAGCAACCTTTCCAAAATAGCGAGAACGAAGCGCCCTAGTAGAGTCCTACCCTCTAGCCAGCACAAATGAGATTATGAATGAATGGTATGTATGTACAAGAAAAATATGCACATAAACAGGGTATATCACATAAGTCTAAACCATAGGCTCCTGTCCTTGTTTGGAAGGTTCTACGGTTATATACAAGTGCAAAAGGCCGGATTAGGTTTAGCAGGGTTCCCTGGACTAGAGTCAAGATGTACCTCTCATTGTCAAGTGTATGGCAAGACAATGGTCGGACGGTACGATGGCTCATCACGGTCGAGGGTTACTAGGCATCCTGGGAGTGCTTGTCACCGGCGAGCCGGACAAGATTGCCAGAACACACTAGCGAGATTGTGCGGTGAAAAGTGTACAAGACAATAAAAGTTTAATTTTCCAAAAGAACTTAAAAACTCCCCTTTGAAAATGCCTTTCAAGCTTGGCCCTCTTAATTATTCAATTCTTTGAAAGATAAAAGTAAATTCCAAAGTTTTGAATAACTATAGCCATCCCTAGCAGAGTCGCCACTGTGGGCTCCCCGACCAGCGAGCTCGAGAGTCGCCACTCGGATTTTTGAGATGAATGATCTGAGAAACCGAGGGTTCAATTTGAAAAGAAGGCTTTTGGCCTAACGAAAACGTTAAGACTTTGGGTTCATGAGCCACGTTACGAATGGGGAAGGTTTTGTTGAAAAAGCACCCTATTCACCCGATAAAAAATCGGACTCTACTTAACATTTTCAAAGGGGAAAAACTTTGAATATCATTTGGAAGACTAAACTCTTAGAAAACAAATAAAGGAAAGGAACACGGGATTGAATATATCACTTTGGCGTGCCCGTGGTGTTTACTGTACAGTAGACGGCAAAGGAATGATGTGCAGAAATGAAATGACAATTCAACAACAATCTGTCTCAATCACAAACACCACCGCGCGGTGCACCAAGATACCTCGCACGGCTTTCTGGTACACCGTGCGGTGTACCTTCTTACTGACAACCCACTATTATTACTCAGAACCTTGCACGGTATACCTGACTACATCATACATTGTTCCTCAAAACATCGTACGGTGTAGCTTCTGGCATATTTTAGAACAGCTACGTATTTTCAAGATAAAGCAAACCATTGATCCAAACAACTTTCTTTATATTATTTTTTGTTGATTTCATTTTTTTCATAAAACAGTTTGCAAACCCTTTTTGATGCACTTGATCATTGAGAATGATCATAAAAACCTCTTTTAGAAGACAAAAGACATGGTTTTTTTAGATAAAGCTTCATTCTTAAATGCACCTGCAATGATCTCTCAGTAACATTAGTGTAGTCAACAGTGGATAGATGTGATCAAGATGAACAAAACAAGCAAATGATGAACAGCATAACACCGTACGTCGGATCCCACTACATCATGTGGTGTATCACAACACCGCACGGTGTAGTGTTTCCAATACAATCATTGGTTTTTGTTTTGTTTTGCTTTTGAAAATGGTTTTTAAGTCAACACTTAGCACGAATAGGTTAAGTGTGACTGCAGAAAGCTCCCCTCAGGGCTAAGGCTAGGCTTAGCCCCAAGGAAACTTGCTTTTATACCTTCGGCTTTGAACTTGGATGAAGAGGGATGAGTATGGGTTTAAAGCTTTAGAGTGGTGGAGTTCTAAAGCTAGTAGTGTACTGAGCTTTGGAGGAGAAGAAGAATGGAATTTTTGTAGAGAGAGAAAGAATGACAGAGTAACTTTCTGAGGGGTACCATTCATCTAAAATGGAGGTGTATTTATAGGCAAGAGCCAAGGAATATCAATACAAATGGGGAAGGTGGCTTCTAGGCCGGCTAGAAGTTATATTCTCTGCTAAGCCGTTTTTCAGTTATGGCTCCAACAAGCGTGGCCGACAGCTTTCTGAGTCAGTCAGAACTTTTCCTAGAAACACCGTGCAGTATACCTCAAGACCACGTGCGGTGTAGTAAAATTTACTACACTGTACGGTTTAGTAAGTATCCCGTGCGTTGTCTAGGTCCCAGTCCTGAGCTTTTTGGGTTTCTTTTGTCTTTTGGGTTTTTTAGGCTTTTTGGGCTTTGGAAATCCACATTCAAGCTTCAAAATGAGGTATCATTCCTTTGTTTCATCATTGGGGAATTTAAAGAACCTCCGAGGTCCGGATTGGGGTGTCTACAGAAAGATGATTTATATAAACTGTAATATTATTTTTCTTCGGATACTAGTATTTTGATAACTTAGGGTCTTCGAGCCAGGAGTGTAATATTTGAATTTAATTTGAGAACAGGGGGAAGAAAGGTTGTTTGGGTATTATTAGTATTACAGCAAGGTCTTTATTTATTAAAAGTGATTATTATTTATGTTGAAAACCGAGGGCGTGACAGGGGTTTCCGTCGACTATGCAGAGGGGAGAAAGATGAGAGGCATCGTGCTTTGATCATCTATGTTAGGGAGCTGTGGAGGTGGAGCCATGAAGCTGCGTTAGGGAGCTACATTTAGGAGCTGTGGAGGTGAAGGTAGACGATTGTGGAGAGGAGAGAGAGGCAGGAGGGAGGAGGGGCCAAAATAGATTTGGGGCTTTCAAGACCCCATTCGTTTTGGGATTTTGGATTTGGATTTGGATTTGTAGGTAATAAGTGTAGAGAGAAATAGAGTAATGATTGGAAAAAAGGGGTAATGATTGGAGAGAGATAGAGAGAAAAATGAGAGTAATGATTGGAGATAGAGGTAATGAGTGGAGAAAGAAATAGGATAATGATTAGAATCCAAAATTCAAAACCCTTAACCGAATAGGGTCCAAATTTTCACGTGATCTGGTAAAAGGGGTAACTGGGGGAATATGAGGTACTGAGAGATTGAGATGAGATAGACAGCAATTGATTCATGTGATCTGGTAAATGGCTAGGATTAAAGCAATCACATTCTACGGTTCAGATAAAATAAGAGTATGATGCTCCCAAACCGCCTAGGAGCATCATAGTCGGTTTCGTAATCATGACTCGATAGCTTTAGAAAGTGGCGAAAGGTTTGTGAAGCATTTGGATGATCCTATTCTTGTAAATTATTGTCAAGTGGGATGCATGTTCTTTGCTTAAAAAATGTGAGCTTTATGGTTGGCAAGCAAAGTAGAGGTGGGAATAGCTTTCTTGGAGATAGATCATCCCTTAATGCTATTCAAAAAATGGAACGAAGGTTGAGAAGGTCAAAGAGGAAAATTAGTAAGAAAAAGCTTCTCGTGGCGTTTGGAGTTAAAGCTGAAAAATTGAATCATAGACACAAGAAGATCTCCTCTTCTTCTTTATCTTCTGACGACATCCGAAACAAGAACTCCATTCTTGTCAAGAGAGCTCGCAAAGCGATGGATATAGGCACTACGTTGGGCGTTAAATTTCAAGGGGGGAGAAATTTTAATTTAAAGAAATTTGTTGAAATGCAAAAGGACGGAATGGCGGAAAGGATCAATGCTCTTAATAATTTGGAAGAAGATGTGGACTTGGAGGATGATGATGAATACAAGAAAGATGCCTCTCTCTATGGAATTTTAACCCAAAGGTTTGGTGGTTTTAGATTTGGTCCTTTAGTTTTCAGTTTTGTGTTTTTTGATGTGTCCTTTGGGTTTCGGTTTTGCTCTTTTAGTTTTTGGCTTTTGTGGTTGTAGGTAGTTTGGGTTGTTTTAGCAGGTGTTTGGTGTTTTGGTTGGCAAGATGCCTTCGTTTGGGTGTGGTTCTCGTGTGGCGTTTTGCTGGTACACCCGTGATCCTTTTAATCTTTATTTCCTTTCAAAAGTTAATTAAAAAAAAATTTGCCAATTAAAAAAAAAAGAATGTTGTTACCTAAAATAGAAGGAAGCTCTCTCCTTAACTCTCTAGCCTACATGAAATTTCCTCAATTTTTCATCTTTTTATTCATTCTACACTTTTTGTGAAATGAAAAATATATATACTTTATTTTGCTTATAAAGGACAAAGTTCTTTTATAAAAACATCCCTAGAACTATCATTCATTTTGCTACTTCGTCCTCGAACTATCCAAATCATTTACTTCGTCCTCAACCAACATTTTGAACGGCAAAATCACCATGTGCGAACCATGTGTGCTTTTTAAAGAGCACAAATGGTATTTTGCCTGTATTAGTCCCAAATTTAGATAAACCTACGGCCTCCTCTCTCTCTCTCTCTCTCTCTCTCTCTCTCTCTCTCTCATACTGTCATTACAACCGAACGCAAAGTACGGGGTTCTAGTTTACAATGGTTGATCTGCGTTGTATAGTTATGTTTTTGTTAACAGGATGATGCTCTAAATCTGATTTTATAATCCATGTTTCCTGGCTTTATTTTTCCTTGTATTATTATTACCGGTCAGAAATATTGACACCCACACACCCAATTGTGCAATCTGGGTTTTGAGCATTAAGGAATATAAACACCAATGCACGGTTTTGCTCTTGAAATTAATGGAGGGGCAGAAAAGGAAAGAGAAGATCCTAATTAACAAAATGCATGTAAGGGAGAAAGGGGAGGGCTCTGTCTTTTTCCTCTCTGTCAAGGGTATATAGAACCCAAATTGGAGGGAACAACAATCTGGTTTGGGCCAGAATTAAAGGGGAAAATGTTACTCCCATTTTTGCCCTTCAAACACCCACATGCACACCACATGATGTATTATGCTGTCAAAAATAGTGGATGGCGTTAAGGGGAGGACGAAATAGGAGAGTTTTGGATAGTTTAAGGATGAAGTAAATGATTTTGATAGTTCGAGAACGAAGTAGCAAAATGAATAATAGTTCGAGGGATGTTTTCATAAAAAACTTTAAAAGAAACTAAGTTCAATCAATAGCATAACAAATATATACTTTATTTTGCATAAAACCTACCTTCTTTCTTTTTATCTTGATTATTTTATTATTGTGGAATTCTCCTAATGTTTTTGTGAGAAAATAGAATAAATTTTAAGAGTTATACATGTCAATCCATTGATGCACATGACAACAGGAAATAAGTTCTCATTGATATTTTTTTCGTCCCGTGCATCAAACTGGCAAGACGCTAGTAAAATACCTATTCCATTAATTGTTTGGTTCATCAATAAATAAATGAATACTCATTCCAAATGGGACGAATGAATCACTATTCACACCAAGATAAATAATGATTACTATTAAATCCACCCTGAAAATTCCATTGTTGTGTACTATTACACCACAAATTTTACTATTGACACCCCAAAACTAAAGACTTACACCAAAATTTTGCTAGCGCTACACATTACTCCCTCCATCCCTTTTTAAATATCTTAGTTTGACAAATACACAGTTTTAGGAGTCAACTTTCACCTCTACTTTACACTTTTCCCATCAACTTTTCTCTCAACTTTATACTTTTCACATCAACTTTTACCTCCACTTTACCAATTAACTTTTCAAAGTGGACACTTATTTTGGGACAGCCCAAAATAGAATAGTGAACATTTTAATAGGGACGGAGGGAGTAATATTTTTGGAAGAAACTATATTAAAGATAAAAAGGAATGAGAATGTTTATTCCTTTAGCACAACTAAACATTGGGAATGGGCATTCCAATCTTCTCTCTCATAATTTGATTAGTTCACCCCGAATAGCAGGATCCAAATAAAGGGACATGATCAGTTCAGAGGACTTGCATCGCTTTTTTCAATCTAAGCCATCGAGAGCATCTATTTTCTTTGTATTCCAATCTTAATTTAATTTAATTATTCTGTTCATCCCATTCCAGTGGACCAAATGCACCCTTATGACTTTGTTATCTGAAAAATAAATAATTCAATGTGTGGTCGTGCAGTTACTGTTGCATAAGTTCATAATGGCAAGTTTGTTAGTTACATGAAAGCCCTGTTTATGTTGCATGTGGAGCCATGCCATTTCATAAAATGGGCAAAGACTCAGGAGGGAGATCCCCCACTGCCCACACACTCAAAATCCAACAAAGCAAGGAGTGAAAGTAAAGTTAATCTAGAGGTGAACATGGTCCGGATTGGTTCGGTTTTATAATAAATCAAGAACCAAATCAATACTTACGAATTATGAATTTAGAGAACCAAACCAACCCACAAAAGACATAGAACCAAACCAATCCAAACCATTAAAGTACGGTTCAATTTCGGTTTTTAAACCACGGTTTGTTTTGAATTAAGCTATCTTTTTCAAAAAATATTTAAAGTACTTAAAGTTACGAAGATAAATTAAAAGAAAACTCATATTAAAATCAATTTCATTCAAATTATCAAAATACACTAACATCAACCAACTAATTAAGAGTGGAATACCACAATTGCCTCAAGTCTTGGTAGTGAAGTAATTATAGGCATAGAATTTAGAGAAATTTAGGAATTGGGCAGTGTAAGATGACTGATCTGGTGATCCCATGTGCTTTTGTGTATAATAAATTAATAATCATAGGAAATTAGGAATGAGTTGTGATATATAGAAGTTTAATCTAAATTACCTTGGCAAAGAAGAAAAACTAAATATTGCTGTGAATTTAATAGGATTAATAATCAGAAAAGTAGTTGACTGGGCTTGTTTGATAACCAAAATTCAGCACTTAAAACTGAATCAATTAAGTAATAAGTGATTCAGTGGGTTTGATAACGACATTTTACATTGCTTAACAAATTAAGTACTACTTAAAATATAGGCTAAAAAGTTAGAAAAAAATAAATAGCTTTGAGCTACTTAATTCTGGCTGAATTATTGTGTTCTTACATTTAATCACCATACCAACACCACAACCACAACCACTCCGCCACCATCACCACCACTTTGCCACCACCACCACCACCACCACCACTTCTACCACTCCACCGCCATCACTCCCACTACCACTTCTACCATTCCACCACCACTATCACCACCACCACCACCACCACTCCACCACTCCACAACTCCTACCACCACCTCGATCTACCACTCCACCACCACCACCACCATCACTCCCACCACCACTTCTACCATTCCACCACCACCATCACCACTCCACCACCACCACCACTCCACAACTCCCACCACCACCTCTACCACTCCACCACCACCACTACACCACCACCACTCTCCTATTGCTCCATCACCACCATTACCACATTGCCGCCGCCACTACCACATCGCCGCCGCCGCCACCACAATGTCACCATTGCACAACTATCACTCCACCGACACCACCTATTGCCACCATTATACCATCATCACTCCACCGCCACCACCACCATTACACCATCACCACTCACTGCCACCATTACACCACCACCACCACCACCACCACTCCACCACCACCACAATCACCATTCCACCTTTATTATAAATACATTTTGACCATTAGTAAATTAAAAGAGATCAATCGGAACTAAAATTATTTTATCACTTTTTTTAATTCAGTACTTAATATGTTTACCAAACAGTTTTTCAACTTAAAAAATTCAGCATTCAGCTTTCAGTACTTAACTTTTCAGCATTCAGATTCAGTTTTCAGTTTTATCAAACAGGCCCTAAGACTCTCATATTTATTTGGTGAATCACAATTAAATTATATGCATGTATATACGGTTCAGATCGGTTTAGAACCATAACCGTGAACGTGAATCCACAAACCAAACCATATAACGCGGTTTCTAATCTTTTTAAACCATGACCAAACCATACTACTAAAAACCCGAACCAAACCTTTTGGTTTGGATTGATTTGGACTGGATTTGCGATTTGGCGGATTTTTTGCTCACCCCTAAGTTAATCTGTTGAAGGCACAAAGCCCCACCCAAATGTGAATGAATGCAAGTTGCTGTGGAATTAGACTATATATAGTTGTACCAAACATGAGCAAGCTATTCATATAAATTCCAACATAACAGCAGAATTGTGGGCTGTACGGGATTGGTTATGGGTTGCCCGTCGGTTCAGGTTTCCTTATCTCACTACTGTGACTGACTCCGTATTTATGTATAATGTCTTGTGTAGAAAGCAGGTCCAAGCAGCTCAGCTCAAGCAGATGCTCCAGGCGGTTCAGGTTCTAGTTTCTAAGTTCTCCTCGGTGCAGGGTCACCTTTTACTATCGGGAAGCTAACGGTGTAGCTAACTTGTTAGCCAAGAATGCAGCAACTTCTCACGGTAGTTTTGTTTTACGTAGCGCTACTCCCGACTTTTTGTTATCAGCTTTGTTTAAGGATCAGAGAGGAACAGTAGTTCCTCGTTTTTTAATGTAAGTTATGTTGTTGGTTTCAAAAACAGAATCTATACACCTTTCATTTTTTTTTTTCCTTAAATAAAAATAGAGTTTAGATAAACAACTACACAACGATTTGCTATAAGTTCCACCGCAACTCCATGCATCAGGGTCGAAACTAAGCCCCACCGTGAAGAGAAGGTTTAACATCGCAAGTAGTTATGAAAACTAGCATGAACCCAACTATTATGCGAGGAAATCTACAAGTATATATTATTTTTACGGACAACTAGAACTGAAATTACAAATAGCTTAATGAAGTTTTCGGGTATTATGCATTGTGTTTTTGCAATTGAAATAACAACACACAAGGAGAAGTACTAAAGAAACTAATTCCTAGTGACTGCAGAGACGGATCTACTTGAGGGAGTATGGAGGCCACGGCTTCCGCGTTGTTTCAGAATTTTTTTTCCTTCAAATTTTAATATTAATATTAATTGTTTTTTTGTTTGTAAAGAATTATAAATCGTATTGGGTGTTATTTAGACATTTAAATGCTTTAAGAATGAATATGTTCGTTTTGGGTTCCAAAATTCAATTCCTCCCTTTACTCATGGTGTCCCATAAGTTTTTTTTTCAATTATTAATCTCATTTTTCTTTCTATCTCTCTCCACTGTTTACTCAAAAAAACTCCCTCGAAATCTAAACTAAACAAACTATTAGATTTCCGAATTTTGAAATTTCAAAATCATGTTGTTCATAATTCGGCCCCTGCGTTTACAAAATTCTAGTTCCGTCCCTGCTAACAGATGCTTTAACGAATCATTTGTCAAAATATCAGCATATCTATTTTCTTTTTGGAAGCCATGTCTAATCGTCACTGACTCAAACCAGTCTCGGAAGCCATGCATGTCTAATCGTTCCATAAGTATTTACTAGGAGTATTAGAACAACCACTTGCTAAAGAATCTAGCTTTCCTTGGCCTTCATCTAACTATCTAAGCATCTTTTCGTGCTCTATGTCCCGTGCACTAGACGGGATTTATTGTAGGTTGTTTTTTTTTTTTATAATCATAAAAGAGATCAATTTTAATTCTTACATAAAATTAAAACCATCACTTTATTCCATCGCCCTATCACTATCGTATATACCCCATGAAAGAGACGCGCATTTCAACCTTCAACTCATATTCACACTTTTAATTTGTTACTATTATGTCTATCTACATGCACCTACTAGCTAGCTCAATAAGATTACCAAGACAAAAGTTGTGATCACCCACACGAGTGGAAAATGATGCTTAAATCACTTTTAGAAAACTACTTTTAATCTCTTTGTGGAATGTTATGTCATAACCATTATATATGGAAATTTTTTTATATAGCGGTTAGAATATCCGAACCAACTTACGAGAACGTCCAACTAATTCTCTTCTCGATCCGGTCAAATGTAGGTCATCTACATCGAAACAGCTTGAAAAGTCAAAAAAATATTTTCTTAGGGCTTGGCCTCAAGAATCGAATGCAGAACAATTGTACATGTGTGGAGCACACCCACCAACTACCCGATCTAACCCTAGGGGTTTATTATGTAATATTTTGACGTTTCAACTTCTAGGCCGGTTATTAAATCAACATCTAAATCACGCTCAATGGGATGCACGTTATGATGAAAAGTAGTGACTCTAGGGTCAATCCTAATCACAAGTTGGAAAGTTAACTTTGTATTTGCTAAAGCTATATACAAAGTAATCATTTACATATATTAAAATAAAAAGGTTGGTTCCTAACTCAAACTATTTTTTTTATCAGAAAAAAAAGATCTTCTATCATTAATAATAATGATACGTACAAAAAGAACCCGTGTAGTGATACACCAAAGAGCGTTACACATAGAGGACAAGCTCAACCAATTGGGAGCGTCCTACAATGAGAACAAGCTCAATCTATTACTACAGCTCACCTCACAATTTAAAAAAAAAAAAACCAGAAAAAATTGTTTACTTAAGTAATTCTAAATAAGTAAACAAAATGATAGGTTCTTGCTTATCAAAAAATATAATGATAGGTCCTAGAGAATTAATTTTCCCATGTCCTTTTTTTTGGTCATTATGTAAGTGAATTTACTACATGATCCCTTCATGTGTTAAAAGCTGAATATCAATCAAGATGTTGGTAGCAATAAAAAAAAATTTAATTCAAGATGTTTGTTCTGTGCTTAATTTGAGTTATTACGAAATGCAATATTAGCTGTTAAATTTTTTGAAAGGTTCCAACTTAAAACTAATAGGCAATAAGTAGAGAAGCCTCTAGATTATACTAACCAAGCTAACCAAGTGTGATTGGAATATATGAGTGATGTGGAATAAAATCTGAAACTCCCCCTCAGGTGCAACCTGTTAGCACACATCGACGTATGGACTAATGAGGCCATGTGAGGGAATTATCTCGGGCAGAGACTCAACCACGTGAGGTGATCAATGCCAACCAAACCCCTCATTGATATCATGTTAGATTTTTTGGAGGATTTCAACCTAATATCAATTGGCAATAATCAAGCATGGGTTTATAGCTTGTATGAACAATTAATGTGGCATATATAAAGTCTAGGGAAGTCTAACATTAGCCTCTTCAGTTTATACAATCCTTCTTGTCACCCCAAAAAGTATTGTGATAATTTCCTTATATAATACGCAAATGTCTTTAAGAAGAAGACTCTGCACCACTAGTCAATTGCTTTGTTTAACACAGCTCTGTACTTTTCAATGATCATTTGTTGTATATGCTTTTACCTTTTCAAAAAACAATAAGCTTTATTCCTTCTATTGAGCTTGAGTGAAATAACTCTAGGTATCTATCAATCAATCGCCTTCTCAAGTGCGCTTTTTAACTAATGATATAGCTAGCTTAATTTATTTGTTTAAAGCACATAAACAATTAAAAAAAGAATATACCTATCCATTTATTTTAATCCATCTTTTCTAGGCTCTAACCACCCATATATTGTTCCTACAATCCTAGCTCTCATCTTCTATTTCTTTTTATCGAAAAAGAATTGGATCGAAGAAGGTCGATGGAGCACATGGGATCGATGGTTTATCTCTCTTGGACTCCCTAAACTTTGATTAATGCGATCTTTAGGCTAAAAGGTGTATTATATAAAAATAAGTCGAAAAGTGGTACCCTACCAAATGATTCAATTCTATTATATATAAACATACTTTGCCATTCTATAATCACATTGATAGTAAACACCATAATCGCTGTTTACAATGCAAACTTTGTTTCTTAATTTTTTAGGGGAATTGATTTTGCCACTCTCATTTTTGTTAATGTCCCTCCCCTTCTCTCATAAAACAAATCATCTAATATGAGGGTCATCATCAGGCCTGGCCGGGCTGGCCCAATCCGCCAAGTCACTACCCAAGCCCACCCGCGAGCTGAGCTGAGCGGGCTTTTTTCGTTTTGCGGGCCGGGCTGTGTTTCTTAAGTTGAAACCCAAACCCACCCACGGGCTGGCGGGCTCACGGGTTGGGCCTCACAAAAAAATGTACATTATATTAGTACGATAAAAAATGTATATAATATTAGCACCCCACACTCAATACAGTCAGTCATACACATTATATATTGTATGTATATATTATATATTATAGCATTGGGAGCATAAAAAGAACTCCTCCAGCCGACAAGGCTTCTACAGCCAACCAAAAATGCATAGAGCACCCCACGCACCTCTCTAGTCTTTCAAGACCAGACTTTTGTTTCTCTTTCTCGGTAAGTGAACTTCTTCTTTTCTTTATTTGCTTGGTAGAGCATAATAAATTAGTATAGTTGGTAGTAGTGAACTAAAGTGGAGCATAATAAATTAGTATAATGGGTGGGTTGTCGGGCGGGCCAGCGGGCGAGTCAAACAAAAATACTTAGGCCCAAGCCCGCCCATTGAAAACTACGAGCTGGGCTAGCTTGCCCGTTGGACGGGCTCGGGCCGGGTACAAACCCGGCGGGTCAGGCAGGCCGCAGGCTAAATGATGACCCTTAATCTAATAAAAACACTAAGGGGAGTGGCATTAACATAAAGGGGAGTGACAAAATCACTCCTCTTTTTTAGTTCTATATTGTTTGAAAGGGAAGAGCATTGTAAACTAGGTTATTATTCTCATTATCAAATACCACCTTCTGGGGCTAGCTCAGTTGGCCAGCATGGACTCTTGCATCTCACTAAGAGGTCAAGAGTTCGAGTCTCCTCATCTGCATGTGGATGTTCCTCCCTTAGAGGGCTTTTTCTTCTTTCTTTGTTTCTACCCTATAATGGGCTTATTTCTTGAATTGATTGAGTTGTTGGGTTTGGTTTGGCTGTCTCGTAGAGTGTTCCTCCCTTAGAGGGTTTTTCCTTCTTTCTTTGTTTCTAGGGAAAATAAAGGTCCATGACGTGTTTTGATAATTAATACCCACTAAGGACATGCTGAGAACATTTTTCCCATCTTTGTAATGCTGAACATTTTAATGCTGAAAATGTCCTTAGCGGGTATTAATTATCAAAACACGTCCTGAGCCGTCATTTTCCCTTGTTTCTATTCTAAAATGGGCTTATTTCTTGAATTGGTTGAGTTGTTAGGTTTGATTTGGTTGTCTTGTGGACTCTCACAATTGATATAGTGTCCCGGATTTGTACTCTGTATTTCATATCTAATATAAAAATGATCTCTTCTATTGATTGACAAAAAAAAAAAAATTTACCACCTTTTTGATTGGCAAATTGCATCCTTTCGTCTCTCTCTACTCCAAACTTTTCTAGAAGCTAGGGTTCCAATTGAGAGAGGGGGGTTGTGGTCCCACACCTCTCTACCTTTTGGATGTCCCTCGAGTAAGATTCGGCCATCGTCGTTCTCTCCAACAACGTTGTTTTCTAGCGTCTTTGGAGACATTTTGACAGCAATCAACAGATCTATTGATGTGGGCTCTGATTGTGAAGACAGAATATGGGGGGTATTATTTTCTTTGTTTTCTTCTTCTCCTCACTTTTGTGGAGCGTTTCTCTCTAGTTTCTTGTCATGAGTCTTTCTCCCGGTTGGGTTTCCCCAATCCGGTGTCGTCCTCCCCAGGTTCTGGCCAGTCTCCCTAGATTTGGTAAAAATAAAATTGTGCTGGTTTGTTTCTGTGGGTTTTGTAAGGGTTTTGTTCGTTGGTTTTGGGATCCGGTTGTCGGAATGCTTCCTGTCCCCGCTGTGGTCACGAAGGCTTGCCAGCTATCCTCAATGCCGGCTTGTTTTCGTCTAGAAGGTTGATGTTGGCTGATAATCGAGGGATCGTCGTGTTGGTTTGTAAGGTTCTAGAGTTAAAGCTTGTTAATCTAGACTTCCTAGTTATTGTCTCTATTTGGGATAGATAACCCGATCTTTTCTTGTGTGGGAGCATCCACAGTGGTATAATCAAAACCAAAAGGTTGCTAAGGTTAGCAACATTTGCTCAAAAAAGTGCTCACATTGGAATAACCAAACTTAGCAATCTCTTAGCAACTCATCAAATTTTGGCTATTGGATAATCAAAAACTAGTAACCTTTTGCCAATAACCAAATTTAGTTGTCCTCACAATTCCTCAATCAAGTACACCATCATTATACAAAATCCTTCTCTCTTCCATTTTCAACATGTTTCTAAGAAAAATACTTATAAAAACAGTTTTTATTTTTTTGCAAAATCTGTATTTTTCAAAACTGTTTTTTTTTTTTTTGGCGAAAACTGTTTTAAAACTTTCTTTTGCATAAACAGTTTATTTCAAAGCAGTTTTTTTATTAAATTTTTTTTTAAAATAAAAAAACTGTTCTTTTTAAAAAAAATCAAAAACTATTTGTTTTTAACTATTTCCCAAAAACTATTTTTTTTAAAATCAAAGTTTTCAAAAATATATTTTCTCTTTTTCTAATAACATGTTTTTATTAGTTTGAAAACTATTTAAAAAAAATTGTTTTATGTGTCACAATTTTTAGATTTTTATAAGTTGAAAAGGTGATTTGGCAAGTTTTAGTTATTCAATTTTGATTGTATTATTGTGGACCTCTACATTGCTAACCTTAGCAACCCCTTAAATGGATAACCAAAAGATGATGTGATAACTTTTGATTATTAACTTTTGGTTATTCCACTACGGATGCTCTGATGTATGCTTATTTCGTATCAATGAAATTTTCCTTAAAAAAAAAACACCTTTGTAATCTAGCTAACTCACTGTGATGTCATTAATTGTTGTGTACAGATGCACCCTCCACCTAATTTTGAATCTACAAAATTATGACAATATTAAAAAAACTACAAAATTATGAAATGCTGGTGGGCTCAATGCAAAGTATTCTGCTTGGGATGAACATCGAAGAGAATGGAATACGATGGGATCTATAATGAGGAATTATGTGGTTGTTAGTTTGTTGCACCCAAATTCTGTTGTACAAATTATTATTCCAGTAGAACTAAGCAAAGGTGAATAAGTCTTTTGCGTAAGATTTATCAAATTGGCATTAATTTTGTTTAATATTCATGAAATTTGCATACGTTTAAAATTGGTCATGCATTGATCATGTTAAAATGGAATTTTAGTTTAAAAAATGGATGGTCTGATTCTATCAATAATTTTAGGATAAAATACACTTAGCACCCTACACTTTCCAATTAATATCATTTTGCCCCTATTTGTATAACAAAGTATTCACCAAAACACTCACATACACTAATACAAAAATTCTACAACACCACCCAAAACAACACCCAAATGCACACAAACACTCACATAATCGTGTGGGGCTCACACACACTAGTTTTAATATCAAAAAGTTTATAACTACAGCAAATTACACACCCAAATGCACAAACACACACATGCATACATGTATGGGGCTAGTGTGTGTGTGGCGGAATCCTAAAGGTATCGACCAAATGGGTACGTTCAGTTTACTAACACTGTGGGGGGCCCACTCACGGATCTCACACAAATGATCCAATCCACTGATAAATTTTAAAATAATTTTCTATTTATTTTTGTCAAAAATCAGCTCAATCGGATAACCGAAAGTACTCAATTCAGTCTTCTATCTTTTCATTCAGAATATAGGATCTTATATTCTGAATGAAAAGATAAAAGACTGAATTGAGTACTTTCAGTTATCCGATTGATTTGATTTTTGACAAGAGTAAATGGAAAATTATATCAAAATTTATCAACGGATCGAATCATTTGTCCACACATCGTCGGTACACAATATGTACCCATTTGGTTGGTACCAATAGACGAACTGATGTGTGTGAGCCCCACACATATATAGAGTGTTTTGTATATTTTGTGTGTATGATTGGATGTGGTTATGAACTTTTTGATGATATATGAGGTGTTTTGGCTAAATAAGCTACTTGGCTTATTTTTTTAGTTTTTACTTAAATTTTTTTCGCATTTATAGTTTCACATTAAATTTTTGTAGATTATTGGTTAGTCTCAACGAGAAGAATTATTATTATTTTTTTTCTATCGTCATACATCAGCGGGGGTTAGTGGGGGGTGTTAGGATTAGCACGGGGTCCAGAAGCTATCCATAGCTTGGGACCCCAAGGGTATTGCTCCAGTAGGAGTCGAACCCAGGACCTCCCTCATAGGGGAGAGATGACATACCAACTGCACTGGGCAGTGGTTGTCACGAGAAGAATTGAAAAAGTAAAAATTGTGATCAACTCAAATTTTTTGAATCAAACTAAAAAATCTGACTTTTTGGTATTTTTGTTTGGGAAGTGATTTTGTCATTGCCTTTTTCCCTAACGGCACTACTTTTCTCTCACAAAATAAATCACCTAAATAGAAACACAAATGAGAGTGCCGTTAGAGAAAATGAGAGTGGCTAAATCACTTCCCTTTTGTTTTTATGGACAGTAAAGAAAACTAATACCATCGTCCACAGTAAGATTGACAATGTCTTCAATTGGAGAAATTTTCGGGTGACGGGTGAGTCGTGGTGCCTGCTCGGCGTATCCAGGTCGTTCATTTCTGTGGAGACCCGTATTTTCGGAAATCGTTTAAAGGTTTTATTAATGTTGGAATATCGAATAAATGTGAAATTTGTTAAATAAATTTGACTTGGGGTCAATGTGATAGAATTTGGAAGTTTGGGGTGCAATTGAAATTGATGTGTGTGGTGGTATAAATAGGGGAGAGTGAGTGGTAGAGAATCATTTTCTCCCACTCACGTCTCTCTCTCGCCCGATCCCTCTCTCTCGGCTCCTCTCGCTCTCTCGCTCTCTCTCTCTCACACTCCAACACCCCAAAATACTCCGAACCTACCTCTATCCGCCGCAAAGTTTTCGCATTCAAGTGTTCTAGAGCTTGGAAATTCGTGGGTGTGAGCTCGGAGAGGAGTACTCGGTTGATTCAAAGTTTTCGGAGCTAGGGCTTGCTTGGGAGTTGAGGGTTTTGCTCAAAACCCATTCGGTAGGGATTTCTCACTTCTAATATATGTTTATGTGTTGATTTGGTGTTTGAATCGTGCTCTAGATCGTTAGTTTCATTGTTGGAAATGTTCTGATGAAGTCTGAAAATCGTGCACTGAAAACCCAAGTCCTACCGGTAGAAGTTTTGGACTTACCGGTAGAAACGCTGTCCAGTAGTGTCATTTTGTGAAATTTTGGTCTTCTACCGGTAGGTAGGGCTGCAAACGAACCGAGCCGCTCGCGAGCGGCTCGCAGCTCGGCTCGTTAGTGGCTCGTTCAAGCTCGGCTCGGAAGTTAAACGAACGAGCTCGAGCCGATTTTTTCAGCTCGTTTTGTAAACGAGCCGAGCTCGAGCTAGGATAAGCTCGGCTCGAGTCGGCTCGCGAGCCGGGGTTAGTAGACTTTTTTACGTTAATTACTACAATCAGCATTAGCATTTTGATACCCTGATGCAGAATTCTTACAAAAACATATTACATATTATTATTATTCTAAAATTAAGACTATTTTCTTGTAGAGTATAAGAAATGAAAGATATATACCTTCATAATCAAAATAATTTTGGTTATATTCGGCCTATGCGAGGATATATATACATTTTTCATTAGTCCGTTAAGGCTCGTGAACAAGCTCGAGCTCGAGTCAAGCCAAGGCCCGCTCGGCTCGAGCTCGACTCGTTAAGTTTTCACTGAGCTCGAGCACGTGTTCGTTAAAAACTTAATAAACAAGCTTGAACACGATAAAACTTGGCTCGGCTCGACTCGTTTGCAGCCCTACCGGTAGAAGATTAATCTCTACCGGTAGGTATTGTAAAATCAGCATTTTTGGAAAAATTTCGAACGAGCATAACTTTTTCATCCGAACTCCGTTTTGGGCAAATTTTATATCAAAATTCATGTACGGAAGGTCTACTTTCCAATGGTGGTGGTCTCATCTCTCAATTCTTAACCGATAAGGTTTGGTAGCCGAAATAAGATAGATATGTTCGTATATTTTGGGAAATCCGTTTTTTTTAGGATCGTTTGGGGGAGACACGGATGTTCATAGGTTCGCTTGAGTACATAATTGAGTTGTTAGACGAGGTTAGTAGTATACTAGGGTTTGTAGTGGTCGTTGGGTTCCGTATGTGTCCTTTGACACCGAAACGAGGGTTTAGAGAACATAAAGAATATAGGTGGGCGAATGTTGTATGTGTTGACATGCGATGTGAGAAATAAATACGTAGATCACTCTTTTGAGTTAAACAATGCTAGGCGTGAATACAAGGGACAATTCTCTTTATGTTTGATATGCGATACATTTCTTGCGTAACTTGTACGGTTTTATAAGTTGCAAGGTGGAAATCTATGAATCGTCGTTGGAGAATATCTCTTGATATGTGAGTGCTTGTATGGTGATGAGAAACTAATAACGTAATAAAAGCGAGTTGATTGAGGTGAAATTATCCATGTTACTTCTATGTGAATAAGTCTCCGTTGTGGATTCATTATGTGTGATTGAGATGAACGGATGAGTTGTAAAGTGTATTGGAGGAATTTTGGGTACGATGACCTATGACGTGTGACTTGAATTAGTTCCATCAGTGAGAGAGGTACTAGTGGGGAGTATCGGGGCTCCGTAAATGGCCTGGCAGGAGCTTTTGCTCATGACATAGAACAAAAAGGAAATTGTGACATAACACTACAACAAAAATTGTACAAGGGGACGAATTTTTTTCGCCGGCAAAGAGGCGAAATTCGTCGCCAAAGGAATCGGCTACGAAAAAATTCGTCGCCACCATTCGTCGACTTTAGTTTCACGCAAAAAGTCCCTTGACGACGAATTTTGTATTTCGTCGGCTTTTTGGCTTTTGGCGAGGAATTTTTTCATCGGCAATTTTTTTTTTGACGACGAAAAAAAAATTCGTCGTAATGAGTGCTTTTTCCGAAAAACAAGAAAAATTCGTCGTAATGAGTGCTTTTTCCGAAAAACAAGAACACCCTTCTAGCGCCATTTTCAGCCCCTAACGAGTTTCGAACCCTGTACCTCTTGCATGCGCGACATGAACCCAACCACTACACCAGCACCCAACTTGTTAGCAAAGGCATAATATTTATTATATATACTATTTACAACTTGTTTTTTTTCCTAACCACCACCACGTACCACACCCCCAATACAACCACCACCACCAAAGGTGAGACCTCAACCACTGCACCACCACCATCACTCCTCCTCCTCCTCCACCACCACCACCACTACAACACAACCATCACGACCACCCACACCACTCCACCCCTCCTGAGCGTGAGAGTAAGGCTCCATTTGGATGAAAAAGCTACTTAATGACTTATTTTGTCATTATTCAAAAAAAAATTGCATTTGTTAATTTTGCGTCAAATTTTTGTGACTTATTGATTCGTCTCGATGAGAGAAATTGAAAAGGTATAAAATTTTAATCAAAACTTTAATTTTTTTAAAAAAAGACAACAATAAGTCAAAAAACTGCGAGTTTTTGTCATAATGTTTTATTTTTCCGATTTCTCTCATAAAAAAAATTCATAAGTCAAAAATTTGACGCAAAATCAACAAATGCGATTTTTTTTTGAATAAAGACGAAAAAAAATAAGTCACTTTCTTTTTCATCCAAATGTAGCCAATTCTTGGGCTCCCTAGTGACTAGTCCCCATCATTTGTTTCATTTATCTTTTTATGATCAGGTATTTGAGTTAGAGTTAATTACGCACATTTCAATTAGTTGTAAAAAATAAAATTTAATGTCCACTATTGACGACGAAATTTGAAATTTGTCGCCCGAGGGTACTTATTGCCGACGAAATTTAAAATTCGTCACCTATGGGGGTACTAATTGGCGAGGAATTTTAAAATTCGTCGCCTATGGGTACTTATTGGCGACGAAATTTAAAATTCCTCGCCTATGGGTACCAATTTCGTCGCAAAAAAGTACGAATTTTTTTCCTCGCAAAAAAAATCACTTTTTACGACAAAAATCCAATTTCCTCGCCAAAAGGTGTCATTTGGCGACGAATTTAGATTTCGTCACCAGTTTTCGTCGCAATAGACCATTTTTGTTGTAGTGTAATGTGATTGGAAATGGGCTATTATTGTGAAAGTGTGAGTGATATGAAAGACATTGGAGTTGCGGTTCTTTGATTATGACGTTTTCATAAGTCAAGATAGTGGATAGGAGATTTGAAATAAGATGAGGGGCAGTGGCAGTCATGAGAGAATCGTATAGACAGTAAGTCCTCGTGGTTGAACTAGAGTCGTGATGTGTAGTCTTGGTGCTTCAATTATGTCATCGACGTTGGGATAATTACTAGTCGTGTTTTGTTTCTCCTTGAGATATCGTACCTTGTTCATGTTATTCATTCTACCTGTCATCCCATTTGCATATAATGGTTGTGTAGATTTTTCTACTGGGCTAGTGTAGCTCAACCTATCATTTTTCAGGTGTGACCCCGGAGCAGTAGCTTGGAGTGAAGTGCATGCATTCAAGTGCATTTTTTTTTTTAAAGGAAGTGGTAAAAGTGACTCATGGATAGTTTGGGTAAATCATGTTTTGGGAATGTAATAGAACCTTAACTCTATTTCTTTTAATGATGTAATATATTCAAACTCTTGGAGTTGGATTTGTAATTTAATGACCAGGACATGGTGAACTCTTTTAGGGTATTATGTATGATAATGTGAGGAGTTTTATTTATGAAAAGCTATTTTATTTATGTTGAAAATCGAGGGCGTGACAATTTCGGTTTTGGAGGGCTCGGATTTGGAGAAAAAAAAAGAAGAGAGAAAGAGAAGAGAGAGTAGTGGGATGAGAGGTGAGAGTGGAGAGAGAGTTTCAATTTAGGCCATCCAACACGCTCCCGACATCCAAAAATTTGTCCTTCAATTGGCACTGAGGATAGGAACGCGCACCAAAGGTACAAAAAATTGTGGGCTTATTTGTATGGATGGTCCTCAAAGTATTATCGAAATGTCAATTTGGTCCCCAATATACAAATCGCGTCAATTGCATCCTCAATGTTTATAATGCACGTTTAAATGGTCCCCGGCACTAACTTCGTCCAAATTAACTATTAAATGCAGGGGTATTTTTGTAACTTAGCTACAATTATCCCTTCTTCAATCTCAAACCCTCCACCCTAACCCTACCAAACACCCAGCCATGAAAACGCCCAAATCGCCCACTTTCCACTTCCTAGAAAAAGAAATGCAGAGAGAGATGTCAACCCAAAAAAAAATAGATCAACAAGCCCTCTAAACCACCTCCGTCGTCATCATGTTCAACCCACAAAAACTCCTCAATCGCAATACCCTGAACCGGCTTCGCCATCGTTGCCCTATTCAGTCCAAAAACCCTCCGTCGTGACTCCCAAACACACCACCGCACCCCCGAAATACCATAGCAACCTCAATCGCAACCCCTCACCAAACCAACACCAAAATCGCAGTGCCAAAACCCAAAAACATCAATGCGACATCGCTGCCTTTGTACATCGGTACTTGCACATTAGTTTGCTAAACAGAACAAAAAAACGCATCACACATTAGTTAAACCAACACCACCACCACCACCACTACTACATGTTACTACAATAAAAATTAACCATTAAATTGAAAGTTGTAGCACTTCCAAACCACCAGCGCCGGTGGGCGTCAGACACCGATAAAACGGAAAGGCAGTCAGCAGCAGATCTTCACCCGCGATGACCGCCGGTTCTGAATGGGCTTCTAATGCAAATCAAGAGTTTGCCAAAGTCATGATGGATCTTCAATACGATAACACCGTTGTCCTTCGGAGCTTCGAGCCGGCCACGTTCGTCGACAATGATAGCCAAGATCGCGATGCCACCGTCTCTGTTGCCGGCAGAATTGACACTCCGGCAAGCAGATCGAGCAAGCTCCTGCACTTCTCGCAAAAGTTGAAAGCAGAGGCGATGGCATTTCAAGGGAATTTTGTGGGGGTTTGAAATGTATTGGTGAAATATAGAATTTTTAGAGCATGAAATGGTGGTCGTGGTGGAGGAGCTTTGACGTGTACGGAGGGGTTTGGGTTGAATTGGGAATCGATTTGGTTAGGGTAAAGGGTGGGTTTGAGGTTGAAGACGGGATAATTATAGCTTAGTTACAAAAATACCCCTGCATTTAACAGTTAATTTGGACGGAGTTAGTGCCGGGGACCATTTAAACGTGCATTATAAATATTGGGGATGCAATTGACGTAATTTGTATATTGGAGATCAAATTGACATTTTGATATCAGAAAGTCTATTTGCACAGCAGATCTGTGCACAGATCGTGTTGTGGGGCCTACTAAGGGTCCCATACAAATAATCCGAGCCGTTCATTATGTTTAAAATATTTTTTCAAGTGCCCCCGCAAAAAATTAGCTCAATAGAAAACTGGCCCCGTATAATGTAAATGGAAAATAAAAGATCAAAAGATTGTGCGCCCGCAAAAAAACCAAACACCGGACACCGGCCAGTTTTCTATTAGCCGTTCTTTTGATCTTTTATTTTTCAAAAATAATGTAAATGGAAAATAATTTTTCAATTTTTTTTGCACCGTAAAAAGATCTCAATGAGATCTATCAAACAAGATCCATATTGATAGAAAAAATATTTGCGTAAACACATGATTTTTGAGCTTGAGATTGTCTTCTCAAAAAATAAGTACTTATTTCCCCTTCGGAAACGGGGCCTTAACAAAACACAAAACAACAATAATGGGAGCTGTACACCCATAATACTTACGCGGTTCTCTACAACCACAAATATTTACACAAACACATTAAACACTAACTTATATTCACATATCGGATTGAACTAATTTTTTATGAGCCCACTCATTTTTTTTAAATTATTAAACGGTTCGGATTATCCGTGCGAGACCCAGAATAGTCCCCTCATACCCGTTGGTTGCCGATCGGTGGCCGTAGCAGCATTGGAAAACTAAGGACAAAAATAGGGGGAATCAGAAAACGGCAAAAATGAATAATGCACAAGTGAAACGAATTTACAGAGTGATGCAATCCTGAAAATTTATTTACTACTATTCTAGCAGAAATTTACTTTTACGAAATTGAAAACATTTTTAAGGTACTACTCCCAAGTCCCAACTATAAGGAGTTTTATTTACGAATCGTGCATATGGTTTAAATTCATTTGTCAAAATACTTGTCTTCCCGAAAATCATAACACTGAATCAAGCTTATGGTTTAAACTAAACCAAACACTTACGTGCCTATTTGCGAAAAATTCAAAGAAAAGATTATGAAATTCTGACTTCTAAAAATCTGCAGTGGAGTGTTTGCTGCGAATTCTAGAATTAGTCCCTATAAATAACCATATTTTTTAAAGTTGTTTTAAGGCCTAAAAGCTGATAAAGTATTTTAGAATTTACTATATATATTTAGATGCTTTTACAGATTTTGATAAGGTGTGATTAACGTAAAAACAAAAATATTTACCTTTTGGTCAAGGACAAAAGAGACTAATTCATAGCAAAAACTAAAAAGTATATTTTCCATCTTTTGCAACAAAAAAATACTCATCAGCTTATGTGATATTTAATCTACAATCAAAAGCTGCAACAAACACTTTTCATAACTTCATATATATATATATATATAATTTAGAATCTGAACAAAAATCAACGATCAACCATCTAACATCTAAAAAAAGAGCTACCTCAAACATCCCACACATTCGCAACAACCCAGGATCAAATATGGAACCATGTGAAGGTGATTTTTTTTTTTTTTTTTACCAAAACGGATTATCCATTTTTTACTTCACTTTTTGTTTTCTTAAGTCCACACTTTACATCCATCACTGAGTAGAATTTTCTGTGTATTACCGTAACTGCCATGCATTTATGCCTCTGTATATTCTTTCGTTATAAACCTGTCACAGTACCGATATGAAATAACTTCTTACAAAACGAAAAGAAAATTCTCGAAAGAAACTCGATATTTATCCGGCTGCTGCTGACGGGGAAACTGACTGAGCCAGTTTCCCAATCCGTTCAACGACCTCCGGCGACAACTTCTTAACCGGTTTCCTCTCCTTCTCCAACCGGAAATCAAACCCCAAAGCATCCGACACCTCCTCGGAGCTCCACCCGGCCTTCCGCAACGTATCGGAAAACCGGTCCGCTTTCAACAACAAAGCATCGAGAACCGCTTGATTATCCAAAAACACCATCTCACCTTCGAAAAACCCGGACGCCGACACGTGGACTATCTCGTCAATGTCCATTTGATCCCACCCGCCTTCCCTCAACACCGACCCGACCCGCTCTATATACTTCCCCACCCATTGAGGGATTTCAAATCTGGGCATGTCGTAACACCCGTGAGAGTTCCTACGCCGCCGTGGATCGACGGCGGCGTCGCTCCAAAACTCAACCCATCTCGGCGTTCTACCTCCGGTGAAATTATCCAGGCTTATTCTTGAGAAATATGACGATGACCTCTTGAATTTCTCGGTCACCTAAGAACAGAGGCAGAGTCAAGAATTTTCAATTTTCAATTAGTGGAGTAAAACATTAGTATAAGCTAGTAGTATACTGATTAGAAATATTATCAACTTTGTAAACAAGAAAAAGTTGGGAAGTTGTTGGCATTATTGGGACAATTTAACAAATTTTCATGGATCATAAGCAAGGTTTTGAATCATGTACTTTACTGTATTATACCGGACTACGTATGAATTTATTTTTATCACCAATACTTGAGAATACTGAAAGGTGTCCGATTAGTTTTGAATTTATTATTCTTTTTAATAAATAAACATATTGTACATGTGGTAAATAACACCGATAGTGATAAATTCAAGACGGGTTTGGTATCTCACCGGTACAGTTATGTACCGTACCCAAAAAAAAATCGGTACAATATTAACCTTTTTCAGAAGTAGTAAAATTTGACTACAAAATATCGAATTTTTATGTAAGGAATCAACTGATTACCTCCGCCCATGCCAGAGATGGTGATTTCTGAAGAAACAGGGAAGATTGGCGGTCAAAGAAATCGGCGAGGTCGACGCCACAACAGAAGATTATATTCTCGTCGATGTAGAAGATGGGGTTTCCAGCCAAGGAAGGGTTACAAGGAATGTAGCAGTGGCTAAAGATGGGAATCAAGAGTGGGGCCCGTTTGATTTCGCTTCTCGCGATCTTGAGGGCTTTTTCGGGGTTATCGGGTCTGGACCCGAAAGACTTGGGCCAGAAAGAATTGCGAGTGACGTGGAAAGAGACGGCGGCGATGGGTAAGTCGACGGACGAGCGGAGGTGAAGGCGGGCGGGGCCGGAGGGGGAGCGCCAGTCGGGGAAGCCAGGGCCGACGGGGGAGCCGGCGGAGAGGACGGCTCGGAGGTCTGGGGGGAAGGCGAAGTCGAATTCGGCCTCGGCCCGGGCGAATTCGGCGTCGGATAAGCCGGGGTGGATTTGGATTCCGGAGTCTTTTAGGTGGGTGATGATTTTTTCGGCGAGGGCGATGAGGGAGGGGAGGCCGGTTCGGGCAGCGGAGGTTGGAGGAGTGGCGGCGGCGGCACGGGCGGAGAGGCGGCGGAGGGCGGCGAAGTGGGCTGGGTTTAGACCGGTCATTCTCCGGTCCACGTCGACCATGGTGGTGGAATGTTTGTTTGCGTGGAGGTTCTTGAACTTCACGGGGAAGTTGCTGTGGAGGGATGTTATTTTGTAGGAGTAGGAGTAGTATCCGTTATTACTCTACTCTTCTAGAGGAGAGAGGCCGCTGGATGGAGTAGTGAGTGAGTGATAAACAAGAAAAGATGGTGGGGAAGCGAAAACAGGGGAAAAGGAGAGAGATTACTCTCTATTTGAGTGCAAAGGCACGTCAGATATCTATTTATAGCAGGTGGTGTGGTGGGGATCAATCCCACTTTCAATTTTGCCAACGGGCAAAAGCTTTTTGTATACGCCCTTCATTTTTTTCTGTATAAATGCATTTAAGATTAGTTTTCTAGTGTATTTTGAAATTTATTTATTTGATAGGTGTCTGGACAAATTTTATGCGCATCTCGGCTAATCACCAAAATGAGTTGATACCCCATTCACGGTTGCAATTTGCACTAACTTTGTTCTCTTGAGAGGATTTTGACTAGAAAATAAAATAATAACAATGATGAGAATTACAAAGAACAAAAGAGAAATAAATTTGTGAGCTATAATTTACGGGGTGTTTGGTTGCCAAATTTTTTGGATTTTTGTATTTTGGTTATTAATTTTTTGACTTTTTGAATTTTGGTTAGAATGTGCTTTGAATATGGTAGTGTTTGGGTAATCGATATGTGCAGAATCTATTTTGCATAATGATTACTTAATCATGGAATTTTTATTGCCAATCGAAAATGCATCTCACGGACGTAGGACCTAAACCTCACGGATGCTTACTTAATCTAGCAACCGCAAACTCCTGACCTCACATCCGCGAACTTGTTTTAGACGAAAAACCCAAAAGCCTTATGCTCAAATTGAGTGTTACCTTTTCCCAAGTTTTAAACAGGCCCCCCGGTTCCGAAACAAAAAAAAAAAAAAGAAAGTTCTTATTTTTTAAGAAGGCAATTTCAAACTCAAATATTATGAGCTTATTGAAATCTAAAATATGCAATATGGATCTTGATGAGATTTTTTATACGATGCAAAAAAAAATTGAAAAATTATTTTTCATTTAAATTATCTTTGAGTTTGAAAATGTAAAATAAACTGCTTATTTTTTAAGAAAGTTTATGGAATGGGGTTATCCTAGGAGTTTTTATGCTAATTTAGGTGTAATAAGTTGTCTTGAAATCAGAAAAATCATTAAGGGCTCCTGAAGCACCGTCAGTGGCGGAGTTAGGATTAAAAATTGAAGGGCCAAATTTTGAAAGAAATTTTGTTAATTTTTTCGACATTAAATTAGGGCGTTGGAGTTTTTATGTAACGATTGGATATATATAACTTAAATAACATAGGAGGGCGAACCTTATGGAGTTGGTCCTTAGTCTGGAGTATTGGTACTATCATATCATTCAACGGCATGGTATTATTGACCATAATTTTACTTGCGAAAATAAAATTTGTTCTTATTGTTTAGTACTTATGGTTGAAATTTTATAATTCCTTTACAAATATTTACAAAATTATAAAAATTATGCTAAGAAAATAAAAATGGGTGGGGCCGGGGCCCCTCCGCTGCACTATAGCTCCGCCTCTAGATACCATCTCGTGATTTGAGAAATTTTCATCACATATTATTAATGTGTTAATTTTTTTGCCAAAAAAAAATATACCAATGTGTTAGCTAGCATTTGGAAAGACCCGGAGCGTGGCTGGAAAAGCAGTGAATAGTCAATCACTCATTGAAACGGGACAATTAAGGAGCCAAAGGCAAGTTTTAGAACTCTTTTATGGGAAATGGCATGGTTTTGTCTCGTTTATGTGCGCCTTAGAGTGGGCTCTATCTTGAACATTTCTCCTGCTAATTTTGCACTATATATAGATTAACCAAGCATTGATCATATAAAATGTTTGTTTTTTTGGTAGTGAAGGAATATGACAATGGTTACAAATTATCAATCCTCTTCAATATTATCAGTGTGTTACTGCAATTATTTTTCTGTTGTTAGGAAAAACATTCAAAATCAAAGGTAATTTAGGCTTATTTGAGATGCTGCTAACTATAATACTCCCTCCGTCCCTTTTTAAATATCCTGCTTCGTAACTCCAACTTATTAAAAAAACATCATCATTATACCTTTCACATCAACTTTTTCCTCTACTTTTCCTACTTACCCATCATCATTACATTTTTACTCACTAACTTTTCAAAATGGAATCTACTTTTAGGGACAAAATAGACAATTCACCAACTTTTACCCACTAACTTTACAAAATGAACACTTATTAAGGGACAGCCCAAAATGGAATACTGGACTTTAATAAAGGGACGGAGGGAGTAACCTATTTTAAATTTTACTTTCCCCTGCGATGGAGCTTTCAAATTTAAGGGTTAGCTAAAAACAAAAAGAAATCATCCTAAGGCTCCATTTGTTTCGATATAAAATGATGTTTTACAATGTAAAATGTTTTTTCAGAAAATAAACTTCAAACTTTTATTTTTCGGTGTTTGGTTGATACTTGAAAAATATTTTCAGAAATCGACAAAATAGTGTATAAAGAGAGATAGGGGGGCTTAAACAGTGAAGAGATCTGAGAATATTGGAATTGAACGTGGGTCAGGACTGACGATCGAGGAAATTGAGTAATGAGAATTACAATAAAAGACAACGGATTCATTTCAAAAAATAACTTACGGAAGATTCAAGGGTAAGTCATTTTCATCCAATTAATGGAAAATGTTTTACATATAAAATGTTTTCCTATTTTTTACACAACCAAACACTAGAAAATAGGTAAAATATTTTACTGAAAAATATTTTACGCCCAAACAAACGGAGCCTAAAAGTCTCATAGGTGGTGTTTTCACTAAATTAAAAGGAGTGGACAAGTTGTTGCCACGTATGGTTATGCAGAGAACCAAAAAGAGTGGACCAGTTGTTGTAAAAGTTGTAGAGAAATATGGAGGGAAACAAATCTTCCAGGTTAAAAAGTTTAGTGGAAAGACCTTGGCTAAAAGGCAAGAAGTTGTAGGCAAAAAAAAAAATCTATACCAAAACAAGACCCATAAAATGATTTAAAAAGTAAACAATAATCATAATAGCCATAACAAGATATAAATAACTGAAGACATTGATTATAAAATTCAATCCATACAGATCTACTGAAGCTGCTATGCCCACAAAGTAGGTCTCATCCCAAGGCCAAAATTATGTTCTTAACCGTTTTGATTGTAGAACTCGATCACCAGAATATCCTTATAAATATCAAGTCAACTAGAGAAATTATCTTAAAAGACTATTGTCAAATTAAATATCCGTGCCAATTATTTTTGAAAGACCAACTAATTCGATCACAAAGTTATCACTGTTTATTCAACTTAACTTTTCACATAAATGGATAATTAATTTACTGGTCTAAACTCAACGAAGAGAATAATGGTTCGAAGCAAACTTTCGATCTCGGAATAGCGCACATTTGATAGTCGTAGACTCGTAGCAAGCAATTGTGGCCCCCAATAGGCTCTGCATATGGCCCATGTACATCATGGCCCCAACGCTAGAGCTAATATCGGTCTACCCACTAGAATTGAAGGCTCCCATTGTCGAGAAAAAAGTAAATTTCAAATGTTATCGTTGATGATACAATTTTTTTTTCTTAAATGTCCGCATGCACCTCAAATGATTCTGCGACTCTGAAGTTGACGAACGGACAAATCTTCCAGTGGCCCGAGGTTTGGAATTGTTCCCCCGTGTTCATGGATTTGCATTGAATTCTTCTATGTTCATGAGGAAATTTTCAGTTGAGACGTCTCTTTCAAAATCCAAAAATAGTTCTGCAACCATTTCTTCATTTCTTGAATAACCCAATCACCTTATTTATTGGGAATTTTTTTGATAAGTCAGGTATCCGGGCCAGCTTACTCGCACCTTAACTAATCATGGGGGTCCAATCTCAGGAGAGAGCAAAACCCCTACGTCCCAAGCCTGAAGCCTTGACCACCCGGCCAATCCTTGGTTCTTATTTAATCGGAATTGACATCTAAGGGGGAGCATATCGTTTTCATTCATTCAATTTGGTAAAGAGCTTACTCTCAGTAGAATTGAATGCACATGAGGTTTTCAAGTTCAAGTTTTAGGACTCTCTCCACCGAAGTTTTTTGTATCCTCCGTTTGTAGATATTTTTATGCAAGAAGCAGGAAAGGTATTAAAAAAAAAGAAAAGAAGAAGAAGTGATAACATGTGAAGTTAAATTTATTCTTTTAGATTTCTTATTAGTTTCTGTTTTTCTTCATAAACTCCTTCATTAATCAGTGATACAATCTCAAAGAAGCTAGTTTGATTTTCTTTCTCGTCATAGATTCATTCACTCGCAAGACCACTATTTTTTTTATCGTGTCGTCCTTGTTACGTCCATCAAGGGCATCTTCATAATTTTGGTTTAGTGATAATTGTGAACTTCATAGGCTGAGCTTTTGTTTGGTTGGCACTTTCCTATCCAAAACTCACATTTACATGTATTCTTTATTATCGATTTGTACGTTTATTTAATTAATTTCTAGAGCGTCTATACTAGATTGTGGAAAGAAATCTCAAATGGGTGTATTTATTTTTGCTCAAGCAAAATAGTTTCGCTCAAGCAAAAGTCTTTTTTTTTTTTAACTGGGTGGTGACAACTGTATATATATATTCTATTTAGGCCAAAAAACGTGACGAGCTCCGTTTTAGCCCTAGAACTCATGTCTTTCATATAAAAACACTTGTGGTGGTTAGGGTTTGTGGATCTCGAAAATTATTGAAGGTCTATGGACACCTTGTGCTAAAAGATCATCTTTGAGGGGTTTTCTACATCAACAATCAATCTCTAAGTAAGGTCCTTTCGTGGAGTTCGAAAGATAATTCGTTTGGAATGCTTTAGGATTCAATATGCGGCGATCATGCAGAGGTACGATGAACGTAGATTCAACAAATAGATCTTAGAATTCGTGTTGAGGATACACAAACACTGAGTAAGACTTCTTGTAATCGTACAACATTTTTAATGCATAATTCATTCCCATAGTTTTTACCCGTATTGGGGTTTTTCACGTAAACCTTACCTCTTTTGATTGTTCATCGATTGGTTGCTTTCCGTTGTGCTATTGGTCTAGTTATTGATTGTGGATTAATTATCAAAAGAGACCGATACATAGCAAATCTATAAATCTAAGCAAGCTAGGGTTTTTCAATTAGGTCCAGAAAAGTTTTCTATACAAAAGTCTATAAAGTAAAGATATCTATTTTGGTTAAAAATTATTGCGCCTGGTTTGTTTTGTTTTGTTGATCTATATTGTCTACTTACTCATAAGTATAAGTGAATTTTCTCTTATTTTGATTTCAAAAAATGATTATTAGAGAAAACTAAGTTATACATAAAAATATAAAATGTTAGAATATCAACAAAGCTAAAATGTTAGAATATAATCAAAAGTAAAATGTTTTTAAAGTAAACAATGTTGGTGCAAAATATGGCTCATAATGCTATAATCAAACTTAACAACCTTCTTATAAATTATCAAATTTTGGGCTTTGGATAACCAAAACTAACAATCTTTTGACAGTAATCAAATTTAATAGACCATACATATTCTCAATCAAATACACTAATCATTATACAAAAATGTTTTATTTCTCTTCCCTTTTCCTCTCTCTCTTTCTTTTCGAACAATATTTTTGAAAATATATATATTTTACTCTTTTTTTTTTTTAGAAAACTGTTTTTTTTAAATAGTTATTTTCCAAAAAAAAAAATCAATTTTTTTTTTCTATTTCTAGTAAATAGTTTTTATTAGTTTCAAAACTATTTTCTATTGTTCACAGTATTTAGTTTTTTATAGTTTGAAAAGATGATGTGACAAGTTTTGATTATTCAATTTTGATTATGCCATTGTAAATATTTACATTGCTAACACCTTAACAATCTCTTAAGTGAATAATCAAAAGCTGATGTGGGAACTTTTGATTATTAACTTTTAATTATAGCATTGTGGATACCCTTAGTGCAATCTTTGAACCCACTTTGAGAGTCTTTTGCTTTGTATGGTGGGGACCGGGGCTTAATTGGGTAAACTTGTTGGGTCATTTACTATCGGCACGTTTGTGATAGCCGTGGATACAAAATTTATATTTTAGTTTCAGATTCTGTTGCAAATTTTACATCCTAGATTTTAGTACTCCCTCCGTCCCTTTTTTAAGTGTCCTGCTTCGTAACTCCAACTTATTAAAAAGACATCATCATTATACCTTTCACATCAACTTTTTCCTCCACTTTCCCTACTTACCCATCATCATTACACTTTTACTCACTAACTTTTCAAAATGGAATCTACTTTTAGAGACAAAATAGACAATTCACCAACTTTTACCCACTAACTTTACAAAATGGACACTTATTAAGGGACAGCCCAAAATGAAATACTGAACTGTAATAAAGGGACGGAGGGAGTAGAAGTTAAAAAAATCTGTTTGTTGCAGTTGCGATATTATAAGAATTTTTTTTCTTGAAAATTTGTGTTGCAGAATCGCAAAAGTTATCCAAACTCAGCTTTGGAATTTTGAAATTTTCATTCTTTTTTTTAGCTTTTTGAAAATCTGTAGAACTTGAGACAATTATCTAAAAAATTTGGCAAACACACCAAACTAATTTTAAAAAGTTAGAATATCAAAATTTGAAAAAAAAAAAAATCCTCACCACATGCACTATGACCCAAATTGTAAAGACCCGTAAATTCATAAAATTGATTTAAATGATTTACAAGGAAATAAGAAGGATGAGATTGATTTTGAAATTGGAGAATTGGGGATAATGTGTAAGGTGGAATATTTGTTGGGTGAATATATGAAATGTGTTTAGTGTGTGTGTGTGTGTGTAGGAGAGCTTAGGGAATAACTTTCCCCATGTCACTCTCTCTCATCTCTCCCGACTCATCTCCCTCTCGGCTCCCATCTCTCACTCTCACTCCCTCCCTTGCTCTCACCCAAAATCACCCAAAACCCTCACAAGCCAACCTTCAATCCTTCACTCCCTCACGTATTGCAACACGTATTACTCCGGTGTAAGCTCGGTAGAGGTATATTTCGTTCAAACTCGAGGATTGGAGCTAGGGCTTGAGAATCCATCCAAATTCGTTCTTGAATCTTGAGGTAGGAGGTTCTAACTTTCAATATATGTTTATGTCTTGTTTCTTAGAGCTTGAACCTTGCTATTGATCGTGGTTATTGTTGTTGAGGTTGTTGTTGTTGTTGAGAAACCCACTGAAATCTGCAGAAAATCTGCTCGAACTGAGCTGGTATCGATACCATTTGCTTAGGTATCGATACCATTCTTCATGTCTAAAAACCCAGAAAACACACTGGTATCGATACCATTCTTCATGGGTATCGATACCCTTACGTCTGGAATCATTCTTAACCCAAAGGTATCGATACCTTTGCCTTAGGTATCGATACCTGTTGCTTATCTCCAGCTTTTGCTGTTTTTGTTTCGTGCTTCACCGTTTTGGTTTTCAATCACTTCCAACCTATTCTAATACTTCCCGAATGATTCTCTAACTTGATTACTAGTATCCAAAGACCTCATTGATCGTTCCCATAACTCTAATGCTTGCTTGGACATGTCTTTACGAGAATCGTTTTATGTATCAAAGTCGGGTTTGATCGGTACTAACGTAACGGAAAAAAGGGGTTTTGAAACTTACGGACACGAAGAGAACATTTCAGGACTCATCGACGGGTGAGTGCCTGGCAGAGGACATCGGGGTCCTTTAATTGGTCCGGCAGGAGCTATATGCTCATAATTGATATTTCAAGACCTCCCTTTGGGCAAGGTGCCTGGCAGAGGACATCGGGGTCCTTTAACTGGCCCGGCAGGAGCTACAGCTCATGACACTTGTACGAGACACATTATGATACTTGGTGCTTGAAATGCTTTTCATTGGAACTCACGGTTGATTATAAAGGTGGATTGTTGAAACAGAATTGCTATCGTCATTTGTTCATTGGATCTTGTTGCCATTATCCATCTTGTTTCCATTCCTACATTTCATATGCATATATTGTTAGATTAGAGCTTTCTACTGGGCTAGTGTAGCTCAGACCTTCCTTCATTTTCAAGTACTAACCCAGGGCATTAGCTGCATGTTTGGATTGCCTGGATGTGGTCGTTGTTTTTTTTTGAAAGCTAACGTGGAGGAGTTATTAATCCATCTTTGTAATCAACTTTTGAGAGATGTATTCGTAACTTCATTTGTAAATCTTTTGATTATGAAATGATGTAATTTCTTAACTCTGTCGATACTCTTTTCTTATGTTAATTTGGGCCTCCGAGCCAAGGATGTAATATTTTGCGAACTGTCGAATGTTGGAAGTGTGATTGTGGACCTGTGGTAATGGGAATGTAAACTCTTTTGGGGTATTATTCGGAATATTGCGAGATTTCTATTTATGGATAATCTTTATAATTATGTTGAAAATCGAGGGTGTGATACAAATAAGTCCTAATTAAGACTTAGTTAATAAATGGGTTAGATGTATTTTGACTCATATTGACCCAACCAATATTAGTGGGTGGGTTTGGGTTCAATTTGTCACCTCTCTCTAAATGGGTTGGGCTTGTTACCTTTATTAGTGGGTGGGTTTAGGTTCAATTTGTCAGTCGAAGGATAATGTATAGAAATTGTATAGAAAATCAAATTGATACTAATCAATGTGTTTTGATATTAATCAATTTCTATTACTAATATTCGTGAGATGTGTATTAAAATGTTTACTTACCTCATACTATGTGCATGTTATCTATCATTAATGCTCTGTTTGAAACTTAGAAAAAGTGAGGGAAAAGAAAGAAAAGTTAAAAAAAAAATCTTTATAATTGTTTGATTATAAGAGAAAGATAACAACAAATTCTAGAATTATATATTAATAGTGAAATTTCCCTTATGAATCCGGCCCTCTCATTTTCCTTCCACTTCATTTTCTTTTCTTTTATTCTCTTACTTTCCCTAAATTCCAAACTTAGCGTAAGTGGGGGGGTGCATTAAGACTTTTTATTTGTTCGTATATATCATGTTCCGAACAATTAATTCATGGTCCATAACCAAGTGAGATTATATTATACAAGAGTGAAGACACACAGAGAGAGTCGATCGAGTTTCTCATAAGCACCAATAAATGCTCTGACGGTCACCAGCTTCCACCACCACAAATTAACCGACCGTTGATCCATCACGTTCCACCACCACTGCCGTCACGTGCAAAGGAACACTCACCTGTGGCATACGTGCAGATCGAGATGAGATGTTACCAAAATGAAATGTGAAAGATCCAGTCCAGCTAGCTGGTGCCTCCTAACATGTTGTCTGGACCTCTTGGCCTGGGTGGATTTTTGAAGTAATAGTTGTAGTGTATGCAGTACGTTCTTGGGACAAAGTGACTATCCAAGACTTATTAGATGACCCACTTTTTAATTGATTGTAGTCTTTTTTAAACAAATTAAAAGAAACATACTGGAGTAGTACTACTTCTTTCACTCATTGAAGATTTTTATTTTTTGTATTGTTTTTCCAAATTCTATTGTTAATTTGTTGTGTGTACATGCATTTGCCACTCCCATTCCAGGTGATCACTCGTCCGCCCTCCATCATAAGAGGATGATAGTTAAAGGGATGATGGGGGCGATCGTTTTCCCATTGCCCGCAATGTACATATATATATATATATCCTCTCAATTTTGAAATTGTGTTGTGTTCTAGAAAATATTCGTGCGTAAACGTGAGCGAAACCAGGAGTATATAAGAGTTTGAAAGCATTTTTCGAAAATGATCCAAATCACTCTTTATTTTTTTAGAGTAAAGTTTAATTGATAGTAGAAATGGAGTACGAGGATTGAGAGCAAGCCGTGACATTTGGGACCTAAGGCAAACTTTGGAGGGAGACTAATATTTTTATTTTGGTTTGCATGATAGTACTGATATATATCCAGTACCAAACAAATTACTGGACACTAAAGATAAGGGAATTGATTTTCACACTCCCCCTTTTTATCCAAATGCACTCTTCTTCTTCTTCTTCTTCTTCTTTTTTTTTTATAGTATTGTGAAATTACGTAATTACCCTTTTCATGTGTGAAGGAAAAAATGTACGAAATGTAGTTTTGTAATTTTACATGAATGAAGACAAAAAATAAAGTGAACTTGGATGAAAAGAGAGGTTGAAAATCAATTTCCAAAGATAATAGGGCGCCCTGACTTATGCAAATGGCCTTAGGCGACGGGGGCGGCCTCTTGGGCTGTAGATTGCTCAAGGCCGGCTTGCTTGACGGAGAGAAAAAGCGAAGCCAAATCATGGGACTCGACCTAGCTAGTTCCGTACACAAATCTTAAGATTAATCTACCAATTTTAATTAGGTTCATCGGATCAAAACAAATGTGAATGCATGATGTCAACATCGAAGGCGTATGTGATAACTATAATGGGTACGTGGATATATAAGGGGTTGGTGCGAAAGTTTGATATGAACTCTTTTGTCTAGTAGTGTGTTTGTAGAAGGGTGTGGTGTACAGTATGTATGTATGTAGTGGCAGCTGTGGCTGTCTTTGTCTTGTGAACTGAAAAGAGTCTCTCGTGGGAGTGCTGCTGGGGTGGGGCATTGGTACTCATGATGACAAGGGGAGGGGAACATACATATATACCCCACACGGGGATTTAATATTGGTGTCGACAAATGTACAAATATGTGCTTCTTCTTCTTCTTCCTAACATTTGGATGGCGACCTTTCATTGGTTCGTTCGTTCGACACTAATTAAGGGGAGTGATTCATTGGGCCTACACATATCGGATCGATTTGATTTTCCACGGGGATCAAGCACCTATACATATTGGATTGAGCTAATTAATTTTTCACGGATCCACTTCATTTTAAAAAATATATATATATATATATTAAACGACTCAAATCATCCGTGCGGGACCCGGAGTGGACCCCACGTGTCCGTCGGTGGCTCCCGTCGGTTTCTTTAGACTTTACGATTATAATGGGAGCAATACTAGGGACATATTAAAGTTTACATCCTTTTTTACATTTTTCTCACAAGTGATGGTAGGATCCACACACAACACTATTTAGTGGGCCCCACAATCACTTGTGAGGATGAGTCCTGACTAAATTAATTTCTAGTGTTTTAAATAGTTGTTTTTTTAGATTTAATGACCTATTTTAAAACTTTTGGACCAAATCTTATGATTATTCATTCTTCTCGTTCTACAAAAAATAGACCAAAGTTGAACAAGTTCAGAAAATATGAACAAATTCAAATTTTCAGAGAACCGTGTACAAAATCAATTCATGATAAAATAATGTGGTCATTTTGAAACTTCCATATGAAAATGGCATATTTATATTGCTTGGACCCAATACCCTTAAGCTTAGGTTTCGGGTCAAGCCCAATCAACTGCCCATCTTATGGCCCATCTAGATTCAGTGAAGGCAAATGCCAATAATTCTGGGAACGGCCCAAAGATCAAAATTGTGACACTAACCTTAAAGAAAACTCTTTGATTCGGCTGATTTAGAGGCGGTCGGATGAGCATCAGAATGTATGTGGGAGTCATTGTGGCGGACATTCTACGTCTTCTTGATGGCTTCTTGAATGCGGATACATGTTTTGTGAGATGGAGTGGCAATGGGGTTGCCTATATAGTATTGCTCAAAAAGCTGTGAGAGATCCTAAGTCTTCTACTAAGGAGTTTAGGCCTCCTTTATGGTTGCTATCTTCCCTTCATGGGGATGGCTACCCGTAGTAATGTGTTTGGTTTCTCCCATGATCAATAAAATCTTCCTCCTATCTTTTGACCCCCAAAAAAAATGCACCTTACCAAGCTCTACTTAAACAAAGCTGGAAACTCTCTTCACAAGATCATGTTTTTGTCATTTTTCTGTTGTTTCTTGCTTTGGCTTGTAATCTTGATGCTCAAACTCTGGTTTACATCTTTATCAATAATATGATTTACTATATTCACATACCAAAAAAGGATATATTAAAAAATTGCGCCACTCGAGTTCGCTCGTTAAAAAGTTTGTTCTTGAGATAACTCTGTAAAACAAATAAACCAAGACTGAACCCTTTTTTTGTTAAAACTCAAACTTTCAAACCAAGCAAGCTCCAGAAAAGCATTACTCAACTCATTCAGCTTATGAAATTTAAAATATTTCAAGCTACTCAAGATCGGCTCCTGATTGGTTTGATTAAAGCTTGTTTGAGATCGATCGACTAGCCTCGTGAACATTTCTTGAACACAGTAGTACTGAAGTTTTTCAAGCCAGGCTTGAACAATCCACTACTCAGCTAATTAGCTCGTTTACCAGCCCTACCCTAAAACAAAGTTAGATAATTAAAGCATAATAGATGGTTGACTTGCAGCTAAGTTTGGGCCAGGAGCAGCCTACTTATAAGATCAAATTGCAAGAGAAAAACTATACAGGAGGGAACTAGGAGGGTACCTTGTAACAGTGAAATGTCTTATCTTTCTGTTTATCTGCATTTACATATTCCTGCATTCAAAGAAAGAGAACTGAAATGTTCTTTTTCAGCTCTAACTTGAAGAAAAGCTGGGGTGGGCCTCGAATATGTATTTTCTTTTTCTTTTTTTTAGGGATCTAGATTACACAAAATACAGTACCTTTACAAGGCTCTGCTGCCACGAATAAATGTGTAAAATTTCACTATATCTCAACTGAAAATGGTCCAGTTGAGGCTTACGAAACCGGCTGTAGAACTCCACTCCATTCCTTCTCTGCAATCTTTTGTGGATCCTTCATCACCTTTACCCGAAATGCCACCTGCATTAAGTCAAAAGATAAAATTCCAATACTAAACCTATCAGTTTATGGGAACTCCTATTCATGATGTTTATACAAATTAACTGTACGGAAATACTATTAAAGCACAACTGATACCAATTGCACCTACTGACCAGTTATGCCGCAGGTCACATACATACCAGCGTTGGACACCTGACGGACACCGACACTCTCGGGACATGTGTCGGACACTCAAAATCAGAAGCTTCATATATTTTTCACAACTTTTTTCATTTGGACACTACGGGTTAACTATGCAACATACAAGGAGACACTCTATGAACACTCTCAGCATACTCTATGGGCACTCTCCGCAAACTATCGACACTCGTGGGGGTTTTCTTTTCATGAGATAGATTATGTTTGATTGAATATAACAACAGGCGTGAGTGATAAAACTGAAATACTTTACTGAATTATACAATGATAAATGTGGGAAAGAGGATAATTTGGTAATTTTGATTGTAATTAGAGGCTTGTTTTATTATTTTATAATATATGATAATCACACAAATATATTTTCCTAAGTGCATCTCCAACATGTCGTGTCCTCCAATTTTTGGAGACTTACGTGTCAAAGTTTTGGTGTCATGTCCTTGTCGGTGTAGCAACGTCAGTGCTACATACTAAGCATTATCTCTTATTGGGATACCCCTTCAACTTTTGGTATGTTAAAATCCTAAAATGACCACCTGCTGCAAATTACTCATCAAACAATACAATCAACATGTAAACACTACCAGCAAAATAGACCAAATTCAACAGGTGTAAGTTGGTGAGGGAAAAACATATTAAAATTTATCAGAGTACTGGTTGGTTTTCGCTTCGTAGCCAAATCAAGGAATTGCTATTTTCTAAAGCTACCATACAGGAAAAGAAAAAATTCTGCAACAATCAAATTACTCCTGTCCAAAATTTTGAAGTTACTTCTATACCATTACCTTCTGATTATTTGTTTTTAGTAATAGGTCAGATTAGCACTTGTGAATAGTCAGGACAACATAAAGTGAACATGTCCTGGGATCACCAGATGGGGATAAATAAAGAAGAGGACGGCTCAGAAAAGAAAAACTAGTCTAACAAAGACATGGGGTATGTTTGCGTATCCTGGCACCTAAGATTCGTTCAAAACAACGTGCACATAAAGTCCTAAACAATACTCGGAAAAATGCTGCAATTGATCTATAACATTGGGCAGAAATGCATGATGAAGTACACTGTTTATCACCTTTCTATCAGAACCAAACTCGATGATGTCTGATGGATGGAAACGAGCAGGAAAGTTGGGAGGCACCCGGTACTTCTTCCCTTCATTACTGGAAAATTAAATAAACAGGAATGTTTGAAATGGCTTCTGATTACTGTTACGGACAAAATAAACATGCAATTTCCTCCGACTTACTCTGAGATCCAGGTACCATGCTCACTCCGCAAATCGGTCACGAAAAAGGCACCATCCTTACAGCTTATTCGAGCATGCATTTCGGAAACCTAACAAATGAAAGACCTTGTTACATAAGATTCAAATAACAAAGCAAGAACCTTACAAACAATGACATGGAAAGGAAAACTAAGACAACTGACTGTGTCACCTGAGGTGAAGGTATGGCTATTGATATTCCAGGAATTTTTGTATTACATACACTCCTGCAATCACAGTAATGAATAAAAAATTTTAGGCCATATGATGAGAGGACAAAAGTATCTGTTTATGAACTGTTTACGCAGAAGTGAAGGCATACCCAATTATACAAGGTTGTTTCTCATCCCCACTTAGGAAAATAGGTTTCAAAGCACCATTGTTGTTTCCATAAGGGAGGAGACACCACCTACAAAAGCAAAAAGGATATAAAAATTAAAAATTAAAAAAAAAAACATATTGTTAAGAATGATGAAGAACATGCTCATAACAACACAGAATATGCCCGGAAAATGGTATTTTCCGATTAGGCTTGGTGTACATACTCTCCATTAACAGCACGCTCAAGAGCATCATCATCCTCAAACCATCTCCTCAGTTGATCATTTGCCTTAATTAATAAAAATAACTCATATTAGCTTTAGAACAAAATTCCAATTTTATAATTGCACAAAGAACTGAAGAACTATACTATATCTATATTCTAAATGGTTGATCAACATACTCTATCTGAGAGTCTGCAGCTTAATGATCTCCCTTCAAGCTTTGACCTGTAAAAGGTAAAAGAGTTTCTCGTTTGAACTTGAAGAAACCTACAATACTTCTGCGTATACATTACCTAAAAATAAAGTATTATCTCCCCTTCAATTCAAACTAGGTGGTTGGGTGGAAAAAAAAAAATAGTTTACATCCACTATTTCATCAAACAATAGATCCGGAAAGCTTCTAGATGCCATAAAATGAAGTACCTTAATTAGCTGTTACAAAGATTTATGCTTACTTAAGCAACTTCCAAAGTAGGGGAAAAAATTGGATTACTTGGAAAAAATTTTGAAATGCACGGGTGCAAACTTTCTCAGAAAATAGAATGATTTTGTTTTGAATGCTAATAGTAGCTAAAAATGAACAAGTTTTTTATTTAGTGATGTTGGTTCTTTAATTACAGCAGTCAACATGCCATTTATGTAGTTGCCAGGAGAAAACAGGATAGAAGTACGAAAAAGGGTTATGTAATCTAACCCATTACCACCGAGAACCCAACTCAACATTAGAGGCATTGCAGGCTCAATAAAAATTCTCCCTCCAACCCTTCCAGGATGTGGTATCCTAAACATTGTCAAAAACTGCAAAACCCAAGTATATTATGAAATGCATGCATAGCTCACAGCAAGCTCGATTTATTTTGATTGGACATTATACCGTAATCATCACAAGTTCCTACCGACAATGGGCCAAGGCCTACACCCAAATATGCCTTATAAGTTGAAGCCATGATTGCTGCCATTCGCGCCAGTCCATGGATGATGGCAACACGTAGTTTTCTAGCATTCTCATAGCTGGGCAAATATAAAATGAAATAAGAAAGAGTGAGTCACCGAAGGTAGTATTATCATATTTGATCTATGATGTCCCACGTCACATGATGTCAGTTAAACCATTTACAACCCTATTCAATAGATTCTTTGGAACATCTCCTGTTAGAAGTAGTGATAATTTCAAGTGGACAAATCAACCACATTCTGCTCTCGTCATATGACTCGTGGAATAATGAAACCCCATCTCCAGTACATTTATGGATGCACTCTGGCATTTTAAGTAGAGCATAATTAAGTTTTTTTTTGTTTTGCAAGGTTTCTCAATTCTTGGGGTTAATGCTAACTATCGACCTCGAATTGTATAAGTACATTTTAATGAAGAAAATTGCATTACCTCTTCAATGAAGAAACAACGTCAATAGGACTTCCTGACTCAATGCTTCGCCCCCAAGCCTTATCAAGCTCCAATGCTAGCTGATAGCTGTCCTGCAATGATAAGTAAAATAGATCATATGATGGTCCTCCTCTCTTGAAACGGTTTATTTTTCCCTCTGGAGGGAACATTCTTTTCTTTGGTTCTTTTACTTAGGGATCGGGGTTATGAAAAGGAGTTTTAGAAAAACTATAATGCTTATTGAATCTAGAAAAGAAATAGATGTCTGCTTCAAACAAGAAAAAAATCAGGTCAGAGAGAATTTTAAAATAGAATAAGATTATGTAGACGCATTCATCACTAAAATGACAAAAATGTAAACCAATTCTTGAAGTACAGAAACATGTGATACTAATAAACAAAGACGAAGTACTTTTGACATCACACAAACCTCCAGAGGGAAACATAGCATTGATCAAATGACAACTATGGTTTACAATGTTTCCAAGGAGTGGTATCCCATCAACATGTGGAAAAGAAAGTTGTACCTCAATGGCCATGCATCCACCTTGACCCAAATTGGGCTGCATTGCATGGACAGAGTCCCCAAGCAAGGTTACACGGCCCCTTCCCCAAGTAAAAATTGGGGCGCGGTCGTAAATGTCCCGTCGAAGAATTGCATCTTCATCGGTGGCAAGCAATAGGTCTATCACATTATCACACCAACCCTCAAAAATCTTCAACAACCTTTCCCTTTTACCTGCCACAAGATAGGAACTTTAAGTACAATAGGGTACAGAAATGCCCTCACGACATCCATGTCCTGGGTCCAGACTATATGAGGGACTACACAAAACTTTCCAATGCGAGTTGTTCTTTAATGGACAATCCTTTGTTAACATTGAACAATTAGGGTGTGAAGTGTATAAAGCAACTAAAAGAAACTGGACCAGCAAATTGACTGCTTATTCACTATGATGTTTTTGTGAACCGGTCATTGTTCACAATCACTTTGTTTACTCTCATTTTGCTACATCTCAAGTACTCTCCATCGATAGCGAATTATCAATTATTTTCCAATAAAAAAGAAACTAATTAATACATAGGTATCATACATATGTATGGTAGATGTGTATGTTTCCACGGTAACGTGAAAATTCAAGGACTCAACATATTAGATATTATGCATGCAAAGTCATTATATAAAAGTTCCAGGAATTATGATTTTGAATCTTGTAAAAGTTCAAGCATCAGAAGTTTATATACCATTGGGAGCATCTACACCGCCAGGTGCTTCATTGTGAAAAGCATACCACTGCATCTTTCCGCCACCAACATCTGAAGAAACAAAGTATTGTTTGTGTCCCAAAAATACTCGGTACCTTCAAAAATAGAGGTGAAGCATGAGCCTGCCACTCAAGGCATGAGTTAAGAAAAATATTCAGTGAAGATTAAAGGTTAAAGACTTTAAATGGAACCAACTAAGGAATATAAGCATACCCAACAGACTCAATATCAGCAGGAACAAAATCTGCAATACCCGTATAACAAGTGTAGCTTGAATATGTGGCTTCCTTGGGTCCAAACAAATTTTTCCTAACCTGTTTCAAAGAAAAGGAGAATCTATAACTTCCTGGTACAGAGAAAATATATATTCTTTCCTAGACCATAACACTCTCCACCAAAGGAGTAACATGAAATTGCTAATATCCCACATTAACAACTAGAAGAGGGAGGAAAGCTTTGTGCACTATTTAGTACTTGGTACTAGGCAAGTCCTGTGTTAGGTGGATCGTCCCGGGACGAGGAAAGGGAAGGGAACATGGACGCCACATGCCTTAAACTGTGGTACTGGTAGGATAGAGGTAGGCTTCTGCGATTTACTAATCTCGAGGCATAAACGTTGAAGGAAAGATATTACTATGTTTAAATTGTTCATGTAAAACAAAGTTCAAGGAGCATCGTGACCATTGCGTTCAATGTTTATTGGCAAAGGATCATCCTCTTTAGACTTTTGGGTTATTATATGGAACTTTTTAAATATGACGAACGTGTTAAGGGAATGAATAAAAACACGATCTCTTTGGATCAATAAATTCACTGTTTTGGAGGTATCTTGTTTCACATAAGGAAGTGTATCATATTCGAAATGTGTGTTCTGGAATGTGATCACTAAGAATCTAAGATATGAACATTCCTGGAATGTGCAAGATAGTGTTTCCTTTCTAGTAAATGAGATTACATGAAAAGGCTTTCTTTCCTTTCATTCACAGTAGGTGACTAGGTGCATAACTTCTTTGAATCTCCCGCTAATTGACCAACACATATATGAACGAAATCTCTTAGATTGAAAAGCAGGTTGATAATGCCCAAATAAAATGGACAAGTGAGGCCAGACAGCGAAAGTCCTTCACTTTGTGTCTAACATCTTCTTCCCAAAATCCTTATCATGTATCACTACCTCAAGATCAATATGACATTGAAATGTTATGTTTTGTTTGGTTTATATGTATAAAAACCTCTTACAGTCTTACATATTGAGAAGACTGTACATGAGGAGCACAAAATTATACCTTCGACCATATCCCATCAGCACCAACTAGAAGATCACCTTCATACTGTTGTCCATTCTCAAGTGTCACAGTAACCTAGTTTTAAAAATGAAAAGAACCGTCAACCCCCAAGATATTGCAAAAATTAATCATTAGTTAACAATTTGGCTGCTGATTTTGCCACTCCCTTTTTTGTTAACGCAACTCCCCTGTAAGTGTATTTTTGGTGCAAAAATACACTTGCAGGGGAGTGGCGTTAACAAAAAAGGGAGTGGCAAAATCATTTCCCAACAATTTTCTCAAATGCATGTAATGAAAAGAAGAAACAGAATTGGTAAAAGAAATCTCTAACGATATGCTACAATCCCTACATCATGATGCCAAGGAAAAAAACAATTTCAAAAGAAAAACAGAATAAAAAAACCATTACAGCCCTGGTTACCTTATCACCATGATCCTCAAAATTAACAACATTGCTCTCATTCATAATGATATCTTCCCCCACTGCTTGACCTAGTATTTGTTGCAAAGTCATGCGGCTAATGACTCTTGTCACCGGGAGCCCCCGTTCTGCTGCAGGAGTGAATGTATCAAACTTGACGTACCTGATAGCCAATTATGTATCATTATATTGATAGTGGTTCTACGAGATCAAAATAAAATTCACCAGTTCAAATTAATTCACAATTATATCAGAACTCTGAAGAGATTCTTTAGTGCGAAGGAGACACTTTCTTTGACTTGCATCCTTAGCTACTTGCCAATGTTGGATCTGCTGATCTCCCTTAGGTGTTGCTGACTTTTAGAGGGCAATGTTGGTGAAATAGACAATTAAGGTAATTGCTCAAATTTAGCCCTCATCTACAGTATATGAAGGGTGTCAATGCTAGCAAGGAATTAACCTTGTCACTGAACTGACTAGTCAAAGTACGCCAAACAAGTTTGTAGAGGATTATCAACTAAAATGTAAGGAAGTGGAAGTGCATCGTTAACCAAATCTGCAATCACATCGACGGTTCATCTTCTTTCTAAGGCTATGACCGCATAGATTTTGATTTCTTGATTAATTGCTCTATCTTTTTTTTTTCTAGAGAATTTCATTTATTGTAATAACTAATAAGGGCCCAAAACCATGAAACTGTAAGGTTGGAGAAAAGAAACCGCAACCTGGAACTTAATACTGGCTGGTATTGTACGCTAAAGATAATGTAGCTTTCCAGATAATTTAATGTAAGCGCCTAAATCTGACTAGATGAGTCAAGAGCTAAGAAGCATGGATGCAGTTAAGGATAATTGCTCTATCTTTTGTTCTCTATTATGTGCTAATCACATATATTTGGTATTATAACATACGTATAGTCAAGCATATAATTCAAAACTCAAATGGATGATAAATAATAGAGGGAGGCTATATAAACGTACCAATTACCAGAAATCCCATCAACCAATCCGTTAATCCGATCACCAGTGATGCATCCGGCCTTCATAACCTCATCTGCAACATCCATATCAATGGCTTCCAAAGCAGCCAACGCATTGCTCTGTACCTGAATCGGACCCCTATATTGTCCCTCCCCTCTAATCGCACTCATATCCCTTTCAAACACCAAAACCTCAAACCCTCTCCTCTTTGCCGCCAGCGCCAAAACCAGCCCACCAATCCCACCCCCCGCCACCAGAATCCTCAGCTTCTTCCTCGTCAAGCTCCCCTCCTTGTCGGCCCCTTCAATTTTCGTCGACGGGGAATCAGGCGGTGCCTCTGAAACAGTCAATTTCGCCTTTGTCGCCATCGTTTTCGTGTGCCCATTTTCTTTGTTACAGCTCAAAGAGTGGAAGAATTCAACTGGGTTGTGTTTAGATATTGGAATTGCGTAGCGGGTTCTTGAGAAATTTGTGGTTGATGGGTTTATTGAACTGCAGAACAGAGTTGAAGCCATTTGTTGTTACCAATGGCAACAGAGTTATCAGTCGAACTTGAAGGTGTTCTAATGTGGTATAGTGGTTTCTGTGCTGAACAAAAAATGGAAAAAGAAAGTGGACGGTATGGGTTAGTAGAGGAGGAGGATGTGGTGGTGGTGGTGGTGGGGCAATCATGATTTCAAACCAATCATGATTTCAATGGATGGGCAAGAAGCTTCAGAATAGGGGTGCGCCAATGTGTGAGATTTCTTTTGCCATGTGGCACTCTTCTGTGGCTCCAGTCTTCAATTAATCAGCAGGGATTTTCGGGGGGGGGGGGGGAAAGAGAGAAAAACAATTTAATCAGCATTGAAAAAAAACATCTTGGACAGAAGGATGTGTGGTAGTTCTGCGTCCGGCTATGATGCCCCAATGTGGTATTGGGGCATCATGCCCCCATTTTTCCTGGGCCGTTGCATATGCCTCCTTTAATCTCAATCTCAACCATTCGTTGAGTCCCTCCCTTTCTCTCCTGTTACCTTCTACGCCGGTTGTAAAAAAATTTGAAAGCCCTAAATTTTTTTGCCAATCTCTCATTCTCTCTATCTTCTCACGCCTCTGTACCTCTTCTGCCATTCCCCCCGACAGCTCCTCCACATCACCTCGCCTCCGCTCTTCCACTGTCTCATGTCTTGCTGCACAACTCCAGTCGAGGTACTTCTCTCTCTCTCTCTCTTCAGAATCGAGCTCTCATGGTGGCCCTCAAACGGGCCCAGGCCCACCAATGGCGTGGCTGCCCCAAACAACAACCGTTATTAATTTCGATTTTTGATGACCCAAGTATGAGCAGTGTTATGCGTGAAGCTAGTTTCTCTGGCCCGGTTTTTAAAGCCAAAATTGAACAATCTTTGAATTAATTCAAACACAGTCAATCAAACCCCAATTAGAATTGGATTTTGACCAAACCCGAGTTCCACTAGTACGATTTTGATGCCTAATCGGAATTTGTACTTGAACCCCAAATTACAAGAGGAGAATTTTATATTTTTGTTCAATCTGGGGGAATAGAAATAAAGAAGTTAAACGGGTTGTTGATATCTTGTTGAGGTATATTTTAAACTCTGATTTTGGTTGGAGAGTTTGAGCCGGAGATGGTGGTGGTAAGGGGGTAATTAGGAGGATTGCGAAAGGGGAATTCGGTGAAGGTGAAGGAGCATTTAGGAATGTTCAGGTTATTCCGTTTGGGAAACAGCTTTGTTTGGACAAGAGTTTAATACCCAATAAGGTTGAGGAATTGGTGATCTCTTTTTCCTTTGATCATTGCATGTGTTTGGCATCAATTTTTTTTATCTTTCCTTATTGATGAATAATAAATTTTTTTTTGCAAATTGGAACCTTACATAATCATCTTGGAGTAGCAGTTTCTATTGCAAAGTTTCGAATTCACTTCACTTTTGTCATGGTTTATTCAAGAATTGGACAGTTCATAAGTAGATGATATATTCAATGTTTGGGCAAATAAGTTAATATTTTGTCAAACATTCTCTTGTTCATCTGTTCTTTTCTTCTTCACCATATGTTTCTTCTTCTTGTCAATTTTCAAGATGTTTAGTTTTTCAGTCTCATGGTGTTAAGTTCCAAACTTACTGTCATATTTATCAAATTGTAGACTTGGGGCCAATGCAATTCATGGTAACTCAGTTGAGTCTCGAATCCCATTGAAGAGTTTTCCAACCGCGACAACTGATCTACCAAACCATGTTTATGGAACTTGATCCTGCTAGAAGAATGAGTTGTTGCCCACGAACGGGAGCTGCAGCAAAAGAGTACGAATATTCCTCTTCCGAAGCTAAATCAGATGCACCCCAATCACCACTCCCATGGTAGTTGCAAAATGCCAAAGGCTCAACTGAAAAAATGTTATCCGAAAGACTCAACAGAAAGTACTCGACACTGAAAGGAAAAATCAATGCCATTGTTGCTATTTTTGTTGTATAGTTCATGGAGATAAACAATGATAAGTACACAAAAGATGCTTGTATTTTTGTTAAGTGTAAATTGCAGTCTCTTTTTTGTTTATTTGGATCATGTAGATCATTAAATTTGATATGCCTTGGTGGCCTTTTTTTTTTTTTACCATTGTTAATGGATGTCATGCCTTGGTGGCTCCTCTTTATTTGATCAATGTTGATGAATTTCCTGTCTTGGTTGACCTTGTTTATGTGTTTAGTGTTACTAACTTAGAGTGATACCCATTATTTTGATGTGCACGTTATAAACTAGATGTACTTACCATGTCAATGAACATACTTACCATTAATGACACCATGCGTGGCAAGTAAGCAAGACTTTAGACTTGTTGCACCTAAGAAGAATTGGCAAAAAGGTCTAAACATGTAGTCAGTATTTCCTTTCAAAAAGGTAAGTACTAGCAAAAGTCACGGTATGTTTGCATGAAGAAGTAATAGTTGAATGTTATGGTGGTAATAATGATCAAGTTTTGTGGTATGTGTAGCCTTATTCTATGGTAAGTATGGTATTAACAATGATCAAGCTCTCTGATGTATGAAACGTGAGATAAGGTGATTGATGACTTTCATACAGGAGTTGAAATTGGTTATGGGACGTGGGAACATAACTAATGTTGGCTATCATTTTCAAGTTTAGTGAACTCGTTATTCAATTCAAGATGTTGAGTTATCAGACTAATTAGTTTTTTTTTTTGTTGTTGTTGAATTGAACAAACCAATTTTATTAACTGTAATGAGTTTATTGGATCTAAGATCCGGTAAAAACGTCGTTTCTTAGAACAAACCGATTATCGTCATTTCCATCATCATCGCTAGTGTCATTACTAATGTCTATCATTACTTCTTTCCTTTCGAACGAACGTTGTCATCTATCTCTCCAAATCTAGTCAACTACGACCACAATCAGTGGCAAGTGTTTTCTTATATAGTGGTATAAAATGCAATACAAACAAAAAAGGTAATCATTGAGATAAATTCAGATTATGGTCAAATACGACCATAGTTTTGTGGTAAGTAATTTCATATATCGTGGTAATCGATTGATATACATTATGGTAATTGTTGTCTATACAAACCAAAAACGTAAGCATTGATCTTTTGTGGCAAGTGTATCCTTTTCAAAAGGTAAGTACTAGCATAAACCATGGTATGTACACATCATGAAGTAATAGTCGAGTATTATGGTGGTAACAATGATTAGGTAGAGTGGTATGCATAGCCTTATTTTGTGGTAAGTATGACATTAATGACGGATAGGTACACATTTTTCTAACATAACTAATGCACCATAATAAGGGTAGTTAATAAGCTAACTACCACAACAAAATTTGATGTCACTTAGTTCTATTTAATTTGTATTACCTTGTAATTAAAGCATCATACCTAATGATTAATGAAACTAAATGATTTATTGAATGCAGCATTAGGGATCAATAGTTAGTGGTTACTCTTACATTAACCAATTGTATTAGTTACTCATTGATCGCAATCAACACTATAGTTAACTACTACATCTACTAATGACTTTGATCACTATCAATCTACATTAACCAATTCATTTTAGCCATTATTAATGCTCAATCATCACTATAGCATTAGTACAATTGGCCAATGACTTGACTACTATAGTCAATCATCAATCATTGAATATGATCAATTAATTAAGCTCTTAGTCAAATAACTCTGACTATTATAGTCGATTATAGCGATTAATCGTTACCCTACCACTAATTGAATGGTCTAATGTCATATTATAGCTACTAATCGTTATAATATCACGTCAATCGATTGCATAAATTATTTCAAATAAATTATTTAAATATAATTTGAAGATTATCACAATTATATGGTTTATATTTTTAATTTTTAAAAATTTGTTATAAGAAACATATATACACAAAGTAAAAATTTAATGGAATATATTAACAACATTAATGGTAAGTTATTCAAAACAATAAATGAATAATTATTCTCACAATAATATTTGTTAAATACGTAATTATAAATAATTTAATGGAATATATTAAAAATGAATATAAAATAAAGGCAAATTTTTGGCTTAAATAATTAGTTTCAAAAAATTGTTACAAAAAGATTGGTTTACAAATTAAATATTATTAAATTATATTTATATTTTCACCAAATATTTGGTAGTATATTATACAAATGATTAGAAAAATGTCAAAAAGTAGGGGGAATAGGACAAAAAGTTGTGTCAATTTATAAATTTTTAATAATTAATTTTTTTTTTTGCAGAAAGATTCATTTTCCCGCCAAAAAAAATATTTTCCTGCCAAACCGGCTACCTAGAGAACCTGTTAGAGAGAGAAAGGGCAAAAAACGTTGAAGTGTAGCCTTTAGTTGTGGTAAGTATACAGTATTTGTGTGGTAAGTATCAGCATAAAATATGGTAAGAAGAGCCTGTTTTCATGGTAAGTATAATTGCGTTTTTAAACTGAAAAAACGCAAAATCACTTCACTTTTTGGGGGTGGTTTTGATCTAAGGGCTTAGATTCACCTAAAATTTGATCTAAAGATCCATATTAAATGGGAGCATCATGCCCCAATACCACATTGGGGCATTATAGAAAAATTGGGTAGTTCTTGAATGCCACCGGGTGTTTTGACTAAATGAGTCAATTAGTTTTATTTTTTCTTTTTATTTAAAAAATTATATTTGGTAGTTTCGCATTAAATTTTTATAAATTAGTAGTTCGTCTCGACGAGAGGAATTGTAAAAGTAAAAAATTGTGATTCAAACTCGAATTTTTTGAATAAACCCAAAAAAATCTGACTTTTTGCTGATTTTTGTCTTTATTAAAAAAAATTAATTTGGAACTATAATTTTTTACTTTTTTCAATTCCTCTGTCTAGACTAACCAATAATTCCAAAAAAATTGACAGGAGACTAACAAATGCAAAACAAAAAAAAAATTACAAAATTAAGTCAATTGGCTTATTTAGCCAAAACACCTAGAATATTATTCACTGTTCCGTAATACAGCCACGTGATGCTCCGTATCATTCAACCACCATATTATTCACTGTTCCATAATAAGTCAATTCACTGTGTGGCCCATATACCTAGTTGTGAACCCGATAAGAATGTGTGGTTTTGAAGTGGCCCGGAGCACCATGTGGTCGTGCCCGCTAAGGTTTTTATTTTTTAAGTACTTATTTCTCGCTTTACGAGACATGTCGTTCTCTCACAATATATCACTTTTAATTCAAAAAATAAGTACTTATTTCCCTTAGTGGAACGTGACCTAGACAAAAAGAAGAATGTGACTATCGTTCTATTCTATAGAATCATCAAAATAATAAAGTAAACAAAGCCTAATTCTTTAAATAATAAAGAAAATGTAAGGAACGAAGATGAGCACGACAATGTATGGGTAGACTCAACGTGTACACTTAGCTAGGCCCATCTGGATCATTGTTTAGAGCATCATCATCCGTCTTAGCAAATTTTGAACCAAATTATACCTTAAAAACCACATTTATAGTTTAGCTAATCACTTTTTTTAAAGCGCATTGTATTAGGCTCTCTATTGTAAATTTTCGGTAGTAAACTATTTTTTCGTTAACTTCTTTTAAATGGTCATATTTATTTTTCTATTTTTTGTATTTTTTCTGTTTGAAATTATTGACTTTGATTATGTGCTATGACAAAATTTATTTTTTAAAAGCTTTTTCAAAATGTTTTATTAAAACTAAGGTTTTGTTTGGAACTTAGGGAAAAGGAAGAAAAGTTAAAAACAATTCCCTCCTATTGTTTGGATGGGAGAGAAAGAGGAGAGAAAATAATGAATTCAAGTTTTGTGAATAGTGAAAATTTCCCTCCCATTTTCCCCCAATTTCCCTCTTATTTTATTTCCATCACTTTCTCCATGTTCCAAACAAAGCCTAAAGGATATGCTTTGCCAGTGCAAAATGCTTCTTTAATGTACCTTTATTACCCTTTATTTTCTAAGCTTTCAGCCCATAAAAGGAATTAGGCCCAATACCTTGGTCCTTGAATTAGCCTTTTTAACTTAAAGTTGTTGACCTAAGCAGATGTCAAGCTTTTGTTTTCTTTTTCTTTTTAATCAACAGGCAATTGCATATTTCATTCAAAGCCAGAAGGTGAAGATTACATCATAATAATAGGAATGAACCGAAACTAGCAACATCTAAGACACGAGCACTACTGAAAGCGCTACAGGCTCTACAACGCATACTACCGAAGCAGACTAGCACGAGGAGCCGGCATAGGGTCCATCTTCGACTTGGTAGTAGAGTATCCAGCGGAAAACCCTGCTCAAACCATAGGCACGAAACATTGATGTTATCTTTAGTAACCTTCACGAAACTGCTCTTTAAACACGTCGTCGATCGGCTCATAGCACGAGGAATCACCGACTAAATCAGTGAGCCCTCGATGGCACGAGCAAAGGACGCACTCCGGGACAAGCCCCCGTTGTCAAGGTGAGCTCCAGTGATGGGGGTATTTGGGGGCACAAATACTGACAAAGCCGGACCCACAAGACCACGGCGAGACCGAAAGCAAAATCCAGATTATAGTAGTAACACGAAATAGAAATAGACCCTAACAGAAAATAAGCTAAACCCTCACATTATTAGCCCACATCTACACCCACCGGATCTAGAGAGATCCAGACCGGGAAACCAAACCGGATCAAGCCGATGGAAAGAAACAAGTAAAATAGGAAGAAAAAAAAAAAACTCACCCACTCCGTTATTACCCAAGAGCTCCCCGCCGCCTGCAATCTTCCAGATCTGAGAGGTCTCGGAAAAAACGGGACCCAAGACGGGCCCAACAGCCACCGGCCGTGACCCACTTCACCGATTGCACTTCACAAGATCCACCACACTGGAGAGGTGGCGTGGAATGGAGGAGGAGGGAGGAGGCAAGGGGTGATCACAAGATCCACCACTTCGCCGATTGCACTTTGTAGGCGCGGTCAAAATTATTGACAGGTCATCAGAGAAGACCTTTTGACCAACCAATTAGCCTTGGACACGTGGCAATTAGGTCCACGCGGGAAGTCAATCTTAGTCAAAACACTATTCCGAGAAGACGTTTGACTGAATAATGGAGAGGAAACACGTAGCCCGTAAGATGGATGCCCGCGGAATTGACCCGCGGAAGGGAAGACCCCGCGGGACCCCCCTGCGGGCCCCGCCAGGGAAAATTGAAAGATGTGCCAGAATTGGTACAGAAACTACGAGAAGACCCCGGGATCCTATCCTGGCCTAAAAGGCAGGCCCGGAAGGGACCCCGCGAGAGGCAAACGATCGCCGCGGGTCGCGACCTTGCTCTTGCGGGAATTGGGGAAGCTCTTGTGGTTTGGTGGCTTGGGATGGAGGTAACGTCGCGGAAGCGCGAGTCCCCCCCGCGGAAAATCCTCCGCGGGAGGACGAGTCTTTCGCGACCTAGAGGTACGGGAGGGACACGTATTGGGGTCTTATAGGAGCGCCGTCCTGGGCCTGACCTAGGCCTATGTGCCCTATAAATACCCCTGACATTCCCAATGATTGCCAGAGGTTGACTTTTCTGGAAAAGGAGAAAGAGAGAGCACTGATTCTGAGGAAGGAGAACATTCTTCCCCGGAGAGAAGGTGACCTCACTCATTTAATTCCAGAAAGGGCAGACGTCATTCCCCCCGCGGAGAACAAAGGAGACACGTTGCCTTTGTCTTTTCCGTACCTCTTGCTCCAGCCCTCACCCCACGAGATCATTCCTCTTCTCCCCCTGGTACTAATTATCGGCCAATCGCACCTCTCCAGCTCACTTTTGTACACGTAAGCGACTCCATAGAACCCGCATCACCCACACACTTCATGCATGTCAAATTCATTTGGCCCAAGGTCCAATCAGGTTTGATCATATTCGGTTTCTTCCTGACTTTGTTGACTTCGATATGCCTCAATAAATATACGAACATTGCAAACTTGTTGTCGGCTCAACGGATTACTCCTTGCATTTGTTGAAGATCAAACTTGCTGCTAGAGGATTTCATCTCAATGGATTTGTTCTTAAACGGTCGAAATGTTCAGGCTATAAAAAAGAGATTCACTAGAAGAGAAGACTATCAAGAAATACAATGCAATACTCCAGCAAACAGAGCACTACACTTCTCTTACACTTCATTTTTACATTATTATTTTCGGCGATCGTTTGCCTCTAGCGGGGTCCCTTCCGGGCCTGCCTTTTAGGCCAGGATAGGATCCCGGGGTCTTCTCGTAGTTTCTGTACCAATTCTGGCACATCTTTCAATTTTCCCTGGCGGGGCCCGTAGGGGGGTCCCGCGGGGTCTTCCCTTCCGCGGGTCAATTCCGCGGGCATCCATCTTTCAATAAATATACGAACATTGCAAACTTGTTGTCGGCTCAACGGATTACTCCTTGCATTTGTTGAAGATCAAACTTGCTGCTAGAGGATTTCATCTCAATGGATTTGTTCTTAAACGGTCGAAATGTTCAGGCTATAAAAAAGAGATTCACTAGAAGAGAAGACTATCAAGAAATACAATGCAATACTCCAGCAAACAGAGCACTACACTTCTCTTACACTTCATTTTTACATTATTATTTTAAGGGGTTTGAGAGCAAAATTATTGTATTCACTCTTTGAGAGAGCTTTTCACTTTACATTTTTTTTCCTCAGTGGGTGTATTGTGAATTTGTTAAATTCTCAAGTGAGCTTGTGATTTAGTTACAGAATTGGGTTTTGTTCAATGAGTGATTTTAGAGTTTGGGAGATAAATTCTAGCGGTTTAGCTAACTCCTTGAAAAGTTAGTGACGCGGCTGTAAGGTTTAATCGGCACCAGAAGCTGGTTGATTGATTAGTAAAACAACAACTCTTTAGGCCAATGGACTAGGCTGATTAGTGGACAAAGCTCAGACCTAACCACTATACATCTTTGTGTACTATCTCTCTCCCTTAAACCCTTTTATTTTTGTGTATTGCAACTTAATTATTTAGTTGCATAATTGTTTTACGGAGTATTTTATTTAACCAAGCATTTTTTTTTATTTGGGTAATTCAAATAGGAATCCAATTCACCCCTCTTGGATTGCTTTTTCGGTAACATTTTTCTAATATGCTAACGACCGTATTTGCAACGACTACATTCCAATGAGTTGTGAACATACCTTCTCTGCAAAAGCCGCATTTGAGCCTTCTCCGGTGAAGGGGCAGACAAAGGGTTTCCGGCGTGGGCTATTTTTCTTTTTTCCTATGTAGGGGCATGACAGGTTCTGGCGAAGGTTATTTTTCCGTCAAGGGGTAGATGAGGAGTCTCTGATGAGGGGTTTTCCGGTGACGGTTTTTGAGAGTTATGGGGAATTGCGAAGGACTGTTCTTTAATGGAGTTTAATTTGATGTCATGAATTATCATGGGGTGGTCATTGGCAACATGAGTTATCAATTATTATGATGCTTCTGTTCAAAAAAAAAATTATTATGATGCTCAATTAATTTTGTGGGGTTGAGCATTGGAGTGTTTTGTTGGCTTCTTGCCAACTATTTTTATTATACAAAATCGAAAAGCTGAGAGGTAGATTAAGTAATGCAAGTAGTAACACTAGGGGTTACACTCAGTGGCGGACCCAGGAATTTGACATAGTGGGGGCACCAATTTTCTTTGTACCCGTAATATATGAGTTACAGTTAAGCTCACACCAAAATAATAATTTTAGCATTCATGAGAAAGTAACAATTTTAAAGTATATATGTATTTTAATAACCAGCTACTTGGATAAACTTGTGCACCTCGATTATATGCGTTAAAACAAAGTTATCACATGTTCATTATCTATTTTTCTATTATTAACTCTACGAGTACAAGTTTTGGGAATTAAAAGTATACAAATGCAATGTGTGAGTTCATATTTTGCATTACACAAATGATCGGAGATATTGAGAGAGTGGGGAAAATCTTGGTTAGGAAAGTTGGAGCATACGCACTATTTTCCCAAACCTTGGTTAATAAAGTTGAAGCGTACTGCTAGATTTTGGAAAAAAAAAAAAAAAGGAAGAGAAAAAAACTAATGCAAAATTGGGTGTGGGGGGGGGGGGGGAATCGAACACAAGGGGAAAAAAAACCATGGAAATGGTGGGAATCGAACTCACAAGCTCATGTTCCCAAGACTAACTCTTTACCACTGCACCAAACAATGATAACTTGCATATATTTGACATATATAATATATATACACAAAATTAAAATTTTTCCAAATTTTTATTTTAAAAGGGCTTGGGGGCACGTGACCCCACGTGCCCCAAGGTGGGTCCGCCCCTGGTTACACTCTTCGAAACTCTCTCAATGTATTTGTTTTTCCTATTGCAAAGATTTCATTCTTTTATCTATATGATAATGAGATTTTCTTTGCTGTTTAAAAAAATACTTTGTGAACATACAAAATCAAGCTCCAAAAGTGTAGATCGAGAAAAAGGTGTGAAATTGAGAGAGACACATATAGGGATTCAATCAAGAATACCTTCACGTATTTGCATATTAGCGATGGAAGAGAGAGCTCAAGAGAGTAAATCAAAGTTCAGATTTGGCGCTAGATAATCTCTGTGAGAGTGCGGGAGAACTGAAGGGAGGGAAATCGATTGGGAAAGCGAGTAAACAATGCCTCGTCTAGTATGACGAGGTACTAGACCACTTTAAATGGAAGTCTAAAATAAGAGGCACAAACAACAGTGGTAAAAACATAATTTTAAAAGTTTGTGGGTTAAATTATATAATAGGGAATGGAATATTTGTCTTTGAGAATCAACACCCCGAGTCAATCATTGGAATCAAACAAAAACAAAAACAAGAAAAAACACCAATGACCATTTTATTTCATTTTCAAATGAAGCTCTTTCTTTACTTAAGAACAGGTTTGAACAAGTTCAAGAATGTGAGAAGCTTTTTCAGTTTGTGTTTGACTTTGGAGATAGTATTAAAGTTTACGAATGATGATTGCTTGAAGACCTACTGTGCAAATCTTGAATGTTGTGTTTGGATGAGTTTTTGAGAATTTTTTAGTTTGATTTTTGGAATAATGAGTGAAGAGAGAAATAGGGTAGTGATTGGAGATAGGGGTAATGAGTGGAGAAAGATAGAGGGATAAATGAGAATAATGATTGGAGAGTGGGAAGAGAAATGAGATTAATGATTGAAAGTAGGGGTAATAAGTGTTTTTGAGTTGGATTTTTTTTCTCAAAAAGCAAACCAAACAAATCAGAAACATTTTGAGACATGGCAAGCATTCTAATATCGATGAGAGGAATTTGTTTTCAGGATTGAAAGTTATGAAGGATGTTTTACCAAAAAATAAGGGAGACTTAGCCAAAAATTCATCATATTTATATTTTTTGAGCTCAAGGACAAGCACCCGTACGTTCCAGAAATCTTCATAAAAAATAAGCAACTTATTATACATTTTCCAACTCAAAAATAATGTAAATGAAAAATATTTTTTTGATTTTTTTCGCACCGTTCAAAAGATCTTAATAAGATCTATCAAACAAGATCCATATTGCTAGAAAAATTATTTGTATAAACACATAATTTTTGAGCTTGAAATTGCCTTCTTAAAAAATAAATACTTATTTGGGTTTCTAGAAAACACAAGGACAAACACCTTTTGTAATTGAACATAATGACAAATGTGTTGCATGATTACTAAAATACACTTTCTGCAAAACTAGTAAAAGTTCATTAATAACTGAAAGTAAGTGAAAGTGCCTAAAACCCTAGGGTATCCTATGAAAGTATCTAAACTCTAAAATACCCAATGAAAGTGCCTAAAACCTTAAATCCTATGAAAGTGCCTAAACCACTAAAACCTTATAATAGAAAAGTGTACCATAAAATCCTATAAAAGTGTCTAAACCATAGGGTACCCTACCCTACCTTAGGGTAGTTTTTTTGTGAAAATTTGTTTTGTCCTTATGACTCAACAACTCAAAACGTTGAAGGACCTCTACTGAAAACTACTTATTTTGATGGCGTCCTTCCCCTAAATGAAAACTATTTTATTGTACTTATGACTAATTTTCCCAAAAGACAAGAGGTTAGTTTAGTAATTTTATATGAATAAATCCAAAAAAATATAATTGACAAAAAATAGCGTGTAAAAAATTAATACCCTTGAAAATATTAGGATAAATTTTTCACAACTTGGATTCTATGACAAAATTTGGCATTTTTCTAAGGAGTCCCGGCTAGGAGTATCGAAACTTGGGATATCGAAAATGTACAGAAGGCACGTGGGGTTTACTTTTGAGTCTCACACGAATAATTTAAACCGTTCATTAATTTTAAAATAATTTTATCTACAATCTTATTTTACAATAATTTTTGTTAACGGAATTTAAGATCCTGAATTCTGAATAAAAAATTCGAACATTGGATCAACCACTTATTCAATTGAGCTGAATTTTTGAAGAGTCAGTCGAAAAATTATTTTAAAATTAATAAATGGTTCAAATTATTTGTGTGAAATCCAAAAATGACACCACATGCCATGTGTACATTTTCGGTACCCCTCGTTTTAGGACCAAAGAAACTAATCGTCAAAGTAATGGTTCCTTTCACAGTAGACATTAAATTATTTTCACCGGCGGTGGAAAACCTCACTTTTCCCATCACCGCCTTTTTTGGTCTTGCCGTATGTTTATTGTTGATCTGAACCGTTCATCTTGTAGACCTCACGTAATAGTGTATCCATGCAAAAATTAAATTTGATATTCAAATTTTGACATATCTATCGACTTTTGATGAAGCTGATTTTTTGCAGGGCAATACTAGACTGCGGGTCTTATCATATAAACGGTTTATATTACAATAATAGACGCTCAGTGGGGCTCATAATGAACGGCGGTAAAAAAGTGGGGTTTTACACCGGCGGTGGATAGAATTTATACTCTAGATAGTAACTAGTACTGGTACCTCCAGACAAAAGGAATGGGTGGCTTAGGCATTAGAAAAACAGGAGTGGTCAACCTGGTTTCCATGACAAAGCCTTGGGCTTTAAAGTGTGGGCGTGCTTGACAAGAGACCAACTTGTTGCCGTAGGGAATCAAAACCTTGGGCTTTAAAGTGTGGGTCCAATGGTACCTTATGTCAGCTAAAAACAGGATGTAAATCTCTTCTCGCGCCCCCCTGACACACCCCCGACCCCACTCCCCCTTTCCGGAAATGCCCCCCCCCCACTCGCACCCCCCTCGGACCCCACCCCCCAGACCAAAATAACCCCCCGGCAATAATTCAACCCATTTTATTATTTCTCATTTATTTACTTAATAACTTGTATATCTTTTTTCATTTTTATTTATTTAATATTATTTAAGTGTTTCAATTTTCAATCCGCTTGAATCGGTGCAAAGATTTTGTTTTTTTAAGCGTTTCATCTTCAATGGTCATAGTAAATTTTTGGCTCAACAAGTATCCTAAGGCTCTTTATTTAATTCAGGTCTCTCTTAGGGTGCTTATTGGAAGGCCTTAAAGCCAAAAATTCATTATGACCATTTAGGATGAAATGATAAGAAAAATAAGATCTTCGCACCGGTTCAAACGAATTAAAAATCGGAACACTTATTTTTTTACTCTTTATATGTATTTTTAAATTATTTAATATTATATACGTGAGTAATTATTTATTTGTTTATTTATATCTTTTATCGATTTTATTTCTAACCACTTATTCAGATTTCATTTTATCTTCTTATCTTCAACTATAACCACTCATTTAGAAAAATAAGATTTTCGCACCGGTTCAGGTCTCTTTTAAAAGTAAAACAAAAAACTACTAAAAGTAAAACAAAAAAAACTAGTAAAGTTAAAAAAAACAAAACAAAAACAGTAATTAAAGTCTTTTATAAGCAAAAAAAAATAGTAAAAGTTTAAAAAAAAAGGCCGAGCAACATCTAAGATCTTCTTCGATCTTCTTCGATCAACCATAAAATCTTTCAAATGTGTATTATCTTTCAAAAGAAATTTGAATGCACGTGATTGGACTTCGTCAAATCTTTATCCAAATCTACATGTGCCACACGTGACGTTATCATATCCAATAATGTTGAGACGTTGCAAAAGACTATAACATCTCACTTTGACTCATTATCTTCAATTCTACCAACATGTGGCCTTTTTCTATAGGTGCTTTCAGATTATCTTATTTTCTCGATACCAGAAAGGGAGAGCTCGTGAGAGACGAGAAGAACGAGCTTCGACTTCATGAAACCGAGCGGATTAGTACAAGTTATGTTTTAATTATTCATTTATTAATTAAAATTATAGTAAGAAGTCTTTTAAAAGTAAAACAAAAAACTACTAAAAGTAAAACAAAAAAAACTAGTAAAAGTTTAAAAAACTAGTAAAAGTTAAAAAAAAAAAAACTAAAACAGTAATTAAAGTCTTTTAAAAGTATAAAAAAAACTAGTAAAAGTAAAAAATAAATAAAACAGTAATTATTTACTTTTAAAATAAAAAAAAAAAAAAACTAGTCAAAGTATATTAAAAAAAAAAAACCGAAAAAGGTGGGAAAGAAGGTGGGCCCCGAGGGGGGTGTAGGGGGTGCGAAAAGAGAAAAAAAAAAAAGAAAGTAAAATCTTAAAAGTAAAACAAAAAAAACTAATAAAAGTAAAACAAAAAAAAAAGAAAAGCGAAAACAGAGGGGAGGAGGGGAGGGGCAAAGAGGGAAAGGGGGGGAAAGGTGGTGGGGCCGGAGGAGGGGGGGTGTGTCAGGGGGGTGCGAAAAGAGGCTCTCAAACAGGATTTCAAAATCCCAAAACTGGGAATGGCAAAAATAAACTGGGCACCGAACAAAGTGTAATTTTTTACTTTTTTAATTGGAACGAATCAAAAATCGTAAAATACTTGTCGCAAAATGATAAACGCCGAAAAAGTTGAATAAGGACCCAAAAAAAAAGCCCAAAAGAGGGAGAGGAGCTCAAGAAATTGGTCTTGTAATTATATTATTTTTGTCTTTTTGTTGCCGAAACAGTTAGAGAGAGAGAGAGAGATGGATGAATTGGAGAGAGAGAGAGAAAGATGGGTGAATTGGAGAGAGAGAGAGAGAGAGAGAGAGAGATGGGGAATGGGTGAATTGGATTGATTGTCAGTGAATTAGAGAAGTTGGGAGAGAGTGCGGGCAAAGAGAAAAAGGGGTGTTGGACCAATTTTAATTCTAACCCATATTAAACCCACTCTACCCCTTCTCTCACCCTTAATCCTATCTCTACTTCCAACCTTACAACCATTTCCACATCACCTCAATCTGGGGAAGCTTTGGTATCTTGCTTCAACAAGCTTGTCCTAAAGAGGAAAGCTTCTGATGACGTCTTGGAGGAGACATGCAGATCTAAGATTACTCGTATTTGCTCTCCGGAACCAAATTTCCTATCCCCTAATTTGGTTACAGTCTCACAGCGAAAAAAGAGATATGTCAAAAGAGGTGGTACTAGCTCTAAGGTTAAGAAGTGCTTCGGAGTTTCTGATGGCAGCTCTGTGTGGGATGCTGGTTTATGTGATGTCCCTGTTCAGCAAACCTTTGAGAGGCTGGAGGCGGACCTCCAAATGGTTGATTGTGTGTCCATGATCAGTTCTGATGAAGGGCGTGTGGCTGGCCCAAAACAGCCACCGTCCCAATGCTGATCCTAACCTGGAACTGTCAAGGATTTGGGCGTACCGTGACAAGCCAGGCTTTAGGTGATATGGTTCGTAGAAATCGTCCCTCCATCGTTTTCCTGATGGAGACAAAAAATAACAAGGTCTTCCTTGAAGCCTTCCGCCGTAGTTTACGTTTTGATTATGCTAGTTATGTTGATCCAGTCGGTCATGCAGGGGGGTTAGCCCTTTGGTGGAAATCGGAGGTTACTTTAGATATTGAAATCTCTTCAAAAAATATTGTTCATACTTTGGTTTTGAATAATGATGGTTCTCAGCCGTGGGCAGCTACCTTTATTTATGGTTGCCCCTACAGAGAGGGGAGGGAGCAGGTTTGGGAGGACCTGAGGAGAATTGGTAGATCAGAAAAATTCCCTTGGCTTTGTATGGGGGATTTTAATGAAGTTCTAAGTTCTACGGATAAGAGGGGTGGTAACTTGCCTAGTCATAGAAGGTTAGGTTCCTTTCGTGATATGTTGAATGATTGTGGGCTGGTGGATTTGGAGTTTAAAGGGCCAAAGTTTACTTGGAGGAATAATAGGGCTGCTGGGGATCTTATTATGGAAAGGATTGATATGGCCTTCGCTAATGCCAACTGGAGAGAGGAGTTTGACCAAGCTATTGTCTTTGTTGAAGCTGCTATTGGATCAGATCATAACCCCCTTATTCTTAATACTTCTTTCCCTTTGAATAAGGTGGGAAAACCGTTTCGCTTTGAATCTTTTTGGACTACGGAAGAAAGCTGTAAACCTATCATTGAGGAGGCTTGGGCACAATTTTATGAGGGTAATTTTATGGAAATAGTGTGCAAAAAACTGAGGGGATGTAAGGTAAAACTCAAGGAATGGCACCGGCTCAACTTTGGGGATTTACGTCTTCAAATTGCCACTCTTAAAGACCAATTGGCGGAGACTCAGAAGAAGCTTGATTGTGATTTCAACCCGGAAGTTCTAGCAACAGAGAAGATAATCAAGCTTAAATTAGAGGATTTATGGCAAAAGGACGCTATGTTTTGGCATCAAAGATCACGGATAAAATGGTTACAAATGGGAGATAAAAACTCTCGTTTCTTTCATTTGAGTACCATTCACAGGAGACAGAGGAACCAAATTGTCAAGCTGAAGGATGCATCTGGACTTTGGAAATCTGACAGCAAGGATATTTCAGGTATCATTAAATCTCATTTCCAAGCTCTTTACAATTCTCCTCCTGCTAGAGAGTTTGATGATATTTTGAGCCTTATTGACCCTGTCGTTACTACTGATATTAATCGTGATCTTATTAAGCCTGTTAGTCGAGAGGAAACCTACTTGGCAGTCTTTCAATTGGGGCCTTTGAAAGCCCCTGGATCTGACGGTTTTCCTGGCATTTTTTTCCAAAAGTACTGGGATGTTGTTGGTGATGATATCTGTGTGGCTGTTAATTCTTTCTTCCATACTGGTGTTATTACATCTGAGCTGAACCATACGAATGTGACCCTTATCCCTAAAGTGAATTGTCCTTCTTCTATGAGTCAATTTCGGCCCATCAGTTTGTGTCGGTTTATTTATAAAATCATCTCTAAAATTTTAACAAATCGCCTTCAACCTTTCATTCACGGGCTGATCTCGGAACAACAATCAGCTTTCATCCCTGGTCGTCAGATTCAAGATAATATCATTGTTGCTCATGAGGTTTTTCATTACTTGAGGCATAAAAAGACTGGGCCTAAATCCTTTGTGGCTGTTAAGCTTGATCTGTGCAAAGCTTATGACCGTGTGTGTTGGGATTTTCTTTTTAAGATTATGGAAAGAATGGGATTTGACAGTGTTTGGATTAATTGGATTAGGCAATGTGTGTGTACTGTAAAATACTCTATTTGTGCCAATGGTGGGCAAGTGTGTAATGTTAATCCTGAGCGAGTGCTGCGTCAAGGTGACCCTTTATCTCCTTACCTCTTTCTGATGGTGGCGGATGTATTTTCTTTGCTGATCCATAAAGCAATCCAAAAAAAATCATTAAGAGGTATCAGGATGAAACGCAAGTGCCCTACAGTTTCTCATTTGTTTTTTGCTGATGACTCGATGATTTTTCTTGAAGCTGATGCAATGGTGTGTTCTAATTTTAAAACTATAGCATCCTGCTTTAGTGAAGCGTCTGGATTGGCCATTAATACTCAGAAATCAAGCCTCTGTTTTTCGGCTAATAGCTCTCCTGAATTGAAAGATGAGATTAAAGGAATTCTGGAAATGGAGGAGATGGAGCCTAAGGCTAAGTACCTTGGACTTCCTACTATTTGGGGAAGATCCAAGAAGGAATCTCTGAGTTTCATTGAAGATCGTATCACAGGGAAAATCCAAAGTTGGGGAGATTCTCAGCTCAATCATGCTGGCAAAGAGGTGTTGATCAAGTCTGTGATTCAAACCATGCCAGTATACCCTTTCATGTGTTTCAAGGCCCCTCAATCTCTTTGTTCAAGACTCAATGCTGCCATTAGTAAGTTTTGGTGGAGGAATAATGACAAAGGTAATGGTATTCATTGGGGTGCTTGGAACAAATTGAATGTTCCAAAAGGGGATGGTGGACTAGGCTTCAAGGATTTTGCAACATTCAATGATGCACTCTTGGCTAGACAATTCTGGAGAATCAATGAAAACCCCAAGGCCTTGTGGGCTAGAGTTCTGAAGGGGATATATTTTGCAGATAATAATTGCTGGGAAGCCCGTAGAGGATCCTCTCCGTCTCGAATTTGGTGCAGCCTGTTGGAAGGAAGGAAATTGTTACAGGAAGGAGTGCGATGGAATGTGGGGAATGGTGAAGCTATTAACTTTTGGGAGGATAAGTGGATCCATAATCTGGTTGATAACAAAGTTACAAGTCACCCTCCTCCAAATTGTAGCTGGACAAAAGTGGCAGACTTTATAGACCAAGCAAACCAGACTTGGGATGTGGACAAACTCAGACAGTGCATCTCAGAAGCTGAATCTATTGCAATCTCCTCTATTCCTATCAGTATCTCCAAGGCAAAAGACAAGCGAATCTGGAAGTTCAACAAATCTGGAAATTATTCTGTAAAGTCGGGATATCACCAAGGGATAAAAAAGGTTGCACTCTCTAAGCCCTCCCAAGCATCCACTTCTTACTCTCCACCAAAATCTTTGTGGAACAAACTCTGGGATGTTCCTTCTGCCCCTAAAATCTGTCACTTTATGTGGAAGGTGGTCAAGAATTGGGTGGCTAGCAAGGCCAATCTTTTCAAGCGTAAATGCTCCCCATCCCCTATTTGTTTGTTATGCAATTCTGAGAAGGAATCCATTGAGCATATTCTCTTTCACTGCCCGTGGACGAGAGCTGTTTGGTTTGGATGTGGCAAGGCTTTTTGGATCTTGGACTCACCTATTCACTCAGCTGATAAATGGATGGAGGAACTTCTATGTGGTAATCTGGCTAAAGAAACCCCCCCTGAGGAGGCAGCTGCTATCTTTCAGACTTGTTGGGCTATTTGGAAAGCTAGGAACTCCTTCGTTTTCTCGGGTAAGCTTCCTAATCCCGTCGATACTATTGAGAAAGCTAGGATGGCTAGCTGTGATTACCTATCTGCTATTTTCAAAAAGCCAGTAGAGAAAGTCCCTAAAACTGCTAGAGATGCTATTTGGTCCCCTCCCCCCCCTTCTATTATTAAATTTAACTGTGATGGAGCATTCAATTCCTCCCGCAGCCTAGCTGCCTTTGGCGTTATCGCGAGAGATAGTGGTGGAAAAGCTCATGTTTGGCGTGTTGGAAGAGTGGTTGTCTCTTCGGCTGTTTCTATTGAAGCTTGGGCGCTTAGAATTGCTTGTAGCACTGCCATGGAAATGAACTTCTCTGAAGTTATCTTTGAATCAGATTGTCAGGAGCTTATTAAATACATCAACGACAGCAATCAACATTGTGCTTGGGAAATCTACTCGGTGGTGGAAGACATTAAAGCTTGGGCTCAATCAAGAAGATGGTCCTTTGTTTGGTGTAATAGGGAAAAAAATACGGTTGCCCACTGGCTTGCTTCTTCTTGTCTAAATAGGAGTCTTGTTAGTCTTACAGGTTGTATTCCGCCTGGCTTGTTTCCTTTGCTTGCGAATGATGTAAATCGGCTTTATCATCATTAATATAGTGATCTTTTCAAAAAAAAAAAAAATCAATCTAAACTCATAAAAATATGGGTTGATATGGGTTGAACCCATATCAACCCATTACACAATATGAGCGGGTTGGGTTGGGTTACAGGTGGGTGGATTTGGGCGGGTTAAGAAATATGGGTTGGAATTGCCACCTCTAACAAAGCTCAATTGGAGGCTTGGTAACGAAAAAGAGGCTCTGTGGGCTAAGGTTTTGCTAGGAAAATATAAGAAGGGAGGTAGAAAACATCACAAACCTTCTTACATTTGGAGGAGTTTACTCACAGGTAGTCAAACCCTTAGGGAAGGCTCAAAATTTTTAATTAAAAGTGGTGTTGACACATCGCTCTTTGGGGATGATTGGCTAGGGTGCGGTCCTCTTCGTAATTTAGTTGAGGGCCCTCTCCTCCCACAGGAGATGGACCTTAAGGTGCGGGATTTGTGGAATGGGGACCATTGGGGATTTCTCTAGACTCTCCATTGATCTCCCATTGGAGATTATGCGTGAGATTACCAAGATTTCCATACAAATGCATTGCCTTGCCTTGCCTTGCCCCCTGACATTCCCGTTTGGAAACACACAACTTCTGGTGTGTTCATGGTTCGGTCAGCTTATAGTATGTTGTGCAAGAGTAATCCAACCCGGCCGTTTCGTGATTGGTCTTGGATTTGGAAAATTGATGCTAACCCCAGGATTATGCATTTCCTTTGGTTAGCAGCAGCCCAGGATAGACTTAATACCAAAGCTACTCTTTTCCGTCTGTAATATAGGACATGATCCTTGTTGTTCTCACTGCCCCTGAAACCACAGATCTGCATGTGCTAAGGGATTGTCCTAAAGCAAGGGAGGTTTGGGAAAAAATTTGATGTCCTAGCTATAATGCATGACTTTTATTCGGCTGAATTAAACTCCTTTCTGGGTTAAAAATAATTGTCAATCCAAACAAAGCCCACGCTTCTCTAATCACTTCATGGCGCACCCTATTTCCTATTGCTTGTTGGAACATTTGGTTAAACAGGAATCGCAACATCTTCGGCCAAAATACTATCCCGTTGGATAGCAACTAGAATCACATTGTCATGGCAACTCAAGAATGGGAAATGTTGGTGGGGGCAAGAGGAACAAAAACAGAGTTCCTTTTTGGCTTACAACAGGTTGGAACCCTCCCGAACCAAATGGGTTCAAATTAAACACGGATGGAGCGTCCCGAAATAACTCCACTCAAGCTGCAGCAGGAGGACTAGTTCGGGATCACAATGGAAACTGGATAATGGGTTTTTGCAGGAACCAATATGGGGGCAGCTACAAGTTAATTAGCTGCAGAGATTTGGGGGCTACGGGATAGATTACAGATAGCAACTACTCTTCAACTACAAAAGTTGGAAGTTGAATCGGACTCCTTGGTCATGATTCATTTACTTGCTACGCATTGGAATGAAACACACCAATTGAGTGCTTCATTGAAGTACTCAATTGGTACCTCTTGCAGAAGGTAGGTGCGACTCAAATCAAATATAGCTTTCGAGAAGCCAATGCATGTGCAGACTGATTGGCAAATCTAGATTTACAATTGGAGCTTGGATTTCATGTTTTAGATAATATGCCTAGTTGTATTTCTATTCAATTAAGGGTGGATGCCCTAAGGGTTTGCCATAGACTTATGTATGCTACTTACTTAGTTTTATTTAAAATCCCCTGTTAACCAAAAAAAAAACATAGAAAATTAGAGGTTGGTCCATTTTCCGTCATCTTGAAGTTGAACTCCTCTTCTTCTCTCTCGTTCTCAGTACCCTCCATGCCATCACTATTGGAGGTCCTCTCGGCTCTACGACGATTACAGCTTGGATTGCGGGTCCGATCTCGAAAACGGTGGGCATTCGAGATGGCAAGCTTCATGCGACGAGGATTGAGATTAACAACAAATCTAGGTCGTTGTCGATCACCGACGAGGTCGTCATTCTCGTCTTCTTTCAGACGTGTTGGTGGCAATCAAGCTCGGCGAGGTCGGGATCGTCTCCGGCAATCCCGAAGAACACCTTTGTGGAAGAATTAAGGTTTGTCGAAGAATTAAGGTTTGTCGAAGAATTAAGTTTTAATTTGTGGAAGAATTAAGGTTTTCAAAAGAATTAAGTCGGGATCATCCCCGTCTTCTCGATTGTTTGATTTTTCGTAGTAATCGTTTCTGGAGGAATTAAGGAATTCAGATTTGAAGAAGAATTAAGGAATTAAGATTTTTAATCGAGTTTGTGGAGGAATTGAGCAAGAACAACTGCAATTGAATACATGCAATAAAAGCTGTGAAAATAGCTATCGTTTACACGTAAGGATAAACATCCAATATATTGAACGGTGTATTTAGTGTGTATTTGAGTTACGTGAACTGTGTATATTGGGGCTACATGAACTATGTATAGGAACTATGTGAAATGTGTGTTTTTTAGTGTGTGGTGAGGCTATGTGAATTATGTATTTTAATGTATGGTAAGACTATGCGAACCAATTCTTATAGACAGAGTTCTTATAGACAGTTCTCATAATCAGTTCTCATAACTAGTCTCATAACTGGTTCTCATAAAGACAGTTCTCATAGAGACAATTCTCATATAAACAATACAATTATCATAGATTGTTCTCATAGAAAGTGTATTTTTTTAATCTTATATAATTTCATATTCAATATGGATCTTGTTCAGTAGATATCGTCGAGTAGGTTCCAAAAATGTAATTTTAAAAAAAAATTGAATATCTACAACAAAATATATGACTTTTTGAAATTTACACAATGTTTTAATGGTGCACCAATGTTCATGAAGCATTGGATAATTTTTCTATACTAGATGCTCTCTACTTCTGCGCTCATGCGTGTGAGGAAGGCCGGCGTGGTTGGAATAAAAAGTGGACTGAACCTAAAAAATGGGGCCTACCTCTAAACCCGCCCGCCCCCCCCCCCCCCCCCCCAAAAGGGGAAATTGCATTTCAGTGGGAGTTGGGGCAAATAATGCCCAACTCATGGAGAGGTTTTTTCGAAATTACATAAATATGAAACGGAGGAAAAATAATTTCCCAGACATGAAACGGAGAAAAAATTATTCCCCATACATGGAGTTGGTTGTAATCGAATCTGGGTTTTCTAAGTTGCCCCTTCTTTGAATTTCAGTTGCTCCTTCTATGAATTTAAGTTGCTCCTTATATGGACCTAAGTTGCCCCTTCTATGAACTTATTGAGTATTCAATTTCTTGAGCATTTCTTCAATCTCCTTACCATTTCTATTATTTTCTGAAAAAATTGGGATTTGTATTACTTGCAAATTTAAGTTTTTAAAATACTTTGAGATTAGTGTATTTTGGGTAATTTTTTAGAAAGAGAAATGAAGTCGATTTGTAGTCAGAAAGATGGTAGCATTATGGTAGATAGAGGCAGCAAGACGGTTTCTGGCAAGTTCCTACATTTATCTGAAATCTCATGAGAGGCCGGTGAAACTTACTCAAAAAAAATATTGATGAAGTCGACTTTGTCTCGCACCCATCTTACGAAAGTGGGTAAAGTTACTTGAACTCTATACACACCTAGTTGTTTTAAGAGATCGTTCCTCAAATTTTCAAAATTGAAACTCTTGGTATTCAGATTCGGCATGTAGAAGGAAAAAAACTTAATCAAATCAAAATAAGGGAAAACTAAAAAAAACCTTAATTTCCACACTTTTCTGTCAACTTGGTATGCGATGTAGGAAAAAAAAATTTAGAAAGAGAAATGAAGTCGATTTGGTTTTACTTGAAATGAAGTCGATTTGTAGTCTATCTACCATAATGCTACCATCTTCATATTTTGGAAAAAAAGAAATTGTCCCTCTATGGACTTAAAATTTTCTCAAACAGAGGAAAAAAATTTCCAAAATATGAAGTCGATTTGTAGTCAAATCTGAATTTGAACCTAAGTTGCTCCTTCTATAGACCTAAGTTGCCCCTTCTATGGATTAAGTTGTCCCTTCTATGGACTTAAGTTGCACCTTATTTTTTCTAAGAAAAGCAGCCAGTGAAACAAATTGGTAGCTACTAACATAACTTTTTCACATTTTCAAGTAAAACCAAACAAGAAATTTCAATTTGCAATTCCTAGAATCTAAAACCAAAGTATAAAGTGGATATTAGAAAACATATATCTTATTTTCTTTATCATTTCTCTTTCTAAAAAATTACCCAAAATACACTAATCTCAAAGTATTTTAAAAACTTAAATTTGCAAGTAATCCAAATCCCAATTTTTTCAGAAAATAATAGAAATGGTAAGGAGATTGAAGAAATGTTCAAGAAATTGAATACTCAATAAGTTCATAGAAGGGGCAACTTAGGTCCATATAAGGAGCAACTTAAATTCATAGAAGGAGCAACTTAAATTCAAAGAAGGGGCAACTTAGAAAACCCAGATTCGATTACAACCAACTCCATGTATGGGGAATAATTTTTTCTCCGTTTCATGCCTGGAAAATTGTTTTTCCTCCGTTTCATATTTATGTAATTTCGAAAAAACCTCTCCATGAGTTGGGCATTATTTGCCCCAACTCCCACTGAAATGCAATTTCCCTACCTCTACACTTTTTTTCCCGTGCTCAGCCAAAATAAACTAGTTATTGCATGCCCGCCAGGATTGGGGATCAGATTTAATCTGAACTCTTATTAATCCGAGTCGTCTATTGTTTGGATTAAAATTCGAGCTGTTCATTGCTGAGATCGACGGCCCCAACTCCCACTGAAATGCAATTTCCCTACCTCTACACTTTTTTTCCCGTGCTCAGCCAAAATAAACTAGTTATTGCATGCCCGCCAGGATTGGGGATCAGATTTAATCTGAACTCTTATTAATCCGAGTCGTCTATTGTTTGGATTAAAATTCGAGCTGTTCATTGCTGAGATCGACGGCCCGGATGCGCCCTACAGGGTCCATAGGGCACCCCGCCCTACAGGATCCCTGGATATCAATAATCCTACGAGGACCAATGGGGTACCGATGTGCATGTGGGGCCAACTTTGGATCCCGCACAAATGATCCTACCTGTTCAATAATTTTAAAAAAAAATTGAGTGGGCCTGTAATAAATCAGCTCTATCCGATATGTGTAGGTGTTCAGTCCAATCAACTTTCAGTGTTTCACCCACCGCCTCGATCCCCTCCTCCACACTGCCTCCTCCAGTCCACATTGGCCGCTCTCCGCCTCCTCCATGTCGCCTCTTCCTCTCTGTCACCGACTCACCTCTATCTCTTCTTCTTCTTCTTCTCCTTCTTTACTCGATTCCAACTTGTAAACATTTTTTTCAATTTTGTTACTTGATCTATCTTTGCAAAATCGACCTCTGTACTCGATTTATATATCCAACTGGTAAACATATTTTTCAGTTTTTTTACTCGATTTTGTTGGAGTGAAACATTAAGCATGTGATGGCAGATTTTTGGTCATGTTCTCGGTTGATTCCCCCTGCCCCCTTTCCTTAGGTTCAGGTATATTATTGTTGGAGCAAAGCATTATACCATATTTTTGGTGGTTTTTTTTTCCCTTCAATTTCTTGTGATCTGTTAGGGTATATTGATCTGGTTCTTGGGAAAAAAATTCTAGCCCAAATTCGGCTTGGTTGGGCTCGTTTGAGTTTAACAAGCCTTGACGAGCCGAGCCCGAGCCTTGAAGTTTTTTTACGAGCCGAACTCGAGCTCAATTATTTTGGCTTGAACAAGCCCGAGTTGAATTCGAACCTAACTTATACCTTCTCGAACTGATCCCAAATATAGCGGAGTTTGCCTCTATTCGGCTCATTTACACCCCTTTATTTAAATGTAACTTCTTTTGTATTTTCAATGGAAATGTTTGGGGTTAAGCAAGTAAGGCAATATCAATTTCAATAGGGTCAATTCACTAACAACCTACAAACTACTAGCAATTGATAGGATCTTAAATAATTGAATGGCCGGGGCAAAGTCACCTCACTTGATCGTTACTACCTAGCTCCCTCGATCCTCAATTAAGAACGAGGATAAAGGGACATGTGGGTTTTTCAACAATAAATGGTGAATAATCTTAGATTTTGGCTCACTCCTGATTTTTGGATGTAATTTTTGCCTTCGGACTTTGAAATATATGAAATGTGCCGTTGATAAAAAAAAAAAAAATGGTGAATAATTACTTGTTATACCATTGGAGAATAAGGCATATTGCTCAAGGCTCGAACTAAATGCTGCAACTATCCCAAAAAGTTAGCTCAATACAAAAGATAAAGTACATACGTGCATATTTTTTAATTATTAACAGCACATTAAGGTCATGTTTGGTAGCCATTCTATTTTCTGTTTTCTATTTTCATTTTCAGAATTTTCAAAAGTTAACTTTGAAAGTTTGTTTGGTGCACTACTTCGATCCACTTTCAAATTCTGAAAATCACTTTCACTATTTTCATAATTTGAGGAAGTAACAAATTAAACTCAACTTTCACTATTTTCAGAAATAAAAAACAGGCTACTCCGCTACAATTCCTTGGAGGTCTTTTTTCATTTCCTCTTCCTCTCTCACTCAAACCCAGGCAATTGAAGATACTCTCTCTCTCTCGCTCCCTCCCTCTTATAGTCAATAAAGGACTGACTTTGGAATTAGAAAATTTCACATGTATTTCATCTCTCTCTCTCTCTCTATATATATATATATATATATGTAACGCCCCGCTTTTTCGGAAGCAAAATAAAATAATTCTTTAAGAAAATTTTGCTAAATAAATATAATTTTCCAAAATAAAGGTCTATTACAATCTCAAAATAAATTTACCGATTCAAAATACATTAACTTCAGAGCTGACTCTAGGCTTGATACGAATCCCAAGCATACTCGATCTCTATTCCTGATATTCTTCTTGTGTCGAACTGCACCATCGTTGAATCCTCTCCATTGAATCCTGCGCCTTCTGGCAAATTGATCGCCGAAGCAATCGATTTACCAGGATACAGACGTATCCGTGAGTGATAAATCACCCAGTAGAATAATCCAACCCAACCACCCCTCTTACTTTACAACTAGCAGGCAACAAGATAATAATGATACGAAAAAGCAAATCAGAGATTTTTCACATCAACCAGTTTATTACTATCCATTAATCTATCGTGAAATCTAAGATCCCAATCCACGAGATCTTTCCTCCCCAACCGCTAGCCATGCTCTGTCCCATGGGGTCACTTTCTTTTGCTGTCGCGGATTGCACCTAAGTTATGTACCCAGTGTGTATCCCTCTCATTACAACAAAAGAAAGCTTACCATGCCTGAATCATAACTAGGGTTCGCCTATCTTATGTACCACTTCACAATCATCACTGGGCTTACTTTGCCAGTATCAAATCATCACTCAACACTGGGCTTACTTTGCCAGTTTCAAATCATATCACTCAACACTGGGCTTACTCTGCCAGTTTCAAAATCATCACACAACACTGGGCTTACTCTGCCAGTTTCAAAATCACGCCTGCAGGCAATCTAAAACAAAAACTTTTCCAATTCATCCATTACTTATCATCGTCTAGGTGATTTCTATTTCGCATACCACCCCATGTCTTTAGGATTCAATCTAACATATCAATCAGCAGTTGGAAATAATAATTAGGCAAACAGGATAATAATTGAAATAAACAATATGCATTAAATCACATAACCTTTTATGAATGGGCCGTTGCCCTTAGTTCCGTATGATCAACAAGTCATTAATAAGGTAAGGAACTTTTATTAAATAAAATTTTTAAAAAAAGAATATAATCTAAGCTTGTATAAATTTTTATTTAGAAAAATAAATTGGCTAACGATCATAATAAATACAATAAGTAATTAATAACACTAGAATAGGTAGCATGGCTCTAAAGGAGTCCTAGTGTTCTACGTAACATGTTCGAGTATCATCAAGTGGGTCCGGAGGGTTACGGAATTGTTTTTAAAATAAAAATGATTTTTAAAGTTGTCAAAAGTAGAATAAATAGATAATAAATTATTTAATAAATAAAATATGTCGAGATTAACAACATATCATCTTTATGATGTAAAGAATCTAAAAAAAATATTTTGGAAATTTATAAAATGGTTTATAAGGTCGCAAGGATTTTTCGTTTGAAACTTTTGATTGAAAATAAACAAAAGAATTAATTAAATAGATATTAAAATAAAAAAAATATGATATTAACAAGTTATGATTTTTGAGGTGTTAGAAGTCTAGGAAAAATAGATCGGGGGTCGAAAATTGGTTTCAGAAGGTCGCAAAGTGGTTTCGAACCATGTAGAATTATTAAATAAGAGTATTATTAATTTAAAACTTTTATTAATCAACTTTATCTATCAGAATATTAAACTGATATAATTAATACGTTTTATACTAAGATGATATTATACTGAAAGAACATAATATCAACTCAGTAGTTTTTTATAATATTAATATCAGAAAGATTGTAAAATAAATATCAAAAGGGTCATCTTCTACGTAAATAATTACAAATAAGGCGTCGGGCTCAAAAATAATATCAATTAGGTGAATATGGCCGAAAATACACAGTGAGCTTTTTTTTTTGTTTCGGCTCGGTTTTTGATGCATGGGACCAATTGGGGCATAGGTTTAAGTATATAAACACTTAATATATATAGAGAAGTGGTTGGAATAGATTATAATACCTCGAATCGGATCGAATTGAATTAAAAACGAAACTTGAATTTTTGAGAAGACGACTTCGGTTTCTTCGATCGGGGGACCTTGGGCTCGAATTGGATGATGCTTGATGATGCTAGGGGTTGAGAGAAGTTATTGGAATGATCAATTCGGATTTCGGTTGGGTCTAGAATACAAACCCACCTTTCTCTCTCTTTCTTTCTCTCTCTAGAACTCCATGGATTGGAGTCCGGTTTTCTTCGAATTCTCTCTCTCTTCTGGACTGTTAGGGTGTGGGAAATTTGGTGGTGAGCCCATGGGATATTTATAGGGAAATTTAGAAGAGGATGATGAGTTTGAGTTCGAAAAGGATTTCTATTCCTTGGGTTTTGACACGAGCGTGATATGGACGAAAATTCTGATTACGGAAGAGGTAGAGATCGAGTAGGAGTAGGGGAGGGAGAGATGGAAGGAGTTCTAAGCTTGCATGCAATTTAAAAAAATAAAATAAAATAAAAGAGATAAATAAGATAATATACTTATTTTTTTGTATTTATCTATTAAGGAAAAATAATAATAATTAAGACCTAATAATATTAACGCTATTATTAAAAAAAAATTTGGGTCGAAAATCCGGGTCGTTACAATATATATATATATATACTCTCTTAACTTAGAGATGAGAGGAGGCCGGAAGGGATACGTTGGGCTTATGAAGCCATCATTTTATGAAAGTTGATACTATAACTTCGGCCTAGGAAAGAAGAACCCAATCACCTGGACTCAGTGCCGGCTCAAAGATATTTGGGCCCGAAGCGAAAGTTGCAATAGGGGGGCCATTTATCTCCTCATCTTTGAACAAAATTTTGCGAAATGTTGAGGAAAACTAAGGGGTGAAGATTCGAACCCAGTTTTTAAAGCATTCAAAGAGCCTAAGCTGCCACATGACCAAAAAGATGTTACTCAAAGCAGGGCAATTGAAACTTCTTATTATTTAAAACTAAAAAACTGTATTTTTTGGAGCCCTCTTCGAGCTAAAAAATTGGGGGCCAAAAGTAACGACTTCTTCGGCTTCCTCTCTAAGCCGGCTATGCCTGGTCTATCCACCCGGCCCTTTCTTTCATAATATCAAGTATGGAATTTGTTTCTAACATGATTGCAAAGGCTTGGATGATTCTCTCTCTCTCTCCTGTATAGTTTGAGAATTAGTGGAGAAATTGCAAGAAAGACCATTTTAGAAAAAGTAAAAACTAGTTTCAGAAATTGAATTTTTTTTTTAAAAACAGGTTAACACAAACATGTTTTCTGTTTTCACTTTTTTTTTTTAGGAAAAGTAAAAACTGATTTCAGCAAATAGAAAACAGGAAACAAAAAAGTGACAGTGTTACCAAACATAGCCTAAAGATCTCAATTAGTTTTTTAAATTTGTGTGCAAAAATTTTAAAAACTACTGTACTCTATAAGACTTCTTCTCGTAGTAGACTAATTTTGTGAGAAGGCGGCAGCACCACCAAATCTTGATTGGTATTATATAAGAGCATCCACAGTGGTATAATCAAAACAAAAAGGTTTATAACGTTAGCAACATTTGCTCAAAAAGAGCTCACATTGGAATAACCAAATTTAGAAACATCTTAGCAACTCATCAAATTTTGGCCCTTGGATAATCAAAACTATAAACCTTTTGCCAATAATCAAATTTAATTGTTTTCACATTTCCTCAATAAAGTATACCATCATTACACAAAAACTTTCTTTCTTCTATTTTCAACATGTTTACAACAAAAATACTTTTAAAAACAGTTTTTATTTTTTTTGAAAAAACAGTTTTTTTACACTTTGTTTTATTAAAACTGTTTTCCCCCCTCTTTTGTAAAACAGTTTTATTTCAAAACAGGTTTTTTATTAAAACTTTTTTTCAAAAACTATTCTTTCGAAAGAAAAAACTTTTTCTATTCAAAAACTGTTTTTTTTTACTTTTCCCGAAAACTGTTTTTTTTTTAAATCAAAGTTTTCAAAAAACTTTTTTCTCTTTTTCTAATAACCTATTTTTATTAGTTTGAAAACTATTTTAAAAAAATTGTTTTCTATGTCACAATTTCTAGATTTTTATAAGTTAAAAAGGTGATGTGGCAAGCTTTGGTTATTCAATTTTGATTGTACCACTGTGGACTTCTACATTGCTGACCTTAGCAACCCCTTAAATGGATAACCAAAAGATGATGTGGCACCTTTTGATTATCCACTTTTGATTATTCCACTGTGGATGCTCTAATCTCGTATATGGGTACTAGACAGAAAAATATGCTCAATGTTCTAATCCCATTTTGGAGGTGTTTGGGAGCCCATTTTAATTTGAATTATGCCTTTTTCGATTATGGGTGTTTCAGGAGCAAATTAGAAAATTTGTTCTAATTAATAACGTAGAGTTTGATAAAAGAAATGGTGGTGTGGGTTTTGGTGCACTAAATTCTCAGGATGGCAATGGTGGTGTGGGTTTTGTGGCTCGGAATAGAGATGCAATATTGGTAGGAGCAGCAATGGAAATATTTAAGGGTCCTCTCTCTCCTCGTGTCATTGAAGCTTTGGGATTTCGGTTCGCTCTTACTACTGCTTTGCGTTGGGGTTATTCTCATATTATCATTGAGGGGGATGCACTTCAGATTGTTCAAGCTCTCAACGGCTCTTGATCCTTCGTTGACTGTGATACCATTATTTTAGATTGTCTCCAGATTGCTATGAATTTTTCCTCATGTCTCTTTTCTCATGTGAAACGTGGTTGTAATAGGGTAGCACACTTTGTGGCTAGAAAATCCCTATCGGGTAATGGGTTGATGAGTTGGAGGGGTGATTTTCCCCAATGGCTCTTGGCCCTAGCCCTTGATGATGTTAGAGCCTTTGGCTCATCTTCTATGTCGTAATAATAAAATCTTCTTTCGGTTTGAGAAAAAAAAAGATAAAAGAAAATACAACTCATATAAAACAACACACTTATGGCATGGATGTGATATAAGTATGAGTGCAAAACTGTATGTGAAAAACTTAACATACACACGCACACTCAAATTTATGTGGCTGTGCCACATACATTGGCGGGGCAATGTGTGTGACATGAATATGAGTATGTGCAGGGACGGATCCAGAAATATAGCTTAGGGGCTGTTTGATAAAACTGAAAACTGAAAAGTTAAGTACTGAAAACTGAATGCTAAATTTTTTAAGCTGAAGAGCTGTTTGATAAACATATTAAGCACTAAATTAAAATTAATGGATTAATTTTAGTTTTAATTCTCTTTAATTTTGGTGATTGTGGTGGTGGTGATGGAATGGTAGTGGCTAGGGTGGTGGTGGCATAGTGGCGGTGGAGAAATGGTGGTGTGATAGTGACGGTGAAATGATGGTGGTGCAATGGTGGCGTTGTGGTGGTGGTGGTGGTGGTGGCGGCGGCGGTGTGGTAGTAGTGGTAGGGGTGATGTGGTAGTGGTGGTGGCGGCGGGGGCGTGGTAGTAGTGGTAAGGGTGGTGGGGTAGTGGTAGTGGTGGTGGTGGCGGAGTGGTGGTGGGGGTGGAGTGGACTAGTGGTGGGTGGTAATGGTTGTGGTAGTGAAGTGGTGATGGTGGTGTTGGTGGAGTGATGGCGGTGGTGGTGGTGGTGGTGGAGTGATGGTGGTTGTGGCGGTAATGGTTGTGGTGGTGGGTAGCGTGATAGTGGAATAGTGATGGTTATGGTGGTGGTAGTGGAGTAGTGATGGTGGCGGTGGTGGTGGGAGTGGTGGCGGTTGTGGTGGTGGTGTGGTGGTTGAGTGACAACGGTGATGGTGGATTGGTGGTTGTGGTGGGAATGGTGGCGATTATGGTGGTGGTAGTGGAGTAGTGGTGGTGGTGGTGTTGGTGGAGTGGTGGTGGTGGTGGTGGAGTGATGGTGGTGGTTGTAATACCCGCTTCGAATATTTAGTATTTTAAACTCATATTCTGAATTGAATTATATGTTTATGAGGTTGAACTGCATGTATTAGAACTTGCGAGGGCCTTGTTTGTGATTTGAGGATTGGAGTATAAGTTGCAAATGGTGTTGCTTGCGTAGGATGATTTTTCTTGTGGTGTTATAAAAAATATCCTGGGAGAAATATCTCCCCTTTCCTATCTTGTTCCAAACGTAGAGAGAGAGAGAGAGAGAGAGAGAGAGGAGGGAGACGGCAAGAAGAAGAAGAGAAGAAGAAGAGAAGGAGAAGGCAAAAGCTAGGATTTGGGTTCAATTGTTTTGCCCTTGAAGTTCTAGTTGGTAATTCATGCTTTCTTGTACTTGAATTCATGTTTTAATTGTTGAGTTACATGCTTAATTGATGGATTTAGCATGTATTGGTTCCAATAGAAGTAGAACTTGAGTTTTGAGGAGACCTAGACTTGAATCTTATGAGTTTGATGCTTAGAACATGAATTGATTCTTGTATTTGATAGTTCTTGCAAAGCCCTTTGTTATTTATGGGTTTGAGCATGATTTGGTGTGGTTTTGATGAGTTTTAGATGTGATTTGGGTGGAGGAAAGGTTGGAAATCGGAGGAAGAACGAACTGATTTTTCATTGGAAACCCAGGTGGTACCAGTACCAAGTTTGGGGTGGTACCGGTACCCAAATCGCTGGATTTTGGTTCTGCCCAGTTGGTACCAGTACCAAGTTTTAGGTGGTACCGGTACCAGTCAGACAGGTGAACTTCGGACAAGCATAACTTTTTCATCCGGACTCCGTTCTGGGCAAATTTTATATCGAAATTGATGTACTAAAAATGTACTTTTTAATGGTGGTGATTTCATGAGCTAATTCTAATCCTAAAAGAAGTTGTGATTAGAATACGGTAGAGTAATTATTGGATTCTTTACCGGTTTTTGGGTTGTGTTATGATTTAGCGCTATACTTGCTTGGGGAGCCTTGGAGGCCTTGGAGATGACATGTTTAAGTTTGTTGGATATCGTTTAATACCTTGTTAGCTCTATAACTTGATATCAAATGGTTGTAAAATGGATTAGGGGACGTTTGGTGATCTTGTTAACGTTTGGGCATGTGTTAGCTTAGTAAAATGTTATGGGGTGTTATCATACATTTGTTTGATCATTCCAATGGAGATGTATGCTAATATGAGTTAGCCTGTGATTAGGTAGCGAGCTGGTCAAATGGGAGGTGTTAAAACCGTAAGTTTGGCATACTCCAGTCGAATCGAAGGTGAGTGTGTTTGACATGGTTATCTTCATTGAGATACTGTTGTGGTGGTGAGTGCATGTATATCATGCTATTGTTGTTTAACTTTGATATGTTGTGATGTGTGCGTGTGAGGCGCACCATGTCGTAAGCCACATCGTTCAATGGATGATGGTTGGGAGCATGGTGCGTGGGACACGAGATTTGTTTGTGATATGCGTGTTTGATGAGTGTGCATGCTGATGGGTGTTGTTTATACCGCCGAAGGTTTGTGTGTGAGGCACACCATGTCGTAAGCCATGCCGCCTAATTAACGGTAGTGGGAGCATGGTGTGTGGGACACCACTCCTGGGGTATATGGGATTGTGGCAGACGTGCCACTGCATGCGTGTGATTATATTCATTTTGTTGAGTATTGAATATCACTACTCTATTTGGGTGGGCATGTTGGATATAACTATTGTTTACATTCAAGTGTTTCAGTTACGTTGGAGTTTCATATTTATGTTGATATTCCTTCGGGTATTGTGATATTTTATCGAGCACTTCTATGTCTCACACACTCTGGTTTTCCTTTTTGGATTGCCAGATAGCAGGTGGCTTAGAGTGGGTCCACTACCGGTCAACGTTTTGAGGAGTACTCGAGTGTTAGCTTTGGGAGATGGTGATGGTCGAGCTTGTTGTAGGTAGTTATTGAAGGAATGATTTATATAAGTTGTAAATAAGTCGTTGGTGGATATGTTGAAGTATAGAACTTATTAAGTTTTGTGATCGAGGTTGTAGTTGATTGGTCAATACGTTGACTCAATTTTTATTTTGAGGTGATAAGTCTTCCGCTGAGTGTTTATTTCTGACAGGTTGTGAGGTGTGGTTTAGTCTTCTGTGTGGAATGCCACGTGGTCGCGCCGGCTCGGACCCACTTTGGGTGCCGTTTGTGGGGCGGGGCGTGACAGTGGTGGTTGTGGTTGTGGTGGTGGTAGCGTGGTAGTGGTGGTAATGGAATAGTGGTGGTAGTGGAGTAGTGGTGGTGGTGGTGGTGGTGGCGGTTGTGATGGTGGGAGTGGTGGCGGTTGTGGTGGTGGTGGTGTGGTGGTTGAGTGACGACGGTGGTGGTGGATTGGTGGTTGTGGTGGTTGAATGCAAGCATATAAGAATTCAGCCAGAATTAAGTAGCTCAAAGTTACTTAATCTGTTAAGTAATGTAAAATGTGGTTATCAAACCTATTTAATCACTTATTACTTAATTGTTTCAGTTTTAAGTGCTGAATATGAGATATCAAACAACCCCTTAGTGGGGCACCTATTAATTATAATGGCAAAAGTTCATTTTTTTTAGTCAACCACAGTAAGATCGTACAAAATTAAGACATGAATTACTAATTACAAAAGTTTATAATGTGTACTTTAAATTAAAGTAGGTAAAAATGAGCACAAAATCTTAGACAAAAAATTTAAAATATGTTTTAAATGAATATTGACAAATTTTAGAATGATCGAGCTAGTTTTGTTAATGATTTTATTTTACAATATTTTTTACCAGACGGTTAAAAATAAAGAGAATCAATAAAGAATAACTCCAAATAGACAAACAACTCGTAAAGCAACAAGTATAAATGCACCATATAATGAAATTCAGGCATAAAACTAATTTTATATGTGTATTTTTGAGATATATGCAAGTGTATATATTTATATATTAGCACACTTTCATAATTATGCTAATTTATACAAAAATATTTTAATTTCGAGTGCGGGCACGTGCCCCCTTTGTGTCTGTCCCTTGCTTTGTGTGCAAAACTGTGTGTGAAACGTTAAGTGGTGATAAAACTATTGTAAAAATACTCATTCCGTTCAATTTTGTTGGGTCCTCATTGAAAAAACAACCATTAATTTAAGAAAACATAATGGTTAGATTGTACTTTTGTTAACTTATTCAATTTTGCCCCTGGATGGATAATTTTACAAAAATCCTAACTTATGACTGCATTTTTTTTTCTAATAATTGCAATATATTTTGTATAATTGAATAAATATGAATCATGCATATCGTTTTAAAAACAGACTCGACGACTTTTTGTATTTGAGAAAGGATAGATGAAAAGGTCATTTATTTTGCAACAAATATAAGATGTCTTTTTCATCACAGACATGTAAGCTATCATTCATCAATGGATTAATGTTCACGTGCAAAAGTGTTTTTCACGAACTGCATATCTAACATATTCTATTTTTGTACTTGTTTGGGGCAATCTAATACTTAGATGAATTAAGGCAAATATCACTTTCAATGGGTCAAATCACTAACAACCTATAAAGCTCTAATACAATTGGATTTTTAATAATTGAAGGGGTCAAGTCACCTTGATTGTTATTAAACTTATTACCTCTCTCCTTGATTAAGAATGAGAATAGAGAGGACATGCGACTTTCAATAGAATTGTGTATGTGTGAAGAGAGCGAGGTGCGGAGACCCTAGAGGAGGTATCTGTTATGGTTAGAAAACTTAAGGGGGTCAAAGAAGGGGTATTAATGTAAATTCATGTGCTCCGTTAAGTGATGTCAGACGAAAAGGTTGACGGGGGAGGACAGTACAATTTTATAAACCTGAGGGGAAGGTTTCTGTCAAAAACCTCAAGAGAGGGAAGTGAAATTTACTCGTGCGAATTCCTACAACACACACACACATCAATTTAAAGGACTCTTGTATTTAACCAAACCAAGCAAGGGTAGAGGTACAACCCTGGGGCTCAATGGGACCAAGGCCCCCTCAACTTTGAATTTTTTTTCGTGTGTCAGATTCTCACCAAGCGCCTCTTATGGGGGGACAACTCATGTCCAAAATTTCATTTATTCATGAACGGCTGAGCAGACAAAATAAAATTGCTTCCAAACAAAACCCTCTCACAAAATTAATTGCTCTATTTTGATGGATGATCAATCTTGAAAATGTTAGTACTACTTAGAATTCCTATTTTGCTATCCAACCAACCAATTGGAGCATACAAATGTGTTTTTGCTTTTTTTGTTTGTTTGTTTTTACTATGGAATGCAAGGATATTGCTAGTTATTTTTTCAACTTATTTAATTTGTTGAGTAAGTAGTAGAAAAGACGTTTGAGATTGAATTTTCTGTTATAAACGATATTTGGAAGGGTCATTTGTTATGCAAAAAATATTAAGATGTCTTTTTTAGCAAATAAATATAAGAGATTGTCCATTTGATTTATATTCATCTGCGAAAGTGTTTCTCACGATTTGCATATTAAACGTATTCTTTTTTTGTCCGTCAATGAAAATGTTAGGGGCAATCTTATATACCTTATAGATGAAGTACTTGGGGCAATATCAATTTCAACGGGGTCAAATCATTAACAAAGTACAAACCTCTAGCATAGCAATAATTGAATCTTCAAATAATTAAATGGAGTCAAGTGACATCGTTACTACCTCCATCATTAATTAAGAACGAGGATAGAAACTGATGGACCAATAATAAGCCTGACAAGACATGTCAGACCTGGTTTAGGGGGAGGTATTCACTTTGTTTGGTTCTCCTCTCAAAAATAATCTCTCCAAAAATTTTAATTGTTTTTTATCCGTGTTTTTCATCTTTAGAGATTTTTTGCCAAATTTTTTACTTATTTTTATATTTTTGGATGTATAAGGCGTACCTCTATTCAAAAAGTAAAAGAGTTTGTCAAAATGTTAGTAAAAAAAGATGAAAAAATACGCAAATCTATAGAACTTTTTTATCTCAAAATTACTAACCAAACACATTGAATGTAATTTCAAGGGTAAATAATGGCCCATGACGTGTTTCGATAATTAATACCCGCTAAGAATATGCTGAAAATATCTTTGACGGGTATTAATTATCAAAACACGTTATTAGCCGTGATTTTTCCTAATTTCAAGCCTCTCCGTTAGGTTCAAATTCAACAGATGGCACCAGCTCTTCCAAGTCCGGTTGTGAGCGGGGGCCACACCCAGAGCCTCATGGCTTAAAAAAGAAGATAGGATCTTGCTAACTTCTGCTTAGTCGTACGATAATATGCAAATTAGGCCAAACGAGTTTGGATATTATAACATATCTAATCGATATTAATATACTTACACAGATACCCAGTAATATATATTTTTTTCGCATACTGATACCTCTTTTACATATTATCCTCGCCCTTAAAGTTGAGGTTAACATTTTCCAAAAAAAAAACAAAAAAACGGAAATGAAGGAATAACACGCGAATTGTAATGGGAACAGTCGGGACCCAACAAGAAGTCGCCGTCCTTGACCCTGCGGAGTATCACATGGTCTGCTTATTTAGACAGAGACAAAATACTATAACAGTCCTTCAGTTTCTTGGCAAATCCAATCCCCTCTGGACAAAAGAAAATCCTGACCTCCGCATATCTCTATCTATTCTCTCCCCTTTAAAAAAATCTCATTCAGGCATTCCGTCCAACATTCCGTATTCAAATCCATTTCCCAGTAAATAAAATTAACTAGAGAAGCACTGGCCCTTTCTTGCTTGTTTATCATTCTCTCTGCCCATAGTTCCATACATATAAAAACTGTACGTATTTGTTTGCGTATAATCTACTTTGTGCTGGAAGACGAACTGGGTATTGAGCCTGAGAGTCAACTGTTCATCGGAGCTTAGGTATGGTTGCGAAAGCTCAACTTTTTGTTTTTATTTACTGGCTCATAAGCTTATGGTTGTGGGTTCGGAGCGATTTGGTGTAAAGTTTGTCGAGTTTGTTGCAATTTGAGAGGTTGATTTTGATTTGGTACTTTTTTGCCGGACCTGACCTTTTTAACAAGCGTTTTGAGTGGTCTAGATCCACACGCATCCCAGTTGCTGCTTTATATTGTCGCCCACTAGTGTAATTAGTTAGTATATATACTTATGTGTATAGTGCATAGAAAATGCTAAAAGTAAAAGCCATTTCCTAGGGTTAAATCTTGGCATAAAGAGTTATGTTTGTTTAGAGCCAGTTACCTAGGATTTCGACATTTAAATTTCCATTTTTCATTGAAGAATCCCATTTCTAAGAGGTATTTTCCTTATATTCGAGATTAATTTCTCCTAAGAAAAAATTGAAAATGATATGAAAATGAGTGTTCTCGTTTTCGAAAATAATTCCAAACAGCTACTTTTATAAGCAGCAATCAAAGATAGATAATTTGATGTTGTGGTGATAGTGTGTCTCAGTGAACATTGTAAAAGCTCGGCTCGTTTGCAGCCCTACGCAGAAAGATATAACGAATAATCAAAGTAACAGAACCATCAACATTTAGATAACTGCATTCTTTCAAGCACTCAAATGTCAATTTTCTTCTGAGAAAATCTAATCTTCCCCAGGGGACAACTGGCTTCACCACATCAAGGCAATGCAGTTGGCAATATGACCTCCTCTCCACCACAACTGAGAGGCATGAAGAAACATTCTTTGATGTCCCGCAATATGGGTATTTATTCGAGCCCAGGAACACCGGATTACCACGATGGAAATGTGGGCGGTATTCAAAAGGGATGGAATTCAGAAAGAGTTCCATTACCATCAAACAGCAGCCGGAGGCATATAAATGCTGCCGCGTTGATGCCATTCAACAGCGGAAGGACTTTGCCATCCAAATGGGATGATGCAGAGAGGTGGATTACTAGCCCAGTTTCAGGGTTGGGTGTTAGCAGGCCTTTACCTCAGCAACCTCAGAGACGGCCCAAGTCAAAGAGCGGTCCAATTGGAGGTCCGGGTGTTGATTCCTTTTCCAACTATTCCCCTGCCCCGCAGGTGCTGCAAGGGGGAAGTGTTAGAGATTTCATGGCGGGGTCACCATTTACAACTGGTGTGCTTGTACCAGATGCCATGTCCATTCAATATGGTGGTCACAATGTGGTGCAATCTAGTTTAGTGCATACTGGGACTGCTATGGGTCGAACAGCTAGTCTACTTGGATGGTCGGATACGCTAACTGAGTCTTCATCGCCTAGCTCTCGAGGTATCATGTCTTTTCATTACCTTTCGAATTTCCAGCAGTTTTTAACCTGCAATTTAATATCTGGAATCAAGTAGCTGAATGACTCACACATTGACATACTTGACGATTTTAAATTCAAATTTGAGCTAAGCCTAGCAAGTACACCGGTCCAGACAACATGGAATCATAAATTGTTAGAGGTGGTCGAATGTGATGACTTGGTGCGGTTATTGCAATGAAATTTGGTTTTTTCAAATATGGAATGATATAAATAATGGAAGCCCACATCACCATTCAATATTTCTTGGCCCACTTTTGTCCAGCTATTCTGGGCCAACTACATGCGCATCTAGTGCATTGGCTTGGTTTAAGAACCCTTGACCATCTTCCGAAGTTATAAATAATCTACTGATCAAAGGCTGTAAGGGTGGACTGCTCTACATTCAGCCACACCACAGTAAAGAAAAAGGGTTTAAAGACCACTCAACTAATAAAATGCCTTCAAGATTTTCCTTCGACCTATTTGAGAGTTATTTACAGAGGGATGGAAAAATTGGAGAAAACCGTTAAATACATGCCTCTTTCAACATCGAATCCATGTAAATTCACTTCTCAAAGATGATCCTCCTTAAAAAAAACAAAACAAAACAAAGAGTGACGTAAATAGAGGAGTGTGGAGGGCAAGAGTGGTGACCAGAGTTGTACTTGAGATTATTCTTTAAGTGGATATCAAGAAAACCTGAAAATGATGATTTTGCTCTTCAACAAAGTAGTCTACTTATTGGAGTTCAATTCAGGTCGTGATCCGTAAATGGTGGGATACCGTGGGAAGATAAGGAAATGGGGGTTTGTAATGTAAGATCGTAGCATCTCTCAGATCTATGTGAGATCAACGTTCCCTACGCTCCTATTGCCAGAGTACTTGAGATTTTTGTTGAGAGATACCCGGTACTGGTTCTGGAGCAGGTTTGGACGGAGGTGAGGGGGTTGATGGTGGTTTCTAAAGATGTTATGGTAATGTCGTTGGCTAGTGAGGGGGTGGGGGAAGAGGAAAGATGAGGTGGAAATAGTGAAAATTATTGTTGATCATAAAATGGCTGGAGTTAGTATGTGTAACATTTGTGTACAAGTATGTTGTGTTACCAAAAACACGTGCAAACACACAAACACAAATAGACACATACATATTGAAACAGTATCTTCTGTATTAGTATTTGGGCTCGGTGGCTATGTATTGTGCAGGCTAGCAAACTAATAGTGGTGGTATTTAGGCCATTTTCTGATTAGGCTAATTTATTTTGGCTGATATATTCCTGCACATGCCGCCATGATCACTAAATTTAAGGGAAAGAAAAAGGAGAAAGATTGCTGTTGTATTCTTAAAAGGCATATGCTCAAGGGAGTTGTCATGATGAATGATAGCTAATTTTGATGGCTCCCATAACACCAATTACTATACTAACATTTTAAGCCTATATCATTGAAATGGATGATGTTTCTAGTTTATGAAGCACCGACACCTCGCCTAGGGGAACCTATGACCCCACAGACACCTCGACGGTGGTCACGTACCGGTGTTGAACATTGACACTTATTGCAAGCTCTTGGGACACGTTTCTGACACTCAAATTAGAAGCATTCCGAATGTTATTTCAATGTTGTTCACTAGACACGTGGGGTACACTTTAGAACACAATCAAGAAACTCGTTGGACTTGTTAAGAGTGTTAAAATGAATTAGAAGAATCAAGTTAAAGCTTAGGGAATCTTTCTTTTTGTGTAATAGATAATTGTTGATAGATAACAACACGAGGATGATAATGCTTTTGTGCATGATGTAATGGCAACTTTGAAGGAAGGCATTTATGGTATTTCACAATAATTAGAACCTCTTTTTTCGTTTCTCATTAGCTTTCTTTAAACACTCAGGCCTATAATAGAATCACATAAAGTATGTTATTTTAACGTGCCCCCAACATACTTCCATTTTTTTCGGTTATTGTGTCAAAGTATCGAAGTTGTGTCATGTGTCCGTGTTGGTGTGACTTAGGTTCTAGTTTTTTAAAGATAAAAAATTCTAAATATGTTCCTTTATAATGCTTGTCACTGTTGGATCAAATGTAGATGAGAAGCTTGATGGCACCAAAGACGCGAAAACCATGGTTTCTCGTGTTGTTTCGCGTCGGGATATGGCGACACAAATGAGTCCTGCGGATAGCACGCGCTCCTCAGCCACATCGCCCGAGGATAGGTTATCATTCTCTACCTCTCCACCATCAATCCTGCCCGTTTTGGAGCCTTACAACAACCACTCCGCTAAATTGGAAATCAGGGATGTCCAGGTGGACAAAAGAGTCACAGTTACAAGGCAGTCCGGAAAACATGGAGCGAGAATGAAGCAGAACGAATCGCCAGTTGTTGAGGACTTAACTTCGACTTGGGATATTTCGAAGGCAACAAGGGACATATCGAAGTATGTTTTATTGCTTTGCATTCTCATCAATGAAATTACCAAGTGCTTAGTTGCTTATTCTCTCAAATAAGCAACTAAGAATAATCGATTTGGAGAACCTAATAAGCAAAATGGTTGGTATCCACTTTGCTTGTGTAAAGGAAAAATGTTGATTTTCTTGAATGAGCAATTAAGCAATGCCAGCCCCCACCAAACAAACTTAAGCCCTGTTCCAGAACACCTTCTTAAAAAATAAGTACTTATTTTACATTTTTAAACTAAAAAATAATGCAAATAAAAATAGTTTTTTTTTTTTTTTACACTGTATAAAAGATCTTATCGAGATCTTTCAAACAAGATCCATATTGCATATTTTTAGATTTCAGTAAGCCCATTATTTTTTAGCTTGAAATTGCCTTCTTAAAAAATAAGTACTTATTTATCGTTCCGGAACGGAGCCTTATTCACTTGGTTGGTTATCTTTAAGCAATAAGCAGATAAGAAATTGAGCCAAACGAGCCCTTGAGAGACAAAGTTGGATAGTGTTAGGGGTCACGTGAACCTCTCGTTTCATAGATGTTTTAGCTGTGTTTCAAAACCGTGTTGTCCCTCTGCCCTGCCAATCATTTGGTCATGGGAAAAACCACCATATTAGTTACCCTGTTCTCCATGATTTCAAGTAAACAAGCCTTGTAAAATCAAGCGTTTAGGCTCCATGAAACTCCAAATTAGAGGAAGACATTTCTTGAGACATAATCGACGGATTAGTAATTTATCAATGACACATACATCACATAGAGAGCTTTTTTAGTTCTCACGCACCACCCCTAGTCCGAAAGTTTTTGCTTCCAAGAGCTCTCTTCTTCTCTGGTGACTATCACAACTAGAGGTGGTAAATGAGCGGGTTGAAATGGGTCGTGAGTTGAATATGGGTGGGTCGAATACGGGTCAATATTAGGCGGGTTGAAACGGGTTGGGTCGAATAGAGATCAAGTCATACCCAAACCCGACCCGACCCGTTCGTTTTCCTTCCTTTTATCTCCTTTTCTCCCCGTCATACAATTTTTTTTTTAACAACAATTCTTTTTTTTGAACAGCCTCATAATAACATTTATACTGTACAGATTCCTAATTAGACTAACTTGAATCTAAGAAAAATAATAATCACATAATTAGAAAAATTCATATGAATAAGGATTAAAAAAATGAGAGTACGACGATCGTGAAAGAGAGTGTAAATATATAAACAAAATTAATGTATTTATCTTGAAGGGAAAAAAATGACTTCAATGACACAACAATAACATTTTTTGCCATTATAACAGATCAACACATATTTTCCTCACACAAAACCCATTTCAGTTACTATTTGAATCGGTGAAATGTGAATTGGTGAATTCACCATTGACTTCAGGCTAAGTTCCGCTACGGGATTTTTGGGCTTTTTTCATTTTGTTCTTATTCAATTTTTTTTTTCGCATTTGTTCGTTTTGCGACAAACTTTTTACCCCTATTGATTCGTCTCGACGAGAGAATCAATTTTTTTTTTTTTTACTTTTACCCTAATATTTTTTGTAATATCCAAGATAAATTTCAAAAAAATGGCTTTTTGAGCTTTATCTTGGATATTTTCAAAAATACAACCAAAATAAAAAAATATTTGGGTAAAAGTCATAATTTTTTACTTTCCAATTTGAGACGATTCAATAGTGGTAAAAGTTTGTCGCAAAATGAACAAACGCGAAAAAGGTTGAATAAAGACAAAACAGAAAAAGCCCAAAAATTTATTAGCGGAACTTGGCCTTATTATCTTATGACAGTTGAGAGGAGCTCAAGGGGTTTGTTCTTGGAGATAAGAAGTCTTTGAGAGAGAGAGAGAGAGTTGACTTTCTTTTTTTTATCGTCAAAATGAAGACCGAATTTGGTCTGGTACAGGAGGTGAGAGAGAGAGATTGAATTGAATAGTGACCGCCGACTTTCTTTGTTTTTTATCGTCAAAATGAAGACCGAATTTGGTCTGGTATAGGAGGCGAGGATTTTTAGTTCCACAGTAGTTAACTCTTGTGCATGGAATTGGTCTTTTAATTCTAGCCCATATTGAATTCATTTTCGATCCATGTAAATATGGGCTTATATGGGTTCAACCCATATCAACCCATTATACAATATGGGCAGATTGGGTTGGGTTATATGTGGGCGGATTCGGGCGGGTTAAAAAATATGGGTTGGGATTGCCACCTCTAATCACAACCATTTCTTCAACCAGATCCAATGGATCTGTTTATTTTCCCCCCATCTCCTCCGAGCACAGGTACTTCTTCCCATCTGACCTAGCATTGGTTAAATCATTCTTCCCTCAATAACATGGACTCTAGGTTATTCGTAAGTGGGTTGGATAACATGTGTTTGAAGAAAGATTAGGAAACATGAAAGTGGGTTGGATATTATCAAGATAGTTAAAGATCCTTTTGGCAACTAGCTGGTCCAGAAGAGCGTCCTGCTTGGTTTTGCTAGCAATGTAATGCATTATACGTGTAAAAGCTTAACTTGATGTTACATTTGTTGCCCAGGCTCCAAAAAGAGGAAGCCAAGATCGCTGCATGGGAGAACTTGCAAAAGGCAAAAGCTGAGGCAGCAGTCCGGAAACTCGAGGTTAATATATGCAAATGTTGTAATGATGTTCCTTACATATCCATGTTTCAGGGAGTAAGGTTTCCTCAATTCGAAGGATTTGTTTACTTCTAGTAGTTTCCTATTTTCTACAAGTAGTCCTTTTTAGGCAATAGCATGAATGCCTAATGTGAAGTTTGAAGGGTGACAAAACTTTGAGGTAGTATCATCAGAGACTTTAGCCTTTACTAACAACAATTTATGTTCAGATGCGATTGGAAAAAAAGAAATCTGCCTCCATGGATAAGATCTTGAAGAAGCTGAGAAAGTCTCAGATGAAAGCCCAAGAGATGAGAGGCTCAATGCCAGACAGTTATGTCGATTCAGAGCCCAATACTACACATGAAGCTTCATTTGTCCATAAGCTTGTCAAAATTTGTTCGCTGAGGGGTTGTTATAGCTTTCATGCCTAATTTATGCATGTTCTCCAGATTTATCCTGCAGACAAAGGTAGTTTCTAATATATATTTTTTTTAATCGGCGGTAGTTTCTAATTTGTTGTATTCTACATCTGCTTGATGTCTTGGTTTCTTCTACGCTTACTGATATAGCAGAAAGATTGACTAGTCTTTGGCTATTTGGATTTGACGACAATGCACTCTAGCAACTATTCTTGCATGATACATAACTATGATGTTATCTGGCAGTAACTGGCTAACAAGGTCATTGTCTACCAATGCAAGGACATCAGTAATCGAATCAGGAAATCTTTCTATGAAACTGACAATAAGTGACCTTGATTGGTGTAGAGCCTTTTTTCGTTTGCAAATTGCTTCTAATGGTTTAATGAACGCCAAGTCATTTTAACGGATTGGCTTGGTGCAAAAACGTGTTTGTGTGAACAAGTAGCCCTTGACAGAGCTTAATGGAGGGAAATGATTCATGTAGCCAACCCCAAGTGATTGGGACATAAGGCTCGGTTTGGTTTGGTTTGGTGCAAAAACGTGAAATCTGTTTCTTGTCTTAAAAGTAATCTATTCTCATGAAATATGTGAAATCTATTTGTCCTATTTTTCCGTGTCACAGGATCAAGTTGGAGTAGTGGGTGTTGCGAAGTTCTCCTATCGATCAGCGGTCAATTGGGTAGATGATCACTTGCACATATTTTGGGGCATAGAAGGCTTGGTTCTTATGTTTGCTGGAGACAACGCAATTTTGAGATGTAATGTGAACTTAAAGGTTGCTGGACTTCCACACCCTATTTCTGTGGAGGCTAGAATAACCCCTACCCCCAGGTAGAAAGGAAGAAAATTTATAAGTAGAAGGTAGTAAGAACATTTTGTGTAGATTTGCATCTACATTGTCAGATTTGGGGCATATAAATTGTATGTGAACCTAGTAATATGGTGTACATTCTGTGTTCAATATGAAATTAGAAGTCTTCGTAACTTTCTGATTTGCCCCTTGATAAATTTCCAGTTTCTGTTCCAGCAGTTTAATGAACTCTGTCATGGGTGAACAGGATTCTAGCGCGAACTGGGTTCAAGTACACAAAGCTCTTACCATTACCAATAATTACTTCCCCAACTATGATTATTTCAGGGTATTATCACTAGATTTTTTGAAATGGTTGGTGATAAGTGGCTGAATAGAATACGTTGAAGGAATGATGCCACTGGTACAGATGAAAAATCTGTACCAGTGGGTACAAACCCTTTTCTCGGCCCATTTTGGGTCTCAAAAAAATGATTGGAGTCGCTTATTTTGTTTGAAATATTTTGCTTATGGTCCCTGCAAAAAATAAGCTCAATCCGATATTGATTAAGACACCTACAAAACGTCAAACTTTGTCCTAGAATTCAAGCCTAAATTCTAGAGTAAAGTTTGGATGTTTTGTAAATGCTCTTACCGATACCGGATTGAGCTTATTTTTTGCAGGGATCATAAGTAAAGTATTTCAAACAAAATGAGCGACTCCGATTATTTTTTTGAGACCCAAAATTGGCCGAGAAAGGGGTTTGTACCCACTGGTACAGATGAAAAATCTGTACCTGTAGACTTTCTGATACGAGTTTACCTGATAGTTGAAGTTTAGATTGTTTTGCCTATCTCATTCGGCCTCTCAACACAAGCACTGCGAGATTGTTTTGTTGGAATATAGACAGACGAGAAGAAAACTCGTTCACTATATGCTTAAAACTTTTGTTCCAAAATGTAATTTAACTTTTGTTACTGTAATATTTATTGAAGCATTGAACATTGGTCTCCTTTTGTACGTGTTCTTGATCGCTTTGATTGATACTCGCTTTATGTTCGTCGGATTGACTTATCAGAGTTATACGTAATTTTTTTTTGATCAGCAAAAATAAGAGTTATGCATACTTTTATATGTAGAGATTCATCTCTATCTTTGGATGAAGTCTCAATCTAATTTAGAAGACTCAACATGGAATATCTATTTTAGAGATCCACAATAAAGCATGATTGGAATGGTTTGGATCTCCAAATGCATCTCATAATCACGTGAGAGCAAAATTCTCACTTTTACAATATCAACAATGCTACTCACACAACGATCCAAACACAACAATTTACACAACCTCTCACATACATGTGGGGCCCACACATAATAGTGTGTGTGGAGCCCACATGTATGTGAAATGTTGTGTTTGGTGTTGTGTTTGGATTGTTGTGTGAGTATCATTTTAACCTATCAAAGTGGAGAAAGGGTAATCTCCCATGTAATAATCCCTTGTGTGGTCTCAACGATACAAAATGTGGCACACAAGTCTTATATTTGGTGATCTGAGCAATTCATTTTGTAGGTTCTGTTTATTATCAAACTATAAAAAATAGGTCCATCAAACATTTGTATCTGTCATGAAGCATATTAGTTACGAGAAATGGACAAACTCTGACCGTTTATTTCTTTGCAAACAAAAAAGACTCAATCAAGTCTTTATCGAATTGACCCGGAAAAAAAAAAATTGATTGGCATTGACCCAATTTTTTATTTCAAAGAAAAACGCATCTAGGCTGACAAAATAAACAGCTCGGATCATCAGAAGAGCTTCTTGATGGATGATTCTATTTTAAATAATTTGTACATAAAGAATCATCAAATGAGAGCATCTTAATTCATCAAACTGCAGTTATTACAGGTTTTTTCTCTTAATTATGAACATGGTTCTAGATCGTGGTACACAACAAGATAATGGTTAGTGATAAAACTAAGGAAACCAGAAATGGAAATTCACAAGAGATTCTACACTAATGCTTTGTTTTATTGAATGAATTGCCCAAGAATTACGGAAATGGTAGAGGTTATTACAGTTGAAGAGAAGTACAGTAGAGAGAAGGGGGAGAGAAGATTCTGGATTAAGCTTAACTACTTTCCCCCCCCAAACTCCTTAACTATGACCCGAAAATAACAGAGCATGACATTTCCTAACTAACTACTTAACGACTTCCTAACCACTTCTTATTTCATTTATTACACCTGACCTCCCTCAAATTACTCCAATTGCCAGACGAACCCCAACTCCTATCAGTCAGTATAACGATATCAATATTATTTGGGGGGGGGGATACTATTTTTAAAACTCACTGGTGTTTGGCTACGGAAGGCAACATATGATGTAGAGTTACAGGGATGGTAATGGACTGGGGTACTTTATGGAAGGCAACATTTGAGTTAGCCATTTCTAAACGGAGTCATTCATCAAAACTCTAGATTGGGTAGCCTTTTTTTTTTTTATTTCCCTTTTGGGCTACTGTGGCCCCAAGGTGTCCAAAATCGATGGGGTAGTTAGGGATGGTAATTGACCGGGTAATTCACAGCCCTCCATCATCCCTGCTCCATTTCTTATCGGGGCAGAGCGTAAACAATCAAGGAGATGATAGAGTCGGAGAATAATTGAGTTCTCTCTCTCTCTTTTTTTTTTTTGATAAGTCAATCAATTCATTTCACGATACCCGAAGGTAAAAGCCCGAAGGCTACAACGATTTCATAAAAACTACAGGAATGAACCAAAACTACTAAAACTTAGACACGAAGCACATCCACTAGGAGTCTTCTAAGCACATACTGCAAAGGCAAGGGCAATGAACCCCGTCTCCGATTGTAGTAGTAGAGCTCAAAGGGACACCCAGCTCAAACCATAGCCGTAAGCACGGATGAAATCAACACCAAACCAGAACAAAACAAACTAAACAGACTGAAAACTTATTCGCCCACCTACCACGCCCACCGGATCTGGAAAACCAGACCGATACAGTCACCGGACCGGGGAAACCGACTGGGAGAAACCAAGCCAAAGACAGCCGGTACTGAAACCTCCGGCCAAGGAGCTATCGCCGGCGAAACGCCACCCGTAAGCTGGAGACTTATTGCCGGAGGGGGCCGAGCCACCCTACTCCATCTCTCCGTCAGAGCTATCCCAAAAACACCAAACCAGAGGGCGGTGGCGTCAGTGGAGAGAAGGCGGAAAGGAGCTAGCAGTGGAGGAGGAAGAGATGGTAGAGGCGAGAAGAAAGCGGATCTGGTTAGGGATTCGACAAGCGGCGAGGTGAGGAGGGGTGGCCGGCAGAGGAGAAGAGGAGGAGGTGGGGCAAGGGGCGGCAGCCCCACCCCCCCTAGGAAAACCCTAACTGGTGAAGAAGAGAGAGAAAGGAGAGAGCTCCTAGAGACAGAAAAAGGAAAGCACTTTCCAAGTCAAGTGTATCTGAATAATTGAGTTCTCATTCACCGTCATTATTTGGTATTTTGTTCTTATTCTATAGACACAAATGAAATTTACTACATATAAAACAGAAAACTAATAATTATAGTAATCAGGACGGGTTGGGTAAAACAGAGCGGATAAAGCAAATACCAGCCCAATCCATTTCCTCATCAGATCGAGGCGGAGACAGAACATAGGAAATTGCATCCCTAAGTGTAGTCCTCCTTTTATTTCATTTTTGTACTGAATTTTAACCTGGCCAAATGGTAGACTCAAACCCCAGCACAGCCTCACCATGCAATTGTAAGAAAGGTTTTCGACCGAAGCTGTATCACACTTAGCATAGAATAGATAACTCAAAAGGGCGATAACAAATGCAACAAATCATCCAACAAGAGAGGAAACAATAAATTGGGATGCAGAAATAACAGACTAATAAGACTACTACACCAGGGAAAGATTCGGCTTCAGATACCTGAAGACAAAACATTACCCTCCAAACCGCCTATTCCATATTTTTTTTTTCGAACAGCAAACCACCTATTCCATCTAGCATAACTCACAGAAACAACTTGATGTGCCTAGTTAATAAGTTGAATTAAACAAGAAATCATTTCAAATTTTCAAATATCAACATTCGATGCTTTTTCCTGACGGTGTAAGCAAACTACATAGGCAAAACCCATTAAATATTCTGTTGAATATCAGGAAAAAAGAAAAAGTAGCGGAGTTCTCAATGCTGATTGCTCTCAAGGACAGGACTTGAATCTCTAATATGGTCGATACCTCATATCTGCTCGTGAAGGTCTCCCTCCACCCATGCCATAGGGCCCCCACTGCAAAAAATAGCAAAGACAAAAAGGTCATCTCTGAGAACAAAATATGCACTCGAGATACCAAATGTTTCACATTCAAATCAAGTGAACTAGAAGTCGGGCAATTTCACTTGCAAGGATTATATGATAAGAATCCCAGGCATTTATCGTTCACATCAACCATCACGCTATCCTTCTTCCTATACTTACATTGTCATAATCCAGGCTTCCATACATTCGCCCATAACTTCGCACAGGACCGCCATAACCACCATATGGTTCAACATCATCCCTCGTGAAGTTTCCACTGGGACCAGCATCATCAATAGGCGTAGCAGAATCAATGGCAACCTACAACGCAAGGTGTAAATAACTGTTCAGAAAATTGCTACGTGATTGATAAATTCAATCCACATCTGTGAGAACTAGTATCAAAGAATCAAGTATAGCACTTTAGATTGATCAAGTAAAACCATACATAGTCCCAGTGTCACAAGACTCACAACAAAAGCATTCCATAAAAGTAAAACAATTTGGCATGAAGTATAATGCTAACTGTCACTTCAGTTGCATCTAGCTAGGTCCCAGAGTTGCTGAAAGCATACTTTTGCTTGTAGGAGATCTACTAGACAAATGCTAGACACCATAATCAAGTGGAAAAATCTATAATGTAAATCTTGAAGGCAGCATAATACACGTTTCAAAGAAGAGATTCAAAAAGGAAATTGATTTCTACACTCCCCAAATTGACGCACACTCCTTTTTTCGTCTTTTAGCGGGTGAATTTACGAAACAGTCCCCGCATGCATACACTTTTTACAAATTTTAGGGACTTTCATAAATTCACCCGCTAAAAGACGAAAAAAGGAGTGTTTGCATCAATTTGGGGAGTGTAGAAATCAATTTCCTTCAAAAATCACCTTGTCAGAGAAAGGCTGTTCAAAAATACTTTTGTGATAACTGATAAAACGTTGAGTTCGAAAGTATTCCGTGGTTATGGAACTAGTACTAACAAGCACGTGGATTTTCTAGCACGAGAAGTAAGAGAGACTTAGGCAGACATCGAAAGATACATCATACATGTGCGAACAATGCTTGGTATACAGGCAAATGTCCGATTCTCTTATAATCTGTAAAGAGCACAATTCAAACCTTTATTGCTCTAATGTCTGTGGGATTGCGAACTTCCTAATCCTGGTAGTCCAAACCAACGATGACAATGTGAAAACATACCTAAGCCAGTCCTCATGCATGCAAGATCCCAGAAGACAATTGAAAACAATGTCCAAAACACATGAATCATAAACAACCACAACTTCACCATTTCATACATATCAATGACCAATTATCTAACACTCTATCGTATCAGAAAAAACATCTACACTCTACCTAGGAACCATATTCTATAACTAAAGTATGATAGAAGGTTTCTTCTTTATATTAAAACAAAGTAACATATGCCCTGAGTCCTGACCTATACAAAGGGACATTAAATCTAGGATGACCAGCAGTAGTTTTAATTCAACATAGTGAAAAATGGAGGCAAAAGAGCATACCATGCCAGGTCTCAAGTAATCAACATGAAAACTTCCAACTGTACATAACCAAGTGCAAATAATTTCTTTACAAAAAGAAACCTGTAAACTTATTTAGCTTCTCCAAAATTTTCCCTTTCCAAAACAGTGTATGTAGAGGAAAATACTGATACCCTATGATGCACGGACACTGACATGGACACGGGAATTCTAAAAAAATGGGGACACGGACACGGCGGGGGACACGCCACGTGTATATTTATTTATATATTTTTTCAATTTTTTCCCCAAATTTAAATGGCAAAATGTGGACAAAACGAAAAATCCATAGTTCCAATATCATTCAAACAAAACATCCATAAGTTCAATACAACCCTATTGAAAAATTACAGTTTGACCCCAAAATTTTAAAAAAATTACACTTTGACCCCCGCTGTGTCCCCATTGTTGTCCCCCTCAAAAATTTAAATTAAATTATGGGACACGCCACGTGGCGTGTCCCCGCCGTGTCCCTGTGTCCGACACTGCAATACGTCGACCTCTAGGGGTGTCAGTGCTTCATAGTGCTTCATAGCTGATACCCAATCCTTTCAAATGGGTTCTTAAGATCCAGACAATATGCCAGAGCATTTATACAAACCTGCTGTCCACAAATCTCATGAGACCTTCGAGAGACACGATCTGCAACACCATCTTCTGCAAAGGTCACAAATCCAAAACCTCTGTGGCCAGTTCTCTTAGGATCCTATGTCACGCAAACACCAAGGTTACTAATTGTTGGTTACAAAAAGCCATCCATCTGTGAACTATACAAGAGTACTCCCATCATACCTTAGGAATATAGACATCCAAAATCCGGCCAAATCTACCAAAATACTGACGAAGATCATCAGTTGTGGCCTCCTGAGGAAGTCTGCCAACAAAAACCTTTTTGCCCATTCCTCGAGTGAATTCCTCCCCTAATAACCCAAAAGATAAATATGAAAGCATTCTGCATTGCACTCTCCGAAATTGCAGGGAACATAAGCAGAGAGGAACTTACTTCCATAGATGGAGCCCGGATGATCATATAAAGTAGGAGCACCAAGAGCTGCATATGTAGTTGCCCCGGTAATATAAGCATTATATGCACCATATCCACCTTGTGACACACGACTTACACCACCTTGTGTCGCACGACTTGCACGGCTTATTGGTCTGAAGTCGTCCTCCTGAGAATAATATTCAGTGGAAGAATGAACAGCAGAGCACTCGCATAAACCACAGTAAAACAACTCTAACCTACTAGAAAGTTGCATTGACAAAACTATCTAATGTCTAATATCTGTAATTGGCATGACATTCTATATCAGCAAATAATGTTGCAACCTAAAAAGGAGTTGTTTCTACAAGCTACTAAAACAGGAAAAATACAAGCTGAACAGCCAGTCTTCCATATTACCTTGGGTGTTGCTCTGTCCACTACTACTGTCGAGCCGCCTAATTCATGAGTTTCATCCATCAGTTTGTCCACAGATTCTGCCATGGAAACGGAGACAAGATGACTAATATGTAGTCTGTAATAGAAACCACCACACCCTTGGTTACCCATTTAAATTTTACCAAAACAATTCACATTTACATAACCCATAAATACAAAATCAAACTAACATAATCCATCAACTTTACTTATCATGACCTTTCCGGCAGAAGGTTGTTCTTTATTTCCTGGGTTTTGTTATTGTTATTCCCTGTTAGGTAGGGGTAGGTGGGAGTATTCAGAAATGCCTGACCTTGACAGGAAACTGATCAAACACCATTAAACGATGGGGATGTGGGTAACTTTTCAGTGGCACTTTAAAACAACCGATATTTACAACACATGGCACTATGTTATGTAGGACAGGAGGAAAGTAGAGGGGAAGAAAAGCAAACAGCCTAGGGTTGGGCGTTACCACCTTTCTGTTTGGTTTAGTAGAAAGGAAAATAAGGAAATAATAGTGTTTCAAATTACAAAAATGTTACACTTTATGAACTAAAGGATAAGACAATTTGAGTATAAATCGCAAGTTTACAACTTTAGAAACACACTCCCTCTCTTTTCTTGTCCATTGACTTTATCATGCACCTGAAGGGATTCTCGATACCTCTGTCCATTGATCTTCCTCTCAAAACAAAACAAAACAAAAAAGTATGAACAAATCCCCTCTCTATCCACAAAAGAAGCATGGACACTTCTTAGATAGAAGGCTTGGAGGCCAACGTCGGACACCGACAACTACACTGTTCAGACTAAGTTTGGTACATGAATAATATCTTGACGTCTAAGTCGTGAAATATGAAAAAGCAAATGAATTTAATTAGTGCTATGTAGCATCTTTGTTATGACATTTGAATAATGAGTTCACATATAGGATATAGAACATTTCACAAACAATATTTTCCAACTGAAACCAGGCATGCTGTGTCCAAAATCCTTTAAAAATCAACATGCCGACAAGTCCGTGTCTTTTCATGTCAAGCTATGAAGCACTGCCAATCCAAGAGGTCACCCTATCCGTGTCTGACAAGCGGGGACACAGCAAAAAATGCATGGGATATGCCTTGTGGCGAGTCCATTAAATTAATTAGTAACTTTTTTCAGGGGGGACACAGGAGGGACACGTATGCGGTCATGATTGGGGTCAGATATAAAAGGTTTCAAATTTTGGGGGGTAAATATCCATTACATCAAATATTTTGGGTTAAAAGTGTAATATGATGTATATATGATTCATGCTCATAGATATTGATCCTTCATGCTTCTACATATAACAATGTTACATTTCCACTGGTTTAAAATGAACATTATTTATTTATTTTTGCTGTGACCCTGTCGTGTCCATGTCCCCATTTTTTTAGAAATCCCATGTCCACGTCCGTGTCCGTGCTACATAGATGTCACATATCTGTGGTGCTTAGCCTCTCCCCTCTGTTGTTCCTCGCTTCCCACCAACCAAACACATGACATAGCAAGACTCATCTATGAATGGGAGACAAAACAAGAGATTCCAAAGCTCTCTACAGTCTACACCAGACAGTCCAAAGTCTTACATACGTGAACAGCACACTCCACGGATCCTGATAGTTAAAGTTTCTTTACTATCTACAAAACCTTTTTCTCTAGGTTTTATTGTACCAAAGAAAAATCCTAGATAATACTAGTCCAACTGAGCAAACAAAAGGAACTTGAATTGTTAGGAACTAGGGCTGCTCGCGGTTCGGTTAGGTTTGGATTCCTAGGAAGACCGAACCGCTAGTCACGGTTTTTATAAAATGAAATCTGTGTCCGGACCAAAAGTCCTACGGTCCGGTTTTAATCCAATCCGTGACTCGCGGATCGGTTACGGTTTTGTCCACGGATTATAGTAAAAATAAAGCTCAAGCATATATCCCACTCCAAAAGAGAAGAAGGTTACACTCAGAATTAAGTTTACCACCACCAGAAAGTACTTGTTACATAAACTACCAAAGGCCTACTTCAGAAATTAGATTCAAAAGAGTCTCAACACTAGTAGATTGTATCATTACAGTACATAACATAAAAAAAAAAACTGGAAAAGAAATGAACTACTGAAACTGAACTAGGGTTACCCATAACTTATTAAAAAAAAACTATTATTTACCCCCTATATTTTATGTACATCTACACTATATCCCATTATTAAGATAAAAAACTAAAATTGGTAGAAATAAGTTTAACATTACTAACAATTAATTATATAAATACACATATATTTATACATATATTTTAAATTATTATTTATATAAAATAAATATTTGACGGTCCAGTTCGGTTAATCCACGGTTTCGTAATGAAAATCCGTGGAACGAACCGCGAGTCATGGTTTTCTAATTTTTCAATCTGTGTTCGGACCATTAATCCACGGACAAAAATCCAAAAGGTACGGATCGGTTCGGTCCGAAATGGTTTCACAGTTCACCGGATTTTTTGAGCAGCTCTATTAGGAACCACAATATTGATGGTTGCATTCTAGCAATGCTGCTAAGCACATGCAACCCACTACGAGCTACTCTCCACCAAGATATCCCCCAACTACTTATTCCGTGTTTTGTATCTCGGTATGCTTACTTTTCCGCTCTTAATTCCTCCCTTAAATGAAAAACACAAAACCTGAAGTAAATTTCATCAAGTGAAAGTTGAAACCCATATGGGGTGATACAAATATTCCACATAAAGCAGAACATAAGGGGAAAACTAAAGAAGACTGACCGGCACTTGCAAAAGTAATGAAACCAATTCCACGATGCCCTTTTGTACTTGGATCCTGCAAATGGACAATGCTAAGTATAATGAATCAAATTCATTTCCGAAAGAAACCTTCTACAAGTACCTTCGGACTAAAAGGATCTGTTTATTGAAGAAATACAAAATTGTCCCTGTAAAAATGTATGTGAAATTATTGTCTCCACAATGTGTGTGCGTACATGTTGGGTGGAGTGCATGCAAAGGGTGAAGAGAGATGAACCTTTGGCATGTATAAATCTGTCATATCACCGTACTGCTCAAAATAACTGCATGATGAAAGTCATAAAACAAGTTCAAAAAACACACCGTGGCTTGAGAATAATGCTTAAAAGTAGTTTTACAAAAAAAAAAAAAAAACCCAATTACCTTCGAAAAGCAGCTTCTGTAACAGATGGTGAGATCCTGGCCACAAATATCCTGCTGACTTTCTTTGATGGTGCTCGCATTTCCTCCTACCAAAAACATAAGAGAAATTTATGCTTGTTATAATTTGGATACTATCCACAACCAAAACAAGTTTGTATTTCAAAGAGTAACTACATATTTAAAACTGGAATTGAAATAGAAGTTCGACATCACAATAGAATATTGCAAGTTTGCAAGACAACCTTAGGTGTGGCTACTTTTACTTCCAGCGCCCTACTGCCGAGGAAGTGCTCACTGGACAATGCATTCTGTTTCACAAGAGAGAGAAGGAGAAAGAGTAAGTGATTCAGAAAAGGTACTATACTAAGAATCTGTCTTATCCAAGGAGTAGACAGGTTTGCATAGAAAACTCCACACAATACCAAGTCTTTCAAAGGATATGACTAACAGTAATTGACTGATGAAAATAAAATAAGCACGAGTCACCTTAGCATCCTCGACTGATGCAAATGTTGCATATCCAAAACCACGAGAACGACCAGTGGACCGCTCCTGCAGCAAAAGACATGTTAACGAATGTGTTTAGTTAATATTGAAAGGATTCAAGGAAAACTTTATTCTTTAACTTTATCCATGTTTGTATGCGAATTTTTATATGTACCCATTTAAGCTTAGTAGCATGAAGCGGGTGCGGGTGTGGGAGCAGAAGCGGGTGCGTGGGAGCGGAGGCACCTAGAAGCTCCTAAGGTTGGGAGCGCCTAAGGAGCGTATATAGATTATATAAAAAAAAAAAATGTCCATAAAATACTTAACCATTAAAGGAAAAGTGATACTGAAAATTTTCCAATCTTAAAGTGTAATTATTGGAAGTTATATATTCTCAATTTGCAAAACTTCTGTACTAATATGATTCTCATATTCTTATTTCCACAATGGCATAACTCTCTTAAAAGTGAGAAAATAATTGCCTTAACGGCCCGATAAGCTCCCATCTTAGTTAGGAGCGAGCTCTTGTCTTGAGGGGAGCTAGCTCCCATCTTGGGAGCGCCAATTCGAGCTCCCGTCTAGGGAGCGCGCCCATTTTAGAAGGATCCTACAACTAAGCATTTAAGCCCCCTAAGTTACAGGCGAGGTGAGGCAGACCCCAGCACCTTGCTGACCCCCCAGGCGAGGCGACTTGAAAAAGGCGAGCAAAAAGCGACAAGGCGAGAAAAGCGACAAGGTGCAAAAAAGCGCACTGCTTTCAAATCAACCAAAAAGCGCACTTTCTTTCAAAAAAGCAAGCTTTTTTAAAAAAGCGCACAAAAAAGCGAGCTTGTTTCAAAAAAGTGCACATAACACAATTAATTTCAGAAATAAATATTTTTCGCATAGGCGCGCCTTTTTTCAAAAAGGCGCGCAACTCACCTTGCGCCTCTCGCCTCAGGCCCAACAAAACTTTGTGCCTTTCACCCTTGACAACTATGGTTCTCCCAAAGGGATGAGAAACCAATGATGCGAGAATTTCAACTACGAGATACTTTGACGAATAAAGTGATTCAAGTCCTATAAACAAACAGCGGCCGTTCACTTCGATAAGAAAAATCACCATTCTTACAATAATAGATGTGGGAGACCTATCACCATACAAAGATTCGTTTATCTGCAACCCTTGGTCATGACTCATACTAACATCATATTATATCAAAGGCTTTGAATTTATGACCAAACAATACTGTTATGACGGTGCCAACAGTAACTAAATGCCTCAAAAGTTGGAACTATATACAACACCTCCTCCTTGTTCATCTTTCCTACTAAACCAGGGTCAAGACAACACCTCTCTCCCTGTCTCTCCAAGTCTAAATCACATTTGATTAGGTAAGAACTTGAGGAAACAGTGTAGTAGTTAAAAGATGAAGGTGTCTTTTTTAATAGGCAAAAGATGAAGGTGTCTTAATTGTTTGATCTCTTACTAAGTGTGCAAATAGCATGATCTAAACCGCATAGGATAAGGTAAGAACTTGAGGAAACAGGTTTGCAGTTAAAAGATGGAGGTGTCTCAATTCTTATGTCTCTTACTATGTGTGCAAATAGAATGTACTGATATTCCTCAAATACAACTTACCATAAGAATTGTGACAGATTAATACGTAACAAAACTAAGAACAGAATATTCTATCCCGTGATTCTGAGAAACAATTTAAGGTGGAATCACTCAAGTAATAATTTCCTGAGCATAATCCAATACCATGATCGGGACAAAAAGCGAAGTTCGGTATGGTTTGGTTTGGTTTATATTATACCAAATCCTTTGCGATACAACTTCCCTATATTTGGCAACCTGCAGAAAATGCTCCAGTTTGCCATTCTCATATCAGGCCGGAAAGTTTATTGGCAAGGTCGGCACGAAGTGATTAATCAATGCTTAATTGTCAGCCGATCATTCATCAACGACGGTTTATAAATCGTTAGTTTCCCAATAATAGAATGAAAAGTGCGTCCAAATTCCAAGAAATAGTAATAAAAAAAATTTCAATCATTCAATCTCAATGCCGACCTTTCTATCCAAAACCATAAAGTCACTGTTTCTGTAAATTCACATTTGACCAAAATGAAAGAGCTAAAAAAGACCGCTAAATGACATAATTACAAGAAACACGGTTCAAGAGAGTCTTTCGTAACATGTAAACGAATTTGATGTGTAAAAAGTTGTATATTAAAAGGGAAGAGTGACCTTCATCACAATACAATCCTCCAGTTCCCCAAACTTGCTCATATAATCCCTCAAGCCATCCGTATCGACATCCCACGGGACTCCCAAAACCTAAAATTCGTAGAACACAAATCACAAAATCAGTAACATCTCTATCTACACATCAAACAACGACAACGCCAAATTAAAACGCTAAAGACTTACCACGAGCTTTTTCTCCGACATGGCGATGTTAATTTAGCAAAATCGCTTAGCTCCCTGGCCTTGTGATCAAAATCCTAAGCGCTCTCTCTTTCTCTCTCTCTCCTGGTCGCTCGCGGCTCTCCACCTCACCGCCCTCTCTACGGACCTCTCACACTCGACTCCTGCACAAAACAGACACGCCTCTTTCTCACACACAACAAACATCATCATCATTATCATCATCACCGTACACCGAAGCAAACTCACCATTTCCTCCGTTAGAAGAACACGAAGAGTATTAAGAGATTAAGACGCTCAACTGACCTCGATTCTGAAAACCCTGACCGCGGATCTCTCTCTTTCCTCTCTCTCTCTCTCTCTCTCTCAAACGCGCCGCTCAGTCCCTGGTGCAGGTAAGAATGGGCCGAGAAAGTGGCTTGTACCCACCGGTACAGATGAAAAATCTATACCAGTAGACTTTCTGCGCAGGTAATCCCGGTCAATCTTCTGGCTCTTCTACGGAAAAAATTATGGGTACATATAAACATGTACATACCGTGCACATATGGATTTTGTGGAGTCCATCTCGGGTCCCACAAAGATGATTCGAACTGTCCATTATTTTTAAAATATTTTTTTATAGAATCTCATAAAAAATTAGCTCAACCCGATATCAGTAAGGATTTTTTTGAAATTTGTAGGGGCGAAACTACCTAACTACTCAGTTTCGCTCCTACAAATTCAAGAAAAATCCTTACCGATATCGGGTTGAGCGAATTTTTTACAGTGCTCTATAAAAAAATATTTTAAAAATAATGAATGATTCAAATCATCTCTGTGGGACCCGAGATGGGCCCCACAAATTTCATATGTGCATGATATGTACATACCATATGTACCCATAGCAAGACTCCTCTTCTACCTTCGGGGCGATTGGATGGTGGATTGGCAAGGGTATAAAAGTTTACACCCACGTGGGCCCAGGTCTTATTGGCTTATTTTTGTTTTTATTCAAAAAAAAATTGGGTTTCGATCGAAATTTTTTACTTTTTAGATTCCTCTCATCATGAAGATGCAATAATTTCTAAAAAAAATTGACGCAAAACTAACAAATACGAAAAAAAATTGAATAAGAACAAAAAAATAAGCCACTTGGCTTATTTAGCCAAACGGCCAATGACGATGGGTTTTGATCTCGTCCAAAATCTTTGGGAGAATTACCGGTAGGTGGAGGGCAAGGGCCTAATTTACCACTTTAATGGTCTTCAATTTCCAAATCACCACTACATGGTATCTCCTATTTTTATCACCAAAAAAAAATTACTCCCTTCGTCCTTTATTTAGAGTCCAGTATTTCATTTTGGACTGTCTCTTAATAAGTGTCTATTTTGTAAAGTTAGTGGGTAAAAATTGGTGCATTGTCTATTTTGTCCCTAAAAGTATATTCCATTTTGAAAAGTTAGTAAAAGTGTAATGATGATGGGTAAGTATGAAAAGTGAAGGAAAAAGTTGATGTGAAAGGTATAATGATGATGTCTTTTTAATAAGTTGAAGTTACAAAGTAAAACATTTAAAAAGAGACGAAGGGAGTACATGGTATCATGTTCAGAATGGACCATTCTACCCTTCTTTTAAACGACGTTGTATCCTCCTCAAAATCACCTATTTCCTCCCTTCTCTCTCCCTAGTAGAACGTTCTCTCACCATCCTCTATCTAGGTTTGCTCCTCCTTCCTTCTCCTCTATGCTCTCCATTCTCGCAAGACTTACCTGAAATTGAAGAGTTCGGAGTTGACGGCTATCGTAGAGTTTTTTGAAATCGAATGGCGTAAATTTTGTTCATGGCGTAAATTCTTGTACTGTAGAGACCCGTAATTTTTAGAAAATGATTTAAAGATTTTATAAATGCTAGAATTTTGAATAAATGAGAAATTATGAGTTTATTTGATTTGGGGCCCAAATAATAGGATTGTAATTGAGGGGAGTGTGAGTGTAATTGGTTTGGGTGCTGTTATAAAAGTGGTGTGTGTGTTGTAGGAGATCAAAGTCTCCCACAACTCTCTCTCTCTAGCCGACTCTCTCCCTCTCCTTCGGCTCTCTCTCTCCTCTCTCCCACTCACAAACTCACTTCCAAATTCAAAATCCACCAAGATCCTTCATCAAATCGACTTCCTCAAGTGTTTTAGGCATCGGTTTGTGTTCGTTCGAGCTCGGAGGAGGTGTATTTCGCTTGGTTTTAAAGTCCTTGGAATTAGGGCTCGCTTGTTTGAGTTGGATCTTTGTGTTTACACTTTGAGGTGGGATTTCTTACTCACTTTATGTGTTTATGAGTTGATTTCGTGCTTTAATCGTCCTCATTCGTTCATTTGAAAAGCTGTCAAAATTTGCAAAAAATCGCCCAAAATCTATTGGGGATCGATCCCTCATAAATCTGGAAATTTGCCCTTGGGGATCAATCCCCAATAGAGGAGGGATCGATCCCTCCCTTCTCTGGAAGTTCTGCTCTCTTTCTGAATTTCAGCCCAACTTCAAACAGTCATAACTTCTTCGTCCGATGTTCGTTTCATGCAAATTTTATATCGATTCGAAGGTTTTGAAGTCAGTTTTTCATTGCCACCGGAAATCACCTTAAAACTCTTAGTATACAGAAAATTATGATCATTTAAGTAGAAGTGTGTCAGTCTGCCGATGTCTGTGGCTAATCCTATGGTTGTTCTCGTTCTGTATTATGATTCCCTATATAATTAGAACATGTTTAAGTCACTCTTGAGCATGATTGCTTAGGTCTTATTGACTCGTTGTTCGATCTTATCTTGGCACTCATTAAAGTATGATATTACTGTCGTTGGATAAAGAATGTACCGTAAGGTTAATAGGAGTACTGTGGGTTATAAGGGGTTATGTGGTGTGATAAATACCCAATATTGTAGATATTTGGTGCACCTAGTCCCGTTTTATGTCATTTGCTTTATGCTTATTTGTCATTTTTAGTGATTTTGTGTGTAAGATTTTTCGTTGAGCGTTTCAGGTAATATGTGAATAAGAGGCCTTATTTTGATGCCTCTAACCCTTGAGGGTATCCGAGTGGCGAGGCCATATGGAGCGCAGCCGTCGCACTTTGGGATTGAGCAAACGAAGCGCCGGAGAGTGCAAAGGTCCGTTGGGTGTCAAGACGGGGCACAAGGGACTTGATCTGCCAGGAAGCATCTCGGTATCGATACGGATCTCAGCGTATCGATACGGATATTGGTGTACCGATATGGCTTCAAAACAGAGAGAAATCCAACCTTCAGCGTATCGATATGGATCTCAGAGTATCGATACGGATTCTTTTGTATCGATACGGGTCGTCTACGGGGAATCCTTGATTTCAGAGCAAAGCAGCTCGGTATCGATACGGCTACGGAGTATCGATACGGGAGACTGACCGACTTACTTTTTGACAGCTTTTAACTTTCCATAAGTGGCAAGTTTCCACTTTATGCGGTATTTGGGATATTTTGGAGGAGAGAGAGTGTCACTTTGTATAAATAGGACCACATCTCTCCCTTTTTTATTACCTAGCACATTACTTTCTTAGTTCTTACTCCATTAATGTCTTTTTGAGCTTTTCAAGTTTAATTTCCATAGAACTCAAGTAAGTACTTATTGTTTGTTAATTTCTCGTTCATTAATGTTATAGTTACGGACTAGATCTTTCTTAATCTTAAGTTTATTTTCGTTTTCATCGGTTAAAAATCATGTCTCGTTTTTATGCTTTCTTTTGTGCTTTAAGTATGTGTGAATAGTCGTTTGGCTACGTCTTGGGCTACTCTTACCCAAAGACTTAGGTGGTTATTTGGTTCTCAAACCCTCGGGCTTAAAAACATGGTTTTTGGATTTCGCTAATCTAGTCATTTTGGTCTAAACTAGGGATGCTAACTTCTTAGCATGCCATTTAGCCAAGTGATCTTGGCACGTGGCATGCATAGAGCTCGTGGCCTCCTATGTATTCAATAAATGTATTAAACAAGATTGGTTCGCCTCCGTTAAATCACATCTTTTGATAAACGTATTCCTTAAAGCTAAATCTTTCGGGCGTGAGCACGCGATCGTGACTCTCGCTTGAGTTATATTTGAGAACCGGTAACGGCCTTTGTCTCTCTAAATCTGAGTGACAACTTTTTCCACTTCTGCTGCCAACTGCCACCCATCAGTGATGAGCGGGTATATCCCATGTGGAATCTGCTCGGCGCATCTGAGCTGTCCGATACATTTTTGGACAGCTCAGATTGAAATTCTCTCTCTCCTCTCATCCAAATACTTTCTCTCTCTAAATCTGAGTCGTTCAAAAATGAAATGGACGGCTCGGATGCGCGAGCGGGCACCACGTGGTACCCGCTCGGCACTGAAAAAATTTTCGCCACCCACCCATGCTCTTTCCCCCAAGATTTCACAGCCATATATCATGGACAGCCATATCGAGGAGCACAAATCGACCATTACAGACGAAGGATGGGGGGAGATGGTCCGTGTTCTGTATGTGTGATAGAAATTGAGAGGCTTTTAATTTCCATCACATTACTCTTCTTCATCAAAATTTTCTTCTCGTTCTTTCTTGCTTTCATCGTCAATTCGCCACAACTGTTTATTCTGTGCAGGGACTCCACAACTTCTTCTGATTCACGTGCTTTGTATCAACTTGGGAGGAATTTTGGTAAGATTTAGGGTTTACATATGTCAGCTGTGTGGAAATAACTTTCATCCTCTCTAGAAATTTACAGAGATTGTAGTCTGTATCCTTTAACTTTACTTCTGAAAGAGCCAACTTTTACTAGATCTAGTCTGATCCTGTTTGGATCAAGTATTTGTAGATGCAATAATCGTAAATTGGGACTAATTTATTTTTATTGTTGTAGGTGGTTGATTTTACTAATTGTTATAGTGGATTTTTATTTATTTATTTATTTAGATTTTTGTCAAAATATGTTTGTCTTCGATTAATAAATAAAAGAATGTGGACCAAAGTAAGAAACACATAAATAATTCTTTTTGCTTTTTCGATTATACTGTAACGAATTTGTTTAGCTTTTGAGATTAAAAAAAAAAATTGAGGAAAGGACAAAAACAAGTCAATTGACTTTAATTAAGCGATGATTAAAGATTGTGTTTTGAATGGAGTATTTTTTTGAGATTATATGTCTCCCCCTCTCTAAAAAGTATCCTTCCGAAAGTCGCAATAAAGTAGTATCAGTAACTTACCTCTTGAGTCTTGCCCATTGATTAGAAGCGTGAAGCGATAAGGTAGCGGCAACTTAAGGAAATTTGTCTTGTCGGTCAACTAAATTTCCCAAAAATTACTTGGTAATGAATTATACTATCCCAATCCCTAATTTAAGCAATTAGTTAATTTTCCTTGAATTTTACTTGCTTCTTTCTCCGTAAAGACAGTGAATTTTGTACATGAATTGTTTAGAAGAAAAACCAAGCAAGCCTTCATTTTTGCACACTAAGCGGGGGGTTCAATGTAATTTTCTAATGAGAACAATTTTATTTTGTAACATGACCCTGCCCGAGTGGCTGGAGCTTCGCCTCTGGTGTCCTAACAACAAGGTGCTGAATTAATCCAATAATTTTCTCGGCATTTGCAATGATAGCTGCTGAAGTAATCCTATAACATTCTTGAGTTTTCGAACGATAACTTGGTATATCTACCATATGCTCATTAACTAAACTATGTCTTGTTGGGTTTTGCCCATGTGAAAGAGAAAAAGAAATAATTATAGTTAATTTGTTTTTAATTGGTTCGGTGGTACAGCAGTGAAAGAGTTGGTTGGCTGGTCATATATTTATTGGCCTATGATATTGTGCTTATTGGAAGTGCTTAAGCTGTGCATGGAGTAATTGTGGTAATTGGTTCCAAGATGTCTTTGTTGTACTGCATCCATCCAGATTCTTCTCGGCAGATGGAGAGTTTATAGGCTTAAGTTATTTATAGGGACATCTTGTGCTGTGAATATGTAAGAGAGTAAGAAAACGGCAGAGGAAAAAAATTGCGAGGGAGAATATTGTGTGAGTTTGTGAGAGAGATAAAAATACCGAGAGCTTGAGAGCTAGAGTAAGGTATTTTGTATCTCATTGTACTCATTCAATATTAGTGGAAGTTGTTCTCTCTCCGTGAACGTACCCGAGTTTGGGGAACCACGTAATCTTGTCTCTTTTGTGTGCGATTGTTTTTCGTTACGCCTTCGTTTTGCGGGTGATCAGGTATTTTTTACCCAACATGTCTTGGATTAACTAATAGTTATTTGGCATTCAAGATTGTGCTTATGACCTTTGTTGTTTTTTGTTTTTGTTTTGGGGTTATATGGACCGAAAAGAACTGCAATGCACATACAAATTGATTCCAAACGAGAACCAGGTTCTTCCAAACGGGAGCTCAATCATTTTAGCCACAAAAATCATCGATTAATTTTCGAAGAACACAACAATGTGGGTACTGATTTATCCTGCTATGGATGTGAACAACCAATCTGGGGTCCCACCTATTGGTGCATATGGTGCAATTTTTACTTGCACCAATCATGTGCGCGCAGAGCTTCCCCAAGAGCTACGGACACACCCAATTCACTCTCCTCGCACACCCACCTAATGGCGAAACCATTTGCCACTGTTCTACCTGTGGCAAAAAATGCGAGAGGTTTTTCTACAGTTGCTACGAATGTAGCTTTAATATCGACATTGTATGCCTTTCGGCAATGGATATGATTCACCATACGATCAAGCATGAGAGCCACGACCACCAGTTGATCCACGTGCAGAGGCCGGCCTTGTTCTTTTGTTTGGCTTGTGGGACCGAACATAGAGGTGCCTCATACCTTTGTACCACGTGCGGGTTCTGGGTCAACCAGATATGTGCTTCGCTACCGCGCACTGTAAAATACCGTAAGCACCATCACCAACTTGCTCTCTCGTATTCTCTTCCTGATGAATATTATCAGTTCAGGCCTGATTGCGATGTTTGTTCTGGGAAGTTGAGAAGAATGCATTGGGTTTATCTTTGCGTTGGTTGCCGATACTTCGCCCATGTCAATTGTGCAACATCCAAGGCCGAGCCGTCCAGGTTGACGCACTCTTCTTGCCTTGCAATGTCCTCCTATTTGTTTGATTGTTTTTTCTTTAGGCTGTGTTTGGATGGTGAATTACTCTATTGGACTTAAGGAAGGGAACAAAAGGTAGAAGAAAAAAAATGAAAAGTCAATTTTTCTTCCCTCGATAAATTTCTGTACCACGCAAAGATCTAACTATGAAGTTTTGCCCCCTAAATGTCGATGATACAATAAGCGAGTTTTAAGGCTATGCTTGGATTGTGATATTTTTAAGAGAGTTATAGAGGACAAGGATAAGGTAAAAGGAAAAAAAAAAACTCGATCATTTTTTTCTTCCCTCTCTATAAGTTCCTCCATCGCTCATGAAATCATGATTGAAATACAATTTTTTCCCCTCCCAAGTGATGACATTTATTTAATGATCTTTTTTTTTTTGCTCGGCATTTTGTTAATAATCTTCTTGTTTCAGGGACTGTGAAATAGATTGAGGTCGAATCCGAAAATGTTGACCCAAAGCTGATCAGATTGCCATTAGCCGATCAATTGGTTGATCCTCTACTGCTTTTCATCATGCACATCAGGCTGCAAGGGAAGTATAAAAAAGCCTCAGAGGTCACTCACATTAGTCGTGACCATATCCATTGGTTTTCGTTGACAACATAATCAACGAAGACAAACTTCCCCTCATGACTGAGGAGAGACGAAGAGAAAATTGCAACGCGTGCGCCCAACCCGTTTCAGCCCCATATTTCTGTTGGAAAAATATCGGCAGCCACGTAACATTCCAGAGAACAATCTCATTTCCAATAATAAAATTACAGGAATTAATCGAATTACAAGAAACAAAACAATATACAGAATATGAAGAACGAGATTCAAACTGTTTTTCCTTTTACAGAACAACAAACCGAGGCCTGTGTATTACCACAGTCACCTTAAGAAATATTCGCCGCCTACCGTGGGTGTTGTAGGTTGCGTCGACGACTTTCTCCCAGGGTTGGCTCGGCTAAACCGCAAGCCGTCGGAACACCGCCGTCGACTGCCTTGGCGAACTGACTATCGTCTGCCTCTCTCTCTCAAGAACGAATATAGGAGTATGCTGGATTGCTGTGTGTTTTTCTGTGTTTTCTCCAAGAACGTGAGGCACCTATTTATAGGTAAATGGAGATCTTCACAAATGCTAAACAATAATGCTGTCATTCAATATGTGTAACCCCCAAATGAATTCAGCCATGAATAGGAAGAATAATGCAGCCATCATGGTGAGGTATAATGCTGCCATCAAGGTGGAGGGGTTACGGAATCCACACATCAATACGTCTATTGATTGTGGTGTGTCCGGATACAACGAACCCGGTACCGGTTGCCTCGGGAGACCCTCCAAAGATCCCGGTTTCATTCATTCGAAATTCCGTAAATTTCCAACAATCCCCCCCATGAATGGAATTGGCAGGCATACTGATGCAGAGTACAAAGCTGATCCGAGAGAGCGGCAACGGATAATTCCTGCATAGGATAGGTGGCTTTTGGCCTGGAACCTTCCCTTGTGATAGCCTATCGGGTTTACTGGCAGACTAGTGTGCGGTCCCGCTTTGAACTATTCCGCCGCTGATGTAAACTGAGACAACAGACGTCACACAGGACTTCTCCTGACGTAGTTCAGTTCTCACTGTTGGGTTCATTTTGGCCATGACACCCACTTCTTGGTTCTGCGAGTATTTTCTCGAGAATTTTTGCCACAATTCTCAAAGAAGCGGCCCCACTTCATACTAACATAGGTGACCTTCCTGTAAGGGTATCCTGTTATACCCTGCCTGGCAACCCAGCGCATAGGAGTCATTAAAAGCAATGCTTAACCTCTTTCATTCGCAGGTATCACTGTTCTACACCATAGGAATGGGCAGGAGACTGAATCTCCTCAGTGATCGTTCTCAGCTACTCGCGAAAGATAGTCTCATTGAACCTAGATCTTGGGATCTCCAGTCAACTAGGTTGGCTACCTCCACGGTAACTATGAGCGTAGTGGCTTTAGCCCCATTCCTTTCGATGCTTGCTCAACTAACTCTCGGTTTAACCCTTTGGTTAACGGATCCGCAATATTGTCCTTTGACCTCACATAGTCAATAGCGACAACCCCACTAGAGAGTAGTTGCCTAATGGTATTATGTCTACGTCGAATATGTCTAGACTTACCATTATACAAATTACTCTGTGCCCTACCAATTGCAGATTGACTATCGCAATGGATACTAATCGGTGGCACAGGTTTTGGCCATCTTGGAATATCCTCCAAAAATTGACGAAGCCACTCGGCCTCCTCCGCCGCTTTATCCAGAGCGATGAACTCTGATTCCATTGTTGAACGTGCTATACACTTCTGTTTGGAGGATTTCCAAGAAATAGCTGCACCACCAAGTATAAAGACATATCCACTTGTGGATTTAGAGTCCTTCATATCTGATATCCAGTTCGCATCACAATACCCTTCTAGTACTGCTGGATATCTGGTGTAGTGCAACTCCAAACCACGAGTATACCTTAAATAGTGCAGAACCCTGACTATTGCTTTCCAGTGATCACGACCTGGATTACTCGTGTATCTGCTCAGTCTGCTGACTAAGTAAGCTATATCGGGCCTTGTACAACTCATTAAGTACATCAGGCTCCCAATTATCTGAGAATACTCTAATTGAGATATGCCTTCCCCCCCATTCTTGGATAAATGCAGACTTAAATCCACAGGGGTTCTTGCGGTACTTGAATCAGACGAGTTGAACTTCTCAAGAATCTTGTCAACATAGTGTGTCTGAGACAACGCAAATCCAACAGAAGTTCTGGTGATCTTGACACCCAGAATGACATCTGCAAGGCCCATATCCTTCATGTCAAACTTCGAGTTTAACATATTCTTGGTAGACTGAATGACCCTGTCATTACTACCAACAATGAGCATGTCATCAACGTAAAGACACAAAATGACATACCCTTCGTCTGTGTCTTTGACATAAACACACTTGTCACAATCGTTGATCTTGAAACCACTTGACAACACAGCATTGTCAAATTTCTCATGCCATTGCTTTGGTGCTTGTTTGAGCCCATACAAAGACCTAACAAGCCTACATACTTTCCTTTCTTGGCCTGGCGCGGAAAAACCCTCGGGTTGTTCCATGTAGATCTCTTCATCTAAATCGCCGTTCAGGAAAGCTGTTTTGACATCCATTTGATGTATCTCAAGGTTACGCAAAGCTGCGATCGCGATGATCATCCGAATGGAAGTAATCCTTGAGACTAGTGAGTAAGTATCAAAGTAATCTAGGCCTTCTTTTTGTCTGTATCCTTTGATAACAAGCCTAGCTTTGTACTTATCAATTGACCCATCTGCTTTCATCTTCCTTTTGAAGATCCATTTGTAGCCGAGAGGCTTACTGCCTGGTGGCAAATCCACCAGTTCCCACGTATGGTTTTGTAGTATGGAGTCAATCTCACTCTTAATGGCCTCTTTCCACAAAGGACCCTCAGGGCAGCTTACAGCTTCCTGGTATGTCCGAGGCTCATTTTCTACAAGATAAGTCAGAAAATCTGGACCAAAAGATGTTGATGTTCTAGCTCGCTTGCTTCGTCGTGGTTCAACATCAACTTCCTCTTCTTGGCCTTGTCTGCTTTCATTAGCCAGATGCAAAGTCTGTTTTGCAGAACTTGACTCTCCAATGGATCTATAAGGAAATATGTGTTCAAAGAACACTGCATTCCTAGACTCCATGAGAGTATTCTTGTGAATATCTTGTATATCTGACTCATACACAAGAAAACGATAGGCACTACTATCGTCTGCATAACCGATGAATACACAATCAACGGTTTTAGGGCCTATCTTCTCCTTCTTAGGAGGAGGTACAGCCACCTTTGCTAGACAACCCCATGTTCGTAAGAATGCATAGTTAGGCTTCCTACCTTTTAACAATTCATACGGGGTTTTACCAACGTTTTTGCGAGGTATTTTATTGAGGATGTAATTAGCGGTGAGAACAGCATCTCCCCACATATTCTGAGGCAACCCAGAACTGATCAACATAGCGTTCATCATATCCTTCAATGTACGATTCTTGCGCTCAGCAATTCCGTTAGTCTGAGGCGAATAAGGTGCTGTGGTTTCATAGATTATTCCGTGTTGGGCACAGAATTCTCCAAACGGTGACTGAAATTCACCACCACGATCACTTCTGACCACCTTAATCTTTCTGCTCAGTTGATTCTCAACCTGAGTCTTATAGTGAACAAACTTATCCAGGGCTTCATCCTTGCTTTTCAGCAAATACACATAGCAAAACCGAGTGCTATCATCGATAAAAGTAATGAAATACTTGTTACCGGCCCGAGTTTGGACATATTTCAGATCGCACACATCAGTGTGGATTAAACCTAAAGGTTCTGTGCTTCTTTCTACTGCTTTGAAAGAAGCTCTGGGCATTTTAGCCTCTACACAGGTCTCACACTTGTGTTTTTTATCAATTTGGAAAGCTGGAATATGGTCCAAGTTAATTAATCTACGCATAGAATCATAATTAACATGACCTAGTCTACCATGCCACAAAAAGGAAGACTCAAGCACATAAGCAACATGGGATTTCTTTTTATTGATAGTAGGGATAACAGTCATTACATTCATCTTAAAAAGACCATCGGTCATGTAACCTTTCCCTACATACATTCCAGCTTTAGTCAGAGTGACCCTATCAGCCTCGAAAACCAGGCGGAAGCCGTGCTTGCTCAACAGCGAACTAGAAACCAAATTCTTGCGAATATCTGGCACGAACAACACATTATTCAGAGTCAACTCTTTTCCCGAAGTCATCTTCAGGACCACTTTCCCCTGCCCCGCAACATCCGAGGTAGCTGAGTTCCCCATAAACAGTTTCTCACCGTTAGCAACCGGCTCGAAAGTAGTGAACAATTGCCTGTCACAACAGATATGACGTGTAGCTCCAGTGTCTACCCACCATTCCTGCGGGTTTGAACCCACCAAGTTCACTTCAGATACCATAGCCGAGAGGTTGATATCAGACACTGCTGCCTCCACCTGAGCCAAATGTGCCTGAGCGCGAGGGTTAAGCGGCTTCTTACACTCCGAAGCTTTATGCCCGAACTTGTTGCAGTTGAAGCATGCACCTTGAAACTTCTCTTTCTGTTTCTTGGCAACCCCACCTCTCGGTCCCAGATTGACACTTCTGTCCTTCTGTTTGCCAGCTTGCTTGTCAGACCGCTTGTCAGAACGCCTGTCATACTGGTTTTTCCTCACACCGGAAGATTGACCATGCTCCATCATATTTGCCTTGGCCATGTAGGAGGTCTTCGCACTCCTATCCATACCCCGATTCTCCTCTTTAATACGGAGTTTGATGAAAAGAGCCTCCAAGGTCATCTCCTTATTCTTGAACATGAGATAGCTCTTGAACTCTTTCCATGCTGGGGGTAGCTTGTGGATGACTGCAGCCACCTGGAATGCTTCACCCAGAATCATCCCCTCAGTCCTGATCTCATTGAGCAGGAGCTGCAGCTCTTGGACTTGGACTGCCACAGACTTGGAGTCCACCATCATGTAATCAAGGAACCGGCCCACAATGAATTTCTTGGACCCGGCACCCTCGATCTTGTATTTCCTGTCTAAGGATTCCCATAATTCCTTAGCCGACGGAGCCTCGCCATACACAGAATACAGCGAATCATCCAGAGCATTCAGAATGTAATTCTTGCACATATAGTCATGCTCTTTCCATCTGGCCACATCAACCCGCTTCTGAGTGTCAGGTCATCCTCAGCAATAACAGGTGCTTCCTCGACAAACCACTTTGCCAAGTTCAAGGTGGTGAGATAGAACAACATCTTCTGTTGCCACCTTTTGAAGTCCACCCCAACAAATTTGCTCGGCCTCTCCACGTGAGATATTGGAACCGAGGGAATCCCAGGAATAGGAGCATGAGTTGGAATAGCACCACGGCCATTTCCATTGCCACTGACACCACCAGCCTCTTTGTCTTTACCAGTGACGGTAGTTTTCTCTTGCACAGTAGTCATATTTTCCTGAAATAAGGAACAACCACATATAAGAGAACAAATCTCAATATCAAAATGACAAGCTATACAAGCATAGATTAACAATCTATCAAACAAGCTAAGTCTGACATCCCCACAATATCATGTAACCTGGGGGTCCCAGGGGGCGCGCCCCGGGAGTTTGAGGGCTGGCCCTCAGCGGGGATCGAGGTCAGGTCGCGGGGTCGCGCCCCCTGGCGGGGGCTCGGGGGCAGTGCCCCCGAAAGGTAAACGGTATACACAATCTGCTACTTGCAAAAGTGTGGCCATCCACCTTCCCCTTCTGTTTTTAGAGTCCAATCCATGTACTGATGTATACCACTTGCCGTGCACAAGGGCTGAGCACTCACACCGTCCACTGGTTGAGTACTTCAGGACGAGAGCAACCCAGGCGTCAAGCACATGAACTGCACACCGGGCAGATCATAAACACTGGATCAAGGCCAGGTGATGTCAAGGCAGAAGCCAAGTAGATCACCCCAGAGGCCAACAAAATTGATCCAAGGCCAAGCCGCGCACGACTGCCTTAGGCCGTAGCCTTTCTGTTTGCAACATGATCGAGTCACGCATGACTGATCTTGGCCGAAGCCAAACAGGTCTGATTATTCTCGTATCAATCTCCAAACAATCTGCTGAACAGATTGATAACTCGTCTTACACCAATGATTCTCCATCATGAAAACTAATCTGTTTCGAATCTGTTCTTGCAACTCAAACGTTAGTCCAAAACAGAAATTGTTTTCTGGAATCCGTTGCCGACCAGAGATCAAAAAATATTTCTTAAGCTTGTTGGAAAAATATCGGCAGCCACGTAACATTCCAGAGAATAATCTCATTTCCAATAATAAAATTACAGGAATTAATCGAATTACAAGAAACAAAACAATATACAGAATATGAAGAACGAGATTCAAACTGTTTTTCCTTTTACAGAACAACGAACCGAGGCCTGTGTATTACCACAGTCACCTTAAGAAATATTCGCCGCCTACCGTGGGTGTTGTAGGTTGCGTCAGCGACTTTCTCCCAGGGTTGGCTCGGCTAAACCGCAAGCCGTCGGAACACCGCCGTCGACTGCCTTGGCGAACTGACTATCGTCTGCCTCTCTCTCTCAAGAACGAATATAGGAGTATGCTGGATTGCTGTGTGTTTTTCTGTGTTTTCTCCAAGAACGTGAGGCACCTATTTATAGGTAAATGGAGATCTTCACAAATGCTGAACAATAATACTGTCATTCAATATGTGTAACCCCCAAATGAATTCAGCCATGAATAGGAAGAATAATGCAACCATCATGGTGAGGTATAATGCTGCCATCAAGGTGGAGGGGTTACGGAATCCACACATCAATACGTCTATTGATTGTGGTGTGTCCGGATACAACGAACCCGGTACCGGTTGCCTCGGGAGACCCTCCAATGATCCCGGTTTCATTCATCCGAAATTCCGTAAATTTCCAACAATTTCCACTGCAACTTCTTTCTCCATGAGTACTGTTGTGCAGAGTTACCCGACAAATTGCAATTAACATCCATGTCACCCAGAGCACCCACTCATCTTGATTGCAGAGCTAGCCCAGCACAAACTTTCGTCTACGTACGCAAGTGTGCATGTTGTTCAAAATGGTGCAACGTCTTTATGTTTGGTTGCCCTTCTTGTGATTTCTACCTCGACGTACATCCGGTGTGCTTCCCTACCCACTATATATTATCCGACACGAAGCTCACCAGCGTGCCCTTGCTTCAAGGAAAGTATGCAATATTCTTTGTAGCATATGTAGTGGGAATGTTCAAGGGTTTGTGTTTGAATGCGGTGGTTGCAGTTTCATCTTATGCTATATATCTTTGTGCTCTATTACCGTCAAAGTTCACGCATAGATGGGATAAACACCCTTTCTTAGCTTGTTAACCTACTCACCCGTTGAAAACCATATGGCCGGATGAGTATTATTGTGAGATGTGTGAGCGAGAAGTAAACCCCAAACGGTGGTTCTATCACTGTGTCGATTGTGACCAATCGTTCCATACAGGATGTGTTGAAACTTTTTTCAGTGATTTGCATTTAAATGTGAAGTTTGGGGACACTCTCAAGGTTGACAAACACTCCCACCTTCTTTCTTTCGTTCGATGCCCTAAGAACAATCGCCAACAGCCCTCTTGTAACAGCTGCGGTGGATTACTCTTAAAGGATAGTATGGCCTTTGAATGTGCTCCTTGTAACTATAGGCTCCACCACGAGTGTGCAAATGATGCAGCATGTGAAGAAGCTACTGGATATTTTGGGGCAGCAAGCAAGAGTTCTGTGAAGAAGCTACTGGATATTTTCAACCCCAAAGTGTATTCATAGTTACACTCGAAGTCACATAATGCGTGAGGATTGAATATGCTTTTGTTATTTGTCTCTTTTTTTTTTTATTGCCAAAGGTTAGATATGTCTTCAATCCTCCCATGTCCATACCTCCAATGATTGGGAACTACATGGGTTCTGTTGTTGTTGTGTTGTATGTCGCTAAAGAGTTTGTATGGTGTAATTCCTGATGCATGGCAGCGTTAAAAGTTAACTAGTTAAGGTATGCAATTTTATGGCCGTTAGTTTCAGACCTTGAGGTTCTTGTGTTACAGATGACGTAATTCATCATATGTTTGCAATTTTTTTGGCGATGTTATAGTGAAGAAAGAAAGACACAAACTTAACCCAAATGATTGAAGTAAAGAAAGACAACAAATAATGCATAACACTATGATGCAAATGGAACAATGCATGTGTACATTTTATCAGTCATATTTCATTCCAATTCCCAATCCTACCCCTCTCCATGTGGGCCTTGTATTTGCTCAGTACACCTTCAATAGCAATATCAAACGCATCTCTTGTTTCTTCCAACCCTTGACTCGATTTTGCATACAGAAATCTCGGCATATATTCTATTACCTTCTCTCTCATTCTTTCCACTTCCTCTCTTCCATACCCTCCCAACACTCTCTTTATATCCGTTGAACCATTACTCACATCGTCATGGTGTATAAAAACCGAGTAACTCTCCGGATCAACCGGCATGAACAGCTCGTACTGCCAGTAAGCTGTCTCTGGCGAGAAAAATACCGGTATTGAACCGGCCAACATGCACTTGACAACGGCATGTTTCGAGAACGTGTCCCCCTCTTGGAGACAGAAATCGGAGTCGAGAAACGCCACCATGATCGCCTTCGTCCCGTCAACGCCGCAGTTGTTCCCGTAGCAGTCCACTTGGCGGCATGCGATCGGCTCGTCGAGGCACTGCTTCTGTAAAACCCCTCGGAGACCGTTCTCGATGAACTCGCGAGGGCCGCCGAGGAAGGTGAAGAGGTGGTTCCGTTGCCGGCTCCGGACGAAGCTCTGCCACTCGACGATATCTGATTCCGACCTGGGGTGGAATACAGTGGGGTAGGGTACAGCGACTTCTAGGTCGTCCCACATGTTTCGCTCGACGGATAAATGGACGACGTGCTCTAATATCTCGGGAACACTAAGGAAGCTGGACCCCCAACCGTCATCCCCTCTCGACCGTCGGAAATCCCATGTTGTCCGTGCAAGCATGATGAAATGATCGGAGCCGTTGGATCGCTTCCACCACTTGTCTTCCTGGACAGACTTAATAAACATCTCAAGACGCCAATGGTGTTCGACCTCGACCGCGAGTCCAGCATAAAAAGGTATGTAGAACGCCGTAGCAGACTCAGGCTCTAGTGTTCGGCACTTGTAGTTCAGCATCCGACCGTGGTACAACACGTCGCCCGAGTACACATCGGTCCAGTACCACGCCGGTAAAATGCTCTCCGGTACGATGCCAGCGAGCTCTTTCGCTGCCGGTCCGAAGTCGTCGTTTGAATATCTGTCGCAGTAGTTCGTTTGGTTGCAAACGTTGTTCTTGAGTTCGTAGTTGAACATCGGGGGGAGATCGTAGACGTAAATCCGACGGGAATCGCATTTGTCTACGGCTTGGAATTCCGGAGATGGTTGAGCAGGGGATTCGGAGGATGGAGAGAGTTTGGGGTTACGAGTAACGTATAAAACTAGGATTACTTGGGATAGGATTACGACCAAGAGAAAAGCGCGATGGAGTGGTGTAAGTTGGGATAGGAATGATTTTACTGTGGATTTAAGGTTTGGTGATTTAGGCTGCTCTTTTGGGCCTTCGAGTTCGGTCGACCGGTGGTCGGAAACTGGAAGCGACATTGTATTAGTGTTAAGAGAGAGAGAGAGAGAGAGAGAGAGAGAGGATGTGTTTGGTTTATTGGCTTAATTAGATGAAGTTGTGATTAGTCTTGGGGTTCTAAAGCAGCTAAATATACATTTATTATATAATTAGGTGACGAAAATACTGTGGCACAGATTGTGCACTGTGATCCATTTCGGAGTTTTACACAAATAATTCAGGGCATTCGTTAATGTTATTGATTTTTTTTTGAATAACTTTGAAAATAATCAACTTAATCTAGTAACTATAAATGCTTTAAAGAATTGCCTAAATGTTCTTTGAAATTCTTTCAAAAAAAAAATTGGTAGATTTGATTAAATACTTAAGTACAATTATTCGATTGAATTAGTTTTTCAAAGAGGTATCATTGTATTTATTTTAAAATTAACGAACAGCTCTGATAATTTATGTATTTGGAATCCTAAACTAGACTCCACACAGCCTTTTGTGTAGAGATCAGGCATAATGGAGTTTGGTAGGTAAAACTTTGACACCGAAGCGTCTGATAACAACAGGTCAACAACTCTTTTTTAGTGATAAATACCATTGACAAAAGTGAAAGAGAACATAATATATATACCCCCGGAATTTGAACAATCATTTACTAACAACTGTTTTTTATTGATAAAATAAAATACCATTGATAAATTAAATACCAGTTGGTAATTTAATAGATAAAATACCATTGACAACTGTTTTTTTTTTCTTTTTTATATTGGCAATAGGTATTGGTATTTACCCTGATTTTGTTCTTTCATTATCCGTTGACAAGGTCGAAATTATTCTCTCTAATTTTTTTTCTAGATAGTTTTCATGAATAAAAAAACGAATCCTATGATTTTTGTAAATTGTTTGTTGTACAATGAAAAAAATAAGTCTTTTTTTCTTCTCTTAAACTTAAATAAGCAAAAAACTTTTTAACCATATACATTTAACATTTTTGAGATTCATGTGATAACACGAAGTTTTTTTTTTACCTTTTTTTCTGTATACATTCTATTTTGTTTGCGGAATTGACTTCTTAACCTTAGGTAAGTAAGAAAAACCTCCTTTTACCCTTAATTCATGGTTCTAATCACGGGAAGGCAGAAGTCGAGGAAGGAGAGAGATCTCTAGGAGGGATGTTGATTAAAAGCAATCCAGCATGGGTAAGGTCATAGACAGACAGTATGTGAACTATTATTTTATTTAATTTAATAATAGCATGTTAATTTTTTCCTTTCAAATAACAAAATAGCATTTTTCTTAATTGTAATCATTTTTCGAATACTCGTCCAACATAAGACTCTCTTCCTGTGTAAGTAACAAAAATAATGAACCATCAACTAATTTGCGATTCGGTTACGCAAATTCCTTTATACAGTACGTGCTGTTGAAAATTTCTTTCAACTAATGCAAGAAATTTATATTTAAAGTCCGTGGAAATGGTTCGCTCCGTCTAAGCCTCCACATGGCGCTAGTTGGTAGAGCCAGTTCAATGGCTAAAATTCTATTTATATAGTACCTAATTTTGAGTAGTATTGATATTATTAGTGTAATAGCTACTTATAATTTTAATAATTTTAATTTAATTGAATAGCAAATAGATAATTTTACATTCTTATTACTCAACTTCTTTCATAAATAAAAAATAAGCTTGTGAATTAATGTTATAGCGTGACAACCTGAATTTTTACATCGCTAAAGAAATAAATAATCTCCAAAATATACAATATGGGCACTAAAATTCTCAAATAATACAATATCACCAAAAAGAATTCTCAAATAATGCTCAAAAAAAATCTCCGAACTAGTATCGAACTATGAACTGGTATGCTCTTGTCACTTTCATATTTTTTGGTTTTTGTAAGCTGTTAATGGTATCAAACTGTGAACTGGTATTGAACATTGAACTGGTACGGAACTGTGAAACGGTATCCAATCTTTTCTTTGAACCAAAGTGCAGTTAATGCAAGTTGTGTTTTTTTAAGTGCAGTTTGAATGCAATTGCAGGTGATGCTTTTCTTTTGGTACAGTTCAAATCCAACTGGTAAGTTTGAATGCAATGCAATTTTTTATACTTCCACTGCTAGTGCAGTGCTTTGAATTAGGGATGGCAATTTCGACCGAACCGAATGGATACCCGAACCGAAACCGCATTTTTTCCCCGAACCATAACCGAAAAATTCCCCGTTGGTGCGGATATGGTGGAGGGTGGGAGATAACCGAACGGGTTCGGTTCGGTTACGGTTCAGCTGATAACCGAACCGTTCCCCGAACCGAACCGTTACCCGAACCGAACCGAAACAGGTTATTTACAAAAATGCCCCCGTATATATATATATAGGTATGTAGGAGTTAGGGTTTTCCCACTTCATTTCATTTTCCCCGCAGCCCTCAAAGTCTCCACTCCTCTCCTGCTCTCCAGACACATCAGGTAGGCGAATCTCTCTCTCTCCCTCTCTCTCTCAAATCAACTCTCTTTATCCACAATCAATGTCACGATCACTCTCAAACCTATTCCAATTTACAACCCCTTCGGTTTTCAATCCTTCAGATCTGGTGGATATGAGTGCGTCGATTCAATTCATGCAGTTGAAAATGCCACGAACAGGTCTCATCTTCCTCCATTTCGCAAACTTCACTTTCCTGATTTAATGACAACGGCGGGGCCATAAAGTTTGTACGGTCGGTGACGGCGCCGTCGGCAAGACTTGCATGCTGATTTCCTACACCAGTAACACTTTCCCTAAGTTAAAGTTTCAAACTTCGATTGTTAAGATCTTTCCCTTCTGTTTTGTTTCATTTTTTAAAATCTGATGTAAGAGTGACTCTATAGTCGTGTTTTGGCTTTTCTTCTGATAAAAGAAGAAGAAGATAGATGAGATCTGTTCTGTGCAGGCCCGGCCCTGATAATCTGTTTTCTGAATTTTATTTATTTTTGGTTTCTAATTGATTTCGGTTACCCATTCGGTTCGGGGATTACCCGAACCCCGTTTGGTTCGGTTATGGCCTCTCCCCGTTCGGGTATCGGGGCGGATTTGGGTTGCCTTTCGGTTTCGGGGATCGGGTACGGAAATCCCCATATCCGCCCCGAATGCCCCGAATGCCATCCCTACTTTGAATGCTACTTGCCTTGTGATTGTTGAATAGGTTAGGCTTGGAGTTAATTTGGGTTTTGGACCTTTTGGTCTGATATATGGAGGAAGAGAATGGAGGAGAAAGTGAAAAGGGGAAAGGTGAGGGAGAACCTAGGTTTCTTCTAGTCTAGTGGACTGATATATAGAGCAATAGTGGAGGGAATTTTGCCTCCACAAAATGGAGGGTATATTTGACCTATTTTTCACTTCTGACCATTTTCCATCCATAAATTGGACGGTTATTTTTGGTAAGGTGGTATAGTGATAATGTTTGGTGGATCAGGGGGTGTAAGTGATAAATTTTAAAGATGAGTGGTGTAAGTGATAAAAAGTGATAGATGTGGGGTGTAAGTGATTTTTTCGCATCTATCTTTATCTAAGTAGTTAGTGTGTCAAATCTTCCTTGTTGGATAGGGTTTACTATGTATTGCGTGCGAAGATATTATTTAATTACTCCATTCGTCCCATTTTTTTGGGACTTTTTTGATATTTGTGTCATTCTTAAAACTCTTTTTTCTTCCGGTATGAATCTCCAAAAATATACAATATGGATCTTGTTTGATAGTTCTTGATTAGATTTATAATACAAAAATTTCAAAATTATGAAAAATATTATAAATTGGAAGATATAAGAATTTAAAAAACGACGCGAATATCGAAAAAGACCGAAGAAAATAGGACGGAAGGAATATATGAAGTCAACTTAGTTTTAGAAGATGCTTATTTGAAGTCAACAACTTCCATTGTGCCTTTTTTAGGTAACGCACATAGTACTATTTTCTACTTAAAGAATTTGTATAGACTATAAACCAAGTGCAGTTATTCTTTCAGATGCTTCTATTTCTGCTTTAGGATCAGGCCCCGTTTCAGAACGGGAATAAGCTGTTTATTTTTAAGAAGGTAATTTCAAGCTCAAAAATAATGTGTTTACGCAAATAATTTTCCTCCCACTATGGATCTTGTTTGATAGATCTCATCAAGATCTTTAATACGGTGCAAAAAAAATAAAAAAATTATTTTTCATTTACATTATTTTTTAGTTTGAAAATGTGAAATAAGCTGCTTATTTTTTAAGAAGGTTTCTAAAATGATATTCTTCTCTTTTAGAGTGAAAAAGAAAAAAAATGGTACTGCTTTTATTTCATTATTTTCAATCATTTGATTTTTCCATAGGTATTGTATAAATTAACATCTTTCAGATGCCATGAATCACAAATTCTAAATTTCTAATCTCCGGTGCTTGCATATGTGGTGGATATGGAAAGTCTAAATTATGGGACACAGATATTAGGTTACCTATTAAACATAGATACATATACAGTCATTGGATGTGTTTAGAATTTTTTGCATTGTGTAAGACTTGCATGCATAGAATGCTTTTGAACACATCTATGGTTCGCTGTAGTCAAGGCCCGTTTGGTTATCACCGCTTCGTCATTCGTCGTCGATTCTCTCTGCCAAGGTTTCCGGCCGTAAGTGTCTCTCTCTCGATCTCACTCTTCTCCTAGCCTTATTTTTACTTTTGCCGATGATGTTGTAGATTTGACGGCAGACAACTTCGAGAAGGAGTTCGGTCAAGATCACGCCGGTCTTGTCGTTTTACGATGGGTTCTGATTTGTTGAAGATGGGTTCTGATTTGCTGCAATGAACTTAGTTGAAGATGGGTTTCACCTGTATGATGGGTTCTGATTTGTTGGAGTTCTGTTGTTGGATGATTAGATTTGAGTTTATTCATGGTGGTAATTGGGGTTCTGTTGAAGATGGGCTTCACCTACGATGGGTTCTGATTAGTTGAAGATGGGTTTCACCTTCGATGGGTTCTGGAATGATTTTGAATTTGCCTTTTTTTTTTTTTATAATTATTATTATAAAAATGATGAAATTTGTCAGTTTTTGTGATTAAAATGATGGAATTAGCTAGTTTTTCATTAAGGCTCTGTTGATGAATTCGAGCTCGAGCCGAGTAGGCTCGTTTATTCCAAACCGAGTTCTAACGAGCCGAGCCCGAACTTTGTACATGTTTGGCGAGCCGAGCTCGAGCCCTGATTTTTTGGCTCGATTCGAGCTCGAGCCATACTGATTCTGACCGAGCCGAGCTCGAACATGTCAATACTCGGCTCGTATACACCCCTATCCTAAAGTACTCACAAACTGTCATATGTCCCTTGACCAAATCCAAGATCCTTTTTTTTCCCCTTGAAAACGAATGAAAGGCCGCCACATGTCTACTTTTCCCTAATTAAACTGCTTGAAACCGTTTAAGAACATGGGTTGAAAGTGGGTCCACTATTATACACACGGCCAAAACAATAACGATAAAAATTAAATTAACCCCCAGAGAATAGGAACCAATTTAAAATTTATCTTCATCATCTCCACAGAACGCGAGATCCTCCAACCTTCCCATCTTTGAAAATAAGCTTCTCCTACTAAAAAGCACTTCGGCCTTATCCAGTCGAATTTTTTTAATTAATTTGAATATTAATCAATTAGCCGCATAATTAATTGGGGAAATCCCAAATATGGCCCAAACAGTATGGTGTGCAAGAAACACGTAGAAAAAACAAGAAAAAAAAAATTGGAAGCATCCATTGGGGATCAGTCAGCAGCTTCTAATCTAACTACTACTCAATAAGAGGTTATAGCCCAAGGGATAGGCTTCTCAAATGTGTACACAAAACAAACCAGCAAAAGGTTTACAATGCGTCATCAGTTAGGCTACTCATGAATCAGGGCATTAGTTTGATGGAATTTTGTTAAATGATCTTCCGGACTTTGATTCAGCAGAAAATTTTCCTTATCAAATCAAAACGATCCTTGAGTTCCCATCAATTGGGGTTATGATCTCCATTGAGCTTTGTCAAGATCGAGTATCGTGTTTCTTGATACCCATAAAAGACTTTTTCAAGCTTCTTCAGTCCCTGAAGTTAATTTTCCTGAAACTTGATCCACTTAAGGTCCCAATAAAGATGTCTGACATTGTGATTTGGGCAGGGTCACATTGTAAAGGGAAGGAAAAAAAAGAATTGTTGTTCAAAATCTCCTTCTCATCAGAAGTCATATATCATGTTTGGAAGGAAAACAAACCTACAATTTCCGAGAATAGAGGAGATGACAGTTTCGGTGTTGCTCCGAGTCCGAGCATAGTGAAGCACGTGGGAGCCTGACTTTCTGCTTGAAGGAATGTTAAGTCTACTAGTGAATCAAATAATTTGTGAGCCATGGGGTTTGTCCGGCGCATTTTAGGTCAAGGAAATAATCAGAGAAGAAAAGCAAGCTGAGAGGCTGTGCTAACTTTTCAGTCAGTTTATGTTGGTGTAGTTTATTTACTGCATTGTTTGGTTTGTCCTGGTGTCCTTGGGTAATTTAGCTAGCTAGCTAGTTTCTTGGCCTCTGTTAGTTAGGCTGTGGTTTCTGCATGTGTTTTTGATTTCCCAGGCTATACCCTTGATCCTCTTGTTGGTGGTTTCTTAGTGAAAATATTTACCCACCAAAAAAGAGAGCTTTATATGTGGACTTATGTTTGCTGTTCTACTAGGAGCTAGAGGAATGTCTTTGATGGCTACATGGCATAGTTTGTTAGTTTTCTTTTATTCGTTGAATGCATGGTTTTGCTTATATCATTCTTTAGGTGAGGTGTTTGAATCTTGAATCTGTTTATTTATTTTGTTTAGTCCAAGACCTGTTTGGTCTTATTTGACTTCATCCGCTGCTTGGATTTCTCAGAGTTAAAATGGGTGACGGCGATCGATCATCAATATGAAATCCATGGTTGGCCCAGAAATTCAGGTTCAATTCACGTTGAGAAAAATTGAGTCTTTGATATGAAACTGAAATAGACGCCAGGTTTTTCTAGTCCACAAACGTTTTTGCCAAGTGACTTACAAGACATCACTCGTAAGCCAAAATCATGTGCGCTATCCTACGACGAGTTTCTGATCCCCCTGAAATGCTAATTGTGTTGAGGGTATGCACGAAAATGTAGCCCCAGCGATCGTTTTTCTCTCAAGGTTTATGGTTTGTTGATGGCTTTGGTCATCTAGTGAGACGTAAACATTTGAAGATCCCAAACGCGTTGCGTTCACGTAATCTTGGGGCGAATGAGCCGGTACACCTGCAATTACCAATCCGATTAACCGGAGCACTAGAAGAAGGAACCCTTCTTTGTACTCTGGTCCTTTGGTGTAAGGAATAATGAGGCTTCTAATGAGTTCCCAAGCTGCATTTATGATCTTGGGTATGAATGACGATGGTGAGAAGTAGTTCTTGTTTGGCTGTTCTCCAACCACCTGCCATAATATAAGAACTAACACTTTCCTTAGCATACAGTTTTGCACAATACTACAAAATATTGAGAGCCAGACCTATTATTTTCAACAGTTGTTGACAGTAATTATGTAAAGAGAGTAGCGGCTTCGAAAATTTTGCACGAGATTTAGTAAACAAATGAAAATGTCTTAAGCTATTTTGCACACGCCTATTAATCTAACCAGTTCAAAAAACACATATGGGAGCTTGTTATTGATTAGCATTTGAAAAACCGAGATGAAATTTGAGTTTACAAAATCTCGTAAGTAGTTTAAACAAATTGACAGGTCGTTCATGGATTATTTTCAACCACACGGCCTCACTTCGATAATTAATTAAAACCATTCATTTTTTCAGTCCTTGTGTATAAATTATGGAGCATAAAAGAAAGTTTGACCTCCCGTAAAACTACGCACCCAACTAGAAATAAATCCAATTCTTCCTAATATACGCGTAAATTCAATGCCAGAGAGAGAGAGAGAGATGCTCACCTTGCCTTCATAGAAGCTGTTGAAGTATACGCAAGTCCCAAAGTGCTTAAACATAAGTGTGGAGCCATCATAAGGCAACCTAGGAACCATATCATAACCATACACAAACCTGTAATACTTAACCTTATGCTTTTCAAGTTTCTTCTTCATAAACTCCCCAAATTGCTCATCTCCAACTCTTGGTTGTCCAAATGTGTAAACACCCTCTAATCTCTCCAACAACCAGTCCCACTTCTCCCTATGATATGCTAAAACTGCTGGAAACAATATTGCCAGGGCACCACCCAAGCTGTGACCAGTCAATATAAACCTTGCTCTATCATTTCCCTGTAGAAGCCCTATCAGTAATTTCCTAATGGCATAGTATGCCGGGGCCGGTTGGTCATCAGCCCACGATATGTCCTCAGGCCAATCTGCCTTGTTTTGCATGCCCAGGGCCTTTGTAAAACCGCTGTGCACCTTCCCAATGTCACGTAGCTCGTACCAAGAGATGTCGAAGTCAGTGCACCATGCATCTGCATCAAAGCTTTCAGTGCCCCTAAACGCCACAATGATCATTTCCGAGTCAACATTCTTCTCGCGAAGAATGAACGCTTGTGTCGTAGCTTTCTTTTGGTACTCTGGCAAGCATAGGATTTCACTGATCAGTTGACTTTATAATGTAGTGATTCAACTTTGCATAAGACCTATAAATAACATGACATCTTTTGTGTGCAAAAGCAGGATGTCCCCAGTCACAAGTTTCTCTCACTTGCACAAATGCATTTGTTGTAACATTATGTTGTTAATAGAGGCTGGATGAATAACCAAAATGTTCATAGCAATTAATTTGATTTATTAGATCAACAATATCGCCGATCTCAATCTTCTTTTAGTCGCAAAATATCAAAATTCTTGCGACATGGCCCAAAATAGGCACGAGGCATGGAATCAACAAGGCGCTTAGTTGGCAAATCTGATTCACTTTCTACTTCAGAGATCATGGGGTCAAATCTTTCCATATCCGATTCGTTCTCCTATTTAGGATCAAGTCTTTAGTTTTCAGTTTATTTCTTTCTCATATGATGTTGTTTCTTGAGTTTCTATGAGTTGGGCCTGGTTTAACTGTTGCAGAACTTACATGATAGATATAGTGTCTCGTTATTATTGCTCTTTGAATGTAATTCTCATACTCTAAAACATTTTTCAATTGCAAGTACGATATGTATGTGATGCTAGCCACGTTATGTGATTTAAGACCCTTAAGATAGGGAATATGGTACTTTTCAGATGGAGAATCAAGTCTCGTGCATAGATAGTTGATCACTCAATGCAAAAGCATGATTCTCACCATTCCAAAAATCATAGGAATCCAAGAACTCCATCTGCAAGGGCATAAATACAGAAAACATTGTTAGACTTTTCAATATTGAAAGGTACAACGCTCTTGGTTACCGCAGAGTTGGAAAGAGGGAAAAAAAGCCTAGAAATTGTACCTTCCAGTGGTCATTGACTGTAGTTTCAATGTAGGCTTTGTTCTCATAGGATGCTTTAGAAGCCATCATTGAGAGTGCCCCATAGTATCTGATATCACCATGTTTGATGTTTTTGTCTAACTCCACCCGCTTGTCGAGATTCCCAATAAATGACAAGAATGTTGCTGAATTTTTATCTTGCATCACTACCTTCCCTGCAATAATCCCTCTGCATTTTTAGCACAAAGTCTATTTTATAATTGCCACCATACCATGGATATCATGTGAATGCATTTTCAGATAGAACATTTGAAAAAGAATTACAATTACCTATTTTAGCAAGTGGTCGTTGCTGAGTGCTGACGTAAAACTAGGAACAAAGAGAAAAGGAAAGAAACAGAGAGAAGATATATAATTCTTTGTAGAGATGGAATCATGCTAAGCGTTCTTCTAATCTTATTTTGGAGCTAAAAGTCCCAAATTAAGTTCACTTATTCTCCTTAATTTATGTCAAAATAAGTTTTGGGTCAACGCTTCCCAAAAAAGCCTGCAACCACATGTGAAATGACAAAATGCAAGGCCCCCTCCCCCCCTCCGCTTCTCGATCGGACCATGTAGATGCGAACAACACTCCCTCCTCCTCCTCTTACGCCGAACCTACTTCCCAGTGACCGAAGGCGACCAGAACATCTAAAAATCTCAGATCTGTGGGAGGCGCTTAATTTCACCCCGATTCCAGTTTCATTGCCACCGGCCGTTTTCAGACTCCCAAAAACCAAAGTACGTAATCTTTTCTTGTTCATTTGCTTCTAGTGTGCTTGAATTTCTGTTTGTGTTTCTCTAGCCAATGGCAGACAATTCTTGGATGGGTTTTCAATTTTGAAATTCTGTTTGGTTTGTATTAGAGCAGGGAAAAAATTTAAATTATGTGGTGTTTGCAATATTTTATAAGAAAGGGCAAAATGGTAATTTTATGCATTACGGTGTGGTGGCCGAAAAGAGTTGAGGCTGATAAGATTGCATCAATATGGATAACTTTTCAAAATGGGAAGGGCAATATTATACTAATTGTGTTTGTCTAGGCCAAATAAGTTTTTAGGAGAAATAAGTTTAGCTCCTATTTTAAGTCCAGGAGAACGCCACCTAATTTTGCATTAACAACTAAATAATCGACTTTAATTAGATCAAACCAGTAGGTGGGAAAAGACATCCCACTATGTTTGGTTATTTTCCCATCTAAATTCTGGGGTACTTAAAGATTAGTCTTCATCACCCACCTTCCGTAAGTTTCCATCCGGGTGTTTTTAGCCCATTATGTTTCCATCCTCCTCCTTTTTTAATACCAGGTTTGCCCTCGACTATACCGTGTATATATATATACACACATACATACATACACATAATCAAGAAAACCGGGACGATAACATAACATCTCCAGTCCTCCCCCGAATAATCCGGCCTCCTTCCCCATTAAATCTGCCATTCCAATCCCGAAAATATCTCCCACCACATAAACATTCCATCCATCCCATTTTGACTGAGAAATCCCCAAAATCAATCCACCCTTCGCCGTCATCCACGCTTCCATTCATCTGCCGCCGACCACTGCCATCGCCCAACTCATCCGGCCCACCGTCGACGAGAGCAGCTAGCGGTGGCAAAAACCAGGTGTTTCGAGAGAGTTCGGTCGCTTTGCTCGACCGGATGTGGGCCACCATGGCTGCTCCGAGAAGTTTCGATCGTGCGACGCCATCATCCACGCTCCCTTTCTTCTGTCGCTGACCACTTCCGTCGCCTCAACTCATCCAGCCCAACATCGACGAGAGCAGCCGCCAAAGCCAGGTGTTTCGAGAGGGTTCGGTCGCTTTGCTCGATCGGATCTGGGCCGCCACGGCTGCTCCGAGAGTCAACGGCAGTAGGACGACGTATTTGATTTTTTTGTGTGTGTGTCTTTGTATTCAGCAAAAAGGGTCCCATGTTCATGAAATTGATTCAGGTATTTGAATCCTTTTTTTATTTTTTATTTTATGTCTTTGTATTGTGAATCAAAAATTGATTCAGGTGTTTGTGATAAATGATGGTAAGATTCGTTTGTTATTATTGGATTCATTCGGAAATACGTCATGAATATGTGACTGATTTCATGAATTCATATTAGTAAATGTCATGTTGATGATTTCATTAACTTTTTTATTCTACTCCCTTTATTGTTGTTTGCTGCAATATGTCATGATTCAGTGGGGGTAATCGACTGGATGGACAAATATGCCACGATATTTGAAGTTATTTTTTATGAAATATGTCATGTTCATGAAATCGATTCATATTTTAAAAAATATGTCATGAATGTGGCCGATTTCATAAATTCGTGAATTCATTTTCTAAGTATGTGACTCGATTAGTTCTAAATACATCGTGTTTTTATTGTTTTCTGCAAGTTTGGTCATGTAATAGACATTTCAACAGGTCAAGTTTTCGGCAAGTCATGGTTTTGATCATGTTTCTAAAACATGACATATTCTGAACTCGATTAGTTCAAAAAATATTCTGAACTCGACTCGCTTTGCTTGGACTTGATACACCATGAATCGACCATGATTCGATGAACAATTATGCATGCAAATGGTTGGCCTTCTACTGCAAATGATTCGACCAACATATCAATGAACAAGTAAATGGAAATATGAACCATTGGGATTTGGTAATTTTCTCTTTCGAAATTTTGAAATCCTCCTATTATTTCTCACCTCGCAAGGACTTCTTCCGTAATAAATGGAAATAGAAATCAATGGGAAAATCTTCACACTCGAAATTTTGGAAGGAATTCCTTTAATTTAGGAGGAAAATCATCACACTCCAATTAGGTGAGAAATAATAGGAGGATTTCAAATTTGAAGGAATCCCTTTAATTTAGGAATCAAGGAAGCAATAAGTACATCTATATATATATATATATATACACACACAATATATGTCTACAAATATCTACGTATATATCATTAAAAAGGGTAATAAGGGTAATTCATCCATTGAAAGGAGGGAAACATTAGCACAAAAAATGGGATGGATGGAAACTTACATGACATGACTAATGAGGATGGATATTTAAAAACTCCCTAAATTCTTTTGTGGTATACATGATTTTTTGCTGGGCTTTTTACCTCTAGGTCCAGCAAATAGAAAGTAATTTCCATCAGGTCTCCTCTAATTAATGAAACACTGAAACCCTATAAAAGTGCCTAAAACCCTAAACCGTGAAAGTGCCTAAACCCTAGGGTACCCTATGAAAGTGCAAAAACCGCAAAAATCCTATAATAGGAAAGTGCACTCTAAAACCCCTATGAAAGTGCCTAAACCTAAATCCTATGGTACCTAAACCCTAGGGTATCCTCAACCCTAAAACCCTAGAGTACCCTAAAACCCTAAGGTACCCTAAAACCCGAGTACTCTAAGATTTTAGGATACCCACTAAAATCCTCGGATACCCTAAAACCCTAGGGTGACACTTCGGTTAACGGTAAATGTAATTTTTTGTAAAAGTGGACCTAGTGGTAATTAAATATTTTATCTCTCCTTAATTGAAATTAAGTTTCACTTTTCTATACTTCGAGGTAAAAATCTCTTTTTTGCTGGGATTGATTCTAGTGCATTAATTGTAGACATTTGTTCCACATTTAATCACGATCGTAACACTAAGGTAATAGCTTTTACTCTTTCTGTTCCGAAATGGATTACAATATACTTTTTTGAACCTTTGAAAAACAATTTGTAATTTTCAGTTATAAATTTATATGTAATATGAATCTTATTTAATAGATCACAATTGATTCTAGGTGAAATTACACAAAGACCCCCTCATCTATACGTTTTGGACACGAACACCTCCTAACCTTTAAAAACGCTCACAGACACCCCCTCATCTACTTGAAACTAAAAAATCACAAACTCTGTTAACGGAATGGCTGAAATGATAAAGATACCCTTGTCTGAAATTACACAAAGACACCATCATCTACGTTTTAGACACGAACACCCCCTAACCTTTAAAAACGCCCACAAACACCCCCTCATCTACTTGAAACTTAAAAAATCACAAACTCTGTTTCATCCAAGCGGGGAAGAGACTGATGATTCGGGGAAGAGGTACCTCGTTGATGATTTGGGAGGGTTGCCAAGTCAATTTCATCCAATCCTCCCCTCCCCTCGCCTCTCTCTCTCTAACCCTATGAGTCTTCAACCAGTCAATTTCATCCAGTCCTCGCTTGTGCTCGACGGATTGGAAATGGTTCATGATGTGGTTTATTGAGGATTTGACTGGGGATTTGATTCCCTTTTGATATAGATTTGGTGGTCAAGGGAATGGTTGGGATCTTCTTCGTTGGTGTTCAGCCACCCTGACGTCCTCGCCACCGTCCACTCCCTCGGAGACGCCGACCTCGCCACGGCGGTGGCCTGTTATCCGGTTCGGAGAGACAAAAATACCGTTGTCCAAATTACCCATCCGTGTTGATCCCTCCTACCGCTGGCGCCATGGGTAACATCTAGGGCCGGCCCAATGGGGAGGCCCAAGAGGCCACTGCCTTGGGCCTTCACATTTTGGGCAAAAAATGGGGCACCCCTTGCTAGATAAGTATATATATATATTTTCTGTGTGCAACTATAATACAAACTCCTTTGGTGGTTCAATGGTAAAGTGTTTGCTCATTCACATAAGATACCTAAGTTCAAATCCTGGTAGGGTACTTTTTTGTAGTGTCTTTTTGCCAAAAAAAAATTCTCCTACCACATAAATTGGAGCTACTGTGATTCAAACCTGAGTTCACTGAATATTATTGCAACCGCAAAAGCCATTAAAGCCGAAATATTTACCATGTTGAACAGTATGAATGGAAATTATATATAGAAAAGTATTTATGTTTATCATTTTTAAATTAGAAAATTTATGTAAGACACTATTTCACCGCTTGGCCTAGGGCATCCAAATGCCTTGGGCTGGCCCTGGTAACATCATCTCGTCGCCAATCATGGTGCCGATCATGGAGCGAATGGTTGGTCTTGGGAAGTTTTGTTGAGGATTCTGGAGAAGGATAGGGTTTTAAGGGTATTTTTATCTCAAAAGGCCAAAAGCACTGGCACGTGCCATTGAAACAAACGGCAATCCAACGGAAGGGGTTAACTTGGGTAACGGTAATACATGAGGGGGTGTCTGTGAGCGATTTTAAAGGTTAGGGGGTGTTCGTGTCCAAAACGTATAGATGAGGGGGTCTCCATGTAATTTCACCTAAGGGCATTTTTGTCTAAAAATGCCAAAACTAATGTCATGTGCCCTTGCAACAAACGGTTCTGAAATGGAAGGGTGTCACTTGGGTAACGGTAATACATGAGGGGGTGCTTTTGGACGTTTTTAAAGGTTAGGGGGTGTTCGTGTCCAAAACGTATAGATGAGGGGGTCTCTGTGTAGTTTCACCTTGATTCTATTAGACAATATTTTCAACATTAAAGGAAATTATAAGTTACATAATGGAATCAAATTTTTGGGAGGCACAAACGTAAAATTTGTCATCCATTTTGTGATGGAGTGATTTAGTTTGGTTTTGATGAAGTTCCATCTAATTTTCTTAGGGAGTCCTAAATAAGTCGTGAGACCAACTATAAAAGTCAAGATTGTATAGTTCCATCTCCTAGTGCATCATAATTCCAGTAAAAGTATAGTTGTCGCTTCTGTCCCCACAAGGAATTAGCTAGAAGAAGCCAGCTATGAATTAATTGATTGGACCACATATAGAGATATCATTGCTTAAAATCAGTTGCAAATAAATGTGGAACACATGTTCCATCTATTCCCTTGTTCAAAGGAGCAATAATTTTCCTGATCAATGGCCCCACAAGAGGTCCTCTTTCTAAGGGGCAGAATGAAAGCAATGGCTAATATTTGAGGTGCAATAGCATTTATCAAATGTCCAGTGGGTCGCTCCCACCTTGGCACCAATGTGCGCGAAAGGCCAAAGGAGCACCCTTTTTTTCTATTGCACACCCATAATGGAAATCATAACCCCCACTAATGGAGCTTTCAAGATGGCTTGCCCCGTTTGAGAACACCTTGTTAAAAAAAAAAAATACTTATTTCACATTTTCAAACTCAAAAATAATGTAAATATTTTTCAATTTTTTTGTACCGTTCAAAAAATCTCAATAAGATCTATTAAACAAGATCCATATTGATAGGAAAATAATTTGTGTAAACATATTATTTTTGAGCTTAAAATTGTCTTCTTAAAAAATAAGTACTACTTATTTTGAGTTCGGGGATGGGCCCTTATAATATTACTACCTAAAAAAAACTTCTTTACGGAGCAACCCGTAAATAAAGTTTATGGGGCTCAATCGCATGCGTCCAAAAGTGTTTTGGACGGTCCAGATTGAAAATCAATTTTGATTGGTAAAAATTAATTGTTATCGGTCAAAATTGAAAAGCAGATCTCAACCATTGATTGCCGAAATAGACAGCTGAGATTGTGCAGGGCCGTGAATAAGTTTTCTCTCATTACTACCTATGTCCCAAATTGTTTAATCTTTTTTTTTTTGATCTTACAAATATTATCTATATTTCATAATCTATAATATTTTTGATAATTTTAAAATCTTTACTTGTTTAAACAAAATTAATGAGATCTATAAAACAAAATTTATATTTCATATACAAAATATTATAAATTAAACGATACAAATAATTTTTTGAAACATCCCAAAAAGGAATCAGGCACAACCTTTTGGAACGGATAGACTAGTAAATTCAGGGTATCTAACCATGGGGCTGTTCTGAGGACACTTAAAAAAATAAATAAAAAAACACTCAAAGTTCTCAATCAAATTTTGATGATCCGAACTATTCAATATATTGAAAACATGTTTTTAAGGGTACTCATCAGAAATCAGCTCAAAATATGATTGGATCAATCACTTTTCAGTCATATTTTGAGTTGATTTCTAGTGAGTGCCCTTAAAAACATGTTTTAAACACATTGAACAGCTCGAATCATTAAAATTTGATCGGAAACTTTGAGATTGAGATTTGAGGTAATTTTTTAGGTGTTCCCGAAATCACCCCGATCTAATTATATAAGATCAAAGTCGCAGTTGGGGGAGGGAGGTTAGGTGAAGTACAAAATTAAGCGAAAGCACATGTATAAATAAACTGAATAACGTACATGTTGTAACTATGTTTTGCCTTTTTCGTGATCAACTATTTTGAAACTATGTTTACTTTATGCTAATAGAATTTCTGTATAGATTACGGGTCGGGCTGACATTAGTATTTACTTTCATAATTTTCTTCATCTTACACGAATTTTTCTTGTTTTGCGTGTAACATTTGCATATTACTGAACAAGGGCATATATAACGAATCAAAAATTAACAAAAGAAACTTTAAAATATTTCACTAAAGAAACAATTGATTCCAATTTAGTGAATTTTTTGGTTTGTAGGGAACTTTTTAATTTCGGAACATATTTATTTATCTTTGAAAAAAAATGGTTTCAACGCTAGATTGAAACCCATTTACTTGTTTATCTGGAGATTAAGTTGTCCCGAAATCATATCAAATGGTAACCGATCAACTTAATGAAATCACATAAAAGAAAACAAATTAGATTGCAGGACCAACCTCTCATGACATTCAACAGCAGGACACCGGCGTTCCGATTACAAGACAGAAGATTCAGCCACATCTCCACCAACTTCCCAAACCACGCCAATGGCCCAGCCACTAACTGCAGAATTTTCTGCACCAAAATGGACACAAATATCAGCCACCTGTATTTAAAGCTTTCTTCTGTCCCCTGAGGAGAATCAACGAATTTCCTCTTCTCTATATCACTGTGAAATAAGATCCGGATGAGATCATGTAAACCGGCATCTTGGTGCGTCAGCACCATATAGTTGTCGGAAAAACTCTTCGTGGAGGCCATTGCCGGCGCTGCCATTGGGGTGAGAATGAGAGAGGAGAGTGGGGAGAGTGCAGATTTAGAATATAAGTAGTTGTGTTTATATATTAATTGGGAAGCTGTTAACTGTTGATAAAAAGATTCCTTTCCTTGAAGTTTACCAATAAAAGCGTGGAGTATAGTTCCCTTTAATTTATATATATACTACATGTGGAGGGCGTGGTCCGGCGGAGGGACCAGGACGGTGGCCACGTTGCACTAATTAGCCGGACCAGTGAATCTACTACCCATGGGTCGGCGGTCTGGGTCGGTAACCGATCCGAGTCCGGCCGGGCCTGGTTAAAGATAACCGAAGTGTCGATCCATGGAAGGGAACGGTCTGGTTCGGCGTATGTATTAATCGATCCGATCTAGTTCGGCGGTTCCCCGCCGAACGGGTTGTGTTTGCCTCTGTTGAAGTGATCATCGCCGTACCATCGGTCCGGCGGAACCTGTACGCGCCGAGCCTCCTGTCCCCTAACTTGAAGAGGAAGTTAGGAAGAGTTGGACAGGAGGAGGGAACCTCGCGTCTTATCCCCTCCCTTATATTCAGGAGCAGAATATAGGAGGTTGGATAGGTTCAGGATTGAGATGTCTATCTGGATCCGAGATAGGCGGGCTCATCATACAAATAAGTATCATAATGGGAATTGGATTCTGCATTCCCTTTGGCTATAAAAGGAGGTATTCACCTCCAGAATAAGGTACGTTCAGAACACTTTCTCAAACCCTAAACTATACTTTGATATCTCCTCTCCTGTTTACTGACTAGAGCGTCGGAGTGCCTGCCCCGGACACCACGCTCCGGGTTTGGGCACTAACGCGGTTGCTTCGTGCGCAGGTCTAGCCCATCTTCGTCCAAGCCTCAACCATCCAGGCCACGAGATCCAACCATAGAAAGCTTGCCACCACAATTGACGACTCCGCTGGGGAACAAGGACATCTTGTGGTGAAGCTTTCCCCCCGTTCTCTTTTTCCAGTTCAAGATGACAACCCCGGACGGACGACCTCTCGGTCTTAATAACGTCAATCCAAACCTGGGTCACCACTCCTCTCAGCGGACGGTGATAGGGCGGGATGGCATTCTCGCTGGGGGTCCCGGCGACCCCAGGGTGGTGGATTCAAGCATCCCTGACCCTAACAACCAGGGTTTAGGAGCAGCGGCGTTCCACATAGATGGTGTGCACCGCTCTGCAACGAGCCTCACGGTTCCTCCTCCTCCTCCACCAGTGCTCCCGGTGAGCATGGCGGAGGAGTTAATGCGACTAAGAACACAAGTACAAGAGATCCAGGCACTTCAGAGCCCCCCACCCGTTTCCAGGTCGCGGGAACGGCGACGAAGGAGGAATGCTCTCCAAACGGCTGACACTGTTAGGGCCTCTGCCTTTGCAAGGCTCGGCCCACTGTGTCGCATTGATGCTAGTGGCATTGTCCATCTGGAACCCGGACACCGAACCGATGCGTCCGGAAACGATAACATTCGCCGAGCATTATTTCCAGCAACAAGCGCCACTGCATCAAGCGCTCGTTCGAAGTCAAGAGAAAGGTCGGACCAGACTCAAGGACTTCCTCGACTCGGCAACACAAGAGGTAACGCGGGAGATCCTTTAGATCACCCTTTTGGGTCGCAAGGTCACCAGGATAACCAGCGAGCGGACAGATCTGAGGGGTGGCGATACGAAGAGGAGGAAAGGGGAATGAGCACCCGGCTCCACCAGAGGTCGCCGGCCCATTCTACCAGTCGCTCCCACCACCGGCAGTCTGACCAGGGACACCACCGGCGATTGCCGGGTCGGTCTGCCGGACAATCCAGACTTCAGGAAGAGAACGGCCAGGGGCTGCTACCGGAGGAGAGGTTCGAGATCAGCGCCGGCGGCGGGGCTTTAATAGTGGTAAATACTCGCACCGGCGAGAGAACTACTTACCAGCCCGTTCGGCATCAGGAAGAACCCCCGGTAGTGGGAAACAGGAGGGCCTCGGGGTCGAAGCGCCGAACCCCAGAGCCAAGTATCGGCGGCCGAAGGGCTCGGACCCCACCAATCAATAAAAGGATAAGGGATGATGCTCAAGAGAAAAGCTCCGCGCCTTCAGCAGTAGTCCCGCCGAAGGAAGGGGTTACAGCCATCTCGGCGAAAGGTGTCTCCCCCTTTTCCAAGGCTATAGCGGATGAGGCTCTCCCTCCCCACTTCAAGGTCCCCAAATTCACCATATACAACGCAAAGTCGGATGCGCCGACCCATGTGCAGCAATTCAAGTCCATGGCTGCGCTCTGCGGATTGAGCGAGGCAATGATGTGCCGAACGTTCTCCCTGAGCCTCCCGGATACTGCCATGCTGTGGTATACACAGCTAAAACCAGGTTCAATAAACAGCTTCGGCGAACTAGAGCGTTCGTTTACGGCACGGTTTGTGGCAAGTAACCGAAGGCCAAAAACAATAGAAGCCTTAACGGACCTTCGGCGGAAAACCGACGAGTCCTTGAAGGATTATTCTGAGCGCTTCTATAACGTATACAACATGGTTGAGAGTTGTGACCAAAAGACTGCGGCTACGTCGTTCAAACGTGGACTGGATAGGAATTCTGACCTATCCAAGTAATTGATGCTTCGGCCGCCGAACAATATGACAGAGCTCATGCATACCGTTGCTCGGTATATAGAGCTTGAGGAGTACATCAGTGGATCCGATGCAACACCAGTCGCCGAGCAGGGTAAAACGGCGGCCAAGGAAGTGAAGAAGCAGGTTAACGTAGTGTCCAAGAAGGAGGGCCCAGGGTTCGGCGGAAACAAAGGAAGCGGAAAGGCATGGGACCGCCCTCCGAGCGATGGGCGGGACCACCTTGCCATCACGACCTACTTCAAGGAGCCAATCTTCCGTATGCTCCGGGAGTGTGGACGGCTTCCTGGTTTCCAATGGCCAACAGGAGCGGCGGAGAAGTTGGGAACTGCCGATGGACGGGAACCGAACCAGAGGGTGTACTGCTCATTCCACAACGAACAAGGGCACTATACGACAGCATGCCAGCCTTACAAAGTCTACCTCGAAGAGCTAGTCCAGCAGGGAAGGATGGATCGGTGGATCGACCGAACCAAGTCACCGGAAGCAGGGATCCAGCCGAGAGCCCAAGTTCTCTACGGCGTGGTGCATTGCATTCATGGGCCAATGAGCAAAGCCCAGGCCAACGAGCTCCACGAGAAACTGTACCACCCTTCCCCGCCACCAGGAGTAATGGTGGTTCATAATTCCTCGAAGCGGAAAATGGACGCTCGTAGCACGTGGGAGATCAAGTTCACCGAGCAAGATTTGGAGGGGTTATCCTTACCCCACAATGATGCTTTGGTTCTCTCTTTACCCTTCCAGCGGAAACTTGTCCGGAGGGTATTGGTCGACCAGGGTAGTTCGGCAGAGATCCTATTCTACTCAGCGTTCAAAGCTCTAGGTCTCTCAAAAGAACAATTGATCCGGGTGGAAGCCCCTTTAGTCGGCTTTACTGGGATTCCGGTCTACCCGCTCGGCAAAGTCATACTCCCGGTATATGCCGGTTCGGTGAAATTGGATATGGAATTCATAGTGGTCAGTTCACCGAGCCCATACAACGCAATCCTGGGAAGAAACTGGTTGCACGGCATGAGGGCTGTGGCATCCACGTTTCATCAATGTGTTCGATTCATTGGAAAGTCTGGGAGACAGGAGACCATCAAGGGGGACCAGGTGGCCTCCAAAAAGTGTTTCGTCAACTCTGTCCGCGGGAAGGGCAGAGCAAGGGAGGTACAGAGTATAGAGGTACCTGAATTGCTAGATGAGACCACCCCCGGAGAGGAAACGAGAGAGGCGCGGCAAGGGCCTGGAGAAGTTGGAAGACCGGCAAGCGACAGGGCCGTGGAAGATTTGGTTCGGATTGCGATCAATGAAGATGGGACCCGTTTCTTCCTCATTGGCTCGGCCCTTGATGAGGTCGAGAAAACACAGATGGTCGAGTTCCTCAAAGAGAACATTGAAGTCTTTGCTTGGACCCCATATGAAATGCCGGGTGTTAGTCCCGACGTGATAAAACATTCTTTGAACGTTGATCCGGCTAGGAGGCCCGTTGTGCAGAAGCCTCGGCGATCCTCGGCCCTACATGCCGACGCGGTTAATGAAGAGGTAGAGCGCCTCCTTGATGCCGGAGCCATTCGAGAGGTCCAGTATCCGACATGGCTAGCAAATCCAGTGGTGGTCCGGAAGAAGAACGGCAAATGGCGCGTCTGTGTCGATTTCACCGATCTGAACGACGCATGTCCAAAGGATTGTTTCCCTTGCCCATGGATCAATCAATTGGTGGATGCTACCACTGGGTACGCTCGGCTGAGTTTTATGGACGCATACAGGGGATACCATCAAATTGCGATGGATGAAGAGGATCAGGAGAAGATGGCGTTCATCACTCCCAGTGGCACTTACTGTTACCTGGTGATGCCGTTCGGTTTAAAGAACGCCGGGGCTACATTCCAGCGTATGATAGCTTTATTGTTCAAAGGGATCCTCGGCAGGATAATGGAGGCGTACATTGACGATTTGGTCGCCAAAAGTAAGGAAGCAGCCGATCATCTTCTCCACCTCGGCGAAATTTTTGGTGTTCTAAAGAGGTTCGGATTGAAGCTGAATGCCGAAAAATGTGCATTCGGCGTTGGCTCCGGCAAATTCCTTGGACATTTGGTTACTTGCCAAGGAATTGAGGCCGACCCAAGTCAGATCAAGGCCATACAAGAGATCAGGGCTCCGGCCACGGTGAGGGAGGTTCAGCGCCTCGTCGGTATGGCTGCCGCCCTTAATCGCTTCATCAGCAAATCTTCGGATATCTGCCGACCTTTCTTTCAATCAATAAAGGGCACGAGCCGAAGGAGCTTCATATGGACGCCGGACTGCGATGACGCGCTCACCAAACTGAAAACATGTCTATCTCAAGCTCCTTTGCTGGTTGTACCCAAGGAAGGGGACGAGCTTCACCTCTACCTTGCAGTTTTCGAGCATGCTGTTAGTGCTGTCCTGGTTCGGCAGGAAACCTCAAAGAGTGTGACGGGCACGGACCAGAAGCCAGTCTACTACATCAGCAAGGCGCTTCTCCCCGCCGAGACCCGCTATCTCCCAATCGAAAAGCTGGCTCTGGCATTAGTAATGGCGAAGAGGAAGCTCCTCCTATACTTCCAGAGCTTCACCATTGTGGTCGTTACCGAGTACCCCTTAAGGGCGGTATTACGCAAGGCAGATCTCTCCAACAGATTGTGCAAATGGTCCCTGGAGTTGGCAAACTTTGATATCCGTTATCAAGCTAGAACGGCAATCAAAGGTCAGGTGTTGGCTGATTTTGTCGCCGAGTTCTCCCCTGGGGTGGAAAACGGCAGAGGCAGTGAAGAGGACCTGGCCAGAGAGTCCACCGGGCCTACCCCTGGACCTCGGTCGAGCCATCCAGCTCACGAAGAATATATCACGAAGCGGCCCATCCCTTCACGCCGAGCGAGCTTGTTCACCGGGCACGCTTGGAGACTCCATGTAGACGGAGCTTCTAATAACCGAGGGGCGGGAGCCGGGATTGTTCTGGTGTCACCAAGCGGGACCTTGCACGAGCATTCATTAAGCATTGGGTTTCCAGCAACCAATAACGAGGCGGAGTATGAGGCCCTCATTGCCGGGCTCAAATTAGCTCGGCATATGAGTGCTGACGAAGTTCAGGTTTACAGCGATTCCCAGCTCGTTGTTAATCAGCTCAATGATGATTACGAGGCCAAGGATGCACGCATGAACAAGTACGTGAGCCAAGTTGTTGCTCTTGCTGGTTCGTTCAAAAATGTATTTTTTGACCATGTTGGGCGTGATCTCAATTCTCATGCTGATGCCCTTGCCGGACTGGGAGCCGTATGTGCCGATCAGAAAGGGGAAAGAACGATAGTCCTCGGCGAAGTCCCATCACCGAGCTTCGAGCCGGAGCCACAGGAGGTGATGGAGGTGATGGACATCCATCAGGCACCGAGCTGGATGGACCCCCTAGTCTCCTATTTGAAACACACCGTGCTTCCGACCGACCGCAAGGAAGCCCATAAGATCCGTTGTCAATCTGCTTCCTACTTCCTCGATCCCTCCGGCACACTGTATCGCCGATCATACACTGGTCCAGACCTCCGCGTGGTGCACGAGCAGGAGGTGCCCGGCATTCTCGAAGAGTTGCATGGTGGAAGTGCTGGTTGTCACACCGGCGGCCGGTCCTTAGCTGATCGTGCCCTTTCACAGGGTTATTGGTGGAAAAGAATGGTACACACGGCTACAGAGTTTGCCAAACAATGCAAGTCTTGTCAAAAGCATTCTCCTCTCCTCCAACAACCGACCCTACCTTTGCAACCAGTTTCTAGTCCTTGGCCCTTTGCTCAATGGGGGGTGGACATTATTGGCCAGCTGCCGAAGGCTACCGGCGGCTTTACCCACATCATTACTGCCACGGACTATTATACCAAGTGGGTTGAGGCCAAAGCGCTCATAACGATCACGGCCGCCGATGTGGAGAGTTTCCTTTGGAAGCATATTTTTACAAGGTTCGGCGTGCCGTACGCCATTGTGTCAGACAACGGTACCCAGTTTGTCGCCGACGCAATTAAGGCTTTATACAAGAGACGCGGCATACAGATGAAGACAGCTTCCGTCTCCTATCCTCAGGGAAACGGACAGGCCGAAGCTGCCAACAAGGCTATTTCTGCCGGACTGAAACGCCGACTCAAAAACAAGCGCGGCAAATGGGCGGAAGAGTTGCCTGATGTTCTATGGGGCTACCGAACCACTCCACGGCGCGGCACTGGTCGTACCCCTTACTCCATGGCGTTCGGCGTCGAGGCCGTGCTTCTTGTGGCAGTTACTCGACCCACGTCTCGAACTGCAACGTTTGATGTTCCAACAAACGATGCAATGCTAGCCGCCGAAGCAGATCGCGCAGATGAGCTTCGAGACAATGCTCACATAAAATACGCAGCTTATCAGCAGCAGGTGGCTCGGAGTTATAACAAGAATGTGCGGAATCGCCCCTTCAATGTGGATGATCTTGTCCTTCGACAAATAGTCCAGAAGAAGCATTTGAAGAAATTCATGCCGAAGTGGGAAGGTCCTTTCCGGGTGGTTAGGAAGGTTGGTTATGGCTCATATGAACTCGCCGAGATGGATGGTACGGCGATACCGAATCACTGGAACGCACAGCTTCTTCGGAAATTTTACGCTTAATTTTCTTTTGACTTTTCGCCTCGGCTATGTGTTAGGCCTTCAGTTTTTTACAGGAGATTTGTTTCAATAAACGACTAGTTTGTTTCTGTTTTAATGTGTGTTTTGTTAGCCTCGGTGATCTTATTATGCTCGGTTTGCCGAGGCACGCCTTTTTCAGATTCTGTTCGGCAAAGACTTTGCATGCCATATCCTGAAGGGGGCATTCCCAGCTTCGGCCGTTCCTTTTGATCCGGCGGAACCAACCTCGGTGGTAGGTTTCCTCCGAATCAGGGGCTGGGTACGGCGAGCTGGGACGGATTATTATTAGAGTTTATTATTGAACCATGTGCATGAAGTGCAATACATGAGTCTTAACATGCATGAAGTGCAAAAAGTATGAAACATAACAGAAAAACTTAACACTTTCATAAACTTGGTTCATTACAAAAAGTGGGGCTTGGCTGAACAAAGATACTTTTTGCCGACCCTAGTATCTACGACATACAAAGAAATAAATTCTACTCTACGATGGGTGCATCAGTAGGCTTGGCCGGCTCCATAGTAGGCTGCTCGGTGGGATTGACGGGCTTGGCCGAGGCGGAATCTGGGTTCTCAGCAGGATTGGCCGGCTCGGCAGGACCCAATGGCTTGTCAGCAGTTGGATTGGGTTGCTCGACGGGGCTTGGTGACACGTCGGCGGCTGGGTTGGCCTCTTCAGCTGAAAGCAGGTGCCTCGGCAGATCTAAAGGTGGCACCACTGGATTCTCCCTTCGGTGGTCATCCTTGGAGACCTCGGCGTAGTCTAGGCCGACCTGGAATCCACCGAGGAAAGAGGAGGCATGAGCGTCTTCGAAACCCTTCCGCTCGCCGTCCTTGAATGCCTTTGTGACAAGGGCTTTCACCTGATCCCCGTAGTAGTCGCCGGCCTCATTGAAACCAGCATCGGCGGCCTCCTCCAGCTTGGCCGGCAGCTCATCCTCCGCCCGCTTCACCTCCTCCTTGAGTTGGTTCCGCTCGGCTTCAATCTCCTTGAGCTTCAGCAGCAGGCGGTCCCTCTCCTCCAAGCCAGTCTTGGCTTCGGCGACCTGAGCCTCCAACGCCTCGATCTGGTCGTTGGCCTCCTTCACCTCCTTCCTCACGGCCTGGAGGTCCCCCCTTTGGGTCTTCCTAGCAGCAAGGAGGACCTCCATGTCATTAAAGGCTTTGCTGGCGCATTGCCCGGCCTGCGAAAAGAGAAGAAAGAGTTGGCATCAGAAAAGGGCAATAAGATTGACGGAACATTCAACTTTCAAAAGGATAGGCTGGGAATCCATACCTTGGCAAGGAAAAGACACAGTTCGGCCATGTTGTCGGCCTTGCCTGACTGCAGCTTCTCCATGTCCTTTGGAAGGGCCAGGCCCTTTAGAAGTGTCATTGCCAGATGGGGGATCTCCCCCAGGCTATCGCCGGTGGAGATCACATGCCCATCAGGGCAGACCAGGCTCGGAACAAAGGGCTCCGAGAATGCACCTTTGAGATGTCCGGTGTTGAGGATCTCTGCATCCTCTTTGGAGATTCTGGCCTTCTTAGTAATATGGGGACCCTCCCCCTCGGCGGTTGTGCTCTTATCTCTTCGGCGAGATGGGCGCGGTATCACAGCAGCGGCTTCGGTGGGCTTCTCCTGGGGCTCCGGCTTGCTGGTGGGAGCTTGCACCTTCTCCTCCCTATTTGGCAGCCCGGAGGAAGAGAGGTCCTGGGCCAGGTGCTGTAACTTCAGTGCTTCCCCGGCGAAGGTAGCAAGGTCGACCTTCTTCCTCACCATATTCTCTTTGTTTTTTCTACCGACGTACCCGTGGTAGAAAGGCTTGTAATCGAGGAGGGTCGGCGCGTCTCGGTTAGGGCACCGAAGCAGGGCGATCAGGTTCGTCCACTTGCCGGAGATGAGAAGTCCCTTGTTCGGTGCGGAGCAGTCTGCAAGTATAAGAAGAAGATTAGTATGAAGGATAAGTCAACATAGAAGACAATGCACAGAGATAAGTATATACCGGGCTTGTCCCCGTGGCCGGGGAACCCTCGCACTCGAGGGATTTTGTAAGGCCTATCGATCTCCGTACCCCTCCTGGTTGGAAAGGGGTAGTCAAGTTGGGGGTTAATGAGACCCCACTCGAAGTTGCCGGACACCTTGACCAGGACCATCCACCACTTTTCAGTATCGTAGAGGCGGTCCACCAGGTGGTCAAAGTGTTGGCGGGTGGTGAGGTAGTACTTGTCGTACTTGGGGATCCTTGATACCACGTACATCAGCATCAGGTCCCCAAGGGTGAACGACAGGTTGTTGACCTCTGCCAACCTTATCGCCGAGCTCAGGATGCGCCAGGTGTTGACTGCAACCTGGATCGGTGCAAGGTTGTAATCCGACAGAAACCAGCGGAGGAAGGGGTTCATGGGGAACCTCACCCCTCCCTCGATGATGGCGTACAGGGGTAGGACGATGAAGTCTTCACCGAAGGAAATCCTCTCGGAGGTTACCCTTTCGACAAGAACGTCATCTGGGATCGCGTACTTGGTCCGGAAAGCGTGTGTAAAGCCACCCGGCCCATCGCCGTAGAAGTGACTGTACGGCATGGGTCCAAGACCCGTTGGTAGTGGAGGAATGAGATCAACGTCCCTCGGCGGGGGTTGTTCGGCACCTCTTGCTGTATCAGAGGTGCCCGGCGGCGCACCAGCTGACGTCGATGTGCTGGCCTGGGCCCCTGTGGCTGCTCGTTCCCTGTTGATCTCTTGCGGGACCGAGCCATGTGTGTCTTCCTCGGCGGGTTCGCCGGGGGAGTCACTCCTCCCATAGAGGATGTCCCTGGAGGACCTGTCGTCAATTTGGAGGGGGATGTGGATTCCAGGGATGATTGGACCACCGGCCTGTTGGGCAAAGTTGCTGGAACTTTCATTGAAACTCCTATACCCTCTGCCGAGCGCCTGGATGGTCGCTTGGAGGTCTGGGTAAGCTTCAGGATCGATGCTCGGCAAGAGTGAGTTGGGATCCACCATGCTGAAGACCTAAAACAGAGTAAGAAATTGAAGGGGTGATGAGAATTCCTACTTCAGCATGGCTACTCATGTGCATCTAGATCCCTGCCGAGGGGGATCCTTTAGGATCCACCTCGGCGGAAGCCGTGGTTTCTTATCAAGTACTAAAATTGGCTCGGTGGAGGATCGCCGTTGTTGGCGGTCCAGGCGGCGTCCCACGGCCGCAGGCGGCCATGGGAGATTGACACTATTCACTTGAAATGATTTTTTGTGCAAATGTGGGGGTGTGAGTGGGGTGTTGCGTCTTGGAAAACTTAGAAAGAATCAGAAGGGGTAGCGGAGTTACCTGAGAAAAGCTGGGACTGGATGGCGGCGAGTGGCGGAGCAACGGAGGCGCTTGAAATGGCAGCAGCAGCTTGGAGTTGCAGAGCAAAAGAGGCAAGAGCAGAAAGTGATATTCTGTCCCGCCTCTCCGCTTATATAGCGGATGGAATGAACGGGTGGGAACCCTAAGCGTCGAACGCGAGAACCGAAGCGTCGCCGCTCCGCCCACTCTCGTCATGCCACGTGGAAAGCCTGCATCGTTTCGTACCATCGTCGTTTCCCCTTCCACCACGTGGCACCCCACGCCGTTTGTGTTTCCTGATGGACCGTTCGATCTCTGGCTCCCAACGGTCCCATCAGCCCCCGTTTGCTGCAGATGCATCATTACCCTAACGTTTCGAGAAGGCTCTTCACTAACCTTCACTGGGCCGGCGGTATACGCTCGGCACGTTTGCCTCAGGACGCCCTCGGTAGCAAGTTTTCCTTATGTGGTCAACCCCTCCCACCTTTTACAAAGAAGGAAGAGGTTGAGGGGCTATTGTGGAGGGCGTGGTCCGGCGGAGGGACCAGGACGGTGGCCACGTTGCACTAATTAGCCGGACCAGTGAATCTACTACCCATGGGTCGGCGGTCTGGGTCGGTAACCGATCCGAGTCCGGCCGGGCCTGGTTAAAGATAACCGAAGTGTCGATCCATGGAAGGGAACGGTCTGGTTCGGCGTATGTATTAATCGATCCGATCTAGTTCGGCGGTTCCCCGCCGAACGGGTTGTGTTTGCCTCTGTTGAAGTGATCATCGCCGTACCATCGGTCCGGCGGAACCTGTACGCGCCGAGCCTCCTGTCCCCTAACTTGAAGAGGAAGTTAGGAAGAGTTGGACAGGAGGAGGGAACCTCGCGTCTTATCCCCTCCCTTATATTCAGGAGCAGAATATAGGAGGTTGGATAGGTTCAGGATTGAGATGTCTATCTGGATCCGAGATAGGCGGGCTCATCATACAAATAAGTATCCTAATGGGAATTGGATTCTGCATTCCCTTTGGCTATAAAAGGAGGTATTCACCTCCAGAATAAGGTACGTTCAGAACACTTTCTCAAACCCTAAACTATACTTTGATATCTCCTCTCCTGTTTACTGACTAGAGCGTCGGAGTGCCTGCCCCGGACACCACGCTCCGGGTTTGGGCACTAACGCGGTTGCTTCGTGCGCAGGTCTAGCCCATCTTCGTCCAAGCCTCAACCATCCAGGCCACGAGATCCAACCATAGAAAGCTTGCCACCACACTACATGTGGGAACAATACATTTGAGATATTTTATATTGTTCTTCATAGTTCATACCTGGTTGTTGGCCTATCGTTGTGTTCTCATTGTTTGTCTTCTTCCTCTTTTTCCCTAGAAAGCTATGATGCACATGGTGTTGCATGTGTACGCAACAATATTACTTACTTTTCAATCTATGTGACGCATTTTTTTTTGGTACTTACGAATAGATATGTATAGTAAGAGCATGTACACCAGCTTAGTTAAAAGAGCATTTTAGGTATTTTAGCTAGCAAAAACTCAAAATGTGCACTGCACTAGCCTAGGTAAAGAGAAAGCCATTTTCCATTTTTTAAAAATGCTCGGTACTTGTAGAGAGGTACTATTCACTAGGTATCCATTAAAATACTATTTATTTTTTCTCTCCTCCCTTCCCCTCCCTCATTTTCTCTGGTCCTCTCCTCGTTGCAGTACACCTCCCTCATTTTTCCTCGCCGATGTACTGCAACTACACACACTCCACTACACTCCTCTCTCTCTCTCTCTCTCTCTCTCTCTCTCTCTCTCTCTCTCTCTCATAGAATGGACAACTAGAACCAGGTCCTTCTTCCGCCGCCCAAAGGAGATCGAGAAGATCGAGAGTGTCCCCGACAGTTGTGCTGGAGACAGGCGGCGGGTTTGAGGAGGAGCCGTCGTCGATCGAGTCATGTTGGTGGGATTTGGGATTTAGGTCTTTGAGTTCGGTTCTGATTCTCGTTGAACGGATCTGATTCTCGTTGATCGGTTCTAACTGTTGTTGATTGAGTTTGGTGGTAAGGATCTGGTTGTTGTGGATTGAGGATTGACAACGGCGGTGGTGGTGGTTGAGGATCTCGGAGGAGGAGTATTTTAATGGGAATAGAGAAAATAGTAGAGAGACTGGTGTAGTGTGAGAGGAAAATAAGGATAGGTAAAGTAAAAAAGGTACTTTTTGGCTAGGTATTTTGTCTATTGTTGATGTACATGCTCTAAGAAAGAGAAGGTACGCCCATATTATGCTCGGATACAAGTTTTATGGTTAGGATAATCCCGGGATGTCACTTACCGGGGGCAACGGAAGTCACTCGACGTTGCTAATCGCAGAAGACACTCACGCGACCAAGTCACACACTTGATTGTTGGAGGAATCACTCACTCTCAAACAAGAAATACTTGCACAATATTTTCATAAACTCAAAAACTCCTCTTTTTATTCATTAGAACTCATATAAATAGGCATTACAAAAGATGACTCAACAAGACTTAATAAAGACTAGACAATTTCCTAGACAGACTTTTCAAATAAATAGATGACTCTATGACTACCCTCATAACACTTTAATGTTTTAAGACTTCCCAAAGCAAACTATTCTTCCAAGACAGACAACACAAAATAACGAGACATAGAAGTCAAAAGGTATTCAAAGACTAACACAATAAAATAAATCTAAATAGACTTTTCATCTCCCCATTATGCTCCAGCATCATTCTCCCTTTCTTTGAACAAAAAAACTCGTCCTCGAGTTTCCATGGTTTGAAACAATTTAGAACGCCGAATCTTGTCTGCATCACCCTTGTACTTGAAATTAATTTTCCCACATACGAACTTTAAAATGTCGCCAAACACTGAATGAACGATTTCCTTCAAATTCTGCTCTAGGTACGTAACCCATGGATTCTTGCTTGCGGAGCCTTCAATAAATTTCCAAAATGGATCCACATTTTGTGGCTCGAAAGACTCACCACGTATTCGGATCTCATCACTTGCGTTAGAAACTTCTTCGACAATAGTCGTTTCCTCATCAAAAATTGGTAGTTTACTCCAATCTACAATTGGATCTGGAATAATTTTTGATGTAAAAGGCCACTTAATAGTAGCATCCTCCACCTTGAAATCGTTCTCGTCCTCCGCATGATGTGGATTTTGAAATGGTTGTTGATATTCTTGTTGCTGATGTTGAACCACCTTAGCCATGATAACCCAAGAGCTCTGAACATTTTGTTGCCACCTTGGTGGCATAGTTATTGATGAAGAAAAAAAAATCGCCTTGATGAAGAAAAATTGCCACAATCTGGTTTTGTCTAGCTCTGATACCAATTTGATGCTGGCCGAAACCCGCGAGGTTAGGATAATCCCGGGATGCCACTCACCGGGGGCAACGGAAGTCACTCGACGTTGCTAATCGCGGAAGACACTCACGCGACCAAGTCACACACTTGATTGTTGGAGGAATCACTCACTCTCAAGCAAGAAATACTTGCACAATATTTTCATAAACTCAAAAACTCCTCTTTTCATTCATTAGAACTCATATAAATAGGCATTACAAAAGATGACTCAACAAGACTCAATAAAGACTAGACAATTTCCTAGACAGACTTTTCAAATAAATAGATGACTCTATGACTACCCTCATAACACTTTAATGTTTTAAGACTTCCCAAAGCAAACTATTCTTCCAAGACAGACAACACAAAATAACGAGACATAGAGGTCAAAAGGTATTCAAAGACTAACACAATAAAATAAATCTAAATAGACTTTTCATCTCCCCATTATGCTCCTGCATCATTCCGGCATATATTGCTCAGTGGCTTGAACACGCTCTCCTCGGAGCTCCTCCATCTATCAGGTCGAGAGTTCATTCTCACCAACCCTTTTCCTCCCCCCTTAGAATGGAATAGATGTTGAATTTGCCTTGTTAAAAAAAACAAAAAGGTTGATGTGTTATGTATTCTTTTTGTTCGGTTTGTTGCGTAATTTTTTGGTTCATTTGTAATTTTGTCTATTACGCATTTTTCTAGTCAACTACGTATGGGTATATGTTACGAGTTGTTCCTGCAAGTTATGAAAATATATGGTTATCACTATGATTTATGTTTTGTGAAAATATAAGGTTGAGTTGTTTCTGCAAGTGGAAAATACAAAGTACTCAAAAAATAAATCTTCTCGTCAAATTTAATGTCATTTTGAATGTATTTTTATTTTTGTATGTGTGTGTGTGGGGTACGAAGATTATCTAGTGGACGACTTTGAGACAAGATTGGATAGGTAAAGAAATAAAAACAGAGAGACGACATTTTGTGATGTTTCCATCTCTTTTCCGTCTATCTTTTAGGCCTTGTTCGTTTCCACTTTTAACTTTGTTTTCTAATCATTACTCTATTTCTTCAATAATTAATTTTATTTCTCTATTTATCTCTTTTCACTCATTACCTCTATTTCCAATCATTATCCTATTTCTCTCTTCATCCACTACCAAAACTAAAATACCCAAAGTTACCAAACGAACAAGGCCTTAGTTACTTTGTTTCTTTCGTTTGGTTCCGCCTTGATTGTGAACTCTCTCTTTTTTGGAGTGATTATTCGGTGCCCTTGGCCTTGGGGCATGGTAGTAGGTAGATCGAGCACCTACATATATTGAATTAAGTTGAATTTTCAAGGGCCCACTCGATAATTTTAAAATTATTGAACAGCTCGGATAATCCTTACAGGATCCGGAGTGGGCCCCGCATGCCGGAATGTGCATCATCGGTGGTTGTAGTCTAGTTGCCCAACCCCATCCTTTTTCGGAGGCAGATGTCTCACCCCATCCCAAATTATATATGGACACAGACCACCCCCTCTCAATTTTGGACTCAGACCTGTCACACTCCCTTTCAATTTTGAGACACAGACCTCTCATTCCCCTCTCTCTACATCCCGTCCCCACCCATTTTTGTGTGTGTCCACTGTCCACCATAATTCTCAAATTCAAATAGTGGGTATTGGGGCAAGCTAGAAGTGAGAAAAAACACACACCTAGAAGTGAGGGCACAAACTAGGGGTGGATACGCACGCACCGCTTTTAATGGACACACTCACACTTAAGTGAACACACACCCAGAGGAGAACACACACACACACTCACACACCCATACTTTATCCAAAATTCTAAAATGCTCCTCAATCTGTAGACAAAATCATTAATAGAGTAATCACATTGGCCCTATTTTTTCTTCACCCATATAGCAACCCTGGTAAATGATCCCTACCCATTTGATTTCCTTTTATTGAAATTTAAATTCATTCCTCACCTTCCAGACAAACCACTTGACTGCAAATAGGACGGTATCCCAAATGAGTTTTTTTTTTTTTTCCTTTTTTTGTAGTTCCCACCTTTCCACCTCTGTGAAAGAGTTGAGACAGAGGGTGGAGAGGCCCATTATTGGATGCCCCACCAGTTAAAGATTTCAGTCCACAACAAACTAAGGGACAGTGGAGTGGTACATGATCCATAGTTTCTAGATCCACCCCACAAAATATGCAACCTGCATCCATATCTTCATGCATGTAGAATCCCCAGTCTTAATAGGTAGTCAGCAGTTTTCAATCTACCTAGTTGAACCATCCATCCAAAGCAATGGACTTTATGAGGAGCTTCATTGTGCCATCTCAGTTCTAACACTTTTCTTTCCTCAGTAGTTGGATTAGGTTGATTGAGGTTAACAACTAGCTTGTACATGGATGAGACTGAGTACTGTTTTGAGATGCAACCCTTCAATATCAAGTGGTCTCTATTGTTTCCTAGATCAAAACTTATCCTTTCCAGCATTTTAGAAATAGAATTTATCTATTCCGCTTCCTAAGAGTATAGAATTCTTCTGAATAGGAATTCCCATGATTCTAGTTCCTCTTTTCTCTATAAAACTGCAGCCACGGATTATTGTTTGAGTGAAATAATGCTGATGATTCTAGGAAAAGCAGAGCATAGTAGTGGTGGGGCCTCAAGCCAAGCATCCATCCAGAATACTGTCTTAGTGTCATCCCCGATATTTTCCTTCAATTTTGCAAAGGCAGTTGGCCTTTTTGTTTGAATTTACATGGCTTTCCGGATTGGAGAAACCATGTTGTTTAACTCCATGTGTGTTAGCTAGCCAAATGCCAAAATCGATGTGGTATTTTGAATTGAGGAGTCTTCTCCAAAGAGCCTCTTTTTCTGTGCCAAATCTCCACCCCCACTTAAGTGACAAAACTTCATTCATTTCCTTTAATACTCTGATGCCAAGACCTCCTATTTCCTTGTCTTGCTTAATTTTGTCCCAGTTAACCATGTGAAGTTTCTTATTAAGATCAGCACTGCCCCACAAGAAATTGGCTTGAATGATTTCAATGGTTCTTATTACACCTTCAGGCATTCTAAAAAGAGACATGTAGTAGATGGGAAGATTGCTGAGAACAGATTGAATCGAAATCAATTCTGATGAAGGATAGACGATTGATGGACTCGAGCTAACGAGGGAGCCGATTAGGGGATGGAAGTTGGGGAGCAAGATCGGGCGTCGTGGTAGGGGCAACTCTTGCAAGGATGGGGAGCACAGAGGAGATGAAGGGGGAGCAAACCCTAGAGAGAGGAAAGAGGGAGGAGTTACATTCTAGTGGAGAGAGAGAAGGAGGGAGGAAGGAACGGGTTTTGAGGAGTACTAGGTACACAATGTCGTCTTAGTAGAAGGGCAGAATGGTGATTAAAATAGGATACCATGTAATGGTGATTTGGATACATGCGACCATTGAAGTTGGTAAATAGACCCAGTCAACTCCATTGTCCGGTAATTTTCCAAAGTAAAGAAAAGAAGAGAGAGAATGATGAGTTGTGATAGGGATGCTGTGGTGCAGGCTTGCATCCACAGCGGTGTAGGGCAGCCAAAATGTGATTTTGGCCTCATTCAAACCTCTAACACTTTTCTATTTGTAAGATGTGTAACTTCCAGAGCTTGTTCTCTCTCTAGATATGAATACGAAGTGAATTTCTCAAAACCTTCAGGTTCAGGCATTCTTCTTCTCTCTCTCTCTCTCTCTCTCTCTCTCTCTCTCTCTCTCTCTCTCTCTCTATATATATATATATATATATATATTTATGTTTTGTTTGTCTGGACTCTATGCAACTATGGAAAATCAGTGACGGTGACCGTCGTCAAATTCATTTCACGTTGTTGATAGTGCACCCATTATGAGTGGGACTGACGGCTGCGTGCTGTATGAAGCCCACACCCAGGGACGGAGGGAAAGGGGGGCACGTGCCCCCGCTCGAAATTAAAATAATTTTGCTATGTTTTCGTATATTTTGCATAATTATGAAATTAAGTGTGCTACTACATATAAACACGTGCATATATCTTGAAAATATACATATAAAACTAGTTTTATGTTTCAATTTCGTCATATGGTGCATTTATACTTGTTGATTTTCGAACTATTTGTCTATTTGGATAGATTCTTTCTTAATTGTACTTATTTTTAACCGTCTAAGAGTAATATTTTAAAATAATATCATTAATAAAACTATATCGATCATTCTAAAACTTGTTGATGTTCATGTAAAACATACTCTCAAATTTTGTTAAAGATTTTTTGCTTATTTTTACATAATTTAAGTGAAAGTATGTGTTATATATTTTTGTAGTTCGTAATGCATGCTTTAATTGTGTACGATCTTATTATGGTTAACTAGAAAAATAAATTTTCGCCACTATGATTAACAAGGTGCCCCCACTAAACGACATTTCTGAATCCGTCCCTGCCCACACCAGTCCCATTATGGCATCCTGCTGAGTGAGAAAGGGTCCTGTCAAGTTTCTTATCGTCCATTTTTGTCTACTTCCAATTATTTGGGCCTCTTTCCTGTTCTGAACTAATGATTGGATCTGTTTATTTTGTAGAGCTCTTCGTGACCTTCTACCATGCAAAAAATCATGTTCATTGGTTACCAAACCACATCTTATCTAAACATATTTATCTTTGAACAAACGGGTCCAATCCAGTGTGATAAGTGCACGTATACAAAGAAAAATGTGTTCCAATCAGGCGTCGATTGGTAACCTACAAACATGATATTTTGCATGGTAGAACGTCTCGACCAGCTCTACAAATTGAATGGATTCGATCATTGATGCGGATTGAAAATGGACAGGAATAGATGGTAAGAAACTTGACAAGATCCTTCCCCAATAGGTGGGATATTAGTAATTGAGCTCGTATGAAGAAATGATAATGTCAAAGCTATTTTTTTTATTGTTAAAACTATAATGCATGTGAGGTTTGTACCTTGTGCATGGTAGAAGCCATTTTTGTCATTAGCAACACCCTTTCTCCATCAGAGTTTGGTGTGAGAGCAAGAATTTAGAAATGAGCTGTTTTGTAATGACTCATTAAATAGTTTTGTACTTTCGATACTTTTACAGAGGAAAAATCGCATGCGTATCGACCGATTCCCATTACTCATCGGTACGTTTTTGATTCATGACCGTTCCAACATATATTGGACCATGACGGGTGATTTCGGCACTTTTAAAGTTACTCAATTTTTTTTAATAATTAATGACCACAACACTGATTTCTCATATGTATCGTTCGACACTCCAAATATAGTTACACCTCGACCGTTATCATTACGTGTCCTAATACCGTTATTTAAAACCGTGTAAGAGTGACACATTTGGTTGGTGAAGTCAATTTGGCTGTGTGTCCACACAAATGTGTAACAGAGAATGAGTGTGCATCACGTGGCGGTGCTCAATGAGAGATTGTTTATATCTTTTTTTTAAAGTAGGTTTCATGTAAAAACTAAAGTATATCCATAAATATATCATCAAAATGGATAAATAAAGCAGCTACAAATTGTTATAAAATGTTAATCTAAGATAAAACGTACACTGATTTAATAGTTTTCAATACCCAATTAGAGTTTTTTTTTGCAGAGTACCTATTTAAGTGAACCACTCAGATCAAGTAAAGTATGGACCCCTACCCTACAATGGTGTTGTGCATTGCCCCATAAACACGAGTCGACACGTACTACTCAACTTTGTCAAGTTATCGGGCCAACCCTCGGAGCCTTCAACCAAATCAGATTGGGCCGTTTGGTTTCATACAAATACAAGGCTACAAACAGAGTTGACCAAGCTGGTTCTTTTCTCTCATTTTCTTTCATAATTATTTTCTCTTGTCCATGGTCACTATCCAGAAGTTCCAAATAGAGAATTAAGCTTTGATTCCCAACTCCCACTCTCTATACCTCGACTCCCCTCGTCGAATTCTTGACTTTCTCTCTCTCTCTCTCTCTCTGCGCATCCAAAATCCTAGCACCATCGGGTAGCCATGGCCCAAACATCTTCCTTATGTAGCACCACAGCGGGTTCCATCAGGTTGCTGCCCATGTGATTTAATGTTATATTCTTTGGGACCCTGGTCTGTTTGGGTGTATTTGGTTTGGTCCAAACAGTTTTTTTCTTTTCATCCAACCCTTGGTTGGATTCTCCTTTCCCTTTCCCCATTTTGATGTACCATTTGTCAAGATTTCTGAATAAAATTTTTGCCTATAAAAAAAAAAAGGTAGTGTCAACGGCTCCCAACAATCACACTCAATGCCATTAGATATGTTTCACCCCCATCGGCTGCATGATGCATAGATGTTCACATGTTTCCCTTATAGATTTATACACATGTATAAGTAACTTTGTAAACCCTAATCTATTATCCGAAATTCAAAATTGCAAACCTAAATTTTTTTCATCCCCTATACAGTGTTTGTAACATATATACCGTGATATTTGTGTGGAATGGGATCTGCGCTCACCCAAGTCATGTTCAGGGTACTTGTAATAACCCAATTTTTAATCCCAATATATATATATATCTTGCGATTCTGTCACCCTAGTCATTCTCGAAACAATTTTTCAAGCCAATTATAATTTTTGAATATTTTTTTGAGAACAAAGTCCGGACAATGTAACCGATCAAGGACTAAAATACAGATTACTAGCCTAGAATTTTCTACAAATGCATGAGTTGTCGGTGGATATTTTCAAACCCCAGCTATTAATGCTTGGATAAATTATTGGAGCCTTGTTGGGGAGTTAGTTGGGATAAAAAAAGGTCTGTGGTTTAGAATTGGCCGAACTTAAATTCATTGTCTCAAGATATTATTCTCATCCTGGCCATATTCATACAATAAATACACTAGTCTGGGTATTTTGCCTTCACAGTTCACACTAAAACTAAAACCCAATCAAAATATCTCTCTTTACTCCACAGCCCGTACCACCATCACCTCTCGGACCACTAGCACCTCCAATACCCACGGCCTCCCCTCTCCCTCCTCTTCACTCTCTCTCTTTCCACTACTACAACAATAGATAAAAGCGACGCTAAGGAGGTTCACAAAGATCACGGTCTCAGTGAAAGTGTGATAAAAAGTGGTGCTTAATATTTTTTATCTCAGTTTTAGCCATGGAAAAGAGCAAGATAATAGATCTCACTCTTGCGACGAGATAAAAGAAAAAAGATCTCACCCTTACAGTGTGATTGTAACGCCCCGAAAATTCGGAGACCAAAAAAAAAAAAATTGAAAAGAGATTTCCAATTAGTTTTCCATTTCGAAGCATTTAAAATCTCCAAAGCCTTTCAATTTCAATCAAATCACAATGTATTTACCTTAAAGTATTTTGCTAGATTCTCTTATTGTATAATATTAAAATAATTAATTGAAATTACAGAGCAACTAAGGATATAACCAGAGTTCGATAATATCTTCTTCGGTCAACGTCAAATCATTCTTTGTCTGCTCCTTCTGTTCCGTCTTCAATACCTGGCGTTCGAGTTACCAGGGTAACATAGTACCGTGAGCAATGACGCTTAGTAGCCAAACCCACCCGGAAACCCATAACTAACAAGCAGCAGGATATATAACTGAAACGCATTAAAAATAACATAAAAAAAAAAAGAACAATCAATTATTTTATTTCTATTCTTCAACCTATGTGAAATCTCGAATCTTATCCACAGATTCGTTCCTACCCATAACCTCTGGCACAAGACACTGGTGTGGTCCGACTCCCCTTTTCCAGATCCGGATGAAAAATACCTAAGTTAGGTACTCGGATATCCCATCCGCAACCATAAGTTCGGATATAACTTCACCAGGTGCGCACGCGAGCACACTTTGTCCCGAGTTGTGACACAAGCACAATACCTACCTTATAACCCGTCCCAACATCCAAGAGTCGATCAACACCATGCCGTACCCAAGGTTTAAATTCCCTCTTGTCGTCCTGCATTGGGGTCCTAAATGAGTACATATAAGTTATATTACCATGGCAAGAGGTAAAGGTCCCACCGAAGTTAATCATGACTGTCATAACCAGAAATCCAATCGCATATCCGATATCATCTCGTGTACATATACCATCACTTGTATCAACTCATTCTCCCCCCTTAGGACATTGCACATACAACACAATTTCCTCTGAGGCACATACAGCGCATGAGGATGCACATACAGCAACACTCCTCGAGAACTCGCATACAATGTACAATCCCTGATCACTTTTGTTACACTTGCCTTATTAACGTCTAACCAATTTAAATTCGGCCTCGAATACCACCCAGGGAACCTATTTGTCCAATCTACAAGTACGATAAAATATCATGCGATTCAATAATCCGGCCTCAAATACCACCCAGGGAGCCTATTTGTCCAATCTACAAGTACGATAAAATATCATGCGATTCAATAATCCAACTAAACACACCAACATGCTAAAAATATTTTACCGTGCGATCAAACTAATCATGCGATTAAAACAAACTAAGTTATTCCTTTTATTTTCTCTTTTCTTTTTCGAAACTAAAGTCTACGTTTACTCTTAATCACCTCAGGTGTTGACGGTATTAAAATACTCCCTCTATCCCGATTTGTTTGTCCGTTTGACTTTTAAATGGAAAAAATTCCCTTCTTGCCCTTATTTTTTTTGAAATAAAGTAACTTTTCAAAAAAGGTGAAGGGTAAATATTGGAAAGTAAACAACTTTTAGGTGCAATTATTATGCTCACTAAATAAGTTGGATTCCCAATATTGAACAAACAAATTGGGACGGAGGGAGTATTACGTATTTGCAACCAAAATTAGGATCGAACCGGAAACTAATTAACTTCGGGACTTATAACATTAGGTTTTAATACTCAAGGGTTGGACTTATAAGCTAATCTAACTTGAGGGACTAAACTGCAATTATTCAAAGAAAACTTCAAAATCCAGTGGCTATGGGAACTCAGCAAAACAGGGGATTTCGGCCGGCGACGTCAGGTTCGATTATTATCACACCGAAACTCTAAAATCAATATATAAATGCGATATATACGTAGGGAGGTGAGTTCCGAACTACCTTTCATCAGGCGAAACGGGATTCGAAAAGATTTCGGTGGCAAGTCGGAGCCGCGGCGGAGCTTGGCTGTGATGATGGTGAGCACGGCAGTGGCGGTGTTCGGTTGTGGTGCTACTGCTCCGGTTGGTGATTGTTAGGATCATCACTCACGATTTATGAGTATAAAACAGTAAAGAATCGACACAGCAATATACGTGGTTCCCCAAAGCCGGATACGTCCACGGGAGCGAGAGCGGCTACTGTTCTTATTATTACAGTTACAAAATAGGATTTACAACATAGAGTATTTATACCGACTCTATTCTAACCATAATCTGGTATTTGGCCTGTATCCCAAAAATACCCATGTACGATACCGTACCATACTACAAAACACCTGGGCCGAAGCCCAATCTACTTTTACTGAATTATCGGTGATGGGCAAGATGTCGTCGCTCCGCTACGCTCCACTCGTTCCGCTCTGCTCCGGCATCTAGCCTTCTTTCTAGAACTCCTTAGTATCTCTTCATACTTACATATGAGCCATAGTTCTAACAGTGATGGTGATGAGTTCCAGTGGTGAGAGGTGCTGTTGGGTTCGGTGGATTAAACGCACGACAATGGGGCCCGTCAGTGGCCGGTTCGGAGCTGCTTTTGCACTGTTTCCCGGATTGTCTTGCAGCTGTTAGGGCATGTACAACAGTCTAGTTATATGGGGCATATTAGGTAAAATAGAGAATGAAAGCTCCAAAAGTGACTTGCACCAGAATAGCAAAAACCGAAGGTAAAATAGCTTTGATAGAATGGTTCGGTATTATTACCAAGGAACTGTTCATAGCCATCCTTTAAAAAATTATTAATTCTCTCTCCTCCTCTCTCTTCCGTTCTTCACCTCTCTCTTTCATCTACGGGCAACCCAACTCCTCCAATCACGAATACAAGAAATCTTATCCTCCTACTGAAGCTGAGTATGAAGAAATCGCTCAAAACCCATAATGTTTTCAACGAAAAGCTCAAGGGTTTTCACGAATCATTCGGTACCAGGTTGAAGTAAGTTGTGAACGAGAAAACAAGGTAAAAGAAAATGAAAGACCCTTGTTATGGGTACTCTGTACATAGGTCTATATATAGTTGATTACATGAGCTAATTACAAGGAATGAATATCACTAATTGGTACAAATTGTGGAGCAAATCATGGGATTATGATTGGGGGAATCATGGGACTATGATTAGGGAAATCAAAGGATTATGATTGACTTCCTTTACGCCCCCTCAAGCGAGATGGAACAGAGTGGAGGTTGAGCTTGCTGGCAAGGGACGCAAAACGGTCGCAAGGGAGTCGTTTGGTAAAGATATCTGCTAGCTGCAATTCATAAGGCACATACTGAATGCGTAAAGCCCCGCGAGCAAGTAATTTCCGTGTAAAGTGATAATCAATTTCAATATGACGGGTGCGAGCATGGAAGATGGGATTAGCGGCCATGTGAAGAGCGGAAATGTTATCACAAAAAACACAAGGCGGGGACCGCAGTGGGAGGCCAAGTTCACGGAAGAGATAACCAAGCCAGCGTAGTTCAGCAGTGGTGGTGGCTAGAGCTTGATACTCTGCTTCAGTACTTGATCGAGAGACAGTGGATTGTTTCTTTGCGGTCCATGTGAGTAAATTCGGACCAAGAAAAATACAAGCATCTGTGGTAGAGCGTCGATCATCTAGAGACCCAGCCCAATCAGCGTCGGAAAAAGCTCGAAGGGTATTATCAGCAGAATAATGAAAGGATAGGCCATGTTCAATGGTTCCTTTAATATAGCGATAGATCCGTTTGACGACTTGAAGGTGGGAGGTCCTAGGATGTTGCATAAACTGGCATACTTATTGACCGCAAAGGCAATATCTGGTCGAGAAAGAGTAAGATACTGCAAACCACCGACCATACTACAATAAATAGTGGGATCATCCAAAAGGTCACCATCATGTTGCGATAACTTCGAGTTGGAGGGAAGCGGTGTAGAGCAAGGTTTGCAAGACACCATATTAAATTTAGATAGGAGGTCAGTGGCATATCGAGATTGTGAGAGATAGAGTATGTTATTGGTGCGAGTGATTTCCATGCCAAGAAAGAAACCAAGTTCACCCAACCGGTGGCTATCAAAAACTGAACATAAGACTTCAATGAAGTCATTTACAGCAGTCTTGTCGCTGCCAGTCACAATCAAATCATCAACATATACCAACACAAAAAGGGAATGAGTTGATGAGTGTTGAATGAAGAGAGAAGCATCTGATTGGCTATTAAAGAAGCCATTATCGAGCAAGAAGGAGTGCAGGCCATGAAACCATGCGCGAGGGGCTTGTTTAAGCCCATAAAGAGCCCGGTGAAGTTTACAAACAAAGTGAGGGCGAAGAGGATCAGTGAAACCCGGGGTTGTTTCATGTAAACTTCTTCTTGGAGAAACCCATTGAGAAATGCATTACGAACATCAAGTTGTTGTAGAGTCCATCTACGCGAGACAGCAATGGCAAGAATAGTGCGAATCGTGGAAGGTTTCACAACAGGGCTAAATGTCTCATCATAATCTAAACCTTCCTGTTGATTATATCCTTTGGCCACCAGACGTGCTTTATGCGTTCAATAGATCCATCAGCATTACGCTTGATTTTAAAAACCCATCGACAACCCACTATATTCATTGAAGAAGTAGTAGGGACAAGAGACCATGTTTGGTTGCGGAGGAGAGCATCGTATTCTTCTTGCATGGCATGTCGCCAATGAGGAAATTTAGAGGCTTGAGTATAAGAGGTGGGTTCAAGAGTTAAAGGATTTTTGAGGTCAACGGTTAAAGCATGGGGCAAAGGATGTGGAGATGAGCCATAGACAAGTGTGTTGATACTTTTAAAATTCTTTGGTGGAGGAGAGGAGTTAGGAGTGACTGATTGGGATGGGGTAGATGGGCTAGACGACAAGGAAGTCGTTGGTATTTGAGGAGTGGGCGAGGTGGGATTTCCATTAGGAGAGGGGGTGGTATGAGGAGAGAGAGGCTGATTAGAAGTAGGGACCTGCTGTGGGGATGAGTCTGATGGTGGAGTATCGGGCGGAGGATATGGGAAGGTGGAGTTGAGAGACGAAAAGACCGGTTGTAAGAAGACTGGTCGGGGAGGTTTTGGTGATGGAGACACCGAAAAACATCGAGTGTCCATGCACGGAAAATTAGATTCATCAAAAATAACATTCCGCGAGACATAGACACGTCCTGTTGCAAGGTCCATGCACCTGTATCCTTTGTGATTGCTTTCATAGCCAAGAAAAACACATTTGGCAGACTTGGGTAATAATTTGTGTTTATTATAAGGTACCAAATGGGAAAAACATGCACAACCAAATACTTTAAGGAAACGGTAGTCAGGTGGCCGTTGCAACAACTTTTCATATGGCGAGAGATACTGAAGTTGTGCCATGGGTAGCCGATTTATAAGAAACACGGCAGTCGAGAATGCCTCCAACCAAAAACTAGACGGTAAATGAGACTGAGAAAGTAAACAAAGACCCATTTCGACAATGTGCCGATGCTTGCGTTCGACCACGCCATTTTGTTGTGGTGTGTGGGGGCAAGAAATCTGGTGGGCAATGCCATGTTGACGAAGATATAAGGTGAAGGGCTTGCTGGTGAATTCACCACCTCCGTCAGTTCGAACCCTTTTGATGCTGTGAACTGCTTGTATGGTGCGAGAAAATAGATTTTCCACCATTTTCTTGAACATGACGAAAGTGGAAAGAACATCAGATTTCCGTACAAGAGGATAAATCCATACGTAGCGAGTACAATCATCCACAATAGAGAGATAATAACGATAACCAGAATGTGATATAATCGGAGCAGGACCCCATAAATCCATATGTAAGAGATCAGGCGGGTTTTTAGCATTAAAATTCCGAGCCAAAAATGGTTGTCTACATGACTTGCCTAATGGACAGATGTGACAAACTTTATTAGGATTAATCTTGCCGACAATAGGTAATTTAAATTTTTGATGTAGCACACGAAAAACTCCATGAGAAGGATGACCAAGACGAGCATGCCACACATCTTGATCCGTCTTTTCACCATAGAAGACTAAACGACCAGAAATAGATGGATTGGCATGGATATGATATAAGCCGGCGGAGCTACTGCCACGGAGAAGAATCTGCCCAGTCTTGTTGTCCTTCACACGAAAACCATTAGAATCCATCTCAAAATAGCAGTTATTATCTTGAGAAAAACGTTGAATGGATAATTTTTCCTAATGGCAGGTACACACAAAACTCCATTTAGTGACAAAGATTTGGGAGGAGTACGTAGAATAGCTTGTCCAATATGAGAAATAGGCAATTGTGATCCATTTCCGATTATAATAGAATCAGTACCTGAATATGGTTCAGCATTTGAGAGATTAGAAGTGGATGAGGTCATGTGATGTGTTGCTCCAGAATCCAAGCATCAATTTGGATTAGAAAGATCAGAAGCCGACAAGTTTCCACTAGTTGTTAACTCGGCCGCATAAGCAAAGTTCCCACGGTCGGGGCAAACTTTGGCAATATGACCTTGCTGGTTACAGATTTGGCAAAGCGGGGAGAAATGGAATGGAGGGCGATAAGTTGGAGTAGGTAGAAGTGGAGGTCGATTATCGGGTGCTAGAGGTGTAGAAGGTGGACGCCGATCATCTCCAGATTGATACTCGTTGCCCCCTCTTCCACGATGCCCCCCACGACCTCGGTTATTGTTATGATGGAAATTCTGGTGCGGCTGGTTATTGTTATGGTGGAAATTTCGGTGCTGTTGGTTATTGTTATGACGGGAATTTTGGACCAACTTATGGGCAGAAGACTGCTGATTTTGGGGAAGGCACAGCAAGGGCGGCTCCAGTAGATAAAGATAGAGATCTCATCCTTTTAAGAAGATGTTCCTCTTGAAGAAGAAGATCATAGAAGTCGTCAAAGGTATTTGTGGGGCGAAGATGGAGAGACGTGATGAACTCCTTGTATTCACTACTTAGAGCATCAATGATATAGTCAATAAGTTCAGAATCTGAGATGGGTGATCCTGCCGCAGCGATAGAGTCAGCAATAGATTTGGCTTGTAGTAGGAAATCTCCAATAGGTTTCTCCGCATCCATCTTCAAATTGCGGATTCGATCACGGAAAGTACGGATATGAATTTTGGATAGAGGAGAAAGCCTCTTTTCCAGAAGGGTCCATGCTTCATAAGTCGTTGAGCAAGAGAGGAGCAGCGTTTGAATCGAGGGAGAAGACGTGGCTTTGATCCAACTAAGAACGAGTTTGTCCTTAGAGTACGCTGGATTTATAGAACCATCTTCAAGTCTCTTGAGAGGAGCAGTTGTTTGGCAAGAAACAACATCCTTGAGATCGTGTAAATCCAGTATATCCTCAAATTGTGAACGCCAGCACAAATAGTTATTTCGGTCCATTTGAGTGTTGAAGTGATGAGATATGTTGAGGGAGATAGGGAGAAAGAGATTATTAGAGGAGGAGGCAGTAGATGATTTGGAAACTGGAGTTAACTCGCTAGTCATGACTGATCGTCGCGAGCTCTGATACCATGAACGAGAAAACAAGGTAAAAGAAAATGAAAGACCCTTGTTATGGGTACTCTGTACATAGGTCTATATATAGTTGATTACATGAGCTAATTACAAGGAATGAATATCACTAATTGGTACAAATTGTGGAGCAAATCATGGGATTATGATTGGGGGAATCATGGGACTATGATTAGGGAAATCATAGGATTATGATTGACTTCTTTAAGTTGTGGGTTTTTTTATTTGCTCTTTTTTTGTTCTGGGTTTTCAAGTTCTTGTTTGATGATTGATCATTTGCGGGGTGTAATTATTGGGTTTGATTTCAGGTAGATACAAACAACACCCAACAACTACAATCGACAAATCGAAGCTCGCAGCAACAAATTGAACTTGAACACACTCGATTGGGCTTCTAAAATCACGAACAAACTCGATTTTGAGATAGAAACTGGTTGATTAGGGGGGGGGGGGGGGAAGGAGCGGGTGTGGTAGAGGTTGGAGCGGATGGTGCGCAGGGAGCGGGGTGGGTTTTCGGGGAAGAGAAAGAGGAGGGACTGTAGGAGACTAGGAGTGGAGTGAGAAAAATATATATTTTAATTGAGGTTAGGTAAAATAGATAGTGTTGATGTAGTTGTGAATAAAAAAGTTGATAGCTAAACTAAATATTGTCAACTGTTCATAGGTAATTTACCTCCACACTGGTGTACATGCTTACCGGAGCTAGAACGAGCATGGGCTGATTTTTGGGCTGATTTTCGGAGCTGGAATGGAATTGGAACATGGGCTGATTTTAGAGCTCAAATGGACTGGTTTTTGGGCTGGTTTTAGCTGGTCCATGTAGCAGAAAAAGAAAAGAAAAGATGGTGAAGTTTGTAGATGGTAGCAAGTGTTGGGGAGAAGAAGTAATGTTCACTTCTTTGCTCTCTCTTTCTCTCGAAAAATCAAAGAAGGAGAAGGGGACTGAATACTCCTTTCTCTCACTCTCTCTGCTGCCGTGTGTGTGTTACATCCAAAAAGAAGAAAGAGATATAAGAGGGCTGATTTAGTTGGGGTTTGGACCAAGAGATAGAGGAAGGCCTCTCAAGTGTGTGTTGGATTTCTATTGGCTAGGAGAAAGGGGAATGCCATATATGGTTAAACATGGGAGATGGGTGGCGTGATGGAAATGGCTGGAGAAAAAATACTCGCCGAACACACGCACGCACACACTCGATTACGAAATAAAATTTTGTGTGACGACATAAATAATTTTTCATATAACTAACAAACAAAAATTATATTTGCAAATAAAAATTGTTACTCAAAAACTCGAACCGTTACAGTGATAGAAGACTTTAGCACGGAATAGAGCAAGACAAAAGACCTCGCTCGTGCGGTGAGATAGAAGAATTTAGCATGGAATAGAGCAAGACAAAAGACCTCGCTCGTGCGGTGAGATAAAACAAAAAAGACCTCACCTTTGCGGCGTGATAAAAGACTTTAGCGCGAAAAAGAGTGAGATAAAAGATCTCGCTCTTGAGGCAAGATAAAAGACAATGATAAAAAAACGAAAGCATGTGAATTTTTGCGCGGGCGATCTGCTTCTCATTTAGGCGCGCTTTAAAAAGTAATTGAAAGGTTATGTGACACAAAACGACGTCGTTTCAAGAGACTGACTCTTGTGGCGAGATAAAAGACTAAGCCTAAAAATGACCTCACTCTTACGGCGTGATAAAAGACTGACTCTTGCGGCGAGATAAAAGATTGAAGCCTAAATTTTAGATACTTTGAAGTTTAAATTTCTAATTTTTTTAACAACTAGTCTAAGAGAGATATAAAACTACGATGAACCTATATGTCTATTGCTTTACTCTCTCTTTTTCACGGGTCTATTGCTTTACTCACCTTTTAAGTTTCTTGGAAAAACTTATGTGTATCCCCATTTGGTTGGGCTATTTGAATTATAGTACACAAATTACACTTGTCAGAAAATCGGGGGTTAATTAAGTAAAAACTTAGCTTTAGATATTGAATTTTGTGTTTAGATATGGTAGAAATTCTTCTTGTGTATGCTAGAAACTAAGTTATTTCGGATGTCTTCCAAGTGTTTGACACATTAGGTAAAAAAGCAATTATATTATTATGGCTTAATCTTGCCTGAAAAGGATTAAAATCCAATTGGCAAGCCACCATTGAAATTGAAATTCAATATACACACAAAATCCATGTGAAATGGTTAGTTTATAAAAAAAAAAATCTAAAGTTTGTCCGTAATGTTACAATTTGCAGGTTATGATAATTTTCATAAAAATACAAAGCGCACACTACAACAAAAAATACTATTGTCTACTAAATTTATTGGCTAAAACTAAATTTTTCAGTCCCAAGAAAATTCTTTGGTGACCAACAACTAATTTTGATTGGCAAAAGATATGTTGTCATATTTTTAAAAAAATTTAAACAATGTTTATATATGTATTTTTTATATATTTTAATATCATGTTAATTGTATTTCCAAAAATTCAAAAAAAATTAAGAAAAAAAAAGTTTTCTCACTTTAGGAAGTATATAAATATTTTTGTTGTACTAATGTAACAGAAGTTCTTAGCTAGCTTAGTATTAAGGGCTTATGAAATCAACCAAGGGTGCATGGGTTCAAAACTCGGTAATGACAAGAAAATATGGTCTAGTAGATGAAAAAAAAGATCATGTGCAATGATTTTTCATCTCAGTTTATGGTGTGATCATTATCGTTTATTGTAGTAGTGTTCGGCAAATTCCATGAACACCGCCACCAATGCACAACACCGCACCTTTCACCGGCAACCAAAAATAACCACCACCGCCTCCCGAGCCCACCTCCTAGCGGCCTCCGCACCTCTCTCGCACCCTCCTGTGACCCCTCCTTTTTTTACCTGTGGTGGGCAGCCTTCTATTTTCCGTTGAGCACCCTTGTTATCCCTTTAAAAGGAGAAATTTTTCAGTGCCGAGTGGGCACCGGCCAGTGATGCCGAGCACGCATCTCGACTGTCCAAACGTGTTTTGGACGATCCAGATCTGTTTGGACTTGAGGGGATATTTTGGTAATTTTACACTAAAAACTACTCAAACAGATCTGGACCGTCTAAAATACATTTGGATGGCCGAGATGGTGCTCAGCACCACGTCGCTGGTGCCCACCCAGCACTGAAAAACTTCTCCTTTAAAAGTCTTGTTTTGCATAGTAAAAAGGTTCAGGAGGGGACTTCGTGTGATAACTCCCATCGCCGAGGCACGGATTTCCAACAAGTAACCATACACATGGTAATTTAAGGTTCACACTATCAAGGTGAGTACGATATACCTTGGTTACATAATATTCTCTCAACTATTTTGTGATTGTTTATTTATTGTTGTGTTGAATAAAAAAAACTACGAATTGTGGAAAAAAGTTTCAAAATAAGCAAGCATGGGATTAATCTAAAAAGGAAAAGTGGATAAAAGATTTTGGAGTGACATCTGGGTGAAGAGCTATGTTGATATGTTTTGGCACCTACCGATGGATACGGCCGGGTATCTTTGATTGATTTGGATTTGATATCATCTCCCCTATTTGCTGGGGTCGCTCCCCATGCTACCGCCGGCTTACCGCCCATGATGGATCTTTCTTTTGGTTTAATAGTTTTCGAGCTTGAAAACTGTTGCTAGATTCTGGATTTTATAATTGCAGATTCGAAACATGCGTTGTTGATGATTATATGATTTTCGAGTTTGGAAACTTACGTTGATTGTTAAAAAGCTTGTGATTATACCATGTTTTATTTGATTATTCACATGCGATTATGTAACCTCTGTATATCTTAATTCTCACTGAAATGGTTTTGTGCGCACCCATTTCAGATCATCGCAAGTTTAGCTGGTCCCTTCAATGATGGTGATTTTAATGACGTTGCTGTTAGACATTGTGATTCAGTTTATTCTATAAGAGAGGGTTTGGCAAGTTGAAGCTAGCACTATAATCGATTTCGCAGTATCAAGAATTTTTGGGGCCCACAATTATTGTAAACTAATGCCATTAGGGCATGTACACAAGAGTAGGTATATGAGATATGTTAGGTAAAATACAGAGGAAAACCCAAAAAATCCTCTACACAAGCCTAGCAAAACGGAAAGGTATTTTACATTTCCGAAAAAAGCTCTCTAGTTTTACCGATGTACTGTTCATAGGTATCTATTAAAAAACTATTTTTCTTCCTCTCTCTCCTCCCTAGTCCCTACCACTCCCTCATTCTCTCTCCTTCATCCACTCTGTCAAGAAGGAATACAGAGCCTGCTGTAGAGAAGTCTTGAAAATTGCCTAGCTAATGAACTGTTCATAGCAATTTTGACTCAAATTTTACCTAATTTGGTGTACATGCTCTTAGGCGAAGTTGTAATTGGTATGCACGAAAGTCAGCTCTGGATGTATGTTAATTAAATCCATGTTTCAGCTTATAAATTTTAAATATATTAGGAAGACTTTTAATTGCAATGGGAAGTGTAAAAAGCCTTGGGTGATTTCATTTCATTGGCCGGCCATGTACCATACGGGTTGGGTCGTGACAGTACTTACAAAAGGGGGTTATGGATTTATACTTACATCTGGGTCATTGTTCTTCGTGGTAACACTCGTTTCCATGCGCTTCACTTTTGCCGTATTCAAGCTCGGCTGCCCATCGGACTCCCAACGGCTAAGAGTGGTAACCGTGATTAGCTTAATGCCTTTCGGCTATAGTACATTTGTAACAGTCCAAGTTTTTGATTAACAATTTTTATCTACAAATATAATTTTTGTTTTGTTAAGTTTATTTAATTCAAAAAATTATTTATGTCGTCACACAAAGTTTTATTCCGTAATGGAGTGTGTGCGCGCACGTGTTCGACGAGTATTTTCTTTCTCCAGCCATTTCCATCACGCCACCCATCTCCCATGTTTTAACCATATATATTGCATTCCCCTTTCTCCTAGCCAATAGAAATCCAACACACACTTGAAAGGCCTTCCTCTGTCTCTTGGTCCAAACCCCTAAGAGCATCTCTAGTGGTGCCGTGGTGGTGTTAAAAATTATGTGTTATATGACGTAAAGTGTATAAAGTGGATCCCTATTTTTATTTGTTAAGAGCGTATAAATTTAGAGAAAAAATGTGTGTTGTAATAGTGTAGTTAAGATGTATGGTATAGTGGGGGGAAAATTTCTTTTATATCCCTTCGACTTTCACCGAAAATTCATTTTGGTCCTTCACCTTTCAATTCCGACACTAAAATACTTTGACTTTCCAATTGAATTCAATGTCACCCTTTACACAAATGGCGTTAGCTTCTTGGACGGAAAGAGAGCACGTGCCCAGCACGTGACCCCTTTGGAGGGGTATTATGGCCCATTCCCCTCCCCCTTCTCCCCTCCGTTAATGGATTAATAAACCAAAATTACTTGGTTTCTAAATATGGGTTTTTAGGGCTATAATTTGTGAAGCGAGAGTTTGAACATCGGCCAATTGGAACAGAGGCGGCGAACCGGGGTCAAATCCGCCCTTATTTCCCACCCCATTGAAGATTCCTTCTCCATCTCTCTCATCTTCTCCCATGGATTGGACCTTCAGGCTCACCTTAATTTCCCTGTTTCTCTCTCTACACCCAATTGATAAAAAAAAATGAACAGCCAACAGGGGAGTTTGATTGGGAATGGGAGAGTCTAATTTGAGAAGGGTTTGGAATGAGGGAGGTGGGTTCTGTTCTGGGTTGGGCGTAGATTCGAGGGAGGGGAATTAAAGACCCAACCTGCCACTGGAGACCCAGAACAGAGAAATTGAAGTCTTTATGTATATTGATATTTTTTGTGTGGATGGAAAGAGAGAGTAGAGGGAAAACAAAAAGGGATAATGAGTAAATAAAAGGTGGGCTTCTCTCCTCCTCCACTTGCAGATGGAGAATATCTCAATTTGGTTTTTGTTGTTCCTTGTCTTCTTCGGCGAACTTGACGAACATCGGAGTGGTAGTTGCTGGTGAGGTACCAGTAAAGCCTCAACTCTCAAGGGTCTACAAAATTACAAACCCAGAAACCCACATCGTCGTCGGCCAACAAAATCTTCAACTCCTTTCTTTTTTTTTGACAAATTTTTAAAGCTCCAATCTCGTTGCAGAAAATAAACCCTTCATAACCAAACAAAGTTAAACAGCAATATCGGTACCTTCAAGTTTCATTTGTATTAGAAGCGAGAATGATTAAATTTCAGAATGACAGGAAAATCGAAAACAATCATCTTTCTCCTAACAAAAACAAACATGGGAGAAGTGAGACCCTAGTTAAGAAGTGCCCCACACTACTATTCATCGTCAGCCTTGGGGGCTTCTTAAATCTCGTTCGCCCCGTCCTCCTGCATGTCTGAGGTCCACAGAGTGGCGGCAAATGTTTCCTCCAATGGAGCTCGGTAAGGGAAGGTTGAAGGAGCAGGGGAATGGGCCATAATACCCCTCCAAAGGGGTCACGTGCTAGGCACGTGCTCTTTTTCCGTCCAAGAAGTTAACGCCTTCTGTGTAGAGGGTGACATTGAATTCAATTGGAAAGTCAAAGTATTTTAGTGTCGGAATTGAAAGGTGAAGGACCAAAATGAATTTTTAGTGAAAATCGAAGGGATATAAGAGAGAAAATGGGTCCACTCCTCTTTTCTCTCTCCTCTTTTTTTTTATCCGCTTTTCTCTCTCCTCTCATCCCTCCTTGGCTCCTTTTCTCCCGCCTCTCTCTCTCCAGTACTGGTGCATGGGCCCAGAAAGTTGCCATCCTTCTCTTTCTCTCTCTCTCTCTCCTCTCTCTTTTTGCTAACTGACATGCTACAGTTTTTTTGGGTAAATTACATGCTACAGTAGTACAGTTAGAGATGAAGTTAACAATTAGTGCCAACTCATCATTTAATAATAATACCATTAAAATGCAAAAATGTGAAAATGAATAGTTAAAGGAAGTTTAGAAAAAGAAAGGTTTTTCAAGCTCAAAAATCATGGTAATAAGTGTTTTTTGAGTTGGAAAAAAATTTCAAGTTCCCATCCAAACAAAGGGCTTGTTCGTTTTTGGGTTTTTAGATTTGCATTTGTAATGATTAGTGTGTGGCCCGTGATCCTTGATCCTCGTTCCTCCGTTGATGGTTCGATGGTGGTTGAGCCTTCTTCTCCTAGCCTGCACAGGGAGCACACGACTAAGACCTGGCCGGGGGTTGTCCCGGCAAGGCCCTCCGGCGAGAGGATAAGTATTGCGCAGAGAGAGAAAGCAGAAGACTGGAGAGTGTATAAGTGTCAGTATAGAGTAGCATGTACCTCTTTAGGGTTACCATCACTGGATATTTATAGGGCCTCCTGGCTTGCTCTCCAAGTACGATCGCGTGCCTTCCACGAGCCATGTGACGTCATGGTGACATCAAGGAATAGATCTGGTAACCGTTTTCAGGGCTGAGCTGGCACACCCATGTGCGCCCATGATCATCTTTTGTTATAACCGCCTCTGCACGTAGGAGGATGCATGGCTCAACAGCCAGCCGTCGTCAGCAGCCAGCTGTGCTCCGCGGGTGGCCGAACACGGATTTTGCCGAACCTGGCCATGCGGCCGATGGGGGAGGTAACGTCGTCAAGGACCTTGCCGAGGGCAGAGACCGAGCACGGACTTGTCTTCTGCTGAATCTTTACCGAGCAAGATGGCGCCGAGGAATAGCGCCGGGGGCTATATGCACAAGATTCATGTTCGGTACGGACTGGGTTCGGTCCGCACCACTGCGAACTCGTGTGTTCGGCCCGCTACAATAGCCCCTCAATCTCTGCCGACGCCGAATGCGTGGTAGGGATTGAAGTCAAGCATTGGCCGAAGCTGTAAAGCGCCGAGCGCGGTATTTGTATGTCAAAGGTGAACTTTCAGCCGAGCCTAATCCATTCTCTTCTTTAGAAACAGCATCAGCCGTTGATGGAGAGCCTTAGTGGAGGAGTGCCAGATGTCGCTCCATGGCTGGGTACGGCTGGTGAGAGGACGGCTGGCAATCCCCTGCAGGTCATCCTTTCTATGACACGTGTCATGTGTTGAGTGGCCAGCGGTTCGGCGGTGTAATGATGGGCGGGAAACTCAAAAACCAAAACCCTAGCCCTATAAAAGGGGGCGAGGCGAGGAGAGAGAAGGCTACAGATCCTTTCTCTCTCTACAATTCCATTGCCAGAGCTTCTAAGAGCAACGGTTCGTCTTCTGATCTCGGTTCCCAGGGATTTCATCACCAGATCTTGCCAAAAATCACAGGTACGAGTTCGTTTTTCATTACTCTCGTTGTTTATGCAAGTTTTCTACATTTTCCGTTTAGTTTTCTGGGTTTTGGGGTATTTTTTGATCTGAGTGAACAGTGCGCCCTGGAGATGAACGAACTGTTCATCTCCTTTCAACCTGTTCTTCCGAGCGTAGATCCTTCATGGTGTTAGGGCTTGGCCGTCGATGGAGTTGGCCGAGCCTTGAAGAAGACGATGGGGTGGGCCAATTAGGATGCCGAGCGTAGTGAGATCCCTGCTTTCTAGCCGACGACGAGGTCTCATGTTCTTATTTTTTTGCCTTTGTTAGGTCCGGCTCACCCAATCATCGTCATCTCATCCGACTCTGAAAGTTCAGGGGACGATTCTGCAAATCTTGTGATCCGAGAATACGTGGAGATACACAGAAGCCGACGTCAAGCTTCTTCCATTGACTCGAACATGTCAGGTTCTAGTGACTCCAACGCCGAACGTGACCATGAATATGATGGTGGATACAACACTGCACCCGAGATAACTTTCACCACTAGCACGGAATCCGAAGCCGAGCATGAACTAGGACCTGAGGCCGAGTCCAGGCTTCGTTCACAGACCGGAGCCACGATTTCTTCCCGCTCTGCTCCCGTCGAGACTTCGTCCGAGAACAGGGAGGTTGCCGACCTTTATGAGAGAGGCCAGGTCTGTCCTTACACTCATTACTTCAGCAGGCACCCTGATGAGTATGCAGATTTCTGCCGTACGTATAACATACCACATGACGTCGTCGTCAGTAGGGTCGCCAGCGACCGAATTAGGGACAAAAGGGCGGACTGTCCCGAGCACATAACCGTCCCCCTCATGGCTATTTGTGAGGCAGGACTCCGCTTCCCCCTTCACCCATTTTTGAGGGAACTGCTGACCAGGTTCGGCATAGTACCTCATTTTTTTGCCATCAACAGCTATAGGATAGTGATGTCCGTGATTAAGCTGAAGGAGCTTCACAATCTCGAGTTTACAGTCGCCGACCTATTTCATACGTATATCATGTCTCGGCATGGCAAGACCGAATGTAGGTACTTGTCAACACGTAGCCGTAAGGAGCCCCTGATAGATGGATTGCCCGACACCGACAAGTGGGCGAACTTCTATGTTGAAGTTAGTGGCAATTACGAGTTCGGCGATCAAACGATGCGATTGCATAGCGTGCCCAAAATCAAAGACTTCCGAGGTTGTTTTCTGTTTCTTAACTTGCCGAGCATGATTCACTTTCTGTTGCATTTCCATCGTTTATTTAACACTTTCTTCTTTCGCAGATCACCGATCAATTGCGAAGGTACAGCAGTCTCTGTCTGTTGAGAAAAACGTTGAAACATTGAAGGCTCAGATCTGCCGTGACGCACCGACGCTGCTAGGTTACGAACCTTCGTATAAGGGAAAATTGAGGACGAGAGAGGAAGGGGCAGGGCCGAGCACGAAGGCTGGGGGTAAGAAGAAGGTTGCTGAGAAACAGGCGGGAGGAGGTAAGCCGAGCAAGAAGGTAAAGGAACATAGGTTGAAGTTTCCCACCTTCAAGAAGTCAGCCGACTTCTGGTTCCAGGACAGTCAACCCGCCGATTTCCGAGGTATCGATATCCCTGCTCTCCGAACCCTGATCCCTGAATTTGCCGACGATATGGGCAGAAGGAATGTCGTGAAGGTTAACATAAGAGATGGCGCCGCAGCTCGCCAAAAGGAAGCTGCACTGTCCGAGAATGCGAAGAAGCAGAAGGTTACCCATGACTTTTTCCCTACAAGGCCGCTGACGCCACTGCCGAAGGAGAGGGACCAAACCGAGTCATCAGCTGCGGGTGGCTCGAAAGCTATGGAGACGGCAGCTGGCACGGGTGGCCGGTCGATAGTGCAAGAATTCGCGCCATCCTTTGCAATGGCCGACGACAGGGTCCTTACTGTTGAAGACAGTGTCAAGGTCGAGCCTGGATTGGCCGTCACCATGCTTTATGGCCTCGCTCTGCCGAGGGACATGGAAAGAGTTCCTGGGGAGCTGCAGCCGAGCATTGCGCACTTGAGTGCCTATCTTGTTCAGGTATAGGCTTTCTTTGTATTTTTCCTTTTTGAGTTGATTTTATCTTCTTCCCTCTGTCGCTGAGCCTGATCATTTTATCTTTTTACAGGCTGCGCTGCGAGTGTCCGGCCAGGCCGATCTGTTGGCGGCCGAAAGAACACGCTACCGCGATGATGCCAAGACCGAGCGTGAGAGAACGAAGGCTGCAAAAATTGCCCTGAAGCTGGCCAAAGCCAGGGTAGCCGAGCTTGAGAAGGAGAGGGATGAGGCACTCGAAAAGGCCAAGAAGTCTGACCGCGAGCTCGGTCAAGTTGTAAGGAGGGAGAAGAGGAAGATGAAGGAGGTGGATGAGAAGGCCTACCAAGCAGGGTATGATCGAGGTGGAGCCGAGTATATGAGAGATGCTCGATCGATGGTGAATGAGGAGGTCCAGAAGAGGGTTCCTATTTCGTACTGAGCAGGGTACAAGGCTGGGGTGAAAGCTGCGTGCGGGGTTATGCAGCTGGAACCTGATCTGAACTTGATGAAGACCATTCCTGCAGCCGTAGTGCCTGAGCTCGTGCTGCCTTACACCGACGAGGAGTGCGCACCACTTCCCCTAGAGGAGTTTTCTGAGAGCGAGGAGGATGTTGATGATCTGACTGGGGCCGATGCTGAAGGTGGAGGTGGCCCAACTGGAGGGAAGGCAGGTGATGCAGGGGGTGGCTTAGCTGATGATGCCGAGCATGACACCGAGCAGGCCAATAAGAATGGTGATAGGAGCGCCGATGCTGAAAATGAAGGGGCTGCTGATGTTGTTGCCAAAGATGTTCCACCTCAACTTTAGGGTTGTAGTTTCCTTTTTTGAGTTTGAAAGTTTTTGTTGGACTGGATGGCTCCGAACTTGGGAGTTTACCGTGCCAGATGTAATAGTTGAAGGGGGGTCGGCACCAAACGATTTACTACGCCATACCTCCCAGCTTAGGGTCTATGTTGATACTTGTCTTTATTTTCGAAATGCTTGAAAGTTGAATGCGTTGCTTCTTTTTGCAACGTCTCTGTTATTGCCGGACTTGACTGATTGCTTTCATTTCTTCACAAAATTTGAAGGTCTTGCATGTTTTGAATGTGTTGTTGTCTGTAGCCCCCACTTTGGTTTTGGTTCGGCAGAATAGTTGAGAATCTTGGATGATGTGAACGGTTAAGTGTAGGTGTTTCAGCCGAGCCTTGACCAAAGTAGTATTGCCTTTCTAACATGTCGCCGAACATGGATATGTTGTAATGCAGCCTTTGTCGATTGTAAGAGTGTTAAGTGCCCCCTTGCCAGTGGTTGGGGCTCGGCCACAGTGTCAGCCCCTGGCCATGGTAGAGGAACGTTGAGAGTAGCTGATTGATTTGTGGGTTTTTTGCTCGCCAAAACGCGAGTGTGGATGTTCAGTGGCCGACCATAGTGTCTTGCCAATCCGAGTCGAAGCCTAAGTTCCATAAGATATGTGTATTTTAGGCTCGGCGGACCGTACGTCCATTGATTGCTTCTTTGGGTGGCTATGGTGGCCGAAGCAAAAGGCTTTTTGAGGAGCCGTTTGTGGGTGTGACCGAAGTCAACGTTTGTGTTCGACGTTGTAGCCGAAGGTGGAATGATGCTTGAAATGTTTTTGAAGACTTTTTGACCAAAAAAGATTGTCTTTTCATTGATAGTTCTCGAAGTACAGGTAGAATAGAAGATAAAAACAGTAACATTGGGCCGAAGCCCTTCTTTGAAACATAAAAAACATAGAAGATCAAGCCGAAGCCAGAGAAAACTGAAATTTCTTTAGCAATAAGTGTTGGCTGAAGGAAGTGTTCAGCCTGATATGTTGTGGAAGAAGCTTCACATGTATGCCCGTCTTAGGTTCTGTGTATTCCATGGGTTGGTGAGCACTTTCCCTTTCATGTCTTCGAGGGTGTAAGCCCCTTTACCAGCCACTTTGACAATGCGAAAAGGCCCTTCCCAGTTAGGCATGAATTTTTTCTTCTTACTTGCTTGTACGACCTTTCGCCAAACCAAGTCGTCTGGCTTGAACTTCTTGATTCGAACACTCCTGTTGTATCCTTTGGCAACTTGCTGTTGATATTCGGCGAGCTTTAGCCGAGCATCATCGCGTTTTTCTTCAGCCAGAATTAGCTCTTGCTCCACGGCTTCATCGTTTGTCTGTGGGTTGAAGTTTTCTGTTCGGAGGGTTGGGAACCTTGATTCCAGTGGGATGACGGCCTCCATGCCAAATGCCATTGAGAAGGGAGTTTGGCCTGTAGAGCGACGTGGTGTGGAGCGGTAAGCCCATAAAACTCTGGGGAGTTCTTCTGCCCATTTTCCTCTCTTTGAGTTCAGTCTGCGTTTTATCCCTGCACAGACTGTCTTGTTTGAGGCCTCGGCTTGGGCATTACCTTAAGGGTAAGCTGGGGTTGAGTTGAAAAAGCGTATGCCGAATTCCTCGCAGAGGCTTGTGAGGTCGTCTCCGACGAATTGGGTGCCGTTGTCTGAGACGATGGCATAAGGTACGCCGAACCTTGTTACAATGTTTCTCCAAACGAAGCGTCGGACGTCTGCCTCTGTGATGGTGACGAGGGCTTCAGCTTCTACCCATTTTGAGAAATAGTATGTTGCGGTGATTAGGAACTTGAAGCCCCCAGGTGCTGTTGGAAGTTTCCCGACGATATCAAGCCCCCATTGTGCGAATGGCCATGGACTTGTGATGGGGGAGAGGTTCTGAGCCGGCTGCTTGGGAATTGGGGAAAAAAGTTGGCATGGTCGGCATTTTCGGACGACTTCTTCACAGTCTTTCTTCATGTTCTTCCAGAAGTACCATTGACTCATCGCGCGTTGGCACAATGAACGTCCACCGGAGTGATAGCCACAGCTTCCTGAGTGAAGTTCGTTGAGGATCTCAGGAACTTGGTTTGGATGGACGACGAGAAGGTAGGGCCCGGAGATGGATTTTCTGTAGAGTTGACCGCTTTCAGAGAGCCAATAGTAGGCGGCCTTGTTCTTGATTCGAAAAGCTTCCTTTTTGTCGTCGGGTAAGGTGTCATTCCTGAGAAAAGCGACGATCTCATCCATCCAGCTTGGACCAAGTTCAATGTTGAGCACCTCTGGAGTTGTGTCAAAACTTGGGTGGTCAATGTTGCCAAAGTTTATAGTTCTAAACTCAGACGCTTTCGAAGCCGAAGCAAGGCCAGCAAGTGCGTCTGCATCTGCGTTGTGCTCGCGGTTGATCTGCTCGATGTTGAAATTTTTGAAGCGAGTGATGAGTTCTGTTGCCGTGGCCTGGTACTTCATCATCCTTGGGTCCCGAGCTTCGTAGTCCCCCAGCACTTGATTGACTATAAGTTGAGAGTCACAAAACACGGCCAAGTCGTCAACTTTCATTGCAATTGCCGAGCGTAAGCCAGCAAGCAGGGCTTCATATTCGGCCTCATTATTTGTGGCGGGGAAGTCGATGCTGGTGGCACTTTCGTGAAGAGTTCCACAAGGAGAGACCAAAACGACTCCAGCTGCAGCTCCGTTGTTGTTGGAGGCACCGTCGACTTGCAATCGCCAAGTGTCTCCTTGAAAGAGGAGCCACGGTTTCCCTTTTGGTTTATGTTCGTTCGCGGGTTGAGTGGGTTGGGGAGTGTTTAGAATTTCGGAATCCTCTGGAGCCAGCTCGGCAATGAAGTCGGCGAGGACTTGCCCCTTGATTGCCGTCCGTGGTTCAAAGCGGATGTCAAAATTTGCCAACTCGACTGCCCATTTGGACACTCTGTTGGAGAGGTCGGCTTTTCGGAAGAGAGCTTTGGGGGGGTATTCGGTTAAGACCGTGATTGTATGCGCCTGAAAGTATGGCAGAAGTTTTCTCGCCGAATAAACAAGGGCAAGTGCTAACTTCTCTAGGGGGAGATAGCGCGTCTGGGCAGGAAGCAGCGTCTTGCTTGTGAAATAAACCGGCATGTCGTCGGCTCCCTCTCGGCGAACGAGAGCTGAGCTGATGGCGTGAGGTGAGACTGCTAGGTAAAGGTAAAGGGTTTCAAACTCCTTGGGTTTTACCATTAGGGGTGCCGAGCTCAGATAGTCCTTGAGTTCGGTCAGGGCTTTGTCGCAATCTGGCGTCCATTCGAAACTTCGACGGCTTTTGCCTTTTAGGGTGTGGAAGAAGGCGTGGCATTTGTCAGATGACTTGCTGATGAAGCGGTTGAGGGCGGCCGCCATTCCTGTGAGCTTTTGAACTTCTTTGATTGTCCGTGGCGGTCGTAGTTCTGCCACCGCCTTGATTTGAGTGGGGTCGGTCTCGATGCCGCGCCTTGTGACCAAATGGTCGAGGAATTTTCCCGCGCTTATGCCGAATGCGCACTTCTCCGGATTCAGACGGAGTTTGTAGTGTTTGAGGATCTCGAATACTTCGGCTAGTTCCGTGAGATGATTGTGCTCCTTTTGACTCTTGACGACAAGGTCGTCGATGTACGCTTCTAGGATGTGGCCAATCTGTGCATAGAGCATTTTGAAGATTGCTCGGTTGAAGGTAGCTCCTGAGTTTTTGAGGCCGAATGGCATGACTCGGTAGCAAAAAATGCCATGTGGGGTAATGAAGGCTGTTTTCTCCATGTCTTTTGGGTCCATGGCTATCTGATGATAGCTACGGTAGGCATCTAAGAAACTCAGCCGGGCATGGCCTGCTGTTGCGTCGACAAGCTGGTCAATCTTCGGCAATGGGAACCGGTCTTTTGGACAGGCATCATTGAGGATGGTGTAGTCGACGCAAACTCTCCATTTCCCATTCTTTTTCTTTACGACCACAGTGTTGGAGAGCCAAGTTGGGTACTGTACTTCTTGTATTGCGTTGGTTTCAAGTAGGCGGTTAACTTCTTCGATGACGGCGTCGGCGTGCTCAGGTGCCGAGCGCCGAGCTTTTTGTACCACCGGTTTGGAGTCTTTTTTAATGTTGAGGGAGTGGCAAATTAAGTTGGGATCTACCCCTGGCATCTCCTCTGGGGTTCAAGCAAAAACTTCCAGATTGTCTTTATGGAACTGGAACATCTCTTCTCGCTCGGCCTCGGTTAGTGAAGAGCCGAGTAAGAAGAAGCGTGATCCGTCCTCGTTGATGGGCATCTTCACCAAGTCTTCCTCTGCTTTGTCCTCGGCCTTTTGGCCGACGTCTTCGATTATGGCCATGTCTGAGACTTCAACTCATTGCACCATTTTTGCTTTGGACGAATTGTGGACGGCGGAGACGTAGCATTTTTTGGAGGCTACCTGGTCGCCTCGCAAATCTTCCTGTCTTCCCAAGGCGCCGATGAAGCGGACGACCTGGTGGTACGTCGAAGCAATAGCTTGCATTCCATGGAGCCAAGTTCGGCCAAGGATGGCGTTGTATGGGCTCGGCGCGTTGACGACAATGAATTCAACAGTCAGAGTCTTTGAGCCGACGACGACCGGGAGGAAGATTCGACCAAGCGGCCAGACAGGAGCTCCGTTGAAGCCGATGAGGGGTACTTCGGTGGGCTGTAAAGCCGACTCTGGTAGGTCCAACTTCTTGAAGAGGTCGTAGTACATAACCTCGGCTGAACTTCCTTGATCAATGAGGACACGCTTCACGTCGTGGACGCCGATTTGGACGGTGACGATGAGGGCGTCTAAATGCGGAGTCTGAACATGTTCAAGGTCACTCTCGGTAAAGCTTATCGTCCATTTGGGTACTTCCTGCGGTCTTTGACGCTTGGATCCACAGCCGACGGAGAGTATCTCTTTTGATGTTGAGGCGTGGTCGATGTCGGCTCTAAGGGCAGTCTCGAATGCCTTCATTACTGGTCCGTGGATGACGTGGATCAGCGGTCGTTGTTCGTTGGGGTTGGGATTTGTCTGCCGGGCGGGCGTCTTTGACCGATCAATGTATTGATCGAGGTGACCTTGAGCTGCAAGCTTTTCGAGGAGGGCCTTGTATGGTGCGCAGGCAGTCGTGTAGTGGCCGAGCTCGTTGTGGTAAGAGCATTTTTTCCTTGGGTTTTGATCTGGTTGGCCGGTGTCGGTTCCAAGCTTGCCTGTCGGCCATTCGAACCAAGGTTGTCTCATGATCTCCTTCAGAAAAGACCAGATTGGTTCTTTGAAGTGTGTGGTCTCGGCCACATAGTCATGCACCTTCGGTGGGCGCATCTTTCCTTCTTTGATGTTGTGGACCTGCTTCTTGGATTGCGGTTGCTGGGTGATTACTGGTGCCGGCAGTTGAGGAGTGGTCGAGGTGAAGGGCGTTGTCAAGCTCGGAATTCCCTGAGCCGCCCTGTCCGCATAGAACTCCTCAAGAGCGCAGAATCTCTCCACTACGTGCTTTAATTCTCCCATGCCGTGGGGTGGGCGGATGGCGAGTTTGTCTAAGATTTTGCTGCCGAATTCCAGACCGTTTTTGAAAGTTTGCGCGGCCCAATATTCGTCAATTCCAGGAATCTCGTTGAACAGCTGCCAGTAGCTTTCGGCATACTGTCTGAGAGTTTCGGACGGCAATTTCCTTAACTGAGATAGGGATTCAGGCTCTTTAGCTGTTTTGTTGCTCGTGATGAATCGTGTGTTGAAGGCACGTTCAAGGTCGGCCAGGTTCCTTATGGATCCAGCGGGCAATTTGTTGAACCACTGGAGTCCTAGGGAGCCGAGGCTGGACGGGAACGCCTTACATTTTATTTCGTCTTTTAGTGTGCAGAGCTCAATGGTTTGCCTGAAGTGGATGAGGTGAGTGTAAGCCTCGCAGGTCGCCGGATCGAACTTCGTGAATTTGGGTAGATGAAAAGTGGACTCCGGCGGTGTGTTGATGATGTGGGAGGTGAAGGGAGAGACGCCGAGATCTTTCAGTTGTCTTTCAAATCCTGGGCGTGGCGGTTTGCCATGCTCGTCCGTCTTTGATCTCTTGGAATCCCTTTCCTTGTTCTCCTTTGCTGATGCCTTCTCGGCGTCCCTACGCCGAAGCTTTTCTCGCAGGTCCGTCGTTGTTCGGCGTGGGCCGTCGATGGTTTTTTCTTTGTTACGACGGGTTTTGTTGTCTTTGTTCACGCCCTCGGTGCGTTTGCCTTTACCATTTCGCCGAGCACGGTGCTCGTCGTCTAGATTCTCAGGCGGGATGTCACCTAGACGTTCAGAGACATGGGGTCTGGTCCGTGTGGAGTCTCGGCTGTGGTGCGAGATCGTTGTGCGAGAGAATTCTGCACGACCAGTTGAGTACGTACTTGTGAATGACTCGGTATCCCGCGTCCTGGTTCGCTCGTGATGGCTTCTGGAACGGTGAGTTCCAGATGCGGTGGGTTGTTTGTAGAGGATGATTTCTCTGGCGTCGCCTGGTGCTGGGGTGAAGCCTAGGCGGTCTTTCACGGATCCGCGTTGGCCTCCCTCGTTCTGACGCCCTTGTGGTGGTGGTGGTGTTTGCCCTCCCCTACCCCTGCCTCCGCCAGATCTTGACGCGGTTGGGGTAGTGTCTTGTTGCATATGTTGCTTCATTTGAGCAACCTCCGCCCTTAGCGCGGCCAGCTCGTTGCCGCGTTCGTCGTCGCGACGCTGCAGTAAACGGATGTAGGCCGCCGTTACGTCGTCCGAAACTGGTGAGAGTCCGGACCCAGGGGCGAGGGAGATGGACATGTGCCTCTCGGGGGGTGTCGTGGAGATGACGTTTCCACTAGCGTCCTTCGCCCCCGAAATGGCCGCGTCTGCTAGATCTCCGCCCATGGTAGGTGGTTTGGTGGTTGTTTTACGAAGGAGTGAGGGGGTTTTGGAGGATGTGGGAGCCGTTTGAATCAGAAGCGTTCACGTCGGGTTCACCAATTGTGTGGCCCGTGATCCTTGATCCTCGTTCCTCCGTTGATGGTTCGATGGTGGTTGAGCCTTCTTCTCCTAGCCTGCACAGGGAGCACACGACTAAGACCTGGCCGGGGGTTGGAGGATAAGTATTGCGCAGAGAGAGGAAGCAGAAGACTGGAGAGTGTATAAGTGTCAGTATAGAGTAGCATGTACCTCTTTAGGGTTACCATCACTGGATATTTATAGGGCCTCCTGGCTTGCTCTCCAAGTACGATCGCGTGCCTTCCACGAGCCATGTGACGTCATGGTGACATCAATGAATAGATCTGGTAACCGTTTTCAGGGCTGAGCTGGCACACCCATGTGCGCCCATGATCATCTTTTGTTATAACCGCCTCTGCACGTAGGAGGATGCGTGGCTCAACAGCCAGCCGTCGTCGGCAGCCAGTTGTGCTCCGTGGGTGGCCGAACACGGATTTTGCCGAACCTGGCCATGCGGCCGATGGGGGAGGTAACGTCGCCAAGGACCTTGCCGAGGGCAGAGACCGAGCACGGACTTGTCTTCTGCCGAATCTTTGCCGAGCGAGATGGCGCCGAGGAATAGCGCCGGGGGCTATATGCACAAGATTCATGTTCGGTACGGACTGGGTTCGGTCCGCACCACTGCGAACTCGTGTGTTCGGCCCGCTACAATTAGGATAGGGAGATAGGGGTAATGATTGGAGAGAGATAGAGATAAAAAAGAAAAATAATGATTGGAGATAATGGTAATGAGTGAATTTTGAAGTAGGATAATAATTTAGAGTTCAGATCTTAAAAACCCAACCGAACAAGCCCCATGTGTTTACGCAAATAATTTTCTTACCAATATGAATATTTTAAACGGTGCAAAAAAATTAAAAAATTATTTTTTTATTTTCATTTTCATTATATTTGAACTTGAAAAACCTTCTTTTTTCTAAAGTTCTTCTTACTGCGCATCCAGAACGGCACCTGACCAAATGTCAGCTAAAGATGCCCCTAACATTGTCCACTAGAGATGTCCTAACCTTTCATTACATTAACCAAGATGTTATAGTCTAAATCAACCCTCTTATTATATCTCTTTCTTCTTTTTGGATGTAACACACACGCGCGGCAGCAGAGAGAGTGAGAGAAAGGAGGATTCAGTCCCCTTTTCCTTCTTTGATTTTCCGAGAGAAAGAGAGAGCAAAGAAGTGAACATTACTTCTTCTCCCAACACCTTGCTACCATCTACAAACTTCACCGTCTTTTCTTTTCTTTTTCTGCTACATGGACCAGCTAAAACCAGCCCGAAAACCAGTCCATTTGAGCTCTAAAATCAGCACATGTTCCAACTCCATTCCGGCTCCGAAACATCTCAAACACAGCTCCGTTTTCTCTCCAAAATAGCCTGAAAAATCTGCTCGTTCAAGCTCCGGTAATAGCTGCAAAACAGTCCGGGGAAACAGTGCAAAAGCAGCTCCGAACCGGCCACTGACGGAGCCCCGTTGCCGTGCGTTTAATCCACCGAACCCAACACCACCTCGCACCACCGGAACTCATCACCACCACCAACCGGAGCAGCACCACAACAACCGAACACCGCCACTGCCGTGCTCACCATCATCACAGCCGAGCTCTGCCGCCGCTCCGACCCGCCACCGAAATCTTTCCGAATCCCATTTCACCTGATGAGAGGTAATCTGAACTCACCTCCCTAATATTTATTATGTTCCATATTGATTGTTTCGGGTTCGGTATGAAAATATTGAACCCGACGGCTGATCGTAATCCGGCCAAAACCCACTGTTTTCCGTAAAACAGCCACTGGAAAGTTTTGAAATGATTTTAGTATATTACAGTTTAGCCCTCGTAATTTAAGAGCTTATAAATTTGACTCTTGAGTAGTAAAAATTAATATTAAGTCCCGTGGTTAATTAGTTTTCGATTCGGTTCTAATCCCGTTAACACCCCGTGACGATTAAGAGTAAACGTAGACTTTAGTTTTAAAAAAGAAAAGATAAAATAATAAGGATCACTTAATTTATTTTAATCGCATGATTAATTCTATGGCATGACTAATTTTATCGCATGATTTGTTTTATCGCGTGATTAAATGTTGTTAGCATGTTTGCAGTTTGTTGAAATGTCCTAATGATGTGGAGATCTAAACCTATTAAATGCAAGTATTAGTTTAAGAGATGATTGGTGTTAGGTCGTTTACTCTGTTTAAGTGATAGTTGGTAATGAAAAGTGAACATGGTTATTAGTCCTCGTGAAGCATAGTTTATTTTGTCTCTTGCTTAATTCCTGTTAACTGTGGACATGCATGATTTCAAAAACCTAAAATGGACATTAGAACCCGGGGTGGTATACGATTAGAGGATCACGTAGATGCTGATAAGTAAAGGATAAATCGGAAAGTGATTGAGTTATGATTTTAAGATGACTGCTAACAGGGGCCTAGTCTTGTGTAAGATGAGTGCTAACAGGAGCCCAGTCTTGTGTTAATGGGTGCTAACAGGGGCCCGGGTTGTTTGAGAAATGTAACCCTAGGTCGGGCACAGTGGTGATTGGCTGCGAGAACAGATTTGGTTCCTTCCTTGCGTGGTTGCGTCGACTGTAGATTCGAGTAAATAATTTGGTAGCTATCAGCGGGACACAGCAAGGGGTTGCCTTACACTGGAGGTTGAGGGTAGGACGGATCTCGAGGTGGAGATCCTAGACTTTCATATAAGTTGAAGGATAGTAACGAAATCAAGCGCCGTTATTTGCATTGCACTTTTATCTTGTTGTGTGTAAGTTATGAGTTTCGGGTGGGTTTTGGCTACTGAGCTATGTTGCCCTGGTAACTCGAATGCCAGGTATATATTGAAGACGGAGCAGAAGGGCCGGAGGCAAAGAAAGATTTGACGTTGACCGAAGAATATATTATTGAACTCTGGTTACACCCTCAATTGCTCTGTAATTTTGATTAAGTATTTTGAAATTGTACACTAAAGTATTTTGGCATACTACATTTTAATTTGAAAAGTTATATTGTGACTCGAATTGGTGATTCTCTGGAATTTTAAAGCCTGGAAAAGAAAATTATTTTTGGAAATCTCTTTTCAATATTTCATTAATGTCTCCGAAATTTGGGGCGTTACAACATTAGACTTCTAACGGCTATCGGAAAAACTTTTAGCCTAGATCAAAGGAGTAGATTGATCAACAGCCATAGCTGCAGCATAAAAAGCAATAGTTGGAGTTGGTACTTCAACCGGTGCTTTTTCAGTCCCACCAAACTATGTTAGATTATGGCTTGTTGTGTCTCTGAGTTAGGGCTTTTTGCTATGCGGATTGAAATAAAAAGTTAGGACTTGTTATTATGATGTTTAATATTTTGGGGGAATTTCTAAGCTTTTTAATTTCTTTGTATTGGCTCAGATGGGTTTATTTGTTTTCATGATTTCACTTTTTTAGAAACTTCGTCATTTAGTTTATTTAAATGTGCACTACTCTAATAATGCTTAAAGATGGCAGTATAAAATCTAAAAAGATGAAAAGTTTTTTAAAAATTGACATACAAAATATTGGGGCAAATTTTTAATGACGGTTCCCTTATAAAAAAGGGAAAATTTCAAAAAAACACATGAACTTTATAAAAAAATACTTGGACTTTAACTAATGACAAAAAATACCTAAACTTACCATTCCGTTAACAATTAGGCCTCTGCCGTCCAATTCTGTCAAATTATAACGGAAGGTGTTAACCTTCTTTTTTTTTTTTACTTTTTACTTTTAAAAATTACTTTTAACTCTTTATTTTATTTTAGTAGTAAATAAATATGTAATAAAGTTCTTTTTTTTCCTTACTATTTTCAAAAATTACTTTAACCCTATTTTTTATTATTTACAAAAATAACTTTAATTCTCCTTTTTTTAACTTTTAAATTTTACCTTTCTCTCTCTCTCTCCCTCGTTTTTTTTTATAAAAGAAATTTGACCTCACACTACCCATCAACCCCACAACCAACCACCAAAGTCCAAGCCAGAGTTTTAGAAATTCAAAATTACTTTCAACCTCCTTTTTTTTAACCTTCTTTTTACTTTCAAAAATTACTTTCAACTCTTTCTTTTTTAGTAGTAAACAATTATGCAATAATTTTTTTTACTATTTATCAAAAATTACTTTCATCCCCCATTTTTTATTTTTAAATTACCTCCCTCTCTCTCCCCTCTGCGTGATTTAAGGTTTGGATTCGGGAAAATCTGAAATTCCCCTATCGGTTGGTTGTGGGGCTAATTGGTTGTGTAGGGTTAATTTTTTTTTTTAAAAAAAAAAAAGAGGGAGAGAGAGGGAAATGTATGATTTGAAAATAAAAAAAACAGGGTTAAAGTAATTTTCGTAAATAGTTAAAAAAAAAGGGTGAGAGTAATTTTTGGAAAATAGTAAGAAAAAAAAGAATTTTATTGCATATTTATTTATTACTAAAAAAAGAGTTAAAAGTTAATTTTTGGAAGTAAAAAGTAAAAAAAAAAAGAGAGGTTAAAGTAATTCAAAATTTTTGAAATTGGGGCTAGGGGTTTGGTAGTTGGTTGTGGGGTTGATTAGTGGTGTGGGGTCGAATTTCAAAAAAAAAAAAAAGAGGGGGAGAGAGAGAGAGAAAAAAGAGAGTAAAAAAGAGGGAGGTAAATTTATTTTGTAAATTAAAAAAAAATGGTGTTAAAGTAATTTTTGATAAATATTAAAGTAAAAAAACTTTTTGCATATTTATTTACTACTAAAAAAATAAAGAGTTAAAAGTAAAATTTGAAAGTAAAAAGTAAAAAAATGAGAGAAGGATAACGCCTCATCCGTTACAAATTGACGGAATTGGAAGGTGGGGGCCTAATTGTTAACGAAATGGTAAGTTCAAGTGTCTTTTTGTCATTAATTAAAGTCTAAGTATTTTTTTTAAAGTTACTGAAAGTTTAGAAGCTTTTTTGAAAATTTTCCTATAAAAAAAGGGATATGATTTTATCACTCTCTTTTTTGTTAACGCCACTCCCCTGTAAGTGTATTTTTGCACCAAAAATACATATGCAGGGGAGTGACGTTAACAAAAAAAGGAATAGCAAAATCAGCAGCCCAAAAAAACTGTGATAATAATTGTTTTTCTTTCAATGTCACTTTTGTTTGTAACAAAAATTAAAAAAGGAAAATTTCAAAATGACACCTGAACTTTCACCCAAATGTCCCATAAACACCTAAACTTTAATTTATTTCAATTAACACATGTACTTACAAAATTCCCTAATTTGGACACCTACCGTTATGTTCCATCCATTTTATGGAAAAATGTTATGACGTGGCCTTTTTCTCCAGTTAAGTGCCCCGTTGGAACATGATAATAAGCCTTTGTAACACACCGAATCAAAGCCCGTCTCTCTCTCACCCACCCTTCCTCTCCATCTGCCCCAAATCCGCAGCATTTCCATTGGAAGTTGGAAAATTGCAAATCCTTCTCTCAGGCCCTGTTTCGACCTCTTCCCACTTAGATCGGATCTACTCTCCACCACAAATCACACCAACAACAATCCACATAAACAATGCCAAACCAAAAATCTTTAGCCGAACAAAAATTTAACCAAATCCCTCATTTCCATCAAATTTTCCCTCAAAAAACAGAGGAAAAAAAAATCCACCTTTTTCACAACCCAAATCGCCATTGCAAACTTCAAATTTCCCATCAAATTATCCCCAAATCCCAGGGGGGGGGAAATCGCAGCAAAATCAACCCCAAATCCATCATTTCCCCCTAAAAACATATCAAAAGAACAAAAAAAAAAAAGTACTTAAGAGTCGTGATGTGACCGAAGAAGCTCACCGGGACATTGCCGGAGAAGTTGGTTTCCAGTCAAATAGAGGTGCTTTAAGTTGGGTAGGTCAGGTAGAGTATTGGGTAGGGATCCAATGAGTAGGTTTTGAGCAAGGTCGAGGTGTTCTAGGGTTTGGCAATCAGAGATGTCTGGAGGGTGGAGTTGATTGAGTTGTTGCAGAGAGATAAGAAGGTGAAGGTGTTGATGCGACATAGGGGTAAAGCCGTAAGGGGAAATGGCCAAAGAGGTTGGCGGAGGAGAGGTCAACTGAGTCACCGAGTCGCAGGTGACTCCGGTCCAGTTGCAGGGGGTGGGGTAATTTTGTTACAGGTGGAAAAGAAGTTGTCTGGTGGGAAAGGTCGGGGTTTGGATTGTGTGCATCTTCCCTACTTCCTACCATGTGCAATGGGGCCATTTAACGCGTAAAAGATGACACGTCGGCAATTTTGTGGACAAAATGGATGGAGTTTAAAGATAGGTGCCTAAATTAGGGGGTTTTCTAAGTACATGTGTTTAATTGAAATAAACTTAAATTTAGGTGTTTATGTAACATTTGAGTGAAAGTTTAGGTGCCATTTTGTAATTTTTCCAATTAAAAAGGTTGTTGATCCATCGTTTAAAAACCAGTAATGCTACGGGTACAGCAATCTGTGCACAGATTTTTTTGTGGGGCCCACTATATAAATACTTGATCTAATCGTCTAACTTTTCATTATTTAAAAACCCGAATGAAAAGTTAGATGATTAGATCAAGCACTTATAGGTATCGAATTGAGTTAATTTTTCGCGAAGGCCCATGAAAAAATATTTTAAACATAATGAACGGATCGGATCACTTGTGTGGAACCCTTAGTGGGCCCCACAAAAAAATCTGTGCACAATATGTACACAGATTGCTGTACCCGTAGCATTACTGTTTAAAAACCTACGATCCATCCTTCCTTCAAAAACCCACGATCCATCATTCCTGCACGCCGCGGATCAAAAAAAAAAAAAAAAATCATTCCTGCACGCCCGCTCTTCGAGAGCGCCCCTCTCTCTCTCTCTCTCTCTCCATCACTCACCGGCCTCTCGATCTCCTCTCACTCGACCGGTCGACCCTCTCTCACAGTGATTCGCACATTTGCCCCACCGCCGTGTTCGACAACTCCACCATTCTTCCACAGGTTTGTTCTACTCCTCTCTTTGTACGTTTATTTACCGCTCTAAAACACCATTGTTGTTCGAAAACCACAATTTCTGAACCCTAAATTGCTGGGTCTAAAAAAGCGTTGTATTTGTGCTTTGAAAGAAATTAGCAGTGAAGCTAGGGTTTGGTTACGGAATAGAGTTCGAAAGACGATTGATTGAGGGCAATCTTCTCATGCTAAGGTATGACCCGAATCTGAAAGCTAATGCAGCCCTTCCATCGTTTCCATTTCGTGTGTGAAAAAAAGCGTCTTGAAGTAATTAGGGTAGTTTTGCTGTCTTTGTTCAAATTCATAAACCAGGCATTTTGTTATCCAAACGTATATATGATAGGTGTTCTGTGGCGCTTATACTTAAAAATATTTGTTCTCGATATCAATTTGAAAGCTGAACTACTGTAATTTATGTTGTAGGTGCTCCTTGTTTCACCCGAGAGGTTTTTAAATGTAGAGTTTATGTATATATTTTCTGCCACTCCAGTGATATCACTTTTGGCGGTGGACGAAGCTCATTGTGTTTCAGAATGGTGAGTTGTTGCAATGCCATTTGACTTAGTACCTTCTAACATGGTATTACCACATGATTAGACTAAACTGAAAATACTTGTACAGGTCACATCATTTCCGGCCTTCATATATGAGGCTCAGGGCATCCTTACTTCGTACTAGGCTTAATGTTCATTGCATTCTGGCAATGACTGCAACTGCAACCACCAAAACTTTGGACGATGTAAGGTGTGCACTGGAGATTCCCCAAACAAATTTCATCAAGTCAGCCCATATGAGTGACGACTTACTGTTGTCAGTTAGTTTGAGCAGAAACAGGCAAGTGTGGATCAATAAAATATGGGAGAATTTTGCATAAGTCCACTATAGCAATTTCCAAACCCATCTAGTCCACTTCTAAGTTTCATAACCCACTAAGTCCACTAATAATTTTAATGACAAAAATGCCCCACCTAAGAAACAAGGGCCTTGTTTGGCTGACACGAAAATGTATTTTTTCCATTTTTTTCCGGTTTTGTTGCAATCAAGCCGCCGCTGCCACCACCACCGTCGTCACTGCCACCACCACCGTCGCCGCATATAACGTTATATGTGTAACAAAAAACGTATTTTTTTCATTTTTCTCGATTTTTTTTTATTGAACCCGCTACACTTAATATTTAACGTTATATGTGACAAATTTCTCTTTTTGTTTTTTCCTAATTTTCTTGTATTGATTTTTTAACGTTATATGAGTGATAAAAATTTCATAACAAACAACATTATATGTGTGGCAAAAAATTTCTAACATGCAACATTTCTTTTTGATTTTTCTTGTTTTTAGTCTTTAACGTTATATACTGGTCCATACAAAACATATAACATTATATGTGAGTTTTTGAATATCTAAATATTCCAAAAAAAAACAAAACAAAACATATAACATTATATTTGAGTTTCTGCAGCTCTGAATCTCACAAAAAAATAGAACAGAACATATAACATTATATGTGAGCTTCTGTAGTTCTAAATCTCACAAAAAAAACCATAATATATAACATTATATCTGAGCTTCTGTAGCTCTAAGTCTCACAAAACATGACATAAAATTATATGTTCTCAAAACAATATCATATCTTTCCAATAATATTATATATCTCAAAAACTAACATTATATGTTCACATATCATGCCACCATTGTCCTTGTTTCCAGTCGCGCCTTGAATCCCAAGTTGAATGTTGATGAGGCCACAGGGGGTCGAGCTTCATATTTTCACCGTTTCTTCATCAAAACCTTCATCGAATCCTTCAAAATTTGTGATTTTCTGCCTCCAAATAGCATTCTCATAACCTCTATATCTACATATATACATATTCAAAACAACATAAACAACATTAATATATCTCAAAAATGAGATATAATATTATATGTCTAACCCTACATATATACACACATATAATCTTATATATTTATTCAAAAAACTCCAAATATATCATAAGCAAGTCGGAGAGGCCGCTGCGCGGACCAAATCAATAAGTGATTGATGAAAAGCACAAATATAACCTTATATATTTATTCAAAAAACTTCAGATCTCTAACCCTATGATAAACACACATATAACCTTATGTATTTATTCAAAAACCTCCAAATTTGATGATAACAAGACACGGGACAAACAAAAGACCGGGTCAACCTTTTTATAATATTATATTTTTTATTTTTACTACTTCAGATTTCTCTCTAGTAAAACAAATAAAAGATCGGACCTTTGTCAATAGATCTGGTGTGATACTGTTTTCACACGATCAAAAAGAAAAAATTCAAAAAAAATAAAAAATTGAAGAAGTAAAGATGGAGCTCTGACCTTGGACACTAGAGTGGTAGGCACCGAGGCCAAGCCAATAAGCATAGCCATTAATGGAGGTGAGATACGTTGAGGTACACCGGCGCCGATCCACTCTAAAATTGATGATAAACCAAAAAAGAATTCAGAAATGGCTTTGCAACAATCGACTTAAAGCCTCAAAGGGCATGAAAATGGAAATCCTTATGTTCTTGCGAGTGATGAATTGGTGGAATGGGAATCTAGATTTTGTGCAATCGACTCGAATGGCACTCAAAACTGGATGCAAACTAGCAATACTACCGGTGGTTTCCACAGCTATGGAATACAACAAGAAGGGGAGAATCAAACCTTTCAGATTTACGAGAACAACTTCACCGAACAATCGCCGCAGCTTTATCAAGGTTGCTCGTCGGCGTGGAGAATTTGGAGGCGGACGGTTCACCAGGGGAGGGGAGGAGAGAGAGAGAGGGGAGGCTCAGATCTGTTTTGTGATCTAGGGTTTCTCTCTCTATATGTTATATAGGAGGGTTTTTTGGTCTTGAAAAATATCTCTTTTTAAGTAAATTGGAGTTATTAGGTTATATAACTATATTAGTGGACTAGAGGGGTTATGAAATTTAGAAGTGGACTTAGTGGGTTACAAATATGCTATAGTGGATCTCCCACCAATTTTTTAATAAAATATTTAGGTACCATGCCTTTGTGTTTTTATGCGTGGTGGACAATTCCTTACCTATATGAATGTTAATCACTCGTTGCTTTTCATTTCATCCTTTACTGTATGTCTTTGATTACTTCCCGAAAGTTTTCCATTATAGAATGAAGGATCTGATGACGTTACTCAAGTCCTCCCCCTTTGTGGACGTTAAAGACTAGCCTTGATTAATCAACTTTTTTGCAGTCTGCAACTGATTTGATAAGCAAATACTTATGAGACAACAATATTTCGGCAATGGTTAGCTTCTCATTTACTTTCTTGGTTCACTTGGATACACTTTTTATAGAGCATGAAACTAATTTACTCTTCAATTGTATCATGGCATACTTCTCAAAACGTTAGAGTTACCATAGTGGATGTAATGTCAGTTATAAAGGGCTTGTCCCAAGAGGTCGCAAAGTCGAATCTTACAAAGGCCAAAATTTTCAAACTTTGGGGCCACTGGAGGTTTGCCTTATCGTTAACTTCAGACACCTGGTTATCTCATGTTGGGATGCAATGTGGATCATCACGATGTTAGTATTTGGTATATGAACAGGTTTCGATTTGTGACTGTGTATACGCGTACGTTTTTTTAGTACTTGAAACATTTTGGGTTGTGAGAACTAATCATAGACTTAAATTAGCTGATCTTAAATGATCCAAAAACTGATGAAAGATTGTTGATTGAGGGGATCGCAGCCCCATGAGAGTAACAAAATATAACCAAGAGAAGTGCCATTAAAAAAGCAGGGTTGTTTGGGATAGATAAAAAGATCAGTAATGGGATGGTCATGGTGCCTTCTAGAGTTTGAAAGCTAATGCAGGACTGATTCCTTTCCTCTTTCACTTTTGTCATGAATCCTTGATGTTCTACTTTGTTTACATATCAAGTCCATAACCAATCACAGTTTGTTGTATTCGTTGTACATGCCCTGTCATGGGAAAGGGAACTATCTGACAGATGCTTAATGGTTTTTATTTTCAATAAAGGTTTAAAAGAATTTGCAGGCTTGATTTGGTGTTTTTCATTTCTATACTTGCAGTTTATCTATATGTGGCCAAATAGAAATTGTATTGTTGGATTACTGGTTGTTATGATTTGTTTTTTGTGGTTCCCCCTTTTCATCTTTTTGACATAATGGTAGTGACTCCAATAAGGCCTTGCTCACCATGTTCATAAGTTCCTTTGGAATATATCTATTGATTCTTGGTCAAATTGGTAATTGAAGCTCAAGATAAGATTGCGGATTTCGAAATGAAACTCATGGATGCCATCATTTGAGTTCGCAAGGATTGGCAAATGGCAACTGGGGATTCCAGAATCAGTATTCACCACGTGGTTCTTTTAGGGGGTTAAACTTGCTATCGACAAACTAAAATTGCAATATTCATCTCACTCCTAATTCTACTGTAAATGGTTGGTTATTGCTGTGTTGGATCTTGTCTATAAACATGGTTTTATGTTTCTAGAAGATGGACAGACTCTCCAAAAACACGATAATATTATAGATTAGAATCAGTCTAGAATATTTGAAATATAGGTTCAAAACTTGGAATAATTAGTGCCTCAAATAGCTAGAATCAGTCTAAAGTGCTGTAAATGATTCTTGGATGCTTGAATTCAATGACTAGACACTAAAACAAAAGTGGCTTTTAATAGCGTTGGCTTATAGCGTTTTTTCCATCACGCTATCTATTAGGTGTATCGTAAAAAAATTCTAACCTGCGTACCTTTGTATTTTTGACAGCGTTTAAATTGAATTCTATAGCGTTTGACCTCAAAAAATCAAAAATCATAAAATTTTCGCGCTTGTGCTCCGTACTAAAGTGTAATTTGGGGCTTCTTACTATCGTTCTAGGGTTTGTGTTTCAGTAGCCCTCCATCTCTGCAGATGGGGTTTCAATGGAGTCCATTTGTTTCCCCAGTGGTGTTCAAGATGTCTCCGGCATATTTCTTTGCAACAGATCTGGCGATATCACAGCTTGCTTGGAGTATCTTTGCTTTGCGGGATGGAGACGTGTGGTTGGGTTGGTAGCGGGAGCGATCTGCCTCGATTTATTCTCTTCTCCGCGATTTGCCGACTTCTTGACGGTTCTTTTGTCCGCGTTCGGTATTTCCCACGGCGTGGTGGTTTTGGGCTGCTGAAGCGAGGTATCCAATTTCTTCTTACTCTCTGATTCACTACTTTTACACTCGATGTTGCTTGATGGTCATCTCCTACTTTTATGTTGGGAGCTTCAGGGATTCCATATAGGGTCCGCTGATTTTTGCTTTTAGTTGATAACAAGTTAACAACCATGAGATTGTTGTTTCTTTTACTTTTCAAATGACATTTTGTGTTTTTTCTATCATGGACTGTTAACGAACATCATGGCAGAAAACTGCAGATTCAGTTTGATTGCTGGTCATTTGATCCATTATAGCATAAGGGAAATACTGTTTGATGGTCTCTTGTATGAATTATGTTGTTTGATGGTCAGTCTGGTTAGTGAACTTAATTATATCCCTTTTATCTTTCGGCCAAAAAAGAAGAAGAGAGATTTGTGTGGGACCACTTTGTTGTCGAGTCTGACAACACCGCTCGATTGAGGAAGACGAGTGGTTAAGCATCATAAAGTATTTGATTTAAACAATTAAACTCAGAAACTTTGTATGGGTTTTGATTTCTTTGCTATGATACACCTAGTATAGTAGTACATGTTAATTTATTTACAGCTAGAGGTAATAGAGGCCTTTTCTTTTGTTTCTTGTAGTTTAGAAAGATTACAACTGCATCCGTTGGACCATCTAGGTACTGAAGTTGAGGGTTTTGGGTAAGGATATTTATTCAAGGCCACCATCGGATGTATATTATGTTAAGGTAATAAGATGCAATAAAAAAGTTACCTTATTCGTATTATATGCAAATCTCTTAATGCTTGTTGATGACCGAAACGTGCTTGTATGTACTAAGTCATTGTATGTCTTAAATGATTACACTACAACAAAAAGGGCTTTTCTCGGCATTTCCTTCCCTGCGTTTGACAAAAACCCTAGTAAAAGTTAAATTTTAGTCGGGGGCGTGGAGTGAAAAGTTAAAAGTTGCCCCTGGCCTCCCTCCCTCCCTCTAATTTGCGCTCAAAGCCAGAGATCGAAAGAGCCCTGGTTCTCTTGGAATCGACACACCTGCTCTGGCTGTTCTCCCTCCCTCCCTCTCTCTCTCGTTCTTGCCCTTGCCTCTCTTGGACCATTACAGATCTCAAACCAGTGTAAGCTCTCGCTCTTTCTCTTTCTCTCATCTCGTTCATAGCAAGCCCTAAAAGTCCTGATTCTATTCTTGCTTCAGAAACCACTACATGAAAAACGGGGTCTCATGACATTTGAAAACTAGCACCTTGTGGAACGGTGTCATTGGGGCAAGTACATCGGCTCTTCCTCCAACGCCGAGTAAGTTTTCTACTCAAAATCGGATCTACCTTAATCTCTTGTTTGAGATCAAAGAATTGTAAATCCGAATCTTTCTTCGACTCTGTCAATCTCTTTTAAACTCTAATTTCTAGAGTCTATGGCGTTCAAATCTTTTGATTTCTCTTTTAAGCCCTAATTTTGAGAGTCTCTGTGTGTGTTTGATTTTGTCAATTCCTTTTTTATGCCCTAATTTTGAGAGTCTCTCTCTCTTTGTGCGTATACATAGACATATAGAGATATATGAATTTGTATGTGTAATTAATTCTTTGCTCTTTCAAGTCTGCAGCTTAAGCTCACTTGCATCGATCGCTCTGTACTCTCAGTTGCATCTCGTGTCCCTGTGAATTGTGATCTCCGTATTTTATTCTCTTACTTAGTTGTATACGCTTCAAGTTTTTCAATTTGCTATACAGTTTGTGTGTGTATTGCCTGAATTTTGAATGCTAACTGAGTAATTTTGACACTCTAGTTTGATTCTTAGGAATATTTTGCTTGTTAAGTGTTGATTGGATCTGTCATATATCTTATTATTTTGAGTAAGGGTTGGATTTGCCCTTATGAATGCTTCTAATTTTATCAATTTATGTTTCTTTGTTCTCATATGCTTTTCTTTTCATGGCTGATTTTGTTTTTTGTTTGATTTGGATTTCATGTAAGGCCTATTATACTTCTAAAGGTGAAACAGTAGAGTTGAACTACTCTTCTGACATGAATCTGATGAAGAGAAACAATAAAGCTATAAGTGCAGGACATCCTCTTGGGACCAAAATGTCTAAATCACCAAAATCAATGATGAAGGAGTCAAGAGAGCAGCTATGTTTAGAAATGGAGAGGAAGGGACAAATTGCAGACGAGTCCGGTATGTTTTGTGAATCATTGTTCGTAACTCGTCCAGTATGTTATGTGAATAATTGTTCGTAATAATAAATCTGTTGTTTGTTCCTCCCTTAAATTTGCTTATTATGATGTAGAAGTTGGTGGAAAACGGGACACAATGTTTTCAGGTGCGCTGCATATGTTAGAGCACGGAAGTAGTTGAGCATACACGAGGCACCGAATATCTTGACAATTGTTTTGAAGAGATTTCAATTTTCAGGTACTATTATCTGTTCTAGGTCTACATTGTTTTCTGAAGTTCTTTTCATTACGACATTAAAGGTATTATGTTGGTGAGTATGATGTAAGTTGCCCTTTCCAATTACGTGTGACTAAGACAAGACTGTGGTGATTTGTATCTCTCTCTCTCTATGGTGCGTGTGTGTTTATACACTTAATTAGCTTGACTTGACTTGTCAGCTGTATATTGTTGTTACTGTAGTAATTCTTCGCCTCTATCATTTTATTTTCTCCTTAGGTAACAAAAGTTTCATACTAGAAGAAACTAATCGGGGTGTAAACTTATCTGGGCAGATTCAACAGTATTATGTTACTATCACTTTGAATGATTCTCAAATGTTCCCAAGTCATTCCCTCATCTCCTACCCTTTTTTTATTCAACTACAATCATTACTAGATCTATTTTGATTGTGGACAAGACTTCAAATGAGCTGGGTTGGTTGGTTGCATGCGTTGGGCACTGTTTGTACCAAACGTAGATTAAAATGGTTCCAATTGAATAGATCGAATTGAGGTTCCTTTGTACTTCTAGTATAGAATTTGCCTTAGGGAAGTTGACGGTGATAGTATATTGGAGCATGCTACGTTTGATAGGGAATTGGATACTTTCATCTATTGGAATCTCATACTTTGGTTTATGCTTTTCTTGACTGTGAGTTTGGAGGCTTTGAATTTGCAGCAATGAAGTTGGTTTTGATTACACAATATTGACATGCTTCTTGATCCCTTAATACTTTTGGCAGTCAAATCTCATTCATAATTTATCATCAGAATCATGCACTTTGATGACTTGCGGATTAGTTAGGAAGACTAGGTTCTCTAATGTAAATTCAGAATTGTGTGTGCTTAATGGTGTGAGTTTTACTTTTTCTAATACCGTTCAAAGATTTCCCAGGTTCTAGCACAGGTGGAGGTTGATGGACGCTGATCTTGTTTTGTAATCATAATTATCACCAGCTAAAATGTATATCCTTTGCTATCGATTATAGTTATTTGGTAGCCTATAGAGTTAACATGGACACACAGTTCATAATTTTCTATTAGCCTTATTAGTTAACACACAGTTATCATTAATATTATTATTTTTTGTCTATTTGTTGGTAGATTGAAGAAGAACGGGTGTCCAAGGAATGCGAATCAAGACGTATTGGGTGGCTTCAAAAAAGGGCAGACTTATCTTCTGTTTACTGGGTGTCCTCTCCTCAGTAATTTTCTCATTTTCTTGTACAGGACAAGGACTAGGAGAGCGCCCTTAGTCCTTTTGTTTAGTGTCTCTGTTTTCTGTTATTCTCTGCTGATTTTCTTTTGAATATCCATTGATAAAAAAAAAAATTTGCATGGTGGATATCTGAGATGAATGACTTTTACTTTTTGATATAGAAGAAATACTTGTGTTGTAGATTTTGAGAAATGCTTGAGTGGATGTATTGGAGAGATTTGGAGACACTGTATGGAATATGTTGACTGTATGGTAATACCGAATATGTAGGGTATTTTGAGAACTTATGTTGGATGTGTTTGAGATGTTTTTATGTCACAGATATCATATTTGTATTTGAATTGATGCTTAAACAAGGGGAAAAACAGAAAAAACAAAAGTAGTCTTTTTTTTTTTTGGGGTAAAAAAGACTATTCCCGGTGTTTATGAAAATGCCGGGTATTTTTCCCATGCGTTTTAACAAACCCCGATAAAAGTCGCCGGTTCCGGTCACTGGAAAACTTTTACCGGCGTTTATGAAATGTCGGAACAAACGTCGGGGACTTTCCCGGCGTTTTATAAACGCCGTATAGTATTTCCGACATCGGCAGTCGCAGCGTTTACCAAAAACGCCGGGAAGACTTTTACCGGCGTTTTATAAACGCTGGGAAATCCATTTTTTCCTGTAGTGTTATCTGCACACTTCCTCGACTACTGTCTTTGATCCTGTCACAAGTTTTGCTTTGAATTGGTCTTTGTTGTGTGTAGGTGAAAATGTGCAATGTTCAAATGGCAAGGAGGGCTTTCACATAGGGCGATCCTGCTACTTTGTTTTGTCCAGGTAGCATAGGATTTCCCTATTGCTTGGTTTAATTTTCCATGCTTTGTCTAATATTTTCATTCACAAGGATAAGACGTCATTCCAATTCAATTACGCGTTCTCTTCTTTTCCTTCAGAATTGATTATGTACTCTTATCTATTGAAAAGTGTTCAACAAACCTGTATGCTTATCTTTGTATGAGCTCATTGCAAGCTAAGTGGCTCGGTTGGTAGTTTTGGGGGTGTGGTTGAAGTTCCAGCTCTTTACTTTGTTTTTCATAGGGAAGGAGAAAGAATGCATTCTTTTCACTTTAGTTCCAACTCTGTTAGATTTCAACTTTAGGTGCTACATCGCAGATCGTTGATCTTCTGTCTTCGGTATGTTATAGCTCTCTATGCTAGAGATTGGGATGAAAGTCCGAAAGATTTAGAGTCTTATCAAAATCTTATCATCCACCGCACTCGGCATTCCGAAGGCAATGTTTTTCTGTCTTTATTTGAATTGTTCTAGTTACAAAATTTTTCTATTCCTTCGGCTCAAATATAACATGAACTAGATACTTTATATTACTTTTTTCCCATTCTGTTAGTGGATCAACTATTGAGCTAATTAGACAGTTTCATGATTTTCATCACTAAAAATATGCTTTGGAGATTATTTGTTGTTATACAAAAGTGCTATGGGTACACCGGGTTGTGTACACCATATGTACACTACCTACGTGGCGGGTGTACAGCTAAGCCAAATCCTGGCCCCCTCTGTCCTCTACTCTCTCTGGCCACACCTCTCTCCTCTAAAAGAAAATTGGCGCCACTAATCTCCGAAAATTTTCAAAACTTTTGAAACAGGGCTCCTTTATCAACAGATTTAAAACCTATCCCTCTCTCTCTCTCTCTCTCTCTCTCTTCTAAAACCTCTCTTTGTTCTACATATTTCTCTCTCCAATTGAATCTGCATCTTCTCTCCTTCCCCATCTCTCCTTCCCCACGAACATCGACGCCCTCCCCCACCTTTATGACACCAGTCCGACGCAACCATTGCTGCCGTCCCTCTGATACCGAAAGCCCGAACCATCAAAGAGTGGAACCACCCAATTTTTACCAAAAATAAGAAAAGTCTGCTTTGTTTCTACTAGAATACTACTCTTAAACTGTAGCATCACAGATCCGAGCCCTGCTTGACCCAAATCGAGGTGCCGAAAGTGCAGTGACATCCAAGTGTAGATACAAATGGTCATGGTGAAGTTTGAAGCTTAGCTGTATTTTTAAATGCGATCTTAGTCGGGAGAACCGTACACCATTAGTTTGCGTTATTTTTAAATGTTGAAACTTTGTTCTTGCCTTTTGGAATTGATTCAACATTAGTTTGCGTTATTGTTTGTGAAACTTTACAGATTTCATGGATGTAATACAATCATTTGTATTTTAAACATTTGTAACACAATCATGAATGTAATAATTTAATCCATTTTGTGATGGGTATATAATTGTTTCTTAATGATTCAGAGCAAATATTAATTAATGTTACTACTAGTTTTGTTCTATTTTGCTTGCTTACCCTTGTTCTTCATTTCAAACAAAAAAGCTGCAATTGGAGAAATAGAATGGAGAACACCAAATTTGTATTTACCCAAAAAAAAAAACAAAAAATTTGTTCCTGCTTTCATTTGATGCAAGATCTCGCGTTTCAGGCTTCCCGTTTATTTTTTGTATGCATTTCAATTTGGGCCATTATGGTGGTTGTTCACACAGGCAATCTCTCTTTACAAATGTACTCTGTTTTATTTTCCAAGGGCATGTGCTCTGTTTTTTTTCATCGGTTCTTTGTTTCTTTCATGACCAAGTTTGCATTCAAAGGCAGATAGAAGAAAATGAAATAAATAGGCGAGTGAGATGCATAAATGTTAAAGAAATAGACACTTCTGGAGGAAACATAGGTAGAAGAAACAGGGGTGTGGGAGAGTAACAGAGTTCAATAGCGATGAAGACTGGAGTCTAATACAGTTGCAGGGTTTATTCTATTTCCTACAAAATTGGTTGGGGATTTTGTTCGTGGCGGTGGAAGTCGGCGAAACAGTGGAGCTCAATAGCGCCGTTGCCGTCCTTATCGATCTTTGACACAGCTTCGGTTAGATCCGCCGAGGACATGCCAGCGACGGCGTCGAAGATGAGGGCTTTGAAAACGGACCAGAGCTCGGAGACGGAGATCTTGCCGGCGTTGAACAAGCGTGTTGAATACAATCAGAGAGGTTTTAGGAGAGAAAGAGAGAGGGGGATAGGTTTTGAATCTGTTGATAAAGGAACCCACATGTTTCAAAAGTTTGAAAATTTTCGGAGATTAGGGCGCCAATTTTCTTTTAGAGGAGAGAGAGGGGGCCAGAGAGAGTAGAGGACAGAGGGGCCAGCATTTGGCTCAGCCGTACACATGCCACGTAGGCAGTATACATATGGTGTACATAACCGGTGTACCCATAGCACTTTTGGTTGTTATATAAGTTCTGATACTCACTGGCCTTTCTTCCCACAAGTCCCATTTTTCTAAATCCTTTGCTAGTATGTGCTTAGCTGTTAAATTCTAACTCAGCTAATTTTTTGATCTTTATAAATAATTGAATGACAACAATTTTTGCAGAATAAGTTTCAATGAACTTGTTTGGTTGTTTCTTTGGCCCTGGATTCCTTATGGTTACTTGTTTTTAGATGCCACATTTGTGTTCTATGTTTGTGATGCAATTTATCGATTATTCAGGATATTCAAACCCTTTTGGTATAAAGTACAAGTTCCACATTGAGGTTACATTTCCTTCATCTTGCAGGTGGATTTACATCTTGGTGACTGGTTGGACAAATCACATGGATATGGAGATTTGTTCAGGTAACCAATTTAACTCCAATGCAAATTCGTATCGAATGTCCGAGACTTTTAATAGCATTGGCTAATACGGCGTTTCTTGGGACGCTATGTATGCCTTTCGATAGCGTTTTTGGCACGCTATAGAATGTGATTTTTGTTGTAGTGAGAAGCTGAAGTAGCTTCTCCAAGAGTTGTTTTTGATGTCTGGTTGCTGAAAATTGTTGGAACTAACACTTTGATCCATGTCTTCAAATGCTGAACCTATGAATTGGAAGCTTGAAGCTGTATTCTTTTTGTGATGTTTAAACCATATACATACATGCCAAGTGCTAAATATTAGTTAACGCTGAAAATTATATATGTACATATATAATGAACAAGGAAACACTCTAGCCGCCCCTGCTTTTTATGATTTTTGTTTTCTTAGTTCATACCATGCTGTTCCCACTTCAAGAAATTCGTGATCTCCGAACCGTTGTTTAGAAACGGTTGAAAAAACCGTCGGTATGGATGGGTCAACGTTACTAGAAATGGGACTTTAGTGGGGCACTTTTTGTTGAACCATTACTGGATAACCAATTTTTGGTAAACGGCCCAAAATAAATTGTTAGTATAGGCCCTTCCCTTTAGGCCCAGCAAATATAACCCGCCCAATATTTTCGCCCAAAATTTTTGATTTCGTGCTATTATCCATTCCCCCCAACGAGATCTAAGGCTTTGTTTGGAACTTACGGAAAGTGAGGGAAAAGAAATGAAAGTTTAAATTTCTCTCAAATTGTTAGGCAATAGAGAAAGATGAGAGAAAATAAAAAAATTGAAGTTTTGTGAATAGTGAAATTTTTCTCTCATTTTCCCCCAATTTTCTTTTCCCTCACTTTCCCTAAGTTCCAAACAAAGCATAACTTTTATTTCTTGTTCTCTCCCACATTGTCACAGTCATAGTTCTCCTCTCCCATCTCTTCTCCCCATTTCCATCTCACAAAAGCTCCGTCTCTTCGTCCTACCGCAGCGCCACCATACGCGACCCCTTGCTTCTCGGTTCGTCCTGCGCCTTTCTGGTTCGCTTCTACTCGATTGACAGCGGCCATAACTTGGTATATTTCTCTCTCTCTCTCTCTCTCTTCTTTTCCCCTAAAAAACAATCAACATCTTCTTTGAATCTCTGAGTTTCTCCTTCTCTAAATTTGATTCAGATTAAATCGGTTCTAACTTTTGTTTCCTGTTTGTGACCTCTCCAGAACCTTCATGTCTGCTGTTCATCTTCTTCCACGGCACACCAGGTAAACCCCATCGCTTCTGTTCGTTCTTCAATCCATCGTCATCTCTAACACTTAATGCCGACGAACAACACAAAGAATACTATCGACTCAAAAGAGTCAAAGGCCTTCTTTACTCCGGCCTCACCTCCTCCATCCCCTGCATCTTCCACCACCCACCTGACTCCCCACTAGGGGTGTAAATGAGTCGAGCCCTTAACGAGCCGAGCTTAGTCATTTACTAAACGAGTCTCTTTAATCGAGTCGAGCCTCCCTTAACGAGCCGAGCTTTTGTCAAACGAGCTGAGCTCCACTCGGCTCGTTTAGTAAACGAGCCGAGCTGAGTCGAGCCTTAACGAGCCGAACCGAGCCGAGCTCACGAGCTGCGCGATTCGTTTACAGCCCTACTCCCCACACCATCCCCGTCGTCGACCTCTCGGGCCCCAAACCCAATCGTATGATAAAATTTGCCTTCCTTAAATGCAAGAAGAATGACACTAACCCCGAGAAATGCCTCAACAAAGGGCGTCAAGTCTCTAGCTGCGTTTTTAGCCTCTAAGCGCATACACAGACATTCTATTTTATTGATATGTAAGCATGTTACAATGTTTGCTCTATGTTTAAGCTGGATAAAATGTTGGTTTAGGGGCTTCTTTATTTTGAATTATGAAGGAGAAAGATTGGTAGTGAATTGAAGTTCCTGTGAGTTTTGTGCATTTTGGTAGAACAAGAGAATTTGATTAGATACAGAGATGAACTTGGTTGTCATTTGATGATTTTGAGTCATAACAAGATCATTTTGGTATGGTGAAGCATTGCGCTTATTGTATCTGTGTATTGATTGACCAAGTATTTTGAATAGTAGTTAAGGATCCGAGCTTATGATAAAGTAGGGAACACATGTTTTTGTTCATGTCTTCATGTGTTCTAAATGGTGCTTGGCACTTGTCGGGCGGCGACCCACCGCCAAACCCGCCTAGGCGCGACCAAATTATTTTTAAGGCAATATCCCTGTTACATCATGTAGTTAAAAACAAACAAGGCCATTTCCTTCAACTTTCAAGAACCATCGTCAAAACCTCATGTTCAAACTAGTATAACAACAACAAAGGCAATGTTCAAATTGTAAAACTTTTATGTTCGATGTTCAAACTTCATGACACAACACCACCACATTCCATGAATCATGGAGCAAAGTTCAATATTCAATATTCATTTTTCTAGCATGACTTGAAAGAGAGAGAAAAAGACAAGTTAGTTCTAGCATGATTTAAAAGCCAGTAGCTTGCTCGTGATAGTCCTTTCACTTATGAGTAGCTTGAACTGCAACTCTACTATCTATATAACAAGGGAGGTAGGATTAATAAAATGTTAAGTCTCACAAACTATCCTAATGTCATTTCTGATTTTGATATTGTGGATTGAGATTTCCAAAAGGCTTGATATGCAACTCTGTTAGGGATTCTGTTCATTTTTGGATTGAGATTTCCTGAACTTTTTGCAATTGAAAGAGTGTACTGTTGTCTATGTATGAAATGTTTCTAAATCAATTTCTGATGTTTGATTTTTTGTTGCCGCAGGTCATTACCTAAAAGGTTCATCGGAACATTGAGGTACATAGATTTTTTTTGGTTCAGATTTATTCTCTTATATTGTTTGGGTTTTGCCAATGGTGAATGTGGTTGACAGTAATATTGGTTTTTTCTATTATCATTTTGTCCTTTCTTCATGTACTCCATTGAGCATGGGTGTTCATGAATGTGTTTACTCACAACAAGTCCATTTACTTTTTGAATGGTACTAAATAGGTCGTAACTTCTTTGAGAACTCACAACACATTTAGGGGGAGGTGGCACGTGCCACCTTTAAGACGGTTAAGAAAAATAAATAAAAAGCCCTATTCCTCTTATTCGAAGTTTCCAAAGCTCAAAACGCTTAAGCCCTTCTCAGACTACTGTCGTAGCTCAAACTCATCATTGTTTACGCCGTCGTCGTTCGAACTTACCGTTCTTTATGCTGTCGCCGGAGGCCATCCCAATCGCCATGGCTAGTCGTAGAAAGTAGAAACGTAAAATTGTGTATACACTACTGTTTGATTTTCAGTATGATTCGTACGATTCTCTAAAACTCCGATTTCTCTGTTGAACACTATTGTCCGATTCTCATCAACTAAAACTCTTAACTCCAAACTTGTCTCACTCTTAGGTGTAATGTTAATGTAGGCTACGTAATATACAATTTGGGAACTTGAAACCCACACAATCTGGGTCACTTATATTACATCTATACGCTATAGCAGCTAAATATCTTATTACTTAATTCCTAACATGTATTGTTTACTAATTAGTATTGTTTATTCTCTTCCACTGAACTAACAATGTGACGGAATTCTAAACAATATGTGAAGTACCAACAATCTTGTTTTGTTTATTCAGTAGAAGCATAACTTGTATTGATGACCCACCATTGATGACTCCTATCCTATAGTTTATATCGACAATTATTGTTTATTTTGGATTTAGTGGTGCGACTCTGATCCCGATCTTATACGTCGCTTTGAGTCTTTGTTTATAGTTGATAACCAATTTATATTGTTTATTCGCAGATTGATTCATGCTGATTTTGGGAATTGTTCATTTGCTCATTCTCGCCGGTCACTACAGTAATACTCAATCTTTTTATACTCTCCAGGGAGAAAGTGGGATACCCTTGCATCCCTCCTTGACATCAAATGTGTGAAATTTTTTGTTGCGGTGCTTGTCAAGGGAGAAAGTGCGATGCAATGGGTCCTCCCTTTTAATTACTTCGTATTGCTTATCTTCTTAATAGTTCTTTTTTATACTCGCTAAGGGAGAAAGTGAGATACCCTTGCATCCCTCCTTGACATTAAGTGTGTGAAACTTGTTTTGTTGTGGAGCTTGTCAAGGGAGAAAGTGCGATGCAATGGGTACCCTCCCTTTAATTACTTCGTAAAGCTTATCTTCTTAATGGTTAGTACTTTTTTATACTCGCTAAAGGAGAAAGTGGGATACCCTTACATCCCTCATTGACATTAAGTGTGTGAAACTTGTTTTGTTGTGGTGCTTGTCAAGGGAGAAAGTGCGATGCAATAGCTTCCCCCTTATATATACTTCGTAATGGTTAGTTTTTTTTTATTTAAAAATTATACTCGCTAAGCTAGAAAGTGGGATACCCTAGCATCCCTCCTTGACATCAAATGTGTGAAATTTGTCTTGCTTGTCAAGGGAGAAAGTGCGAAGCAATTACTCCCCCCTTTTAATTACTTCGTATTGGCTCCCCCCCCTTTTATGAGAAAAACACATGACGCGGTTAGTAGGTGTTAAAACTACTAGTCATGTGAAAAAAATAGTGAAACACGTGACGGTTAGTAGGTGTTTAGACTACTAGTCATGTGTAGAAAAAATAGTGAAACACATGACGGTTTGTAGGTGTTTAGTGTATTAGTTAGTTATGTGAAAAGAGAATAGTGATTGCTAGTAAATGTAAAGACTACTGATCACTAAGTTATAAGAACTCTGTAAGTGTGCATTTGAGATAACCAAATTGAAAAAATAGTGGTTTGAGTCGGTTTACTACGGATTAAAGTGTACGTAATAGATCAAAACATGCTCATTGTCCTAAATCGATGTTGCCTGGGTCTACTATGGATCAAATTTTACGTACTAGATCGAATAAATATTTGTTGCCTCGAATCAATGTCGCTCTCACTCCAGTCAATTTTATAAATCTAGAAACTCATGTGTTACTTAGGTTAGAAATAAAATTATCATGTTTGCTTGATGAGATGAAAATAAAGAAGTGGTTACTACATCCTGTTAGTGAATGATTGCTGACCACGAGAAAAACACATGACGGTTAGTAGGTGTTTAGACTACTAGTCATGCGAAGAAAAATAGTGAAACACGTGTCGGTTAGTAGGTTTTTAGACTACTAGTCATGTGATGGAAAGATGGTGAAACACATGACGGTTAGTAGGTTTTTAGACTACTAGTCATGTGAAAAGAGAATAATGATTCCTATTAGATGTAAGGACTACTGATCACTAAGTGTTAAGAACCCTGAAAGTGTCCATTTGAGATAACGAATTCGAAAAAACTGTGGTTTCAGTCGTTTTCATATGGATTAAAGTGTACGTAATAGATCAAAACGTGCTTGTTGACTCGAATCGATGTTGCCTGGGTCTATTAAGGATCAAATCTTATGTACTAGATCCAATAAATATTTGTTGGCATGAATCAATGTCGCTCTCAATACATGAGTTAGTCAATTTTATAAATTTAGATACTCACGAGTTTCTTCTGTTGGAAATGAAATCATCATGTTTGCTTGATGAGATGGAAATAAAGAATTGGTTCCTGCATCCTGTTAGTGTATGATTGCTGATCACGAGAAAAACACATGACGGTCAGTAGGTGTTTAGACTACTAGTCATGTGAAGAAAAATAGTGAAACAAGTGACGGTTAGTAGGTTTTAGACTACTAGTCATGAGAAGAAAAGATGGTGAAATACGTGATGGTTAGTAGGTGTTTACACTACTAGTCATGTGAAAATAGAATAATGATTCCTAGTATATGTAAAGACTACTGATCACTTAGTGATAAGAACTTCAAAAGTTTGTTTTTGAGATAACGAAATCGAAAAAATTGTGGTGTCAGTCGGTTTCATACGGATTAAAGTGTACGTAATAGATCAAAACGTGCTTGTTGTCTCGAATTGATGTTGCCTGTGTCTACTATGGATCAAATCTTACGTACCAGATCCAATAAATATTTGTTGTCTCAAATCAATGTCGCTCTCACTACAAGAGTTGGTCAATTTTGTAAATTTAGATATTCGCGAGTTACTTCGGTTGGAAATGAAATCTTCATGTTTGCCTGATGAGATGGAAATAAAGAATTAGTTCCTGCATCCTATTAGTGTATGAATGCTGACCAAGAGAAAAACACAAGACGGTGTAGACAACTCCCAAACGGGGCATCGCCATACAGATTGATCACGTTTGTTTGCTCGGTTGGTTGCTTGCTTCGTAAACCAAAATCATGGACATTCCCATGGCTAGGAACATCGCCACATGATAGCGGTTATCATCAAAACAGAGTCGCCACCCAGTTTATTAAAACTGGGAAAATAGATAGAGATTCTGGATACGGGAGCCAAGAGTGCAGTAAGGGGAAGGTGTTAGGCACCCCTATCTGCCCAGTCGTGAGACTGGCCCATAATTGTTCAACATAAGACATATACGTGCTTCATTTAATTCTAACACATAGTCTGTTTAATTAAGCCTTTAACAGTGAATAAGGTGAGCCAGGACTGTAATTGAAAGCATGCATTAGAAAGCAGAACCAAACAAAGCTGTCCCAGGAAATTGATTCCTCGGCCGGTGAATGGATGTCACGGCCGAGTAATCACACTGGTTTTATGTACCGGCCGAGGGATCGAAGCCCCGGTTGGTGTTCTTCCTCACACCAGACAGAAAAGTTAGTAGATAATCAAAACGCTACGATTAATCATAAAAACAGTAAATAAACCAAACTAGAGGCCGTTGGGCCTCACCACCTTGATCCCTCAGTTGCTTGATTGCTTTGGATTAGTGATGATTGACTGATTGCTTCTTTTGGAAACCCTAGGATTAGGGTTTGAACTTCGGGGTTTGATCGTTCGAGATGTGGCTGCCTTTGGAAGGTTAGGGCTTCTATAGAGGGAGTACGTGAGATGATTTCTGCAGAGTTTTGAGGTATGAGATGGAGGAATTGAATGTTAATTTCGGAACCCAAAGGTTCCTTTATATAGGCACCGGATGACTCACTCCAACCAATCACAATGCACGATTAAAATTGGAGTTAGAGAGTGATTCTAACTCTTCATGGCAATCCTCTGGCGTAGCCCGAACGCATCGGGATTTGGCTGCTAGGGTTTGGTGAACGGATCAAACGTTTGACAGAACGTTCCAGAATCTGGAAAAAGGACGATCTGGCGGCCGAGGAATGGATCTGGCGGCCGAGGAATGGATCTGGCAGCCGAGGAATCGATCTGGCGGCCGAGGAATCGATCTTACGGCTGAGGAATGGATTTGACGATCTGGCGGCCGAGGAATAGATCTGGCGGCTGAGGAAACGATGTTGCGGCCGAGGAATCGATCTTACGGCCGAGGGATTGATCTCTCAGGGAGATTTTCTAGCAACAGGTTGCTCGGGTGAGGAAATGATGTTAAGGCCGTGAGATCGATGTTACGGCCGACAGATGGATTCTCCTAGGCTTCTGTATTTTCTGTCAAAGGCTATATGGCTCTGGATGGGGTCCTCTAAGTGGCTCAAAGTTCTTACCGAAAGTCCTAAGGTTCTCAAGTAGGCAATCAGCAATCATTGTATCCATTTCATCATCGGGATGGTCCCTAGGTGGGAATTGAAATAATCGTTAGGCCAAATTGGGGTGTCTATAGATGCCCCTCTTTGACTGAACTCAGACGGATCGCGAGATATGTTTGAGTAAGAGTCAAAGCTGTAAAAAGCAACTCAATTTGGTCCAACCACTATTCCAAGGGGTTTTCGAAAAAGGTTTTGTTATGGTCGGGCCGGGAGGCTGCCTACGTATTCCACAAGGAAAATTCAGACCAATCGTAGTTCGGGCTATAAAGAAAAGAAAAAGTTTGGAGGGTTAGAGACAGAAGACGTACCTTAGGGCTTAAAAAGCCGTAGTGTGACGTACCTAGACTGAGCCAGGGTTTTGGCGAAGAGTAGTTGAAAGAGTGCGGGGCTACCTGGGGAGTTTCTTTGCGGAGAGCTTCCTTAGTATTTTGGGGTAGATCAGTACACTGCAGGTGCGTTTGCTTTTCTTGATCATCCTTACTTTGACTGAAAGGAGCTCGGTAGAGTAGCCTATCCTTGCGAATGAGCTGGAAGGGTTTGATGTAATGGGGTGGAATCCAAACCATCTATGGGATGAGTTGGACGCCGGTTTGCTTTTGAGATGTAGGGGGCGCAGGGCCAGTAACATAGAGCACGGAGCTTTGGTGATGAGGAAACCGAGACACGGAGCCGGTTGTAGTCATGAGGCGAGAGCCTGGAGAGTGATGGAATTGAGGCATGGAGCCTGTTGCAATCTTGAGGCGAATGCCTGAGGAGATTGGATTGGACCGAAGCGCGGAGCTGGTGTTGATCATAAGGCGAGAGCCTAAGGTGTCGGAGCTTAGAGCTTGACGTGTTTTGAACCGAAGCGCGGAGCTGGCTGTATTCTGATGGTCTGTGCACGGAGCTTTCTCATCATAAGTTTTGGCATAGAGCCAAAGGGGTTGGAGCTTGTTTTGATTTGAACCGAAGTGTAGAACCGGTTGCATTCTGATGGTCTGTGCACGGAGCTTTCTCATCATAAGTTTTGGCTTGGAGCCAAAGGATCGAGGCGCCGGGCCGATCAATAAAACAGAGGCGTAGAGCCGGTTGATTTGCAAGATTGACCTGTTCCATGAATTAGAGAGAGATGCAGAGTGCGTATATGATGATATTGGTTAGATATATGATGATGCAGACTCGATGTGATAATGTTGATGCAATATGTGCACGGGCCCGTGCGTGTGTGTTTGTTTTAAGCTTAGAGCTTTTATCAAGTTCCGGACTTGAGCATTCAGAGCGTAGAGCTCGAGCATTCGGACGGCAGAATCCGAGCATTCAAAGTACAGGCTTTGAGCGTCCAGTACGCAGTGGTTAGGCATCCAAGCGTAGAGCTTGGGCATTCAAGTGTATAACTTGAGCATCCAGTACACAGTGGTTGGGCATCCAAGCGTAGAGCTTGAGCATTTAAAAATGTTAGATTTTTGAGCATTCAGGCGTAGAGCCTGAGAATAGATGTCTTGATTGTTGGGGCGGCTTAGAGCCTGTTGCTTGTTTACGGCTTCGAGCCAGTTGAGATAGTGGGCTTTGAGCCGTTTAGAGTTTGTGATAACAGGCGTAGAGTCTGTTGCTGTGATAGCGAGCATAGAGCTGCTGAGGTAGTAAACATAGGCTTCGAGCCTGTTGAGGTGATGGGCTTCGAGCCGCTGAGTTGTTTGTTACGGCTTCGAGCCAATTCAGATGGTAGATACAGGCTTCGAGCCTGTTGAAGTAATGGGCTTTGAGCTGCTGAAGTAGACTTGATTGTTACGGCTTCGAGCCAGTTTGAGATAGTGGGCGTGGAGCCGTTGAGTTGGTTTGTTACGACTTCGAGCCAATTAAGATAGCAGGCTTAAAGCCGCTGAGTTGTGTGGAGACGATGGGCACAGGGCCGCTGAATTGGTAGGTGGGGGCGTAGAGCCATTGAGTTGCGTAGAGATGATGGGCTTTGAGCCTGTCAGGATAGTGGGCGTGGAGCCGTTGAGTTGTAGGCGTAGAGCTGCTGAGCTGTTGAGTATTCCATCTTCCATCTTCCACGGGGTTTGATTGGTTCCTTATGCTTAGGATGTTTCCAAGGCTAGTTTTGAGTATGCTCGGGATTGCCCCCAAGGCTAGATTCCACATGTTCGGGACTGTCCCCAAGGCTAGTTCTGAGTATGCTCGGGATTGCCCCCAAGGCTAGTTCTTGAATATGCTCGGGATTGCCCCCAAGGCTAGTTCTTGAATATGCTCGGGATTGCCCACAAGGCTAGTTCTTGACCATATTCTAATTTGTTAGGGAGATTTCCATTACCTCCACTACTGGGAGTGCCTTACGGAGGCCAAACGCCTTATAGCGACTCAAATGTCTTCTAGTGGCTAAATGCTTTCTGCAAGCTGGCAATATAAACGCTTTCTGGAAGCTAGCAACATAAACGCTTTCTGGAAGCTAGCAACATAAATGCCTTCTGGAGGGTACATTGAGTGGAAGCCGCATGATTGTTTTGTTGGCCTGCTGAGCGCGAGGTTGTGCACATGGCGTGGCATAGAGCTGTTAAGGTGTGGGCGTAGAGCCGCTGAGCAGCACTTGAGCGTCCTCAATGTTTCGGTAAGCTTCCTGAAAAGTAAAAGGTTTACTTTAGTTCAGAGTTTTAATTTGCATGATCAAAAGTGAGTTTTTTTTTGTTTTGATTTGCGGGATGAGATCCCTCTTAGCCAGGGGCGTGAATGAGAAGGACCCATGGTTGGGTCGAAGTTGTTCTGTTTAAAGAAGTTAAGATAACTGTGCCCCCTATTTAGGCAATGCATGCTTTTTAAACGTCGATTTGATGCCCCTAGCTTTTTATTTGTTTATGCAATCGTGAGATTAACTCCCTTTTTGTCCTTGGCAGAGAAATAGGAGACTGGAGGCTCGCGGTGGAGGCAAAGAGGTGCACAAGTGGTTTGTGACGTTGCCAAAGCAGACTCGGGAGTTAGTACGCGCTGCTAGTCTTGAGCCGTCTGTTTTGGGCCTCAATCTTCCAAAGATGGATTGGTCGTTGATGACCTCGCTGGTTGAAAAGGTGGTGGGATACTCCCAACACGTTCCACTTTCCTTCTGTTGGCGAGATGACGATCACGCCAGGTGATTTTTCTTTGCTTACTGGCCTATGAGTAGGTGGAGCTCCTCTTTGGGTTAACCCTAGGCTTTGGGAGTGAGTAGGGGATTTGGAGTGGTTCTTGGGCAAGGTGCCCCCTCTTCACTCGCATGGTCATGTTGACGTCTCTTGGCTGATCAAGAATTTTATGAAGGTTGATATCTTGACTCAGGTGAGTGTTGAGTAGTTGACACGGGCCTTTCTTCTCTACCTCGTTGTTTGTCAGCAAGGATAGTTCAATGCATAGGCGGTCTCTAGCCCCTTTGCAGTAGTTGGAGGCTGTTTGGGAGCTTGATTGGGGAGCATTTGCCTTGGCCACCTTGTATGGCCTCCTTAGGGCTTGTTCACGGGACAGGACTCTTGGCGGTCACTACCGGGTGCTTGAGGTATATCCTTCTTCTTTTCTCGTTGTGATTTTTCCCTTGCTACGAGCGATGGTTGGTGGGGCAACGGAAGCCACGGTCGCCAATTTTGAGCCTTGGCGACGAGTTTTGGACCGATTGACGGTTGACCAGGTACCCCTTGCATTCCTTGTTTTTAGATCTCCATTCCTCTGTGCTGTGGCTGATTTAGACTTTGTTTGTAGGCGAGGTTCGACCCTTGGAGTGGTGTACCAGAGGACATCCCTCTTGCACGTTCCAGGGTTCCAGATTGTACTCGTAGCCTGTTTGAGGGTCCCTTTTGTTAAGCCTGGTACTTATGTGATCGGGTGGCCAGCTAGTGGCGCCCGCGTGCTGAGGATCTTCAGTTTGTTCTTCCTCCTCCTCCGGCGTTGATGAGATCTACTTCTTCGATGTCTAAAGTAGACTTGGAGAATGCTCAGATCAGAGACTGGGCGGGCTTGCTCTTTTAGGTAGGTGACTGTATGGAGTACTACCATTTTTCCTTGGTTTTGCCTGCTGTTCCTTCAGTTGCTCCTATTTGGCCACGGGCCCTTTCCTTTGTCTCTTTCCACTCTAATGACGGAGAAGAGGAGCGCTTGGTGCTTGCCCTTTGTTTTGTATTCTTTTCTTTGTAGCTTGAGGCTGAGTGAGCATCAGCTGTCAGTGGGGAGGATAGCCAGCAATCCCCTTCTTCATCTCAGAGATCGACTCGAAGACGCCGTCACGACCAGCTTTAGGATTTTCTTTTTCCTTCCTGTTCATGGTTAGCAAAGAGAGAAGCAGAAACTGTATTTGTATAGTGAAAGTAACCACAGTGATGATTTTGTAGGCAAGCTTTCGTTCATGAAATGAGAAATGCTTTTTATGCCCCTAGATGTCTTGAGTTTGCATGCGATAGTCAGAACATGACTTTTTGAACAAGTATTTGCTGATAGACAGTAATTTGTGTGAAAATGAAATACTGGCCGAAGATTTGATTATTTGGCTGAAAAATCGATATTGTGGCCGATGTATAGATTCTTCGGCCGTTACTTTGATTTTCCAAAGGTAGATTTTGTTTTGGCCAAGTGGCATCCTCTTTTCTCTTCCTTCTTATGCTTGGTTTTGATTTTCTTGCCTTTTGCTTTTGCCACGTTCCATAGTCCGATTGCCAAACTCGAGAGTTTTCGAGGTATCCTGCTCATTGTGTTAATGACCTTCAGGTTAGAGAGGATGAGCAATAATTCTTGTGTCTATTGCTGTTGCCAATTCTTCGAGAAAAGCATACTCATCTTTTGTGAGCTCAATACGCAGGGTTAGCTATGCCTATCATTGAGTACAAATTTGTTGATGTTTTTCCTTCTCTCCAAATGTTTGGGCCGCATCTCGATGTGAGATTGCCTACGTATCCCAATCAGGGAATCAGGCCTTTTACGTAGTTCCAAAATCATCACCTTTGAGGTTGAGTTTTCACTCTTGGTTTTTCTTCTCACATGCTCTTGATTTTGCTTAGGTTACCTAATGGAGGTTGAGTCCCTAGCGAGTTTTTCTTTGAATGCCTTAACTTTTGCCTAGGCTGCGATTTTGCATTTTCTTGCCCTAGCAGGCTTTGCTCTTACTTTTGCTTGGGTTTTCAAGTTACCCAACGAGCACTTCTCTCAAGAGGGTTTTTGCGTTTCGGAGAGGAATTTGATGGAGATATTTTTCTAAATCTCCCTTGTGTTTGTACCTTCATAATGAGCGAGCTAACCCTAAGTGTTCTCACGGAGATAGTGTCTTCTTTCTAAGTTTTGACAAAAACCTAGTTTCTTAAGCAACTAAAGTTCATCCTTTCCTTCCTTTTTGTCAACGACACAAGGAACTTGATTCCTTGAAATTTCCTTTGTTTGGCAAAGAGACTATAGTGTTTGGCAATTGCAATTTAGGAAGTAAATCATTGAATAAGCATAGTCTAGAGGATGAAACAGGAATTCACTTGGTAGAAATTAAATGCCCAAGCAGGGGCTCAAAACATGTTTTAGCTTGATAAAAGCAATGTTTAATATTCTTTGCCATGTTGTGACTTCTTAGCTATTGTAGCATTTCGAGGTCGTTTTCAAAACCTTTGCCTTTCGCAACTTTATACTCTTTTCCACCCTCTTCTTTGCCAAACAGGGCCTTTGAACTGGATCCATCTTCACTGATGGCTACTTCTTTGAGACATGAGTAGTCCCCAAATGGAAGTGTTGGTCTAGGTTTTCATCACCCTTTCTTCCTCCTTATTGATTGTGTAGTCGTCAGCTATTTCCACTTGATTGAATAGTGATGCTAAGGAGATTCCATCGAGTGGATCATTGTATTCTCCTTCCATTTCGTCAAAGTCATTTTCCCCTTTGCTTACTCTTCTTCATTACTTTTGTCAGACATGTCGGGATCGATCACTTCCGATTAATCGGACTCATTGTTTTCTTCCTCCTTCATCATGAAACATTCATCCTCCTCTGGGAAGGTAAAGGTTGGCTTGGCTTGATTGTTTTGGACAATGTATTGGCCAGGGTTGTATGTGGGGTTGTGAGGTAGTTTTATGAGATCAATGTTTCGGGGTGGTGGTTCAGCATTGTGAGTAGGAAGCGGATTGGCTTGCATATCAGGTTTTGGAAGTTTTATAGTTCGGCTATCAATGAGATCTTGAATGTCATGGCGGAGACACATGCGGTTATCTGTTTCATGCCTAGGGTGTTGGTGGTAGGCGCACTGTTTGTTAGGATCATGGTTTGGGCCATAGGGTGGCTGAGGAAGTGGTTTGTTTAAAGGTTTGAGATGCTCCTAACGGCTCGGAATGGCTAAGGCTTGAGATGAGGTCACATAGAGAGGGTCAAAGTTGCGACGGGGGCGATTTTGAGCTTCAGGATGAGCTAATTTTGAAAAGGGTCTTGAGGCAAAGATGTGCCAAGGGCGTTCACGGAGGCGTGAGATGTACGGCTGGAGAAGGTTTTCTTAGGTGGAGGAGTGGCCTCTTCTTTCCCAATGAGTCCTAGTTTGATACCATCTTCGATTTGCAACCCAGTGGCATGCAAACGTTTCAAATCGGTGATAGCCTGTGTGTAGATGTGCCTGAGATATTTGGGTTGCAAGTTCTTGACAACTATCCTTACTTGATCTTCCTCAGAGGGGCGGTTCTTGGCGGCTTTTTCTCCCTATCTAGCCACAAAGGTTGCAAAGTCTTTGTTTGATTCCTGCTTAGTCATTTCCAAATTTCGAGTTGTTAACTCAATTTGAACGTTGTATGCATATTGCTCGACAAAAGCATTGGCAATTTCTGGCCAAGTATGATAGTGCACAAACTCCAAAGTGAGAAACCAATCGAGAGTGCTTTCAGTAAGAGTCCTTTGAAATAACTGAACAATGAGCTCATCATTCAAGCCTATTGGCTTCAAAGTATTGATGCATGGCGGACATGGCTAGTGGGATTGCCAGTTCTATTGAGCTTCTCAGGTAGTTGAGAATCTGGAAAAAGGCAGAGTCCTTCAAAATCTAGAATTTAGTCCCCTTGTGAACGGGCCAGAGTACGTTTGATCTCCTTGACTTGTTTGGCCAATTCAGGGTTTTCTGCCAATACCATTTCTTGAGGATTCTCATCTTCCACCGATTTCTCTTCGTTCTCAGCATCTCTTGCTGCTTTCTCTGCTAGTAAGGTAGCAACTTTGAGCTTGGTGATTAGCAATGATGGCGTCGTTATCTGCCATGAGAGTGGGAGGATTACTTGATGAAGCTTAGGATTTGGTAGATGATTGAGTTTGTTGAGGAGATGACCGCGGAGTCCCTGGAAGTGATTGGGACCGTAGCAGTGTAGGTGTTTTGGCCGGTGAGAGTGACAGACGGGACGGTTGCAAAGACCTCTGTTTGGCATGACTTCGGGTGTTGTAAGAGTATAAAATTGGCTGTGGTTGCTTCTTTGTTTTACTTATTGTGTCTGCTTTGAAAAGTAGAGTACCTGTAAGTCAGTACTTGGCTTGTGTAGGGTTAGGATTTGGGCTGAAAATCCCGACCCTTCTGCACAGAAAAAGTTATTTACAACAACAGATGATACAAGGTGTGAGGAAGAACTTGGAAGCGAAAATGCAAGTAGGTTCCTAGCCTGTAGGTTCCTGTCTTAGTTTGATAAGTTCTATGGCTTTCTAATACATGCAAGGTTTTGGTAGTCTCAGGGTGCTCCGTTGTCAAAGGGCACCAATCCTCTCACCAGCCCATCATAGGCGGTGATTGGGTGATTCCCTTTTTGATAAACCACTAGGTACGAGTGACTGTGGAGTTTGTTGGAACCCCCAACATAGCCCGTGTCATGCCGGGATATCAGGTGAACTCAACGGGTTGCCCGCTCGATGCATATGATAGATGAATTAAACAAGGCATGTATTAGTCTTATGTTGAACTTTTTGGTTATGGCTCTCATATCCCCAGCAGAGTCGCCAAAAATTGTAGACACCTCCCAAACGGGGCATCGCCATACAGATTGATCACGTTTGTTTGCTTGATTGGTTGCTTGCTTCGTAAACCAAAATCATGGACATTCCCATGGGTAGGAACATCGCCACATGATAGCGGTTATCATCAAAACAGAGTCGCCACTCAGTTTATTAAAACTGGGAAAATAGATAGAGATTCTGGATACGGGAGCCAAGAGTGCAGTAAGGGGAAGGTGTTAGGCACCCCTATCTGCCCAGTCGTGAGACTGGCCCATAATTGTTCAACATAAGACATATACATGCTTCATTTAATTCTAACACATAGTCTGTTTAATTAAGCCTTTAACAGTGAATAAGGTGAGCCAGGACTGTAATTGAAAGCATGCATTAGAAAGCAGAACCAAACAAAGCTGTCCCAGGAAATCGATTACTCGGCCGGTGAATGGATGTCACGGCCGAGTAATCACACTGGTTTTATGTACCGGCCGAGGGATCGAAGCCCCGGTCGGTGTTCTTCCTCACACCAGACAGAAAAGTTAGTAGATAATCAAAACGCTACGATTAATCATAAAAACAGTAAATAAACCAAACTAGAGGCCGTTGGGCCTCACCACCTTGATCCCTCAGTTGCTTGATTGCTTTGGATTAGTGATGATTGACTGATTGCTTCTTTGGAAACCCTAGGATTAGGGTTTGAACTTCGGGGTTTGATCGTTCGAGATGTGGCTGCCTTTGGAAGGTTAGGGCTTCTATAGAGGGAGTACGTGAGATGATTTCTGCAGAGTTTTGAGGTATGAGATGGAGGAATTGAATGTTAATTTCGGAACCCAAAGGTTCCTTTATATATGCACCGAATGACTCACTCCAACCAATCACAATGCACGATTAAAATTGGAGTTAGAGAGTGATTCTAACTCTTCATGGCAATCCTCTGGCGTAGCCCGAACACATCGGGATTTGGCTGCTAGGGTTTGGTGAACGGATCAAACGTTTGACAGAACGTTCCAGAATCTGGAAAAAGGACGATCTGGCGGCCGAGGAATGGATCTGGCGGCTGAGGAATCGATCTTACGGCTGAGGAATGGATTTGACGATCTGGCGGCCGAGGAAACGATGTTGCGGCCGAGGAATCGATCTTACGGCCGAGGGATTGATCTCTCAAGGAGATTTTCTAGCAACAGGTTGCTCGGGTGAGGAAATGATGTTAAGGCCGTGAGATCGATGTTACGGCCGACAGATGGATTCTCCTAGGCTTCTGTATTTTCTGTCAAAGGCTATATGGCTCTGGATGGGGTCCTCTAAGCGGCTCAAAGTTCTTACCAAAAGTCCTAAGGTTCTCAAGTAGGCAATCAGCAATCATTGTATCCATTTCATCATCGGGATGGTCCCAAGGTGGGACTTGAAATAATCGTTAGGCCAAATTGGGGTGTCTACAGACGGTTAGTAGGTGTTTAAACTAATAGTCATTCGAAGAAAAATAGTGAAACACATGATGGTTAGTAGGTTTTTAGACTATTAGTCAAGTGATGGAAAGATAGTGAAATACATGAGGGTTAGTAGGTTTTTAGACTAATATTTTTGTGGAAAGAGAATAATGATTCCTAGTAGATGTAAAGACTACTAATCAGTAAGTGATAAGAACTCTGAAAGTGTCCATTTGAGATAACGATTTCAAAAAAACAGTGGTTTCACTCGGTTTCATACGGATTAAAGTGTATGTAATAGATCAAAACATGCTTGTTCGCTCGAATTGATGTTGCTTGGGTGTACTATGGATCATATCTTACGTATTAGATCCAATAAATATTTGTTGCCTTGAATCAATGTCGCTTTCACTACAAGTGTTGGTCATTTTATAAATTCAGATACTCGCGAGTTGTTTCAGTTGTAAATGAAATCATCATGTTTGCTTGATGAGATGGAAAAAAAGAATTGGTTCCTGCATCCTGTTAGTTTTTGACTGCTGACCACGAGAAAAATATATGACGGTTAGTAGTTGTTTAGACTACTAGTCATGCGAAGAAAAATAGGGAAACACGTGACGGTTAGTAGGTTTTTAGATTGCAAGTCATGTGACGAAAAGATGGTGAAACACGACGGTTAATGGTGTTTAGACTACTAGTCATGTGAAAAGAGAATAATGATTCCTAGTTGATTTAAAGACTACTGATCACTAAATGATAAGAACTCTGAAAGTGTATTTGAGATAACGAATTCGAAAAAACAGTGGTTACAGTCGGCTTCATACGGATTAAAGTGTACTTATTAGATCAAAACGTGTTTGTTGACTCGAATCGATGTTGCCGGAGTCTACTATGGATCAAATCTTACGTACTAGATCCAATAAATAATTGTTGCCTTGAATCAATGTCGCTCTCATTGCAAGGGTTAGTCATTTTATAAATTTAGATACTCGCGAGTTGCTTCGATTGGAAATGAAATCATCATGTTAGCTTGATGAGAATGAAATAAAGAATTTGTTCCTCAATCTTGTTTGTGTATGACTGCTGACCACGAGAAAAACACGTGACGGTTAGTAGGTGTTTAGACTACTAGCCATACAAAGAAAAATAGTGAAACACGTGACGGTTAGTTTGTTTTTAGACTACTTGTCATGTGAACAAAAGATGGTGAAACGGATGATGGTTAGTAGGTGTTAAGACTACTAGTTATGTGAAAAGAGAATAGTGATTCCTAGTAGATGTAAAGACTATAGATCACTAAGTGATAAAGAACTCCGCATGTGTGTATTTGAGATAACGAAATCGAAACAATAGTGGTTCCAGTTGGTTTCATATGGGTTAAAGTGTATGTAATAAATCAAAACGTGCTTGTTGTCTCGAATCGATGTTGCATTTTTGTACTATGGATCAAATCTTCCGTACTAGATCAAATAAATATTTGTTGCCTCGAATCAATGTCGCTCTCACAACAAGAGTTGGTCAATTTTATAAATCTAGATTCTCGCGTGTTACTTCGGTTAGAAAAGAAATCATCATGTTTGCTTGATGAGATGGAAATAAAAATATGGTTCCTGCAGTTTGTTAGTGTATGACTGTTGACCAAGAGAAAAATACATGGCGGTTAGTAGGTGTTTAGACTACTAATCATGTGAAGTAAAGATGGTGAAACACCTGACGGTTAGTAGGTGTTTAGAGTACTAGTCATGTGAAAAAAAAATAGTGATTCCAAGCAGATGTAAAGACTACTGATCACTAAGTTTTAAGAACTTTCAAAGTGTGCATTTGAGATCATGAAATCTAAAAAATAGTGGTATCAATCGGTTTCATACGGATTAAAGTGTACGTAATAATTCAAAACGTGCTTGTTGTCTAGAATCGGTGTTGCCTGTGTCTACTATGGATCAAATCTTACGTACAAGATCCAATAAATAATTGTTTGCCTCAAATGAATGTCGCTCTCACTACAAGAGTTTGTCAATTTTATAAATCTAGTTACTCGCGTATTGCTTCAGTTGGAAATGAAATCATCATGTTTGCTTGATATGATGGAAATAAAGAACTTGTTCCAACATCCTATCAGTGTAAGACTGCTGACCAAGAAAAAATTACATGAGAGTTAGTACGTGTTTAGACTAGTAGTCATGCGAACAAAATAGTGAAACACGTGACGGTTAGTAGGTTTTTAGACTACTAGTTAGGAGAAGAAAAGATTGTGAAATACGTGATGATCAGGAGGTGTTTAGACTACTAGTCATGTGAAAAGAGAATAGTGATTCCTAATAGATGTAAAGACTATTGATCACTTAGTGATAAGAACTCCGAAAGTGTGTATTTGTGATTACGAAATCGAAAAAATAATGGCTTCAGTCGGTTTCATACGGATTAAAGTTTACGTAATAGATCAAAACGTGCTTGCTGTCTCGAATCGATGTTGCCTCTGTCTTCTACGGTTCAAATCTTACGTACTAGATCCAATAAATATTTGTTACCTCAAATCAATGTCACTTTTACTATAAGAGTTGGTCAATTTTATAAATCTAGATACTTACGTGTTGCTTCGGTTAGAAATGAAATCATCATGTTTGCTTGATAAGATAGAAATAAAGAATTGGTTCTTGCATCCTATTAGTGTTGGTAAGTGTTTAGATTAGTAGTCATGCGAAGAAAAATAGTGAAACACGTGACCGTTAGTAGGTTTTAGACAGTAAGTCATGAGAAGAAAAGATGGTGAAACACATGACGGTTAGTAGGTGTTCAGACTACTAGTAATGTGAAACGAGAATAGTGATTCCTAGTAGATGTAAAGACTACAGATCACTAAGTGCTAAAGAACTCCGCAAGTGTGTATTTAAGATAACGAAATCGAAACAACAGTGGTTTCAGTCGGTTTCATATGAATTAAAATGTGCGTGATAGATCATAACGGGCTTGTTGTCTCGAATCGATGTTGCCTTTTTGTTCTATGGATCAAATCTTACGTACTATATCAAAAAAATATTTGTTGCGTTGAATCAGTGTCGCTCTCACTACAAGAGTTGGTCAGTTTTATAAATCTAGATTCTCGCGTGTTGCTTCGGTTAGAAATGAAATCATAATATTTTTTTGACGAGATGGAAATAAAAAAGTGGTTCCTGCAATCTATTTGGGTATGATTGTTGACCACGAGAAAAATACATGATGGTTAGTAGGTGTTTAGACTACTAGTCATACGAAGTGAAATAGTGAAACACGCGACGGTTAGTAGGTTTTTAGACTACAAATCTTGTGAAGAAAAGATAGTAAAACACACAACGGTTAGTAGGTGTTTAGACTTCTAGTCATGTGTAAAGGGAATAGTGATTACAAACCGATGTAAAGACTATTGATCACTAACTGTTAAGAACTTTGAAAGTGTGCATTTGAGATAGTGAAATAAAAAAATAGTGGTTTCAGTCTGTTTTATAAGGATTAAAGTGTATGTAATAAATCTAAATGTGCTTGTTGTCTCGAATCGATGTTGCCTGTGTCTACTATGGATCAAATCTTACGTACTAGATCAAATAAATATTTGTTGCCTCGAATCAATGTCGCTCACTACAAGAGTTGGTCACTTTTATAAATCTAGATTCTCGCGTGTTGCTTCGGTTGGAAATAAAATCATCATGTTTGCTTGATGAGATGGAAATAAAGAAATGGTTCCTACAGTCTGTTAATGTATGACTTTTGACCAAGAGAAAAAAACATGACGGTTAGTAGGTGTTTAGACTATTTGTCATGCGAAGTGTAATAGTGAAACACGTGATGGTTAGTAGGTTTTAGACTACTAATCATATGAAGAAATGATGGTGTAACACATGACGGTTAGTAGTTGTTTAGACTTCTAATCATGTGAAAAGAGAATAGTTATTCCTAGCAGATGTAAAGACTACTGATCAGTAAGTGTTAAGAACTTTGAAAGTGTGCATTTGAGTTAACGAAATAAAAAAAATAGTGGTTTCAGTCGTTTTCATATGGATTAAAGTGTACGTAATAAATCAAAACCTGCTTATTGTCTCGAATCGATGTTGCTTGTGTCTACTATGGATCAAATCTTACGTACTAGATCCAATAAATATTTGTTGCCTTGAATAATGTCGCTTTCACTTCAAGTGTTGGTCATTTTATAAATTCAAATACTCGCGATTTGTTTCAGTTGTAAATGAAATCATCATGTTTGCTTGATGAGATGGAAAAATAGAATTGGTTCCTGCATCCTGTTAGTTTATGATTGCTGACCACGAGAAAAATAGACGACGGTTAGTAGGAGTTTAGATTACTAGTCATGCGAAGAAAAATAGGGAAACACGTGAAGGTTAGTAGGTTTTTAGATTGCAAGTCATGTGACGAAAAGATGGTGCAACACATTACGGTTAATGGTGTTTAGACTACTAGTCATGTGAAAAGAGAATAATAATTCCTAGTTGATTTAAAGACTACTAATCACTATATGATAAGAACTCTGAAAGTGACTATTTGAGATAATGAATTCAAAAAAACAGTGGTTTCAGTCGGCTTCATACGGATTAAAGTGTACGTATTAGATCAAAACATGTTTGTTGACTCGAATCGATATTGCCGGAGTCTACTATGGATCAAATCTTAATCCAATAAATATTTGTTGCCTTGAATCAATGTCGCTCTCACTACAAGAGTTGGTCATTTTATAAATTCAGATACTCTCGAGTTGCTTCGATTGGAAATGAAATCATCATGTTTGCTTGATGAGATGGAAATAAAGAATTTGTTCCTGCATCTTGTTTGTGTATGACTGCTGACCACGAGAAAAACATATGACGGTTAGTAGGTGTTTAGACTACTAGCCATACAAAGAAAAATATTGAAACACGTGACGGTTAGTTTCTTCTTAGACTACTAGTCATGTGAACAAAAGATGGTGAAACGGATGATGGTTAGTAGGTGTTGAGACTACTAGTTATGTGAAAAAAGAATAGTGATTCCTAGTAGATGTAAAGACTATAGATCACTAAGTGATAAAGAACTCCGCAAGTGTGTATTTGAGATAACGAAATCGAAACAATAGTGGTTCCAGTCGGTTTCATATGGATTAAAGTGTACGTAATAAATCAAAACGTGCTTGTTGTCTCGAATCGATGTTGCCTTTTTGTTCTATGGATCAAATCTTACGTACTATATCAAATAAATATTTGTTGCGTTGAATCAGTGTCGCTCTCACTACAAGAGTTGGTCAATTTTATAAATCTAGATTCTCGCATGTTGCTTCGGTTGGAAAAGAAATCATCATGTTTGCTTGATGAGATGGAAATAAAGAAGTGGTTCCTGCAGTTTGTTAATGTATGATTGCTGACCAAGAGAAAAATACATGACGGTTAGTAGGTGTTTAGACTACTTGTCATGCGAAGTGAAACAGTGAAACACGTGACGGTTAGTAGGTTTTTAGATTACTAATCATGTGAAGAAAAGATGGTGAAACACATGACGGTTAGTAGGTGTTTAGACTACTAGTCATGTGAAAAAAAAAATAGTGATTCCTAGTAGATGTAAAGACTACTGATCACTAAGTGTTAAGAACTTTGAAAGTGTGCATTTGAGATAACGAAATGAAAAAAATAGTGGTTTCAGTCGGTTTCATACGAATTATATTGTACGTCTTAAATCAAAACGTGCTTATTGTCTCGAATCGATGTTGCCTGTGTCTACTATGGATCATATCTTACGTACTAGATCCAATAAATATTTGTTGCCTCAAATGAATGTCGCTCTCACTACAAGAGTTGGTCAATTTTATAAATCTAGATTTTCGCGTGTTGCTTCAGTTGGAAATGAAATCTTCAGGTTTGCTTGATTAGATGGAAATAAAAAACTTGTTCCTTGATCCTACCAGTGTAAGACTGCTGACCACGAAAAATACATGACAGTTAGTACGTGTTTAGACTAGTAGTCATGCGAACCAAATAGTGAAACACGTGACGGTTAGTAGGTTTTTAGACTACTAGTTAGGAGAAGAAAAGATGGTGAAATAATTGATGATTAGGAGGTGTTTAGACTACTAGTCATGTGAAAAGAGAATAGTGATTCCTAGTAGATGTAAAGACTACTGATCACTTAGTGATAAGAACTCCGAAAGTGTGCATAAGACTACCGATCACTTAGTGATAAGAACTCCGAAAGTGTGCATTTGAGATTACGAAATCGAAATAATAATGGTTCAGTCGGTTTCAAGCGGATTACAGTTTACGTAATAGATCAAAACCTGCTTGTTTTCTCCAGTCACTGTTGCCTCTCTCTACTATGGTTCAAATCTTACGTACTAGATCTAATAAATATTTGTTGCCGCAAATCAATGTCACTTTTACTACAAGAGTTGGTCAATTTTATAAATCTAGATACTCGCGTGTTGTTTCGGTTAGAAATGAAGTCATCATGTTTGCTTGATAAGATAGAAATAAAGAATTGGTTCTTGCATACTATTAGTGTTAGTAGGTGTTTAGACTAGTAGTCATGCGAAGAAAAATAGTGAAAGACGTGACCGTTAGTAGGTTTTAGACAGTAAGTCATGAGAAGAAAAGATGGTGAAACACATGATGGTTAGTAGGTGTTTAGACTACTAGTCATGTGCAAAAAAAATAGTGATTTCTAGCAGATGTAAATACTATTGTTCACTAAGTGTTAAGAACTTTGAAAGTGTGCATTTGAGATAACGAAATCAAAAAAATAGTGGTTTCAGTCGGTTTCACACGGATTAAAGTGTACAAAATAAATCAAAACGTGCTTGTTGTCTCGAATCGATGTTGCCTGTGTCTACTATGGATCAAATCTTACGTACAAGATCCAGTAAATGTTTGTTGCCTCAAATGAATGTCGCTCTCACTACAAGAGTTTGTCAATTTTATAAATCTAGATACTCGCGTGTTGCTTCAGTTGGGAATGAAATCATCATGTTTTCTTGATAAGATGGAAATAAAGAACTTGTTCCAACATCCTATCAGTTTAAGACTGCTGACCACGAAAAAAATACATGACAGTTCGTACGTGTTTAGGCTAGTAGTCATGCAACCCAAATAGTGAACACGTGATGGTGAAATACGTGAAGATTAGCAGGTGTTTAAACTACTAGTCATGTGAAAAGAGAATAGTGATTCCTAGTAGATGTAAAGACTACTGATCACTTAGTGATATAAACTCCGAAAGTGTGCATTTGAGATTACGAAATCGAAAAAATAATGGTTTCAGTTGGTTTCGTACGGATTAAAGTTTAAGTAATAGATCAAAACGTGCTTGTTTTCTCCAATCGATGTTGCCTCTGTCTACTACGGTTCAAATCTTACGTACTAGATCCAATAAATATTTGGTGCCTCAAATCAATGTCACTTTTACTACAAGAGTTGGTCAATTTTATAAATCTAGATACTCGCGTGTTGCTTCGGTTAGAAATGAAATCATCATTGTTGCTTGATAAGATAGAAATAACGAATTGGCTCTTGCATCCTATTAGTGTTAGTAAGTGTTTAGACTAGTAGTGATGCGAAGAAAAATTGTGAAACATGTGACCGTTAGTAGGTTTTAGACAGTAAGTCATGAGAAGAAAAGATGATGAAACACATGACGGCTAGTAGGTGTTCAGACTACTAGTAATGTGAAAAGAGAATAGTGGTTCCTAGTAGATGTAAAGACTACAGATCACTAAGTGCTAAAGAACTCCGCAAGTGTGTATTTAAGGTAACGAAATCGAAACAACAGTGGTTTCAGTCGGTTTCATATGAATTAAAGTGTGCGTGATAGATCAAAACGGGCTTGTTGTCTCGAATCGATGTTGCCTGTGTCTACTGTAGATCAAATCTTACGTGCAAGATCTACTAAATATTGGTTGTCTCGCATCAATGTCACTCTTACTACAAGAGTTGGTCAATTTTGTAAATCTAGATTCTCGCATGTTGCTTCGGTTAGAAATGAAATCATCATGTTTGCTTGATGATCTGTAAATGTAGAAGTGGTTCCTGCCGTCTGTTAGGGTATGACTGCTGACCACGAGAAAAATACATGATGGTTAGACTACTAGTCATACGAACTGAAATAGTGAAACACGCGACGATTAGTAGGTTTTTAGACTACAAATCTTGTGAAGAAAAGATGGTGAAACATACAACGGTTATTAGGTGTTTAGACTACTACTCATGTGTAAAGGGAATAGTGATTACAAACAGATATAAAGACTCTTGATCACTAAGTGTTAAGAACTTTGAAAGTGTGCACTTGAGATAATGAAATAAAAAATAGTGGTTTCAGTCCGTTTCATAAGGATTAAAGTGTATGTAATAAATCTAAATGTGCTTGTTGTCTCGAAACGATGTTGCCTGTGTCTACTATGGATCATATCTTACGTACTAGATCAAATAAATATTTGTTGCCTCGAATCAATGTCGCTGTCACTATAAGAGTTGGTCAATTTTATAAATCTAGATTCTCGCGTGTTGCTTCGGTTGGAAATGAAATCATCATGTTTGCTTGATGAGATCGAAATAAAGAAATGGTTCCTGCAGTCCGTTAGTGTATGACTGCTGACCATGAGAAAAATACATGACGGTTAGTAGGTGTTGTAGACACCCTATTCTGGACTGTTCGAATTAGTTTACTTACGGTCTCTGATTCCCCAATGATGATTAAGGTCAAGAACATCCCGAGTTTGTTAATGAGTTTGAGCTTTGAGCGTCCCGAACCTCATCCAAACCTTTCCGAACTCCTTGTCGAACCCTCAAGCCAGAACCAAGTGGCCTCAGCAAAACCCTACTGGAGTACGCTGGTGATTGACTAGCGTGCGCTGGAAGCACAACCACGTGTCAGTCATCGATCGTTACTGGCGCACGCCACTAAACAAGGTGCGTGCGCTAGTCAATTCCAGTCAAATCAACTTTATTCAGCCGAACGCGCGGGACTTTTGCTGCCACCCCGACATCAGCCACAGTTCCCCTGATGATTATTTCGTCCTGGGCTGTTCCCTCTACCACTACACCACCTTTCAAGCCAAGTCCCATGCATTGAATGCTTGGGAGGCTCCCTCTTGCCTTAACCAACCAAACAAACCCTTAAGCCCAACTGATCCCAGCTTTGATCAGTTGTCTTCTAGCCTATAAATACCCCCTCTTGCATTCATTTGCAAGGGGTTAGCACCATAAAGAAGCCAAGTCATCTTCTTTTTCTTTTCTTGTTCTTTTGTTCTTCTTTCATCCATTGAAAGACTAAGCAAGAGAACAACATCCACAGCCCATAACACCCCCCATACCTATCTCTCAAGCCCTCAAATCCCAAGTTCAAGCTCAAGTTCTCTTCCAAACTCACAAGCAAATGTATATCACCTTTTACTCTGTTATCTGTTCTGACCCCTGAGGGGGGCTAGCAGGGTCAAGGCTGGTAATCTATACCAGTCCTAGCCCTAATGCTGGCAAGGTTTTAAAGCCGTACGAGATGGTAGGTGGCGCACGCCAGTCGTTTAGAGCCGTACGCCAGTCATGGCTGTATGGCAAAACTGGCGTGGGGATCACCGATCATCCTTCTTTTGTCTTATTTATATCCTGATCACCCTCCTGCATGCTAAAAACCAGTTTATTGTCTTCTGTCTTTTAGAACTGTTTAGTTATAGACTTTAATATTTCATTTATGTTGCTTTGGAGTGCCTCTGGGAGCCTTCTGGTCATGTTCTAGAGCCCAGATGATGCAAAGCCAAGTACTGACTGAGTTGTGCTAACTGGCGCACGGTACCATATACCTGCGTGCGCCAGTCACACCTTGACCAGTGGCTGGCCCTTGCATGGCAACTAGGCCCTGGCCTCTGTTTCTCCTCCCCTCACTGTTTAAGGGGTTTGCTGTTTATTTGGTGGCTTTCAAGCCCTTTATCTGTTTGTAACTATATGTAACTGTTGATATAAACTACGTGGTTTGTCTTGGGTGTGCACTGGTCCATTCCAGAGCCCAGAGGGTTGTTTGCAAGAGTTGTGGGTTTTGGACCTACTGGCGCACGCCAGAACTGGTGTGGCGCACGCAGGTCGTGTCTGTATGCAGTGGCTTGGCCAGTGCATACAGGCTCGTTTCTGCATGCACCACATTAAGTCAGTGTGTTCCAGTTTGCCCAAACACTCACAGGAGCTTGTTCTCAATCTATTATACTTGCCTTAGATCAAACATCAAACATACATCACATTTTTTTTTATCACATGATGCAAACCTGTTACAGTTTTAATCCCCATTAACTGTTCCCCCGCCCTAACTGGCTAAAAATGATCAAATGAGAGAGAAAAGCAAACATTTTACGAAATGCCTGAGTAGAGACCGATCTCCGGATTGGGTGAGAGGGGTGCCATAAAACCCTTCCCCTCTCGTAACCTGGCTCCCGAACCTCAGATATCGAAGGTGACGACGGTCCAGTCTACAAGCCTTTTTCAAACTCAAATAACGTAACCAAACGTTTTTTTCAAAACCCGGTTTCTTGGGTATTTTCTGCAAAACCCGAGTGGCGACTCTGAACTGCGAAGCGTTTCGCCGCGCTTTCCGCGATAAGGGCGCACCCGATTTTACGAGCGAAAACATGAGATTTTGGGGCGTGTGCCCACAGGTGTTTAGACTACTTGTCATGCGAAGTGAATTAGTGAAACACGTGATGGTTAGTGGGTTTTAGACTATTAATAATGTGAAGAAAAGATGATGAAACACATGATGGTTAGTAGGTGTTTAGACTTCTAGTCATGTGAAAAGAGAATAGTGATTCCTAGCAGACGTAAAGACTACCGATCAGTAAGTGTTAAATTTTTTGAAAGTGTGCATTTGAGTTAATGAAATCAAAAAATAGTGGTTTCAGTCGGTTTCATATGGATTAAAGTGTACGTCTTAAATCAAAACGTGCTTATTGTCTCGAATCGATGTTGCCTATGTCTACTATGGATCGAATCTTACGTACTAGATCCAGTAAATATTTGTTACCTCAAATGAATGTCGCTCTCACTACAAGAGTTGGTCAATTTTATAAATCTAGATTCTCGTGTGTTGCTTCGGTTCGGAATGAAATCATCATTTTTGCTTGATGTGATGGAAGTGAAGAAGTGGTTCCTGAAGTCTGTTAGAGTATGACTACTAACCACGAGAAAATGCATGATGGCTAATAGGTGTTTAGTCTACTAGTCATACAAAGTTAAATAGTGAAACACGTGACGGTTAATAGGATTTTAGACTACTAATCATGTGAAGAAAAATGATGGTGAAACACATAACGGTTAGTAGGTATTTAGACTACTAGTCATGTGAAAAGAGAATAGTGATTCCAAGCTGATGTAAAAACTATTGATCACTAAGTGTTAAGAATTTTGAAAGTGAGCATTTGAGATAACGAAATCAAAAAAATAGTGGTTTCAGTCGGTTTCATACGGATTAAAGTGTACGGAATAAATCTAAACGTGCTTGTTGTGTTGAATCAATGTTGCCTGTGTCTACTATGGATCAAATTTTACGTACTAGATCAAATAAGTATTTGTTGCCTCGAATCAATGTCGCTCTCATTACAAGAGTTGGTCAATTTTATAAATCTAGATTCTCGCGTGTTGCTTCTATTGGAAATGAAATCATCATGTTTGCTTGATGAGGTGGAAATAAAGAATTGGTTCCTGCAGTCTGTTAGTGTATGACTACTGATCACGAGAAAAATACGTGACGGTTTGTAGGTGTTTAGACTACTTTTCATGCGAAGTGAAATAGTGAAACACGTGACAGTTAGCAGGTTTTTAGACTACTAATCATGTGAAGAAAAGATGGTGAAACTCATGACGGTAAGTTGGTTTTTAAAATACTAGTCTTGTGAAAAGAGAATACTAATTCCTAGCATATGTAAAGACTACTGATCACTAAATGTTAAGAACTTTGAAAGTGAGCATTTGAGTTAACGGATTCAAAAAAATAGTGGTTAAAGTCGGTTTCATACGTATTAAAGTGTACGTTATAAATCAAAACGTGCTTGTTGTTTCGAATCGATGTTGCCTGTGTCTACTATGGATCAAATCTTACGTACTAGATCCAATAAATATTTGTTGCCTCAAACGAATGTCGCTCTCACTACAAGAGTTGGTCAATTTTATAAATCTAGATACTCGCGTGTTGCTTCAGCTGGAAATGAAATTATCATGTTTGCTTGATAAGATGGAAATAAAGAACTGGTTCCTACATCCTAGCAGTTTATGACTGCTGACCACAAGAAAAATACTTGACGGTTTGTACGTGTTTAGACTAGTAGTCATGCGAAGAAAATTGTGAAACATGTGACGGTTAGTAGGTTTTTAGACTACTAGTCAGGAAAAGAAAAGATGGTGAAATACGTCATGGTTTGGAGGTGTTTAGACTACTAGTCATGTGAAAAGAGAATAGTGATTCCTAGTAGATGTAAAGACTACTGATCATTTAGTGATAAGAACTTCGAAAGTGTGCATTTGAGATAACGAAATCAAAAAAATAGTGGTTTCAGTCGGTTTCATACGGATTAAAGTTTACCTAATAGATCAAAACGTGCTTGTTGTCTCGAATCGTTGTTGTCTGTGTCTACTATGGATCAAATGTTACGTACTAGATCCAATAAATATTTGTTGCCTCAAATCAATGTAGCTTTTACTATAAGAGTTGGTCAATTTTGTAAATCTAGATACTCGCATGTTGCTTCAGTTTGAAACCAAATCATCATGTTTGCTTGATAAGATAGAAATGAAGATTTGGTTCTTGCATCCTATTTGTGTTAGTAGAAGGTTAGACTACTAGTGGTGCGAAGAAAAATTGTGAAACACGTGACGGTAAGTAGGTTTTTAGACTACTAGTCATGAGAAGAATAGATGGTGAAACACATGACGGTTAGTAGGTGTTTTGACTACTAGTAATGTGAAAAGAGAGTAGTGATTCCTAGTAGGTGTAAAGAATAAAGATTAGTAAGTGATAAAGAACTCCGCAAATGTGTATTTTAGATAACGAAATTGAAACGACAGTGGTTTCAGTCGGTTTCTTATGGATTAAAGTGTACGTAATAGATCAAAACGGGCTTGTTGTCTCGTATCGATGTTGCCTGTGTCTACTAAGGATCAAATCTTATGTTCTAGATCAAATAAATATTTATTGTGTCACATCAAAGTCGCTCTCACTACAAGAGTTGGTCAATTTTGTAAATCTAGATTCTCGCATGTTGCTTCGGTTAGAAATGAAATCAATATGTTTGCTTGATGACATGGAAATGAAGAAGTGGTCCGTACAGTCTGTTAGTGTATGATTGCTGAACGTGAGAAAAATACATGATGGTTAGTAGGTGTTTAGACTACTAGTCATGCGAAGTGAAATAGTGAAACACGTGACAGTCTGTAGGTTTTTAGACTACTAATCTTGTGAAGAAAAGATGGTGAAACACACGATGGTTAGTAGGTGTTTAGACTACTAGTCATGTGAAAAGAGAATAGTGATTCCAAGCAGATGTAAAGACTACTGATCACTAAGTGTTAAGAATTTTGAAAGTGTGTATTTGAGATAATGAAATCAAAAAAATAGTGGTTTCAGTCGGTTTGATTCGGATTAAAGTGTATGTAATAAATCGAAACGTGCTTGTTCTCTCGAATCAATGTTGCCTATGTCTACTATAGATCAAATCTTTCGTACTAGATCAAACAAATATTTGTTGCTTCGAATCAATGTCTCTCTCACTACAAGAGTTGGACAATTTTATAAATCTAGATTCTTGCGTGTTGTTTCGGTTTGAAATGAAATCATCATTTTTGTTTGATGAGATGTAATTAAAGAAGTGGTTCCTGTAGTCTGTTAGTGTATGACTGCTGACCACGAGAAAAATAGATGAAGTTTAGTAGGTGTTTAGACTACTTGTCATGCGAAGTGAAATAGTGAAACACGTGACGGTTGGTAGGTTTTTAGACTACTAATCATGTGAAGAAAAGATGGTGAAACACATAATGGTTAGTAGGTGTTTAGACTACTAGTCATGTGAAAAGAGAATAGTGATTCTTAGCAGATGTAAAGACTACTGATCACTAAGTGTTAAGAACTTTGAAAGTGTGCATTCGAGATAATGAAATCCAAAAAATAGGGGTTTCAGTCGGTTTCATACGGATTGAAGTGTACGTAATAAATCAAAACGTGCTTGTTGTGTTGAATCAATGTTGCCTGTGTCTACTATGGATCAAATTTTACGTACTAGATCAAATAAGTATTTGTTGCCTCGAATCAATGTCGCTCTCATTACAAGAGTTGGTCAATTTTATAAATCTAGATTCTCGCGTGTTGCTTCTATTGGAAATGAAATCATCATGTTTGCTTGATGAGGTGGAAATAAAGAATTGGTTCCTGCAGTCTGTTAGTGTATGACTACTGATCACGAGAAAAATATGTGACGGTTTGTAGGTGTTTAGACTACTTTTCATGCGAAGTGAAATAGTGAAACACGTGACAGTTAGTAGGTTTTTAGACTACTAATCATGTGAAGAAAAGATGGTGAAACTCATGACGGTTAGTTGGTTTTTAAAATACTAGTCTTGTGAAAAGAGAATACTAATTCCTAGCATATGTAAAGACTACTGATCACTAAATGTTAAGAACTTTGAAAGTGAGCATTTGAGTTAACGGATTCAAAAAAATAGTGGTTAAAGTCGGTTTCATACGTATTAAAGTGTACATCATAAATCAAAACGTGCTTGTTGTCTCGAATCGATGTTGCCTGTGTCTACTATGGATCAAATCTTACGTACTAGATCCAATAAATATTTGTTGCCTCAAATGAATGTCGCTCTCACTATAAGAGTTGGTCAATTTTATAAATCTAGATACTCGCGTGTTGCTTCAGCTTGAAATGAAATTATCATGTTTGCTTGTTAAGATGGAAATAAAGAACTGGTTCCTACATCCTAGCAGTTTATGACTTCTGACCACGAGAAAAATACATGACGGTTTGTACGTGTTTAGAATAGTAGTCATGCGAAGAAAATTTTGAAACATGTGACGGTTAGTAGGTTTTTAGACTACTAGTCAGGAGAAGAAAAGATGGTGAAATACGTCATGGTTTGGAGGTGTTTAGACTACTAGTCATGTGAAAAGAGAATAGTGATTCCTAGTAGATGTAAAAACTACTGATCACTTAGTGATAAGAACTCCGAAAGTGTGCATTTGAGATAACGAAATCAAAAAAATAGTGGTTTCAGTCGGTTTCATACGGATTAAAGTTTACCTAATAGATCAAAACGTGCTTGTTGTCTCGAATCGGTGTTGTCTGTGTCTACTATGGATCAAATGTTACGTACTAGATCCAATAAATATTTGTTGCCTCAAATCAATATAGCTTTTACTATAAGAGTTGGTCAATTTTGTAAATCTAGATACTCGCGTGTTGCTTCGGTTTGAAACGAAATCATCATGTTTGCTTGATAAGATAGAAATGAAGATTTGGTTCTTGCATCCTATTTGTGTTAGTAGAAGTTTAGACTACTAGTGGTGCGAAGAAAAATTGTGAAACACGTGACGGTCAGTAGGTTTTTAGACTACTAGTCAAGAGAAGAATAGATGGTGAAACACATGACGGTTAGTAGGTGTTTTGACTACTAGTAATGTGAAAAGAGAGTAGTGATTCCTAGTAGGTGTAAAGAATACAGATTAGTAAGTGATAAAGAACTCCGTAAGTGTGTATTTTAGATAACGAAATTGAAACGACAGTGGTTTCAGTCGGTTTCTTATGGATTAAAGTGTACGTAATAGATCAAAACGGGCTTGTTGTCTCGTATCGATGTTGCCTGTGTCTACTAAGGATCAAATCTTATGTACTAGATCAAATAAATATTTATTGCCTCACATCAAAGTCGCTCTCACTACAAGAGTTGGTCAATTTTGTAAATCTAGATTCTCGCGTGTTGCTTCGGTTAGAAATGAATTCATTATGTTTGGTTGATGAGATGGAAATGAAGAAGTGGTCCGTACAGTCTGTTAGTGTATGACTGCTGAACGTGAGAAAAATACATGATGGTTAGTTGGTGTTTAGACTACTAGTCATGCGAAGTGAAATAGTGAAACACGTGACGGTCTGTAGGTTTTTAGACTACTAATCTTGTGAAGAAAAGATGGTGAAACACACAACGGTTAGTAGGTGTTTAGACTACTAGTCATGTGAAAAGAGAATAGTGATTCCAAGCAGATGTAAAGACTACTGATCACTAAGTGTTAAGAATTTTGAAAGTGGGCATTTGAGATAATGAAATCAAAAAAATAGTGGTTTCAGTCGGTTTGATACGGATTAAAGTGTACGTAATAAATCGAAACGTGCTTGTTCTCTCGAATTAATGTTGCCTGTGTCTACTATAGATCAAATCTTTCGTACTAGATCAAATAAATATTTGTTGCTTCGAATCAATGTCTTTCTCACTACAAGAGTTGGACAATTTTATAAATCTAGATTCTTGCGTGTTGTTTCGGTTTGAAATGAAATCATCATTTTTGTTTGATGAGATGTAATTAAAGAAGTGGTTCCTGTAGTCTGTTAGTGTATGACTGCTGACCACGAGAAAAATAGATGAAGTTTAGTAGGTGTTTAGATAACTTGTCATGCGAAGTGAAATAGTGAAACACGTGACGGTTGGTAGGTTTTTAGACTACTAATCATGTGAAGAAAAGATGGTGAAACACATAATGGTTAGTAGGTGTTTAGACTACTAGTCATGTGAAAAGATAATAGTGATTCTTAGCAGATGTAAAGACTACTGATCACTAAGTGTTAAGAACTTTGAAAGTGTGCATTTGAGATAATGAAATCCAAAAAATAGTGGTTTCAGTCGGTTTCATACGGATTGAAGTGTACGTAATAAATCAAAACGTGCTTGTTGTCTCGAATCGATGTTGCCTGTGTCTACTATGGATCAAATTTTACATACTAGATCCAATAAATATTTGTTGTCTCAAACGAATGTCACTCTCAATCCACGAGTTCGACAATTTATAAATCTAGATACTCACATGTTGCTTCAGACGGAAATGAAATCATCATGTTTGTTTGAAAAGATGGAAATAAAGAACTGGTTCCTACATCCTATCAGTGTATGACTACTGACCACGAGAAAAATACATGACGGTTAGTACGTGTTTTGACTTGTAGTCATGCGAAGAAAATAGTGAAACACGTGACGGTTAGTAGGTTTTTAGACTACTAGTCATGAGTAGAAAAGATGGTGAAATACGTGATGGTTTGGAGGTGTTTGGACTACTAGTCATGTGAAAAGAGAATGGTGATTCCTAGTTGATGTAAAGACTACTGATCACTTTGTGATAATAACTCCGAAAGTGTGCACAGTGGTTTCAATCAGTTTCATACGGATTAAAGTGTACGTAATAAATCAAAACGTACACTTTAATCCGTTCCATTCTTGTTGTCTTAACACTTAAAAATACGTAATCAATCGGTTCCATTCTTGATCAAAGAAGATTTGCATCCTAGGATGCCTTTGTTTGGTGGTTTCATCTTCCCATGTTTCTGCGAAACTTCAAAATGGGAAATCCTCTCATTCTCTCACAAACCAACTGTTGAGTGTTTTTGGAATTACGAACTTCTCTTCTTTGACCTTGCTTCCTCTTGCTTTTGCTTTTTCGATGTTTCTCTTCTTCTCTATGTCGGCCTCCGTCGGGGTGTAGCCAAGACCAAATGCATATTGATTATGCGGGGGATCAATCATTTGGGGATGCCTTGTGATCTTTTGCCTAAACCCAATCCAGGACAGTCGTTTTGCTTTTTCATCATCCATATGGCAGGAGTGCTTATGTAGAAACTTCTTTCAGCCATCAAAGCTTGCACAACAGTTGCTTCCTCAAGACTGAACCCAATAAGAATGGTTTCCTCAGTCCCTACTTCTTGCACAGGTGTGTCAGAATGAGCTCGGATTGATGAGTCCCCTAGAATGGTTACAACCTTTCCATCTACTGCAAACTTGACCTTCTGATGTAAAGTGGAAGGTACTGCCCCAGCGTCATGTAGCCAAGGCCTTCCTAGTAAAAGATTGAAGGTGGCTAGTATATCCATCATATGGAATTCCACGTCTCTTTTAATCTTTTCCACTTTTACTAGCAGGGTAACACACCCAACCACTCTTCTCTTTGAGTTGTCATAACCCCTTACACCTTGGCTTGAGGGGCGTATATCAGTAGCACCCACCCCTAACTTGTCGAGGGTCCTTTGAGGACACACATTTAAAGCAGACCCATTTTCCACCAAGACTAGTGGGATTCATTTAGTGAGACACTTGAGAGAGATGTAGAGGGGTTTGTTGTGTGCAAGACCTTCAAGAGGTAGATCCTTGTTAGTGAAAGCTATTGTTGGCTTTAGGGCATTGGACGTCATTATGAAGCCCACCAAATCCTTAGGGATGATATCAATGGGAACTTTGGCTTTTCCCAAGGTTTTGAAGAAGGAATTGCGATGCTCGTAAGAGGACATGAGCAATCCCCAGATAGAGATATCAGCTTGGATTTTCTTCAGTTGCCTTAGCACCCTGTCTTCCTCTGGTTCTATTCTTTGATTTTCTTCTTCCTCTTCTTCCATCACTCGGGTTGAGGTTGAACTTTTTCCACTAAGCTTGGGGGGTTTGTACACTCTTCCACTTCTGGTGAGATGACCTATCTCTTCTTCCTGAGTGCCCCAAGGATCAACAGGCTCAATTCTTCCAATTTCTCAGTCACTTGGTAGGGCTTGGCCCATTTCCAATCACCAATCCCCATCATCAATTGCATAGATGTAAGGGAAATGAAATCCTTCATTGGGTATTTGAGATGATGTACTGGGTAGGATTATATGTGGAGTTGTTGGAGAGGCTTATAAGATTGATGTTTTGAGGTGGTAGTTCAGCATTGTGAGTGGGGAGTGGGTTGGTTTGTACATTGGGCTTGGGTGGTTTTATGGCTTGGCTATCGATGAGATCTTGGATGTCGTGACGAAGACGCATGCAGCGGTCTGTCTCATGTCCAGGGTGTTGGTGGTAAGCGCACTTTTTATTGGCGTCATAGCTTGAGCCGTAAGGTGGCTGAGGCGGTGGGTTGTTTAAGGGTTTGAGATGCCCTTGACGGCTTAGAATGGCTAAGGCTTATGATGAGGTCATAAATAGGGGGTCAAAGTTGCGGCGGGGGCGATTTGAGTTTCAGGATGAGCTAGTGTAGACACTCCAATTTGGCCTAACGATTATTTCAAGTCCCACCTTGGGACCATCCCGATGATGAAACGGATACAGTGATTGCTGATTGCTTCCTTGAGAATCTTAGGACTTTCGGTAAGAACTTTGAGCCACTTAGAGGACCCAATTCAGAGCCATACAGCCTTTCATACATAAATACAGAAGCCTAGGAGAATCCATCTGTCGGCCGTGACATCGATCCCACGGCCCTAACATCATTTCCTCACCCGAGCAACCTGTTGCTAGCAAAATCTCCCTGAGAGATCAATCCCTCGGTCGCAAGATCTATCCTTCGGCCGAGACATCCATTCCTCGGCCGTGATATCCTTTACTCGGCCGCCAGATCGACCTTTTTCCAAACTCTGGAACGTGTTCTGTCAGACATTTGATCCGATTACACTACCTTCCCAATGCGTTCGGGCTACGCTCAGAGATTACGACGTAGAGTTAGAGATGCATTACAATTGCAATTGCAATCGCGCCATTTGATTGGCCGGAGTGAGTCACCAATTGCCTATATAAAGGGCCTTTGGATTCCGAAAATATACACACGAAATTATCAGAGTATACACTCTCTCAAACCTCGAAACTCTGCACAAATACTCCCTCAAACCCACTCTTCAAAAGCCCTAACCTCCCGAAGGCAGCCGTCAATCCGGCGATCAAACCCCAAAGTTCAAACCCTAACCCTAGGGTTTTCAATCAAGCTATCAGTCAATCACACCCAATCCGAAGGCAATCAAGCAACTGAGGGATCAAGGTGGTGAGGCCCAACGGCCTCTGGTTTGTTTATTTTATCGTTCTTATGCTTAATCATAACTTTTTGATCATCTGTTAAACGTATATTCTGGTGTGAGGAAGAACACCGACCGGGGCTTCGATCCCTCGGCCGGTACATTAAACCAGTGTGATCACTCGGCCGTGACATCCATTCACCGGCCGAATAATCGATTTCCTGGGACAGCTTTGTTTGCTTTCTTTACTTTCTGAATGCATGCTTCATTTATCGCACTGGCTCACTTTGCTTACTGTTTAAAGGAATAAATAAACAGACTATGTGTTGGAATTAAACAAAGTATCTACATGTCTTGTGTTGAACGATTATGGGCCAGTCTCACGACTGGGCAAAGAGGGGTGCCTAACACCTTCCCCTTATTGTACTTTTGGCTCCCGTATCCAGAATCTCTATCTATTTTCTCAGTTTTAATAAACTGGGTGGCGACTCTGTTTTGATGATAACCGCTATCATGTGACGATGTTCCTAGCCATGGGAATGTCCATAATTTTGGTTTACGAAGCAAGCAACCAATCGAGCAAACAAATGTGATCAATCTGTATGGCGATGCCCCGTTTAGGAGGTGTCTACAGTTTTTGGCGACTCTGCTAGGGAATATGAGAGCCATAACCAAAAAGTTCAACATAAGACTAATACATGCCTTGTTTAATTCATTTATCATATGCATCGAGCGGGCAACCCGTTGAGTTCACCTGATATCCCGGCATGACACGGGCTATGTTGGGGGTTCCAGCAAACTCCACAGTCGCTCGTACCTAGTGGTATATCAAAAGGGGAATCACCCAATCACCGCCTATGATGGGCTGGAGAGAGGATTGGTGCTCTTTGACAACGGAGCACCCTGAGACTACTAAAACCTTGCATGTTTTAGAAAGCCATAGAACTTATCAAACTAAGACAGGAACCTACAGGCTAGGAACCTACTTGCATTTTACTTGCAAAAGTTCTTCCTCACACCTTGTATTATTTGTTGTTGTAATTAACTCTTTCTGTGCAGAAGGGTTAGGATTTTCAACCCAAATCCTAACCCTACACAGGTCGAATACTGACTTCCATGTATTCTACTTTTCAAGCAGGCATAATAGGTAAATCAAAGAAGCAACCACAACCAACTTTGTACTCTTATAACACCCGAAGCTACGCCAAACAAAGGTCTCTGCAACCCTCCCGTCTATCATCCTCATCTGACAAAACACTCTCACCACAACAATCCCAACCGCTTTCAGAAACTTCCCGGTCATCCCCTCAACGGACCCCGTCATTTACTAAATCCCAAGCTTCGTCAATCAACCCTTCCACCTTCATGGCAGACAACGACGCCACTATTGCCAACCTCCAAGCTCAAATCACTGCACTACTAGTAGAAAAGGCAGCTAGAGATGCTGAGGATGAGGAAAAATCAATGGAAGACGAGAATTCCCATAAAGTGATATTGGCAGAAAATCCTGAGTTTACCAAGCAAGTCAAAGAAATCAAACAAGCCTTGGCTCGTTCACAAGGGGACCAAATTCTGGATTTCGAGGGACTTTGCCTCTTCCCAGAATCCAAGCTGCCTGAGAATTTCAAGATGCCCAACATTGAGAAGTTCAATGGAACTGGCAACCCTACCAGTCATGTCCGCCATGTTATCAACACCCTGAATCCGATGGGCTTGAACGACGAGCTCATCGCCCAGTTGTTCCAGCGAACCCTCACCGGAAGTGCTCTCGACTGGTTCCTCACTTTGGAGTTTGTACATTATCAAACTTGGCCAGAAATCGCCAATGCTTTCGTCAAGCAATATGCGTACAACGTCCAAATTGAACTAACAACTCGAGACTTGGAAATGACCAAACTAGATTCCAATGAGGACTTTGCTACCTTTGTGGCAAGATGGAGGGAAAAGGCTGCCAAGATGAAGAACCGTCCCTCCGAGGAAGACCAAGTGAGGATAGTTGTCAAAAATTTGCAACCCAAATATCTCAGGCATATTTACACACAGGCTATCACCGATTTCAAGCGCTTGCATGCCACTGGGTTGCAAATCGAAGATGGAATCAAGCTAGGACTCATTGGGAAAGAAGAGGCCACTCCTCCACCTAAGAAAACCTTCTCTAGCCGTACATCTCACGCCTCCGTGAATGCCCTTGGCACATCCTTGTCTCAAGACCCTTTCCAAACTAGCCCATCCCGAAACTCAAATCGACCTCGCCGCAACTTTGATCCTCTTTACATGACCTTATCCCAAGCCTTGACCATCCTTAGCCGTCAAGGGCATCTCAAACCTTTAAACAAACCACTTCCTCCGCCGCCCTATGGTCCAAACCATGATCCAAACAAACAATGCGCCTACCACCAACATCCTGGGCACAAAACAGACAATTGTATGCGTCTTCGTCACGACATTCAAGACCTTATTGATAGTCGAACCATAAAACCACCAAAACCTGATGGGCAAGCCAACCCACTCCCTACTCATAATGCTGAACCGCCACCTCGAAATATCAATCTCATAAACCTATCTCACAACCCCGCATACAATCCCAGCCAATACATTGTCCAAGACAACCAAACCAAACCTACCTTAACCTTCCCCGAGAAGGACGAGTGTTTCATGATGGAGGAGGAGGAAGATGATAACTCTGATCAGTCAGAAGTAATCGACGCTAACATGCCCGACATAAGTAGCAAAGAGGAGGAAGAACTAAGGAAATGGAAAGAACACTCTTAGGCAAAACACAATTTGGAGGATCTAGACATTCCATTTGTAGAAGATGACGAATGGCTTCGTATCTGGTTTGAGAATAGGAAGAAGGAAAAAGAAAGGGTCATCATGATGAGAAGGCACGCTCGCTTCGAGCCTGCCCAAATAGTGGTACGCATCAACCGTCCCAAAATTCCAACACCGCCCATTGTTTGGGAGACAATCAATCTCATAGAAAAGTTAGAGGAGTTTCAAATGCAACCATGGGTCAACCCTTACGACGAGTGTGACTATAGTCAATGGATAGAGGAAAGAGAAGATCTGGATTTCATATGCACAGAACCCTATAAAACAGGGGAAAGCGACTTTGATGAAATGGAAGAAGAGTACAATGATCCGCTCGATGAAACCTCCTTAGCATCATTATTCAATCAGGAAGAAATAGCTGATGACCATACAATCAATGAGGAAAGGGAAATTCAAACTGACACATCCATCTGGGGATTGCTCATGGCTCAAGGAAGTAGCCATCGTACGAACTTCAAAGATGAACCCGATTCAAAGGCTCTGTTTGGCAAGGAAGAGGGTGGGAAAGAGTACAAAGTTGCAAAAGACAAGGGAAATGACCCCGACATGCTGCATTAGCTGAGAAGTCACAACATGGCAAAACAACATTGTTTTTGCTTTAAACAAATTAGAACGAGTTTTGGGCCCCTATTTGGGCATTTTATTTCCGCTAAGAGAATTTCTTTTTCATCTTCCAGATTATGCTTATCAATCTAAATTCCTAAATTGCAATTGCCATGCGCTATACTCTCATTGCCAAAACAAGGGAAAAATTCGAAGGGATCAGAATCTTTGTGTCCTCAACAAAAAAGAAGGAAAGGATGAACTCTAATTGCTTAAGAAACTAGGTTTTTGTCAGAACTTAGAAGAAAGACACTATCTCCGTGAGAACACTTAGGGTTAGCTTGCCCATTGTGAAAGTACAAACGCAACAGGAGATTCATAAAAAACATCTCCATCAGATTCCTTTCCAAAACACTAAAACTCTCTTGAGAGGAAAATGCTCGAGCAAAAGTAAGAGTAGAGCCTGCTAGGACAAGGAAAATGCGAAAAACGCAGCCTAGGCAAAAGTTAAGGCATTTGAAGGAAAGCTCGCTAGGGACTCAACCTCTATCAGGTAACTTAGGCAAAACTTAGAGCACGAGAGAAAGAAAAACCAAGAGTGAAAACCCAACCCCCAAAGGTGGTGATCTTGGAACTACGTAAGAGGCCTGATTCCCTGATTGGGATACGTAGGCAATCTCGCATCGAGATGCGGCCCAAACATTTGGAGAGAGGAAAACATCAACAGGTTTGTACTCAATGATGGGCATAGCTAACTCTGCGTATTGAGCTCACAAAAGATGAGTTAGTCATTTTCCAAGGAATTGGCAAAAACAAAGACACGTAAGAATTATAGTTCATCCCCTCTAACCCAAAAGTCATCAACGCAATGGGTATGATACTTCAAAAAGACTCTTAAGTTTGGCAATCAGGCTATAGAGCATGGCAAAAGTAAGAGACAGAAAATCAAAGACTAAGCATAGGAAATAATGTGAAAAAGGATGCCACGTGGCTAAAAGCAAAACCTAGCTTCCTTGGGAAAATAGACGTAACGGCCGGATAATCAATACCTCGGCCGCAACAATGATCCTTCGGCCGAGTAATCGATTCTTCGGCCAAATGCTTTCACACAAATTACTGTCTATCAGCAAAAACTTGTTCAAAAAGCCATGTTCTGACTATCGCATGCAAACTCAAGACATCTAGGGGCATAAAAAACATTTCTCATTTTATAGACATAAACTTGTTTACAAAACCATTGTTGTGGTTGCTTTCACTATACAAATATAGTTTCTGCCTATCTCCCACTAACTATGAACAGGAAAAAGAAAAAGCCCTAAAAGCTAGGCGATCTCTGAGAAGAAGGCGAAGGCTGCTCACTGGTCCTCACATTCCCCCCACCAGCAGCCAGCACTCCCTCAGCCTCAAGCTGCAGCCAAAAAGGGATACAAACATTCAGACTCAAGGGATAATACACAGCAGATAAAGCTCATGAAGAAAATCGTACCTCAAGGATCCTACGGCGCTGTCTCCGAACCAGAACCTCTGTACTCTGATAGGCGTGAAGCCATTCCTGCACTATCTCGGCAGGCACATGTGGAACAGTCAAACATTACAAACATCTAAAGCAAGGGATACAATGCGAAGTGATGAAAGCTAACATGGAAAGCTATAGATACCTGTGAAGCCCCGGCTAGCAAAGTGTAAAGCTGGGTTGTACAAGGAGTCAGCGTCAGGCGCTCCTCCTCCCCATCGTCTGAGTGGAAGGAGACAAACGAAGGAGCCCGTGGCCAAACAGGAGCAACGGGAGGAGCCGCAACAGAGGAGGTCAAGAAAAGACGGCAGTACTCCGTATAGTCACCTGCCTGGAGGAGTAAACCCGCCCAATCTCTGATCCGAGCGTTCTTCAGATCTTCCTTCGACATCAAAGAAGTGGACCTCATAGATACTGGAGGAGAAGGAGGAACAAGCTGAAGAGCCTCAACGCGTGACCGCCACTGACTAGCCACTCGATCGCCTAAGTACCAGGCTCGGCAAAATGGACCCTCGAGCAAGCTACGGGTCCGGTCCAGGACTCTACAACGTGCAAGAGGGGCATCCTCTGGTACACCACCCCAAGGGTCAAACCGTACCTACAAAGCAAGGACAAATCAGCCCCAATACAAGAATATGGAAGTCTAAAGGATGAGATCGAAATGGAGTGTTAGAATATTCACTAGGATCGAAACGGAGTGTTAGAATTATTTTTCCTTTTGAATTGATTTTTTTCAAAGGAATTAATTATTTATTGGATTAGTGTAATTATATCTAACTGTCAATAAATACAATTAGTTATATACTATATTATCCCCTAATATGCTGCTCTTGATAGTTGATACATGTATATAAAATAATGGACCCTAAATTCATTACTCTATATAACACTTGTAGAGACTCGTATTTTCAAAAATTTATTTAAAGGTTTTATAAATGTTAGAAATTGAGGAAAATATAAAAATTGTTAAAATTTTATGAATTGGGGGTCTATGTGATAAGATTGTTAGTAGAAGGAGTTTTTGGATAATTAATTTGTGTATATGTTGGTATATATAGGTGTGTGTGTGTGTGTGTGTAAGGGATTAAAAATCTCATCCTTCTCTCTCTTTACACACCTCCTCTCTCTCTCTCTCGGCTCTCTTCTCTCTCCCTCACTCTCCACTCCTCCCAAGCTCTTATACACCAAAACTCACCAAGAACCGCCTCCATTCCACCCCTCAATCGTAGTCTCGAGCTTGTATTTCATGGGTATTGCTTGGAGGAGGAGTACTCGGTTGATTTCAAAGTTTGGAGAGCTAGGGCTTGCCCAAATCAAGTGGGTTTCGATCCTTGACTTGAGATAGGGATTTCTTACTCATTCTATGTGTTTATGAGTTGATTTTATGCTTCAATCATGCCTTAGATCGAGATTTGTTGTTTGGGTTTTGTGCTTGAAAATCTGTAGAAATCGCCCCGAACTGCCTGGGGATCGATCCCCTTGCAAGGAGGGATCGATCCCTCTGCAATCTAGATTTTCACCCTTGAGAGATCGATCCCCATGTAATGAGGGATCGATCCCCCGTGTCTCTGGACAGCTTTTTGCCACTTTGTGTTATCATGATTGTTTTGACCTCCGATCACCTCTAACACTATTGGAACACCTCCAAACCACTTCTATACTTGATTGTTCGTACCTTAAGTGATTCTTTGATCAATCTATCTCCTTTGACTCTCGTTTTACAAGAAGAACGAGTCAAATCCTATAAGTTTGGTATCTATTCGTCGCCTATGTCTTAGAATGAGTATGTGGACATTGTGGCATGATATGATGAACGATATAGACATGTTATGTGCTATGACATAACGTGGTGATTGGTGAATTGGAAAACGTACCGTAGAGAAGTTTCAAATATTGTAGGCTATAAGGTATATTGTGGGGTGCATAGTTGGTCGATGGGGGTTTGCCTAATGGTCCGGATGAGAATAGGGTAACTCGTATCCTCGTGATTCGTCTCATTGATCTTTCTAAAGTCCTTTGGCATTCGTTCTATAAGATTCTAGTTTAGAACCTAATGGGTGGTGCATCATAGAGTTATTTGTGGGTTCGGTACGTGATGAAGGATGTTGTGATATACTTAGAGGAATGACGGGAATTTGTGTATTTGTCAATGTATAATGTGGTATTTCTACAATGTTTGTATTGCCTTGTATGATGATGAATGAAAGAATGTGAACTAAGGAATGTTGTTTGCTTGTATATAGATTGATGGTGCGTGCGTGTGTGTGCGCGTGAGTTGGGAATTTGAATAGGGGAGTCCCGCAACGCATGGGGTGGTAATGCGGAGATCCAAGTGGAGAGAGTTCGCTGTAACGCATGGGGTGGTAATACAGTTGAATTTCTCGCGAGACAGAGGATGGTATAGTCGATGTCAGAAGTTCGTGTTGTTTCTAGAACTATTTGCTACTTGAGATTGTGGCTATTGAAAAAGAGACAAACAAGGGATCTATAGAGGTTATTCGTGGCATTCATTCGAGGAGTCATAAAACGGCTGAGAAATTGTTGTAGGTTATTTAGATTGATGCAAGTTTAATAATGCTTCTAGTTTGACATGTGAATAGTTAGGGATATCTATAAGACGTCTAGAATTCTGTAGTCGTAGTCCGCCTGTTCATTGTAGTAACCTTTTGTTTCTCATGTTTGTTTGTTGAAATTTGTTCTCTCTCTTGGTGCATGTTTCATCGCATGTTCATATAGCTTGAGTATAGATTTCTCTACTGGGCGCGTGCTTGCTCAACCCTATCATTTTCAGGTACACCACAAGGACACTGACATGGAGTGCTTGGATTTCATATTGGTATCACGGTTTAAGTTGTTTTTGGAAGTTACCCAAGTATCTTTGCATAAGTATATTATAATATTTTTCTTTGGAACAATGTAACTGATTGGACAAGTTTGCTAATTTGGGAACTGAACTACCTTTTGGGTTATTAATTATAACACCTGTGAGGATTTTGATTATCAAATATTATTATTATTTATGTTTAAAATCGAGGGTGTGATAACACTCGTATATTTTTGGTAAAAAAAAATTGAAAGTTTTTATCAAATCTTTTCCCATGTTCGATTGAACTGATTTTTAAGAAGAATGGTTTAAAAATTAATCTCTACAACATAAGCGTCTCAACTATCTCTATGGAACTCGCGCGAGGTGGACCCACACATGAGATTTGTACATTATCTCCAGGGGTCATGTTTGTCTCGTACTTACGTCATTCTGCAATTGGGGCTCGGATTTCGGCGGTTGGTTGATGGTTGATTGGTGGCGTCGCGTCAAGTTTTTTTTTAAAAGAGGGAGATAGAGAGAAAGGTAAAATTTGAAAGTAAAAAAAAAAATTAAGAGGGGTTAAAGTAATATTTGGTAAATAGTAAGTCAAAAAAAATTTATTACATATTTATTTACTACTAAAAAAAGAAAGAATTTAAAATAATTTTTGAAAGTAAAATTTACAAAAAGGAAGTTAAATGACTTTCGTTAACTTCATCCGTTACAAATTGACGGATTGAAATGGTAAGAGCCTAACGGCCCGTTTGGATGCATCCATAAGAGGAGGGATTAGCTTTCCCCCCTTCATAAGACCTGGGGCCCAGGCTTTACCCCCGTTTGGGAACAAAAAACAGAGGGGTTTTCAAGAAGACCGATTCTTGGCCAAGACCGGAGAAAGGGGGCATCGGGGGTCTTATTTTCGGATAGGGTCTGAGGTCTCCATAAGTTATACCCCCCAATCCCCTCGAAATCTGACGATTTTGCCCTTCTTTATCCCCCTTCCCTCACCCCCAATCTTCCATTTCTGTAGCCCACTTTATCACACACATGCACACCCAGATTGGGGAAAATGGAAAATAGAGAGAGAGGGGCGTACAGTGACGACGGCGAGGAGCCGCCGACGATCGACGACGAACTGGGACGACGGCTGCTGCTGCTGCGCTTCTTCTTCTTCTTCTTTTCTTCTTCTTCCGTCGTTCTCTGACTCTCTCTCTCTCTCTCTCTCTCTCTCTCTACAACAGTAACAAGTTGATTATAAAAAGGACTAGGAAATATTATTCAGTGCATGTGTGCCCGTGCACCCCCACCCATCCACTGTGCTTAAAAAAAACGAAATTATTGCTTGCCTTTTATCCAAAATAAATGAAATTATAAAATAAAACACTTTAAAAAAAACAAATTATAATTTTTGATACTTATTAAATTGATTAAATTATAAGTAAAATAAATTATTACGGCTTAAATTGTGAAAGATTAATTAAATTTGTAATTATATATAAAACATAATACATAATTAATTTAGGGACTGCACAAGGGCAAAAAGGTCATTTGACAACTTTTTACATCATCCATCTTTCCTTATACCCCTTATTAATCCTCCATCCAAACAAAGTATTATTTAATCCCCCTTCTCTAATACATCATCCAAACAACCTACTATTTAATCCTCCTCCATAAACATCACATCAATGTGGGTCATCCCTTATTAACTAATACCCCATACTATCTTATTCCCCTTATTAACTAATACCCCCAATCTTTATCCCACATCCAAACGGGCCGTAATTGTTAACGAAATGACAAATTTAGGTGTGCTTTTATCATAAGATCATATACAGTAGTATTTTTTTTAGAATTGGTTGAAAGTTCAAACACTTGTTTTGAAATTTCCCTTTAATTTAAGGCCGGTGATTTTGTCACTTCTTTTTCTGTTAACGCCACTCCTCTACAAGTGTATTTTTACACCAAAAATAAGTATAAAAATACACTTATTAAAAAATGGCGTTAAAAAAAAAAAGTGACAAAATCATTTCTGTACTTCAATAGTACAACATAGGAAATGAATGTTGGTAAAGCCCGCGGTTGAAACCCAAAATTGCCTCTCTCTCTCTCTCTCTCTCTCATCTGCTTTTCCATCTCCTCCTACCTGAGACTGCTTTAATTCCACTTCTCTCTCTCTCTCTCTCGCTCTCTCTCTGCTGCAACCATGTTCGTGTTTCTTGCAAAGCACCGCATAAGCAGATGCAGACCTCCTCCAAACGAACACCTCTTTCTTCTTCTTCTTCTTCTCATTTTCTCTTTTTCCGTTACCGCTTCATCCGCTTGCTCAAACGGCAACTGCCAGGTCTCTCTCTCTCTCTCTCGGATCATTAAATTTTCACTTAACTCTTGGCAATTGAACTGAAAATTCAAAGAATTACACAGGTTCTAGACTCGTGTGCTGCGGCCACCGACTGTGGGCCCGGGCTCTACTGTGGCAACTGCCCTTCGATGGGTAAGAATCAACCCATTTGTACCAGAGGCCAAGCTACAATACCCACTCCTGTAGTAAGCTTCTTGACTTGATTTCTTTCTGTTTTTCGTCCAATTCTTCAAGTTTCTTTGCATTTGGTGGATTTGAAAGCAAATGCGGTGATGGGTTTTGTGCCTTCTTTGTGCAATTGGTAATGGGCAGGTCGATGGGTTGCCGTTCAACAAGTACTCATGGCTTGTCACGCACAATTCGTTTTCGATTGTTGATTTTCCGCCGTTGGCGGGTGTTCAGAGAATTACGGTGTATAATCAAGAGGATACTGTTACTAACCAATTGAGAGTATGTGGTTCCTGTTTTTGCATGATTTCCATATACAATGAGGATAGAAAGGGTGTTTTTCTGCGTCTTTTCTGCCATAGTTTATAACTTAAACAAATGTTAGTAGAAAGAGTCCCCTTATTAGTTTGGAATATATAGTGGGATGTGTGGAAAATTGCATAGAAAGACGTGAAAGTGCATCAAAATGGTACTCGTCCGCCCCAAACAAAATTGTTTGGTCCGTAAATCGTGTAACTTATATTTTGTCGCAAAAAATTCAATCTTTTTGCTATAAATGAAAATAAAATAATTAATATCTAGTAACTAGCGGAAAAATGATGTGAAATTGTTTGAAAAAAGGAATTAATTTTTAAGTTCTCGTGAACAGGACAATCATTTTGGGAACAGAAGTTGTGTCAAACATGCCTCGAGAATCACATTGTTTTGGCATTTTATTACTACAAAAGGTCTATGCATACCCACAAAATGCACACACTTTCTTTTTTCTCGGCAAAAGTCAGCATTGTTAATTGTAGTTAATGGGATTTGACCTCCCGTCAAATGTATGGGAGTACATGGTGCCTACCACTTGGCTACTACTCCATTTGCATCGCACACACACTTGCACGAACACTTGCAAGGAATGAGGCTCACGCGTGTTTGTAGCATTGTTGTTTTGATTACCTTATTGAAACGGCTGTTTTTAATTCCGTGTTACGACTCTATTTTGTCCCGAAATTTTTGCTACATGTTTGACACAGATTTTTAGTTTCTGCAGTTGCTAATGGGACGAGAATAATTCTTTTTGTCTTTCAGAGCCAAAGACAACTTTAAAATGCTGAAAACTAAAATAAATGTTTGAAGAGCTTCATTTTGATGTTTTTTAGCTTCAAAATATATTGGCATGCTGCAATACAATTATCATTTTTATGTTCGTAATTTTTTTTTTTTTTCCTTTGATTGGCTTTTTATAGAATGGAGTGAGAGGACTAATGTTGGACATGTACGACTTCAACAACGATATCTGGCTCTGCCATTCGTTTCGCGGACAGTGTTACAACTTCACCGCCTTTGTAATCCATTATCACATCTCCCTTATTTAGTTTCATATGTCAATTTTCATGATTCATAATTGTGAGTTGTGTGTTCTGTTAAAATATTGCAGCAACCTGCAATAAACACATTGAAGGAAGTAGAAGCATTCTTAGGCACAAATCCAACTGAAATCGTTACCGTTATAATCGAAGATTATGTGCATACTCCAAAAGGCTTGACAAAATTGTTCACTGATGCGGGGTTAGTTAAGTACTGGTTTCCGGTATCTAAGATGCCAAAAAAGGGTCAAGATTGGCCCACTGTGACTGATATGGTCCAACAAAACCACCGGTTACTGGTTTTCACTTCCGACTCCTCGAAGGAAGCTGGTGAAGGAATTGCTTATCAGTGGAGGTATATGGTTGAAAATGAATGTACGTGTCAGTGAAATGTGGTTACTATTCTGTTATTTTTCTTCTATAGATATTGTTGTTAGCAACCTCGTTAATGGGTTTCAGCTGGGGATCCTGGTGTGGTGCAAGGCTCTTGCCCAAACAGAAAGGAATCAAAGCCGCTCAATTCGAGGAGCTCATCTCTGTTTCTGCAGAATTACTTCCCCACATTCCCAGTTGAAGCTGATGCATGCAAAGAGAATTCAGCTCCGCTTCTTAACATGGTCGGGACATGTTATAAAGCAGCAGGCAATGCGATACCGAACTTTTTGGCAGTGAACTTTTACATGGTATTAAAATTTTAGCTCAATGGAAATGGAACATATATGAATGTTTTTTTCCCCTCAATTTTGCATTCTGACCGGCAATTATGCAGAGAAGCGATGGAGGAGGCGTTTTTGACGCTCTGGATCGAATGAATGGTCAGGCATTGTGTGGGTGTAGCTCAGTTTCTGCTTGTCAGGTGTGTCCATATCTCCCGTATATGATTTTAGTTTAAGTTGTTTAACAGTTCAGGAATGCTTTAACGTACTTGTTCTCACGGTTTGCGATTCCCTTGTTTGCACTTTGCACTATATATGCCTTTTATCACTTTCAACTAGAGTTTGTTTTGGACAGAGATTCAACACTCCGACTGACTCATACCTAGCGGTGCTGAAAGGCCTCCCCGGTATCATGCGATAGAAATTGAAACACGCAATTTATTGCTAAAGTTGGATAGTATGAAATTCTCAATTGTGTTACTCCGTACTTTACTTCTTTGTTATTTTCTACAAAATTCCAAATTATTCATCCATTCTGTTGTATTATTCGGCTTATACAAGCAAAAGGTAACACAATCAACTCCCCATTGATCAACCCAAAAAAAATTTTAATTCTGCCCCGTGTTTGTTTTGTTTTTTTTTGGTAAATTAATTCATTAGAAACCGATCCCACCAGGCAAAACCAACAGCCAACAACACTACAGACACCCGTGATCTCCAAGTCCCAGGCCGGAACACACCCAAAACAACAAGAAAAACAAGCCTGGGGGACTCAGCCCCACCAGAATCAGCCAACTAAAAACCAAAACCACACAGAAAAACTCAAAAACATTTAGGACTAAACCACGCAGCCCCACCTCAACTTCCAGTAGTGTCCTAAGTTTTTCACTGGTATGACTAATCTTTGAATGTCTTCCAAATGAAGATTGATTGGTAACGTATAGTTGCCAAACTTTGAAATCACATGGAAACGGGGTAGGAGCAGTGCTAGTATCCCCTCAGGGATTTTCTGCTTCTTTCCTCACCTGCAAGGGCAACTCTTTTTTCAAGATTGGATGACGAATGTAGCAGGAGTTATCTTGTCTCAGACTCTCAATAGTCTTACAAAGTTTCACCTTGGTATTACCCAAATCTCTTCCTGGATAAAAGATACAATCATAAAACTTAGCATGAAACTGTTGGATTTGACGTTTTCCAAAATTAAGATTCTGAAAGTAACATTGTGGAAGTTTCCTTCTTTCGGTGAAGGTCTCAATAATTTCAAACAATTCGGAAGCCCTTCTGATATTCCCAGATTTTGTGCACTTTAAAAATCTGGATGCTTAATATCCTATTGCACGAAGACACGAACTTGAGTTTGTTGATCCGGCAAGATGTACTGTTTATTCACTTGCTGACTGAACTTCTACATATTGTATGATGCTGATGGTTTATAATAGTTGACAGTTGTTGTGGAGTCCTATGATCTATTTTGGGGGAAGATTTCATTTTCCACCCTTCTAGAAAATGACATATATCTCTAACTTTTGTGTGTGTGTGTTACAATAAGATACTTTAGTCATCCTAAATAGCGCATCTTTTGTGGGTTTTCACAGGCAGGAGCACCTTTTGGAGTTTGCAAAAGCACTCCTGTATCCAATGGGACTCCACCAACCTATGCTGCTCCTGCGGGAACTCCACCAACCTATGCTGCTCCTGCGGGAACTTTTTCCGGATCTGTGCAGTTTACAGGATCTGCTTCAACAGTTCACGCCACGAGTCCCTTGGTTTTCTGCTTGTTTTATTTCGTTTCAATGTTTTTCGAATTATGACTAATATGGATGTTTCTGGTAGATGGTCAATGAGCTACGCCCTTGAGTGTGGGGTTATAGTGTCTTAGTACGTAAATTTTGGAGTTAGAATAGGAAGCCGCAAGCTTCCTTTGGGAAGTCAAGACATGCTGGCTAGATTTATAAGGTAAGGTTAAATATGGGAGAGCTATTTAAAGTAATACCGAGTCAAAAGACAAGAATGTGCTTAGAAATTTGAGGTCAAGATCGGCCAAAAGAGATCAACAACAAGCCAGGAGGTGGTTCAGGTATTTCTACCAGACTTGGCTTTGAATTTCTGCACTGCAGTGTGCTTATTAATGCAAGAATAATGGTCTTGCTATTCGGGATACGCGCTTAGTTAAAATTTGCTTTAGAATCGTGTTGTTCCTTTCATTTGTTTGCTCATTGCTTTGCTGTGGTGGGTGTTTTGTCACTCAAGTTGGAGAATATATAAGACCGAAGTTTCATTCATCACAGAAATCCCTTCCCATAGCTTAAGTGTAATAAGTTTCAAGTCAGAGGTCATCATTTGGACTTGCTAATGAACACTAGGTGTCCTGAAAATCCATTTTCGCATTGTCGAATGCATGCTGTTATTACATGAAAATGTCAATGGCTAGATGATAAACCATGTCATAAGTATTGTTATGCTTAGTTAGCAGTCTTAACACCGTTTGTTTGATTCAACAAAGATGTTTAGTGGAAAATTAAGCTTATATTTTCTATATTAGACAAAATTTCAATCGCATTCATATGCATCTTGCTCAAGCATTGGAAGTTCTCATCCCAAGTGCTTCTTCTGATTATGATATCATCCCATGCTTCGTTGGTGAAATCGTTGGTGCAGTTGTCTCGATTATGCATGCTTATGTGTTTGAGATTGCCCTCATGATATATTCAATTAGGTCAGTGAAACACACGTGGTGTGCTTGTATTTTCTGTTATTCTGTGTATGCCGTGTTGTATGTCTTGCAAGTAATCATTGCTATTTCTTCATTCAAAAGAGTTAATTTCCGAATTTTTTATCGAGTCCATTAGAAGGATGGTTTTGTGGAGATTTGGGTTTTGAGAGACCCATGGGATATTTGCTACTTCAGCAATATTGCAAAATGAAAATTAGAGAGCTTAGAAACTGGAAGACACCACAAATATTTTCAAAAATCTTACTTTGTTGATCAAAAATTTGCTCGTTATGCAGCATTCATTTGCTTACATGCTGAACTGTCATGATTTCTACTCATATTTGCCAGGGTTCTGATGGCCATTTTGAGATGATCATGTTATATATGTAGCAGCAGCAATATTTGGAGAACGTATGCGTTCGTATTGGTGGTGGAGGAAGTGTTCGACCTTCATCAATGTTTTTCTATATATGTATGGTTTGCCTTAAGTGCGAGGAAAAAGAACGAAGCAGTGGTTAATTTTCAAGACTAAATGATTTTATCATATTTGCTTTCACATAATTGATGGTATTCTCAAGTCTAACCTTGTTGGTCATTCTAGCTCATTAGTTCTGATGGAGCATAATTTTGGATCTGCACATTCTTGCTTTTCATCATAGATTCCAACACATTGATGTGTTATCTCCTCTCGGAAATTCTAGATCCCCTTATAGAATTCGACATTTATCACACCCTTCTCTAGCAAAAGGTTGCCTACTTGTGGCAGGCATTCCAGTGTGAAGTTTTTTGCCAATATGCATTTTAGGACCCTATTCTTGCTTAAAATAGGGCGATTTTGCTCATCCTTCCACCTTTTTTTCTTGATTTCTGGATATGCTGATTCAAGTGGCTCGTTTAATTCACCCTTGGCATTACACCAAGCAACATTTTATTCCCTCTTTGTTGGTCATTCTAGATGTTGATTTCATAGAGAAATTGCCAAGACGATCACAGTTTATAAACAAATGTACCAATATTTTAGTGTTTGTAAAGAAATTTGTTGTTAAGCTCTTTGCCAAATTGCCCATCTGCAAACTTTGAAATATTAGGTGATTGGATCAATTGCAGGTTGGGCTGGGCAGATAACTCCAGTCTTGAAACTTTAAGGTCGTGTTTGCATTTTCGATTTATGACTAGATCAGTGAAGGAAAACAATCCGGGGGCCCAAAAAAGAAAACATATTTGGGGTATGTCTCAACATCTTTTCCTACGTTCGAGAGCAGGGAGACAAGTTGGCAATAGTGATCCAACACATAATGCGCATTCACAAACATGAGCACGAGCGTGAAAGAGTCTTTGAAATATCCAATAACTAAATTCGCGAAGATGAGGATTGAGAGCGGAAGTGGAGTATCGTATTACAGAATAGTATGACCTAATCTAACGCTCGATGGAAGCCAAACTGCATTCTGGGATTGAGATAAGAGTTCAATAGAGATGCCAGTTAATTGTTATCAAACAAAGTGTTCAATTGAGGAGCCAGTCAAGTCAACTTTCACTTGAGATGCCTTGTGAATAAGAATTCGTAGATCGTCAATAAAAGACTCAAAATGACAGGGAATTCTGTGGATTTGCATTCATCCTTTTCTTCTCTCGCTATCCGAACACTTTCTTTGGGAGACGAATTCGGAGATCATCCATGAAGTCAGAAAGTACAGTGTTTGAGAGTTCGATTTAGGTTCATGGAGCTGGACTGGGAATAGTTTCTAAGCCCGTTTAATAAGTGGGATGGACTCGGGATTATTTTAATTTTCAAAAGCCAACTAGGCCACCCAGCCAGCTAAAGACGTAGATTGAGACCCACCATTACTGTCATACTTCGAAACAACCATCCCTCACCAGCAAAAAGCAATACAACAACTAGAAGAACTCGTTACCAGTGTCCATAACAGAGATCAATGTGCCTCAAGGCAAAGGATGAAAGAGGCCTTCACTTACCTGATTTTGGCTGCAGCTACCAAACATATCCTTGATCCAAAAACACAACACCGTTATACAGATCTGCGAACCTAACTACTTATTTTCCTTTCAAATAGCCGACAACTAAGTGGTAATAAATCTCCATTACAAATACATTTCTTGCACACAAGTTTTTTTCACGAACAAAGATATATGGACCGAGGGAAATCACTTGCAAATTATGGGAATGGAAAATACAGGAAACAACATGCTGTAATCTGTACAAAACATGTTCGATGTCCAATCAACGAATACATGAACATACAATCTGTACTTGAATCATTTATACGGGCACCATCGAAACCCTTTCAATGTTTAGCTGGAGTTCTTTGGGTTTAATCTGGAGAGCTGGACTGATGGCAAGCAAACCAATGAAGCAATCCAGGGGAACCCGTGTACCCCACACGTCGATGGACTTAAGTTTCTGACATTTATTTACAAGAATAAGAAGTCCACTCCCAGTTACATGACGACAACTCCAGAGGACAATAGTCTGGGAAAAAAAGGTGGACATAAGAGACATTCATACAAGACATGCATCAGGTCTGCGTGAAATTATGTGCAGATAATATGTTGTATTATAGAAGATCATAATGGGGCAAAAAAGAGTGCGATGCGGAGTGGATAAGTGTGAAAGTAGTTGATCATAGCCGCTATGGTGCATATAGAAGGGGGGGATATCTTGGGAGTTCATAAGAAAAAGGGCTACCCGGTGCACAAGGCTGCCTGCTACTGCAGGGTATGGGGAAGGGTTGAATGTACATAGCCTTACCACCAGGTCACCTTGGGGCAACCTTACCTTTTGCCCGGGCCGCCATTCACATTGGGAATCATATAACTGAAAAAACAAGCCTAAATGATCTTTACTTTTCAAACTCACCTTTAAATTTGGACAGCTATCAGCAATGGCAAACAAAGAATCATCTGTTATGAATGTACCACCAATATTCAAGTGTTGCAAGGAAGTTGTTCTTGAAATCTGTTGGAAAGAAATATATATCCATTAACAAATACAGCATATGTTACTGAAAAATTATAAACATAGGAACTGAAGCACCTAATTATGCACTTCTAAGATATGTGTATGCAAGGAAATGCTTGAAAGACAATATAAGATAACTTCCCATTAATAAACCCCAGATCATTTTATTTTTCTGGTTTGGATAGACCCCTCAAAAAGATTCTTATGATCCTTGACATGACAAACCTCAAACTTGACCTCCATCGATGATTGTCCAGACAAGAAAATCGAGCTACTTGGACTTTGCAATGAAAAGCCTGACACCTGAATTCCTTAGATCTAACACCCTCAATCTCGTAAACTAGGTCATTTAACTCCCAAAGGTAATTCATTGACAAGTTAAGTGGCATGACCATTGTACTAATAGGGCAAGGTTGGGTACAAACACTTTACTTACTTATCAATGAGGCGAAAACCACATCCAATCTTTATATAGTTACTGTTACATGATCACAATTCAGCTTCTTAGTTCTAGTCTCTAGATATCTGATTCTTCTATTATCAGCCCAATTCCCGCCATTCTCAATCACATAGCACAAAGTAGACCTCATTGTCAGCAATATGGCTATATATGATGAAGTATGCGGATGAAAATTTTGATTTTGGATAAGACTGTCAGTCTGGAAAGCAGATACATGCAAGAGACATCCAAAACAAACCATATCATCTAAAAGAAACTACAGCCTCATGAGCTCTTTTCATCTATTGATTTCTACGCTGAGTTCTTTTTGCAGCCATGCTATCTTAGTTCTTGTCTATGTGGCGAAGCCTAATCTACTGTAACTAGTAACTGCATACTGTTAGTAGAACAAAATGAAGTTTGTATCTTCGAAAGTACACAATCTTGTAGACTAGATTACAAACAAGGCTGCAAGAACAGTTCACAATCACAAATGTTGTAGGTTGCTATTGAAGTACATGATTTTGGCAATAGCAGTGATTACATACCAGTTGAACAACACCTTTGTCTGTGATCCCTGTCATACCCCATAAAGATATTGAAGTCAGGTTGCTGACACATTTTGCTGAAGATATTTGGTACAGACCAATGTCTGTAATTTGGCAACCCCAACGACTCCTTGGACTGAAAATACATAACAGGTGAACACATCAGTAAATAAATCCTGGATACAGATGACAGATAGATGACTACACAGAAGTCTGCAATATTTGTACACCACATAGACGCCTATAACAACATTGATGTCACACCATCATCTGTTGATACCGCTAATTATTATTTGCACCCGATTATTTCCTCCCCATCAGAACTCAAAGACATGAGGAAGTGGAGAGGTCCAGACTAATCACTTCCAATATGGACCCAGTCCCTCAAAACAGAGTGAATTACACGCTCCTACGACCACTGACCTGCCCAGCGATGGAGTAACACCACGGTGATGGGTATTAGTCCAGAATCTACAGCACAAAGGCTTATCCTTTGTTATTTACTTGGCAGAGAGATATTGAGAGGAAAGAGGGAGAGAGAGAACAACGTTTTATTTTATCCAATTGGAGCTATAGTTTTATATAGACTCCAGGAGTTAACTTTCCATAACCACCCTCAACCACCTAATCTTGATATCAAATTTAAACCCAATGGATTATGGTCAATGGGTCATGCTACACCTATGTTCAGTTTGTGTTACCCTGAACATGGAACGTCTCTAGATGATGAGAGAGACACGATTGGACGATGTCATATCCCCCAAACTGTGGTACGATAAACATCCAATAAAGAAAAATCTTCTTTCCCAAATTATTCATGCAAAACACACTTGTAAGAGCATAATGAAAACTTCTTTAACCCTTCTCTCTTGCCAATACTCCACCCACTCCAGAATTTCCAGAATTTAAAGATAAAACTAAATATGAGTCTTTTGGGGAAAACCTGGAAATCCCTTTGGAATGCTAATTCACCATTTCGGTACTAAGGTATACTATGACCGAGAACATGCGCGTTCCACACCGTTATCAGTGAGAAGAATTATCATTCCCTAGCAGTACAGATCCCCTCATTCCTACATAAATTAACCACAGAACCTCTCCGAAATGACAAGATAACCAATTAACCCATGTGTGAAACAAGAATCAACCTCCAATAAAGAACAAAAATCGAAAATGATATTAACCTCCTGAAAATAAAGTTAATCTTCAGCTAATCATAAATAAAAACAATACAAACCATAAACACGCATATACTATCTATTTATGTATATAGAGTAAGGGGGGTTTACATAACGAGCTCCTTGAGGTTGTAGGCATGGAGAACAAGGCGGGTGGTGGATTCATCGTCCATTTTCCAACCAGCAAAGCTCAGTCTCTCTCTCCGAGCCAGCGAACAACATTTTTATTTTATCCGGTTGGAGCTTTAGTGTTATATAACCTTCTATAACACAATCAACCACCTTATCTTGCTCTCAAATTTAAACCCAATGGATTATGGTCATGCTACACCTATGTTCAGTTTGCGTAGCCTGGAATGTGGATCGTATCTATATGAGGAGAGAGACATGATTGATGTCACCCGCCCCAAATTGTGGTACGATAAACAGCCAAATGCCAATAAAGAAAAATTTTATTTTCCAAATTATTAATGCAAGACACACTTCTAAGAGCATAACGAAAATTTCTTTAACCCTTCTGTCCTGCCAATAGTCCACTCACTCCAGATTCATAGTACTCCCTCCGTCCCTTTTTAAATGTCCTGCTTCGTAACTCCAACTTATTAAAAAAACATCATCATTATACCTTTCACATCAACTTTTTCCTCTACTTTCCATACTTACCCATCATCATTACACTTTTACTCACTAACTTTTCAAAATGGAATCTACTTTTTGGGGACAAAATAGACAATACACCAACTTTTACCCACTAACTTTACAAAATAGACACTTATTAAGGGACAGCCCAAAATGGAATATTGGACTCAAAAAAAGGGACGGAGGGAGTATTATACAATCTGAAAATTTGAAAGTCCATTTGGAACGCTAATTCACCTTTTCAGTACGAAGGTATACTATGATTGGGAACGTGCACGCGTTACACAATGCCATCAGTGAGAAGAATTAGCATTCCCTAGTAATACAGTTCCCCTCATTGCAACACAAATTAACCGCAGACCCTCTCCAAAACAACAAGATTACCAATCAACCCATGTGTGAAACAAGAACCAACCTCCAATGAAGAACAATAATCGATAATAAAATTAACCTATGTTTGGAACTTGGGGAAAGAAAAAGAAAGGAAGGGAAGATAATTAAGAGAAAATAGGAGGAAAGTTGAGATCATTTTGTTATTGTCCCTCCTCTTTCTGTAGGAACCCAAACAAGAGAGGAGGAAAATTTTTAATTTTCCATTCTTTTCCCTTCTCTTCGACAAGTTCCGAACACATCGTGCAGCAAATAAAAAATAAAAACAATACAAATTAACCACACATACGTATATACTACTCCGTATCTATTTATATATATATGTAGAGTGAGAGGGGTTTACATATCGAGCTCCTTGAGGTTGTAAGCGTAGAGAACAAGGCGGGTAGTGGATTCATCGTCCATTTTCCAGCCAGCAAAGCTCAGTCTCTCTCTCCGAGCCAGCGATTGCTTCACTGCCTGTTTCCATTTCCTACATACCCCGCTAGCCCTACATAATATAATATGACCACATACATCATATTACTACCAATTACTCCTCCATGCTTGTGAGTTGCGTGCAAATATATTAACAAATAATAGGATAAATATGAACCGAATTAATCAGCTCAAATTAACCAAAAGATCGGTAAAGTAAATAAATCCTTACTGGGCCAAATCTTTGAAGCAATTGATGAGGCAGAGTATGTGAGAGAGGAGGTCAATCGGAAGGCGGTCAATCTCCGCCTCTTCCTCCCCCCTCCTCATCTCTCTTCTATGTTTTCTGCTTTGACAAACCCACAAACCCAAAGCAGAATTAGGGGAAGCAAGAGAGAGAGAGGCAGCCCCTTGTTTTGGGCTTTCAAGACAGGCGGGACCGGAGAGAGAGAGAGAGGATGGAGTCATGTTTTCGTCATGGTGTCAAGATTCAAGAATCTTTTTTCACAAGTTTTGTTTGAAAGTGAGAAATTTTTCAGTGCCGGGTGGGCACGGGACATGTGGTGCCCGTGCACCATCTCGGCCGTCCAATGAAGTTTTGGACGGTTCAGATCTGTTCGGCTGTTTTAAAGTATGAAATGACTAAAATACCCCTCGGCAGCCGAACAGATCTGAGCCGTCCAAAACTTCATTGGACGGCCGAGATGGTGCCGGGCACCACGTGTCCCGTGCCCACCCGGCACTGAAAAATTTCTCGAGATGCGGACACGCTTGCGTAAACAGTTACAAAAGTTACTCGCTAGGTGGCGTTCACTTTTATTTTTTTTCCGACTTTTTTTACTTTGTCTTTGTTTAAATTTTTTAGCGTTTGTTAGTTTTGCGCCTCAATTTTTTGATTTTTTGATTCATTTTGTCAAGACAAATCGGAAAAGTAAAATTATAAATTGTATCTGGGATATTTCAAAAAATATTTGGGTAAAGTCATAAATTTTTTACTGTTACGATTCGTCTCATCAAAACAAATAGAAAAATCAAAAAGTGAGGCACAAAATTAATAAACGCAAAAAATTTTGAATAAAAACAAAACAATGAAAAATCCAAAAAACTTAGCGGAACTCAATCCTCTTAGGCTGTTTTTAATGCTTACACTTGGGAAGTGATTTTCAAACACTCCTTTTTATATTTACACACTTTTTTTTTAGTATTGAAAGTTTTTTTTTTGGTTAAAAGACAAAAAAATAATAGATATAAAAAAAAATGTATGAAAATCATTTCCCTTTATACTTATATAGGTGCTTTTCTGGATAATAGGAGTTGAAAAACGAATGTAGGAGTATTTTTTTTAAATTAAAGATGGTAGTAGAGTAGCCTTGTTTGATAACTCGACTAGCCACAATGGAATTGGTAAGGTGATGAGATTGATAGTAAGGTGGGATTGGTAAATTATATGTTTGTTTTGCATCGGATTAAAAGATGGGATTGGATTAATAGTACCAACCACATGTTTGTTTGCAAATGTTAGGATGGGTTTCAGAAAACAGTCCTGCTACACACAGATAATCTGTGCACAGATTTCATTATAGGGCCCACCACGGGTTCCACACAAATCATCCGAGCCGTTCATTAAATGTAAAATATTTTTTCAAGGATCCCCGTAAAAAATAAGCTCAATCCGATACCTATAGGTGCTTCATCCAACCATCTAACTTTTCATTCAAATTTCCGGATAATGAAAAGTTATATAGTTGGATCGAGCACCTATAGGTATCGGATTGAGCTTATTTTTTACGGGAATCCTTGAAAAAATGTTTTACATTTAATGAACGGCTCGGATGATTTGTGTGGGACCCATGGTGGGCCCCACAACGAAATCTGTGCACAATCTGTGACAGATCATCGGCCATGGTTTGGTTGTGCAAATATTATCCCTCCCGACGCCGTACGACGGCCAGAAAAAGAAAAATTATTCAGGTGCCGTTCCGGTTTCTCAAAAAAGAACTTTTAAGAAAAGGAAGATAATTTCAAGCCCAAAAATCATGTGTTTACTTAAATAATTTTCCTACCAATATGGATCTTGTTCGATAGATCTCATTGAGATCTTTTATACGGTGCAAAAAAAATTAAAAAATTATTTTTCATTTTCATTATATTTGAGTTTGAAAATTGAAGAAAAAGTACTTTTTAAAAAAGAAGGGAAAGTGGAACACCCCCTCAGTGACCCCCGTCATATGACGGCTGGCCACTCCAGCAATTTCCTGTAGCAATTATCCACATAAATTTCGTGTAGAAATTTTTGCCAAAGGCCAGAAGAAGAAGACAGTTGGTTTAACAAGGATAGTTTTGTACTTTTGCAATAGCAAGGTTGGGCTGAGACCACTGATAAAAAAAAAAGGTTGGGATGAGATTGTGAATACCAAGTCCCAAGGGGTATTACTAATATCCCAATTTGAGGTCTTAATAGTCCGATCGAACTACCAAGCCGAACCAATTTTGGGAACCAAACGCAGTATTGCTAATACCTTCACCTTAGTAATCCAATCCCAACCCCTAAAAGAGCTTTATCAAACGGGTATTAAATACTGAGAAATTGAATTGTTATATTTTCAATGTGAAACTGGGTTTGATAGAGAAAACTAGTACTCTTCCCTTGTAAGTTAATAATAATAATGATAAAAGTATGAGGGTTGACTTATTGTAATAAATTGTTGTTACATAAGTTAAACCAGAAAATTCTAAATTCATTTTCAAGGCAAATTACACCACACTCCCCCTAATTTTCTAACTAAGACACTAAACCCCTTTTTTTTGTGCGAAGAGTGAAAACATAAATTGCAAAATAATAAGTCTGAGATATTTAACTCCAATTGAGTCCTCTTGCAAGTGAAATGACGAATCATTCCGAAGTACCAAAAAAAATTTGACAAAACATAAGGTGCAATAGTAAATGCTAAGTGACTTGGCAAGAGCTTCCTTGGCCACTAGGTCCACTCATTTGTTCACCCTGCGGTATTCATGTTTGACTTCTACCAAAGCGACCTGACCAATTTAGGGCTGCAATCGAGCCGAGCCGAGTTTTGGCATGTTCGGGCTCGGCTCGCCTCAAAAGTAGTGAGCTCGAGCTCGTGACGAGCTCCAATTATTAGGCTCGAGCTCGGCTTGAAAATTGCTCGGCTCGAAGATTAACTCCTAGGCTCGAGCTTGGCGCGAAGTGGCTAGTAAGGTAGAGTCCAGCCCAGCAATGAAGAAATCTGGTGAGGCCCTCCCTCTACTTATAGTGTGGTCTCCATTGCTCCCTTGTGTAAAGTGTCCGATGTGGGACTAGAAGAGAAGGGAGAAAACACTTTGGCTTTGTTCTTTCATTTCTCCCACATCGGGAAAACATGCTTGAGAGGCCTTCTTTGGGTCTATAAAGCTAACTGGTACTACATGGTTACACGTGCTCCGGTGCGTGAAAAACACTCAGCTCCCAACTTGATACCAAAATATTAGAAGTATAATAATAATAATTATTATTATTATTGTTATTATTACATTTAATATAAATAATATATATATATATATATATTCAGCTCGCGAGCCAGCTCGAGCCGAGCTTTGGCAAGCTCGAGCTCGGCTCGTTTATGAAACGAGCTAAAAAACTCAGCTCGAGCTCGTTCGTTTATCTTTCGAGTCGAGTTTGAACGAGCCACTAACGAGTCGAGTCGCGAGCCGCTCGCGAGCGGCTCGGTTCATTTGCAGCCCTACTGACCATTAACCATAGAACTAGTAAAAAAGGCACGATTGGTTCGGTTTACTGGTTTTCAAAAGTTTTTGGACACGCCTAATAAAAATATGAATTGAAGTTTAAAAAACTTCATATAAGCCGATATCAAAGGCAAAAAACATAGTCGTTTCAAATTTTTTTTTGTCTTAGTGATTTTTTTTTTTTTTGCTTTAGTTTGCAATTTTTAAAATTTTAGACTCCTCTTGTCAATATGAATGGCCAATTCAAAAAGTTTAATGAGATTCTAATAAGATCTCAGAAAATACGAAAAAATATCAAAACGATAATTTGACATTAGTCGGGAAAAAAAGAAGAAGAAAACACCTTATACATACCAAGTCCTCTCTTTGACTGAGATCTGTCTCTCCGATCGATCACCCATCGGCCATCGTCACCCATGCATTCTTTTGCGCCTAACCTATTTTTTTAAGGTAGAAAAGGAACGTGCATTACAAAATTAAACAAGTTCAGGGATATGAAATTTCTTGAATATATCCTCGTACAATTGAATGCAAGTACTAGAAGTCATACTAGCTAGTTAAATACTCTTTAAGTCATGCATTATCATTTGTCCCTGTCCTTGCCAAAATATATGTGCATTTGTTTGCTTCACGAAAAAACTGCGTCAACGTTAACTCACTCCATCTCTCTTCAATCGTATAATTCAATGGATGAAAGTGATGGTATATCATGATTCAATCGCAAAACCACCCAACTAGCTAGTCCGCCACCGGTGGTAATCCCAATTGGCTGGCCCAGCACCATAAACTAGAGTATGTTACTATCATGAAAGGCCCAATTGGCTGGCCATGACCTTTTGGGGCCAAGTGATTCCGTAAATAGGTTCAAACAGTGATGGTTTCAGGATTTTGATTTAGAGGGGTCACATGTGTTTGACCGAACCCACATTAGAACGACCAAAGCTCTATACCAAATGCCAATTTTTACACGCTTGGGTTAGCCATTTTTATCCGCTGATCATTAATGTTTCTTTGAATGGAGGAGAAAATACGTTATACAGTATAGGTTTAATACTATATGGATGTTTGATACATCGTTTTAAAAAGGTGTGATACATATGTTTTCTTAACAAATGGGTGATCAGTGTAATTTATAAGAGGATAAGGTAAACTTTTACATCAAAAAAAAATTCTCAAAACTCAAAACATAGTTTCTTTGTCCAACTATTTTGAGACCTGAAGAAAAAAACAATGAACTAAAATGTAAAAGCAAAAGAATTGTGTAGAATGCAAAGAGAAAAGGGCACAGAAGATAAAATGTTATGAGAGGAAGTGAACTATTGAAGCAGCTGAAAACAAGTGAGAAGGGGCGGGACACGTGACGCCTCTCGTCCTATGCTGGCTCCGCTGGTGGGTCCAAAGTTTTTAAAAACTAGGTGCATGCCGACGTGCAAAGCACGTCATTCATGCCCGTTGTATAGATGCGTTTTGGATTTTCTTTAAATTATGGCTGTTGTTGACAATTATCTAATGCTAGGCTATCCTGTCAATCATTCACAGTTCCTCTATTCGTAAAGAGGGAAAAGCTCACAAAAAAGGTAGGGCTGGGTTCCTTCTGGCAAGTTGAATAGTAAGAGTACCCAACTTTACATAGTTCAACCGGACTCACTACCTTACGACTGCTACGGGTAGCTCTCTTAACTATCTGGCTATCTCTCAAGAACCAGTCTACCCACACAGACAAAAGTGCACAGATTGTGCACAGATTTTTTTGTGGGGCCCACCACGGGTCCCACACAAATGATCCAAGCAATTCATTAAATGTAAAACACTTTTTCAAGGTTCTCTATGAAAAATCAGCTCAATCCGATGCCTATAAGTTCTCGACCCAATCATCTAACGTTTCATTGAGATTTCAAGAAAATAAAAAGTTAAATAATTGGATCGAACACCTATAAGTATCGTATTAAGATGATTTTTCACAGGAACTCTTAAAAAAGTGTTTTACATTCAATGAATAGCTTGGATCGTTTGTGTAGGACCCGTAGTGGGCCCCACAAAAAAATATGTGCACAATCTGTGCATGTAATGTCTGTGTGGACAGACTTTCTGATCTCTCAAGAGTGAAACTCAATCCCCTCACTACTTGCCTGTGAACCAGAGCTAATGATTGTAGATCCTCTACCGTAGTAGAATTCACACCAACTTACTGTAGACAAAGATAAGATAATGATTTGGCAATTTGAATGCCATATATGACTTGACTCTATCAATTCCGGAACCCTCCCAAAAGAAAGAGTCTAGCAAAAACAAAACCTAGGCATTTTTCAATCATAAGTTAGATAGTCTAATCACTTAACCATGGATTCTTAGTAGAGATTTTCACATGTAATGAATAACCAAACATTCTATTGGAATTGAGAAAATAGTCCAAATGAATTTAACTTTACTCTTTTTGACACAGAACACATGCAACAATACCAAAATACCAAAAAGAAATATCATCCTCATCAAGCACATAAACCACAAAATCAAGAATACAGAAAGCAAGAAAACAAAGCACTGAAGGGAAAAAACACACATGCAAACACGAATAGAATACTCAAAAAAAACTCTACAAAACACTTGCACTAAATGACCCTATGAACACAGACCAAACTGGGAAACCACTACAAAATACTTCCCCCAAATGACTCTACAAACACAAATCAAACTGGGAAACCATCAAACACACCGAGAAATCAGCAAAGGAGCATTACCTCTGACCAACAGGTACAACGACACCCAAGCAACTGAACAGAGCAAAACAAACAGAGCAAATCCCAGAAGCAAACAGGAAGAAACCGAGAAGCAGCAGCTGATAAAATCTGCGACAGCAATTGCAAAAACCTTCTCTCTAACAAAGTCTCACTCTCTCTCTTTCCTGCATGATATCCTCCTGCTCTTTCAGCTCCATCCAAGCACAAATATTCACTCCCTACTGCCACGTAACCCAGCAAGTCCCAACAGCAAAACACGTAGCCCACTAACTCCAAAAATTGATTTTACGATTTCACCCAACAAGCCAAAAACAAGAAGCCAAAACCACGAAGGGCAAAATGGTCGGTGCCTGTTTGTTTGCTGGGCGAGATGGGAATTCAACTGGGTGGGATGGTTTAGTGGGTTGCGTGGCAACTGGGTGGGATGGTTCAGTGGGTTGCGTGGCAAGAGATGGAAGTCCAGTTAGGGGGTTAGTGGGTTAAGCAGGAAAACATGGGGGGGGGGGGGGGGGGGGAAGGGGTTGGAAAGTGGCAAGCGAAACCCACCCAAAACTGCCTCTTATTTAAGAGGAGTAGGATATCAAATTAAGTTGTAGCAACATGATCATTTTCATTTTAAACTCAAATCCTAATGGTAAAACAAAATTTAGCCATCTGTTTTCCAGTACTCTGCAACGGGTAAAATGTGTTAGTTTAAATTTTTTTTTTTTATAGGCAAGAGTAATATTTTATTAAAGAAATTAAGGGGAATGAGGATTCCAACCAAAAGTTAGAATACAGCCAAGTAGAAACAAGCCCAAAACACCCAAAAGCCAAACAGCCCAAATACAGCAATGAAAGCCCAAAACTACCCAAAAGGGACAAAACCCTAGAAATTAAAAGGCCAAAAACCCAGATAAAACAATGAAGCACAGCCCAAAGAAACCCAAAACCCTAACCCTAAACACACTGTACAAATTCACAACAAATCTTCCGCCGACGCCGTCACCACTTCTACAGCCGCATGCGCTCGACCAAAGCTGTTAAGCGAAAACCGGACCACCCAACAGAAAGAACCGGTAGGAGGCACGCTGGCCAAGCTCCAATCCACCGGAAACAACCTCACCAAAAGTTGATGAACTTAAATCAAAGAATTTGGCCCTCCACCAATCAAACTAGTAGTAGTAAATTACATGAGATATTCTAAAAGTATTATCCAAAGTATAAAAAGGGAACCTAAACTTGGCCTTCAATTATTATTGTCAAACAAGGTTTTGAAAATCATACCTGTCTCACAAGTTTGAATTAACGATTTTATCATTGTGTTGACACAAAAAGGGAATAGTTGGATGATGTTGATATATATAGGTGCAAAAATATTTCAAGTTGTTTGGATCTCAACGTCCAAACTATTCTGGTTGTTCGGATTTTTTCATCCAATTAATTTCAATTTGTTAGAATTACAAAACTGAATGGAATGATGTCATGAAATGGTGAATGAATTCGATTTTTTTTTTTATCACACTAACCACATTCGAATGAGCAAAACTGACATAGATTTACGAGTGGGCGGTTGTTAATTAGTGGATAGTAGTTGTGTCGGTGGTCGTTAATTGATAATGTACATGAGTGATAGAGATGGTAGGTGAGTTGTGGTGATTGTGACTAAGAGATGGGTATATATATAGCTAGGGTTAAAAATTGGAAATGTGAATAGTGATAAAAAAAAAAAAGTAGGGTAGTTTGGGAATTTACGGAGAAATTTAGGCTATGTATGAAACTTGTGGAAAGGAAAATTTTTAAAATTTTTTCTTTCTTTTGTTTGATTCTTAAAAAGAGAGAAATTTCAAACAGAAGTTCAATTTTTTTTCTCAATTTCTCTTTTATTTTCCCTTTCCTTTCCCTCACAATCATTTTTCCTTCTTTTCTTTTTCTTTCTCTAAATACCAAATAGAGGCTTAGAATATGGTGTGAGTAATGAGAAAGAAGGGACCGCAATGAAATATATATGAACTCAAGAAAAAAAATTCCATTACAAATGATAATGGTGTAGACACCCCAATTTGGACTCGTCAAATTTCCTTAATTTGTGGCCCGGAGGCTCCCCGATGATGAATTTGGATTGAAACAAGCCTCGTACCAATTGAGACTTTGCTTTTTGAAGGATTTGAAAAGGAAATAAAATGGTCAAAAATCATTCCCAAGCGCTTGGAAGCAGTCCCAAGCGCTCAAAACTGTTTTTCAAAACCACTGGCCTGGCTCACTCCCGAGCGCTCAAGTCTCCTGTGCTGCCCAATGGGTGGCAAGGCTTCCCACTACCCATGCAACTCATCATGACAGCCACCTTGAGCCGGCTGAGAGTTAAGTCAACACTCAACCTCAGTCAGAGAAAATCAGGCCAGGAGATTTTCCCATTAAAAAATGTTTATTTCAAATCTATTTCATTTTTGAACCATAGGTTATCTTGGCCTATATATATGCCTCATTTCTGCAGAGAAGGGGGACGAAAATTCTCTCTCTAAACCACCCTCCTCTCTCTCTTGTTCAAGGCAAAAAGGTTTTCAAACTCAAACCTATTTTCCAACAACAAACTCTTTCTTTTTCAAAATCACCAAGGAAAAGGGCAAGAAATCCAGAACACTCCTAGCTTCTGGTCTCTTGTGTCTTTCACTCTGCATTCACATTTCAAAGTCATCCAAGAAGCCAAGTTCCAACCAAAGGTAGAAATTTCTACTTTGATCTCAAACAAAGAGGCTGTTTTTCCCTTCTGAGGGTGGTCTCTTAGCCTGTCCCAGTCTCTAATACTGGGTGCACGGTTGGGAGACCTTAGCATAAAAGCAAGAGCAAAGGGTGCACACAAAAAAAATGTTTTCTTAAAACCCTTACTGGAAACACTCTCGAGCGCTCAGGACTGTTTCCAGTCCCATGCATGGCATTTTGGTAAGCAGTAGGCTGGGGGTGAGGTGCACTCTTAAAGAAAATGGTTTTATTCTGGCATGCAGACATAGAAAATCATTTTTCCTAAAACAGAAGTGTTTCTTACAAAATTTCAAGTATGAACAAGGTTTTCCAAAGTTAAAAATAAGATTTTCTCTTGTAAAAAACCAAGACAAGTGTGTCTGCATGATAAAATGATGTCATTTTCCATTTGAGAGTAAGCTGACATGCAGCTCACTCCCAAGCGCTTGGAATCGTTCCCGAGCGCTTGGGAGTGCATGCATGCCACTGCATTCCATTTTCCCCAGTTTGCTGTATTTTCTGACTTTCTGCATGCATGAATGTATCCATTTGCTCTTTCAAAGTTGTAGATCTAATCTTGTCAGTGGCAAGGATGCATGGCTTGAGAGATTGAGGTCCTATCTCAGTCTGTCGAAACCCCTGTTGACCCTATAACATGCTTAAATTTATTTCAGTTTACAGCTTTGGCATTATATTTTGTTGGTACTAACAAAACTTGCAGGTTGGGTCCTAACACTCCCAAGCGCTCGGGACCACTCCCGAGCGCTCGAGAGTGAATGCAGTGATAGGGTTCTATTTTCAGTCATCTTGTATATCATGCATGGCCATTTCATCACCTCCTGTACACATGCACATGTATACACTTCTTATTTGGTATAACTGTGGATACTTGCTAGCTGATTTAATGAAACAAAATCCCTTTTGAAAAATCCCACGAACGTTTAGTAGAGACCGACATCGCGTCGGGCGAGGGGGGTGCCGTAAAACCCTTCCCCCCTCGTAACATGGCTTCCGGACCCTCAAACGATCTCTGGTTTTCAATTTCAAATCAACCATTTTCAAAAGAAAACGGTTTCTCAGGTGATAAACCATAAATCCGGCTGGCGACTCTTCAAAACAATTTTCGAATCGATCCAAGAGCCGAGGCGCGCGATTTTCATTGGGCCGCCCCGATCCACCCGGGGTTGTGGTAGCCCACAGTGGCGACTCTGCTGGGAATCATTTGCTCATCGATCAATCTATATTGTCGATCATTTGCTTGCATGTCTGCATGTTTGCATTTGCCCCGAAGAACTACGATGGTCTGATCCCTGCAGAAAAGGGTACGTAGGCAGTCTGAAAAGACGCGACCGCATGCATCAAATGTTGGTATGTTCCTTACTTGCATTTGATCTTTGAATTGAGGATTTGATTTGGCTCGAATTGGGTTGTCTCAATCTTTGGACGACACTCGTATCCAGACATGATGCCGAGCGTCGCCCAAAGAGGGGCAACTGTAGACACCCCAATTTGAACTTTTCAAATTTCCTTAATTTGTGGCCCTGAGGCTCCCCGATGATGAATTTGGATCGAAACAGGCCTCGCACCAATTGAGACTTTGCTCCTTGAAGGATTTGAAAAGGAAATAAAATGATAAAAATCATTCCCAAGCACTTGGAAGCAGTCCCAAGCGCTCCAAACTGTTTTTCAAAAACACTGGCCTGGCTTGCTCTCGAGCGCTCGAGTCTCCTGTGCTGCCCAATGGATGGCAGGGCTTCCCACTACCCATGCAATCCATCATTACAGCCACCTTGGGCCGGCTGAGGTTTGAGTCAACACTCAACCTCAATCAAAGAAGATCAGGCCAGCAGATTTTCTCTATTTAAAAATGTTTTATTTCAAATCTTTTTCATTTTTGAACCATAGGTTATCTTGGCCTATATATATGCCTCATTTCTGCAGAAAAGGGGGGACGAATCTCTCTCTCTCTAAACTCCCTTCCTCTCTCTCTTGTTCAAAGAAAAGGTTTTCAAGCTCAAGGTCTTTTTCCAACTAGAAGGTTTTTCAAAAACAAAGTTTCAAAGATCAAAAGCATCAAGGAAATGCAGGAAATCCAGAACACTTCTAACTTCTGATTTCTTGCATTCTTCTTCCTTCATCCATCTTCTCTAAAGCCATTCAAGAAGCCAAGTTCAAACCAAAGGTAGAAAATCTTTCTACTTTGATTTCAAAACAAGGAGGCTGTTTCTCCCTTCTGAGGGGGTCTCTCAGCCTGACCCAGTCTTCAATACTGGGTGCATGGTTGGGAGACCTTAGTGTAAAAACAAGAGCAAAAGGTACACAAAAATGTTTTTCTCAAAACCCCTACTGGAAACACTCTCGAGCGCTCGGGACTGTTTCCAGTCACATGCATGGCATTTTGTTGAACAACAGGCTGGGGGTGAAGTACATTCTGAGATAAAATGGTTTCATCATGATATGCATGCACGGAAAATCAGTGTTCCTAAAACAGAAACGTTTTTCACCAAGTTTTCAAATAAGAATAAGGTTTTCCAAAGTCAAAAGATGATTTTCTTCTGGGAAAGATCAAAACAAGAGTGTTTGCATGTTAAAATGATGCCATTTGCCATTTGAGAGTAAGCTGACATGCAGCTCACTCCCAAGCGCTCGAAACCATTCCCGAGCGCTCGGGAGTGCATGCATGCCACTGCAATACATTTTCCCCTCAATTTGTAGTGTTGTCTGACTTTCTGCATGTATAAGTGTGTCCATTTGCTCTTTTAAAGCTTTTAAAAGTTGTAGATCTGATCATGCAAGGGCGAGGATGCATGATTTGAAAGATTGAAGTTCTCTCTCAGTTTATCAAATCCACTGTTGAGCCTGTAATGTGTTCAAAGTTTATTTCAGTTTACAGTTTAGTTTTATATCTTGTTGGTACTAACGAAGCTTGCAGGTTGAGTCTTAACACTCCCAAGCGCTCGGGACCACTCCCGAGCGCTCGAGAGTGAATCCAGTAACAGGGTTTCACTTTCAGCTATCTTGTATATCACGCATGGCCATTTTATCACCTTCCTATACATATGCACATGCATGCACGTTTATTTGGTATAACTGTGGATACTTGCTAGCTGGTTTAATGAAACAAAATCCCTTTTGAAAAATCCCACAAACGTTTAGTAGAGACCGACATCGCGTCGGGCGAGGGGGGTGCCGTAAAATCTTTCCCCCCTCGTAACATGGCTTCCAAACCCTCAAACGATCTCTAGTTTTCAATTTCAAGTCAATCATTTTCAAAACAAAACGGTTTCTCGGGTGATAGACCATAAATCCGGGTGGCGACTCTTCAAACCATTTTTCGAAATCGATCCAAAGTCGAGGCGCGCGATTTTCATTGGGCCGCCCCGATCCACCCGGGGCTGTGGTAGCCCACAATGGCGACTCTGCTGGGGAAAAGGTTTAATTAATACTTGAGAAAAAGTTGGCATGTTGTCAAGACGGCCTGCTTTCCTTAAGCATCAATTAAACTTGTGAGCCAAGCTTGAAAAATGTTTGTGGGATTTTCAAATTTATTTTGTTTCATTTTCTATCTCTTGTATGTATATCTTGTGCAGCCCCGTTGCTGTGTTTCGGCAATCCTACCCGGCTTACCGGTGATGGGGAATCCCGGAATGCTCAGCAACCCTCGACCATGATGAGTCATACCTACCGTTGGTACCGTTATTGGGTGTACACTCAATATCGGGAGGTATACTTTGACTCTAGTCCGGGGAACCCTCTCAAACCCAAAACCCAGCCTCTATACATGCGTAGAAAGCAATAGAACATTCCAAACTAGGACAGGGACCCGCAAGGTAGGATTATGTGCTATATCCTGCCTACATGTTGCTGCTTTCTGCATCTCACCATGCATCTCATCCATGTCATGCCATCATGCTGTCTGTTCAATTTCAAGTCCTGTGCTCTTAAGACTCGCTCACACGGTCTGGAGAAGGTTGCCGAGGCCTGATGATGAGTCGTGCACTCTGGTGTACGTTGTCTAAACTACATGAGTCCTCAGAACAATGAGACTTTGGGAAATCAAAATATACTAAGTCCTTGACTAATGCTCAATCGAAGATTCAACAGAGAATAACGAATAGCAAGGAAACGACGCTGTGACGCCACGTCACTTACACCACTTCGGCTAATGGCACCGTGCCACTGACGCCACTCTGGTTATGGCTTCACGTCGACTATATTAAGCTATTCCAAGTTCAAAATTGAAACTTCGAGTGAGGACTAGTTGAATACTTAGTTCATTTTGACATCTCTTAGAACTTGTTGTTCTAAACAAAGGATACACCATAAAAGAAATTCTGAGGAATGAGGCAACCTTCGAGAGACCATAATCTTATCCCGCTTACTCATCGCACCTCGCGCCTCGCATCTTATGCTTGCTTTCGTGTCCCGTATAGAACTCTTAGACTTGCTTGCGCAGCTTGTTTAGGATTGCCTGGACCGATGAAGAGTCGTGCTTTTTAAAGGCACGTCGTGGGAATTGATTAGTCCTTGGAACGATGAGGTTTTAGGGATATCGAAATTCATTAAGTCTTCAATACATTTTTCAATCATAGATTCAATCAAGATTAACGAAACAATTAAGCTACAATGTCGTGATACCCACACCACCCAGGTTATAGTGCGAAGTCATTTACACCACTTAGGCTAATGGCGCCATGCCACCAACGCCACCCCGGTTACGGTATCATGTCATTTACGCCAAAAGGTTTTTGAAACCAAAACAGAAATTTTGAGTGAAAAATGTTAAAGGCTTAATCTGTCTTGATATCTCTCAAATCTTGTCATTCCTAATCAAAGGATACACACTCAAAAGAATCTCTGAGGACTAAGGCGATCCTTCGCAGGTTGTTATTTCTTGAGTCAGGGTCTAAGAGACCATAAATCCATGGAGTTTGGGATAACTCCGGTGTTCGCCGTGCCCGAACGGCTCCCTCTAATTCCCTTTAGCCTTAAGTGCATCTTCCAGCAGTCTTATTGCTCTGTCTTGGATGGTCTTAGATAAGGAGATTGGCTCTGATTCCCAACGTGAGGAATTTAACCTGCCTGACAACGACCTACCCGTGACTGTTGGAACTATCTGTAAAGTTTTATCCCTTGAGTCGACGATAACAACACGTGAATAACAATTCTTTTATTCATACACATTTTTTTTCAATAAACCACAACAGGGGCACATTTTGAGTTCGCTTTTTACTTTACTGTCAGCACTGGGCCCATCCTACACAAAGCCATACCACCTTCTCCGACTACCTCAAAATGACAGGGCAAACAGAGCTGGTTGAGCTGAAAAAGGCTGTAGAGGAAATGAGTCAGAAAATGGATAAGCAGATGACTCTATTGCAAGGGCTGATTGACCTTTTCACCTCCGCCATGTCGAATCCAGATCTGGGACTAAATGCTGATGATGCCAGGATCAAAGAAACTCCACAAATCCACCACCCTCCAACAGTCAGAATATGCTCAAAAGTGAAGCTCTCGGACATGCTTAAAGACCTGGTCAAATTCCATGACGCCAAGACTCACTCAAAGGAGGATATTGGATCCTTGTCTAAAACTAGTGCTGAAAGGCAAGACACGCACATTGATGAGATCAATCCCAAAAGCAAAAGAGTATTATGCAGTTGCGAAGCAAGCAAGGCTTTCACCAGAGGCCCACTCGGCACCACCATGAACCCTCAACCCAGCTGCAAAATCCCACAAAGGATCTTCTCCCGCTTTCCTGTACCTTTGTCCTCAGTTTATGAGAAGCTCCTCGAAGCCGGCCTCATCAAGCCGCTCCTTCCGACTCCCTTACCTCAGAAGCTTTCGGCGTCCCACAACCCAAACGTCTATTGTGCTTTTCACCAATATACCGGCCATTCCACCAATAACTGCTTCCGTCTCCGCCACAAAATCCAAGATCTCATCGATAATGGAACCATCTCACCTCCACTTTCAAAACCAAACACTCTCATAAACCCCCCACCAAATCACCCGCAAAACCCCCGTGTCAACCTCATCAATCTCAACCCAATCTCATTCGACCCTAGCCAATACATCGTGCCCACAACCAAGCCAAAACCCACCGTCAATATACCTGAGGAAGTCGGGATTTGCATGCTTGAGAACATAGACCTAGTATGGGAGTCAACACCTGATGGGCGGCGATTGCTTGGGGAAAACTATCCTCTGATCTTTGAGGAGTTCAAGGCTGGACCGGTTAATGAATCAATGGGACATGGCTCGTTTGGACAACTTCTGAGCAACCAAACCATCAACGGGATCTTCAATGGCATCAAAATCCATCCCCACTAGTGCATTATCAACAATTGGCCGTCAGAATCCATTGTTTCAACCCCTACTAAGCTCGATGCCTCAATGATAAGCTCCAAGCCGACACAGAATCCGAGGGTGGATCAAAATCCGAATGATGCCTGAGATAGTGAGAAAGGACTGGAATCATCCCAATGCCAGACCTCAGATCTGGAGAAGAATGATAAATACAATGAAGCCAATCCATGAATGGAATTTCTCACGTGTCGGGAAAGTTTTTAAGTTTCAAGTCGAGTCTTCGTCTTTCAATTTCGAGTCAGTTTGTACCTCGAGTCTTTCATGCTTTCGTGTCTATATGTTTTCAAATTCAAGTTTGTAGTCAAAGAAGAAAAACCAAAAAGAGAGTCAGTTTCGTAGTCCCGAACTACGTTATGACCTGATTCCTTTGCAAGAAGGATACGTAGGCAGCCTCATCCTGAGGCCCGTTCATGTTCATTTGAGTCGCTCCCAAAATTCGGTCACGGTCTGTCGAGTCAATCCTTCGTCGGTTCGTCCCGTCTTTCGAAATCAACGTCAAGCCTCTTGTGTCGAAATTGTGATAATAAACTTGTGTTTTGTGATAATCCCTTAACTTGGAATTGTTTTTCACCATCAATTGATAAATTAAAACACGAGATACTTTGCCCTTGCAAGAAGAAGAATTTCATGGGACCACTCCCTGACGCCGTCGAGAAGCGATGCCTTGGCCCGAGAACAAGCTCGCTAGATCAAAACATCAAAATGTGATCTAGGCAAAAGTTAGAGCATACAAATCTCTTAACTTGCATCTAGGATCCAGTTATCAAGTTGTGCAATTCAAAATGAAGAAAGGCATTCTTTTCTTTCATCAAACGCTTGAAGATATATATCCATTGATACCCCTTTTGAGCCTAAATCAATTTCTTTGAAAGGAACCCAGCTAAGCAGCTATCCCCCACATTGGGGTGGAATGAGGAAGACAAGGGTGCCGAATACATGATTATCATCGGCGCATCAGAATTCAAAGCGTGAGTGTGCCAAACACATGGTTATCATTGGCGCACAATGAGATGCAAAACATCGAAGAAAAACAGAGAAAGCTCAAAATCAACGAAAGTGCCAAACACATCGGCACAACAAAAGTGCAAAGCAAATCAAGTGAAAGAAGGCGCCCATCAAAAGCAAAAAAGGCACAAAAATGTTCAAGATGGCTGCTAGCTCTCGAAACCCAAAGAAAATGAAAATTTTTGAGCCTATTATCCTTTCTTTGTCGAGCCAAACCTTGGCCACGTTACAACTCGAATAAAGTCCTTTCAGATTGGAAAACGCAACTTGATAACAAAAATCCTAGACAATAGGAGAAGACAAGAAGGAAGGGCAAGACATTTTGTGAATCCCGCAAAATCCAAACTGGGGCATTTTCAAAATCCATGGAATTGTCCTCAGCAACCTGGGGCACGGTTCTTAGTAAAAATCCTCGTGTTTTGACAAAATACGATCAAAGAAAATCCTGAATGAGCATCACTTGATGGAGCTAAAACAATTTCAAAGCCCCGAATGGGAAAATCATTGAAACTTGATTTTATCATGACAATTTCAAACATCAATTGTAGAGCATGCTTGTCATTTTTCAAACCCTCAAGTAATCAAGCTTCTTGTCCAGTCAAATCAAGCTCCTCGTCGAGTCAAAGTCATCATGGAGAGTCAATCTTCTCATAAATGGTCTTTCTTGTCTTTTGAGTTATCTAGGCCTTGTCCAAATTCACACAAGGTCATTGAGGCCCCAACTCGTGAGAGAAACTCCAATACATGGAAGAACCCGCGCTTTTGCACTCATGATAAAACTGGTTACCGAAACTATCAGTGGAATCAAGGAAAAGAATCAGAACTAAGGTCCGTCACTCACTGGGGCACATCAGCCCAATGTCATCAATCATAGCAAGCATACAGCCAACATCAAGATTGGGGCATGAATGCTCAAAACTCAAGCCCTGATCAAAGTCAAACTCAAACCAACTCCAGCTCAAGCCCTGGATCTAGCTCAAACCCAAAATACCAGCCCGCTGGTCAAAAACAGTAAAGCAGAAAGGCTACTCGGACATGTCCTTTGTTTTTCAAAAATAAAAAAATCATCGTTGTTGTCAAATGTCGAAACACGAGTCTCACTTTCTAGTCTCGACCTCTTATGGTTGCCTTCATCTATCATATTTGTCAGCACGACTGCTTGACATGCTGCCATAGATTTGGCACCGCCCTGAGGGGCATCTTTCAATCAAATTCCACCATAGATTTGGCATCGTCCTCTGGGACATCTTTTAATCAACTTCCGCCATAGATTTGGCATCGTCCTCTGGGACACCTTTCAATCAAATTCCGCCATAGATTTGGCATCGTCCTCTGGGACATCTTTTAATCAACTTCCGCCATAGATTTGGCATCGTCCTCTGGGACACCTTTCAATCAAATTTCGCCATAGATTTGGCACCGCCCTGAGGGGCATCTTTCAATCAACTCCCGCCATAGATTTGGCACCGCCCTGAGGGGCACCTTTCAATCGAATTCCGCCAAAGATTTGGCACCGCCCTGAGGGGCATCTTTCAATCAACTCCCGCCATAGATTTGGCACCGCCCTGAGGGGCATCTTTCAATCAAATCCCGCCATAGATTTGACATTGTCCTCTGTGACATCTTTTAATCATCTGCCGCCATAGATTTGGTTTTTGTTCCTTCGAGACAAACTAACTTGTCCCGTTGGATGACACCCCTCGCGGTGTATTTACAACCTATTCGCCTGTTTAATTTTGCCACCCACTGAGACAGAGCAATCAGTGGGCGCTCCTTGAATCAATCTATATTGTAAATCATTCGCTTGCATGTCTGCATGTTTACATGTTTGCATTTGCCCCAAAGAACTATGCTGGTCTGATCCCTGCAAAAAAGGGTACGTAGGCAGTTCGGAAGGACACGACCTCATGCATTGAATGTTGGTATGTCTCCACTTGCATTTGTGTTATGAGTTAAGGATTTGATTTGGCTCGAATTGGGCTGTCTCAATCTTTGGACGTCACTCGTATCCAGACATGATGCCGAGCGTCGCCCAAAGAGGGGCAACTGTAGACACCCCAATTTGGACTCGTCAAATTTCCTTAATTTGTGGCCCGGAGGCTCCCCGATGACGAATTTGGATTGAAACAAGCCTCGTACCAATTGAGACTTTGCTTTTTGAAGGATTTGAAAAGGAAATAAAATGGTCAAAAATCATTCCCAAGCGCTTGGAAGCAGTCCCAAGCGCTCAAAACTGTTTTTCAAAACCACTGGCCTGGCTCACTCCCGAGCGCTCGAGAGTGAAGTCCCAAGCGCTCGAGACCACTCTCGAGCGCTCGAGTCTCCTGTGCTGCCCAATGGATGGCAGGGCTTCCCACTACCCATGCAACTCATCATGACAGCCACCTTGAGCCGGCTGAGAGTTAAGTCAACACTCAACCTCAGTCAGAGAAAATCAGGCCAGGAGATTTTCCCATTAAAAATGTTTATTTCAAATCTATTTCATTTTTGAACCATAGGTTATCTTGGCCTATATATATGCCTCATTTCTGCAGAGAAGGGGGACGAAAATTCTCTCTCTAAACCACCCTCCTCTCTCTTTTGTTCAAGGCAAAAAGGTTTTCAAACTCAAACCTATTTTCCAACAACAAACTCTTTCTTTTTCAAAATCACCAAGGAAAAGGGCAAGAAATCCAGAACACTCCTAGCTTCTGGTTTCTTGTGTCTTTCACTCTGCATTCACATTTCAAAGTCATCCAAGAAGCCAAGTTCCAACCAAAGGTAGAAATTTCTACTTTGATCTCAAACAAAGAGGCTGTTTTTCCCTTCTGAGGGGGGTCTCTCAGCCTGTCCCAGTCTCTAATACTGGGTGCACGGTTGGGAGACCTTAGCATAAAAGCAAGAGCAAAGGGTGCACACAAAAAAATGTTTTCTTAAAACCCTTACTGGAAACACTCTTGAGCGCTCGGGACTGTTTCCAGTCCCATGCATGGCATTTTGGTAAGCAGTAGGCTGGGGGTGAGGTGCACTCTCAAAGAAAATGGTTTTATTCTGGCATGCAGACATAGAAAATCATTTTTCCTAAAACAGAAGTGTTTCTTACAAAATTTCAAGTATAAACAAGGTTTTCCAAAGTTAAAAATAAGATTTTCTCTTGTAAAAAACCAAGACAAGTGTGTCTGCATGATAAAATGATGTCATTTTCCATTTGAGAGTAAGCTGACATGCAGCTCACTCCCAAGCGCTTGGAATCGTTCCCGAGCGCTTGGGAGTGCATGCATGCCACTGCATTCTGTGGGCACACGCACCAAAAATTCTACGTTTTTAGCTTGTAAAATCGGGTGCGCCCTATCTTGCGGAAAGTGCGGCGAAACGCTTCGCAGTTCAGAGTTGCCACTCGGGTTTTGCGGAAAGTACCCAAGAAACCGGGTTTTGAAAACGTTTGGATTACGTTGTTTGAGTTTGAAAAAGGCTTGTAGACTGGACCGTCGTCACCTTCGATATCTGAGGTTCGGGAGCCAGGTTACGAGAGGGGAAGGGTTTTATGGCACCTCTCTCGCCCAATCCGGAGATCGGTCTCTACTCGGGCATTTTGTAAAACATTTGCATTTTTCTCTTATTTGATCATTTTTAGCCAGTTAGGGCGGGGGAACAGTTAAAGGGGATTAAAACTGTAACACGTCTGCATTTATGTACAAGAATGTGATAAAAATGTTGATGGATGTTTGATGTTTGGTCTAAAGTAAGTATAATAGATTGAGAACAAGCTCCTATGAGTATTTGGACAAACTGGAACACACTGACTTAATGTGGTGCACGCAGGATCGAGCCTGTATGCACTGGCCAAGCCACTGGCGTGCGCCGGTAGGCCCAAACCCACAGCTCTTGCAAATAACCCTCTGGGCTCTGGAATGGACCAGTGCACACCCAGGACAAACCACACAGTTTATATCAACAGTATAATATAGTTACAGACGGATGAAAGGCTTAAAAGCCACCAAATGAATAGCAAACCCCTTAAACAGTGAGGGGAGGAAAAATAGAGGCCAGAGGCCTAGTTGCCATGCAAGGGCCAGCCACTGGTCAAGGTATGACTGGCGCACGCAGGTACTTGGTACCGTGTGCCAGTTGACACAACTTGGCCAGTGCTTGGCTTTGCATCATCTGGGCTCTGGAACATGACCAGAAGGCCCCCAGAGGCATTCCAAAGCAATGAAAACTAGTATTGAAATACCCAAAGCTAAACAGTTCTAAAATACAGAAAGCAGTAAACTTGTTTTAGCATGCTTACAAGGTGATCAGATGGTAATGGAACAGGAAAAATGATGATCGGTGATCCCCACACCAGTTTTACCATACAACCATTACTGGCGTACGACACAACTAACTGGCGTGTGCCACCTGATCATCACACACGGTTTTGAAACCTTGCCAGCGTTAGGGCCAGGACTGGTATAGATTACCAGCCTTGACCCTGCTGGCCCCCCTCAGGGGTCAGAACAGAAAAACAGAGCAAAAGGTGGTATACCTTTGCTTATGAGTTTGATGGATGCTTTGAGCTTGAGCTTGAGGCTTGAGGGTTGGATGGTTAATGTGAGAGTGTTATGGACTGTGGAGTATTGTTCTCTTGCTTAGTCTTTCAATGGATGAAAGAAAAACAAGAAAACAAAGAGAGAAGAAGAAGAAGAGGACTTGCTCTCTTAATGGTGCTAACCCCTTGCAAATGAATGCAAGGGGGTATTTATGGAGGAGAGATGGACTGAAATCAGTTGGGCATAAGGGGTTGTTTAGAGGTTAAGGAAAGGAGGAGCCTCCCATGCATTAAATGCATGGGACTTGGCTTGAGAGGTAGTGTAGGAGAGAGGGGGACAGTTCTGGATGAAGTAATCATCAGGGGGATGCCAGCTGACGTCAGGTGGTTACAAAAACTCCCACGCATTCGGCTGAATAAAGTTGATTTGACTGGCATTGACTGGCGTACGCCCCTTGTTGAGTGGCGTGCGCCAGTAACGGGCGATGACTGACACGTAGCAGGGCTTCCAGCGCAGGCTAGTCCATCGCCGGCGTACTCCAGTAGGGTTTTGCTGAGGCCATTTGGTTCTGGCTCGAAGGATTCGACAAGGGGTTGAGAAAGGTTTGGATGAGGTTCAGGACGCTCAAAGCTCAAACTCACTAACAAACTCGGGATGTTCTTGACCTTAATCATCATCGGGGAATCAAAGACCGTAAGTAAACTAATCTGGACAGTCCAGAATATGGTGTCTATAGTAGCCCCCCTTTGACGGCACTTAGAGCACCATTGACTTAGTGTAAGTAACGTCAGAGGTTTTCTAGACACCCATCTAGGCCATCTAGAGCAGAACGTACGAGTTCAATGATAGACGAAAAATTTAAAGAACCTGACTGATCGGATTGATGGAGCGGATAGACCGCTGTGGTCGAGAATATTGATATACAAGGATAGGTTGATGCTGACCTTGACCTTTATTAGCCCGGTCTGGGTGAGACTCAGCTGGGGAATATGAGCGGGCCGGTGAGCTTACTGGGGAGCACACCATTGTGGATGAATCGACTCCTTTGAGAAAGATACTGACATACGGACGGACCGTCGTTGATTGAAGTTGGACGAGCAGATCGTCGTTGATTTGAGATGGACAGGACAGGCTGTCTCGGGGTGCGGACTCTCCTGGGGAATAATCCATTGAAAGCAACTCATGGTTACTTGCTCGATTTGAAATTGGACAGATAGATCGTCGTTGATGGATCGTCGTTGATTTGAAATTGGAGGGGCTCTGCTTGGAGAGTAACCATCCGAGGTGATAACATGAATATTTCATAGCCATGGGCCTTGATTTTGATCATGGAACGTGAATTGGGCCTCGGGCCCAAATACCACTGGCGTGTGCCAGTACGTTGTGCCGTACGCTGGTCATGCTGCAACGCCCGAGTCTAGATCCGGCCCAGACCCGGCCCAGCGCTGTTCCACGTCGTATAAACTTTCTGTATGGGACGCGAAACCGCCACCGAACGGTTTCAAAACTCCACAGAGCTCTCAAACTTTCCCCAAATCTTTTATCTTCTCACAATCTTGCGATCTTCCTACCCCAAAACCGTAACCCATATACGCCCATGGCAGAGTCGGGCGGCAGTAGTGGCGGAAATGGCGGTGGTGACGACGAGGCTAGACCGAGGCCTGGAGTTGAAGCTTTGAGACCTCCAATCGACGATCAATCAGTCAGAGGGGATATACCGAGTGCAGGTGCAGGGGTTTCGAGCAGTGAGGGCGGCGGCGATGGCCCTGTACAGGAAGTTGGTGGCGGTGACGAGCGGCGTACGCCGGAGGAGGAGGAGCGTACGCCGGTGGCTTCTGTCTCAGTGGGCCCACGGGTTGAACGATTGGACTTCCGGAGTGGGGTGGAGGCTGTGGTAGTGACCGGTTTGGGTTCGGATGGGGCCGGCGGCAGCGGCAGTGGTGGTGGTGTTGGTGAGGACCGACCGGGGTCTCCTCCGAGGGATCCGGCGAGCGGTAAGGCTCCAGTGGTAGAGGAGGTGGGGGATGTGCCGAGAGCGGACCACGTTGAGCAGGTTGAGTTCACACCGCCTGCTGGGTCGTCCAGTCACGTGCTGATCATGAGCCGTGACTTGGCGGAGTTTGTGGGTGAGTCTGAGCTTGCTCGGCTTATGAGAGAGAACCTTGCAGTGGTTGAGGCAGTTTTGGCGGCCTGCGAGGAGAGGCTGAGGGAGATAGCCCGGTCGAACGAGGAGGAGAGGCTGAGGCGAGAGGCCGAGGCGGCGGAGAGAGACCAGAGGGAGTTGGAGAGAGAGACCGAGGAGGCCGAGAGGGAGCAGAAGGAGGGACCTAGGGCGTATGAGGTGGCAGTGGACCTAGCAGAGACCAGGCGGAAGGCCACTCGCGCCCTGTTTGTAGGTGAGACGTTTGTCCCTCCAGAGCCGCACGTGTTTGTTCCGTCGAGCGCTGAGAGTTACGCCCCTCGCCAGAGGGACTACGATGAGGAGCTGGTGCTGAGAGACCCTGAGCGGCACTTGTCCAGGGCTGGACTCAGGTATACTTTTAAACCTTGCTTTAGCCTTCATTTCGTACTTGTTGTAGTTGCGTATGCTTTATTGTTGAACTATCAAGTCTGTGCTGCATGATACTTGAACCTTTGCACTTGATTCACCGTGTAGAGTTAGTGATACCTCGACCCGAAATAGATTGGATTGACCGTAGGATGCTTCGACTTTGGAACTCGACCATAGAATGTCTGTAGATAACTGAGATTGACTGGTAGTATGCCATATAACGTGGTTCGACTGATAGATTGCCTTGAAATTTGATTCGACTTTGTAGAATGCCATTGAAGCTTGATAATCGACTGAATAAATACCTTTGATGCTCTGACAGCTTGAATCAACTGATAGGATGCTTGGTAGCTTGATTCGACTTTGTAGAATGCCATTGAAACTCGATAATCGACTGAATAAATGCCTTTGATGCTCTGACAGCTTGAATTGACTGATAGGATGCTTGGTAGCTTGATTCGACTTTTATTGTGTTTGAACTGCTTTACTGATGGTTTCCTTTTGTTTTGATTGTTGTGATGTGCAGAGAGGAGTGGCCAGTTCGCGGGGGCATGGCGGTCCAGCGCACTCGCTTGAGCTGTACTTGAGTCTTCCTGAGAGGGTGAGAGTGCTGGTGGATGCGGCGGGGTTTGGCCTGTTTGTCCCCACGCTGACAGCGGTGAGGAGTGACCACATCGTACTGACTGCCCTGGCCGAGAGGTGGTGGGATACGTTGAATTCCTTCCACTTCCCGATTGGGGAGATGACGGTGACTCCGGCAGACTTTGCGGCCATCACTGGCCTGAGAGTAGGAGGTGACCCGATCCTGTTTGACTCGGGGATCCACGGGGACACTGAGGCGCTGAGGTGGTTCTTGGGCATGGTGCCCGCAGGCAACTCGGAGATGGTCCCGTATGACCAGTTCAAAAAGCACCTGGAGAGAAGGGTTCCGGAGATAGAGCTGGCGGGAGAGCGGGTTTCTGAGCTGGAGTTAGAGCAGTTGGCGAGGGTGTACTTGCTGTACTTGTTCGGGGCTACTCTGTACCCGAACAAGAGGGCTACAGTGCACCTGTCCTACCTGCCTGCGCTTCTTGACTTGAGGTCGGCTTCTCGGTTTGACTGGGGAGGAGCAGCCTTGGGCACGTGCTACGGGTTCATGGGTGAGTTTTCCAGGGGGAGGAAGGCAGCAGCAGGGTACTGGAGAGTGTGGGAGGTAAGAAACCGATACTGTCTTTCAATTTCGTTCCATACTTGCATTTTATCTTTGCATATGCTGTATTTCTGATGCCTTGATTGTTTGACTGTTTGAAAACCCTGCAGTTGTGGGCTTACGAGGTGCTGAGAATGTACCCTCCGGAGAACAGGTGTCCGGACTTGAGGGCGCTTCCTCGAGCTATGGTCTGGGGACCGCTTCGCGTCGGGAAGAAGAGGTCACAGGGGACGCTTTCCGGTTTCCGGGTGTACCTCGACCACTTGACAGGTTCTCAGGTAAGGCTAGCTTTCCCTTGCGTAGTTCATGCTTTGAATTGCTTTAATGCTGTCGCTGATGCCCTTGATTGCTTTGCAAGTGGAGTGGGACCCGTGGAGGACTACGGGGCCCGAGCCTGAGGACCTGGCGAGGAGTAGAGTGGTGAATGCGAGCCGGGTGCTGCTGGAGTCGGCTTTTGGGTGGCAGTGGTACTTGGGCGACCGAGTGACACGACAGTCGCTCGACTCGTCCGAGTTCGTTGTCCCTAGGCCACTTCCGTCTCGCGCTTCGCACACAGGGCGGTACACACTGAGGGAGCTGCAGCGGTTCACTGTTCCTGTCGCCGCGACTTCCTTTCTGAGGCTGGGGCGAGACTACGCCGTTTACCAGAGGCGATACTTGGCGGGGGCGCTTGGGGTGATGGAGCACAGGGCGGTGCGGACGGAGGCCTTGGTAGCCGGTGAGGAGAGGTTGGGACGGCGAAGCAGGTCAGGCCGTTCCAGGGAGAGGAGTGAGTTCGCAGAGTCGACCGGGCTCACTCGGCTTTCTTGGACGCTGCCAGTGCGTGACCCTCAGGGGGAGGCTGCAGAGGTCCGTTTCGAGCGCGCCAGGATAGAGCCAACAGAGGTTACGGGACCGGTATGATGTACTTTCAGCTTTTCCTATTTCCTGTATCGCATTTGTCCTGCATTTGAACTGCCTTTGATTTTCAATACTTGTGATGCAGGTGCCGCTAGAGTGGGCGAGGGAGGCCATGCGCTTGATGCTTGCCATGGAGAAAGAGTTTCACAGGATAGCGAGTGGTACTCCCTTGCAGTTGCACTACCCGCCAGCAGCTCCATCGTCCACTACACAGCCTCAGGTATAAATCCCATAAATCTGAATTCGATACTTAGCAACCGTGCATGTCTGTTACAATGCATGTTAGAAGTACCTGCTCTTGGTTCCTGTTTCAGCATTTTATATATACACTATGCACGATATGGACATATAATGACTTGAATTGAATTGACAATGTAGGGTCACGCTAGGACGGCTTCTAGGAGGCAGACAGCGAGGCCAGTCCCTTAGAAGGGAAAGGGGAAGGCCCCTGCTGCGGTCCAGCGACCGGCAAGCACTATGCGGCGCGAGGCCAGGGGTGTGGTGATCGCTCCTTTAGGAGGGTCATCACAGCCTCAGAGGGAGCTGAGAAAGAGGCCTGCTCAGAAGAGGCCAGCTGAGGGGCCCGCGTAGAAGAAGAAGAGGAGAGAAGAGGACGAGGAGTCCACGTCCCTCAGCAGCGGCTCTGACTCTACTAGCTGTAGACACCCCAATCTGGGCTTCCAGATTAGTTTACTTACGGTTTTTGATTCCCCAATGATGAAATGGATCAAGAACACCCCGGGAATGTCGAGTGTTTGAGCTTTGAGTGTTTGCAAAACCCAATAACCTAATCTAGCCTAAGCCACTTCCAAAAGCCAAAAACCCTACTGATGCGCGCCAGGGCGCAATCATCGCGCGCCAGGACGCAACTATCGCGCGCCCAGGCGCATCATCGCGCGTCAGGGCGCACCGTCGCGCGACAGACTAGAACCCTCGCGCGATGGTCAGTTCCCCACCTACTTTTTCAGAGGCAGAAATTTGGCCACCGATGCAACTTCAGCCAGGCCTCGTGGCTGGCTTTGTCCCTTTCCTGGCACCAGCCAGATCCACCCTCCATGCCTATAAATAGCCCCCTTTGTTCTCTTTCAAAGGGTTCCAAAAAATCAAGTACAAAAGGTTACACAAACCCAAATACACTTGATACTTCATCACTCTAGCCATCTACATACACTTATTTTGCAAGCTCTATCACCTTGTTCCACCTCAAGCATCAAAGCTCAAACACCGTTCAAACTCAAAAAAAAAAGCCAAAGGTATAACACCTTTGTTCTGCTCACTGTTCTGATCCCTGAGGGGGGCTGGCAGGGTCAAGGCTGGTAATCAATACCAGTCCTGGCCCAAAAGCTGGCAGAGGTTCAAAACCGTAGTGGCAAGGACCCGCGCGCGACTGTCTCACATACTCGCGCGACACTTCGTGTTTGCACGTACAGGACAGCGTGGGGATGGGTGCCTTGTTGTTTTATGCATTTCTTTGTATATAGATCACTGTAAAGCATGCTAACAACCAATTTACTGCTTTCCTTTGTTAGAAATGTTAGTCTTGCATTTCAATATTAAGTTCTGTTCTGTTGGAATACCCCTGGGATCATTCTGGACCTGTCTCAGAACCCAGGACGTGAAAAACCAGACACTGGAAAGTTGGCTCGAACCCGCGCGCGTTGCACCCAATCCATCGCGCGATGGTCAACGCTCCATTTAGCGCGCCAGGGCGCAAGCGTCGCGCGCCAGGGCGCAACCATCGCGCGCCCGGGCGCATTGTCGCGCGACGGTTTGGAACCCTCGCGCGATTGTTTATGCCCGATCAGTGACTGGCCTTGCATGTTTAAACTTGGTTTTAGGCTATTATTTTGTCCCCACACTGTTTATGGGGTGTTTTTGTTTATTTATTAGGCTTTTCAGCCTTTAAACTGTACGTTATAACTGCATAAACTGTTTGGTTTGTCCTGGGTGTGCACTGGTCCTTCCAGAGCCAGAGAGTTTAAACTGCTTGCCCCCCCCCAGGTGTGCACTGGTCCTTCCAGAGCCCAGAAGGTTTGAGAATAAGAGCTGTGGGCTTAGGCTTACTGGCGCGCGCAGGTCTTGTAGTAGCGGGCGCAGGTTTGGTCAGCATGCATTGACTTGATCAGTGCATACTGGTTTCTTCCTGTGCACGACACTCCAAGACAGGAGCTTTCCAGTCTGTTTAAACTCCCACAGGAGTCTGTTCTCATCCTATACTAACTAACTGCTCATCCATGCTATTTTGATCACATCTTGCAAAACGTGTTACAGTCTTAATCCCCGATTAACTGTTCCCCCGCCCTAATTGGCTAAAATTGGTTAATAAAAGAAGAATCGCAACGTTTTCAAAATGCTCAAGTAGAGACCGATCTCCGGATTGGGCGAGAGGGGTGCCATAAAACCCTTCCCCTCTCGTAACCTGGCTCCCGAACCCAGATATGGTTATGACGGACTGGTTCCTTAACTTTTTCAAATCAAACAGCGCGGCAGGTGCTTCGAAATACGGTTCCTTGAGTGTCGGACCTTCAAAACTCAAGTGGCGACTCTGTATTTTCGAGCGCTTGCCACCTGCGCTCGCGCTCCCTCGATTATCAAAAAAGGGCCGCAATGGCGAAAAGGAACGAAATCCTTTCTCTCCAAAGGGCATGCTGCCCACAGTGGCGACTCTGCTGGGGATGATCGAACTAATATTGATCTATACTTAGAGTTTAATACACTTGGGAACAATCCCTTAAAAAGTCTGTCAAAACGGTGAGCTTCGCGCTGCCGAAGGTTGGAATGGTGATTTAACAGGACCTCGTGTCCGGCCATTCTAATCTGGGGCTTTTTCGATTGTTCGCTTGCGTAGTTTCCTCTAAAGATGGACTAAATAAAGTGAGCCAAATTTGAAAAGGCATTTTGCGATTCTTCTTCTCTTAATCAATTTCTAGCATTCTCATTTGCATCGATGTGGGATAAGCCTCGTTGGATCGTTTTGGCAATCCGGCACGGTTTACCGGAGCCCGGGGACCCCGAATGACCGACAACCTTCGACGATGATGGGTCATGCTACCGTTCGACTGTTACTCTGCGAAAAACGCGGGTAACGGGAGGTATATCTGTGGCCCTAGTCCGAGGAACCTGTTACAAGCCAAAACCAGCCTTTGCATATACGAAGCATTAGAACTCTCCAAACTAGGACAGGTACCCACAGGTTAAGATCTATTTGCATCTAACCCCATATACTGTCTATGTGTTACTGCTTTCCCTATCGCATGCACTGTACATACACTGTTTTACATAGGAGCATGCTTAAGACTGTTTTGTCTTTCGAGTTCGTCTTGTGCTGTCTAAGACGTTGTTGGGCCCGATGAGGAGTCGTTCATTCTGTTGAATGTTCGTTATCAATCGCAAAGTCCTTAGTTCAATGAGACTTTGAGAAATCAAAATTTACTACATCCTTGGCTCGTGCCCGTTTAAGGATTCAACCGACAATGTGGAACAACAAAGTGGTGATGTCGTGTCGCTGGCGCCACCCAGGTTGAAGTGCATTGTCACTATACACCGCCGTGTTCAAGGTTAAGGTGCCATGACATCAACACCGAGTTGTTCCAAATTCAAAGTTGAATCTTCAAAAGGGACTAGCCAAAGATTTAGTCTATTTTGACATCTTTTAGGATCTGTCGATCTACTCAGGGACACATCGCCGAAAAGAATTCTGAGGATTCCGGCAACGTCTGAAACTTGTGAGGCAAACTCGTCTCTGGTTCTGTACATGCATGCATACATTCTGTTCTGCGTAGGAGCATGTTTAGGGCGGCTTCTAGGTTGTCTCGCTTTCGAGTCTGTCTTATGCTTGTTAGGATGCTGCTATGACCCGATGAAGAGTCGTGCATCTCGATGGTGCACGTTGTTAGTTTTTCAAAAGTCCTTAGATCAACGAGACTTAGAGAAATCAAACCTTACTAAATCCTTGGCTCATGCCCGGTTGAGGATTCAACCGAACATAAGGAACCACAAAGTATTGATGTCGTGATATTGATGTCATTTTGGTTATCGTGCTTCGCACGTACACCGCCCCGGCTAAAGCGCATTGTCGCTCACGCCACCCCGGTAAAGGTGTCACGCCATCAATACCGAGTTGTTCCAAGTTCAAAGTCGAATCTTCAAAAGGGACTAGCCAAAGATTTAGTCTGTTTTGACATCTCTTAGGATCAGTTTGATCTTTCCAAAGGATATACCCTCGAAAAAAAAATATATCCGAGGATTCTGGCAGCATCCGAGCATCATGAGACAGCCTTGTCTCTAGTTCTAGAGTCTAGGAGGACACTGACAACGATGATCTTTGCATTTTCGTTCTTTCAATTCTTTCAATAAACTGCTGAAAGGGCATCACTGAGCTTTCATTACTTTACTGTCAAAGCTTCGGGCCATTGCATCATCGGAAAGTACCGAAAAGAAGAGCCAAACTTGCTTAGAAGAGTCTGCCAGGGCTATTACACCTTTGCTTCCAAAGGTCATATCACCTACCTCGCTCATCAATTCGGAATGGCAGTACAAATGGAGCTGGCTGAGCTCAGGAAAGCTGTAGAAGAATTGGGTCACAAGATGGACAAACAGATGATTATGGTCCAGGGACTCGTTGGCCTTGTTTCCTCCACAGCCTCGCAACCAGATATGGGGCTGGTCAAAGAACCTTCTCAAGCCTACCACCCTCCAACAGTTGGAATCAAGCTGTGCTCAGGAGACATGTTCAAAGACCTAGCTGAGTTTCATGAGGCCAGGACTCATTCGAAGGAGGATGCTGATTCCTTGTTCAAAGCCTTTGCCAAAGGGGAGGACATGCTTAGTGATGAATTCAGTCCTGAAGGCAAAAGAATGCATCCTGTTGATGAGGCAAATTGCAAAACAGACAAGGGTTCCGCTTCGGATTCTCAGTCCACTCGCCGGAACCCACCAAGGACTTTCTCATGCTTCTCTACGCCTTTAGCCTCAATTTATGAAAAGCTCCTCGATGCTGGTTCCATCAAGCCCCTCAATCCAACTCCTCTACCCAAAAATCCATCACCCAATTTCAAGCATAACCTCTATTGCACCTACCATCAAATGCCTGGCCATTCTACCAATGCCTGTTTTCGGCTTCGACATGCCGTTCAAGATCTTGTCGATTGTAGTGTCATCACAACTCCACCTCCATCAACAGCCGATATTAACCAAATTCGAAGCGCTCAAAGCCTCCGATCTCGAACCCAACCCCGGAGTTTCTCTGTCTTAGAGGTATCTCTATCTGCAGTAATGGAGAAACTCGTCAAGTCTGGGCATCTCAAACTTTTGACCCCAACTTCTCCACCCAAAGTCTTTCCAGCCAACTACAATACCAACCATTTCTGTGCCTTCCACCAAATGCCTGGCCATCTCGCTGATGATTGCCTGCGTCTCCGACACGAGATACAAGATCTAATTGACGATGGCACGATTCAAGTTCCACCAAAGCCCGATGTCATTTCCGACTCCTTGCCTCAGCACGAGTCTGACCTCTGGTTGGTCAGGTATCTATAACCTCCACTCAAATCAACCCGAGCTCCACCATATTCAACCCTAGCCACTATATCATCCCAGCGAATCAACCCAAACCCATCGTATCCATCCCGTCCGAATCGGAGGTTAACATGATGGCTGTAGGTGGGGCAACCGAGGTTTTCGCTGCCAACGTCTGGTTTGACAGTGATGAGGGGCTTGCAAAGGAAAGGACCGTTTGGTTGAGGTCCATCATTCAAAGGAGCATCAAGTAGGTTTGGCTGAAGAAGCTGAAGAGGCCGAAGTGTGCTGTTGCTTGGGCCTAACACCTGCTGGATCCTACCTCTTTTTGTGGAAGCTATGGGTAGCTTTTTAACAATTGCATTTTCAAAACCACGTCTAGTTTGCATTGGCGTCTTGTCTGAGTGACACAGAGTCTTTTGCGTTCGTCTAAGTCTAGCTCCGAGTCGGAGGTTGTGCCTCTTGGCCCTCCACGTCGTAGCTTTTGTTTCAAGTTTGAGTCTGTTGTACTTGGCAAACCCCGAGGGTTTTTATGATATGCATCATCTTGCTTCTACATGCTTCGCTGGCTTTTATATAAACTGTGTCGACCCCGACGACGAAGGGATAGATTTCGATGGGATCATCACCAAGGAAATGTGTTTCCTCGCCGAAAGGGAAGACGAAAGGCATGCTCAGCCTATTAAAAGAAGAAGTAATTTCAAATAAACTTGAAAGACAAGTATAACCTCCCGAAAGGTTCAATTGGTTCAAAGCCGCCCCCAGAGGATCATTGTGCCCGGTCAGACAGGCTCGAAGAATTCATAGACGTCTTGGCATGGTCTTACCAAGTCACGCCTCGCGTTTGATTTTGAGACAAAGAAGCATCAAATCCCCTGTTATCGGGTGCCAATCCAGAAAGCAGAAGCACGGAAGGCTCCGGGCCTTGTACCATGTTCAAAGCAATGATAGTGGCGTTCTGCCAAGCACAAATGAGAAAGTGTGCACAACGGCCCGGAGCAAGACGTTTCCAATCGAAGCACTCTTGACCCTGCGTCATCAAAGCCATTTATCTGAGGCTACAACCAAAGGCCTTCGACCTCGACAGCAACAAATTCAATACCCTGAGTCGACCTGGATCAATTCAAATGTAACTTTTCCCTGTGAGAAGCTCGTTGGGCTGAAAACCCCAAGGGTGGGCAGTTCCAAGCAAAAGTTAGAGCAGCCTGCTAGACCAAAACCTATGAAGGTGGTTTAAGCAAAAATGAATAGGCAATATTCAAAAGCTCGCTAGACCGAAGACCCGAATGGGCGGTACTAGGCAAAAGTTAGAGCGTAAAAGGAGAGGTAAATACTCGAGAGTTAACCCTTGACCTGAACTACGTTTTGACCTGATTCCCTAGCTTGGGATACGTAGGCAGTCTTTCTTTGGGACTCGGTCATACTCTGTCGAACCGTGACCTGAACTACGTTTTGACCTGATTCCCTAGCTTGGGATACGTAGGCAGTCTCTCTTTGAGACTCGGTCACAATCTATCAATTGGATCCATGGTTGACATTTTGGTACACATCAAAGGTCGAAGAGGATCGAAGATCAAGACAAGCTTCATTGGAGGAACCAGAAGGGGGAAAACCTTCGTCTTTCAATTTTATTACAAACTGCTTCTTCAATTTACGGGCTGAGCATAAGTCTTAAAAATAATTGAAGCATCAAAAACAGAACGAAATGCTAGAGGCCTTAACAGGCTCACAGTTTATTCTAAGTTCAGCGAAGTCTGGTGTAAGCAACCGCAGCGCATTTGTTCAAAGCGATACGCGTTGGTCTCAAACCTGCGCACTCTTCTTGCAGCAGACAGTAGCAGTTAGCTACTACCCTCGAATGTCGTTCCAGGGGCTTTTGCCAAGTCTTGTCATGCTGTGCAAGTCATATGGACTTGATGTGACTGCATGGGGGTGTCGGTTTCAGTCCGGGCCTATACATGTCATAATCTGCGTCTTATGTCCATTTTTGCGACATTTTTCCAGTTTTTCAATCAATTGTCATATCGGGATACTTTTCTCGATTTTGTTTGTACAGGTCTTTGTACCTTTTCCACTTTTCATAAGTGTCAGTTTCACCTGTTCAGGAATATTGTGAGTTTTGGCACATTAATGCCCAAAATTTCATTATATTCTATGTGTCTGAGGGTTCGCATTGTACCATGGGGCTCTGTCTCCCTTTTCGTTCGAGCTAGGCGAGTCTGTACATATGTGTGCATGTCTGTGTGTCGATTCAAAGCACTTGTCAATGCAAATTAGATATTAGTGGTTAGCTTTTGCATTCTCTTCAACACTTGCAAAAAGAGAGTCAATAAACTGGAAAACACAATTGTTGCATTGCTACCCTAGTATCCATAATCCACAAGCAGCGGAATCTTTTGAAGCAGAAAAGGCACGTCAGCCCAAGGCCAAGCAAAGCATCTCTGGGGCACACCTGCCGAAGCATCAAAGAAAGGGCGCAGGCCCAATTCCATTGCTCAAACGTCAATTGGGGCACGCCAGCCCGTTCAGCGTCTTTCTATCTGGGTGCGCGTCTCAGAGGCACAGACAGTACGGTAATGAGGCTCGGTGGTAGTCCTTAGGTGTCGTTGTCCTTCTAGGAGCCGCCTAAGTTTGCATCTGCATTTTCAATATTTTATACATATCATTGCATATTGTGTGTATATCAAATGTTGAACGCAGGAAAAATCCATCAAAACGACAAAGCAAGCCTGCCGGCATCGAAGGCAGCAGCTCAGCACTTGTCACCAATTTCTCCCCAACTGCAGTCCGCCTTGCTTCTATCCATGTTATCCTTGTTTGTGCTACTTGGATCAACACAACGACAGCCGGTCTTGTCCAATCTTCAGTGTGATCGTTCTGCACACTGATTTGCCCATTTCTAATCAACGACAGGGTTCTGTCCAACCTCAATGGCTTGATCACTTTTTATAGCGATCCGCCGACTCAATCAACGACAGCGTCCTGTCCAACCTCAATTGCTCGGTCACTTTTTATAGTGATCCGCCGTCTCTATCAACGGCAGGGTTCTGTCCAACCTCAACGGCTCGATCACTTTTTATAGCGATCCGCCATTTCAATCAACGACGGTTCTGTCCAATCCGCAATGGCTCGGTCACTTTTTATAGTGATCCGCCGTCTCTATCAACGACAGGGTCCTGTCCAACCTCAACGGCTCGATCACTTTTTATAGCGATCCGCCATTTCAATCAACGACAGCGGTCCTGTCCAACCTTCAACGGCTCGATCACTTTTTATAGCGATCGGCCAGTTCAAATCAACGATCCTTCCATCCAAGCTTCAACGGTTTGATCATTTATCTGCTGATCCTCCCATCCAGGCTTCAACGGTTTGATCATTTATCCTGCTGATCTCCCATCCCGGCTTCAACGGTTTGATCATTTATCCTGCTGATCCTCCCATCGAGGCTTCAACGGTTTGATCATTTATCCTGCTGATCCTCCCATCCAAGCTTCAACGGTTTGATCATTTATACTGCTGATCCTCCCATCCAGGCTTCAACGGTTTGATCATTTATCGATGATCCTCCCATCCAATTTCTCCAACGGCTTGATCACTCAACAGCACAATGATCTCCCGTCCGCTTTCAACGACAGCTGATCTGTCAATTCCCCCAACGGCTTGATCACTCAACACAATGATCTCCCCTCTGCTTTCACCGACAACTGATCCTGTCAATTCCCCCAACGGTTCGATCATTTATACCGATGATTTGTCCGTTCAAAAATCAAAGCGCGTCGAGGCGTTCATACCGTCAGTGTTGAGGCATTGGCAAATCAAATCAGCGTCGAGGCGTTCTTCAGTCAGTGTTGAGGCATTGGCAAATCAAAGCGCGTTGAGGCGTTCTTCAGTCGGTGTTGTGGCATTGACAAACTAATCAACGACAGACGGTCCTGTCAAATCCACAAACAACGACCAGAACATCGTTCGATGGTCCGTTCATCCGCAACTGATTGTTTCCCAGGAGAGTCCGCCTTGGCCCTTCCCGAATGACAATCACCCTCAATCTAGCCGAAAGTGCATCTTCCAGCAGGCTTATTGCTCTGTCTCGGATGGTCTTTGATAAGGAGATTGGCTCTGATTCCCAACAGATGGAATTCAACCTGCCTGACACGACCTACCCGTGTTTGTTGGAATACTTTGTACCGAGGATAGCTTGATCCCCAGCAACGACGGCCGGTCCCGTCAACATCTGCAGCGACAGCCTGTCCTGTCCAAATTCAATCAACAAGTGACAGTCTGTCCGTCCATTCAACCAATCAGGTTCTGTAAGTATGCTTGTCTACTTTGCTAGTATGTTCTGCTCTGGATTGCCTTGAGGGGTGTCTAGAAACCTTTGACGTTACTTGTACCAATTCAATGGTGCTCCAAGTGCCATCAAAGGGGGGCTACTGTAGACACCCCAATCTGGGCTTCCAGATTAGTTTACTTACGGTTTTGATTCCCCAATGATGAAATGGATCAAGAACACCCCGGGAATGTCGAGTGTTTGAGCTTTGAGTGTTTGCAAAACCCAATAACCTAATCTAGCCTAAGCCACTTCCAAAAGCCAAAAACCCTACTGATGCGCGCCAGGGCGCAATCATCGCGCGCCAGGACGCAATCATCGCGCGCCAGGACGCAATCATCGCGCGCCCGGGCACACCGTCGCGCGACAGACTAGAACCCTCGCGCGATGGTCAGTTCCCCACCTACTTTTTCAGAGGCAGAAATTTGGCCACCGATGCAACTTCAGCCAGGCCTCGTGGCTGGCTTTGTCCCTTTCCTGGCACCAGCCAGATCCACCCTCCATGCCTATAAATAGCCCCCTTTGTTCTCTTTGATAGGGTTCCAAAAATCAAGCACAAAAGGTTACACAAACCCAAATACACTTGATACTTCATCACTCTAGCCATCTACATACACTTATTTTGCAAGCTCTATCACCTTGTTCAACCTCAAGCATCAAAGCTCAAACACCGTTCAAACTCAAAAAAAGCCAAAGGTATAACACCTTTGTTCTGCTCACTGTTCTGATCCCTGAGGGGGGCTGGCAGGGTCAAGGCTGGTAATCAATACCAGTCCTGGCCCAAAAGCTGGCAGAGGTTCAAAACCGTAGTGGCAAGGACCCGCGCGCGACTATCTCACATACTCGCGCGACACTTCGTGTTTGCACGTACAGGACAGCGTGGGGATGGGTGCCTTGTTGTTTTATGCATTTCTTTGTATATAGATCACGTAAAGCATGCTAACAACCAATTATTGCTTTCCTTTGTTAGAAATGTTAGTCTTGCATTTCAATATTAAGTTCTGTTGGAATACCCACAGGATCATTGGACTGTCTCGAACCGGGGCGTGAAAAACCGGACAAGGAAAGTTGGCTCGAACCGCGCGCGTTGCACCCAATCCATCGCGCGATGGTCAACGCTCCATTTGACCCGCGCGCCAGGGCGCAAGGGTGCGCCCTGGCGCAACCATCGCGCGCCGGGCAGGATTGTCGCGCGACGGTTTGGAACCCTCGCGCGATTGTTTATACCCGATCAGCGTGACTGGCCTTGCATGTTTAAACTTGGTTTTAGGCTATTATTTTGTCCCCACACCGTTTATGGGGTGTTTTTGTTTATTTATTAGGCTTTTCAGCCTTTAAAGCTGTACGTTATAACCGCATAAACTGCTTGGTTTGTCCTGGTGTGCACTGGTCCTTCCAGAGCCAGAGAGTTTAAACTGCTTGGTTTGTTCTGGGTGTGCACTGGTCCTTCCAGAGCCAGAAGGTTTGAGAATAAGAGCTGTGGGCTTAGGCTTTCTGGCGCGCGCAGGTCTTGTAGTAGCGGGCGCAGGTTTGATCGGCATGCATTGACTTGATCGGTGCATACTGGTTTTCTTCTGTGCACGACACTCCAAGACAGGAGCTTTCCAGTCTGTTTAAACTCCCACAGGAGTCTGTTCTCATCCTATACTAACTAACTGCTCATCCATGCTATTTTGATCACATCTTGCAAAACGTGTTACAGTCTTAATCCCCGATTAACTGTTCCCCCGCCCTAATTGGCTAAAATTGGTTAATAAAAGAAGAATCGCAACGTTTTCAAAATGCTCAAGTAGAGACCGATCTCCGGATTGGGCGAGAGGGGTGCCATAAAACCCTTCCCCTCTCGTAACCTGGCTCCCGAACCCAGATATGGTTATGACGGACTGGTTCCTTAACTTTTTCAAATCAAACAGCGCGGCAGGTGCTTCGAAATACGGTTCCTTGAGTGTCGGACCTTCAAAACTCAAGTGGCGACTCTGTATTTTCGAGCGCTTGCCACCTGCGCTCGCGCTCCCTCGATTATCAAAAAAGGGCCGCAATGGCGAAAAGGAACGAAATCCTTTCTCTCCAAAGGGCATGCTGCCCACACTAGCGACCCCAGGTTTCGGATCACTCCAGGAGACTTGGTCGCTAGCGAGGAGGACGACGACAACCTCAAGGACCTTTTTGGCGACTGAGGGCTATCACTGAGCCTCAGATACTCTACTGTCTTTCGCTTTTTAATACTCTTGACTTGATTTTTGAGATGGGGCCTGCGTGCCTGTTGATTCATAGGCGGATGTGCCTACTACATGATTTTGCTTTGTTTTCCCCGGGCCGTTGTGCCGCTACGTACATTTCCTTATTTTGTTCCATGGATACACTTTTGGATGGTATATATTATTGCATTTTTTGTTTATTCGACTTCTACTTTGATGGTATTGATGATAGAAGTAAACAAAACAGCCACTAATACCTGACATGCATTGACAAACGTCCTGAATCGACCAACAGACGCTAGGACACGTGCAGGACTGACATAGCTTGAAGAAAAGGGTGGAAAAACACTAGGATACGGCCCGTATCCTACTAGGATACACGACACTTGGCGCTGATTAGCCAAAGCCCGAAATCCTTTCTGACGAGTGAAACTGACACTTCTGGTAGACAAAATAGGCAAAAAGAGACTCGTGCGAGTCGACGGAAGCGGGCAAAGCGACTCGAGACAAGAAATACATCGAAAAATGCTAAAAATGCCTCAAAAATGGACATAAGACGCCAAAGATGACTCGATATGGTCCCGGACTGAAACCGACACCCCCGTACAGTCACATAAGGTCCACATAACGTGTACGGTATGAGAAAACTTGGCACGAACCCCTGGTACGAACTCTGAGCCTCCGTATCCTAAGTTTCAGGAGGATACGGGCTGTCGGAGGTCCGAATTCTTCGTTAAACGCGACGTTTCTGAGCCGACGCTTCCCCATAGTCCCAAATGCTATTCATGACCTGTACGAATCGACAAACTTGCCAAACAAGCTTCGGAATTGAAATCGGACACTTGATGACAGTTGCTGCTGTAAACTGGTTTCTGGTGCACACTTTACTGGCGTGCGCCAGTAGTTGGGCTCCGTACGCCGGTAACACAGGGTGTCCTGCGCACGCTGGTGGATTTATGGCGCACGCCATAAAAGTGTGACACAGAGCCACTTGTCTGACTGTCTGTCCTTTTTCCTGAGGCTTCTTGTCTCCACTCTCACACGGTTTGCACACGGTTTCTGGACCTCCGGGGGGGGGGGGCAGAGTACTTCAGTGTAAGGCTTTTGGAATGTAGCCTTTGGTTTTGAACATAGAATAGGAAGTGAGATTCGTAGCTTGGTATATAACTGGGTGTTTGTAAGCTTTGCAAAGTCACACTGATACGTCCCACTCATATATTCAGCCAATTGTAGTACTGGTCCCAAATGGAAAACCCAATTCCAACCTTGATGAGGCCCTGGTTAGTGGAAATGATAGGCGTTGACTGGCTAAATTTTCAATACCACGGCCTGGCTTCATTCCGATACCTCCGGCACGTGCCGCTCCGCCCGGCACTTTTGAGAGCCGCGCTCTGATTTTGGGATCCGGATGTCCACGTTTTCCGTTTTAGGGATGACGAGATATGCCCGACAGGCGAGGAGTTCCAAGCGTACCTCCGGACGTACTCATCTCCGACGCTTGTTGTCCCTCCTTACCAAGTGAGCATGCCCAGACTGCTGGCCACTGCGCTCAATATTCCCGGAGGCTTGGCCCGCTCCATGCTAGAGGGTGGCCAAATCCACATTCTGCAGTTAATCGAGCGGTACAGTCCTGAGGGTGATTTGGGGGACACTGCTTGGCAGGCACGGCGCCGCTTCGCCCTAGTGATCTGCCTCCTGGCTGCCTATTTGCTCATTCTTGCTGACGGGCGGGTCAGTCCCCTGCTTGTGAGCGTTGCTCTTCAGATGAGCGCTCGACAAAATGTGATCCCCCTGGTCCTGGCCGAGACGCTTATTGGCTTGGATTCGGTATATACTGGGATGTCGAACGTCTTCAGTGGCAGCCCGGTACTTCTTCAGGTAACTCACTTAGCTCACCTTTTTCCGGTTTTTTGCACTTTCTCATTTTACCTCAACACTCGGCTTAGGTCATTTGTTGGCTCCTTACTTGTCTTTTCGCTTAGGCTTTATCTGGTTTCTTACTTGTCTTTTCACTCATGCAACTGTGGTTATCTGACAAGCTGAATCTGCTGCACCCTCCGAAGGACGGCTGGAATCTTTTTCCGAGGAGAATTCACCAAAGGGGAATGAGGTACCCCGAGATGGACATCGAAGAGTGGTATTCGTTCATGCAGGGACTGCAGCCGGACGAGATTGTCTGGAGGTGCCCGTGGTTGGACCTGGAGGAGATGGTGGTTCACTCGGACGGGTTTGACAGGGTGGTGATTGCAGGGCTGACGCGCTTCACCTTCTACATCCCGGACCGCATTCTCCGCCAGCTAGACATCCCGGGAACGTTCGCATCACTGCCGGGGATTTCTAGATTCCCAATTTCAATGCCCAAACACTTCATGGGTATGACAGGCACTGGGAACTCAGGGCTCGGCAGGCTGAATCCCCGGATTTCACCCCAAGGCTGAGGAACGTTTACAGGCAATGGCTAAGAGCAGACGTTCAAGCAAGAGAGAATATCGACCGACTCCGGACCACTTTGCTGTACTTAGAATAAGCTGTGAGCCGTTAGGCTTTTCAAGCATCTTGTTCTGTTTTTCATGCTTAACTGTTTTAAGGCTTTTATGCTCAGCTGGTGTATTAGAAATAGTAATTTTGAAATAAAGTTGAAAGACGGAGGGTTTTCCCCCTTCAGATTCCTCAATGAGACTTCGACTTGTCCCTCGACTTCACTTGAATTTTGATACGGGACTGGAATGTCGAACCCTGGATTGACTTGATAGAATATGACCGGGTCTCAGAGTGAGATTGCCTACGTATCCCTTTTCAAGGAATCAGGTCAGAACGTAGTTCAGGCTAAGGTTCGCTCGTGTATTTTACCTCTCCTTTTACGCTCTAACTTTTGCCTAGTGCCGCCTTCACAGGTTTTCAGCCTAGCGATCTTTCGACTTTTGCCCATTTACTTTTACCTAGACCGCCTTCACAGGTTTTCGGTCTAGCAGGCTGCTCTAACTTTTGCTTGGAACCGCCCACCCTTGTGGTTTTCGGCCCAACGAGCTTCTCTCAAGGGTAGAAACGTTTGAGTTGATCTAGGTTGACCAGAGTGCTGAATTCGTTGCCGTCGAGATCGATGAGTTGAGCAGCACCCCCGGATAGGATGGTCTTGATAATGAAAGGCCCAGATCGCTTTGGCCGAAACTTGCCGCGAGCATCAAACACCGGAGCCCGTATCTCTTTCGTGACCATATCTCCTTCGACCAAGCCCCTAGACTTCACCTTCTTGTCAAACACCCGGGCGATTCGACGCTGATAACCTTGAACATGATACAAGGCACGGAGCCTCCTTTCGTCAAACAACATTAGCTCGACAAACCTCCCGCTGAGCCATTCAAATTCCTCCAGACCACTCTCAACCATGATCCTCAAAGACGGCACCTCAAGCTCGACGGGAAGCACTGCTTCCATTCCATAGACCAGGGAGAAAGGAGTTGCACCGGTTGAAGTTCGAATCGACGTCCTATACCCCCATAGCGCCAGCGGCAGTTGTTCGTGCCAATCCCTTGCGGGCTCGATAATCTTCTTGATGATCACCTCAATGTTCTTGTTCGCTGCCTCGACTGCTCCATTTGTTTGTGGACGATAGGTTGTTGACCAGTGGATCTCAATACCAAACTCCTCAAAGAGCTCCAGGACCCTTCCTTTGAAATGACTCCCATTGTCTGACACGAATGCCTGGGGAACACCATACCGATAGATGATATTCTTTCGAATGAACTGGGCTACTTGTACTGTTGTCAAGACTTTGTACGATTCAGCTTCGACCCACTTAGTGAAGTAATCTATCGCCACCAATATGAACCTGTGACCATTTGAAGCAGGAGGCGTGATCATCCCTATAACATCAATCCCCCACACAGAGAAAGGCCATGGCGAGGTCATGCCATACAGTTTCGATGGAGGAACGTGTTGCAGGTTGGCATGGATTTGACTTTTGAAGCAGCGCCGTACGTAGTCAACGCACTGAGACTCCATCGTTGACCAGTAGTAACCCTGCCTGAGGATCTTCCTAGCGAGCATAACACCACTCATGTGGGGACCGCAAACCCCTTCATGAATTTCTTCCATTATCCTTGTTGCCTGTAGACACCTTCCAGACGGGGCATCGCCATACAGATTGATCACGTTTGTTTGCTCGATTGGTTGCTTGCTTCATAGACCAAGATCGTGGACATTCCCATGGCTAGGAACATTGCCACACGATAGCGGTCATCATCAAAACAGAGTCGCCACCCAGTTTATCGAAACTGGGAAAATAGACTGAGATTCCGGGTACGGGAGCCAAAAGTACAATAAGGGGAAGGTGTTAGGCACCCCTCTTTGCCCAGTAGTGAGACTGGCCCATAATCATTCAATATAAGACATATACATGCTTTAGTTAATTCTAACACGTAGTTTGTTTTTAGCCTTTAAGCAATAAAGGGTGAGCCAAGACTGTAATTGAAGGCATGCATAGGAAAGCAGAAAACAAAATAAAACATAGCTGTCCCAGGAAATAGATTACTCGGCCGGTGAATGGATGTCACGGCCGAGTAATCTCACTGGTTTGATATACCGGCCAAAGGATCAAAGCCCTGGTCGATGTTCTTCCTCACACCAGACAGAAAACTTAGCAGATAATCAAAACGCTACAATTAAACATAAAAACGATAAGTAAACCAAACCAGAGGTCGTTGGGCCTCACCACCTTGATCCCTCAGTTGCTTGATTGCTTCGGATTGGTGGTGATTGACTGATTGCTTTTTCTGAAAACCCTAGGATTAGGGTTTGAACTTCGGGGTTTGATCATCGGATTGATGGCTACCTTCGGGAGGTTAGGGCTTCTATAGAGGGAGTATGTGAGATGATTTCTGCAGAGTTTGGAGGTATGAGATGGAGGAATTGAATGTTAATTTTGGAACCCTAAGGCCTCTTTATATAGGCAATTGATGACTCACTCTGGCCAATCAAATGGCGTGAATCAAAAAGGAATTCCAGGGTTCAAAGATCTCTAGACGCGATCTATTTCGTAGCCCGAACGCATCGGAAAAAGGCTGCTAGGGTTTTGGTGCGTCGATCAAACGACTGACAGAACATTCCAGAATTCTGGAAAAAGATGATCTGGCGGCCGAGGAATAGATCTGGCGGCCAAGGAATCGATCTTACGGCTGAGGAATGGATTTGACGATCTGGCGGCCGAGGAATCGATCTTACGGCCGAGGGATTGATCTCTCAGGGAGATTTTCTAGCAACAGGTTGCTCGGGTGAGGAAATGATGTTAAGGCCGTGAGATCGATGTTACGGCCGACAGATGGATTCTCTTAGGCTTCTGTATTTTCTGTCTGAAAGGCTGTATGGCTCTGATTGGGTCCTCTAAGTGGCTCAAAGTTCTTACCGAAAGTCCTAAGGTTCTCAAGAAGGCAATCAGCAATCACTGAATCCATTTCATCATCGGGATGGTCCCAAGGTGGGACTTGAAATAATCGTTAGGCCAAATTGGGGTGTCTACATTGCCTTAGCCCCATTGACACACAACTTGTGCATTCCGCAGTGAGACCTTCGATACAGTTTCCCTCCACAAATGATGTACTGAGCCGCGTGTCTTTGCAGAGCAACCCGATCCTTTCTTGAAGCTCCGGCCGTTCGACAAAGTTCCAGATATCATGGTACCAGGATAGGCCATCATCGATGGCGTTGACGTACTCATAAGCGGGCAAGTCCCTCTGTTCAATCACAATCGGTCGCATCCTGACCCCTATTGGAAGTTCGATCATTGAAGCCAAAGTCGCCAAAGCATCGGCGAACTGATTCTTCAAGCGTGGAATGTGGGTGAAGGTCACCTTATTGAAGCGAGGAATCAGTTCTTCCAAATCTTGGTGATAAGGCTTCAGCTTTTCCTCACGAACCTTCCAATCTCCGTTGGCTTGGGAGATCACCAGGTTTGAATCTCCAATTATTTCGAGTTTCTCGACTCCAAGCGCAATAGCAGCTTCCATCCCGACGATGCAGGCCTCGTACTCAGCTTGATTGTTAGTGACGTCGAAGTTCAACTTGAAAGCGAGGGAGATATGAGCCCCAGCAGGCGTAATGAGCAGTACCCCAACCCCAAAACCTCTTTGATTAGCGGCCCCATCAAAATAGAGCGTCCAAACTTCCTCGACAACTGTTAACACATCCTCGTCCGGGAAGTTGAAATCCATGTCCTCAGGTCGATCGATTGGGTGGTCGGCCAAGAATTCCGCCATAGCACGGCCCTTTACAGATTTCCTTGTGACATATTGGAGATCGAACTCAGCCAGCAGAAGCAACCAACGTGCTAGCTTATGGGTGAGCGCTGGCTTCTCGAACAGATACTTGATAGGATCCATTCGAGAAATCAGCTTCACCGAATAGGCTAGCATGTAGTGTCTAAGCTTTTTGGTAGCCCAAACTAGCGCCCAACATGTCTTTTCCAGAGGGGTATAACGTTCCTCGCTCCCTACCATCTTCTTGCTCAGGTAGTAAATGGCTTTCTCGACTCCTTTATCTCATTCTTGTGCCAGTAAACATCCCATAGCTGTCAGGGTAACGGATAAGTACAGGATCAGAGGTCGACCAGGTGTAGGCGGCATTAGGACTGGCGGGTTCCTCAGATATTCCTTGATAGATTCGAAAGCAGCTTGGCACTTCTCCGTCCATTCGAAACGAACATCCTTCTTGAGTAAACAGAACAGCGGTTCGCAAGTCAGTGTTAGCTTGGCTATGAATCGGCTGATAAACTGAACTTTACCCAGAAAGCTCCGAACTCCCTTTTCCGACTGCGGTGGTTCCATTTCGAGAATTGCCGTAATCTTAGAGGGGTCGACCTCAATCCCTCTTGTGGTGATCAGGAACCCTAACATCTTGCCTGCCGTGACCCCAAATGTGCACTTCTGTGGATTAAGACGCACGTTGTATTTGCAGAGCCTCTCGAGAAACTGCCTGAGCGCGGGGATGAAATCCTCCTTTTCCTTTGCCTTGAAAATCATGTCGTCAACGTAGACCTCAACCATCTTGTGGATTAAATCATGCAACAAAGTGGTCTGGGCCCGCTGGAAAGTACAGCCGGCATTCTTCAGCCCAAACGGCATCATCACATAGCAGTAAGTACCCCACTCGGTGACAAAGGTTGTCTTCTCTTGATCCTCTGGCGCCACAAAGATCTGGTTGTACCCTGAGAATCCGTCGACAAAAGAGAGCAAAGCATGCCCCGCCGTGTTGTCCACAATCACATCGATGTGAGGCAAGGGAAAACTATCTTTGGGGCTTGCTTTGTTCAAGTCCCTAAAGTCGACGCAGACTCGGATTCTTCCATCTTTCTTAGGGACCGGCACGATGTTAGCCACCCATTTCGGATATTCAGCAACCCTTAGGAACCCGGCGTCAATCTGCTTGGTGACCTCCTCTTTGATCTTCTCAACCCAATCCGGCCTCATCCGGCGGAGCTTCTGTTTGACTGGAACAGCCCCTAGTGCCAGTGGAATTCGGTGCTGCACGATTTCGGAATCGATACCGGGCATGTCTTTGTGAGACCACGCGAAGACCTCGAAGTATTCTCTGAGCAGATCAATCAGTGCAGTACGATCCTCGGGGGACAGAGTTGAACCAATTTGCATCATTCGGGGGTTATCCTCGTCTTTCAAATTTACAGAAATTACTTCTTCTTTTAGAGGCTGAGCATGCCTTTTGTAGACACCCCAATTTGGCCTAACGATTATTTCAAGTCCCACCTTGGGACCATCCTGATGATGAAATGGATACAGTGATTGCTGATTGCTTCCTTGAGAACCTTAGGACTTTCGGTAAGAACTTTTAGCCACTTAGAGGACCCAATTCAAAGCCATACAGCCTTTCAGACAGAAATACAGAAGCCTAGGAGAATCCATCTGTCGGCCGTGACATCGATCCCACGGCCCTAACATCATTTCCTCACCCGAGCAACCTGTTGCCAGCAAAATCTCCCTGAGAGATCAATCCCTCGGCCGCAAGATCTATCCTTCGGCCGAGACATCCATTCCTCGGCCGTGATATCCTTTACTAGGCCGCCAGATCGACCTTTTTCCAGACTCTGGAACGTGTTCTGTCAGACGTTTGATCCAACTACACTACCTTCCCGATGCGTTCGGGCTACTCTCAGAGATTATGACGTAGAGTTAGAGATGCATTGCAATTGCAATTACCATCTCGTGATTTGATTGGCCGGAGTGAGTCACCAGTTGCCTATATAAAGGGCCTTTGGACTCCGAAAATATACACACGAAATTATCAGAGTACACACTCTCTCAAGCCTCGAAACTCTGCACAAATACTCTCTCACACCCACTCCTCAAAAGCCCTAACCTCCCGAAGGCAGCCGTCAATCCGGCGATCAAACCCCAAAGTTCAAACCCTAACCCTAGGGTTTTCAATCAAGCAATCAGTCAACCACGCCCAATCCAAAGCAATCAAGCAACTGAGGGATCAAGGTGGTGAGGCCCAATGGCCTCTGGTTTGTCTTATTTACTGTATTTTTGACTAACCGTAGCGTTTTGATCATCTGTTAATCTTTCTGTCGGGTGTGAGGAAGAACACCGACCGGGGCTTCGATCCCTCGGCCGGTACATCAAACCAGGAGGATCCCTCGGCCGTGACATCCATTCACCGGCCGCGGGATCCATCTCCCTGGGACAGTTTTGTTGCTTTCTCTGCTTTCTGAATGCATGCTTACTTATCGCACTGGCTCACTTTGCTCACTGTTTAAAGGAATAAATAAACAGACTATGTGTTAGAATTAAACAAAGCATCTACATGTCTTATGTTGAATGATTATGGGCCAGTCTCACGACTGGGCAAAGAGGGGTGCCTAACACCTTCCCCTTATTGTACTTTTGGCTCCCGTATCCAGAATCTCTATCTATTTTCCCAGTTTTAATAAACTGGGTGGCGACTCTGTTTTGATGATAACCGTTATCATGTGGCGATGTTCCTAGCCATGGGAATGTCCATGATTTTGGTTTACGAAGCAATCAACCAATCGAGCAAACAAACGTGATCAATCTGTATGGCGATGCCCCGTTTGGGAGGTGTCTACAGTTTTTGGCGACTCCGCTGGGGATGTGAGAGCCATAACCAAAAAGTTCAACATAAGACTAATACATGCCTTGTCTAATTCATTTATCATATGCATCGAGCGGGCAACCCGTTGAGTTCACCTGATATCCCGGCATGACACGGGCTATGTTGGAGGTTCCAGCAAACTCCACAGTCACTCGTACCTAGTGGTTTATCAAAAAGGAAATCACCTAATCATCACCTATGATGGGCTGGTGAGAGGATTGGTGCCCTTTGACAACGGAGCACCCTGAGACTACCAAAACCTTGCATGTTTTAGAAAGCCATAGAACTTATCAAACTAAGACAGGAACCTACAGGCTAGGAACCTACTTGCATTTTACTTCCAAGTTCTTCCTCACACCCATTGTATATGTGTATGTTGTAAAGTTTCTCTTTTGCAGGTTAAACCTTAGGAATCTCTCTAAGTCAAATAAACAGTAGGTAAGTTTAATCAATCTAACTAAAGCAAAAACCTTTTCAGGAAAAATGACTGCTTCACTGTTCATGTCTGATTCGCACTTTCAAGTTGTCACCAAGCTGTCTGGTCCGCTCCACTTTGCTGTTGAAGACTTCAACCCCTCCGAATACATCACTCCAGTAAATCAACCAAAGCCTATGGTGGCTATCATTGAAGACAACCATGTCATGTTCGCTGGAACAGTTTATGAGGAAGAAGTAGATGATTCGATCGAAGAAGAAGGGCTTCGCAGGGTTCCAATCTATTTTTATGACCCCTATGCACCTACCGACGACTATTGGCCAATAGACGAGGTCAACAACCTCGAAACTGAAGAGGCAAAGGAAGAAGAGTCTGTCGACAATGACCCACTAGACGAAATATCACTAAACCTACTCTTTGATGAGGGGGTCACCAACAATGAAATAAGGGTGATCCACCCCGTCACAGATAGCTTTGGTAATTGGTGGGGCTTTGTTGGCACACGACGAGTCGACAACAGCGACGAAGCCGAGATTGAAGCTCAATTGGAAGAAATAACAGCGATAGCAAATCAAATGGCCCTCCAAGACTTGCAGGGTGACAATGATGAAAGTGCGAATCAAGGTGACAGTGAAGTGCTGGTGATCAACCTTGGTGATGAAAAAGACTGCTCTGAACTGATTGTGGATGCTGAAAAAGGGGCTTACCCTAACTAGATCGTGGAACACACTCTGAAATACAAAATGAAAAGCGCTAATTCTGATCTTAGTTCTGATTCCGATTCCGACTCCGAGTCAACTCAGTCCGAGTCAAGCTTTTCATCTTTTGAAACTACTAAGTCTAGTGAGGAAAACCTGGTCAAAGTACCAAGGCATAACATTTACTTTGAGTTCGACTCTGAAATGTCTTTTGATAATCTTAGCAATGAGAAGGAAGATTTAGAGTATTTCACTTTGCCTATGATCAATTGCATGAATTCCGACAAACCAAATTTTGAGGAAGAAATTCTAGAATTCATCGAGAGAGAAGAAGAAAGGCATGCTAAACCTTTTTCTGAGGAAATAATCACAGCAAACATAGGCTCTGAAAACGAGCCCAAAATAATTAAAATTGGTGCCACACTATCCCCTCAAGAAAGTGAAAAACTAATCCTTTTGCTAAAAGAATACAAAGATGTTTTTGCCTGGTCTTACGAGGACATGCCTGGAATAGACCCTGAAATTGTTCAGCATAAAATTCCCCTTCATCCTGATGCAAAACCAGTTAAACAGAAACTGAGATGTATGCGCCCTGATTGGGTCTTAAAGATAAAAGAAGAAGTCACTAAACAAATCAACGCCGGTTTTCTCATAGTCACCGAATATCCACAGTGGGTAGCTAACATCGTTCCCGTACCAAAGAAAACTGGAGGAATCAGGGTCTACGTAGATTTTCGAGATCTCAACAAGGCCAGTCCAAAGGATGACTTCCCATTACCTCACATAGACGAGCTAGTAGATAACACCGTAGGCCATGCGTTGCTATCCTTCATGGATGGATTTTCTAGGTATAATCAAATCCTTATGTCTCCTGAGGATAGAGAGAAAACTACCTTCACTACACCTTGGGGAACCTACTGCTACCGAGTGATGCCATTTGGGTTGAAGAATGCTGGAGCCACTTATCAGAGGATGACCACAACACTGCTGCACGACATGATGCACAAAGAGGTCGAGGTGTATGTCGACGATATGATAGTCAAATCAAAAGAAAGGGAAGGACACTATGGAGCACTCCAAAAGTTCTTTGAGAGGATTAGGAATTACAAACTACGTCTTAACCCTCAAAAATGCACTTTTGGGGTAACAGCAGGAAAGATGTTGGGATTCCTCATCACTCAAAGAGGAATCGAGGTAGACCCTTCCAAGATACAGGCTATCATGGAGATATCACCACCTAGGACGGAGAAGGAAGTAAGGAGTTTCTTGGGGAAGGTACAGTTCATCAGCAGGTTTATTTCCAAGCTTACAACCACCTGTGAACCTCTTTTCAAGCTACTGAGGAAAGGTACTGATTTTGAATGGAGCTAAGACTGTCAGCAAGCGTTCGAGGCAATTAAAGAATATCTTCAGAATCCACCTGTACTGTCACCGCCCATCCCTGGTAAGTCATTAATTCTGTATCTCTCAGTAACAGACACATCCATGGGGTGCATGCTAGCACAAGAAAACAACGCCAAAGTAGAGTGCGCCATATACTACCTCAGCAAAAAAATGATGGACTATGAGACAAGGTACACTCCCCTCGAGAAAACCTGTTGGGGGCTAGTATGGGCCACAAAGAAACTGAGGCACTACCTGTTAGCACATCCGGTGGTGCTGGTCTCTTGTTTAGACCCAATCAAGTATCTTTTCGAAAAGCCAGCACTTATCGGAAAGCTAGCTAGGTGGTTATTGCTGCTAGCAGGAATTCGACCTCAAATACATGACAAGGAAATCAGTGAAGGGAAGAGCTGTGGCAGAATTCTTGGCAGATCACCCTGTGACAGAGGCCGAGGCAGAGGACTTCATGTTCCCCGACGAGGACATCTTATGTCTCTCAGACGACACCTGGCAACTTTACTTTGATGGAGCATCAAACCGATGTGGATATGGCATAGGGGTATTACTAGTTTCCCCAAACGACTCTCACATCCCTTTGTCATATAAACTGAGGTTTGAAGTCACTAACAACCAAGCTGAATACGAGGCTTGTATTGCTGGAATGGAGGCAGCCCTGGAGCTAGGGGCAAAAAGGGTAGAAGTCACTGGGGATTCAAACCTGGTGGTGTAGACACCCCAATCTGGGCTTCCAGATTAGTTTACTTACGGTTTTTGATTCCCCGATGATGAAATGGATCAAGAACACCCCGGGAATGTCGAGTGTTTGAGCTTTGAGTGTTTGCAAAACCCAATAACCTAATCTAGCCTAAGCCACTTCCAAAAGCCAAAAACCCTACTGATGTGCGCCAGGGCGCAATCATCGCGCGCCAGGACGCAACCATTGCGCCCCCGGGCGCATCGTCGCACGCCAGGGCGCACCGTCGCGCGACAGACTAGAACCCTCGCGCGATGGTCAGTTCCCCACCTACTTTTTCAGAGGCAGAAATTTGGCCACCGATGCAACTTCAGCCAGGCCTCGTGGCTGGCTTTGTCCCTTTCCTGGCACCAACCAGATCCACCCTCCATGCCTATAAATAGCCCCATTTGTTCTCTTTCAAAGGGTTACAAAAAATCAAGCACAAAAGGTTACACAAACCCAAATACACTTGATACTTCATCACTCTAGCCATCTACATACACTTATTTTGCAAGCTCTATCACCTTGTTCAACCTCAAGCATCAAAGCTCAAACACCGTTCAAACTCAAAAAAAGCCAAAGGTATAACACCTTTGTTCTGCTCACTGTTCTGATCCCTGAGGGGGGCTGGCAGGGTCAAGGCTGGTAATCAATACCAGTCCTGGCCCTAAAGCTAGCAAGGTTTCAAGAACCATTCTGGTAGGAACCAACGCGCGAGGGTCCCGTATACGCGCGCGACACTTCATTGTTGTGCACGATGGACCGCGTGGGGATTGGTGCCCTACTGTTTTAAGCTTTATTTACATATATCTCACTATTAAGCATGCAAATAATCAGTTTACTGCTTTTCTTAGAGCTTTAAATTGCTAGTTTTACATCTCAATATTCATTTCTGTTCAGTTTGGAATGCCCTTGGGATCCCCTGAATCTGTCTCAAGACCCCAAGCATGTAAAGCAATTCCTGGAAGTCCAGTCAGGAGTGTCGCGCGAGGTTTACTCTCTGTCGCGCGACAGTTCTCTGATTTCCATGAATGGCCCTTGCATGGGCAACTTGGCCCTTGGCCTCTGTTTTGATACCCCCACTGTTTAGGGGTTGTGTTTCATCTTATTTGGCTCTTGTTGAGTATTGTGTAATAATTAGCATTTTACGTCTTCCAATACACTACTTGGTTTGCTTCTGGGTGTGCACTGGTCCTTCCAGAGCCAGAAGGGGATGATTTTGGGACTGTGGTGAGATGACAACACTCGCGCGAGAGTCGGCGTGTCTCGCGCGATGATTGACTTGCATGCGGATCTGTTCAGGCATGCAAGTTGATCATCGTGCAGGCAAATCTGCCCCGAGCCTGGTTTTGGCATCTGATCGCTGTTTCAAGATCATTCCGTTTATTATTCATCATGCTACTCATCCATGTCATTATTTGATCACATCCTGCGAATTGTTACAGTTTTAATCCCCGATTAACTGTTCCCCCGCCCTAATTGGCTAAAATTGATTAATAAAAGAAGAATCGCAATGTTTTCAAAATGCCTAAGTAGAGACCGATCTCCGGATTGGGCGAGAGGGGTGCCATAAAACCCTTCCCCTCTCGTAACCTGGCTCCCGAACCCAGATATGGTTATGACGGACTGGTTTCCTTCACTTTTTCAAATAAAGCGCGGCAGGTGCTTCGAAATACGGTTCCTTGAGTGTCGGACCTTCAAAACTCAAGTGGCGACTCTGTATTTTTGAGCGCTTGCCACCTGCGCTCGCGCTCTCTCGATCCGGGCCCTTGCATTTTTGGAAACCGGAATTTCCAGGGCGTGCTGCCCATAGTGGCGACTCTGCTGGGGATGAATCGAACCAATATTAATCTATACTTAGAGTTTAATACGCTTGGGAACAATCCCTTAAAAGTCTGTCAAAACGGTTAGCTTCGCGCTGCCGAAGGTTGGAACGGTGATTTAACAGGACCTTGTGTCCGGCCATTCTAATCTGGGGCTTTTTCGATTGTTCACTTGTGTAGTTTCCTCTAAAGATGGACTAAATAAAGTGAGCCAAATTTGAAAAGGGATTTTGCGATTTTGCGATTCTTCTTCTCTTAATCAATTCTAGCATCTCATTTGCATCGATGTGGGAAAAGCCTCGTTGGATCGTTTTGGCAATCCGGCACGGTTTACCGGAGCCCGGGGACCCCGAATGACCGACAACCTTCGACGATGATGGGTCATGCTACCGTTCGACTGTTACTCTGCGAAAAACGCGGGTAACGGGAGGTATATCTGTGGCCCTAGTCCAAGGAACCTGTTACAAGCCAAAACCAGCCTTTGCATATACAAAGCACTAGAACTCTCCAAACTAGGACAGGTACCCACAGGTTAAGATCTATTTGCATCTAACCCCATATACTGTCAATGTGTTACTGCTTTCCCTATCGCATGCACTGTACATACACTGTTTTGCATAGGAGCATGCTTAAGGCTGTTTTGTCTTTCGAGTTTGTCTTACGCTGTCTAAGACGTTGTTGGACCCGATGAGGAGTCGTTCATTCTGTTGAATGTTCGTTATCAATCGCAAAAGTCCTTAGTTCAATGAGACTTTGAGAAATCAAAATTTACTACATCCTTGGCTCATGCCCGTTTAAGGATTCAACCGACAATATGGAACAACAAAGTGGTGATGTCGTGTCGCTGGCGCCACCCAGGTTGAAGTGCGTTGTCACTATACACCGCCGTGTTCAAGGTTAAGGTGCCATGACATCAACACCGAGTTGTTCCAAATTCAAAGTCGAATCTTCAAAAGGGACTAGTCAAAGATTTAGTCTATTTTGACATCTTTTAGGATCTGTCGATCTACTCAGGGACACATCGCCGAAAAGAATTCTGAGGATTCCGGCAACGTCTGAAACTTGTGAGTTAAACTTGTCTCTGGAACTGTGCATGCATACATTCTGTTCTGCGTAGGAGCATGTTTAGGGCGGCTTCTAGGTTGTCTCGCTTTCGAGTCTGTCTTATGCTATTAGGACGCTGTTATAACCCGATGAAGATTCGTGCATCCCGATAGTGCACGTTGTTAGTTTTTCAAAAGTCCTTAGATCAGCGAGACTTTGAGAAATCAAACCTTACTAAATCCTTGGCTCATGCCCGGTTGAGGATTCAACCGAACATAAGGAACCACAAAGTGTTGATGTCGTGATATTGATGTCCTTTGGTTATCGTGCTTCGCACGTACACCGCCCCGGCTAAAGCGCGTTGTCGCTCACGCCACCCCGGTAAAGGTGTCACGCCATCAATACCGAGTTGTTTCTAATTCAAAGTCGAATCTTCAAAAGGGACTAGCCAAAGTTTTAGTTTGTTTTGACATCTCTTAGGATCAGTTTGATCTATTCAAAGGATATACCCTCGAAAAGAAATCTGAGGATTCTGGCAGCGTCCGAACATCATGAGACAGACTTGTCTCTAGTTCTAGAGTCTAGGGTGGACACCGACGACGATGTATGCATTGCATTTTGCTGCAGGAACACCACCTTTCTCTTACTTTACTGTCTAGTTTTGGAGCCATTGCACCGAGCAAGAGAGTACCGAAAAGAAGAGCCAAACCTACTTGGGAGCGTCTTCAGAATCCGGTTCAAAGACTTGTCAGGCTCGAAACTCAGTCAGTTGCAACGGAGGCTTCTCCAGGTTCATTGTTGGCCACCCTACAGTCGGGTTTGCCATCAATTTTGCAAAAAACCACGCCGTCGGCTTCCCCTTCTTCAACATCTTCAAGGCCAGCTATGGCAGATCAGCCGCTCACTCTGGAAACCATGCTTATGAACCTTCAGGATAGCATCACCGCCATGCAACAGAGGGCAGCTCAGACAGATACTAACATTGCCCGCCTGAATGACCTTATCCACACTCGTCTTCCACCCCCTCTCGAAGAGGAAGGCGAGGACGATGAGGCCGATCAGGAACAACCTGTCTTGGTCCCAGATCCGAATCACGAGGGGCGTCTCATTGTTCAGCTCAACCCTAAGGAGGCTCGTGCGCCTGCTGCAATCCCAAATCCGGTAGGTGGCAAGCCTATTTTGAATCCGGATATGGCCGCTCTCATGGCCAAGATGGCAAAGCTGGAGGAGGCAGTCTCCAAGTCTGAAAAGATCAACGCAGGAGGAATTGACTTGGATCGTCTCTGCCTGTACCCTAATGCCAAACTCCCTGACAAGTTCAAGATGCCTGACTTGGTTAAGTTTGACGGGAGCGGTGACCCCAAAACTCATCTCTATGGCTACCATGCCGCAATGAAGCTGCTGGGTGTGGAAAGTGAGGCCATGTTTCAACTTTTCCCTCAAACCCTCTCTGGGCCTGCCTTCCATTGGTTTCTGTCAGTCGACATCTCCAAACGAAAAACTTGGGAAGATATAGGGGCTGCCTTTGTCTCTCAATATAGCTACAACTCTCAACTCAAGATGACTATTCGAGAGTTGGAATCCACGAAGATGGAAGCAAAGGAGTCCTTTGCGGACTTTGTTAAAAGGTGGAGAGCCAAAGCCGCTCTAATGACTGAGCGCCCGAGCGAGAGAGATCAACTCCGCATCATCTCCCGCAATCTTCAGCCAGACTATGCCAGGCACTTGGTACTCGCTCAAGCGACCGCCAACTTTGAGATCTTCTTCGACTCTGGCCTAGCCATCGAGGATGCGCTGCAAGCTGGAATCCTGCCAAGGGGTGAATCCTCTTCCTCCACTCAAAAGGCTAAGCCAAGGGCTTATTCGGGAAATAGTAGTGCGTTGTTTGGTGACAGCAACTACTCCAATACAGCCGCAAGTGGGAGTGATGCCCCAGCTTCCAACTCCAGTCGTGCCGCCGATATCAATCAAATTCGAAGCGCTCAAAGCCTCCGATCTCGAACACAACCCCGAAGCTTCTCTGCCTTCGAGGCATCTCTGTCCGCAGTGATGGAGAAGCTTGTCAAGTCTGGGCATCTCAAACCTTTGACCCCAACTTTTCCACCCAAAGTCCTTCCGGCCACCTACAATGCCAACCTTTTCTGTGCCTTCCACCAAATGCCTGGCCATCTCACTGATAACTGCTTGCGTCTCCGACACGAGATTCAAGATCTAATTGATGATGGCACGGTTCAAGTTCCACCAAAGCCCAACGTCATTTCCAACTCCTTGCCTCAACACGGGCCTGACCCTCTGGTTGGTCAGGTATCTATCACCTCCACTCAGATCAACCCGAGCTCCACCATATTCAACCCTAGCCACCATATCGTCCCAGCACATCAACCCAAACCCATCGTATCCATCCCGTCTGAATCGGAGGTTAACGTGATGGCTGTTGGTGGGACAACCGAGGTTTTCACTGCCAACGTCTGGTTTGACAGTGATGAGGGGCTTACAAAGGGGAAGACCGATTGGCTGAGTTCTAGTGATCAAAGGAGCATCGAGTAGGTTTGGCTGAAGAAGCTGAGGAGGCCGAAGTGCTGTTGCTTGGGTTTGACTCCTGCTGGATCCTACCTCTTTTTGTGGAAGCTATGGGTAGCTTTTTAACAATTGCATTTTCAAAACCGCGTCTAGTTTGCATTGGCATTTTGTCTGAGTCTGACACAGAGTCTTTTGCGTTCGTCTAAGTCTAGCTTTGAGTCGGAGGTTGTGCCTCTTGGCCCTCCACGTCGTAGCTTTTGTTTCAAGTTTCGAGTCTGCTGTACTTGGCAAACCCCGAGGGTTTTTATGATATGCATCGTCTTGCTTCTACATGCCTCGCTGGCTTTTATATAAACTGTGTCGACCTTAACGACGAAGGGATAGATTTCGATGGGATCATTCCCAAGGAAATGTGTTCCCTCGCCGAAAGGGAAGACAAAAGGCATGCTCAGCCTATTAAAAGAAGAAGTAATTTCAAATAAACTTGAAAGACAAGTATAACCTCCCGAAAGGTTCAATTGGTTCAAAGCCGCCCCCAGAGGAGCATTGTGCCCGGTCAGACAGGCTTGAAGAATTCGTCGACGTCTTGGCATGGTCTCATCAAGTCACGCCTCGCGTTGATCCTGAGATAAAGGAGCATCAAATCCCCTGCTACCGGGTGCCAATCCAGAAAGCAGAAGCACAGAAGGCTCCGGGCCTTGTACCATGTTCAAAACAGCAACAGTGGTGTTCCGCCAAGTACAAATGAGAAAGTGTACAAAACGGCCCGGAGCAAGGCATGCCAACTGAACCACTCTTGACCCTGCGTCATCAAAGTCATTTATCTGAGGCTACAACCAAAGGTCTTCGACCTCGACAGCAACAAATTCAATACCCTGAGTCGACCTGGATCAATTCAAAAGCAACTTTTCCCTGAGAGAAGCTCGTTGGGCTGAAAACCCCAAGGGTGGGCAGTTCCAAGCAAAAGTTAGAGCAGCCTGCTAGACCAAAACCTATGAAGGTGGTTTAGGCAAAAATGAATAGGCAATATTCAAAAGCTCGCTAGACCGAAGACCTGAATGGGCGGTACTAGGCAAAAGTTAGAGCGTAAAAGGAGAGGTAAATACTCGAGAGTTAACCCTTGGCCTGAACTACGTTTTGACCTGATTCCCTAGTTTGGGATACGTAGGCAGTCTCTCTTTGGGACTCGGTCATACTCTGTCGAACCGTAGCCTGAACTACGTTTTGACCTGATTCCCTAGCTTGGGATACGTAGGCAGTCTTTCTATAAGACTCGGTCACAATCTATCAATTGGATCCATGGTTGACATTTTGGTACACATCAAAGGTCGAAGTGGATCGAAGATCAAGACAAGCTTCATTGGAGGAACCAGAAGGGGGAAAACCTTCGTCTTTCAATTTTATTACAAACTGCTTCTTCAATTTACAGGCTGAGCATAAGTCTTAAAAATAATTGAAGCATCAAAAACAGAACGAAATGCTGGCGAGGCCTTAACAGGCTCACAGTTTATTCTAAGTTCAGCGAAGTCTGGTGTAAGCAACCGCAGCGCGTTTGTTCGAGTGATACGCATTGGTCTCAAACCTGCGCACTCTTCTTGCAACAGACAGTAGCAGTTGGCTACTACCCTCGAATGTCGTTCCAGGGGCTTTTGCCAAGTCTTGTCATACCATGCAAGTCATATGGACTTAATGTGACTGCACGGGGGTGTCGGTTTCAGTCCGGGCCTATACAAGTCATCATTTGCGTCTTATGTCCGTCTTTGCGACATTTTTCCAGTTTTTCAACCTTCATGTCGGGGTGTTTTTCTCGATTTTGTTTGTACAGGTCTTTGTACCTTTTCCACTTTTCATAAGTGTCAGTTTCACCTGTTCAGGAATATTGTGAGTTTCGGCACATTAATGCCCAGAATTTCATTGTATTCCGTGTGTCTAAGGGTTCGCATTGTAACCTGATTCTCTTTCTCCCTTTTCATTCAAGCTAGGCGAGTCTGTACATATGTGTGCATGTCTGTGTGTCGATTCAAAGCACTTGTCAATGCAAATTAGATATTAGTGGTTAGCTTTTGCATTCTCTTCAACACTTGCAAAAAGAGAGTCAATAAACTGGAAAACGCAATTGTTGCATTGCTACCCTAGTATCTGTAATCCGCAAGCAGTGGAATCTCGTAAAGCAGAAAGGGCACGTCAGCCCAAGGCCAAGCAAGGCATCTCTGGGGCACATCCACCCAAGCATCGAAGAGGGGGCACGCAGGCCCAATGTCATTGCTCAAACGTCAATTGGGGCACGCCAGCCCGTTCAGCGTCTTTCTATCTGGGTGCGCGTCTCAGAAGCACTGACAGTACAGTAATGAGGCTCAGTGGTAGTCCTTAGGCGTCGTTGTCCTTCTAGGAGCCGCCCTAAGCTTGCATTTGCATTTTCAATATTTTATACATGTCATTGCACATTGTGTGTATATCAAATGTTGAACGCAGGAAAAATCCATCGAAACGACAAAGCAAGCCTGCTCGGTATCGAAGGCAGCAAGTAAACAGCTCAGCAGTTGTCACCAATTTCTCCCCAACGGCAGTCTGCCTTGCTTCTATCCATGTTATCCACTGTTTGTGCTACTTGGATCAACACAACGACAGCTGGTTCTTTCCAATTTCCAATTTCCAATGGCTCGGTCACTTTTTATAGTGATCCGCCGTCTCTATCAACGACAGCCGGTCCTGTCCAACCTCAATGGCTCGATCACTTTTTTGTAGTGATCCGCCGTCTCTATCAACGACAGCCGGTCTTGTCCAATCTTCAATGGCTCGATCACTTTTTATAGCGATCCGCCAGTTCAAATCAACGACAGCCGGTCCTGTCCAACTTCAAATGGCTCGATCACTTTTTATAGCGATCCGCCCTCCCAATTCAACGATGGTCAGCCATATCATCCATGACGGTCAGCCATATCGGTCATCCCCGTCCGCTTTCAACGACAGCTGATCCTGTCAGTTCCCCCAACGGCTCGATCATTTATACTGATGATCTGTCCGTTCAAAAACCAAAGCGTGTCGAGGCGTTCAAACCGTCAGTGTTGAGGCATTGGCAAATCAAATCAGCGTCGAGGCGTTCAAACCGTCAGTGTTGAGGCATTGGCAAATCAAAACGCGTCGAGGCGTTCTTCAGTCAGTGTTGAGGCATTGGCAAATCAAAACGCGTCGAGGCATTCTTCAGTCAGTGTTGAGGCATTGGCAAATCAAATCAGCGTTGAGGCGTTCACACTGTCAGTGTTGAGGCATTGGCAAATCAAAACGCGTTGAGGCGTTCTTCAGTCAGTGTTGAGGCATTGGCAAATCAAAGCGTGTTGAGGCGTTCTTCAGTCAGTGTTGAGGCATTGGCAAATCAAAGCGTGTTGAGGCGTTCTTCAGTCAGTGTTGAGGCATTGGCAAATCAAAGCGTGTTGAGGCATTGGCAAATCAAAGCGTGTTGAGGCGTTCTTCAGTCAGTGTTGAGGCATTGGCAAATCAAAGCGCGCTGAGGCGTTCTTCAGTTGGTGTTGTGGCATTGACAAACTAATCAACGACAGCCGGTCCTGTCAAATCCACAAACAACGACCAGAACATCGTTCGATGGTCCGTTCATCCGCAACTGATTGTTCCCCAGGAGAGTCCGCCTTGGCCTGTCCCGAACGACAATCACCCTCAGTCTAGCCAAAAGTGCATCTTCCAGCAGGCTTATTGCTCTGTCTCGGATGGTCTTTGATAAGGAGATTGGCTCTGATTCCCAACAGATGGAATTCAACCTGCCTGACACGACCTACCCGTGTTTGTTGGAATACTTTGTGCCGAGGATAGCTTGATCCCCAGCAATGACGGCCGGTCCCATCTGCAGCGACAGCCTGTTCTGTCCAAATTCAATCAACAAGCGACGGTCCGTCCGTCCATTCAACCAATCAGTTTCTGTAAGTATGCTTGTCTACTTTGCTAGCATGTTCACTGCTCTGGATTGCCTTGAGGGTGTCTAGAAACCTTTGGCGTTACTTGTACCAATTCAATGGTGCTCCAAGTGCCATCAAAGGGGGCTACTGTAACCCCAAACTGGGCTTCCAGATTAGTTTACTTACGGTTTTTGATTCCCGATGATGAAATGGATCAAGAACACCCGGGAATGTCGAGTGTTTGAGCTTTGAGTGTTTGCAAAACCCAATAACCTAATCTAGCCTAAGCCACTTCCAAAAGCCAAAAACCCTACTGATGCGCGCCAGGGCGCAATCATCGCGCGCCCGGGCGCATCGTCGCGCGCCAGGGCGCACCGTCGCACGACAGACTTGAACCCTCGCGCGATGGTCAGTTCCCCACCTACTTTTTCAGAGGCAGAAATTTGGCCACCGATGCAACTTCAGCCAGGCCTCGTGGCTGGCTTTGTCCCTTTCCTGGCACCAACCAGATCCACCCTCCATGCCTATAAATAGCCCCATTTGTTCTCTTTCAAAGGGTTACAAAAAATCAAGCACAAAAGGTTACACAAACCCAAATACACTTGATACTTCATCACTCTAGCCATCTACATACACTTATTTTGCAAGCTCTATCACCTTGTTCAACCTCAAGCATCAAAGCTCAAACACCGTTCAAACTCAAAAAAAGCCAAAGGTATAACACCTTTGTTCTGCTCACTGTTCTGATCCCTGAGGGGGGCTGGCAGGGTAATCAATACCAGTCCTGGCCCTAAAGCTAGCAAGGTTTCAAGAACCGTTCTGGTAGGAACCAACGCGCGAGGGTCCCGTATACGCGCGCGACACTTCATTGTTGTGCACGATGGACAGCGTGGGGATTGGTGCCCTACTGTTTTACGCTTTATTTACATATATCTCACTGTTAAGCATGCAAATAATCAGTTTACTGCTTTTCTTAGAGCTTAAATTGCTAGTTTTACATCTCAATATTCATTTCTGTTCAGTTTGGAATGCCCTTGGGATCCTCTGAATCTGTCTCAGGACCCCAAGCATGTAAAGCAATTCCTGGAAGTCCAGTCAGGAGTGTCGCGCGAGGTTTACTCTCTGTCGCGCGACAGTTCTCTGATTTCCATGAATGGCCCTTGCTTGGGCAACTTGGCCCTTGGCCTCTGTTTTGATACCCCCACTGTTTAGGGGTTGTGTTTCATCTTATTTGGCTCCTGCTTGGAGTATTGTGTAATAATTAGCGTTTTACAGTCTTCCAATACACTGCTTGGTTTGCTTCCTGGGTGTGCACTGGTCCTTCCAGAGCCCAGAAGGGGATGATTTTGGGACTGTGGTGAGATGACAACACTCGCGCGAGAGTCAGCGTGTCTCGCGCGATGATTGACTTGCATGCAGATCTGTTCAGGCATGCAAGTTGATCATCGTGCAGGGCAAATCTGCCCCGAGCCTAGTTTTGGCATCTGATCGCTGTTTCAAGATCATTCCATTTATTATTCATCATGCTACTCATCCATGTCATTATTTGATCACATTCTGCGAATTGTTACAGTTTTAATCCCCAATTAACTGTTCCCCCGCCCTAATTGGCTAAAATTGATTAATAAAAGAAGAATCGCAATGTTTTCAAAATGCCTAAGTAGAGACCGATCTCCGGATTGGGCGAGAGGGGTGCCATAAAACCCTTTCCCTCTCGTAACCTGGCTCCCGAACCCAGATATGGTTATGACGGACTGGTTTCCTTCATTTTTTCAAATAAAGCGCGGCAGGTGCTTCGAAATACGGTTCCTTGAGTGTCGGACCTTCAAAACTCAAGTGGCGACTCTGTATTTTTGAGCGCTTGCCACCTGCGCTCGCGCTCTCTCGATCCGGGCCCTTGCATTTTTGGAAACCGGAATTTCCAGGGCGTGCCCTCGCGCAATGGTCCCGTATACTCGCGCGACAGTCTTGTCAAGGAGGATACACTAAAGCTATATCATTCTGTGCTGGAAGATCTAATTCCACAATTCGATTCCGTTATCTTCACACACACTCCTTGGGTGAGCAATAGATTTGCGGATGCACTGGCAACGTTAGCATCTATGGTCGAAATACCCCTGGGGTTCACAATGCGGCCTCTCATGATTGAGCAAAAAGTCAAACCAGCATGTGAATGCACCTTTACCGAGGAAGGTGAAGACGATGGCAAGCCATGGTACGAAGACGTGAAGGAATTCCTGGAAAAATGAGAATACCCATCCGAGGCCGCCTCGAAAGACAAAACGGCTCTGCGGAAGTTTGCTGCCCGATTTGTAATCTGTGGAGGAGCATTGTATCGAAGGGCACACTTGGGTCCAAGCCAACTTTGCGTCACAACGGAGGACAGCCACAAGGTAATGGAGGAAATACACGAAGGAATTTGTGGGCCACACATGAATGGGGCAACGATGGCAAAGAAGATCCTACGTCAGAGATATTACTGGACTACAATGGAGGCCGACTACGCTGATTATGTCCGCCGATGTTACAAATGCCAAACTCACGCTGATCGTATGCGTATTCCCCATACGGAATTGTACAGCATGACATCCCCTTGGCCATTCTCCACCTGGGGGATAGACGTCATTGGAAGTATAAATCCAAAGGGAAAATACAAACATCAGTTCATTCTGGTGGCCATTGACTACTTCACCAAGTGGGTAGAAGCAGCTTTTTATGCTACTCTCAAAGCCACTCATGTGGCCAAATTTATTCGCACTAATATCATCTATCGATATGGTGTACCTCACGAGTTCGTCTGTGACAATGGATCGCACTTCAAGGGGGCGACAAAGAAGCTTTTCGCCGAATTTGGGATACAGAATCATCGGTCATCTACTTACCGACCTCAAACTAATGGAGCAGTTGAGGCTGCAAACAAGAATATCAAGAGGATTCTGCGGAAGACTACCGACACTTACACAGACTAGCCAGAAATGCTACCTCTGGCACTATGGGGTTATCGAACAACTGAAAGGACTTCAACTGGGGCCACTCCCTACTCTCTGGTCTATGGAATGGAAGCTGTCTTGCCTATCGAACTGGAGTTACCTTCGTTAAGGGTTTTAGCTGAGACTGGAATGATCGAAGAAGACTGGGTTCAAAATCGCCACGATGAGTTGGTACTACTAGACGAAAGGAGGCTGAGAGCATTATACCATGTACAAGGGTATCAACGCCGCATTGCACGAGCGTTCAACAAAAAGGTGAAACCTAGGGACATCAAGGTAGGAGACATGGTGCTCAAAGCAATTCGTCGCCACGACTCAGACCCAAGGGGCAAGTTTAGACCAAACTGGGGAGGCCCCTACCTTATCAAATGCATACTTTCTGGAGGAGCAACATACATTGCAGACTTGGATGGAATGGAATTCGCAACGCCAGTCAATATTGACAAGCTAAGGAAGTATTACCCATGAGAGATGCTCGTTGGACCGAAAACCACAAGGGTGGGCGGATCCAAGCAAAAATTAGAGCAGCCTGCTAGGTCGAAAACCCGCAAGGGCGGCTTAGGCAAAAACTAAGGCATAAATAAAACGCTCGGTAGACCGAAAACCCGCAAGGGCGGTTTTAGGCAAAATTAGAGCACAAAAGGAGAGGAAAATACCCGAGTGGACCCTAACTAAAAACAAAATAAATCCCCTTTGTTGGAACTACGTTTATGGCCTGATTCCCTCCATGGGATACGTAGGCAATCTCTAAATTTGAGATCCGGCCACTGCTATCATCATCACTTCCAAAATTTCTAAGTCTATCCTAAAGCATGCTCACTATCAAATCATGGCAATAACATCTCTAAAATAAAACGACCAAAATGATTTATTATTTCCAAAGGGAAAGGACAAAGCAAACCTAAACAATTCTTAATCCATGAAAGCTAGAATCAAACAAACATCTTTTGAAAAACATAAGCAAAGTGTCAGCCTCTAGGTCTTCCTTCTCTTTGCACTACCATCCTCCAAAAGGTTTTTCTTCAACCAGCGTTTGTAAGAACCCGATAGCTTAACAACGAAGTTCTCAGCAACCTCATGCATTACTCTATTTGGCCAAAGACGTAGCATATTGCTACGGAAGTTGGCATCATGGATCTTAGAGACGGTGTACTCAGGGTCACCCAGGATTGCGGTTTGTTCAGCCCCAAACTGTCTTTGAAAGCGAGCAGGAAAGTAGAAAACGACTCGAGTAATACCAATCACTGCTACACCAAAATGGTTCATGGTACTCGCAGTCATGCTCTCAATACCATACCAGGGGCAAACCCATTGAATCCAATCACCTCTGTAAGTCTTCATCCATGCTTCCCAAGCAGCCTCATTTGGGAACTGTTTAATCATGTGACGCTCCGTGCATTGGTCTGGATTATAAGGAAGTCGCTCCGGCGCATCCCACACCTTTAGCTTCTCAAACAACCACACCTAGAGAACAAGGGAAAATTGTGAGTTGAGAGAACACGTGAGTCAAAACAAAAGAGTGATGAGTGAAAAGATAAACTTGACAAATAAACAAATAAAAGAGCGAACCTGCAATAGCAAGGGACTGCCTGAGAACTGAGCTGTAGGACTACCCTTCATCACATCTAGACCCATCAAGGTCTCTGCCAATACTAAGCCAGCGAAACCCGCACGGTTTCCAATCTGTTGAGCAAGGTTAAGCAACACAGGATCAGCGTGGCCAGAGGAAGGGCCAAGCAAATAATAATGAACGAGACAAATGCACAACGCATGAAAGCACGACTTCTGTAGGGAAACTTGGCGATGAGCCTCAGCTGTACCAAAACGCTGAATAAGTTGCAGAATCTCCAGCCTTCCTTTCACTAGGAAGAATTTAACTTCATGTTTCTGAACTTGGAGTAAATCCGTCAGGAGATCACCTCGGTTGAACAAAGGATTAGGGACAATGAAACCCTCTCTATTCGAATGACTCATGATGGCTGCAAATTCCTCAATAGTAGGACACAACTCCTCTCTCTTAAATCGAAAGACGTGAAAATCAGGGTCCCACAAACTAGCGATTGCCCTAAGGAAGGCAAAATTCACAGGAATGTGACGAAGGGAAAAGAGGAAGTCCATGCCAAAGGACTTAAAGTGCAGACGGTCAAGGCCATTAAAGGAATCCAACCACTAATCAAGGATTGGTTGTGCCATGTGCAAAGAATTGCTGCTGACAACGCTATCGGGTTCGTAGAACGTGTATTTATAGAACTAAGTCGAATCTTAGTCTGAATCGGAATCGGGTTCTTAATCCTCAGAATTTCAATCGGTCTCTCGGTCGATACTTCGATATGACGGCCGTAGGATCTATCCATCGGCCCGTAAATATCAGGGTTGATCTGCAAGTCAAACCCAGGCAAACAAAACGATCCTTCGGCCGCCAGATCGAAGCCTCGGCCGCGTAATCACTAGATCGGCCGCCAAAACGGCTATTTTACAGACTGCTTCCACGGTTCAGTTCGTTTCATTGGATTAACATGAATATCACACGCAAACAACGTAGACACAGAGTACACAATCACAATAGCAGAGCAAAAGGTTTTTGTTTCATATATCGAAAGCTTTTTACATCACAAGGTGGGTCATCCCACATTTCTTAAACAAACTGTACATCGATTTCCTGTCGAACTAACCTATGCAGGAAGAGAAATAGAAAAAAACAAAAAAGAGGAAGTAGAAGAGGATGTCGAACCCTCTGGTGGTCTGAACACTAGAGACCAGCTGCAAAAAAGAAAAGGAGACCCTTGGGACGATGTATACCAAAGGAGTACTACGGTGCAGAAGGGACACCACATGGCTCAAAAGAATCACCACATGGCCCAGAAAAATCACCACATCGCATACCTCCGCCACGCCAGGAGCTCCGCGTCACGGAAGCAAGCCACCCATGCGAGGGCCCCTAATCAAGCATACCCATGCGAGGGTCCCAAATCAAGCATCAAGACGGGACCAAAAGCAAACGCGGTCTCCCTCCGCACACGCTAGCCACGTCAGCGTGTCATCCATAGCCCAGAGCTGCCGGGAACGAAGAGAAACGGAAGAGGTCTTCGGTGAGGGTCTCGGACGCAGGAAAAGGGGAGAGGAAAGGAAAATGTAACGAAACGGCTGAGGCCGTGGTCTTTTATAGGCCCCTGGAAACAAACTGATTAAGCGGCCGAGGCATCGATTCCTCGGCCGAGACATCAATTCTTCGGCCGAGAGATCGATCTCCTGGCCCTCCAATCGATTTTCCTCAGCAATATCAGATTTTGCTCAGTGCACTAACTCAAGCCATTATAGAATTCTGGGTCCGTGACCAACAGAAGCAAAATCAAGTCAGCCTTGGGGGCACCCCCGAGTCAACCAAAACTAGCCTTGGGGGCATGCCCAAGCATCAAAGATCTCTCTCCACAAACTGCTGGCCAAAACAAGTCAAAACATCCAGCGGCTCTATGCCCATATCCACTACCAAAGAAATAAGCAGCTCCGTGCCCATATCAACTCACTTAGCGGCTCTATGCCTATGCCCATCACTCAGCGGCTCCAAGCCTATCATCTCAGCGGCTCCAAGCCCTCGACTTAGCAGCTTTATGCTCGCCATCTCAATAGCAGGCTCTACGCCTACAAATCATACTCAAGCAATCTCAATTGGCTCTAGGCCATAACAACCATCCCAGCAGCTCTACGCTCGCTATCACAGTAACAGGCTCTACGCCTGTATTCACTCAACTCAGCGGCTCCAAGCCCACCGTTTCAACTGGCTCGATGCCGTAAACAACCAATCTCAGCGGCTCGAAGCCCATTATCAGCAGCTCTACGCTCACTATCACTCATCAAAGCGGCTCCAAGCCCACTATCCCAACCGGCTCGAAGCCGTAACAATCAACTCAGTGGCCCCAAGCCCACTATCTCAACTAGCTCGAAGCCATAACAACCATCTTAGTGGCTCCAGGCCCTCGACTCAACAGCTCTATGCTCGCTATCACTCACTCAGCGGCTCTAAGCCCACTATCTGAATTGGCTCGAAGCCGTAACAACCAACTCAGCGGCTCCAAGCCCATCATCTCAACTGGCTCGAAGCCGTAAACAAGCAACAGGCTCTAAGCCGCCCCAACAATCAAGACATCTATTCTCAGGCTCTACGCCTGAATGCTCGAAAATCTAACATTTTTGAATGCTCAAGCTCTACGCTTGGATGCCCAACCACTATGTACTGAATGCTCAAGTTATACACTTGAATGCTCAAGCTCTACGCTTGGATGCCCAACCACTGCGTACTGGACGCTCAAAGCCTGTACTTTGAATGCTCGGATTCTGCCTTCCGAATGCTCGAGCTCTACGCTCTGAATGCTCAAGTCCGGAACTTGATAGAAGCTCTAAGCTTAAAACAAACACACACGCACGGGCCCGTGCACATATTGCATTATCACATCGAGTCTGCACAATCATATCTGTTCACATCTAACAACCATCATCACACATATACACTCTGCATATCTCTCATGAAACAGGTCAACCCTGCAATCAACCGGCTCTACGCCTCGGTATTATTGATCGGTCCAGCGCCTCGATCCTTTGGCTCTACGCCAACACTTATGATGAGAAAGCTCCGTGCACAGACCATTAGAATGCAACCAGCTCTACGCTTCGGTTCATATCACGTCAAGCTCTAAGCTCCGACACCTCAGGCTCTCGCCTTATGATCAATACCAACTCCGCGCTTCGGTCCCATCAAGCTCTAAGCTCATATCAGGCCCTTGCCTCATAAAACACAGCAGGCTCCACGCCTCAGTCCTATCACCTCAGACTCTTGCCTTATACCAGCTCCGCGCTTCGGTTCAAACACGACAAGCTCTAAGCTTCGACACCTCAGGCTTTCGCCTCACGACCATAGCAGGCTCTACGCCTCAATCTAATCACCTCAGGCTCTCGCCATATGATCAACACCAGCTCCGCGCTTCGGTCCTATCAATCCAAGCTCAGCTCAGGCCTTCGCCTTATGACTACAACCGGCTCCGTGCCTCGGTTCCCTCATTTCACCAAAGCTCCGTGCTCTAGATACTGGCCCTGCGCCCCCTACATCTCAAAAACAAACCGGCGTCCAACTCATCCCAGCAGATGGTTTGGATTCCACCCCACTACATCAATTCCTTCCAGCTCATTCGCAAGGATAGGCTACTCTACCGAGCTCCTTTCAGTCAAAGTAAGGATGATCAAGAAAAGCAAACGCACCTGCCGTGTACTGATCTACCCCAAAATACTAAGGAAGCTCCCCGCAAAAACTCCCCGGGCAGCCCAGCGCTCCTTCAATTACTCTTCGCCAAAACCCTGGCTCAGTCTAGGTACGTCACACTACGGCTTTTTAAGCCCTAAGGTACGTCTTCTGTCTCTAACCCTCCAAGCTTTTTACTTTTCTTTATTGCCCGAACTACGATTGGTCTGAATTTCCCTTGTGGAATACGTAGGCAGCCTCCCGGCCCGACCATAACAAAACCTTTTTAAAAAACCCCTTGGAATAGTGGTTGGACCAAATTGAGTTGCTTTTTACAGCTTTGACTCTTACTCAAACATGTCTCGCGATCCGTCTGAGTTCAAACAAAGAGGGGCATCTGTAGACACCCCAATTTGGCCTAACGATTATTTCAAGTCCCACCTTGGGACCATCCCGATGATGAAATGGATACAGTGATTGCTGATTGCTTCCTTGAGAACCTTAGGACTTTCGGTAAGAACTTTTAGCCACTTAGAGGACCCAATTCAAAGCCATACAGCCTTTCAGACAGAAATACAGAAGCCTAGGAGAATCCATCTGTCAGCCGTGACATCGATCCCACGGCCCTAACATCATTTCCTCACCCGAGCAACCTGTTGCCAGCAAAATCTCCCTGAGAGATCAATCCCTCGGCCGCAAGATCTATCCTTCGGCCGAGACATCCATTCCTCGGCCGTGATATCCTTTACTCGGCCGCCAGATCGACCTTTTTCCAGACTCTGGAACGTGTTCTGTCAGACGTTTGATCCAACTACACTACCTTCCCGATGCGTTCGGGCTACGCTCAGAGATTACGACGTAGAGTTAGAGATGCATTGCAATTGCAATTACCATCTCGTGATTTGATTGGCCGGAGTGAGTCACCAATTGCCTATATAAAGGGCCTTTGGACTCCGAAAATAAACACACGAAATTATCAGAGTATACACTCTCTCAAGCCTCGAAACTCTGCACAAATACTCCCTTAAACCCATTCTTCAAAAGCCCTAACCTCCCGAAGGCAGCCGTCAATCCGGCGATCAAACCCCGAAGTTCAAACCCTAACCCTAGGCTTTTTCAGTCAAGCAATCAGTCAATCACGCCCAATCCAAAGCAATTAAGCAAATGAGGGATCAAGGTGGTGAGGCCCAACGGCCTCTGGTTTGTCTTATTTATTGTATTTCTGACTAACCGTAGCGTTTTGATCATCTGTTAATCTTTCTGTCTGGTGTGAGGAAGAACACCGACCGGGGCTTCGATCCCTCGGCCGGTAAATCAAACCAGGAGGATCCCTCGGCCGTGACATCCATTCACTGGCCGCGGGATCCATCTCCCTGGGACAGTTTTGTTGCTTTCTCTACTTTCTGAATGCATGCTTACTTATCGCACTGGCTCACTTTGCTTACTATTTAAAGGAATAAATAAACAGACTATGTGTTAGAATTAAACAAAGCATCTATATGTCTTATGTTGAATGATTATGGGCCAGTCTCACGACTGGGCAAATAGGGGTGCCTAACACCTTCCCCTTATTGTACTTTTGGCTCCCGTATCCAGAATCTCTATCTATTTTCCCAATTTTAATAAACTGGGTGGCGACTCTGTTTTGATGATAACTGTTATCATGTGGCGATGTTCCTAGCCATGGGAATGTCCATGATTTTGGTTTACGAAGCAAGTAACCAATCAAGCAAACAAACGTGATCAATCTGTATGGCGATGTCCCGTTTAGGAGGTGTCTACATTGGGACGTGTCTAGGATATATCATGTAAATTCGATCCGTGTTTGAACATACAAAACATATATCTTGGGAATTTTCTGATGAAGGGAACAGAGTAGAAGAGATGTTTTCACACCCTACGGTAGCCAGCAGCCTAACTACTAGGAATCACAACTCTGTGACCAGTAGTCAACTACTAGGAACCCCGTTACAAGATCAACAGCCCTTTTGGGACATGTCTAGGATATATCATGTAAATCCGATCTGAGTTCAAACCGAGAAATCATTTATCTTGGGACATTTCCGATGAAGTGAATAGAGTAGAAGAGATGCTTTCACACCATACGGTAGCCAGCAGCCTAACTACTAGGAATCACAACTCTGGGACCAGTAGTCTACTACTAGGAACTCCGTTACAAGATCAGCAGCCCTTTTAGGACATGTCTAGGATCTATCATGTAAACCTGATCCGAGTTCAAACCTAGAAAACACTTATCTTGGGACCTTTCCGATGTAGTGAATAGAGTAGAAGAGATGCTTTCACACCCTACGGTAGCCAGCAGCCTAACTACTAGGAATCACAACTCTGTGACCAGTAGTCAACTACTAGGAACCCCGTTACAAGATCAACAGCCCTTTCGGGACTTGTCTAGGATATATCATGTAAATCCGATCCGAGTTCAAACCGAGAAATCATTTATCTTGGGACATTTCCGATGAAGTGAATAGAGTAGAAGAGATGCTTTCACACCATACGGTAGCCAGCAGCCTAACTACTAGGAATCACAACTCTGTGACCAGTAGTCTACTACTAGGAACTCCGTTACAAGATCAGCAGCCCTTTTGGGACATGTCTAGGATCTATCATGTAAACCTGATCCAAGTTCAAACATAGAAAATATGTATCTTGGGACCTTTCCGATGTAGTGAATAGAGTAGAAGAGATGCTTTCACACCCTACGGTAGCCAGCAGCGTAACTACTAGGAATCATACCTCTGTGACCAGTAGTCTACTACTAGGAACTCCGTTACAAGATCAACAGCCCTTTTGGGACATGTCTAGGATCTATCATGTAAATCTGATCTGTGTTTAAACCTCGAAAACATGTATCTTGGGAATTTTCCGATGAAAGGAAAAGAGTAGAAGAGATGCTTTCACACCATACAGTAGCTAGCAGCCTAACTGCTAGGAATCACAACTCTGTGACCAGTAGTCTACTACTAGGAACTCCGTTACATGATCAGCAGCCCTTTTAGGACATGTCTAAGATCTATCATGTAAATCTGATCCGAGTTCAAACCTAGAAAACATTTATCTTGGGACCTTTCCGATGAAATGAATAGAGTAGAAGAGATGATTTCACACCCTACGGTAGCCAGCAGCCTAACTACTAGGAATCACAACTCTGTGATTAGTAGTCTACTACTAGGAACTCCGTTACAAGATCAACAGCCCTTTTGGGACTTGTCTAGGATCTATCTAATAAATCTGATCTGTGTTTAAACCTCGAAAACATGTATCTTGGGAATTTTCCAATGAAGGGAAAAGAGTAGAAGAGATGCTTTCACACCCTACAGTAGCCAGCAGCCTAACTACTAGAAATCACAACTCTGTGACCAGTAGTCTACTGCTACGAACCCCGTTACAAGAACAACAGCCCTTTTGGGACATGTCTAGGATATATCATGTAAATCCGATCCGAGTTCAAACCGAGAAATCATTTATCTTGGGGCCTTTCCGATGAAGTGAATAGAGTAGAGGAGATGTTTTCACACCATACGGTAGCCAGCAGCCTAACTACTAGGAATCACAACTCTGTGACCAGTAGTCTACTACTAGGAACTCCGTTACAAGATCAACAGCCCTTTGGGGACATGTCTAGGATCTATCATGTAAATCTGATCCGTGTTTGAACCTAGAAAACATGTATCTTGGGAATTTCCCAATGAAGGGAATAGAGTAGAAGAGATGCTTTCACACCCTACGATAGCCAGCAGCCTAACTACTAGGAATCACAACTCTGTGACCAAAAGTCTACAACTAGGATCCCCGTTACAAGATCAACAGCCCTTTTGGGACATGTATAGGATATATCATGTAAATTCTATCCGAGTTCAAACCGAGAAATCATTTATCTTGGGACCTTTCCGATGAAGTGAAAAGAGTAAAAGAGATGTTTTCACACCATACGGTAGCCAGCAGCCTAACTAATAGGAATCATAACTCTGTGACCAGTAGTCTACTACTAGGAACTCCGTTACAAGATCAACAGCATTTTTGGGACATGTCTAGGATCTATCATGTAAATATGATCCGTGTTTAAACCTAGAAAACATGTATCTTGGGAATTTTCCGATGAAGGGAAGAGAGTAGAAGAGATGTTTTCACACCCTACGGTAGCCAGCAGCCTAACTACTAGGAATCACAATTCTGTGACCAGTAGTCTACTGCTAGGAACCCGTTACAAGATCAACAGCACTTTTGGGACATGTCTAGGATATATCATGTAAATCCGATCCGAGTTCAAACCGAGAAATCATTTACCTTGGGACCTTTCCGATGAAGTGAATAGAGTAGAAGAGATGATTTCACACCATACGGTAGCCAGCAGCCTAACTGCTAGGAATCACAACTCTGTGACCAGTAGTCTACTACTAGGAACTCCATTACAAGATCAGCAGCCCTTTTAGAACATGTCTAGGATCTATCATGTAAATCTGATCCGAGTTCAAACCTAGAAAACATTTATCTTGGGACCTTTCCGATGAAGTGCATAGAGTAGAAGAGATGATTTCACACCCTACGGTAGCCAGCAGCCTAACTACAAGGAATCACAACTCTGTGACCAGTAGTCTACTACTAGGAACTCCGTTACAAGATCAACAGCCCTTTTGGGACATGTCTAGGATCTATCATGTAAATCTGATCCGTGTTTAAACCTAGAAAACATGTTTCTTGGGAATTTTCCGATGAAGGGAACAGAGTAGAAGAGATTCTTTCACAACCTACGGTAGCCAGCAGTCTAACTACTATGAATCACAACTCCATGACCAGTAGTCTACTACTAGGAACTCCGTTACAAGATCAACAGCCCTTTTGGGACTTGTCTAGGATCTATCATGTAAATCTGATCTGTGTTTAAACCTCGAAAACATGTATCTTGGGAATTTTCCGATGAAGGGAAAAGAGTAGAAGAAATGTTTTCACACCCTACAGTAGCCAGCAGCCTAACTACTAGAAATCACAACTCTGTGACCAGTAGTCTAATACTAGGAACACTGTTACAAGATCAACAGCCCTTTTGGGACATGTCTAGGATATATCATGTAAATCCGATCCGAGTTGAAACCGAGAAATCATTTATCTTGGGACCTTTCCGATGAAGTGAATAGAGTAAAAGAGATGTTTTCACACCATACGGTAGCCAGCAGCTAAACTACTAGGAATCACAACTCTGTGACCAGTAGTCTACTATTAGGAACTCCGTTACAAGATCAGCAGCCCTTTTAGGACATGTCTAGGATCTATCATGTAAATCTGATCCGAATTCAAACCGAGAAATCATTTACCTTGGGACCTTTCCGATGAAGTGAATAGAGTAGAAGAGATGCTTTCACACCATACGGTAGCCAGCAGCCTAACTACTAGGAATCACAACTCTGTGACCAGTAGTCTACTACTAGGAACTCCGTTACAAGATCTGCGGCCTTTTTGGGACATGTCTAGGATCTATCATGTAAACCTGATCGAAGTTCAAACCTAGAAAATATGTATTTTGGGACCTTTCCGATGTAGTGAATAGAGTAGAAGAGATACTTTCACACCCTACGGTAGCCAGCAGCCAAACTACTAGGAATCACAACTCTGTGGCTAGTAGTCTACTACTAGGAACTCCGTTACAAGATCAACAGCCCTTTTGGGACATGTCTAGGATCTATAATGTAAATCTGATCTGTGTTTAAACCTCGAAAACATGTATCTTGGGAATTTTCCGATGAAAGGAAAAGAGTAGAAGAGATGCTTTCACACCATACAGTAGCTAGCAGCCTAACTACTAGAAATCACAACTCTGTGACCAGTAGTCTACTACTAGGAACCCCGTTACAAGATCAACAGCCCTTTTGGGACATGTCTAGGATGTATCATGTAAATCCAATCCGAGTTCAAACTGAGAAATCATTTATCTTGGGACCTTTCCGATGAAGTGAATAGAGTAGAAGAGACGTTTTCACACCATACGGTAGCCAGCAGCCTAACTACTAGGAATCACAACTCTGTGACCAGTAGTCTACTACTAGGAACTCCGTTACAAGATCAACAGCCCTTTTGGGAAATGTCTAGGATCTATCATGTAAATCTGATCCGTGTTTAAACCTAGAAAACATGTATCTTGGGAAATTTTCCGATGAAGGGAATAGAGTAGAAGAGATGCTTTCACACCATACAGTAGCCAGCAGCCTAACTACTATGAATCACAACTCTGTGACCAGTAGTCTACTACTAGGAACTCCGTTACAAGATCAACAGCCCTTTTGGGACATATCTAGGATCTATCATGTAAATCTGATTAGTGTTTAAACCTCGAAAACATGTATCTTGGGAATTTTCCAATGAAGGGAAAAGAGTAGAAGAGATGCTTTCACACCCTACAGTAGCCAGCAGCCTAACTACTAGAAATCACAACTCTGTGACCAGTAGTCTACTACTAGGAACCCCGTTACAAGAACAACAGCCCTTTTGGGACATGTCTAGGATATATCATATAAATCCGATCCGAGTTCAAACCGAGAAATCATTTATCTTGGGGCCTTCCCGATGAAGTGAATAGAGTAAAAGAGATGTTTTCACACCATACGGTAGCCAGCAGCCTAACTACTAGGAATCACAACTCTGTGACCAGTAGTCTACTACTAGGAACTCCGTTACAAGATCAACAGCCCTTTTGGGACATGTCTTGGATCTATCATGTAAATCTGATCCGTGTTTAAACCTAGAAAACATGTATCTTGGGAATTTCCCAATGAAGGGAATAGAGTAGAAGAGATGCTTTCACACCATACGGTAGCCAGCAGCCTAACTACTAGGAATCAAAACTCTGTGACCAGTAGTCTACTACTAGGAACTCCGTTTCAAGATCAGCAGCCCTTTTGGAATATGTCTAGGATCTATCATGTAAACCTGATCCAAGTTCAAACCAAGAAAATATGTATCTCGGGACCTTTCCGATGTAGTGAATAGAGTAGAAGAGATGCTTTCACACCTTACGGTAGCCAGCAGCCTAACTACTAGGAATCACAACTCTGTGACTAGTAGTCTACTATTAGGAACTCCGTTACAAGATCAACAGCCCTTTTGGGACATGTCTAGGATCTATCATGTAAATCTGATCTGTGTTTAAACCTCGAAAACATGTATCTTGGGAATTTTCCGATGAAAGGAAAAGAGTAGAAGAGATGCTTACACACCATACAGTAGCTAGCAGCCTAACTACTAGAAATCACAACTCTGTGACCAGTAGTCTACTATTAGGAACCCCGTTACAAGATCAACAGCCCTTTTGGGACATGTCTAGGATATATCATGTAAATCCAATCAGAGTTCAAACCGAGAAATCATTTATCTTGGGACCTATCCGATGAAGTGAATAGAGTAGAAGAGACGTTTTCACACCATACGGTAGCCAGCTGCCTAACTACTTGGAATCACAACTCTGTGACCAGTAGTCTACTACTAGGAACTCCGTTACAAGATCAACAGCCCTTTTGGGACATGTCTAGGATCTATCATGTAAATCTGATCCGTGTTGAAACCTAGAAAACATGTATCTTGGGAATTTTCCGATGAAGCGAATAGAGTAGAAGGGATGCTTTCACACCCTACGGTAGCCAGCAGCCTAACTACTATGAATCACAACTCTGTGACCAGTAGCCTACTACTAGGAACTCCGTTACAAGATCAACAGCCCTTTTGGGACATGTCTAGGATCTATCATGTAAATCTGATCCGTGTTTAAACCAAGAAAACATGTATCTTGGGAATTTCCCAATGAAGGGAATAGAGTAGAAGAGATGCTTTCACACCCTACGGTAGCCAGCAGCCTAACTACTAGAAATCACAACTCTGTGACCAGTAGTAGTCTACTACTAGGAACCCCGTTACAAGAACAACAGCCCTTTTGGGACATGTCTAGGATATATCATGTAAATCCGATCCGAGTTCAAACCGAGAAATCATTTATCTTGGGGCCTTTCCGATGAAGTGAATAGAGTAGAAGAGATGTTTTCACACCATACGGTAGCCAGCAGCCTAACTACTAGGAATCACAACTCTGTGACCAGTAGTCTACTACTAGGAACTCCGTTTCAAGATCAACAGCCCTTTTGGGACAGGTCTAGGATATATCACGTAAATCCGATCCGAGTTCAAACCGAGAAATCATTTACCTTGGGACCTTTCCGATGAAGTGAATAGAGTAGAAGAGATGATTTCACACCATACGGTAGCTAGCAGCCTAACTGCTAGGAATCACAACTCTGTGACCTGTAGTGTACTTTTAGGAACTCCGTTACAGGATCAGCAGCTCTTTTAGGACATGTCTAGGATCTATCATGTAAATTTGATCCGAGTTCAAACCGAGAAATCATTTACCTTGGGACCTTTCCGATGAGTGAATAGAGTAGAAGAGATGCTTTCACACCATACGGTAGCCAGCAGCCGAACTCCTAGGAATCACAACTCTGTGACCAGTAGTCTCCTACTAGGAACTCCGTTACAAGATCAGCAGCCCTTTTAGGACATGTCTAGGATCTATCATGTAAATCTGATCCGAGTTCAAACCTACAAAACATTTATCTTGGGACCTTTCCGATGAAGTGAATAGAGTAGAAGAGATGATTTCACACCCTACGGTAGCCAGCAGCCTAACTACTAGGAATCACAACTCTGTGACTAGTAGTCTACTACTAGGAACTCCGTTACAAGATCAACAGCCCTTTTGGGACATGTCTAGGATCTATCATGTAAATCTGATCCGTGTTTAAACCTAGAAAACATGTTTTTTGGGAATTTTCCGATGAAGAGAATAGAGTATAAGAGATGCTTTCACACCCTACGGTAGCCAGCAGTCTAACTACTATGAATCACAACTCTGTGACCAGTAGTCTACTACTAGGAACTCCGTTACAAGATCAACAGCCCTTTTGGGACATGTCAAGGATCTATCATGTAAATCTGATCTGTGTTTAAACCTCGAAAACATGTATCTTGGGAATTTTCCGATGAAGGGAAATGAGTAGAAGAGATGTTTTCACACCCTACAGTAGCCAGCAGCCTAACTACTAGAAATCACAACTCTGTGACCAGTAGTCTACTACTAGGAACCCCGTTACAAGATCAACAGCCCTTTTGGGACATGTCTAGGATATATCATGTAAATCCGATCCGAGTTCAAACCGAGAAATCACTTATCTTGGGACCTTTCCGATGAAGTGAATTGAGTAAAAGAGATGTTTTCACACCATACGGTAGCCAGCAGCCTAACTACTAGGAATCACAACTCTGTGACCAGTAGTCTACTACTAGGAACTCCGTTACAAGATCAGCAACTCTTTTAGGACATGTCTAGGATCTATCATGTAAATCTGATCCGAGTTCAAACCTAGAAAACATTTATCTTGGGACCTTTCCGATGAAGTGAATAGAGTAGAAGAGATGATTTCACACCCGACGGTAGCCAGCAGCCTAACTACTAGGAATCACAACTCTGTGACCAGTAGTCTACTACTAGGAACTCCGTTACAAGATCAGCAGCCCTTTTAGGACATGTCTAGGATCTATCATGTAAATCTGATCCGAGTTCAAACCTAGAAAACATTTATCTTGGGACCTTTCCGATGAAGTGAATAGAGTAGAAGAGATGATTTCACACCCTACAGTAGCAGCCTAACTACTAGGAATCACAACTCTGTGACTAGTAGTCTACTACTTGGAACTCCGTTACAAAATCAACAGCCCTTTTGGGACATGTGTAGGATCTATCATGTAAATCTGATCCGTGTTTAAACCTAGAAAACATGTTTCTTGGGAATTTTCCGATGAAGGGAATAGAGAAGAAGAGATGCTTTCACACCCTACGGTAGCCAGCAGTCTAACTACTATGAATCACAACTCTGTGACCAGTAGTCTACTACTAGGAACTCCGTTACAAGATCAACAGCCCTTTTGGGACTTGTCTAGGATCTATCATGTATCTCTGATCTGTGTTTAAACCTCGAAAACATGTATCTTGGGAATTTTCCGATGAAGGGAAAAGAGTAGAAGAGACGTTTTCACACCCTACAGTAGCCAGCAGCCTAACTACTAGAAATCACAACTCTGTGACCAGTAGTCTACTACTAGGAACCCCGTTACAAGATCAACAGCCCTTTTGGGACATGTCTAGGATATATCATGTAAATCCGATCCGAGTTCAAACCGAGAAATCATTTATCTTGGGACCTTTCCGATGAAGTGAATTGAGTAAAAGAGATGTTTTCACACCATACGGTAGCCAGCAGCCTAACTACTAGGAATCACAACTCTGTGACCAGTAGTCTACTATTAGGAACTCCGTTACAGGATTAGCAGCCCTTTTAGGACATGTCTAGGATATATCATGTAAATCTGATCCGAGTTCAAACCTAGAAAAAATTTATTTTGGGACCTTTCCGATGAAGTGAATAGAGTAGAAGATATGATTTCACACCCTACGGTAGCCAACAGCCTAACTGCTGGGAATCACAACTCTGTGACCAGTAGTCTACTACTAGGAACCCCGTTACAAGATCAACAGCCCTTTTGGGACATGTCTAGGATATATCATGTAAATCCGATCCGAGTTCAAACCGAGAAATCACTTATCTTGGGACCTTTCCGATGAAGTGAATTGAGTAGAAGAGATATTTTCACACCATACGGTAGCCAGCAGCCTAACTACTAGGAATCACAACTCTGTGACCAGTAGTCTACTACTAGGAACTCCGTTACAAGATCAGCAACTCTTTTAGGACATGTCTAGGATCTATCATGTAAATCTGATCCGAGTTCAAACCTAGAAAACATTTATCTTGGGACCTTTCCGATGAAGTGAATAGAGTAGAAGAGATGATTTCACACCCGACGGTAGCCAGCAGCCTAACTACTAGGAATCACAACTCTGTGACCAGTAGTCTACTACTAGGAACTCCGTTACAAGATCAGCAGCCCTTTTAGGACATGTCTAGGATCTATCATGTAAATCTGATCCGAGTTCAAACCTAGAAAACATTTATCTTGGGACCTTTCCGATGAAGTGAATAGAGTAGAAGAGATGATTTCACACCCTACAGTAGCCAGCAGCCTAACTACTAGGAATCACAACTCTGTGACTAGTAGTCTACTACTTGGAACTCCGTTACAAGATCAACAGCCCTTTTGGGACATGTGTAGGATCTATCAGGTAAATCTGATCCGTGTTTAAACCTAGAAAACATGTTTCTTGGGAATTTTCCGATGAAGGGAATAGAGAAGAAGAGATGTTTTCACACCCTACGGTAGCCAGCAGTCTAACTACTATGAATCACAACTCTGTGACCAGTAGTCTACTACTAGGAACTCCGTTACAAGATCAACAGCCCTTTTGGGACTTGTCTAGGATCTATCATGTATCTCTGATCTGTATTTAAACCTCGAAAACATGTATCTTGGGAATTTTCCGATGAAGGGAAAAGAGTAGAAGAGACGTTTTCACACCCTACAGTAGCCAGCAGCCTAACTACTAGAAATCACAACTCTGTGACCAGTAGTCTACTAGTAGGAACCCCGTTACAAGATCAACAGCCCTTTTGGGACATGTCTAGGATATATCATGTAAATCCGATCCGAGTTCAAACCGAGAAATCATTTATCTTGGGACCTTTCCGATGAAGTGAATTGAGTAAAAGAGATGTTTTCACACCATACGGTAGCCAGCAGCCTAACTACTCGGAATCACAACTCTGTGACCAGTAGTCTACTATTAGGAACTCCGTTACAGGATTAGCAGCCCTTTTAGGACATGTCTAGGATATATCATGTAAATCTGATCCGAGTTCAAACCTAGAAAAAATTTATTTTGGGACCTTTCCGATGAAGTGAATAGAGTAGAAGATATGATTTCACACCCTACGGTAGCCAACAGCCTAACTGCTGGGAATCACAACTCTGTGACCAGTAGTCTACTACTAGGAACCCCGTTACAAGATCAACAGCCCTTTTGGGACATGTCTAGGATATATCATGTAAATCCGATCCGAGTTCAAACCGAGAAATCATTTATCTTGGGACCTTTCCGATGAAGTGAATTGAGTAAAAGAGATGTTTTCACACCATACGGTAGCCAGCAGCCTAACTACTAGGAATCACAACTCTGTGACCAGTAGTCTACTATTAGGAACTCCGTTACAGGATTAGCAGCCCTTTTAGGACATGTCTAGGATCTATCATGTAAATCTGATCCGAGTTCAAACCTAGAAAAAATTTATCTTGGGACCTTTCCGATGAAGTGAATAGAGTAGAAGATATGATTTCACACCCTACGGTAGCCAACAGCCTAACTGCTGGGAATCACAACTCTTTGACCAGTAGTCTACTACTAGTAACTCCGTTACAAGATCAACAGCACTTTTGGGACATGTCTAGGATATATCATGTAAATCCGATCCGAGTTCAAACCGAGAAATCATTTACCTTGTGACCTTTCCGATAAAGTGAATAGAGTAGAAAAGATGATTTCACACCCTACGGTTGCCAGCAGCCTAACTGCTTGGAATCACAACTCTGTGACCAGTAGTCTACTACTAGTAATCCCGTTACAAGATCAACAGCCCTTTTGGAACATGTCTAGGATATATCATGTAAATCCGATCCGAGTTCAAACCGAGAAATCATTTATCTTGGGACCTTTCCGATGAAGTGAATAGAGTAAAAGAGATGTTTTCACACCATACGGCAGCCAGCAGCCTAACTACTAGGAATCACAACTCTGTGACCAGTAGTCTACTTTTAGGAACTCCGTTACAGGATCAGCAGCTCTTTTAGGACATGTCTAGGATCTATCATGTAAATTTGATCCGAGTTCAAACCGAGAAATCATTTACCTTGGGACCTTTCCGATGAGTGAATAGAGTAGAAGAGATGCTTTCACACCATACGGTAGCCAGCAGCTTAACTCCTAGGAATCACAACTCTGTGACCAGTAGTCTCCTACTAGGAACTCCGTTACAAGATCAGCAGCCCTTTTAGGACATGTCTAGGATCTATCAAGTAAATCTGATCCGAGTTCAAACCTACAAAACATTTATCTTGGGACCTTTCCGATGAAGTGAATAGAGTAGAAGAGATGATTTCACACCCTACGGTAGCCAGCAGCCTAACTACTAGGAATCACAACTCTGTGACTAGTAGTCTACTACTAGGAACTCCGTTACAAGATCAACAGCCCTTTTGGGATATGTCTAGGATCTATCATGTAAATCTGATCCGTGTTTAAACCTAGAAAACATGTTTTTTGCGAATTTTCCGATGAAGGGAATAGAGTATAAGAGATGCTTTTACACCCTACGGTAGCCAGCAGTCTAACTACTATGAATCACAACTCTGTGACCAGTAGTCTACTACTAGGAACTCCGTTACAAGATCAACAGCCCTTTTGGGACATGTCAAGGATCTATCATGTAAATCTGATCTGTGTTTAAACCTCGAAAACATGTATCTTGGGAATTTTCCGACGAAGGTGTAGACACCCCAATCTGGGTCTCCCAATCGTTTTACTTTATTTTACGATTTTCTTGTTTCCCCGATGATGAAATCGGATCAAACAGAGCTTGGACCGGGAATGGATTGGGCTTGGAATGCTTGGAACCCTACTCGAACCCCTTTGAACCCCTTCTAAACCTCCAGTCAAACCCCTAAAACCAGAGTTGACCCTCGCGCGAGCCTTTCTGTCCCTCGTGCGACACTCAGCCTGCCACGTGTAGTCAAAGTCAAACTGTTGACTGCTTGACCCTCGCGCGACACTCACAGACCCTCGCGCGATGGTTCTCTCCTGTCCCTATCACAGAATCCAGCTGGACTTGTGATGATTGCTTGGCACATGGGTTCCCATGGGCTGGAACCCCGTTCTCCTCAGCTGAACGGCATGCTGGCAGGCTCTAGCTCCATGCAAACTCCCAACCACTCTCTCACCTTGTTGGCTAGCCTCACAACCAAGTTGTGACCAGCCTTGGTGGCTGGTCCTAAGGGCTTGTTTGGCCCCTAACTCAGCCTTACATTCCCCCTATAAAATACCCCCATTGGTCTTCCATGTTAAGGGTTCCAAAAAATTGCTTAAGAAAGTTATTAGTCATTCTACAAATCCTACATTAGCTAGCACAAAATTCCTAACTCTCAAACTACTTCATAAACCACTGAACTTGGTGTGTTCATACACTCTTGGTAGCAAGATCATACCAATCAACCTCATTTACTTCCAAACCCTTTCCAAGCAAAGGTATAATTTTTAAACCTGTTTCTGTTTTGATCCCTGAGGGGAGCTTTAATACCATGCCCTGGTCCTAAAGCCAGCAAATTTACAAGAACGCGACAGTCCCCTACGCTCGCGCGACACTTGTGTTACAAGAGAATGGACTTCGTGGGGAAGGAAGCTAGCCCTTTTCATTTTTTTCGGTGTCTATGTCATTTGTACTATCATGTAAGATCACTGATCATGCAAAACAAAAATACGGTATTAGCTTGTTTATTTGCTTTAAAGCAGTTTGGAATGCCTTTGGGACCCCGAATCTGCCTCAGGGACCAAAGATGCAAAGCAATTCCGAAGAGTAGAGATTCACTCTCGTCGCTCTGATTTCCATGGGTGGCCCTAAACTAGGAATCACAACTCGGCCTCTGTGATACCAGTTCTAGGGGTTGTCCGTTTCAATTCATTTGGCTCGAGTATGGTGTAATAATTAGTATTTTCATAGTTCCATATAAACTGCTTGGTTTGCTTCTTGGGTGTGCTTCCAGAGCCCAGAAGGGGATGATTTTGGGACTATGGTGAGATGACAACGCTCGCGCGAGGATCAGTGTCTCTCGCGCGATGGTTGACTTGCATGCAGATCCGTTTATGCATGCAAGTTGATCATCGTGCAGGGCAAATCTGCCCCGAGCCTAGTTTTGGCATCTGATCGCTGTTTCAAGTTCATTCCATCTATTATTCATCATGCCATCCGTCCATGCCATTACTTGATCACATCTTGCAAAGTGTTACAGCTTTAATCCCCATTAATCTGTTCCCCGCCCTAATTGGCTATAATTAATTAAAACAAAAGTGTTCATAAAAATGCCTAAGTAGAAACCGATCTCCGGATTGGGCGAGGGGGGGTTCCATCCCGTAACCTGGCTCCCGAACCCGGATATGGTTATGAAGAGATTTTCCTTTCACACAAAGCGTGGCAGGTAAATACGGTACTAACTAGTGTCTAGGAAAAACTCTGAAGTGGCTACTACTAGGAACTCGTTACAAGATAAATAGCCCTTTTGGGACATGTCCATGGATTATCAAAAAAGGGCCGCAACGGCGAAGAGGAACGAAATCCTTTCTCTCAGAAGGGCATGCTGCGAACTTTTCGATAGAGGAAATAGAGTAGAAGAGATGCTTTCACACCCTACGGTAGCTAGCACAGCACCCTAACTACTAGGAATCACAACTCGTGACCGGTAGTCTACTACTAGAACCCCGTTACAAGATCAATGACTTTTGGGACATGTCTAGGATATATCATGTAAATCCGATCCGAGTTCAAACCGAGAAATCATTTATCTTGGGACCTTTCCGATGAAGTGAATAGAGTAAAAGAGATGTTTTCAAACCATACGGTAGCCAGCAGCCTAACTACTAGGAATCACAACTCTGTGACAAGTAGTCTACTACTAGGAACTCCGTTACAAGATCAACAGCCTTTTTGGGACATGTCTAGGATCTATTATGTAAATCTAATCAAATTTCAAACCTAGAAAACTTGTATCTTGGGACCTTTCCGATGAAGTGAATAGAGTAGAAGAGATGATTTCACACGCTACGGTAGCCAGCAGCCTAACTACTAGGAATCACAACTCTGTGACCAGTAGTCTACTACTAGGAACTCCGTTACAAGATCAGCAGCCCTTTTAGGACATGTCTAGGATCTATCATGTAAATCTGATCCGAGTTCAAACCTAGAAAACATTTATCTTGGGACCTTTCCGATGAAGTGAATAGAGTAGAAGAGATGATTTCACACCCTACAGTAGCCAGCAGCCTAACTACTAGGAATCACAACTCTGTGACTAGTAGTCTACTACTTGGAACTCCGTTACAAAATCAACAGCCCTTTTGGGACATGTGTAGGATCTATCATGTAAATCTGATCCGTGTTTAAACCTAGAAAACATGTTTCTTGGGAATTTTCCGATGAAGGGAATAGAGAAGAAGAGATGCTTTCACACCCTACGGTAGCCAGCAGCCTAACTACTAGGAATCACAACTCTGTGACCAGTAGTCTACTACTAGGAACTCCGTTACAAGATCAACAGCCCTTTTGGGACATGTCTAGGATCTATCATGTAAATCTGATCCGTGTTTAAACCAAGAAAACATGTATCTTGGGAATTTTCCGATGAAGGGAATAGAGTAGAAGAGATGTTTTCACACCCTACGGTAGCCAGCAGCCTAACTACTAGGAATCACAACTCTGTGACCAGTAGTCTACTACTAGGAACTCCGTTACAAGATCAACAGCCCTTTTGGGACATGTCTAGGATATATCATGTAAATCCGATCCGAGTTCAAACCGAGAAATCATTTATCTTGGGACCTTTCCGATGAAGTGAATAGAGTAAAAGAGATGCTTTCACACCATACGGTAGCCAGCAGCCTAACTACTAGGAATCACAACTCTGTGACCAGTAGTCTACTACTAGGAACTCCGTTACAAGATCAACAGCCCTTTTGGGACATGTCTAGGATCTATCATGTAAATCTGATCCAAGTTCAAACCTAGAAAACATTTATCTTGGGACCTTTCCGATGAAGTGAATAGAGTAGAAGATATGATTTCACACTCTACGGTAGCCAACAGCCTAACTGCTGGGAATCACAACTCTTTGACCAGTAGTCTACTACTAGTAACCCCGTTACAAGATCAACAGCACTTTTGGGACATGTCTAGGATATATCATGTAAATCCGATCCGAGTTCAAACCGAGAAATCATTTACTTTGTGACCTTTCCGATAAAGTGAATAGAGTAGAAAAGATGATTTCACACCCTACGGTTGCCAGCAGCCTAACTGCTGGGAATCACAACTCTGTGACCAGTAGTCTACTACTAGTAACCCCGTTACAAGATCAACAGCCCTTTTGGGACATGTCTAGGATATATCATGTAAATCGGATCCGAGTTCAAACCGAGAAATCATTTATCTTGGGACCTTTCCGATGAAGTGAATAGAGTAAAAGAGATGTTTTCACACCATACGGCAGCCAGCAGCCTAACTACTAGGAATCACAACTCTGTGACCAGTAGTCTACTTTTAGGAACTCCGTTACAGGATCAGCAGCTCTTTTAGGACATGTATAGGATCTATCATGTAAATTTGATCCGAGTTCAAACCGAGAAATCATTTACCTTGGGACCTTTCCGATGAGTGAATAGAGTAGAAGAGATGCTTTCACACCATACGGTAGCCAGCAGCCTAACTCCTAGGAATCACAACTCTGTGACCAGTAGTCTCCTACTAGGAACTCCGTTACAAGATCAGCAGCCCTTTTAGGACATGTCTAGGATCTATCATGTAAATCTGATCCGAGTTCAAACCTACAAAACATTTATCTTGGGACCTTTCCGATGAAGTGAATAGAGTAGAAGAGATGATTTCACACCCTACGGTAGCCAGCAGCCTAACTACTAGGAATCACAACTCTGTGACTAGTAGTCTACTACTAGGAACTCCGTTACAAGATCAACAGCCCTTTTGGGACATGTCTAGGATCTATCATGTAAATCTGATCCGTGTTTAAACCTAGAAAACATGTTTTTTGGGAATTTTCCGATGAAGGGAATAGAGTATAAGAGATGCTTTCACACCCTACGGTAGCCAGCAGTCTAACTAATATGAATCACAACTCTGTGACCAGTAGTCTACTACTAGGAACTACGTTACAAGATCAACAGCCCTTTTGGGACATGTCAAGGATCTATCATGTAAATCTGATATGTGTTTAAACCTCGAAAACATGTATCTTGGGAATTTTCCGATGAAGGGAAATGAGTAGAAGAGATGTTTTCACACCCTACAGTAGCCAGCAGCCTAACTACTAGAAATCACAACTCTGTGACCAGTAGTCTACTACTAGGAACCCCGTTACAAGATCAACAGCCCTTTTGGGACATGTCTAGGATATATCATGTAAATCCGATCCGAGTTCAAACCGAGAAATCATTTATCTTGGGACCTTTCCGATGAAGTGAATAGAGTAAAAGAGATGTTTTCAAACCATACGGTAGCCAGCAGCCTAACTACTAGGAATCACAACTCTGTGACCAGTAGTCTACTACTAGGAACTCCGTTACAAGATCAGCAGCTCTTTAGGACATGTCTAGGATCTATCATGTAAATCTGATCCGAGTTCAAACCTAGAAAACATTTATCTTGGGACCTTTCCGATGAAGTAAATAGAGTAGAAGAGATGATTTCACACCCTACGGTAGTCAGCAGTCTAACTACTATGAATCACAACTCTGTGACCAGTAGTCTACAACTAGGTACTCCGTTACAAGATCAACAGCCCTTTTGGGACATGTCTAGGATCTATCATGTAAATCTGATCCGAGTTCAAACCTAGAAAACATTTATCTTGGGACCTTTCCGACGAAGTGAATAGACTAGAAGAGATGCTTTCACACCATACGGTAGCCAGCAGCCTAACTACTAGGAATCACAACTCTGTGACCAGTAGTCTCCTGCTTGGAACCCCGTTACAAGATCAACAGCCCTTTTGGGACATGTATAGGAAATATCATGTAAATTCGATCCGAGTTCAAACCGAGAAATCATTTATCTTGGGACCTTTCCGATGAAGTGAATAGAGTAAAAGAGATGTTTTCACACCATACGGTAGCCAGCAGCCTAACTACTAGGAATCACAACTCTGTGACCAGTAGTCTACTATTAGGAACTCCGTTACAAGATCAACAGCCCTTTTGGGACATGTCTAAGATCTATTATGTAAATATGATCCGTGTTTTAACCTAGAAAACATGTATCTTGGGAATTTTCCGATGAAGGGAAGGGAGTAGAAGAGATGCTTTCACACCCTAAAGTAGCCAGCAGCCTAACTACTAGGAATCACAACTCTATGACCAGTAGTCTACTACTAGGAACTCCGTTACAAGATCAACATCATTTTTGGGACATGTCTAGGATATATCATGTAAATCCGATCCGAGTTCAAACCGAGGAATCATTTATCTTGGGACCTTTCCGATGAAGTGAATAGAGTATAAGTGATGCTTTCACACCATACGGTAGCCAGCAGCAGCCTAACTGCTAGGAATCACAACTCTGCGACCAGTAGTCTACTACTAGGAACTCCGTTACAAGATCAGCAGCCCTTTTAGGACATGTCTAGGATCTATCATGTAAATCTAATCCGAGTTCAAACCTAAAAAACATTTATCTTGGGACCTTTCTGATGAAGTGAATAGAGTAGAGGAGATGATTTCACACCCTAAGTTAGCCAACAGCCTAACCACTAGGAATCACAACTCTGTGACTAGTAGTCTACTACTAGGAACTCCGTTACAAGATCAACAGCCGTTTTGGGACATGTTTAGGATCTATCATGTAAATCTGATCCGTGCTTAAGCCTAGAAAACATGTATCTTGGGAATTTTTCGATGAAGGGAATAGAGTAGAAGAGATGTTTTCACACCCTACGGTAGCCAGCAGCCTAACTACTAGAAATCACAACTCTGTGACCAGTAGTCTACTACTCGGAACCCCGTTACAAGATCAACAGCCCTTTTGGGACATGTCTAGGATATATCATGTAAATCCAATTCGAGTTCAAACCGAGAAATCATTTATCTTGGGACCTTTCCGATGAAGTGAATAGAGTAGAAGAGATGATATCACACCATACGGTAGCCAGCAGCCTAACTATTAGGATTCACAACTCTGTGACCAGTAGTCTACTATTAGGAACTCCGTTACAAGATGGAAAGCCCTTTTAGGACATGTCTAGGATATATCATGTAAATCCGATCCGAGTTCAAACCGAGAAATCATTTATCTTGGGACCTTTCTGATGAAGTTAACAGAGTAGAAGAGATGCTTTCACGCCATACGGTAGGCAGCTGCCTAACTACTAGGAATCACAACTCTGTGACTATTAGTAGTCTACTACTAGGAACTCCGTTACAAGATCAACAGCCCTTTTGGGACATGTCTAGGATCTATCATGTAAATTTGATCCGTGTTCAAACCTAGAAAACATGTATCTTGGGAATTTTCCGATGAAGGGAATAGAGTAGAAGAAATGTTTTCACACCATACGGTAGCCAGCAGCCTAACCATTAGGAATCACAACTCTGTGACCAGTAGTCTACTATTAGGAACTCCGTTACAAGATCAACAGCCCTTTTGGGACATGTCTAGGATATATCATGTAAATCCAATCCGAGTTCAAACCGAGAAATCATTTATCTTGGGACCTTTCTGATGAATTTAATAGAGTAGAAGAGATGCTTACACGCCATACGGTAGGCAGCTGCCTAACTACTAGGAATCACAACTCTGTGACTATTAGTAGTCTACTACTAGGAACTCCGTTAAAAGATCAACAGCCCTTTTGGGACATGTCTAGGATCTATCATGTAAATCTGATCCGTGTTCAAACCTAGAAAACATGTATCTTGGGAATTTTCCGATGAATGGAATAGAGTAGAACAGAAGCTTTCACAACCTACAATAGCCAGCAGCCTAACTACTTGGAATAACAACTCTGTGACCAGTAGTCTACTACGAGGAACTCCGTTACAAGATCAACTGTCCTTTTGGGACATGTCTAGGATCTATCATGTAAACCTGAGCCGTGTTCAAACCTAGAAAACATGTATCTTGGGAATTTTCCGATGAAGGGATTAGAGTAGAAGAGATGCTTTTACACCCTACGGTAGCCAGCAGCCTAACTACTAGGAATCACAACTCTGTGACCAGTAGTCTACTACTAGGAACCCCGTTACAAGATCAACAGCCCTTTTGGGACTTGTCTAGGATATATCATGTAAATTCGATCCGAGTTCAAACCGAGAAATCATTTATCTTGGGACCTTTCCGATGAAGTGAATAGAGTAAAAGAAATGTTTTCACACCATACGGTAGCCAGCAGCCTAACCACTCGTAATCACAACTCTGTGACCAGTAGTCTACTATTAGGAACTCCGTTACAAGATCAACAGCACTTTTGGGACATGTCTAGGATATATAATGTAAATCCGATCCGAGTTCAAACCGAGGAATCATTTATCTTGGGACCCTTCTGATGAAGTGAATAGAGTAGAAGAGATGTTTTCACACCATACGGTAGCCAGCAGCCTAACTACTAGGAATCACAACTCTGTGACCAGTAGTCTACTACTACGAACTCCGTTACTAGATCAGCAGCCCTTTTAGGACATTTTTGGATCTATCATGTAAATCTAATCCTAGTTCAAACCTAGAAAACATTTATCTTGGGACCTTTCCGATGAAGTGAATAGAGTAGAAGAGATGATTTCACACCCTAAGGTAGCCAGCAGTCTAACTACTAGGAATCACAACTCTGTGACTAGTAGTCTACTACTAGGAACTCCGTTACAAGATCAACAGCCCTTTTGGGACATGTCTAGGATCTATCATGTAAATGTGATCCGTGTTTAAACCTAGAAAACATGTATCTTGAGAATTTTTCGATGAAGGGAATAGAGTAGAAGAGATGTTTTCACACCCTACGGTAGCCAGCAGCCTAACTACTAGAAATAACAACTCTGTGACCAGTAGTCTACTACTCGGAACCCATTTACAAGATCAACAGCCCTTTTGGGACATGTCTAGGATATATCATGTAAATCCAATCCGAGTTCAAACCGAGAAATCATTTATCTTGGGACCTTTCCGATGAAGTGAATAGAGTAGAAGAGATGATATCACACCATACGGTAGCCAGCAGCCTAACTACTAGGATTCACAACTCTGTGACCAGTAGTCTACTACTAGGAACTCCGTTACAAGATCAACAGCCCTTTCAGGACATGTCTAGGATAAATCATGTAAATCCGATCCGAGTTCAAACCGAGAAATCATTTATCTTGGGACCTTTCTGATGAAGTTAATAGAGTAGAAGATATGCTTTCATGCCACACGGTAGGCAGCTGCCTAACTACTAGGAATCACAACTCTATGACTATTAGTTGTCTACTACTGGGAACTCCGTTACAAGATCAACAGCCCTTTTGGGACATGTCTAGGATCTATCATGTAAATCTGATCCGTGTTCAAACCTAGAAAACATGTATCTTGGGAATTTTTCGATGAATGGAATAGAGTAGAAGAGATGCTTTCACACCCTACGGTATCCAGCAGCCTAACTACTTGGAATAACAACTCTGTGACCAGTAGTCTACTACGAGGAACTCCGTTACAAGATCAACTGTCCTTTTGGGACATGTCTAGGATCTATCATGTAAACCTGATCCGTGTTCAAACCTAGAAAACGTGTATTTTGGGAATTATCCGATGAAGGAAATAGAGTAGAAGAGATACTTTCACACTCCACGGTAGCCAGCAGCCTAACTACTAGGAATAACAACACTGTGACCAGTAGTCTACTTCGAGGAACTCCGTTACAAGATTAACAGCCCTTTTGGGACATGTCTAGGATTTATCATGTAAATCTGATCCAAGTTCAAACCGAGAAATCATGTATCTTGGGACCTTTCCGATGAAGGGAATAGAGTAGAAGAGATGCTTTCACACCCTACGGTAGCCAGCAGCCTTGCAACTAGGAACTCCGTTACAAGATAAACAGCCTTTTTGGGAAATGTCTAGGATCTATCATGCAAATCTGATCCGAGTTCAAACCGAGAGAACATGTATCTTGGAAATTTTCGGATGAAGGGAATAGTGTAGAAGAGATGCTTTCACACCCTACGGTAGCCAGCAGCCTAACTATTAGGAATCACAACTCTGTGACCAGTAGTAGTCTACTACAAGGAACTCCGTTACAAGATCAACAGCACTTTTGGGACATGTCTAGGATCTATCATGTAAATCTGATCCAAGTTCAAACCGAGAAATCATGTATCTTGCGAATTTTCGGATGAAGTGAATAGAGTAGAAGATATGCTTTCACAGCCTACGGTAGCCAGCAGCCTAACTACTAGAAATCACAACTCTGTGACCAGTAGTCTACTACGAGGATATCTATTACAAGATCAACAGCCCTTTTGGGACATGTCTAGTATCTATCATGTAAACCTGATCCAAGTTGAAACCGGGAAATCATGTATATTGGGACCTTTCCGATGAAGGGAATAGAGTAGAAGTGATGCTTTCACACTCTACGATAGCTAGCAGCCTAACTACTAGGAACTCCGTTACAAGATAAACAGCCCTTTGGGGACATGTCTAGGATCTATCATGTAAATCTGATCCGAGTTGAAACCGAGAAATCATGTATCTTGGGACCTTTCCGATGAAAGGGATTAGAGTAGAAGAGATGCTTTCACTCCCTACGATAGCCAGCAGCCTAACTACTAGGAATCACAACTCTGTGACCACTAGTCTACTACTAGGAACTCTGTTGCAAGATCAACAGCCCTTTTGGGACATGTCTAGGGTCTATCATGTAAATCTGATCCAAGTTCAAACCAAGAAATCATGTATCTTGGGACATTTCTGATGAAGGGACTAGAGTAGAAGAGATATACTTTCACACCCTACGGTATCCAACAGCCTAGATACTAGAAATCACAACTCTGTGACCAGTAGTCTACTACTAGGAACCCCGTTACAAGATCAATAGCCATTTTGGGACATGTCTAGGATATATGATGTAAATCCGATCAGAGTTCAAACCGAGAAATCATTTATCTTGTGACCTTTCCGATGAAGTGAATAGAGTAGAAGAGATGCTTTCACACCATACGGTAGCCAGCAGCTTAACTACTAGGAATCACAACTCTGTGACCAATAGTCTACTACTAGGAACTCCGTTACAAGATCAACAGCCCTTTTGGGACATGTTTAGGACATATCATGTAAATTCGATCCGTGTTTGGACCTAGAAAACATATATCCTGGGAATTTTCTGATGAAGGGAACATTGTATAAAAAAAGTTTTCACACCCTACGGTAGCCAGCAGCCTAAGTACTAGAATCACAACTCTGTGACCAGTAGTCTACTACTAGGAACTTCATTACAAGATCAGCGGCCCTTTTGGGACATGTCTAGGATATATCATGTAAATCCGATTCGAGTTCAAACCGATAAATCATTTATCTTGGGACATTTCCGATAAACTGAATAGAGTAGAAGAGATGCTTTCACACCATACGGTAGCCAGCAGCCTAACTATTAGGAATCACAACTCTGTGACCAGTAGTCTACTACTAGGAATTCCGTTACAAGATCAGCAGCCCTTTTGGGACATGTCTAGAATCTATCATGCAAACCTGTCTAGAATCTATCATGTAAACTTGATACGAGTTCAAACCTAGAAAACATGTATCTTGGGACGTTTCCGATGTAGTGAATAGAGTAGAAGAGATGCTTTCACACCCAACGGTAGCCAGTAGCTTAACTACTAGGAATCACAACTCTGTGACCAGTAGTCTACTACTAGGAACTCCGTTACAAGATCAACAGCCCTTTTGAGACATGTCTATGATCTATCATGTAAATCTGATCCGTGTTTAAACCTAGAAAACATGTATCTTGGGATTTTCCGATGAAGGGAATAGAGTAGAAGAGATGCTTTCACACCCTACGGTAGCAAGCAGCCTAACTACTACAAATCACAACTCTGTGACCAGTAGTCTGCTACTAGGAACCCCGTTACAAGATCAACAGCCCTTTTGGGACATGTCTTGGATATATCATATAAATCCGATCCGTGTTTAAACCTAGAAAACATTTATCTTGGGACCTTTCCGATGAAGTGAACAGAGTAGAAGAGATGTTTTCACACCCTATGGTAGCCAGCAGCCTAACTACTAGGAATCACAACTCTATGACCAGTAGTCTACTACTAGGAACCCCGTTACAAGATCTACAGTCCTTTTGGGACATGTCTAGGATATATCATGTAAATCCGATACGAGTTCAAACTGAGAAATCGTTTATCTTGGGATATTTCCGATGAAGTGAATAGAGTAGAAGAAATGCTTTCACACCATACGGTAGCCAACAGCCTAACTACTAGGAATCACAACTCTGTGACAAGTAGTCTACTACTAGGAACTCCGTTACAAGATCAGCAGCCCTTTTCGGACATGTCTAGGATCTATCATGTAAATCTGATCCGAGTTCAAACCCAGAAAACATGTATCTTGGGACATTTCCGATGTAGTGGATAGAGTAGAAGAGATGATTTCACAACCTACGGTAGCCAGCAGCCTAACTACTAGGACTCTCAACTCTGTGACCAGTAGTCTACTACTAGGAACTCCGTTACAAGATCAACAGCCCTTTTGGGACATGTTAAGGATCTATCATTTAAATCTTATCCGTGTTTAAACCTAGGAAACATGTATCTTGGGAATTTGCCGATGAAGTGAATAGAGTAGAAGAGATGCTTTCACACCATACGGTAGCCAGCAGCCTAACTACTAGGAATCACAACTCTGTGACCAGTAGTCTACTACTTGGAACTCCGTTACAAGATCAGCAGCCCTTTTCGGACATGTCTAGTATCTATCATGTAAATCTGATCCGAGTTCAAACCTAGAAAACATGTATCTTGGGACCTTTCCGATGTAGTGGATAGAGTAGAAGAGATGCTTTCACAACCTACGGTAGCCAGCAGCCTAACTACTAGGAATCACAACACTGTGACCAGTAGTCTACTACTAGGAACTCCGTTACAAGATCAACAGCCCTTTTGGGACATGTCAAGGATCTATCATGTAAATCTGATCCGTGTTTAAACCTAAGAAACATGTATCTTGGGAATTTTGCGATGAAGTGAATAGAGTAGAAGAGATGCTTTCACAGCATACGGTAGCCAGCAGCCTAACTACTAGGAATCACAACTCTGTGACCAGTAGTCTACTACTAGGAACTCCGTTACAAGATCAGCAGCCCTTTCCGGACATGTCTAGGATCTTTCATGTAAATCTGATCCGATTTCAAACCTAGAAAACATGTATCTTGGGACCTTTCCGATGTAGTGGATAGAGTAGAAGAGTTGCTTTCACAACCTACGGTAGCCAGCAGCCTAACTACTAGGAATCACAACTCTGTGACCAGTAGTCTACTACTAGGAACTCCGTTACAAGATCAACAGCCCTTTAGGGACATGTCAAGGATCTATCATGTAAATCTGATCCGTGTTTAAACCTAGGAAACATGTATCTTGGGAATTTTCCGATGAAGTGAATAGAGTAGAAGAGATGCTTTCACACCATACGGTAGCCAGCACCCTAACTACTAGGAATCACAACTCTGTGACCAGTAGTCTACTACTAGGAACTCCGTTACAAGATCAGCAACCCTTTTGGGACATGTCTAGGATCTATCATGTAAACCTGATCCGAGTTCAAACCTAGAAAACATGTATCTTGGGACCTTTCCGATGTAGTGAATAGAGTAGAAGAGATGCTTTCACACCCTACGGTAGCCAGCGGCCTAACTACTAGGAATCACAACTCTGTGACCAGTAGTCTACTACTAGGAACTCCGTTATAAGATCAACAGCACTTTTGGGACATGTCTAGGATCTATCATGTAATTCTGATCCGTGTTTAAACCTAGAAAACATGTATCTTGGGAATTTTCCGATGAAGGGAATAGAGTAGAAGAGATGCTTTCACACCCTACGGTAGCCAGCAGCCTAACTACTAGAAATCACAACTCTGTGACTGTAGACACCCTAATTTGGCCTAACGATTATTTCAAGTCCCACCTTGGGACAATCCCGATGATGAAATGGATACAATGATTGCTGATTGCTTCCTTGAGGACCTTAGGACTTTCGGTGAGAACTTTGACCACTTAGAGGACCCAATTCAAAAGCCATACAGCCTTTCAGACAGAAATACAGAAGCCTAGGAGAATCCATCTGACGGCCGTAACATCGTTCCCACGGCCACAACATCAATCCCTCACCCGAGCAACCTGTTGCCAGCAAAATCTCCCTGAGAGATCAATCCCTCGGCCGCGAGATCTATCCTTCGGCCGAGACATCCATTCCACGGCCGCGACATCCTTTGCTCGGCCGCCAGATCGACTTTTTTCCAGACTCTGGAACGTTCTGTCAGACGTTTGGTTTGATCCAACTACACTACCTTTCCGATGCGTTCGGGCTACGTTCGGAGATCACGACGTAGAGTTTGAGATGCATTGCAATTGCAATTGCCATCTCGTGATTTGATTGGCCGGAGTGAGTCATCCCTATGCCTATATAAAGGGGCCTTTGGGCTCCGAATTTAACACAGAAATTGATAGACCTACACACTCAATCAAGCCACGAAACTCTGTCAAAATACTCTCTCAATCCCATACTCCAAAAGCCCTAACCTCCCGAAGGCAGCCGTCAATCCGGCGATCAAACCCCGAAGTTCAAACCCTAACCCTAGGGTTCTTAATCAAGCAATCAGTCAATCACAAGCAATCCGAAGCAATCAAGCAACTGAGGGATCAAGGTGGTGAGGCCCAACGGCCTCTGGTTTGTTTTATTTCCTGTCAATAATCATGATTTTAGCGTTTTGATTATTTACTAACGTTTCTGTCTGGTGTGAGGAAGAACATCGACCGGGGCTTCGATCCCTCGGCCGATATATCAAACCAGGAGGATTCCTCGGCCGTGACATCCATTCACCGGCCGCGGGATCCATTACCCTGGGACAGCTTTGTTTGTTTCCTGCTTTCTGATGCATGCTTCAATTACAGTCCTGGCTCACTTTACTTACTGTTTAAAGGACTAATTAAACAGACTATGTGTTAGAATTAAATAAAGCATCTATACGTCCTATGTTGAACTATTATGGGCCAGTCTCACGACTGGGCAAAGAGGGGTGCCTAACACCTTCCCCTTATTGTACTTTTGGCTCCCGTGTCCAGAATCTCTATTTGTTTTCCCAGTTTTAATAAACTGGGTGGCGACTCTATTTGATGATAATTGTTATCATGTGGCGATGTTCCTAGCCATGGGAATATCCATGATTTTGGTTTATGAAGCGAGCAACCAATCGAGCAAACAAACATGATCAATCTGTATGGCGATGCCCCGTTTGGGAGGTGTCTACAGTTTTTCGCGACTCTGCTGGGGATGTGAGAGCCATAACCAAAAAGTTCAACATAAGACTAATACATGCCTTGTCTAATTCATTTATCATATGCATCGAGCGGGCAACCCGTTGAGTTCACCTGATATCCCGGCATGACACGGGCTATGTTGGGGGTTCCAGCAAACTCCACAGTCACTCGTGCCTAGTGGTATATCAAAAAGGAAATCACCCAATCGCCGCCTATGATGGGCTGGCGAGAGGACTGATGCCCTTTGACAACGGAGCACCCTAAAACTACCTAAACCTTGCATGCTTTAGAAAGCCATAGAACTTATCAAACTAAGGCAGGAACCTACAGGCTAGGAACCTACTTGCATTCTACTTGCAAAAGTTCTTCCTCACACCTTGTATCATCTGTTGTTGTATTAACTCTTTCTGTGCAGAAGGGTTGGGATTTTCAGCCCAAATCCTAACCCTACACAGGCCGAGTACTGACTTACAGGTACTCTACTTTTCAAAGCAGACACACTAAGTAAAACAAAGAAGCAACCACAGCCAATTTTATACTCTTACAACACCCGAAGTCACGCCAAACAGAGGTCCTTGCAGCCGTCTCGTCTGTCACCCTCACTGGCCAAAACACTTACACTGCTACTTTCAGGGACTCCGCGGTCATCTCCTCAACAAACTCAATCATCTACCAAATCCTAAGCTTTATCAAGTAATCCTCCCACTCTCATGGCAGATAACGACGCCATCATTGCTAATCACCAAGCTCAAAGTCGCTACCTTATCAGCAGAGAAAGCAGCAAGAGATGCTGAGAACGAAGAGAAATCGGTGGAAGATGAGAATCCTCAAGAAGTGGTATTGGCAGAAAACCCTGAATTGGCCAAAACAAGTCAAGGAGATCGAATGTACTCTGGACCCATTCACAAGGGGACCAAATTCTAGATTTTGAAGGACTCTGCCTTTTTCCAGATTCTCAACTACCTGAGAAGTTCAATAGAACTGGCAATCCCACTAGCCATGTCCGCCATATCATCAACACTCTGAAGCCAATGGGCTTGGATGATGAGCTCATTGTTTAGTTATTTCAAAGGACTCTTACTGAAAGCGCTCTCGATTGGTTTCTCACTTTGGAGTTTGTGCACTATCATACTTGGCCAGAAATTGCCAATGCTTTTGTCAAGCAATATGCATACAACATCCAAATTGAATTAACAACTCGAGATTTGGAAACGACTAAGCAGGAATCAAACAAGGACTTTGCAACCTTTGTGGCTAGATAGAGAGAAAAAGCCGCCAAGATGAAGAACCGCCTCCTGAGGAAGATCAAGTGAGAATAGTTGTCAAGAGTTTGCAGCCCAAGTACCTCACGCACATTTACACTCGGGCTATCACTGATCTGAGGAAGATCAAGCTACTGGGCTGCAGATTGAAGAGAGGATCAAGCTAGGCCTCATTGGGAAAGAAGAAACTCCTCCACCCAAGAAAACCTTCACAACCCGTACATCTCCTGCCTCCGTCAACACCCTTAACTCAATCTTACCACAAGACCCTTTTCAAATTAGCTCATCCCAAAGCTCAAATCGCCCCGTTGCAACTTTGACCATCATTACATGACCTCATCTCAAGCCTTAGCCATTCTGCGTCAAGGGCATCTCAAACCTTTAAACAAACCACTTCCTCAGCCACCCTATGGCCCAAACCATGATCCTAACAAACTGTGCGCCTACCACCAACACCCTAGGCATGAAACAGATAACCGCATGCGTCTCCGCCATGACATTCAAGATCTCATTGATAGCCGAACTATAAAACTTCCAAAACCTGATGTGCAAGCCAATCCGCTTCCGACTCACAATGCTGAACCACCACCCCGAAACATTGATCTCATAAACCTACCTCACAACCCCACATACAATCCTGGCCAATACATTGTCCAAAACAACCAAACCAAGCCAACCTTTACCTTCCCAGAGGAGGACGAATGTTTCATGATGGAGGAGGAAGAAAACAATGAGTCCAATCAATCAGAAGTGATCGATCCCGACATGTCTGACAAAAGTAATGAAGAAGAACAAGCAAAGGGGAAAGTGACTTTGACGGAATGGAAGGAGAATACGATGATCCACTCGATGGAATCTCCTTAGTATCACTACTCAATCAAGTGGAAATAGCTGACGACTACACAATCAATAAAGAGGAAGAAAGGGTGATGAAAACCTAGACCAACACTTCTATTTGGGGACTACTCATGTCTCAAAGAAGTAGCCACCAGTGAAGATGGATCCAGTACAAAGGCTCTGTTTGGCAAAGAAGAGGGTGGAAAAGAGTATAAAGTTGCGAAAGGCAAAGGTTTTGAAAACGACCTCGAAATGCTACAATTGCTAAGAAGTCACAACATGGCAAAGAACATTAAACATTGCTTTTATCAAGCTAAAACCTGTTTTGAGCCCCTGCTTGGGCATTTAATTTCTGCTAAGTGAATTCCTGTTTCATCCTCTAGACTATGCTTATTCAATGATTTACTTCCTAAATTGCAATTGACAAACACTATAGTCTCTTTGCCAAACAAGGGAAATTTCAAGGAATCAAGTTCCCTGTGTCGCTGACAAAAAGGAAGGAAAGGATGAACTCTAGTTGCTTAAGAAACTAGGTTTTTGTCAAAACTTAGAAAGAAGACACTATCTCCGCGAGAACACTTAGGGTTAGCTCGCCCATTATGAAGGTACAAACACAAGAGAGATTTAGAAAAATATCTCCATCAAATTCCTCTCCGAAACGCAGAAACCCTCTTGAGAGAAGTGCTCGTTGGGTAACCTGAAAACCCAAGCAAAAGTAAGAGCAAAGCCTGCTAGGGCAAGAAAATGCAAAAACGCAGCCTAGGCAAAATTTAAGGCATTCAAAGAAAAGCTCGCTAGGGACTCAACCTCCATTAGGTAACCTAGGCAAAATCAAGAGTATGTGAGAAGAAAAACCAAGAGTGGAAAACCTCAAAGGTAATAATTTTGGAACTACGTAAAAGGCCTGATTCCCTGATTGGGATACGTAGGCAATCTCATATCGAGATGCGGCCCAAACATTTGGAGAGAAGGAAAAACATCAACAAATTTGTACTCAATGATAGGCATAGCTAACCCTGCGTATTGAGCTCGCAAAAGATGAGTATGCTTTTCTCGAAGAATTGGCAACAGCAATAGACACAAGAATTATTGCTCATCCCCTCTAACCTGAACGTCATTAACACAATGAGTAGGATACTTCGAAAACTCTTGAGTTTGGCAATCAGACTATGGAACATGGCAAAAGCAAAAGGCAAGAAAATCAAAACCAAGAATAAGAAGGAAGAGAAAAGAGGATGCCACTTAGCCAAAACAAAATCTACCTTTGAGAAACCAAAGTAACGGCCGAAGGATATATACATCGGCCATAACATCGATTCTTTAGCCGAGTAATCAATTCTTCGGCCAATATTTTATTTTCACACAAATTACTGTCTATCAGCAAATACTTGTTCAAACAGCCATGTTCTGACTATCGCATGCAAACTCAAGACATCTAGGGGCATAAAAAGCATTTCTCGTTTCATGAACAAAAGCTTGCCTACAAAATCATCACTGTGGTTGCTTTCACTATACAAATATAGTTTCTGCTTCTCTCTTTGCTAACCATGAACAGGAAGGAAAAAGAAAATTCTAAAGCTGGTTGTGACGCCGTCTTCGAGACGATCTCTAAGATGAAGAAGGGGATTGCTAGCTATCCTCCCCACTGACTGCTGGTGCTCACTCAGCCTCAAGCTACAAGGAAAAGAATGCAAAACAAGGGGCAAGCACCAAGCGCCTCTTCTCCGTCATCAGAATGGAAGGAGACAAAGGAAAGGGCCCATGGCCAAACAAGAGCAACTGAAGGAACAACAGGCAGAACCAAGGAAAAATGGCAGTACTCCATACAGTCACCTGCCTAAAGAAGCAAACCCGCCTAGTCTCTGATCTGAGCATTCTCCAAGTCTACTTTAGACATCAAAGAAGTAGACCTCATCAACGCCGGAGGAGGAGGAGGAACAAACTGAAGATCCTCAGCACGCAGGCGCCACTGGCTGGCCACCCGATCACATAAGTACCAAGCTTAACAAAAGGGACCCTCGAACAGGTTACGAGTACAATCTAGAACCCTGGAACGCGCAAGAGGGGTGTCCTCTGATACACCACTCTAAGGGTCAAACCTCGCCTACAAACAAAGTCTAAATCAGCCACAGCACAGAGGAATGGAGATCTAAAAACAAGGGATGCAAGGGGTACCTTGTCAACCGTCAATCGGTCCAAAACCCGTCACCACTCGGGAAGGCTCAAATCGGTGACCGTGTGGCTTCCATTGCCCCACAACCATTACTCGTAGCGAGGAACACATCCGCATCTGCATGTCTAGTGTCAGACTGAAGAAGATACTCAAAAGCCTAGAGAGGAAAGGGGCTACCAGTTGGCCGGCAGATGCTCCCTAATCAAACTCCTAAAATAACCTCCAAATACCTTTGGGACTGTGTATGTGCTGGACTATCCTTGTTGGCAAACAACGTTTGCCCAAGGAGGTAGAGAAGAAAGGCCCGTGTCAGCTACTCAACACTCACCTGAGTCGAGATATCAACCTTCATAAAAGTCTTGATCAGCCAAGAGACATCAACATGACTACGCGAGTGAAGAGGGGGCACAAGAACCACTTCAAAGCCCCTATCCGCTCCCAAAGCCTGGGGTCAACCCAAAGAGGAGCTCCACCTACTCATAGGCCAGTAAGCAAAGAAAAATCACCTGGCGTGATCGTCATTTAGCCAACAGAAGGAAAGTGGAACGTGTTGGGAGTATCCCCCCACCTTTCAACCAGCAAGGTCATCAACGACCAATCCATCTTTGGAAGATTGAGGCCCAAAACAAACGACTCAAGACCAGCAGCGCGTACTAACTCCCGAGCCTGCTCCAGCAACGTCACAAACCATTTGTGCACCTCTTTGCCTCCACTGCGAGCCTCTAATCTCCTATTTCTCTGCCAAGGACAAAAAGGGAGTTAATCTCACAATTGCATAAACAAATAAAAAAAGCTAGGGGCATCAAATCGACGTTTAAAAAGCATGCATTGCCTAAACAGGGGGCACAGTTATCTTAGCTTCTTTAAACAGAACAACTTTGACCCAACCATGGGTCCTTCTCATTCACGCCCCTGGCTAAGAGGGATCTCATCCCGCAAATCAAAACAAAAAAAACTCACTTTTAAATCATACAAATTAAAACTCCGAACTAAAGTAAACCTTTTACTTTTCAGGAAGCTTATCGAAACATTGAGGACGCTCAAGTGCTGCTCACCGGCTCTACAGCCCTATGCCACTCTATGTGCACAACCTCGCGCTCAGCAGGCCAGCAAAACAATCATGTGGCTTCCACTCAATGCACCCTCCAGAAGGCGTTTATATTGCTAGCTTCCAGAAAGCGTTTATGTTGCCAGCTTGCAGAAAGCATTTAGCCACCAGAAGACATTTGAGTTGCTAGAAGGCGTTTGGCCTCCGGAAGGCACTCCCGGTAGTGGAGGTAATGGAAATCTCCCTAACAAACTGGAATATGGTCAAGAACTAGCCTTGGGGGCAATCCCGAGCATACTCAGAACTAGCCTTGGGGACAATCCCGAGCATGTGGAATCTAGCATTGGGGACAGTCCCGAGCATGTGAAATCTAGCCTTGGGGGCAATCCCGAGCATACACAAAACTAGCCTTGGAAACATCCCAAGCATAAGGAACCAATCAAACCCCGTGGAAGATGGAAGATGGAATACTCAACAGCTCAGCAGTTCTACAAGCCCATCACCTCAACAGGCTCGAAGCCTGTATCTACTATCTCAACTGGCTCGAAGCCGTACACAATCAAGCTCTTAACAGGCTCGAAGCCTGTGTTCATCATCTCAACTGGCTCGAAGCCGTAACAAACAATCTCAGCGGCTCCAAGCCCATTATCTCAACTGGCTCAAAGCCGTAAACAAGCAACAGGCTCTAAGCCGCCCCAACAATCAAGACATCTATTCTCAGGCTCTACGCCTGAATGCTCAAAAATCTAACATTTTTGAATGCTCAAGCTTTACGCTTGGATGCCCAACCACTGTGTACTGGATGCTCAAGTTATACACTTGAATGCTCAAGCTCTACGCTTGGATGCCCAACCACTGCGTACTGGACGCTCAAAGCCTGTACTTTGAATGCTCGGATTCTGCCGTCCGAATGCTCGAGCTCTACGCTCCGAATGCTCAAGTCCGGAACTTGATAGAAGCTCTAAGCTTAAAACAAACACACACGCACGGGCCCGTGCACATTTGCATCAACATTTTCACATCGAGTCTGCATCATCATATCTGTTCACATCTAACAACCATCATCACACATATACACTCTGCATATCTCTCATGAAACAGGTCAACCCTGCAATCAACCGGCACTATGCCTCGGTTTTATTGATCGGTTCAGCACCTCGATCCTTTGGCTCCGTGCCAACACTTATGATGAGAAAGCTCCGTGCACAGACCATCAGAATACAACCAGCTCTACGCTTCGGTTCAAAACACGTCAAGCTCTAAGCTCCGACAACTCAGGCCCTCGCCTCAAGACTGCAGCAGGCTCCACGCCTCAATCTAATCACCTCAGGCTCCACGCCTTGATTCCTTCACCTCAGGCCCTTGCCTTATACCAGCTCCGCGCTTCGGTTCATTACGTCAAGCTCAAAGCTCTGACACCACAGGCTCTCATCCTGATCAATACCAGCTCTGCGCTTTGGTCCCATCAAGCTCTAAGCTCACCTCAGGCCCCCACCTCATAAACCTCAGCAGGATCCACGCCTCAGTCCAGTCACCTCAGGCTCTCATCCTGATCAATACCAGCTCCGTGCTTCGGTCCCATCAAGCTCTAAGCTCACCTCAGGCCTCCGCCTCATAAACCACAGCAGGCTCCACGCCTCAATCCAGTCATCTCAGGCTCTCGCCTTATGATCAACACCAGCTCCGCGCTTCGGTCTTATCGATCTAATCCCCTCAGGCCTTCGCCTCAAGATTGCAACAGGCTCCACGCCTCGATTCCATCACTCTTCAGGCTCTCGCCTCATGGCTACAACCGGCTCCGTGCCTCGGTTCCCTCATCACCAAAGCTCCAGTTACTGGCCCTGCGCCCCCATATCTCAAAAGCAACCCGGCGTCCAATTCATCCCCAGTAGATGGTTTGGATTCCACCCCATTACATCAACCCCTTCCAGCTCATTCGCAAGGATAGGCTACTCTACCGAGCTCCTTTCAGTCAAAGTAAGGACGATCAAGAAAAGCAAACGCACCTGCAGTGTACTGATCTACCCCAAAATACTAAGGAAGCTCTCCGCAAAGAAACTCCCCAGGTAGCCCCGCGCTCCTTCAACTACTCTTCGCCAAAACCCTGGCTCAGTCTAGGTACGTCACACTACGGCTTTTTAAGCCCTAAGGTACGTCTTCTGTCTCTAACCCTCCAAACTTTTACTTTTCTTCTTTTGCCCGAACTACGATTGGTCTGAATTTCCCTTGTGGAATACGTAGGCAGCCTCCCGGCCCGACCATAACAAAACCTTTTTCAAAAACCCCTTGGAATAGTGGTTGGACCAAATTGAGTTGCTTTTTACAGCTTTGACTCTTACTCAAACATGTCTCGCGATCCGTCTGAGTTCAGTCAAAGAGGGGCATCTGTAGACACCCCAATTTGGCCTAACGATTATTTCAAGTCCCACCTTGGGACAATCCCGATGATGAAATGGATACAATGATTGCTGATTGCTTCCTTGAGGACCTTAGGACTTTCGGTGAGAACTTTGACCACTTAGAGGACCCAATTCAAAGCCATACAGCCTTTCAGACAGAAATACAGAAGCCTAGGAGAATCCATCTGACGGCCGTAACATCGTTCCCACGGCCACAACATCAATCCCTCACCCGAGCAACCTGTTGCCAGCAAAATCTCCCTGAGAGATCAATCCCTCAGCCGCGAGATATATCCTTCGGCCGAGACATCCATTCCACGGCCGCGACATCCTTTGCTCGGCCGCCAGATCGACCTTTTTCCAGACTCTGGAACGTTCTGTCAGACGTTTGGTTTGATCCAACTACACTACCTTTCCGATGCGTTCGGGCTACGTTCGGAGATCACGACGTAGAGTTTGAGATGCATTGCAATTGCAATTGCCATCTCGTGATTTGATTGGCCGGAGTGAGTCATCCCTATGCCTATATAAAGGGGCCTTTGGGCTCCGAATTTAACACAGAAATTGATAGACCTACACACTCAATCAAGCCACGAAACTTTGTCAAAATACTCTCTCAATCCCATACTCCAAAAGCCCTAACCTCCCGAAGGCAGCCGTCAATCCGGCGATCAAACCCCGAAGTTCAAACCCTAACCCTAGGGTTCTTAATCAAGCAATCAGTCAATCACAAGCAATCCGAAGCAATCAAGCAACTGAGGGATCAAGGTGGTGAGGCCCAACGGCCTCTGGTTTGTTTTATTTCCTGTCAATAATCATGATTTTAGCGTTTTGATTATCCATTAATCTTTTCTGTCTGGTGTGAGGAAGAACATCGACCGGGGCTTCGATCCCTCGACCGATATATCAAACCAGGAGGATCCCTCGGCCGTGACATCCATTCACCGGCCGCGGGATCCATTACCCTGGGACAGCTTTGTTTGTTTCCTGCTTTCTGATGCATGCTTCAATTACAGTCCTGGCTCACTTTACTTACTGTTTAAGGACTAATTAAACAGACTATGTGTTAGAATTAAATAAAGCATCTATACGTCCTATGTTGAAAGATTATGGGCCAGTCTCACGACTGGGCAAAGAGAGGTGCCTAACACCTTCCCCTTATTGTACTTTTGGCAACCGTGTCCAGAATCTATATTTGTTTTCCCAGTTTTAATAAACTGGGTGGCGACTCTATTTGATGATAATCGTTATCATGTGGCAATGTTCCTAGCCATGGGAATGTCCATGATTTTGGTTTATGAAGCGAGCAACCAATCGAGCAAACAAATATGATCAATCTGTATGGCGATGCCCCGTTTGGGAGGTGTCTACAGTAACCAGTAGACTACTACTAGGAACCCCGTTACAAGATCAACAGCCCTTTTGGGACATGTCTAGGATATATCATGAAAATCCGATCCGAGTTCAAACCGAGAAATCATTTATCTTGGGACCTTTCCGATGAAGTGAATAGAGTAGAAGAGATGTTTTCATACCATACGGTAGCCAGCAGCCTAACTACTAGGAATCACAACTCTGTGACTAGTAGTCTACTACTAGGAACTCCGTTACAAGATCAACAGCCCTTTTGGGACATGTCAAGGATATATCATGTAAATCTGATCCGTGTTTAAACCTAGGAAACATGTATCTTGGGAATTTTCCGATGAAGTGAATAGAGTAGAAGAGATGCTTTCACACCCTACGGTAGCCAGCATCCTAACTACTAGGAATTACAACTCTGTGACCAGTAGTCTACTACTGGGAACTCCGTTACAAGATCAACAGCCCTTTTGGGACATGTCTAGGATATATCATCTTAATTCGATCCGTGTTTAAACCTAGAAAACATATATCTTGGGAATTTTCTGATGAAGGGAACAGAGTAGAAGAGATGTTTTCACACCCTATGGTAGTCAGCAGCCTAACTACTAGGAATCACAACTCTGTGACCAGTAGTCTACTACTAGGAACCCCGTTACAAGATCAACAGTCCTTTTGGGACATGTCTAGCATATATCATGTAAATCCGATCCGAGTTCAAACTGAGAAATCATTTATCTTGGGATATTTCCGATGAAGTGAATAGAGTAGAAGAGATGCTTTCACACCATACGGTAGCCAGCAGCCTAACTACTAGGAACTCCGTTACAAGATCAGCAGCCCTTTTGGAACATGTCTGGGATCTATCATGTAAATCTGATCCGAGTTCAAACCTAGAAAACATGTATCTTGGGACCTTTCCGATGTAGTGGATAGAGTAGAAGAGATGTTTTCACAACCTACGGTAGCCAGCAGCCTAACTACTAGGAATCACAACTCTGTGACCAGTAGTCTACCACTAGGAACTCCGTTACAAGATCAACAGCCCTTTTGGGACATGTCTAGGATCTATCATGTAAATCTGATCCGTGTTTAAACCTAGGAAACATGTATCTTGGGAATTTTCCGATGAAGTGAATAGAGTAGAAGAGATGTTTTCACACCCTACGGTAGCCAGCATCCTAACTACTAGGAATCACAACTCTGCGACCAGTAGTCTACTACTGGGAACTCCGTTACAAGATCAACTGCCCTTTTGGGACATGTCTAGGATATATCATGTTAATTTGATTCATGTTTAAACCTAGAAAACATATATCTTGAGAATTTTCTGATGAAGGGAACAGAGTAGAAGAGATGTTTTCACACCCAATGGTAGCCAGCAGCCTAACTACTAGGAATCACAACTCTGTGACCAGTAGTCTACTACTAAGAACCCCGTTACAAGATCAACAGTCCTTTTGGGCCATGTCTAGGATATATCATGTAAATCCGATCCGAGTTCAAACTGAGAAATCGTTTATCTTGGGATATTTCCGATGAAATGAATAGAGTAGAAGAGATGCTTTCACACCATACGGTAGCCAGCAGCCTAACTACTAGGAATTACAACTCTGTGACCAGTAGTCTACTTCTAGGAACTCCGTTACAAGATCAGCAGCCCTTTTGGGACATGTCTAGGATATATCATGTAAATCTGATCCGAGTTCAAACCTAGAAAACATGTATCTTGGGACCTTTCCGATGTAGTGGATAGAGTAGATGAGATGCTTTCACAACCTATGGTAGCCAGCAGCCTAACTACTAGGAATCACAACTCTGTGACCAATAGTCTACTACTAGGAACTCCGTTACAAGATCAACAACCCTTTTGGGACATGTCTAGGATCTATCATGTAAATCTGATCCGTGTTTAAACCTAGGAAACATGTATCTTTGGAATTTTCCGATGAAGTGAATAGAGTAGAAGAGATGCTTTCACACCCTACGGTAGCCAGCATCCTAACTACTAGGAATCACAACTCTGTGACCAGTAGTCTACTACTGGGAACTCCGTTACAAGATCAATAGACCTTTTGGGACATGTTTAGGATATATCATGTTAAATCGATCCGTGTTTAAACCTAGAAAACATATATCTTGGGAATTTTCTGATGAAGGTAACAGAGTAGAAGAGATGTTTGCACACCTTATGGTAGCCAGCAGCCTAACTACAAGGAATCACAACTCTGTGACCAGTAGTCTACTACTAGGAACCCCGTTACAAGATCAACAGTCCTTTTGGGACATGTCTAAGATATATCATGTAAATCCGATCCGAGTTCAAACTGAGAAATCGTTTATCTTGGGATATTTCCGTTGAAGTGAATAGTGTAGAAGAGATGCTTTCACACCATACGGTAGCCAGCAGCCTAACTACTAGGAATCACAACTCTGTGACCAGTAGTCTACTACTAAGAACTCCGTTACAAGATCAACAGCCCTTTTGGGACATGTCTAGGATATATCATGTTAATTCGATCCGTGTTTAAACCTAGAAAACATATATCTTGGGAATTTTATGATGAAGGGAACAAAGTAGAAGAGATGTTTTCACGCCCTATGGTAGCCAGCAGCCTAACTCCTAGGAATCACAACTCTGTGACCAGTAGTCTACTACTAGGAACCCCGTTACAAGATCAACAGTCCTTTTGGGACATGTCTAGCATATATCTTGTAAATCCGATTCGAGTTCAAACTGAGAAATCGTTTATCTTGGGATTTTCCGATGAAGTGAATAGAGTAGAAGAGATGCTTTCACACCATACGGTAGCCAGCAGCCTAACTACTAGGAATCACAACTCTGTGACCAGTAGTCTACTACTAGGAACTCCGTTACAAGATCAGCAGCCCTTTTAGAACATGTCTGGGATCTATCAAGTAAATCTGATCCGAGTTCAAACCTAGAAAACAAGTATCTTGGGACCTTTCCGATGTAGTGGATAGAGTAGAAGAGATGCTTTCACAACCTACGGTAGCCAGCAGCCTAACTACTAGGAATCATAACTCTGTGACCTGTAGTCTACTACTAGGAACTCCGTTACAAGATCAACAGCCCTTTTGGGACATGTCTAGGATCTATCATGTAAATCTGATCCGTGTTTAAACCTAGGAAACATGTATCTTGGGAATTTTCCGACAAAGTAAATAGAGTAGAAGAGATGTTTTCACACCCTACGGTAGCCAGCATCCTAACTACTAGGAATCACAACTCTGCGACCAGTAGTCTACTACTTGGAGATCCGTTACAAGATCAACAGCCCTTTTGGGACATGTCTATGATATATCATGTTAATTCGATCCGTGTTTAAACCTAGAAAACATATATCTTGGGAATTTTTTGATGAAGGGAATAGAGTAGAAGAGATGTTTTCACACCCTATGGTAGCCAGCAGCCTAACTACTAGAAATCACAACTCTGTAACCAATAGTCCACTACTAGGAACCCCGTTACAAGATCAACAGCCCTTTTAGGACATGTCTAGGATATATTATGTATATCCGATCCGAGTTCAAACCGAGAAATCATTTATCTTGGGACCTTTCCGATGAAGTAAATAGAGTATGAGAGATGTTTTCACACCATACAGTAGCCAGCAGCCTAACTACTAGGAATCACAACTCTATGACCGGTAGTCTACTACTATGAACTCCGTTACAAGATCAACAGCCCTTTTGGGACATGTCCAGGATATATCATTTAAATCCGATCCGAGTTCAAACCGAGAAATCATTTATCTTGGGACCTTTCCGATGAAGTGAATAGAGTAGAAGAGATGTTTTCACACCATACGGTAGGCAGCTGACCAAATACTAGGAATCACAACTCTGTGACCAGTAGTCTACTACTAGGAAACTCCGTTACAAGATCAACAGCCCTTTTGGGACATGTCTAGGATCTATCATGTAAATCTGATCCGTGTTTAAACCTATAAAACATGTACCTTGGGAATTTTCCGATGAAGGGAATAGAGTAGAAGAGATGCTTTCACACCATACGGTAGCCAGCAGCCTAACTACTAGGAATCACAACTCTGTGACCAGTAGTCTACTACTAGGAACTCCGTTACAAGATCAGCAGCCCTTTTAGAACATGTCTGGGATCTATCAAGTAAATCTGATCCGAGTTCAAACCTAGAAAACAAGTATCTTGGGACCTTTCCGATGTAGTGGATAGAGTAGAAGAGATGCTTTCACAACCTACGGTAGCCAGCAGCCTAACTACTAGGAATCATAACTCTGTGACCTGTAGTCTACTACTAGGAACTCCGTTACAAGATCAACAGCCCTTTTGGGACATGTCTAGGATCTATCATGTAAATCTGATCCGTGTTTAAACCTAGGAAACATGTATCTTGGAAATTTTCCGACGAAGTAAATAGAGTAGAAGAGATGTTTTCACACCCTACGGTAGCCAGCATCCTAACTACTAGGAATCACAACTCTGCGACCAGTAGTCTACTACTGGGAGATCCGTTACAAGATCAACAGCCCTTTTGGGACATGTCTATGATATATCATGTTAATTCGATCCGTGTTTAAACCTAGAAAACATATATCTTGGGAATTTTTTGATGAAGGGAATAGAGTAGAAGAGATGTTTTCACACCCTATGGTAGCCAGCAGCCTAACTACTAGAAATCACAACTCTGTAACCAATAGTCCACTACTAGGAACCCCGTTACAAGATCAACAGCCCCTTTAGGACATGTCTCGGATATATTATGTAAATCCGATCCGAGTTCAAACCGAGAAATCATTTATCTTGGGACCTTTCCGATGAAGTAAATAGAGTATGAGAGATGTTTTCACACCATACAGTAGCCAGCAGCCTAACTACTAGGAATCACAACGCTATGACCGGTAGTCTACTACTATGAACTCCGTTACAAGATCAACAGCCCTTTTGGGACATGTCCAGGATATATCATTTAAATCCGATCCGAGTTCAAACCGAGAAATCATTTATCTTGGGACCTTTCCGATGAAGTGAATAGAGTAGAAGAGATGCTTTCACACCATACGGCAGGCAGCTGCTTAAATACTAGGAATCACAACTCTGTGACCAGTAGTCTACTACTAGGAACTCCGTTACAAGATCAACAGCCCTTTTGGGACATGTCTAGGATATATCATGTAAATCCGATCCGAGTTCAAACCGAGAAATCATTTATCTTGGGACCTTTCCGATAACCTAGAAAACATGTATCTTGGGACCTTTCCGATGACGTGGATAGAGTAGAAGAGATGTTTTCACACCCTACGGTAGCCAGCAGCCTAACTACTAGGAATCACAACTCTGTGACCAGTAGTCTACTACTAGGAACTCCGTTACAAGATCAACAGCCCTTTTGAGACATGTCTAGGATCTATCATGTAAATCTGATTCGAGTTCAAACCTAGAAAACATGTATCTTGGGACCTTTCCGATGACGTGAATAGAGTAGGAGAGATTCTTTCACACCCTACGGTAGCCAGCAGCCTAACTACTAGGAATCACAACTCTGTGACCAGTAGCCTACTACTAGGAACTCCGTTACAAGATCAACAGCCCTTTTGGGACATGTCCAGGATATATCATTTAAATCCGATCCGAGTTCAAACCGAGAAATCATTTATCTTGGGAATTTTCCGATGAAGGGAATAGAGTAGAAGAGATGCTTACACACCATACGGTAGGCAGCTGCCTAAATACTAGGAATCACAACTCTGTGACCAGTAGTCTACTACTAGGAACTCCGTTACAAGATCAACAGCCCTTTGGGGACATGTCTAGGATATGTCATGTAAATCCTATCCGAGTTCAAACCGAGAAATCATTTATCTTGGGACCTTTCCGATGAAGTGAATAGAGTTGTAGAGATGCTTTCACACCATTCAGTAGCCAGCAGCCTAACTACTAGGAATCACAACTGTGTGACCAGTAATTTACTACTAGGAACTCCGTTACAAGATCAACAGCTCTTTTGGGACATGTCTAGGATCTATCATGTAAATCTGATTCGAGTTCAAACCTAGAAAACATGTATCTTGGGACCTTTCCGATGAAGTGAATTGAGTAGAAGAAATGCTTTCACACTGTTCGGTAGCCAGCAGCCTAACAACTAGGAATCACAACTCTATGACCGGTAGTCTACTACTAGGAACTCCGTTACAAGATCAACAGCCCTTTTGGGACATGTCTAGGATCTATCATGTAAATCTGATTCAAGTTCAAACCTAGAAAACATGTATCTTGGGACCTTTCCGATGACGTGAATAGAGTAGAAGAGATTCTTTCACACCCTACGGTAGCCAGCAGCCTAACTACTAGGAATCACAACTCTGTGACCAGTAGCCTACTACTAGGAACTCCGTTACAAGATCAACAGCCCTTTTGGGACATGTCCAGGATATATCATTTAAATCCGATCCGAGTTCAAACCGAGAAATCATTTATCTTGGGAATTTTCCGATGAAGGGAATAGAGTAGAAGAGATGCTTACACACCATACGGTAGGCAGCTGCCTAAATACTAGGAATCACAACTCTGTGACCAGTAGTCTACTACTAGGAACTCCGTTACAAGATCAACAGCCCTTTTGGGACATGTCTAGGATATATCATGTAAATCCGATCCGAGTTCAAACCGAGAAATCATTTATCTTGGGACCTTTCCGATGAAGTGAATAGAGTTGTAGAGATGCTTTCACACCATTCAGTAGCCAGCAGCCTAACTACTAGGAATCACAACTCTGTGACCAGTAATTTACTACTAGGAACTCCGTTACAAGATCAACAGCTCTTTTGGGACATGTCTAGGATCTATCATGTAAATCTGATTCGAGTTCAAACCTAGAAAACATGTATCTTGGGACCTTTCCGATGAAGTGAATTGAGTAGAAGAAATGCTTTCACACTGTTCGGTAGCCAGCAGCCTAACTACTAGGAATCACAACTCTGTGACCAGTAGTCTACTACTAGGAACTCCGTTATAAGATCAACAGCCCTTTTGGGACATGTCCAGGATATATCATGTAAATCCGATCCGAGTTCAAACCGAGAAATCATTTATCTTGGGACCTTTCCGATGAAGTGAATAGAGTTGGAGAGATGCTTTCACACCATACAGTAGCCAGCAGCCTAACTACTAGGAATCACAACTCTGTGACCAGTAATTTACTACTAGGAACTCCGTTACAAGATCAACAGCCCTTTTGGGACATGTCTAGGATCTATCATGTAAATCTGATTCGAGTTCAAACCTAGAAAACATGTATCTTGGGACCTTTCCGATGAAGTGAATTGAGTAGAAGAAATGCTTTCACACCATACGGTTGCCGGCAGCCTAACTACTAGGAATCACAACTCTGTGACCAGTAGTCTACTACTAGGAACCCCGTTAAAAGATCAACAGCCCTTTTGGGACATGTCTAGGATATATCATGTAAATCCGATCCGAGTTCAAACCGAGAAATCATTTATCTTGGGACCTTTCCGATGAAGTGAATAGAGAAGGAGAGATGCTTTCACACCAAACTGTAGCCAGCAACCTAACTACTAGGAATCACAACTTTGTGACCAGTAGTCTACTACTAGGAACCCCGTTACAAGATCAACAGCCCTTTGGGGACATGTCAAGGATATATCATGTAAATCCGATCCGAGTTCAAACCGAGAAATCCTTTATCTTGGGACCTTTCCGATGAAGTGAATAGAGTAGGAGAGATGCTTTCACACCATACAGTAGCCAGCAGCCTAAATACAAGCAATCACAACTCTGTGACCAGTAGTCTACTACTAGGAACCCCGTTACAAGATCAACAGCCCTTTTGGGACATGTCTAGGATATATCATGTAAATCCGATCCGAGTTCAAACCGAGAAATCATTTATCTTGGGACCTTTCCGATGAAGTGAATAGAGTAGGAGAGATGCTTTCACATCATACAGTAGCCAGCAGCCTAACTACTAGGAATCACAACTCTATGACCAGTAGTCTACTACTAGGAACTCCGTTACAAGATAAACAGCCCTTTTGGGACATGTCTAGGTTCTATCATGTAAATCTTATTCGAGTTCAAACCTAGAAAACACGTATCTTGGGACCTTTCCGATGAAGTAAATTGAGTAGAAGAGATGCTTTCACACCCTACGGCAGCCAGCAGCCTAACTACTTGGAATCACAACTCTGTGACCAGTAGTCTACTATTAGGAACCCCGTTACAAGATCAACAGCCCTTTTGGGACATGTCTAGGATATATCATGTAAATCCGATCCGAGTTCAAACCGAGAAATCATTTATCTTGGGACCTTTCCGATGAAGTGAATAGAGTATGAGAGACGCTTTCACACCATACAGTAGCCAGCAGCCTAACTACTAGGAATCACAACTCTATGACCGGTAGTCTACTACTAGGAACTCCGTTACAAGATCAACAGCCCTTTTGGGTCATGTCTATGATCTATCATGCAAATCTGATTCAAGTTCAAACCTAGAAAACATGTATCTTGGGACCTTTCCGATGACGTGGATAGAGTAGAAGAGATGTTTTCACACCCTACGGTAGCCAGCAGCCTAACTACTAGGAATCACAACTCTGTGACCAGTAGTCTACTACTAGGAACTCCGTTACAAGATCAACAGCCCTTTTGAGACATGTCTAGGATATATCATGTAAATCTGATTCGAGTTCAAACCTAGAAAACATGTATCTTGGGACCTTTCCGATGACGTGAATAGAGTAGAAGAGATTCTTTCACACCCTACGGTAGCCAGCAGCCTAACTACTAGGAATCACAACTCTGTGACCAGTAGCCTACTACTAGGAACTCCGTTACAAGATCAACAGCCCTTTTGGGACATGTCCAGGATATATCATTTAAATCCGATCCGAGTTCAAACCGAGAAATCATTTATCTTGGGAATTTTCCGATGAAGGGAATAGAGTAGAAGAGATGCTTACACACCATACGGTAGGCAGCTGCTTAAATACTAGGAATCACAACTCTGTGACCAGTAGTCTACTACTAGGAACTCCGTTACAAGATCAACAGCCCTTTTGGGACATGTCTAGGATATATCATGTAAATCCGATCCGAGTTCAAACCGAGAAATCATTTATCTTGGGACCTTTCCGATGAAGTGAATAGAGTTGGAGAGTTGCTTTCACACCATATACAGTAGCCAGCAGCCTAACTACTAGGAATCACAACTCTGTGACCAGTAGTTTACTACTAGGAACTCCGTTACAAGATCAACAGCTCTTTTGGGACATGTCTAGGATCTATCATGTAAATCTGATTCGAGTTCAAACCTAAAAAACATGTATCTTGGGACCTTTCCGATGAAGTGAATTGAGTAGAAGAAATGCTTTCACACCATACAGTAGCCAGCAGCCTAACTACTAGGAATCACAACTCTGTGACCAGTAGTCTACTACTAGGAACTCCGTTACAAGATCAACAGCCCTTTTGGGACATGTCTAGGATATATCATGTAAATCCGATCCGAGTTCAAACTGAGAAATCATTTATCTTGGGACCTTTCCGATGAAGTGAATAGAGTAGAAGAAATGCTTTCACACCCTACGGTAGGCAGCTGCCTAAATACTAGGAATCACAACTCTGTGACCATTAGTCTACTACTAGGAACTCCGTTACAAGATCAACAGCCCTTTTGAGACATGTCTTGGATATATCATGTAAATCTGATTCGAGTTCAAACCTAGAAAACATGTATCTTGGGACCTTTCCGATGAAGTGAATTGAGTAGAAGAAATGCTTTCACACCCAAAGGTAGCCAGCAGCCTAACTACTAGGAATCACAACTCTGTGACCAGTAGTCTACTACTAGGAACCCCGTTATAAGATCAACAGCCCTTTTGGGACATGTCTAGGATATATCATGTAAATCCGATCCGAGTTCAAACCGAGAAATCATTTATCTTGGGACCTTTCCAATGAAGTGAATAGAGAAGGAGAGATGCTTTCACACCATACTGTAGCCAGCAACCTAACTACTAGGAATCACAACTCTGTGACCAGTAGTCTACTACTAGGAACCCCGTTACAAGATCAACAGCCCTTTGGGGGCATGTCTAGGATATATCATGTAAATCCGATCCGAGTTCAAACCGAGAAATCCTTTATCTTGGGACCTTTCCGATGAAGTGAATAGAGTAGGAGAGATGCTTTCACACCATACAGTAGCCAGCAGCCTAACTACTAGGAATCACAACTCTTGACCAGTAGTCTACTACTAGGAACCCCGTTACAAGATCAACAGCCCTTTTGAGACATGTCTAGGATATATCATGTAAATCCGATCCCAGTTCAAAACGAGAAATCATTTATCTTGGGACCTTTCCAATGAAGTGAATAGAGTAGAAGAAATGCTTTCACACCATACGGTAGGCAGCTGCCTAAATACTAGGAATCACAACTCTGTGACCAGTAGTCTACTACTAGGAACTCCGTTACAAGATCAACAGCCCTTTTGGGACATGTCTAGGATATATCATGTAAATCCGATCCGAGTTCAAACCGAGAAATCATTTATCTTGGGACCTTTCCGATGAAGTGAATAGAGTTGGAGAGTTGCTTTCACACCATATACAGTAGCCAGCAGCCTAACTACTAGGAATCACAACTCTGTGACCAGTAGTTTACTACTAGGAACTCCGTTACAAGATCAACAGCTCTTTTGGGACATGTCTAGGATCTATCATGTAAATCTGATTCGAGTTCAAACCTAAAAAACATGTATCTTGGGACCTTTCCGATGAAGTGAATTGAGTAGAAGAAATGCTTTCACACCATACAGTAGCCAGCAGCCTAACTACTAGGAATCACAACTCTGTGACCAGTAGTCTACTACTAGGAACTCCGTTACAAGATCAACAGCCCTTTTGGGACATGTCTAGGATATATCATGTAAATCCGATCCGAGTTCAAACTGAGAAATCATTTATCTTGGGACCTTTCCGATGAAGTGAATAGAGTAGAAGAAATGCTTTCACACCCTACGGTAGGCAGCTGCCTAAATACTAGGAATCACAACTCTGTGACCAGTAGTCTACTACTAGGAACTCCGTTACAAGATCAACAGCCCTTTTGAGACATGTCTTGGATATATCATGTAAATCTGATTCGAGTTCAAACCTAGAAAACATGTATCTTGGGACCTTTCCGATGAAGTGAATTGAGTAGAAGAAATGCTTTCACACCCAAAGGTATCCAGCAGCCTAACTACTAGGAATCACAACTCTGTGACCAGTAGTCTACTACTAGGAACCCCGTTATAAGATCAACAGCCCTTTTGGGACATGTCTAGGATATATCATGTAAATCCGATCCGAGTTCAAACCGAGAAATCATTTATCTTGGGACCTTTCCAATGAAGTGAATAGAGAAGGAGAGATGCTTTCACACCATACTGTAGCCAGCAACCTAACTACTAGGAATCACAACTCTGTGACCAGTAGTCTACTACTAGGAACCCCGTTACAAGATCAACAGCCCTTTGGGGGCATGTCTAGGATATATCATGTAAATCCGATCCGAGTTCAAACCGAGAAATCCTTTATCTTGGGACCTTTCCGATGAAGTGAATAGAGTAGGAGAGATGCTTTCACACCATACAGTAGCCAGCAGCCTAACTACTAGGAATCACAACTCTGTGACCTGTCTACTACTAGGAACCCCGTTACAAGATCAACAGCCCTTTTGAGACATGTCTAGGATATATCATGTAAATCCGATCCCAGTTCAAAACGAGAAATCATTTATCTTGGGACCTTTCCAATGAAGTGAATAGAGTAGAAGAAATGCTTTCACACCATACGGTAGGCAGCTACCTAAATACTAGGAATCACAACTCTGTGACCAGTAGTCTACTACTAGGAACTCCGTTACAAGATCAACAGCCCTTTTGGGACATGTCTAGGATATATCATGTAAATCCGATCCGAGTTCAAACCGAGAAATCATTTATCTTGGGACCTTTCCGATGAAGTGAATATAGTTGGAGAGATGCTTTCACACCATATACAGTAGCCAGCAGCCTAACTACTAGGAATCACAACTCTGTGACCAGTAGTTTACTACTAGGAACTCCGTTACAAGATCAACAGCCCTTTTGGGACATGTCTAGGATCTATCATGTAAATCTGATTCGAGTTCAAACCTAGAAAACATGTATCTTGGGACCTTTCCGATGAAGTGAATTGAGTAGAAGAAATGCTTTCACACCATACAGTAGCCAGCAGCCTAACTACTAGGAATCACAACTCTGTGACTAGTAGTCTACTATTAGGAACTCCGTTACAAGATCAACAGCCCTTTTGGGACATGTCTAGGATATATCATGTAAATCCGATCCGAGTTCAAATCGAGAAATCATTTATCTTGGGACCTTTCCGATGAAGTGAATAGAGTAGAAGAAATGCTTTCACACCCTACGGTAGGCAGCTGCCTAAATACTAGGAATCACAACAATTTGACCAGTAGTCTACTACTAGGAACTCCGTTACAATTTCAACAGCCCTTTTGGGACATGTCTAGGATATATCATGTAAATCCGATTCGAGTTCAAACCGAGAAATCATTTATCTTGGGACCTTTCCGATGAAGTGAATATAGTTGGAGAGATGCTTTCACACCATACAGTAGCCAGCAGCCTAACTACTAGGAATCACAACTCTGTGACCAGTAGTCTACTACTAGGAACCCCGTTACAAGATCAACAGCCCTTTTGGGACATGTCTAGGATATATCATGTAAATCCGATCCGAGTTCAAACCGAGAAATCATTTATCTTGGGACCTTTCCGATGAAGTGAATAGAGTTGGAGAGATGCTTTCACACCTGTGGGCTACCTGCCCGAAAAATAAAACAAACAAATGATGTTTTGCTTTATATTTTCCCGCCGCTTTGAAGAGAAATACGCCGTTTGAAGAGTCGCCACCCGGATTTGCGGTATATCACCCGAGAAACCGTTTTGTTTGGAAAATCGTTGATTTGAATTTGAAAACCAGAGATCAGTTTCAAGGGTCCGGAAGCCATGTTACGAGGGGGGAAGGGTTTTACAGCACCCCCCTCGCCCGATTCGAAATCGGTCTCTACTAAACGTTTTTGGAATTTTTCGAAGGGATTTTGTTTCATTTAAACCAGCTGGCAAGTATCCACAGTTATAATAGGTAAGCAGTGCATGCATGTGCAGTTGTACAGGGGGAAGTGCAATGATGGAATAACGGTGAGCAAATGCATGAATGACAGAAAACTGAGGATCTGTCACTGACTTCACTCTCGAGCGCTCGAGAGCAGTCCCGAGCGCTTGGGAGTTCTGATACCCAACCTGCAAGCTTTGTTAGCGCAGTCAAAATACAATGCTAAAATAGGAACTGAAAAGCTGCTATATACACTACTGGCTCAGCAGAGGATTTGAAAGACTGGAAAGAAACCTCAATCTTTCAGATCTTGCATCCCTGCCTTAACAAGACCAAATCTACAAATTTAAAAGAGCAACAGGCTACACTTATGCATGCAGAGACCAGGTGACACAGGAGACTGGAAAATGGGAAACAATGACATGCATGCACTCCCGAGCGCTCGGGAAAGGTTCGGAGCGCTTGGGAGTGAGCTGCATATCAACTTACCCTCAAACAGGAAATGGTACTGACTTGACATGCAAACACCCTTGTTTTGGTATTTCCCAAGAGGAAAACATCTTTTAATCTTTAAAAGCAAGAAGCCTTATTCACACATGAAGACTTTGTGAGAAAATGGTTATGTTTTTTGTGGAAAACGACTTCCTCGTGCATGCATGCCAAATAAAAACCATTTAACTTAAAAGTGCACCTCCTTCCCTACCTGCTATGTGACAGAGGACCATGCATGGAAGCTGGGAACAGTCCTGAGCGCTTCAGAGTACTCTCGAGCGCTTGGGAGTGTTTCCAGTAAGGGTTTTATGAAAACGTTTTTTTGTACCCCATTGCTCTTGTTTTTACACTAGGGTCTCCCAACCATGCACCCAGTATTGAAGACTGGGTCAGGCTGGGAGACCCCCTCATAAGGGATGAACAGCCCTTTTAGTTGTGATCAAAGGTAAAAATTTCTACCTTTTTCTTGAACTCTTGCTCCTTGGGATGACTTTGAAATGTGGATGAAGAGAGGAGCGTGCAAGAGATCAGAAGGGTATTCTAGATTTCTTGCCCTTTTCCTTGGTGATTTCTAAAACTTTTGAAGTTTGGAAGGTGAACTTGGAGATTTTTGGTTTGTAGCTAGAGAGAGAAAGAGAGCAGAGAGTAAGGGTTCTCTAGGATCAAATTTCGTAGCCTCCTCCTTTTCTCAGCTGAAAACCAGCCATATTTATAGGCCAAGTAACCCATGGTTTTGAAAATCAAATGGGCTTAATAAAAACATTTTTTTAATAGGAAAATCTTTGGCCTGAATATCTGCCACCAGAGGTTGAGTGTGGACCGAGCCATCGGCGGGCTCAAGGTGGTGATAATGATGAGTTGCAAGGGTAGTGGGTGATACGGCCATCCATTGGGCAACAGAATAGTCTCGAGCGCTTGGGATCACTCCCGAGCGCTTGGGACCTCACTCTCGAGCGCTCGAGAAAGAGCCAGGCCAAAGGTTTTTGGAAAATGGTTTTGAGCGCTCGGGATTGCTCCCAAGCGCTTGAAAATGCTTTTTACCATTTTTAATCCCTCTTCAAATCTTTCAAGGAGCAATGTTCCGATCGATACTAGGCTTGTTTCAATCCAAAGTCATCATCGGGGAGCCTCCGGGCCACAAGTCAAGGAATTTGGAAAAGTCCAAATTGGGGTGTCTACAGTTGCCCCTCTTTGGGCGACGCTCAGCACCACATCTGGATACGAGTGCTGTCCAATGATTGAGACAGCCCAACTCGAGCCAAATCAAATCCTCAACTCAAAATCAAATGCAAATAAAGACACAAACATTTGATGCATGTGGTCGCGTCTTTTCAGACTGCCTACGTACCCTTTTCTGCAAGGATCAGACCAGCGTAGTTCTTTGGGGCAAATGCAAACATGCAGACATGCAAGCAAATGATAGAAAGGTGTCCCTCAGGACAGCGCCAAATCTATGGCGGCGGATGAAGGGTGCCAAATCTATGACGGCGGAAGGAGGAGAAAACCGGGGATGAAGGGTGCCAAATCTATGGCAGCGGATGAAGGGTGCCAAATCTATGGCAGACAAGATAGGTGCCAAATCTATGGCGGCGGAAGAGGGGTGCCAAATCTATGGCAGACAAGATGGGTGCCAAATCTATGGCGGCGGATGAAGGGTGCCAAATCTATGGCGGCGGATGGAGGGTGCCAAATCTATGGCAGACAAGTAGGGTGCCAAATCTATGGCGGCGGGATGGAGGAGAAAACCGGGGATGAAGGGTGCCAAATCTATGGCAGACAAGATGGGTGCCAAATCTATGGCAACGGATGAAGGGTGCCAAATCTATGGCAGACAAGTAGGGTGCCAAATCTATGGCGGCGGGATGGAGGAGAAAACCGGGGATGAAGGGTGCCAAATCTATGGCAGACAAGATGGGTGCCAAATCTATGGCGGCGGAAGAGGGGTGCCAAATCTATGGCAGACAAGATGGGTGCCAAATCTATGGCAGCGGATGAAGGAGAAAAACCGGGGATGAAGGGTGCCAAATCTATGGCAGACAAGATGGGTGCCAAATCTATGGCAGCGGATGAAGGGTGCCAAATCTATGGCAGACAAGATAGGTGCCAAATCTATGGCGGCGGAAGAGGGGTGAAAAACCGGGGATGAAGGGTGCCTAATCTATGGCGGCGGAAGGAGGGTGCCAAATCTATGGCAGACAAGTAGGGTGCCAAATTTATGGCGGGAGATGATTGAAGGGTGCCAAATCTATGGCAGAAGATGAAAGGGTGGCGAAGAGACCTGAATCTGAAAAGCTTGAATTTTTAAAAGAAGCTTGAATTTTAAAAGAAGCTTGAATTTTGAAGGAAGCTTGAATTTTGAAGAAAGCTTGAATTTGAGATGAAAGGGTGCCAAATCTATGGCGGAAGATGATTGAAGGGTGCCAAATCTATGGCAGAAGATGATTGAAGGGTACCAAATCTATGGCAGAAGATGAAAGGGTGGCGAAGAGACCTGAATCTGAAAAGCTTGAATTTTGAAGGAAGCTTGAATTTTGAAGGAAGCTTGAATCTGAAAAGCTTGAATTTTTGGAAGAAGCTTGAATTTTGAAGGAAGCTTGAATCTGAAATTAAAGGGTGTCTCTCAGGACAGCGCCAAATCTATGGCAGAATATGAAAGATGCCAAATCTATGGCAGCGGATGATTGAAGGGTGTCCCTCAGGACAATGCCAAATCTATGACGGAGATGTGCAGTCATGTTGACGAATATGAAGGAAGAAGGCGACCGTGGGGGGTCGAGGTTAGAAAGTGAGACCCGCGTTTCGACTTTTGACAACACTGATGGTATTATTTTTCTTTATTATTTTTTTTTTGAAAAAAACAATGGACATGTCTGAGTATCCTTTCAGCTTTACTGTTTTTGGCCAGCCTGGTATTGTCAGGATTTTGGGATTTGGGATGGAGTTCGTCTTTGGATGGAAATTGGGTTTGAGCTGGAGCTGGTTTGAGTTTGGCTTTGATCAGGGCTTGAGTCCCGAGCATTCATGCCCCAGTCTTGAGGTCGGCTGTACTTTTGCGGTGATTGATGGCATTGTGCTGATGTGCCCCAGTGAGTGATAGTCCTTGGTTCTTGATCCCTTTTCCCTTGATTCCACTGATAGCTTTCGGCGGCGAGATTTGTCATGATCAAAAGCGCGGGTTCTTCCATGTACTGGAGTTTCTCTCACGAGTTGGGGCCTTAATGACCTTGTGTGAATTTGGACAAGGCCCAGATGACTCGAAGGACAAGAAAGACCTTTTATCCGAGGACTGACTCAATGATGAACCGGACTGGACGAGGAGTTTGATTTGGCTGGACGAGTGGCTTGATTACTTGAGGATTTGATTGTTTGAAATTGTCATGATAAAATCAAGTTTTGAAGATTTTCCCATTTGGGGTTTTGAAATTGTTTTAACTCCATCAAGTGATGCTCATTCAGAATTCTCTTGTTTTGTCAGAACACGAGGATTTTTGCCGTGAACCATGCCCCAGGTTGCTGATGACAACCCATGGATTTAGAAAATGCCCCAGCTCGGATGTTACGGGATTCATGAAATGCCTTGGCGCTCCTTCTTGTTTTCTCCTATTGTCTAGGATTTTTATTATAAAGTTGTGTTTTTCAATCTGACAGGACTTTATCAGGGTTGTAACGTGGCCAAGGTTTGGCTTAACAAAGAAAGGATAATAGACTCAAAATTTTCATTTTCCTTAGGTTCCGAGAGCTAGCAGCCATCTTGCATAATTTTATGCCCTTTTTTTTTTTGCTTTTGATGGGCGCCTTCTTTCACCTGCTTTGCTTCGCCTTTTATTGTGCCCGATGCGTTTGGCGTTTTCATTGGTCTTGAGCTTTCTCTGATTTTTGTTCGATGTTTTGCACCTCATTGCGCCCATGTATTTGGCACTTTCACGCTTTGAATTCTGATGCGCCGATGATGGTCAGGTGTTTGGCACATTTTGTCCTCCTTATTTCACCCTGGTGTGGGGGATAGCTGCCTAGCTGGGTTCTTTCAAAGAAATTGATTTAGGCTCAAAGGGGGTTATCAATGGATATATATCTTCAAGCGTGTGATAAAAGAAAAGAATGCCTTTCTTCATTTTGAATTGCACAACTCGATAACTGGATCCTAGATGCAAGTTAAGGGATTTGTGTGCTCTAACTTTTGCCTAGATCATGTTTTGAGGTTTTGATTTAGCGAGCTTTTTCTCATGCCAAGGCGTTGCTTCTTGATGGCGTCAGGGAATGGTCTCCTGAAATTCTTCTTCTCGCAAGGGCAAAATACCTCGTGTCTTAATTTCTCAATTGATGGTGAAAAACAATTCCAAGTTAAGGGATTATCACAAAACGTGAGTTTATTATCACAATTTCGACTCAAGAGGTTTGACATCAAAAGACGGGACGGACCGACAAAGGATCGACTTGAAAGAACATGACCAAATTCTGGGATCGACTCGAAAGAACATGACCGGGCCTCGGGATAAGGCTGCCTACGTATCCTTCTTGCAAAGGAATCAGGTCATAACGTAGTTCAGACCTACGAAACTGACTCTCTTTTTGGTTTTTTTTTTTTGTTTTTTTTGTTTTTGACTACAAACTTGAAGACATACAGACACGAAAGTATGAAAGACTCGAGATACCAACTGACTCGAAATTGAAAGACAAAGACTTGACTCGAAACTCAAAAGCTTCCCAAACTCGTGAGTAATTCCATTCACGGACTGCACTCAAAATCCTCCTCCAGATCTGAGGTCCGGCATTGGGATGGTTCCGTTGTCGATGAGATCTTGGATCTCGTGGCGGAGACGGAAGCAGTTATTGGTGGGATGGCCGGTATATTGGTGAAAGGCACAATAGACGTTTGGGTTGTGGGACGCCGGGAGCTTTCGAGGTAGGGGAGTTGGCGGGAGCGGCTCGATGAGGCCGGCTTCGAGGAGCTTCTCATAAACTGTGGACAAAGGTACAGGAAAACGGGAGAAGATCCTTGGTGGGATTTTGCAGCCGGGTTGAGGGTTCATGGCGGTGCCGAGGGGGCCTTTGGTGAAAGCCTTGCTTGCTTCGCAGCTGCATAACACTCCTTTGCTTTTGGGGTTGATCTCATCAATGTGCACATCCTGCCTTTTAGCACTAGTTTCAGACAAGGATCCAATATCCTTATTTGAGCGATTCTTGGCATCATGGAATTCCACCAAGTCTTCGAACATGTCCGAGAGTTTCACTTTTGAGCATGGCTTGATTCCGGCGGTTGGAGGGTGGTAGGTTTGTGGGGTTTCTTTGATCCTGGCCTTACCAGCATTCAGTCCCAGATCTGCATTTGACATGGCGGAGGTGAAAATGTCAATAAGCCCTTGCAATAGAGCCGTTAGCTTATCCATTTTCTGACTCATTTCCTCTACAGCCCTTTTTAGCTCAACCAGCTCTGTTTGCCTTGTCATTTCGAGGTGGTCGGGGAAGGTGGTATGGCTTTGTGTAGAATGGGTGGCCCAGTGCTGACAGTAAAGTAAAAAGCGGACTCAGAATGTGCCCCTGTTATGATTTATTGAAAAATGTGTATTTAATAAAAGAATCGTCATTCACGCGTTGTCATCGTCGACTCAAGGGATCAAACTTTACGGAAAGTTCCAACAGTCACGGGTAGGTCGGTGTCAGGCTGGTTAAATTCCGCACGTTGGGAATCAGAGCCAATCTCCTTATCTAAGACCATCCGAGACAGAGCAATAAGACTGCTGGAAGATGAACCTAAGGCTAAACTAGAGGGAGCCGTTCGGGCACGGCGAACACCAGAGGTATCCCAAACTCCATGGATTTATGGTCTCCTAGACCCAAGAAATGACATCCTATGAAGGATTGCCTTAGTCCTCAGAGTTTCTTTTAGGGTGTATCCTTTGTTCAGAACGACAAATTCTAAGAGATGTCAAAATGAACTAAGTATTCAACTAGTCCTCATTCGAAGTTTCAATTTTGAACTTGGAATAACTTAGTATAGACGGCGTGATACCCCAACCATCACGGTGTCAGTGACATGGTGCCATTAGCCAGAATGGTGTAAGTAAAGTGGCATCACGGCGCCGGTTCCTTTGTTATTCCTTATTCTCCGTTGAAATTTTGATTAGGCATTAGTCAAGGACTTAGTATATTCTGATTTCCCAAAGTCTCCTTGTTCTAAGGACTCATGTAGTTTCAATAACGTGCCTTTAAAAAGCACGACTCATCATCGGTCCAGGCAATCCTAAACAAGCTGCGCAAGCAAGCATAAGAGTTCTATATGAGACACGACAGCAGGCGTAAGATGTAAGGTGCGATGTGCAAGCGGGATAAGATCACGGTTTTTCGAAGGTTGCCTAATTCCTCAGAATTTCTTTTAGGGTGTATCCTTTGTTCAGAACGACAAATTCTAAGAGATGTCAAAATGAACTAAGTATTCAACTAGTCCTTGTTTGAAGTTTCAATTTTGAACTTGGAATAACTTAGTATAGACGGCGTGATACCCCAACCATCATGGTGTCAGTGACATGGTGTCATTAGCCAGAGTGGTGTAAGTAAAGTGGCATCACGGCGCCGGTTCCTTGTTATTCCTTATTCTCCGTTGAAATTTCGATTAGGCATTAGTCAAGGACTTAGTATATTCTGATTTCCCAAAGTCTCCTTGTTCTAAGGACTCATATAGTTAAACAACGTGCACCGGGGTGCACGATTCATCATCGGGCCTCGGCAACCTTCTACAGACCGTGCGAGCGAGATTAAGAGCACAGGACTCGAAATTGAACCGACAGCATGACGGCATGACATGAATGAGATGCATGGCGAGATGCAGAAAGCAGTAACATGTAGACAGGATATAGCACATAGTCCTACCCTGCGGGTCCCTGTCCTAGCTTGGAAGGTTCTATGGCTTGCTAAGCATGTACAAAGGCCGGTTTTGGCTTGAAGAGGGTTCCCCGGACTAGAGTCAAAGTATACCTCCCACTATTGAGCGTACACCCAATAATGGTACAAACAGTAGAGATGACTTATTACGGTCGAGGGTTGCTGAGCATTCCGGGATTCCCCATCACCGGCAAGTCGGGTAGGATTGCCGAAACACAACAGCGAGGTTGCACAAGATATATATACAAAAGATAGACAATAAAACAAAATCCCTTTTGAAAATCCCACAAACGTTTTTCAAGCTTGGCTCACAAGTTTAATTGATATTCAAGAAAAGCGGGCCGTTTTATCAACAAATCAACTTTTTCTCAAGTATTAATTAAACGTCCCCAGCAGAGTCGCCACTGTGGGCTACCTGCCCGAAAAATAAAACAAACAAATGATGTTTTGCTTTATATTTTCCCACCGCTTTGAAGAGAAATACGCCGTTTGAAGAGTCGCCACCCGGATTTGCGGTATATCACCCGAGAAACCGTTTTGTTTGGAAAATCGTTGATTTGAATTTGAAAACCAGAGATCAGTTTCAAGGGTCCGGAAGCCATGTTACGAAGGGGGAAGGGTTTTACGGCACCCCCCTCGCCCGATTCGAAATCGGTCTCTACTAAACGTTTGTGGGATTTTTCGAAGGGATTTTGTTTCATTTAAACCAGTTGGCAAGTATCCACAGTTATAACAGGTAAGCAGTGCATGCATGTGCAGTTGTACAGGGGGAAGTGCAATGATGGAATAACGGTGAGCAAATGCATGAATGACAGAAAACTGAGGATCTGTCACTGACTTCACTCTCGAGCGCTCGAGAGCAGTCCCGAGCCCTTGGGAGTTCTGATACCCAACCTGCAAGCTTTGTTAGCGCAGTCAAAATACAATGCTAAAATAGGAACTGAAAAGCTGCTATATACACTACTGGCTCAGCAGAGGATTTGAAAGACTGGAAAGAAACCTCAATCTTTTAGATCTTGCATCCCTGCCTTAACAAGACCAAATCTACAAATTTAAAAGAGCAACAGGCTACACTTATGCATGCAGAGACCAGGTGACACAGCAGACTGGAAAATGGGAAGCAATGACATGCAGGCACTCCCGAGCGCTCGGGAAAGGTTCGGAGCGCTTGGGAGTGAGCTGCATATCAACTTACCCTCAAACAGGAAATGGTACTGACTTGACATGCACACACCCTTGTTTTGGTATTTCCCAAGAGGAAAACATCTTTTAATCTTTAAAAGCAAGAAGCCTTATTCACACATGAAGACTTTGTGAGAAAATGGTTATGTTTTTGTGGAAAACGACTTCCTCGTGCATGCATGCCAAATAAAAACCATTTAACTTAAAAGTGCACCTCCTTCCCTACCTGCTATGTGACAGAGGACCATGCATGGAAGCTGGGAACAGTCCTGAGCGCTTCAGAGTACTCTCGAGCGCTTGGGAGTGTTTCCAGTAAGGGTTTTATGAAAACGTTTTTTTGTACCCCATTGCTCTTGTTTTTACACTAGGGTCTCCCAACCATGCACCCAGTATTGAAGACTGGGTCAGGCTGGGAGACCCCCCTCATAAAGGATGAACAGCCCTTTTAGTTGTGATCAAAGGTAAAAATTTCTACCTTTTTCTTGAACTCTTGCTCCTTGGGATGACTTTGAAATGTGGATGAAGAGAGGAGAGTGCAAGAGATCAGAAGGGTATTCTGGATTTCTTGCCCTCTTCCTTGGTGATTTCTAAAACTTTTGAAGTTTGGAAGGTGAACTTGGAGATTTTTGGTTTGTAGCTAGAGAGAGAAAGAGAGCAGAGAGTAAGGGTTCTCTAGGATCAAATTTCGTAGCCTCCTCCTTTTCTCAGCTGAAAACCAGCCATATTTATAGGCCAAGTAACCCATGGTTTTGAAAATCAAATGGGCTTAATACAAACATTTTTTTAATAGGAAAATCTTTGGCCAGAATATCTGCCACCAGAGGTTGAGTGTGGACTGAGCCATCGGCGGGCTCAAGGTGGTGATAATGATGAGTTGCAAGGGTAGTGGGTGATATGGCCATCCATTGGGCAACAGAATAGTCTCGAGCGCTTGGGATCACTCCCGAGCGCTTGGGACCTCACTCTCGAGCGCTCGAGAAAGAGTTAGGCCAGAGGTTTTTGGAAAATGGTTTTGAGCGCTCGGGATTGCTCCCAAGCGCTTGAAAATGCTTTTTACCATTTTTAATCCCTCTTCAAATCTTTCAAGGAGCAATGTTCCGATCGATACTAGGCTTGTTTCAATCCAAAGTCATCATCGGGGAGCCTCCGGGCCACAAGTCAAGGAATTTTGAAAAGTCCAAATTGGGGTGTCTACAACACCATACAGTAGCCAACAGCCTAACTACTAGGAATCACAACTCTTTGACCAGTAGTCTACTACTAGGAACCCCGTTACAAGATCAACAGCCCTTTTGGGACATGTCTAGGATCTATCATGTAAATCTGATCCGTATTTAAACCTAGAAAACATGTATCTTGGGAATTTTCCGATGAAGGGAATAGAGTAGAAGAGATGCTTTCACAGCATACGGTAGGCAGCTGCCTAAATACTAGGAATCACAACTCTGTGACCAGTAGTCTACTATTAGGAACTCCGTTACAAGATCAACAGCCCTTTTGCGACTTGTCTAGGATATATCATGTAAATCCGATCCGAGTTCAAACCTAGAAAACATGTATCTTGGGAATTTTCCGATGAAGGGAATAGAGTAGAAGAGATGCTTTCACAGCATACGGTAGGCAGCTGCCTAAATACTAGGAATCACAACTCTGTGACCAGTAGTCTACTACTAGGAACTCCATTACAAGATCAACAGCCCTTTTGGGACATGTCTAGGATATATCATGTAAATCCGATCCGAGTTCAAACCGAGAAATCATTTATCTTGGAACCTTTCCGATGAAGTGAATAGAGTAGAAGAAATGCTTTCACACCATACGGTAGGCAGCTGCCTAAATACTAGGAATCACAACTCTGTGACCAGTAGTCTACTACTAGGAACTCCGTTACAAGATCAACAGCCCTTTTGGGACATGTCTAGGATATTTCATGTAAATCCGATCCGAGTTCAAACCGAGAAATCATTTATCTTGGGACCTTTCCGATGAAGTGAATAGAGTTGGAGAGATGCTTTCACACCATACAGTAGCCAGCAGCCTAACTACTAGGAAGCACAACTCTGTGACCAGTAGTTTACTACTAGGAACTCCGTTACAAGATCAACAGCCCTTTGGGGACATGACTAGGATCTATCATGTAAGTCTAATTCGAGTTCAAACCTAGAAAACATGTATCTTGGGACCTTTCCGATGAAGTGAATTGAGTAGAAGAGTTGCTTTCACACCCTACGGTAGCCAGCAGCCTAACTACTAGGAATCACAACTCTGTGACCAGTAGTCTACTACTAGGAACTCCGTTACAAGATCAACAGCCCTTTTGGGACATGTCTAGGATATATCATGTAAATCCGATCCGGGTTCAAACCGAGAAATCATTTATCTTGGGACCTTTCCGATGAAGTGAATAGAGTAGAAGAAATGCTTTCACACCATACGGTAGGCAGCTGCCTAAATACTAGGAATCACAACTCTGTGACCATTAGTCTACTACTAGGAACTCCGTTACAAGATCAACAGCCCTTTTGGGACATGTCTAGGATATATCATGTAAATCCGATCCGAGTTCAAACCGAGAAATCATTTATCTTGGGACCTTTCCGATGAAGTGAATAGAGTTGGAGAGATGCTTTCACACCATACAGTAGCCAGCAGCCTAAATACTAGGAATCACAACTCTGTGACCAGTAGTTTAATACTAGGAACTCCGTTACAAGATCAACAGCCCTTTTGGGACATGTCTAGGATATATCATGTAAATCCGATCCGAGTTCAAACCGAGAAATCATTTATCTTGGGACCTTTCCGATGAAGTGAATAGAGTTGGAGAGATGCTTTCACACCATGCAGTAGCAAGCAGCCTAACTACTTGGAATCACAACTCTGTGACCAGTAGTCTACTACTAGGAACTCCGTTACAAGATCAACAGCCCTTTTGGGACATGTCTAGGATATATCATGTAAATCCGATCCGAGTTCAAACCGAGAAATCATTTATCTTGGGACCTTTCCGATGAAGTGAATAGAGTAGCAGAGATGCTTTCACACCATACGGTTGGCAGCTGACAAAATACTAGGAATCACAACTCTGTGACCAGTAGTCTACTACTAGGAACTCCGTTACAAGATCAACAGCCCTTTTGGGACATGTCTAGGATCTATCATGTAAATCTGATTCGAGTTCAAACCTAGAAAACATGTATCTTGGGACCTTTCCGATGAAGTGAATAGAGTAGAAGAGATGCTTTCACACCCTACGGTAGCCAGCAGCCTAACTACTAGGAATCACAACTCTGTGACCAGTAGTCTACTACTAGGAACTCCGTTACAAGATCAACAGCCCTTTTGGGACATGTCTAGGATATATCATGTAAATCCGATCCGAGTTCAAATCGAGAAATCATTTATCTTGGGACCTTTCCGATGAAGTGAATAGAGTAGAACAAATGCTTTCACACCATACGGTAGGCAGCTGCCTAAATACTAGGAATCACAACTCTGTGACCAGTAGTCTACTACTATGAACTCTGTTACAAGATCAACAGCCCTTTTGGGACATGTCTAGGATCTATCATGTAAATCTGATTCGAGTTCAAACCTAGAAAGCATGTATCTTGCAACCTTTCCGATGAAGTGAATTGAGTAGAAGAGTTGCTTTCACACCCTACGGTAGCCAGCAGCCTAACTACTAGGAATCACAACTCTGTGACCAGTAGTCTACTACTAGGAACCCCGTTACAAGATTAACAGCCCTTTTGGGACATGTCTATGATATATCATGTAAATCCGATCCGAGTTCGAACCGAGAAATCATTTATCTTGGGACCTTTCCGATGAAGTGAATAGAGTAGGAGAAATGCTTTCACACCATACTGTAGCCAGCAGCCTAACTACTAGGAATCAAAACTCTGTGACCCGTAGTCTACTACTAGGAACACCGTTACAAGATCAACAGCCCTTTTGGGACATGTCTAGGATATATCATGTAAATCCGATCCGAGTTCAAATCGAGAAATCATTTATCTTAGGACCTTTCCGATGAAGTGAATAGAGTAGGAGAGATGCTTTCACACCATACTGTAGCCAGCATCCTAACTACTAGGAATCACAACTCTGTGACCAGTAGTCTACTACTAGAAACCCCGTTACAAGATCAACAGCCCTTTTGGGACATGTCTAGGTTATATCATGTAAATCCGATCCGAGTTCAAACCGAGAAATCATTTATCTTGGGAACTTTCCGATGAAGTGAATAGAGTAGGAGAGATGCGTTAACACCATACTGTAGCCAGCAGCCTAACTACTAGGAACCCCGTTACAAGATCAACAGCCCTTTGGGGACATGTCTAGGATATATCTTGTAAATCCGATCCGAGTTCAAACCGAGAAATCATTTATCTTGGGACCTTTCCGATGAAGTGAATAGAGTAGGAGAGATGCTTTCACACCATACTGTAGCCAGCAGCCTAACTAGTAGGAATCACAACTCTGTGACCAGTAGTCTACTACTAGGAACCCCGTTACAAGATCAACAGCCCTTTTGGGACATGTCTAGGATATATCATGTGAATCCGATCCGAGTTCAAATCGAGAAATCATTTATCTTGGGACCTTTCCGATGAAGTGAATAGAGTAGGAGAGATGCTTTCACACCATACAGTATCCAGTAGCCTAACTACTAGGAATCACAACTCTATGACCAGTAGTCTACTACTAGGAACTCCGTTACAAGATCAACAGCCCTTTTGGGACATATCTAGGATCTATCATGTAAATCTGATTCGAGTTCAAACCTAGAAAACATGTATCTTGGGACCTTTCCGATGAAGTGAATTGAGTAGAAGAGATTGCATTCACACCCTACGGTAGCCGGCAACCTAACTACTAGGAATCAAAACTCTGTGACCAGTAGTCTACAACTAGGAACCCCGTTACAAGATCAACAGCCCTTTTGGGACATGTCTAGGATATATCATGTAAATCCGATCCGAGTTCAAACCGAAAAATCATTTATCTTGGGACTTTTCCGATGAAGTGAATAGAGTAGAAGAAATGCTTTCACACCATACGGTAGGCAGCTGCCTAAATACTAGGAATCACAACTCTGTGACCAGTAGTCTACTACTAGGAACCCCGTTACAAGATCAACAGCCCTTTTGGGACATGTCTAGGATATATCATGTAAATCCGATCCAAGTTCAAACCGAGAAATCATTTATCTTGGGACCTTTCCGATGAAGTGAATAGAGTAGGAGAGATGCGTTCACACCATACTGTAGCCAGCAGCCTAACTACTAGGAATCACAACTCTGTGACCACTAGTCTACTACTAGGAACCCCGTTACAAGATCAACAGCCCTTTGGGGACATGTCTAGGATATATCATGTAAATCCGATCCGAGTTCAAACCGAGAAATCATTTATCTTGGGACCTTTCCGATGAAGTGAATAGAGTAGGAGAGATGCTTTCACACCATACAGTAGCCAGCAGCCTAACTACTAGGAATCACAACTCTATGACCAGTAGTCTACTACTAGGAACTCCGTTACAAGATCAACAGCCCTTTTGGGACATGTCTAGGATCTATCATGTAAATCTGATTCGAGTTCAAACCTAGAAAACATGTATCTTGGGACCTTTCCGATGAAGTGAATTGAGTAGAAGAGATTGCTTTCACACCCTACGGTAGCCAGCAGCCTAACTACTAGGAATCACAACTCTGTGACCAGTAGTCTACTACTAGGAACCCCGTTACAAGATCAACAGCCCTTTTGGGACATGTCTAGGATATATCATGTAAATCCGATCCGAGTTCAAACCGAGAAATCATTTATCTTGGGACCTTTCCGATGAAGTGAATAGAGTAGAAGAGATGCTTTCACACCATACGGTAGCCAGCAGCCTAACTACTAGGAATCACAACTCTGTGACCAGTAGTCTACTACTAGGAACCCCGTTACAAGATCAACAGCCCTTTTGGGACATGTCTAGGATATATCATGTAAATCCGATCCGAGTTCAAACCGAGAAATCATTTATCTTGGGACCTTTCCGATGAAGTGAATAGAGTAGGAGAGATGCTTTCACACCATACTGTAGCCAGCAGCCTAACTACTAGGAATCACAACTCTGTGACCAGTAGTCTACTACTAGGAACCCCGTTACAAGATCAACAGCCCTTTGGGACATGTCTAGGATATATCATGTAAATCTGATCCGAGTTCAAACCGAGAAATCATTTATCTTGGGACCTTTCCGATGAAGTGAATAGAGTAGAAGAGATGCTTTCACACCATACGGTAGCGGCAACCTAACTACTAGGAATCACAACTCTATGACCGGTAGTCTACTACTAGGAACTCCCTTACAAGATCAATACCCTTTTGGGACATGTCTAGGATCTATCATGTAAATCGGTTCCGAGTTCAAACCTAGAAAACATGTATCTTGGGACCTTTCCATGAAGTGAATTGAGTAGAAGAGATTGCTTTCACACCCTAGCTAGCACCCTAACTACTAGGAATCACAACTATGTGACCGTAGTCTACTACTAGGAACTCCCGTTACAAGATCAACGACCCTTTTGGGACATGTCTAGGATATATCATGTAAATCCGATCCAGTTCAAACCGAGAAATCATTTATCTTGGGACCTTTCCGATGAAGAGAATAGAGTAGAGAGATGCTTTCACACCATACGCCGCCTAACTACTAGGAATCACAACTCGGTGACCAGTCTACTTCTAGGAACCCCGTTACAAGATCAATGACTTTTGGGACATGTCTAGGATCTATCAAATGAAAATACAAACCGAGTTCAAACCGAGAAATCATTTATATTGGGACCTTTCCGATGAAGTGAATAGAGTAGAAGAGATGCTTTCACACCATACTGTAGCACCCTAACTACTAGGAATCACAACTCGTGACCGGTAGTCTACTACTAGGAACCCCGTTATCCTATCCGAGTTCAAACCGAGAAATCATTTATCTTGGGACCTTTCCGACAGAGTGAATACAATAGGCAATACGGTAGCCAGCAGCTTAACTACTAGGAATCACAACTCGTGACCACTAGTCTACTACTACTACTACTACAGCCCTTTTGGGACATGTATAGGATATATCATGTAAATTCGATCCGAGTTCAAACCGAGAAATCATTTATCTTGGGACCTTTCCGATGAAGTGAATAGAGTAAAAGAGATGCTTTCACACCATACGGTAGCCAGCAGCCTAACTACTAGGAATCACAACTCTGTGACCAGTAGTCTACTACTAGTAACTCCGTTACAAGATCAACAGCCCTTTTGGGACATGTCTAGGATCTATCATGTAAATCTGATTCGAGTTCAAACCTAGAAAACATGTATCTTGGGACCTTTCCGATGAAGTGAATAGAGTAGAAGAGATGCTTTCACATCCTACGGTAGCCAGCAGCCTAACTACTAGGAATCACAACTCTGTGACCAGTAGTCTACTACTAGTAACTCCGTTACAAGATCAACAGCCCTTTTGGGACATGTCTAGGATCTATCATGTAAATCTGATTCGAGTTCAAACCTAGAAAGCATATATCTTTGGACCTTTCCGATGAAGTGAATAGAGTAGAAGAGATGCTTTCACACCCTCCGTTAGCCAGCAGCCTAACTAATAGGAATCACAACTCTGTGACCAGTAGTCTACTACTAGGAACCCCGTTACAAGATCAACAGCCCTTTTGGGACATGTATAGGATATATCATGTAAATTCGATCCGAGTTCAAACCGAGAAATCATTTATCTTGGGACCTTTCCGATGAAGTGAATAGAGTAAAAGAGATGCTTTCACACCATACGGTAGCCAGCAGCCTAACTACTAGGAATCACAACTCTGTGACCAGTAGTCTACTACTAGGAACCCCGTTACAAGATCAACCCCTTTTGGGACATGTCTAGGATATATCATGTAGAAATCATTTATCGGGATTTCCGATGAGTTCACCAACCGAGTCTAACTAGGAACATCATTTTGGGATGTCTAGGATGGGACAAACTAGAAAACATTATCCCTTTCCGATGAAGTGAATAGAGTAGAGAGATGCTTTCACACCATACTGCACCCTAACTACTAGGAATCACAACTCGTGACCACTAGTCTACTACTAGGAACCCGTTACAAGATCAACAGAACCCTTTTGGGACATGTCTAGGATATATCATGTAAATCCGATCCGAGTTCAAACCGAGAAATCATTTATCTTGGGACCTTTCCGATGAAGTGAATAGAGTAGGAGAGATGCTTTCACACCACAACTACCACTAGGAATCACAAGCCAGTGACTCCTACATGTCTACATGTAAATCGATCCGACAAACCGAGAAATCAGGATATATCTTGGGACCTTTCCGATGAAGTGAATAGAGTAGAGAGATGCTTTCTATGACCAGTAGTCTACTACTAGGAACTCCGTTACAAGATCAATAGCCCTTTTGGGACATGTCTAGGATCTATCATGTAAATCTGATTCGAGTTCAAACCTAAAAAACATGTATCTTGGGACCTTTCCGATGAAGTGAATTGAGTAGAAGAGATTGCTTTCACACCCTACGGTAGCCAGCAACCTAACCAGTAGGAATCACAACTCTGTGACCAGTAGTCTACTACTAGGAACCCCGTTACTAGATCAACAGCCCTTTTGGGACATGTCTAGGATATATCATGTAAATCCGATCCAAGTTCAAACCGAGAAATCATTTATCTTGGGACCTTTCCGATGAAGTGAATAGAGTAGGAGAGATGCTTTCACACCATACGGTAGGCAGCTGCCTAAATACAAGCAATCACAACTCTGTGACCAGTAGTCTACTACTAGGAACCCCGTTACAAGATCAACAGCCCTTTTGGGACATGTCTAGGATATATCATGTAAATCCGATCCGAGTTCAAACCGAGAAATCATTTATCTTGGGACCTTTCCGATGAAGTGAAACCATACTGTAGCCAGCAGCCTAACTACTAGGAATCACAACTCTGTGACCAGTAGTCTACTACTAGGAACCCCGTTACAAGATCAACAACCCTTTTGGGACATGTCTAGGATATATCATGTAAATCCGATCCAAGTTCAAACCGAGAAATCATTTATCTTGGGACCTTTCCGATGAAGTGAATAGAGTAGAAGAAATGCTTTCACACCATACGGTAGGCAGCTGCCTAAATACTAGGAATCACAACTCTGTGACCAGTAGTCTACTACTAGGAATCCCGTTACAAGATCTACAGCCCTTTTGGGACATGTCTAGGATATATCATGTAAATCCGATCCGAGTTCAAACCTAGAAAACATGTATCTTAGGACCTTTCCGATTAAGTGAATTGAGTAGAATAGATTGCTTTCACACCCTATGGTAGCCAGCAGCCTAACTACTAGGAATCACAACTTTGTGACCAGTAGTATACTACTAGGAACCCCGTTACAAGATCAACTGACCCTTTTGGGACATCTCTAGGATATATCATGTAAATCCGATCCAAGTTCAAACCGAGAAATCATTTATCTTGGGACCTTTCCGGTGAAGTGAATAGAGTAGAAGAGATGCTTTCACACCCTTCGGTAGCCAGACTAACTACTAGGAATCACAACTCTGTGACCAGTAGTCTACTACTAGGAACCCCGTTACAAGATCAACAGCCCTTTTGGGACATGTCTAGGATATATCATGTAAATCCGATCCGAGTTCAAACCTAGAAAACATGTATCTTAGGACCTTTCCGATTAAGTGAATTGAGTAGAATAGATTGCTTTCACACCCTATGGTAGCCAGCAGCCTAACTACTAGGAATCACAACTTTGTGACCAGTAGTATACTACTAGGAACCCCGTTACAAGATCAACAGCCCATTTGGGACATGTCTAGGATATATTGTGTAAATCCGATCCAAGTTCAAACCGAGAAATCATTTATCTTGGGACCTTTCCGATGAAGTGAATAGAGTGGGAGAGATGCTTTCACACCATACTGTAGCCAGCAGCCTAACTACTAGGAATCAACCGTGACTAGTTACTACTAGGAATCCGTTACAACTCTGGGACATGAGGATCTATCATGTAGATTCGAGTAAACCTACTATCTTGGACCTTTCCGATGAAGTGAATTGAGTAGAAGAGATTTCTGCCTAACTACTAGGAATCACAACTCTGTGACCAGTAGTCTACTACTAGAAACCCCGTTACTAGATCAACAGCCCTTTTGGGACATGTCTAGGATATATCATGTAAATCCGATCCAAGTTCAAACCGAGAAATCATTTATCTTGGGACCTTTCCGATGAAGTGAATAGAGTAGGAGAGATGCTTTCACACCATACTGTAGCCAGCAGCCTAACTACTAGGAATCACAACTCTGTGACCAGTAGTCTACTACTAGGAACCCCGTTACTAGATCAACAGCCCTTTTGGACCCCGTTACTAGATCAACAGCCCTTTTGGGACATGTCTAGGATATATCATGTAAATCCGATCCAAGTTCAAACCGAGAAATCATTTATCTTGGGACCTTTCCGATGAAGTGAATAGAGTAGGAGAGATGCTTTCACACCATACTGTAGCCAGCAGCCTAACTACTAGGAATCACAACTCTGTGACCAGTAGTCTACTACTAGGAACCCCGTTACAAGATCAACAGCCCTTTTGGGACATGTCTAGGATATATCATGTAAATCCGATCCGAGTTCAAACCGAGAAATCATTTATCTTGGGACCTTTCCGATGAAGTGAATAGAGTAGAAGAGATGCTTTCACACCATACGGTAGGCAGCTGACAAAATACTAGGAATCACAACTCTAAGACCAGTAGACTACTACTAGGAACTCCGTTACAAGATCAACAGCCCTTTTGGGACATGTCTAGGATATATCATGTAAATCCGATCCGAGTTCAAACCGAGAAATCATTTATCTTGGGACCTTTCCGATGAAGTGAATAGAGTAGAAGAGATGCTTTCACACCCTACGGTAGCCAGCAGCCTAACTACTAGGAATCACAACTCTGTGACCAGTAGTCTACTACTAGGAACTCCGTTACAAGATCAACAGCCCTTTTGGGACATGTCTAGGATCTATCATGTAAATCTGATTCGAGTTCAAACCTAGAAAACATGTATCTTGGGACCTTTCCGATGAAGTGAATTGAGTAGAAGAGATTGCTTTCACACCCTACGGTAGCCAGCAGCCTAACTACTAGGAATCACAACTCTGTGACCAGTAGTCTACTACTAGGAACCCCGTTACAAGATCAACAGCCCTTTTGGGACATGTCTAGGATATATCATGTAAATCCGATCCAAGTTCAAACCGAGAAATCATTTATCTTGGGACCTTTCCGATGAAGTGAATAGAGTAGGAGAGATGCTTTCACACCATACGGTAGGCAGCTGCCTAAATACAAGCAATCACAACTCTGTGACCAGTAGTCTACTACTAGGAACCCCGTTACAAGATCAACAGCCCTTTTGGGACATGTCTAGGATATATCATGTAGATCCGATCCGAGTTCAAACCGAGAAATCATTTATCTTGGGACCTTTCCGATGAAGTGAATAGAGTAGAAGAAATGCTTTCACACCATACGGTAGGCAGCTGCCTAAATACTAGGAATCACAACTCTGTGACCACTAGTCTTCTACTAGGAACCCCGTTACAAGATCAACAGCCCTTTTGGGACATGTCTAGGATATATCATGTAAATCCGATCCGAGTTCAAACCGAGAAATCATTTATCTTGGGACCTTTCCGATGAAGTGAATAGAGTAGAAGAAATGCTTTCACACCATACGGTAGGCAGCTGCCTAAATACTAGGAATCACAACTCTATGACCAGTAGTCTACTACTAGGAACCCCGTTACAAGATCAACAGCCCTTTTGGGACATGTCTAGGATATATCATGTAAATCCGATCCGAGTTCAAACCTAGAAAACATGTATCTTGGGACCTTTCCGATTAAGTGAATTGAGTAGAAGAGATTGCTTTCACACCCTACGGTAGCCAGCAGCCTAACTACTAGGAATCACAACTCTGTGACCAGTAGTCTACTACTAGGAACCCCGTTACAAGATCAACAGCCCTTTTGGGACATGTCTAGGATATATCGTGTAAATCCGATCCAAGTTCAAACCGAGAAATCATTTATCTTGGGACCTTTCCGATGAAGTGAATAGAGAAGGAGAGATGCTTTCACACCATATTGTAGCCAGCAGCCTAACTACTAGGACTCACAACTCTATGACCAGTAGTCTACTACTAGGAACTCCGTTACAAGATCAACAGCCCTTTTGGGACATGTCTAGGATCTATCATGTAAATCTGATTCGAGTTCAAACCTAGAAAACATGTATCTTGGGACCTTTCCGATGAAGTGAATTGAGTAGAAGAGATTGCTTTCACACCCTACGGTAGCCAGCAGCCTAACTACTAGGAATCACAACTCTGTGACCAGTAGTCTACTACTAGGAACTCTGTACAAGATCAACAGCCCTTTTGGGACATGTCTAGGATCTATCATGTAAATCTGATCCATGTTTAAACCTAGAAAACATGTATTTTGGGAATTTTCCGATGAAGGGAATAGAGTAGAAGAGATGCTTTCACACCCTACGGTAGCTAGCAGCCTAACTACTTGGAATCACAACTCTGTGACCAGTAGTCTACTACTAGGAACCCCATTACAAGATCAACAGCCCTTTTGGGACATGTTTAGGATATATCATGTAAATCCGATCCGAGTTCAAACCGGGAAATCATTTATCTTGGGACCTTTCTGATGAAGTGAATACAGTAGAAGAGATGCTTTCACACCATACGGTAGCCCGCAGCCTAACTTCTAGGAATCATAATTATGTGACCAGTATGTAGGGTGGTATTCCCAAACAGGTACAAATATTGGCCGAACACGTGGTGTGCCAGATCCGTGTAATGAGAAAAGTGATATGAGACTCCATATAAGATGAACGGCGACAGAAAGACCCGGTGCACCAAGAGACACCAGATTAGACAGTCTGTTCGGCTGGGATGGCCCAGTGACATGACAAGTCATTAGTTGAGACAGTCTGTTCGGCTGGGATGGCCCAGTGACATGAGAAGTCATTAGTTTGTACAGTCTGTTCGGCTAAGGTGGGCTAGTGGCATGAGAAGTCATTTACTTGTGCAGTTTGTTTGGTAGGGGCATATGCCGAACAGATGGAGTTACTTGATGAAACGTTGTCTTAAGAGATAAGGCAATAGGAGTGTTCTGTAAGACGAACCCGGTATACAGTAAAGATAAGTAAAGAAATAGTCCTACCGAGGGACGAGTTCTATGGTGAGAAGAGACCCTATGAGGAAGGGATCTCGGTTGATTGGGCAAGAGATCCCCAAGATAGCCAGGATTCCTATACGAGGCAGGAGACCTGGGCAACAAGGATGCTTGGAAAGCAAGCATGCTCATATCAATAAATACGAGGTAAACCTGGAGAAAAAAGGTACGCAATAAGTTGCATTCATTCTACACTTTCCTACTGATAATTAGGGTTTTGATACAGTACGAGATACTAACTTAGGCATCGGAGGGCCTTTGCCACGAGAGGCAGAGGTGCGCTCACCCCTTGTCTGTTTTACAGGTTAGGGTTCAGGCGAAGGTTAATAGGGTTCCGGTTGGACAGCACGTGAAGGAAGGAGAGTCAGCACTGTTCTAGGTGCCATCTGTTTTTCTCCACCTACAATTGGCGCCGTCTGTGGGAAACGAAAGAGTTCCCTTTTGAAATACGACCATGGTGGAGGTAGATCCAGTCACACCGATCACCGATAAAAACCAGGCTGGTGGGCCAGGAGATAAATCCCCACCAGGTGCTCTAAGAAAGCCAACTAGCGGGCATGATAAGAGGACAACAAGCAAGGATCCTCTTACCATCCACGACAACTCCAAGAATAGGGAGGGCATAACGGCTACGACCTCCACGCGAAGGAGCAAATCCCATCACAGGGGAGAATCGGTTGCACATTCGAAAAGTGTGCATAGCAACAAGGATATCCTCGACAAAAAGAGGCAAAAAGTCAAGGAATACGCTCAACTAATTTGGAAAAGGGAACACGAGATCCGAGAGTTAGAGCGGATCCGAGAACATCCTGAGGATTCTGGGTTATCAGGAAGGAGATCCAGGGGAGACGGACTGGTTATGGTGCAATACACAAAGGCCCCTTCACGAAGAAGGAGGAGCAAGTCCAGAAGCCCCACTCCTCCCAAAAAAAGGGTTTCTTCACGAAAAAGAAGGAGCAGGAGTCCGAGCAAGCAAAGAACTCCCCCACGTTACAGGAGAAGCAGGAGCCAAAGCTCCTCACCCGAAGAAGGCGTAAGAAAACACCACAGGGACAGGTACGAGAGACCTGATAATGATTGGAACAGGACAGTGACCCACGAATCCAAAAAGCGAGAAGATGGGTCTATGATTACACGAGAAGCAGCGAGGCGGGCCCTGAGTAATATAGCAGCATCACCTTTTTCAAAAAGGCTACAGGATGCGCGCCTGCCGAGCAGAGTGAAGCATGGGACGTTCGTACTTTACGAGACAAATGCGGATCCCGTTGCTCACGTACAACATCACCAACAGGCTATGTTCATGCATGATGGAGATGACGCCATTATGTGTAAGATGTTCCCTTCAAGCTTGGGAAAAGTGGCTTTATCGTGGTTCCATAAGTTGGAACCACGTTCCATACGAGGATGGACGCAGTTAGCAGAAGAGTTCACTGCTCGGTTCTTGACGAGTAGAAAGGCTCCCAAGACATTCGAAAGTCTCTCAATGATGAAGCAAGAGGACAACGAGCCGATCAGAGACTACGCAAAGAAATACTGGGAGACCTTCAATGGGATAGACAGTTGCAGTGGGGAGTATGCGATTGCTACCTTCAAAACTGGCCTGCCTGTTCGGGGCGAGTTACGCCGGTCATTGAATAAGCATCCTGTGGCATCATTGGCAAGGCTAATGGAGCGTATCGAACAACACGCAAGAATGGAGGATGACATACTCCGGGAGGAAGGCAGAGTTGTTGCCGAACAGCCAAAAACTCCAGCAAAGAAGGCGGATAAGCCAGAGCCCAAGGCCTATAGGAAAGAATATGGGTAGGCTAAGAAAGAGCCTTACAAGGAAAAGTAGGCACCTGATCCTAAGTCATTCTTTTCAATAACCACGGTTTGGAAAGAACCAATCTATAGGATTCTCTATCGAATAAAGAATCAGCCTTATTTCAAATGGCCCCCAAGTCTAGGTGGGGATAAGGATGCAAAACGTGCTACGAATCTGCACTGCAGTTACCACAAGGATTGGGGTCATATGACCGAAGATTGTGAGATGTATAAGAGACATCTCGACGACTTAGTCTCTCGGGGTTACCTCAAGGAATTCATTCAGGAGGATCCCAAAGATAAAGGGAAAACAATGGAGTTGGATTACGAACAGAATCTTAAAGGGGTGATCCATATGATACATGGATTAGCCACGCCTTATACGAGGAATGAGGTGAGGCTGCTGTAGAGGCAGGTCAAGCATGACCAGTATGTTATGCGAGTGGGGAACAAAAGAGGGCGAGATAATGACATGCCCAACGATGTTATAGTCTTTACAGATGAGGATCTGGGAGAGGTTCAGGTGCCCCACAACGATGCATTAGTCATAACCCTATGAATTGGGGAATATGACATTGAGAGAATCCTGGTGTAGACACCTCCCAAGCGGGGCATCGCCATACAGATTGATCACGTTCTATTTGCTCGATTGGTTGCTCACTTCATAAACCAAAATCATGGACATTCCCATGGCTAGGAACATCGCCACACGATAACGGTTATCATCAAATAGAGTCGCCACCCAGTTTATTAAAACTGGGAAAATAGATAGAGATTCCGGATACGGGAGCCAAAAGTACAATAAGGGGAAGGTGTTAGGCACCCCTCTTTGCCCAGTCATGAGACTGGCCCATAATCGTTCAACATAAGACGTATAGATGCTTTGTTTAATTCTAACACATAGTCTGTTTAGTTATTCCTTTAAACAGTAAGCAAAGTGAGCCAGTGCGATAAACGAGCATGCATCAGAAAGCAGAAAACAAACAAATGTCCCGGGGAGATGGATCTCGCGGCCGGTGAATAGATGTCACGGCCGAGAGATCCTCCTGGTTTGATATACCGGCCGAGGGATCGAAGCCCCGGTCGGTGTTCTTCCTCACACCAGACAGAAAGATTAACAGTTGATCAAAATACTACGGTTAATCAAAATGCAGTAAATTAAGACAAACCAGAGGCCGTTGGGCCTCACCACCTTGATCCCTCAGTTGCTTGATTGCTTTGGATCGGGTGTGATTGATTGATTGCTTGATCGAGAACCCTAGAGTTAGGGTTTGAACTTCGGGGTTTGATCGCCGGATTGACGGCTGCCTTCGGAAGGTTAGGGCTTTTGGAGTATGGATATGAGGGAGTATTTCTGCAGAGTTTCGAGGTTTGATTGAGTGTGTAGGTATCTCAATTTCTGTGTGTTAATTCGGAACCCAAAGGCCCCTTTATATAGGCATAGGGATGACTCACTCCGACCAATCAAATCACGAGATGGCAATTGCAATTGCAATGCATCTCTAACTCTACGTCATAATCTCCGAACGTAGCCCGAACGCATCGGAAAGGTAGTGTAGTTGGATCAAACCAAACGTCTGACAGAACGTTCGAGAGTCTGGAAAAAGGTCGATCTGGCGGCCGAGCAAAGGATGTCGCGGCCGTGGAAAGGATGTCTCGGCCGAAGGATAGATCTTGCGGCCGAGGGATTGATCTCTCAGGGAGATTTTGCTGGCAACAGGTTGCTCGGGTGAGGGATTGATATTGTGACCGTGGGATCGATGTTACGGCCGTCAGATGGATTTTCCTAGGCTTCTGTATTTCTGTCTGAAAGGCTGTATGGCTTTGAATTGGGTCCTCTAAGTGGTCAAAGTTCTCACCGAAAGTCCTAAGGTCCTCAAGGAAGCAATCAGCAATCATTGTATCCATTTCATCATCGGGATTGTCCCAAGGTGGGACTTGAAATAATCGTTAGGCCAAATTGGGGTGTCTACAGATGCCTCTTTTTGACTGATGCGACGGATCGCGAGACATGTTTGAGTAAGAGTCAAAGCTGTAAAAGCAACTCAATTTGGTCCAACCACTATTCCAAGGGGTTTTGAAAAAGGTTTTGTTATGGTCGGGCCGGGAGGCTGCCTCGTATTCCACAAGGGAAATTCGGACCAATCGTAGTTCGGGCAATAAAGAAAAGTAAAAGTTTGGAGGGTTAGAGACAGAAGACGTACCTTTGGGCTTAAAAAGCCGTAGTGTGACGTACCTAGGCTGAGCCAGGGTTTTGGCGAAGAGTAGTTGAAGGAGCGCGGGGCTACAGGGAGTTTCTTTGCGGAGAGCTTCCTTAGTATTTTGGGGTAGATCGGTACACTGCAGTGCGTTTGCTTTTCTTGATCGTCCTTACTTTGGTGAAAGGAGCTCGGTAGAGTAGCCTATCCTTGCGAATGAGTGGATGGGATTGATGTAATGGGGTGGAATCCAAACCATCTGCTGGGATGAGTTGGGCCGGTTTGTTTTTGAGATGTAGGGAGGCGCAGGGCCAGAGTGGCTGGAGCACGGAGCTTTGGCGATGAGGGACCGAGGCACGGAGCAGGTTGTAGTCATGAGGCGAGAGCATGGAGAGTGTTGATAGGACCCAAGCGCGGAGCTGGTGTTGATCATAAGGCGAGAGCTGAGGTGATTGATAGGACCGAGCGCGGAGTTGGTGTTGATCATAAGGCGAGAGCCTTGAGGGATTAGATTGAGGCGTGGAGCTTGTGTTGTGGTTTATGAGGCGGAGGCACGAGGTGAGCTTAGAGCTTGATGGGACCGAGCGCGGAGTGGTATTGATCGGGATGAGAGCTGTGGTGTCGAGCTTTGAGCTTGAGCGTGATGAACCAGCGCGGAGGCTGGTATAAGGCAAGGGCTGAGGTGAAGGAACTGAGGCATGGAGCCCGAAGTGATTGAGGCGTGGAGCCTGCATGCAGTCTTGAGGCGAGGGCCTGAGTTTGTCGGAGCTTAGAGCTTGACGTGATATGAATCGAAGCGTAGAGCTGGTTGTATTCGGATGGTCTGTGCACGGAGCTTTCTCATCATAAATGTTGACGTGGAGCCAAAGGATCGAGGCGTTGGGCCGATCAATAAAACCGAGGCATAGAGCCGGTTGATTGCAGGGTTGACTGTTTCATGAGAGATATGCAGAGTGTATATGTGTGATGGTTGTTAGATGTAAACAGATATGATGATGCGGACTCGATGTGAAAATGTTGATGCAAATGTGCACGGGCCCGTGCGTGTGTGTTTGTTTTAAGCTTAGAGCTTATATCAAGTTCCGGACTTGAGCATTCAGAGCGTAGAGCTCGAGCATTCGGACGGCAGAATCCGAGCATTCAAAGTACAGGCTTTGAGCATCCAGTATGCGGTGGTTGGGCATCCAAGCGTAGAGCTTGAGCATTCAAGTGTATAACTTGAGCATCCAGTACACCGTGGTTGGGCATCCAAGCGTAGAGCTTGAGCATTCAAAAATGGTAGATTTTTGAGTATCCAGGCGTAGAGCCTGAGAATAGATGTCTTGATTGTTGGGGTGGCTTAGAGCACATGTGCTTGTTTACGGCTTGAGCGATTGAGATAATGCGGGCTTGGAGCGGCCCGAGTTGTGTAGAGATGATGGGCACAGGGCCGCTGAATTGATACGGGCGTAGAGCCGCTATGATAAAGGGCTTCGAGCCGCTGGGATGGTAGGCATAGGCTTTGAGCCTGTGGAAGTAATGGGCTTCGAGCCGCTGAGTCGTGATAACGAGCGTAGAGCTGCTGAGATAGTAATTATAGGCTTTGAGCCTGTTGAGATAATGAGTGTAGAGCCGTTGAGTTGAAGGCGTAGAGCCGCTGAGTGAGTTGATATAGGCGTAGAGCCTGCCAATAATGGGCTTGGAGCCGCTGAAGTTTTAAGCTCAGGGCTGCTGAGTGTCTTGTTTTGCTAGCCAGTAGTTTGTGGAGAGAGATTTTCGATGCTTGGGCATGCCCCCAAGGCTGGTTTTGATCATGTTGCATTGGCTTGGGGATGCCCCCAAGGCTACTTGGTTGGTTGAGAACTCAGAAGTCTGTAGTGGCTTGAATTGGTGCACTGAGCATGATCTGATGTTGCTGAGGGAATTTGATTAAGGGGCCAGGAGATCGATCTCTCGGCCGAAGAATTGATGTCTCGGCCGAGGAATTGATGTCTCGGCCGTGAGAACGCCAAAAGTCAGGAAATCGATTTAAGTTTAGTTAAATCGATCTCACGGGTCATTCTTCCCCTACTATCCCTCATCCTCTTCTCCTGTTTAAACGATCGTTGCCGGCGCCTCCTCTCTCTCCTCGTCGTTTCCCGCCGCCGATCCTCCGACCACCACGGTCTTGGCCGCCATGGCTTCGACACCACCTCCTCCTTCACCATCCGATGTTCCCGCCGTGTCCAGAGACACGGGCAAAGCTCCGGCCGTCGAGGCCGAGATTCTTGGCGGGGTTTCAAGTTCCCGCGTCTTGCGTTCGAGTCGGCGCAGGGCCACTGCTGGGGGGAGTTCCTCGCAACCCATTCCTCCCGGAGTCGAACCCGAGGTCTCTACTGATGTGAGTGGTGATATTCTTCCCCCTTTTGACATTGCCACTTACGCTCCTCAGGTTCACTTGGTCGGGCGTGGTGGTTCTTTGCAATACCGTCCTCCCCTCAGTGATATCCCACCTGAGGTCTTGCGCAGGGAGCCAGAGCAGCACTTTGGTTTTACCAACAGGGAGGTAGATTTTTATCCTGTCAAATGATTTTCGCATGTGAGATTTTGCAGAATGATAGTTTGATATTTTGATAGGGAGTTTGAGTTCTAGAAGTTGCCCCTGTATAGGCGATATCTTGTGTATTTGATTCCTTCTTCGTATTTTGTCAGGCAAACGAGAGGCTGCGCGTGTGGGGAAGCTGCCCCCAAGTGTTTGAGTGGTATGGGAGGCTTCCTCAGGAAGCCAAGGATGCGGTTGCTTTGGCTGGCTTCGAGCCCTTGATTCTTGGTTTCCATCTTCCGAAGGCGGAGTTGGGATTGACCACATCCTTGGTCGAGCGGTGGTGGGATACCACCAACACTTTCCATCTTCCAGAGGCTGGGGAGATGACGATCACTCCGGGCGATTTTGCTTTGCTCACAGGCCTGAGGGTTGGCGGCGATCCTCTTCCAATTGATCCGCGGATCCATGAGCGGAAGGGTGCCCTTGGATACCTCTTGGGGAAGGTTCACATTGTATCGGAGAGTGGCCATATCACATATACCTGGCTTCGGGAAGAGTTTGATCAAGTTGATATCTTGACGGAGATTCCCCTTTCTCAGCTGGTACGAGCTTTCCTGCTTTATCTCCTTGGGCAAACTTTGTTTTGCAACAAGGAGAATTCGGTACATGTCCAGTTCTTGGCTGCTTTGGTGCATTTAGAGACCATAGCAGAGTTTGATTGGGGAACTCCTGCCCTAGCCACGTTGTACGGACACCTCAGTGCTTGTTCCCGGGGAGTTAGTTTGTCGCTTGGCGGACACCATCGTATTCTCGAGGTATTCATTTTGATTTCTGCATTATTCCCTTATTGCTTCTATCTTCATTATTCATGTTCTCCGTCTTTGCTTGCAACTTTGGGCTTTTGAGCACTTGTTGCAGTTTCCTCCCCCGACTAGGCACAGAGAGCCTAGGTTCGTTCCGCGGGCGGCCCGTTGGTTGAAGGGAGTTCGGAAGTCACGGTCGCCTGCCATGGACCTGCTGGCTTGGAGGCGAGTTTTGGATTGTCTGACGGTGGATCAGGTATGACACCTTCTTTATCCTCTGATTTTCGTGCTATTTCCTCATTCTGTCATTTTGATGCCATTTCCCTTGTTATAGGTGCGTTTTGACCCATGGGGCGTGCTACTTGATGATGCTCCTCTGGAGTTGACCTCAGCTCGGGCGTTGGACAGCCAGCACTTCCTTCTGGAGGGGCCATTTTCGAGAGCCTGGTATCTTGGAGAGAGGGTAGCGAGCCAGTACTTTCCACGTTCCGAGGCGTTGCAGCTTGTCCCTCTCCCTCCTCCTGTTGGCATGAGATCGACCCATCTTTTGACCGGGGAGGGCTTCCTACTTGCTCTTGAGAGACAGCCAGCCCTGAGTTTTCTCGTAGTAGGAAACTACTCAGCCTTTCGTTTGGCCTCCTTGACCCTTCCTACCACTACTGCTGCTGCTGCTCCTCCTGTTTGGCCACGGGCCCCCAGTTTCATTTCTTTCCATAATGCAAGCGGAGAAGAAGAGCGTTTGCCACTGACACCGTGTACTACACAGTTCTACGTGCTTCCTACTGGAATTCAGCAGGTAATATTTGTGGATTCTGCTCTACTTTCCTTCAGCATTCCTTGCTTACTTGATTATATATGCAATTGTTTCCTCTATAGGTGCCTGCTGGGGTGTTCCAGGAATGGTTGCGTGCTTTCCAGAGTGCCGAGGCTTTGGCTCGGCGGCAGCGTGGCCGAATAGCTGCGGTATGCATCCTTTGATCCCTTCTTTTTTCATCCTATGTTTCATGTGAAACTAAATGCCTATATCCCGTGTCTCTGCAGCTTGAAGCAGAGCGAGTACCGACAGTGTCGGTCACCCAGAGTGCTGGAGTCAGTGAGGGTGGGAGTACTAGAGCTGGTGATGGAGATACCGCGGCTGGTGAGGGACAGAGGATCAGTGTCTCAGTTCCTGAGCGTTTTCGTCCTGCGCCCAAGAGGGGTCGTGGGCAGTAGCTAGTCTCTCCTTTCTTGTACCTGTATTTGTTAGTTCTAAAAACAGATAATTTGACATTTTGTATTTTTGTTTGTATTTGAAGCATCCTCAGCATGTATGAGAGATTAGATATTCATGCAATAACTTTCAAAGTTTTGTGAATGCCGGGATTTAAACTTGGGCCGAGGGATGGATCACTCGGCCGAGGGTTCCATTCTTCGGCCGCTACTTCCATTTCCTAAAGAAGTTAGTTTTTTTTTGCTATTAGCCAGGCGGCGTTTTTCCCTTCTTACACTCACATTTGATTCAAGCTCTTTTATTTGCTTTTGTTATTCCTGCAATCTCTTTGCCATGTTTTGGGATTGTTAAAATGCTTGGTCCCTTATGTCGACGACTTTTGAGTCAGAGAGGACGAACAATGATTCTTACGTGTCTATGTTTTTGCCAACTCCCTGGAAAATGACTAACTCATCTTTTGCGAGCTCAATACGCAGGGTTAGCTATGCCTATCATTGAGTACAAACCTTCTGGTATCATCTCTCTTCTCTCCAAATGTTTGGGCCGCATCTCGACGCGAGATTGCCTACGTATCCCAATCAGGGAATCAGGCCTTTCACGTAGTTCCAAGATTACCACCTTTGGGGGTTGGGTGTTCACTCTTAGTTTTTCTTTCTCTCACGCTCTAGATTTTGCCTTGGTTACCTGATAGAGGTTGAGTCCCTAGCGAGCTTTCCTTTGAATGCCTTAACTTTTGCCTAGGCTGCGTTTTCGCTTTTTCTTTGTCCTAGCAGGCTTTGCTCTTACTTTTGCTTGGGCGCATATTTTACCCAACGAGCATTTTTCTCTCAAGAAGGTTTTGGCGTTTTGGAGAGGAATCTGATGGAGATGTTTTTCATGAATCTCCTGTTGCGTTTGTACTTTCACAATGGGCAAGCTAACCCTAAGTGTTCTCACGGAGATAGCGCCTTCTTCCTGAGTTTTGATAAAAACTTAGTTTCTAAGTAATTAGGGTTCGTCCCCTCTTTCCTTTTGGTCGGTGACATAAAGAATTAGATTCTTGAAATCCTTTTATCTTTGGCAGAGAGATTGTAGTGTATAACAATCACATTTTAAAGAAGGAATCATTTGTCAAGCATAGAAGTGATAAAAATGGGGATTTATTCAACCGTGGATAATGCCCAAACAGGGGCCCAAAACATGTCCTAACTTGTCTTTAGGAAATGAAAGCAATGTTTTTGTTATGCGATTTACTGCGATGTTTCAGGAGTGGCTCCTTTTCCCTTTGCAGTTTTATACTCTTCTTCACCCTCTTTGCCAAACAGAATCTTTAGGTCAAATTCAGCTAGCACTTCAATCCAGTCTTCAGGAGTAGGGGATGAATTAGTTGACTCTTCTTCCAAATCACTGTCAGTCCATTCCTGATCAAAGAAGATTTGCATTCCAGGGTACGGTAACTTCGTCTTCCCATGTCTCTGCGAAGCCACAGAATGGAAAGTCTTCTCCTTCTCTCACAAACCAGCCATTGAGCGTTTTTGGGATCACGAGTTTCTCTTCTTTGACCCTGCTTCCTCTTGCCTTAGCCTTTTCCATGTTTTTCCTCCTTTTTACCTCGGCTTCTGTCGGGGTGTAGCCAAGACCAAAGGCGTATTGATTATGCGGAGGATCAATCATTTGCGAGATGCCTTGCGATCTTTTGCCTAAACCCAACCCAGGGAGGTATTTTTGCTTCTTCATCATCCATATGGCGGGGGCACTTACATAGAAGTTTCTCTCAGCCATTAAGGCTTGCACAGCAGTTGCTTCCTCAAGACTGAATCCAGTAAGGAAGGTTTCCTCGGTTTCTACCTCTTGGACAGGCGTATCAGAATGAGCCTGGATTGATGAATCCCCCAGAATGGTTATAACCCTTCCATCTGCCGCGAATTTGACTTTTTGATGGAGGCAGGGGATGCACGGGTTGGAAAGGTTTTTCTGGATGGAGGAGTGGCCTCTTCTTTCCCAATGAGTCCTAGCTTGATTCCATCTTCGATTTGCAACCCAGTGGCATGTAGGCGTTTGAAATCAATGATAGCTTGAGTGTAAATATGAGTGAGGTATTTAGGCTGTAAGTTTTTGACAACTATCCTCACTTGATCTTCCTCGGTAGGGCGGCTTTTCATCTTGGCAGCCTTCTCTCTCCATCTTGCCACAAAGGTAGCAAAGTCCTCATTGGATTCTTGTTTAGTCATCTCCAAATCTCGGGTAGTTAGCTCAATTTGGACATTGTACGCATACTGCTTGACAAAAGCGTTAGCAATTTCAGGCCAGGTTTGATAATGCACAAATTCCAAAGTGAGAAACCAATCGAGGGCGCTTCCAGTGAGAGTTCTTTGAAACAATTGAGCGATGAGCTCGTCGGTCAAGCCCATAGGCTTCAGAGTGTTGATGACATGGCGGACATGGCTGGTAGGGTTACCAGTCCCGTTGAATTTCTCGATGTTTGGCATTTTGAAGTTTTCAGGTAGTTTAATTCTGGAAAGAGGCAGAGTCCTTCGAAATCTAGAATTTGGTCTCCTTGTGAGCGAGCCAAAGCGTGCTTGATCTCCTTGACCTGTTTGGCCAATTCAGGGTTTTCTATAATTTCATGAGGATTTTCTGCTTCCTCCTCGTTTTTCTTGTCTTCAGCATCTCTTGCTGCTTTCTCGGCTTGTAAATAGGCAATTTGGGCTCGGAGCTTGGTGATGGTAGCATCATTGTCTGCCATTTTTGGGGTGTAGGTAGGGAGGTTGCTTGGTGAAGCTTGGAATTGGGTAGATAATTGGTTTTGTCAAGGAGATGACCGCGAAGTCCCTGCAACTGATTGGGACCGTTGCGGTGAGGGTGTCTTGGTGGACGAAGGCGACCGATGAGATGACTGTAAAGACCTCTGTTTGGCGTGACTTCGGGTATTGTAAGAGTATAAAACTGGCTGAGGTTGCTTCTTTAACCTACCTATTGTGCTGCTTGAAAAATAGAATACATGGAAGTCAGTATTCGGCCGGTGTAGGGTTAGGATTTGGGTTGAAAATCCCAACCCTTGTACCGAAAGAGTTAATTACAACAACGAGATAGTGTGAGGAAGAACTTTTGCAAGTAGAATGCAAGTAGGTTCCTAGCCTGTAGGTTCCTGTCTTAGTTTGATAAGTTCTATGGCTTTCTAAAGCATGCAAGGTTTAGGTAGTTTCAGGGTGCTCCGTTGTCAAAGGGCACCAGTCCTCTCGCCAGCCCATCATAGGCGGCGATTGGGTGATTTCCTTTTTGATATACCACTAGGTACGAGTGACTGTGGAGTTTGCTGGAACCCCCAGCATAGCCCGTGTCATGCCGGGATATCAGGTGAACTCAACGGGTTGCCCGCTCGATGCATATGATAAATGAATTAGACAAGGCATGTATTAGTCTTACGTTGAACTTTTTGGTTATGGCTCTCACATCCCCAGCAGAGTCGCCAAAAACTATAGACACCTCCCAAGCGGGGCATCGCCATACAGATTGATCACGTTGTATTTGCTCGATTGGTTGCTCACTTCATAAACCAAAATCATGGACATTCCCATGGCTAGGAACATCGCCACACGATAACGGTTATCATCAAATAGAGTCGCCACCCAGTTTATTAAAACTGGGAAAATAGATAAAGATTCCGGATACGGGAGCCAAAAGTATAATAAGGGGAAGGTGTTAGGCACCCCTCTTTGCCCAGTCATGAGACTGGCCCATAATCGTTCAACATAAGACGTATAGATGCTTTGTTTAATTCTAACACATAGTCTGTTTAGTTATTCCTTTAAACAGTAAGCAAAGTGAGCCAGTGCGATAAACGAGCATGCATCAGAAAGCAGAAAACAAACAAATGTCCCAGGGAGATGGATCTCGCGGCCGGTGAATAGATGTCACGGCCGAGAGATCCTCCTGGTTTGATATACCGGCCGAGGGATCGAAGCCCCGGTCGGTGTTCTTCCTCACACCAGACAGAAAGATTAACAGTTGATCAAAATACTACGGTTAATCAAAATGCAGTAAATTAAGACAAACCAGAGGCCGTTGGGCCTCACCACCTTGATCCCTCAGTTGCTTGATTGCTTTGGATTGGGTGTGATTGATTGATTGCTTGATCGAGAACCCTAGAGTTAGGGTTTGAACTTCGGGGTTTGATCGCCGGATTGACGGCTGTCTTCGGAAGGTTAGGGCTTTTGGAGTATGGATATGAGGGAGTATTTCTGCAGAGTTTCGAGGTTTGATTGAGTGTGTAGGTATCTCAATTTCTGTGTGTTAATTCGGAACCCAAAGGCCCCTTTATATAGGCATAGGGATGACTCACTCCGGCCAATCAAATCACGAGATGGCAATTGCAATTGCAATGCATCTCTAACTCTACGTCGTAATCTCCGAACGTAGCCCGAACACATCGGAAAGGTAGTGTAGTTGGATCAAACCAAACGTCTGACAGAACGTTCGAGAGTCTGGAAAAAGGTCGATCTGGCGGCCGAGCAAAGGATGTCGTGGCCGTGGAAAGGATGTCTCGGCCGAAGGATAGATCTTGCGGCCGAGGGATTGATCTCTCAGGGAGATTTTGCTGGCAACAGGTTGCTCGGGTGAGGGATTGATATTGTGACCGTGGGATCGATGTTACGGCCGTCAGATGGATTTTCCTAGGCTTCTGTATTTCTGTCTGAAAGGCTGTATGGCTTTGAATTGGGTCCTCTAAGTGGTCAAAGTTCTCACCGAAAGTCCTAAGGTCCTCAAGGAAGCAATCAGCAATCATTGTATCCATTTCATCATCGGGATTGTCCCAAGGTGGGACTTGAAATAATCGTTAGGCCAAATTGGGGTGTCTACACCTGGTAGATTCAGGGAGCTGTACAGAGGTGTTATACTACGACGCATTCAAGAAGTTGGGGCTAAAGCAGACAGATTTGGAACAGTCTATTACGCCTTTGGTTGGATTTGGTGCAAGTGCAGTATGGCCCCTCGGGAAAGTAACATTACCTGTTCGGGCGGGGACAGTGGTCCTTAGGACAGACTTCTTGGTGGTAGATGTACCATCCTCCTATAATGCAATCATAGGAAGGACTTGGTTACATAAGATGAAGGCTGTTTCTTCTACGTATCACCAGATGGTGAAATTCCCAGGGTCCAACGGGATCGAGAAGATTAGGGGAAATCAAAAGTCAGTACAACAGTGCCTGATTTCCATCATCAAGAAAGTTCCAAAGGCCCACCAAGTTCATACAGTTGAAGTACCCGATCGACAGACTGTCGAGGATGTTGGGAGAGATCCAGCAGAGAGAGTAGTGGAAGGCCTGAAGAAGATACAGATCAACGAAACTGATCCTGAAAGGTATTTTCTAATTGGGGTGTCACTGCCGGATGAGGAAGAATCCGAATTAGTGGATTTCTTGAAAGAACATGTTGATGTGTTTGCTTGGGTACCGGAGGAAATGCCTGGAGTAGATGCAGATGTGATCTGCCACCACCTGAATGTTGACCCGCAGCATAAGCCCGTTATTCAGAAGAAAAGAATGGCAGCTGTACAACATGTTGACACTGTTATTGAGGAGGTGGATCGTTTGTTAGAAGCCAAAGCAATACGAGAGGTCTATTACCCAGAATGGCTCTCCAACACCGTGGTAGTGAAAAAGAAGAATGGGAAATGGCGTGTCTGTGTGGATTTCACAGACTTGAATAAAGCGTGTCCCAAAGATAGCTTCCCTCTCCCAAGGATCGATCAATTGGTTGACGCCACTGCTGGGTATGAGCGGATGAGTTTCCTCGACGCGTATCGAGGATACCATCAGATTGCCATGTTTGGGCCTGATCAAGAGAAGACTTCTTTTTATTACACCACGAGGGTTGTACTGTTACAGTGTTATGCCGTTTGGGCTAAGGAACGCAAGAGCGACTTACCAGAGGTTGGGTACAATCATTTTTAGAAAACTTCTTGGCCAAACTATGGAGGTATACATAGACGATATGGTAGTCAAGAGCAGGACCAGGCAAGGGCACATTTTGGACTTGAAAGAAGCTTTTGGAATTTTGAGGAAATACAAGTTGAAATTCAACGCCTCGAAATGTGCGTTTGGAGTTGGCTCTGGAAAATTCCTGGGCCACCTGGTGACTCTGAGAGGAATCGAGGCAAATCCTGATCAGATAACGGCCTTACAGAAGCTCCAAAGTCCTAAGACTACGAAAGAAGTCCAGAGGCTGACTGGGATGGCTGCGGCCCTAAACAGGTTCATTAGCCGTTCAAGTGATAAGTGTAGGCCTTTCTTCCAGTTGCTAAAGAAAAGAGAAGGGTTCGAATGGGGAGCAGAATGTGAGCAGGCATTCCAGGACTTGAAGAAATATTTGGCTCAAGCCCCCCTCTTGTCGACTCCAGACCCAGGTGAGATTTTGATTTTATATCTAGCAGTTTCTGAACATGCTGTGAGTGCGGTTCTGTTAAGGGACAAGGGACCTGAACAGATCCCGGTTTATTATGTGAGTAAACACTTTTGGACGCAGAAACGAGGTATCTGCCCCTCGAAAAACTGGTCCTTGCTTTAAGGACGGCAACAAGAAAGTTGCCTCATTATTTCCAGAGCCACAAAGTTGTGGTTTATACTGGTTTTCCGTTAAGATCACTGCTACGAAAGGCAGATTTCTCTGGACGGATCTCAACTTGGTCTGTTGAGTTAAGTCAATATGATATTGACTTCCAACCGTGCACTGCAATAAAAGGCCAAGTGTTGGCAGATTTTGTAGCAGAATTCTCACCAACGGTAGCACCCCAGCCCCCTGCGAGACAAGAGCAGAAAGTTGAACTATCGAAGAGGAAAGGAAAGGCGCCTGCCGAACAGGACCCTTTGGAGTGGAAACTATTTGTTGACGGTTCTGCCTGCAACACTGGGTCAGGTATTGGTATTGTTTTGTTCCCTCCCGGAGGGGTTATGTTGGAACAGTCTGTTTGGCTTGGCTTTAGTGCTTCGAATAATGTAGCAGAGTATGAGGCTCTCTTGGTTGGCTTGAACAGTGCAAAAACTCTGAAGGTTAAGAGGATCAGGGTTTATTGTGATTCACAACTGGTGGTGAACCAACTGTCCGGCGAGTATGAAGCTCGGAATGAGAAGATGGCAGCCTACGTGGAAGCGGCCAGAGGTTTACTGAACACCTTCGAAAGAGTGTGTATAGAACAGATAAGCTCTGGACAGAATTCTAATGCAGACTCTTTAGCTTGGCTGGCTGCAGCTGTTCCAACTGAGTTTAAACGAAAGGTAGCAGTTGACTACTTGGCCGAGCCGAGCATCGATAGAAGTGTGGACTTGATCCTGGACGTGAACCAAGGACCAAGCTGGATGGATCCAATCATAGAGTTTTTACGAGATGAAAAACTCCCTTTAGATAAAAAGGAAGCACACAAGATCAAAACCAAGTCTGCAAGGTTTTGGCTATCCCCTGAGGGGAAGCTATATAAAAAATCCTTCACTGGGCCGTATCTGCTATGTGTACACCCCGAGATGGTGCAGAAATTCCTCCATGAGATACACGAGGGAACATGTGGAAGCCATGCTGGGGGCAGATCTATTGCCCACCGAGCAATTACCCAAGGGTATTGGTGGCCACACATGCAGGAGGATGCCAAGGTCTATGTTAAGATTTGTGAGAAATGCCAGAAGTTCTCACCTATGATAAAGACACCGGCCGAGGATCTGGTACCTTTAACTAGCCCTTGGCCATTTGCCCAGTGGGGAATGGACATCGTGGGTCCACTCCATAAAGCAACGGGAAATCGAAAGTTCTTGTTAGTGGCCACTGACTACTTCACCAAGTGGATTGAGGCAGAACCCTTGGCAAAAATCACTGAACACATGATAGAAAGGTTTGTGTGGAAAAGTATTATCACTCGATTTGGAGTCCCTTACTCTTTGATCACAGATAATGGGGCACAGTTCCAGAAAAAGTTCAAGACATTCTGTTCCCAGTATGGGATAAGGAACTATTACTCAACCCCTGCATACCCTCAGAGCAATGGGCAAGCAGAAGCTTCCAACAAAACCATTCTTGATGGGATCAAGAAGAGGCTAGACAAGGCAAAAGGCAAGTGGCCTGCTGAATTGCCCCTGGTGTTGTGGGCCCACCGAACAACGCCTAGGAGGTCTACGGGAGAGACCCCCTATTCATTAGCGTATGGTACAGAGGCAGTCATACCCCTGGAAGTTGGACTTCCAACCAATAGGACTGCATTGGTTGAAAGTGGGGGGAATGACAGGGCCTTAGAAATTGAGCTTGATCTGGCCGAAGAGAGGAGAGAAAGGGCCCTGGTCCACCTGGCCTCGTACCAAGAACAGCTAATGAGAGGCTACAACAAACATGTCCACCCTCAAGAGTTTGGCATTGGAGACCTTGTGCTTCGAAAAGTACTCGGCAATACCAAAGTGGCTAATGAGGGAAAGCTTGGAGCTAATTGGGAAGGTCCATATCGAGTGACTGAAATTGTGGGCATTGGAGCTTATAGGTTGGAAGACCTGGACGGGAACCCGGTGCCAAGGCCTTGGAATGTCCACAATTTGATAAAGTTCTTTGTTTAAAAGACTTGATTTGTTTTTAATTCTGTTTTAGGATTATGTTATTGTGTGGGGATTACGAATAAAATTTCTTTGTTTTTAATTCTGTTTTAGGATTATGTTATTGTGTGGGGATTACGAAGAAAATTCCTTTGTTTTTAATTCTGTTTTAGGATTATGTTATTGTGTAGGGATTACGAAGAAAATTCCTATGATTTTTAGTTGCAAGGGGTACGCATAACGACTCATTGAGTATGAGACCTATGAATAGAAGTTATGATTTTGCAACATATTGATTTTTTCAAAAATTTTGTTTCTTATGCTATATGATTATTTTTTAAATACGAACAAAGGCTTGGCTACCCCTTTTTTCGTATTGGGGAGCAGCTAATTGGTATGAATGTCTTAGACGTACGAAAATACGTGCAAACAATATAAGTACGAGAAACTTAAATAAAGTACGAAATACTTGTTTACGAAAATACGTGCTAACAATTTAAGTACGAGAAACTTAAATAAAGTACGAAATACTTGTTTAAACAAATTGCTAAGTACAATAAAACTTAACAATCTGTTTTAAGTACGAGAAACTTAAACAAAGTACGAAATACTTGTTTAAAAATTCCTTGCTTACACGAGTTACTAAGTATGAAAAACTTAGAAGCAATATAAACACCCAAGTACGAATATATTTGGGAATTTGTCCAAATACGTGGAAATTTGGGACCATACGAGAATATGCAGATTTATCTAAGTATGAATAAACTTAGGAATAATCCTGAGTACATGAAAACAGGAATGCACACTAGCATGTGCACCAAAAGCTAAGTACGTACACAACTTAGATCAATATCCAAGTATAAACACATTTGGTAGATACCAAACACTAAAACATATACGAGAAACTGACTAAGTATGAAAAAACTTAGCACTTTAAACATGAAATATCTGGCCACGAGGGGCCACTTGCAATATCAAAAAGCCACGAAAGGGCCGAGCAAACCAATGTAATGCCACGAAGGGCCAAATACCTGTGTTAAAAGTATGTTAAAGTATATTGACGGCACGCAAGGCTGAAGATTACGGTCACGCAGGACCAGCAAAATGTTTTTGGATGATCGGAAGGATGGACTAAGACTTACCAAATCAGTCCAGGTTCTGGACCTCAGGGGTGGTGTTGCTTGGAACAACAGCAGCATTGCTGTCTCCAGCTGGTTGTTCTTCCAGGTTGACAGTTTCGGTGGCTGTTCCCTCAGTGGTTGGTTGCTCATGATGGGCTTCTTGAGATCCAGATTTGGGCAGCTTGAGTCTCCATCTATATCTCTTCATCTACATCAGCAAAATCATCGATTTGCTCTTCGATGTTATCAAGGGGAGGCTCCTCAGTGCCATGAGATGGCTGGAGACGTTCACTAGGCAGATCATTGTCAACCCATAGGTTGGAATCATCGGGAGCTCCAATCTTTATCAAGCATGCCTCCCATCCAGCAGCCCATATTTGGTCTTGGATGCCCGGCATCTGTTGTACATAACTGGCCGTCGCTGCATCAAAACCTTTCTGATGACCATCATCGTAGGCCAATCTCCGACAAAGCTTGTTTGAGGTTCTCCTCAGCAGCCTCCATTTTCAATCTCATCCCGTCAGCTTCCAACTTTGCTTTGTCTCTCTCCCTCTCCAGCCTTGTTATAGTCTGAAGCTGTCTGGTGCTGTCCCTCAGAAGTCTGTTTCGTTCAGGCTCAATCTCCTGCAGCTTCTGACCCAGTACGACCATCTTCTGGATAAACTGGATGGAACAAAACAAGGGGGAATTAGTACATAAGAGAGAAATGTACTAAAATCTTGAGAAAGTAACATTTTACCTTAACCCAACTCGCTATCCCAGTCGCCACTAGCCGGTCAGATGAAGAGGCAGCCTTTTTTTGCATGTCCGCGGGCAGCAACAGTGCCTGTGCAACGGCCAGTGCAGTCTCTGACGAGCTGGCACTGTCCCCTACGTTCACGGGCCGGTCACCTCTGACGAGTTGAGGGGTCCAGGCCTCGTGAGTAACCTGGATGATCGGCAACGGGATTTCAAGGGTAGCCGCAGCTGCTTGGGCAGGAGAGGCCCCAGCTTCTTGGTGCCTAGGGCGTTTGTCCCGATGGGTGTCAGAAGCCTCAAAGGAACCATCCTGTTCTCGAGGAGATGAGGGCAGTGTTGAGCCCCCCCTACTTCGGCGGGGTGGAGGAGGAGCTTGACCGGTGGATGACACCCGGCCAGAGGAACCTCATCCCTGTGCAGGAAGGGTAAGGAGGGTGCTGAGGTTGAGAGGTTGGAGAGACATAGTACCTGAATCTCGAGGTGACCGGGAGTATCCTGGAGAAGGAGACCGACTGGTATCTCGTAAGGGGGCTGGTTGTTCGGGTTGTTGTGGAGAAACAGCCCGTCTGCGAGATGATCTCCTTAGAACTAACCGGGGTAGTGGGACACCTTCGGCAATTGGAACCTCACCTGGTTGACCGGCAATGGTCACTCCAGCGTTCGATCTTGAGCTTCTAGGCTGGGGAGCAGTCGAAGTAGAAGCGGCACTGGTGCTTGGATGGGCTAGTCTTCTGTCTATAAAGCCTCTATAAGATGGATCGTAGCCCAGAAGTACGCTCGCGTCACGACCCCTCCCAGCTGTTCGGGTCCCTGGCTCACCAGTGTATTGTAGAATCCTATTTACTTCTGCTGTTCGGACGTAGCTAGGCTCTCGTCTGGGGCGTTTGTTGGCGTTAGTCGCTGCAGAAACAAAATTCAAGTATGAATCAAATCACGCAAAGAGATAAAGTTGGAAGCAATAAGTTATAGTGAAGTGAAATAGGAGCATACGTGGGTGGCCCCATTTGTGGGGGCAATGGAAGCCCACCACTTGGCCATCTTCCCCGAATGGCTTGTAGGTGCCAGTGACATAAAGGAAGTCCATTTCATGATCACAAGCAGAATCTGGCAAATTAAGCACGAGGCGCTTTTCTGCTTGCCTTACTTTGAAATAGTAAGTGTTGTATTCTGGGTTCAGCACGATGTTGTACCACCACTGGATTTCCCATAATCCTATTTGGGTGCCTAAAATTCTATTTAGGGCCACAATACCCATCACCAGTCTGAAAAAATTTGTGGATACTTGCATGGGGGAGAGTTTATACCAACTAAGGACCCGACGAAGTAAAGGGTCAAGGGGGAAACGAACCCCACCCTCGACAATAGCTACGATAGGGATACACTGTCTATCCCATGTTCCAGCCTCCCTGATTGCACCTAATGGGGCAAGCTCAAGCCCAACGTTCGCGGGGATCTTATAATCCGCCCTGAATGCCGCCATGGCAGGAGTTTCACAGAGTTTTCTGAATTTCCCTGGTTTTGGGCCACTATCAGCCTCATTCGCCATGGATGATCTTAAAAAACTATGAACAGTATAAGGGAAAAATCTGGAAAGGAGGTTCGAACGAAACCCTGGTACACTAATTGAATCTGAGAACGAAATCTCGAGATGAAATGAGAACGAAGTGAGAATGAGAGTCTTACATAGATGAAATCGAGTTTTTGCAGACAACGGCAATGGCGGACGGGGGATGAGCAGTCTTCGTCTGGTTTTAGAGAGAGAGAAAAGATGAGATTCGAGTTTTGGTAAAAGACCCAAAAAGATCCCTTTTTTAGGTTTAAAGGAAAAGTGACGGAGACGAAGCGTCTCTATTAACGACGTTACATGAAAAGTAACGGCTACAGCTGTTGGATAGCTGACGTTTAAACGCCGTTTGGCCGAGACATCAGTTCGAAATTAATGAGAAGTGTACGAAACACGCCACGTGGAGACATTATTTCGAGATAATTATGACTAAACCGCCAAAAGATATCAATGGGAACCCAATGACTATATCTGCGCGGAATCCGGTCTGTTCGGCCTTAAGTTCGTTCTTGGAGCTTTACTCATTATCTTGTGCAGTGGTAATGAGCAAAAGCTGGGGAGCAATTGTAGGAAGGTATTCCCAAACAGGTACAAATATTGGCCGAACACATGGTGTGCCGGATCCGTGTAATGAGAAAAGTGATATGGGACTCCATATAAGATGAACGGCGGCAGAAAGACCCGGTGCACCAAGAGACACCAGATTAGACAGTCTGTTCGGCTGGGATGGCCCAATGACATGAGAAGTCATTAGTTGAGACAGTCTGTTCGGCTGGGATGGCCCAGTGACATGAGAAGTCATTAGTTAGTCAGTCTGTTCGGCTAAGGTGGGCTAGTGACATGAGAAGTCATTTACTTGTGCAGTTTGTTCGGTAGGGGCATATGCCGAACAGATGGAGTTACTTGATGAAACGTTGTCTTAAGAGATAAGGCAATAGGAGTGTTCTGTAAGACGAACCCGGTATACATAAAGATAAGTAAGGAAATAGTCCTACCGAGGGACGAGTTCTACGGTGAGAAGAGACCCTATGAGGAAGGGATCTCGGTTGATTGGGCAAGAGATCCCCAAGAGAGCCAGGATTCTTATACGAGGCAGGAGACCTGGGCAACAAGGATGCTTGGAAATCAAGCATGCTCATATCTATAAATACGAGGTAAACCTGGAGAAAAAAGGTACGCAATAAGTTGCATTCATTCTACACTTTCCTACTGATAATTAGGGTTTTAATACAGTACGAGATACTAACTTAGGCATCGGAGGGCCTTTGCCACGAGAGACAGAGGTACGCTCACCCCTTGTCTGTTTTACAGGTTAGGGTTCAGGCGAAGGTATTAGGGTTCCGGTTGGACAGCACGTGAAGGAAGGAGATTCAGCGCTGTTCTAGGTGCCATCTATTTTTCTCCACCTACACAGTAGTCTACTACTAGGAACTTCGTTACAATATCAACAGCCCTTTTGGAACATGTCTAGGATCTATCATGTAAATCTGATCCGAGTTCAAACCTAGAAAACATGAATCTTGGGACATTTCCGATGAAGTGAATAGAGTAGAAGAGAAGCTTCCACACCCAACGGTAGCCAGCAGCCTAACTACAAGGAATCACAACTCTGTGACCAGTAGTCTACTACTAGGAATTCCGTTACAAGATCAACAGCCCTATTGGGACATGTCTAGGATCTATCATGTAAATTTGATCCGTGTTTAAACCTAGAAAACATGTATCTTGGGAATTTTCCGATGAAGGGAATAGAGTAGAAGAGATGCTTTCACACCCTACGGTAGCCAGCAGCCTAACTACTAGGAATCACAACTCTGTGACCAGTAGTCTACTACTAGGAACCCCGTTACAAGATCAACTTCTTTTTGGGACATGTCTAGGATATATATCATGTAAATCCGATCCGAGTTCAAACCGAGAAATCATTTATCTTGGGAACTTTCTGATGAAGTGAAAAGAGTAGAAGAGATGCTTTTACACCATACGGTAGCCAGCAGCCTAACTACCACGAATCACAACTCTGTGACAAGTAGTCTACTACTAGGAACTCCGTTACAAGATCAACAGCCCTTTTGGGACATGTCTAGGATATATCATGTAAATCTGATCCGAGTTCAAACCTAGAAAACATGTATCTTAGGACCTTTCCGATGAAGGGAATACAGTAGAAGAGATGCTTTCACACCCAACGGTAGCCAGCAGCCTAACTACTAGGAATCACAACTCTGTGACCAATACTTTACTACTAGGAACTCCGTTACAAGATCAACAGCACTTTTGGGACATGTCTAGGATCTGTCATGTAAATCTGATCCAAGTTCAAACCGAAAAAACAAGTATCTTGGGACCTTTCCGATGAAGGGAATAGAGTAGAAGAGATACTTTCACACCCTACGGTAGCCAGCAGCCTAACTACTAGGAACTCCGTTACAAGATCGACAGCACTTTTGGGACACGTCTAGGATAAATCATGTAAATCTGATTCGAGTTCAAACCGAGAAAACATGTATCTTGTAAATTTTCGGATGAAAGGAAGAGAGTAGAAAAGATACTTTCACACCCTACAGTAGCCAGCAACCTAACTACTAGGAATCACAACTATGTGACCAATAGTCGACTACTAGGAACTCCGTTACAAGATCAAAAACCCTTTTGGGACATGTCTAGGTTCTATCATGTAAATCTGATCCAAGTTCCAACCGAGAAATCATGTATCTTTGGACTTTTCCGATGAAGGGAATAGAGTAGAAGAGATGGTTTCACACCCTACGGTAGCCAGCAGCCTAACCACAAGGAATCACAACTCTGTGACCAGTAGTCTACAACTAGGAACACCGTTACAAGATTAACAGCATTTTTGGGACATGTCTAAAATCTATCATGTAAATCTTATCAGAGTTCAAACGTAGAAAACAGGTATCTTGGGACCTTTCCGATGAAGAGAATAGAGTAGAAGAGATGCTTTCACACCCTACGGTATCCAGCAGCCTAACTATTAGGAAGCACAACTCTGTTACCAGAACTCTACTACTAGGAACTCCGTTACAAGATTAACAGCACTTTTGGGACATGTCTAGGATATATCATGTAAATCTGATCCGTGTTTAAACCTAGAAAAAACATGTATTTTGGGAATTTTCCGATGAAGGGAATAGAGTAGAAGAGAGGCTTTAACACCCTACGGTAGCCAGCACCCTAACTACTAGGAATCACAACTCTGTGACCAGTAGTCTACTACTAGGAACTCCGCTACAAGATCAACAGCCCTTTTGGGACATGTCCAGGATCTATAAAGTAAATCTGATCCGATTTCAAACCTCGAAAACATGTATCTTTGGACGTTTCCGATGAAGTGAATAGAGTAGAAGAGATGCTTTCCCACCCTACGGTAGCCAGTAGCCTAACTACTTGGAATCACAACTCTGTGACCAGTAGTCTATTACTAGGAACTCCGTTACAAGATCAACAACCCTTTTGGGTCACATCTAGGATCTATCATGTAAATCTGATCCGTGTTCAAACCTAGAAAAGATGTATCTTGTGAATTTTCCGATGAAGGGAATAGAGTAGAAGAGATATGCTTTCACACCCTACGGTAGCCAGCAGCCTAACTACTAGGAATCACAACTCTGTGACCAGTAGTCTACTTCTAGGAACCCCGTTACAAGATCAACAGCCCTTTTGGGAAATGTCTAGGATATATCATGTAACTCCGATCCGAGTTCAAACCAACAAATCATTTATGTTGGGACCTTTCCGATTAAGTGAATAGAGTAGAAGAGATGCTTTCACACCATACGGTAGCCAGCAGCCTAACAACTAGGAATCACAACTCTGTGACCAGTAGTCTACTACTAGGAACTCCGTTACAAGATCAACAGCCCTTTTGGGACATGCCTAGGATCTATCATGTAAATATGATACGCGTTGAAACCTAGGAAACATGTATCTTGGGAATTTTTCGATGAAGGAAATTGAGTAGAAGAGATGCTTTCACACCCTACGGTAGCCAGCAGCCTAACTACTAGGAATAACAACTCTATGACCAGTAATCTACTACTAGGAACCCCGTTACAAGATCAAGAGCCCTTTTGGGACATGTCTAGGATATATCATGTAAATCCGATCCGAGTTCAAACCGAGAAATCATTTATCTTGGGACCTTTACGATGAAGTGAATAGAGTAGAAGAGATGCTTTCACTCCATACGGTAGCCAGCAGCCTAACTACTAGGAATCACAACTCTGTGTCCAGTAGTCTACTACTAGGACCTCTGTTACAAGATCAACAGCCCTTTTGGGACATGTCTTGAATATATCATCTAAATCTGATCCGAGTTCAAACCTAGAAAACATGTATCTTGGGACCTTTCCGATGTAGGGAATAGAGTAGAAGAGATGCTTTCACACCATACGGTAGCCAGCAGCCTAACTACTAGGAATCACAACTCTGTGACCAGTAGTATACTATTAGGAACTCCGCTACAAGATCAATAGCACTTTTGGGACATGTCTAAGATCTATCATGTAAATCTTATCCAAGTTCAAACCGAGAAAACATGTATCTTGGGACCTTTCCGATAAAGGGAATAGAGTAGAAGAGATGTTCTCACACCCTACGGTAGCCAGCAGCCTAACTACTAGGAATCACAACTCTGTGACCAGTAGTCTACTATTGGGAACTCCATTACAAGATCAACAGCACTTTTGGGACACGTCTAGGATAAATCATGTAATTCTTATCCGAGTTCAAACCGAGAAAACAAATATCTTGGAAATTTTTGGATGAAGGGAATAGAGTAGAAGAGATGCTTTCACACCCAACGGTAGCCAGCAGCCTAACTACTAGGAATCACAATTCTGTGACCAGTAGTCTACTACTAGGAACTCCGTTACATGATAAACAGACCTTTTGGGACATGTCTAGGATCTATCATGTAAATCTGATCCGAGTTGAAACCGAGAAATATTGTATCTTGGGTCCTTTCCGATGAAGTGAATAGATTAGAAGAGATGCTTTCACATCATACGCTAGCCAGCAGCCTAACTACTAGGAACTCCGTTACAAGATCAACAGCCCCTTTGGGACATGTCTAGAATCTAACATGTAAATCTGATCCGAGTTCAAACCTAGAAAACATGTATCTTGGACCTTTCCGATGAAGGAAATAGAGTAGAAGAAATGCTTTCATACCCTACGGTAGCCAGCAGCCTAACTACTAGGTATCACAACTCTGTCACTAGTAGTCTACTACTAGGAACTCCATTACAAGATCAACAGCCCTTTTGGAACATCTCTAGGATCTATCATGTAAATATGATCCAAGTTCAAACAGAGAAAACGTGTATCTTGGGACCTTTCCGATGAAGTGAATAGAGTAGAAGAGATGCTTTCACACCCTACGGTAGCCAGCAGCCTAACTACTAGGAATCATAACTCTGTGACCTGTAGTCTACTACTAGGAACCCCGTTACGTGATCAACAGCCCTTTTGGGACATGTCTAGGATATATCATGTAAATCTGATCCGAGTTCGAACCGAGAAATCATTTATCTTGGGACCTTTCCGATGAAGTGAATAGTGTAGAAGAGATGTTTTCACACCATACGGTAGCCAGCAGCCTAACTACTAGGTATCACAACTCTGTCACTAGTAGTCTACTACTAGGAACTCCATTACAAGATCAACAGCCCTTTTGGAACATCTCTAGGATCTATCATGTAAATATGATCCAAGTTCAAACAGAAAAAACGTGTATCTTGGGACCTTTCCGATGAAGTGAATAGAGTAGAACAGATGCTTTCACACCCTACGGTAGCCAGCAGCCTAACTACTAGGAATCATAACTCTGTGACCAGTAGTCTACTACTAGGAACCCCGTTACGTGATCAACAGCCCTTTTGGGACATGTCTAGGATATATCATGTAAATCTGATCCGAGTTCGAACCGAGAAATCATTTATCTTGGAACCTTTCCGATGAAGTGAATAGTGTAGAAGAGATGTTTTCACACCATACGGTAGCCAGCAGCCTAACTACTAGGAATCACAACTCTGTGACCAGTAGTCTACTACTAGGAACTCCGTTACAAGATCAACAGCCTTTTTGGGACATGTCTAGAATCTATCATGTAAATCTGATCCGAGTTCAAACCTAGAAAATATGTATCTTGGGACCTTTCCGACGAAGGGAATAGAGTAGAAGAGATGCTTTCACTCCCAACGGTAGCCAGCAGCCTAACTATTAGGAATCACAACTCTGTGACCAGAAGTCTACTACTAGGAACTCCGTTACAAGATCAACAGCACTTTTGGGACATATCTAGGATCTATCATGTAAATATGATCCAAGTTCAAACAGAGAAAACGTGTATCTTGGGACCTTTCCGATGAAGTGAATAGAGTAGAAGAGATTGCTTTCACACCCTACGGTAGCCAGCAGCCTAACTACTAGGAATCACAACTCTGTGACCAGTAGTCTACTACTAGGAACTCCGTTACAAGATCAACAGCCCTTTTGGGACATGTCTAGGATCTATCATGTAAATTTGATCCGAGTTCAAACCGAGAAATCATTTATCTTTGGACTTTTCCGATGAAGGGAATAGAGTAGAAGAGATGCTTTCACACCCTACGGTAGCCATCAGCCTAACTACTAGGAATCAAAACACTGTGACCAAGAGTCTTCAAATAGGAACACCGTTACAAGATTAACAGCCTTTTTGGGACATGTCTAGAATCTATCATGTAAATCTGATCCGAGTTCAAACCTAGAAAACATGTATCTTGGGACCTTTCCGATGAAGTGAATATAGTAGAAGAGATGCTTTCATACCCTACGGTAGCCAGCAGCCTAACTACTAGGAATCACAACTCTGTGACCAGTAGTCTACTAGGAACTCCGTTACAAGATCAGCAACCCTTTTGGGACATGTCTAGGATATATCATGTAAATCCGATCCGAGTTCAAACCGAGAAATCATTTATCTTGGGGCCTTTCCGATGAAGTTAATAGAGTATAAGAGATGTTTTCACACCATACGGTAGCCAGCAGCCTAACTACTAGGAATCACAACTCTGTGACTAGTAGTCTACTACTAGGAACACCGTTACAAGATAAACAGCCCTTTTGGGACATGTCTAGGATCTATCATGTAAATCTGATCCGAGTTGAAACCGAGAAATATTGTATGCTAGGACCTTTCCGATGAAGTGAATAGATTAGAAGAGATGCTTGCACATCATACGGTAGCCAGCAGCCTAACTACTAGGAACTCCGTAACAAGATCAACAGCCCCTTTGGGACATTTCTAGAATCTATCATGTAAATCTGATCAGAGTTCAAACCTAGAAAACATGTATCTTGGGACCTTTCCGATGAAGGAAATAGAGTAGAAGAAATGCTTTCATACCCTACGGTAGCCAGCAGCCTAACTACTTGGAATCACAACTCTGTCACCAGTAGTCTACTACTAGGAACTCCATTACAAGATCAACAGCCCTTTTGGAACATGTCTAGGATCTATCATGTAATCTTATCCGAGTTCAAACCTAGAAAACATGTATCTTGGGACCTTTCCGATGAAGGAAATAGAGTAGAAGAAATGCTTCCAAACCCTACGGTAGCCAGCAGCCTAACTACTAGGAATCACAACTCTGTCACCAGTAGTCTACTACTAGGAAATCCATTACAAGATCAACAGCCCTTTTGGAACATGTCTAGGATCTATCATGTAACTCTTATCCGTGTTTAAACCTAGAAAACATGTATCTTGGCAATTTTCCGATGAAGTGAATACAGTAGAAGAGATGCTTTCACACCCTACGGTAACCAGCAGCCTAACTACTAGGAATCATAACTCTGTGACTAGTAGTCTACTACTAGAAACCGCGTCACATGATCAACAGCCCTTTTGGGACACGTCTAGGATATATCATGTAAATCCGATCCGAGTTCAAACTGAGAAATCATTTATCTTGGGACCTTTCCGAAGAATTGAATAGAGTAGAAGAGATGTTTTCACACCATACGGTAGCCAGCAGCCTAACTACTAGGAATCACAACTCTATGACCAGTAGTCTACTACTAGGAACTCCGTTACAAGATCAACAGCCCTTTTGGGACATGTCTAGAATCTATCATGTAAATCTGATCCGAGTTCAAAACTAGAAAATATGTATCTTGGGACCTTTCCGACGAAGGGAATAGAGTAAAAGAGATGCTTTCACGCCCTACGGTAGCCAGCAGCCTAACTATTAGGAATCACAACTCTGTGACCACTAGTCTACTACTAGGAACTCCGTTACAAGATCAACAGCCCTTTTGGGACATGTCTAGGATCTATCATGTAAATCTGATCCGAGTTCAAACCGAGAAATCATGTATCTTTGGACTTTTCCAATGAAAGAAATTGAGTAAAAGAGATGCTTTCACACCCTACGGTAGCTAGCAGCCAAACTACTAGGAATCACTTCTCTGGGACCAAGAGTCTTCAAATAGGAACACCGTTACAAGATTAACCGCCTTTTTGGGACATGTCTAGAATCTATCAGGTCAATCTGATCCGAGTTCAAACCAAGAAAACATGTATCTTAGGACCTTTCCGATGAAGTGAATATAGTAGAAGAGATGCTTTCACACCCTACGGTAGCTAGCAGCCGAACTACTTGGAATCACAACTCTGTGACCAGTAGTCTACTACTAGGAACTCCGTTACAAGATCAACAGCCCTTTTGGGTCACGTCTAGGATAAAAACGGTAAATATGATCCGAGTTCAAACGGAGAAAACATGTATCTTGGAAATTTTCGGATGATGGGAATAGAGTAGAAGAGATGTTTTCACACCCTACGGTATCCAGCAGCCTAACTACTAGGAATCACAACTCTGTGACCAGTAGTCTACTACTAGGAACCCCGTTTCAAGATCAACAGCCCTTTTGGGACATGTCTAGGATATATCATGTAAATCCAATCCGAGTTCAAACCGAGAAATCATTTATCTTGGGACCTTTCCGATGAAGGGAATAGAGTAAAAGAGATGCTTTCACACCCTACGGTAGCCAGCAGCCTAACTACTAGGAATCACAACTCAGTGACCAGTATTATACTACTAGGAACTCCGTTACAAGATCAACAGCACTTTTGGGACATGTCTAGGATCTAAGATGTAAATCTTATCCAAGTTCAAACCGAGAAAACATGTATCTTGGGACCTTTCCGATGAAGCGAATAGAGTAGAAGAGATGCTTTCACACCCAACGGTAGACAGCAGCCTAACTACTAGGAATCAGAACTCTGTGACTCGTAGTCTACTACTAGGAACTCCGTTACAAGATCAACAGCCCCTTTGGGACATGTCTAGAATCTATTACGTAAATCTGATCCGAGTTCAAACCTAGAAAACAAGTATCTTGGGACCTTTCCGATGAAGGGAAAAGAGTAGAAGAGATGCTTTCACACCCCACGGTTGCCAGCAGCCTAACTACTAGGAATCACAACTCTGTGACCAGTAGTCTACTACTAGGAACTCTGTTACAAGGTCAACAGCACTTTTGGGACACGTCTAGGATAAATCATGTAATTATGATCCGAGTTCAAACCGAGAAAACATGTTTCTTGGAAATTTTTCGATGAAGCGAATAGAGTAGAAGAGATGCTTCCACACCCAACGGTAGCCAGCAGCCTAACTACTAGGAATCACAAATATGTGACCAGTAGTCTACCACTAGGAACTCCGTTACAAGATAAACAGACCTTTTGGGACATGTCTAAGATCTATCATGTAAATCTGATCCGAGTTGAAACCGAGAAATATTGTATCTTGGGACCTTTCCGATGAAGTGAATAGAGTAGAAGAGATGCTTTCACATCATACGCTAGCCAGCAGCCTAACTACTAGGAATCACAACTCTGTGACTGGTAGTCTACTACTAGGAACTCCGTTACAAGATCAACAGCCCCTTTGGGACATGTCTAGAATCTATCATGTAAATCTGATCCGAGTTCAAACCTAGAAAACATGTATCTTGGGATCTTTCCGATGAAGGGAATAGAGTAGAAGAGATGCTTTCACACCGTACGGTAGCTAGCAGCCTAACTACTAGGAATCACATCTCTGTGACCAGTAGTCTACTACTAGGAACTCCGTTACAAGATCAACAGCCCTTTTGGGACACGTCTAGGATAAATCATGTAAATATGATCCGAGTTCAAACCGAGAAAACATGTATCTTGGAAATTTTCGGATGAAGGGAATAGAGTAGAAGAGATGCTTTGACACCCTACGGTAGCCAGCAGCCTAACTACTAGGAATCACAACTCTGTGACCAGTAGTCTACTTCTAGGAACTCCGTTACAAGATCAACAGCCCTTTTGGGTCATGTATAGGATCGATCATGTAAATCTGATCCGAGTTCGAACCTAGAAATCATGTATCTTTGGACTTTTCCGATGAAGTGAATATAGTAGAAGAGATGCTTTCACATCTTACGATAGCCAGCAGCCTAACTACTCGGAATCACAACTCTGTGACCAGTAGTCTACAAATGGGAACTCCGTTACAAGATTAACAGCCTTTTTGGGACATGTCTAGAATCTATCATATAATCAGATCCTAGTTCAAACCTAGAAAACATGTATCTTGGGACCTTTCCGATGAAGTGAATATAGTAGAAGAGATGCTTTCACACCCTACGGTAGCCAGCAGCCTAACTACTAGGAACTCCGTTACAAGATCTACAGCCCTTTTGGGACATGTCTAGGATATATCATGTAAATCCGATCCGAGTTCAAACCGAGAAATCATTTATCTTGGGGCCTTTCCGATGAAGTGAATAGAGTATAAGAGATGTTTTCACCCCATGCGGTAGCCAGCAGCCTAACTACTAGGAATCACAACTCTGTGACCAGTAGTCTACTACTAGGAACTCCGTTACAAGATAAACAGCCCTTTTGGGACATGTCTAAGATCTATCATGCAAATCTGATCCGAGTTGAAAACGAGAAATGTTGTATCTTGGGAACTTTCCGATGAAGTGAATAGAGTAGAAGAGATCCTTTCACATCATACGGTAGCCAGCAGCCAAACTTCTAGGAACTCCGTTACAAGATCAACAGCCCCTTTGGGACATGTCTAGAATCTATCATGTAAATCTGATCCGAGTTCAAACCTAGAAAAGATGTATCTTGGGACCTTTCCGTTGAAGGAAATAGAGTAGAAGAAATGCATTCATACCCTACGGTAGCCAGCAGCCTAACTACTAGGAATCACAACTCTGTCACCAGTAGTCTACTACTAGGAACTCCATTACAAGATCAACAGCCCTTTTGGAACATGTCTCGGATCTATCATTAAAATCTTATCCGTGTTTAAACCTAGAAAACATGTATCTTGGCAATTTTCCGATGAAAGGAATAGAGTAGAAGAAATTCTTTCACACCCTACGGTAACCAGCAGCCTAACTACTAGGAATTATAACTCTGTGACCAGTAGTCTACTACTAGGAACCCCGTTACATGATCAACAGCCCTTTTGGGACATGTCTAAGATATATCATGTAAATCCGATCCGAGTTCAAACCGAGAAATCATATATCATGGGACCTTTCCGATAAAGGGAATAGAGTAGAAGAGATGCTTTCACACCCTACGGTAGCCAGCAGCCTAACTACTAGGAATCACAAATCTGTGACCAGTTGTATACTACTAGGAACTCCGTTACAAGATCAACAGCACTTTTGGGACATGTCTAGGATCTATCATGTAAATTTTATCCAAGTTCAAACCGAGAAAACATGTATCTTGGGACCTTTCCGATGAAGCGAATAGAGTAGAAGAGATGTTTTCACACCCTACGGTAGCCAGCAGCCTAACTACTACGAATCACAACTCTGTGACCCGTAGTATACTACTAGGAACTCCGTTACAAGATAAACAGCCCTTCTGGGACATGTCTAAGATCTATCATGTAAATCTGATCCGAGTTGAAAACGAGAAATATTGTATCTTGGGACCTTTCCGATGAAGTGAATAGAGTAGAAGAGATGTTTTCACATCATACGCTAGCCAGCAGCCTAACTACTAGGAATCAGAACTCTGTGACTAGTAGTCTACTACTAGGAACTCCGTTACAAGATCAACAGCCCCTTTGGGACATGGCTAGAATATATCATGTAAATCTGATCCGAGTTCAAACCTAGAAAACAAGTATCTTGGGACCTTTCCAATGAAGGGAATAGAGTAGAAGAGATGCTTTCACACCCCACGGTAGCAAGCAGCCTAACTACTAGGAATCACAACTTTGTGACCAGTAGTAGTCTACTACTAGGAACTCCGTTACAAGGTCAACAGCACTTTTGGGACACGTCTAGGATAAATCATGTAATTCTGATCCGAGTTCAAACCGAGAAAACATGTATCTTGGAAATTTTTCGATGAAGCGAATAGAGTAGAAGAGATGCTTTCACACCCAACGGTAGCCAGCAGCCTAACTACTAGGAATCACAACTCTGTGACCAGTAGTCTACTACTAGGAACTCCGTTACAAGATAAACAGCCCTTTTGGGACATGTCTAAGATCTATCATGTAAATCTGATCCGAGTTGAAACCGAGAAATATTGTATCTTGGGACCTTTCCGATGAAGTGAATAGAGTAGAAGTGATGCTTTCACATCATACGCTAGCCAGCAGCCTAACTACTAGGAATCACAACTCTGTGACTAGTAGTCTACTACTAGGCACTCCGTTACGAGATCAACAGCCCCTTTTGGTCATGTCTAGAATCTATCATGTAAATCTGATCCGAGTTCAAACCTAGAAAACATGTATCTTGGGACCTTTCCGATGAAGGGAATAGAGTAGAAGAGATGCTTTCACACCCTACGGTAGCCAGCAGCCTAACTACTAGGAATCACATCTCTGTGACCAATAGTCTACTACTAGGAACTCCGTTACAAGATCAACAGCCCTTTTGGGACACGTCTAGGATAAATCTTGTAAATACGATCCGAGTTCAAACCGAGAAAACATGTATCTTGGAAATTTTCGGATGAAGGGAATAGAGTAGAAGAGATCCTTTGACACCCTACGGTAGCCAGCAGCCTAACTACTAGGAATCACAACTCTGTGACCAGTAGTCTACTACTAGGAACTCCGTTACAAAATCAACAGCCCTTTTGGAACATGTCTAGGATCTATCATGTAAATCTGATCCGAGTTCGAACCTAGAAATCATGTATCTTTGGACTTTTCCGATGAAGGAAATAGAGTAGAAGAGATGCTTTCACACCCTATGGTGGCCAGTAGCCTAACTACTAGGAATCACAACTCTATGACCAGAAGTCTACTACTTCGAACTCCATTACAAGATCAACAGCCCTTTTGGGACATGCCTAGGAGCTATCATGTAAGTCTGATACGAGTTCAAACCTAGAAAAACATGTATCTTGGGACCTTTCCGATGAAGGGAATAGAGTAGAAGAGATGCTTTCACACCCTACGGTAGCCAGCAGCCTAACTACTAGGAATCACAACTCTGTGACCAGTAGTCTACTACTTGGAACTCCGTTACAAGATCAACTGCACTTTTGGGACACGTCAAGGATAAATCGTGTAAATCTGAACCGAGTTCAAACCGAGAAATCAAGTATCTTGGGACCTTTCCGATGATGGGAATAGAGTAGAAGAGATGCTTTCACACCCTACGGTACCCAGCAGCCTAACTACAAGGAATCACAACTCTGTGACCAGTAATCTACTACTAGGAACACCGTTACAAGATCAACAGACCTTTTGGGACATGTCTAGGATATATCATGTAAATCCGATCCGAGTTCAAACCGAGAAATCATTTATCTTGGAACATTTCCGATGAAGTTAATAGAGTAGAAGAGATGATTTCACACCATACGGTAGCCAGTAGCCTAACCACTAGGAATCACAACTCTGTCACCAATAGTCTACTACTAGGAACTCCGTTACAAAATCAACAGCCCTTTTGGGACACGTCTAGAATTTATCATGTAAATCTGATCCGAGTTCAAACCTAGAAAACATGTATCTTGGGACATTTCCGATGAAGGGAATAGAGTAGAAGAGATGCTTTCACACCCTACAGTAGCCAGCAGCCTAACTACTAGGAATCACAACTCTGTGACCAGTAGTATACTACTAGGAAATCCGTTACAAGATCAACAGCACTTTTGGGACATGTCTAGGATCTATCAAGTATATCTTATCCAAGTTCAAACCGAGAAAACATGTATCTTTTGATCTTTCCGATGAAGGGATATAGAGTAGAAAAGATGCTTTCACACCCTATGGTAGGCAGCAGCCTAACTACTAGGAATCACAACTCTGTGACAAGTAGTCTACTACTAGGAACCCCGTTACAAGATCAACATCCCTTTTGGGACATGTCTAGGATATATCATGTAAATCCGATCCGAGTTCAAACCAAGAAATCATTTATCTTGGGACCTTTCCGATGAAGTGAATAGAGTAGAAGAGATGTTTTCAAGCCATACAGTAGCCAGCAGCCTAACTACTAGAAATCACAACTCTGTGACCAGTAGTCTACAACTAGGAACTCCGTTACAAGATCAACAGCCCTTTTGGAACATGTCTAGAATCTATCATGTAAATCTGATCCGAGTTCAAACCAAGAAAACATGTATCTTAGGACCTTTCCGATGAAGGGAATAGAGTAGAAGAGATGCTTTCACACCCTACGGTAGCCAGCAGCCTAACTACTAGGAATCACAACTATGTGACCAGTAGTATACTACTAGGAACTCCGTTACAAGATCAACAGCACTTTTGGGACATGTCTAGGATCTATCAAGTAATCTTATCCAAGTTCAAACCGAGAAAACATGTATCTTGGGACCTTTCCAAAGAAGGGAATAGAGTAGAAGAGATGCTTTCACACCCTATGGTCGCCAGCAGCCTAACTACTAGAAATCACAACTCTGTGACAAGTAGTCTACTACTAGGAACCCCGTTACAAGATCAACAGCCCTTTTGGGACATGTCTAGGATATATCATGTAAATCCGATCCGAGTTCAAACCGAGAAATCATTTATCTTGTGACCTTTCCGATGAAGTGAATAGAGTAGAAGAGATGTTTTCAAGCCATACAGTAGCCAGCAGCCTAACTACTAGAAATCACAACACTGTGACCAGTAGTCTACAACTAGGAACTCCGTTACAATATCAACATCCCTTTTGGGACATGTCTAGAATCTATCATGTAAATCTGATCCGAGTTCAAACCTAGAAAACATGTATCTTGGGACATTTCCGATGAAGGGAATAGAGTGCAAGAGATGCTTTCACACCCTACGGTAGCCAGCAGCCTAACTACTAGGAATCACAACTCTGTGACCAGTAGTCTACTACTAGGAACTCCGTTACAAGATCAACAGCACTTTTGGGACATGTCTAGGATCTATCATGTAAATCTGATCCAAGTTCAAACCAAGAAAACATGTATCTTGGGACCTTTCCGATGATGGGAATAGAGTAGAAGTGATGCTTTCACACCCTACGGTAGCCAGCAGCCTAACTACTACGAATCACAACTCTGTGACCAGTAATCTACTACTTGGAACTTTGTTACAAGATCAACAGCCCTTTTTGGATATGTCTAGTATAAATCATGTAAATATGATCCGAGTTCAAACCGAGAAAACATGTATCTTGGAAATTTTCGGATGAAGGGAATAGAGTAAAAGAGATGCTTTGACACCCTACGGTAGCCAGCAGCCTAACTACTAGGAATCACAACTCTGTGACCAGTATTCTACTAGGAACTCCGTTACAAGATCAACAGCCCTTTTGGGACTTGTCTAGGATCTATCATGTAAATCTGATCCAAGTTCAAACCGAGAAATCATATATCTTTGGACTTTTCCGATAAAGGGAATAGAGTAGAAGAGATGGTTTCACACCCTACGGTAGCCAGCAGCCTACCTATTAGGAATCACAACTCTGTGACCAGTAGTCTACAAATAGGAACACCGTTACAAGATTAACAGCCTTTTTGGGACTTGTCTAGAATCTATCATGTAAATCTGATCCGAGTTCAAACCTAGAAACATGTATCTTGGGACCTTTCCGATGAAGTGAATATAGTAGAAGAGATGCGTTCTCACCTTACGGTAACCAGCAGCCTAACTACTAGGAATCACAACTCTGTGACCAGTAGACTACTACTAAGAACACCTTTACAAGATCAACAACACTTTTGGGACAAGTCAAGGATAAATCATGTAAATCTGATCCGAGTTCAAACCGAGAAAAAATATGTATCTTGTAAATTTTTGATGAAGGGAATAGATTAGAAGAGATGCTTTCACACCCTACGGTAGCCAGCAGCCTAAATACTAGGAATCACAACTCTGTGACCAGTAGTCTACTACTTGGAACTCCGTTACAAGATCAACAGCCCTTTTGGGATATGTCTAGGATAAATCATGTAAATATGATCCGAGATCAAACCGAGAAAACATGTATCTTGGAAATTTTCGGATGAAGGGAATAGAGTAGAAGAGATGCTTTGATACCCTACAGTAGCCAGCAGCCTAACTACTAGGAATCACAACTCTGTGACCAGTAGTCTACTACTAGGAACTCTGTTACAAGATCAACAGCCCTTTTGGGACTTGTCTAGGATCTATCATGTAAATCTGATCCGAGTTCAAACCGAGAAATCTTATATCTTTGGACTTTTCCGATAAAGGGAATAGAGTAGAAGAGATGGTTTCATACCCTACGGTAGCCAGCAGCCTAACAATTAGGAATCACAACTCTGTTACCAGTAGTCTACAAATAGGAAAACCGTTACAAGATTAACAGCTTTCTTGGGACATGTCTAGAATCTATCATGTAAATCTGATCCGAGTTCAAACCTAGAAAACATGTATCTTGGGACCTTTCCAATGAAGTGAATATAGTAGAAGAGATGCTTTCTCAACTTACGGTAGCCAGCAGCCTAACTACTAGGAATCACAACTCTGTGACCATTAGACTACTACTAAGAACTCCGTTACAAGATCAACAACACTTTTGGGACAAGTCTAGGATAAATCATGTAAATCTGATCCGAGTTCAAACCGAGAAAACATGTATCTTGTAAATTTTTTTATTAAGGGAATAGAGTAGAAGAGATGGTTTCACACCCTACGGTAGCCAGCAGCCTAACTACTTGGAATCACAACTCTGTGACCAGTAGTCTACTACTAGGAACTCCGTTACAAGATCAACAGCCCTTTTAGGACATGCCTAGGATCTATCATGTAAATTTGATCCAAGTTCAAACCTAGAAAACATGTATCTTGGGACCTTTCCGATGAAGTGAATAGAGTAGAAGAGATGGTTTCACACCCTACGGTAGCCAGCAGCCTAACTACTAGGAATCACAACTCTGTGACCAGTAGTCTACTACTAGGAACTCCGTTACAAGATCAACAGCACTTTTGGGACATGTCTAGGATCTATCAAGTAATCTTATCCAAGTTCAAACCGGGAAAACATGTATCTTGGGACCTTTCCGATGAAGGGTTATAGAGTAGAAGAGATGCTTTCACACCCTATGGTCGCCAGCAGCCTAACTACTAGGAATCACAACTCTGTGACAAGTAGTCTACTACTAGGAACCCCGTTACAAGATCAACAGCCCTTTTGGGACATGTCTAGGATATATCATGTAAATCCGATCCGAGTTCAAACCGAGAAATCATTTATCTTGGGACCTTTCCGATGAAGTGAATAGAGTAGAAGAGATGTTTTCAAGCCATATACAGTAGCCAGCAGCCTAACTACTAGAAATCACAACTCTGTGACCAGTAGTCTACAATTAGAAACTCCGTTACAAGATCAACAGCCCTTTTGGGACATGACTAGAATCTATCATGTAAATCTGATCCGAGTTCAAACCTAGAAAACATGTATCTTGGGACCTTTCCGATGAAGGGAATAGAGTAGAAGAGATGCTCTGACACCCTATGGTAGCCAGCAGCCTAACTACTAGGAATCACAACTCTGTGACCATTAGTCTACTACTAGGAACTCCGTTACAAGATCAACAGCCCTTTTGGGACTTGTCTAGGATCTATCATGTAAATCTGATTCGAGTTCAAACCGAGAAATCATATATCTTTGGAATTTTCTGATAAAGGGAATAGAGTAGAAGAGATGGTTTCACACCCTACGGTAGCTAGCAGCCTAACTACTAGGAATCACAACTCTATGACCAGTAGTCTACAAATAGGAACATCGTTACAAGATTAACAGCCTTTTTGGGACATGTCTAGAATCTATCATGTAAATCTGATCCGAGTTCAAACCTAGAAAACATGTATCTTGGGACCTTTCCGATGAAGTGAATATAGTAGAAGAGATGCTTTCTCACCTTACAGTAGCCAGCAGCCTAACTACTAGGAATCACAACTCTGTGACCAGTAGACTACTACTAAGAACTCCGTTACAAGATCAACAACACTTTTGGGACAAGTCTAGGATAAATCATGTAAATCTGATCCGAGTTCAAACCGAGAAAACATGTATCTTGAAAATTTTTTGATGAAGGGAATAGAGTAGAAGAGATGCTTTCACAACCTACGGTAGCCAGCAGCCTATCTACTAGGAATCACAACTCTGTAACCAGTAGTCTACTACTCGGAACTCCGTTACAAGATCAACAGCCCTTTTGGGACATGTCTAGGATCTATCATGTAAACCTGATCCGATTTTTAACCGAGATATCATGTATCTTTGGACTTTACCGATGAAGGGAATAGAGTAGAAGAGATGGTTTTACACCCTACGGTAGCCAGCAGCCTAACTACTAGGAATCATAACTCTGTGACCAGTCTACTACTAGGAACTCCGTTACAAGATCAACAACCCTTTTGGGACATGTCTATGATCTATCATGTAAATCTGATCCGTGTTCAAACCTAGAAAACATGTATTTTAGGAATTTTCCGATGAGGTGAATAGAGTAGAAAAGATGCTTTCACACCCTACGTTGGCCAGCAGCCTAACTACTATGAATCACAACTCTGTGACCAGTAGTCTACTACTAGGAACTCCATTATAAGATCAACAACCATTTTGGAACATGACTAGAATCTATCATGTAAATCTGATCCGAATTCAAACCAAGAAAACATGTATCTTGGGACCTTTCCGAAGATGGAATTAGAGTAGAAGAGAAGCTTTCACTCCCTACGGTAGCCAGCAGCCTAACTACTAGGAATCACAACTCTGTGACCAGTAGTCTACTACTAGGAACTCCGTTACAAGATCAACAGCCCTTTTGTGACTTGTTTATGATATATCATGTAAATCTGATCAGAGTTTCAATCCGAGAAATCATGTATCTTTGGACTTTTCTGATGAAAGGAAAAGAGTAGAAGAGATGGTTTCACACCTTGCGGTAGCCAGCAGCCTAACTACTTGGAATTACAACTCTCTGTCCAGTAGTCTACAAATAGGAACACCGTTACAAGATTAACAGCCTTTTCGGACATGTCTAGAATCTATAATGTAAATCTGATCCGAGTTCAAACCAAGAAAACATGTATCTTGGGACCATTCCGTTGAAGTGAATATAGTAGAAGAGATGCTTTCACACCTTACGGTAGCCAGCAGCCTAACTACTAGGTATCACAACTCTGTGACCAGTAGTCTACTAGGAACTCCGTTACAATATCAACAGCCCTTTTGCGACATGTCTAGGATCTATCATGTAAATTTTATCCGTGTTCAAACCTAGAAAACATGTATCTTGGGAATTTTCCGATGATGGGATAGAGTAGAAGAGATGTTTTCACACCCTATGGTAGCCAGCAGTCTAACTACTAGGAATCACAACTCTGTGACTAGTAGTCTACTACTAGGAATCCCGTTTCAAGATCAACAGCTCTTTTGGGACATGTCTAGGATATATCACGTAAATCCGATCCGAGTTCAAACCGAGAAATCATTTATCTTGGGAACTTTCCGATGAAGTGAATGGAGTGGAAGAGATGCTTTCACACCATACGATATCCAGCACCCTAACTACAAGGAATCACAACTCTGTGACCAGTAGTCTACTACTAGGAACTCCGTTACAAGATCAAAAGCACTTTTGGGACACGTTTAGGATAAATTATGTAAATCTGATCCGATTTCATATCGAGAAATCATGTATCTTGGCACCTTTCCGATGTAGGGAATAGAGTAGAAGAGATGCTTTCACACCCTACGGTAGCCAGCAGCTTAACTACTAGAAATCAAAACTCTGTGACCAGTAGTCTACAACTAGGAACTCCGTTACAAGATCGACAACCCTTTTGGAACATGCCTAGGATCTATCATTTAAATCTGATCCGAGTTCAAACAAAGAAAACATGTATCTTGGGACCTTTCAGATGAAGTGAATAGAGTAGAAGAGATGCTTTCACACCCTACGGTAGCCAGCAGCCTAACTACTAGGAATCACAACTCTGTGAGCTGTAGTCTACTACTAGGAACTCCGTTACAAGATCAATACCCTTTTGGGACATGTCTATGATCTATCATGTAAATCTGATCCGTGTTCAAACCTAGAAAACATGTATTTTGGGAATTTTCCGATGAAGAGAATAGAGTAGAAAAGATGTTTTCTCACCCTATGGTAGCCAGCAGCCTAACTACTAGGAATCACAACTCTGTGACCAGTAGACTACTACTAAGAACTCCATTACAAGATCAACAGCACTTTTGGGACACGTCTAGGATAAATTTTGTAAATCTGATCCGTGTTCAAATCGAGAAAACATGTGTCTTGGAAATTTTAGATGAAGGGAATAGAGTAGAAGAGATGCTTTCACAACCTATGGTAGCCAGCAGCCTAACTACTAGGAATCACAACTCTGTGACCAATAGTCTACTACTAGGAACTCCGTTACAAGATCAACAGCCCTTTTGGGACAAGTCTAGGATCTATCATTTAAATCTGATCCGAGTTCAAACCAAGAAAACATGTATCTTGGGACCTTTCAGATGAAGTGAATAGAGTAGAAGAGATGCTTTCATACCCTACGGTGGCCAGCAGCCTAACTACTAGGAATCACAACTCTGTGACCAGTAGTCTACAAATAGGAACACCGTTACAAGATTAACAGCCTTTTTGGGACATGTCTAGAATCTATCATGTAAATCTGATCCGAGTTCAAACCTAGAAAACATGTATCTTGGGACCTTTTTCGATGAAGTGAATATAGTAGAAGAGATGCTTTCACACCCTACGGTAGCCAGCAGCCTAACTACTAGGAATCACAACTCTGTGACCAGTAGTCTACTAGGAACTCCGTTGCAAGATCAACATCACTTTTGGGACATGTCTAGGATCTATGATGTAAATCTGATCTGAGTTCAAACGTAGAAAACATGTATCTTGGGACCTTTCCGATGAAGTGAACAGTGTAGAAGAGATGCTTTCACACACTAGGGTAGCCAGCAGCCTAACTACTATGAATCACAACTCTGTGACCAGTAGTCTACCACTAGGAACTCCATTACAAGATCAACAGCCCTATTGGGACATGTCTAGGATCTATCATGTAAATCTGATCCGTGTTTAAACCTAGAAAACATGTATCTTGGGAATTTTCCGATGTAGGGAATAGAGTAGAAGAGATACTTTCACATCCTACGGTAGCCAGCAGCCTAACTACTAGGAATCACAACTCTGTGACCAGTAGTCTACTACTAGGAACCCCGTTACAAGATCAACTGCCGTTTTGGGACATGTCTAGGATATATCATGTAAATCCGATCCGAGTTCAAACCGAGAAATCATTTAACTTGGGACCTTTTCGATGAAGTGAACAGAGTAGAAGAGATGCTTTCACACCATACGGTAGCCAGCAGCCTAACTACTAGGAATCACAACTCTGTGACCAGTTGTCTACTACTAGGAACTCCGTTACAAAATCAACAGCACTTTTGGGACATGTCTAGAATCTATCATCTATATCTGATCCGAGTTCAAACCTAGAAAACATGTATCTTGGGACCTTTCCGATGAAGGGAATAGAGTAGAAGATATGCTTTCACACCCTACGGTACCCAGCTGCCTAACTAGTAGTAATTACAACTCTGTGACCAGTAGTCTACTACTAGGAACTCCGTTACAAGATCAACAGCACTTTTGGGACATGTCTAGAATCTATCATGTAAATCTGATCCGAGTTCAAAACTAGAAAACATGTATCTTGGGACCTTTTCCGATGAAGTGAATATAGCAGAAGAGATGCTTACACACTCTACGGTAGCCAGCAGCCTAACTACTAGGAATCACAACTCTGTGACCAGTAGTCTACTAGGAACTCCGTTACAAGATCAACATCACTTTTGGGACATGTCTAGGATCTATCATGTAAATCTGATCCGAGTTCAAACTTAGAAAACATGTATCTTGGGACCTTTCCGATGAAGTGAATAGAGTAGAAGAGATGTTTTCACACCCCACGGTAGCCAGCAACCTAACTACTAGGAATCACAACTCTGTGACCAGTAGTCTACTACTAGGAACTCCATTACAAGATCAACAGCCCTATTGGGACATGTCTAGGATCTATCATGTAAATCTGATCCGTGTTTAAACCTAGAAAACCTGTATCTTGGGAATTTTCCGATGAAGGGAAAAGAGTAGAAGAGATGCTTTCACACACTACAGTAGCCAGCAGCCTAACTAGTAGAAATCACAACTCTGTGACCAGTAGTCTACTACTAGGAACCCCGTTACAAGATCAACTGCCCTTTTGGGACATGTCTAGGATATATCATTTAAATCCGATCCAAGTCCAAACTGAGATATCATTTATCTTGGGACCTTTCCGATGAAGTGAACAGAGTAGAAGAGATGCTTTCACACCATATTGTAGCCAGCAGCCTAACTACTAGGAATCACAACTCTGTGACCAGTAGTCTAAAACTAGGCACTCCGTTACAAGATCAACAGCCCTATTGGGACATGTCTAGGATCTATCATGTAAATCTGATCCGTGTTTAAACCTAAAAAACATGTATTTTGGGAATTTTCCGATGAAGGGAATAGAGTAGAAGAGATGCTTTCACACCCTACGGTAGCCAGCAGCCTAACTACTAGGAATCACAACTCTGTGACCAGTAGTCTACTACTAGGAACCCCGTTACAAGATCAACAGCCCTTTTGGGACATGTCTAGGATATATCATGTAAATCCGATCCGAGTTCAAACCGAGAAATCATTTATCTTGGGACCTTTCCGATGAAGTGAATAGAGTAGAAGAGATGCTTTCACACCATACGGTAGCCAGCAGCCTAACTACTAGGAATCACAACTCTGTGACCAGTAGTCTACTACTAGGAACTCCGTTACAAGATCAACAGCCCTTTTGGGACATGTCTAGAATCTATCATGTAAATCTGATCCGAGTTCAAACCTAGAAAACATGTATCTTGGGACCTTTCCGATGAAGGGAATAGAGTAGAAGAGATGCTTTCACACCCTACGGTAGCCAGCAGCCTAACCACTAGTAATCACAACTCTGTGACCAGTAGTCTACTACTAGGAACTCCGTTACAAGATCAACAGCCCTTTTGGGACATGTCTAGAATCTATCATGTAAATCTGATCCGAGTTCAAACCTAGAAAACGTGTATCTTGGGACCTTTCCGATGAATAAAATAGAGTAGAAGAGATGCTTTCACACCCTACGGTAGCCAGCAGCCTAACCACTAGGATTCACAACTCTGTGACCAGTAGTCTACTACTAGGAATTCCGTTACAAGATCAACAGCCCTTTTGGGACATGTCTAGAATCTATCATGTAAATTTGATCCGAGTTCAAACCTAGAAAACGTGTATCTTGGGACTTTTCCGATGAAGAGAATAGAGTAGAAGAGATGCTTGCACAACCTACGGTAGCCAGCAGCCTAACTACTAGGAATCACAACTCTGTGACCAGTAGTCTACTACAAGGAACTCCGTTACAAGATCAACAGCCCTTTTGGGACATGTCTAGAATCTATCATTTAAATCTGATCCGAGTTCAAACCTAGAAAACATGTATCTTGGGACCTTTCCGATGAAGGGAATAGAGTAGAAGAGATGCTTTCAAACCCTACGGTAGCCAGCAGCCTAACCACTAGGAATCACAACTCTGTGACCAGTAGTCTACTACTAGGAACTCCGTTACAAGATCAACAGCTCTTTTGGGACATGTCTAGAATCTATCATGTAAATCTGATCCCAGTTCAAACCTAGAAAACGTGTATCTTGGGACCTTTCCGATGAAGAGAATAGAGTAGAAGAGATGCTTTCACACCCTACGGTAGCCAGCAGCCTAACCACTAGGAATCACAACTCTGTGACCAGTAGTCTACTACTAGGAACTCCGTTACAAGATCAACAGCCCTTTTGGGACATGTCTAGAATCTATCATGTAAATCTGATCCAAGTTCAAACCTAGAAAACGTGTATCTTGGGACCTTTCCGATGAAGAGAATAGAGTAGAAGAGATGCTTTCACACCCTACGGTAGCCAGCAGCCTAACTACTAGGAATCACAAATCTGTGCCAAATAGTCTACTACTAGGAACTCCGTTACAGGATCAACTGCCCTTTTGGGACATGTCTAGGATCTATCAGGTAAATCTGATACGTGTTCATATCGAGAAATCATGTATCTTGGGACCTTTCCGACGAAGGAAATAGAGTAGAAGAGATGGTTTCACACCCTACGGTTGCCAGCAGCCTAACTACTAGGAATCATAACTCTGTGACCAATAGTCTAATACTAGGAACTCAGTTACAAGATCAACAGCCCTTTTGGGACATGTCTAGGATCTATCATGTAAATCTGATCCAAATTCAAACCGAGAAATCGTGTACCTTGGGACCTTTCCGACAAAAGTAATAGAGCAGAAGAGATGCTTTCACACCCTACGGTAGCCAGCAGCCTAACTACTAGGAATCACAAATCTGTGCCAAGTAGTCTACTACTAGGAACTCCGTTACAGGATCAACTGCCCTTTTGGGACATGTCTAGGATCTATCAGGTAAATCTGATCCGTGTTCAAATCGAGAAATTATGTATCTTGGGACCTTTCCGACGAAGGAAATAGAGTAGAAGAGATGCTTTCACACCCTACGGTTGCCAGCAGCCTAACTACTAGGAATCATAACTCTGTGACCAGTAGTCTACTAGTAGGAACTCTGTTACAAGATCAACAGCCCTTTTGGGACATTTCTAGGATCTATCATGTAAATCTGATCCAAGTTCAAACCGAGAAATCATGTATCTTGGGACCTTTCCGATGAAGGGAATAGAGTAGAAGAGATGCTTTCACACCCTACGGTAGCCAGCAGCCTACCTACTAGGAATCACAACTCTGTGACCAATAGTCTACTACTAGGAACTACATTACAAGATCAACAGCCCTTTTGGGACATGTCTAAGATCTATCATGTAAATCTAATCCAAGTTCAAACCGAGAAATCATATATCTTGAGACCTTTCCGATGAAGGGAATTGAGTAGAAAAGATGCTTTCACACCCTACGGTAGCCAGCAGCCGACCTACTAGGAATCACAACTCTGTGACCAGTAGTCTACTACTAGGAACTCCGTTACAAGATTAACAGCCCTTTTGGGACATGTCTAGGATCTATCATGTAAATCTTATCCGTGTTCATTTCGAGAAATCATGTATCTTGGGACCTTTCAGACGAAGGGAATAGAGTAGAAGAGATGCTTTCACACCCAACGGTAGCCAGCAGCCTAACAACTAGGAATCACAACTTTGTGACAAGTAGTCTACTATTAGGAACTCCGTTACAAGATCTATAGCACTTTTGGGACACGTCAAGAATCTATCATGGAAATCTAATCTGTGTTCAAACCGAGAAATCATGTATCTTGAGACCTTTCCGATGAAGGGAATAGATTATAAGAGATGCTTTCACACCCTACGGTAGCCAGCTGCCTAACTACTAGGAGTCACAACTCTGTGACCAGTAGTCTACTACTAGTAACTCCGTTACGGGATCAACAGCCCTTTTGGGACATGTTTAGGATCTATCATGTAAACCTGATCCGAGTTCAAACCTAAAAAACATGTATCTTGGAAATTTTCCGAAGAAGAGAATAGGGTAAAAGAGATGCTTTCACACCCTACGGTAGCCAGCAGCCTACCAACTAGGAATCACAACTCTGTGACCAGTAGTCTACTACTAGGAACTCCGTTACAAGATCAACAGCCCATTTGGGACATGTCTAGGATCTATCATGTAAATCTGATCCAAGTTCAAATCGAGAAATCATGTATCTTGGGACCTTTCCGATTAAGGGAATAGAGTATAAGAGATGCTTTCACACCCTACGGTAGGCTGCTATCTGATCCGTGTTCAAATCAAGAAAACATGTATCTTGGGACATTTTCGACGAAGGAAATGGAATAGAAGAAATGCTTTCACACCCTACGGTAGCCAGCAGCCTAATTACTAGGAACTCCGTTACAAGATCAACAGCCCTTTTGGGACATGTCAAGGATCTATCATGTAAATCTGATCCAAGTTCAAACCGAGAAATCATATATCTTGAGACCTTTCCGATGAAGGGAATTGAGTAGAAAAGATTCTTTCACACCCTACGGTAGCCAGCAGCCGACCTACAAGGAATCACAACTCTGTGACCAGTAGTCTACTACTAGGAACTCCGTTACAAGATTAACAGCCCTTTTGGGACTTGTCTAGGATCTATCATGTAAATCTTATCCGTGTTCATTTCGAGAAATTATGTATCTTGGGACCTTTCAGACGAAGGGAATAGAGTAGAAGAGATGCTTTCACACCCAGCGGTAGCCAGCAGCCTAACTACTAAGAATCACAACTCTGTGACCAGTAGTCTACTACTAGGAACTCCGTTCCAAGACAAACAGCACTTTCGGGACATGTCTAGGATCTATCATGTAAATCTGATCCGAGTTCAAACCGAGAAATCAAGCGTCTTGGGAATTTTCGATGAAGTGAATAGCGTTAAAGAGATGCTTTCACACCCTACGGTAGCCAGCAGCCTAACAACTAGGAATCACAACTTTGTGACAAGTAGTCTACTATTAGGAACTCCGTTACAAGATCTACAGCACTTTTGGGACACGTCAAGAATCTATCATGGAAATCTAATCTGTGTTCAAACCGAGAAATCATGTATCTTGAGACCTTTCCGATGAAGGGAATAGATTAGAAGAGATGCTTTCACACCCTACGGTAGCCAGCTGCCTAACTACTAGGAGTCACAACTCTGTGACCAGTAGTCTACTACTAGTAACTCCGTTACGGGATCAACAGCCCTTTTGGGATATGTTTAGGATCTATCATGTAAACCTGATCCGAGTTCAAACCTAAAAAACATGTATCTTGGAAATTTTTCGATGAAGAGAATAGGGTAAAAGAGATGCTTTCACACCCTACGGTAGCCAGCAGCCTAACTTCTGGGAATCACAACTCTGTGACCAGTAGTCTACTACTAGGAACTCCGTTCCAAGATAAAGAGCCTTTTTGGGACATGTCTAGGATCTATCATGTAAATCTGATTCGAGTTCAAACCGAGAAATCATGTATATTGGGACCTTTCCAAGAAGAGAATAGAGTAGAAGAGATGCTTTCACACCCTACGGTGGCTAGTAGCCAAACTACTAGGAATCACAACTCTGTGACCAGTAGTCTACTACTAGGAACTCCGTTACAAGATCAATAGTCCCTTTGGGACATATCTAGGATATATCATGTAAATCTGATCCGAGTTCAAACCTAGAAAACATGTATCTTGGGACCTTTTCGATGAAAGGAATAAAGTAGAAGAGATGCTCTCACACCCTACGGTAGCCAGCAGCCTAACTACTAGGAATCACAACTCTGTGACCAGTAGTCTACTACTAGGAACTCCGTTACAAGATCAACAGCCCTTTTGGGACATGTCTAGGATCTATCATGTAAATCTGATCCGAGTTCAAACCTAGAAAACATGTATCTTGAAAATTTCCTGATGAAGGAAATAGATTATAAGAGAGGTTTTCACACCCTACGGTAGCCAACAGCCTAACTACTAGGAATCGCAACTCTGTGACCACTAGTCTACTACAAGGAACTCCGTTACAAGATCAATAGCACTTTTGGGACATGTCAAAGATCTATCATGTCAATCTGATCCAAGTTCAAACCGAGAAATCATATATCTTGTGACCTTTCCGATGAAGTGAATAGAGTAGAAGAGATGCTTTCACACCCTACGGTAGCTAGCAGCCTAACCACTAGGAATCACAACTCTGTGACTAGTAGTCTACTACTTGGAACTCCGCTACAAGATCAACAGCCCTTTTGGGACATGTCTAGAATCTATCATGTAAATCTGATCCGAGTTCAAACCTAGAAAACCTGTATCGGGACCTTTCCGATGAAGAGAATAGAATAGAAGAGATGCTTGCACACCCTACGGTAGCCAGCAGCCTAACAATTAGGAATCACAACTCTGTGACCAGTGGTCTACTACTAGGAACTCCGTTACAAGATCAACAGCCCTTTTGGGACATGTCTAGGATCTATCATGTAAATCTGATCCAAATTCAAACCGAGAAATCATGTACCTTGGGACCTTTCCGACGAAAGTAATAGAGTAGAAGAGATGCTTTCACACCCTACGGTAGCCAGCAGGCTAACTACTAGGAATCAAAAATCTGTGCCAAATAGTCTGCTACTAGGAACTCCGTTACAGGATTAACAGCCCTTTTGGGACATGTCTAGGATCTATCAGGTAAATCTGATCCGTGTTCAAATCGAGAAATCATGTATCTTGGGACCTTTCCGACGAAGGAAATAGAGTAGAAGAGATGCTTTCACACCCTACGGTAGCCAGCAGCCTAACTATTAGGAGTCACAACTCTGTGACCAGTAGTCTACTACTAGGAACTCCGTTACGGGATCAACAGCATTTTTGGGACATGTCTAGGATCTATCATGTAAACCTGATCCGAGTTCAAACCTATAAAACATGTATCTTGGAAATTTTCCGATGAAGAGAATAGGGTAAAAGAGATGCTTTCACACCCTACGGTACCCAGCAGCCTAACTACTAGGAATCACAACTCTGTGACCAGTAGTCTACTACTAGGAACTCCGTTACAAGATCAACAGCCCTTTTGGGACATGTCTAAGATCTATCATGTAAATCTGATCCAAGTTCAAACCGAGAAATCATGTATCTTGGGAAAGGTTCCGTCGAAGTGAATAGAGTAGAAGAGATGCTTTCACACCCTACGGTAGCCAGCAACCTACCTACTAGGAATCACAACTCTGTGACCTGTAGTCTACTACTAGGAACTCCGTTACAAGATCAACATCCCTTTTGGGACATGTCTAGGATCTATCATGTAAATCTGATCCAAGTTCAAACCGAGAAATCATGTATCTTGGGACCTTTCCGATTAAGGGAATAGAGTAGAAGAGATGCTTTCACACCCTACGGTAGGCTGCTATCTGATCCGTGTTCAAATCGAGAAATCATGTATCTTGGGACAATTCCGACGAAGGAAATGGAGTAGAAGAAATGCTTTCACACCCTACGGTAGCCAACAGCCTAATTACTAGGAACTCCGTTACAAGATCAACAGCCCTTTTGGGACATGTCAAGGATCTATCATGTAAATCTGATCCAAGTTCAAACCGAGAAATCATATATCTTGAGACCTTTCCGATGAAGGGAATTGAGTAGAAAAGATGCTTTCACACCCTACGGTAGCCAGCAGCCTACCTACTAGGAATCACAACTCTGTGACCAGTAGTCTACTATTAGGAACTCCGTTACAAGATTAACAGCCCTTTTGGGACATGTCTAGGATCTATCATGTAAATCTTATCCGTGTTCATTTCGAGAAATCATGTATCTTGGGACCTTTCAGACGAAGGGAATAGAGTAGAAGAGATGCTTTCACACCCAACGGTAGCCAGCAGCCTAACTACTAAGAATCACAACTCTGTGACCAGTAGTCTACTACTAGGAACTCCGTTCCAAGACAAACAGCACTTTCGGGACATGTCTAGGATCTATCATGTAAATCTGATCCAAGTTCAAACCGAGAAATCATGTGTCTTGAAAATTTTCGATGAAGTGAATAGCGTAAAAGAGATTCTTTCACACCCTACGGTAGCCAGCAGCCTAACAACGAGGAATCACAACTTTGTGACAAGTAGTCTACTATTAGGAACTCCGTTACAAGATCTACAGCACTTTTGGGACACGTCAAGAATCTATCATAGAAATCTAATATGTGTTCAAACCGAGAAATCATGTATCTTGAGACCTTTCCGATGAAGGGAATAGATTAGAAGAGATGCTTTCACACCCTACGGTAGCCAGCTGCCTAACTATTAGGAGTCACAACTCTGTGACCAGTAGTCTACTACTAGGAACTCCGTTACGGGATCAATAGCATTTTTGGGACATGTCTAGGATCTATCATGTAAACCTGATCCGAGTTCAAACCTATAAAACATGTATCTTGGAAATTTTCCGATGAATAGAATAGGGTAAAAGAGATGCTTTCACACCCTACGGTACCCAGCAGCCTAACTACTGGGAATCACAACTCTGTGACCAGTAGTCTACTACTAGGAACTCCGTTCCAAGATAAAGAGCCTTTTTGGGACATGTCTAGGATCTATCATGTAAATCTGATCCGAGTTCAAACCTAGAAAACATGTATCTTGGGACCTTTCCGATGAAAGGAATAGAGTAGAAGAGATGCTCTCACACCCTACGGTAGCCAGCAATACTAGGAATCACAACTCTGTGATCAGTAGTCTACTACTACGAACTCCGTTACAAGATCAACAGCCCTTTTGGGACATGTCTAGAATCTATCATGTAAATCTGATCAGAGTTCAAACCTAGAAAACATGTATCTTGAAAATTTTCTGATGAAGGGAATAGATTATAAGAGATGTTTTCACACCCTACGGTAGCCAGCAGCCTAACTACTAGGAATCACAACTCTGTGACAACTAGTCTACTACAAGGAAATCCGTTACAAGATCAATAGCACTTTTGGGACATGTCTAGGATCGATCATGTCAATCTGATCCAAGTTCAAACCGAGAAATCATATATATCTTGGGACCTTTCTGATGAAGGGAATAGAGTAGAAGAGATGTTTTCACACCCTACGGTAGTCAGCAGCCTAACTATTAGGAATAACAACTATGTGACCAGTAGTCTACTACTACGAACTCCGTTCCAAGATAAACAGCCCTTTTGGGACATGTCTAGTATCTATCATTTAAATCTGATCCGAGTTCAAACCGAGAAATCATGTATCTTGGGACCTTTCCGATGAAGGGAATAGAGTAGAAGAGATGCTTTCACACCCTACGGTAGCCAACAGCCTAACTACTAGGAATTATGACTCTGTGACCAGTAGTGTACTACTAGGAACTCCGATACAAGATCAACAGCCCTTTTGGGACATGTCTAGCATCTATCATGTAAATCTGATCCGAGTTCAAACCTAGAAAACATGTATCTTGGGACCTTTCCGATGAAGAAAATAGAGTAGAAGAGATGCTTTCACACCCTACGGTAGCCAGCAGCCTAACTACTAGGAATCACAACTCTGTGACCAGTAGTCTACTACTAGGAACTCCGTTACAAGATCAACGGCCCTTTTGGGACATGTCTAGGATCTATCATGTAAACCTGATCCGAGTTCAAACCTAGAAAACATGTAACTTGGGAATTTTCCGATGAAGGGAATAGAGTAGAAGAGATGCTTTCACACCATACGGTAGCCAGCAGCCTAACTACTAGGAATCACAACTCTGTGACCAGTAGTCTACTACTAGGAACTCCGTTACAAGATCAACAGTCCTTTTGGGACATGTCTAGGATCTATCATGTAAATCTGATCCGAGTTCAAACCGAGAAAACCTGTATCTTGGGACCTTTCCGACTATAAGTGAATACAGTAGAAGAGATAATTTCATAACATACGGTAGCTAGCAGTCTTACTACTAGGAATCACAACTCTATTACCAATGGTCTACTACTAGGAACTCCATTACTAGATCAGCAGCCCTTTTGTGACATGTCATGGATCTATCATGTGAATCTGATCTGAGTTCAAACCAAGAAAACATGTATTTGGGACCTTTCCGATGAAGTGAATATAGAATAAGAGAAAGTTTAACACCCTACGGTACCCTGTCGCCTTACTAGTAGGAATCACAACTCTATGACCAGTAGTCTACTACTAGGCACTCCGTTACGAGATCAGCAGTCCTATTGCGACATGTCTTGGATCTATCATGTAAATCTAATCCGATTTTAAACCGAGAAAACATATATGTTGCATCTCTCTCGATATAATGGATATAATATAATGGCAGAGATTCAGGCTCCTCTTTTACTTCCTCCTTGATCAGATGGATGTCTTGCTAAAGTATCTGCGAACTAGTTCTTGGTCTTGGGCATGAGGGGCGTTATGCAGTAGTTTTCTTTCTTTTATCTCTCCTTGCCTTAAGCATAGTCTTCAATCCTTACTATCTTACTTCACTTCAACTAGAAGCCCTTTTAAAGGAAAGGCAAGCCCCCTCTCTTTCTCCTCTCCAACTCGGTCAATTTTGAAAATTCTACTTGCTTTCCAGCCTCTTATTTGCATTCTACGGTAGCCTTAATACTAGGAATCACAACTTTGTGATCAGTAGTCTACTACTAGGAACTCCGTTAGATTAGTCTACTACTAGAAACTCCGTTGCGAGATCAGGGTTGCAACATATTCCTTGGATCCATCATGTAAATCTGATCCAAGTTTAAGTTGAGAAAACGAATATATCTCGAAACAGTCTGCATATATATAGTGTATAACATGATACTACAGCCAATAAAATGAAGAAAAAAAAGTGGTGATTGTGCACAGTTTACGCCAAAAAGGATGCAAGTCAAGAAATAGTAAAGAGCACAGAGAGCACAGAGTCTTGAACCTGTAACCAACCACAGCCAGTGCCGCTAAAAGACTCATATTCACAGCATATTCACTCACAAAATCCTGAAAAGTCAATCAATAGCGAAGCGTTCTTCAGACTCCCTTTTTTCAATTCTTTTTTCAAATATATTGTCAAAAGGAAGATTAACATACCTTTGGACCACTGTGTGATGCGTATTGAATTTATGAGCCAAACAAAACACCATATTTGCATCACTGTAAATATAACCACCAAATCAAAGAATAAGACATTATGTTGTCACACAGTTGAACCACGAATTGAAAACTAAAATTCTACTTGGAGAACAATAGAAATTTCTCATGTACATGCTGTAAAGTTAGACAATTTATATCTTACATGATAATCATAGAAATGGGCATGATGATCCAATTGTCGAGTAGAGCCATCACAATTGGAGATAATTTGATGTCTGGATAGGCATGTCTAATAGCATCATAAAACTTGAGGTAGTTTCCTTCCATGAGCCCAAACAGAAGCAAAGTTCAGATTTACAAACATTTTATATCTTCACACTATTTAATATCAATCTTGGGAAGAGCTAAGTGGATGAGAACTAAAAATGTTTTCACCGTTATGGTAGATTATGAACCATGCTACTGCAATAACAGTAATAAAGCCCACTACGGTAAAACTATGTAAAAGCCTAAAAGGGGTGAGCAATTGATATTCCAACAATAAAATAAGGGTAATAACTTCCTAAAATACATAGCATATAATTCCTATAATTACTAGATGGTATTTGACAACTAATACATGTTACAAGACAAAAATAATTGACAAGATTAATTGCATACCACAGTAATTCTTCTTCCCATAGTCTTCGTTCCCAACAGCAACATATCTCAAGTCGAAGGGTTCAAGGTGTCCCATTGCAGCTCAACCAGAACCCCATGCTGAGTCAGGAGCACCCTTGGCAAACTCAAAACTATCTAGGATTTCCTACGATCAAAATGAATGAAATCAATAAAAGAAGCATTTTAGAGCTCAGACTGCTATATATTTGGCACAATGGCACCAAGGGCACAAAGCTTACTTCCAAAAGACCTAAACACCGCGAAGTCGAAAATAACATATAACTACCACTAGTGCTACACATCATGCCAAGTTCAGTAGCATATACTTAAGTCAATGGGTTAGTGCTTTCTTCACCAAATCACTTTTATTTTATCCAAAGAAAGAGACGAAAAAAGTAAGTTTATATAGAAGGAAAAATACTCATACAATCACAAGTATAATTCTTAGTCTATATTTTTGGTTGACCAAACCAAGAATTTATTTTAAGGAATAGCAAGAAACTCATACAATATACGCTAGAAGGTTAGTACATTAGTAGACACCAAGTCAAACTCGAGACCTTGGTGAGCTTGGAAGAAGCGCCCAACTAACTTACCCAACTAGCAAGTTCAACCAAAGCTAATCGTTACTATCAAATTGAAAGGACTCGCTACAAAGGCAAAAGTCCAGCCATGTACCTCAATCTCAGCTCTCCACTGATAAGAAAAAAAAACCCCTAAATTATATGACGGTGGAAGGGGATCACAATATTGGAGTCTGGGTCAACATTTAAGCGGAAGGGAATTGCCATAGTCTGGTTTGTATATGCTTTGAACAAAAGCCTTCTAGCCTTACAGAGCTCACTAGAGTTTTGTACTCTGATCTTTATTTGGTGGAATAGACAATGGGATTGCTCATTGTTTGGCTTCTAAAGGGCTGGGGGGTCTTGTACCTGGATTAGTAGCCCCCCTTTGTAGCTCCATCCATCAAGGGTTGTAAACCACATTATAACTCCTTTTCTTGTAGTTGATTTTCAAAAAAAATACAACAAAACTTACTTATGTAAGATTGTTGATCTGTGGTTTTTATTTATAAGCGCGGGATCATATAAGTAGAGTTTCCCCAGTATAATTAACAAAAAAAATACAAGAAAACACCAAAAAGAAAAAAAGAGGGAGGATATTTACAACATCAGGCCAGCAGCATAAGTTCAGAGATTTATCTTTGAGATAGCTAGACAACAGAATTGGTAGGCTGATATGCCAAACCAACCTCCACTTATCACATAAATATACCATACCTATTCTCAAATTGAAGATTTGCTGTTGAAATTAGTTCGTGGGATCCAGAGTTTCGCTGATTCTGTCAGCAAATCGAAAGAAGTGAAAGAATATGGAGAGAGTACGTCTTCCATGTTCACACCAGCATTTTCAAGTAAACTTATGATAGGAGCTACCTGCGTAAGAATAAAAAAGAGCAAAAAAACCATGTATTCTTTTCAGTTGCCTATTTTCCAAATGTGATGCGTAGGAGGAGGTTAATATGGTAATGCAGCAAAAGATGGTGAAATTTTTTGAATTTTTCTCAACCTGTATACAAATTTGAATTTTGTTTGTTAATTAACGTCTAATGTATAGAGTGAATCGTCAAGAAATGATTCATGTCATATATAATCAACCACAAAGTCTTACTTTGCAAACTTTAGTTGATTCTTGGTCATTTTATTACGGGAAGGGGTTCCACGTACTTGCGGCTTTCACAATTTTACATGTGCAGTTTATAAAATCGAGCATCAGGATAACAGATGCCAGCAACACCTGAACAAAACATAAAAGGGCAACCAGTGCACGAGACTTCTGCTACTGCCGAGGCTGGGGAAGGGTTAAGACAATGCCGCTACTGCAAAGGCTGGAGAAGGGTTAGATGTATGATGTCTTAACACCCCGCGCGTCGAGAGGATGCTTCTACTACTCAAACCCGTGACTACCAAGCTAAGAACCACCGATACGGATACGGGATACGGATACGATACGATACGGTACGGATACGCGGATACGTGATTTTTCCAAACAGTAGGATACGATACATTGGGATACGTTGAATATAAAAATAAAAATAAGTTATACTGTTAAAAAAAAAACCCCTAAATCAGACAAGAGAGAGAAAGAGATGACAGACGAGAGAGAGAGAGAGAGAATAGGGAGACAAGAGAGAGAGAGACGAGAGAGAGAGAACAGGGAGACAAGAGAGAGAAAGACGAGAGAGAGAGACTTACAGTCGTCGTCGTTGAAAGAGATGAGAGATATCGATCGTCTTCTTTTTTTTTTGCCTTTCGTTCTCTGTTTTTTACTTGTCCAGGAAGGGATAATATGTAGACCTAATTGCAGTTTTGACCCTTTTATTTTAAGTAATAACATTTTTAACCCCGCACGTATCCAAAACGTATCCACAACGTATCCGAGCGTATCTGAAACATATCGGGATACCAAAAATTAAATTAAAAAACAGGATACTCTAAAAAAACGTATCGGATACGTATCCGGAGCGTATCCGAGCGTATCCGTATCCGATACGCATACGTGATACATAAGCTAAAATAGAGTATTTGTGCTTCATAGCTACTAGGTCACATTGGGGAAACCTCACAATTGAACAAGACATGTAGGAGATAAAAGACACTGGACACTAATAACCTAGAAGAATTGTTAGCTTTCTTCTATATTGATAAGTAATGAATTTTTAACAGACTCAGATACCTTATTTGAGTTCTCATCCATGAGGTTGCTAGATGTGAGAAGAGTCTTTGTTGATCCAAGTGATTGGAATGTGTTCCGCTTCATTCCATCAATCGAAATCTTTAGATTCACAATGTTGATCTGGAAAACAAGATATTTGGCCCAAATAAACAAGGACGTAAGTGAGATACCAAACCAAATAAGGTCACTCAGGCAACTGAAATCTGCAGGCCTTAAGAGCATATTATTACAGCTTCCCAACATAATATGGCAAGTAAATATTTTGTCTACACTTCATTAGGATGTCATATTTGATAACCACACAGAAAAAGATGACACTTTATCCGCAGCTATCAAGCACAATCCAGTGAATCAACCCATTGACAACAAAAGGACAAAAAAGACAAGCGTGATAAATTGTATTTCCTGATAACAATGACATAATTAAATAGAACAAAAGGGTGTATTCGGAAAAATGGATGATAAAACATGTGAAGTTAACAACATATTTTGAGGATTAAGACAAACTACATATTATGGTACTGATCATAAGGGTGCCACCTACTAAAGTTGTCACCTTAATATTTACAGTTCGTCAAAATTAGTGATAGCTTTGGAAGCATGGTATTCATACATTCAGTTAGCAGTTTCAAGCTCAGATTTTGGCATTTGAGGCAGTGGAATCCAATAGTGGCAGATCAGTGGAAATCCAATAGTGGCAGATCAGTTGGTCAATTCTAAGAATAGGCATCAATCCATCAAAATAGGCACATGTAGGGTTCAAAGAGCATTTTCTGATGGTCAAAGAAGACATTGGCAGCAAATATTTGAAAAACTTTGTACCCAACTTCAATTGACATTTGTGATCATATTCTTCATGTGTATTTGGGACTAAGCAAGAACATTAAAAGGGAAAATGTAAACTAAACCTTTATTCTCAAGTAATTCTTGTTATCCTCAAGAGTTTTTCCAAGGAATAGCAGAAGCAATTAGAGAACTTGAAGAATTTGCTTGTAGTGTTGAATTAAGCAGAGTTTGCTTGTAGTGTTGAATTAAGCAAACGATAACGAGTTAAAAGGAAACAAGTGAACCTAACAACAAAAAATAGCTGCATCATATAAGAATGAGCTTGCATCAACTCAAGAGAGCCTTTTTCCAAGTTCCAACCACTTACGAAGTGGCGAAGATCGAAACTATTTTGGCGGGAGAATGAGGCTTCTCGACGAGTTACGTCAACAATAACAATCATCTTCCTGGGATTTTTTTTTTCCGGAGGGGACTATCAGATCCCGGTGTTTAGCCTTAATTTGCTACTCTTAGGTCATGGCCTGTGCTCCATAGCTTACGCAATTTGAACCTAGTTTGCTTTGTGTTACAGAAGACACTGATATCTATAACATTTCAAGTGTAGGTCTGCCACTATGCCTTCCATTGTTGATGGCAATTCAAACCACCACATGATCTAAGGTGGCTAACAATTTGTATGAAAACTTCATCTAGAGTCCTGGCTTAAATTAATAAAAGGTTCCACATCGATCAACCCTGCACCCTAGAAAGAGTAGCAACATGTCTTAGGTGTCACACTCCATGGAGTCCCCACGCTACATTCCAACTCCCAAACCAAAAAATAGGAGATATGATCCAATATATTCCTACCCTTGGACACTCCATTGAAACTTTAAGAATACTTGGAAGCACCTTATTCAACTGCCAGGCAAGGAAAGCAATTCTTGAACATTCCTATAAAGTGAGCCATAGTCCCAGACCCGTGGGAATCAATAACAGAAACTGTATGGTCATGAATATGGAAATGAAACATCCATTCAAGATTTCAACTCAAGTAGACTTGAAATAAAGCTTATAAGTCAGTAAGAGGGAAGCTCAAGTGAAGGGCTGGCATTTTGTTTGCTACTGTCTTGACATTTCGATGAGGACAAATAAGCTAATTAGCCTCTGGGAAGTGCACAATGACCGTCAAAACATGGAACGCGAATGCTGTGGAACCTAGAGCAGCTTGAAGCTCTAAAGGTAAGTTCAAGTGGAAACATGGGGTGGAGGTCGTTTCTAGGCTTAGGATGGACAACAGTTTTGCTGTACTTAGATTGTATGGCAACCTGAGCCATTGTCAACTGAAAAGAGGACAAGTGGAGTGCTGAATTCTGCATATAATGGGTCCTCCTATTCCTAGCATTACTCTTGATGTAACCAGCGTGTAAGAGAACTATAACACTGGAAAACAAAGGGAGAACACCATTCTGGTTTTCAACAACCTATATAATGCTTTTCTCATGCCCAAGTTGCCCCTACACAACAGCCTCAGTTTTTAGACTAGTAATTCAATTTCTGCAGCTGCTTGTTTTCTTTTCCCCCTCGTTTCATTTATCTACTTCATTTTGCGTCGTTCAAACCTTCAAAACCCCTATTCAGTCAATCTACAAAGCAAAACAATTCAATTTCCAAAATTTACACAGCCTCAAAATTTAAGCATAAATCCCGATAAATCCACACAGTACACACGTACGTATACCAGTAAACAAAACCACATACACTGCAGCAATCGAAACTAATGAAGTTACGGTCTTTTCATCCGATTCCCGAACACAACAGATCGCGAAACTACTATGGCCCGAATTCTAGCATCAAAAGCAACAAGACAAAAGCCCTAGCAAAGTGGAATTGTGAAAATTAAGAGAGAGAGAGAGAGAGGGAGAACCGTGTCGTCGGGGTTCACTTCAATTTCGAAAAAAAGCGTTGCATCCAGAAACTAGGAGTTCCATACAGCTGGTAGGGAGTTATAAACAATCGCATCTGGGTTCCACCTGTATTGAACATACTATTAGCATACTAGTTTAAATTATTACAGAAACACATTTTGAGATCAGATGAAGAAGTTGTAGAGAAAAAGAAGGAAAAATGTACCGTCTGTCATTGGCATTCACAAACAGAGGTGCATAGCTTGCCATTTCAGCAAAGTTGCTGCATTGGAGGATCCAATTCAAATCTTCAGTAACTTATGCAGAGTATGACAATGTAAGACAAAAGCTAGCATATAGTTGATAAGATCTAGATGACTATACATAAACTAGCATACATGAATGTATTTCTCAAAAAAAAAAAAATTAGATTAATATAGTGATCAGTTCAACTATTTCTTCACATTACCATCCAAATAACAAGTCGCTTAGAGTACTCTTTGAAAGCATATTTACTGATTGCGAAAAAACACAAATGCATGCCATACAATCTGGTGTTGTATCATGAAAATGTCAGAAAGTATTACAACCAATGATATATAGAAAATGAATACTCTCTCTCTCTATAGATGCCTCTACACCCCCCCCCCCCCGCCCCCGCAATCCCTAACCCCAGCGAAGATATTCTAGGCAGATTGAGAGTCTTTCCGTACTTTGGCTCTGATCCTGCGTAACTGTTAGGAGTGAACCAACCCCGTGTGAATCCAACCCTCCGTCAGTCCATTCGACAGAGGAGTTGGACAATTTGGAAAGAAACTACAAACAAGATTAAGAGAGATAATGAGACACTGATTGTGGATCTTTCTACCAACTCTACTCCGGATGTGTCGATGGAGTTGGAAGGAAACATCATACAATGAGTTGCTGAGATGGAAAATCCTGGGGATATTGTGATGGAAACCATTCCAACTGAAACCCCCATTGTTGGGGAAAAAGTTATACCCTCGAGTAATGCGAAATCCTTCAAGTCGGCACTGGTACATGCTAAAAGACTCTCCGATGAGGAACTAGAACGCAGATTTGCTGAATTTGAAGATAGCAATGACGGAGAAATGGAGTGTGATGAGCATTCGAATACTAAATCTACTATTAAAATTACTTTTTCAAAAGAGCGATTGAAACGAATTCGAGCCCCATGAAAAACATTGGGCTCAAGGTCCTCATGGACAAAATTCACCGTCTCTGGAATCTGGAGGGATCTAAAGTCCCAATTGACGTTGGATTGGGCTTTTACATAATCAGATTCAACACAAAGATTGACTACTTAAGAGCTTACATGGGAGGACCCTGGATTATCCAGGATCATTATCTCACAGTACGCAAGTGGCACAGCATCTTTAAGGCAGAAATGGCAGAAGCCATCCGAACGGTGGTGAGGGTCAGGATCCCCCTGTTGCCCATGGAATACTACGACGATGAAACCATCAAAGTTGTAGCAAAAAAGTTGGAAAGTCCTTTAAAAGTGGATGAGTATACTACAGTAGAAACTGCAAGGGAAAGCTTTGCTCGTACATGCGTGGAGAAGGATTTAAGTCAGCCACTACCACCGTCGGTGGCGGTGGAAAAATATGGTTTTTTTTTCTTGAGTGCGAACGTATGCATCTAATCTGTTTTTCTTGTGGCAGGGTCGGCCATCGGAGGGAGCAGTGCATCCGTCGACGGAGAAGACACCTGGAGGAACAGAGATTACCGATGAGGGGCAGGTTCATTCTGACAAAATCATCATGTACAACGGTCACATGGCAGAGAACGACAAGGAAATAGGGTATGGGGAGTGGATGCTTGTATCAAGGAAAAACCCTTATGTTAAACGGCCCAATGGCCCAGGCAATAGATTTTCTTACCAGGCCACAAAAGCAAATAAAGCCCAGGACAATACCAGATCTGGGTCGCAAGAAACCACACATAAAGGGCAAATGCCAAGAAAAGAGGGTCCAGCCAATAACGCTCATGGAGCCAAACAAATTGAGAAGAATGATGCACCCTATACCAGCAAAAACTCTAATACTCAATCTGGGTCAAGATTTGCCCCCCTAGAGGGTCAAGATTTGCCCCCCTAGAGGAGGCCCAGAATGTGCTAAATCAAGCTTTGAATGTGAACCAACCTTTTGTGTATGCCTCCAAGCAAAAACCTTATAAGCCTGCTCAAAGCAAGCCAAGGCCCAAACCCATATTGAGTCCAAACCACAAACGGTTCTAATACCTATTAGCCCAGCAAAGCCCCAAAACCAAAAACTGAAAGGTACTGTCTCACTCAAGGAGAAGTCTAACTCATACACAGTTTACAGTACGGTGGCCTCTATAGCCATTGATTTAGGGCTGGAAGATAACTCCTTCACTCATCAAACCGCCTCCGTTGATAAGCTCCCAAGAAAACCCCCAGATATCAACAGCTTAGCTGCATCAACCTACCATGAATTTGCCAGAGCTGCAGAGCACAACCTTGCTCTACAAAGCGAGACTGTGGCTAGAACCTGAGATCGAAGCAACTCACCTAATCGGCATTCCCTGGTGGATGGCGGAGTTAGGAATGAAGATCAAAATCAGCGATGCGTTCCCAGAAGGAATGGACAACCACGTTGTGGTGAAGAAGTCATCCTGGCTGAAGGAGAAGGCCATCAACAGAGCTCTTAACCTACTAGGTATCACGTCTGACATTTCTCAGGAAAACAACCTTTTAATGGACTGTTTTAACATTCTCATCTGGAACTGTAGAGGTGCTGGTAACGATAGGTTTGAACGGAATTTTAGTGATTTAATGAGTGTTCAAAAACCACAAGTGGTTGATCTTTTGGAAACCAAAGTTAGTCTGGATGCTATAGGTTTGTTCTTCAAAACTTTTGGGCTAACCACGACTATTCACGTTGATCCGATGGGAAAATTTGGGGGAATTTGGGTTTTATGGGATCCTACCAAAGTTTCTGTCAATACAACCCATGTGAACTCCCAAGCCATTCATGTTAAGGTCAAGAAGGATGGTCATGTAGAATGGATGTTTTCAGCAGTTTATGCAAGCCCAAACCCTAGAATCCGTGAACTTCATATGGAGGAAGTTCCTGAAAACTTGGAACAACCCTGGCTTGTGGCTGGGGATTTTAGTGATACAGCTAGTCGAGATGAAAGCAAAACCACTGCTCCTGACACTAGCACCAGCCAGAGGAGGAAATTTGCTGACAAAATCAACAAATGTAATCTATTTGACATGGGTTTCAACTGCCCTAAATTCACCTGGTCAAATGGGAGACAGGGCTTAGCTAACGTGCAAAAACGTTTGGACAGAGCTCTTTGTAATGAGGAATGGAGAGCCCTTTTCCCTGAAGGTACAATCCAAACTCTTCCTCGTACCTATTCTGATCATTCTCCTACTTTAATTCATATTCTTGGTAAAAAGTCTGTCAATAAGCCTAATAGACCATTTCGTTTCAAAGCTGCTTGGATTCTTGATCCTTCTTTTGAAGGGGTTGTGTCCAATGAGTGGAAGGGTGTGGATTTCTTTGATCATACAAAAAATTTTACTGCTGCTGGTTTAAAATGGAATGAAAATGTGTTTGGTAACATATTTCGGGAAAAAAAGTGGGTTCTTTCTAGAATTGTGGGTACTCAGAAATCTCAAGAAAAAAATTATTGTCATAACCTTCAATTGCTGGAAAGAGATCTTGTTACTGACTATAACAATATCCTGTCCCAGGAAGAAACCCTTTGGTTCCAGAAATCTAGAGCTAAATGGATTACTTCGGGAGAGAAAAACACCTGATATTTTCATCTTACTACTATCATTCGTAGGAGGAGATCCAAGATTACCATGCTTAAAAACTCTAATAACCTGTGGATTGATGACCCTGATGACATTAAGAATTTGGTTCAATCCTACTTTACTGACCTATTTAAACGTACTTTTACCATAACAGTGGAGGGAACCAAATTATCAATGCTCATGGCCAGCTTACTAGGGAGGATAATGAATCTTTGTGCATCCCTGTTTCACCTGCTGAAATATGGAACACAATTAAGAGTATTCCACCCTATAAAGCTCCTGGCCCCAATGGGATCCAAGCCATTTTTTTATCAAACTTATTGGAATGTGGTGGGTAAGGAGGTCTGTCAGATTGTGCAAACTGTTTTGCCACCAATAAGGACCCTGAAGAAATGAACAAAACTCTTATTGCTCTGATCCCTAAAGTGGATAATCCTGATAATATTTAGATGTTCAGGCCCATAAGCCTATGCAATGTGGTGTATAAAACTATTAATAAAATCATCGTTGCCAGGCTTAGACCTCTACTTCTTATACTTATCAGTCCTACTCAGAGTAGTTTTATACCTGGGAGATCTATGATGGATAATATTATTATAACCCAAGAGGTTCTTCATACTTTAAGATCAAAAAAGGGGAAAAAAGGTGGCTTGATTTTTAAAATTGATCTAGAAAAGGCTTATGACAAAGTGTCCTGGAAATTTCTCTTTGATACTCTCATCTATTTCAATTTTAACTCATGAGTTGTGTCACTAGTGTCAAGTCTGCCATTCTTTGGAATGGGGAAGCCCTCGAAGATTTTACCCCTGAAAGAGGGCTCCAACAAGGTGACCCTCTTTCCACATACCTTTTTGTGTTATGCATATAGAGACTTTCTGCTTTGATTACCAACAAAGTGGAAGAAGGAAGTTGGAAAGGAATAAAAGTAAGCAGAAATGTGTGCCCCATTGCTCATCTGTTCTTCGCAGATGACCTTATTCTCTTTGGTCAGACTATGTTAATACTTGCAAAGCTATGATGGAAGTGCTTAAGGATTTTTGTGATATGTCTGGTCAAACCATTAATCTCTCCAAGTTTAAATTGTTTGTCTACCCTAATATGCCCAGAAGAAGATCTAGAAAGCTTAGTGAGATTAGTGGTATTCTCCTCACAGCTGACCTAGGTAAATACTTAGGTGTTCCCCTATTACATACCAGAGTGAGTAAACAACATTTTAATGATCTTGTTGAAAAAGGGCAAAAGAAACTTGCTGGAAATCTAACAATCTTATGCTGGCTGGAAGAGCTACCCTTATCCAATCTGCTTCTTCCACTATACCTAATTATACTATGCACACGATGCACCTTCCCATCGGTATAAGTAACCAGCTAGATAAGCTGAATCGGGATTTCTTGTGGGGGGACACCCCTGATAAGAGGAAAATACATCTCGTTAATTGGAACCAAGTTTGCAAAAAGAAGGATAATGGTGGTCTGGGTCTCAAGAAGGCTAATGTTCAAAACCTGGCTTTACTTTCTAAACTCAGCTGGAAAATGATTAATGATGAGGATAGCTTGTGGGTTCATATTCTTAAAGATAAGTACCTTAAAAACCACAATGTTCTATCCTGGCCTAGAAAGAGACCTGCTTCCCACATTTGGAGAAGCATTGTTAGAACCAAACCTATCATTGATGCTGGTATTAAATGGCATATAGGCAATGGGCAGTTGGTGGGTATTTAGAAAGACTGGTGGTGTGGGACTAAACCTTTGGCTGAAACTTTTCCTGGAAATCATGAGAACTCAAATTGAAAGGTGTCTGAGCTTATTGATAATGGAGTTTGGAATTTGGGTTCCATAGCCAATATTATTGACGACAAAATCAGATCTGTTATCCTTGATATCAATATTTCTATTCGTCCAAACATCTCTGACCATCCTTGTTGGATGGGCACTTCGACTGGTATGTTCTCCACTGCCTCTGCTTATGATTTGATCAACAAACAAGACTCTGATTTGGAGGGATGGAGCTGGTTCTGGAAATTAAAAATTCCAGCCAAATTCAAGACTTTTTTGTGGTTGATTCTGTCAAATAAATAGCCTACTAAGTCTCTTAGGGCCCATTGAGGAATTGCAGAATGTGATCATTGTCCCCGTTGTAACATTGGTACTGAGGATTTAGATCACCTTTTCAGGAAATGTCCTAAAAATTTGGAGCTTTGGGGACACCTTATGGGAAATCGTTTATGGAGAGTTAGATTTGATATCCCTCTTACTGACTGTATCTCTTTTCATCTTAAATCAAAAAGAAATATTGCCAGTGGGAATGAATTGCCTTGGAGCTCTATTTTCTGTGTGACTCTTTGGCAAATTTGGAAGGACCGTAATAGAAAAGGCTTTGATAATACTGATAATATGGTTGCCATCAGCTCCAAGACAATTGTTTCATACACAAATGAGAATGTCCAGGCTTTCAAATCTTCTCTCCATAGAGGATTCACAAGACCTGTCCTGATTAAATGGGTACCTCCATGTGCAGGCAAAATCAAGCTCAACACGGATGGTTGTTGGTACGAATCCAACCGAAATACAGGCTTTGGAGGACTTCTCAGGGATGTTAGTGGAGATTGGATTCTGGGCTATTTTGGGAAGGCAGTGTGTGAGTCGAGCTTGAAAGCAGAAATATGGGGAATCCATGGAGGATTGACTATAATCCTAGAAAAAAGTATGTCAGGTATCACAATTGAGTCGGATGCTTTCATTGCCGTGGACCTTATCAACGAAGGCCACTCAGTTAACCATACATAGAAGAACATGATCAGTGAAGCATATGCTATGTTGACCAGGACAGAATCAGTGCTTACCCATATCTATAGGGAATGTAACCAATGTGCTGACCATTCAGCGAGACTTGGTGCGGAGCAGAACGAGGAGTTGGTGGTTTCGGTGGAGAAACCATTATCAATGAGAGAATTTTGGATATGTGATCGCCTCAACCTAAGGCAGATCATTGATTAGGAAGTTGTATTGCCTAGTATTTGGGTATGTAATCTTCTAATTATGCTGGCACAGATGTTGCTTTCTCTGTTTGTTTAAGTTTTATAATATTCCGAAGCACCAAAAAAAAAAATGATAATTACAGCCAAGATGATGAAGAAAAGAAGTGGTGAATGTGCACAGTTTAAGCCAAAACAGATGCACATCAATAAATGGTAAAGAGCACGGAGTCTTGGAAGAGTTTAACGGACCTGTTCCTTTTAAGCCAATACGGAAACCAGCCTCAGCCAGTACCGCTAAAAGACTTCCTGTACCAGCGTCTTTTCCAGTCACAACATACTCACAAAAGCCTGAAAATCAATCAATAGCTAAGCATTCTTCAGACGGTTTTTCAATTCTTTTTCCAAATATATTGTCAAAAGCAGTTTGATTTTTATCAAAAGGAAGATTAAAACACCTTTGGACCACTACGTGATGCGTGATCGAATTTATAAGCCAAAGAAAACTCTGTGTTTGCATCACTGTAAATCTGACCACCAAATCAAAGAATAAGACAGTATGTTGTCATGCAGCTGAACCACAAACTGAAAACCAAAAATTTACCAGGAGAACAATAGAAATTTCAAACGTACATGCTGCAAAGTGAGACAATCCATATCTTACATGATAATCATAGAAATGGGCAGGGTGATCCAATTGTTGAGTAGAGCCATCACAGTTGGAGATAAATTTGATGTCTGGATAGGCATGTCTAATAGCATCATAAAATCTGAGCTAATTTCCTGCCATGTGCCCAAAATCAATCAAAACAGATACCATTATTGAAAACCACTGAAATTTATCTCCAACTGTGATGCTATTTCAGTGCATGAGGCAGATCTGAACAATTTGCCTGTGTGTAGAGCTCCATATTGTTCTAAAACAACTTACACGACTAAAAGAAACTCAATACAATCATGACCTACTTGTAGAAAAGGTCTAATACGGAAATCAGGAGATGCATTTAAGACATGCTCTTTAGACACAGCATGAACAACAAAAACATGATGAGCAATAATGAAACTTGTGGTCACAAATGGTAAACCATATAAACTACTATATGAACTCCAATTATAAAAGTACACGAAACAACCCAAGTTTCACAGCCCTTAGAACAAAAAGACACAACTACCTGGGAATCTGATAAATCAGGGTTTCAAATCTGCAATCATGATAGAAAAATCTTTTCGGAAACCATGTCCATGTAGCAAGATAAAAGTTGTCAAAAGGATAAAAATAGGTCAAGGAGAACTAAACCCCGTAGCTACCAAAAATTAACTTAATTCTTAGAGAGAATGTACTACTATTATATGTTTGACCTTCTAATCCTTTCCCCAATTAATTCTTCCTCCATGGAAACCAAACCTATAAGTAGATTCTGTAGGTAGGAAAATTTTCATGTAAATGAACTGAACTTGAATATTGAAGAATTTGAACTCCAAAGTCATAGAATTACAAGACAAGATGTCAAAGCTAATTCCATTTACATTGAAAATAAATTCAAAGATCCAAATAATAGTTAACCATGGTTGACATAAAAAATGCATGAAGCTTACGTATGGAAAGCCATTGAATTAGCTTCCCCGGAAAACTTCAAACAGCATACTTGTCACATCTCATTCATACAACCGACTTCTATGAGCTATCGGCAATGGATTTGACAAAAAAGAAGGCTTGTTTAGTATGGTTATATGGTCTATAATGGGGCAACAGGCTTATTTTTAGGATGAGCTGCATGTAGACTATAATGATTTGCATGTGGCTATTATCCACAATTGACTAAGCCCCTTTTGGTGACCCTAAAACGTGGTACTGAAAAGAAAATTCCAACAAACAATTTATGTTTCAGGAATAACAGATGCATTGTCTACAGTCTCTACAAAACCTAGTTCAATACAGATCACATTCTACCTTCTCCTTGAGAAATCTAAACATTACAAAAACTAGTTCAATACATCTCTATATGCCCCACCCTATCAGACCATGTTCCGAGCTAAGCAATAAACAGATGCCCATTGCATGTCACATAAAATAGAAATTAAGATTATATTTATTTGTGCACGGGAAACGGGAGATTGAACTACAGGACAAAGCATAACGAAATCAACAACTATAGCTGTAAAAAGCATATAGAAGACAGGTGCTGCGTTCGAAGCCTAGGTCTCAGGTTCGAAATGTGCTATCAACTCCTTTTGGCTAGTGCATATAAAGCTTTGCTCTGGCTTTAATTGGAGTCCCGCTAGTGGACGGTGGGATTGGCCCCCCAAGATTAGTCGAGCTGCGCGTAAGCTTTCCACCACACTATTTGCTTCTAAGATTGATAGAAGATGCAGCATAGTATACATTCTACACGTACAATAGCTACTCATTCATTTCTTAACTTTGTACTCTTATGACCTTGGATATTTTTGAGGTGTCTATGACCTGCTAGACATATGTCAAGTGATCAGTAAATGTCAAAATAAGTCATGTTAGAAATGGATATCGAAGTCTTGTTTCCATGCTACATAGACACCGAGGGGAAAAGGGTTACTGGTAGTCTTCTAAAATTGATAGTAAATGCTTACCATGCCCCAAAATCCAGGGTTATTAACACCAACCCCTCCATCTAGACATACATTGGTGTCGCCTCTGTCACAAAGCACATCCATTCGAAGAGCAACATTGTTTCGATCAAAGCATGACGGACGGTCAGTTGATACAACAAGAGATGACTCATCCCCAATGATAGACCAAGGATCAATATTGGATGGAGTATTAGGGCCCCCAGCTTCAAATCATGAAACTAAAATTTCGCAAAAAGAATCTCCACAAGGATGTCAAATGGAGACACGAATTAGATTTGACCTCTGTTGTTGACGAGCTCAGCCCAAAACCCTGCATGGCATTTCAAAGACCTGTTGTCATCCACTCAATTGTATATACAGCAAAATAAATAGGAAGATTAGGTGATAAGTCCACTATAGAGATTTCATAAGCCCACAAGTCCACCTATTAGTTTTGTAAGCCCACAAGTCTACTAACCTAAGGGTACCCTATGAAAGTGACTAAAACCATAAACTTTATGAAAGTGCCTAAACCACTAAAACCCTATGATAAGAAGTGCACCCTAAAACCCTATGAAAGTGCCAAAATCCTAGGGTACCCTACCCTACCCTATAATAGGAAAGTGTACCCTCAAACCCTATGAAAGTGCCTAGGGTACCTACCCTAGGGAGTGGAATGCGCTTATTATGAACTTTGTAAATCAACTACAATGGGAAAAAAAAAAAACACTGCATGACAATCTACAGATAATGCTCTACAAATAGTTTACAATAGGAGAGGTGACAAAAAAGGAAGAAGCACAGCATCATACCAGACAACACAATGGCAATGTGCTTGACAATCAATGCATAAACCATACTCCTACACATAGGCTAGTCCCTCTCTGCACTCCCTGGAATCTGAGCCACCAGTCTAAACAATGCCTTCCAAAACTACACTAGGCGTCCACCCCCACTACCCCATACTAATCGATAAACATCTTCGTTAAATAAAGTCAGAAGTAACATGGAGTATTAATGTATGTAAGACAAACTAAAAACAGACTATGTTGTAATTTCTGCAGTTAATTTCAGATAACCCTGCACCAGAAATCATGCTCATAGACTATATCGATCAAACAGGACCTTAACATAAAACAAAATTACCAAACATTTGCACATGAAAATCAAAGATAAGTTCTCCACACATACTGTACCTTCAAGATTCACTAGAAGCCCAACCATCCAAATATCAATCATAACCACAAATCATCCCCAAATCCCACCCAAAAAAAAAAACCCTAGAAACCCCCTTTTTCGATTAACAGATCAAAACCCTAACACCTAAGTACCAGCAGCATTCAAGCTCCTACCAATCTCAAAAGAAACAAAGAAACAAAAGCATCAATGCAAGCTACTGCACCTGATTAGGGTAAAGATACTCATTATCCCACTTTACTCATCGTAGCCCTCCTCGGCTTCAAAACCTCCGCTCCCAACACCTGTCTCGCAAGAACCGCCAAGCCGGCATTCCTCAACTCCCTCGCACCGTAAGCCTCCACTGCCGCCCGCCAGCACCCTCAAATCGAGGCATTCGCCACCGTCAGACCGTAGTCCCCCGTCAGCTTCTCCTCGGCTTCAAAACCTCCGCTCCCAACACCTGTCTCGCAAGAACCGCCAAGCCGGCATTCCTCAACTCCCTCGCACCGTAAGCCTCCGCTGCCGCCCGCCAGCACCCTCAAATCGAGGCATTCGCCACCGTCAGACCGTAGTCCCCCGTCAGCTTCTCCACGTCTTTGTGGATGCCCACGCCGTCGAAGGTGTGGGCGGGGGGTTTGCGACGATGACGGAGGAAGGGATTGAGGGGGAGTAGATGAGGTGCAGTACGCGTAGGGAGGAAGGGATTTAGGGTAATTGGTATTTGGTACTCATGGTTAGAAGAGGAGAGGAGAAGGAGAGAGAGAGAGAGAGAGAGAGAGAGAGAGAGAGAGAGAGAGAGAGAGAGAGGGGAGCGGGGGGGCAGTGAACAAATGGAATGAAGCGGAGACGTGGGGCGCTATTTATAAGTTGAGGTCGTGACGATAGGGGACGCGTCTTGGATGAAGTGGTGATCTGAGATCGGACGGCAGAGGCGTGTTTTTTAAGGCGGTGCAATCGTTGCTAGCTGGATTACGTCATCAACAAGGCATCAACGGTTATGTTTGTGTTTTTTTTTTTAACGGCTTGGTCCAAAAAGAGTCGTACTTTTGTCTCTATTCAACTTTTTTTACACTTTGTTTGTTCTTTTACACTTTGTTTGTTCGATTGTGTCAATATTTTTGCGATTTGTCTCGTTGAGATAATTTTAAAAATTCAAAAATTATTATCATAATCTTAAAAAAGTTCATTTAAGGAAAAATTATTGAATTTTTTATAATTTGGCTGATAATTTCGTTTATTTCATACCTCTCGTTAAGACGAACCAATAATCCACAACAATTGATGCAAATTAACAAATGCAAAAAAAATTTGAATAGAGATAAAAAAAAAAATGGACTAGTTTTTATAAGGCCAAACGGACCCTTAAAAATTAAGTTAGATTATTTTTTTTTAATTAATTTTTTTGCATTTGTTAATTTTGTGTTAAAAAGTAAAAAAAAAAAATTTGGTTAATAGTTTTTATAAGGCCAAACGGACCCTTAATAATTAAGTCAGATTATTTGTTTCTTTAATTGAATTTTTTGCATTTGTTAAATTTGTGTTAAAAAGTAAAAAAATTAGTAACCAAATTTAATTCTTTGAATAACAACAAAAATAATTCAAAAAATTTGTCTGTCTTTAATTATTTTTATCTTTAGTGAATTTTTTTAAGATTTAAATCATTATTTTTAAATGTTTAGATTCCTGTCATCAGAACCAATAATTCACAAAAGGTTAATGCAAAACTTTGTGAATAAGGACAAAAGCTAATCCTGCGAGATTATTAAGCCAAAACAAGCCTTAATACTTTTTATAAATAATTTTTGGAAGGATCGCGATAGTGGGCTCGCTATCCTATAAGGATATAATAGTGGTATGTATTTTGATCCAGCCAGACTAACGAGAAAAGTTAACAAATATAGGCCTACGGAAATTCAATAATCGCCAATCCCTTTTCTTCGATGCTAAGATGATGAGCATTCAAAAGTGCCCCAACAAGGGACCTGTTGGGGCAGTTTAGCTATTAAGGCACTATGCCTTAGTGCCGCGTAGGGCTGTAAGTGAGCCGAGCTACTCGCGAGCTCGGCTCGGCTCGGCTCGTTAAGGCTCGGCTCGGCTCGACTCGTTTAGTAAACGAGCCGAGCTCGAGCTCGAGTATCCGGCTCGTTTACTAAACGAGCCGAGCTCGGCTCGGCTCGTTTGACAAAAACTCGGCTCGTTAAAGGAGGCTCGGCTCGATTAAGAGAGGCTCGTTTAGTAAATTACTAAGCTCGGCTCGTTAAGGGCTCGGCTCGTTAAGGCTCGAGCCGAGCTCGAGCTCGCTGAAGCTCGGCTCGACTCGGCTCGTTTACACCCCTAGACTGCCGCGTGTCTTGATACAGCTATAGATGTAATGCGGCACTTTTTATGGGGCACGTTATGGAGCCTCTAAATCTCTGTCGCTGCACTTTTAAGTGCCGCAAGAAGTGTTTGAAGAGGCACACAAAACTGCCACATAAGCATATGTATTAAGGCACTTCACGGTGCTGCTACAACATGTTCATCGTTAATATTTAACCATGGTTAATCATCTCTAGCAACATTTCAAGGTGCTGCAATAGCTTGATTGATGATGTGCTTGGAACTGCCTCCATAGATTTCTTAATAGGGCACTTTTAAATGCCCCAAAAGAAGTTCTTTTAAAAAAAAATTTACTAGCTAGCTCATTGAATCCCATACTACTCACCAACCATCCAAAATTACAAACTTCTTAAACATATAAAATTCGATTGCCAATCAACATTTACAAATACTTTAATCGAATTTATAAATACAAGATCCTGCAAATCCAACTAAGTTATGACTAAGATAAAGAGAAATATTCTATCAACCATATTTACAAGTCACTGAAGCTAAAAAATATAACGCCGCAATCACCATCTTAATCCTCCCAGCAATCACTACCTTTATCCTTCGCTACCTGAATTGACAAACAATGATATACAATCAAAAACACTCGCTCATCCAGAAAAAAGGAAATTTAACGAGTTCTATTATCGTTGCCAAGAATAAAAAAACAAGGAAAACTAAAGACAAAATCAGTCATACACTGCTTTTTCTTCACAACATAATAATGAAAATCCGAATTGATCGTTTGTCAAAGAGAGACATACATGTTAAACATGAAGTAATATATCCACAAGCAAATCATCACATCCAATGTACCTGTTGCAGACCATGAATTCTGAGTATTGCTGTAGTCAAATTTGACAAGAACTGTACATTGAAGAGCAAAATATAACAACTCTCAAAATCACAATACACATGTTGCTTTGGGTACCACTCATAAACTTTTGACTCTTTGTCCCTCAATCATTTAATAGAGTTCACTCAAATTACAGGCTTTTCTAGTCAATAACATGAAGAAAAAACAAGAACAATGTGATTGAACAAATCATGTGACACATTAAAGTCATAATCTTCAAATGAGCCAAACTAAAAACCCCTATGATGCCAAACTATTACCCCTAGGATATGTGAATGAACTAAGCAATTCAAGACCAATTTAAGTCAATTAGTCCAAGTTATACCAACTACAATATAAGCAGTACACAAAAAACCAAAATAGAAATTTTCAATGCTTAAAAAGTTGAAGCTCCAATTCCACACCAAATCTATGGAGAGAAGAGAGACAATACCAGAATATTACTTCCTTTGCAACCCAAGGGTTCATAAGAGCAACCTGTTTCAGAGAAAAGAATTACTATAACACAAAAGACCGATACAGGTAGCAGGTTCCATCAAATTTCAGAAAGGGAGATGAACTCATATTATTAGAAAGTTCAGTACATAAAACATACACTGTAATAGAAGAAGTCACCATTAACATTTGTGACATTCACTTTAAAGTGATTCGTCAGTATAGGAATTTTATTCCCCTTCGATCCCAAACCACGTCTCGCTATCAGGACGCCCACCACCTTTTTCTTAGCTGGTTCAAGAACCTGTCCGGCTCAACATTTGGTGGAACGGGAGGGGGCGGTGGCAAAGACTCTGATGCACCATTTCCTACGCCATTTCCTGCACCATTTCCTACACCGTTTCCCTCGTGGGAATCCATTGGCAAATCCTAGACTGAAGGCAGAAACAGACAACAGATTAGGAGACGAACAAGTTGTTATATATGTGCCCCTGAAAAGTAGTATTTGTTCACTGCCAAAGAGAAGTTGCAGATGGCAGTGGGTTTCCCCTGGTGTTGTCTACTAATGAGCTAAATTTTGAATTATGAAATACAAAAGGAATGCACTATTGCACTCTAATCCAGATGGGTCAAAAAACTCTGTTTGCATGCAGGATATATTTTGGCCAGCAGTTTAAGAACCAACTTTGATGGTTTTTGAAACTTCTGCTTTCTGACAATAAATCTGTCTTTAGAACACTAAAAGAAGGTTCTCAATAACATATTCCCTTCAAGACAATCATTCAAAAACAGCAAAAGAAAGACAAAATTGAAGAGATTTCAACACGAAACACTAAGGAAAAACGAAATCCTTTGGGAAAACAAAACCAAAACTTTCGTTATCGCGGTTAACACATCTACCAAAGAGATTGAAACCAGGAACACAACATTTGGTAGGTGACAAATACTCACCGATGGTGATGGAGGTGTGATAACCCTAATTCAGTATCAGACCTCTGCCTAGAGTCGAGTTTTTGCAACCTACTTTGCTAGAAATGATTCATAGTATAACTCATTGTTTAGGAGATCAAAAAGACGTCATCAAATTCTGGAAAACAATCCATTTGATCCCACCCGCCTTCCCTCAACACCGACCCGACCCGCTCTATATACTTCCCCACCCATTGAGGGATTTCAAATCTGGGCATGTCGTAACACCCGTGAGAGTTCCTACGCCGCTATGGATCGACGGCGGCGGCGCTCCAAAACTCAACCCATCTCGGCGTTCTACCTCCGGTGAAATTATCTAGGCTTCTTCTTGAAAAACATGATGATGACCCCTTGAATTTCTCGGTCACCTAAGAACAGAGGCAGAGTCAAGAATTTTCAATAGGGGAGAACATGTTTACGAGAAAACAGGGGAAAACATATACAGTTTGCCTCATAACTCGCAAGGCACCTGAAAAATCAGTAGACCTAATTTTTTTACTAATTGATCCAAACGCCAATAGATCAATATCCAAACTAACCCTTAAACACAAAAAATTAACAGGAGGACCTAAATTCGAACCTCCATGACAATCGAGATCTAGGGTTTCGTTTGGAAGTGTAACTAGCCTGATTTTACAGCAAATTGAAGAATAGGTGATCGAAATCTCCCAAAATAGAACAGACTCGAGCATGTACGAGTGAGAGAGAGAGAGGTACCTCGAAATCGTACACAGGAGGCAAGTTGAACCTGTTTTTGGTCGAATCCGAACAAAACGCGCATGAAATCAGAGGGTTTGGTAATTTTGGGGAAGAAATTAGGGCAAAACGAGTCGAGAAGAAAGGATGGGATGACTTCAGTGGCGGGGCTGCGTCGGTGGTGGTGTGGACTGTGGAACTGGGTTGAGGAGAGAAAGAGAGAGGGGATCGATTTTGGGGATTTCTCTTCTTTGGGAAGAAAGGAAGTAGTGGGTGGTTCCTGACTTCAGCCTGCCATTTGTTTGACGAGAGAGTTTGGAATTCAATTATTTTGGGGATTACCGCCAAAATAATTAAGCATTCTCATATCACGCAGTACAAACGAATTCTAAACTTAATAAGCTAATTAATACTTTAATAAAGGTTGATCTGAACCATTAGGATTTTACGTCTCATTGATTTTATCATAATCACCAAAATCAAAGATTATCAGATATCGACAACCGCCTGATCAGACCACATTTGATGCGTCCCAAGGCATTAAAGCATTAGATTTCAATACCCGACCCCACCCGAGTCTTTTTTTTCCGATCGGAACCATCCATCTTTTACATACTATGGAGCACATCATTCGTCCCAGCAACAAAGTTAATCGGGAGTCGCTAGACACTTAATCAAACAGAAAAACCCATTTGCTAATGAAATTGTGTGTCGATAATGAAGCTTTCTAAACCCGATCGAGATAAATCTTTAAGAGAATGATTTAATCAACAAGGGAAATAAAAACAGCAATCTGGATCATCATAATTGTGTCGCAATCAAATGGCTACTGTACATTCAAGTACAACACAAGACTTAGTTTGTTAACATTTACATTAAAGGTATAGGATTTAAAGGTCATTACCAACTCAATTTTTATAGTGGTCGATCTAAACTGTTAGGATTTCACGTCTCACTGATTCTATCATTGTCACAAAAATCAGAGATCATCGGATATTGGCAACCGCTTGATCGGACAAAATTTGATGCATCCTGAGGCATTAAAGTTTTAGATTGCATGACCAGACCCCACAAAAGTCTTTATTTTCCGATCCAAACCATCTATCTTTTACATATTACGGAGTACATTATTCTTACCAAGAATGAAGTTGATCGGGTATCACTACTCATTTGATCGGACGATAACTATTATCCAAAAAACAAATTGTGTCCCAATCGAGGAGCTTTCTAAACTTGATCGAGCCAAATTTTTACAATAATGATTTAATCAATAAGCACAACGAAATCAACGGCCTCGACTGTTAAAATAGTTTCATCTTATTGAGATCCGCTAAATAGCCATATTGAAGATTATTAAAAACTGTATAACATATGATTATTAGATATTGCTCCTGTTTTTTTCCTGTGCGTAGGAAGTCCGACTTCGGGTTTTGGACTTTCAGTTTAATTTTGTGTAGAGGGGCAAAGATGCCCTATTAGATTGATCATAAAATGTTGATTTTAAAAATAAAAAAAAATTGACTACAAAAACGTGTAGTTTTATGTCTCCAAATAAGTGCCCTATTAAATCCATCTTTTCGAGGCACTTTCAACCGTCCTATTAAATTACCATAAAATAATTAAATACGTTAAATTTGGGGCCAAAGCTAACTGCCGCAATAGAGAGAATCAAATAGGGCACTTTAGTAGGTGGTGCCTCATTAATAACTTGATAAGGCAGTGTTGAAAAAATGTCCTTTCAAAAGTGCCCCTAAATCCCCATTTTGTTGTAGTGAGTCAACTCTAAATTAAGAGTGTATTTGATCACAACAATAATCCTTTAAATCATTTCGATAATCAAATAATAACCAAGAACTTCGAATAAGCATAATTATCACACAGAACGGAATTTTAATAAACTAAAAATACCAGAATTTTAATCTCAGAAAAATTAATAATCTGTTTTTTTTTTTAAGTTTGCGGCAGCAAGCTCAGAAGGCCAAAAAGTTTGCGGACCGCAAGGTTCGACCTTGCGGCCGCGAACTGCTAACTGGTTCAGCTCTGTTTCGTCTGAAGCTGAATTTTGACACTTCGGGGTCAATTCCAACCCTCTCCAAAGGCCAAAACTACTTATTTATATTTATAATTAATGATGAAAGAGATATTTACCTCTCCTCCGATCGATTAAGCTTAAAACGAAGTTTTTTGAAATTTTTGGTTCGCCGGAGAAGTTGATCGGAGTACGGCTGTCCGGGCTTGGTTTAGGGTAGTTGATGGCTGTTTTGGGAAGCTTGAGGTGTGTTTGGAAGTTTGGGAAGGTTAATTCGGGTTAAGAGGTGGTATAAGTCACAAACCTGCTTTTCTCTCTCTATGGTTTCTCTCTCTAATCCTCCATGGGAGGAGCTCAAGCTTTTTCTCTCCTACCTATCTACTGGTTTTCTATATGGACAGAAGTTTGAGAGAGGCGTGGAGTTGTGATTTTGGCGGTGAGGAAGGGGTGGTATTTATAGAGAAATTGGAGAGGAAAGGAAAGGAGAGGAGAGGTGAGAGAGAGAGGGGTTATTTGGTGAAGGTTTTGGGAGGGAAAAATATTCTAGTGCGAATGAGTGTAGGAATTGGTACGGATATACGCAGAAACAAGCCTCGCGATATTTGATCGTCCGGTTTTTGATTCCGAAAAATTCTAAGAATCTAATCGTAACATGACAAAATCATTTCGAATCTAACCGTGGTCTTTCTTAGTGAAAGAGTAATCTCGATTATCATAGAAAATATTTTTGGGAATTTTTGAAAACTCGATTTGATTTTAAATAGTCTTTAACTAATTAATTGGAATTTAATTAATCAAAACAAGAATTTAAAGAAAAGCTAATATTACGGAATTTTTTATTTTATTAAAAATTTCAGAATATTACAACCTATCCCCTTAACAAAATTTCATCCTCGAAATTTAAGGTGCACTCTTTACAGGGAATAGTTCTTTGTAATTCTCTCTCATTACATCTTCTCTTTCCCAGATACTCTCTTCTATACCACGGTGTTGCCAGAGTACTCTAACTAGCTTGATTGTTTTTCCTCTGATGACCTTCTCTCCGTGGTGCTGGATTGCAACGGGTCTCTCTTCAAATGTCGTGTCCTCGTCAACTGTGACGTCTTCCAAGTTGATGACGTGGGAAGGGTGGGCCATGTACTTCCTTAGCATAGAGACATGGAATACATTGTGCACTCTGTCAAGCTGCGGCAGGAGTGCTAGCCTGTACGCAACTTCTCCAATCCGTTCAAGAATCTCAAATGGTCCGATGTAGCGAGGCGACAGCTTCCCTTTCTTTCCGAATCTGATGACTCCACATTTAGGTCTAATCTTGAGGAAGACGTGGTCACCAACGATGAATTCTAAGGGTCGCATTCTTCTGTCAGCATAACTCTTTTGGCGGCTCTGTGCTGTTTTGATTCGCTGAGTGATGACTTTGATATTCTCATTTGTCTCTTTGACAAGATCTGGTCCAAGCAGGTGCATCTCTCCCACTTTGGTCCAGCATACCGGTGATCTGCAAGGGCGACCATACAATGCCTCGAATGGAGCCATTTCTATGCTTGCCTGATAACTGTTATTGTAAGCGAACTTCACTAAAGGTAGGTGTAGCTCCCAGCTTCCCTTGAAATCTAGTACACAAGCTTGGAGCATATCCTCTAGGGTTTAAGTCATCCTTTTGGATTGTCCGTCCATCTGAGGGTGAAAGGCGGTGCTCATCCTAAGATCTGTTCCCAACGCTTTCTGTAAACCTTGCCAGAACGCCGAAGTGAATCGTGGTTCTTGATCTGATACAATCGATACTGGTACTTCGTGCAATCTGATGATCTCTTTAATGTACAATCGGCTAAGAGTGTCCATGGAGTCTGTCACTCGCACAGGTAAGAAATGTGCGGACTTTGTCAGACGATCGACGATTACCCAGATAGCATTATGATTGTTGACTGATCTAGGCAATCATGTGACGAAGTCCATGGTGATGTTCTCCCATTTCCATCCTGGAATAGGAAGAGACTGTAGCTGTCCTCCTGGCTTCTTGTGCTCGGCCTTCACTTGTTGGCATGTGAGGCATGTGGAGACATACTTAGCCACATCATCCTTCATTCTGCTCCACCAATACAGGCGGCGCAGGTTATGATACATCTTGTTGCCTCCTGGATGTACATCGAAGTTGGAATGGTGGAACTCCTTAAGAACTGCTTCTCTGAGGGTCCCTATATCTGGTACAAATATCCTGTCTCTGAATCTCAAACTCTTGTCAGGGTGAACTACCCATCCGGTAACTGCTTTGTTGGTCACCATCTGATATCGAATAAAGTTACACTCCTGATCGAAAGTCTAGGCGAGCAAGATTTCTCTGTGCAACACTGGTGTAGCAATCATGGCGAAAAAGCATGCGCTGTTGGATTCCGGTGATGACTGAAGTCTAAACTCATTGATCTCATCCATCATCTTCCATTCTCTGACCGCCATACTTGCCACTTGTCCTCTGACCTTGCGGCTAAGTGCATCAGCAACTACATTGGCTTTACCTGGGTGATACAACAAAGTCAGCTTATAGTCCTCCATGTATTCCATCCATCATCGTTGGCGCAAATTCAGCTCCTTCTGGGTGAACAGATATTTCAGACTCTTATGATCAGTGAATACCTCGAATTTTTTCCCATATAAGTAATAATGCCATGTCTCGAAGGCGAATATCACTGCTGCTAATTCCAGATCGTGCGTGGGATAATTCCTTTCGTGTGGTTTAAGCTGACGTGAACCATACTCTATAACTTTCCTATTCTGCATGAGCACGCATCCGAGTCCGTCTCTTGAGGCGTCACAGTATACTGAATATCCCACGTTTCTCTTAGGAATGATCAGTATCGGCGCACTCGTCAATCTCCTCTTCAACTCCTGGAATGACTCCTCGCACGCTTCATCCCATACGAACTTGACTCCTTTCTGAGTCAGTCGGAACATGGGCTTGGATAAAAGCGGAGAAATCTTGAATAAACCTTTTGTAGTATCCAGCTAGTCCCAGAAAGCTTTGAATCTCAAACACTGTAGTCGGTCGCTTCCAATTCAGAACGGCGTCAACTTTGCTGTCGTCGACAGAGATTCCTTTTTCTGACACAACATGTCCCAGAAATTTCACCTCTTTCATCCAAAACTCGCACTTACTAGCCTTAGCATACAGTTGATTGTTTCTAAGGGTTTGCAGTACAATTCTCAAATGTTCTTCATGTGCTTCCTTTGTTGGCAAGTAAACTAAGATATCGTCGATGAAGACCACCACAAATTTGTCCAAGTACAGGTGAAAGATCTTGTTCATCAGGCACATGAACACTGCTGGGGCATTGGTTAACCCAAACGGCATCACCAAGAATTCATATTGACTGTATCGAGTCCGAAATGCGGTCTTAGGAATATCGCTATCCCTAATACGCAATTGGTGTTATCCAGACCTAAAATCGATCTTTGAGAAACAAGTTGACCCTCTCAGTTGGTCAAACAAGTCATTGATTCTTGGTAGTGGGTATCTGTTCTTGATCGTCACGCGGTTCATCAACTGTCTGTAGTCGATGCATAACCGCAACGTTCCTTCCTTCTTCTTGACAAAGAGTGCTGGAGCTCCCCAAGGTGATGTACTTGGCCGGATAAAACCCTTGTCTAGCAATTCCTGCAATTGAATATTCAGCTCCTTCAATTCTGCTGGCGCCATTTTGTACGGTGCCATAGATATTGGTGCAGTACCCAGTTGAAGTTCAATAGTGAAATCTATCTCCCTCTGTGGAGGTAGTCCAGGCAGTTCTTCAGGAAATACATCTTCGAATTCACACACAACTCGGGGTAGGTCTAGGTCCATCCGATCATTCTCTTGAAGTGACAGACTAGCTAGCCATCCCGATAGTTAGTTGTGTGGTTTGTGTACTGATGAAGTGGATACGGGATCTTGTCTATCCCCCTTAAATTTGAAGCACGTCCCATCCTTCGAATAAGCCGTCACCATCTTGCAATGGCAATCTATGGCAGCTCAATAAGAAGAAAGCCAATCCATTCCCAAGATCACATCAAATTCTGCCATGTCGATAACCCTAAGATCACAAGTTATTCGCAGTCCAGAGACTTCTATTTCGCACCCTTTACAGACTAATCTCACAGACCCCCCAACGGTGAAGTAACTTGCATCGTCGCTCCTAGGGGTTCTGTGTCTAGTCCAAGTGATTTCATACATGCAGTAGAAATGAACGAGTGCGATGCTCCATAATCAATTAAAGCTTGTACACAAGTGTTGAATAGTACGAGTGTACCTTGTATCATAAATGGATCATTCTGTTCTTCTTCCGCCTGTAGTGCGAAGATCCTGTCAGCTCCATTTGGTTGATTGTTCCCTGCTGGTGCTTTACCTGCTGCATTGTTCTGGTGTGGGCGGTTCTGCTGTTGATTCTGTGCTTGATTCCGGTGCCACCCAATTCTTGGCGGGTTCTGATTGTTCTGATTCCACCCGATCCTATTCTGGTTGTTTTGGGGTTGAGCAGGTCTTGGTGAAAACTTTGGCTGGTTCCCAAAATTATTGTTCTGTAGTTTGGGACACTGATTTCTGAAATCATAGTAGTGAAAGCAGCAAACTGGTTCGGATTTCTGGAATTGACTCTGTCCCTGCCCGGATCCCTGGTTCCTCCATGGTTGCATCTGATGTTGTTGCCGCCAGTTATTGCTATTCTGGTAGTGCGGCTTCTGATTGGCATACCCTTTGTTGTTATGGTTATTGCGAATCGGCCCTCCAGATGACGATCCTCTTTCTTGATGTTGTTCCATACAACCTTGGAGTCGGCATTCTCACGCTCCATTATGAGTGCACACTCAATAGCCTCGGGATAAGTGCAAAATTTTCGAGATACCACACTCTTTCGGATGCTAGGGTGAAGTCCCCACGCGAACCTTTTTGCCCGCGCTGCAGGGGTTGCTACTAAGCTGGTAGCATGATGTGCTAAACTTTCGAAGCACGTGATGTATTAGGAGACGGTCATCGTCCCCTGCTAAATCAATAAATTCTTGTAGCTTCGCGTCCTTGATTGGCTCTAGAAAGTATTTCTTGTTGAAAAGATTCTCAAATTGTCGCCATGTCATAGTTTCGATAGTGTTGGTGGCCTTGATTCCCACCAATGGTCAGCTTCTCCTTGCAATTGAAAGGTAGCTAGAGCGATGCGGTCCTCTGCATTTGTGATGTTCATCGTATCAAGAAATTTGGCAATCTGCTTTAGCCAGGTCTCAGCGACTGTGGGGTCACCTTCCCCATCCCAGACAGGTGGATGGCGCTTGCAAAAGGCATCCAATAGCTGGTCTCTGTTTCTGACCTGACGACCCTGCTACGGCGCTGGTTGATGGGCCCCATTCACCTGTGGCAAGGCTGCTGCCACTGCAGCGGCTATCACCTATGCCAATTGTGCCACGTCAAGTCCTTCGAGGTTTCCAGTAGGGTTGTTGCCATTGTTTCCACCACTCGTACTGGCGCGATGAGGGTCATTTCCGTTGTCACCAGAGGTTCCGTTTTCCGAACAAGTGTTCACCATCTATGAGTGTTCGGAATTCTAGTTAAGAGGGGGTCTATATAATTCAAAACTGTTTTGGAACTGTATGAACTATTGACAAGGCATGCAACCAATTAAGAAGTCAGACTTATGTTTTCTCACCGTATGATTCTTGATTATATAGTATTGATAGATTTAGAGAAATATATATGTAATAGATACGATCGAGTTACGCTCTCGGATGTGATCTACCCAATCTAGCCAAGTCTGAGGGGTTGAACCTATGCTCTAATACCACGTTGTAACGCCCCGATTTTCCAAGAGAATTTCGGAAGCATTAATTTATATACTTAGCATAAATAATATCTTTTTATTACAAACCACGGAACAGTGTCTCCTTATTACAACCTGGAATGACGCTGATATGCTCTACCCCACATGTATGGAGGCCCTTGGGTGACATGACGTCACAGAGCAATGACTCAGAGCGACTCTAGTTTTGATACGGATCCCAAGCGAACTCTTGCTCAGTCTCCGTCCCTGGAATCTCTCCTGTGATATACTGCTTCAAACTGGGGTCCTGTTCATCTGCTGGTTTCGCTGCAAAATCTGGCGCGGAACCAGGGTACTCTATACCGTGAGTGATGAGATTCACCCAATAGATATTCCTAACCCATTAATTCATAAAATACAAGCAATAATATAAAATGAACAGAAAGAATAAAGTTATAGCAACAGGGAGCATATTATGAAATTATCTTGTCTTTAGGTGATTTCTAGATTTCTCTACCATGAGAAATAATCCTCTCGAACAACCTCTGAACTATGGCAACTCGGTCGATTTACCCTCTCCTTGCTTGCCCAGCCTGGGGTCCCAGACGAATAAGACCAAACTATATGTCGAGTCAAACTCGGCTGTACCATCACAAGGAGCGAATAATAACAAACCAATCACGAGAAATGATATCCATACTCCGGTTTCATCCCATAAATCCACCCCCGGAATATCCGGAAGATAAATCCAACAGTGCCATGTTCAGGGTTCGAAAGATGATGATCCACCAGTCTTTAACCACAAGTGCCGATACCGACGACCATTCTTTCAGGAAACCCACGGTCCTCGGCCACTTTGGTTATCTCCTGACCGTAATAAAATTTCACTTTCCTTAGGAATTTAATGTCTAATCAATTTATTCCACGTACGAGTACCACCCGGGGCACCTATTGTCCAATTTCTAAGTCATGAAGCTAACAACAAGGAAATCAACAATTTAACGAAATACGTTTCCATAATTTTTGTCATTTTTAATTTATTGAGTCGTCTTTTGTTAGGGTCCTTTAATACTTTATATTATTGGTGATATAATTAGTTTATTACTATGATGACAAATTAGTAACTATTAGGATAAATTAGTTCCCCTCAATACTAAGTAGTGTAAAATAAATTTCTTTTTGAGATTTATTGTAAGGATAATTATTTCTCCCTTTTTTTTTTACACAAATATACTTTAAATATTAGTCTTTCCTTAATGATATTTACCTAGTATCAATAGAAAATTTTTCTTCTTTTGCTTTTTGTACAAAATACTTAAAGTTTAGTAGATTTTGAATCCCCTTTTTTTAAAAAAGTTCTATTATTAGCTAATAAGGGTTATTAATATGATATTTACCCATAACGAATTTTAAAGAAATATTTTATTACTACTAGTAATATAAAAATAATACTATCAATTCATTTAGTCCCCTAATTTCTTTTTCTTTTTTTAAATTTCCAAATGAAAGCTATTATAATATTTTTATTTTTATTTTTTATTTTTTATTTTTGATATCTTCTTTTATTCCCAACACAACTCCTTTGGTTCCAAATCCCATGATCACAACAATAATCCTTTAAATCATTTCGATAATTAAATAATAACCAAGAACTTCGAATAAGCATAATTATCACACGGAACGGAATTTTAATAAACTAAAAATACCAGAATTTTAATCTCAGAAAAATTAATAATTTTTTTTTTAATTTTGCGGTCGCAAGCTCAGAAGGCCAAAAAGAATATTCAATCAACACCAATGGACTTCTATCCACAAAGAATTCAGACGCCAAGTTCCTAGGTACGGGTATAGCATCACCAAAATGCAACAAAAGTTTGAACGCCTCAAAGCACCTTACAGGTTATTCAGGCAGTTAGTAAAAATTCATACGGGGTTGGGTTGGGATGCAGAGCTTCAAACTATCACAGCTCCTGCTGGAGTATGGGATGAAATAATTAAGGTATTAAAACCTAAGTGTTTTATTTAATGGTTCGTAATATTAGTAGCTTCCCTTTTGCCCCGATATACTAACAAACATTTCCCATTACCTATATTCCATGTAGGCCAACAGTAAGAATGAGAAACTTTGCAGTAAAGGCATTGACCATTTCGAGTTGTTGGATGAGCTTCTCCACAACTCTATGGCGACCGGTGCCTTCGCACAACCTGGTCCCCTTGGTGCAGCCACTTCTGATGAAGAGCGAGCCATGTTTGGCCCGTCCATTCGGGGGGGCGATAGCATGTATACTGACTCACGAAAGCAAAAATTTGACGGGAGTGGTGGGAGCGTTTCAAAACAAGTTAGGGGTGAGCAAATTCATGCTCATGAGAGCATGGCACTTGCTAATGAAAGAAAGGCAGGGTACTACGAGGCTTTAACTATCAACCGTCAACAATCTGGAACCCCACAATTCACCATAGAAGAAACCATTGTTGCCCTTGATGACATTCAGGGGATTGTTGGGGATACACAGTACTAGAAGGCATATGGCCTTAGGATGGGTCCTAAAGGACCTTCTTGGAGGGAAGGGTTCATGAATCACAAGTCGCAGAACAGGATTGGTTGGGTCTCACAGCTGGATTGACCAATTAGGAAGAATAGACAATTAGGTGGTTATGTAAGAAGGCCATTAGTGGCCATTGTTTTTTTTTTGAACTTCTAATTTTCGTGTTATGAAACACTTTAGTTTGTTGAATTCTAATCCATGTTATTAACTTCTGTTATGGGAATATGTTATGCCTTATGTTAAATGTGTTATGGAACTTGTATAGTTTTATTTGAGCTCTCTCACATCATGGTAAGATTCAAAATTTACATGTCCTTTCCTAATTTTCAGGTTTCACTAGAAGTTCGTTTACACCTTTAGAACTTTCAGCAAATGTTATTAAATTCTGGTGCATTTGGTTGGTTAAGTAACAACATTCCTGTGATTAGAAACTTTTTTGGGGCTGGTGATCCGCGGTTGTAGGAGATAGTCTCCGACAAGTATTTCGCCCCAGAATTTCAACATTTCCAACTGATTCTCTGTTTTGCTTGTCCAACCGAGGATCGTTAACCACTTAACCCAGGCGAAATGGCTGCAAGAAGAGGACCATGGAAGGAAATTGGAGTTTGTTCTTTGACGAGGCATCACGGCTAGTAGACTTTCCTTATGAAGTTGACACAAGTAGGGTTTAACTGTTCAAACTCCTCTGCAGATATCAAATCATACCACCACCATCGGTAATGGACCTAGGTAGGCCTTTCAATAGATTTGAATCCGATAACGTCGATCCGATAATCCGAATCCAGTAATCCACCAAGTACGGAACGGATCAGATTCGGATTGTATCAGATTAAATCCGTTATCAATCCAATCTGAACTTTATTTAAAAAACCCTATTTCCTAGAGATTAAATTCAACACCATCGAAGCAGATGAAACAAACGTCCTCTTCTTCATCTTCCTTCCGTTTCTTTAACGGCGTTTGTTTTGACTGACCCTTAGGCAGCCGACCTCGCTTCCGCTTCCCGTTGCCAATCTCTGTTACCGTTGTCATTACTTCGATGAGCTGAGGACCGTGCATCGGGTGGGAACTGTTGGCGTTCGAAAGCTCGAAAAGCTCCACGGCTGCCACAATCGGGTCGAAGCTTTTGCCATCGGATTCGGTGCGAGGATTGTGGAGGCGCGAACCCGACAATTCAGCTCCCCATGAGGTATGGAGGACATAATACGAGCTTTGCAGTCTGTTTAACAATGTACCATACCTGTGATAAAAAAAAATGTACCATAACTGGATACAAGTTTCCGAAAAGATAAGGTATGGAGAACATAATAATAATGTGAAGAATTTAATACAACAAAAATTATATTGATGATTCTTTATGGGAGACATTGGGAGTAGGCCTGAAAATGAACTGGAAGGGACCCGAATCCGATCCGGATCTGAAATAGCTCAAATCCGACCCACATTCAAATTCAGTAATCCAATCCAAAAAATCGGATATCAGTTCTGAAGATCCAAATGCGGACCGAATTTATTCATTTATATAGAATTGTGGCAAAGAAACCCCAAAAATAAAAAATTTCCCAAAATAGGGAGAGAGAGGGAGGGAGTTTAATAGTTTATACAGCGTATTACTTAAGATTACAGAGGAGACTCACAGTGTTGGGTGAGAGAAGCAGATTCTAGGGCAACAAGAAGAAGAAGCTACAGCAGCTCACGCTACTGCTGGGTTTATCTTCAGTCTCAGCCCAAATGACAACAATGCACCTGCAAAATCTGAACTCTTTCGAAGCCCACCCATTGACAATGGTGCTACATTCTTCATCCTGACTGCAGACATAATTGAATTTTCTTCATCTATATTTGGCTTTCAACTGCTGCACTAAAAATTTAGATTACATGACAGGTTTAATCGCCTCAAATTGATGCCATGAGTTCAAGCCCTAACTGCTTCTCTGTGTATTTTATTTCAAATTGTGTTTGATTAGATTTGATTACTTACTCAACTAAGTTGATGATTCCTGTTGCCGAAGATGAATCACTGTGTTCCAGATTTCGAAATTGACAAAACATTAGCAGTAGTCCCCGTATTGGCAATAGGAGCGAAATTCTGTGAAGCCTGTGTTTTGGTTTCTTTAAATAAAAATTTGGATCGGTTTACTATATATTGGATTCAATACGATATAACCGAATCTGATCCTACTAGTATTTGGATTATCGGATCAACAGGTTGGCGTGATCGAATTTGGATTTTTCCAGATTAGATACAGATTGGTCCCATCCGTTGACAGGCCTACTCTTTATACCTTTGGAAACCTTTTTACTAACACATGTGATTATTGTACTAGAATTCAAAGTCAGAGAGGCTTTCTTCCCAGCATTTACCCTCTGTGTCCAACTTTCAAATTTCATAGGTTATATATAGCTGCACTCATAATGGACATTCACTTTTTTTTTTTTTTTTGGGTAAGTCATTCACTTTGGTACACCTCAAAATGGAGAAGAGAATCAGCAATATAGAACTGGGGAACAATTCAAGCAGGGCTTGTTCACTCAAAAAAGAAGTGCTTTCAAAGCTCTAGGAAGCAGAGGAATGACGTCTTACCAAAGATTTTTCATTGCATGAGCATGTAAATAAAAAGAGAAGCTATCGACCTTAGTTATCTCAAAAAGTTCCGTAACAAAAATAATTTTGCAGCAACTCTAGGCTTCATTATGGTAAGCCGAGACTAGGATACGGAAATGGCCGGCTAAAGCCTTTGCTTCAAGTCCACATTTTCGAAAGGCCCTAACTTTTACCCTTACCAGTCTATTAAATATAGTTTCTAGGCAGATAAAAGGCCAATGAATCAGAAATCAAACTCAAACACATCAAAGTTAATAATTCTTTTTGTTAGAATATAATATTGATATTGGTCCCACATTGGTTAATGTAGCCTTATGTTATGATTTCTCATTATATAAATAAGAGTTAATTGTGTTAGGGTTAGTTAACACAACACCCTATACACTTTTCCTATCCGTCTTTCTCTTACAACACTTTTCCCATAGTAACAAAAATGTAACCTTTTCACTAATTATTCTAAGAACAACGTATACCAGTAACGTTTGATTCCACAGGTTTTTGAAAAAATATGGTTACTTACTTACTTCTGTTTAACAAAGCACAAAAAGATTAAGTGAATTGGCTTACTTTCAATTCAAAATAGTTAGTTAGCAAAACTTGCATACAAGATTTAATCTGTAATCTTGGACATCAAAAAAGCTAGAAAAGTCAAGTGTTAACTAAGAGACTTTTAACAACGTTACCAAATGTGAAAAAGCCCAATAAATACTCCCTCCGTCCCTTTTTAAGTGTCTTGCTTCATAACTCCAACTTATTAAAAAGACATCATCATTATACCTTTCACATCAACTTTTTCCTCCATTTTCCCTACTTACCCATCATCATTACACTTTTACTCACTAACTTTTCAAAATAGAATCTACTTTTAGGGACAAAATAGACAATGCACCAACTTTTACCCACTAACTTTAAAAAATAGACACTTATTAAGGGACAGCCCAAAATGGAATACTGGACTCAAAAAAAGGGACGGAGGGAGTAACTATTACTTCAGGGCTGAAATCGTCTTGAGCCGGCCCTCTATAAGGAAAAACCTGGGTCTATTTTGAAGTTTTCAATTTTCGGTGTAAAAAGGAAGAAAAGGTTGTGTATGAAAAGAGATGAACTTAAACTAGCATAACAGTTTATGAGATGAATCAACAAAGATTAAGAGAAGTAGCACAGACACGATTCATTAAACAAGAACCAAGAAAGAAATAAGTGAACTATACGTATCAAACTCTCCCACCTCTGTGCACCCATCTTATCATCAGAGCTCCAAGTCTTGGAGGTGCTAGGCCATTACTTCCTGCCACTCTTATCATCAGAGCTCCAAGTCTTGGATCTCTTGGACTACGAACTCTAGAGTGAAGCTTGCCTCCAACTAGTGGTACAGGGATGGTGGTTAACACCTTGCCCTTCAGAGCCCAAGTTACCCTGTTAACAAATTAACAATATTTGTGAGCCTCTCGACATACTTCAGCCATATTCCTAGAGAGAGCCCTAGGAGGACCACCAGATTGATGGGAAAGGCATAGTAAGCACCACCTAATAAATAGTAGCAAGACTTGCAATTTGGAAAAAGATAGATTTACAAGGACTATAGGGACAAATTTACTACAAAACATGATAAACAAATCTTTGGCAACCTCCTTTTCCCAACACCCACACAGCCATATTAAGTGGCCTATGGATACCCTCCTCCCCCAGGAATAAAAAAAAAAGACCACAAAAATATAAAACAAGAGAATGAAATAAAAATATTGTCTAAAATTCTACAAGTCAGTTCCTCTAATGCTAAAAGAGCACGAAACGACACGCGGGGGATGTGTGCCATAGACTATATAACTATCTTATATTTGCGAAGTTTCACAAACAAAGATTTATTATTTTGAAGCTAAATAAAGAAAGGCAACTCAAATCTAATGTCGTAAGTCCTAATGCGAAGGACTAACTGGCAGCAAACCAACACGGACATGTAATCTTCTAAGGTGCTAAGAAGAAGTTATCAAATTTACACTGGAAAAGAGGAAAGAGCCGGAGGAAAAAAAAGGAAATAAAGAGAGCAGTGGGACATAGAATAACAATACTGACCAAATGAGTTTTACAATCAACTAATAGTGGTAGAATCTGGACACAAAACATTCTATGAAGTACAAACCATTAAAGCAAAGGTTTTGAGGAGGACGAAACAGCAGCGAAGGAAGTACTAACACACAGACCACAAGCTTGCATGTTACCAACTTACCACATACACAATCAAAGCAACCCCCAGATCTTCTAGTGGGTATTGTCAATCGATTCCTACCCATTTGCAACCTTATATGTAACCATATGCACAAGCAAACTAATCCCAGAACCCAGTAGTGGGTAACAACATGTAGATAAAATGAATGTACAACTTAAATGAACGTGACAACTAGACACAGTGCCCACCAACAACGCCCAAGTCCATGCAAGCTAGCCACAACAAATGGCAAAAGGATTGTAATTAAACTTTAAACTACCTGTAACCAAAGAAACATACATAACTTCAAGAAGCAACCATGTTATTACAAAGTCCTTGCCTAGCAACAAAGTATTTGCTTGGATCAACTTAGAATTCAAGAATGTGCAAGCATCTACCAATCCCGCGTCTCAATTTGAACATTAACATCATTGCTAACGCTAATAGAAAACTTAACGGGAAGAGAAGTGAAAAAGAGATTATGAAAATGGAAGCTATCCAAATATGTCAAATCAAAATGGGATACAAGCAACCTGCAACCCATCAAAACCCCTTAGTACTTACAACCACAAAGGACAAAGCAATCATAACGACAAATTTAAAATAGTCGGTAACATTGATGTACCCAGTAAACAAATCACAACCAAAGCCTAGAAAGTGTTCACCTGGTACAAATGAATGAAAGTGTAGAGATAACGATGCCGAATTTATTACAAGCATAATAAGAAATATCAATGCCATATACGGAAGTGAGGACTTAGGGAAAGATCACACCTCTCAAGATGAGCAGATGCATAGATCTGGAATAAAAAAAGTATTCATGACATTGATAACATTTGATCCCATGCCCAAAGGATCAACATGAGAATATGCACTTTTGAACGAAGCATATAGACGATGATGATACAGAGCTGAACACAAAGATATAACCCTAGATGCATACACAAGGAAAGCTTCAGTCGCAGAAATCCAATGCATCATTTATTCAGCCAAATACAAGGCAGCTAGATAAACTAAAGGCAAAGGACTTAAGGCCTTGAAGCAAAAACAACAATGATTAAACCTTTTCAAATAGAAAGTTTCTCATCAAACCTTGTATCTGGTAAATCGCTGATCTGATTCTCAGAAGACATAAACACCTCTATTTCTTCATAATCTTCATCTTCTTCTTTGATCAAAGTGTCCATTGTCGTCAAACCACGATTGCTGCGCGAGACATATAGCTGCCTTCGAAACAAGGTGGGAATATATAGGGTAACACAAATGGATCTAGGGCAACACAAATGGATCTCATCAATTCTGTTGAAATTACCATACTGCCCTTGCTATTTTCCCTTTTCTTTCTTTCCTTCACTATCCGTCTTTCAAGGGGGTAGATATTGTTGACTTTTACAAACCTCAAGCGGATCCATGTGCCCAGCAAGGCAATAATAGAAAAGATATGAACACAATCCATTAAAAATTAATATATATACATATATATCCAGTGAATATACAAGGTAATTTTTTTATAAGACTATATACAAGGTATTGGCGATAAATCAGTAGAGATGTTAACAACAATTAAGATATCAAATTAAACTTAACATACTCTCTAATTCTGTAGTATTAGTTCCAAGACTAATTTGCATTTGTCTAGTCCATTATCCATCCCTACTTATCCAATTACATACAGAATCTCCAAAATGCCTTGGCCATGTTGCATTAGTATTACTCTGTTTAAACTCGAGAGACTAGAAAGACAGTATTATACACACACTCGTAGTCCCAAGAAATTTAGTTGGCCAAGTGGGAGCATTTTAAGTTCGCATTGGAACTGCAGAATCTTCTTGTATTATCACCATGCCTATGAAAAAACAAAATCTGCATCTAGAGGTACATACTAGGTCGGGTCGGCACGGGCATGACATGTAGAAGTAAGCTTGGCACAACGTAGTGCGGTATTGGGCCACCACCACAAGGACACTTAAGTGGGATGTAGGGCCCTCGGTTATCGGCTCGGTAACCGAGCTACCAACACTGAACCAGTGGCTAGGGTACGGGCCGAGGTCTTCTGACTAGCTCTCTTCAGGATGCACCTCGGTCGTTGCCCGGGCTTCGGCTGTTATCCACTTCGGAGCCTCGGTTCACTGCACGCTCCCATGCTTCCAAAGGCTTCCAGGCGGCAACGGTTTCTGTGAATGGGACCCATGCAGCTGACACAATCATTGAGATCTGTCCCATGTGCTCCGTAACCACCTCGGCCCCCTCGTCATATGTGACGTCACCCGAGGCGGTTACCCGAGCGTACTCGCCACGCGCTAGCGTGATGACCAAGCAAACCTAGGTCTATAAATATAAAGTGATACCCACCTGAGAAAGGTACGCAATACTATCCTAACCCTAGACCTAAACACCTTCCCTGAGATCTAACTTGATCGTCGGAGGGTCACTGGGCAACCAAAGCCCTAGTGACTTGTTGCAGGTCAGGCGACGGACGAGCGGAGCAGCGGAGGAAGGAACCTAACCAGACACCACAGTCAAGGTCCCGATTAATCGAACCCCTACACTAGCCAACAACGGCCAAGTCCATGCAAACTAGCCCACAATAAACAACAAAGGATCTGTGATTAAACCTTAAACTACTTGTCACAAAAAAAAAACAAACATACATAACTACAAGAAGCAACCATGTAATTACAAGGTGGTCTACCAACAAAAATTCTATGCTTGGATCAGCTCAGAATTTAAGAATGTGCAAGCATCTACAACTCCCAAATCTAAATGGAAAGAGAAAGTGAAAAAGAGATTAGGAAAATGGAAGCTATCCAGTACGTCAAAGCAAAATATTTTTTCTTCAGCCTCTTCAACTTCCTCCACATCTTCTTCATGTTCCTCTGCAATTTCATCCTTTTTTTCTTCACATGTACCCGTGACAGTTAAAACCCCTTACTTACAACCACAAACTACAAAGCAATCATAAGCTTCAGGCTCCCTATACCTTCCAAGCACACATTTAAAATAGTCCTGGCAATATTTAAGTCCAAGTAACGAAATCCTAACCAAAGCCTTGAAAGTGTTCACTTGTTACAAGTGAATGAAATTGTAGGACGAAGATGCTGAATTTATCAAAAGCGTAGTAAGTGTTAAGTAATATCTATGCCACATGGGGAAGTGAAGGACTGAGGGAAACTATCACCTCTCAAGATGAGCAGATGCATAGATCTGGAAGCAAAAAACAAAACAAAAAAAATCAAGAGATCGATATCATTTTGATCCCATGCCCAAAGGACTACATAAGAACAATTATAGCCCAATCTGTTGATGATGGAACCAAAAAAAAAAAAAGCACGTAGACAATGATTATAGATAATTGAATGCAAAGATATTGATCCTGTAACAACCCGGATTTTCGGCCATATTTTTTTTTTCTTTCCTAATTAACCCGTAATTTTTATTATTAATAATATCATTTAAAAAGTATTATTCGTAATAATAAAATTCTTATCCTTAATAGATATATACAAATATAATTATCTTATCTTATTTATCTCTTTTCTTTTTTTTTTCAATTTGCATGCACACTCCTTCCGTCTCTCTCTCTCCCACTCAGTCTCTACTTCCTCCCTGATCGTATATTCGTCCTCATCTCGAAGCCCAAGAGATAAAACCGATAATTAATGCAATCTTACCTTCCTCATCAAAATTCTCCTATAAATATCCCATTACTTCGACCCTAGAGCTTACCACGATACTCCCCACACCCCACCGGTCCGAAAAGAAGAAAAAATCGGAGGAAACCAAGCCCCGATCCATGGAGTTTTAGAGAGAGAAAAGTGGGTTTCGTAGCTACGACCAACCAAGACTCAAATTGACCATTCCGATCTCTTCCCACAACTCCTAGCACCACCAAACATCGTCCGATTCAACCCCAAGATCTCCCCTCAGCCGAACCCGAAGTCTTCTTCTCCAATATTCAAATTTCGTTTTTGAACCTATTCGATCCGATTCAAGGTATTATAATCCCTTCCAACCACTTCTCTAAGTATATTAAGTGTTTATATGCTTAACCCTATGCCCCTAACGAACCCATGCATCAAAACCTTGACCGAAACAAAAAAATTTCAAAATCTGTTGCGGACCTTGCGGTCGCAACCTTCGGGTTCTCCAGCCGCAAGAACCAGGTCTATGACCTTGCGGGCCGCAAGGTCAACCCAGTCAGACCTTGCGGCGGGTACTGTTTTGGTTCAAAATGATTTTGCGACCTTCCGAACTCGATTTTTGACACCCGAACTATTTTTCCTAGCCTTCTCACACCTCAAAGATCATAACTTGTTAATATCATATATTTTTTATTATTATCTATTTATTAAATGTTTACTTGTTTTCGTTCAAAGTTTACAAACGAAAAATCTTTACGATTTTATAAATTATGTTATCGATGCCCGAGTTATTTTTTTTAGACTCTTTACATTCCAGACATGAAACTTCATAAACTTCAAAATATTTTAATTATTAGATAATTGATTATCCATTTATTTTATTTTTGACAACTTTTGTTAATATCTTTACTTAAAATAATTCCGTGACCCTCCGGACTTAATTTTCGACACTCGATCCCGTTGCATAGGATCGTAGGAATCTGTTTTAAGGTCATGCTAATTATTTCTAATGTTATTATTTATTTATTGAATTTATTATGGTTATTAATCAATCTAACTTCCTATTCCATTCAAATATTGGGTAATCAACTATTCACCGAAAAAAGTTTGACATGTGGGTGTGGCAGGTGTAAGTCATTTCTGTAAACATTGCCAATCATATTCATTTAGGGTGAAAGTCTAAAATGCATAACATGCTGTCAATACTAACATCCAAGTTATGGGCGACCCCTATTAACTCTCAAACAGGTGTGATTGACTATTCTTTGAAATTTGGTGGTATGCAGGTCGTTTGTGAAAGGCAAGTTTTTTTTTTGTTTTTTTTTTGTGAGTTTGTGTGTGTTGAAGGTACTAGTTTGGTATGTGTATAGTACTGCTACATGTAATCGCAACTCCATTATATAAAACTAGCTGACATATTAAGTGCATTAAATAGATTTGATCGATGCGTGCATATCATGCCTAAGGTGGTGTTCCACTTTAAGAAAAAGTGCTTTTTTTTTCAAACGGAGGTAATTTCAAACTCAAATATAATGAAAATAAAAAATATTTTTTCAATTTTTTTTGCACCGTTTAAAAGATCTTAATGAGATCTATCAAACAAGATCCAAATTGGTAAGAAAATTATTTGCGTAAACACATGATTTTTGGGCTTGAAATTACCTCCGTTTGAAAAAAAAGCACTTTTTCTTAAAGTGGAACACCACCTAAGTCACTCCCTAAGGAAGCCCAATTTCAAAGATAAGAGTTAAAGATTTACTTATGTGAAGTTGTTATACATTTGATACCCTGTCACCATACGTAGTAGGCTGAATAGTGCAGCTCAGTTTGGACGGATGGCTCAACAGCCCGAAAGGGCTCACTGACCAAATCCATTGGGGATTGGGCCAAACCGAATTACCATAGGCCGAACCTTACGGTTCGGGTTATGAAACCCAACCATGACACGGGCTAGCAAATCGAAAACCAGATTCAAACCGCGTAACTCGGGAGCTGTGTCTTATCCGGTCCGCCCGTTATGACCCACGTGATTTATGAAAGCCGGCTCGGCCACGTGCTGTGCACCTAACCATATGGCTCCATACGTTACGACTGACGTCAGCCGAAGTGGTTACTGTGCCAGCCGAGCATGTGCGACTTCAGAAGGCATCCCATGCACGTGAGCAGTAACCACCTCGCTACATACGCCATGAGTGACGTCGGCCCGAGTGGTTGCTGCCAAACACGTGCATACCAACCTCAGAGGGTACGTCATTCCTCCTAACCCTAAACACTATGTGCTTTCCTCCCCACTTGCAATTTCTTACTTAACCATCGGCATGCCTTGTAGGTAAGGACGGAACTAGGATTTTATCCTAGCAGTGGCGAAATGTATACTAAAAAAATCCAGTGGTGGCAAGACTATATAAGTTGGGCATAATTTTTTTTTTACATATAATAATTGCATTTTCTAAAATTCTTGTTGTGGCGGTGACCGCCACTAGAACCCCCTGGTCCCATCCTTGCTTGTCGGTAGACTTCGACCAATTAGGGCACTTACGGTGGGTGGTGCTTGTGCAGGTCAGTCGACGAAGAAAGGATAGCCCATAGCTCGAACCAGAGGTTCGGTTGAGGTCCAAAGTTAGAATCACAACCTCACACCTGACACCTTAGCAGTCCAATAAAGAACATGTTTTTCATCATCAAATGAGTACATTTCGTGCTTCCTTTATCATCCAGTTGCTGACATACCCAGAGACCAAAACATGCAAGGAAAATTGTTCCACTGGGGTATTTTATCGAACAGGCCCAGCGCATCAACTAAAACTTCGCTTCGTATGTACTAGGTCACACAAATACGGAGATGACTGTCACAAAATTTGTTATTAAATAGGGCAAAACAATCAATTTTTATGGATTTCTGCATACCCGTGATCTCCAATAGCAAGAACCAAAATACCAATGCAAAATGGGATGGAGAAGAGGATTGGAGTATTGATGAAGGTGGCAATGGAGGTTGGGCGGTGGTGTGTGGCGGAGGTTTGGCCATAGACGAAGAAGAAAGGAGAGAGTGAGGCTGTAGGTATGCACTTTTGGAGGTGGGCCAGGTGGCACTAGTGGCGGATTTAGGCTAGGCCCCACTGGAGATTTCAAAGGTATTTTGAAGAATTTACCACATGATAAAACTTTGAGGGAATGACTTCGGTGTCTCCCTCTGTTTTGGAGACACCGTGAAAAAATGGCATAACAAAATCAGTTGAAGCATAACTAAAACTATTAAAATGTATAACTTAGGCATAACAAAAAAAACTTGTTACCGAAATAACCGGTCATTGGTGGAGAAAAAAAAAAAACCTTTAAACCCACCCACGTTAACCACAGTTTAACAATTTTATTCTCTACATCTCATCTTTACAACTCCTTTAACATTTTTATCCTCTACATTTCATCTCTTTCAATTCCAGCCGGCCACCACCACCTCCGGCCATCTCTCTCCATTCCTCTCCCTCCAAACTCCTCCATTAATACCACCTCTTCCCTTACCTCTGAAACCACAGCAAACACACACTTCTCTCACCCTCAGCACGTCCAAACCCAGTAGAGGAATAGGTGAAATTGAGTTCTTGCCATGGAGGTTTAGTGAGAGAAACCATAGAGAGAGAAAAGTGGGTTTCCCACCTACACCACCCCAAACTCCGAATTACCACTTCCAAACTTCCTTACCCACAAAAATCCTCCCAAAACCGACACCAACTGCCCTGAACCGAGCCCAAACTCCCGTTCCTGTCATCTCCCCGGGAAATCGAAAACTTTGAAAAACCTGTTTTAAGCTTGTTTCGACCGAACCCGAGGTAGCCAACTATTTTCCCACTCTCCCTAAGCATAATAAAGTATTTTTTACTAGTTAACAGGGCTTGAAATGAGTCCGAACGGGAAAAATAGCTTACATGTGTTTTCTGCATTTGTAGCCATTCTAATATTAGTTTTGATTCTTACACTCTATTTGATATTATTTATGAAGACGATGGCCCTTTGGATATTAACTGTATAAATCTTATGATATTATCATTCTGACACAAGACTGACATGATATTATTTTTCTAACCGTGTAATATCAATTCGATATAAAACGTAACAGTTATATCACTGTAATTTTTCCTGTTAAATTAAGTGAAGAAATCATGAGTTTTGTACAAAAATAAATTATATTTGTACTCAAATTTGTTCCTACTATATTCTAATGATCTTTAGCATTGGTGATTGTATGTATGTTATTTAACTAATAACATGGTTCGTTTAGTAAATCTTGAAAACAAAAACTAGTAAATAAAAATAAATAAATATACGAGTATTATAAAAGGATAAAGTAGTATATTTTTATGAATGATATAAAAGTGAATGGATTTGTAAACTCATGTAGAAAATATTTCTACTAATTTATAAGTAATAGAAGGAAAAAAAATATAGTAGTAAGTTAATAACAACTTAAAAGTTATTTTAGAAAATTTAAAATTTTAAAAACTAACAATTAAGTGTGAGAATATAATAAGAAAAAAGAAAAGAAAAGAAAAGTAAACTAACATATTGTTGATTTAATCATTGTCACCAAATTTGGTGATAATCAGATGTCGGTAACCACATAATCGGAACACATTTGGTGCTTCCAAAAGCGTTAAAGTCCCATACTGCACCAATCTTCGGCCGCCGCAACTATTTTTTTCGAATTGAGACCGTCTATGTTTTACGTAACAAAGATTTGAATACTTCTGCCAAAAATGAATTAAATCTCTTATCAATACATACTTGATCAGATGTAAAATGTCATTATAATAATGAATCTACGTCCCAATAAAAGGGCATTCTAAATCCGGTAGACCTAAAAAATTATGAGAACAATTAAAACACCAAGCAAAACAAAATGGACAGTATCGATCGTCATGATTGTGTTGCGACGTATGAGTATTGTACATTATATAAAAGCACAAGACCTTAGTTACAAACAATAAAGTTCAACGTATAGATTTTAAAGGAAGTTGTTCAATATTTTTTTTGATGACCGATCTAAACCGTTAAGATTGCACATCTTATCGATTCTATGTTTGTCACCAACTTCTATGATAATCGGATGTCGGCAACCATATGATCGGAACACATTAGATGATTACGTAGGTATTAAAGTCCTATAGTTCACAACTTGATGACCACTTTATCTATTTCCTCCAAGATCAGAACCGTCTATCTTGTGCGTAAAAGAGATTACATCATTCCCGCAAAAAATAAAGTAAATTGCTTGTCGTTACAAGCTTTATCGGACACAAGTTATCATTCTTATGTTGAATTTTTGTACAAATCGAAAAGCTTCATAAACCAAAATAAACCGGATGGACCCCAAATTTTCCAAAAACAACCAAATAACCAATAACAACCAAATCAACGGCCTTGATTATTAAAATAAATGATTTACTGAGGTCCGTTACATTTTACTAGTCGACATAATCGCAAAACACATTTACATTTTAAATTTTTTTCTCATTTTCCCCCCTAAACCACGGTTAGGTAGGTTAGACATTTTCAAATAAATAAATTAATTAGAAAAAAAATACAGTTGGGCCCGGGAGACAGAAAGCGACAGGTGGGGACAGTTGGGCCCGGGAGACAGAAAGTGACAGGTGGGGACAGGTTCGTACTGTTACGCTTTTAGTGGTTACGGTCATGCCTTTTAGTGGTTACTGTTATGCTATTTTGTGGTTTCGTTATGCTTCATGCCCCTCATGGTTTTTGGTTACGCCAACATTGGTTTTTGTTACGCTTTTTAATGGTTTAAGTTATGCCAATTTTTTAACCGGTTGGGGTTACCCCTTTGACCGGTCACTTTTGGTCAACCAGCTGATGTGGCAAAATCTCATTGGTCCGTTTGGTTATGCTCTTCAGTGGTTTTGTTATGTCATCTTATGGTTTGGTTATGCGTATAAGGGGTTTGAATTATGCTAATACTCCGTATTGGTTTTGTTATGCCAATATTACGGTGTCTCCAAAACGCGTGGAGACATCGAAGTCGTTCCCAAACTTTGAACTACTACAGTCAGTACTGTTGACAAAAAAAAAACCTACTACAGTACAATTTATTCTCACAAACAGAGACAAAAGGCTTGAGAACTCCTATCATCCAAAACCGTCTTGGCCTAGAGGCCATTGTGTGACGCCGGTTGTCAGAGCTGAAACTATTATGGAAAGCTTTCATAACCGGGAAAAACTCGTCCTCCATCATTGTAAAAGTTTCTTTTAATAACTTTTGTTCATGACTATGGTAGTTTTGTTAGTAGTATTTTTTTTTGTTAGAACTTTCATTGGTGTATAAAACATAACTTTAGCTTAGCTTTACATACGCTACAATACTTGGTGACCAGGAGACCCAAACCAACAAAGAAACATGAATAATAAAACCTACAAAATATGGTAGTAACATTTTTTCTGATATTATGTTCACATTTTTTATATAAAAGGTTATCAACTTTGATGTCGATTGATGAATATGTTATGTTTTTCTTGTTTTTTTTCAAAGAAAGTTCAAATAGCCATTTGTGGGCTACCACAGCCTCGGGTGGATCGGGGCGGCCCAATGAAAATCGCGCGCCTCGGCTCTTGGATCGATTCGAAAATTGTTTTGAAAAGTCGCCACCCGGATTTATGGTTTATCACCCGAGAAACTGTTTTCTTTTGAAAATGGTTGATTTGAAATTGAAAACCAAAGATCGTTTGAGGGTCCGGAAGCCATGTTACGAGGGGGGAAGGGTTTTACGGCACCCCCCTCGCCCGACGCGATGTCGGTCTCTACTAAACGTTCGTGGGATTTTTCAAAATGGATTTTGTTTCATTAAACCAGCTAGCAAGTATCCACAGTTATACCAAATAAGAAGTGTATACATGTGCATGTGTACAGGAGGTGATGAAATGGCCATGCATGATATACAAGATGACTGAAAATAGAACCCTGTCACTGGATTCACTCCCGAGCGCTCGGGAGTGGTCCCGAGCGCTTGGGAGTGTTAGGACCCAACCTGCAAGTTTTGTTAGTACCAACAAAATATAATGTCAAAGCTGTAAACTGAAATAAATTTAAGCATGTTATAGGCTCAACAGGGGTTTCGACAGACTGAGATTGGACCTCAATCTCTCAAGCCGTGCATCCTTGCCACTGACAAGATTAGATCTACAACTTTGAAAGAGCAAATGGATACATTCATGCATGCAGAAAGTCAGAAAATACAGCAAACTGGGGAAAATGGAATGTGTAGACACCCTATTTTGGACTGTCCAGATTAGTTTACTTACGGTCTTTGATTCCCCGATGATGATTAAGGTCAAGAACATCCCGAGTTTGTTAGTGAGTTTGAGCTTTGAGCGTCCTGAACCTCATCCAAACCTTTCTCAACCCCTTGTCGAATCCTTCGAGCCAGAACCAAATGGCCTCAGCAAAACCCTACTAGAGTACGCCTGTGATGGACTAGCGTGCGCTGGAAGCCCTGCTACGTGTCAGTCATCGCCTGTTACTGGCGCATGCCACTCAACAAGGGGCGTACGCCAGTCAATGCCAATCAAATCAACTTTATTCAGCCGAACGCGCGGGAGTTTTTGTAACCACCTGACGTCAGCTGGCATCCCCCTGATGATTACTTCATCCAGAACTGTCCCCTATCACCTACACTACCTCCCAAGTCAAGTCCCATGCATTTAATGCATGGGAGGCTCCTCCTTTCCTTAACCTCCAAACAACCCCTTATGCCTAACTGATTTCAGTCCATCTCTCCTCCATAAATACCCCCCCTTGTATTCATTTGCAAGGGGTTAGCACCATTAAGAGAGCAAGTCCTCTTCTTCTTCTTCTTCTCTCTTTGTTTTCTTGTTTTTCTTTCATCCATTGAAAGACTAAGCAAGAGAACAATACTCCACAGTCCATAACACTCTCACATTAACCATCCAACCCTCAACCCTCAAGCTCAAGCTCAAACCATCCATCAAACTCACAAGCAAAGGTATACCACCTTTTGCTCTATTTTTCTGTTCTGACCCCTGAGGGGGGGCTAGCAGGGTCAAGACTGGTAATCTATACCAGTCCTGGCCCTAACGCTGGCAAGTTTCAAAATCGTGTGTGATGATCAGGTGGCGCACGCCAGTTAGTTGTGCCGTACGCCAGTAATGGTTGTATGGTAAAACTGGTGTGGGGATCACCGATCATCATTTTTCCTGTTCCATTACCATCTGATCACCTTGTAAGCATGCTAAAACAAGTTTACTGCTTTCTGTATTTTAGAACTGTTTAGCTTTGGGTATTTCAATACTAGTTTTCATTGCTTTGGAATGCCTCTGGGGGCCTTCTGGTCATGTTCCAGAGCCCAGATGATGCAAAGCCAAGCACTGGCCAAGTTGTGTCAACTGGCGCACGGTACCAAGTACCTGCGTGCGCCAGTCATACCTTGACCAGTGGCTGGCCCTTGCATGGCAACTAGGCCTCTGGCCTCTGTTTTTCCTCCCCTCACTGTTTAAGGGGTTTACTATTCATTTAGTGGCTTTTAAACCTTTCATCCGTCTGTAACTATATTATACTGTTGATATAAACTGCGTGGTTTGTCCTGGGTATGCACTGGTCCATTCCAGAGCCCAGAGGGTTGTTTGCAAGAGCTGTGGGTTTGGGCCTACCGGCGCACACCAGACCTGGTGTGGCGCACGCAGGTCGTGTCTATATGCAGTGGCTTGGCCAGTGCATACAGGCTCGATCCTGCATGCACCACATTAAGTCAGTGTGTTTCAGTTTGTCCAAATACTCACAGGAGCTTGTTCTCAATCTATTATACTTCCTTTAGACCAAACATCAAACATCCATCAACATTTTTATCACATTCTTGTACATAAATGCAGACGTGTTACAGTTTTAATCCCCTTTAACTGTTCCCCCGCCCTAACTGGCTAAAAATGATCAAATGAGAGAAAAATGCAAACGTTTTACAAAATGCCCGAGTAGAGACCGATCTCCGGATTGGGCGAGAGGGGTGCCATAAAACCCTTCCCCTCTCGTAACCTGGCTCCCGAACCTCAGATATCGAAGGTGACGACGGTCCAGTCTACAAGCCTTTTTCAAACTCAAACAACGTAATCCAAACGTTTTCAAAACCCGGTTTCTTGGGTACTTTCCGCAAAATCCGAGTGGCGACTCTGAACTGCGAAGCGTTTCGCCGCGCTTTCCGCAAGATAGGGCGCACCCGATTTTACAAGCTAAAAACGTAGAATTTTTGGGGCGTGTGCCCACAGTGGCGACTCCGCTGGGGAGATTCCATTAATCAACACTTGGAAATTAATACATGAATGAACAATTTTTCAAAAGTCTGTCAAAACAGTACGCTCCGCGCTGCTGAAGAATGGAATGGTAACGTAACAAGATTCTACATCCGACCACTCCGAACTGGGGCTTTTACTATTGTTCGCTTGTGTAGTTTTTTCCGAGTGTCGATTAATGAAGTGAGCCAAGCTTCAAAAGGCATTTTCTTTAAAAAACGTTGCATTTCTCTCTCATTCAATCGCTTTCGGCACTCTCCATTCGCATTGGTGTTCTGTCAGCCCCGTTGAGGCGTTTTGGGTAACCGGCACAGTTTACTGGAGACCGGGGTCCTCGAATGCCCAACAACCTTGGACGATGATGAGACGTATTACCGTTTGACCATTGCTTTGCTGCACGCGTTGTAATGGGAGGTATAAAACGACTCTAGCCTGAGGAACCCCCTTAAGCCAAAACCAGCCTCGCCATGCGTACAAAGCACTAGAACCTTTCGAACTAAGACAGGAACCCACAGGGTAGGATTACTTGCATCTAACCCCCATAAACTGTCTATGTGTTACTGTTTTCCCTATCGCATGCCTGTACATACATTCATACCGTTCTGCGTAGGAGCACGCTAGGGCGGCTTTTAGGGTTGTCTCTCTTTCAAACCCGTTTGATGCCTGCTGAGGCGCTGCCTAGACCGATGACGAGTCGTGCATCATGATGGTGTGCGTTATCAACTTTCCAATTCCTTGGGTCAACGAGGCTTTGGGAAATCGAGACTTTCTAAGTCCTTGTCTAAATCCAATCGAGGTTTCAAACAGAAAACTAGGAACAACGGGAAACATGCCATGATACTTACACCGTTCAGGTTAAAAGTGTTAAACACTTACACCACTCGAGGCTCCGGCACAGTGCTGCTTATGCCGTTTTGGTTACAGTATCATGCCATGAAACGCCGAGTTGTTCCATTCCAACATTGAAACTTCGAAGGCGGAATAGTCAAAGACTTAGGCCGTGTCGACATCTCTTAGTATTAGTCGACTCCATCAAGGTACATCGTCGAAAAGAAATCTGAAGACCTGGGCAGCGTCCGGCTGTCATAAAACGGTTTTGTCTGCTAGTTCTAGAGTCTAGGAGGACACCGACGACGCTCATACAGGCATTTTCCGTTGTCTCTTTCTCTTTCAAATAAAATTGCTGCAGGCTGTCACTGAGCTCTTATACTTTACAGTCTAGCCATTGCACTGTTCAGATTCAGAATCAAGAGCCAAATCTACTTGGGAACGTCCGTTGGGTCTGTCTGTGAGAAGATTTGGGTGGGTCTGTTTTTGGGTCTGCCACGACGGAAGCTCTGGGTTGCATTCTGTTAGGGGAGGATTCGCCACCGACTCCTTTCACTCCGTTCCCTGCACCTCAGAAACTCATTCAAGTCAAGACAGAAGCTCTCGTCATGGCTGAAACTCCACCTCCGACCCTTGCAAATATTCTTGCCGATATCCAACGCAACCTCGCCATCATGCAAGAGAGGGCTGATCAAGCTGACGCCTCTACGGCCAACCTCCGTGCCTTAATTGAGGAGCGACTTCCTCTGGTTGCTGCGGCTGGAGGAGGCGCTGGAAGGGAAGAGCGCGAACCCGTAATTGAGGAGAACCTTCAGGGTGAAAATCCTGCCCCAAGCCCGGAAATGGCTGCCCTAATTGCCAAAATGGCGAAACTCGAGGAAACCGTCTCTAAGGCTGAGAAGATAAGTGTCGGCGGTTTGGACATGGACGGTCTCTGTCCGTTCCCAAATGCTAGGTTGCCTGAAAGGTTCAAGATGCCCGACTTTGCAAAGTTTGATGGCACGGGGGATCCTAAGACTCACTTGTTAGCATACCATAGTGCAATGAAATTACATGGAATTGAAGAGGAAACTATGGCACAACTTTTTCCTCAAACTCTTGCTGGTCCCGCATTTCAATGGTTTCTGTCTCTGGACCTCTCCAAAAGGAAAACCTGGGTCGACATTGGAGCCGCTTTCAACGCCCAGTACAGTTACAACATCCAACTCAAAATGACCACTCGAGAGTTGGAATCAACCAAGATGAGCGCAAAGGAGTCCTTTGCGGATTTTATTCAGCGATGGAGAGCCAAAGCAGCCCTAATGACAGATCGTCCAAGTGAGAAGAACCAAATCCGCATCATCTCTCGCAATCTGCAGCCAGATTTTGCTAAGAACCTCGTGCTAGTCCAGGGGGCAAATTGGGAAACCTTCTTTGACTCCGGCCTCGCCATTGAAGAAGCTCTCCAAACTGGGGTCATCCCGAAAACCGAATCTGCTCCTACTACCTCAACGTCGAAAGCTAAGCCCCGTGCTTACATCGGAAGCAGTACTGCTCTCTTTGGCGGTAGCAACTACGCCAATGCTACTACTGCTAGCAACACCGCCACAACTCAAAGCTCCAACCACATAGCCGACGTCAATCAAGTGCAAACCCCTTAACGACCCTGGAACCGCAGTCAACCCCGTACCTTCGCCAACTTTGAAGCACCCCTCTCTGCTGTCCTCGAAAAGCTGGCCAAGTCTGGTCATCTCAGGCCTCTCACTCCAACCCCACTTCCCCAAAATCCACCTCCTAGCCACAACCCTAATGTCTTCTGTGCTTACCACCAGATGCCTGGTCACCACATCGACTCTTGCTATCGCCTCCGTCATGCGATACAAGACTTGGTGGACAATGGGACCCTTCCAAACCCACCTTCCAAACCCAACGTCATCTCCAACTCTCTCCCAAAGCACCATAACCAAGTTAACCACATATCCCTTAGCTCCACCATAATCTCTCCTAACTCCACCATATTCAACCCCACTGACCATATAACCTCAGACTAGGGGTGATACCGGTCCGGTTTCGACCGGTTTCAGTATATTTTTCGGGTCGAAACCGGTTATCCGGTTTGAGATTTTTAGAAACTGGAACCGGTTGAGATAATCCGGTCCGATTTCGATTGGCTCAACTGGTTTCGATCCGGTTTTCATTTATGGAATCATGGGACATATTTTGGACCCAACACATCAAAAAATCCACAATTCAACCCACAAAATATCAACCAAAAACCCATAATTCAACCTAATTTTTTGGGTCCAACAAAAAAGGATCAATTTTGAACCCAATACACACAAAAAAAACCATAAAAATATAATTAAGCCCATAAAAATAGTTTATATATATATGGTTAATTTTATATAATAAATATATTTATTAGACCAATATACATATATATAACCGGTCCGGTTTCGATCGGTTTTCAAAACACATAAACCGGATCGAAATTATTTTTTCGGTTTATAAAATTTTATAAACCGGAACCGGATCGAAATTATTCAACCGGTTTATAAAATTCGGTCCGGTCCGGTTTTTCCGGTTTCGATCGATTTTTCAGTTTCGGCTAACACCCCTACCTCAGACGAACACCCGAGACCCATTGTGGCGCTCCCGACCGATCTCGATGTCAATATGCTGTCAGTCGGCTGGGAAATGGAAGACAAGATGAGAGAATGGGCGGAACTAGGTAACGACTGGAATGAGCGATACCATTTGGGTTTCCCTGCACCTCCACAGATCGATCAGGCGTGGATTGACCAAATGGAAGAAGAGTGGAATGCAACGCAGTCCGATCCGCTCGATGGCCTCTCTCCGTTCATGCTTTACTATCAGGCCGAGCCAGTCGATCCCGAGGAGGAGGAATACGTGTGGGACCCACAGCCTGACGCTGCACAGCTATCTTGGGATCAGAACTTCAACATGGAATGGACAGGCTGGGAGCTCGTCCAATCCTCCTATTTTGCAATCCGCCAATCTGGCTGTCCAAAGGGGCGCTCCGAACATCCTTGGTGGAGTCCCAGAAGGGGACGAAATTCAGAAACAACTTGAGAGGATCCCTGCTGCTGTGTCGATCTGGGGTTTAATCGCATCGTCAAAGGAGCATCGTGACAAGCTGTCTGCAGCCCTGCCCTGTCTCAAGGTACCAACCGACATCACTCCCGAGGCAATGGTCGCCCTCATCATACCTTTTCTCTCCAAACACTCCGTTACTTTCACCGAGAGGGACCTGCCTGTCGAGGGAACCGACCATAACCGCCCGTTACACATCACCGTCAAATGCAAGGGACTTTGGGTTCCAACCGTGCTCATCAATAATGGCTCTGCCATTAATGTCTGCCCGCTCAGGGTCGCTTACCGCTTGGGGATTGCGAAGAAGGATTTCGCGCCATCTAATCTAGCTGTCAAAGCCTATGATAGCACTTGACGTGTTGTGGAAGGGACCAATGTACTCAAGCTCGATGCTGAGGGCTTTGAGATGGAGGTGGAATTCCATGTAGTCGACATTCCTGCCACCTTCAATCTGCTGCTGGGCAGGCCATGTGCTTACTTCCCGACCTTGCTTTCCAATAAGAGGTTGATAGAAACCCGAAGCGTAGGGCTAGGTCATCGGTAGCATAGTATCCGGAAGTCCGGGATCGTTCCCACAGAGAATTTGATTCTAGCTTGATTCGGATTGTAGGTTTTGTAAGTAACGGATTTTGGCGTTTAAGACGGCCAACTTGGTTTTGCTTTAAACGGATTAACTTAAAACGAAAACTAGATTAACGCTTAATAAACTTAACGAGGCAAGTCTCGGGGTCTTCTAACCCTTGTCAAAGGCTGTTACCGGTTCTCGATTATAACTCAGGCGAGAGTCACGACCGCGTGCTCACGCCCGGAGGATTTAACTTAAAAAGACTACGTTTATCAAAAGATGTGATTTTCCGGAGGCGAACCAACTTGTTTTTAATATTTATCGAACACATAGGAGGCCACGAGGCCTCGATAAGTCACTTGCCAAGACCGCTTGCAAAACTCGTTACCAAGGGGTTAACACCCCTAGTTTAGACCAAAGATGCAAATTATGCCCTATTCCGGTAAATCATGCTTTAAAGCTCGATGGCTCGAGAACCAAATAACAACCCAAGTCCTCGGGAAAGATTATCCTGAGACTTAGCCAAACAATTACTCACACATAGTTAAAGCATAGACTAAAGCATAAAAACGAGACATAACTTTAAACCGAAGGATTCGAAAATAAACTTAAGATTAATAACAACCACAACCGTGGCTACAACTTTAATTAACGAGAAAATGACAAAAGAGAATTAACTTACATGAGCTATGGAAGACAAAAGCTAGAAGAGCTTGGAGAAGACAACAATGGAAGAAACTAACCTAAACTAATTATCTAACAAAGAGAGAGAGAGAGAGAGAGGGACTATATACAAGGAGGCCTTATTCTCTCTCAAAATATCCCCCAAAAATATCCTAAAAGTAGAGAGGAACCAAAAATATCCAAAAAGCAAAAAGGGGAAAAGGTAGCAAATTCGGGCACAACTTACACAGCATGAACCGGTTCATGACTTGCCCGTACCGGTTCATGGCTGAAAATCTTCCAAAATACAAAATCTGGTCTTCATGAACCGGTACATGACTTACCCGTACCGGTTCATGGCTGACAGACAGATTTTTGCAGCAACTTCGCGGGCTTGCTCCGGACACTCCCAAACTCGAAAATGGGTGTTCTTTGAACCGTTGGAAAGCTCGTCGAGTCTACTTTCTAACCCAAGTGGTTTGGATCCAATATCATTTGTACATCAAAAGTTATGACGATTCTACCCTCAGCTGGTCGGAAGGTAAGTAGCTTTGGTAAATTCCTCACTTCTCCTTCAATTCCCTTGACCCTTGGGCGACCCGAGCAACCTCCAAACCACCTCTTCATGACTCCTCGGGCACCACAACATGGTGGCACATGGCTTTGAGCACTTGGTTGCATCCGGAGCATTCCTTGGCGTTCAAAACTGCCTTATTAGCACGTATTACCTGAAAACACTAAAAACACACCTTACGAGCAAAATGGGGTAAAAAGGGATAAATGGGAATGAAACACTACAAATAACAAGCTAAAAGCCCCCAAGATTATACAATCTTGGGTGCGGATCACCATGGCTGCATAGGTCAGACATTATTGCAGTACCTTCAACTCTGCACCAAAAGGTTATGCTGGGGCTTCCAACCGGGACTCTCACTATCTGCGGGGACTCTGGGATCCACCCGCTCAAGGACGACGAGCCTGTCTTGGGGATCACACATGGGGAAGAAGACTCAAACTTTGGAGGGTTTTCATTTGACACCACAGGCTCAGTACTTGCTATCGTCGTGGACGACGACTTCCTCATCAGCTCAGCCGCCATCGACATCATGAGAAGGATGGGCCACATGCCCAGTTTTGGACTGGGATAAACCAGCAGGGGATCGCTGAGTTCCCTACCTTTCCCTTTTCCGAAGGCCAATTTGGTTTGGGATACACACCTCCGGCCAAAAAGGCCAAAAAGGGGAACGGTACGGGAAAACCTCGAACCCTCTATGGTAACCCTGGCAGCCACTTCATCCGTGAAGGAGGGAGCATTGTTTATGAAGGTCAACGCGAGCCGTTCTGGGATCCGGAGACTGGCACCTGGCTACCGGGATTTGAGATCTTCGCTGCAGACACCTGGTCTGACAGTGAGGAGGAAATAGCCAAGGAAAAGCTGGCTGAAGAAGAATTCAAGAGGCAGCTGGCCCAGGTTAAGGAAGAGATTGACTGGCTGCAGGCAATTGATCAAGAGGACTTAGAGATGTTGTTCTCCCAAGTAGGTTTGGTTGGCAAGGAAGAAGAGGCTGAAGTGCTGGTGCTTGGGCCCGACTCTCCGGACATCATCGAAGATCCAACCTCCCTCATTGTGGAAGCCAAGGGTAGTATAAATAATTACATTTTCACTCCACGTCTGACATGCATTGACGATGTATCTGAGTCTGACACAGAGTCTGTCGAGTCTAGGTCTAGCTCAGAGTCGGAGTTTGTGCCTCTTGGCCCTCCACGTCATAGCTTCTATTTCGAGTTTGAGTCTACTGTACTTGGCAACCCGTTGGGGTTTTATGAAATGCATGATCCTACTTCTGGCTACTTTGCTGACTTCTACATAAACTGTGTCGACCCTGACGATGAAGGAACAGACTTCTATGGGGACATCCCCACTGAGTTGCGTTCCCTCATCGAAAGGGAAGACGAAAGGTGTAGACACCTCCCAAACGGGGCATCGCCATATAGATTGATCACGTTTGTTTGCTCGATTGGTTGCTTGCTTCGTAAACCAAAATCATGGACATTCCCATGGCTAGGAACATCGCCACATGATAACGGTTATCATCAAAACAGAGTCGCCACCCAGTTTATTAAAACTGGGAAAATAGATAGAGATTCTGGATACGGGAGCCAAAAGTACAATAAGGGGAAGGTGTTAGGCACCCCTCTTTGCCCAGTCGTGAGACTAGCCCATAATCATTCAACATAAGACATGTAGATGCTTTGTTTAATTCTAACACATAGTCTGTTTATTTATTCCTTTAAACAGTGAGCAAAGTGAGCCAGTGCGATAAGTAAGCATGCATTCAGAAAGCAGAGAAAGCAACAAAACTGTCCCAGGGAGATGGATCCCGCGGCCGGTGAATGGATGTCACGGCCGAGGGATCCTCCTGGTTTGATGTACCAGCCGAGGGATCGAAGCCCCGGTCGGTGTTCTTCCTCACACCCGACAGAAAGATTAACAGATGATCAAAACGCTACGGTTAGTCAGAAATACAGTAAATAAGACAAACCAGAGGCCGTTGGGCCTCACCACCTTGATCCCTCAATTGCTTGATTGCTTTGGATTGGGCGTGGTTGACTGATTGCTTGATTGAAAACCCTAGGGTTAGGGTTTGAACTTCGGGGTTTGATCGCCGGATTGACGGTTGCCTTCGGGAGGTTAGGGCTTTTGAGGAGTGGGTGTGAGAGAGTATTTGTGCAGAGTTTCGAGGCTTGAGAGAGTGTGTACTCTGATAATTTTGTGTGTATATTTTCGGAGTCCAAAGGCCCTTTATATAGGCAATTGGTGACTCACTCCGGCCAATCAAATCACGAGATGGTAATTGCAATTGCAATGCATCTCTAACTCTACGTCGTAATCTCTGAGCGTAGCCCGAACGCATCGGGAAGGTAGTGTAGTTGGATCAAACGTCTGACAGAGTCTGGAAAAAGGTCGATCTGGCGGCCGAGTAAAGGATATCACGGCCGAGGAATGGATGTCTCGGCCGAAGGATAGATCTTGCGGCCGAGGGATTGATCTCTCAGGGAGATTTTGCTGGCAACAGGTTGCTCGGGTGAGGAAATGATGTTAGGGCCGTGGGATCGATGTCACGGCCGACAGATGGATTCTCCTAGGCTTCTGTATTTCTGTCTGAAAGGCTGTATGGCTTTGAATTGGGTCCTCTAAGTGGCTCAAAGTTCTTACCGAAAGTCCTAAGGTTCTCAAGGAAGCAATCAGCAATCACTGTATCTATTTCATCATCGGGATGGTCCCAAGGTGGGACTTGAAATAATCGTTAGGCCAAATTGGGGTGTCTACAGATGCCCCTCTTTGACTGAACTCAGACGGATCGCGAGACATGTTTGAGTAAGAGTCAAAGCTGTAAAAAGCAACTCAATTTGGTCCAACCACTATTCCAAGGGGTTTTTGAAAAAGGTTTTGTTATGGTCGGGCCGGGAGGCTGCCTACGTATTCCACAAGGGAAATTCAGACCAATCGTAGTTCGGGCAATAAAGAAAAGTAAAAAGCTTGGAGGGTTAGAGACAGAAGACGTACCTTAGGGCTTAAAAAGCCGTAGTGTGACGTACCTAGACTGAGCCAGGGTTTTGGCGAAGAGTAGTTGAAGGAGCGCGGGGCTACCTGGGGAGTTTTTGCGGAGAGCTTCCTTAGTATTTTGGGGTAGATCAGTACACGGCAGGTGCGTTTGCTTTTCTTGATCATCCTTACTTTGACTGAAAGGAGCTCGGTAGAGTAGCCTATCCTTGCGAATGAGCTGGAAGGAATTGATGTAGTGAGGTGGAATCCAAACCATCTGCTGGGATGAGTTGGACGCCGGTTTGTTTTTGAGATGTAGGGGGTGTAGGGCCAGTATCTAGAGCATGGAGCTTTGGTGAAATGAGGGAACCGAGGCACGGAGCCGGTTGTAGTCATGAGGCGAGAGCCTGGAGAGTGATCGTTTCTGATGTGGTGGAACCGAGGCACATGGCCGGTTGTAGTCATGAGGCGAGAGCCTGGAGAGTGATGGAATCGAGGCGTAGAGCCTGTTGCAGTCTGAAGGCCTGAGGAGATTGGATTGATAGGACCGAAGCGCGGAGCTGGTGTTGATCATAAGGCGGGAGCCTGAGGTGTCAGAGCTTTGAGCTTGACATGCTGAACCGAAGCGCGGAGCTGGTATAAGGCAAGGGCCTGAGGTGAAGGAACTGAGGCGTGGAGCCTGAGGTGATTAGATTGAGGCGTGGAGCCTGCATGCAGTCTTGAGGCGAAGGCCTGAGTTGTCAGAGCTTAGAGCTTGACGTGATTTGAACCGAAGCGTAGAATTGGTTGCATTCTGATGGTCTGTGCACGGAGCTTTTCCATCATAAGTGTTGGCGTAGAGCCAAAGGATCGAGGCGCTGAACCGATCAATAAAACCGAGGCGTATAGCCTGTTGATTGCAGGGTTGACCTGTTTCATGAGAGATATGCAGAATGTATATGTGTGATGATGGTTGTTAGATGTGAACAGATATGATTGTGCAGACTCGATGTGATAGTGCAATATGTGCACGGGCCCGTGCGTGTGTGTTTGTTTTTAAGCTTAGAGCTTCTATCAAGTTCCGGACTTGAGCATTCAGAGCGTAGAGCTCGAGCATTTGGAAGGCAGAATCCGAGCATTCAAAGTACAGGCTTTGAGCGTCCAGTACGCAGTGGTTGGGCATCCAAGCGTAGAGCTTGAGCATTCAAGTGTATAACTTGAGCATCCAGTACACAGTGGTTGGGCATCCAAGCGTAGAGCTTGAGCATTAAAAAATGTTAGATTTTTGAGTATTCAGGTGTAGAGCCTGAGAATAGATGTCTTGATTGTTGGGGCGGCGTAGAGCCTGTTGAGATTTGCTTGTTTACGGCTTCGAGCCAGTTGAGATGATGGGCTTTGAGCCGTTGAGTTGTGATAACGGGCGTAGAGCCTGTCGATAATGGGCTTGGAGCCGCTAAGATGGTTGTTATGGCTTCGAGCCAGTTGGGATAGTGGGCTTAGAGCCGTTGAGTTGAGTGAATACAGGCGTAGAGCCTATCGATAATGGGCTTGGAGCCGCTAAGATGGTTGTTATGGCTTCGAGCCAGTTGGGATAGTGGGCTTAGAGCCGTTGAGTTGAGTGAATACAGGCGTAGAGCCTATCGATAATGGGCTTTGAGCCGCTGAAATTGGTTGTTTACGGCTTCGAGCCAATTGAGACAGTGGGCTTAGAGCCGCTGAGTTGTGATAGCGAGCGTAGAGCTGCTGAATGAGTGAATATGGGCGTAGAGCCTGTCGATAATGGGCTTCGAGCCGCTGAGATTGGTTGTTTACGGCTTCGAGCCAGTTGAGACAGTGGGCTTAGAGCCGCTGAGTTGATAGAGATGATGGGCATAGAGCCGCTGTGAAGACTGTTATGGCCTTGAGCCTGTTGAGTAAGTTGGCGGCGATATGGTTGCTGGGGTGGCAAGCGTAGAGCTGCTGTGTGAGTTGATGTGAGTGACCATGGGTACGGAGCCGTTGAGTGAGTTGATATGGGCACGGAGCTGCTTATTTCTTTGATAGTCACTACTACAAAATGATATAAAGATCACGGTACAAAAACTAAAAAGATCTCACTTTTTGTAAAAGCGTAATAAAATGTTATGGACTATAGTTTTAATCTCAGTTATACGAAAAAACTGAGATGGAAGGATTTTTTAATCTCAATAATCTAAAAAGTGAGATTGTAACTTGTAGAATAGATCTCATTTTCAAAAAAACTGAGATTATATATGAAAGAATTTGTCTCGACTTGAAAAAAAATTGAGATTGTAACTTAAAGAATAGATCTCAGATTTTTTGAAAAATGCTTCTATATAAAACTCAAGAGACTTGGGTTCAAAACCCAAACATGAGAAATAGAGTAGGATTTTTTCTCTTAGGAAAACACCATTGAGATTATTTCTCTATAAACAACCACGGTTTTATAATAAACCGAGATGTTAAGCCCGGTTTGTCATTTTAATCACGTTTTCATCACGCTGAGTTTTAATCATGTTTTTGGATAGATCGGGGAAAGATCTCCCCCCCCTTCATGAGCCCCAAGGCTATTTGGGCTCGGGATGGGACTTGGTTGGTTGAGGATTTAGAAGTCTGTAGTGGCTTGAGTCAGTGTACAGAGCAAGACCTGATATGGCTGAGGGAAATAGATTGGGAGGCCAGGAGATCGATCTCTCGGCCGAAGGATTGATGTCTCGGCCGAGGTATCGAATGCTCGGCCATTTAATCAGTTTATTTCCAGAGGCCTATAAAAGACCACGGCATCGACCGTTTCATCTCATTTTCCACTTTTCCTCTTCCTCTCGAGAGCTTCATATCTGAAGACCCCTTTCACTTCCCCTCATTCCTAACAGCTCCGGGCCATGGGTGATGCACGACCAGAGATCGCGGAGGGAGGCCGCGCCGTTCTTGGTCTCGTCTTGATGCTTGATTAGGGACCCTTGCATGGGTAGCTTGCTTCCGTGATGCGGAGCTCCTGGCGTGGCGGTGGTACGCAGTGTGGTGATTTTCTGGGCCATGTGGTGTCCCTTCTGCACCGTAGTACTCCCCTGGTAAACACCGCCCCAGGGGTATCCTCTCCTTTTTTACAGCTGGTCTCTGGTGTTCAGACCACCAGAGGGTTCGGCATCCTCTTCAGCTTCCTCTTTTTGCTTTTTCTGTTTCTCTTCCTGCATAAGTTAGTTCGACAGGAAATCGATGTATAGTTTGTTTAGGAAATGTGGGATGATCCACCTTGTGATGTAAAAAACTTTCGTTATATGAAACAAAACCTTTTGCTCTACTCGTGATTGTGTATGCCATATTTACGTTGTTTGCGTGTGATATTCTTGTTAATCCAATGAAGCGAACTGAACCGTGGAAGCAATCTGTAAAATAGCCGTTCTGGCGGCCGATCTAGTGATTACGCGGCCGAGGCTTCGATCTGGCGGTCGAAGGATCGTTTTGTTTGCCTGGGTCTGACTTGCAGGTCAACCCTGATATTTACGGGCCGATGGATAAATCCTACGGCCGTCATATCGAAGTATCGGCCGAGAGACCGATTGAAATTCTGAGGATTAAGAATCCGATTCCGATTCGGACTAAGATTCGACTTAGTTCTATAAATACGCGTTCTACGAACTCGATAGCGTTGTCAGCAGCAATTCTTTGCACATGGCACAACCAGTCCTTGATCAGTGGTTGGATTCCTTTAATGGCCTTGATCGTCTGCACTTTAAGTCCTTTGGCATGGACTTCCTCTTTTCCCTTAGTCACATTCCTGTGAATTTTGCCTTCCTTAGGGCAGCTGCTAGTTTGTGGGACCCTGATTTTCACGTCTTTCGATTTAAGAGAGAGGAGTTGTGTCCTACTATCGAGGAATTTGCAGCCATCATGGGTCATTTGGATAGAGAGGGTTTCATTGTCCCTAATCCTTTGTTCAGCCGAGATGATCTCCTGAAGGATTTACTCCAAATTCAGAAACATGAAGTTAAATTCTTCTTAGTGAAAGGAAGGCTGGAGATTCTGCAACTTATTCAGCGTTTTGGTACAGCTGAGGCTCATCGCCAAGTTTCCCTACAGAAGTCGTGCTTTCATGCGTTGTGCATTTGTCTCATTCATTATTATTTGCTTCGCCCTTCCTCTGGCCACGTTGATCCTGTGTTGCTTAACCTTGCTCAACAGATTGGAAACCGTGTGGGTTTCGCTGGCTTAGTATTGGCAGAGACCTTGATGGGTCTAGATGTGATGAAGGGTAGTCCTACAGCTCAGTTCTCAGGCAGTCCCTTGCTATTGTAGGTTCGCTCTTTTATTTGTTTATTTGTCAAGTTTATCTTTTCACTCATCACTCTTTTGTTTTGACTCACGTGTTCTCTCAACTCACAATTTTCCCTTGTTCTCTAGGTGTGGTTGTTTGAGAAGCTAAAGGTGTGGGATGCACCAGAGCGACTTTCTTATAATCCAGACCAATGCACGGAGCGTCACATGATTAAACAGTTCCCAACTGAGGCTGCTTGGGAAGCATGGATGAAGACTTGCAGAGGTGATTGGATTCAATGGGTTTGCCCCTGGTATGGTATTGAGAGCATGACTGCGAGTACCATGAACCATTTTGGTGTAGCAGTGATTGGTATTACTCGAGTCGTTTTCTATTTTTCTGCTCGCTTTCAAAGGTAGTTTGGGGCTGAACAAACCGCAATCCTGGGTGACCCTGAGTACACCGTCTCTAAGATCCATGATGCCAACTTTTGTCGCAATATGCTGCGTCTTTGGCCAAATAGAGTAATGCAAGAGGTTGCTGAGAACTTCGTTGTTAAGCTATCGGGTTCTTACAAACGCTGGTTGAAGAAAAACCTTTTGGAGGATGGTAGTGCAAAGAGAAGGAAGACCTAGAGGCTGACACTTTGCTTATGTTTTTCAAAGGATGTTTGTTTGATTCTAGCTTTCATGAATTAAGAATTGTTTAGGTTTGCTTTGTCCTTTCCCTTTGGAAATAATAAATCATTTTGGTCGTTTTATTTTAGAGATGTTATTGCCATGATTTGATAGTGAGCATGCTTTAGGATAGACCTAGAAATTTTGGAAGTGATGATGATAGCAGTGGCCGGATCTCAAATTTAGAGATTGCCTACGTATCCCATAGAGGGAATCAGGCCATTAACGTAGTTCCAACAAAGGGGATTTGTTTTGTTTTTAGTTAAGGTCCACTCGGGTATTTTCCTCTCCTTTTGTGCTCTAAATTTTGCCTAAAACCGCCCTTGCGGGTTTTCGGTCTAGCGAGCGTTTTATTTATGCCTTAGTTTTTTTGCCTAAGCCGCCCTTGCGGGTTTTCGACCTAGCAAGCTGCTCTAATTTTTGCTTGGATCCGCCCACCCTTGTGGTTTTCGGTCCAACGAGCATCTCTCATGGGTAATACTTCCTTAGCTTGTCAATGTTGACTGGCGTTGCAAATTCCATTCCATCCAAGTCTGCAATGTATGCTGCTCCTCCAGAAAGTATGCGTTTGATAAGGTAGGGGCCTTCCCAGTTTGGTCTAAACTTGCCCCTTGGGTCTAAGATGTGGCGACGAATTGCTTTGAGCACCATGTCTCCTACCTTGATGTCCCTAGGTTTCACCTTTTTGTTGAATGCTCGTGCAATGCGGCGTTGATACCCTTGTACATGGTATAACGCTCTCAGCCTCCTTTCGTCTAGTAGTACCAACTCATCGTGGCGATTTTGAACCCAGTCTTCTTCGATCATTCCAGTCTCAGCTAGAACCCTCAACGAAGGTAACTCCAGTTGGATAGGCAAGACAGCTTCCATTCCATAGACCAGAGAGTAGGGAGTGGCCCCAGTTGAAGTCCTTTCAGTTGTTCGATAACCCCATAGTGCCAGAGGTAGCATTTCTGGCCAAGGATGTTCGGAGCGCCCCTTTGGACAGCCGGATTGGCGGATTGCAAAATAGGAGGATTGGACGAGCTCCCAGCCTGTAAGTTAGAGGGCTGAAAAACTCGGCCGCTCCTTGTAACATTGGCGATGTCCCACCAAGAGGTTGCGTCGTTGAAGTCCCAGAAGTCCGCAGGTATGTCGTCTATCTTGCGCTTCCCTTTGTCAGTTACTGCCACAGTTGCAGATGAATCTTGCCCCAGAGCTAAATCCTGTTCCAAATCCTTCATTACCAACCCTTCCCAGAAAGACGGATCTTGCGCAGCGACCTCTTCAAACGGCGCTCCCGGATTAGTCACAAATGGCGTGTCCCAAAAGCCAGCATCCACCAGAGCAGAGTTGACCGTCCAGACCTCGTTGCCCATGTGTATGTCAACTACCTTATCCTCATCCCAAAAGTCGGAAGGCAGCGGATTTGTGTTGAGGTCGACAATCTCATCTACTTCCCATAGATCATCAGGCACCGCATCCAAAGTCATGATACTGCATTCAACGTCCGGGGCTATGTGTGGGCGCGGCTGCTCTACCGGCACGATGTTGACAGTTGGGTCGCATCCCAGATCGGTGCACAAGTGAAGAGCAACGGAGACCTTGTTTGCCAAAGAAAAGAGATCTCCAAGTTGGCGGCTTTCGTCGGGAATGATCTCCCCTTCGACGTAGTAGTCCAGATATTTCTCATCTATGTCTTCACCGGCTCCTGTCCATTCCATGTTGAAGTTCTGATCCCAAGATAGCTGTGCAGTGTAAGTGTCGGTAGTCTTCCGTAGAATCCTCTTGATATTCTTGTTTGCAGCCTCAACTGCTCCATTAGTTTGAGGTCGGTAAGTAGATGACCGATGATTCTGTATCCCAAATTCGGCGAAAAGCTTTTTTGTCGCCCCCTTGAAGTGCGATCCATTGTCACAGACGAACTCGTGAGGTACACCATATCGATAGATGATATTAGTGCGAATAAATTTGGCCACATGGGTGGCTTTGAGAGTAGCATAAGAAGCTGCTTCTACCCACTTGGTGAAGTAGTCAATGGCCACCAGAATGAACTGATGTTTGTATTTTCCCTTTGGATTTATACTTCCAATGACGTCTATCCCCCAGGTGGAGAATGGCCAAGGGGATGTCATGCTGTACAATTCCGTAGGGGGAATACGCATACGATCAGCGTGAGTTTGGCATTTGTAACATCGGCGGACATAATCAGCGCAGTCGGCCTCCATTATAGTCCAGTAATATCCCTGACGTAGGATCTTCTTTGCCATCGTTGCCCCATTCATGTGTGGCCCACAAATTCCTTCGTGTATTTCCTCCATTACCTTGTGGCTGTCCTCCGTTGTGACGCAAAGTTGGCTTGGACCCAAGTGTGCCCTTCGATACAATGCTCCTCCACAGATTACAAATCGGGCAACAAACTTCCGCAGAGCCGTTTTGTCTTTCGAGGTGGCCTCGGATGGGTATTCTCCTTTTTCCAGGAATTCCTTCACGTCTTCGTACCATGGCTTGCCATCGTCTGCACCTTCCTCGGTAAAAGTGCATTCACATGCTGGTTTGACTTTTTGCTCGATCATGAGAGGCCGCATTGTGAACCCCAGGGGTATTTCGACCATAGATGCTAACGTGGCCAGTGCATCCGCAAATCTATTGCTCACCCGAGGAGTGTGTGTGAAGATAACGGAATCGAATTGTGGAATTAGATCTTCCAGCACAGAATGATATAGCTTTAGTGTATCCTCCTTGACCTTCCAGTCTCCTCTTGCTTGAGATACCACCAGGTTTGAATCCCCAGTGACTTCTACCCTTTTTGCCCTTAGCTCCAGGGCTGCCTCCATTCCAGCAATACAAGCCTCGTATTCAGCTTGGTTGTTAGTGACTTCAAACCTCAGTTTATATGACAAAGGGATGTGAGAGTTGTTTGGGGAAACTAGCAATACCCCTATGCCATATCCACATCGGTTTGATGCTCCATCAAAGTAAAGTTTCCAGGTGTCGTCTAAGAGACATAAGATGTCCTCGTCGGGGAACATGAAGTCCTCTGCCTCGGCCTCTGTCACAGGGTGATCTGCCAAGAATTCTGCCACAGCTCTTCCCTTCACTGATTTCCTTGTCATGTATTTGAGGTCGAATTCTGCTAGCAGCAATAACCACCTAGCTAGCTTTCCGATAAGTGCTGGCTTTTCGAAAAGATACTTGATTGGGTCTAAACGAGAGACCAGCACCACCGGATGTGCTAACAAGTAGTGCCTCAGTTTCTTTGTGGCCCACACTAGCCCCTAACAGGTTTTCTCGAGGGGAGTGTACCTTGTCTCATAGTCCATCATTTTTTTGCTGAGGTAGTATATGGCGCACTCTACTTTGGCGTTGTTTTCTTGTGCTAGCATGCACCCCATGGATGTGTCTGTTACTGAGAGATACAGAATTAATGACTTCCCAGGAATGGACGGTGACAGTACAGGTGGATTCTGAAGATATTCTTTGATTGCCTCGAACGCTTGCTGACAGTCTTGGCTCCATTCAAAATCAGTACCTTTCCTCAGTAGCTTGAAAAGAGGTTCACAGGTGGTTGTAAGTTTGGAAATGAACCTGCTGATGAACTGTTCCTTCCCCAAGAAACTCCTTACTTCCTTCTCCGTCCTAGGTGGTGATATCTCCATGATAGCCTGTATCTTAGAGGGTCTACCTCGATTCCTCTTTAAGTGATGAGGAATCCCAACATCTTTCCAGCTGTTACCCCAAAAGTGCATTTTTGAGGGTTAAGACGTAGTTTGTAATTCCTAATCCTTTCAAAGAACTTTTGGAGTGCTCCATAGTGTCCTTCCCTTTCCTTTGATTTGACTATCATATCGTCGACATACACCTCGACCTCTTTGTGCATCATGTCGTGCAGCAGTGTTGTGGCCATCCTCTGATAAGTGGCTCCAGCATTCTTCAACCCAAATGGCATCACTCGGTAGCAGTAGGTTCCCCAAGGTGTAGTGAAGGTAGTTTTCTCTCTATCCTCAGGAGACATAAGGATTTGATTATACCCAGAAAATCCATCCATGAAGGATAGCAACGCATGGCCTACGGTGTTATCTACTAGCTCGTCTATGTGAGGTAATGGGAAGTCATCCTTTGGACTGGCCTTGTTGAGATCTCGGAAATCTACGCAGACCCTGATTCCTCCAGTTTTCTTTGGTACGGGAACGATGTTAGCTACCCACTGTGGATATTTGGTGACTATGAGAAAACCGGCGTTGATTTGTTTAGTGACTTCTTCTTTTATCTTTAAGACCCAATCAGGGCGCATACGTCTCAGTTTCTGTTTAACTGGTTTTGCATCAGGATGAAGGGGAATTTTATGCTGAACAATTTCAGGGTCTATTCCAGGCATGTCCTCGTAAGACCAGGTAAAAACATCTTTGTATTCTTTTAGCAAAAGGATTAGTTTTTCACTTTCTTGAGGGGATAGTGTGGCACCAATTTTAATTATTTTGGGCTCGTTTTCAGAGCCTATGTTTGCTGTGATTAATAGCTCTAATTGGGAAATTACGTTTACCAAAACTGGATACCCCATAATTCCGAAGACGTCTCACACCCCAGTTTTTTAAACCTGAATATCGTTTATTACCAAACGTCTTATACCTTTTGTAATTTCCCTTATAAGAGGGAAATATCACAGAAGAACGTTTTTGCCCAACTCTAAACATGTTTCTGCAATTCTTAACAATGAAGTAACTACTTTATAAAGAATAGAGGGAAAACTGTTTGAATTATATGAACAGCCTCCAGGAAAGTGCTAAATGTGTAGTGGGGTCCACAGTTATCATTATGCAACATATAAGGCCCAGGGCAAGCCCCTCAGTGCACCACGTGTCCCACTAACCCGGCATAAGTACACATGTGGGGCCCACAATTCAAATTAAAGGGTACGGAAAAATCGGCGGCCCGCACGGTAATATTATACGTGCGGGCCCACAGGAGCCAAAAGGGACCAAAAGAGCTAAAGAGGTTTACTTAAAGGATCGTATATATGTATTTATACCGTATATTTTCACTACATGACAAACGTTCCACCTTTCCACTTATACGTGTTGGAGAAGTTTGAGAGCCATTTTACTCCTTGGTTCCACCACTCATATCAGCCGTTAGATCTCTTCTCTCTCCTCACTGACAAGGACACGTGGTCCTCATCTAAACATTCTTTCTCTTCCAGTGGCATTCTCGTAATTAAAAAAACTACTATTCGATACTTTGTCTTATTATGTTCCACCATTCATGACAGCCGTAGGATCTACTTGCTGACATCATACACAAATAAATCAAAGGCTCAGATTAAACCATTACAACAAACAAATAGCCCAGAACAACAAGACTGATTCAACACTTATAATTTCATCTTTTCGTTTATTTTCACCAATTAAATGCTATATATACCTCTTCTCAATTTCACTTTTAAACCAATGGCTCGATTAATATTATTTATCGGAACCCACTTAACAACTTCTATTATCGTGGCATGTATGATAGCTTTAGTCCTTATTTCAGCTCTTCGTTTGCTATTTAAATGGTACCTACTCAATACAGATGCAAACGAAGTAAACAACGTCTAACACACAGAACCCAGATTCAAACTCATCCCAATAGTCCAACATCACTTCAAAGGATGGAGATAGAAATCGATCCCGAAGTCAAAGGTTCATTTCAATCGAGAACCGTAGAAGCACAAGCATCCACACAACTCCAACCAATCCATCTCACATTTCCATCGAAAACGGATCAGGCATGGACATCAAAACTCCACAGATGGCGTCTGTCCATGATCGTCGATAGGTGCATAATCGACTACCATCCACAATGTCCAATAAACTCTACCGGGCGAGTTAGAGTATACGTCTACGACACACGTCTAGATGGCCCTGATCAAGAACAGGCACAGTACGTGTTCCCAGTAGCCTGTCCAATTGAACTATATTACTATGGAACATCATATGCATCATTACAAGATGATGTTTGCCCATGGATCGCGAAATACAAATTAGAAGAATCGAACATCAGAAAAGATGTCCGTTATTGCAAGATCAAGGCATACGTGAAGCTATGCACATCAAAGAACCCAGAGGAAATCGAATTCCGACCACCGTCTTTCAAGATTAAGTCTAAGAAGTTCAACGAGGAAGACGTGGACTGTTCTCACGTAGCATATGCACCCAAACAACCAAAGCTATGCAGGACTAGAAGCTCAATGATTACAGGTGAAAGGCAGAGACCACTACTATTACCAGGCCTGACATTCCAGCAGGCCCGCTCGTCAGTGAGTTACCCAATCCAGCCCACTCCTGTTCAGCCCATTTTCACCGAGGCCCAAGATCCAGGCCCATCAAAGTAAATGTTATGCCTTGGTACTTTGACTAGGTTTTCCTCACTAGACTTAGTAGTTTCAAAAGATGAAAAGCTTGACTCGGACTGAGTCGACTCGGAGTCGGAATCGGAATCAAAACTAAGATCAGAATTAGCGCTTTTCATTTTGTATTTCAGAGTGTGTTCCACGGTCCAGTTAGGGTAAGCCCCTTTTTCAACATCCACAATCAGTTCAGAGCAGTCTTTTTCATCACCAAGGTTGATCACCAGCACTTCACTGTCACCTTGATTCGCACTTTCATCATTGTCATCCTGCAAGTCTTGGAGGGCCATTTGATTTGCTATCGCTGTTATTTCTTCCAATTGAGCTTCAATCTCGGCTTCATCGCTGTTGTCGACTCGTTGTGTGCCAACAAAGCCCCACCAATTACCAAAGCTATCTGTGACGGGGTGGATCACCCTTATTTCATTGTTGGTGACCCCCTCATCAAAGAGTAGGTTTAGTGATATTTCGTCTACTGGGTCATTGTCGACAGACTCTTCTTCCTTTACCTCTTCAGTTTCGAGGTTGTTGACCTCGTCTACTGGCCAATAGTCGTCGGTAGGTGCAAAGGGGTCATAAAAATAGATTGGAACCCTGCGAAGCCCTTCTTCTTCGATCAGGTCTTCTACTTCTTCCTCATAAACCGTTCCAGCGAACATGACATGGTTGTCTTCAATGATAGCCACCATAGGCTTTGGTTGATTTACTGGAGTGATGTATTCAGAGGGGTTGAAGTCTTCAACAGCAAAGTGGAGCGGACCAGACAGCTTGGTGACAACTTGAAAGTGCGAATCAGACATGAACAGTGATGCAGTCATTTTTCCTGAAAAGGTTTTTGCTTTAGTTAGATTGATTAAATTTACCTACTGTTTATTTGACTTAGAGAGATTCCTAAGATTTAACCTGCAAAAGACAAACTTTACAACATACACATATACAATGGGTGTGAGGAAGAACTTGGAAGTAAAATGCAAGTAGGTTCCTAGCCTGTAGGTTCCTGTCTTAGTTTGATAAGTTCTATGACTTTCTAAAACATGCAAGGTTTTGGTAGTCTCAGGGTGCTTCGTTGTCAAAGGGCACCAATCCTCTCACCAGCCCATCATAGGCGGTGATTGGGTGATTTCCTTTTTGATATACCACTAGGTACGAGTGACTGTGGAGTTTGCTGGAACCCTCAACATAGCCGGTGTCATGCCGGGATATCAGGTGAACTCAACGGGTTGCCCGCTCGATGCATATGATAAATGAATTAGACAAGGCATGTATTAGTCTTATGTTGAACTTTTTGGTTATGGCTCTCACATCCCTAGCAGAGTCGCCAAACGGGGCATCGCCATACATATTGATCACGTTTGTTTGCTCGATTGGTTGCTTGCTTCGTAAACCAAAATCATGGACATTCCCATGGCTAGGAACATCGCCACATGATAACGGTTATCATCAAAACAGAGTCGCCACCCAGTTTATTAAAACTGGGAAAATAGATAGAGATTCCGGATACGGGAGCCAAAAGTATAATAAGGGGAAGGTGTTAGGCACCCTTCTTTGCCCAGTCGTGAGACTGGCCCATAATCATTCAACATAAGACATGTAGATGCTTTGATTAATTCTAACACATAGTCTGTTTATTTATTCCTTTAAACAGTAAGCAAAGTGAGCCAGTGCGATAAGTAAGCATGCATTCAGAAAGCAGAGAAAGCAACAAAACTGTCCCAGGGAGATGGATCCCGCGGCCGGTGAATGGATGTCATGGCCGAGGGATCCTCCTGGTTTGATGTACCGGCCGAGGGATCGAAGCCCCGGTCGGTGTTCTTCCTCACACCAGACAGAAAGATTAACAGATGATCAAAACGCTACGGTTAGTCAGAAATACAGTAAATAAGACAAACCAGAGGCCGTTGGGCCTCACCACCTTGATCCCTCAGTTGCTTAATTGCTTTGGATTGGGCGTGATTGAATGATTGCTTGACTGAAAAACCCTAGGGTTAGGGTTTGAACTTCGGGGTTTGATCACCGGATTGACGGCTGCCTTCGGGAGGTTAGGGCTTTTGAAGAGTGGGTTTGAGGGAGTATTTGTGCAGAGTTTCGAGGCTTGAGAGAGTGTGTACTCTGATAATTTCGTGTGTTTATTTTCGGAGTCCAAAGGCCCATTTATATAGGCAATTGGTGACTCACTCCGGCCAATCAAATCACGAGATGGTAATTGCAATTGCAATGCATCTCTAACTCTACGTCGTAATCTCTGAGTGTAGCCCGAACGCATCGGGGAGGTAGTGTAGTTGGATCAAACGTCTGACAGAACACGTTCCAGAGTCTGGAAAAAGGTCGATCTGGCGGCCGAGTAAAGGATATCACGGCCGAGTAATGGATGTCTCGGCCGAAGGATAGATCTTGCGGCCGAGGGATTGATCTCTCAGTGAGATTTTGCTGGCAACAGGTTGCTCGGGTGAGGAAATGATGTTAGGGCCGTGGGATCGATGTCACGGCCGACAGATAGATTCTCCTAGGCTTCTGTATTTCGGTCTGAAAGGCTGTACGGCTTTGAATTGGGTCCTCTAAGTGGCTCAAAGTTCTTACCGAAAGTCCTAAGGTTCTCAAGGAAGCAATCAGCAATCACTGTATCCATTTCATCATCGGGATGGTCCCAAGGTGAGACTTGAAATAATCGTTAGGCCAAATTGGGGTGTCTACACTCAAAAGGACTGTTGATCTTGTAACGGAGTTCCTAGTAGTAGACAACTGGTCACAGAGTTGTGATTCCTAGTAGTTAGGCTGCTAGCTACCGTAGGGTGTGAAAGCATCTCTCTACTCTATTCACTACATCAGAAAGGTCCCAAGATACATGTTTTCTAGGTTTGAACTCGGATCAGGTTTACAAGATAGATCCTAGACATGTCCCAAAAGGGCTGCTGATCTTGTAACGGAGTTCCTAGTAGTAGATTACTGGTCACAGAGTTGTGATTCCTAGTAGTTAGGCTGCTGGCTACCATATAGTGTGAAAGCATCTCTTCTACTCTATTCACTTCATCGGAAATGTCCCAAGATAAATGATTTCTCGGTTTGAACTCGGATCGGATTTACAAGATATATCCTAGACATGTCCCAAAAGGGCTGTTGATCTTGTAACGGAGTTCCTAGTAGTTGACTACTGGTCACAGAGTTGTGATTCCTAGTAGTTAGGCTGCTGGCTACCGTAGGGTGTGAAAACATCTCTTCTACTCTGTTCCCTTCATCAGAAAATTCCCAAGATATATGTTTTCTAGGTTCAAACACGGATCGAATTTACATGATACATCCTAGACATGTCCCAAAAGGGCTGTTGATCTTGTAACGGAGTTCCTAGTAGTAGACTACTGGTCACAGAGTTGTGATTTCTAGTAGTTAGGCTGCTGTCTACCATAGGGTGTGAAAGCATCTCTTCTACTCTATTCACTTCATCGGAAAATTACCAAGATACATGTTTTCTAGGTTTAAACACGGATCAGAATTACATGATATATCCTAAACATGTCCCAAAAGGGCTGTTGATCTTGTAACGAAGTTCCTAGTAGTTGACTACTGGTCACAGAGTTGTGATTCCTAGTAGTTAGGCTACTGGCTACCGTAGGGTGTGAAAACATCTCTTCTACTCTATTCTCTTCATCGGAAAGATCCCAAGATACATGTTTTCTAAGTTTGAATTCGGATCAGATTTACATGATAGATTCTAGACATATCCCAAAAGGGCTGTTAATCTTGTAACGGTGTTCCTAGTAGTAGACTCTTAGTCACAGAGTTGTGATTCCTAGTAGTTAGGCTGCTGGCTACCGTATGGTGTGAAAGCATCTCTTCTACTCTATTTTTTTCATCGGAAAATTCCCAAGATACATGTTTTCTAGGTTAGAACACAGATCAGGTTTACATGCTAGATCCTAGACATGTCCCAAAAGGGTTGTTGATCTTGTAACAGATTTCCTACTAGTAGACTACTGGTCACAGAGTTTTGATTCCAAGTAGTTAGGCTGCGGGTTACCGTAGGGTGTGAAAGAATCTCTTCTACTCTATTCACTTCATCGGAAAAGTCACAAGATACATGATTTCTTGGTTTGAACTCGGATCAGATTTACATGATACATCCTAGACATGTCCCAAAAGGGCTGTTGATCTTGTAACATAGTTCATAGTAGTAGACTACTGGTCACAGAGTTGTGATTCCTAGTAGTTAGGCTGCTGGCTACCGTAGGATGTGAAAGCATCTCTTCTACTCTATTCCCTTCATCGGAAAATTCCCAAGATCTATGTTTTCTAGGTATGAACACGGATCAGATTAACATGATAGATCCTTGACATGTCCCAAAAAGGCTGTTATCTTGTAATGGAGTTCATAGTAGTAGACTACTACTGGTCACAGAGTTGTGATTCCTAGTAGTTAGGCTGCTGGCTACCGTAGGGTGTGAAATCATCTCTTCTACTTTATTCCATTCATCCAAAAATTCCCAAGATACATGATTTCTCTGTTTGAACTTGAATCAGATTTACATGATAGATTCTAGACATGTCCCAAATGTGCTGTTGATCTTGTAACGGAGTTCCTAGTAGTAGACTACTGGTCACAGAGTTGTGATTCCTAATAGTTAGGCTGCTGGCTACCGTAGGGTGTGAAAGCATCTCTTCTACTCTATTCCCTTCATCTGAAAATTTCCAAGATACATGTTCTCTCGGTTTGAAAACTCGGATCAGATTTACATGATAGATCCTATACAAGTCCCAAAAAGGCTATTTATCTTGTAACGGAGTTCCTAGTAGCTAGGATGCTGGATACCGTAGGGTGTGAAAGCATTTCTTCTACTCTATTCCTTTCATCGGAAAATTCCCAAGATACATGTTTTCTAGGTTTGAACACGGATCAGGTTTACATGCTAGATCCTAGACATGTCCCAAAAGGGTTGTTGATCTTGTAACAGATTTCCTACTAGTAGACTACTGGTCACAGAGTTGTGATTCCAAGTAGTAAGGCTTCTGGCTACCGTAGGGTGTGAAAGCATCTCTTCTACTCTATTCACTTATTCGGAAAGGTCTCAGGATACATGATTTCTCGGTTTGAACTCGGATCAGATTTACATTATACATCCTAGACATGTCCCAAAAGGGCTGTTGATCTTGTAACGGAGTTCATAGTAGTAGACTACTGGTCACAGAGTTGTGATTCCTAGTAGTTAGGCTGCTGGCTACCGTAGGGTGTGAAAGCATCTCTTCTACTTTATTCCCTTCATCGGAAAATTCCCAAGATACATGTTTTCTTGGTATGAACACGGATCAGATGAACATGATAGATCCTAGACATGTCCCAAAATGGCTGTTGATCTTGTAATGGAGTTCCTATTAGTAGACTACTACTAGTCACAGTGTTGTGATCCCTAGTAGTTAGGCTGCTGGCTACCGTAGGGTATGAAAGCATCTCTTCTACTCTATTCCATTCATCCGAAAATTTCAAAGGTACATGATTTCTCGGTTTGAACTTGGATGAGATTTACATGATAGATCCTAGACATGTCCCAAAGGTGCTGTTGATCTTGTAACGGAGTTCCTAGTAGTAGACTACTGGTTACAGAGTTGTGATTCCTAATAGTTAGGCAGCGGGCTACCGTAGGGTGTGAAAGCATCTCTTCTACTTTATTCCCTTCATCTGAAAATTTACAAGATACATGTTCTCTCGGTTTGAAAACTCGTATCAGATTACATGATAGATCCTATACAAGTCCGAAAAAGGCTGTTTATCTTGTAACGGAGTTCCTAGTAGCTAGGCTGCTGGCTACCGTAGGGTGTGAAAACGTCTCTTCTACTTTATTACCTTCATCAGAAAGGTCCCAAGATAAATGATTTCTCGGTTTGAACTTGGATCAGATTTACATGATAGATCCTAGACATGTCCCAAAACGGCTGTTGATCTTGTAACGGAGTTTCTCGTAGTAGACTACTGGTCACAGTGTTGTTATTCCTAGTAGTTAGGCTGCTGGTTACCGTAGGGTGTGAAAGCATCTCTTCTACTCTATTCCCTCCATCGGAAAGGTTCTAAGATACATGATTTCTCGGTTTGAGCTCGGATCAGATTTACATGATTTATCCTAGACGTGTCCCAAAAGAGCTGTTAATCAGGTAACGGAGTTCCTAGTAGTAGACTACTGGTCACAGAGTTGTGATTCCTAGTAGTTAGGCTGCTGGCTACCGTAAGGTGTGAAAGCATCCCTTCTACTCTATTCCCTTCATCAGAAAATTCCAAGATGCATGTTTTCTCGGTTTGAACTCAGATCAGATTTACATGATAGATCCTAAACATGTCCAAAAAAGGATGTTTATCTTGTAACGGAGTTCTTAGTAGCTAGGCTGCTGGCTACCATAGGGTGTGAAATCATCTCTTCTACTCTATTCCCTTCATCGGAAAGGTCCCAAGATACATGATTTCTCGGTTTGAACTTGGATCAGATTTACATGATAGATCATAGACATGTCCCAAAAGGGCTGTTGATCTTATAACCGAGTTCCTAGTAGTGGACTATTGGTCACACAGTAGTGATTCCTAGTAGTTAGGCTGTTGGCTACCGTAGGGTGTGAAAGCATCTCTTCTACTCTATTCCATTCATCCGAAAATTCTCAAGATACATGATTTCTCGGTTTCAACTTGGATCAGATTTACATGACAGATCCTAGACATGTCCCAAAAGTGCTGTTGATCTTGTAACGGAGTTCCTAGAAGTAGACTACTGGTCACAGAGTTGTGATTCCTAATAGTTAGGCTGCTGGCTACCGTAGGGTGTGAAAGCATCTCTTCTACGCTATTCCCTTCATCTGAAAATTTCCAAGATACATGTTCTCTCGGTTTGAACTCGGATCAGATTTACATGATAGATCCTATACATGTCCCAAAAAGGCTGTTTATCTTGTAACGGAGTTCCTAGTAGCTAGGCTGCTGGCTACCGTACGGTGTGAAAGCATCTCTTCTACTCTATTCCCTTCATCGGAAAATTCCCAAGATACATGTTTTCTAGGTTTGAACACGGATCAGGTTTACATTATAGATCCTAGACATGTCCCAAAAGGGCTGTTGATCTTGTAACGGAGTTCCTCGTAGTAGACTACTGGTCACAGAATTGTTATTGCTTGTAGTTAGGCTGCTGGCTACCGTAGGGTGTGAAAGCAACTCTTCTACTCTATTCCCTTCATCGAAAAATTCCCAAGATACACGTTTTGTAGGTTTCAACACGGATCAGATTTACATGATAGATCCTAGACATGTCCCAAAAGGGCTGTTGATCTTGTAACGGAGTTTCTAGTAGTAGACTACTACTGGTCACAGAGTTGTGATTCCTAGTAGTTAGGCTGCTGGCTACCGTAGGGTGTGAAAGCATCTCTTCTACTCTGTTCCCTTCATCCGAAAATTCCCAAGATACATGATTTCTCGGTTTGAACTTGGATCAGAATTACATGATAGATCCTAGACATGTCCCAAAAGTGTTGTTGATCTTGTAACGGAGTTCCTAGTAGTAGACTACTGGTCACAGAGTTGTGATTCCTAATAGTAAGGATGCTAGCTACCGTAGGGTGTGAAATCATCTCTTCTACTCTATTCCCTTCATCCGAAAATTTCGAAGATACATGTTCTCCCTGTTTGAACTCGGATCAGATTTACATGATAGATCCTAGACATGTCCCAAAAAGGCTGTTTATCTTGTAACGCAGTTCCTAGTAGCTAGGCTGCTTGATACCGTAGGATTTGAAAGCATCTCTTCTACTCTATTCCCTTCATCGGAAAGGTCCCAAGATACATGATTTTTCGGTTTGAACTTGGATTAGATTTACATGATAGATCCTAGACATGTCCTAAAAGGACTGTTGATCTTGTAACGGAGTTCCTCGTAGCAGGCTACTGGTCACAGAAATTGTTATTCCTAGTAGTTCGGCTGCTGGCTACAGTAGGGTGTGAAAACATCTCTTCTACTCTATTCCCTTCATCGAAAAGGTCCCAAGATACATGTTTTCTAAGTTTGAACTCGGATCAGATTTACATGATAGATTCTAGACATATCCTAAAAGGGGTGTTGATCTTGTAACGGTGTTCCTAGTAGTAGACTCTTAGTCACAGAGTTGTGATTCCTAGTAGCTAGGCTGCTGGCTACCGTAGGGTGTTAAAACATCTCTTCTACTCTATTCCCTTCATCGGAAAATTCCCAGGATACATGTTTTCTAGGTTTGAACACGGATCAGGTTTACATTATAGATCCTAGACATGTCCCAAAAGGGCTGTTGATCTTGTAACGAAGTTCCTCGTAGTAGACTACTGGTCACAGAATTGTTGTTCCTTGTAGTTAGGCTGCTGGCTACCGTAGGGTGTGAAAGCATCTCTTCTACTCTATTCCCTTCATCGAAAAATTCCCAAGGTACACGTTTTGTAGGTTTTAACACGGATCAGATTTACATGATAGATCCTAGACATGTCCCAAAAGGGCTGTTGATCTTGTAACGGAGTTTCTAGTAGTAGACTCATACTGGTCACAGAGTTGTGATTCCTAGTAGTTAGGCTGCTGGCTACCGTAGGGTGTGAAAGCATCTCTTCTACTCTATTCCCTTCATCCAAAAATTCCCAAGATACATGATTTCTCGGTTTGAACTTGGATCATAATTACATGATAGATCCTAGACATGTCCCAAAAGTGCTCTTGATCTTGTAACGGAGTTCCTAGTAGTAGACTACTGGTCACAGTTTTGTGATTCCTAGTAATAAGGATGCTAGCTACCGTAGGGTGTGAAATCATCTCTTCTACTCTATTCCCTTCATCCGAAAATTTCGAAGATACATGTTCTCTCTGTTTGAACTCGGATCAGATTTACATGATAGATCCTAGACATGTCCCAAAAAGGCTGTTTATCTTGTAACGCAGTTCCTAGTAGCTAGGCTGGTTGATAACGTAGGATTTGAAAGCATCTCTTCTACTCTATTCCCTTCATCGGAAAGGTCCCAAGATACATGATTTTTCGGTTTGAACTTGGATTAGATTTACATGATAGATCCTAGACATGTCCTAAAAGGGCAGTTGATCTTGTAACGGAATTCCACGTAGCAGGCTACTGGTCACAGAAATTGTTATTCCTAGTAGTTAGGCTGCTGGCTATAGTAGGGTGTGAAAATATCTCTTCTACTCTATTCCCTTCATCGAAAAGGTCCCAAAATACATGTTTTCTAAGTTTGAACTCGGATCAGATTTACATGATAGATTCTAGACATATCCCAAAAGGGCTGTTGATCTTGTAACGGTGTTCCTAGTAGTAGACTCTTAGTCACAGAGTTGTGATTCCTAGTAGCTAGGCTGCTGGCTACCGTAGGGTGTTAAAACATCTCTTCTACTCTATTCCCTTCATCGGAAAATTCCCAAGATACATGTTTTCTAGGTATGAACACGGATTAGATTAACATGATAGATCCTTGACATGTCCCAAAAAGGCTGTTGATCTTGTAATGGAGTTCCTAGTAGTAGACTACTACTGGTCACAGAGTTGTGCTTTCCTAGTAGTTAGGCTGCTGACTACCGTAGGGTGTGAAAGTATCTCTTTCCTAGTAGTCGCCACCTAGTTTATTAAAACTGGTGTGGGCAGCATGCCCTCGGAGAGAAAGGATTTCGTTCCTTCTCGCCATTGCGGCCCTTTTTCTTGTTAATCGAGGGAGCGCGAGCGCCGGTGGCGTGCGCTCGAAAATACAGAGTCGCCATTTGAGTTTTGAAGGTCCGACACTCAAGGAACCGTATTTCGAAGCACCTGCCGCGCTTTGTTTGAAAAAGTGAAGGAAACCAGTCCGTCATAACCATATCTGGGTTCGGGAGCCAGGTTACGAGAGGGGAAGGGTTTTATGGCACCCCTCTCGCCCAATCCGGAGATCGGTCTCTACTTAGGCATTTTTATGAAAACCTTTGTGATTCTTCCTCTTTTAATTGATTTTAGCCAATTAGGGCGGGGGAACAGTTAATCAGGGATTAAAACTGTAACATTTTGCAAGATGTGATCAAATAATGGCATGGATGGATAATATTAACAAAATAATAAGTGGAATGACCCCGAGACAACGATCAGACGCCAAAACCAAGCTCGGGGCAGATTTGTCCTACGCGATGACCAACTTGCATGCCTGAACAAATCTGCATGCAAGTCAACCATCGCGCGAGACACGCTGACACTCGCGCGAGTATTGTCATCTCACCACAGTCCCTAAATCATCCCCTTCTGGGCTCTGGAAGGACCAGTGCACACCCAGGAAGCAAACCAAGCAGTTTATTGGAAGACTGAAAATACTAATTATTACACCATACTCCAAGCAGGAGCCAAATAAGATGAAATACAGCCCCTAAACAGTGGGGGTATCAAAACAGAGGCCAAGGGCCTAGTTGCCAATGCAAGGGCCATTCATGGAAATCAGAGAACTGTCGCGCGACAGCAAGTGAATCTCGCGCGACACTCCTGACTGGACTTCCAGGAATTGCTTTGCATGCTTGGGGTCCTGAGACAGATTCAGGGGGTCCCAAGGGCATTCCAAACTGTTTAAAGCAAATAAACTAGCTACTGAGATTTGTTTTGCATGCATAACAGTGATCTAAAAATCAAAGTAAAGATACAACAGACATAAATACACTGCAAAACAGAAAAGGGCTAGCTTCCCTTCCCCACGAGGTCCATTCTCTTGCTGACACAAGTGTCGCGCGAGTAAAGGGGACCGTCGCGCGAGGGTGTGGCTGCCACGAATTCTTGTAACTTTGCTGGCTTTAGGACCAGGGCATGGTATTGATTACCAGCCTTGGTCCTGTCAGCCCCCCTCAGGGATCAAAACAGAAACAGGTTTAAAAATTATACCTTTGCTTGGAAAGGGTTTGGAAGTGGATGAGGTTGATTGGTGTGACCTTGCTACCAAGAGTGTATGAACAAACCAAGTTCAGTGGTTTAGGAAGTAGTTTGAGAGTTAGGAATTTTGTGCTAGCTAATGTAGGATTTGTAGAATGACTAATGACTTCCTTAAGCAATATTTTGGAACCCTTTAAATGGAAGACCAATGGGGGTATTTATAGGGGGAATGTAAGGCTGAGTTAGGGGCCAAACAAGGCCTTAGGACCAGCCACCAAGGCTGGTCACCACTTGGTTGTGAGGCTAGCCAACAAGGTGAGAGAGTGGTTGGGAGTTTGCATGGGGCTAGAGCCTGCCAGCACGCCGTTCAGCTGAGGAGAAGGGGGTTCCAGCCCATGGGAACCCATGTGCCAAGCAATCATCACAAGTCCAGCTGGATTCTGTGATAGGGACAGGAGAGAACCATCGCGCGAGGGTCCATGAGTGTCGCGCGAGGGTCAAACAGTCAACAGTTTGACTTTGACCACACGTGGCAGACTGAGTGTCGCACGAGGGACAAGAAGACTCGCGCGAGGGTCAACTCTGGTTTTAGGGTTTGACTGAAGGTTTAGAAGGGGTTCAAAGGGGTTCGAGTAGGGTTCCAAGCATTCCAAGCTCAATCCATTCCCAATCCAAGCTCTGTTTGATCCGATTTCATCATCGGGGAAACAAGAAAATCGTAAAATAAAGTAAAACAATTGGGAGACCCAGATTGGGGTGTCTACAGTAGTCCCTCTTTGACGGCACGCGGAGCACCATTGACTGGTACGGGTAACGTCAAAGATTTCTAGACACCCACCAAATCCGCCCAAAAGCCGATTAAATAGAAAATGCAGACGAGTATATAAAAATACCGTGCACCAAGGGGAGAGATTGGAAGTTGGACGGATAGATCGTCGCTGTGGATTGATCGGACGGATAGATCGTCGCTGGGGATTGATCAGACGGATAGATCGTCGCTGTGGATTGATCGGACGGATAGATCGTCGCTGTGGATTGATGGGACGGATAGATCGTCGCTGTGGATTGATCGGACGGATAGATCGTCGCTGTTGATTGATCGGACGGATAGATCGTCGCTGTTTTGATTGAACGGACGGATAGATCGTCGCTGTTTTGATCGGACGGATAGATCGTCGCTGTGGATTGATCGGACGGATAGATCGTCGCTGTTTCGATCGGACGGATAGATCGTCGCTGTGGATTGATCGGACGGATAGATCGTCGCTGTTTTGATCGGACCACTGCTGGGGATACCAAATTCTTCGGGTCCGAAGGCAAAGCTTCCAAAATGACCCTCAAATTTATTGGTAACATATCAACATGTTATGGACCTCAACGAGGGATTAATTGAGATTGGGCCGGCCTCAGAATTCGGATTGGGCCTGCAGCCCAAAAGAAGTGTCGCGCGACACTCAAGAACAGTCGCGCGAGGGTATGAAGTTAGGGCTTGGGCCTGAACAGGCCCAGACCCGGCCCAAACCCGTTCCAATTGTTTAAACGTCCGTGGGACGTTACAGAAACAGTGCCAAAACAGTTCCGGAGTTTCGAAACTCTCTCAAACTCTCATCTCTCTTCTCGAATCCCTCTCAAACCTTCACTCCGTCCATAAAATCGACATACCTAACCTTGATCATCCACCCATGGCAGACCACGGCAGCGGGGAAGATGGGGGAGATGTGATCGATCAACCAGAGGATCGAGGAGGGTCCACGGTCGTCGAGACAGGGGATCAAGTGCCGGCGGAGGCCACCGCAGGGGCCGGTGCAGTGGTTGCAGGCGGCGGAGACGGCGAAGAGGGTCGCGAGCAGGCGACTGCTGGTGGCGACGAGAGTCGCGCGACAGAGCGAGGGGCTCGCGCGACTGTTGAGCCTGGGGTTGTGAGCCACAGAGTTGAGCGGCTGGATCCGGTCATGGCCGTAGAGGGGTCAGTGGTGTCCGGAGTGAGTCCATTGAACACAGGAGAGGCTGGTGTTGACGAGAACCATCGCGCGACCGAGGAGGAGCCTCGCGCGATGGTCGATGCTGGAGGAGTCAGTGGCAGTAAGGGAGGAGATGACACTGTTGAGCCGTCCGGGTCCCCGCCGAGGGATTCGGCGAAAGGTAAAGGGGCTGTTGTTGAGGAAGAGATCGCGGAGATGCCAATCCGGGAGGAGGATGTGTTGTTCAGGCCGGAGTCGTGTGGGCAGCATGCCCTTTGGAGAGAAAGGATTTCGTTCCTTTTCGCCGTTGCGGCCCTTTTTTGATAATCGAGGGAGCGCGAGCGCAGGTGGCAAGCGCTCGAAAATACAGAGTCGCCACTCGGGTTTTGAAGGTCCGACACCCAAGGAACCGTATTTCGAAGCACCTGCCGCGCTGTTTGATTTGAAAAAGTTAAGGAACCAGTCCGTCATAACCATATCTGGGTTCGGGAGCCAGGTTACGAGAGGGGAAGGGTTTTATGGCACCCCTCTCGCCCAATCCGGAGATCGGTCTCTACTTGAGCATTTTGAAAACGTTGCGATTCTTCTTTTATTAACCAATTTTAGCCAATTAGGGCGGGGGAACAGTTAATCGGGGATTAAAACTGTAACACTTTGCAAGATGATAGATGTCATGGACGAGTAGCATGATGAATAATAAACGGAATGATCTTGAAACAGCGATCAGATGCCAAAACCAGGCTCGGGACAGATTTGCCCTGCACGATGATCAACTTGCATGCCTGAACAGATCTGCATGCAAGTCAATCATCGCGCGAGACACACTGACTCTCGCGCGAGTGTTGTCATCTCACCACAGTCCCAAAATCATCCCCTTCTGGGCTCTGGAAGGACCAGTGCACACCCAGGAAGCAAAACAAGCAGTGTATTGGAAGACTGTAAAATGCTAATTATTACACAATACTCCAAGCAGGAGCCAAATAAGATGAAACACAACCCCTAAACAGTGGGGGTATCAAAACAGAGGCCAAGGGCCAAGTTGCCCATGCAAGGGCCATTCATGGAAATCAGAGAACTGTCGCGCGACAGAGAGTAAACCTCGCGCGACCCTCCTGACTGACTTCCAGGAATTGCTTTACATGCTTGGGGTCCTGAGACAGATTTAGGGGATCCCAAGGGCATTCCAAACTGAACAGAAATGAATATTGAGATATAAAACTAGCAATTTAAGCTCTAAGAAAAGCAGTAAACTGATTATTAGCATGCTTAACAGTGATCCATAATAATTATTAAGACAATAAAACAGGAAAGAACCAACATCCCTTTCCCACGAGAACCATCGCGCGATGCTTGAGACAAGCGCGCGCGTGACTGGGTCCGTCGCGCGAGGGTATTTTGGTTGCACGGTTTTTGAAACCTTGCCAGCTTTAGGGCCAGGACTGGTATTGATTACCAGCCTTGACCCTGCCAGCCCCCCTCAGGGATCAGAACAGAGAGCAGAACAAAGGTAAGATATACCTTTGGATTTTGAGGTTTGAAAAGTGTTTGAGCTTTGAATTGAGGTTGAGTTTGAGGTTTGATTGAAATGTGAAAATGGGGAGGAAGAACAAGCTTTGTTCTTAGGGTGTCTTTGTATCTCTTTTATTAGCTTAAAAGAGTACAAAGCAAAGACCCTTTGTAATGCCAAATTTTTGTTAACCTTTGTGCTTGGTTTTTTTGTCACCCTTTGAAAGAGAACAAATGGGGGATATTATGGAGAGCACCTTCCATTAATGGAAAGGTAGCTCGGGTTCAAAGAATGGAGGCTGGCTGGTGGTTACTTGGTAATTAAGCTGCCCAGTGAATAAAGGTGATGGGGACAGTTCAATCTCGCGAGGGTTCCAAACTGTCGCGCGACAATGCGCCCGGCGCGCGATGCGCCCCGGCGCGCTGGTCAATGCTCCGAGTTGACCATCGCGCGACGGAGTAAAACCGTCGCGCGGCAGTGCGCCCGGCGCGATAGTTGCGCCACTGGCGCCGCGATGATTGCGCCGGCGCGCAATGATTGTGCCCTGGCACACATCAATAGGGTTTTTGGCTTTTGGAAGTGGCTTAGGCTAGGTTAGGTTCAAGGGTTTTCAAACACTCAAAACTCAAACACTCGACATTCCCGGGGTGTTCTTGATCCATTTCATCATTGGGGAATCAAAAACCGTAAGTAAACTAATCGGGAAGCCCAGATTGGGTGTCTACAGTAGCCCCCTTTGATGGCACTTGGAGCACCATTGAATTGGTACAAGTAACGCCAAATGTTTATAGGCACCCATCAATGCTATCCAGAGCATTTCTTACTAGCAAAGCAGACAAGCATACTTACAGAACCTGATTGGTTGAATGGACGGACAGACCGTCGCTTGTTGATTGAATTTGGTTTGCCAATGCCACAACAATGACTGAAGAACGCCTCAACACGCTTTGATTTGCCAATGACTCAACACTGACTGTATAAATGCCTCAACGCCGCTTTGATTTGCCAATGTCTCAACACCGACGGTTTGAACTCAAAGACGCTTTGATTTGCCAATGTCTCAACACCGCCTCGACGCTTTGATTTGCCAATGTCTCAACACCGACGGTTCGCCTCAGCACGCTTTGATTTGCCAATGCCTCAACACTGACTGAAGAACGCCTCAGCACGCTTTGATTTTTGAACGAACAGATCATCAGTATAAATGATCGAACCGTTGAAGACTGGAAGGGAGGATCATCAGTATAAATGATCGAGCCGTTGAAGCCTGGATGGGAGGATCAGCAGTATAAATGATCAAACCGTTGAAGCCTGGATGGGAGGATCAGCAGTATAAATGATCAAACCGTTGAAGCCTGGATGGGAGGATCAGCAGTATAAATGATCGAGCCGTTGAAGCCTGGATGGGAGGATCAACCGTATAAATGATCAAACCGTTGAAGCCGTTGAAGCCTGGATGGGACCGGCTGTCGTTGATTTGAACTGGGCAGATCGCTATAAAAAGTGATCGAGCCGTTGAGGTTGGACAGGACCAGCTGTCGTTGATTTGAACTGGCGGATCGCTATAAAAAGTGATCGAGCCATTGGAAGTTGGACAGGATCGGCTGTCGTTGTGTTGATCCAAGTAGCACAAACAGTGGATATCATGCATAGAAGCAAGGCGGACTGCAGTTGGGGAGAAATCGGTGACAACTGCTGGGCTGTTTACTTGCTGCCTTCGATACCGGGAAGGCTTGCTTTGTCGTTTTGATGGATTTTTCCTGCGTTCAACATTTGATATACACACAATATGCAATGACATGTATAAAATATTGAAAATGCAGATGCAAGCTTAGGGCGGCTCCTAGAAGGACAACGACACCTAAGGACTACCACTGAGCCTCATTACTGTACTGTCTGTGCTTCTGAGATATGCACCCAGATAGAAAGACGCTGAACGGGCTGGCGTGCCCCAATTGACGTTTGAGCAATGGAATTGGGCCTGCGCCCTTTCTTTGATGCTTCGACAGGTGTGCCCCAGAGATGCTTTGCTTGGCCTTGGGCTGACGTGCCTTTTCTGCTTCAAGAGATTCCGCTGCTTGCGGATTATGGATACTAGGGTAGCAATGCAACAATTGCGTTTTTCAGTTTATTGACTCTCTTTTACAAGTGTTGAAGAGAATGCAAAAACTAACCACTAATATCTAATTTGCATTGACAATTGCTTTGAATCGACACACAGACATGCGCACATGTGTACAGACTCGCCTAGCTCGAATGGAAAAGGGGGAGAGAGTCCCGGGGTATAATGCGAACCCTCAGACACAAAGAATATAATGAAATTTTGGGCATTAATGTGCCAAAACTCACAATATTCCTGAACAGGTGAAACTGACACTTATGAAAAGTGGAAAAGGTACAAAGACCTGTACAAACAAAATCGAGAAAAGTATCCCGATATGACAATTGATTGAAAAACTGGAAAAATGTCGCAAAAAATGGACATAAGACGCAGATTATGACATGTATAGGCCCGGACTGAAACCGATACCCCCGTGCAGTCACATTAAGTCCATATGACTTGCATGGTTTGACAAGACTTGGCAAAAGCCCCTGGAACGACATTCGAGGGTAGTAGCTAACTGCTACTGTCTGCTGCAAGAAGAGTGCGCAGGTTTGAGACCAACGCGTATCGCTTTGAACAAATGCGCTGCGGTTGCTTACACCAGACTTCGCTGAACTTAGAATAAACTGTGAGCCTGTTAAGGCCTCTAGCATTTCGTTCTGTTTTTGATGCTTCAATTATTTTTAAGACTTATGCTCAGCCTGTAAATTGAAGAAGCAGTTTGGTAATAAAATTGAAAGACGAAGGTTTTCCCCCTTCTGGTTCCTCCAATGAAGCTTGTCTTGATCTTCGATCCTCTTCGACCTTTGATGTGCACCAAAATGTCAACCATGGATCCAATTGATAGATTGTGACCGAGTCTCAAAGAAAGACTGCCTACGTATCCCAAGCTAGGGAATCAGGTCAAAACGTAGTTCAGGCCACGGTTCGACAGAGTATGACCGAGTCTCGAAGAGAGACTGCCTACGTATCCCAAGCTAGGGAATCAGGTCAAAACGTAGTTCAGGCCAAGGGTTAACTCTCGAGTATTTACCTCTCCTTTTACGCTCTAACTTTTGCCTAGTACCGCCCATTCGGGTCTTCGGTCTAGCGAGCTTTGATTGATTGCCTATTCATTTTTGCTTAAACCACCTTCATAGGTTTTGGTCTAGCAGGCTGCTCTAACTTTTGCTTGGAACTGCCCACCCTTGGGGTTTTCAGCCCAACGAGCTTCTCACAGGGAAAAGTTACATTTGAATTGATCCAGGTTGACCATGGGTATTGAATTTGTTGCCGTCGAGGTTGAGAACCTTTGGCTGCAGCCCTAGATAAAATAGCTTTGATGACGCAGGGTCAAGAGTGCTTCGATTGGAAATGCCTTGCTCCGGGCCGTTGTGTACATTTTCTCATTTGTGCTTGGCAAAACGCCACTGTTGCTATTTTGAACATGGTACAAGGCCCGGAGCCTTCTGTGCTTCTGCTTTCTGGATTGGCACCAGGTAGCAGGGATTGATACTTCTTTGTCTTAGGATCAACGCGAGGCGTGACTTGATGAGACCACGCCAAGACGTCTATGAATTCTTCAAGCCTATCTAACCGGGCGCAATGCTCCTCTGGGTGCGGTGCTTTGACCAACTTTGAACCATTGGGAGGTTATACTTGTCTTTCAAGTTTATTTGAAATTACTTCTTCTTTTAATAGGCTGAGCATGCCTTTCGTCTTCCCTTTCGGCGAGGGAACACATTTCCTCGGGAATGATCCCATCGAAATCTATCCCTTCGTCGTCAGGGTCGACACAGTTTATATAAAAGCCAGCGAAGCATGTAGAAGCAAGACGATGCATATCATAAAAACCCTCGGGGTTTGCCAAGTACAGCAGACTCGAAACTTGAAACAAAAGCTACGACGTGGAGGGCCAAGAGGCACAACCTCCGACTCAGAGCTAGACTTAGACAAACGCAAAAGACTCTGTGTCAGACTCAGACAAGGCGCCAATGCAAACTAGACGTGGTTTTGAAAATGCAATTGTTAAAAAGCTACCCATAGCTTCCACAAAAAGAGGTAGGATCCAGCAGGTGTTAGGCCCAAGCAACAGCACTTCGGCTTCCTCAGCTTCTTCAGCCAAACCTACTTGATGCTCCTTTGAACGATGGACCTCAGCCAAACGGTCCTTTCCTTTGCAAGCCCCTCATCACTGTCAAACCAGATGTTGGCAGTGAAAGCCTCAGTTGCCCAACCTACAGCCATCATGTTAACCTCTGGTTCGGACGGGATGGATACGATGGGTTTAGGTCGATTTGCTGGGATGATATAGTGGCTAGGGTTGAATATGGTGGAGCTCGGGTTGATCTGAGTGGAGGTTATAGATACCTGACCAACCAGAGGGTCAGACCCGTGTTGAGGCAAGGAGTTGGAAATGACGCTGGGTTTTGGTGGAACTTGAACCGTGCCATCATCAATTAGATCTTGTATCTCGTGTCGGAGACGCAAGCAGTTATCAGTGAGATGGCCAGGCATTTGGTGGAAGGCACAGAAAAGGTTGGCATTGTAGTTGGCCGGAAGGACTTTGGGTGGAAAAGTTGGGGTCAAAGGTTTGAGATGCCCAGACTTGACAAGTTTCTCCATCACTGCTGACAGAGATGCCTCGAAGGCAGAGAAGCTTCGGGGTTGTGTTCGAGATCGGAGGCTTTGAGCACTTCGTATTTGGTTGATATCGGCGGCACGACTGGAGTTGGAAGCTGGAGCATCGCTCCCACTTATAGCCCTTGGCGTAACCTTTTGAGTGGAGGAAGAGGATTCACCCTTTGGCAAAATGCCAGCTTGCAGCGCATCCTCGATGGCTAGGCCAGAATCGAAGAATATCTCAAAGTTGGCGGTCGCTTGAGCGAGTACCAAGTGCCTGGCATAGTCTGGCTGAAGATTGCGGGAGATAATGCGGAGTTGATCTCTCTCGCTCGAGCGCTCAATCATTAGAGCGGCTTTGGCTCTCCACCTTTTAACAAAGTCCGCAAAGGACTCCTTTGCCTCCATCTTTGTGGATTCTAACTCTCGAATAGTCATCTTGAGTTGAGAGTTGTAGCTGTATTGAGAAACAAAGGCAGCCCCTATGTCTTCCCAAGTGCTTCGTTTGGCGATGTCGAGCGACAGAAACCAATGGAAGGCAGGCCCAGAGAGAGTTTGAGGGAAGAGTTGAGACATGGCCTCACTTTCCACACCCAACAGCTTCATTGCGGCATGGTAGCCATATAGATGAGTTTTGGGGTCACCGCTTCCATCAAACTTAACCAAGTCAGGCATCTTGAACTTGTCAGGGAGCTTGGCATTAGGGTACAAACAGAGACGATCCAAGTCAATTCCCCCTGCACTGATTTTCTCAGACTTGGAGACTGCCTCCTCCAGCTTTGCCATCTTGGCCATGAGAGCTGCCATATCCGGATTCAAAATAGGCTTGCCACCTACCGGATTCGGGATTGCAGCAGGCGCACGAGCCTCCTTAGGGTTGAGTTGAACAATGAGACGCCCCTCGTGATTCGGATCTGGGACCAAGACAGGCTGTTCCTGGTCGGACTCATCGTCCTCGCCTTCCTCTTCAAGAGGAGGTGGAAGGCGAGTGTGGATAAGGTCATTCAAGCGGGCAATATTGGCATCTGTCTGAGCTGCCCTCTGTTGCATGGCGGTGATGCTATCCTGAAGGTTCATAAGCATGGTTTCAAGAGTGAGCGGTTGATCTGCCATAGCTGGCCTTGAAGATGTTGAAGAAAGGGAAGCCGACGGCGTGACTCTTTGTAAAATCGATGGTGAACCCGACTGTAGGGCGGCCAACAATGAACCCGGAGAAGCCTTCGTTGCAACTGGCTGAGTTTCGAGCCTGACAAGTCTTTGAATTGGATTTCGAAGACGTTCCCAAGTAGGTTTGGTTCTTCCTTTCGGTACTCTTTTGCTTGGCGCAATGGCTTCAAACTAGACAGTAAAGTAAGAGAAAGCTCAGTGGCATTCTTGCAGCAAAATGCAATGCATACATCGTTGTCGGTGTCCACCCTAGACTCTAGAACTAGAGACAAGTCTGTCTCATGATGTTCGGACGCTGCCAAAATCCTCAGATTCTTTTCGAGGGTATATCCTTTGAATAGATCAAACTGATCCTAAGAGATGCCAAAACAGACTAAGTCTTTGACTAGTCCCTTTTGAAGATTCGACTTTGAACTTGGAACAACTCGGTATTGATGGCGTGACACCTTTACAGGGGTGGCGTGAGCGACAATGCGCTTTAGCCGGGGCGGTGTACGTGCGAAGCACGATAACCAAAATGACATCAATATCACGACATCAATACTTTGTGGTTCCTTATTGTCGATTGAATCCGCAATCAGGCATGAGCCAAGGATTTAGTAAGGTTTGATTTCTCAAAGTCTCGCTGGTTTAAGGACTTTTGAAAAACTAAAAACGTGCATTATCGAGATGCACGACTCTTCATCGGGTCATAGCAGCATCCTAATAAGCATAAGACAGACTCAAAAGCGAGAGACAACCTAGAAGCCGCCCTAAACATGCTCCTACGTAGAACAGAATGTATGCATGTACAGTTCAAAAGACGAGTTTGCCTCACAAGTTTCAGACGTTGCTGGAATCCTCAGAATTCTTTTCGGCGATGTGTCCATGAGTAGATCGACAGATCCTAAAAGATGTCAAAATAGACTAAATCTTTGGCTAGTCCCTTTTGAAGATTCGACTTTGAATTTGGAACAACTCGGTGTTGATGTCATGGCACCTTAACCTTGAACACGGCGGTGTATAGTGACAACGCACTTCAACCTGGGTGGCGCCAGCGACACGACATCACCACTTTGTTGTTCCACATTGTCGGTTGAATCCTTAAACGAGCACGAGCCAAGGATGTAGTAAATTTTGATTTCTCAAAGTCTCATTGAACTAAGGACTTTGCGATTGATAACGAACATTCAACAGAATGAACGACTCCTCATCGGGCCCAACAACGTCTTAGACAGCGCAAGACAAACTCGAAAGACAAAACAGCCCTAAGCATGCTCCTACGCAAAACAGTGCATGCGATAGGGAAAGCAGTAACACGTAGGCAGTTACGGGGCTAGATGCAAGTAGATCTTAACCTGCGGGTACCTGTCTTAGATTGGAGAGTTCTAATGCTCTGTATATGCAAAAGGCCGGTTTTGGTTCGTAACGGGTTCCTCGGACTAGGGCCACAGATATACCTTCCGTTACCCGCGTTTTTCGCAGAATAACAGTCGAACAGTAGCATGACCCATCATCGTCGAAGGTTGTCGGTCATTCGGGGTCCCCGGGCTCCGGTAAACCGTGCCGGATTGCCAAAACGATCCAACGAGGCTTATCCCACATCGATGCAAATGAGAATGCTAGAAATTGATTAAGAGAAGAAGAATCGCAAAATCGCAAAATGCCTTTTCAAATTTGGCTCACTTTATTTAGTCCATCTTTAGAGGAAACTACGCAAGCGAACAATCGAAAAAGCCCCAGACTAGAATGGCCGGACACGAGGTCCTGTTAAATCACCATTCCAACCTTCGGCAGCGCGAAGCTCACCGTTTTGACAGACTTTTTAAGGGATTGTTCCCAAGTGTATTAAACTCTAAGTATAGATCAATATTAGTTCGATCATCCCCAGCAGAGTCGCCACTGTGGGCAGCATGCCCTTTGGAGAGAAAGGATTTCGTTCCTTTTCGCCGTTGCGGCCCTTTTTTGATAATCGAGGGAGCGCGAGCGCAGGTGGCAAGCGCTCGAAAATACAGAGTCGCCACTCGGGTTTTGAAGGTCCGACACCCAAGGAACCGTATTTCGAAGCACCTGCCGCGCTGTTTGATTTGAAAAAGTTAAGGAACCAGTCCGTCATAACCATATCTGGGTTCGGGAGCCAGGTTACGAGAGGGGAAGGGTTTTATGGCACCCCTCTCGCCCAATCCGGAGATCGGTCTCTACTTGAGCATTTTGAAAACGTTGCGATTCTTCTTTTATTAACCAATTTTAGCCAATTAGGGCGGGGGAACAGTTAATCGGGGATTAAAACTGTAACATGTTTGCAGGATGATAGATGGCATGGACGAGTAGCATGATGAATAATAAACGGAATGATCTTGAAACAGCGATCAGATGCCAAAACCAGGCTCGGGGCAGATTTGCCTGCACGATGATCAACTTGCATGCCTGAACAGATCCGCATGCAAGTCAATCATCGAGCGAGACACACTCACTCGCGCGAGTGTTGTCATCTCACCACAGTCCCAAAATCATCCCCTTCGGGCTCTGGAAGGACCAGTGCACACCCAGGAAGCAAAACAAGCAGTGTATTGGAAGACTGTAAAATGCTAATTATTACACAATACTCCAAGCAGGAGCGAAATAAGATGAAACACAACCCCTAAACGGTGGGGGTATCAAAACAGAGGCCAAGGGCCAAGTTGCCCATGCAAGGGCCATTCATGGAAATCAGAAAACCAGTCGCGCGACAGAGAGTAAACCTCGCGCGACCCTCCTGACTGGACTTCCAGGAATTGCTTTACATGCTTGGGGTCCTGAGACAGATTCAGGGGATCCCAAGGGCATTCCAAACTGAACAGAAATGAATATTGAGATATAAAACTAGCAATTTAAGCTCTAAGAAAAGCAGTAAACTGATTATTAGCATGCTTAACAGTGATCCATAATAATTATTAAGACAATAAAACAGGAAAGAACCAACATCCCTTTCCCACGAGAACCATCGCGCGATGCTTGAGACAAGCGCGCGCGTGACTGGGTCCGTCGCGCGAGGGTATTTTGGTTGCACGGTTTTTGAAACCTTGCCAGCTTTAGGGCCAGGACTGGTATTGATTACCAGCCTTGACCCTGCCAGCCCCCCTCAGGGATCAGAACAGAGAGCAGAACAAAGGTAAGATATACCTTTGGATTTTGAGGTTTGAAAAGTGTTTGAGCTTTGAATTGAGGTTGAGTTTGAGGTTTGATTGAAATGTGAAAATGGGGAGGAAGAACAAGCTTTGTTCTTAGGGTGTCTTTGTATCTCTTTTATTAGCTTAAAAGAGTACAAAGCAAAGACCCTTTGTAATGCCAAATTTTTGTTAACCTTTGTGCTTGGTTTTTTTTGTCACCCTTTGAAAGAGAACAAATGGGGGGATTTATAGGGAGAGCACCTTCCATTAATGGAAAGGTAGCTCTGGTTCAAAGAATGGAGGCCAGCCAGCCACGAGGCTGGCTGGGGGTTACTTGGTAATTAAGCTGCCCAGCTGAATAAAGGTGATGGGGACAGGTTCTGACCGTCGCGCGAGGGTTCCAAACTGTCGCGCGACAATGCGCCCTGGCACGCGATGGTGCGCCCTGGCACGCTGGTCAATGCTCCAGTTGACCATCGCGCGACGGAGTAAAACCGTCGCGCGACGGTGCGCCCCGGCGCGCGATGGTTGCGCCCTGGCGCACGATGATTGCGCCCTGGCGCGCAATGATTGTGCCCTGGCACACATCAATAGGGTTTTTGGCTTTTGGAAGTGGCTTAGGCTAGGTTAGGTTCAAGGGTTTTTCAAACACTCAAAGCTCAAACAATCGACATTCCCGGGGTGTTCTTGATCCATTTCATCATTGGGGAATCAAAAACCGTAAGTAAACTAATCTGGAAGCCCAGATTGGGGTGTCTACAAGTCGACCGCGGCCACGTCGTCGAGACACGTGCCGATCACTAGACATGACGTTGCCGAGTACCTGACTGACGAGGCACTGGCGAGACTGTTAGAGGACAACCCCCTGGTTGGGGAATTGGTCCTAAAGGCCAGAGAGGACCGTGCACGGGCCATTGAGGCGTCGGAGGCCGTTGAGAAGGCCGAGAGAGAGAGACTGGAAAGAGAGGAGCTCCTGAGAGACGCAGAGGCCGAGGAGAGAGCCCGAGTTGAGGCGCAGGGGCCTAGGGTTACGGCCGTGGAGGAGGCGAAGAACACGAGCCGGCCGGTCTTTTCAGCAGGGGCATACGTGCTTCCTATACCGCACCTTTTTGTGCCGTCGGGCGTTGCGGCCCGCGCACCGTCGCAGAGAGATTACGACGACGAGCTGGTGTTGAGAGATCCCCGGGCCCACATTGCAGCGACATGGATGGAGGTATATTCCCAGAAAACACCCTTTGATTTCGACATTCTTGCTCTGGTAGTTCACATTCGATACTTGCTTAGAACATGCTTGAACTTAGAATTTGCATGAACGATCTTGCGAACCGAAGCATGCTAAAGCCACGTATTTCTGTAGTATAGGCCCAATATGTAATAACTTGAACCAATCATCTGTCGTAGGCTTCATTGATTACCTAGAACTTGAGAATGAACCTCCCAAGTACTGACGAACCATTTGCTGCTTGTCTTTGTATCTGAAACAGGCTGGAGCTGAACAGAGGGACATCCGCGGCTTTGGGGGCGCGTGCATGTCTTTGCAGCTGTACGAGGGGCTGCCGGGGAGAGTGAGGCGGCTGGTGGACGAGGCAGGGTTCGGGGAGTTTGTGCGGATCTTGACCCCGGCGAGGATTGACCATGCCGTCCTCGTTGCACTTGCTGAGAGGTGGAGGGATACCACCAATACCTTCCACCTACCTCCTGGGGAGATGACGGTGACGCCTGCTGACTTTGCAGTGATCACAGGGCTGAGGGTTGGGGGCGAGCCCATTCCGTTTGACTCAGGGATCCAGGAGGATCGGGCTGCGCTGGAGTGGTTTCTGGGCAGAGTGCCCAAGGTAGAGGGGGGAATGGCAAGGTACGACCAGTTCAAGGGCTACCTGAGAAAGGAGGTGTCGAATGACCGGGAGGCGGAGCAGATGGCCCGGGCGTTCCTGCTATACCTGTTTGGTGCCACGTTGTACCCGAACAGGCGAAGCAACGTCCATCTTTCTTACTTGCCAGCGTTGAGGGACCTGAGGACGGCCTCGCGCTTTGACTGGGGCGGAGCGGCTCTTGGGACGGCCTACCTCTTTTTCGGCGACTCGTCGAGGACGGGCAAGAGCACAGCCGGCTACTGGAGGATCTGGGAGGTACAATCCTAATCCCTTTAAGCACAATTTGAATATGCTCGTCCATTGTTTAGTCTGCTTGACTGTTTCGACTTCAAATACTGTATGCCTTGACTAGCGTTCGAACTTGTCTAAACCTTGCAGCTTTGGGCATACGAGGTTTTGCGGATGAACCCGCCGGAGTGTAAGCATCCAGACTTGAGCACTCTCCCTCGCGCGTTGAAGTGGAGCAAGGAGAGCACCGGGAAGAAGGAGGGAAGAGGCGAGCTCAACGCCTTCAGGTTATACCTAGACGAGCTCAGAGCGTCACAGGTATGAACATACAATCATAAGTATTAGATGTGCATTCGTTTCACTGCTTTAATGCTGGCGCTGATCAATTGCTTGCATTGCCCGCTTGCTTCGAATCACAGGTCAATTGGGATCCCTGGAGGAGGGCGGAGCCAGAGCCTGAGTACTTGGCCAGGAGCAGAGCTGTCACGGCCAGCAGGGTGCTGTTGGAGTCTGCCTTTGGTTGGCAGTGGTACTTGGGAGACCGAGTGACGCGCCAGTCACTTGGTTATCCTGAGTTCTGGGTGCCAGGGCCGCTACCAGCTCGAGCTTCACACACAGGAGAGTACACGCGGGCCGAGCTGGAGAGGTACACGAGGCCGAACGCCGGGCTTGAGCGATACCTGCGTCCTGGTAGGGACTATGCAGTCTACCAGCGAGACTTCCTGGCGGGTCCATTGGGGGTCCGTGGCCGGAGAGAGGCGCGAGGCCAGGCCGCGGGGGCCGCTGAGGAGAGGAGAGCAGCCGGAGAGGGACGGAGAGGGGGTGAGAGCCGGGCCAGGCGAGCCCCGAGCGGACCAGCAGTTGGCGGACTCCCTGCACTGCTGTGGAGGATTCCCGTTGTTGACAGTCAGGGGAATCCTGCAGAGTTTCAGTTAGCGCCTGCGAGGACGGAGCCTGTTCCTGTGACTGTGTCGGTAAGAATCAGTTTCCAACATTACTTTTGAACTTCAAATGCTTGAATTATCTGCTGAATAGTCTGATGAACTTGAATTGCATGCAGGTGCCAATTGAGTGGGTGAACGAAGCCGTTCGACGCATGCTGGCGCTGGAGAACGCAGTGAGAAAGGCAGCGAGCGGCACGCCACTGGAGTTGCAGTACCAGGCACCGACGTCACAGCCGACTCAGCCAGCCGTTGTTCAGAGGACTCAGGTATGAAACGATACATTTCAGCTTTCGATACATTCCTGCTTTCGACACATTCCTGCTTTCGATACGTTCCTGCTTTGATAGCTTAATAGATGTACCTGTTTTCAATATAGAAATACAACATGTGCAATAGATACTGATGCTTTGAAATGCAATGATAATGCAGGTGGAGGGGAAGAGGAACCCTAGGCGGAAGAGTGCGCGAGATCCGCCACCGAAGAAGGTGGTGGCACAGAAATCCGCGCCTCCGGTTACCACCACACGACGACAGACGAGGGGTTTACAGACAGCGCGTGCACGCGAGGAGGAAGCCAAGCAGGCCGCGAGGCAAGCTGAGCTTCGGTACCAACTGAAGAGGCGCGAGAAGCCGACGTTGGAGAAGCCGGGTCCGACTCGCAGGCTGAAATTGATCATGAGTCCGACTTCCGAAGATGAGGAAGATGAGGGAGAGGAAGAAGAGGCAAAGGGAGAGGGCGAGGAGCACTCGTCCACCAGCAGTGGCTCTGACGACTCCATTGACGATCCGAGGTATAGAGATGATCCCCTGGAGCTGCACAATACTTCAGACAGTGACGATGGGCTCGAGGAGCATTGACGAGGCCTCCGTTACCCTTTTTGCTTTTGATTTAGGGCCTGCGTGCCCAAGTAGATAGCTTTTGACGGATAGACATTTTGAGAGCCTGTGTGCCTCCTTTTGATTGGCGGGCGCATGTGCCCTGTTTTGACTTAGTAGCTTTGATCGGCCGAGGGCCAGAGATCCAGTAGTCCTTCCGCTTTTGACATGGATAGATCACGGTTTTAGTACATAAAAGTTGCATCCCAAAGTTTTATAGCTTCTCATTGTGCATAAGAATCAGTAAAACCCGCCACTAATACCAAACTTGCATTGACAACACATCGAGGCCACACACAGACACGTATGAGTGTATAAAACAGCCTAACTCTGAGAGAAAAAGGACGAAATACCCTAAGATACAATCAGGATACGAGGATACAGGAAACAATGAAATTTTGGGTAATATACGCCAAAACTCACGATACCTTGAAAGAGATGAAAACGACACCTTTAAACGATCAATGGTGGCCAACATGACCTGCGCCAATTGACGGATTCGAACGAAACGCCCCAAGAATGGACTTATACCGAAGAATGCTCAAAATAACGCAAAAATGGTATGAAACGTCGAAAGATGACTCGATTATGTCCCGGACTGAAACCGACACCTCCATACAGTCACTTAAGGTCCAAATGACCCGTATGGCATGACCAAAATAGGCTAGAATCTCTGGAACGAGTTCCGAACTTCCGAAACCCTGGTTTGAACTTGAAACGGGCCTCCGAGGGTCCAAAATCTTCGCCGAGCACGGCATTCGTGATCCGTTGCTTGGATACAGTCACACATGCCTATGATGACTTGCTGGAATCATCAAAAGTACCAAATGACCCTTGCAATGAAAATCGACCAATTTGGACAGTAGCTGCTGAAATCTGTCAAAACTGCAGACCAACCGTCGCGCGATGGTGTGTAACTACCGCGCGAGGAATATATGTCGCGCGATGCATTGGGAATGTCGCGCGAGAGTCAACTCCTGTTAAGCAGCCTTTGTTTGACCAAATTATTGGCATGGAGCTGTTCATAACTTCCACGTCTTGAAAGTTGTTCTGGGCTTGCAGAAGGAAGGCTGTTCTGCCATGCAAGGTGGTAGGACACCTATGCCTTGGTCTCACCAACTCCTTGGCTATTTGAAGAAGGATTTTTAGACTTAATGAAGTGTACACCCCTTTTCAACTTGACTAAAATGGGAGACTCTCTAATGGAAGCCCTTGATCCCTCGTTGGTACACGTGGCTGCGGAGATGGGTGCTCGGAAGAACGTGGTGCCTTTGGTGCTTGCTGAGACACTCATTGGTTTGGATTTGGTGGCCACAGGTCAGACAAACACATTCGGCGGTAGTCCAATCCTGTTACAGGTAAAATCTCACTCAGCTCACCTTTTTCCGATTTTCGCACAGTTTGTTTTTTACCTCGACTTTCGGCTAAGGCTGTATGGTAGCTCCTTACTTGTTTTCATTCGCTCGGGCCTATGTGGCTCCTTACTTGTCTTTTCGTTCATGCAGTTGTGGCTATGTGACAAGCTTGGGCTAATCTCGGCTCCTGAAGCGGACTGGCCCCGTCTGCCCGGGCGGATGCACCAAAGGGGAATGCTATATCCAGAAATGTCCGAGGAGGAGTGGCACACCTTCCTGAGAGAGATGTCTCCGCGCGAGATCGTCTGGCGGCACAGGGCTTTGAACATTCCGGACATGGCTCTGCACTCTGCAGGTTTTGAGAGAATGGTGATTGCTGGGCTGTCCAGTTTCACGTTCTACATCCCAGGTCGTATCCTGCGGCAACTGGGCATGAGCCAAGGCTTTCACCGAGCTGGGGTAGAAGACTTCCACATTCCAGCTTTTACAGCCCAACATCTAGCAGGGTATGAACATAACTGGGGTTTGAGAGAACTCGGAGGAGCAGAAGACGACTTCAGCACAAGACTCAAACATCGCTATGTAGCATGGTTAAGAGAAGAGGTCGAAAGCAGGCAAAACGCAGACTGACTCCTGACTCAAATCCAATGATCTAGAACAAACTGTGAGCCCGTGAGGGCCTCTAGCATTTCGTTCTGTTTTTGATGCTTTACTGTTTTTCTTAGGGCTCTGCTCAGCCTATGTAATAAAAATAATAGTTTTGAATAAAGGTGAAAGATTAAAAATTTTCCCCTTTTAGTCCAAGTGTTGAACGCCACGTTGTTTGAAAGTTGAGGTATGCTCCGGAATGAACAACCTGGATCGAGCTGATTGATTGTGACCGAATCTCACAGAGAGATTGCCTACGTATCCCAAGCTAGGGAATCAGGTCAAAACGTAGTTCAGGCTAGGGTTCGCTCATGTGTTTTGGCTCTCCTTTTGCGCTCTAAATTTTGCCTAGGACTGCCTTTGCAGGTTTCCAGCCTAGCGAGCTTTTGATTGAATGCTTATTTATTTTTGCCTAAACTGCCCCCTTGGGTTTTCAGTCTAGCAGGCTTGCTCTAATTTTTGCTTGGGACCGCCCACCCTTGTGGTTTTCGGCTCAACGAGCTTCTCTCAAGGTAGTAACGTTTAAGTTGATCCAGGTTGACCAGAGTGTTGAACTCGTTGCCGTCCAGATCGATGAGCTGAGCCGCTCCACCCGAGAGGATGGTCTTGATAATGTAAGGTCCTGCGCGCTTCGGGCGGAACTTGCCACGTAGATCGAAAATGGGAGCTCGGATTTCCTTTGTAACCATGTCCCCTTCAGCCAAGTCACGAGACTTCACCTTCTTGTTGAACGCCCGAGCAATCCTGCGCTGATAACCCTGAACATGATACAAGGCACGGAGCCTTCTCTCGTCAAAGAGCATGAGTTCGACAAACCTCCCGCTAAGCCATTCGGACTCCGCGAGTTCACATTCAGCCATGATCCTCAAAGTCGGCACTTCCAGCTCGATGGGAAGGACAGCTTCCATCCCGTAAACCAGAGAAAAAGGGGTGGCCCCCGTTGATGTTCGAATTGACGTGCGGTACCCCCAAAGAGCTAGAGGCAGCTGCTCGTGCCAGTCCCTGGCGGACTCCGCGGATTTCTTGATGATAGTCTCGATGTTCTTGTTGGCTGCCTCAACCGCCCCATTCGTCTGAGGGCGATAGACCGTTGAATGATGAACCTGGATTTGGAATTCCTCGAAAAGTTCCAACACCCTGCCTTTGAAGTGGACGCCATTGTCAGAAACAAACGCCTGTGGAACCCCATATCGATAGATGATGTTCTTTCGGATAAACTGAGCAACCTGAACCGCCGTCAGGGTCTTGTAAGATTCAGCCTCGACCCACTTGGTGAAGTAATCTATTGCCACCAAAATGAACCGATGCCCGTTCGAAGCAGAAGGCTTGATCATGCCGATGACGTCAATACCCCAAACAGAAAAGGGCCAAGGCGATGTCATGCCAAATAGTTTAGAAGGAGGGACATGCATGAGATTGGCATGGATTTGACACCTATGGCAACGGCGTACATAATCCACGCACTGGGACTCCATGGTAGACCAAAAGTATCCCTGTCGTAAGATTTTCCTGGCAAGCATGACCCCACTCATGTGAGGGCCACAAATTCCTTCGTGAATTTCCTCCATGATTTTAATGGCCTCAGAGCCGTTGACACAGAGCTTATGCATTCCGCAGTGGGATCTCCGATACAGTCTCCCGCCACAGATAATGTACTGAGCGGCCATTCTTCGGAGTGCCGTTCGATCCTTTTTGGTGGCGTTGGCTGGAAACTGACCACTTTCGACGAAGTTCCAGACATCGTGATACCAGGGTAGGCCGTCATCAACATCATCGACGGCGTTGACATATTGATAAGCAGGCAAGTCTCGCTGTTCAATTAGAATAGGACGAAGCTTGATACCAACCGGAAGCTCGATCATGGAAGCCAGAGTTGCTAGAGCATCGGCGAACTGGTTCTTCATCCGAGGGATGTGCGTGAACGTGCCCTTGTTGAAGCGAGGAATGAGGTCCTCCAAGTCTTGGTGATAAGGCTTCAATCTGTCCTCCCGAACTTTCCAGTCTCCGTTAGCCTGAGAAACGACAAGGTTGGAGTCACCAATAACCTCAAGCCTTTCAACACCGAGCGTAAGAGCCGCTTCCATGCCAACAATGCAAGCCTCATATTCAGCTTGGTTGTTCGTGACATCGAAATTGAGTTTGAATGCAAGCGGAATATGAGCACCATCGGGGGTTATAAGCAAAACCCCAATCCCGTAGCCCTTCTGATTGGCTGCCCCATCAAAGTAAAGAGTCCAGGTGTCTTCGACCACTGCCATCACTCCTTCATCCGGAAACGTAAAATCTGAGTCCTCTGGCCCCCCAACGGGATGATCAGCCAGAAATTCGGCGACCGCGCGCCCTTTGACGGATTTCCTAGTGACATATTCGAGGTCGAACTCTGCGAGCAACAGCAACCAACGTGCTAACTTACCAGTAAGCGCAGGTTTCTCAAACAGATATTTGAGAGGATCCATTCGAGAAATCAACTTCACTGGGTAAGCCAGCATGTAGTGTCTTAATTTCTTGGATGCCCAAACAAGAGCCCAACATGTCTTTTCGAGAGCAGTGTAGCGTTCTTCAGCGCCAACCATCTTCTTACTCAGGTAGTAAATGGCCTTTTCGACTCCCTTTTCTCCCTCTTGAGCCAGCAAACACCCCATAGACGAAGGATTCACGGACAAGTAAAGTATTAAAGGTTTCCCTGGCACCGGTGGCATTAAAACCGGAGGGTTTTGCAGATAGGTTTGAATGGAGGTGAAAGCCGCCTGGCACTTGTCTGTCCAAACGAATGGGGTATTCTTCTTCAACAGACGAAACATCGGCTCGCAAGTTAGCGTCAACTTGGCGATGAATCTGCTGATGAACTGTACCTTTCCCAAAAAGCTTCGCACTCCCTTTTCCGAATCTAGTGGCTTCATCTCGAGGACTGCCTTGATTTTGGATGGGTCGACCTCAATTCCACGAGAAGTGATCATGAAACCGAGCATCTTACCCGCTGTAACCCCAAAGGTGCACTTCTGAGGATTTAGACGCATGCGGAACTTCCGTAATCTCTCGAAGAATTTCCTAAGCACAGGAACATGACCTTCTCGAGTCTTGGACTTGGCGATCATATCATCAACGTAGACCTCGACTTCTTTGTGCATCATATCGTGTAGGATAATGGTAGCAGCTCGCTGATAAGTGGGTCCAGCGTTCTTCAACCCAAAAGGCATGACCAGGTAGCAATAAGTCCCCCATTCAGTGATGAACGTGGTTTTCTCGCGGTCCTCGGGCGCCATGAGAATTTGGTTGTAGCCAGAGAAGCCATCCATGAACGAGAGCAAAGCATGCCCCGCAGTGTTGTCCACAAGCACATCGATGTGTGGCAAGGGAAAATCGTCTTTGGGGCTTGCTTTGTTCAAGTCCCGAAAATCAACGCAAACTCGAATCTGGCCATTCTTCTTAGGAACGGGGACGATGTTGGCAACCCACGTGGGATACTGAGAGACCACGAGAAAGCCAGCATCAATCTGCTTGGTAAGCTCCTCCTTAATCTTCTGGACCCAATCTGGTCTCATCCGTCGGAGTTTCTGCTTCACAGGCTTGGCATCCGGGAATAAAGGAATGTGATGCTCCACGATCTCGGGATCAATTCCGGGCATATCTCGATGGGACCATGCAAAAACGTCACTGAACTCGGTGAGCAGCTCCTTGAAATCACGATGCTCCTCTGGGGAAAGTGTGGAGCCCACTTGAACCATTCGGGGATCATTTTCATCTTTCAAATTTATAGAAACTATTTCTTCTTTTAATGGCTGAGCATGCCTTTCGTCTTCCCTTTCGATGAAGGCACGGATTTCCTTGGGAATGTCCCCATCAAAATCTATCCCCTCATCGTCAGGGTCGACACAGTTTATATAAAGATCATTGAAATAGTCGGAAGATGCCTCGTTCATTTCACAAGCCCTTGAAGGGTCACCAAGTACAAGAGAGTCGAACTCGAAATAAAAGCTATGACGTGGAGGGCCCAGAGGCACAAACTCCGACTCAGAGCTAGACTTAGAGGACGAGACAGACTCTGACTCTGACTCAGACTCAGACTCAGACTCAGACTCAGACGTGTCGTCAATGCAAGTCAGGCGTGGCCTGAAAATGCAATTATTCAAAGAGCCCTCGGCTTTCACAATGAGAGAGGTGGGGTCCTTGAGGGCGTCGGGCCCGAGCATGAGCACTTCGGCTTCTTCAGCTTCCCCAGCCAAACCCACTTGAGAGAACTCCTGGAATAGCAGCTCCAGATTTCCCTGATCGATAGATCCCAGCCAGTCAGTCTTGGTCTTCAGCTGATTAAGCTTCCTCTTGAATTCTTCCTTCGCTGGTTCATCATCACTGCTTGACCAGGTGTTATCAGCGAAGATCTCAAACCCAGGCAGCAGCTCCCCGGTTTCGGAATGAACGAAGGGCTCAGCCTGCCCGGTGTAAGTGGCATTCCCGACTTCACGTACGAATTTGGGACCGCTGTAGAGGGTCCGAGGTTTTCCCATATATTTCCTCCATTTGGCATCTTTGGCAGAGGCGATATACCCCAAACCGAAGCGGCCCTCGTTGAAAGGAAAAGTAGGGAACTCCGGGACCCCTTGACGGCGAGAGCCTAAACCAATGCCTGGAAAGTGAGACATCCTTCTCATAATGTCCAGCGCGACAGAGCTTATGAGGAAATTTCCGTCTACGTTGATAGCCATTACCACTCCTGAAGTATCGAAAGAGAAACCTCCAAGGTCGACGTCTTCTTCGCCGTGTTGAATTCCCAGAACGGGAGTCCCGTCCTCCTTGAGCGGGCGGATGCCTGAATCCCCGCAGATGGTTAGAGTGCCAGTGGGTAGCCCCAGAATAACCTTTTGGTGGAGGGTGGATGGCACAGCCATGATGTCGGACCGATGAAGCCATGGCCTGCCCAACAAAAGATTGAAAGTTGCAGGAATATCCACGACATGGAACTCCACGTCCATCTCAAAACCCTCAGCATCGAGTTTGAGTTTTAAGATACCCTCGACCACGCGACGGGTGCCGTCATATGCCTTGACAGCCAGATTGGAAGGTGCCAGATCCTTCTTGGTGAGCCCCAGACGATAAGCGACCCTCAGAGGGCAGACATTGATGGCGGAGCCGTTGTCAATGAGGACGGTCGGGACCCAGAGTCCTCGACACTTGACGGTGATGTGCAAGGGGCGATTGTGGTCGACTCCTTCGACTGGCAGATCCTTGTCCGTGAAGATTACCGTATGCTTGGAGGTTGGAGGGAGGATGAGAGATACCATCGCCTCTGGCGTGACGTCGGCCTGGACTTCAAGGCGGGATAGGGCGTGACACAGCCTCTGACGATGCTCCTTGGATGAACAGATCAGTCCCCAGATAGAAATAGCGGCAGGAATCCGCTCAAGTTGCCGCTGAACCAGATCAGGAACTGGATTGCCGGCTGATACCTCAAGAGGTGCAGACTTTGGGAAAGAAACAGGCTCGTTCCTTTGATTAGCAGGATTGGAGGAATTCCCGGCCTGCAGATTAGCAGGCTGAAAGATCCGTCCGCTCCTTGTAACATTGTGGACGTTTCCCAGAGAGGGCACGAGTTGAGGGCTTTCTTTCACATCCTAGAGATCAGCAGGGACATCTCCCAGTTTGCGCTTCCCCTTGTCAGTAGTTGGTGCAGAGACGGGCACTTCCATGTCTAAGCCCAGATCCTCAGCCAGATCTTTCATCAGCAATGAGTCCCAGAAACCCAAGTCTTTCACAGCAGCCACTTCAGCAACAGGCTCCGGATTTGCAATGAAGGGAACATCCCAGAGACCAGTATCAGCCAGGGTACGATTGACAGCCCAGACTTCATTCCCAACTTGGACGTCCACTATGTCGTTAACTTCCCACAGATTAGCGGGCGGAGCGCGGTCTGTAACCATGATGCTGCAGTCTTTGCTGTTGGGGTAAGGCACCTGAGGGCGCGGATTTTCTTCGTCGACAATGTAGGAACAGGGGTCATGGTCAGTGTCGGGGTTAGTATCACAAACCGAATCAAAGACCGAACTAAAGAGGGAAATGTGGTCTCCCAAAGCTCGTGAATCTTCCTGGACAAGTTCATCCTCCGCGTAGTGAAGCATGTAGTTCGGCGTGGCATAGCCTTGCAGAGGGTTAGGGTCAACATCCATGGGAGCAAACCAGGTTGGCTCAGGATCCCAGTAATATTCCGCTTCGGGAACTAGAGGTTCGATCGGGTTGAATAGCATGTACAAGGAGAAACCGTCTAAAGGGTCAAGCAAGGCCGCTTCATAACCGGCCAACCAGCCATCATACCAGGCTTGATCAAATGGGACATTTCCGGGCTGCAGAGGAACTCCGTCCATTTCAAGGGTGGACCACTCGTTGAGGAGAGGAGCGGCATAGTCCCAATGGTCTGCTATGGCCCAGCCAGTAGCTTGCATGTTATCATCTGAAGGAGGCAGCCAAGGCTGGTAGGGATCAGGAAACGGGCCAGCGATGGTTGCGTACGGGCTGTCAAGCGACGAAGCAGAGTTGATTTGCACAGCAGGGATTGACTGATGGAAAAGGGAGCTGACCGATTCTTCGGAGATAGATGATCCGGCTTGTAAAAGTTCCGAAGGTGCATCTGCATCAACAAGTTGGCCTTCAACCAGTTGTATATAAGAAACCTCGGTGGACGGCTCGAGCGAGAAAGGCACGATGGGCCTGGGTTGATCGGCTGAGGATATATAGTCAGTAGGGTTAAATATGGTGGAGCTAGGGTTGATATGAGTGGAGCTGAGAGATATCTGGTTGATATGTGGTACAGCGTTGTGCTTAGGGAGAGAGTTGGCAATGACATTGGGTTTCTGAGGTGGTGGAGGGGTCTCCAGCGTGCCATCGTCAATGAGATCCTGGATCGCATGACGGAGGCGAAAGCAGGAGTCAGTGAGATGACCCGCTCCTTGATGGTAAGCACAGTAAAGGTTGGCTTTGAAGCCGGGTGAAGGGTTCTTGGGTAGAGGAGTTGGATCCAGGGGCTTCAGATGCCCTGATTTGACCAACTTTTCCAAGACCGAGGATAGAGGTGCCTCGATGGCGGAAAAGCTGCGGGGTTGGTTCCGAGGTCGGTTATTCTGTGGATTTTGAACTTGGTTGACGTCCACGACATGATTAGCAGCACTGGAGGAAGCGGCATTAGTACCGGCGGTTGCTGTGTTGGAATAAGTCCCTGTTCCAAACAGTGCATTGGCGTTTCCAGAATAAGCCCGCGGTTTTGACTTGGGGGTGTGCGAGGATTCACCCTTTGATAGAATTCCACTCTGCAGAGCATCCTCGATGGCCAGGCCAGAGTCGAAGAAGGTTTCAAAGTTAGCGGAGGCCTGAGCTAGAACCAAGTGCCTAGCGTAGTCTGGTTGGAGGTTGCGGGAAATGATGCGGAGCTGGTCCTTCTCGCTCGGGCGATCAGTCATCTGTGCAGCCTTAGCCCTCCACCTTTTGACAAAGTCTGCGAAGGTCTCCTTAGCCTCCATCTTGGTGGATTCGAGTTCTCGAGTAGTCATTTTTAGCTGGGAGTTGTAATTGTACTGCGAAATAAATGCAGTCCCAATGTCTTCCCAAGTCCTCCTCTTGGCAATGTCGAGTGACAAGAACCAATGGAAAGCAGGGCCCGAGAGGGTCTGAGGAAAGAGCTGTGACATGGCCTCCGGCTCAACAGAAAGAAGTTTCATGGCGGCATGGTAGCTGTAGAGATGGGTCCTAGGGTCACCGCTCCCATCGAATTTAGCCAAGTCTGGCATTTTGAACTTTTCAGGAAGCTTGGCGTTGGGATACAGGCAAAGGCGATCCAGGTCGATCCCTCCGGCACTGATTTTTTCTGTTTTGGCAATGGATTCCTCCAGTTTGGCCATCTTGGCCATGAGTACGACCATCTCTGGATTCGGAGCTGGTCCTTCTGGGTTTGGAGGCAATCTACCGCCTGCAAGGTTTGCAGCGGGCCTGCGAGCTTCCCTCGGGTTCAAGACAATGAGGCGTCCTGCGTGAAGCGGATCTGGAACCAAGACAGGTTGCTCCTGGTCAGACTCATCGTCCTCACCTTCTTCCTCGAGAGGGGGAGGAAGGCGAGTGTGGATGAGGTCGTTCAAGCGAGCAATATTAGTGTCGGTCTGAGCTGCCCTCTGTTGCATAGCGGTGATGCTGTCTTGGAGATTCATGAGCATGGCTTCCAAGGTAAGGGGTTCTGGTTGCGGCTGTTCCATTGTGACAGGCGTTTCAGAGGTGCTTGAGGCGGATACCGGGGTAGTCGGACGTCCTTCCTGTGAAGCCCGTGGTGAACCTGACTGAGAACCTGACTGAGATTCTGAGTGCTGTGCTGCTGGAGGTGAGCGCCGAGAGTCTTCCGTGATGACTGACTGGGACCGTAACCTGACGAGCCTTTGGACCGGACCCAGATGCAGACGTTCCCAAGCGGGTTTGGCAACTGGCCTCGATACTTTCCTCGGTGGTGCAATGATTCAGATCTTTGCTTGCAAGGGAAAAGGAGGTTTAATAAGGGCCCTGCAATAACTTTAATCTAAATAAAAGACTAAAGCGGATGCAGCCAACGTCGAGAGTGTCACCCTAGACTCTAGAACCGGAAGACAAGTCTGTCTCACGACGTTTTGGACACTGCTTCTAGGCCCTCAGAATTCTTTTTGAAGATGTATCCTTGTCTGGAACGAGCAGTCCTAAAGGATGTCAAAAGGAGTCTAAACCTTTGTCCGTTTCGATATTCGGGGTCTCAAGTTTTTGAAGCCAGAACGACTCGGCATGAGTATCATGATGCCATAACCAGGTTGGCGTAAGCAGCACTGTGCTATTAGCCGGGCGGTGTAAGTGACGAGGCACTTGTTACCTTTTGGTGTAAGCATCATGGTATCTTACTCCGTGGTTCTTCGTTTTGTTTGAAACCCTAAACAGGTAGACGGGCAAAAGTGTAGAAAAGCTTCTGATTTCCTAAAGTCCCGCTGTAAAGGATTTAAAAGATGATAACGCGCACCATTGAGGTACACGACTCCTCATCGGGCCATAACAATGTCCTACTAAGCCTGAAGACAGACTTGGAACAGATTGAGAACCTAGGAGCCATCCTAGGCATGCTTCTACGCTGAACGAGAATGTATGTACAGTTCATGCGATAAGGAAAGCGGTAACACGTAGGCATTTAGAGGGTTAGATGCAAGTAGATCTTAACCTGTAGGTACCTGTCCTAATTGGGAGAGTTCTAATGCTCCGTATATGCAATAGGCCGGTTTTGGTTCGTAACAGGTTCCTCGGACTAGGGCCACAGATATACCTCCCGTTACCCGCGTTTTTCGCAGAATAACAGTCGAACGGTAGCATGACCCATCATCGTCAAAGGTTGTCGGTCATTTGGGCGCCCCGGGCTCCGGTAAACCGTGCCGGATTGCCAAAACGTTCCGACGAGGCTTTTCCCACATCGATGCAAATGAGATGCTAAAATTTGGTTAAAAGAAGAAGAATCACAAAGTCGTAAAAATGCTTTTTCAAATTTGGCTCACTTTATTTAGTCCATCTTTAGAAGAAACTACGCAAGCGAACAATCGAAAAAGCCCCAGATTAGAATGGCCGGACACGAGGTCCTGTTAAATCACCGTTCCAACCTTCGGCAGCGCGAAGCTCACCGCTTTGACAGGCTTTTAAGGGATTGTTCCCAAGCGTATTAAATCCTAAGTGTGAATTAATATTGGTTCGATTGATCCCCAGCAGAGTCGCCACTGTGGGCAGCATGCCCTCGGAGAGAAAGGATTTCGTTCCTTCTCGCCATTGCGGCCCTTTTTCTTTTGAAAACAGGAGCGCGAGCGCCGGTGGCGTGCGCTCGAAAATACTGAGTCGCCACTTGAGTTTTGAAGGTCCGACACTCAAGGAACCGTATTTCAAAGCCTGCCGCGCTTTGTTTGAAAAAGTGAAGGAAACCAGTCCGTCATAACCATATCCGGGTTCGGGAGCCAGAGGTTACGAGAGGAAGGGTTTTATGGCACCCTCTCGCCCAATCCGAGATCGGTCTCTACTTAGGCATTTTTATGAAAACCTTTGTGATTCTTCCTCTTTTAATTAATTTTAGCCAATTAGGGCGGGGAACAGTTAATCGGGGATTAAAAACTGTAACAGTTTGCAGGATGTGATCAACTGATAGCATGGATGGATAGCATGATGAATAATAAATGGAATGAACTTGAAACAGCGAACAGATGCCAAAACCAGGCTCGGGGCAGATTTGCCCTGCACGATGACCGACTTGCATGCATGAAAAGATCTGTATGCAAGTCAACCATCGCGCGAGACACACCGACACTCGCGCGAGTATTGTCATCTCACCACAGCCCCTAAATCATCCCCTTCGGGCTCTGGAAGGACCAGTGCACACCAGGAAGCAAACCAAGCAGTTTATTGGAAGACTGAAAATACTAATTATTACACCATACTCCAAGCAGGAGCCAAATAAGATGAAATACAGCCCCTAAACAGTGGGGGTATCAAAACAGAGGCCAAGGGCCTAGTTGCCCATGCAAGGGCCATTCATGGAAATCAGAGAAGTGTCGCGCGACAGAGAGTGAATCTCGCGCGACACTCCTGACTGGACTTCCAAGAATTGCTTTGCATGCTTGGGGTCCTGAGACAGATTCAGGGGGTCCCAAGGGCATTCCAAACTGTTTAAAGCAAATAAACTAGCTACTGAGATTTGTTTTGCATGCATAACAGTGATCTAAAAATCAAAGTAAAGATACAACAGACATAAATACACTGCAAAACAGAAAAGGGCTAGCTTCCCTTCCCCACGAGGTCCATTCTCTTGCTGACACAAGTGTCGCGCGAGTAAAGGGGACCGTCGCGCGAGGGTGTGGCTGCCACGAATTCTTGTAACTTTGCTGGCTTTAGGACCAGGGCATGGTATTGATTACCAGCCTTGGTCCTGTCAGCCCCCCTCAGGGATCAAAACAGAAACAGGTTTAAAAATTATACCTTTGCTTGGAAAGGGTTTGGAAGTGGATGAGGTTGATTGGTGTGACCTTGCTACCAAGAGTGTATGAACAAACCAAGTTCAGTGGTTTAGGAAGTAGTTTGAGAGTTAGGAATTTTGTGCTAGCTAATGTAGGATTTGTAGAATGACTAATGACTTCCTTAAGCAATATTTTGGAACCCTTTAAATGGAAGACCAATGGGGGTATTTATAGGGGGAATGTAAGGCTGAGTTAGGGGCCAAACAAGGCCTTAGGACCAGCCACCAAGGCTGGTCACCACTTGGTTGTGAGGCTAGCCAACAAGGTGAGAGAGTGGTTGGGAGTTTGCATGGGGCTAGAGCCTGCCAGCACGCCGTTCAGCTGAGGAGAACGGGGTTCCAGCCCATGGGAACCCATGTGCCAAGCAATCATCACAAGTCCAGCTGGATTCTGTGATAGGGACAGGAGAGAACCATCGCGCGAGGGTCCATGAGTATCGCGCGAGGGTCAAACAGTCAACAGTTTGACTTTGACCACACGTGGCAGACTGAGTGTCGCACGAGGGACAAGAAGACTCGCGCGAGGGTCAACTCTGGTTTTAGGGTTTGACTGAAGGTTTAGAAGGGGTTCAAAGGGGTTCGAGTAGGGTTCCAAGCATTCCAAGCTCAATCCATTCCCAATCCAAGCTCTGTTTGATCCGATTTCATCATCGGGGAAACAAGAAAATCGTAAAATAAAGTAAAACAATTGGGAGACCCAGATTGGGGTGTCTACAACTAGGAAAATAGATAGAGATTCTGTATACGGGAGCCAAAAGTACAGTAAGGGGAAGGTGTTAGGCACCCCTCTTTGCCCAGTCGCGAGACTGGCCCATAATCATTCAACATAAGACGTATAGATGCTTTATTTAATTCCAACACATAGTCTGTTTATTTATTCCTTTAAACAGTAAGCAAAATGAGCCAGTGCGATAAGTAAGCATGCATCAGAAAGCAGAAAAGCAAACAAAATCTCCCAGGAGATCGATTACTCGGCCGGTGAATGGATGTCACGGCCGAGTAATCACACTGGTTTAATGTACCGGCCGAGGGATCGAAGCCCCGGTCGGTGTTCTTCCTCACACCAGACAGAAAGATTAATGGATAATCAAAACGCTACGGTTAGTTAGAAATACAGTAAATAAGACAAACCAGAGGCCGTTGGGCCTCACCACCTTGATCCCTCAGTTGCTTGATTGCTTTGAATTGGGCGTGATTGACTGATTGTTTGATTGAAAACCCTAGTGTTAGGGTTTGAACTTCGGGGTTAGATCGCCGGATTGACAGCTGCCTTCGGGAGGTTAGGGCTTTTGAAGTATGGGATTGAGAGAGTATTTGTGCAGAGTTTTGAGGCTTGAAAGAGTGTGAAAGTATATCAATTTCGGAGCCCAAAGGCTCCTTTATATAGGCATAGGGATGACTCACTCCGGCCAATCGCAATGCACAATAAAAATTGGAGTTAGAGTGTGATTCTAACTCTCCATGGCAATCCTCTGACGTTGCCCGAACGCATCGGGAAGGTAGTGTAATCGGATCAAACGTCTGACAGAACACGTTCCAGAGTCTGGGAAAAGGTTGATCTGACGGCCGAGGAAAGGATATCACGGCCGAGGAATGGATGTCTCGGCCAAAGGATTGATCTTGCGGCCGAGGAATTGATCTCTCAGGGAGATTTGCTAGCAACAGGTTGCTCGGGTGAGGAAATGATGTTATGGCCGTGAGATCGATGTCACGGCCGACAGATGGATTCTCCTAGGCTTCTGTATTTCTGTCTGAAAGGCTATATGGCTTTGAATTGGGTCCTCTAAGTAGCTCAAAGTTCTTACCGAAAGTCCTAAGGTCCTCAAGGAAGCAATCAGCAATCATTGTATCCATTTCATCATCGGGATTGTCCCAATGTGGGACTTGAAATAATCGTCAGGCCAAATTGGGGTGTCTACAGATGCCCCTCTTTGACTGAACTCAGACGGATCGCGAGACATGTTTGAGTAAGAGTCAAAGCTGTAAAAAGCAACTCAATTTGGTCCAACCACTATTCCAAGGGGTTTTCGAAAAAGGTTTTGTTATGGTCGGGCCGGGAGGCTGCCTACGTATTCCACAAGGGAAATTCAGACCAATCGTAGTTCGGGCAATAAAACAAAAGTAAAAAGTTTGGAGGGTTAGAGATAGAAGACGTACCTTTGGGCTTAAAAGCCGTAGTGTGACGTACCTAGACTGAGCCAGGGTTTTGGCGAAGAGTAGTTGAAGGAGCGCGGGGCTGCCGGGGGAGTTTTTGCGGAGAGCTTCCTTAGTTATTTTGGGGTAGATCAGTACACTGCAGGTGCGTTTGCTTTTCTTGATCATCCTTACTTTGACTGAAAGGAGCTCGGTAGAGTAGCCTATCCTTGCGAATGAGCTGGAAGGAATTGATGTAATGGGGTGGAATCCAAACCATCTGCTGGGGATGAATCGGACGCCGGTTTGAGATATGGGGGGCACAGGGCCAGTAACTGGAGCACGGAGCTTTGTGTAATGAGGGAACCGAGGCGCGGAGCCGGTTGTAGTCATGAGGCGAGGGCCTGGAGAGTGATAGAATTGAGGCGTGAAGCCTGTTGCAATCTTGAGGCGGAGGCCTGAGGTGAACTTGGATAGGACCGAAGCGCGGAGCTGGTGTTGATCATAAGGCGAGAGCCTAAGGTGATTTGGATTGAGGCGTGGAGCCTGCTGTGGTTATGAGGCAAGGGCCCGAGGTGAGCTTAGAGCTTGATGGAACCGAAGCGCGGAGCTGGTATTGATCATAAGGTGAGCCTGTGGTGTCAAAGCTTTGACGTGATGAACCAAAGCGCAGAGCTGGTATAAGGCAAGGGCCTGAGGTGAAGGAACTGAGGGGATTGAGGCGTGGAGCCTGCTGCAGTCTTGAGGCGAGGACCTGAGTTGTCGGAGCTTAGAGCTTGACGTGTTTTGAACCGAAGCGTAGAGCTGGTTGCATTCTGATGGTCTGTGCACGGAGCTTTTCCATCATGAATGTTGGCGTGGGGCCAAAGGATCGAGGCGCTGGACCGATCAATAAAACTGAGGCGTAGAGCCGGTTGATTGCAGGATTGACCTGTTTCATGAGAGATATGCAGAGTGTATATGTGCGATGATGGTTGTTAGATGTGAACAGATATGATGATGCAGACTCGATGTGATAATGCAATATGTGCACGGGCCCGTGCGTGTGTGTTTGTTTTAAGCTTAGAGCTTCTATCAAGTTTCGGACTTGAGCATTCAGAGCGTAGAGCTCGAGCATTCGGACGGCAGAATCCGAGCATTCAAAGTACAGGCTTTGAGCGTCCAGTACGCAGTGGTTGGGCATCCAGGCGTAGAGCTTGAGCATTCAAGTGTATAGCTTGAGCATCCAGTACACAGTGGTTGGGCATCCAAGCGTAGAGCTTGAGCATTCAAAAATGTTAGATTTTTGAGCATTCAGGCGTGGAGCCTGAGAATAGATGTCTTGATTGTTGGGGCGGCTTAGAGCCTGTTGCTTGTTTACGGCTTCGAGCCAGTCGAGATAATGGGCTTGGAGCCGCTGAGATTGTTTATTATGGCTTTGAGCCATTTCAGATGGTAAACACAGGCTTCGAGCCCGTTGAAGTAGTGGGCTTCGAGCCGCTGAGTTGTGATAGCGAGCGTAGAGCTGCTGATTCGAGGGCTTGGAGCCGCTGAGTGAATGTATACAGACGTAGAGTCTGTTGCTGTGATAGCGAGCGTAGAGCTGCTGATAGTGATTAGGCTTGGAGCCACTGAGTGAGTGAATACGGGCATAAAGCCACTGGGGTGGTAGACATAGGCTTCGAGCCTGTTGAAGTAATGGGCGTAGAGCCGCTATGATAAAGGGCTTCGAGCCGCTGGGTGATAGTAGACGAAGGCTTCGAGCCTGTTGAGGTAATGGGCTTCGAGCCGCTGAGTTGATTGTTATGGCTTCGAGCCAGTTGAGATGGTAGATGCAGGCTTCGAGCCTGTTGAGGTAATGGGCTTCAAGCCGCTGAGACTGCTTGTGTACGGCTTCGAGCCATTTGAGATGATGGGCCTGAAGCCGCTGAAGAAATGATGGGTATAGGCTTGGAGCCTGCTAGGATAATGGACTTGGAGCCGCTGAGTTCGTATAGGCATAGAGCTGCTGAGTGAGTTGATATGGGCGTAGAGCCTGTCAATAATGGGCTTGGAGCCGCTGAAGTTTTGAGGTCAGGGATGCTGAGTGTCTTGTTTTGCCGGCCAGTAGTTTGTGGAGAGAGATTTTCCTCATGCTTGGATATGCCCCCAAGGCTGGTTTTGATCATGCTGCATTGGCTTGGGGATGCCCTTAAGGCTGATTTGATTTTTGCTTCTGTTGGTCATGGACCCAGAATTCCATAATGGCTTGAGTTAGTGCACTGAGCAAAATCTGCTGTTGCTGAGGGAATTTGATTAAGGGGCCAGGAGATCGATTTCTCGGCCGAAGGATTGATGTCTCGGCCGAGGAATCGATGTATCGGCCGTGAGATAGCCAAAAGTCAGGAAATCGATTTAAGTTCAGTTAAATCGATCTCGCGGCCCATTTAATCTTTTCTTCTCCTCCTCTCTCATTCTCCTCCATTCCTCTCGCCCGACGACCACCGTACGCCGCCGCCCTCCTCCACTACCGTCGACCACCATCATCTCCGGCGATCATCCCCACCGCCGCCGTTGCCATTGCTGCTGGCTTCGGTTGTTTGAAACCGTTGGTTTTTCCCCCTATCTTGGTTCAGACGTGATGGCCACGCCATCTTCAGGTGTCGCGGGTTCGTCCTCGCATCCTCCATGTAGGTGCGAGCATCCATCTTCCGATGAGGAGGCGATTGAAGAGCCCGGTTTGTTTGATGCTACTACCTACGTCCTTCCTTCGCGTAGGTTGGGTTATGGCGGTTTCCTGCAATACCATCCTCCTGTTGGTGGCCCAGAGGCCGAGATAGTTCGCAGAGAGCCTGAGCATCACTTGAGCGTTCTGAACGTGCCGGTGAGTTTCCTGAAAAAGTAAAAAGTTTACTTTAGTTCGGAGTTTTTGAAAACTTTGTATTTTAAGAATGAATTTTTTTTGTTTACGGGATGAAAAATCCCTTTTAGCATAGGAGCGTGAATGAGAAGAACCCATGTTTGGGTTTTAAGGGAAAAATAACTGTGCCCCCTGTCTAGGCAATGCATGCTTTTAGATGTTAATTTGACGCCCCTTAGCATTTTCTTTGTTTATGCAATCATGAGATTAACTCCCTTTTGTCTTTGGCAGAGGAACAGGAGGCTGGAAGCTCGCGGTGGAGGCAAGGAGGTGCACAGATGGTTCTTGAAGCTGCCAGAGCAGGCTCGGGAATTAGTACGCGCTGCAGGTTTCGAGACATTCGTTCGGGGCCTCGATCTTCCGAAGATGGATTGGTCATTGATGACCTCGCTGGTTGAGAGGTGGTGGGATACCACCAATACCTTCCACTTTCCTGCTGCTGGCGAGATGACTATCACTCCGGGTGACTTTTCTTTGCTGACTGGCATGCGGATAGGCGAAGTTGCTCTTCGAGTTGACCCCCGGCTTTGGGAGCGAGAGGGTGCTTTGAGGTGGTTTCTGGGCAAGGTGCCCCCTGTTCGTTCCCGGGGTCATATCGATCTTGCTTGGCTAAGCAAGACTTTTATGGTGGCTGACATTCTGACCCAGGTGAGTGCCGAGCAGTTGACACGGGCCTTCCTTCTTTACCTCCTTGGGCAAACGTTGTTTGCCAACAAGGATGGTTCGGTACACACGCAATTTTTGGCTCCTCTGCAGCACTTGGGAGCTATTCGGGAGTTTGACTGGGGCTCATCTGCTTTGGCCACTTTGTATGGCAGTCTTGGAGCTTGTTCGCGGGACAAAAGTCCCATTCTTTGTGGCCACTTTCGAGTGCTTGAGGTATGTATCGTTCCTTTGTTCTTCTGTTTTCACTTTGGCTTTTTCTAGTTCTGAACTTGCTTTGGTTAACCTGCTTTTCAGCTCTGGGCTTTTGAGCACCTTCTCCAGTTTCCCCCTGAGACTAGGCATGGTGATGCGAACTGCATACCTCGTTACGAGCGATGGTTGGTGGGGCAACGGAGGCCACGGTCACCGGTTTTGAGCCTTCCTGAGTGGCGGCGAGTTCTGGACCGACTGACGGTCGATCAGGTACCTTTTTCTTTGTACCTCCTATCCTTTAGACTTCCATATTCTTGTGTTGAGGCTGATTTGTCCTTGCTTTGTAGGTACGGTTTGACCCTTGGGGTGGTGTACCAGAGGATGCCCCTCTTGCACGTTGTAGAGTCCTGGACCGGACCCGTAGCTTGCTCGAGGGTCCATTTTGCCGAGCCTGGTACTTAGGCGATCGAGTGGCCAGTCAGTGGCGGTCACGCGTTGAGGCTCTTCAGCTTGTTCCTCCTTCTCCTCCAGTATCTATGAGGTCCACTTCTTTGATGTCGAAGGAAGATGTGAAAAATGCTCGGATCAGAGATTGGGCGGGTTTACTTCTCCAGGCAGGTGACTATACGGAGTACTGCCGTCTTTTCTTGACCCCCTTTGTTACGGCTCCTCCCGTTGCTCCTGTTTGGCCACGGGCTCCTTCGTTTGTCTCCTTCCACTCAGACGATGGGGAGGAGGAGCGCCTGACGCTGACTCCCTGTACGACCCAGCTTTACACTTTACCAGCCGGGGCTTCACAGGTATCTTTAGCTTTCCATGTTAGCTTTCCTCTCTTCGTATTGTATCCCTTGCTTTAGATGTTTGTAATGTTTTGACTATTCCACAGGTACCTGCCGAGATAGTGCAAGAATGGCTTCACGCCTATCAGAGTACAGAGGTTTTAGTTCGAAGACAGCGCCGTAGGATCCTTGAGGTACGACTTTCTTCCTGAGCTTTATTTGCTGTGTATTATCCTTTGAGTCTGAATGTTTGTATCCCTCTTTGGCTGCAGCTTGAGGCTGAGAGAGTACCGGCTGCTGGTGGGGGGAATGTAGGGACCAGTGAGCAGCCTTCTCCTTCTCCTCAGAGATCGCCTAGCTTTTAGGGCTTTTTCTTTTTCCTGTTCATAGTTAGTAGAAGATAGGTAAAAACTATGTTTGTATAGTGAAAGCAACCACAACAATGGCTCTGTAAACAAGTTTTTGTCTATGAAATGAGAAATGCTTTTTATGCCCCTAGATGTCTTGAGTTTGCATGCTATAGTCAGAGCATGGCCTTTTGAACAAGTTTTTGCTGATAGACAGTAACTTGTATGAAAACACTTTGGCCGAAGAATCGATCACTCGGCCGACGGATCATTGTTGCGGCCGAGGTATTGATTCTTCGGCCGTTACGTCTATTTGCCCAAGGGAGCTAGGTTTTGCTTTAGCCAAGTGGCATCCTGTTTCATATTCCTTCCTATGCTTAGTTTTTGATTTTCTGTCTTTTGCTTTTGCCATGCTCCACAACCCGATTGCCAAACTTAAGAGTCTTTTGAAGTATCATACCCATTACGTTAGCGACTTTTGGGTTAGAGGGGATGAACTACAATTCTTATGTCTATTGCTTGTTGCCATTTCTTCGAAAAAAGCATACTCATCTTTCGTGAGCTCAATACGCAGGGTTAGCCATGCCTATCATTGAGTACAAACCTGTTGATGTTTTCCTCTTTCCAAATGTTTGGGCCGTATCTCGATGCGAGATTGCCTACGTATCCCAATCAGGGAATCAGGCCTTTTACGTAGTTGCAAGATCACCACCTTTGGGGGGGTTGGGTTTTCGCTCTTGGTTTTTCTTTCTCTCGTGCTCTAAGTTTTGCCTAGGTTACCTGATAGAGGTTGAGTCCCTAGCGAGCTTTCCTTCAAATGCCTTAACTTTTGCCTAGGCTGCATTTTTCGCTCTTTCTTGTCCTAGCAGGCTTTGCTCTTACTTTTGCTTGGGTGTATAGATTGCCCAACGAGCATTTTTCTCTCAAGAGGATTTTAGTGTTTTTGGAGAGGAATCTGATGGAGATGTTTTCTTATGAATCTCTTGTTGCGTTTGTACTTTCACAATGGGCAAGCTAACCCTAAGTGTTCTCACGGAGATAGTGTATTTCTTCTAAGTTTTGACAAAAAACCTAGTTTCTTAAGCAATTAGAGTTCATCCTTTCCTTCCCTTTTATCGGGGACACAAAGATTTTGATCCCTTCGAATTTTTCCTTTGTTTTGGCAATGAGCATAGCGCATGGCAATTGCAATTTAAAAATATTTAGATTTAGATAAGCATAATCTGGAAGATGAAAAAGAAATTCTCTTAGCGGAAAATAAAATGCCCAAACAGGGGCCCAAAACTTGTTCTAGTTTGTTTAAAGCAAAAACAATTTTTTGTTTGCCATGTTGTGACTTCTCAGCTGCTGCAGCATGTCGGGGTCATTTCCCTTGTCTTTTGCAACTTTGTACTCTTTCCCACCCTCTTCCTTGCCAAACAGAGCCTTTGAATTGGGTTCATCTTTGAAGTTCGTATGACGGCTACTTCGTTGAGCCATGAGCAATCCCCAGATGGATGTGTCAGTTTGAATCTCCCTTTCCTCATTGATTGTGTGGTCATCAGCTATTTCCTCCTGATTGAATAACGATGCTAAGGAGGTTTCATCGAGCGGATCATTGCACTCTACTTCCATTTCATCAAAGTCGCTTTCCCCTGTTTTATAGGATTCTGTGCATATGAAATCTAGATCTTCTCTTTCCTCTATCCATTGACTATAGTCGCACTCGTCGTAAGGGTTGATCCATGGTTGCATTTGAAACTCCTCTACCTTTTCTATGAGATTGATTATCTCCCAAACAATGGGCGGTGTTGAAATTTTGGGACGGTTGATGCGTACCATTATTTGGGCAGGCTCGAAGCGAGCGTGCCTTCTCATCATGATGACCCTTTCTTTTTCCTTCTTCCTATTCTCAAACCAGATACGAAGCCATTCGTCATCTTCTACAAATGGAATGTCTGGATCCTCCAAATTGTGTTTTGCCCAGGAATGTTCTTTCCACTTCCTTAGTTCTTCCTCCTCTGCCTGATCTTTGCTACTTATGTCGGGCATGTCAGCATCGATTACTTCTGATTGATCAGAGTTATCATCCTCCTCCTCCTCCATCATGAAACACTCGTCCTCCTCGGGGAAGGTTAAGGTAGGTTTGGTTTGGTTGTCTTGGACAATGTATTGGCTGGGATTGTATGTGGGGTTGTGAGATAGATTTATGAGATTGATATTTCAAGTTGGCGGTTCAGCATTGTGGGTAGGGAGTGGGTTGGCTTGCCCATCGGGTTTTGGTGGTTTTATGGTTCGACTATTAATAAGGTCTTGAATGTCGTGACGAAGACGCATACAATTGTCTATTTAGTGCCCAGGGTGTTGGTGGTTGGCGCATTGTTTGTTTGGATCATGGTTTGGACCGTAGAGCGGCGGAGGAAGCAGTTTGTTTAAAGGTTTAAGATGCCCTTGACAGCTAAGGATGGTCAAGGCTTGGGATAAGGTCATGTAAAGAGGATCAAAGTTGCGGCGGGGTCGATTTGAGCTTCGGGATGGGCTAGTTTGGAAAGGGTCTTGAGACAAGGATGTGCCAAGGGCATTCACGGAGGCGTGTGATGTATGGCTAGAGAAGGTTTTCTTAGGTGGAGGAGTGGCCTCTTCTTTCCCAATGAGTCTTAGCTTGATTCCATCTTCGATTTGCAACCCAATGGCATGCAAGCGCTTGAAATCGGTGATAGCCTGTGTGTAGATATGCCTGAGATATTTGGGTTGCAAATTTTTGACAACTATCCTCACTTGGTCTTCCTCGGAGGGGCGGTTCTTCATCTTGGCAGCCTTTTCCCTCCATCTTGCCACAAAGGTAGCAAAGTCCTCGTTGGAATCTTGTTTGGTCATTTCCAAGTCTCGAGTTGTTAGTTCAATTTGGACGTTGTACTCATATTGCTTGACGAAAGCATTGGCGATTTCTGGCCAAGTTTGATAATGTACAAATTCCAAAGTGAGGAACCAGTCGAGAGCACTTCCGGTGAGAGTTCGCTGGAACAACTGGGCGATGAGTTCGTCGTTCAAGCCCATCGGCTTCAGGGTGTTGATAACATGGCGAACATGACTGGTAGGGTTGCCAGTTCCATTGAATTTCTCAATGTTGGGCATTTTGAAAATCTCAGGCAGCTTGGATTCTGGGAATAGGCAAAGTCCCTCGAAATCCAGAATTTGGTCCCCTTGTGAACGAGCCAAGGCTTGTTTGATTTCTTTGACTTGCCTGGTCAACTCAAGACTTTCTGCCAACACCACCTTATGGGGATTCTCGTCTTCCATCGATTTTTCCTCATCCTCAGCATCTCTAGCTGCCTTTTCTGCTAGTAGTGCAGTGATTTGAGCTTGGAGGTCGGCAATAGTGGCGTCGTTGTCTGCCATGAAGGTAGAAGGGGTGCTTGACGAAGCTTGAGATTTAGTGAATGACGAGGTCCGTTGAAGGGATGACCGGGAAGTTTCTGAAAGCGGTTGGAATTGTTGTGGTGAGGGTGTTTTGTCAGATGAGGACGATAGACGGGAGGGTTGCAGAGACCTTTGTTTGGCGTAGCTTCGGGTGTTATAAGAGTACAAAGTTGGCTGTGGTTGCTTCTTTGATTTACCTATTGTGCCTGCTTGAAAAGTAGAATACCTAGAAGTTAGCATTTAGCCTGTGTAGGGTTAGGATTTGGGCTGAAAATCCCAACCCTTCTGCACAGGAAGAGTTAATTACAACAACAGATGATACAAGGTGTGAGGAAGAACTTTTGCAAGTAGAATGCAAGTAGGTTCCTAGCCTGTAGGTTCCTGTCTTAGTTTGATAAGTTCTATGGCTTTCTAAAGCATGCAAGGTTTTGGTAGTTTCAGGGTGCTCCGTTGTCAAAGGGCACCAGTCCTCTCACCAGCCCATCATAGGCGGTGATTGGGTGATTTCCTTTTTGATATACCACTAAGTACGAGTGACTGTGGAGTTTGCTGGAACCCCCAACATAGCCCGTGTCATGCCGGGATATCAGGCGAACTCAACGGGTTGCCCGCTCGATGCATATGATAGATGAATTAAACAAAGCATGTATTAGTCTTATATTGAACTTTTTGGTTATGGCTCTCATATTCCCCAGCAGAGTCTCCAAAAACTGTAGACACCTCCCAAACGGGGCATCGCCATACAGATTGATCATGTTTGTTTGCTCGATTGGTTGCTTGCTTTGTAAACTAAAATCATGGACATTCCCATGGCTAGGAACATCGCCACATGATAGTGGTTATTATTAAAATAGAGTCGCCACCCAGTTTATTAAAACTGGGAAAATAGATAGAGATCCTGGATACGGGAGCCAAAAGTACAATAAGGAGAAGGTGTTAGGCACCCCTCTTTGCCCAGTCGCGAGACTGGCCCATAATCATTCAATATAAGACGTATAGATGCTTTATTTAAATCCAACACATAGTCTGTTTATTTAATCCTTTAAACAATAAGCAAAGTGAGCCAGTGCGATAAGTAAGCATGCATCAGAAAGCAGAAAAGCAAACAAAATGTCCCAGGAGATCGATTACTCGGCCGGTGAATGGATGTCACGGCCGAATAATCACACTGGTTTAATGTACCGGCCGAGGTATCGAAGCCCCGGTCGGTGTTCTTCATCACACCAGACAGAAAGATTAACGGATAATCAAAACGCTACGGTTAGTTAGAAAATACAGTAAATAAGACAAACCAGAGGCCGTTGGGCCTCACCACCTTGATCCCTCAGTTGCTTGATTGCTTTGGATTGGGCGTGATTGACTGATTGCTTGATTGAAAACCCTAGGGTTAGGGTTTGAACTTCGGGGTTAGATCGCCGGATTGACGGCTGCCTTCGGGAGGTTAGGGCTTTTGAAGTATGGGATTGAGAGAGTATTTGTGCAGAGTTTTGAGGCTTGAAAGAGTGTGAAAGTATATCAATTTCGGAGCCCAAAGGCTCCTTTATATAGTCATAGGGATGACTCACTTCGGCCAATCGCAATGCACGATAAAAATTGGAGTTAGAGTGTGATTCTAACTCTCCATGGCAATCCTCTGACGTAGCCCGAACGCATCGGGAAGGTAGTGTAATCGGATCAAACGTCTGACAGAACACGTTCCAGAGTCTGGAAAAAGGTCGATCTGACGGCCGAGGAAAGGATATCACGGCCGAGGAATGGATGTCTCGGCCGAGGAATGGATGTCTCGGCCGAAGGATTGATCTTGCGGCCGAGGAATTGATCTCTCAGGGAGATTTGCTAGCAACAGTTTGCTCGGGTGATGAAATGATGTTATGGCCGTGGGATCGATGTCACGGCCGACAGATGGATTCTCCTAGGCTTCTGTATTTCTGTCTGAAAGGCTATATGGCTTTGAATTGGGTCCTCTAAGTAGCTCAAAGTTCTTACCGAAAGTCCTAAGGTCCTCAAGGAAGCAATCAGCAATCATTGTATCCATTTCATCATCGGAATTGTCCCAAGGTGGGACTTGAAATAATCGTTAGGCCAAATTGGGGTGTCTACAGAGTTGTTATTCCTAGTAGTTAGACTGCTGGCTACCGTAGGGTGTGAAAGCTGTAGGTGGAGAGAAATAGATGGTACCTAGAACAGCACCGAATCTCCTTCCTTCACGTGCTATCCAACCGGAACCCTAATCCTTTCACCTAAACCCTAACCTGTAAAACAGACAAGGGGTGAGCGCACCTCTGCCTCTCGTTGCAAAGGCCCTCCGATGCCTAAGTTAGTATCTCGTACTGTATCAAAACCCTAATTATCAGTAGGAAAGTGTAAAGTGAGTGCAACTTATTGCGTACCTTTTCCCTCTAGGTTTACCTCGTATTTATAGATATGAGCATGCTTGCTTTCCAAGCATCCTTCTCGTCCCAGGCCTCCTGTCTCGTACAGGAAACCTGGCTCTTCTGGGAATCTCTTATCCAATCAACTGAGATCCCTTCCTCATAGGGTCTCTTCTCACCATAGAACTCATCCCTTAGTAGGACTGTCTCATGCCACATCTTTACCGTATATCGGGTCCGTTTTAGAGGACACCCCTTATTGCCTTGTCTCTTAAGACAACGTCCCATCAAGTAGCTCCATCTGTTCGGCGTATGCCCCTACCGAACAGACTACTTAAGTAAATGACTTCTCATGCCACTGGTCCATCTAGGCCGAACAGAATGTACCAACTGATGACTTTCTATGTTATTGGCCCCTCTTGGCCGAACAGGCTGTACTAACTAACGACTTCTCATGTCGTTAGTCCTTCTCAGCCGAACAGACAATCTAATCTGGTACCCTCTGGATGCACCGGACCTTTCTGCCGTCGTTCATCTTATACGGAATCCCATATTACTTTCCTCATTACACGGGTCTTAGGACACCACGTGTTCGGCTACTATTTGCACCTGTTCGGTAACACCTCCCTACAATTGCTCCCCAGCTTTTGCTCATTATCACTGTTCGAAGATGATGAGTAAAGCTAAAAAGTGAACTCAGAGCCGAACAGACAAGGTATCGTGCAGATACAGTCATCGGGCTTCCATTGATGTCTTTTGGCGGTTTAGTCATAATTTTCTCGAAATAATGACTCTACGTGGCGTGTTTCGTACACCTCGCATTAAATTTGAACTAACGTTCCGTGTAACGGCGTTTAGAACGTTGTTCTCGTTGATTCCTTTTCCGTTACCCCTCATGTAACGGTCGTGAGGGGAGACGGTTCGAATCCGTCTCTTTCCCTTAACTCCAAAAAAGGGGGTTTTTATGGGTTTTCACACCACAAAAGTTTAAAGATTCTGTCTTCTCTCTCTGAAACCAGACGAGAACTGTTCATCTCCAGTCCGCCATCGCCGCCGTCTGCGAAAGCGATTTCAACCTAGGAAATCCTTTCTACATTCCTGTAAGACCTCTCATTCTTACCTCTGTTTTCATTTCGTCTCGAGACTTCGTTCTCAGTCTCCTCTTTGTCTAGGGTTTCAATCCCATTTCCAGATTTCATTCTGTCTTAGTTTTCTCTGATTCATCCATGGCGGATGAAGCTGATAGTGGCGTTAAGCCAGGAAAATTCAGAAAACTCTGCGAGACACCTGTTGCAATGGCGGCGTTTAGGACTAAATACAACATTCCAGAAACCGTTGGTTTAGAACTCGCCCCTCTGGGTGCGACTAGAAATGCCTGTAAATGGGATAGAACATGTATCCCAATCGTGGCTATCGTCGAGGGTGGAGTTCGTTTCCCCCTCGACCCACTACTTCGTCGAACTCTTAACTGGTATCGGCTCAATCCCATGCAAGTATCCACTAATTTTTTCAGATTAGTAATGGGGGTTGTAGCTTTAAACAAAATATTGGGGACCAATTTAGGAATCTGGGATATCCAGTGGTGGTATAGCATTGTATTGAATCGAGAATACAATACTTACTACCTTAAAGTGAGAAAGGCAAAGAAGCGTTTCGTGCTTAACCTGCCAGACTCTGCTCGGGACCATGAGATGGACTTCCTCTACGTTACTGGAGCTTTCGAGCCCACGGGGGAAGATGGCCAGGTGGTGGGTGTCCACGTCCCCCACGAATGGGGCTTCCCACGTACGCCTCTGCTTTCTGTTCTTTTAATCGTTTTTCCTCTCATATCGAAGCTTCTCACTGAGAGTTCCGCTTTTTTGTTGTTTCAGCCGAAAATGCTAATAGACGTCCAAGGAGGGAGCCAAGCTATATTCGAGAAGGGGAGATCAACACAGTTCTAAGGTACAAAGGTGTTCCAGGTACACGCACTGCTGGACGGGGGCGTGATGCAAATATTTTACTAGGCTACGATCCAGCCTACAGGGGGTTCATTGATAGGAGACTTGCGAACCCAAGTACCAGCGGTGCATCAACCTCGACTGCACCCCCACCTAGGAGTTCGAGGCCAGGTGCTGGAGTAACAGTCACCGGTCAGCCAGGCGAGGTTCCAATCTCTGAAGGGGTCCCTCTCCCTCGTTTAAATCTAAGAAGGTCTTCTCGTCATCAGGAGCCCATTCAGCAACAGCCCGAGCAATTAGTTATTCAACAAGACACCAGTCAATCATCCTCGGCAGGATACTCTTCGTCCCCACCAGTTTCAGGTACCATGTCTCATCAACCTCTTAATCTCAGCACCTTACTTACCATCTCCCCCCGGGGGCGCGGTGCCCCGGTCAGGGTGGCCTCTACAGGCCTTGCCCCCCCTGCACCTCGACGCTCCAAAGGGCCAGGACCTCGATCGTCCTCCTCCCCTCAGGGACAAGATGGTTCCCAAGAGGCTTCTGATACCCATCGGGACAAACGCCCAAGGCATCAAGAAGCCGGTGCTTCAGACACACAAACTCCTATACCAACCCTGGAGACTCCTTCATCGGTTACCCAGGTTGTTCATGAGGTTTGGGCCCCTCAACTCGTGAGGGGGGACCGTCCAGTAAATGTTGGGGACAGTGCGAGCTCTTCGGAAACCGCATTGACCCTTGCTCAAAGTCTGCTGCTTCCCGTAGATATGCTGAAGGAGTCCTCATCTACTTCTGATCGACTTGTTTCCACTGGTCTCGTTAGCGGAATTAAGGTAGTTTTATTTATCTCAACCTTTGTTGCACCGTTTTCGAGGTACATGATTTCTTTACCAGCATACTAAAGAACTTGTTGGTTTGTCTTTTTAGTTTATCCAAAAGATGGTTACCCTGGGACAAAGGTTTCAGGAAGCTGATGCTGAAAGAATCAGACTGATGAATGAGAACACTCGTCTGATTCGATCAGTCACAAGGGTGGAAAGGGAGAGAGACAAAGCGAAGCTGGATGCTGATGAGATGAACGGGAAGCTGGGTGCTGCTGAAGAAAACCTTCGCCAAGCGCTGTCTGAAATTGATAGCACAAAAAAGATAGCATATGATGACGGTTTTAAGAAAGGGTTTGATGCTGCTACAGCAAGTTATGTGGAGCAGATGCCTGGTATCCAGGATCACATCTGGGCTGCTGGGTGGGAGGCATGCTTGATTAAGATCAAGGCCCCTGATGATTCCACCCTTTGGGTTGACAATGATTTGCCTAGCAAACGTGCCTAGCCATCTCATGGCTCCGCGGAGCCTGCTCTGGATGATATTGAAGAGCAAATTGACGACTTTGCTGATGTGGATGAAGAGATGGAGATGGAGACACAGGCTGCCCAACTTGGATCCCAAGAAGCCCATGATGAGCAACCAACCATAGAGGGAGCAGCCGCTGAGACCGTCAACCTGGAAGAACAACCAGTTGGAGATAGTAATGCTCCTGTTGATCCGAGCAACATTATCCCTGAGGTCCAGAATCTGGACTAACTTGGTAAGCCTCGGCCTATTCCTCTAACTACTTAGTAAGATGTTTTGCTGGTCCTGCGTGACCACGATCTTTAGTCCTGCGTCGCATCAGTACTCTTTTAAATACTTTTAACACAGGTATTTTGGCCCTTCATGGCAGTACATTGGTTTGCTCGGCCCTTTCGTGGCTCTTTCTCATTTGTTGATACTGCACTTAGCCAGTTCTTCGTACATATTGTTGCATCTACCAAGTGTGTTCTTACTTGGATTTATATTCTAAGTGAGCCTTCTAGCTTTCATGTACTAAGCTTTGCTCATACTTGGATAAATATGCATTTTCTCGTATGCTCCCCAAAGTTCTCGGCGTTTGGAGAAACTCGTAAGTGTATTCGTACTTAGCTGTTTGCTTCTAAGTTTTCTCTTACTTAGCTGATCGTGCACATATTAGTGTGCGTCCCAGTTTCTTCGTACTTAGCTATTTTATGGGTAAACAAGTATTTCGTACTTCTCTTTAAGTTTCTCGTACTTAGCGATCCGTGCAAACAAGTATTTCGTACTTCTGTATAAGTTTCTCGTACTTAGCATTTCGTGCAAACAAGTATTTCGTACTTCTGTTTAAGTTTCTCGTACTTAGCGTTTCGTGCAAACAAGTATTTCGTACTTCTGTTTAAGTTTCTCGTACTTAGCGTTTCGTGCAAACAAGTATTTCGTACTTCTGTTCTATTAGCACGTGTTTTCTTATGTCTAAGATATTCATACCAATTACCTGCTCCCCAATACGAAGGAGGGACAGTGTGGCCTTTGTTCGGATTTACAAGTTTTTTATTAAAAAACAACAATTCACTAGAAGAAACAAAATTGCACGAAAATTGCTACGTTATTCATAATTGTGAAAATCAAGGAGTCGTTATGCGTACACCTTGCAAAAAAGGAGAAAACGATGGAATTTTCTTCGTAATCCCCGCAAAATAACATAATTCTAAAACAGAATTTAAAAACAAAGGAATTGTCTTCGTAATTCCCACACAATAACATAATCCTAAAACAGAATTTAAAAACAAAGGAATTGTCTTCGTAATTCCCACACAATAACATAATCCTAAAACAGAATTTAAAAGCAAAAAAGTCTTTTAAACAAAGAACTTCCTCAAATTGTGGACATTCCAAGGCCTTGGTACCGGGTTCCCGTCCAGGTCAGCCAATCTATAAGCCCCAATGCTCGCAATTTCGGTTACTCGATACGGTCCTTCCCAATTTGCTCCAAGCTTTTCCTCATTAGCCACTTTGGTGTTGCCAAGTACTTTTCGAAGCACAAGGTCTCCAATGCCAAATTCTCGAGGGTGGACATGTTTATTGTATCCTCTCATTAGCTGTTCCTGGTACGAGGCCAAGTGGACCAGGGCCCTCTCTCTCCTCTCTTCGGCCAGATCAAGCTCAATTTCTAAAGCCCTGTCATTCCCCCCACTTTCAACCAATGCAATTCTATTGGTTGGAAGTCCCACTTCCAGGGGTATGACTGCCTCTGTACCATATGCTAATGAATAAGGGGTCTCTCCCGTAGACCTTCTGGGTGTTGTTCGGTGTGCCCACAACACCAAAGGCAGTTCATCAGGCCACTTGCCTTTTGCCTTGTCCAACCTCTTCTTGATTCCATCAAGAATTGTTTTGTTGGAAGCTTCTGCTTGCCCATTGCTCTGAGGGTAGGCAGGGGTTGAGTAATAGTTCCTTATCCCATATTGGGAACAAAAAGTCTTGAACTTTTTCTAGAACTGTGCCCCATTATCTGTGATCAAAGAGTAAGGGACCCCAAATCGAGTGATAATGCTCTTCCACACAAACCTTTCTATCATAGGTTCAGTGATTTTGGCCAAAGGTTCTGCCTCAATCCACTTGGTGAAGTAGTCAATGGCCACCAACAGGAACTTTCGATTTCCTGTTGCTTTATGGAGCGGACCAACGATGTCCATTCCCCACTGGGCAAACGGCCAGGGGCTAGTTAAAGGCACCAGGTCTTCGGCTGGTGTCTTTATCATAGGTGAGAACTTTTGGCATTTCTCACAAATCTTAACATAGACCTTGGCATCTTCCTGCATGTGCGGCCACCAATAACCTTGGGTGATTGCTCGGTGGGCAATGGATCTGCCCCCAGCATGGCTTCCACATGTTCCTTCGTGGATTTCATGGAGGAATTTTTGGACCATCTCAGGGTGCACACAAAGCAAATATGGCCCGGTGAAGGACTTCTTATATAGCTTTCCTTCGGGGGATAGCCAAAACCTTGCAGATTTGGTTTTGATTTTGTGGGCCTCCTTTTTGTCCGCAGGAAGAGTTTCATCTCGTAAGAACTCTACGATTGGATCCATCCAACTTGGTCCTTGGTTCACGTCCAGGACCAAGTTCATACTTCTTCCGATGCTCGGCTCGGCCAAGTAGTCCACCGCTACGTTTCGCTTGAACTCAGTTGGAACAGCTGCAGCCAACCAAGCCAAGGAATCTGCATGAGAATTCTGTCCGGAACTTATCTGTTCTATACACACTCTTTCGAAGGTATTAAGCAGACTTTTGGCTGCCTCCACGTAGGCTGCCATCTTCTCATTTCGAGCTTCATACTCGCCGGACAGTTGGTTCACCACCAGCTGTGAATCACAGTAAACCCTGATTATCTTAACCTTCAGAGTTTTGGCACTGTTCAAGCCAACCAGAAGAGCCTCATACTCTGCTACATTGTTTGATGCACTGAAACCCAGCCGAACAGACTGTTCCAACATAACACCCTCAGGAGGGAACAAAACAATGCCAATACCTGAACCTGTGTTACAGGCAGAACCATCGACAAATAGTTTCCATTCTAAAGGATCCTGTTCGGCGGGAGCCTTTCCTTTCCTCTTAGATAGTTCAACTTTCTGCTCCTGTCTCGTAAGAGGCCGAGGTGCTATACGAGACAGGAGGCCTGGGACCAAGTCGAGATCCGCCCAGAGAAATCTGCCTTTCGTAGCAATGATCTTAAGGGAAACTCAGTACAAACCACAACCTTATGGCTTTGGAAATAATGGGGCAGCTTTCGTGTTGCTGTCCTTAACGCAAGGACCAGTTTTTCAAGGGGCAGATACCTCGTTTCTGCGTCTAGAAGTGTTTTACTTACATAATAAACTGGGATCTGTTCGGGTCCCTTGTCCCTTAACAGAACCGCACTTACAGCATGTTCAGAAACTGCCAGATATAAAACCAAAATCTCACCTGGGTCTGGAGTCGACAAGAGGGGAGCTTGGGCCAAATACTTCTTCAAGTCTTGGAATGCCTGCTCACATTCTGCTCCCCATTCGAACCCTTCTCTTTTCTTGAGCAACTGGAAGAAAGGCCTACATTTATCACTTGAACGGCTTATGAACCTGTTTAGGGCCGCAGCCATCCCTGTCAGCCTCTGGACTTCTTTCGTAGTTTTAGGACTTTGGAGCTTTTGTAGGGCCGTTATCTGATCAGGATTTGCCTCGATTCCTCTCAGAGTTACCAGGTGGCCCAGGAATTTCCCAGAGCCAACTCCAAACGCACATTTCGAGGCGTTGAGTTTCAACTTGTACTTCCTCAGAATTCCAAAGGCTTCTTTCAAGTTCTGAATGTGCCCCTGCCTAGTCCTGCTCTTAACTACCATATCGTCTATGTATACCTCCATAGTCCGGCCAAGAAGTTTCCTAAACATGATTGTAGCCAGCCTTTGGTAAGTTGCTCCTGCATTTCTTAGCCCAAAAGGCATAACGTTGTAGCAGTACAACCCTCGTGGTGTAATGAAAGAAGTCTTCTCCTGATCAGGCCCAAACATGGCAATCTGATGGTATCCTCGATATGCGTCGAGGAAACTCATTCGTTCATACCCAGCAGTGGCGTCAACCAACTGATCAATCCTTGGGAGAGGGAAGCTATCCTTAGGACAAGCTTTATTCAAGTCTGTGAAGTCTACACAGACACGCCATTTCCCATTCTTCTTCTTCACGACGACAGTGTTGGACAGCCACTCTGGGTAATACACCTCTCGTATTGCTTTAGCCTCTAGCAAACGATCCACCTCTTCAATAACAGCATCAACATGCTGTACTGCTGCCCTTCTTTTCTTCTGAATAACGGGCTTATGCTGCGGGTCGACATTTAGGTGGTGACAGATCACATCTGCATCCACTCCAGGCATCTCCTCTGGTACCCATGCAAACACATCAACATGTTCTTTCAAGAAACCTATCAATTCGGACTCTTCCTCATCCGGCAGTGACTCTCCAATCAGAAAATACCTTTCGGGATTAGTTTCGTTGATCTGTATTTTCTTTAGGCCTTCCACTACTTTGTCTGTTGGATTTCTTCCAACATCTTCAACAGTTGGTTGATCTGCCTCTACTGTATGAACTTGATGGGCCTTCGGAACTTTCTTGATGATTGAAATCAAGCACTGTTGTGCTGATTTTTGGTTCCCTTTTATCTTTTCGATTCCGTGGGACCCTGGGAATTTCACCATCTGGTGATAGGTGGAAGAAACAGCCCTCATCTTATGTAACCAAGTCCTTCCTATGATTGCATTATAGGAGGATGGTACATCTACAACTAAAAATTCCGTTCTCAGGACCATTGTTCCTGCCCGAACGGGCACTGTCACCTTTCCAAGGGGCCATACTACACTCGCACCAAATCCAACCAAAGGCGTAATAGACTGTTCCAAATTTGTCTGCTTCAGCCCCAACTTCTTAATGCATCGTAGTACAACACCTCTGTGCAGCTCCCCGAATCTACCAAGATTCTCTCAATGTCATATTCCCCAATTCGTAGGGTTATGACTAATGCATCGTTGTGGGGCACTTGGACCTTTTTCAGATCTTCATCTGTAAAGACTATAGCTTCGTCGGGCATATCATTCTCTCGCCCCCTTTTGTTTCCCACTCGCATAACATACTGGTCATGCTTGACCTGCCTCTGCATCAATCTCACCTCATTCCTCGTATAAGGTGTGGCCAATCCATGTATCATATGGATTACCCCCCTAGGATTCTGCTCGTAATCCAACTCCATTGCTTTCCCTTTATCTTTGGGATCGTCCTGAATAAATTCCCTAAGGTAACCACGAGAGACCAAATCATCGAGATGTTTCTTGTACATCTCACAATCCTCTGTCATATGACCCCAATCCTTGTGGTAACTGCAGTGCTGATTCGTAGCACGTTTTGCTTCCTTATCTCCACCTAGACTTGGGGGCCATTTGAAGAAAGGCTGATTCTTTATTCGATAAAGAATCCTGTAGATTGGCTCTTTCCAAACCGTGGTTATCGAAAAGAACGGCTTAGGATCAGGCGCCTGCTTTTCCTTGTAAGGCTCTTTCTTAGCCTGCCCATACTCTTTTCTATAGGTTTTGGGCTCTGGCTTATCAAACTTCTTTGCTGGAGTTTTTGGCTGTTCGGCAACAACTCTGCCTTCCTCCCGGAGTATGTCATCCTCCATCCTTGCGTGTTGTTCGATACACTCCATTAGCCTGGCCAGCGATGCCACAGGATGCTTATTCAATGACCGGCGTAACTCTCCCCGAACAGGCAAGCCAGTTTTGAAGGTTGCAATAGCATACTCCTCACTGCAACTGTCTATCTCGTTAAAGGTCTCCCAGTATTTCTTTGCATAATCTCTGATCGGCTCGCCATCCTCCTGCTTCATCATCGAGAGACTTTCGAACGTCTTGGGGGCCTTTCTACTTGTTAAGAACCGAGCAGTGAACTCCTCTGCTAACTGTGTCCATCCTCTTATGGAACATGGTTCCAACTTATGAAACCACGATAAAGCCACCTTTCCCAAGCTTGAAGGTAACATTTTGCACATGATGGCATCATCCCCATCATGCATGAACATTGCCTGTTGGTAATGTTGCACATGAGCAACGGGATCTGCACTTGTCTCGTAAAGCACGAACGACCTGTGCTTCACTCTGCTCGGCAGACGCGCGTCTTGTAGCCTTTTTGAAAAAGGTGACGCTGCTATATTACTCAAGGCCCGCCTTGCTGCTTCACGTGCAGTCATAGACCCATCTTCTCGCTTTTTGGATTCGCGGGTCACTGCCCTGTTCCAATCACCATCAGGTCTCTCAAACCTGTCCCTGGGGTGTTTTCTTACGCCTTCCTCGGGCGAGGAACTTCGGCTTCTGCTCTTTCTGTAACGTGGGGGAGTCTTTTGCTTGCTTGGACTCCTGCTTATTCTTTTTCGTGAAGAAGCTCTCTTTTTGGGAGGAGTGGGGCTTCTGGACCTGCTCCTCCTCCTTCGTGAAGGAGCCTTTGTGTACTGCACCATGACCAACCCATCTCCCTTGGACCCCCTTTCTGCTAACCCAGAATCCTCGGGATGTTTACGAATCCACTCTAACTGTCGGATTTCGTGTTCCCTCTTCCGTATTAGTCAAGCATATTCTTCGACTTCCTGCCTCTTTTTATCGAGGATATCCTCGTTGCTGTGCACGCTTTTTGAATGTGCAACTGATTCTCCCCTGTGATGGGATTTGCTCCTTCGCGTGGAAGTTGTAGCCGTTTTGCCCTCCCTGCTCTTGGAGTTGTCATGGATGGCAAGAGGATCCCTGCTCGTGGTCCTCTTATCATGCCCGCTAGTTGGCTTTCTCGGAGCACCTGGTGGGGACTTATCCCCTCCGCCACCAGCCTGGTTTTTGTCATTAATCGGTGTGACTGGATCTACCTCCACCATGGTCGTATTTCAAAAAGGAAACTCTTTCGTTTCCCACAGACGGCACTCACTGTAGGTGGAGAGAAATAGATGGTACCTAGAACAGCACCGAATCTCCTTCCTTCACGTGCTGTCCAACCGGAACCCTAATCCTTTCGCCTGAACCCTAACCTGTAAAACAGACAAGGGGTGAGCGCACCTCTGCCTCTCATGGCAAAGGCCCTCCGATGCCTAAGTTAGTATCTCGTACTGTATCAAAACCCTAATTATCAGTAGGAAAGTGTAAAGTGAGTGCAACTTATTGCGTACCTTTTCCCTCTAGGTTTACCTCGTATTCATAGATATGAGCATGCTTGCTTTCCAAGCATCCTTCTCGTCCCAGGCCTCCTGTCTCGTACAGGAAACCTGGCTCTTGGGGATCTCTTGCCCAATCAATCGAGATCCCTTCCTCATAGGGTCTCTTCTCACCATAGAACTCATCCCTTAGTAGGACTGTCTCATGCCACATCTTTACCGTATATCGGGTCCGTTTTAGAGGACACCCCTTATTGCCTTGTCTCTTAAGACAACGTCCCATCAAGTAGCTCCATCTGTTCGGCGTATGCCCCTACCGAACAGACTACTTAAGTAAATGACTTCTCATGCCACTGGTCCATCTAGGCCGAACAGAATGTACCAACTGATGACTTTCTATGTTATTGGCCCCTCTTGGCCGAACAAGCTGTACTAACTAACGACTTCTCATGTCGTTAGTCCTTCTCAGCCGAACAGACAATCTAATCTGGTACCCTCTGGATGCACCGGACCTTTCTGCCGCCGTTCATCTTATACGGAATCCCATATTACTTTCCTCATTACACGGGTCTTAGGACACCACGTGTTCGGCTACTATTTGCACCTGTTCTGTAACACCTCCCTACAAAAGCATCTCTTCTACTCTATTCCCTTCATCAGAAAATTCCCAAGACACATGTTTTCTAGGTTTAAACACGGATCAAATTTACATGATAGATCCTAGACATGTCCCAAAAGGGCTGTTGATCTTGTAACGGAGTTCCTAGTAGTAGACTACTGGTCACAGAGTTGTGATTCCTAGTAGTTAGGCTGCTGGCTACAGTAGGGTGTGAAAGCATCTCTTCTACTCTATTTCCTTCATCGGAAAGGTCCCAAGATACATGATTTCTCGGTTTCAACTCGAATCAGATTTACATGATAGATCCTAGACAGGTCCCAAAAGTGCTGTTGATCTTATAATGGAGTTCCTAGTAGTAGACTACTGGTCACAGAGTTGTGATTCCAAGTAGTTAGGCTGCTGGCTATCGTAGAGTGTGAAAGCATCTCTTCTACTCTTTTCACTTCATCGGAGAGGTCCCAAGATACATGATTTCTCGGTTTGAACTCGGATCAGATTTACATGATATATCCTAGACATGTCCCAAAAGGGCTGTTGATCTTGTAACGGAGTACCTCCTAGTAAACTACTGGTCACAGTGTTGTTATTCCTAGTAGTTAGGCTGTTGGCTACCGTCGGGTGTAAAAGAATCTCTTCTACTCTATTCTATTCATCGAAAAATTCCCAAGATACATGAACACGGATCAGGTTTACATGATAGATCCTAGACATGTCCCAAAAGGGCTGTTGAGCTTTTAACGGAGTTCCTCGTAGTACTGGTCATAGAGTTGTGATTCCTAGTAGTTAGGCTGCTGGCTATCGTAGGGTGTGAAAACATCTCTTCTACTCTTTTCACTTCATCGGAGAGGTCCCAAGATACGTAATTTCTCGGTTTGAACTCGGATCAGATTTACATGATATATATCCTAGACATGTCCCAAAAGGGCTGTTGATCTTGTAACGGAGTTCCTAGTAGTAGACTACTGGTCACAGAGTTGTGATTCCTAGTAATTAGGCTGGTAGCTACCATAGGGTGTGAAAGCATCTCTTCTACTCTATTCTCTTCATCGGAGAGGTCCCAAGATACGTGATTTCTCAGTTTGAACTCGGATCAGATTTACATGATATATCCTAGACATGTCCCAAAAAGGTTGTTGATCTTGTAACGGAGTACTTCCTAGTAGACTACTGGTCACGGTGTTGTTATTCCTAGTTGTTAGGCTGTTGGCTCCCGTCGGGTGTGAAAGAATCTCTTCTACTCTATTCTCTTCATCGGAAAATTCCCAAGATACATGTTTTCTAGGTTTGAACACGGATCAGATTTACATGATAGATCCTAGACATGTCCCAAAAAGGCTGTTGATCTTGTAACGGAGTTCCTCGTAGTAGACTACTGGTCACAGAGTTGTGATTCCTAGTAGTTAGGCTGCTGGCTATCGTAGGGTGTGAAAGCATCTCTTCTACTCTTTTCGCTTCATCGGAGAGGTCCCAAGATACGTGATTTCTCGGTTTGAACTCGGATCAGATTTACATGATATATCCTAGACATGTCCCAAAAGGGCTGTTGATCTTGTAACGGAGTTCCTAGTAGTAGACTACTGGTCACAGAGTTGTGATTCCTAGTAGTTAGGTTGGTAGCTTCCGTAGGGTGTGAAAGCATCTCTTCTACTCTATTCTCTTCATCGGAGAGGTCCCAAGATACGTGATTTCTCGGTTTGAACTCGGATCATATTTACATGATATATCCTAGACATGTACAAAAAGGGCTGTTGATCTTGTAACAGAGTACCTCCTAGTAGACTACTGGTCACAGTGTTGTTATTCCTAGTTGTTAGGCTGTTGGCTACCGTCGGGTGTGAAAGAATCTCTTCTACTCTATTCTCTTCATCGGAAAATTCCCAAGATACATGTTTTCTAGGTTTGAACACGGATCAGGTTTACATGATAGATCCTAGACATGTCCCAAAAGGGCTGTTGATCTTGTAACGGAGTTCCTCGTAGTAGACTACTGGTCACAGAGTTGTTATTCCTATTAGTTAGGCTACTAGCTACCGTAGGGTGTGAAAGCATCTCTTCTACTCTATTCCCTTCATCGGAAAATTCCCAAGACACATGTTTTCTAGGTTTGAACACGGATCAGATTTACATGATAGATCCTAGACATGTCCCAAAAGGGCTATTGATCTTGTAACGGAGTTCCTAGTAGTAGACTATTGTTCACAGAGTTGTGATTCCTAGTAGGTAGGCTGCTGGCTACCGTAGGGTGTGAAAACATCTCTTCTACTTTATTTTCTTCTTCGAAAAAGACCCAAGATACATGATTTCTCAGTTTCAACTCGGATCAGATTTACATGATAGATCCTAGACATGTCCCAAAAGTGCTGTTGATCTTGTAATGGAGTTCCTAGTAGTAGACTACACGTCACAGAGTTGTGATTCCTAGTAGTTAGGCTGCTAGCTATCGTAGGATGTGAAAGCATCACTTCTACTCTTTTCACTTCATAGGAGAGGTCCCAAGATACGTAATTTCTCGGTTTGTACTCGGATTTGATGTACATGATATATCCTAGACATGTCCCAAAAGGGCTGTTGATCTTGTAACGGAGTACCTCCTAGTAGACTACTGGTCACAGTGTTGTTATTCCTAGTTGTTATGCTGTTGGCTACCGTCGGGTGTGAAAGAATCTCTTCTACTCTATTCTCTTCATCGGAAAATTCCCAAGATACTTGTTTTCTAGGTTTGAACACGGATCAGGTTTACATGACAGATCCTAGACATGTCCCAAAAGGGCTGTTGATCTTATAACGGAGTTCCTCGTAGTAGACTACTGGTCACAGAGTTGTTATTCCTAGTAGTTAGGCTGCTGGCTACCTTAGGGTGTGAAAGCATCTCTTCTACTCTATTACCTTCATCGGAAAATTCCCAAGACACATGTTTTCTAGGTTTGAACACGGATCAGATTTACATGATAGATCCTAGACATGTCCCAAAAGGGCTGTTGATCTTGTAACGGAGTTCCTAGTAGTAGACTACTGTTCACAGAGTTGTGATTCCTAGTAGGTAGGCTGCTGGCTACCGTAGCGTGTGAAAACATCTCTTCTACTCTATTTCCTTCATCAGAAAGGACCCAAGATACATGATTTCTCGGTTTCAACTCGGATCAGATTTACATGATAGATCCTAGACATGTCCCAAAAGGGCTGTTGATCTTGTAACGGAGTTCCTAGTAGTAGACTACTGGTCACAGAGTTGTGATTCCTAGTAGTTAGGCTGCTGGCTACCGTAGGGTGTGAAAGCATCTCTTCTACCCTATTCCCTTCATCGGAAAATTCCCAAGATACATGTTTTCTAGGTTTGAAATCGGATCAGATTTACATGATAGATTCTAGACGTGTCCCAACAGTGTTGTTGATCTTGTAACGGAGTTCTTAGTAGTTGACTACTGGTCACAAAGCTGTGATTCCTAGTAGTTAGCCTGCTGGGTACCGTAGGGTGTGAAAGCATCTCTGCTACTCTATTCCCTTCATCGGAAAGCTCACAAGATACATAGTTTCTCGGTTTAAACTTGGATCAGATTTACATGATAGATCCTAGACGTGTCCCAAAAGTGCTGTTGATCTTGTAACGGAGTTCCTAGTAGTAGACTACTGGTCACAGAGTTGTGATTCCTAGTAGTTAGGCCGCTGGCTACTGTTGGACATGAAAGCATCTCTTCTACTCCATTCCCTTCATCGGAAAGGTCCCAAGATACATGATTTCTCGGTTTGAACTTGGATCAGATTTACATGATAGATCCTAGACATGTCCCAAAAGTGCTGTTGATCTTGTAACGGAGTTCCTAGTTGTAAACTACTGGTAACAGAGTTGTGATTCCTAGTAGTTAGGTTGCTAGATACCGTAGGGTGTGAAAGCATCTCTTCTACACTTTTCACTTCATCGGAAAGGTCCCAAGATACATGATTTTCTCGGTTTGAACTCGGATCAGATTTACATGATATATCCTAAGCATGTCCCAAAAGGGCTGTTTATCTCGGAGTTGTGATTCCTAGTAGTTAGGCTGCAGGCTACCGTAGGGTGTGTGAGAGCATCTCTTCTACTCTATTCCTTTCATCGGAAAATTCCCAAGATACATATTTTCTAGGTTTAAACACGGATCAGGTTTACATGATAGATCCTAGTCATGTCCTAAAAGGGCTGTTGATCTTGTAACAGATTTCCTACTAGTAGACTACTGGTCACAGAGTTGTGATTCCAAGTAGTTAGGCTACTGGCTACCTTAGGGTGTGAAAACATCTCCTCTACTCTATTCACTTCATCGGAAAGGTCAAAAGATACATGATTTCTCGGTTTGAACTCAGATCAGATTTACATGATATATCCTAGACATGTCCCAAAAGGGCTGTTGATCTTGTTACCGAGTTCCTAGTAGTAGACTACTAGTCACAGAGATGTGATTCCTAGTAGTTAGGCTGCTGGCTACCGTAGGGTGTGAAAGCATCTCTTCTACTCTATTAACTTCATCGGAAAGGTCCCAAGATACATTTTTTCTAGGTTTGAACTCGGATCAGATTTACATTATAGATTCTAGACATGTCCCAAAAGGGCTATTGATCTCGTAACGGTGTTCCTAGTAGTAGACTACTGGTCACAGAGTTGTGATTTCTAAAAGTTAGGATGCTGGCTACCGTAGTGTGTGAAAGCATTTCTTCAACTCTATTCCCTTCATTTGAAAGGTCCTAAGATTCATGATTTGTCGGTTTGAACTCGGATCAGATTTAAAGGATAGATTCTAGACATGTCCCAAAAGGGCTGTTGATCTTGTAACGGAGTTTCTAGCAGTAGACTACTGGTTACAGAGTTGTGATTCCTAGTTGTTAGGCTATTGACTACCGTAGGGTGTGAAAGCATCTCTTTTACTCTATTCCCTTCATCGGAAAGGTCCCAAGATACATGTTTTCTCGGTTTGAACTTGGATCAGATACATGATAGATCCTAGACATGTCCCAAAAGTGCTGTTGATCTTGTTACTGAGTTCCTAATAGTATACTACTGGTCACAGAGTTTTGATTCCTGGTAGTTAGGCTGTTGGCTACCGTAGAATGTGAAACCATCTCTTCTACTCTAATCCCTTCATTGGAAAGGTGCCAAGATACATGATTTCTCAATTTCAACTAGGATCAGATTTACATGATAGATCCTAGACATGTCCCAAAATGGCTGTTGATCTTGTAACGGAGTTAATAGTAGTAGACTACTGGTCACAGAGTTGTGATTCCATGTAGTTAGGCTGCTGGTTACCGTAGGGTGTGAAAGCATCTCATCTACTCAATTCCCTTCATCGGAAAGGTTCCAAGATACATGATTTCTCGGTTTCAACTCGGATCAGATTTACATGATAGTCCTAGACCTGTCCCAAAAGGGCTGTTTATCTTGTAACGGAGTTCCTAGTAGTAGACTACTGATCACAGAATTGTGATTGCTAGTAGTTAGGCTGCTGGCTACCGTAGGGTGTGAAAGCATCTCTTCTACTCTATTCCCTTCATCGGAGAGGTCACAAGATACATGATTTCTCGGTTTGAACTTATATCAGATTTACAAGATATATCCTAGACATGTCCCAAAAGTGCTGTTCATCTTGTAACGGAGTTCCTAGTAGTAGACTAATGGTCACAGAGTTGTGATTCCTAGTAGTTAGGCTGTTGGCTACCGTAGGGTGTGAAAGCATCTCTTCTACTCTATTCCTTTCATCGGAAAGGTCCCAAGATACATGATTTCTCGGTTTGAACTCGAATCAAATTTAGATGATTTATCCTAGACGTGTCCCAAAAGTGCTGTTGATCTTGTAACGGAGCTCCTAGTAGTAGACTACAGGTCACAGAGTTGTGATTCCTAGTAGTTAGGTTGCTGACTACCGTAGGGTGTGAAAGTATCTTTTTTACTCCATTCCCTTCATCGGAAAGGTCCCAAGATACATGTTTTCTCGGTTTGAACTTGGATCAGATACATGATAGATCCTAGACATGTCCCAAAAGTGCTGTTGATCTTGTAACTGAGTTCCTAGTAGTATACTACTTGTCGCAGAGTTGTGATTCCTAGTAGTTAGGCTGTTGGCTACCGTAGAATGTGAAAGCATCTCTTCTACTCTATTCCCTTCGTTGGAAAGGTGCCAAGATACTTGATTTCTCGATTTCAACTCGGATCAGATTTACCTGATAGATCCTAGACATGTCCCAAAAGGGCTGTTGATCTTTTAACGGAGTTAATTGTAGTAGACTACTGGTCACAGAGCTGTGATTCCAAGTAGTTAGGCTGCTGGCTACCGTAGGGGGTGAAAGCATATCGGAAAGGTCCCAAGATACATGATTTCTCGGTTTCAACTCGGATCAGATTTACCTGATAGATCCTAGGCATGTCCCAAAAGGGCTGTTTATCTTGTAACGGAGTTCCTAGTAGTAGACTACTGGTCACAGAGTTGTGATTGCGAGTAGTTAGGCTGCTGGCTACCGCAGGGTGTGAAAGCATCTCTTCTACTCTATTCTCTTCATCGGAGAGGTCACAAGATACATGATTTCTCGGTTTGAACTTGGATCAGATTTACATGATATATGCTAGACATGTCCCAAAAGGGTTGTTCATCTTGTAACGGAGTTCTTAGTAGTAGACTAATGGTCACAGAGTTGTGATTCCTAGTAGTTAGGTTGTTGGCTACCGTAGGGTGTGAAAGCATCTCTTCTACTCTATTCCTTTCATCGGAAAGGTCCCAAGATACATGATTTCTCGGTTTGAACTCGGATCAGATTTACATGATTTATCCTAGACGTGTCCCAAAAGTGCTGTTGATCTTGTAACGGTGTTCCTAATAGTTGACTACTGGTCACAGAGTTGTGATTTCTAGTAGTTAGGCTGCTGACTACCGTAGGGTGTGAAAGCATCTCTGCTACTCTATTCCCTTCATCGGAAAGTTCCCAAGATACATGGTTTCTCGGTTTGAACTTGGATCAGATTTACATGATAGATCCTAGACGTGTCCCAAAAGAACTGTTGATCTTGTAACGGAGTTCCTAGTAGTAGACAACTGGTCACAGAGTTGTGATTCCTAGTAGTTAGGCCGCTGGCTACCGTTCGACGTGAAAGCATCTCTTCTACTCTATTCCCTTCATTGGAAAGGTGCCAAGATACATGATTTCTCGATTTCAACTCGGATCAGATTTACATGATAGATCCTAGACATGTCCCAAAAGTGCTGTTGATCTTGTAACGGAGTTAATAGTAGTAGACTACTGGTCACAGAGTTGTGATTCCAAGTAGTTAGGCTGCTGGCTACCGTAGGGTGTGAAAGCATCTCTTCTACTCTGTTCCCTTCATCGGAAAGGTCCCAAGATACATGATTTCTCGGTTTCAACTCGGATCAGATTTACATGATAGATCCTAGACATGTCCCAAAAGGGCTGTTTATCTTGTAACGAAGTTCCTAGTAGTAGACTACTGGTCACAGAGTTGTGATTCCTAGTTGTTAGGCTGCTGGCTACCGTAGGGTGTGAAAGCATCTCTTCTACTCTATTCCATTCATCAGAAAGGTCACAAGATACATGATTTCTAGGTTTGAACACGGATCAGGTTTATATGATAGATCCTATACATGTCCCAAAAGGGCTGTTGATCTTGTAACGGAGTTCCTAGTAGTAGACTACTGGTCACAGAGTTGTGATTCCTAGTAGTTAGGCTGCTGGCTACCGTAGGGTGTAAAAGCATCTCTTCTACTCTATTTCCTTCATCGGAAAATTCCCAAGATACATGTTTTCTAGGTTTGAAATCGGATCAGATTTACATGATAGATTCTAGACATGTCCCAAAAGTGCTGTTGATCTTGTAATGGAGTTCCTAGTAGTTGACTACTGGTCACAGAGTTGTGATTCATAGTAGTTAGGCTGTTGACTACCGTAGGGTGTGAAAGCATCTCTTATACTCAATTCCCTTCGTCGGAAAGGTCCCAAGATAGATGATTTCTCGGTTTGAACTTGGATCAGATTTACATGATAGATCCTAGACATGTCCCAAAAGGGCTGTTGATCTTGTAACGGAGTTCCTAGTAGTAGACTACTGGTCACAGAGTTGTGATTCCTAGTAGTTAAGCTGCTGGCTACCGAAGGGTTTGAAAGCATCTTTCTACTCTATTCCCTTCATCGGAAAATTCCCAAGATACATGTTTTCTAGGTTTGAACTCGGATCAGGTTTACATGATAGATCCTAGACATGTCCCAAAAGGGCTGTTGATCTTGTAAAGGAGTTCCTAGTAGTAGACTGCTGGTCACAGAGTTGTGATTCCTAATAGTTTGGCTGCTGGCTACCGACGTGTGTTCACACTTTGTTCTTTATTTGCTTCTTCAAGGAGTATTTTGAGAAATATGTCCTCATTGGCATAACTCCACATGTCTACATCTATTTTTGTGCGGTCCATGGTGGCCTAACAGTTGGGACAAATATTTTGCAACATAAACTACTGGAAAACAGATATTACGAAAATAAAATATGCTACCTAGGGGCATACACAGAGGGGAGAGAGATTTGTAAATCCTTTACCAATTGAACACTGGTTTCGCCGTTACAAGAGTTGGCTGAAGAAGTAGGAGAGGGGAAACTTCGCTTCCTCTTCAATGGTTGGCTCCCAGGTGGTTTACCTTCAAAAGGCTTGTCCCCTAAAATGAACAAATGAAACACGCACATTCAATCAATCAAAATTGGATACCTCATCCAACCAATTTCTAACAAACTTAATAATAAAAAAATAATAACTGAAAAAAATAATCCACAACTGAAAAACCATTACATCAACTTACAGTCACAGATGAAAATGGGAGCTCAACCTCCATATCACCAAATAAAAAAGTTTTAGACCTACATACAAAAATCTAGATGGTTTTTTTTTTTTAAGGAAATATCAGGAGTATAACAGTTAACTAAAAACGAGTATCCAAAAGCATCATAATCTGATGGTGGAGGCCGAGACATAAAGCGGAATAATAGGAATTATTTCAGCAGCAAATCTACTATACGTGTGTGTCCTCATTTCTCTGCTATTCAACAAGCCATGTGTATACACATCTACGAATTCAATTGCACACACAAAGAGTACATCAAAAAATCACAGAAAATCCATAAGTACATCGAAAAATCAGTTTACTACTTAAGTACATCAAAAAATCCAGCCTACAGTGACCTGTCTCTTCTTTTCAAGTTCCAAATTTTTCTACTTGTGAAAAATCACGGAAAATCCGTTATTTTCTAATCCCAATTTTTTCGAACCCCATGACTTGGCCGAAGGGGATTTTTCGAACCCAAAGAGTCTGCATTTGGCCGAAGGAGTAGGAGATCTTTCACATGATTTTTCGAACTTAAAAACAGCTAATTATCTTTCCAAAAAAAATTTGGGACGAAAATCCTAACCCAATCGAAACAACAAAAATCGAAGAAAGCGTTCGTTTTCTGGTGTATTTACCTCTAGATCTTCGAATCTTTGTTGACTGGAGAAGCCATTTGCCACATCTCAAGGAGGAATTCGTCGAGTCTTCCATGGTGGCTGGATTTGGTGTCGGTTTGGGCTCCCCTTGAAATGCAGTCCACCTCATCATTTATATAACCAAATTCTTCAAATTAGGTCTTCCAGCTGGTTTGAGAAGATGTTTGAGAAGATGGGTCTTTAATTTTACAGCTACAGATTTGCAAAGCAGCTTCGAGACCTGGGGAAGAGGCGTAGGCATGAGATTCGTTCTCTGTAGACTTTTGAAAATAGAGTTAGCTGTGGAGGTTGGAATGAATAACTTTCGAGATAAAGATGAGTTGGGAAGACGTAATTGAAGAGAGAGAGAGAGAGAGATGAGGTTGGGACTGACGAAACGCAGAGATAGTCACAGGAATGTTGATTTTAGAGATTCCGTTAATGATCATAGCTCTGAGAATGGTTTTTCATTTCCTCCTCAACAAAATGTTACTAGAGGTTCCCAGAATAGCTCTTCATCCGGAATCCATCAATCTTCTAGTCCTCCTGGTGTTCCCGGTAAGACAATGCCTGAAGAATATGCGGAGAGGCTGACAAATTCTTTTATTAGGCTAACTTGGGCTCTGAAGGGCAAAAGTATTAACCACCCATACCTTTAGTTGGCTGCTAGCTTGACTCTGGAGTTCATATCCAAGGGATTCACGACTTGGAGTTCTAATGATAAGACATGCTGGGAGTAACGCCATCTCACCTCCTTTTCTTCCTGTTTCGCACCCTTTCTTGGGAGCTCAATGTTGAGATGATTTGGTGACCAAAGTTTACTTGTTCCTTTTTCCTTTCTTGAAGGTTCGTATGAATCACGTTGCGATTTCTCTTACTAGTTGATTCATGTTATAAATTGTGATGTTAGTTTCAGTTCGTTCACTTCTCCTGTAGAACTTTATGTTTTAGTTTTCACCTTCTATCTGATATATACATGGTGGGTTCCATGTTTTTTCCTTGTTGCCCAATGTGATGGTCTTCCCTAATATTAAAGCCAATAGTTGCATGAAAAGTAAAACAAGGAAAGAAAAAATGGAATGTAGAAGGATGTCATTTCTCTGCTGCACAATCTGGACATAACTTTTTAGTTGGCTTCAACATACCCTAGTTGAAATAACTTCATGGTTGCGGCAGTGGGTCCTTTTTATAGGAATGGCAATTCTATTCGATCCAATTGTACATATCCCATTCATCATCACGAACGGATTAGAGATTTGCAATTTTTTCGGGAATCGGGTTGGATTAGGTGAGGTTTTAAGAAAAAGTTGGAGAACGGTTCAACGGCATATTTAGCCCAACCCCCATCTGTTCTGCACCCTGCCTTGATTGCTGGTTTCCCTTATAAATTTACCCTTTCTACCGTTGATTGTGCTACAATTGTTCTGATCTTTTCTTTTTGTAGTTTCAAAACTATGTCCAGTTTTTTGTTTGTTTGTTTGTTTTTTTTTTTTCTTTTCTGCCAAACGATAACAGATGGTATTATAACTCTTTCAAAAACATTATTACATCAAGAATGGGACTCGTCCCTAAGTAAGGGACTATGTAACCATGACGGCGGGGAATTAGTCTAAAAACTAGACCCCAAACCACTCAAACCTCTACCTGCTAACTCATGAGCTACTGTATTACAAGACCTCCGAACAAAAGAAAAGGAGCAAACTTGAAAACACTTGCCCAAGGCCTTGATATCATGAATAATGGTTCCCAGCTCCTGACTTGTTGAAATCTCCCCATTAATCATATTGACCACAGTTTGAGCATCACTCTCCATTACCACTGATCCCAAACCAAGTTGACTCCCAAGCCTCACGGCTTCCCTAATAGCCACAGTTTCAGCCACTGCTGGACTAGAGCACCAACGCTGCTTACCCATCAGAGCACCAACAAAAATCCCCCTGCAATCTCGGATCACAATTCCATACCCACCTTCGTCGGAATCCTTCCTCCACGCACCATCCACACTAAACTTGAATGTCCCTTCTGACGGTGGTTGCCACACACTTTTTTTTTTTTTTGATAAAGTACAGATCTTATTAAGCTCAAACAACAAAAAACCAAAATCTAGGGATATAATCCCTTACAACAACCAACAGAAAACAACTCCAAACTAACCATCAAAACTAACAAACAAGAACCAAGAAAAACTAAACAGGTAAGAAAATCCTATTTGATAAGCCCCAATTCCTGCACAAAGATTGATTCTCCGAAGACAGTTTCATCTTTCTCCTTGAGCTAAGGAAGTCCCGAACATCAGCTTCAATACTATTTAGCACCTGATCATGCCCCATCACTTTCCCTTGGAAGATTCGACAATTTCTCTCCCTCCATAGACCATAGACCGTTGCTGCTAGGGAACAGTGAAGACTAATAGATTTCAAACTTTTACCATTGACCTGTCCACAATACCAGTCCCTTCCCCCCGTAGTGCCAATCAAACTTGAGGAGAGAGGATTAGCTGTCAAAAATTCTTGAAAATACTCCACCGCCCGTTCACTAACAAGATCGGGGCAGGTGACTTTTTGATAAAAAAAAACAGCTCCATTCCTACCCTTCCAAATAAACCACATTAACATAGCAGCTAAAGATAGAGACCATTCGCGATTAGCCACATTCTTCCACCGAGCAAGAAAAACATCTCACAATTCAATGAGGTTATGTTTAATTTTGAATTTTGAAAAATTGATTATGATCATGATACTGGTTTTGAAAGGTTAATGAGGGTGATATTGTTTTTTTGTATTATAGTGGAAATTGCAAATCAACTAAGTTTCGAAGTTACAATCTTACAGTTTGGTAAAATTGTATTTTTAATTTTGAACAGCGTTTGTGACAGAGTAGAAGAAAACTTTTTTGTGTTGTCAAGGACGAAGATAATTATATCCCAAAAATTCTAACAGCAGAGACGATTTGCAGAGAGCTGATTTTTTACAGAGTCCCATAAAATAATATTCAAAAATTTATGGATATTTTTTTAGATTTTTTTGGGACCCGAAATGGGACCAAACGCGTTTTTCTCTGCGTGGTTCTCTGCAAATCGTCTCTGCGGATAGCAGGACTCATTATATCCACCCCTATCCCCATTGCCATCCCTACCTTTTACTTTGGGACAATTTTCAAAGCATTGGACACTAGGAATATTTATATTACCCAAATGGAATTTAGATTCCAAGGACAATTTTATTTGGTTAAATTTCACTTTTATCCCCTCAACTATTTAATTTTTGCCTAATTTGTCCTTAATCTGTCAATGAAATTTATTGAGTCTTCAATATTTCCATATTGATATGCACTTGTCTATTGAGATTCCCCATCTATGCATTAGACAAAAGTCACTGTTTTTTTGAAGTACCAAAGAAATTATTGTTCTCAATTATAAACACGATCAATAATAAAATCTATATATTTTTTACGGACAATGTTCTTTTTGTTTTTGTTTTTTAAAAGCAAAAGAACAATGTTCTTAACCGCAACATAAAAAGAAAAATAGTAAATTTTACATAAACTCCCTGTGATTTTATTATTGATTATCCTTGTGACAAAATATATATGATAGATGGTGCTCTACATTAATTTAGATTCACAAACTTTATATGCCTACTGTTTGAGATATATTTGTGATAAAAGATCCACATTTATAGTGTATCACAATTCAAAGAGTGTTACAGTCATATAATAAATCTTGTGCTTCGAAATAATTGAGTTGTAATTCATATGCTTAATGTTTGGTCTTATTGTTAGAAACATTTGATGTTAACTATTTGAGAAAATTGATTTCCTTAAATATATTAGTAAGATTATGTAGTTGAAGTTCTTATTTACATAAAATTAGTCTTCATCATGCTTTAAACTTGGCCCATGAATAATCAAATTTTCAAATATTCCTTGGCCCAAACACTACTTTCGGCCCGTGTATCATCCTTTTATAACATTACTGCAATACCCTGTTACTATACATCCAACTTTTTGCTCTTAAATTAGAAATGCTTGTTCACGGAAAATATTCAAGTCGGCAATTCAATGTGCATTTCAAAAGAATCCATAAAAGCACGCTTTGGAAAAATTTTGGGGATTAATCTTTTTATTAACATATTTTTCTGATTTTTCTCATCGAGGCAAATGGATGAATTCCAATATTTTTTAGAAAGAAAGTAAACTAAAAATTAGTTACCCATTTCTTTAAAAACAATAACTGCTGCCACACATAAAGTTAACCGTCCGATAGCGGATTGGGATCATCTTTAAAGACATAAGTTTTGACGCTTGAGAGATTAAATTGACAAAAATGAAAGAAAATGGTCTACTATGACACTAAGTGCATACTTTAAAGACCAATACTATATTTCACCCTTTATTTTGGAAAGGCTAGCCTAACGAGATGAAGGGGGTGTTTGGGAGCCTATTTTTTGGCTTTTCATTTTCATCTTTTTGGCTTTTTGACTTTTTGAATTATGATTATAATGTATTTTGAATTTAGTAGAGTGTTTGGATGATAGGTGCAAAATCCATTTGGCAACATGAGTAGTGTTTGGGAGATATTGGATGAAAATGAATTATGAGTTGGTTTTTTACTATTTTACCCCTACCCATTTCGTAAAAATAAAACTCATGTTAAATAAAAATCACTCCTCTCTCTCTCTCTCTACAGATCTCTCTCTACAGAGAACCCATCTTCTCCCCCTTTGATTCTGACTTCAAGAAGCCAATGGTTGGGGTTATTTGCCAACACAGAGTCTGACTTCCAGAATCAAATGGTCAAGGAGAAACCATTTTCTATTGTGCCGTAAAATCTCAAACCCATCTTCGATTATGACGAATTGAAATCAAGTCTCAAATCTCAAACCCATCTTCTATTTTTCCATTGAGTTGATTTTACTGTCGTCGTTGTCGTGGAGTCCGATTTTGCAGTTGCCGTCGTGGAGATCAAGTAGTGGAGTTCAATTTTGTGGTAGTTGTCGTCGGAGAGATGGAGTGGGGTTTCTTGACTGGTGAGAGTATAACGATCATGGAAGGGGTTTTGGGGGATTATGGTGAAACAGTGAGGGTATGGTGGTCTTTTTGTGTGCCTTTTGAGTGAGAATGGGAAACCGAAAATGGGAAAAGCTCCTCCAAGCCTCTTTTTCACTTCTCTTCTCCATCGTTCAAATCTCAAAACCCATTCTCATAGAATGAGTTTTCTGTTTTTCAGCCAAACAACCAAAAGGGGAAAAGAGGAAACAGAAAATGCAAAAATGAGCCTCCCAAACAGGCCCTGAAGTATAGCAAAGGGAAGTACACTAGCCGCAAACTACTCTATTTTTGACAATTCTTGCTCTTGTGCCCCATTTTTTAATTATTCAAATCTGCTCGATTGTCTTGAAACAGGCCAAATGAGGGATTAATTAAATCACAGTCCTAATTAGGCATACCATGTAACTTTTTATCCCGACCACTTTTTGAGGTTATGTCTACATGCATGAGAAGAGAAGCAAGATTGTGTTGCGTAAAAAAATTCAATAAATTTTAATTTCTTTAAATGCAATACCAAAATTTAAGAAAAATGAATGAAAAGGTCTTGTTATTATATTTACACAAATTTAAAAAATTGTGATACCAAAAATCTTTGTTTTTTAGACCATGTCAACAGCACCAGCTATAAAAAAAACTTATTTTGATCAGATATTGTTTAATATATTTTCAAAAAACATCTATGTTGTGAACTGATTTAGCGTGCGTAGTAAAATTTATTTTTACTATTTTACACAACATAATCACCTTGTTTGGTTCAAATTTTTGAAAGTTATTTTTGATGTAATAAGTGGAGAGAGATAGAGAGAAAAAGATATTGAGAAATGTGTAAAGAAAAAAATGAGATGAGATGAGAGTTGAACCAAACAAGGTGAATGTGTTTGAAAACATATTAAGTGACACGCGATGAACATATTCTTTAGCATGATTGAGGTTATTGACGAGGTTCGAATAATAAACGGGTAAACCATGATGGTTCAATCCCTCATAGGGACATGAAACAATCTAATTCTCAAAATTACACAAAACCAAAATACAAAAAGTCTTGTTATTACATTACACCGAAAAAACTGGTTGTCCGAATCGTCCAAACCCATGCATTGTGGTTGATTGGATCCGGGGATTCTGTGGCGAGCTAGCTGACTTGCTGCCTTTTTTTAGCTCCCAAAACAATTTCATGTGGGGTTTCGGTCAACCTCCAAGCAATTGAAACTGCATCGTTTGACATCTGAAATCCAACCCAAACTCACTTTCGCTTATCCTACTCCAATTTTCATTTTTCTGTTTCTTTCTAGTTCGACGCCGAATCCGAATCCCAGGACGACCCGCAACAACTCCTTTAAACTTCGACTCCGACGACACCGCGTGTTCGCTTCTCGTAGTCGACGTGCCAAATCTAAGAATTTTGATGTCATTTTCTCATTAAAAGCCTCACACGATCCTTATAGGAACAACCTCATAGAGTATTTGGATCTGGAGTGAGTTGTTAACTTTGCATGTCTCATAGAATCCCTTACCCTTTTAATTGACTCAAAATCAAATTCTGAGTAAAAGCCCTCTAAATTCACTTCATTCCTTGACTCAATTTCATATCAAATTGAGTTTTACTCAAATTTTTAAATAAAATCACAGGAGGCTTATTACTTAAATTCTTACTCAAATTTTTGAAGACTTGTTTTATAATTCTTCAGCATATTAGTCTAAAGTTCAAATGAAACAACCTGATAGAAGCTTTAATCCAGCCTAAGTTTCTGTGACGTGTAGAGTCCGTGAAAAGACAAAATTGTCTTTAATGAGACAAGAGTTTTGTTTGGTTAACACAAAAAATGTCTTTTTTCATTTAAATTGTCTTAAATGAGACAAGGGCCTTGTTTGGCTAACACAAAATATGTCTTTTTTCATGTTTTTCGATCTTGTTCCACTTTCATAGGGTACCCTAGGGTTTGAGGCACTTTCATAGGGTTTTATGGTGCACTTTTCTATTACAGGGTTTTAGCGGTTTAGGTACTTTCATAGGGTACTATAGGTTTTTAGGCACTTTCATAGAGTACCTTAGGGTTTTAGGCACTTTCAACCTTGGTCAACGCCGGTCAACCTTGGGAGGGGTTTTTTGTAAATCCTGGACAGAATGTCCTTTAGACTTTACGGAAAAATATTTATGTCCTTATTATAGCAAAAACCCTTATAGTATGTGTTACGGCCTAGAAATTTTATTTATCTTACTCCCTCCGTCCCTTTATTACAGTCCAGTATTCCATTTTGGGTTGTCCTTTAATAAGTGTCCATTTTGTAAAGTTAGTGGGTAAAAGTTGGTGAATTGTCTATTTTGTCCCTAAAAGTATATTCCATTTTGAAAAGTTAGTGAGTAAAAGTGTAATGATGATGGGTAAGTAGGAAAAGTGGAGGAAAAAGTTGATGTGAAAGGTATAATGATTATGTCTTTTTAATAAGTTGGAGTTACGAAGCAGGACACTTAAAAAGGGACGGAGGGAGTATTAATTATTTTGGCCGTTTATTAATTGGGAGTTTTATGGTGTGGGTCCTAATTAGCAATTTTCTTTTCTGCGCAATATAGTTACTATGTGCGTTATTATTAATTTGAGGGCACAAGTCTAATTATTAAATTATTTGGTTAGTCAATCTTATTTAGAATACGTTAGTTGGCTATATAGCTATAATATAGGGAGTAGTGGGTAGTTTTACAAAGTTAGGAGTTATGTTTACCGTGTAGGGTTTTTATTTGGAGCTAGAGAACGTTTGTGATAAGAGATTGAGAGAACTTTTGAGAGAGAGCTGCTGCAGCCGGAGGAGATTTCCGCTGGGTTCACTTGAGGTAATTTCGTTCTTCGTCTCTCTTTGTTTCCTCTTTTAAGAAAACATCGGGTTCATGAATTGAGCACAGGTAGAGAATTTATATATTGGATTTTATTTGTGGTTGGGAGACAGAACGAGAGAGAGGGTGTTCGAGGCTCGGTGATTGTGTGTTGTGAGTTGGGTGGTGGCGTGCATGTGCTGTCATGGTTTGTGTAAAATGGGTGAGATCGTGTGTCGATCGAGTGTTGTGCATGGCGTGGGAAATAATGGCCAAGTGTGGGGCTATGATATTGGTTATTCACAGTGGGGAAGGGATCCAAATGGCCTTGGGCCTTGATTGTGTACGTGTTATAGGTACATGTGGTGTGTGGACAAATTGATTTTTGGAAGGGAAATAGGTGACTGCATGGGAGGCATGTTGTTGGAGTTGAAAATTAAAGTTTAGGTTTTGTACGGTTCTGGTGGCTTCAGTGAGTTAGTTCTAGAATTGGTTAATTCTAATTTTACATTAGTCCGAATTCAGTTAGTGATAATATTGCTCTATGATTCTTGGTTCAGGTTAGGCTCGTTTTGCGTTGTTCGATTGCATTACTTTTGGACCCAGGTGAGTAGTTAAGTATGTTACGTATATTCGAAAGTTTCATGTGTCCCTTAAAAGTATTTCCTTCGGAAATTTATATGAATGTTATTCGGAGACTCAAAACTATTTATAAGTTGTTCAATAAATTGGCATGCGATGAATTTTCTGAGATCAATTGATAATATTCTTTTTGGTGAGATCTTGGTGGATATTAATGGGAACATTTATTTCGGAAGTCCAGGGAACTTATTCCTTCTCGTGTTGATGACCCTGGCCATTGGGGAAAAGACCGTGTTAGGCCGGTGACCCTAATGCTCAATGGCTTTCTTTCGCCGGATCGTCTTAGGGAAAAGTACCATGGGCTGCCAACCCTGGTGACTCTAAGTTCGATATTGGATCCAATTTTGATAGAGATTTATTTTGGCCATGGTACTATTTGATTGTGGTTCCCCATTGTTGATGGAGTTAATATTGTGATCACCACCAAGAATATTTATTGGTTAAATGTTTCATTGATTAATTTATTATCCTACTGGACACCTCGTATGCCAAATTATGATTTAATGGTAAATTATTTTAATCCCCGCTTTCAACTTTATTTATTATACATACTTGCTATTCACTGAGCTCGTCAGCTGACGAATTTATTCCAACTTCTCTTTCAGGCTAGTTGGAGAGTTAGGCGAGGATTCTGGCGGCATCTCGGGGATTTATTTTTGGTTGACCTCCTTAGGGTGTCTCATTCTAATTTTATTTTAATAAACGCTTCCGCATTGAAAACAATTATCAGATAACAAACTCTTTTTATTATTGTTGGATCATTGGATATTGTTTGGTTCATGGGATGGTTGTGCCCCATGTTTATGATGAGACACATTTGGCTTTTGATTTGATTTTCGGTTACTTTGATTTATTCAGGCTGCGTGTTCCATGGATTAGCCTCATGGTTCACGGCCGGTCACTTCTCATTTTTGGGGTGTGACAGTATGTCCTCCTACTCTATTTGCCCTTTATTCTTTACTCAAATTTCTACTTGAATTTGGATACGTCCTCTTTACTCAAATTTCTACTTCAATTTGGATACGTCCAAGTAGTTTATACTCCCAACTACAGCTTTTACGCATAAATTTTACTTAAATTTGAGTAAGAATGAGAGATGCTCTCATTGTTAAGAGGAAAAGTAAATATTCCCTTTGTTCCTAATTTTTAGTTTGAGTTAACACTTTTTGCGGGCCTACAAATTGTCCCTGTTAGAAAGTAACGGACAAAAATTAATGAGTTACTCTTTTTGCTCGTTCTTTTTTAAATTATAAATAATCCCATAGGACAATGCACCATTAAGTATTTCTAGAATATATTTTTTTTAAATTGCTCCTATAAAAGTGTCTAAATCACTAAAACGTGCCTAAACCTAAAACCCTAAACCCTATGAAAGTGCCTAAAATAGAAAAGTGCAATCCTAAAATCTTATAAAAGTGCCTAAACCCTTACCCTACCCTACCCTACCCTACTTTATAATAGGGAAAAATAATAAAATATGAAATTGTATTTATTGAAAGGAAAAATGATAATCTTCATAATGTAATTGTTCTTAAAGGTAAATAAAAACAAACTGAGTTCATCCTAAATGCAGTAAGTCTACCTGGTATAGCAAAAATCATACAGATTTGTTGTGGGGCCCACTACGGGTTCCAAAAAAATGATCTAAGCCGTTCATTAAATGTAAAACAATTTTTCAAGGGCCCTTGCGAAGAATTAGTTCAATCCGATACTTATAAATGCTCCAATCATCTAACTTTTGATTTAGATTCCCAGATAATGAAACATTATATGATTGTGATTTAGATTCCCGGATAATGAAACATTATATGATTGGATTGAGCATTTATAAGTATCGGATTGAACTGATTTTTCGCAAAGGCCTTTAAAAAACTGTTTTACATTTAATGAACGACTCTAATCATTTATGAGGGACTCATAGTGGGCCACACACAAAATCTGTAAGATTTTGCTGTACCAGTAGACTTACTATCCTTAATGGTAACTAACATGCACTTTTGTATAGGTAATTTTTTATAGGGCAAATTTTCGTAGTCGTCCCTGTAGTTTTACGGTTGTCTCACTTTCGTCCCTCTAGTTTCAAAGTGCTCCAATTTCGTCTTTGTAGTTTGCTTTACGCTCCAAATTGGTAAAATCGTTAACACCGTTAAAGAAACTAACGGAAAAATATTATTAAAAAATTAAGTGCTCCAATTTTCAATCCGGTTGAACCGGTGCGAAGATCTTATTTTTTTGATCATTTTATTCTAAATGGTCGTAATAAATTTTTGGCTCTAAGGCCTTTCAACAAGCATCCGAAAACTCCTTATTTAGTTTCAGGGCACTCTTAGGGTGCTCATTGAAAGGCCTTAGAGCCAAAAATCCATTATGACCATTTAAGATAAAATGATCAGAAAAATAAGATATTCGCACCGGTTCAAACAGATTAAAAATTGGAACACTTAATTTTTTAACTATATTTTTTAATATATAAATGGTGTAAAAAAAATAAGTGTTCCAATTTTCAATCCGTTTGAACCGGTGCGAATATCTTATTTTTCTGATCATTTTATCTTAAATGGTCATAATGGATTTTTGGCTCTAAGGCCTTTCGATGAGCACCCTAAGAAAGCCTTGAAACTAAATAAAGAGTCTTCGGGTGCTCGTTGAAAGGCCTTAGAGCCAAAAATCCATTATGACCATTCAGGATAAAATGATCAAAAAAATAAGATCTTCGCACCGGTTCAACCGGATTGAAAATTGGAGCACTTAATTTTTTAATCATATTTTTCCGTTAGTTTCGTTAACGGTGTTAATGATTTTACCAATTTGAAACATAAAACAAACTACAGGGACGAAATTGGAGCACTTTGAAACTAGAGGGACGAAAATGAGACAACCGTAAAACTACAGGGACTACTACGAAAATTTGCCCATTTTATAAATTGAAATCGTCGAAAGGGACCACTAACTCCTGTGCGGCTTCGACTAACATGTTCAAAACAACGTCGTGTTGAAGGGCTGCAAAGTGACAGCTAAATGCTCACTACAGGATTCCGGATCCGCCGTTCTATAATCCAGAGTGAACTCTCTCTCTCTCTCTCTCTCTCTCTCTCTCTCTCCTTTTAGTTCTACACAAAAAAGTGAGATAGTGCAGCAGATTCAAAAAGCTATATCTACTTTTCACTTCATAAAAATCATCATCAGCTGATGCTTTTGCAACGTCTCTGTTCAACCCATTCTTCTGCACGGTTTCACATTCTCCCTAGCTAGGTCTCTCTCTCTCTCTCTCCTGTTGTGATTTTACTTTATTTGTTACGGCAAAAACGTTCAGTTAATTTGCTGTGCAAAGTAATGTACGTATAGATTCATGATTAGGGTTCATTCAAAGTTGATATCTTTCTTTTGTTTTGTAATTCCTTTGCTTTGGTAGTGTATTTCGATGGGTTTAGATTTTAAACTCTGATTAGGGTTTCCTAAGATTTGATCTTGCTTCTGAACTTGAATTTCCCAGCTCCTTTCGCCTTCTTTATGTTTCCATGTTTGTTGTCCTTCTTTAGATCTATAATCTGTATGATTTACAACTGTATAAGTTTTATGTGTGACAATTTAACGTTATTGTTTGTTTATGCTGGGTTATGCTCATTATAGTCTTTCAATTTTAATATTGGACCTTTTGCTTTATTAATGCAGATTCATGTGGGTGATTCATCTTTTAGTTAACCAAAATACAAGGACCAAGGGAGTACCCTTGAAGAGTTCAACACAAAATACACAAAATCATGTCAGACATGTAGGAAAACAACCCCTCGTGCCCCTACACCCTCAAGGCCTCAACCCTCAAGGAAAGGGGCCAACACCCATTGCTAGAACTAGGAATGATAAAACGAACACATCAACATATTACACCAGAAAACAACCAGAAAATCAGCGTTTCAGACAAATTGCAGACACTCCCAATTCTGCAAGAAACTCTGATTTCCACAGAATTAAGTTCCTCCAAGATGTCATGGCGAATCTAATTCCAGATTCCACTTCCCTCATCAGAGCTTGCAAATCCTTCCTTTATCCCATACGATATTTCTTTCTCCCCAAATGGCATAGATAGCTGCAGCAAAAGCTATTCGAAGAACCGTATATTTCAAGGATTTACCTTCTCCTTTTGGGATAGCCCTAGCCACTTCACTCACCAAACCAGCAGGACTTCTATCAGATGCCCACTTACTCAGGAGCTGATTTCGTAGTCCGTTAGAGTAGGACAGAAGTCAGAACATACATTTAATAGACTGCATCACTGCACTACTCCCCATTGAATAGCGCCATCCATTGAATAAGGGCCAAACTCAATATATAAAGAAGGCTTTGTTCCCCTTTCGGGTTTTTTTTTCTTTCAAAGGATTTGTGATCTCTAGTTTTGATTGATTTGACAAAGCTGCCGAGTCAATGCTCTAGCATTTCAGCAAAATCTTGTTTCTGGTGGAATTTAATGTGATGTTCTCCTCCTCGGGCACACAAAACCTAGTTGGCTGGATATTTCAATATTTTAAATAATGGCACGATGAGAAAAATGATAATAGCTTGCATGACGAGATGCAGTGTTTAATGATGTTGTTTTGTATGTGACCCGTGTACAAAAAGGAAAGCCATTGGCAACACAGCTGATTTCAGCTGTTTTGTCATTGTGTTTGATTCCTACAATGAAATTAGTTCATTTCAAACCTTTTTAGAGCAACCTCATTTACATTCAGCAGGAAATTTTGATCCAAGACTTCTTAATTTACTACAAAGAAAAGAAATTGTGTAGCTATTGGTACGAATAAGATTAAGAAAGAATGTCATAAGTTATGTAGAAAGGACATGGCAGGGAAGCTAGCATCATTCACCCCCTCAACCCATATGGGGTAATCTTATCCCCCTAACCTGGATACCGTAGCCGCACTCCCTCAAATGTTTTGTGAACCTAACCTTCACCAGGTGTTTACACTCCTTGATTTTGGTGTCCTTGCTGTACATTGTGGCGCTCCTCCCCGTAGCTTTGTCTCTTTTCCACAATGCTATAGCCCAATCAGAGAGATCCACACCTACTTTGTGAGGTCTCTCCGCTGCCACAAACTAGACCCGCGTAGAAAGAGACCTGCCTCTTTTGCTGTACCTCTTCGGCTCTTCCTTTCTGTCTGAATTTCTATGCCAGAATCTCTTATTGTGGACATCAACAACACATTGTTATCCTCTTTGTGGCCACAATCATGCACGCTACATCTCGCGCTACGTATCCTACACCTATGAATCATGGGCACTTCTAAAACCCCGTTGTACTCTTGCCTGTAACTTATCGGGTACCCGTATTTGGCATGGTACTTCTAAATACGTACCTGGTACATGACACACGTAAGAGATTTTTCTCTATGATTTTTTCCCTGCCCCAAAAGTAGTCCGATGTGTATCAAGTCATACCCAATACAAAGAAGAAAGCTAAGTTGATAAGACATCATTATTCTATGCTTAGCATGATTCTATAATAAAGATATTGGTCCATAGTTCTTTAGTATAGTGGCATTAAACTTTGATTTGCTCCTTAAGCTTCTTGTTAAAAAGTTATTTGATGGTGGATTATTAATCGCACAAGTCATTTAGCTATTTTCTTCATTTGAAGTGTAATTATTATGTTTAAATTTAATACATTGCTCTATGTTATTAAGAAACATATGTTATAGTCGTGCAGCTTGTGCCCCACCCGTACCCGTACCCTACATTTTTTAAGGTTTCGTCGTACCGACATACCTGTATCGTACAAGTTCCGGTACATGTGCTTCATAGTCCGCCACATGTGCATCCTACAACTGTTGCTCGTATTGCTCACCGTTAACTTGTACTACTAGCCCGATGCTTGATAGTTGATATACATGCTGCAACGCATCCCACAAGACTATACAAGTTGTCAATCATATCCACTTATGTCAATTTTTGATATGTTAGATATTTTTTGAAGTATAGGTCCTTTTTTCTTTAACCTTTTCTTTTTTTCCTCGCTTCCATTTGTACATGGGTGGCATCCCCTTGATTCCTTTTCAATAAAATTATATTACTTATCCCAAAAAAAAGTCAATCATATTCACTTACGACTGCTCTTGCTCCTTGATTGAAACATAATGCTAAAGGACTTCCTTGATCATGTCCGATCCCTATAAATTCACAAGAATAAAAAAAAAATGGACCCCATTGGTGAATCTGCACCGTCACAAATCATGCACCCAGTTAAAAGGCTAGCACCCCAAGCTAAAATGCTACCATTCAAATTACAATAAAATGCTAGATAAACTACGTCCATACCCCATGCTGGCGCCTTGGATTTTTCTTTCAACCATACACCTATAAAAAATACCCAAGCATCTCACTTCCTCTGCCATGCTACTCCAACTGCCTTCAACTGAATGTTCGCCTTTTTTTATTCTTCTTTTCTTTGTGCATCATTCTTCCTGTATTTGTACCTTATCCACGGCCGCCAAACCAAGGATTAGCAACCTGGCTCTAATACCTCTTGTGAATTATTGATTGCATCTCTTCCAAAATAGCAAAAGCACGCATAAAAATAAACACGCACATACAAAAAAGAGAAACATCTGTGAAGCGAAGTCCCACATCGCCTGGGTACCAGAGTAACTTGAAGTATATAAGCGTGAGGGCACCCTCAGTAGCTAGCTTTTGGGTTTGAGTTCTACCCAAGACCATGTAACATGGTATCAAAGCTAGGTACCAGAGATGGGTAGAGTGCGCGTCCTTGCCCTACACCTACTGCCGAGTGAGCACGTTGTGCGTGATGTGAAGCGAAGTCCCATTCACATCGCCTGGGTTCCAATGTAATATGAAGTATATAGGCGTGAGGGCACCCTCACTTCAATAGCTTGCTTTTGGGGTTGAGTTGTAACCAAGACCGTGTAACAAGAAGTTTACGTGGTTTGCCCAAAACGCCTACATCCGCGAGAAAGAGATTCCACAATAATAGTAATAAAGAAGATTACATTGTGAGAATTGCAAAATATGTGAAATCCACACATCTACTCAAACCCTTGCTTATGGGTAACTAAGCCATGCTCACTTCTAGTGCTCTAGTACTTATCCTCTAGCCACTTACCTCTCTATTTTTTCCCACCAATCTCTCAGCTGACCCCTCTCATATTTTTGGTTACCTATTACAACCTATTTTTGGAGGTGAGCCTTGGCAATCCCTTCACTCTAGCCTCCAAGCCACATTCCTCCTTAGGTCTTCTTGAGCAAGGTACCTAGGCCCTGCTCCCGACCTAGGGTAACGTGAGGAGTTGCTATGAGGTGAAGGGTTGCCATAAGTTATTGTGAGCTCATGGAGCTTTGGGAGACAAGCGATACCTTGTAACGGTATTCTTAGTGAGTTTGCTTCTTTAGGTGATGTGCGAGCTTGAGGATGGAATTCAATGGGTGGCGGTCATGGTGGCCGCCTCAATTTCTAAGAGGGATGGAGGATCCTCCTATGGCCTCCAGAGGCAGAGGACCTCCAAATACCCACACATATGAACATGCGAATTTAATGCTTAACAAAGGTAAGATAAATGCGGGTAGGGTGAAACATCCAAAAATTTAGTTGTATTGCATATCTTTATGCTCTTGCCTATTTGTTTTTGCAGATACATAGTTTCTCATTTTGTTCTCATTTACTTGGGAATGGATACTATATCTAAGGTGTAATGTAGTGTTGGTTTACTTGATATGATCTATTCTTTCCTGGAAGGAATTATCTTCATCATCCGAGTTAAAACTATTGAAAATAAGAAAATGTATCCCCTAATTGTCCAAACCCTGGATGTTTCTTCTGTGTCATGACTCATGAAGCATTCCTTAAAATTGTTTCACAGTACTCATTGCTAAATGCGTGTAAGTAATTAAAATTTAGTTTTACGGTCTTAATAAAATCTTTGCAGCTGGGACATCCAAAAAATCGGTTGTATCTCCATATTTCTTCTATTTATGTTCTTGCTTATTTGTTGCTGCAGATATTAGTTTTCTATGTTGTCAATCATCTAATTTGCAAATGGTTAAATCAAGTTTGTGATTTGGATGCAGTGTTGAAGTTCTTGATGTGATATTTTCTTCCTTATAAGGATTTATCTTCATCTGATAATACCAAAAAATGGAGAAAGCATCCCCTGATTGTCCATACCCGGGATGCTTCTTCTGTGTCATGAAGGAAGGAAACCCTAGTAAACGCAGATCAAGTATACTCAAATTCTTTCGTGAACTTCCTTCACAAGATGATGATGGCCAGGTTCTCCCTATCAGTGGCCTTTGGAACACTGCCATGGCACATCCCAATGATCCGGAGTTTATTGAACTAGGAATATTTGAGTGCATGTCAGCGTTGATTTGGAAAGGCCTAAAAAATCGCCGATGGCTATCTCATGACCAAAATATATACATTCCCTATTATGCTGCACACATAATTGGGTCCTACACTATGAACATGGAAGAATTTGCCGAAAGCGCAGTGCACTCTGGGGTTATCCCACCTTTAGTTGAACTTCTAAGAGGGAGGTTGACTTGGGTTGAACAGAGAGTGGCCGTGCGGGCCCTCGGCCATTTGGCTACATATGCCAGCACTTTCCCATCTGTGGCCAGTCATGGTGAGATCCTTGAGCTTTCCATTCAACTAGCGATGAGTTCGCTTGAAATCGTGTATTCCCACTTTTACCAGTTTGTTGACAGAAGGCTGAGTTATCACTGTGACCTACTTACGAGGGGAATGGGCGGCGTTGAAATGGAGTCAAGAAAGGCAGAAGAATGGGCTAGTCAGTTGCAGTGTTGGTCCCTTCAACTTATTAATTGCTTTGCTTTCAAATCTGAGTTTCTTTCTACTATTTGCAAACCGGAGTTTCTGGTAAAACTTCCGGGCATGTGGGGTGGGCTTGTTAATGAAACCTCACCAGCTGGTATTGGTTTGTTGAGGACAATTTGTCATCATAAGCTGGGTAGGGGACCAGTTGCCAGCTGTCCTGGTATTATTGAAGCGCTGTGTAATATTGCGTGCTCATCTGATGATTGGCAATATATGGCTATTGACTGTCTTCTGTGGCTGCTTCAAGATCCGAGTACCTGTCATAAGGTACTTATTTTTCATATGTGTTGGGCCAGTCATTGATGGGTTTTCGATATCCACAAACAATTGCATTGGATTTTTTCTCAGTGAGTATTGAAGGTGGATACTTTTACTTGATTGCTAGTATGCAGTTTCATATTTCAACCTTCTTGATAACTTCAAATTATAAAGGCATTATGGATTTATAGTTAAAGATATCAGTATACCTGATTAAGCTGTCAACCTGGAACATGAACTACGTGATGGTTTGTTTCTGATTAAATGGAAGGAATGAGGCAGTGACAATTTGTTGAATGGCTAGGTGTTATAGAAGAGTTGTGAGGTCAACACTAATTATTCTGCTCTCATTGCATGAATTTTCATTTCCTTTTACTAGTCATTTTCTATAAATGCTAATGCTACACTAAAAGTGTTCATCAGATCCTTCCCAATGTAGTGCTACAGATCTACGCTGGCACGATGGTGGATCTGCATATTTCCCTATTGAGCCATATGAGTGTCATGAAATATCGATAGACTAAAGATCCGTTCGAACCACACAGTTGGTCTCAAAAGTCAATGGCCTGTTATGCTCCGATGTGGAGCATGTGTATCACCAATGCCCTGAACCGAACTGGTTTACTTGGAAAACTCCCCTTGACTATTCGAGGTCTACGGTCTACCTTATATGGATTTTTGTATTTGCGTCAATGGAACCATTTAGAATGAAGTTTGATAAGGATTTGATCTAATTGAAGGTCAAAGGCCCTAGGCCTTGATGTGAATAAGGTTTTTGAAAGATTCTATTAACCATAGAGATACTGAATTGCACAAAAGAAGAGATGCTAAAAGCGCCTCCAAGAAAAGCTTGCATGTATATCAAATTTACTAACTGGGAGGTAGATAACACAACTGTCACGTTTTCACATGACATTGCCTGCAAGAATAGACTATTCAAACTTGGGGTCGCAATAATTGGCGCCTGGGTGGAGAAACAAAGTTAATAGTAGCAGGCTAGGATAGTATTGCTGCAAATCATTATAGACACTTCATTTCAATATCTTGGCACAAAATTGTTAGATACTTTGATATGTATTGTTGGGCTGTTTTCCTAATGGCTTAAGCCTTTGGGACAAATGGTGAGTTAATGAAAACATGATATGGGTTCTGTCTCCCATTGAATGCTGTTCATTTTATTTTCTGTGGCAACTTTGTCATATCAAATCTGCCAAGAGGAGCGAACACGTGGTGCTGATCTGGATTTACTAAAATTTAAGTAAGCTACACTGGTTCAGTATAATAGTTTTTCGTTACACTACTATAAAACTCCAGTTAGCCAAGTACTGCTCAAGGTTGGCCTCGACGTAAGAGAGCTTATTATTACAGCAGGAGTTGGTTTGAGAAGCACCACTTGACCCAACCACGTTGTATGGTTTGAGTACCGATGTGAGACACGTAACACTTGGTAAGGGTATGGGTCCATGGGATGTGCGTCCGACCTGAGCCGCTGACATCCTGACATTCATCCAATCAAGTGTATCTAGGAAGCTTATGCTTTGTTTGGTTTGGTATTTGAAATTTTTTTTGAAAAATAGTAGGGGTAATAAGTGGGGAGAGATAGAGAGAGAAATGTTAGAAGTAGGGGGAATCTAGGAGGAATCTAGGGGGAATTTTTCAAAAAATGCTTTTTGAAAAGGGAAGAGAACACAGCATTAAGTTTTTCAGACATTTGAGCATTAAACTCTTGCAATATGCGTGGAGAATGCCGATGTCGATGTCACCTTGTAACCCCAGTTAACTTGGACAACAATACTTTGCCAAGTGTACGTATCCTTGGAACATGTATTCAAATGAATCCGATGCTGAAAAATGCAACTGCACTGCACCCCATATCTACACCAAAGTCCACGTGACATATGCTCGACCCAATAAAGTAAATTTGGTCAAATGATAACTGACCCAATGCAATTATTTCACTTTGTAGTTGTAAATTACTTTGTAAAACACTAGTGTTATTCAGTAGTTGGGTACTATGATTTTATATGCTTATTAATGAAGTTCATATGCTTATTAAGTTGAATTTTAAGACTTTATTACTATGATTTTTACATTAGATCTACCTGTGTCAATTAAGGAATTGTAATAGACATTCTGTACTTCAGACCTCATGATTTCTTTTCAGGTGATTGATAAGGCAGTACCTGCACTTGTAGATCTTGCGGAGATCTCAACTTTGGGGGACCACAAAAAGCTTGGGGATTCCATTGTTAATGTTCTTCAGGAATGTACCCAATCTCAAGGAACAGGGCGTAACTCTGTCAGCAGCCGCACGAAAGACCAGATTGAGGAAATTGTAAATTCCAGACACAGGTTGAAATGGGAAAAGAACATGCCCAAAGAGGATCTCCATATCAAACAGGCAGCAGCGCTTGTAGTGAAGCTAGAAGGAAATTCATTGTTTTCAGCAGGAAATATATCTGGAGCAGCATCAAAGTACTCTGAAGCACTGGCACTTTGTCCGATGCGTTCCAAGAAAGAAAGAGTTGTTTTATACAGTAATCGAGCTCAGTGTCATCTTTTGTTGCAACAACCCTTAGCTGCCATAAGTGATGCCACACGTGCGCTTTGTATTCATAACCCTGTGAATCGTCATGCCAAAAGCCTTTGGAGAAGAGCTCAGGCTTATGACATGATTGGGTTAGCTAAAGAGAGTTTATTAGATGCTATTCTCTTCATAAACGAGTGCTCCCAGTCAACTGATCCTGATCTTTCTTTAAGGCAAAATAAGGTACCTGACTATGCTGAGCGTTTGGTCAAGAAGCAGATGCGTGCCGCTTGGTTATTTAGAGATGCCGCCGTTAAGCATGGCGGAGTTCACTGTGACGGTGATGGTGGGGATATCTATGGCCAAGAGACTGATGATTCTGAGTGGGAGACGGCAAGTGAGAGTGATATGGGAAATGATGATCAGGGAAATGGTGATTGGAAGAATGAGGATGAAAGGAATGATCATTATGATAAAGCTTCAATAAAAGGTATGGTTCCTAGCGGGTGTTCTGCATCTATTGGCAATAACTTTCAACCCAATCTGTACATATAGATTTTCCATCTTGGATATCTTGATTAGAATAAACATCATTCGAGAGACTGTTGGATGAGACGGTGTTCCAAGAAATGCTTTTTGAGATTTCTGTTGGATGAGACTGTGTTCTGCAAATATTCCCACTGACTGACATAAGTGAGTGGTTCAGATTTCCAAGTTTCCCAAGTATATTTAAGTTTGAACTCGAAACAATTAGAGTGAATGAAATTCATTGTGTTTTTCTTCATGTGCACACCTACTTGGTGACTGATTAAAGTCTCGTTCACTTATTCTACCTTTTATTTCACTATCATTCGTCCTTAATATCCATTTCGATGTTTGGTAGTTTTAAATGAGCTTAATAGTTTATTGAGGCCTTTCTTTTTGGCCCCTTTCTAAATGCTGTGTTTAAAATTCTGAGTGAATACAGGCGTGAAGCATGGATACAATGTGCAGCTTATGGAGGATGATGAGCCATGACTTCGAACGGTCAGATACTTTCCTCTGTGGTAGCAGGCCAGCAGAGGACTTTTCATGGTTTTGTTTAAATTCGAGTTGTACACATGGTATATTTGGTTTCCGCCGTCTTTTTTGTGGTCAGCTACTGTGTAAGAAATTGTAATAGGAGGAAAGTAATGAAAAGTTATGTCTAGAGCTTGTGAATTGTATCCTTTTTTGCCTTTTGGATTCTAATGTTTTATTGTGTTTTTGAGTGATTCAAGGGGCTTGTGAATGTAAACCCTCTTGGGGATTTTGGTTGAACTACCATCTATTCCTATGTGCTTGATATTTACAAATTTCTTATGTATTTCTTCTTGTGCTGTATCGCTGATGTTATTAGGTTTAAGCTATGCACTATTGTAGTTGAATAGGAGGGGCGGTTGCGCAGTTTACCAGGTTAAATACATGCACATGCGTACACACCTGCACATGAATACATAATGAATATTTTGAGAGCTTATCCCGCAGTTTACCAGGTTAAATACATGCACATGTGTACACACCTGCACGTGAATACATGATGAATATTTTGAGAGCTTATCCTGCGCTGAGTATTTATAACCTAGTATATAAGCTTGGCCGTCTCTCCATTCACCACTACTTAATTTTGAATATGATGGTTTTTAACATGATATCAGTTGGAGGCTTTTGGAATAATTGATATACCGGTTTTTTCTGCCTTAAGTGTAGCTTATTTCATAGTGACCCTAATAACAAATCTTCATCTCTCGAAGTGCGAGGAGTGTTAGAGTTTATCCCACATTGATTATTTATAACCTTCAAAATGAGTATAAGGATGGTCTCTCCGTTCATTCTTCCGATCTCTCTATGGATTGTGCAACAAGTGGAATGATGGTGATGGTTGGTTGCCCTTCGGCGCACTATCATTTTTAGGGCTTTTCTGATTTCATTTTGTGGTGTTTACCATTTAGATTTAAAAAAAATTTGATTGGCAACAAAAATTTATAAATACTCAATAAAGGGTACATCGAGATAGAAATCCGAGCCAAATATTGGTACATGACAAACCTGGAGCAAATATAAGACTGATAAACCATGGAGATTAATTAGGGCTTGTTTTCGGAGGTAGATTTATTTCTTATGCTGTGTTGGTTGAGTTTTGAGAACTGAATAGGCACCGTGTGTTGCAGAGGGCACCCAAGTGCAGGGAACAGATTGTAAATTCGAATCACTTAAGCTATGCACACATTGGGATGTTGATCAGATGGATGCTTTCTGATCATATTGACTGGAAGCATGTGATTTAAAACATCAAAAATCTACAAACACAACTTTAACATACAACTCATGTTACAGAGCCGAGTTCAATGCATGTGGACTCATGTGCATCGTCGGCTCCGGACGTGTTTAAAGGTGTTTTAGTAGGATTGCTCATCATACATTGCAAAATGGTTTGAAAGAAAGAAAACCGTGAAACCATGCTGGATGCTTCTGTCCTTAATTGGACTAGCTCAGACTTATCCATGAGAAACATACTTTTCAATGCTTTGGAAGTTTACTTCTCTGATAACTTCAATGGAAAACAATTAGTGGTTAAGAAAACCTGAACAAATTGTGCCTAAACACTGGGAAAAAAAAATCGTGACTACAAATAGCTATTAGACTTGAAACTCAAGTAGAGTCCTCATTGCTTGTTTCTTCATAACCTTCCCATACACTCCTCTTCCTAGTTTCATTGTTCTCTCCATCTCCACCATCCCACCACCACCACCACTACCACTGCAATTTCTCTTCAATCCTTTCTTCACCACCTTCAAAACCCTCTCATCACTTCCCACCGCTTCCGCAACACTATCCACGACAACCTCAATTGCCGGAATCCGCCTCCCCCATCGCCTCATTGACTTCTCAGACTCAAATGTTTCAGAATAAACTCCCCAAAAAGATGCTCTCAAATAGCCCTTTTCCTTTCCCCGTGCATTCAACCTTCTCATGCCTTCCTCCAACCGATAAACCATCCCTCCCACTTCCAATCCCCTGTCAATACCTATCTCAAACTCCCTCATCTCCGGTTTTCCCATAATACCCTCCTCAAACTTGCACCTCTTACAACAACAGTCAAATCCCCAAGTTGTCGCCATTTCTCTACGATTGCTCAAAGGTGAAAGCACATCAAAATACGCTAATGTGATCTCTTCACCTGCCTTAATATCTCTAGAAGCATGAACCATCATGTAATCACCAACATGCAATCGCCGTGCATTAGGGTTGCATGCATGGTTGATGAAGGAGGGAAGTAGCCATAGCCCAACACCATGGTAACCGCTGTTTTTGCCCAAAACTTTTGATGAAACCGTGTCCTCAACTAGAGAATTCACATCCAATATTTTTAGTATTCTACCCATATCAAGATTCTCATTCAAAAACCCACTCTCCTCTGCTTCAGGCCTAAATAGACCAACATCAGGCACTTCAAGTGTATCCTCTTCTTCGCCGTTAGATAAACTGCGAATCAATTGATGGGTTCGGTGGCATTTTGTGGATGACTCAACAACTTTACCTATCAAATTCTTCCACATAACCAATTGGGTATTGCCCCCCAAATCTTCATCTTTGGAATTAGGCATTATACCCCTGTCAGTGGCAATTGCCTTGGTAACTAACAACAAAGTACCACAATCAACATTCTTTGTTGCAAATAGGCCACGCCCAACACCTATATGGGATTTCTTGATTTCAACCACACCAATGTACTCTGCGATTTCCGGAGACTTCCCGCGAAACCCATTTAGAATCCAATCAGATAAATCAAAAGCTCCAGTTCTTGAAGAGAATTCAAGTTTCTTGCATTTCTCCAAATACCCATTGATGGATTCAGAGTTTGAACCAGATTGGGGATCCAGAAGAGCCAATTTGAAGCAGTCCAGAGCCATTCCATACCGATTGAGACTGAGCAAGATCTTACCTTGGCAAAGCAGAGTCTTGAAATGGGCACTCTCGATTTCGAGTGCTTGCTCACAATCTCTCAATGCTTCTGCGAAATTTCGGAGGTGGGACCGGGCTTCGGCCCGGTTGGAGAGGGCTAAGCAGAGGGATTTGTTGAGATTTGAGAGGTGATTCGGGTCAGGGTTCTGAAGGGTTTTCTTGGAGATTTGATCTAGGCAGAGTGAGATGAAGTGAGAATAGGCTTGGATGGATTCATCCCATTCTTCTCTGAGGAGAAGCTCTGTGGCCTTGGATCTGAGCTGTTGCATCATCTCTTCCTCCATTTCTGTGTGGTGGTGTTGCTGCTTTCGGATTTCTCCCAGCTTTGATTTGACTCTGGGTTTACTAGTTTTTCTGTTTTGTTTTCATGTGAAGTTTTAAATGAGGGCCTTTTCAAAAAAAAAAAAAAAGTTTTAAATGAGGGGGGATGTAACGGTCATATTCACTATCCGGTTTTATAAACTTTTCCCTGTTAGGCTCTCACGTTGTAACGCCAACGGCTATATCGGGGGGCTTAGTTGTTAATACTACATTTAGTATTTTCTGTTAAAAGTATCGAGATTGAGAGGGATTAGAATTGAAGAAATTAAATAGACATCCTATTCAGAGAACTTATTTAGGTGTCTATCCTAATTGATTTGAATACTTGGTGAGATCTTTCCCTCAATAAAGAGATATGTTTGGTTCCTTTGTTTCATCTAATCCCCGATTTTTGATAACATGATCTCTCCCAAATGTTTTGTCCGGTAGTTATGGGATTTTCCCTATAAATCTATTTAAACTTAAACATAAACTTAAAATGAGAATTTTGTCCTTATTTGAATTTTTTTCGCATTTGTTAGTTTTGCGCCAAATTTTTGTGGGTTATTGCTTCGTCTCAAATGAGAAAAGTAAAAAAATTTCACTTTTACCCAAGTATTTTGAGAAATAACCACTTTTCACTTTTTGCATTAAAAAGTGGTTATTTCTCAAAATACTTGGGTAAAAGTAAAGAAATTTTACTTTTCCGATTCCTCTCGCCGAGATGAATCAATAGTCGACAAAAGTTTGGCGCAAAACTAACAAATGTGAAAAAAAATTCAAATAATAACAAAATTCTCATTTTAAGTTTAAGTTTAAGTTAAGACCAAAAGAATGCACCCTAAGGTGAAATGGGTATTATTTGAATTTCAGGATGACAATATAAGTTTTTAAACCTACTAGTATTAGGACTTAAGTATTTCTATTGGATAGGATCCCTATTTAAGTTCCCCTCAAAGAAATTAAATAGGCATCCTATTCAGAGAACTTATCTAGGTCTTAGAATAAAAAAAGGGCCCGATCCAAAAAAAGGGAAGTCTGATGTCTTCTATTTTTTTATTTTTTATTTTTGTCTTTTACTTTCCTTTGTTAAAAGTGGGCGTAAATTACAAAAATATTGGCCTATGATTGATTCATTGTTGGCCTTGTTTACAGTTGTCTCAAAAGAAAAGGCTTGAAATTCCCAAGCTAAAAGCATTGGACATTTCACCTACAGCAGGTGAAATCCATATCTCGACTCAGAAAAGTATAAAAATGTAAATTGATGTTAAAAATTCATATAAGACAACAATTTGGACAAAAAAGACAATTGTTTAGAATTTTTTTTGTCTTTAGTGAACTTTTTTGTCTTGTCCTAACTAAGTACTTTATTAGACTCCTTTCATCAAGATGGATAATTTATCCAAAAAAATATGACTCGAATCTAACAGAAATTTAGAAAAAAGACAAAAAAAAAAAATTGTTAGGGAGAATGGAGCCTCACTTTCGTCTGACAAATGGTATGCAACAAAATGATGAAATCGAAATATACTAATTTAGCCATGTCTTGAAGCATATCACCCCTGCCCTTACAAAGAACAAGGGGAAAGAAAAATGACCACTTCTTTCGTGATAGGCTTAATTGACAATGTTGACATGTATAACATCACTACACTACTTATGATTCATTATCAAAGATAAATTGCATTTTCAAATGCATAAATATTTCGAGCTTATAGTACAACACCATTTTCCAAACAAAAATTTGCTTCGTTTCCCTTTTATCTCATGACCATCATCGGATAGATATCACTTCAGCTCCATAATTGTAAGTTCCAGTCCAATCTCAGCATGCGACACAAAGGTAGATGGTCCCACATTTGGAGTATTCGCCCATCTACCGATAACCGATCGCACTGGAGGATCCCAAACATGCTTGCAGCAACTTGGAGCTCAACGAAGAGCAGACGTTAGATAGGCATGCATTTGCGTATTGCATATTTTTGGTGTTGGTGTGGTATTCTGCCATCTAGCTCTAATTTATCTTCTGCAACTAGAACAGATAAGAAGCTTTCTAGCTGTTGGAGTGACTTGTCATATCGAGGATCAGCTATTTCTGCAGCAATATTTGGAAGGCAAGTAGCTACATGTGACGAAATTGTTCTCACCTAATATGCAGTTTTTAGGACCTAACCGAAAATATTATTACCTTGAGATTGTTGTGAATTTGACCCGATTTCATGCTGCCTAAATTTGTAAGCATTGTTGTGACAAATTTCTACACACAAAAACGAGAGTCCATTTAGAAGTGTGCAGGGAAACTATCCAACTTAGAAAGTCCTCAAAATCAAAATGACTCTTGATACATTTCATGGTTATTGGTTATAATATTTACTAGCTAAGATATTGTTCTCAACTAATATTTGTCACAAAGTAATGGTCTTCTCCATTACTTTGATGCAATAGGTACATAATAGCCGGGAATAAAGACGGTCTCTCTTCCCGTCAAGGGAAATGTTGATCCCGTCTTTTTTCTACAAGAACTAGGCAGTCCTAAACTCCTAATGTTCAACTTAGTGGATTATGTTCAACATGCAATGCAAAGGTTGGATAGCTGTGGATTTGGATATGGAGTTTCAAAGCTTTATCCTAATAGGTTTGAAATGGAAATTTAGTATAGGTAATTTGGATTGAAATGGAAATTTAGTGTAGGTAATTTGGAATCATTCATGCTAAGGATTATTCCTGCACAAAAAATATCAATGAAATAAATCTCTTCTACCAGTACCTACATTGTATCATCCACTTTAAACACTTTAACCATTGAATCGCTTCATTTAAAATCCACATCTATCAAATAGAGCCTTTCAACTGAAACATATAAAACTTGTAAAGACATGGAAACGGGTTTACAAGAAACAGCCAGATGAGACCCAATCTAGAAAACAAAGCAGTCATTGAAAATGACCTAAAATTACATCAACCTACCTCATAAACATCCATTTCTTTGTGTAGTTGACTAGTTGTGTTGGGAACCCAATCCCAGAACCCAGTAATGACATGTACGGATTAGACAAAAAAAAAAAAAACACAAAACGCTATCAGGCAGAATTAGGGTTTTACCTCAACTCTTGCTACACGAATGTTGGTTGACTAGTTTCTTTGTAGAACACAACAGACCCGATTGCTGTACGCGATGAATTCTGCTCGATCGTACCTTACGATCTTCTGCTGTATTCCCCTATACCTCAATATGTAGCCAAATTCATATTTGCAAATCACCAAGTTTCATTCAATGTCCCCCAAACAAAGCTTCCAATTTAAGAGGTGACAAAATGGAGTTGATGGGGTCTGATTGATATCCAAGCCCCTTCCTTTTGTACTTACTACAGACTCAAAAGGAAGAAGTCCTATACATTCTTCACTCCTCCTCACATCCCCACAACACAGACACATGTGAAAATGGAATAAGGTATGAGGAGAACACACAAACCTTCAAAAGTAAGAATATAGCAGAAGCATATGCATCTTCAGCCATAGATGTAAATCCAAGATTTCTGAGATCACGGACAACAATACCAATGTTTTTCACTACTTGCAGAAGCCTTTTTTGGCGATAGCATCCATCAACATCCATGTCACCAGTTCTGTAAGGTAGTGTACTTTTCTCATCTAGATCCATATCATCTCTATCATGGGATACATTATCATCTTCACAATCATCAGCCGTAATTGTACTTAACTCCTCCAGCATTCCCTTAAAGTACCAGTGGCGTACCTCTAGAAACAAATTATGGGACACAAAAAATGTTATGAGAAAGCCCAGATATATCTTGGATTACAGAAGTATACCTAAGGGTTTTATTTATTTATTTATAAAGTAATAAATTTATTAAAAAGGCATCAAGGTGATGCCACCCATGTACAGTACACATTACGCCTACGTAAATCTTAAGAATAATCAAATTCAAATAAGGGACTAATCATTAAAACCCTATGCCATATGTAGCTAAACAACACAAGCTAATGTGACAAAGCAACTCGCTTACTTCTAATGAGCGTGGAATTATGAAAACACATGGAAAAGCATGACAAACTATGATTGGCACAAAAAGAATTACATTGGAACTCAAAGAAGTGAAGAACAAGCCTCCAAGATTTTATCTGCTTTGAAGACCACAAACGCCCTCACTTACATGGTAACATTGTACTCCTATGAGTTGTGATAACCTACTAACAAAGAGATAAGAAGGAAGTGGATGTAACAAAAAAAGAAAAACAAAAAAAAAGAGAAGAAAGGAAAATAGAACACCCGGGCACATAGATGGACACACGGAGAAAGAGAGAGAGAATCAGAGAGATACAGACAAAGTATACACACAGATAAAGGAGGAAGCCAGGAAGACCGTGGAAATCAGATTCACACGCATGACAAATGCAAATAGAGAGACAGAGAGAGCCAAGCCAACATGTAAATGTCCTTGAACTGTTGATTGAAATTTAAAATGGCCATACTCTTTCTTCTAAGGTCAAAAACACCAATGTCTAAGGAAATTAACTAAAGTATTGGCAAGTCGTTTAATCAAGAACCCTAAGAAGTACATGCGCCATAGAAAATTATGCTTGGAGCAAATTCAGGCATTTCAACACTAGACATCACTGTTCCATGATTTTTACGTATATAATTTGCACAAATCCTCCATAATGATGAGTTCCTCCCAAGTTCTCTAGACAGATAACACAACCTGAAGGACAAACCAGGTATAGGACGCAGTGACATAGTAACAACTGGCTTGTATAGAGCTATAAAGCAAAGACACTGACACGGATATGACACGACAAGGATACAGCGATAGGATACAGGTACATCGGGGATACATCTGTGTAATTTATAAATTTTTAGTTATTAGTCTTATAGGGATAAAAATGAAGCCAAAAGAAATAAAAGAGTAGTTGAATTGCTACTACCAAGCAATAATCACATGTCAATACCAAATGATATATGTGAATACAAGAGGTATATATCCTGCATATGCATCAGTTGTATAAGTACGAAATTTGGTATGTATATAATACATATACTAAAAAAAAAGAAGAAGTTAAAGCAGTGTATGTTGTCTATATATTATACAGTGGTTATATAAAATGTGAACACAGACTAAATACAACTACGTAGTGCATATATACAACTATACACTGTACAAACAGACTATATGTACATTTATATAGTAGGAGTACATAACTGAACATTACAAAAAATTACGAATATGTAGTGTGAGTGCGCGACTGTGTGTGAGTTGGCGAAAGATTCAAAGAGAGCCTGAGAGACAGACCAATACAGAGAGGGTAGCTGTGAATGTCGATTTATGAACCGACTGCTCCAGGCCTGTTGGGTTATATAGTCAGGTCTCTATCTGTGAATGTTTCATTGATTTCTCAAGGCTCAATCTGTATCTTCTATTATGACATCCAATGTATATGCTACCATTATAGCTTGCCCCTTATAGTTTGTACTTGATTCATTAAAAATTCCATTTTAGTCCACGCTGAATCCGTCACGATCCAAAATTAAAAATATATAATTAAAAAAAAAACTTATGTGTTGTATCCGATATGTATTGGACGCGTCTGTTGTAGGCTGAACCCGTGATCGGCATTGGGTAAAACCCAATTCCAATGGGGCTCAGCCCAGTTCACAGGAGAAGTGGTGGACCGAATGGTATTGGACCGACGGACCACTCGTTTCCATGACCCATTACTTAAGGGGTCGGTCAAGAACAGACGGTAGACCCGATCCGGGTATTTGACCCGGGAGTTGGTTGGAGATATTTTTGGAGTCACGTTTGGGGCACACAGAAACCATGTGCTGGCCGGTCGTCACCATTACGTCGCTAACCGAGCGGTTACGCATGATGTTAGGCAGAGAGCTAGTACAAATCAACTATATAAACCCTAGAGAAGGTACGCCGTTTCTAGCTATTCTACCATACTTTCCTCTCCTCCTCCACATACTGACTTGATCGCCGGAGTGCCATTCGGCTGCCACCAGCCCTATGGCACTAATTGGTCGGACCTTTTGTAGGTCAGCTAGTGGCGAAGGCGAGCGGATCAACCCAAAGAGAGTTCTCGAATCACCACCTCACATCAGTATCTGATACCCATACTCAACTAGTTTCGGAGTATTCATACTTCATAGGTATAGAGCAAGTTTCTTATGAGTAGACAGAAAAAACATAGAGAAAACAAAATCATTTAACATTTTAACTACTCTTTATTTCCAGTTACCATTTCAAGATAATACTGAAGAATAAAATAGAATTAGTCCTTCCCCTTTATGTATGGGGAAATATGACCAACCCAAACAGATAACATACATAATAGAAAAATATTGCAAATATTGAACACTGTACTCATGCGCAAAATTTATATGTAGAAACCATACCAGAAAAATGAGGAGGAAGAGTAGCCATGAGAACAGGAAGACACCATTGACTGATATTTAGATAACTTGTGGAACCTTTCAGTGCCCCCTGAGTTTTGTCTCTTCTCAGGCGTACTATCTTCGTATGGCTGTAGAACATCAATTAGCAGTAATAGGCATTTTTCTTGATACTGTTTCTCCATTGATATTTCTTCCAAAGCTTTACATAATACTTGCTGAATGCTATCCTTCTGAATCTGTTTCAACATGTAAGGAGATCATTATATCATTAAACAAGTAACTAACTGCAATCTAATTGGTATTGACATAAGTTTGGTACACAAAAGCACAGAAAAAAGTTCGTTCGTTTCAAAGACAATTAGAACTTGCAAAAATGAGAGCTATCTTATGAATACGAGCATGTCTGTAACCAACAAGAAATGAACAGTAGAACAGGTTTACCTTCAGTAGGCTATTCTGATGTCCTAGAAGTACTGGGTAACTGTAAAAGCTGGATCCTGAGGTAATCATCCCTTTTGACAAGCAAGTAAAATTCACCAAAAGGACCTCAAACTATAGGCATTACCCAAGTACAGGACACCAATACATGGGTAAAATGTCAGGGACACAAGATTCCCCCACAAAACAAAAGTAAAATCCACAAGGAAAATAAAATCAGTCCAATAATCAAGAAAAACATTGCATGTAACTTCACTGGATTTGTCAACTCTTTTTTTTCAGTACCCCCAAGGCCCAAAGTCCTAGTCTGTAAAGTTGCAGAGAAGAGAGAGACGTAGAGATCATGGAATGGGAACCCAAAAGATTAGGGTTTATTTCTCATTACGTTATACTTATACAAATGTAATCAGTAATTACACATTAGATCCTTATCTTCTAATCTACTTACATAAGAGATTAAATGTAAACTACAACTAATTACATATAAACCCATAACTTAACACTCCCCCTCAAGTTGGTGCGAAGATATCAATCAAAGCCCAACTTGAACACAATGGGGTGAAAACTCTTGCTACCAAGCCCTTTTGTGAATATGTCAGCCAGTTGATCTTCAGATCTCACAAAAGGCATACATATCAAACCCGCGCTCAGCTTCTCCTTGATGAAGTGCCTGTCAATCTCTATATGCTTCATTCTGTCATGTTGAACAGGATTATGAGCAATGTTGATGGCAGCTTTATTATCACAGTAGAGTTTCATAGGGCCATTATCTGTAATTCCCAAATCACGTAACACGGTTTGGAGCCACAAGAGTTCACAAACGCCATGAGCCATAGCTCTGTACTCAGCTTCTGCACTAGACCTGGCGACCACTGATTGCTTCTTACTTCGCCAAGTAACCAAATTTCCTCCAATGAAAGTACAATAGCCAGAAGTAGGGCGTCTATCATCCACAGAACCAGCCCAGTCAGCATCAGTATATGTCTCCAATCGTAGGTGACCATGATTAGAGAATAGAATTCCCTTTCCTGGAGCTGATTTAAGATACCTTAAGATACGATAAACTGCATCCATATGCGAAACACGAGGATCATGCATAAACTGACTAACAACGCTCACTGCATAACTAACATCTGGTCGAGTGTGAGCTAAGTATATCAGTCGACCCACAAGTCGCTGATATCTCTCCTTGTCAGTGCACTCCCCCACATTGCCACTAAGATGATGATTCGCCTCAATAGGAGAATTTGCAGGTTTACAGCCCAACATACCTGTTTCTTCCAAAAGATCAAGTATATACTTCCGTTGGGAGATAAAAATACCTCTATCAGACCTTGCCACTTCCATGCCAAGAAAGTATCTTAGTGATCCCAAATCCTTAATCTCGAATTCATGAGCCAGACTAGATTTGAGATTAAGAATTTCATTCACATCATTGCCTGTCATTATTATATCATCAACATACACAATAAGGACAGCAATCTTACCAGCGCCTCCCTTGATGAACATAGTATGATCTGCATGGCTCTGTTTGTATCCAAATCCCAACATAGCCTTGGAAAATCTGCCAAACCACGCTCTAGGTGATTGCTTCAGCCCATATAGGGCCTTCTTCAATCTACACACCTTCCCTTCAGCCTCAGAAGAAGAGAAACCTGGTGGTACGTCCATATACACCTCCTCTTCTAACTCACCATGAAGGAATGCATTTTTCACATCAAACTGGTGAAGAGGCCAATTCAAATTGGCAGCACAAGAAAGCAGAACTCGCACAGTGTTCATCTTTGCTACTGGTGCAAACGTCTCCTCGTAGTCAATACCATAGGTTTGAGTAAAACCCTTGGCAACGAGTCTCGCCTTGTATCTCTCAACTGTACCATCAGCATTCTGCTTAACAATGAAAATCCACTTGCATCCTACTGATTTCTTTCCTCCTGGAAGTGATACTAGCTCCCAAGTGCCATTCTTTTTCAAAGCTGTCATCTCTTCTACCATAGCTCCTTTCCACTCAGGTATTATGAATGCATCCTGCCAATTCTGTGGAATATATATAGAAGAAAAAGACGAAACAAAAGCATGGTACGAAGGAGATAAACGATCATAAGAGACAAATTGAGAGATGGGATGTTGAGTACATGACCTAACACCTTTCCGAAGAGCAATAGGAAGATTATCAGACTCAATAAAGGGAGGTTCAATAGGAGAAGATTCATTACCAGATAAGTCAGATAAGTCAGCTGAGGAATCCAGAACTGGAGCAGGGGATTGTAATTGACAAGGTGGTATTACACATGAGGACTTTCCTTTCTTCTGTCTACTGTAGGTCTTTAAGTTAGACCCTTTCAGCCGTTGTGGTAGTTCCTCAATATTGTCACCAATGTCATGAGTTGCTCCTTCAGCAGACATTGGTTCCTCGCTAAATTGTTTCCTCTCCCCCTCACCATGATTATAAAAAGAGGTAAACATCTCTTCCTCTCTCATCTCTTCCTGCCGATACTCCCCCTGAAGAGATGGAATGGAGGGAGAGTAAAAAGACACTGTTTCCCAAAAAGTAATATCCATAGAGACATAAAACTTTCTAGAGTGAGGATCGTAACATTTATAACCCTTCTGGGTAGGAGAGTACCCAATAAAGACACACTTATGGGCTTTAGGACCTAACTTGCCTCCAGAGGGATGAGGGGCATGAACAAAACACACACAACCAAACACTCGCGGTGGGAGAGTGGTGACACGAGAACTGTGAGGAAGACACTCAATAGGAGTTTTGAACTGGAGAACACTAGATGGCATACGGTTGATAAGATAAGTAGCAGTCAAAATCGCCTCTCCCCATAAAAATTTGGGAACATTCATGGTGAATAAAAGAGAGCGAGCTACCTCAGCAAGATTACGATTCTTACGTTCAGCAACTCCATTTTGTTGTGGAGTGTCAACACAAGTCGTCTGATAAAGAATGCCATGTTCTTCTAGGAATGCCCTAAAATTCCTATCTATATACTCAGTCCCATTGTCACTACGGAGAATTTTAATATTCGTATCAAATTGAGTGCGTACCATGGTATAAAAAGATTTAAAACAAGAAAATACGTCACTTTTTGACTTAAGCAAATACACCCAAGTAACACGAGAATAACAGTCAATAAAAGTGACAAACCACCGAAAACCTTTAAGAGAGGTAACAGGGGAAGGACCCCAAACATCAGAATGGATAACTGTAAAAGGAGACACACTCCGTTTATTAATAGGTGCATAAGATGAATGTTTATGTTTTCCAAGCTCACAGGCTTCACAAAAAAACTGACTCCTAGGACAATGCTTTATTAAATAAGGAAAAAGTTTCTCTAAAATTCCAAAGGAGGGATGACCCAATCTACGGTGCCACTGATGTAACATAGTAAGAGCTGGACCCGTATCTGCTTGCAGAGCAAGACCACATGACATTGGTGGACGAGGTGCAGACTCCAAAAAATAAAGGCCACCATGTGATTTACCACTGCCAATCACCTTCCCCGTATCCAGTTCCTGAAAGACACAATGAGTAGGGAAAAAGGTCACGGAACAATTGGCAGAACGAGTAAGGCTACTAACAGACATAAGATTAGTGGCAAAGTTAGGAATATGTAAAACTGAAGAGAGAGAAATAGAGGGAGAATAGCGAACGGAATCCTTCCCTGAGATAGCAGAGAATGACCCATCTGCTATTCGGACCTTATCTTTACCAGAACAAGTAGAGTAAGAATCAAACACAGAGGAACACCCAGTCATATGATCTGAGGCACCAGAATCTATAATCCAAGGAATAGCAGAGGAGGCAGTAAATGCACTAGCCGGGATACCTGTGTGAGCAAAATGGGATGAAGTAGGAGCTGCTGTGGAAGAAGGAGCTATAGTAGATGGAGAATCAGCCCGAGCCATAAGGCGCCTGAGAGATTGTATCTCCCCCTGAGAGAAACCACCAACTTGATCAGATGATGCCTGAATCCCAGAACTGAACCCAGAATCAGGCAATGTGCCAACAGTAGACTCCGAAACATGGGCCTGGGCCCGAGAGCGTACCGGACCACGACCATGGCCACCACGTCCACCCCCGCGCCCACGAGAGGGCTTGCCATGTAGCTTCCAACAAAAATCCCTGGTATGACCAGTGTTGTGGCAATAATCACACTGGAGTGACGCACGATCAAGGGGCCCGCTGCTAGTACCAGACTGGGACTTGCCACCCTGGAGAATAGGCCCACTATCAGAACCAAAATGACCCTGAGGAATAGCAACCAGGGCAGAACGATCAGAAATAGGAGGGTGCAACATAGCACCCCTCCTACTCTCCTCCTGCTGAACAATAGAATAGGCCTCCCCCAATGATGGAAACGGAACACGACCCAACATCTGCACTCTAATCGGATCAAGCTCCAGATCAAGACCAGCAAGGAAGTCATAAACACGCTCTTTCTCCAACCTTTTTAGCCAATTAGCAGCATCCACAGCACAAACAGCCTGAAAGCCTTGATAATAATCAAATTCCCCCCAAGCTCCACTCAAGTCAGCAAAATACACAGCAACAGAACGATGATTTTGCTCCAATGTACGGAGCCTCTTTCTCAACTCAAAACACTGTGCATCATTACCTTGCTGAGAATAGGTCTGGGCTGCAGTAGTCCAAATCTGATGTGGAGTATCAAGCAGCAAGAAAGTATGGCGAATATCAGCTCTCATAGAGTTAAATAACCAGGTCATGACTAACGATTTCCGAGATTTGAACTTCTTGAGTTCGACCGCCTCAACAGGTGGAGTAACAGGGCCCTCAATGAACTCTGACATCCCTTTGGCCTCAATAGCCAAGGTAAAAGTACGAGACCAAATCAAATAGTTGGTACCATCCAACTTAATATGGCAAATATCCAGAGAAAAATTATCTAGAGTCCCTACACGACTCAGCTCATCATTTGTACTAGCGGAAGCCTTTTGTTTATCCTCCGACATTTCAACAGAGTTAATGGCAGATTAAAACTAGGTTGCTGGACTGAACAGAAGACAAACAACCCTAACACAGTCTCCAATAATTTCAAACAGTACAAAATACACTTGACCTAGTGCACAATACCCAATCAACTCAGCAAACACGAGAAACCCAGTTGAAAAAATCAAGCCAAAGCAGATATTCGAGTACCCAAGTGTAGAAACTAAAGATTAGGTGCCGAAATACCTTATATGTTCACACAAATATAGTTTCAATCGCGTGAACAGTGCTGAAATCTGGGTTCGAGATACCTCAGAACTCCAAAAAACGCTGGGTTGAGTCCGAACGAAGTCGCCGGTGACCGGAAAGAGATCTCCAGCAGTCCGCGAGATCAAGGGATGTCCAACAGTCGGCGAGATCAAGGGAAGATGACCGACAGGGCTGTGAGTGGTGGGTATTGACTGGACAACGATATGGGTCAGCACAACGACGTCAGAAAAAGAATCTGTCGGCGTCGGAAAGGGCTGCCGGCGTCGGAAAGGGCTGACGGAGGATGATCGATGGTGATAAGGAAGGCACCAGGTATCGGTGCTCTGATACCATGTAAAGTTGCAGAGAAGAGAGAGACGTAGAGATCATGGAATGGGAACCCAAAAGATTAGGGTTTATTTCTCATTACGTTATACTTATACAAATGTAATCAGTAATTACACATTAGATCCTTATCTTCTAATCTACTTACATAAGAGATTAAATGTAAACTACAACTAATTACATATAAACCCATAACTTAACATAGTCATCTATCAATAAACAGCAGATTAAGCACAATGGGAGACATGAGTGAAATCCCCTACCTCATGAACTAAACAACACACAAGCAACGTATCCAACAAAACAAAACCCACATAAGACCAAACTACAGTTCCCTAGCTACCCCAAATCAAAGGGGCTAAAAATTCACACCATCAAGCTTCTCTTTAGCTCACACATCTCCACTCCATTATAACATTGTTCCTCCGCTCCAAATTAATCATAAAATAGCTTCCTGAGCTGCGGAAGAAGCAAAGAAGGGTTAACTTAAACCTTGGCCTTAATGTGGATTTACCTTCCATGCGATGACATCCTCTCCCCTCCAAAATGTACCAGAATATTTAGGAATTATTGACAAGATAACAATTACATTCAATGTGCTGTTTTACTGTCCTCAGGGTAGAAACTTTGGTTTTTGGTCTACATGAACTATTTTCTATGCAAATAAGAAGATTTAATGGTTACTACAAGGTGGAGGTGTCAAAATTAAGAATAACACCCCAAAAACCAAAGGGAGTTTTGGCGGTTAGTTCACGTCTGTAAGCAATGCCCTATAACATTCCATCCACAAGTGGAATTCATGAATAACTAAAAGACAATCACTGTGTTTGGTTTGCAATTTTGAGATTTATTTTTGAGATAAAAAAGTTCTATAGGTTTGCGTATTTTTCCGTCTTAAGTAAAAAAATTTTAACATTTTAACAAACTCTTTTACTTTTTGAATAGAGGTACTCTATATACATCCAAAAAGTATAAAATAAGTAAAAATTTTGAAAAAAAATCACTAAAGACGATAAAACACAAATGACAAAACAGTCAAAATTTTTGGAGAAATTATTTATGAGAGGGGAACCAAACAAATTAAACTCATGAACTTGAGAACATGTGACAGATTAGTTGCTGCACAAAACAGCAACATCTTAAATACAGAAGCCATCTCAAATCTTTGTCCATTATGCATTTCTTTTGACAGTAAAATAAACTTGGTAAACAAATTATGGTTACCCACCAAACCATAGTGAAATTGTCAAATGTACATACAGGGTCCATGATCATCTCCCGAGCGGCCGCATTGCTGTACACATCAAAATGCTCCCAAAACTTTGATGCTCAATTCTTTTCAAAAGTTTCCTGTACCAAAACAACAAGTACCAAAGTCCATGAATATAATATTACCGGAAGTCCAAATATTGTTTGAAATAGCACTAAGCCACTAACATAAAAAATTACCAATGGGAATAATCCATAATGTATCTCAATATATAAGTTTCACCTCCCAATAAGAAAAAACCTCCTTTTTGCATTAGTTGTTGGTTAGTAGTCATTCTTGTTAACGCACACAGGAGGCCTATGGTTAAGGTGTCTAACATGGGATCGCCCTTATGGGGTAGTTTGTGACTGTTTGTCGTGGTCTCATATTCGATTTTCAGCAGCCCCAGACCCCACTTAATCTAAATTGTACATGTGGTTTGTTGATGGTTGCATGTATCTGGAGGCCTTGAGCACGGTGACGGGGTGGGCCGGTTGGAATTGTTCACCATCAAAAAAAATTTAAAATTTTAGAATTTTATTCGTTTAACTATTACATAACCATATTTCTCGTTAGCTCTAAAACTATACAAGAAGCATATGCGAACTGAATTAATGAAAATGAACAATGAGTGTGTAATAATGTACATAGTCTGACCATAATCATAAGGGCAACTGAAAATCGTCAAATAATGGGAAATAAGAAAAACCTCAAGGAAGCCAGCGAAATGTTCTTCAACCAGTGACTCGAGGCCATACTTGCAGAGATTGCGAGCCTGAGAAACGAGCTTCGACCCAAACGAAGGATCACCTCTGCCATTCAGCAGAGCTTCCGTTGCTAAGCAGTTGCCGTTCCAGCTCTCCATAATTTCTCGGACAACATCGCCGTTTAGGGAGTCCAAAATCCCCAAATCGCAAACCGATGAGGTCGCGTCTACCACAATCGCAGAGGGCAGAACAAGGCAGTAGCTCAAATCGAAGAGCACAAAAGCAGTAGAATTAAATATCTGTAACACAAAGATACACACAAATGTATGCGTAAATATAACTGTATGTATGTATTCGATAGGAGGGTTTGGGGTTTCTGATTGCCCTGTAATTGAAGACGAGATTGTAGAGAAGAGAATTGAATTGATTTATATGTCGCGGTTTCAAATTTGAACAGCGGCTTTCGTAAGCTCACAGCCAGGGATCGTGCGCTTCCAGGAGGCTTTCTACTCGCAGAGGGCAGAACTAGGCAGTAGCCCAAATCGAAGAGCCATTTCTTTCAAGAGGCTTTTTACTTGGGTGGCTGCTCTTGGCGAGTTTTTTAATCAAAGTACTACGTTCCAATGAACGTCATATATGCCGCTAGAAAGTAGTTTTACAAGTACTACGTTCCAATGAACGTCATAAATAGAAAGAGATAGAGAGAGAAATGTTAGAAGTAAGGGGAATCTAGATGGATTTTTTTGAAAAATTCTTTTTGAAAACTAAAGAAAACAAGGCAGTTTGAAAAGTAGAGTATTTTGGCCAATTATTCTTAAAAAACGTACTAGTAGTACTTTGGTAGCGTCATTTCATATGGCGCTAGATAGTAGTTTTGCAAATAGTTTGAAAACTGTTTTGGATTTGAGTAGTGCTATAGGTACCGACGCCGCCTAGGGAAATCGTACCGACGGTCGCGTTGGGTTGTCTCTAGCCATTGGACGGCCGATTCGAGCCGTCCAAAAATTCTATAAAAAAAACGAGGGGGCCTACGCGGGAATCAACGGCATTCGATGTGTGTAGGGTGCTTGATCTAAACACCATATTTTTCGTGTACATATGTATAGTTATTGTTTGGATTTTGAGAGAAGTTTTTAAGATCTCGTTTCAGAACCCTTCTTGAAAAATAAGTATTTATTTCACTTTTTCAAACTAAAAATAATATAAATAAAAAATATTTTTTTGATTTTTTTGCACTGTATAAAAGATCTCAAACAAGATCCATATTGCATATTTGTAGATTTCAGTAAGCCCAATATTTTTTAAGCTTAAAATTGTCTTCTTAAAAAATAAGGACTTATTTCCTGTTCTCGAATGGGGCTAAGAGTAATGAGTGGAAAAAGATAGAGATAGAAAATATATTGGGAACCGTGTGCAGGAGTTTTTGGATAACCCAAAATACGATTACCTTCGCCAAGTATTCCAAGAGACGAGCGGTGGAAAAGTGCTGCCTTTTTCGATCCTACCATATGTTAATTGTTAATCCAAACCGTTCATTTTGTAGACCATACATAATAATGTATCCACGCAAAAAATGAACCTGATCGGACATCGATAGGAGTATCAAAAATTGAATTTTGCTTTGCAAAGTGGACAATTTATCTTTATTATTATTGATAGAATCAAATCGTCCATTTTATAAAACCAAAATTCAAATTTTGACATATCTATTGACTTCCGATCAAGCTGATTTTTTGTATGACAATATAGACTACGAGTCTTAAAATATGAACGGTTCAAATTACAACAAAAGACACTAGATGGAGCCTAGAATGGATGGTGGTAAACAAGTGAGATTTTACACGAGCGGTGAATATAATTTAGTCTCTTATTTCAATAAACGTACTACTAGTACTTTTTTTGATCATTATACTACTAGTACTTTGGTAGCGTCATTTCAATAAATACTTATAGCGAAAGTACATAAACACCCCCTCAACTATCACTTTTTTCCATGGAGACCTCCTCACATTTAAAAGCGTCCATAAAGACCCCCTCAACTACTGAAAACGAAAAAAATGCCAACTCCGTTAACGAAATTGAGGAAATGACTAAGATACCCTTTTTTTTTATAAGGCATAAGTACATAAACACCCTCTCAACTATCACTTTGTTCCACGGAGACCCCATAACATTTATATTATACTCTTATTTTTATCAGTTGTTGTTCTAATTGTTTTTTTCGTTTTATACAATTTCTTTTTTCCTTACATCAATCATTTTAAATAGAACCTTCTGTATATAACCATAAAAAATAGCTTGAAACCGTGGCGCGACGGCGACAAATGCCGCAGTAGTTTTTTTTCTGATAAGAAATGAGAATGGAAGAAGACGAGGGAAAGGAGAGAGGTGTGGGAGAAGAGAAGTCGAGGAGAATGGTGGTGGTAGTCGACGGCAGTTGCTACGTTACTTTTTCCATATCAATTTTTTTAACTTTTCTTTAGAGAGAGAGTGTGTATGTATTGGAGGGGAGAGGAAAAAAGGCCACCGGAACCAGTGGTTAGTCGGTTAGGGTATAGAGAGTGAATAGCTTAGATGGAGAGGGAGAGATTACCTGTGATTGAGAGGGGGAGGAGAATACAGTCCTTTTAAGTTTTAATCCAACCATTGATTTTAATGGTTGAGATGATGTGTTTTTTTTTTAAAAAATTGTGTGGATGGAACTGGCCCCTATATATATATATGAACCAAAGTTTCAGATCTATTTGCTCATTTTGGATTTTGATTGGAGGCTGTTTGTAGAGGGAAGAAATAGAAGGGTTAGAAGGGGTGTATTTATGTAATGCAATAAGGGTATTTTTGTCTGATTTATGGATGAGAGGGTTCATCACAAACGGTTTAGAGACGGAAGGATGTCACTTGGGTAACGGAGATTAGTTGAGGGGTATGTATGAGGGCTTTTAAATGTGAGGGGGTCTTCGTGAGAAAAAGTAATAGTTGAGGGGGTATTTATGTACTTTCGCCAATACACTTATTTTATATTTTCAAACTCAAAAATAATGTAAATAAAAAATAATTTTTTGATTTTTTTGCACCATATAAAAGATCTCATCGAAATCTTTCAAACAAAATCCATATTGCATATTTCAATAAATCTATTATTTTTGAATTTAAAATTACCTTCTTAAAAAATAAGAACTTATTTTCCATTATAGAACGGGGCTAATTTTAATTTTACAAATAGTTTGAAAAGATCTCCCAAATGTTTTAAACAACGCTGCTACAGAAAACAATGGCTGAAATAGATCGTACATATCGACGGCACGTGGGGCCCACTTCAGGTCCCGCACAGATGATTCGAGCCGTTCAATAATTTTAAAAAATAATTCCGAATGGGCCGTAAAGAAATCAACTCAATTTGATATGTGTAGGTACTCGATCCAGTCTTTCTATTTTTCATCCAATCTTCCCATTTTTTCTAATTTTTAAAAAATGATCGATCGAGCACTTACACATATCGGATTGAGCTGATTTTTTACAATACCAATCGGATGTTTTTTTAAAATTATTGAATGGATTGGATCATTTGTGCGAAGCCCGGAGTGGGCCCTGCGTGCCATCAGTATCGGTATCCTGTTGACAATCATTTTACAACCACAAACACTTACACAAATACTGTATTTACACAAATCCTCTTATATTCGCATTGAGACCCAAATACATTATCTCTATTATAAAACAGAAGGGCGTGGGAACAAGTTGTTGGAACGGCTTAGATTCATTTGATCCAAAGGCTGTAATGCATCCTCCCACTTTCCGGTTAAGTGCCTATGGTTTTCACCTAAATCACACAACTGCCATCCCCTTCCAACCGGGATGCGTAGTGCCGTAGGCACGGGTTAAGACTAGTACGTGATAAAATAGTATTTTATGTATATGTGTGGTTATAAAATACTATTAAAAAACGTGGTACTCTGATAAAAAAACTCGACATCCTCATGGGACTCATGAACCGGGAACAGAGGCCGAAATCTGATACAGAACAGAGCGAAACCATGAAGGGGAAAGAAGACGACGTGGACAAAGCAGCTCGAACGAAGATTCTCTTGACGTCACTCTCGGCAATGGTGGCGGAGACGACGACCTTTCCCATCGACATTACGAAGACGAGGCTTCAGCTCCACGGCGACGATTCTCACTCCTCCTCCTCCACCTCTTCTTCCCGCCGCCCCGCCTCCGCCTTCCGCGTCGCGACCGACATTGTCCGCCGCGAAGGCCCGCTAGGGCTGTACAAGGGCTTGACCCCGGCGATTATCAGACACCTCTTTTACACCCCATCCGAATCGTGGGATACGAGCACTTGAGGACCGCTTTTTTCCCGGATGATCGGCCGGTTTCTCTCTCTAGCAAGGCTTTGATCGGGGGCGTTTCTGGCGTGTTTGCTCAGGTACTCTATCTGAATTATTCATGTTCGTGATTTATTTCTGGTTTGAATATATTGTATTAGAGCATGTCCACCCCTTACTCAAATTTGAGTAAAAATATGAGGAAAAGCTTCATTTGGTATTGTGTGCTCGGATGGGTAAACTCAAACCCAAGCACAAATATATACAAATTTGAGGAAAAACTTCATTAATGGCAAAGTCGTAAATTTATAGGTGTGAAATTGCCTTAAAAAATTTGAGTTTAACAAGTTTAAATTTGAGTAAAACTCAATTTTGGTATAGGTTAGGGTAAGGAGTGGAGGAGGGTTTTGAGTGATTCTTACTCAAATTTGAGTTTGAGTCAAGATTTGAGTAAGGAGAGGCCTTTTCTCATATTTTTAATCATATTTGAACGCAAATTTGAGCAAAAGCTTTGTTTGGTACGAAGTACTCCAATTGACATACCCAAATATAAGGACAAATTTGAGCAATAGCTTTGTTAATGGCATAGTTGTAAATTATGAATAGCAAAACAAGCCTTAAAAAATTTGAGCAATTTGGTAAAAAGTTTGAGTAAAACTCAATCTGATATGGGTTTGAGTCGAGGACTGGAGGAATAATTAGAGGGGTTTTACTCAGAATTTGATTCCGAGTCAATTAAAAGAGTAAGGGTTGGAGATGCTCTTAGGATGCTTAGCTTATGTTGGTAGATTACTTGGAATGGCAGATTTGTGATTTTAAAGTCGATGCAGTTGCGTTGAAATGGAGAATTTGGATTCATAGAGTTCATGATTCGTAGAGGAATATAGATACTAAACTTCACTCCATTTTGGATCACGATTGGCTAGTTGATGGCTTTTAGGCAATCATGGAGGTCCGTATAATGAACTTTCTGTACTAGGTTAATAAACTCGGCAATCATGGAGGGCACATGATAGGCTAATAAACTAGGTTATCTAAGACCTAAAAAGGAAAGAGAAAAAAAAGGGAATGGTATCTATACTAAGTAAGAGCAGTGACGGATTCAGCATGTCAACTTTAGGGGGTCTCGATCTCTTGTAATTTGTGGTTGCAAACGCTTATTATGATTTTGCTGAAATCTTGTGAATTACTACCAGAATTAGTGACAGAAGTTTTACAAATTTTGGGGGTACGGTTGCTCCCGTACAACCCTCAATGCTCCATCACTGAGCAAGAGGAAAACCAAGATTCCAAATACAACTGCATTCTAGAACAATTGCCTGAACAAGAGGTCCATGGTCTAGTTAGAAAAAAAAAAAAATTCCTAAGTGCACAGCCACGCTGGATCAGAACACAGATACTGCTATTGTGGAAGTGCTATATGTCTGCACAAGATAGCTAGTGTACAGGCGGCCTCAAGCCTAGACTTCATTACGTTTGGGATTAACAATAAATACAGGAGATTACATTCATTTTCCTTTCTGCTAGTTACACATGGCATTGGTTCCCACTATTATATGACTGCGTCTTCTAGTTTACTAGCCTAACAAAGTTGGTACATCCCAAGTTTTGCTTTGTCCGACAATCTTGTTGAATAAACAAGCTTCACACGGGCTTTGCGGATTGGATAATGAAATGAACAAGCTTAAATGTCAGGTTCAAGTCATTGATAGATGGCAAGTCATTGATAGATGGCCTCTTCTCTCCTAGCCCACAGACACCCAAGCTGAGCCAACTGCGAGATTTTTCTGATAACACAAATTTTCTTACAAGATTCATCTCGTTCACATTCCAATAGAGAAAACTCCCCATCGTGAGTGCTAAGAATTCCTGGAGAAGCTTTGCCATTCAATCTTATCAACGAGAATGTTTCAGTTCTTTGTTAACCATGGTGAAACTACACGGGAGGGCCTTGGGAGCATCTGTTTGAGGATAAATTACGGGCCAGTCAAGGTAATTGGCCCATATTCCCAAGAACTCCAGCCCAATCTAAAAATGCACCATCAAGAAGAGGCCTACACTTTCTGTTTATACCCGTTTTTTGCACCAAACTTTGGGTCAGCGTTGGAGGGCCATTTAATTAATTGTTAATTAAATTGGGCCGATATTCAAGAGTTTCTCGAGCTAAAAATTAATGGGCCACATTAATTTTGTGATTTGGAGCAGGACCCGATTAATTAAGTCCAAGTAAAGCAAAACGCATCGAATAATTTTTCTTTGCGGTTAATTTGTTCGGAGATTTGCACAGAAGATTAGCTTGGGTCATGGTAGTTGGATAAATAATGGGGCAACCATCCAAGGACACATGGCAACCTATGGGAAGACATTAGCCCATGATCTTTGAAACTGCTACAAACTGCCATGCATGGTAATGTGGGACACTTGTTCAATTTCAGAGGTGGCAGTTGATTTCTATGGCTCGGCTTGTGTGAGATCTCATCTATAAATACAGGGATTCAAGACGAAAAAGGGGTCCAGAACCAATTAGCCCAGCACTTCCAGACACTTTCCTACTTTCAGCAAAGTAGACTATCAAATACCTCGTATTCAACCCCATTTGAACTTACTTCTTCAAGTAGTTTGAATTTTACTTTTCTTGTACTACTTTATTATCCCAGTGTAATAAAGTTTACGATTTACGTTCCATTTCCTATACGACTAGGAAATTCTAAGTCTACAACCGTGTGGCAAACTATGAACCTCCTTGTGATCATTAACCTTTAGGTCACACACAATCGCTCTACAAGTTAGAAGTCACGATTCACGGCAATCGTCATCCGAAGTTAGGCGCTACAAGTTTTGGCACGCCTGCACTCAACCAACCAACGCCTGCAAACGCATTTGCACCTTGCACGGCGTACGTGTGTCAAAAACGAGAGTTTTCACTTTCCTAGCTAGACTTGCAAGTAAATAAAAATGGGCCATACTCCTTAATGGGAATTAAGGGGTAGTTTTTGGGCTGGCCCGTAATTTATCCTCTATTTGATTATAAAAGATAATCTTAAAGATTAGAATTACCTGACTTAAGGGCGGGCCTGACGCAACGGTAAAGTTGCTCCATTGTGACTTGGAGGTCACTGGTTCGAGTTGCGGAAACAGCCTCTTGCAGGGGTACATACATCAACCCTTCCCCAGACCCCGCAATGGCGGGAGTCTTGTGCACTGGGTTTGCCCTTTTAGAATTACCTGACTGTTAGAAACTTTGTATTCCAAGTATTATTCCTTATCATACTCCAAATTATAACTGTTGCCATTACCCTTATGCTTGTACTTTCTGTAATTCACATGGGAGTCGTATCGTGGAACCAAGGTTATGGATTTAACTAGACCTGGAATATGTCTGTTTCCCCCTCGAACATAAACACTTCCCCATTGAGCACTTTTCTCCAAAGTGATGCCGTAACAAATAAAAATCAAGAGCTGGTCTCGGCACATAAATTGTTAAATTCCGTCGCTATGGTCAAAAAGTTCATGTCATAGAACATCGTTTGTTATCTCGTAACCAAGTAATAAAGTAATATAGACCACCACCCTGCGATTATACTACATCCTATTGCTGGGGGTGTAGGTTCCTCTATGTAATTGATTTTTTATGCTTATATTTATCCTGGAATTATTTTAAAACATTTTCTTCAAGGATTGTGATTTTGGCACTCCAAAAATTGATGGAGGGGCCCCAAAACTGAACTTTGTTGATACACAAAACGATGTCATTTTGGAGCCCCTCCATCAATTTTTAGAGTGCTAAAATCAATTTCCATTCTTCAATAGTGGGTCCCTTTTACTGTATTTTCTCTAAAATAACTCAGACTAGTAGAATCAAATAATTCAGACTGTTAGAATTCTGTAAGTTTTGAGTTCTTCCTAATAACTCCAACATATATTGTGATATCTTTTAAAGCTTCATTCCTCCCTGGCTTGAGCTTCAGCATGCATTGCAATCTATGATGCTCATAGCTGAAGAGTTTCCCATGGAGATTTAATGAAGGATGCTGCTGACACCGTATTAGTACTCCCTCCGTCTCTTATTTATAGTCCAGTATTCCATTTTGGGCTGTCCCTTAATAAGTGTCCATTTTGTGAAGTTAGTGGGTAAAAATTGGTGTATTGTCTATTTTGTCCCTAAAAGTATATTCTATTTTGAAAAGTTAGTGAGTAAATGTGTAATGATGATGGGTAAGTAGGGAAAGTGGAGGAAAAAGTTGATGTGAAAGGTATAATGATGATATCTTTTTAATAAGTTGGAGTTACGAAGCAGGACACTTAAAAAGGGACGGAAGGAGTATGTCATAAGAAAAACTTCAGATCATGGATGTAGGCAATCATTCTTCTTTTGCCTTAAGTGTGACTTGCATTGGAAGTGGAAGCTGATGGTAGCGTTCATGGGTTAAACATACCCATTTCCTAATAAAAAGATGCTTACCATCATCTTCACTTTATCACAAAAATAAGCATTTTTGTTGGCCTCACATAATAACGAGAACTTGATATGGTGCAATTTTTCCCTCTTTTTGTTTTTGGCTCAGTGATTGTCGCAGTTACAGTATCAGAGGACCTTGAAACTGGCATCTTTAGGATACATCACATGCATAGTTGGTGCCTGTTTTACTCTTAAAGGAGCTCCAAACCAACATCTCGAACTATCTTCATTAATCAAGTGCATCTCTGCTGGAAAATAATCCACGCAACGTCTCTGTTGAATGCATTATTTTTTTTATCCTAGGACCATTTTGATAGGTCAATGATCATTTCACCTTGAAATCTATTGGTCTCTTGGTTCAACGTTGCTTTTTTCTTTTGCTATTATTTGTATTTGGAAGGCATCATAATTCTATGTCTACCCTATAATAGAACAGGTAATTGCAAGCCCAGCTGATCTCATTAAGGTGAGGATGCAAGCAGATGGTCGTATGATAAGCCAAGGTCTCCAACCCAGGTACTCAGGTCCTTTCGATGCTTTAAATAAGATCTTACGAAAAGAAGGCATTGTCGGACTTTGGAAAGGAGTATTTCCAAACGTCCAAAGGGCATTTTTAGTGAACATGGGAGAATTAGCTTGCTATGACCATGCAAAACGTTTAATTATCCAAAATCAGATCGCCGGTGACAACATATATGCACACACTTTGGCCTCTATCATGTCTGGTCTTTCGGCGACTGCTTTGAGTTGTCCAGCTGATGTAGTTAAGACGAGGGTGATGAATCAGACGGTTAGCAATGAAGGAAAGGTTAAGTATAGGAACTCTTTCCATTGTCTTGTGAAGACGGTGAGGGTTGAAGGGCTGGGAGCCCTTTGGAAGGGATTCTTTCCTACGTGGGCAAGGCTTGGGCCTTGGCAATTTGTGTTCTGGGTATCGTACGAGAAGTTTAGACAAGCAGCCGGGCTTTCTTCTTTCTGATAAATTCTTCGTCGATGCGAATTTGAATGCTCATCTTATTCAGAGTTCGCTTGTAGTTCCCTCGATTCAGTTGTGAATTGGAATGTTCATCTTATTCAGAGTTCGATTGTTGCAGTTCCCTAAATTCGGTTGTGAACTTGAATCCCTCTCGATTCAGATAAATGGAAAAGGATTCATGTACCATGTTCAATTGACTGAGATGTAACGCTTAGTTTGTTTGACTGTTGTGCTGAATGAACTCTATAAAATGACCAGCTTGGGTTCTGATGATGATGTCTTGAAATGCTTTACCAGAACATACTACAACCCATACTGCATTTGCCGCACTACAGGACCCAAGGTATGAAACATGTACCCAATAATGGAAATTTGTAACATTCTAAGAATGTCTAGTGCTAATAAATTAGATAGAAAAACTAACATTAATTCATGCATTCGAATAATGGCATTCATCTTGAAAAAAACAACTTCAAAATCAAGGTCTTAGTAAAGCAATGATTATGATACAATCTATATTGGCATACAAACTTTTGAAAGAGATATTTTTCAGTTGTAGGACACTTTATACGCATAGTGGTTATGTTCAAGAAAATCCAAAAGTAAATGCACTTTTTTCCATCTTCCTAAAAAGTGGGTATCAACAATGAAACTCAATTTTACGGTTTTACCTTAACCAGGGTCATAATTTGAAGTAAAAATAAAACTAAGGCTTACTCTTTTTTTACCTTACCTACACTGTATAGCTTACTACACTATAGGTAAGATATAGCTCAGGCTCGAGCCCGAACCCATGCCCAAGCCTTTGGCCCAATTATATTGGGGTCGTGGGCTGGGCCTAACTTATGCCTAAGCCTAGATTTGTTCACATGGGGACTCAACCCAAGCTAACTGTTTTTGCGGGAACTCCATGGCTTGAACCGAGCTAGCCCAAGCGCGATGTTTTTTTTTTTTTTTTTGTTCCTAAATGTGAAACTTGTAGTAAAAGTAAATTCTATTCTTTTGCTGCACTATGACTTCTAGTAGTAATTATAGCTTGAGTTCAAATCAATCTAAATAGCTTTACGTCATGGTTCGATCCATTATCATTGCATGTTTTACTCTGATGCAAGCGTTTCTTTGAGTTGCATTTCATGATTCTCAGAAGGGATTTTATGTTAGTAGGATACACTTGTTAATGTGGAAGAGAAGAGAAGAATAATAATAATATAGAACAAAAAGAAGAAGACAGAGGAACAAACGATGTACTATTGATTCAGAGATAATACAATCCCAAGCTAGGTGTGTGTGTGTATATATATATAGCCCTAGAAAAGATACCGAAAAATGATACGCCTAATCTATACGCCTTAACTAGGGAGATACACTTGGACACTACCATAAAACTTTTCAAATAGGTAAGCTTTCCGTGGTCCTCTGATATCTACTTCAGCGGATTCCATAGTAAGATGTCATCTCTTTGCACATGTTCCTATAATCTTGAAATAACATTTTAGTTGGCTTCAACAAGCCCTAAATGAATCTCTCTTAGTTCTGTATCGTTGTTCTTCTCCTTCAGTTTGAGATGTTCCATTCCAAAATGTATGTCCATTTTAAAAGTCAAGACATGAAGTTCATAAATTTCCCAAACTATCACTTATTGTAGGTATAGCCTTCAAATTCATTTGGAAGTTGGAAACAAAGGGTTAATGGTGAAATTAAATGTATCCTTAAAAGGTTATAACTCCATAGGATTAGCAATATGTTACGGATGGAGTAGTTTACTACGTTGTATCATTTAGTATCTAAGAGGAAAATAAGAAACAAAAGAATTAAGAGGTATTGTTGCATAAATGCTCGTTCTTAATTGAAATGCTTCTAGATTATTATAAATGAAGCTAAATTTGGAAATTATTTTTCAATTCTAAGAAAATTATTCCACTTTGGCAGCCAAAAACTACAGAACCCCCTCCTTCCCCCTTCTCTGTAGGATCGCACATACGGATTAACCCATAGAACAAGGAAATGTGTCTAAACCTATACTTGGTTTTTAATTCTGTGGTGTAGGTTACGATATACACTATAAAATATATGTGATGTTATCTGTTAGGTCATTGATTGCTACTTCTATTATGCTAAAGTTGTCTGTCGATTCCCAATTGTGCGGTTCTTTGAAGCTACTTTTTAATTAGGCACTGATATGACAAACTATTCATCTGAGATATTGAGAAGAATTCATTGGCTTTTAAATGTGTTGCTTTTTCCTTCAACCAATTTTTCTCCTTACTATTAGAGCTCCGGTGTTTGATCATCGCGGGAAGTTCCAATCGAAGCGTTCTGGGTCTTACATTATCAAAACCATCTTATCTAGGTTTGCGGCCAAGATCATTGACCTCGACGATAACGAATTCTCCACCTTAGTCAACCTGGATCAACTCAAACGTTACTATCCTTGAGAGATGCTCGTTGGACCAAAAACCACAAGGGTGGGTGGTTCCAAGCAAAAGTTAGAGTAGCTTGCTAGACCGAAAAACCTAAGGAGGCGGTCTAGACAAAAATAAATAGGCAATAAGTCGAAAGCTCGCTAGACTGAAAATCTGAAAAGGCGGTTCTAGGCAAAAGTTAGAGCGTAAAAGGTGAGGTAAAACACACGAGTGAACCTTGGTCTGAATTACGTTTTGACCTGATTCCTTGAAAAGGGATACGTAGACAATCTCTCCTTGAGATTCGGTCTCAATCAATCAACTTGATCCATGGTTGACATTTTGGTGCACATCAAGGTCGAGAACAAAACAAGCTCCATGGGAGAATCAAAAAGGGGAAATCTTTTGTCTTTCAATTTTATTGCAAACTACTATTTCTATTACACAAGCTGAGCATACAGCCTTAAAACATTTTTAAAAGCATGAAAAATAGAACAAAATGCTTGCGAGGTCTAACGGCTCATAGCTTATTCTAAGTACAGCACAGTCTACTCTAGAGTCAGTCAATATTTTGCCTTGCTTTTATTTCTGCCCTGAGCCACCTCTTGTAGCGGTTCTCTAGCCTTGGATTGAAGTCCGGATCTGCTTCTTCAAGGTCTCGGTGACCCCAACGCCTTTGGTACCCACCGAGTGTCCGAGCATTGAAGTTGGGAAGGTGGAAGTTCTCGTTGCTAACACAGTTTCTCCCTTGGCTAATGCTTAATTGGCGGAAGATGCAACCGAGAATATAGAAGGTGAACTTTGTCAATTCAGTAATCACCATCCTATCGAACCCTTCGAAGTGTATGGCCATGTCGAGCAGGTCCAACCAAGGGCACCTCCAGACGATCTCATTAGGCTGTACGTGGCTCAGAAATTCATACCATTTCACCAAATTCATCTCGGGAACTTCATCGATTGCTGATGGATCCTTTTTGGAAAATGGTTCCAACCTTCCTATGGAGCGTTAAGTAGCCCGACCTTGTCAGAAAGCCATAGCTGTATGAGCGAAAAGACAAGTAAGGAGCCAGATAAGACTTGAGCAAAAAGACAAGTAAGGAACTAGGAGCAGCCTAAGCCGAGCATAGAGGTAAAATGAGAAAGTGCGAAAATCGAAAAAAGGTATGCTAAGTGAGTTTACCTGCAGAAGAAGTGGACTGCCGCCAAACGTGTCCGTTTGGCCAGTACTTATTCAAATCCAAGCCCCAAAAGCATCTCTGCAAGAACAAGGGGTACCACGTTCCTATGAGTCCCCATCTGAGCAGCAACGCTCACCAGTAGAGGGCTAACCCGTCCGTCAGCAGGAATTACCAAGTAAGCAGCTAGCAAACAGATCACCAAGGTAAAGTGGCGCCGAGCCTGCACAACATCATTATCCAGGTTGCCATCGGGACTGTACAACTCAATCAAGCGCATGGTGTTGATTTGGCCGCCGTGGAGTAGGGCATTTGCCGACCCCTGGTAAATGTTGAGTGAATTCACCAGCAGTGCAGGTGTAGACACCCCAATTTGGCCTAACGATTATTTCAAGTCTCACCTTGAGGACCATCCTGATGATGAATGGATAATATGATTGATGATTGACTTCTCATAAACCTTAGGACTTTTGGTGAGTACTTTTAGCCACTTAGAAGACCCAATTCAGAGCCATATAGCCTTTCAGACAGAAATTCAGCATCCTAGGAAAATATATTTGTCGACCGCAAGATTGATCTCATGGCCTCCACTTCATTGTTTCACCTGCGAAACATGTTGTTTGAAAATCTCCCTGAGAGATTGATTCCTCGTTCGCGAGAACCATTCCCCAGCCGCCAGATCGTCCTTTTTCCAGATTCTGGAATGTTCTGTCAATCGTTTGATCCGATACTCAAAACCCTAGCAGCCATTTTCTGATTCTTTCGGGCTACGTAAAGGGATTACCATGCAGAGTTAGAGTTGCCATATACTTCCAATTTGAACCGTGCATTGTGATTGGATAGAGTGAGTCACCCCATGCCTATATAAAGGGGCCTTAGGGTTCCGAAATTCATAACACAATTCACCCTCTCTAGCCATAACATTCTGCAAAAATACTCTCTCATACCTCCCTTACAAAAGCCCTAAAATCCCGAAGGCAGCCGCAGTCCGAGCAATCAAACCCCGAAGTACAAACCCTAACCCTAGGGTTTCGAGAAAGAAGTCAGTCGATCGCCCTTAATCCAAAGCAATCAAGCAATTGAGGGATCAAGGTGGTAAGGCCCAGGGGCCTATGGTTTGACTCGTTTTATGATTTTGTACTTTAATTATAGCATTCTGATTTTCTGTTAATTATTTGTTCTGGTGTGAGGAAGACTATCGGCTGAGAATCGTTCCCACGGTTGGTACATCGATCCAGTAGGATTCCACGGCCGTGACTTCCATTCACCGGCCGTGAGATCTATTTGCTGGGACAGTCCGTCTTTCCTGCTTATCTTTGATGAATGCTTTCAATTACTGTCCTGGCTCACCCTATCAACTATTAAAGGTTAAAAAAACAGATTTCGTGTTTAGAATTAAATAAAGCAAGCACTAATCGTATGTTTAATGATTATGGGACAGTCTCACGACTAGGCAAAGAGGGGTGCCCTTATTGTACTTTTGGCTCCCGTACTCGGAATCTCTACCTGTTTTTTCTAGTTTTTATAAACTAGGTGGCGACTCTATTTTGATGATGACCGCTATCGTGTGGTGATGTTCATGGGAATGTCCACGATCTTGGTCTATGAAGTGGAAATAAACAAAGAGGATACCTGTATGGTGATGCCCCGTTTGGGAGGTGTCTACAGTTTTTGGCGACTCTGCTGGGGACTTGAGAGCCATAACCAGAAAGTTCGACATAGGATTACTACTTGCTTTATTTAATTCTTGTATCATGTGCATCGAGCGGGCAACCTCATTGAGTTCACCTAATATCTCCGCATGTCACGGGCTATGTTAGGGTTCCAGCAAACTCCACAGTCACTTGTGCCTAGTGGTATATCAAAGAGGGGATCACCCGATTGCTGCCTATATGGGCTGGTGAGAGGACTGGTGCCCTTTGACAACGGAGCACCCTTGAGACTACCCAAACCTTACATGTGATAGAGAGTCATAAAACTTATCAAAATAAGACAGGGACCTGCAGGTCAAGGAATTTTCCTTCATTTAACTTTGAAGTTCTTCCTCACACCCTGTATAAATTGTTGTTGTAACATTTCTTTATGTGCAGAAGTGTTGGGATTTTCACCCCCAATCCTAACCCTATATAGCCAAATACTGACTCACATGTATTCTATTTTTAAAGCAGGTAGGTCAAAGAAGCAACCACATCCAGTTTTATACTCTTACAACACCCGAAGCCACGCCAAATAGAGGTCTTTGCAGCCATCCCGTCTGTCATCCTCGCCTGTCAAAACACCCCCACCGCAAAGGTCTTCATCACTCATTGGGTCTTCGCGGTCATCCTTTCAACAAACCCGACCGTCTACTAATCCCTGAGTTTCGCTAAGCTCCTATCCCACTCCTATTTCAAAAATGTCAGACAACGACGCCATTATTGCCGCTTTGCTAGCCGAGAAAGCAGCAAGAGATGCTAAGGACAAGGAAGATGAGGAAGAATATGAGAATCCTCTTAAAGTGGTAACAACAGAAAGTCCCGAATTGGCCAAACAAGTCAAAGAAATCAAGTATGCTCTGGCCCGTTCACAAGGAGACCAAATTCTGGACTTTGAAGGACTTTGTCTCTTCCCAGACTCTCAACTGCCCGAGAAGTTCAAAATGCCAAACATCGAGAAGTTCAATGGAACTGGTAACCCTACCAGCCATGTCCGCCATGTTATCAACACCCTAAAGCTGATGGGCTTGAATGATGAGCTCATTGCTCAATTATTTCAAAGGACTCTTACTGGAAGCGCTCTCGATTGGTTCCTCACTTTGGAATTTGTGCACTATCATACTTGGCCAGAAATTGCCAATGCTTTTGTCAAGCAATATGCATACAATGTCCAGATTGAGTTGACCATTCGAGATTTGTAGATGACCAAGCAAGAGTCAAACGAAGACTTTGCTACCTTTGTGGCAAGATGAAGAGAAAAGGCCGCCAAGATGAAGAACTGTCCCTCTGAGGAAGATCAAGTGAGGATAGTTGTCAAGAATCTGCAGCCTAAGTATCTTAGGCAAATCTACACTCAGGCTATCACCAATTTCAAATGCCTACATGCTACTGGGCTACAGATTGAAGAAGGGATCAAACTGGGGCTCATTGGGAAAGAAGAAGCTCCTCCACCCAAGAAAACCTTCCCAACCCGTACATCTCATGCCTCCGTAAACACCATTGACCTAGCCTTGCCGCAAGACCCTTTCCAAGCTAGCTCATCCGAAACTCAAATCGCCCCCACCGCAACTTTGACCCCCTTTACATGACCTTGTCCCTACCCTTAACCATTCTGAGTCGTTAAGGACATCTCAAACCCTTGAACAAACCACCTCCTCAGCCACCTTACGGCCCAAACCATGACCCCAACAAACAATGCGCTTACCATCAACACCCTGGGCATGTAACAGACCATTGCATGTGCCTCTGCCATGACATCCAAGACCTCATTGATAGCCGAGCCATAAAATCTCCACAACCTGATGTGCAAGCCAATCTGCTCCCTACTCACAATGCTAAACCACCACCCCGGAATATCAACCTCATAAGCCTATCTCACAACCTCATATACAATCCTAGCCAATACATTGTCTAAATTACCCAAGCCAAGCCAAGCCAGCCTTAACCTTCCCAGAGGGGGATGGGTGTTTCATGATGGAATAAGAAAGTGAGTCCGATCAATCGGAAGTAATCGATCCCGACATGTCTGACAAAAGTGATGAAGAGGAGCAAGCAAAAGAGGAAAAGCTAAGGAAATGGAAAGCGCATTCCTGGGCAAAACATAATTTGGAGGACCCAGATATTCCGTTTGTAGAAGGCAATGAATGGTTGCGTATCTGGTTTAAGAATAGGAAGAAGGAAAAGGAGAGAGTCATTATGATGAGAAGGCATGCCCGCTTTGAGCCCGCTCAAATAGTGGTACCTATCAACCGTCCTAAACTCCAACGCCTCCCTTTGTTTGGGAAACGATCAATCTTATAGAAGAAGCAGAAGAGTTCCAAACGCAACCATGGGTCAATCCTTACGAAGAATGCAACTACATCCAATGGGTAGAGGAAGAAGATGATCTAGATTTCATATGCACAGATCCATATAGAACGGGGGAAAGTGACTTTGATGAAATGGAAGGAGAATATGATGATCCGCTCGATGGAATCTCCTTGGCATCACTATTTAACCAAATAGATGTAACTGATCTCCCTTACAAGGAGGAAGAGGTGGAGGATAAGGTGAAAACCTAGGCTGATATTCATCTAGAGACTGCTCATGTCTCAAAGAAGCAGCCACTGTGCAAGCTTTGAAGATGGGTTTGGTCTAAAGGCTCTGTTTGGGAAAGAAAATGGTGAAGAAGAGTATAAAACCGCAGGAGACAAAAGAAAAGAAGATAGCCCCAAGATACTGCAGTAGCTGTGACATGACAAAAAAACAATAAAAATTACTTTTTTCTAAATCAAGCTAGGACATGTTTTGGCTCCTGTTTGGGCATTTTATTTCTACTAAATGAATTCCTGTTTTATGCTTATCCAATGATTTGGTTCCTAAAATTGCAATTGCTATGTACAATAGTCACTTTGCCAAAGAAAGGAAACTTTAAGAATCAAGTTCTTTGTGTCGTTGACAAAAGAGAAAGTAGGGATAAACTTTGGTTGCTTAAGAAACTAGGTTTTTTGTCAAAACTTAGAAAGAAGGCGCTATCTCCGCAAGAACACTTAGAGTTAGCTTGCCCATTACGAAAGTACAAACATCGAGGAGATTCAGAAAAATATCTCCACCAAATTCCTCTCTTAAAATACGGAAGCCTTCTTGTGAGAAACGCTCGTTGGGTAACCAAAAAACCCAAGCAAAAGTAAGAGCAAAGCCTGCTAGGATAAGAAAATTGCAAAAATGCAGTCTAGGCAAAAGTTAAGGCATCTGAAAAGCTCGCTAGGGATTCAACCTCCATTAGGTAACCTAGGCAAAATTTAGAGCATATGAGAAGAAAAACTAGGAGTGGGAACCCAACCCCAAGGGTTATGATTTTGGAACTACGTAAAAGGCTTGATTCCCTGATTGGGATTCGTAGGCAATCTCACATTGAGATGTGGCCCAATCATGGGAGAGAAGGAAAAATATCAAGGGGTTTGTACTAAGTGATAGGTATAGCTAACTCTGCGTATTGAGCTCGCAAAAGATGAGTATGATTTTCTTGAGGAATTGGCAACAACAAAAGATACGAGAATTATCGTTCATCCCCTCTACCTTAAAGGTCGTTGATACAATGGGCAGAATGTCTTGAAAATTCCCGAATTTGGCAATAAGATTATGGAACATGGCAAAAGCAAATGAAAGGCATAAATCAAAGTCAAGCATAAATCAAAGTCAAGCATAAGAAGGAAGAGAAAAGAGGATGCCACTTGGCTAAAACAAAATCTAGCTTCCTTTAGAAAAATGGAAGTAACGGCCGAAGGATTGGTGTATCGGCTGAAATATCGATTCTTCAGCCGTATTATCAATTCCTCGGCCGATACTTCGCTTCATACCCAACAGATTGTTGTATGTTTTTAGAATGGACAACTCTAGTTGCTTATCTAAAAAAATAGCTATTCAAAACAATTTTAAAAGCCATGTTCTGACTATTACACGCAATCTCAAGGCATCTCGGGGCATGAAAAGCATTTCTCATTTCATAAACAAAAGTTTGATTACAAAATCATCATACTGTGGTTGCTTTCGCTCCATAAACATATTTCTACCTATCTTTTTCTCCTAACTATATATGAACAGGAAAAGAAATCCTAGGCCTAGTCATGACAGCGTTACCGAGACGGTCTCTGAGATGAAGATGGGGATTGCTCACTAGTTCCCATATCCTCCCCATTAGCAGCAAGAGCTCGTTCAGCCTCAAGCTGCAAAAAAAGGATACAAGCGCTCAGATTCAAGAAAGGATACAAAGAAAAGGAATATAAGGGAAAGTCATACCTTGAGGATTCGACGGCGCTGCCTTCGAGCTAAGGCCTCTGCGCTCTGAAAAGCATTTAGCCATTCTTATACTATGTTAGCAGGACCTATGGAGATAATCAACATTGCAAGCGTCTAAGCATGGGATACAATGATGAAGCAGTAGGAACTGGAATGAGGAAGTGGGAACCTAAAAATACCTGCGGAACTTCGGCCGGTAACTTGTAGAGCCCCTGTCAGAAGAATGGAAAGAGACAAAGGAAAGGGCCTATGGCCAAACAGGAGTAGCAGAAGGTACAATAGATGGAGTCAAGAAGAGGCAACAATACTCCATATAGTCTCCTGCTTGAAGAAGTAAGCTAGCCCAATCTCTAATCCGAGTATTCCTCAAGTCTTCTTTGGATAATGAGGAAGTAGATCTCATCAACATCAGAGGTAGATGAGGAATGAACTGAAGAGCTTCAGCATGTGGGCGCCATTGACTCGCCACCCTATAACCCAAGTACCAAGCTCGGCAAAAGGGCCCCTCAAGCAAGCTACGAGTACGATCCAGAACTCTAGAACGTGCAAGAGGGGCGTCCTCTGGTACGCCACTCCAAGGGTCAAACCGCACTTGCAAACAGGGTTAAATCAGCCACAACACAAGGATATGAAAGTCTAAAGGTAAAGAATACAGGAGAAAAGAAAGGTACATGATCGACCGCCAGTCGGTCCAAAACCCGTCGCCACTCAAGAATGCTCAAAATAGGTGATCGTGGCTTCCGTTGGCCCACCAACCACCGCTCATACACAGCTTGCATCCTCGTGTTTGTTGCCAGTAGGGAATTGGAGGAGATACTCAAAAGCCCAGAGCTGAAAGATGAGTTACCAAGCAGATATTTTCAATAGAAGAAGAAATCAAAGTAAGAAAGGGAGGAAAGGAAGAAGGGCATACCTCAAGCACTCGGTAGTGGTTGCTAAGGATGGGACTTTTGTCCCGTGAGCAAACTCCAAGGTGACCGTACAAGGTAGACAAAGCAGGTGCCCCTCAATCAAATTCCCCAATAGCCTCCAAATGCTGCAAGGGGGCCAAAAATTGCGTGTGCACCGAATTCTCTTTGTTGGCAAACAATGTCTGCCCAAGGAGGTAGAGAAGGAAAACCCGTGTCAGCTGCTCAATGCTCACCTGGGATAGGATGTTAGCCTTCATGAAGATCTTACTCAACCAGGAGACGTTAAGATGACCTCGCGAATGAAGACGGGGCACCTTGCCCAAAAACCACTCCAAAGCTCCCTCCTACTGCCAAAGTTGAGGGTCAATCCAAAGGGGAGCTCCACCCACTCGCAAACTAGTCAGAAGAGAGAAGTCGCCAGGGGTGATTGTCATCTCACCGGCAAAAGGAAAATGGAATGTATTGGTTGTATCCCACCATCTCTCCACCAGTGTGGTCATTAAGGACCAATCAATCTTTGGAAGATTTAGGCCCAGAGCAAACGCCTCAAAACCTGCGGCACACACCAACTCCCAAGCTTGCTCTGACAATGCTAAGAACCACTTGTGCACTTCCTTGCCTCCACCGCGAGCCTCTAATCTCCTGTTTCTCTGCAAAAAGGTCCACCCAAAAAAGGGAGTTAACGTCACGATTGCATAAAACAAATGAAAAATTATGGGCATTAAGTTAACATCTAAAAAGCATGCATTGCCAAAATAGGGGGCAAGGTTATTCTAATCTCCTTAAGCAAAACAATTTCGACCCCACCATGGGTCCCTCTCATTGCTGCCCCTAGTTAAAAACAAAAGGGATTCCATCCCGCGAATAAAAATTTATTTTGATCATGCAAATTTAACGACGAACTAACAAAAAAAAAAACTTCCCAATTTTCAGGAAATTCGAAAAGCTTAGGAACATTGAGAACGCTCAGGTGTTGCTCCGGCTCCCTACGAACCACCTCGGCCTCTGGGCCACCAACTGGAGGACGGTACTGCAGGAACGCACTAAAATCCAACCTACACGAAGGAAGAACGTAGGTAACAACATTGAACGGGCCAAGCTCTTGAGTTGCCTCCTCGTCTGAAGAGTCAAAGGCATGATCACATCCGCATGGAGTAAGGGAAGATGAACTTGCAACGGATGGTGGCACCGTAGTAGAGGAGGATGGCGGAAAAACAATGGAAGAACGGCAACAACTGGAAGAGCGGCCGGAGGAAGAGGATGGTGACGATCGGAGGAGAAGAAGAATGGAGGTGTTCGGACGAGAGGGAGAGAGGAGACGTGAAGAGGGAAATCGAAAAAATGAGCCGTCGAATCGATTAAACCTAACTTAAATCGATTTTCTAACTTTTGGCGTTCTCACGGCTGAGACATCGATTCTTTGGCTGCTAAATCGATCCACTGGCCCACCTATCCATTTCCCACAGCAGCATTAGATTTTGCTCAGTGCATCAATCGAGCCAATATGAAATTCTGGGTCCATGACCAGCAGAACCAATGACGAACAATAATTGAATTAGCCTTGGGATCATTCCCGAGCAAATATGGTTAGAACTAGCCTTGGGGGCATCCCTGGGCACGAGGAATGTCAAGCACCAGTATTGAACCCACATCTGGAATTTTCCAAAAGCTCTCCGTAGCAGCAAGTTCACAAATTGCTGGTAGCTTGACCATTGAGGATTGTCAACCTGAAATCTTGCTCGCAGGACCTGAAATCCTCGATACCTCATACTAAGGCTCCATGCCCCAGTTGTTGTACTCCGGAAGTACGATAGCCGTCACATCCTAGCTCTGCAACTCCATGCTCGCTATCAGTAGCTCTATGCTCACTTTCAGCAGTTCCGTACTCACCAACACAACAACTCTACGCTCATATATTCAGCAGGCTCCACACTCATTATCCAAGTCATACATGCTTAAGTCATTCGCTCCATGCTCACTGCCATCAAGCTACTCAGCGGCTCTACGCCCACAAACTCACTACTTCAAGTCACTCAGCAACTCCACGCTCGCCAACTCAGCGGCTCTATGCCCGTAAACTCACTATCAGCAGCTCTAAGCTCATTATCTCAACAGCTCCACGCTCGCACTCTCAAGCTTTGTGCTCTTATTCTCAACTGGCTCCATGCCGCAACAATCAATAAGATATCATCTGTTCTGAAGCTCCATGCTTGAATGCGCAAAGTTCTACAATTTGAATGCTCGAAGCTCTTCGAATGCCCAACCACTGTGTACTGGATGCTCAAGTTCTATATTTGAATGCTCAAGCTCTACGCTTGAATGCCCAACCATTGCGTACTGGATGCTCGAACTCTATGTTCGAATGCGTAAAGTTCATACTTTAAATGCTCAGGTTCCATGCCCTGAATGCCCAACCACTGTGTACTTGATGCGTAAAGCATGTACTTTGAATGCTCGGACTCTACCCTCTGAATGCTCGAGCTCTACGCTCTGAATGCTCAAGTCTAGAACTTGAAAGAAGCTCTACGCTTAAAGCAACACACACGCACGGGCCCGTGCACAATTGCATCACCATTGTCATCATCGAGTCTGCATCATCATTATCATATCTAACCGTTATCATACACCTACTATATTTTTGCATCTCTCTCACTCATGAAACAGGTCAATCCTGCGTGCAACCAGCTCCGTGCCTCAGTTTTATTGATTGGTCCCGTGCCTCGATCCTCTGGCTCTATGCCAAAATTTGTGGAAGATGGAAAAGTTCCGTGCTCCGACCCTTAGGCTCTTGCCTTATGATTGAAACCGGCCCTGTTCCTCGGTTCTATCACTTCAAGCTCTGTGACTATAATCGATTTCGCGCCTCGGTTCTCTCACCCCAAGCTCTTCGCTCCAGTCACTGGCCTCGTGCCACCATATCTCAAACCGGCGTTCGATCGTCTCCAGATGATGGTTTGGATTCCACCCCAAATTACATCAATTTCATCAAGCTCATTTGCAAGGATAGGCTACCCAACCGAGCTCCCTTCAGTTAAAGTAAGGATGATCATGAAAAGCAATCGACTCACCCTCTATGTACTGATCTACCCCTGATGAGCACCCAATATTGTAGATAATTGGTGCGACTAGTCCCGTTCTATGTTGTTTTATCTTATGTTTATTTAGCTTTTGTAGTGTTATTGCACGTAAGGTGTGTTTTTGTATATTTCAGGTAAAACGTGCAAATAAGGCGTAGTTTGACGCCATGAATGGCCCAAGTGCTTCCAAGTACCCGAAGACCCTGTCGGCCCATTAAAATCTGTCTAAGTATGGAAAAATGACTTTCTGAAAAAGTATCGATTTTCGAGATTAAAAATGGCGGTAATTGATCCTTGAATTTTTCTAAGAGTAACTACAAAGTTACAAGGTTTTATTTAAAGAGCAAGGTCATGTTTTGAGCCATTTCCTCTAGAGAAAAATGTGCAGTTTTCCATTTTACACTAAAAGCTGGGGGTTGACATTTTGATTTAATTGAAATCTTGAAATTCTGGTAATGCCATTGTTTCCAAATGGGGGGTACTTTCTTATTTTCATTAAATAAAATTAAAGTAAAGAAAGGTAAAAGAAAGGTTTAAAATGTAGTCTTTACTTAATAAGTGCTGAGGAGCTGGAAGTTACTGGGAGCTGTTTGCTGAAGCTGAAGCCTACCTGGAAATCTGCATTTTCTGAAGAATGTTATCGATAACAAGTATAGAGGTATCGATAACATTTCAACATGTTTTGGTCCAGAAGTTGTCCAGCCTGTAGGGTATCGATACCTTTGGCTTTTGGTATCGATACCAGTTATCTACGGGGGAAGTTTTGAAGGAAGGTATCGATACCATTACCTTTGGTATCGATACCTGTTGTTTCTAGCAGATATTTTTCTTGCTTTTCAGACTTTCCACTTATGGAAAGTTTCTTTTAATGGCTGATTTTGTGGGATTTTTTCCAGACTTTGGAGGAGAGAGAAAGGCCTTTGTGTATAAATAGGACCCTCTCTCTCCCTCTCAAGTAGTAGTTCATAGTTAGTTTTAAGTCTTTTTAAATTTTAGAACTCCATTAATGTCTTTCAAGCTTTCCTAGCATTTCCTTTAAGAACTCAAGTAAGTTTAGTTCGTTTGTTGTTTTCTCGTTTATTAATGTTGTAGCTACGGTTGAGATCCTTACATAAATCAAGTTTGTTTTCGATTCCATCGGTTAATTATGTTTTCGCTTCCTAGCATAATTTCTAGTCTTGTTGCTATGAGTGAGTAGTCTTCTAGGCTTGGTCATGGGGTGATCTCTCTTCCATGGCTTAGTTGTTTAAGTGGTTTTTTCTATAACTTGATCATGATTTTAGTAAGGGAAAGGCTTAATCTCTAATTTTCGACCAAACCAAAGGGGCTAATACCTTCGTTGGTCATGTGTTGGCCGGGGCTAATACCTTCGTCCTACATATGAGGCTAGGAGCTTTTAACGCTACCGGCGTTTGATTTAAGTGATTTCCAAATGAGATTAAGTCATTTCTGAGCTAATGCCATGGTTATGCTCGACTTTTAGCGTTGAGTGCTCCAAGCTAAGTTTGTCTATGCCTTGGCTTGGAGTTGTTAGAAAGAAACGGCTAAATTAGCTAAGTCATCGGGCGGTTTGAGCCCCTAAACCATGCCGCCTGTTTTTACCAAGCACAAACCCCTTTTCTAGTCATTTCACTTTCGTTTTCCTTTCACTAAAGCAAAACCAACAGTTGGCCGTCTTAAACAAAAGAACCTTACAAAAATCCTACAATCCAATTAAGCTATCTCTGAATCCCTGTGGTACGATCCCGGTCTTACCGGTTTATTGCTACCGACGATCAAGCCCTACGCTTGGGGTTTCCAACCTTATTCCGAAGGCAAGGTTTTGCGGTGATAAGCATTTGGCGCCGTTGCCGGGGATCTCTTATTTTAGCTTATTTGGAGGTTCGACAAACCATTGTAAGTATCCCGCTTGATTTTGTTTTGTGCAACTTATACATAGTCTAGCGGATACCTCTAACCGATCTTCATATCAAATTTGAGGTGTAACGAAGCTAGAGTACGTATCAATTGCCTTTTCTTTTATTGTTTGTATAACGTGGTGGTGGCATAACCCCATGGAACTGTTTTGAGAGAGGTGGCGGCATAGCCCCTCTAGCCTGTTTACTTTATGTCTTATCTTTCTAGTAGAATAGAGGCGGCAAATGGGGAAATAGCCCCCATGCCTATGTGGGAATACTCTTATCCCGATCATGCTTATCCCAAGACTTTGCGGGAGTACCTCTGTCCCACTCAAATTTTCACACCCCACAAGACTTTGCGGGAGTACCTTTGTCCCAATCAAACTTTCACACCCCCTTGCATAGCCACTCATGACGCCAATGTTTTTAAAAGTCGTATGACCATTTCCAAATGGCTGGATCTCAGGGAACAAATTCAAACTTTTGCTGAAAGAGTGAATGAGTCGTTTTATGCATGTTGGGGAAGATATAAGGACTTGCTCAATGCGGTCCCGAATCATGGCTATGATAATTTCCAAATTGCTAACTATTTTTATGACGGACTTTCTCAAAAGAGTCAACGATTCTTAGACATGGTGTGTGATGGAAAACTTTTTCATAAAGAACCCGCTGAAGCCTTAGATTTCTTTGATCTTTTGGCTCAAACTTTGCAATCTAGGGTTTTTGTTAACCATTGTTAAGAGTCCAACTCAAATGTCATGGAAGAGGAAATTGAGCCACCTATCTTTGTTGAAGATGTTAGTTTAACTTATGAAAGTTCCGCAGAGTCTGAATGGGGCGATGAGCTTAATGATGAACCTGTTGTCCAGTGCTCTCCCCCTTTGGATCTCCCTCTATGTGATGATCCGGGAGAGAAACTTCTCACTACTGCAGAGATGGACGCAGAGATAGACTATTTGTACTCCTTGTTAGAAGAGCAAGACAAAGCGTACGAGACCAAGAGTGGGTCTCCTACCCTTGAGGATACAAATTTTGATGCGAGGGAAAAAGAGCACATAGAGCCGTTGGTCATTAGGGAAGGCTATATGCCTTTTGAGGAGTCATTGCCAATAGTTGCACTTAATAATCAAACATTTTTGGCTCTCGACGATGCCACCCCTCCTACTGAGTCGCCACTTTCGCAAGAGTTTTTAAAAGTCGAATTGATTGATTTTCTTGGTGTTGATGAATTTGATTTAGTTTATCATCCTTACATTGTGGATTTTGTCAACACTCTGAAAATTGATTTAGTTTGGAATATGCATTTGGTGGAACTCAAGTTTATAAAACGAATTCGGCAAATGCGCTACTCGAAATATCTTTTCTTGTGGAATGGTCGGTTTCAATTTTTGATCAAGAGTTTCAATTTGAGTGGCATGTTTATTGTTTTAATTTTTGTTGGCATGATAAATGTTCGGAGCCCGCGTTTGGCTGAACGTACATAAACTCTTTCTTTCCCTCCCTCCCTCCCTCTCTCTTTTCTTTTTCTCTTTTGATGGTCTGGTATAGCCACCCGTTTCTTGCTTGGGAAATGGGAAGAAAAGTATGACTCGTTCAATCGCGTGAAGAGTTAGTTGGAAGGTACGTCTACTACCTCTCTTGTATTTCATTTCTATTGTCTTCATGCTATGAGGACATAGCATCGTTTAAGTTGGGGGGAGGGATATATATATGCTATATATATATATATGTTCATGAGACTTGTGTCATTTTTCTGCTTTTGGTAAAATTTTCAACTTTTTTTGTGCAATCTTCCCTTGTTAGTAGGGATTTCGCATGCTAGATACTTTAATTATGCTCAATTGTGTCAGTGGCAAGAGTCATGTATCCCGTCGAATTCGGTTGTGTGTTTTAATCCATGTCATATGCATATACATGAATTTTGATGAACAAGTTGAGCCTAAAAGTCAAGTCAAATAGTGTGCATCGCTAGAGTTGAGATTCATTTCTTAAGCATCCCATGCTTTTTGTTCTCATTTCCGCATTTGCGTAAATAATATCTTTTGTTCATGTTTGAGTAGTGTATATATCTTTCATGCATCTTGTTGGAGTTACTAGCGTACTTAGGAAATGATTCAAGGCATTTTTGTTTGATTAAACCACATAAGAGTCACCTCGTCCTTATTTTGAACCATAGTCCGAGTCTCTTCCATTGTTCAAATCTAGGTAACTGGATGTTCGGAGGGTTGTGTGTCTATAGTTTTCAATGATTCAAGGAGGTTTGGGGGTGGTGTGAATGTGATAGAAGTGGTTGGAATGCAAAAAGGAGAAGAATGGTATGTGATTCCCTATCTCTCCTCTCCCACTACAAAAGCTAAAACCCCAAATTTTCATCTCCCTCTCCAATGCCTTCAAATTTGGCCTATCAATCTCTCTTACTACAAATCTCAATTCAAATAACCCTATTCCTCAAAGAAAATCAAAGAAATGCTATAAAGAGCAAAAGCATATTCGAAAGAGGGTTGAATACTATGACGAGAGGATTGGTGTGACCTCCGGGCTTGCATACATTCCGGATGCGAAAGAGTCCGATGGAAAGGGAGGCTCGATACTCAATACCATGAGGAGCCGGATGAGGATGTCGTCTACATGTGGTGGAGTCGGTGGTAGTAGTTTTTCTTTATTCTTCGTAATTTTGTTTGATGTTTGGTCGATATGTAGCCATACCTTGGGTAGTTTAGGGTCTGTAGTGGCCAAGGGTAGTTGATCCAAGCTAGTATATGGCCACTACATTTTTGTAGTCCCTTTCTCTTTGTATCCAAGGTCGTTATAAGCTAATAAAAGTCCTCCGTTGATCTTTAGTACGCTAATTAACTCCGTTTGATGCATAATTGATAGTTATTGCTTCTTGAGTATGATTTGTCCCTTGTTGTGCATACTTGTTGAATAATTAGCTTTCCTTCCTTTCTTAGCGCTCTTTTGATAGCATGCATAGCTTTTTTGTCTCTAGCTATTGCAATTCCTCGCTAGCGCTTGTCATGGGATGTAATCTCGTATCTTAATGTGTGAAAAGTTGAATAAGAGTGTATCCTTATGAGTTTTGGAGTCGAAACTCGTTGTGGTGCATAAGTGCTTGACTATTCTAATATGGCATAGTTTGTTCATCCTAGTTCATGGCATGTTTGTGCGTGGATTGCATATACTCAGGTTTGAAGGGGTGCTTTGGACTCTTGCCTAGTTGTAGTAGTTGAGCATAGTTTTCGTATCTCTGTTTTGGGAGGGTTGCATAGCTTAGTTAAATATGTTTTGCTTTAGTTTGCTAGGGACTAGCAAAGTTCAAGTTGGGGGGCGCCCCCAAATACTAAGGATGCTCTGTGCAAAACTTTCCTCGGCAGCTCCGCGCTCCTTCAACTACTCTCCGCCAAAATCCTGGCATAGCTCAGGTATGTTGCACTACAGCTTTTAAAGCCCGAAGGTACGTCTTCTCTCCTTAACCCTCTGAACTTTTTACTTTTTTTATTGCCCCGAACTATGATTGGTCTGAATTTCCCTTGTGGAATATGTAGGCAGCCTCCCGGCACGACCATAACTAAAAACCTTTTTCAAAAACCCTTGGAATAGTTGTTCGACCAAATTGAGTTATTTTTACAGCTTTGACACTTACTTGACATGTCTCGCGATCCATCTAAGTTCAGTCAAAGAGGAGCATCTGTAGACACCCCAATTTGGCCTAACGATTATTTCAAGTCCCACCTTGGGGACCATCCCGATGATGAATGAATACAGTGATTGATGATTGACTTCTTGTAAACCTTAGGACTTTTGGTGAGTACTTTTAGCCACTTAGAAGACCCAATTCAGAGCCACATAGCCTTTCAGACAGAAATTCAGCAACCTAGGAAAATACATCTGTCGACCGCAAGATTGATCTCACGGCCTCCACTTCATTCTTTCACCTGTGAAACATGTTGTTTGAAAATCTCCCTGAGAGATTGACTCCTCGCCCGCGAGAACCATTCCTCGGCCACCAGATCTTTCGCTCGACTGCCAGATCGTCCTTTTTCTAGATTCTAGAATGTTCTGTCAATCGTTTGATCCGAGGCTCAAAATCCTAGCAGCCATTTTCCAATTCTTTTGAGCTACTTAAAAGGATTACCATGCAGAGTTAGAGTTGCCCTATACTTCTAATTTGAACCATGCATTGTGATTGGATGGAGTGAGTCACCCCATGCCTATATAAAGGGGCCTTAGGGTTCCGAAATTCATAACACAATTCACCCTCTCTAGCCATAACATTCTGCAAAAATACTCTCTCATACCTCCCTTACAAAAGCCCTAAAATCCCGAAGGCAGCCGCAGTCCGAACAATCAAACCCCGAAGTACAAACCCTAACCCTTGGGTTTCGAGAAAGAAGTCAGTCAATCACCCTTAATCCGAAGCAATCAAGCAACTGAGGGATCAAGGTGGTGAGGCCCAGGGGCGTATGGTTTGACTCGTTTTATGATTTTGTACTTTAATTATAGCATTCTGATTTTCTGTTAATTATTTGTTCTGGTGTGAAGAAGAACTTGTGAGGAAGAACATCGGCTGGGACATCGTTCCCACGGCCGGTACATCGATCCAGTAGGATTCCACAGCTGTGACATCCATTCACCGGCCGTGGGATCCATTTGCTGGGACAGTCTGTCTTTCCTGTTTATCTTTGATGCATGCTTTCAATTACTATCCTGGCTCACCCTATCAACTGTTAAAGGTTAGAAAATAGATTTCGTGTTTAGAATTAAATAAAGCAAGCACTAATCGTATGTTGAATGATTATGGGCCAGTCTCACGACTTGGCAAAGAGGGGTGCCCTTATTGTACTTTTGGCTCCCGTACCCGAAATCTCTACTTGTTTTTCCTAGTTTTTATAAACTAGGTGGCGACTCTATTTTGATGATGACCGCTATCGTGTGGTGATGTTCCTAGCCATGGGAATGTTCATGATCTTGGTTTATGAAGTGGAAATAAACAAAGAGGATACCTGTATGGTGATGCCCCGTTTGAGAAGTGTCTAGAACAAGCATGCTCACTTGGTAGGGAGGAACAACGAGCGTATGGGATGCGAAGCTCCGAAGGTAGGCTTGGAACTCCTCGATGGTCGTACACATCTCATCGTCGCCAAATCGAAAGACATGAACATCAGGATCCCAGAGCCTGAGAGTAGCTTTTAGGAGCTCGGGGTGGAGCTTCACATGTCGAAGGTAGCGGAATGAGGCAAGGCCATGTGATTGGAAGTTCACCCAGTCGATGGTCAGGAATTGCACTAACCAAGGCTTAATCAAGGTTGGGGGAGGGTTTTCCATCAAGAATGCTAGAGGATTTCTGAATTTGGAAGTGGGATGTGATTACAATGTTGCTAGCACTTCCTATTTATAGGCAAAACCCTCGAAATATCAACTTCGATTCGCGTGCTGGAGTTAAAGGCCATGCCTTGGTGGTTCACCACCTTGCATGTGATACTTCAGAGAACAAAAAACCTACGTATTGTATTGCAAAACTTAACATATGAAATACAAGACTAATAAAGTTGTTATATAGGCTAACCCTAATAACCTTAAACAAACCTAATATTACAAAAGGACTAAACTACCCTTGAGATAAATAACACTTTAAATCCCTAGTAGACTAACATCTCCCCTCAAACTCAGGAGGCGAGCGCAAAGAGCATCGTGAGTTTGCCAAGAAGAAAATGGAAACGAGCAGTAGTGTGAGTCTTTGTGAAAAAATCAGCTAACTGTAGTGAGGATGGAACAAATGACAAGTCAATAGTGCCTGACTGTAGATGTTGGCGTACAAAATGATAATCAATCTCGATTTGCTTAGTACGCTCATGGAAGACAGAATTGTGGGCAATCTGGATGGCGCTCTTATTGTCACAAAAAAGATGGGTGGGAGACGCAAGAGAGACGCCCATATCAGACAAAAGCCATCGTAACCAAACTATCTCGGCTGTAGCAGAAGCCATAGCACGATATTCAGCTTCCGCAGTAGAACAAGCAATAATCGATTGTTTCTTGCTTTTCCAAGAGATAAGGGAATCACTAAGAAAAACACAGAAATTGGATGTAGACTTTTGATTAGAAACATCACCAGCCCAATCAGCATCAGCATAGGCCCGAAGAGTACTAGAAGTGGAAGAGATCAACAAACACTGAAAGATAGTGCAACGAACATAGCGCAAAATATGTAAGAGGGCAATCCAATGGGTAGATCGAGAAGAAGAAATAAATTGGCTAACAATATGAACTGCATAGGCAATGTCCAGGCGAGTCACTGTAAGATAGACCAAACAACCAACCAATTCCCGATACTAGGTAGGATCATCCAGAGGAACACCATAAGAAGAATTGAACTTGGCATGCAATTCAAGAGGAGTATCAATAACCTTGTCATCAGTGAGATTAGCACGATGAAGAATATTAGTGACATATTTAGTTTGTGATAACAAGTAACCTTTGGGAGAGAAAGCCACCTCAATACCAAGAAAATAGCAAAGCGGACCCAAATCCCTCATTTCAAACTCACAAAATAGATGGGACTTGACCTCAGTAATAGCTACAGAATCAGAGCTCGTAATAATCATATCATCCACATACAATAAAAGAAGAACTATCCCTGCAGAAGTCTGACGGATAAAGAGAGCGGAGTCATGCTGACTAGGTTGGAACCCAATCTATAGTGCAACAGAATGAAACCGCTCATACCAAGCACGAGGAGATTGCTTAAGAACATAAAGAGCACGACTGAGACGACAGACAAGACCAGGAGAGTGAGAAAGGCCAGGAGGGGGTCGCATATACACTTCTTCAGATAGATACCCATTGAGAAAAGCATTCTTGACATCCAACTGAAAGAGAGGCCATCAGTGCACTGCAGCAACAGAAATCAATGTGCGAACCATGGTCATCTTTGCGACAGGAGCAAAGGTCTCCTCATAATCAATCCCATATTCCTAAGCAAAGCCCTTTGCAACAAGCCGAGCTTTATACCGCTCTAAAGAACCATCAGAATGAGTTTTGACTTTATAAACCCATTTGCAACCAATGATATTCTTACCATTTGGCAGAGGTACCAAATCCCAAGTTTGAGTCTTAGCAAGAGCAATGAGTTCATCATTCATAGCATTGACCCAATTGGGATCATTACAAGCTTCTTTATATGACTTGGGTTCAACATAAGTATGGATACGAGAGAGAAAAGAACAGTAGGTAGAAGAGAAAGAGGTATTAGTAAATCCAAGTCTTACCAATGGGCGACGTTCACGAGTAGGATATTGAGGTTTAGAGGGACCAGTGTCCAAAGAGGCAACATGAGGGTCAATAGAGCTGGGAGGCAGAACTGGAGAGATTGCATTGCGACGAGAGTATGAGTATGGAAGAGGCGGAATGAGATTAGACCGAGAGGGACTAAAAGACACCATAGGAAGATTGAACACGTGGACAATAGGAATGTACTCCTCGGAAGGTACCTCAGAAGGAAATGGGTCAATATGAACCAAGTCTTCCTTAGCTACAGGAGCAGTTTTGGGAGGAAGGGAGAAATAGGGCAGACGCTCAAGAAAAGTAACATGCCTCGACACATACAACTTCTTTGTCACAGGGTCATAATAGTGAGAGCCTTTTTGATTGATACCATACCCCAAGAAAACACAGAGGACACATCGAGCACTTAGTTTAGTGCGATCCTTTTTAGGAAGAAGGACAAAACAAGTAGAGCCAAACACACGAAGGAAGGAGTAGTTGGGAACTTGGCCATAGAGACGCTCTTAAGGGAAAGCATCAGAGAGAAGAGGGGTAGGCATCCGATTTAGGAGATAAGCTGCAGTGAGAACAGCTTCTCCCTAGAATACAGAGGGAACATAAGAAGAAAGAAGAAGAGACCTAGCAGTGTTAAGGAGATGGCGATGCTTTCTTTCAGCATGACCATTTTGGGAAGGTGTATCGGTGCACGAGGATTGATGAACGGTCCCATGAGTTGGTAAAAAATCTATAAACTCTGTAAGAGAATATTCCCCACCCAAATCACAACGAAGAATTTTTATCGTGGCAGAAAATTGAGTTTGAATCATCATATGAAAAGTGCGATAGACTTGATAAAAATCAGATTTATGTGTAAGCAAATAGACCCATGTATATCGACTATAATCATCTACAAATGAGACATAATAAACAGAACCACCCTTGGTTGCAATCGAGGAAGGCCCCCACAAATCTGTGTGAACAACTTGGAAAGGAGAAGTGGAAAATAAAGTACTTTTATTAAACGGTAAAGCAGACATCTTTGCTAACTTACAACCACTGCACTCGAAAATATCACTAATAGAAATGTTACCCAAAAAACCAGACTGAACAAGAAGTTTTAATCGCTCACTAGACAAATGACCTAATCGAGAATGTGAAAGATAAAAAGAAGAGGATTTCTCATCCAAACTGAAAGATGACAACGCAGTGGAAGTAGATTCCTTAGGAACATGCAAGCTCTCAAGCACATATAGATCACCAACTCTACGGCCGATCCCAATCTGCTTCTTGGATACTCGGTCCTGCATAACATAACCAGAGGAAGAAAACAAGACGTCAAAACCAGAGTCAAACAATTGACTTATCAAAACAAGGCTTAAAGACAAATGAGGCACATAGAAGACATTAGGGAGGGACAATGAAGAAGAGGCAGTAGGAAAGATAGAACAAGCAGACACAATATGCATATGAGATCCATTTGCGGTAGCAATACTAATGGGAGGGACAGGGGAGATAGAATGACTAAGTAACGACAAATCAGGAGTCATATGATGGGAGCAACCAGAATAAAAAAATCCATGTGGTGGGTAAGATACATATGGTATAAGCAATGTGCAAACCTGGCAAGGTAGTGGTCATAGCAGAAGCTTGAGAATGATGCCCTTGGGTAGCTGATGAGCACCCAATTTTGTAGATATTTGGTGCGACTAATCCCGTTTTATGTTGTTTTAACTTGCGTTTATTTAGCTTTTATTGCGATATTGCACGTAAGGTAGGTTTTCGTGTATTTCAGGTAAAACGTGCAAATAAGGCGGTTTTGAACGCCAAGGAATGCTTCGGATGCAACCAGGTGCTCAAGGCCACATGCCACCACATTGTGGTGCCCGAAAAGTCATGAAGAGATGGTTTGGAGGTTGGTCAGATCGCCTAAGGGTCAAGGAAATTGAAGGAGAAGTGGGGATTTTACCAAAGCAACTCATCTTCCGACCAGTTGAGGGTAGAATTGTCATATTTTTTGATGTACAAAGTACTTTTGATCCAAACCACTTGAATTAGAAAGTAGACTCGTCAAGCTTTCCAACGGTCCAAAGAAATCCCAAATCCGAGTTCGGGAGTGTCCGGAGCGAGCCCGTGAAATTTCCCAAAAAATCTGCCCAGTTGGTACCGATACCTCAAAAATAAGATATCGGTACCTTGATGCTCCAAGTGAAGACAGGTTGTTTGGTACCGATACCTCAAAAATAAGGTACCGGTACCAATGTCCTTCGACCAACACTTTATGCTGAATTGTTCAACCTTCCATTTATGGAAAGTTTCCACTTTTGAATTGATTTTGGGATATTTTGGCAACCTTTTGGTCCATTGTAAGGCTGATTTTATAAGCCATATAAATAGGCTTGTATGCCATTTATGGAATGGATGGGCCATTAGTTAGATTTAGGCCCAAGTCTTTCTTGCTTTCTAGGAACTCCATTGTTAGTCTTCCAAGCTTTTCAAGTTATTTCCTTCAAGAACACTATTAAGTATTTGGTGTTTGATGTTTTTACGCTTATTAATGTTGTAGCTATGGTTTGGATCTTCTTATAAATCAAGTTTATTTTAGTTTTTATCGGTGAATCATGTTTTCTATGCTTAACTCTTTTTCTAGTCTTTTTGCCATGTGTGAGTAGCATATAGGTTTGGTCATGGGGTGAGGTTCACTCTATGACTTAGTGGTTCAAATGGTTTCTCTTAATCTTTAGCTTAATTTCAAGGTTTTTGAATTAATTGAACCCATGATGTCTAGTGTTGATCATGGGGTTGATAGCTTCTTTGATCATGAAGTTTATCGCTCTATGCTACGTGCTTGATAATCTTACACGTGCGAACGATTCTTTTTCGTCTCTCACTTGCATTAAATGAGTTCAATTTGAATCCGAGCTTTGAGTTAGGTTATAAGTAGTCTTCAGCGTTAATTCTTCCGGTGGAGTTCCGGACGGTTTCGGCTCTCACTTGAGTTAGATGAAGGAATCATTGAAAGGCTAAGTTGTGGGTAAATCAATCCCTGAGACTTAACCACCCTTAACTTAGTTAATTCTGTTTTTGATCTTTCTGAGAGAAAGAATTCTACCAACCAAAGCAAACCTTACAGAAAGCCTACAATCCGAACAAGCTATATTCGAGCTTCCTGTGGATCGACTCGGACTTCCTTGCTATAATATACAAATCTTTAGTTGTAGTCCGGTTAATAAATAATTGAATTTGACGGCTGTTTGGTAAACTTCAACGACTACCGAATGGGCGCATCAGTAGCTAAAAATGCCTGAAACTGCTAAAACTGATCAAATAAGGGAGAAGGAGGGACTTTGCTAGCGGTAGGAGTTGCAAAAGCTGCTAGAGGTCGAGGAGTCTATGATGGTGGCCGAGAGGATGATGGTGCAGTCGGATAAGGAGAATTACGTCCTTTTGGTTGCAAAAGATTAGGACATGCATGCTTCCAATTTCCCTTCTGACGGCAAAAACTGCACTCATCAATGGCAACCCGAGGCTTGGGCTTGCCTGTAACTTGTACCATATGTGAAGCTGGAGTGGGTAGAAGGGGTGCCAAATGCTGAGTAGGAGGAGCTGCTGGAGTGACAAACACAGACTGAGTAGGAAGAGTAATGGAGGATACTTTGAACCTAGTTTCCTCTGCAATAAGTTCACGGATTGCACCATCCACTGTAGGTAAGGGAGACCGATGCAAGATAGCTCCACGAAGGGGCTCAAATTCCCCTCGAAGAACCATAAGAAACTGAGCAGTCGGTTTTTCTCATGATACTGCAAATAGCTATCAAGTAATGACAAGTCTGGAGGTTCCATAAGAGCTAATTGATCCCAATAATGAGTCATTTCATTGTAGAATTCCTGAATCGATTTATCTTTCTGAGTGGAGAATCATAATGCAACCGAGGAACAAATGCAAATGGAGAGACTTGAAGCCAAGACCTCTTGCAACCTGAGCTCTGATACCATGTTAAGTTACCAACTCTCCCAAAAGCTTAAGCTGTTAGGAAATGATCCCAACAATGTATATCATCCCAAAAGCTAGCTATTGAAGTGAGGGTGCCCTCACACTTATATTCTTTATATTACTTTGGTACCCAGACGATGTGGGACTTTGCTTCACACCCTCCCCTCACGCCCAGCGTGCTCACTCGGCAGCACCTACCACGTGTAGGCCAAGGACACGCACCCTACCCATCCTTGGCATATACCCGGCTCTGATACCATGACACTTCAGACAACAAAAAACCTACGTATTGTATTGCAAAACTTAGGCCCCGTTCCGCTTTCTTTTTAAACCTTCCTTTTAAAAAAGAAGGGAATTTCGAACTCACATATTATGAAAATGAAAAATAATTTTTTGATTTTTTTTGCATTGTTTAAAAGATCTTAATGAGATCTATCAAACAAGATCCATATTGATAGGAAAATTATTTGCGTAAACACATGATTTTTGAACTTGAAATTACCTTCCTTTTCCTAAACTTCCTTTTACTGTTGAAATGGAAAGACACCTTAACATATGAAATACAAGACTAATAAAGTAGTTATATAGGCTAACCCTAATAACCTTGCAAAACTTAGGCCCCATTCCGCTTTCTTTTTAAACCTTCCTTTTCAAAAAGAAGGGAATTTCGAACTCACATATTATGAAAATGAAAAATAATTTTTTGATTTTTTTTGCATTGTTTAAAAGATCTTAATGAGATCTATCAAATAAGATCCATATTGATATGAAAATTATTTGCGTAAACACATGATGTTTGAACTTGAAATTACCTTCCTTTTCCTAAACTTCCTTTTACTGTTGAAATGGAACGACACCTTAACATATGAAATACAAGACTAATAAAGTAGTTATATAGGCTAACCCTAATAACCTTAAGCAAACCTAATATTACAAAAGGACTAAACTACCCTTAAGATAAATAACACTTTAAATCCCTAGTAGACTAACAGCATGCAAGGACACTCCACTCTACTGATCAAAACCATGTACAAACTATGTGAAGTGATGACAAGGCCTTCTCCCATCAAAAGGGAGACTTGTCAAACAAAGGCACCTACAGCAGAACTGCAACTGTGCATGCTGGTCCTTTACTCGTGCGTGCGTGTCCGAAAATAGTAGTGGGATAAGTGGGTGCGCCCCTTTTAAGAGCGTGGCAAAACGCTCAATTCAGAGTCACTACTTGGGTTTGAAGGTTCGCCACCCAAGGAACCGAACTTGAAATGTTTGCTACATTGTTTGATTTGAAAAATGCTTGTAGACTGGTCCGTCGTCACCTTGATATCTTAGGTTCAGGAGCCAGGTTACGAGAGGAGAAGGGTTTTAAGGCACCTTTCTCACCTAATCCGAAGATCGGTATCTACTCGGGCGTTTGTAAAACATTTACGATTCTTTCTCACTAATCAATTTTTAGCCAGTTAAGGCGGGGGAACAGTTTAAGGGGATTAAAACTATAACAGATTTGTAGGATGTGATAGATGGCATGCTCATTTATTGAAAGAGTTAGTATAGGATGAAAACAGACTCCTGTGGGGATTTCAAATAGACTGGAAAGCACTGTTTAGGAGTGTCGTGCGCAGGAAGAAACCAGCATGCATTGATCAAGTCACCGCATGCAGATTTGACCTGTGCACGCTACACCACCATATGTGCATGCTAGTAGGTTCAAACCCACGGCTCTTATTTTCAACCCATTGGGCTCTAGAAATGACCAGTGCACACCCAAGACAAACCACGCAGTTTATTTGGCAGTTAATATACAGTTTATAGGCAGTTTGAATGGGCTTAGAGGCCACCAAAAGAATAGACACCCCATAAACAGCGTGAGGATGAAACAAAAGGCCAAAGCCTAGTTACCCATGCAAAGGCCAGCCACTGGTAAAGACTGAACCAGCGCGCGCGAGTAGTCTATCGTCACGCGAAGGTTTGAGCCCTCAAACCAGTGTTTGGTTCTGCATGTTTCTGGATTCTGGGACATGTCCAGAATGGCCCAGGGGTATTCCATTGCAGCAGGTATGAATATTGAACAAAAACTAGCAGTTTTAACCAAGGAAAGCAGTAGACTAGTTTTTATCATGCTTGTAGTGATGTATGTGTAAAGGAGGGCATAAAATAACAAGACACCAGGCCCCACGCAAGATTTGCGCGCGCAGCCACAGAATGGCGCGCATGTGCTATGGACCGGCGCGCGCTGGTACTTTCTACTACTGTTTTGAAACCATGCTAGCTTTAGGGCCAGGACTTGGTATTGATTACCAGTCTTGACCCTGCCACCCCCCCCCCCCCCGCGCCCGGGATCAGAACAGAAAGCAATACAAAGGTGTTATACTTTTGGTTTTTGGGTTTGAAAGGTGGATTGAGCTTTGAATGGATGGGTTGATTGGATGATGCTTGGAGGATGGTTGTGTGTTGGAGGATGAAGAACAAGTGTTGTGTTCTTGAATGCCTTTGTATCTCTTTAGTTTGCTTTGAACAAAGAAGAGTACAAAGTTGATAGCCAAATGTTGTAACCCTTTACTTGTATGTGTGTGAGAGGTATATATAAGAGGAGAGGGAGTGAGAGCGGACTTCAATCAGACATAAATGGCTGGTTAGCTTTGCACCAAAGCCCCAATGAGAGGGAAAAGGTGATTGGATGGGTGTAAAGGATGTCCCCTGGCGATGACTGCTTTTCAACGGATTGGAAGGTTCCCAAAGTGTTATACTCCCTTAATCATGGCTTCTGCATGCTGAATAAAGCAAGTTTGACCAGAGCTCTGCCACCGTGCGCGAGTTAAAACCTGCGCGCACCAGTTGTAGGGAGGTAATTCCAAATAGGTACAGCAAGCACCTGAACACGTGGTGCGTGGGACCACGGAATAAGTAAGACAGACCATGTCGTCGATGAGGGTGGTGGTCGGCAATAAAGACAGATGACACGAGAAGTCACTAGAGAAGGCAGTCTATTCGGCAAAGAGATGGCCGAACAAAGGACGAACACATGAAAGCCCTATCTTGAGGGATAGGGGCGGTAAGAATATTCTAGACGAATCGTGATAAGGATAGGATCCCGTGAATAGAGGATCTGCGGGAGACTCCCAATGAGAATGGGATGTTCGGCCCGTTATGGGAAGGATTTCTAAAAGGACTAAGTGTGGACACCCCAATCTAGGTCTCCCAATTGATTTTACCTTTTTTTTTGTTCTTATTTTCCCCAATGATGAAACGGATCAAGGACAATTTTTGAGAATGATTGGGATTTGAACTTTGAATGTTTGGCACCCTTTTGAACCCTAAACCCTAACCAAAAACCCTACTAGAGTGCGTTGGTCTAAGACCTACGCGCGCAGGTCAACTTGACAGGTGTTGGTCAATGGTCGATCTTTGATCGTTGACCAACGCGTGGGTAAATTCCTCCTGCGCGAGTGGATCTAGTGCCCGCGCGCGTGTGTCAACTTGACAGGTGGTGGTCAACAGTCAAACTTTGACCGTTGACCAATGCAGTGGTAAGTGTGACACGCGCGCCTCTCTACGACCATTGCGCGCCGGTCAACCCCCTATCCCATCACCTTTTGGCCAACTGCAGAAACCATCATCAGGCAGATACCAAGCCTGTACAGCCTCCCTGGCAGCCCGGGGATCACCCCTAGACCTCCCCTCTCTTAACCCTCCCATCACCTTTATGGGAGGGCTTGTCCACCAAGAAACCTCAACCAGCCCTAGTTGGCTGGTTGCTCCACCATATCTACCACCCTCCTCCCTCCTATAAATACCCCATTGCTCTTCCAAGTAAAGGGTTACAAATTTTCAAAAGGATATAAGTTCTCACACTATAATCCTCTCAAACTCAAGCAAATATTCCCACTATCACTCAAACATCCACAATACAACCACTAATCACCAAGTTCAAACCCTTTTCAAACTTCAAACAAAGGTATAAACCTTTATTGTCATTCTGTTTTGATCCCTGAGGGGGGCTAGCAGGGCCAAGGCTAGTAATCTATACTCCTAAAGCTGACAAGGTTACAAGAACCGTGTGGCCATCTCACCTGTGCGCGTCGGTCTGTTGTACGCGCACGCCAATCCTTGGCTATGTGCGCAGATCTGCATGGGGACAGGGGTGTTGGTTCTTTTATGTTTTATTGCTTTATAAACCACCATGATGCATGTTAAAATCTGTTTACTGTTTTACATGTTAAAAATTGCTAGTAGTATTTCAATATGCAAAACTGTTACTTTGGAATACCCCTGGGTGGCTTCTGAACATGTCTCAGAGCCCACGTATGCAACACCAATTACTGGAAGTCCAGTCAGAACAGGTGCACGTCTATCCTTGATCTATGCACGCAGGTTGATAATTGACCCCAGTGCTTGGCTTTGAATGGGTAGTTAGGCCTTGGCCTCTATTTTATTCCCCACACTGTTTATGGGGTTGTATTTCAATTTATACCTGTTTTGCCTGTATTTATGTATAATGACTGTTGTATCAACTGTCTGGTTTGTCCTAGGTGAGCACTGGTCTTTCCAGAGCCCAGAAAGGGATAAAAATCAATGCTGTTAAGACAAGATAACTCACACGCGCCAGTCCTGGGTTTGCGCGCGCAGGTCGACTTGCATGCACGTAGATCATTGCATGCAAGTTGATCCCTGCTCATGCCAAATCTCAATCGTGCACTTGTTTAGCTTTTCAGTAGTATTCTGATTTTTATCTCATTTATTATTTATTGTATCATCCATCCATGCTATATTATCACATCCTGCAAGTTGTTACAGTTTTAATCTCCTTTTAACTGTACCCCCGTCCTAATTGGCTAAAAGTTGATTTAAAAAGAAGAATCTCAAATATTTTCACAAAATGCCTAAGTAAAGACCGATCTCCGGATTGGGGGAGAGGGGTGCCTTAAAACCCTTCATCTCTCGTAATCGGGCTCCCAAACCCAGATATGTTTATGACGGACTGGTGCCTTCACTTTTTCAAATCAAATAGCGTAGAAAGCATTTCAATTTCGATTCCTTGGGTGTTGAACCTTCAAACCCAAGTGGCGACTCTAAATTAAGCGCTCGTCCCACTAGCGCTCCCTCGATCCAGCATTTTAAAACTGAATTTTTAAGGGCATGTTGCCCACATTAAGGAAATAAACTGATAAGGGAACGAGAATCCAGCAAATCCCAGTTCGCCTAGACGAGATAGGAAACCTAGGGCAACAAGGATGCTTGGGCAGCAAGCATCCACAAATCTATAAATATGAAGCAAACCTAGAGGCAAAAGGTACGCAATACATTGCAATCATTTGTATTTTCCTATTAATAATTAGGGTTACTCAACAATTCCAACTTAAAGTGACTATCGAATCTCTACGAATGTCATGTGAAACTTGAAATCGAGATACTACCCAAAACTCTATGTCATGATAATCTATACGACTAACATTTTAAACATAGGAAGTATTCCCATATCAATACCATACCATAGACACAAAGAAAATGTAACCCAACCTAATGTTCAACACATTAGTAAACAATAACCGTGCGTGGTCCATTTGCTCCAATTCTATATTCAAGTTTAGCTATGGTGTTGCTACGAGTGCTCCAACTCCATATGAAAAGGTACAACCACAACTTTTAAACAAAGGAAGTATTCCCGTATCAATACCATACCATAGACACAAAGAAAATGTAACCCAACATTAACCTAATGTTCAACACATTAGTAAACAATAACCGTGCATGGTCCATTTGCTCCAATTCTATATTCAAGTTTAGCTATGGTGTTGCTACGAGTGCTCCAACTCCATATGAAAAGGTACAACCACAACTTTGAGAATCCAATACTTATACGAACACACATTACTTTCTTAGTTCCAAATTATCGACCATTGAATCATTTCCATGTGTAATTTCCATTTCAACATCAAAGTGTCTTAAGCGAATGCTCCTGCTGGGCCAGTTAAGGGATCCCGATATCCCCTGCCAGGCACCTCACCGTTGGTGGGTCCTGAATATATATATATATAATATGAGCTATTGCTTCTGCCGGACCAATTTAGAGATCCCGATACCCCTGCCAAGCACCTCACTGTTGGTGAGTCCTGAATATTCTCAATTCATTTTAAGTGTTTGAATGTTCCATTCATACACAATTTATCCATTAGCACGTGATAAACCTCTTTTCAACATTTGACGAATTGTCTAAGTTCAACCGTATAAATACTAAGTGTCTAACATGAAGCAATGTCATGAAACACAAGAATATGTGTATTAGAACCCAATAGAATGAACCATGGCATCAACATATGAACAAGGAAATTATTTGAAAATAACAGGGAACCTACCAGTAGGGATCGAAGTCCTACCGGTACAAACTCACTCCAGAAGATCCACAATTTTTGCACACGGAGGAAACTCTAGAAGCCTATCGATAGAAGGGCCTAAAGGTAGAACCTGGGTAAAATCAAACAATTTCTCACAGTTCAACAGTTTGCATGTCACGCCCTCGATTTTCAACATAAATAACAATACCATTTTAAATACAAATCCTCACAATTTTAAATACTTTTCCCCCCCCCCCCCCCCCCCCACCCAAAATACATTACAGTTTCCGAATCCACAAGTCTGTCCAACCAATACAGTATTCCAAAAATAGAGAAAACAATACAATGCAATTTGTATTACAAAGATAGACAAGTACTTCCAAAAATAACTTTAGTCTGTGATGTCTGCATGCACTCCATACTCTCCTTGACTGTGCCCCAGTGATGTACCTGAAAATGATAGGTTGAGCTACACTAGCCCAGTAGAGAAATCTATACGCAAATTATAAAAAAATATAATGAGTCATGTACCTAGAGTGAGTGAATACGACGAGATACCACAAAGAAACACAAGTCTTCCACCCCAAACGAGCATACTACAACCAGGGGATCATGATTTCATATGGGTATTCCTAACAGCTCATACGCCAAACTAGAAGCATAAACCAACTCGAATTATCCTAATTAGGCCACCATTTGTCCACAACCGTCACCTGTCCATCACCACACAAATACTCCATTCTGCCTCAATCTATATGTATATGTAACGATCATGCACCAACAGTAATATGTGAGCAACAATACATATGTACAACGAATCCCAAGATGCCAATGACAACGAGTATACCTCTCGGCAAAATAGTTCGAACATATCACTAAATTTCCTTTTTGAACATAATCAATTTGTCTAGTATTTCTCAAGTATTAGCCATCCTCCGTTTCAATACAATTCCGGGCATTCAGGACCCCGTGTGTCCACTAAAAACCTTTCATTCAATTCCGGGCATTTGGGACCCCGTGCGTCCACTAAAAACCTTTCATTCGATTCCGGGCATTTTGGGACCCCGTGCGTCCTATAAAATCTTTTCATTCAATTCCGGGCATTTGGGACCCCGTGCGTCCTATTTCCGGCATCACACCTTACGGTGGATCCGTGGCTTTCTTCGTATTCGTTCTATCGTCTCAATTATGTTTTACATCTCACATTACTTAATAACATCATTCCCAACACATACCAAGTTCATAACATTCATCACAACATGCCAAAATGCCCACCTAATCACCCGAATGCCTAGACAACGAACGGGTACCATAATCATCTAAAATCAACACATGAGCGTATCCTGATTCTCAACAAAGCGGTCCGTGTTTGAAGATTCATTAAAAATCGCATACTTGTTATTTTTCAATGATTCCAACGCCAAAACATCACCAACTTACTAATCTTTAAAACCCATAAGGACCCATACCCAATAGCATCGTTTAACCATAACAAGCGATGAAAAACGCAACTCAATAAGCTGTCCAGATTTTCAGCTTGCAGGACAATCTTCTATAAATCGAGTTCTTAATATTTTTGAGTGATTCCAATTCCAATAGTCGCACGATTGAATGAAGTACAAAAGATACGAAGGAACCCTAATCAAATTCGCACTCGAAACTTGGTTAAACAGGCATTTCCAGAGCAATACGAATCTGTCACGCAGCAGGACAGATTGACACACCTCCACTCAAACGATCATAACTTTCTGTGTACTAAGAGTTTTAAGACGATTTCGGTGGCAAATGAAAGCTGACTTCAAGACCTTCGAATTGATATAAAGTTTACATAAAACGGACATCGGACGAGAAAGTTATGTCCGTTCGAAGTGGGCTGAAATCCAGAACACGAGACAGATTGCAGACCAGTTTTCTAAAAATCACCATAAATTCAATTCTCAACGGTTTTGTATGATTCTAGCGGCATTAAAACGGGCTCTAAGTCTACTCTATTTCATACGAAGGAACCAAAATTCAAAACTGAGCTTAAGAAGGCGTAAAACCCCCAAAACACAGGCCCTGTTCTGCTGATTTTCGGGAATGGAAGGAACAAGCTTAAACAACGAAGCAAGATGCGATCTAGGTACATAAACACCGTATAAACGCATAACAAGAGTAAGAAATCCCTACCTCATGGGTTTTGAGCAAAACCCCAAAGATCCGAGTGAAACCGAAACTCCAACGTAATCTGATCGTAAATTTTCTTGGATAGATAGGAAGCCCGCGCTCCGTAGAACAACTTTAATTCTCGGTTGACATAAAAAAAAGGAAAGAGGAAAAATTATTCCCTGCTACTCACCCACACTTATATACATGCACACACACTAATAACACTTGTTCCCCTTCACAAATAATGATATCACATTAACCCCAATCAAGTAACCATGCCTTTATTCAAATTTTCACAATTTATGCCTTTACTCGATAATTATAATATTTCTTAAAAATATATATATAGCCCTAAAATACGGGTCTCTACATTGCAACCAAGCTCAACAACTATGACACGATTATTTTTATTTTTATTTTTGCAACAAGACTACTCATAAACACATAAGGAGAGATGGAAGTCCCTACTCTATCACAACAGAAATTCAAATCTTCAACATTTCCTATATTTCATCTTAAACAGTTAATACACTGATGCCAAAAATTGAGGTGCATACTTCACAATATTAACCTCATAATATGTCCTCAAACAACATTGATCTCATCCCAACTAAGAGGAGTACTAGCAATCAACACTAATATTATTTAGTTTACACCAACTAAAAACTTTGCAATCACAAGTTAATTCACCTCAGGAACAACCCCAACAAGAATCTAGACTATATCTAAAAACATAATCCATCAAACTTATCTTTTGTTCTTTTATCGAGTGCATCATAGACACAAGAGTAGTCGTAATATTTTCATACACCTTCACCGAATTTCATTCCATTTCCCTCCAATGCGACTTAACACATTTCCTTCGAATGAACAAAGTAATTCATATAATCATTAAAAACTCATATAGTTTACTAGTACCAATTACTGTGAACTCATGTTGGTATACTTGTAACAAAAATAAGTATGAGATAACTTAAGAATCTCCTCAATTTTTACTTTATCAATTTTTACTTTATCTTATGCACGTCAAGATTAAACTCACTTTGTGGCCTCTAGCCATAAAATTGCTATCAATTAGTTTAAGGTACAAACCAAGTATACACCACACATTGATCTTCTTCTCTTTCTTTTTTTTATGGAGACACAAAATTTACCAATGCTTACTCCACGTATTCTAATATTCAAGTCCTCCCAATATGCCTATCATCACTAACTTTTATTTTATTTCTATCATGTGCATTTTATCAAGCACGTAAAGTTCATACTACTAAACAAAATACTTCCAAATCATATAGGCCCTTTCTCTAGAACCACTGGTCATTTATCAATGTAAGATGTCATGCACCATAAGAACCAAGAATATAATTGGCATAAATTTTACGAAACTCAAGGATAAAAAGCATACATGTCACCATGGCCTTTCCTTTCTTACATTCTTACAAACACCTAGTGAGCGTCAAGTACTTATCCAATAATATTTAAGTTTTCCACAATACCATCTCCCATCTTTATTCAAACACTCTTGGAATATTTTACAACTCTTAAATATCACTAATCTAACCTAATCTTTTACAAAAACTAATATAGTTCACATTCACAAAATTAAAACCCTCACATACTCTTTATTGGACACCTTTCTAACACAAATAGCACATCATACAACTTCAAAATTTCCTCACATAACTATAAACATGGTTCATGTATCCATTCTAACAAAACAAGTCAAAAGTTAAAGTTTCTCAAAACCCCTTGTATACTCACTCCAATAAGCATTCAACTCATATAAATCAAATAATACATGACAATAATTAGCTAGGTTAATGAAACCCTACCTCAATCAAGCATCCTAAAAATCTAGGAAACTCCAAAGTGGTCTGATATATGATCATTTTTCTTAGATGGGTAGAAAGCTCTTGCTGCGTAGAACAATACTTGACATTTTTCCAAAATCATACTCCAAGTTGATGAAATCGAATAGAGAAGTTGAGAGAAAAAAAAACCATGGAGTTTGTGAGAGAGAGAGAGAGACGCTGGGAGAAGAAGAAGAAAATCGGAAAAAAAGATCTCTCTCCTCTTTATATAGTGGAAAACTAGAAATTACACTCTAGGTCCTTTAATTTTATTTTTATTTGCTCCCAACACCACACAACTCCAACAACAATACAATTTAATCCCCGAGATAATAAAACACGTATTCTTCACTAACAAGGCCACCAATAATTTCCTATCATACTTGTCCGTACCACAATTATTAACCAATGACCTTCCGTACTCACATCCAGTTGCAAATTATGTACAAAAGCACACATAAACACACATGACAACCAACATGGCAAGTGTATTACTATTGAAAGACCATTTAACCACATTCAAAAATTGACAAAATAATAAATAAAATTTAGGGTCTTTACAATACACATGTCCTTCTCTCAACAAATATCTCCCAAAACTCAACAAAAACGCTATACGTAGGCCATCGGTATCGATTCAACCATTTTTTGTTGTATCGATACCAAGCAGCTTAAACAAAAGTTGCTTTCTGACGTAACACCCCTATATCAATACAAACAAAATGGTTGTATTGATACGTTGTGCTTAAGCTCACTGGACAGAAAATTAGCTTAATGGTAAAAGGTTGTATCGATACGCTGTGCTTAAGCTCTCTGGACTGATTTTAAGCAAATGTTATCGATACAGCAAAAATGTTGTATCGATACCGCTATGCTTAAACTCAGATCTTCAGCTTTATTCTCCATCTTGGCATCCAACGGCCCTAGTCACCTTCCGGCTCTTCGTTTCTTCATTCTTAAGCCTTGGTGTCTGCGTTCTACGTGGCCTCGGGTAGTTTGACACCCTCGAGGGTTATTCATGGCGCCAAAAACATGCCTTTTTTCATGGTTTGTCTGAAACACTAAATAAACTACCTTACGTGCAATATCGCCTAAAATGACAATTTATTCAAAGGAAAACAACATACTAGAGGACTTTATGCACCAAGAATAAGCATTATTGGGTGCTTACCACCTATATAAGGTGTTTGGTGATAGTATAGTTAGGATTTATATTCATGGAGAGTGGCAATGGCCAAGGTAGCATAACGGAGCCATCATGCAAATTATGGGGCACACTCCCCCAACTTTGAAACCAAACCCTTATGTTGCTGATTCTATCATCTGGATCCCAATTTTGCGCGTTACAAGCTTATTAAAGCATCCAACTTCAAACCCATTGGCAAGGAGTGGAAAGGCCGCACAGACTCATATACTAGTTTTGTAGGAGATAACTCCAACACTCCCCCGCATGTGGAGAGATAAACAAACGATCCATAACACTTGGATCACAACAAACAACGGTGCACTTATGGCACAAATAAAAGGAACAAATTCTCCAAAAGCCTAGCTTTGATACCATGTTAAAGCATCCGACTCCAATCCAATTGGTAAGGAGTGAAAAGGCTGCCTAAGCTCATATACTAGTTTTAGAAGAGATAATTAACCGATATGGGATAAACTCCAACAAGGCTCTCAGAACCCCTCTCCCTAAGGTATTGTGGGTTGATATTGTTTGGTTTAAACAAAGAATTCCTACATGGGCTTTTTATAATATGGCTTGTTTGTTGGGGTAGACTCTCTACCAATGATAGAATTCTTTCTTGGGGTTTAGTGGTGGATCCCATTTGTGTATTGGGCCATGGAGGGACTGGATCTCACAGACACCTATTCTTCGAGTGTCCATTTTCAACTTTGGTTTGGGCCAAAATTCTACAAAAGTTTTGTAGGATACTTGCTGGTCTAGGAGATTGATTGGACTATTCATCATCACAAGAAGTCTGGCTTTCTTTCTTTCTTCTCTTTATAAGCTGGCTATGGCAGGGTCAGTATACCACATTTGGAGGGCTAAAAATGAGTGCATTTTTGGGCTAAAAGATGTGAGGGACAGAATCTATTCTTGAAAGAAAGTTGAGAATAGCAATGACAATAAGGTTTTGTGTAAAGCTTAGAATATCTCAAAGAAAATCTTCTAGTTATGATATATAGGTGATAGGTCTATTTGTTTTGTTTCTTTGCATCGTATCTTTGTGTAGTTACTTCTTGGTTTTAGGGGTATGCCCATTTGTTTCACTTGTATCTCTCTTTTTGGTAATAATAATAAAAAAAAATCCTTCTTAAAAAAAAGAAAAGATAATAGCCAGCATTGTTGAATATGAGTCTAATAGTGACAGCAGATTTCATTCCTAGATATAGCTTTCATTGCATTGCTGGCTTTAGGGGTGTAATCTGTTCAATAAAATGGAATTTTACAAAGATTTATTAGTTTTCCTCCTATTTTACAAAAACACTGGTACAAGAATCAAACTGACATCTAGGTGTTCCTTTCAGCTATCAAATTGTGACAATGAGATCCTTCAGCTGCACCCACCCAAAGGCACACCGGTCACGCATCCTTTGTGCTGTTGATGCCGCCAAATCAACCAGTGGTCGGATTCTTGCTAGCTCTTTCTCCGCTGGTATCCTGATATTATGCTCTATCTGAAACTCCCACATGCATGAAAATGTCAACACAGTTGTTCAAATATACTATAATCTTTCAAAGAACATCTCTACTGAATCATGTGATGGGAATCTCTAAATTGTAAGGCATCTTAACTGATGTTGTCATTTAACCACAGCATTCGGTATAAAATTTCTCAACGGAACAACCTCATTATCCTCATGTTTCCACTTTCATGAAGCCATGTACTAGAGTTAAATGAGGAAAAACACTCGCTAACCTTCTCAATACAGCGTACAGTATCCAACACGTGGCAGAAATAAGTAAGCTGCTTGTACAGATCCGCTTCAGTGTACTAATGCCAAGAATAGTAGTATCACATATATGAGTAAATAAAAATGCGTAGAAAATTAACAAACGCGCATGGTTTAAAACTTGAGGCTTAGAGGAAGAGAGATGAAAACCTTTCTTATGAGATGGCCGTTACAGCAAGGATAATTTGGACAAACTGTTCCTCTTTCAGAATCACCAAGTACCCGCAAGTTTAGACTTCGAGTCGTGTACTTGCAAGTTTCATCATCACACTGGACACAAAACTCACCTACTGTGAAAACAAAAATTGCTACTGGACTCATAAATTATATAGCATCAAAACGATTCACGACACATACCGTCATTAAGCCCTTATAGTATGTTGAAATGAATCCTTCTGTTTGCCTCTTGACCTGAAATATTTAAGCAGGGTCAACTAAACAAATCTTAGACAATCAACCTCAAATGAAAAATACGTAATTTGGAGAACCTAATGCACAGAGACCCAACAACCTGCACATGGACCCTGTAGTGCATCTCACTTGGTGTATGTGTAACGTATCTAGAACTGAGTATTACATATCCTAATCTTAGCGTCTCTTAAAAATTTCCCATACTTGAGGGTTCTAGGATAAAATAAATAGTTCAGAATCTAATGTCATACTCCAACAGTTGGTAAAGAAATTTCTGAGGTACAACTGGATGACAGCTGAACTAGATATAACCTGATAAAAAAGCCAGGGATTACAAGGTTCAAGATTCTCTATGAAGATATCTAGTCCAAAGGAGCATAATTAAATTGTACCTGATTGGCTATCAATGCTGGAGATATTCTGCCCACATCACCTTCATCCGGGCATTTAGGACAATGCAAATTGTGCCAAAAAGATTGAGAGGATTCCTCTGCCTTCGAGTCTGTTTTCTTGTCACTGATTAATGCACGAATAGAACTCAACACAGTTGGACATTCAAAAGTACCACAGCAGCTAGGACATGATAAAGTCAAAGGCTCACAGCCTCCATATCTGCAATGCAATTCACGTCAAGATTTCAGCACTATATTTTCAACTCAAGAGAAATTTCTATATCGGATAAAGTTGTATCAAAGTCAGTATAGAGGAAGAATTAAGGCAATTGTCGGAATGACAGTCCAAAAAAATTTAGGAAGAGCACGAAGGGGAGAAGAAATAAGAAGACAATTGAAGAAGGATATGGAATTGAGGGATAGAAGGTCGAAGTATCAGTCAGCAACAAAGTTTACTATATGATTTTAGTACAAAGAACTTTTGCAGACATATAGGTAACTTTAAGGCGTATGGCCCATATCATGAGGCCAAGTACTTAATACCCTAGACAGAATCTGGCAAAATTGAAAAGTATAAATTTGGAGATCTCCAATATAATGTTGCGATTAGGAGCAAGTATAGCTTTTAGACCAAGAAGGATTACCTCTCATCATCATTTACTCCACACAAGAGCAAGCTGGAAGCATCGTTATCGACACCGTCACTTGATTTACTTTGGAACTGGAATAACCCATTGTTTGCATTATTAATTCATCATAACACAGCAGAAACTACAACACTGAACATGTGTCGGCCGGCACACATGAGAAGATCTTAATTACCTTCGATGAGTCAAGCCCCAAACAATCAGCCAAACGTGCTGGGCTTGTACCCTGAATTGAAGCACACAGCCGTGATACAACAGGATGGATCTGTGTATAGGACAAACCAAGTTGATAAGCAAGTACATTCTAGAAAGTGATACAAAAGAAATGTAAGTCACAATGAATAAGGATCAATAAATAGAAAACCAAACCTGCTGTGAAAGGTAATAAGCAATGTCAACCATCCATTTTCCATTGTCTCTTTTCAATTCATCCGGATGTCTTGCTCGCTGAGCAATCCCTGTAGAAGTATCTGAACTAGCCCCCTATTCACACAAACGCATAAACCACGACATGATTAAGTTCCAGTGACATTGTAGTCATCCAAATAAGAAGAGAGAACCTCTGAAGACAAACCTGCTCACAACAAATTACATAAGGAACCGTATCCCCAGCAGAGCAACCAGTGGAGTGGCCGTTTCTCTTCAGTCTAAGTGCAACCTAGAAAATGATCCATATTAGACGATCCAGGTAGACAGTGGATTTGGAAGATGGTTCTAAGATAAGATCACAGTAGTTTCACGGACTCACTTCAACGTGTGGCTGGTTCTTGGCATCTGGGTAGGCTTCTGGTGGTTTGGTTAATGACTTCGTGATGACGTATTCCTCCAATGGCACTTGTCCATTCCTCATCTCCTCTTGTACCTGATCCACTTGCACAGACAGTGAAACCAATAAATTCTCCTATTATGAATGCCTAGTTTAAAGTTCTCCTGCAATAGTACCTTGAATCAAACTAATAGACAAATGACAATCACATTTTCAAAATCTTAAAGGTCCCAGCGGAACTAACACAAGTCAATATTCAAATCTTCCTCAAGTGATGTGACACCAAAGTGAAAGTGGGGGTAGGTAGCCCTCTGCCTACTGTATCTTCCTAACAATGTTGTAATCCGGGAGCCAGGACACTTGTTCAAGGGGTACAACCTTTCATGCAATGCAAAATTCAAATCCAGCCAATCCAAAAGTTTAGAATCACTGATTTTGTGCTACTATTTCCTGTTTGAACCAACTTTGCGGTACTTTCCAAGCTTGCAATGTGGCCTTGGGTCACAACTTTGTCATTTACTAGATGGTCATGCAGCGAAGTAAGCACCAAAAGAAAACCATCCAAATAGGTATTGTAGTTGGTGAGAATCCAGATGGTCGTAAGCTTACCTCCATGAGTTTCTTGTGTATTGATTCAACGACATCCTCACATGACCTGTAAGCACGAGAGCCACGCAAATGCCAATAGACTTTGATTTGGGATTACGAGATAACCAAAATGATGAAAAGAAAAAGAAGAAGTTAAATATACCCTCCGGAGAGTATTTGATCAAGGCAGAAATCTCCCAGCTTCTTTGATAGCAAGCTCCAGTCACGACGAACCATATCAAGACCTTTTCGCTCAATATCCTTCACCAAGAATGCAATTCACCAGACGACTGAGCATCAAATTTTTTAACAAGTTCAAAAATATCAAGAAAAATAAACAGCTTGAAAAGCTACCTCGTGTAGTGTCCCATCCTTAGATTGCACTTTGACAGCTGCGTATTTCTTTTTCTTGAGAAGCAGCATTCTCTTGTACAAGCCATCAAGGTCAATTTCTAAACACCTGTATTTTTTGTTGACCTAAAAACAAAGAAGGAAAACTTTTCATAATATCAATTGCAACAGGAAATGCATCACGTAGTGCTTGAAAGAGCATACATATTGGTATTTCCCGACTTCTGTATCAAAAAACACGTCCTAGTGTGAACAAGTGGCGAAAGTCAACGTCTTTTGGCCACCAAACCATATTGTGTAAAAAGCAAATGTTTATTCAAAAAAAGCACAGGCGGATAAGTGCTGGATTTTTTATATTTATGTTTTGAATTGAATTTTGAGTAGAACATGCAACAAAGGGATAATGAATAATTGAGGACTCAGGTGTGAGATAGTCATGGATGCTGTAAGAGCTTGTCCCACATTGGTTAAATATAACCTTCAAACCTAGTATATGAGCCTGTGCGGCCTCTCCACTCATTGCCAGTTGGTTTTGAGTTGGATGCTTTCACAGATGCTGTGTGCACATATATACAGCACAGTTTGAACTTTGAAGAAATCAAGAAATTCAATTTTAGCTGTATATTATACGCTGAAAATCTGGATAATTATTCAATTAAAGAGAAAATAAAAGAAGAAAATAGTGCAACTAATGTCAATTTAGCTGACACCAAGATCTCACCTCTTGGATGACCTTTCCTGCAATCACTTTAGCTTTTCCGATATCATCAAGGCCAGTGTATATCATGATTGAATCTGTATCACCATATATCACCTGTTACGTACAAGACAAGGCATGAAATAGTAAGCGACGTGCTTTGGTAACTGAAATAGGAAAAGAAGACAGAAATATGTAAGAAAAAACCTCTAAGTTTAAGTTATTCTGAACAAGATCAACAGTACTTTGTAGGATCTCCCTTCCCTGCATCATGCAAGTTGCAAGAAATTATAATAAGAAAACAGCATTCATAGAAAACCTGCTGAAATGAGCAAGTTAACGATCAGCATAACATAAGTGACAGTCTTACTTGTAGTGTTATCAGTTCTGCAAGCGGTTTTGCATAGAATCTGGAGTTGGAAAACCCCAGGCAACCATACATACTGCAGGTGGAAAAGAAACAAAAGGATGGAAAAATTAAGGATCACTGAGACAACAAGCAAGAGCTACAAAACATCATGAGAACCAAAAGAAATGTAAACCAATTGAAATACAAACCTGTTAGCAGTGAGTTTCAGTGCTTGCTGCTGTATGTCAAGCTGTTGGACCTTAAGACCGGATGCATTTTTTAGCCATGACTTCACCAGTCTCCTTCTCTCGACCAAATTTTTCAGCAACTACATCAGAGTGGGAATTTATAAACAGAGGTCATGCATTCACAATATCCGATAATAATAAAGATACAGCAAAGCTTAAACAGCAAAGAACCCAAAGAAATTTTCATATATCTGAAAGGCAAAGAACATGAGGCCAATTGTTATTAAGCTGAGTCCATCTGTTGCACATATATGTCATTCTCATGCATTCACAATCTCCGATAATCCTAAAGATAAATAGCCAGAGAAAATACAGAAAAGCTTAAACAGCAAAGAACCCAGAGAAAATCTCATATCTCTGAAAGACACAGAACATGAGGCCAACTGATATTAAGCCTAGTCCATCTGCTGCACATATACTTCATTATCATGCTAACGAGGAAGAAGACAATGCATATTGCCTCATGTGAAGTGCATCCCATGAATCCCACGCTTTCCAAATTATCATGCACCTTTTTTAATACAAAGCATATGATGCATGCCTTATCCACCAGATTAAACACAGGCATGCTCCGGAGATGAACTTTTGTAACTTGTAAGCCGTATGATATCTCCTCCGTTGCACCTTCAATAGATTAAACTGGCAACTTGTAAGATAAATGAAGGTGTTTCATATGGTATGGCCTGCTCAACTTGGAAATTCAATGAATCAGTAGGATACTTGTGTGGGTGCATGTTCCATTCCATTTTATCCCTCTTTTGTATGCTTACCAAGTCCCAACTGGTTAGGGAGTCGAGTTGGCTGTTTGGATTTACCTTAGACCATGCGGGTTTCAAAAATCCACAAAGGTGCATTAAGCTGGATAATTGAGTTGGGCATTGATTTCAAATCTTTGCTCTTCTTTAATAAGATGCTCATATAGATGATGAGAGATGGTTGAATAATCCAGCTTGATGAGTACACTGGAAACACAAATTAACTATGTCCGAAGGCAGAAGCAAAAGGCCCTTCACTCGAGAAAGTCTTGGGTACATTCTGAGAGCATGTATGAGAAAATACTTTGACATAGCTTTGCCTTGCACAAGACATGTGATGTAGAAAAAGTAACAAACCCTGAGTACCAAGGGTGAACAAAACTTAGGTATCCCTGTACCCAAGGGTGAATTGGAATCCCTGTGCCAACTCAAGAGCAATATTCTTATTCAATCAAACAACAATCCACATAACAAAAGGGAGCCCCTGTAAATAGGCTCCTAGAAAGAGATAACAACTAAGATAAACACCACCTAACAATGGTGATAAGCAAACTAAAGTCCTAACAAGATAAAACTCCAAAATAACAATCTATCTAATTAAATAATGAGTAAACAAATCTAACAAAATCTAGTTGGGCCCACAAATGTCATCACCCAACCAAGGACATTGGTTGGGCTATCTTCCGACGCCGGCTCTCGTAGACTTGCGAGAAACGGGCTTGAGCCCTGGTGTCCGCACCAACATGTCAAGTTGATTGCTTAACAGGCAAGCATGGCTCATAGTCAAGATTGGGTGTGTTATAACTTATAAGGGCCGTGTTGAGTCCAATTAACTACTCCCTAACTTAAGGACAAGTCCTTTTTAGGGGGAATTCTTGGTGTAGTCATTTTTAATCTGTCTTTAGCATTTTAGTATGTATCTCTAGTCTCTGTGGTTTGCTTACCTTGGTTGTATGTAACAAGAAACATATATTGGCCTAGGTTTCTTTCCTTGGTAGCTTTTATCATTTCAAAAACATAATTAGCAAGAGTTTTATGTATTCCCATTTGGGAAGTTTCTCTCTTTAGATTATTATGCAATATTTGGTTGCATCATCCCCCGCCACTGCTTCGTGCAACTAAGGTTCACTGTATCGTAAGCAATATTTTGGCATCTTCACGACCCACTACCAAATACCAAAATGTCCTCAATACGACAATCATACTTAAAAATGTCAGCAGATTACCTCTGGTGAAACTCAAGCCTTTACTAGATGGGTAAATGGCATCTTAATTGGTCCAGCTTATTGTAAGAAAAATATTTGAAATTTTAGCAACCCATTGCTAAATACCAAATGCCCTCATTATAAAAATCGTACTTAAAAATGTCAGCAAATTACCTCTGGCAAAACTCCAGTCTTTTTACTAGATGGTAAACGAGGAACTGAACCGTTGGCAGGTCTGTGAACAGTTGTGAAGCATATATTGTACTCCTGTTAAAGAAACGTGAGACCCAGAATGTGAAAAATGATAAATTAATTTAGACTCAGCAAACAGATCAAAGGCAAAAATAAGCATAACATCATTGACTTGCCTGAATTATAGAGGGGTAAAGACTATTGAAGTCCAGAAGTAAAATATATTTGTCATACAACCCTCTTTTTGGCTCCAAGACCAATCCACCTGCATAAGAAGGTCCTTTTTTGGCTTTTCCATGATCACTGTTTGTTGAATCATTCTCAAAATTCGCATTGTCGACATCCAAACCATCAATTTCCTTGTTCTCAGCATCATTCACTTTACGTTTCATAACTTTTGTCTCCTTTGGAAAAGGAGAAAACTTGTCTGGGACAATATATTTCTTTGCATGGAATGCATGCAGCAAAAGATATTCTACTCTTTGTGCCCTAGCACCCTGAAAAAACATACTTAGACTAAACAATTTAGCGTTCCAAGTTGAGACTACAAAAGTAGGAAAGTAGGTAACATGAACAAGATTGTGAATATTCACCTGGAGAGTTTTACCCCAGAGGTTACCACTGATATTAGTCAGTTGACGAGTGAGGGGAAGAATACTCAAATGAAACATGAGTTCCACAGATAACCATGCATCAGTCTCACTACATTCAATCTGAAGATACAAAATGAACCATGAGAAACCTATACTGAAGATGCATCAAAGACAACACGAAATTTTCAGGTTTGGTAGAGGAGGGTTATGAGTTCATCATTCCAGAAAAAACCTTACATGACCAGACTAAGAAGATGGGAGGATTTGATGTTATCATCACTCCACTTTATCAATAGTGTAACTGAAATTGAATCATGATATTCTTGCTTTGAGAGGACAAAGCTGACATTACAAATGCAAGGTAAACATGACATCCAGTTCCCTTAAAATGTGGTGATCAAGTGTGAAGTTATTGCTGGAATCATCAACAGTACTTGACCCTACTGGCTCCGTAACCACAGTGTTCTCAACAAGAAAATAGTCAACTAGTCATGTCTTCTTTTTTTATTAATACAATATATAGATATAAAGTCATCTTTTAACATTTTCTACCACTGAAACCCACCAAAAGCTTGTCAAACCTTGTGATTCAAAGTTGGGAGTGAAAAACATGCACAAGAATCATAGTTACCAGGTAGGAAAGAACAGGAACCTACAAGATCCATAAGGGATTCAGAACTTTGAAACATCAAGCGAATATCGTGTGGCGCAATCTCCTTCCGGTCTTTCTTCAGCTGAGTCTTTGCCAGGTGTGTCAAAGAATAACTGACCTGGAAGAGGCAGACTTCATGCATGAGAAATCCACGATTACCTGATGCCTTGGTGGGATAACCAACCTCATAAATTTACCTCTCTCAATAGCTCACGAGAAGACAAAAATGTGTCGCATAAAAGCCTCCCGGCAATGCAGGACATAATCCCGGGACTAGCACCAGACCCAAAGATTGTGCTTCCTTTACTAAGCTTAGGCATTGCAGAGCGCTTGAGACGGCCTATTTTGGACCACATGTTGCTAGGGACCCTGCAAGCCTGTATACACAAGTGTTCCCTCATTAGCATCACATTACACCATTAGAAGCTAAAAGAAAGTTCTTAGTTGGAGTCTACTTTTATTAATTCGGTGGCAAGGGTGAGTGCAAGGCATTGTAATCATCATCAAATGTGAGAGAAAATCATAAACAATTAATCGACATCAGTGCTCTCTGATTAGCACACAAGTTAATTTTGTGCAACCTACTATGTACGACCCAATAAAATAAATGCATGGAAGAATATATTGAATTAGTGAATACCGATATTATACACACATGCAAAATGACTGGAGACTAACACACAGATACAGATATTCCCACCTGAGCTCTATGAAGCAGCACATCCAGATCAAACCCAGAAATATTGTGCCCAACAAGAACATCACTGTCTAATTTGTGTAGTTCAATTATCAGACGGTTTATTAAAGCCCTCTCACTGGAAACCACCAAAAAAAATGACAAAGGAGCATCAAGTGACTGAAATCAGAAGAAATGTATAAATACCAAAGTTGATATGGAAGAAATTTTAAAATAAACATGATTTATAACCAAAACCTGCCTGCTTTCAATGCTGGTGACATTTGGTCCAGACAACGAATTTCTATCATTGATCTCTTTAGTAAATCCCATTGGAAATATGCCTCCGTCAAGCTTACGGACAACGGAAAAGTGGCTAAGCATCCCTGGCCTCGTCCATTCTGAGGCTAATGTGGGAGTGTCAACCTGAAGGATCAGTTGTATAGCTGCTATTGGTATAAAACTACAATCATAAAGGATGAAATAGGACCAAGAATTTTCAGTTGCACAATTACAGCAGAAAACAGTATAGCAACAAAAGATCTTGAGACATAGGGGCCTGAACTTTGGCGATGCAAAAGTGAACATGTTCAGCATGAAGCTCAGTGACCTTTGGTTACTCCAAGAGGGTATACTTGTCAATTCTGAACTCTTAGACAATTATAAAAAAATAACAAAGAGTTGTACCCAATCATAAAAAACCAAGTCTACACATTCCAATCCATGCAACTGGGCTTACTAACTTATGAAAGTTTCAAACATGTAGCACGACCACTTCATTGGAGTCCACATACCGGTGTCGGACACTTTTCGGACACCGGCACTCTCTGGACACTCCCGGACAAATGTCCGACACTCAGATCCAAAGTGTCATATTTTTTCTAAACATGTTTTGTCTAGGCACTCCAGGGACACTCTAAAAAAAATACTCCGGACAATCACAAAACACTCGTAGGACACATTGGCGGTGTTAAACAAAGTAGTTAAGAGTCCTGCCTGTTAAAGCTTAGGAAAGTCTTTCCTCTTTGTGACATATAATAGTTTATTGATCATAAAAACACATTGATGATGAAACACATTGTGTTAAATTACTTTTGTGAATGATGTGATGATAAATAAGATTTAAGCTATATATGGTGTTACATACTTAGAATTAGACCCTTTTTTATTCATCTAATTGTGAATACATATAATTTAAAATGTGTCCCCAACGTGTCATGTCCTCCAATTTTTAAAATTTGAGTGTCGTGTATGGTGTACGTGCCATGTTGAGTGTCCGGTGCTATATAGGTTTCAAGAGATAAGGAACAGGAGCACCGGGAAGCATATCAAGTGGTTATAAGAAACATACTCTATTGTGCCAAAATCAAAGGAAAATAGAAAAGTTTTGACAATCCTGGGTTTCTGAGTTTCGGCCTAATTTCATCTGAAACTGTCCCATTATGAATGTATGTTTCCTCAACCTTAATTCAGAAACCCAAAACACAACAAAAACTGGTAAGCAACAGAGACATAATGACTAAAGCAACAAAGAATAGACCTCAATTCCTGGCCCAAACCAAGTATCCCCCAAATCATAGAACATGATAGAATCCATTGAGGGAAAAAATGGTAGAAGCCATTGAACATGGGGATAAATTCACTCACAACATCACTACATTTGCTTCCAAAGAACAAGATGACATAAGTTCTGCGGCATATTGTTTTCAAAAGATAAGTTCAATATTTCTCCAAGACAACATTTGGCTCGTTCAAGTGGACACACATGCGTTCACAGCCCGACATTTAAGGTATGATGATGACACTAATTAGACATCAATGAGCAGACAAGAATTCATATTTTGGGCAAAGTACCAAGTCAAGGATACTGGAAAGGTCAAGTATATTGATCATACTGGAATCATCATACCAAACAAACCATTTATGACATACCTTGGCCTTGTGGCAGCAGATTATAGATGCAGATACAATTTCATTCACGTTCTGTTTTTCACTGATGATAGTTTTCAGATTTATTGCTGTAACAACGACTGGAGGAATCACCGCTGAATTCTTTGAGGAACTTGAAATTTGTATATCCTTTGGACAATCAACAACCACCTCGAACTTGCACCAGCTTACCTGTCCAGAATGCATCCAACTGTTAGCGTAAAAGAGAACTATAACTGATTGCTAACACAATCACAGATTCGAGTCTCACACGCTGAGCTGGGCAGTTGGAAAATTTTGAAATTGATAGCCAGGAAGGTCCCTTTATCTTCCTCTTAACTAGAAATAGCTCCAAAGCACTGCCAATGATAGATGCTGATCAGGATTCTTTTTGTCCATTAATAGGTATGTAGTAGATGCAATTTTCAGAAATTCCTCTAGACAAACAAATTTAATGAAGACAATGAAATCTACACATACAGGATCAAAAATTTATATCAAGAAATGGAATACTATTCAAACTTCTTCAAGTTACTTTAAATTTAATAAGTAGGCAACCAGAATACTCATGCTGGACTAAGACCTCAGAAACTTGTACCCACAGCACAAATATACAACTCTAAAAAAACATGATCTTTAAGGAGTTCATATAGCCTTTTCCTCATAGCAAAGGAAATTTTAAAAAAAAAAAAGCGCTTACAAAAGTGCCATTTCAAAGCAAATTCTGTAAGGAAAAAAACCCTTTGAAGTGCAGCATACATATATGTTTAAATCGGGTCATTAGGCTCATTAATCATCTGATCGTCTCTTCCTTCCTTATAAGTAGGATATGTACAAAAGGGATTGTGCACCAGGGATATGCTAAGACCATTTGTACCTGTTATGAGTTCCAAGCAAAGCAGAGAACAGTTCCCCCTTGAGGTCTGAAGGAAGTGGTGGGTCCTGCAATTACAGAACGCTTTGCTATTAAACATCAAGGATAATTAATGGTAAATAAAGCGGAACAATCAGCCGAGTGAAAGAAAATCAACACTGAAACATCATTCCAGCATTCTGATTTGCATTTAGGCAAAACTATTGACAGAATGGTCAGTAACAACACAATGCCAGAAGAATCAAAACATGTCATTGATTCAGAGCATACAACGAGCAATGTACCCTAAAGGGATAATTGATCTTGAGGACGTAATTTTCCCCAATAGGTATGTCAGGTCGCTCAAACGCATAGCTTCTCTGTGAAAGGTCAAGGAAAAAAAAAACGAAGTCAGCACAAAAGTAAACCTAAAAATAAGAGTGAAATGACAATGGAAAAGAGTTGTAGTGCACTTTTTACACACAAAATTGATTATATTTGCAAACCTTAACGGGAGCCATGCTAAAACTTGAAACATTACGATCCAATAACTGTTTTGCTATTTCAATCTTCAATCCTGATGCCATCTCCTGCCACATAAAACAAGGAAAGAGCATCAACAGAAGCTGGAAACTGACACGAGTATGAGAGAACCAATATATATTGTGTATATTGGTAACATTCTTAACAAAGAAAGCTACAAAGCTACAATTAGGAATATGCAGAACTCAATGATGACAATGGATTCATGTAGCCGACCCAAATTGATTGGGACTTAAGGCTCAGTTTGGTTTGGTATGCAACAATGACCCTAGATGCTAAGTTCACACCCCCTTATACCCTCTTTCAAACTCTGGGTGCGAATGAGAAGAAGAGAACGAAATAGCGAATGAGAAGAATTGCATCCTTTGAACTATCGAAGACTAGGGCACACATTCTTCTAATTACCCCTCTAATAGGAAAACTTACATCAATGGCAACCCAAAGAATAGGCTCACCCATGACATTCAAACGAATACTAAATTCTTACATGTTATCCGCAAACATGATGAAAATGAAGAGAGACTGAAATAATGCCAATTTGTTGAAGGACTATGGTTCTGATTTGGGTCTAATTTCTGTATCTGTCTAATTGCCATCCTGTCACACGATGCTAGGTGATTCTGGTTCAGGATTGATTTTGGCCTTGTTTGCAGACGTGGGTTGGTCGGGTCAAGTTTTGAAGCTACGTCTGGTTTTGCAGTATATACGGGCTGAGTTCAATATCTCTGATTCAGACCTCAGATGCAACAATGAGAGCACATAAGTGACGGAAAGTAAAGGTGAAACTCCGGCGACACTCAATGACGACCAACTAAGGTTGTCAAAGGGCTAGGAGTGCAGATCGAGGGGGAGAAATGCAAAAAGAGCAAGATGGAAGCTAGGTTCTCCCGGAATAGAATTCATCGGAGAGGAGGGCTATAGTCATCTATGAGATTCAAGGTCTGCAGGAATTTCAAGAACCAAGCATATGTAGATCACTATGCTAAAGCAGATACACTCCAGAAATCAACCAAAGGAGTCAAAGAAGAATGTAGACCAAAAGGGAGAGGTGCTATAGTAATCTATGAGATTAAATGTCTGCAGGAATTTCAAGGACCAAGGATATGGAGATCACTGTGCTAAAGCGGCTACACTTCAGAAATCAACAAAAGGAGACAAAGAAGAATATAGACCAAAGGGAGAGGTGCTTGTAACTACAGAAGAGGCCGGTGCAAAATGTTCAACCGGATGACGAACGTATCATGTATGTTGCTAATGTTCTTAATGACGTAAACACAAAGCTACAATTAGGTTAACTAGAGTACTAGACAAGCCCAACAAAATAGAAGACTAATAAAATACACTTTGACAACATATATAACAATAACCGTAAATACTACGTTCAAATGGACATTAGGTATCGGTATAAAAGCTTGCAATAGCAAAGAAATTACTTGCAACTTGGTACGAAAACATGTAGAAGAAATTAGAGACTCTTCAACATCTTTCTCAAGCTTCATAATAATGTCATGCTGAAACAGAGATCCATTTGGAATTGCATAGACGCATCTTTGCATGTTCTTTACAATCACACAGCAACTGGAGTACGTGCTTCCTGCTTTAACCTGAATTCCAATGAGATGTCAACCATCAATTGATATATCACGGCTTTATTACCATAACCTTTGTAACAAATCCTTTAAAACTAACATGCCAGTACATATCCATGAATCTTACCATTTCTGTGATGTTCATCTCTCTGAAGCTTAATGGTCATGATTGAGAACTGTAAAATGAATTGAAAAGGGAAGGATGCATACTTTTGTGTTTCTTTATACTTGGATGAAAGAAAATGATATTTGTCACCTCAAAACAAAGATTAAAGAATGCAAAGTACAATTGAGAAGGCAAAAAAAATGGAAGTATCATCTTGAACAGATGAGACTGTATTCACAATTTGATTATCTCCTACATGCCAACAATTTATAATGCGAGTAAAATAAGGAGAAGAAAGAAACAAGGTCATTGCATGATGCCTTTGCCACTAAAGAGAAGTATGTATAATGCTTAAGCAAGGAGAATTAATATGTAAGTTTAGGATGATGTGCACGCAACCAAACATGTAAGCTTAGGATGATTTATTCGCAACTAAAACGTTAGCATAAACAAGAAAATGCAATGGACAAGATCAAAATAAGCTCCATACCTTCCCAAACAGATAAACGTTACCCGCGTTAGCACCGTAAAACTCCTCGTGAACATCAAGTATGTAGAAAGGCAATGACCCGTCTGAATCTAGCTCAAAATCAGGTTTCTCTTCACTATTCAAAGCAGGATTCATCTCACCTCCATCAAGCCCGATACTCCCATTTCCTGCATTCCTAACCGCCTGCCACCCAGCAGTTGCACTCAATGCCGGATTCTTTTCCTCCTTGATCGTGGCATTGAGAGTAAAACCCCCCTCTTTCACCCCCAGCTCCACCTTCGCTTCAATTCCATTCACCATGCTCTCCTTATCCACCATCCCCCTCGTTGAACATTCAACCAATTGCAAACCCGAATCGCCACCGATCTTAGTATCCAAATCCATTCCAGTTTCAGCTTCCCTTATCAACTCACTCTCCTTGGCCCCTCTAATTTCCTGTTCTTCATTTGAACTAGCCCTAGCTGGCTCGCGCTTAACCGTCCTATCAACACTATCAAAAGTAGGGTTTTCATTCTTAATTGACCTAGCAGTAGAAGTAGTCCTCACATGCCCTGAGACTAAATTCAAGTGCCCCCTCCGCCGCCTCTCCCGGTCGGACTCATCAGGGGCAAATTCGGCAATAATATCGTCAACAATACTATCACAAGACAAATTGTTCCCCTTATCATCCTTACTATTACTACTACTACTCTTCTTATTAAAAGCCGAAGTAGTGAACATATTGGAGAGGCGTTGCTTACCCATCAACGCGGCCGCGGTGGACAGAGCCGAGGGCTTTTTAGGCGGCTGTGACGGATCCTTCTTCTTCTCGGCGGCCGCCTTCTTCTTCTGCTTGTTGGGTCTCTCGATTTCGCCCTCGGACTCGTCAGAGAGGGGGACTCCGGCCATGGTCCAGTCCTCCTCCTGGCCCTCGTCGCCGTACCCGAGGCCGTCGTCGTCGACGATGAACCCTCGGAACTCCTCGCGGCGCTTCGAGACGAGGGCGTCGTACTCGTCGTCGGCGACCGTGTCGTAGATGGGGTCTTCCATCTTGATCTGGTACCCGCCACCGCGGCGGTCGCCGCCGCGGAGGGATTTCAGGCGTTCTAGGGCTTCGGAGCGTGACGAGGAGACGGATCCTCTGCTCCTGCGCCTTCCGGCCACTGTTGGCTGCTCGTCCGCCATCGTCCTCTCTCTCTCTCTCTCTCTCTCTCTCTCTCTCTGGCTCTGTCTCTCCCTAGTCTCTCTCTCTCTCTCTCTCAACACAAACTCAACAAGTAAATCAGAGAGTAGATGGCGGGAATTTTTGGGTGGTTTTCGCGCCAAGAGAATGCTATATAGGCCGATTGGGGGATTCTGCCGTGCTTTAGAGCACAGCAGGTGCTGCCCTGACACCAAACAACGTCGTTTTCAGCCATCTGACGGGGTCCAATACTACAGCGCTTTTGTTCCCCGTTTGGTTTTGAAGATAAGTCACCAACAAGAAACACAACCCCACCGGCCACCAATTCGTTCTATTTTTTTAATAAATCTAAGAACACATACATTTTTACACATATCTTGCACATATATTTGTATGGGGCCTATCTTGGGTCTCACCAATATGATCCGAACCGCTCATTATTTTTATAATAATGTTTTAAGAGTTTCTGTAAAAAATCAACTCAATAGGATATCGGTAAGGGTTTTTTCAGAAATCGCAGGGCAAATCAGACTGTTTCACCCTATGATTTCTGAAAAAACCCTTACCGATATCTTATCGAAGTGCAAGTAGCATGACTGCAAGGGCACTGCTATTTGCAGCCACTTATTTTTTGAACATAACATGTGTACCATATTATAAACAGATGTGTACCATATTATATACAGGCTACGTTCAGGAAATAAGTGGCTGCAAATAACAGTGCCCGACTGCAAAAATACCCTTACAAAATGGACAAAAATACCCCTACCATTAGAACCACAAATCTTAGAACGACGTCGCATTCTCCTAGGTCTCAGAACTTCTACAACTGGTTTACTTCTCCTCCCCAAGAAATCCTGTTGTCGTGAAACCTCCACCTCCCACATCCCACCATCAACCAGCCACACAACACCACACCTCCCAGTCTACCTCCCTCTGGCCCACCCACGATCGGCGAGGCGATTCCTACTTCCGAAAAACCCAACCCCCGCTCTGGCAAGATCCCCTCAATTTCCTTTAGTATTTTGAGGTCTTCGAAAGCTTCTTTCATTCTGGGTAGGTGACCTCTCCAACCCGACCTCATCCTCTCCAACCACCTTCAGCTTGGCCGCTCTCCGTAAAGCGCATTCCGTACATGCACAATTAACATCATGCATTTAGGTAATGCACGATGGACTGATTTTCCAGAATGCGTTCTCCGTAAAGCGCATCACGTACATGCGCGATGGACTGATTTTTAAGTATGAATCTATTTCTGAAACCATTCGGAAATCAAAACCCGAATATGTCAAGATTTTCAAGTATTATAATCCGAATTTTGTAATTATTTTTGAGTTTTAAAACCTGAAATTCTCTAAAGTTTTCAGGAATTTGTATCCAACTATGTCGGTCGGTGTCTGGAAAAAAATTGAAGGAGGTGGTGTTGCTGTATAAAGAAGGCGGTGATGGCAGGTGGTTGGTGGTGGTTTGAAGTTTGGCTTTCTTTGGTTTATTAGTTTATTAGGGTTTTGATTTTACTGTTTTCTAATAGGGTTTGGAGTTTTGGACACAGATTGGAGTCTGGTTTCGAATCCAATTTGGTGGTGGAGGCTGATGGTGGTGAAGGCGGTGGTTACGGAGGTGGTGGTGGTGGTGGGTGACCGGTGGCAGTGGTGTTTTTTTGATAAGTGGCAGTGGTGTTAAGTAGAAGAGAAGAGAAGAGAAAATCAGGAGAGAGAGAGAGAAGGGGTGAAGGGGAGGGTATTTTGGGAGGGACCCACAAATTTTACATAGTAGGGGCTGTGGGGGCGTGATTTATCCTTGAACCTCCTGAACCCTTTTTCGTTGCTTGAACCGTGATGACCTTGACCGGCGACGCCGTGTACCTGCAAATCGGAGGGTGGTGTTCCTCCGGGTAGAAGCTCCGACGATCTAGTTAGAATCGGAGGGAAGAAGAAGAAGGAGTTTGGTAGGAAAAGTATGTTAGGGGAGAAGAATATCTGACCCTTTCCCCAGAAGGGGTACTTTGCTATTTATAGGCGGAGATCTGGAGTGTTGAGCAAGGAGGGAGTGCACTGCACGCCCGTTTCTACGCTCGGATGACGTCATGTGTCAGAGGCACTCGATGGATACCGCCCTTCAAGATCTGCAGACCCATGTGGACCCATATGGGTCAATGTCAGAAACGTCAAATCGGTTATCAGAGAGGCGGACGTGCTTATCTTTGATTCTTCCAGCAGAAGCTTCCAGAACGTTCTACCGCCGCCTTAATCAGCCGAGGAACCCCTCCGAGCAGAAGATCTGCCGAGTACAAGACCTGCTCGCCAAACCATTCCTTCGAACAGGGAGGACGCCCATCCGAGTAAACAAGACTGGTGCCGAACAAGGGCGTTATGATTTCGTTCGGCGAACCAGCTTACGCTCGGCGGACGCCCGCAAGACCGACTAACGTTTGATGAGTAATTGGGATGACGTGTTACGTTTGACTTTTCTCATATAGACGAACTGAGACAACTGGACTGTGGGCCCACAAGGTTATCCTGTTGACTCCTTTGAACCCCCTCGGATATTTCGGCCCACTACAATAGCCCCTCAACTCCTGCTTTGTGTAGTCCGAAGAAAGGAGGAGTTGACAGTAGTGGCCGAACAACGCTTGTCCTAACAATCGATGCCTCGTTTACTTCCTCTTAGGCCGAACGGGGACGCGAGCCGAACAGTAGCCGTTCACGATACCCAAAGCAGACAAGCTCTGGACCCGCATTTAATGCTTCTGAAACCGCCGATTTCAAATTTGATACGTGTCATCAATTCATTGGATAGTGAAACGGCGCTGTACAAAGCTCTACACGTGTCAGTCATCGCGCGGAGCATCAATCTCCCGCTCCAATCCAACGGCTGGGGGCTCTGCGTCGTTTCGAATTCTTCTCTTGGTATAAAAGGGGTGGAAGGAGAGAGAAAATCACTTTTTCTCTCCTTCCATCAGACGCCTCAACTGCTCCTTGACGGTTCTCGCCCCAACATCGCCTGAAATCTGAAGATCAACACTACGAATCACAGATTTCTCTTGATATTCAGGTATATTTTGATTTTCTCTATGCTTCTCTGCATTTTTAGTCATTTTCGAGCATGTTTTGACCACAAAAATGAGTTTTCCTTTCTGTTCTGTCCGCTCTCTTCCCTGTATGCTGTAGAACAGGTTGGACGTGTTCATGTGTTCTTCCGAGCCCATGAACATCTTCAACCCGTGTTCTTCCGAACACAAACTAACTCCGAAGGATAATGACCAAGAATTCTCCGAACGAACTAACGAACAAATAGCGTCCTCAATGGCTTCCGAAGCATAACCACGCTCGGAATCCCCACTCGACACATAGTCGTTCGGGAGTGACGCGTTTGCTCGGATACTTAGAACACTGAATTTAGGCACCTTAGGAATAACGACCTTGCTTTTCGCTAACGGTCTCATCCCATGCACCTGTTTTAGGTATGGAATCGCCATCAACTTCCTCGGGAGAGTCTTATCGCTCGGTGGACTCCGAAGCACCTGACTTCAGTGAGATGGACCCTCGAATAGCCGAAGCAATTAGAGCTGAGGCTCGGAAGTACCGCGTAGGGGCTGGATCCTCGTACGTCGGAATCGAGGGGATCGACTTCCCCTCGAACGTGGCGCCTCTTCGTTCAATGGGCCCTGACATCGTCGAAATCGACGATGACGACGATTCTTCGGAGAGAGCGGGAGAAGACCTGGACGAAGACGAGGACATGGACGAGGAAGCAACAGATGGGGATGAAGAAGACCAATCCGAGCGAGACACTCCTGTCGCCTCTAGTCACCCAAAAGAGGAGGCTGTGATCTTCGGCGAATCGTCTTCCAAAGCGCCGAAGAAGAAGATCAAAAGGAAGATCGTTCCCCTGGACCCCGACTTGATCCCTGACCAAATGGGAAAAGATCCTTGCCCCTACTGGGACTGTTTTTACGATCAAGAGCTCTTTCGGCGAGCTTACAAAATCCCGAACGACGTTGTTATTACTCCCGTCGAAGGGCCCCGAATCCTGTTCAGCGACGAGCACGTCACGGTTCCCCTTATGGCAATCACCGAGGGCGGGCTTCGGTTCCCAATGCATAAGATCTTGAGACAGATCCTGCATCGATTTAGCCTCACGCCATGCCAACTGAGCGTGAACTCCTACCGCATCATTCACTCGGTGATTAAACTTGCCGAAGTGAAGATGTTCCACCTGGAGGCTCACCACCTCTTCGAGAACTACATGATGTCGAGGAACGTTAGGCGTTCTCGGTATTTCTTGTGCTCTCGGAGAAACATGAAAAAGATCATTCCCGAGGGAATGTATGACTCGGAAAAGTGGGTTTCGGACTACGTCGAAGTCCAGGGCAACTTTCAATACCCCACACTTGAGTACGGACAATTCGAGGTTGCAACCCGCAGGGGGATCCTTGTAAGCATCTTGCACTGCTTTAGTTTACTTTCTATTTCTTCTTGTAATGTTTCCATTGTTTTCCAACTTGCAACTGACATTCATAATTTTCAACTTTCTAACCTCGGTAGATACTTCGAAGCTCAACAAAGACCTGCTAAGGTTAGCGAGAGGGTGCGAGCTTGCTTCGACTCTTTTGACGATCCCGAGCGGAGAGAGAGACGCTCCAACAATCCTCCAGTACGACCCATCTTACTGAGGAAGGATCCGAAAAAAGATAGTGGAGAAAGAAAAAACGGTGGTGCTCCCCGAAGAACTCCTTCCGAGCAAAGAAAAGCCGCTCCGAGGGCAAATAAGAGTTCCAACCGAAGACGAACCCTTCCCCGAAGACGAGACGATGCCTCCCCGAAGCATGAAGGCCATGCTGCAGAAGAGGCTAGAGGACGAGGCGAGACAATTGGCCGAGCAGAAGAAGGACGGTGCCCCTGGGGCTTTAGGCTCGGCACCGAGCAAGAGTAGCCCCGTTCCTTCGCAGGCGCAAAAGCGGCCCCCTTCCACCACTCACTCATCCGAGGATGGCCCGCCAGTGAAGAGAACGAAGTCTCACGCCGTCAAGTCATCTGGGATCGGCCTTCCGAGGGTCGAGGAGAAGGAGAAAGAGAAGGAGAAAAAAAAGGCTGCCGAGGGAGAGACAAGAGCTCTTTCGGCCACTGAGATTCCATGGATGCCGAACTTCGTCACTCCTGATAAGAAACGGATCCTCAAATCTGACAGCCTTCAGGAGAATCCCTCCCTTGCCTTCACATTGCACTCGGGGCTCATGCTTCCGAAGGACATCTCTGGTCCCCCATCACTGAAGACAGCTTTAAACGACTACTATTTTTATGTCGGGAGAGTAAGTCCAAATTTCTCCATTATTTGTTTCCTTTGTACATTTGTTGCTTCTGCACCTTGAACCACTTACATTCCCTTTATTTTCAGGCAACACAATCGATCATGAGTGCCCAGTTGTACCTCACCGAGCATGATAAGCAGACAAAATTGCTGAAGCAGAAGGTGGAGCTCGGCCAGATGACGGCGGACGAGTACAAGAAGAATCTGGACCACTCCGAGGGTGTCCGCCGAGCCCAGGAGGCCCAGATCAAAACTCTTAACGATTTGATGAAGGGCCTCCAAGACGCTGCCAAGCTAACGAGAGCCGAAGGCAAGGATGAGGGCCTGGAGGAAGGACGAGCCCAAGGGAGGAAGGAGATGGAGGAAGAGATGCAGAAGTTGCTCCAAGAGGAGTTCGACAAGGGGTACTACCAGGCTGAGGAAGACTCTGCGGATCAGATTATGGCCCTTCGAACTGAAATGAGGGAGGGGTAGCACCGAGTAAGCTTCAAGCTCGGATTCAACATGGGTTTCGACGAAGCTGGTGTTGAACCTAATGACGAGCGTAGAAGCCTTATCGAAATTCCTCCTCTTCCTGCTGAAGAAGTTGAGGCCGAAGAGCCCATTGTCAACGAGGCTGTGACCAGTCCAACCGAGCAGGAAAGCGCTGCAACTCCGGCCCCTGATTCCACCAACCTTCCCCCAGTCACTTCTACTCCCGAAGCCTAGGACTTCGAATCTTTGAACTTGTTTGTTTTTTTTTTTTTGTTTGTTTAAACTTTTGTTTGGAACGATTGGCTTTAGCCGAGCCGTAGTTATGTAATTAATACAGGTTGAGGGTGGCCAAGAACGATTTACCATGGCCACTCCTCGGTAAGGTTGTCCAGGGATGGCACCGAACGATGCACCACTCGTCATGCCCTGGCAACAATGCTAGAAACATTTTCAAGTATTTGTGCTCGGTGTGTTTCTTTCTTGTTTTTTTTGACAATTTTTGCTAGCTTTTGAATGCCTACGAATGTCTTTCAGTTGTAGAAATAAACACAAGTATAACTGCTCATCCGACCGAATACAGTAAGGTAACCGAACATTAGGGGGTCCGAACGATGGAGGCCACCCAGACGAACAATGAGGTGGTCCGAACGATGGACGCCACCCGTATGAATTAGTGTACTTGTTTGCCTGCACACTTATGTTTACCCATAGGAGCCCCCCTGCCTTAGTGTATTACTAAAGTAAGAGCAGCAAGGCACTAAGGCAGGAAGTGGGTAAACAGAGTAACATAGAGTGCCGAGCCCCGACGATGGGGAAAACCGAGGCTTAGAGAATTTCGCCCAAACCAAGTATCCGAACAGATATAGGGTAGAAGTGCCAAATCTCGAAGAACGTGGACGAGATAGTATACCCAGGAAATCGAGCGTATATCCGAAGAAACAAGAATGTAAGAATAGAAAACTGTCATTAACAAAAACGCCCGAAGGCTTACATTCCGAAGGAAAACAAAACGAAACAACTTCTCCCGCCGAAGCTACCCATGGAATTTCCGAAGTTTCTGGGCGTTCCATGGGTTTGCGATTGGCGTACCATCCATCTCTGCGAGCTTGTAGACGCCGTGACCAATCTTCTGCACCACTCGGTAGGGGCCTTCGTAGGGGTTCTTGAACTTTGTCAATTTCTTCGCCTCGACAACCATCCGAAGGACCAAGTCACCGACATTAAACGGCCGAGCCCGAACGTTCTTGTTATATCCTCGAGCTACCTCTTGCTGATAGGCAGCGTGCCAAAGATTGGCGTTATCCCGAAGTTCTTCGGCAAAGTCCAATTCCGCTCCAACCAAAGCATCATTGTCCACTGGGTTGAAATTCTCGGACTAAACGGTAGGGATTAGGGTTGAGAGGGGCAAGACCGCCTCCATACCATACACCATGGAGAACGGCGTTCGGCCAGTGGAACGTCGGGGGGTGGTACGGTAGCTCCACAGAACGTGAGGCAGCTCATCAACCCACTTGCCGAGCTTGCGATCCAGACGACGCTTCAGCCCCCGAGTAATAGCTTTGTTCGAAGCTTCGGCTTGGCCATTTCCTTGGGGATAAGCAACGGACGAAGTATGAATGGTGATATGATGCTCTCGGTAGAAGTTCTGGATCGCCGAAGCGACGAACTGGGAACCATTATCCGAAAGAATTGCATACGGTACCCCGAACCTGGAGATGATGTTTTTCCAGATAAAGCGCTCGACATCCCCGGCCGTAGTCTTTATCAGTGGAGAAGCTTCAACCCATTTGGTGAACAGGTCGGTAGCAGTGAGCATGTACTCAAATTCCCCTAGCGTCTTTGGCAACTTGCCCACGATATCAAAGCCCCAGACAGCAAACGGCCAAGGACTAGTGATCATCTTGAGAGGAAATACCGGCTGGTGAGGGATGGAGGCATGCTTCTGACACCGAACACAACGCTTCACGTATTCCTCGGATTACTTGACCATCTTTGGCCACCAATAACCCTGTGTTAGCGCTCGTTGGGCCATCGTCCGGCCTCCCGAGTGACCACCACAGCTCCCCGAATGAAGCTCATCCAAGACGTTCTGAACTTGGTCCTCATGTACGACGCGCAGATCCGGGCCGGTGAACGTTCGGCGTTACAGATTGCCACTCGGATCAAGGAAGTAGTTAGCTGCTCGGCAACAAATCTTGTGAGCTTCCTTCTTGTTTTCGGGGAGGGTTTGATGCTTCAGATAAGCGACAATGGGATCCATCAGACTTGGACCGAAGGTGATAACATTAACCGAGCAAGTAACAGGTTCGAAGCTCGGTGATTCGACCTCATCAAAAATAATAGTGCGACCACCCGAAGTTCGGTACACCGAGGCAAGACCTGCTAGAGCATCAGCGTGTGCATTATGTTCCCGAGCGATCCACTCTATCTCAACGCGGCCAAACTGTTTCAGCAGAGAAAGAGCATGACTGACGTAAGCGTTCATCCGTTCATCCTTAGCCTGATAGTCGTCGTTAAGGTGGCCCACAATCAGTCTTAAGTCACAGAAGACATGGACCGAGTCGGCTTCCATCCGAAGAGCAAGCTTCAACCCAGCAATGAGAGCTTCGTACTCAGCTTCGTTATTCGTGGCGGGATAGCCGATGGTGACCGAGCTTTCGTGGACCGTTCCAGCCGGAGAAACGAGAACAATGCCAGCCCTAGCACCGTGGATGTTAGAGGCTCCGTCAACCGTCATCCTCCAAGCATTCCCAGAGAACAACTTCCACTCCTTCCTCGGCTTTTTCGTTCCTAAGGTGAACCGAGCCCGAAGAGACTCGGGGGGAGGATTGCTCCACTCAACGAACTCCTCCTCTTTAGCTATCCGAGCCTCTTCAGCAGCGGTTGTCAACGCGTTCTCCTCGTCCTTCAGCCCAGGCGTTAGCTCGGCTAAAAAGTCAGCTAAAGCTTGGCCCTTGATTGCAGTCCTCGGCTCGAACTGAATGTCATAGTTGGCAAGGTCTTGAGAGAACTTCAAGATCCTGCTGGAGGAGGTGGTCTTCCGAAGAACGGCCTTGAGAGGAAACTCAGTGAGAACCACAATCCTATGGCATTGGAAGTAGGGCATAAGGCTCGTTTTAGCCGAAACGAGCGCTAGAGCCAACTTCTCCATAGGCAGATACCTCGTCTGAGATTCCGTCATCGTCTTGCTCGAAAAGAAAATCGGCAAGTGGTCCATTCCTTCTTTCCGAACGAGCACAGCACTCGTCGCATGATCCGAAACAGCAAGGTAAAGATACAGATCTTCGTCGGGTTCGGGGGTGACGAGGAGCGGTGCGTGGGCGAGGTAATCCTTCAAAGATTGTAAAGCCTGCTCACACTCTTCAGTCCACACAAACCTACGCCGACTAGTCTTGATGGCTTGGAAGAAGGGCCTGCAAAAGTCACTTGATCGTCGAATAAATCGATTCAACGCTGCAACCATCCCTGTCAATCGTTGAACCTCTTTGATTGTAGTTGGAGCTCGGAGGTTTTGCACGGCGGTAAGCTGGGTCGGGTCAGCTTCTATCCCTCTGCGGCTCACCATGTATCCGAGGAACTTTTCCGAACCTACTCCAAACGCACATTTCTCGGCGTTGAGTCGGAGCCGGTGTTCCTTAAGGATGTCAAAGATTCCTCCAAGATCCCGAAGATGATCAACGCCGAGCTTGCTCTTGCACACCATATCATCAATGTATGCTTCCAGAGTTTTGCCGAGCTTGAGGAGGAACATCTTAGTGATTGTTCATTGGAAGGTTGCTCCGGCATTCTTCAATCCGAAGGGAACGACGTTGTAGCAATACGTTCCTCGGGGAGAGATGAACGCCGTCTTCTCTTGATCACCTTTGGCAAGGGCAATATGAGGATAGCCCCGGTACGCATCCATGAAGCTCAGGTGCTCGTATCCAGCAGTTGCGTCCACCATTTGTTCTATCCGGGGGAGCAAGAATCGATCCATTGGGCAAGCGTCATTGAGATTGGTGTAATCAACACAGACCCTGAGCTTCCCATTCTTCTTCGGAACAACGACGGGGTTAGCGAGCCAAGTCGGGTATAATATCTCCCGAATGGCTCTAGTTGCTAGCAGTTGATCCACTTCGGCCATGACCGCCTCCACATGCAAGGCCGCCGAGCGACGAACCTTCTGGACCACCGGGCGTCGGTTCGGATCCACATTGAGTGAGTGGGAGGTGAAGGACGGATCCACCCTGGGTATTTCCTGAGGAGTCCAAGCAAATACTTCCATGTTCGTTTTTAGGAAATTGAACATATCCATACGCTCGGAGTCACTCAAGGAACTGCCGACGAGGAAGTACCTTCCCCCATCCTCGGTGATCGGCATCCGCACGAGTTCTTCGGTTGACCTTTGCTCGACAGGCAATCCCACTTCTTCGGGCTCGGGAACGTCAGCCCTTTTCAACACACTGTACCTCCAAGAAGCTCCGCTCGTTAGTCACTGTACTGACATAACATTTCTTCGATTGGATTTGGTTCCCCCGAAGGCTCTCCTGCCTTCCATTCCAGCCGATAAATTTCATAACTTGGTGGAGGGTAAAGGCGATCGCCTTCATTTCGTGTAGCCAGGTTCGACCGAGGATGATGTTGTAGGGGCTAGGAGAGCTAACCACCACAAATTCGACATCAATCACTCGGGAGCTGGCTCGCACAGGAAGAGTGATCAGCCCCTGAGGCCACATAGGTGCTCCGGTGAAGCTAACGAGGGGTGTGCTTGCTGTCCGAAGCTGGCTCGATTTGAGACCGAGGCTTTTGAACGTAGAATAGAACATAACCTCCGCCGAGCCTCCCTGATCTACTAGCACTCGTTGAACAGTGGAAGTCCCAACAGTAACCGAGACGACGAGAGCGTCGGTGTGTGGCATTTGAACCCCTTGCAAATCTTCGGATGTGAAGGTTACCGGGCCATCAAGGCTAGGATCAACCCATTTTCTCTTCGGTGAGATTCCAATGTTGCAAACGGCCAAAGCAGCAACTACTCTGTCGATTTCGGAGTATAGCTCGGCCGCTCTTCCTTCGGATACAATGCCTTGGATGACCCCAACGAGATTCCCAGCTGGCAGAGGCGGAGGAGGGGGTAGTGGATTTCGCCGAAGATCGATCCATTGATTCAGGTGCCCTGCGGCCGCTAGTTCCTCCAGATAACGCTTGAATGGTTGGCATTGGGTGGTGTAATGGCCTCGCTCTTTGTGGAACGTGCACATCCCGGGGCCATTGCCTGCCGTCCCTAGGAATCCCGTCGGCCAAACAAATAACGGCATTTGTCCAATGATGCTCAACAATTTGTAGATCGGCTCAGTGAAGGCAGTACGCTCGACAACGTACTCTTCCGGCCTTGGCTCCCTCCTCGTTTGCTGCCACTGAAGTTGTTACTGCGGGTGTTGGGGAGGCTTGTTCCGATTGTTCGTCTTGCTCGTTCCAGCGCCATTTTGGCTTGTTTGTCCCTACCGAACGTTAACTACTTGCTTTTTCGCAGCAGCAGTTGTCTTTGCTGTGTCTATTCCCTTCGGGGCATTACGTTCGGCCACCGCCTCTTCATGCACACAATCCTTTTCGATAATCACCATAAGTTCTCCCATCGTCTTCGGCGGGTTCCGGGATAAATCTCTGAACATCGCCGAGGTTGGATCCAACCCGTTCATAAATGACTCGGCAGCCACGCTTTGATCACAATCGGGAATGAGGTTATAAACCTCCCAATATCGCTCGGTGTATAACCGGAAGGTTTCGCCTGATGTCCTCCTCATATTCACCAGCATTGAGAGTGTCTTCGGCTGGATGTTGCTCGTTACGAATCGCGTGGTGAACTCCAACTCCAGCTCGTTGAAGCATTTAATGGACTTTGGCTTGAGCTGATTGTACCACAACATTATTGGCTCACTCAGTGTAATAGGAAAATTTTTACACATAAGTGCGTCGGAGAAGTTGTGGAGGCTCATCGTTTGTCGGAATCGGCAAACGAACGCGACTGCGTCCTCCTTGACTTCATAACGCTTCAGCTTCGGCAAGACAAAACGCTCCGGAGGTCGCTCTTGTTGTACGGCGTCGATGAAGGGAGAGGCCTTAGCCTTACCGAGCTTGGAGTTATCGACCGGCTCCGGGACGCTCGGAATAATGGGCAGTGGAGCTTCGAGGCGGTCGGTTCGATTTTCCTGAGGTTCCTTGTGGTGATGTCGCGGCCACCTATTCTGCTCTCGCTGCTGATGCCTAACACCCTCCAAACGTTCCAGTTGCTCGATTCTTGGATCCTCGAGACGAACTTGCCGAGGATAGGAATCTTCGCTGACCGGTTGGTATATCGTAGGCAGCCCTGTAAATTGGTCGTACAGAACAATGGTGTTATCTTGCCTCTGTCGTTCCCCACTTTCTGCTTGGCGGTGGCTGGACGAGCCAGCTGGGCGTCGTCCGTCCGGGTAACGATCTGTGTGGGATTTTGATTGTTCGGTTCGCTCGGGACGTTCGTTGGTCCGAACGCGCCGGGGCGGGTCATTGAGATCCAAGGGTCTTTTTCCATCAGCGTGCTCCTGGTGCCGTCGAGAAGCATTGTACGTTCTCCCAGAAGCTTCCATCCTGCGTGTACCTGCTGTAGAGCTCATCGCCGAAGAGCGAGTGCTCTCGTTGCGAACGATACTCTCCAACCGTGGGCGAGAGGCCGTAGGCTGGATCCTGGGAGCGTGTTTGAGCCGATCAAAAACAGTACGTCGCTCGGAAGGGGCACCTTCGGACGCGTGCGCCTGGCGAGATTTCCTACTACGCTTGTGAGTTTTCTTCGGTCGACTTGGTTCGGCAGGGTGACCATGCACGGGAGTCGTGGCCACGCCTCCGTCCCGCTCTTCAAGCCGTTGTTGGAGGAGCGCGATCACCGCAGCCTGATGTTTTTGCTCTACCAGGGCAACCTCAAGCTCGGTTGGGGGGTAGGAGAGTTGCCGTGAGACTGGCAAGGTGGTTCTCATGGTCTGGCTCGGGTCGGCATTTATAGAACCGAACCCAGCTAAACCGAGGGTGAAGTTCTCCGAACCTGGCGGGGGAAGACGTTGTGCCATAACCTGAGTGGATGGTGTATGGTGGAAAGAGGAGGAGGCCTGAGATGGACCACGGCCACTGTGTTTGCTAGGAAAGCTTTGTTCTTCCCCAGCAGAGTCGCCAATTGTGGGGGCGTGATTTATCCTTGAACCTCCTGAACCCTTTTTCGTTGCTTGAACCGTGATGACCTTGACCGGCGACGCCGTGTACCTGCAAACCGGAGGGTGGTGTTCCTCCGGGTAGAAGCTCCGACGATCTAGTTAGAATCGGAGGGAAGAAGAAGAAGGAGTTTGATAGGAAAAGTATGTTAGGGGAGAAGAATATCTGACCCTTTCCCCAGAAGGGGTACTTTGCTATTTATAGGCGGAGATCTAGAGTGTTGAGCAAGGAGGGAGTGCACTGCACGCGCGTTTCTACGCTCGGATGACGTCATGTGTCAGAGGCACTCGATGGATACCGCCCTTCAAGATCTGCAGACCCATGTGGGTCAATGTCAGAAACGTCAAATCGGTTATCAGAGAGGCGGATGTGCTTATCTTTGATTCTTCCAACAGAAGCTTCCAGAACGTTCTACCGCCGCCTTAATCAGCCGAGGAACCCCTCCGAGCAGAAGATCTGCCGAGTACAAGACCTGCTCGCCAAACCATTCCTTCAAACAGGGAGGACGCCCATCCGAGTAAACAAGACTGGTGCCGAACAAAGGCGTTATGATTTCGTTCGGCGAACCAGCTTACGCTCGGCGGACGCCCGCAAGACCGACTAACGTTTGGTGAGTAATTGGGATGACGTGTTACGTTTGACTTTTCTCATACAGACGAACTGAGACAACTGGACTGTGGGCCCACAAGGTTATCCTGTTGACTCCTTTGAACCCCCTCGGATATTTCGGCCCACTACAGTAGGGGCATCAATTTTTTCATAACAGTAAAATACGAGTTACAATTAAGCACAATCACACCAAAATAATCTTCGCATTCGTGATAAAATAACATTGTAACACTGTTTAAAGCATATACGTTTTTTAATAACTAGTTACTTGGGCAAATTTATGCACCTCGACTATATGCGTTAATATTGTCACATGTTCATCAATTTTTTTTTTAATAACTCTACGCGTACAAATTTCGGGGACAAAAAGTCTTCAAATGCAATTTGCAGGTTAAAAAAAACTAGTTCTATCAAACCCCGCTAAGTGCTTGATTATTCATTCATGTTTTGATTCATATTTTGCAATCCTAATTCTGAATTGAAAGTTGAAAACATAGATGAAGCGCTTGGAGGTATCCAAATGAGCTTATATTTTTTAGATATGGCTTAAACATTATTCTCTAAAAAAGGAAAGATTGTGATCATTTACATGAGGCCTAAGGTGAATTCAAAAAGTCTATGTACACAGAGTCGGTGAAAATGAGTGGAGGCATATGACCCCACGTGCACTTTACTCGGTCCGCCACTGCCAGAGGCCAAGCCTGAAACACTAAATATGCAAAGCCCATACAAACATTGGGTCAAGCCCAACCCAAGAAGCCCAAAACCTAATCCCAACCATCTGAAACAATCTTTAACCACCGCCGCCTCAAGATCGCCGTCCACCGCATCCAGCCAGGCAACCCACCACCTCCAGACACCACCATCGCCGCCACTAGTCTGAGCACCCACCACCACTGGTCATCACCTCCAGATCTTGCAACAACTAGAGTCACAACCACACCATCACCTGCTGCAAGGACTCCTCCTTGCTGTTAAGCCAGAACCGATTACACCCAAGAGTGGTATTGGGTGTAATCGGTGGGAGACTTCGCCACCACCTGTCGCTAGGACTGCACCTTGCCGTTAAGCCAAAACCGATTACACCCAAGAGTGGTAGCCGGTGGGAGACCGACGAAACAGAGAGGAGACGAAACTAGAGAAAGGGAGACGACGACGACGAAGAAAACAATGAGAACACCAATTCTTGACCCCACTTGAACACAACCTCATAAAGGAACAACATGAAACAATCGAAACATAATTACTTTTGACCCCATCTGACCCCAATTTAAATTTTTTAAGTATTACTTGTATGTAATCTTTAGATGTTTGATTAATTAATTAAGAACATGAACTCACAAATTCATAAACGAAAATCAAGGACGAAACGAGGGGCAAATAAACCTTGACGACTATCCTACCTACGTTTTAAATGTTTATTAGAATCTTAGTAGCCTTTTCTTATAAACTTTGAAATTATATAGCTTTGTCCGCCCAACTTCTCTTTCAACATAAACATTTTAGATTTAAAAAAGAATAGCCAACACCCAAAAAAACTTTTCCCTATACAAAATTTTATGTTGAATATGGGGTTTGTTGAGTAGATTTTCAATATATATATTTTTTACAAACGTATATATAAAATATAAGTTATAAGTATTTTAAAATTTTGAGTTTTGAAATAAAAAGGAGAGGGGGTGGGGGACAGAAGTGCTGTGTGGCAGCCCCACCCCCAAAAGAGAAAACCCTAACAAATATTCTAATTACAACTACACAACCATTGAGCCTACAGTCCCGGTTGCTATTCCGTGATTCCATATGCATTCTTTTTGCTTGACATGCCCTAATAAGGGATCTGGATCCTCTGTGAGGATTTACAAAAATGTTAGGATCCATGAAAAGTTTCCTCGAAAATGTCTAGAAAAATGAAATTAATGATTAAGATTCACTTTAATGTGTAGGACCCAAACATCAAAGTTAATCTGAACTATTCATTTCATTTCTTTTTTCCAAGACATTTTCTAGGAAATTTGCTTGAGGATTTATCTATGAAGATTTTGTTGAGAAGTTGACAATTTTTTTCCCCACTTAATAGATATCTAGCCTACTCCTAAAGGGACAGAGAAGGAGTACTACTAAGCGGCATACAGGTGGAGCAAGCCCAAAGGGCATCAACCACCACACCAAGTACTTGGGCTCCTAGCGAAAATTGAACCCTCACCTTCTATGTGAAAGAGGTAAGGAAGTATAGTTAAACTACAAGTCCGTTGGCATTGAGAAGGTGACAATTTATTCTTGAAAAGCTGATTTATTTGGAGTAGTATTTAATAAAATTTGGTGGCTTTACATTTTGTTCAATTGGTGGTCTTTTACATCCCTACATTTAAGTGTCTTTAAACTATAAGCTCGGATCTTACGAGATCACATCACTTGTTTTTACAAATTGAACTAGTATGCAATTGTCACGTAATTAGTGTGTGAAAATCTTTATCTAGTATTGTCCAACTTCATTCCTTCCTCTCAATTTCTGAGACCAAAATGCAGAAGGTAATAATAATAACCAAGGCAAGTGGAATGAAATGCAGTTGGTGTCTCCTTTATACTCTCATGCACATGGGCATGATTCGATTATTGTAAGCACCCATCTCCCTTTCAAAGTCTCCTAAGATAAAGTAGATTAGGTTTAATGAAGGGCAAAAAAATAAAACAAAGAAACTTGCCACGATGCACGATGTAATTCTTTGTAGAGAGCCACTAGGAGGCGTTTCGCCACTTTATAATCCCAACTCTTATCCGGCGTCCTGCGTTATTGCAGCGGTGAAGATCGGTGGCAAGCTTCTTCCTCCAGCTCGTTTGGCCTCCTCTCCCTAGCTGTTCTGCTCTCGTGCTCGTTCGTTGTTGTCATCTTCTCCCCTCCTTGGTTTCATTTCTCTCCGCCATTGTGGTTGACCGCCGATTTCACTATTGGGGTAATCGGTTGGCTTAACGGCTAGATCTCGTTTGCGGCGGCTGGAGGTGGCGAGGCTTGCGTGTCTCAACCGATTTCTATGTTGGGTTTTACCTGTTTCTTGGCCTAACGGCTTGGTTGCTTGCGGCTAACGGTTATTGCTGGCTATAGTTGGCTTTGGAGTGGTGGCTGATGCTGTTGTTGGCTGTCGGCGGCCTCGAGGCGGTGAATAGGATGTGGAATAGTTAGGGTTAGGTATTGGAGGTTGGGCTTGGCCCATGTTTTCTTTGTGTTGAAATCGTATTAATCTGGGTATTTGTGACCCAAATTGGGTGTTTGATCAGGTGGGCTTTGTCCTTTCTTTGGTATTTGGTCTTTAATTTCTATATTTGGGCTTTTAGGCCAATGAGTGTGGGTTTTGTCTCAATGGGTGTCATGTGTTTGGCTTTTTGCTAAATTTGGAGATTAGGTCTCGGATGTGTATAGGATTACTCTTAATGTTATAGATCGCTTGGATCTCAGGCTAAGAATTTGATATCTTCATTCCTTGCTCATACTATTAATCTTTGTAACAATTTCAGAGATAAATGAAATTTTTTTGCCTTTCAAAAAAAACTCTTATCCACCTGATATAGAAAAACATGTGGACTCATCAAACATGGCCTAAAGGTAAAAGGCCAACAATGCCCTCATGGGAATATTTGTTGGGGATCTTACAGGTTTGTCCAAGTTCACCCGTCCAGCCCCACCCCTCGTCACACCCCTTCCGCTTAAGCCCCATTTCAAGTGATGTACCCAAAATACCCCCATTCCCTCCACCACCACCCCGTAAACTACTACACGACTGCCCGATCAAGCTTTGGGCCGGAGATCCTTTGGTACAAGGCCTACGAGCCGATCGTCCTCCTATGCTGCAGCTGCTTCTCCGACGTCGACATGAGCATCCGCATCAATGGCGGCGGCCACACTTCTCAAATCTACGCCATAGAACTCGCTGCCGCCGTCGTGTCGTAGCCATAGAACTCACCGCCGCCAGTACTCGATGCTAGATCGGGTCGTGGATTTTGTCGATTCCAATGGAAACTCGCTATTGGAGATGCCATGGTGACCTTCGTCGCAAATGACTCAACCAGCTCCATGGCTTCTGTTGAAAGCAACGCTTTCATGATGGTTAATTTGTCGGCTTCTCAAGTGTGAAAACGAAGAGGAAAAGTGAGTTAATCAAAATCTTCATAGGTATATGTATGTATACATACATGTAGGTAGAGATTCTTTGAATCTGGTTGAAATTTGTTGGGCGGAAGGTGCTTTTATTTTTTATTTTTTGTGTGTGGTGAATTCTTGAATTTTTGAGAGTATGAATTCTTGCAGGTGTGACTTCTTGAATGTGTGAATTCTGCATCTAAAGGTGTCAATTCACACCTAAAATTCACAAATCCAAGAATTCACACATCCAATAATTCTATAAAAAGGCAAAATAAAAATTGTGCAAAAAGACAAAATTGTAAAGGCACTTTTAAAAAGAGCCTAGATGAGATAATACTTACAAAAGGGGGTCCACATGAAATTTAAACAAAAAATAGGACTAGTCAGGAATTTCCCGATATTTGTTAGTATAAATTACATTAGTATTCTTTGTTGGGAATGGGATCCTTACTTTTTCAAAAATTTCAACAAATGAGAGTAAGGACATTGTTCGAAAAATCATTACGGTTTGAAAAAGTTTGTTTGAACCCATTTTTGGCAAAAGACCGTGTGCCCAGTTACATTTCAGAGTTTCATTAGGATTATTAAACCAAGTTCTGTTGGGCCAAGCCCATTATAGTATAAGGGCCGTGAAACAGGACCGTTACGTACCAAAAGTGTTTGATGCCACGAAGAACACATGGCAGTAGCTTGGGGATGCTTTGGGCGAACAATCATTCTGTAATCACAAACCCACTCACATTTACATTGAAGCCACACACACTACACCTCCAATGTGTGTGGGGCACACCCAAAGGCGGAACTATCCTTTGGCTGACTTGGGCTATATCCCAGGTTTACTTTAAAAAACACACACACACACAAATATACGTAAAAATTCAGTCTAAATAACTTTAGCTTAACCCACCATCCCATTCAGCCTAGCCCCACCCACGATCCAAATGATTTTAGTCAGCAATACGTTGAATCGCGAGACTTAAGATTCGTAAGTATTCCCTTATTATGCAGAGTACTGACTGATGTGCTTAGATTTGTATTCATGTTATTAAATATAGAGCACTCGTTGGTGTGCTTATATTTTTACTGATTTAGTTGATGTAAAGCATTGGCTGTGCTTAAATTATTACTGATTTAGTTGATGCAGAGTACTGGCTTTTTATGCTTAAATTGATTTAAAATATTTGTTCATAGAATCTTATTCTTTTAGATTTAAATTATAATGGAACAACAACAAAAAATTCTGGAGCATTTTTTGAGATTTGTTGATGTCCAAGAGTTTTTACGGGAGCTTTCTTTATTCATATTTTGCATGTTAAAGACACCACTACATTAACTCTTAAGAAATAGATATCCGATGTTCTCACTCATTACAATCTGGACATTCACTGTATGCGAGGTCAAGAGTATTAGTAATATGCCCGATACATGAAATGAATTACAAGCCTTATTTCTTAGAGATTGTCCGTATGCATATTATATACACTGTTTTGTCCACTGAATTTTTTTTAGGTTAGCCCAAGGCAGAATCGATTCCTAGAAAAGATGTGAGAGTGTGTGTAAAGTGTATGTGTAAGTGTTTATGGTTGAATAATTATTGTTGGGCGAATATTTCTTATTTCATGAAAGTGGTAAAGCAGTTTTCAACGGACTTCGAGTTGGAGTTGTGCAGTGAGGTGCACAGCACCGTGCTGCGCACCTCCGAGCCGTTGGATCGTGCATCCGACGACTCGGATCTCATCTCGGCAACCAACGATCGAGAGCCGTACGTTCATTGCCTTGATGAGATCCAAGCTGTCGGATGCACGATCCGACGGCTCGGAGTTGCGCAACACGGTGCTACGTACACCACTGCACAACACTATCCCCCAATTGGTTTTCAACAGGGTTTGGGTCGTGCAAGGCTTGCTAGTTTGAATTATTTGCATCATGTTTTGTGGGGATTAAGATCCCTAGAAGGAAGGGTTTGCAACCGTTTTAAAGAGACCAGGTCAAGTACTACATGGTAGCAATCAAGGTGTAGAGACTCGTATTTTTAGAAAATTTCTTAAAGAGTTATATAAATGTTAAGAAAATGAGAAAAATATGAAATTTGTTGAGTTTATATGATGTGGGGTCTATGTGTTGGAGTTGTTAGTAAAAGGGGTGCAAGTGTGGTTTGTATATGTGCTAGTATATATAAGAGTGTGTGTGTGTGTGTAGGAGAACATAATTCCATCTCCCTTCTCTCTCTATCTCACGGCTTTCTCTCTCTCTCCCTCTCTACACGACTCTATCTCTCTATTGAGTTCAAAACTCAACATCCAACCTTAAAACCCACATATCTCGACCTTTAATCCATCATCTACGTGTGATTCGAGCCTTGGATTGCGTGGGTATGTGCTTGAACTCGTTCTTGGTGGATTTTGGAGCTTTGGAAGCTAGGGCTTGTTTATTTGATCTCGTGTTTGTAGCTTCTAACTTCGAGGTAGGGTTTTGTTGCTCACTCTATGTGTTTATGAGTGATTTTGTGCTTTAATCGTGTCTTGGATCGTTGGATTTTGTTGTTGTGCTTGCCCTTGTTTTTTTGTAGAATCGCTACTCGTAACGCTGTAGTTTCGATACAACATTAAGGGTTGTATCGATACTATAAAGTTAAGATTCAAGATAGAGGCTCTTGTATCGATACAACACTAAAGTTGTATCGATACTAGGACCCTTAGGGACAGTTTTGCTCCTGTTGATCCCACTTCAATTGTTTTGACCTCCGATCACTTCTAACACCTCTTAAACGTCATTAAACCATCTCTAAGCTCGATTGCTCGTCCTCCAATGACTTATTGATCGTTCCCATTCCTTAGACACTCGTTAAACGTAACCTTAGTATCGTTGTAAACGGAAGATGTACCGTAAGGTTGCTTAGGAGTATCATAGGCTATACGAGGCGTTGTGGTGAGTATGATTGGTTGATGTGAGCCTGTCTAGTGATCCGAATGGTAACACTGTAATTCGTGCCCTCATGATTCGTCTTGTTGATCTTTCTAAATTACTTTGGCACTCGTTCCATGAGATCTAAGTATCAATACTAGCGGGTAGTATGTCGTAGAGTCGCTATGAGTTGGTACGTTATGTAGGATATTGTGATATACTTAGGGGAAAGGCGTGTACTTATTTATTAGTTGATGTTTTGATATGGTTGATAGTTTGAAATGCTTTGAATTGTGATTGATCATTTGACATATGGATATAACGAGATCTTGTGGCATGATAACGGGATTTGACACTACGGGTATCACCACTCGGTGGTGAGATGACCGGGCTTGACACTACGGGTATCACCATTCGGTGAACGACCGAATTGGTGAGATGACAGGATTGGACACGAACGGGTATCACCACTCGGTGAGATGACCGGACTGAAAATGAACGGGCATCACCATTCGGTGAGATGACCGGAAAACATGAGAGATCTAGCGAGCCGGGAATGATGATATATTGATTAATGTTTGATTATCGAAAAAGGGACAAATGATTGATTCTATCAAGGTTTTGAAAAGAAAGGATTTTGGTTTTGAAAAAAGGATTTTTAATAAAAATCCTTCGGTATTCATGAGCGAATCAACGGTTTCCGATATTTGGGTACAAATCAACGGATTCCGGTATTCAAGCTCGAATCAACGAAGCTTGACTCATATTGGTTTGTACTTCTCTACATCATTTGTAAACAAAGAAATGGAAGTTTTACGGAAACAGAGTTTGATAACCATCAATGTGAAGTTGAGAAAGATTGTGGTATTCATATGAGGAGTTATGGAATGGTTGAGAACCTGTTGTAGGTTTATTTAGGTTGAAGCAAGTTCATTTAGATTGATGTGAGTTTATTAATACTTCTACTTTGACATGTGAACTATTATGAATACTTATAAGACGTTTAGAACCCTTTGGGCGTAGTCTGCCTACCCATTGTGATAAACCCATGTCTCTCATGTTTGCTTATTGAAATTCACTCACTCTTGGGGCATGTTTCATCGCATTTTCATATAGCTTGAGTATAGATTTCTCTACTGGGTAGTATAACTCACCCTATTATCATTTTTATGTCCATCTCAAGGTCATTGACACAGAGTGCTTGGAGTGCATGTTTGACTTTATTATTTTGAAAGCTAAGAGCATCCACAGTGGAATAACCAAAAGTAGATAATCAAAAGCTGTCACATAATCTTTTGATTATCCATTTAAGGGGTTGCTAAGGTTAGCAATATAAAGGTCCACAATGGTATAATCGAAAATTGAATAACCAAAACTTACCACATCACCTTTTCAAACTATAAAAATCTAAAAATTGTGACCATAGAAAAAAATTAAAATAGTTTTCAAATTAATAAAAACATGTTATTAGAAAAAAAAAATTGGAAACTTAAAAAAAAAAACAGTTTTTGGGAAAAAAAGTTTTAAAATCAGTTTTTGCAAAAAAAAAAAGTTTTCAAAAAACATTTTTTGTTTTGAAAAAACTGTTTTAATGAAAAAAATAATTTTTGTGAAATAGTTTTTGCAAAAAAATAAAAACTATTTTTTAAAATATTTTTCTTAGAAACATTGTTGAAAAAAGAAAGGGAGAGAGAGAGATTTTTGTGTAATGATGGGTGTACTTGATTGAGAAAATATGGGGACCACTAAATTTGGTTATTGACAAAAAAATTGATAGTTTTGATTATTCAGGGGCCAAAATTTGATGAGTTGCTAACAGGTGGTTAAGTTTGATTATTCTATTGTGAGCTCTTTTTTTACCAAACATTGCTAACCTTAGCAACCTTTTGGTTTGATTATTCCACTATGGATGCTCTAATATGGAAGAATTACTTAGACATTTCTGTAAAACTCTTTTGGAAGATGTAATTGTAATTTTCGATATAATCTTTTGACTTGGAAACCTTGAAATCTCTAAACTTGCTATCTTTTGACTAATCTCTAATAATTTGGAGCCGGAGTGACATTATTGTAAACTTTTAAACTTGATCTTACTCTTGATGGTTTATGGGAAGTCTTTTGGGGTATTGATATGTATAATGCGATGATTTTCCTTTTAGAAATATTATTAATATTATGTTAAAAATCGTGGAGTGACACAAAGGGACATCACGGAACAATCTAACGGTTAGTAGGGTTTTCTTCATTCAAAATAAAAGGAAGCGGTTAGCTGGGGTCAGAACATGGGGCACGAACAGGGTTCATGGGGCTATCCTAGGGTATAACACTGAGAAAAGGGGGCAGGCTTAAAGCTCCCGCCTCGTCATTCGATTACCAGTCAAATTTATAGCTTCTCAGCATTTATCCTTTTTATTTCTTGCAACCTTTATTTGTTTTTCTTTCCAAGTCCCTTGTTTTTTTTCTTTTCTGTTCCATGTACTCTGTCACTTTATTCATGGTAATACAAGTGGCCTTAGTTTGTTTCTTGTTTCATTATTGTTATTCACTAAAATTGTTAAGTCATTCATGAGCAAGACATCATCGAACCAACTTTCACGGCCCTTCCCAAAGGGTTGTGAAGCAATCGTTTGTGTAGAAGTTAGATCAGAGTACTACGCGATCCCGTGTCTGTTTAGACCACGTCACGGTCTTGGCACGCCCTCGCATTTCATTTTCTAGCGTTTTTCTAACTGCAGGGCACGTTACGCTTTTTGGAGGGAACAAAGTTTGTAAACACAAATATATCCGGATTCATCTAATTCAGTGGGCTTATATTGTTTTTAGGGGATCCATGTACATTGGACGGCGTGTTGTAATCAGTGTTCATAAGATGTGCCCAAAGCATTGCTCTTGCTCTATATTTTTGTGTGGCCCGTGATCCTCTGGTCCTCGATCCTTCGTGGGTGGTTCGATGATGGGTTAGCTTCCTTCTCCCAGCCTGCACAAGGAACGTACGTCTAAGACCTGGCCGGGGGTTGTCCCGGCAAGGCCCTCCGGCGCGAGGATGAGTATAGCGCAGAGAGGAAGCAGAAAGCTTAGAGAGAGTATGTGAGTGTGTTGAGTAGCGTGTCCCTGTTAGGGTTACCATCTCTAGGTATTTATAGTGCCTTCTGACTTGCCCTCCAAGTGCGATCGCGTGCCTTCCACGGGACCAATGACGTCATAGTGACGTCGAGGAGTAGATCTAATAACCGTTTTCAGGGCTGAGCTGGCACGCCCATGTGCGCCCATGATCACCTTCTGTTGTAACCGCTTCTGCACGTGGCAAGACACATGACCTTACAGCCAGCCGCCGTCGGCTGCACGTGATCTGAAGGTAGCCGAGCACGGGCATCGCCGAGGACTGCCACGCGTTTGATGAGGGAGTACCATTGCTGGAGGTTCTGCCGTCGACGCAATCCGAGCGTGGGTTTGTCAGCTGCCGAGCCTGAGGCAATCGGTACATACGTGACAAATCAGCGTCGGCACGCCGCACATGAAGCTTCTGTCCAGTTCACGGCGGATCGGGTCCGCTTCGTGCAAACATTTGTGTTCGGCCCGCTACAATAGCCCCTCAATTTCTGCCGATGCCGTACGCATGGTAGAGATTGAAGTCAAGCCTCAGGCCGAACATGTCGAACCGCCGAGCGTGTACTTATTTGACGAAGATGGATTCCAGCCGAGCCTGAATTGTTTCGTTCTCAGTAGGAATCCAGTCCGTCGAAGGATTATTCCAATGGTTGGGCGCCAGATGTCACCTCGTGGATGGGTACGGCAGACGAGGGGATGGCTGGCAAACCCTGCAACCCGTCCTTTCAGTGACACGCGTCATGCGCTGAGTGGATAGCTGTTCGGCGGTGCAATGATGGGCGGGAAACTCAAAATCCCTAACCCTAGCCCTATAAAAGGAGCGAGGCGAGGAGAGAGAAGCTCCTTCGTTCTCTCTCTCTCTAAACTCCATCCCCAGAGCTTCGAAGAGCAACCGTTCGTCTTCTGGTTTTGATTCCCAGCAAACTTGCCACCAAATCTCGCTACAAATCCAGGTATGTGTTCGATTCTTGTTTTTCTTTGCTTTTCTGCATTTCCCAGTCGTTTTCTATTTCACTTCTGGGTTTTTTGGGGCACTTCTTGTTCTGAATGAACAGTGCACCCTGGAGATGAACGGACTGTTCATCTCCCTCTCCCACCTGTTCTTCCGAGCATGGGACCTCCGAGGGGTTCTGGGCTTGGCCGTTGATGGAATGGGCCGAGCCCCAGTCTCTGTTGTTTGGTAGGCGTCAACCGAACATGGTTTGGCCGAGCCTTGAGAAAGATGATGGGGTGGGCCATTTAGGGTACCGAGCGTAGTGAGACACCGTTTTTCTGACCGACGACGAGGTCTCATGTTTTGTTTTTGACTTTGTTAGGTCTGGCTCCCCCAATCATTGTCATCTCATCCGACTCTGAAAGTTCAGGGGACGACTCCGCGAACCTTGTGATCCGAGAGTACTTGGAGTTACACAGAAGCAGACGTCAAACCTCTTCCATCGCCTCGAACATGTCAGGTTCCGATGACTCCAATGCCGAGCTTGACCACGAGTACGGTGGTTTCAACACCGACCCAGAAATAACCTTCTCCACGAGCACAGAATCCGAAGCCGAGCACGAACTTGGACCCGAGGCCGAGTCCAGGCTTCGTCAACAGGATGGAGCCGCAACTTCGTCTCGTTCTGCCCCCGCCGAGACTTCTTCTGAGAACAGGGAGTTTACTGATCTTTTTGAGAAAGGGCAGGTCTGTCCCCATGCCCATTACTTTAGTGGGCGTCCGGATGAGTATGCCAACTTCTGCCGAACGTATCGCATCCCTAGCGACGTCGTCGTCCACCAGGTAGCTAGTAATAGGATAAGGGATAAAAGGGCAGATCACCCCGAACACATAACAGTCCCTTTAATGGCCATCTGTGAGGCCGGGCTCCGCTTCCCCCTTCATCCATTTCTGAGGGAATTGCTGACTAGGTTCGGCATAGTACCTCATTATTTTGCCATCAATAGTTACAGGATTGTGATGTCCGTAATTAGGCTGAAAGAGCTGCATAATCTTGACTTCACCGTGGCCGACCTATTTCATACGTACATCATGTCCAGGCACGGCGGTACCGAGCGTAGGTACCTGTCTACGCGTGGTGGCAAGGAGCCCCTGATAAATGGGCTTCCTGATACCGATAAGTGGGCTAAACTCTATGTTGAGGTTAGTGGGAATTATGAGTTCGGCAGCCAGTCGACGCGGCTGCACTCTGTACCGAAGATAAAGGACTTCCGAGGTTTACTTTTATCTTCTTCATATTGCCGAACATGATTTACCCTTTATGTTGCTGATGTTTTGCCAACGTTCTCGTTTTTGCAGATCACCGGGCAATAACCAAGACGCAGCAATCTTTATCTGTTGAGGCTCACGTCGAAGAGTTGAGAGCTCACCCCTGTCGCGACGCACCGACGCTGCTCAATTATATTCCCTCTTACAAGGGAAAGTTGAAGAGGAAGAAGAAGGATAAGGAGGCGGTGCCGAGCACGAAGGCTAAGGGTAGGAAGTCAGCTGCTGAGGTAGGTGTTGGTGACGAAGTCCCAAAACTGAGTAAGAAGGCGAAGGAGCCGAGGGTGAAGTTTCCTACATTTCAAAAGTCAGCTGACTTCTGGTTTCAGGAAAGTCAGCCAGCCGACCTTCAAGGTACTCACATCCCTCCAATCCGAACCTTAATTCCTCATTTCGCCGACGATATGGGAAGGAGAAACGTGGTGAGGATGAACCTTAAGGAGGCCGCCGCTGCCAGCAAGAAGGTGGCTGCTCTTTCTCCTACAGAGAGTCCTGCTAAGAAGCAGAAGGTCCATGACTTCTTCCCTGCCAGGCCGCCGACACCAGTTCCGAAGGAGAAGGACCAAACCGAGTCTTCGGCGGCGGGAGGCCCAAAGGCCGTGGAGAAGGCAGCAGGTTCTGATGGGCGAGTGATCGTCCCAGAGTTTTCACCATCCTTCGCTATGGCCGACGGCAGGGTGGTCACGGTGGAGGACAGTATTAAGGAGGAGCCTGGTCTTGCCGTGACCATGCTGCATGGGCTTGCTCTTCCGAAGGACATGGACAGGGTTCCAGGGGAGCTCCAGCCGAGCCTAGTCCATACCAGCGCATATCTCGTTCAGGTACGCTTTTGACTTGGTTTTCTTGTTAAAGTTTTTGGTGCATTGCCGAGGCTGATGATTTAGTTTTGTGTGTAGGCTGGGCAAGCTCTACTGCGGGCTTCTCGGCAAGCCGAGCTCCTTGCCGCTGAGAGGACACGTTACCGCGACGAAGCGAAAGCCGAGCGCGAGAAGGCGAAGGCCGCGAAGAACGGTTTGAGGTTCGCCAAGTCAAGAGTCGCCGAGCTTGAGAAAGAGAGGGATGAGGCTCTTGAAAATGCGAAGACGGCCGAACGCGAGCTCGGGCAGGTTGTCTGCAGAGAGAAGAGGAAGATGAAGGAAGTGGATGAGAAGGCGTTCCAGGCTGGATACGACAGGGCCGGCGCCGAGTATGTGAGGGATGCTCGCTCGATGGTCAATGAGGAGCTTACGAAGAAGCTGCCGATCGCATACCGAACTGGGTACAAGGATGGGGTGAAAGCTGCGTGTGGGGTCATGCAACTTGAGCCGGACATGAACTTGATGAAGTCGATCCCCGTAGCTGATGTACCCGAGCTCGTGCTGCCGTACACGGAGGAGGAGTGTGCCCCACTTCCTCCGGAGGAGTTCTCTGAGGGCGATGATAATGTTGAAGATATGACTGTTGCCGATGCTGAAGGCGGAGGGGATGGTTCAACTGGGGAAAAGAAGGATGAGGCTGACAACGCCGATCAAGACCCCGAGCCAATTCAGAAAAATGATGAAGTGGCTGTTGAAGCCGAGGACGATGCTGCTCGTCTTACTGAAGCTGCAGCCGAGGGTGATCCGTCACAACCTTAGAGTTTTAGGGTTCATACTTCTTTTTGAAATTTTTGTTGGACTGGACGGCTCCAAACTTGGGAGTTTACCGTGCCAGATGTAATAGTTGTTTGAGGGTCGGCACTGAACGGTTTACTTCGCCGATCCTCCTAGCTTTGGATTTTAAACAACACTTGAAGTCTTTTTGAATGAATACACTGCTTCTTTTGCAACGTCTGTATTTTTGCCGAGCTTGTCTGATTGCCTTCATGTCTTCACAGAATTCTTGTAGTTCTTGCGTGTTTGTGAATGTGTAGTTGTCCGTAGCCCCCACTTTTGGTTTGGGTTCGGCAGAATAGTTGAGAATATTTCATGATCGAGATGGTTAAGTATAGATATTGCGGCCGAGCCCAGACCATAATTAGTATGGCCGTAGGGAGTGATCTGCCGAACATGAGTGGATTGTGAGCTGACATGATCCAACCTTTGACTTAGTTTGAGAGTGTGAGTTGCCCCCTTGCCAGTGGATGGGGCTCGGCCCATGAGTCAGCCCCAGGCCATGGTAGAAGGACGTTTGAGAGTAGTGACTGTTTGTGGGTGGTTTGCTCGCCATATTGCGAGTGTAACCTTTCGGTGGCCGACCATAGTGTCTTGCCAATCCGAGCCGAAGCCTGAGTTCCAAAAAGTGTATTTCAGGCTCGGCGGACCATATGTCCAGTGATTGCTTCTTTGGGCGGTAAAATTGGCCGAAGCAATGGGCTTTTTAAGGAGCCGTTTGGAGGGTGTGACCGAAGTCATCGTTTGGTTGTGGCTTTTTAGCCGAGAGTGAAAGGAATGCATGAAACGTTGCTGAAGTCTTTTTGGATAAAAAAGGGATTGTCATTTCATTGATATTTCTTTCGAAGTACAGGGAAAGTAAATAAAAACAGTAACAGTGGGTCGAGGCCCTTCTTTGAAATGCGAAAGATAAAATGTAGAGGAGTTATGCCGAAGCTGAAGAAATCAGAAACTTGTTATGCATGAAGTGTTGGCCGAAGTCTGATTGAAGCATCACATGTAAGCCTTCCTGAGGTTCTGTGCATTCCACGGGTTGGTGAGCACCTTGCCGTGCATGTCTTCGAGGGTGTAAGCCCCTTCACCAGCAACCTTCACAATACGAAATGGCCCTTCCCAATTAGGCATAAACTTTTTCTTTTTGCTTGCTTGGACGACTTTCCGCCAAACCAGGTCGTCGGGCTTGAACTTCTTGATCCTGACACTTCTGTTGTAGCCTTTGGCAACAGTCTGTTGGTACTCAGCAAGCTTTAGCCGAGCGTCGTCGCGTTTTTCCTCAGCCAAAATCAGTTCTTGCTCGACGGCTTCGTCATTGGACTGTGGGTTGAAGTTCTCCGTTCGGAGGGTTGGGAACCTTGATTCCAGTGGGATTACGGCCTCCATGCCGAACGCCATCGAGAAGGGTGTTTGGCCTGTAGAACGGCGGGGAGTAGAGCGGTAAGCCCATAAAACCCTGGGGAGTTCCTCCGCCCATTTCCCTCTCTTTGAATTCAATCTTCGTTTTATCCCTGCACAAACCGTCTTGTTCGAGGCCTCGGCTTGGCCATTTCCCTGAGGGTAGGCTGGTGTTGAGTTGAAGAATCTGATGCCGAACTCCTCACAGAGACTTGTGAGGCCGTCCCCGACAAATTGAGTGCCATTGTCGGAGACGATGGCGTAGGGCACGCCGAACCTTGTCACGATGTTCCGCCATACGAATCGTCGGACATCTGCTTCTGTGATGGTGACCAGGGCCTCGGCTTCTACCCACTTGGAGAAGTAATCCGTTGCAGTGATCAAGAATTTGAAGCCCCCAGGTGCTGTTGGGAGTTTCCCGACGATGTCGAGCCCCCATTGGGTGAATGGCCATGGACTTGTGATTGGAGAGAGATTTTGAGCCGGCTGCCTGGGGATTGGTGAGAAGAGTTGGCATGGTTGGCACCTGCGTACAATTTCCTCGCAGTCTTTCTTCATGTTTTTCCAGAAGTATCCTTGACTCATCGCGCGTTGGCATAACGAACGTCCACCGGAGTGGCAGCCGCAGCTTCCGGAGTGCAGTTCTTCTAGGATCTCGGCAACTTGATTGGGGTGGATGACCAGGAGGTAGGGCCCAGAAATGGATTTCCTATAGAGTTGGCCGTTCTCAGAAAGCCAATAGTACGCGGCCTTGTTTCTGATACGAAAGGCTTCCTTCTTGTCGTCGGGTAAGGTATCGGTTCTGAGGAAGGCAACGATTTCATCCATCCAGCTCGGGCCAAGTTCAATGTTGAGCACTTCTGGGGTTGTGTCGAAACTCAGGTGGTCAATGTTTCCAAAATTTATGGTTCGGAACTCTGATGCCTTTGAAGCCGACGCGAGGCCTGCAAGTGCGTCGGCGTGTGCGTTGTGCTCGCGGTTGATCTGCTCGATGTTGAAGTTCTTGAAGCGAGTAATGAGTTCGGCTGCCGTGGTTTGGTATTTTATCATCCGTGGATCTCTAGCTTCGTAGTCCCCCAGCACTTGATTGACTATGAGTTGAGAGTCGCAGAATACGGCCAAGTTGTCAACTTTCATTGCGATTGCCGAGCGTAGTCCAGCAAGTAATGCTTCATATTCCGCCTCATTGTTTGTGGCAGGAAAATCGATGGTGATAGCACTTTCGTGAAGAGTTCCGCATGGTGAGACCAAAACTACTCCGGCACCGGCTCCGTTGTTGTTGGAGGCGCCGTCAACTTGCATTCGCCAAGTGTCTCCCTGAAAGAGGAGCCACTGGTTCTCTTTTGGTTGGTGTTCGGCAGAGGTTTGGGTGGGAGGATTGTGTAGGATCTCAGAGTCTTCTGGTGTGAGTTCAGCAATGAAGTCGGCGAAGACCTGTCCCTTTATTGCCGTCCTCTGTTCAAAACGAATATCGAAGTTCGCAAGCTCGACCGCCCATTTTGAGACTCGGTTTGAGAGGTCGGCTTTTCGAAAAAGAGCTTTGAGAGGGTGCTCGGTCAACACTGTTATGGTGTGCGCCTGAAAGTATGGCAGAAGTTTCCTCGTCGCAGAGACCAGGGCGAGTGCAAGTTTTTCCAGTGGAAGGTACCGAGTCTGGGCTGGGAGGAGTGTCTTGCTCGTGAAATACACTGGCATGTCGTCGGCCCCTTCTCACCGAACAAGTGCTTAGCTAATTGCGTGGCTCGAGACTGTAAGGTAAAGATAGAGATTCTCGTACTCTTTGGGCTTTACCATTAGTGGTGAAGAACTCAGGTAATCTTTAAGCTCGGCCAACGCTCTGTCGCAGTCCGGTGTCCACTCAAAACTTCGTCGGCTTTTCCCTTTGAGAGCGTGAAAGAAGGAGTGGCACTTGTCGGATGATTTGCTGATGAAGCGATTGAGAGCCGCTGCCATCCCAGTTAGTTTTTGTACCTCTCTGATTGATCTTGGTGGTCGAAGATCTGCCACTGCCTTGATTTGGTTGGGGTCGGCTTCGATGCCCCTCCGTGTGACCAAATGGCCAAGGAATTTGCCGGCACTTACGCCGAACGCGCACTTCTCCGGGTTTAAACGGAGTTTGTGGAATTTAAGAATCTCGAAGACCTCGGCCAGCTCCTTCAAATGGTTGTGCTCCTTTTGGCTTTTGACGACGAGGTCGTCAATGTATGCTTCCAGGATGTTGCCTATTTGTGCATAGAGCATCTTGAAGATCGCTCTGTTGAATGTTGCTCCGGAGTTCTTTAGACCGAACGGCATCACCCTATAGCAGAAAATTCCATGTGGAGTTATGAATGCTGTTTTCTCCATGTCGGCCGGGTCCATAGCAATCTGGTGATAGCCACGGTAGGCGTCCAGAAAACTAAGCCGAGCATGGCCGGCAGTTGCGTCTACGAGCTGGTCGATCTTCGGTAGTGGAAACCAGTCCTTGGGACAGGTGTCGTTAAGATTCGTGTAGTCGACGCAGACTCGCCACTTTCCATTCTTCTTCTTGACGACCACCGTGTTGGAGAGCCAGGTTGGGTATTGCACTTCCTGAATGGCGTTGTTGTCTAGTAGCCGGTTGACTTCTTCTATCACGGCTTCGGCGTGCTCTGGTGCCGAACGTCGAGCCCGCTGAATGACTGGTTTGGCGTCCTTTTTTATGTTGAGGGAGTGGCAGATAAAGTTGGGATCCACTCCTGGCATTTCCTCCGGGGTCCATGCAAAAACTTCGAGATTTTGTTTGAGGAACAGGAACATCTCCTCTCGCTCGGCGTCAGAAAGTGAGGAGCCAAGCAAGAAGAAGCGTGATCCGCCCTCGTTGATGGGCATTTTTACCAGTTCCTCTTCGGCTTTGTCCTCGGCTTTTTGACCGACGTCGTCAATGACGGCCATGTCTGGGACTTCAACCCATTGCACTTGTTTTGCCTTTGAGGAGCTGTGGACGGCGGAGACGTAGCATTTTTTGGATGCAATCTGGTCCCCTCGCAAGTCCTCTTGTCTTCCTGTTGCGCCGATGAAGCGAACAACCTGGTGGTATGTTGAAGCAATTGCTTGCATTTCATGGAGCCAGGTTCGGCCGAGGATGGCGTTGTATGGGCTCGGCGCGTTGACAACTATGAATTCGACGGTTACTGTCTTTGATCCGACGACGACCGGCAAAAAGATTCGGCCGATCGGCCATACAGGAGCTCCGCTGAAGCCAATGAGGGGTACCTCGGTGGGTTGCAAAGCCGACTCTGGTAGGTCCAACTTCTTGAAGAGGTCATAGTACATAACCTCGGCTGAACTTCCCTGATCGATGAGTACACGCTTGACGTCATGGACGCCAATTTGGACGGTGACGACGAGTGCATCTGAATGTGGAGTCTGAACGTGTTCAAGATCACGTTCGGTGAAGCTGATAGTCCATTTTGGTAGTTCTTGTGGTCGTGAACGTTTGGATCCGCAGCCGACGGAGAGTATCTCCTTTGAAGTTGAGGCTTGATCGATGTCGGCTCTGAGGGTGGTCTCGAATGCCTTTGTTACCGGTCCATGGATGACATGGATCAATGGTCGTTGTTCGTTGGGGTTGGGATTTGTCTGCTGGGCGGGCGTCTTTGCTCGATCAATGTATTGATCGAGATGGCCTTGATCGGTAAGCTTTTCAAGGAGAGCCTTGTATGGTGCACAAGCAGTCGTGTAGTGGCCGAGCTCGTTATGGTAGGTGCACTTCTTCCTTGGGTTTTGATCCGGTTGGCCGGTGTCAGTCCCGAGCTTGGCCGTCGGCCACTCAAACCACGGTTGTCTCATTATTTCCTTCAGAAAAGACCAGATCGGTTCTTTGAAGTGAGTGGTTTCGGCCACGTGGTCATGCTCCTTCGGCTGTCGCTCCTTCCCCTTTTTAATGTTGTGCACTTGCTTCTTCGGCTGCACTTGTTGGGTCGCCATTTGGACCGGTAGCTGGTGAACGGTTGAGGAGAACGGATTGTTGGAGCTCGGGATTCCCTGTGCGGCTCTGTCTGCGTAGAGTTCTTCGAGAGCACAGAATCTTTCCACTACACGCATCAATTCACCCATGCCGTGTGGTGGGCGGATGGCGAGTTCGTCTAAGATCTTGCTCTCAGTTTCCAGGCCGTTCTTGAAGGTGCGTGCGGCCCAGTACTCATCGATTCCAGGGATTTCGTTAAACAGCTGCCAGTACCGCTCGGCATATTGCCTGAGGGTTTCCGACGATAGTTTCCTCATCTGAGACAGCGATTCAGGCTCCTTAGCCGTTTTGTTGCTTGTGATGAATCGTGTGTTGAAGGCGCGTTCAAGGTCGGCCAGGGTCCTTACGGATCCAGCGGGCAATTTGTTGAACCACTGGAGCCCTAGGGAGCCGAGGCTGGACGGGAACGCCTTGCATTTCACCTCATCTTTACTCGTGCAGAGTTCAATGGTTTGTCTGAAATGGATGAGGTGAGTGTAGGCCTCACACATCGACGGATCGAACTTTGTGAACTTGGGTAGGTGGAAGGTGGGCTCTGGCGGCGTGTTGATTATGTGGGAGGTAAATGGGGAGACGCCGAGATCTTTTAGCTGCCTTTCGAATCCTAGGCGTGGCGGTTTGCTGTGTTCGTCCGTTTTCGACCTCTTTGAATCCCTGTCTTTTTGTTCTTTTGCCGACGTCTTCTCCGCTTCCCTCCGACGAAGCTTGTCTCGCAGATCCTTCTCCATTCGGCGTGGGCCGTCAACGGTTTTGTCGTTGTGGCAACGGGTTTTGTTCTCGTCGTTCGCGCACTCAACGCGTACGTCTTTCCCGTTGCGCCGAGCGTAGTGCTCATCCTCTTTGTTTTCCATTGGGATGTTCCCCAGGCGCTCAGAGACATGGGGTCTGGTTCGGGCAGATTCTCGGCTACGGTGCGAGGCCGTCGTGCGAGAGAATTCTGCGCGACTAGTCGAGTACGTACTTGTAAACGACTCGATGTCCCTTGTTCTGGTTCCATCATGATGGCTTCTAGAACGATGTGTCCCGGATACAGCGGGTTGCTTATAGAGAATGATTCCCCTGGCGTCGTCTGGTGCTGGAGTGAAACCTAGGCTGTCCTTCACGGATCCGCGCTGGCCTCCTTCGTTCTGACGCCCTTGCGGTGGTGGAGGTGGAGGCGGAGGCGGTGTTTGGCCTCCTCTACCCCTGTCTCCGCCAGATCTTGATGCGGCAGGGGTGGCGTCCTGCTGCATGCGTTGCTTCATTTGGGCCACCTCTGCTCTTAGCGCGGCCAGTTCATTGTCGCGTTCATCGTCGCGACGCTGCAACAGGCGGATGTACGCCGAAGTTACGTCGTCTGAGACGTCGTCTGAGACGGGCGAGGGAGAGGGACATGTGCCTTTCGAGGGTTGGCGTGGAATTGACGTTTCCACTTGCGTCTTTGGCCCCCGAAACGGTTGCGTCTGCTAGATCTCCGCCCATGGTAGGTGATTTGGTGGTTGTTTTACGAAGGAGTGAGGGGGGTATGGAGGATGAGAGAGCCGTTTAGATCAGAAGTGTTTCACGTCGGGTTCACCAATTGTGTGGCCCGTGATCCTCTGGTCCTCGATCCTTCGTGGGTGGTTCGATGATGGGTTAGCTTCCTTCTCCCAGCCTGCACAAGGAACGCACGTCTAAGACCTGGCCGGGGGTTGTCCCGGCAAGGCCCTCCGGCGCGAGGATGAGTATAGCGCAGAGAGGAAGCAGAAAGCTTAGAGAGAGTATGTGAGTGTGTTGAGTAGCGTGTCCCTGTTAGGGTTACCATCTCTAGGTATTTATAGTGCCTTCTGACTTGCCCTCCAAGTGCGATCGCGTGCCTTCCACGGGACCAATGACGTCATAGTGACGTCGAGGAGTAGATCTGATAACCGTTTTCAGGGCTGAGCTGGCACGCCCATGTGCGCCCATGATCACCTTCTGTTGTAACCGCTTCTGCACGTGGCAAGACGCATGACCTTACAGCCAGCCGCCGTCGGCTGCACGTGATCTGAAGGTAGCCGAGCACGGGCATCGCCGAGGACTGCCACGCGTTTGATGAGGGAGTACCATTGCTGGAGGTTCTGCCGTCGACGCAATCCGAGCGTGGGTTTGTCAGCTGCCGAGCCTGAGGCAATCGGTACATACGTGACAAATCAGCGTCGGCACGCCGCACATGAAGCTTCTGTCCAGTTCACGGCGGATCAGGTCCGCTTCGTGCGAACATTTGTGTTCGGCCCGCTACAATTTTATTCTGATCGTTAAATGTCCAGCTATATGCGAAAAATCCAATTTCATTATAAGAACTCTAGAAACTCAACAATTTGCATTACAAATTGTACAACACATCAAAGTTGTAGGATTTTGGCTCAATTTGGGTTTTTCTGTTTGGACGGGAGTCAAGACCGTCTGGATGACCGGCTTGTATTTTAACTCTGAAGCTTATGTTTTTCTCGTCCAGATTTTGGTGAAGTATGTTCGAATAGTCAACCCTCTGAATTTTGGTTTGTACGCTACTAAAGATTTGTTTTGGAGTTTTTTTTTTTTTAAGGACTTAGAGTGCAACGAAATCAGTTTGGGAAAGAGTTATATTTGGAAATGATTCTTTGGCTATAAATATAGCTTCGCTCCCTCAATTAGGGTTGAACTTCGTAGGGTTTTTTGTTAGATCTTTATTGTTGTTTGGTTGCCCCACTTTTCGTGGGCTTGGATAAGCTCTAGCATTTGGAAGATACTTACTTTGGTGCGGCCTTCAGTCACTTTTCGTTCTTTGGTGATCTCAATGCGATCTTGTTATCTCTTGGTTAAAACCCTAGTTTTGTGAGACAAGAGAGATAAGTTTGTTGAGAAATTTCAATTGGATTTTGGTGAGAGAACTTGTATTTTGGGGCTTGGTGAGTTCCGCTTTCTTTCTAAACCTTCTTTTTCAAAAAGAAGGTAATTTCAAACTCAAATATAACGAAAATGAAAAATATATTTTTGATTTTTTTTGCACCGTTTAAAAGATCTCAATGAGATCTATCAAACAAGATCCATATTGGTAGGAAAATTATTTACATAAACACATAATTTTTGAACTTGAAATTACCTTCTTTTTCTAAAAGTTCTTTTTTTACAAAACTGAAACACCCTACTTGCTCAATTTTGTTTGCTCGTCAATTTCGACCTCCATGACTGGTCATGGCTAGGGCTACACATAAACTAAACAGTCCGCAAACTGCAGGAGACTTGGTTCATTAAGAGCTCGTTTTAGTTTGATTTATCTACTAAACAAACCGAACATGAACCTCACTTTTAATAAATAATACTCTTGGGGTCTATTAAAAATATTCTACAGTATATGTTAAGGGTATATGTATAATTTAGCAATTCCTTTTTTTTTTTCCGACTAATATGAAACTATACGATCAGATCACATAATCACATACTCCGTATTACTGATAATCTTGGTCATGATGTTGGTTTTTTTTTTTTTTTTTGTCCTTTCCTTTTTTGTTGTATATCAAGGAATATTGATGTGGTACTTAAAAAAGAAAATTACTGAGGAATTGAATTTGAGCCTAAACTCAATTGTTCGATCCGGAATCTAATAGGGTTCGGCTCGTTTACAGGTCATGACCAATCAATCCAACATTTGGTTGCAAAAAGCTAAAAGACGGGAACATTTCCAACATTATGCCCAGAAGATCTTGAGAGTAGTCAAATATCTCCTTCTCATATCTATGTGAGTGAAATGAATAGTGATGTCAAAACGTTTTCCGTGTGTACCTTCCGTGTCACAAAGGTTTTTAAATCAATCAAATACAAATGTGTATTTAAATTCCATTCCAAAAGAATAGATGAGTGTGGTTACATAAAGAACAAGCAATTTACATGCATAGCAAGAGAAGCGCGATAAAAGATATCCCTATCAGCCAAAGCAGATGAACTGGCCTGCTTATATTGGAATCATCACTCACAGTTTCAGTTGTACGGCCGCCGCCTGTGGGTGATGATAATCCAGCCGGCGGTGGAGGTGAGATCACGGGAACATCGCATGTGCCAAATGTCGCATTTGTCTGTCCAAACATGGAAAACATATTGGGTTAGGTTGAGCCATTCTACCAACTCTCTCTTTCGACTACCCAGCTTCTAATACAATATATGAGCACAACCATAATTGATAGGAACAGATCCAACTTTCATATGGTTTAGGTATTACCGATAGGTCTTAGGGATTAGGTAGAGTAAATCAAATATTGTATTGGGTGATGTGAATGGTGATCTGATTAGGGAGTGTGATAGTGTGCTGCAGTGGTCTTCTCTTTCTGAGAAAAGATTTGTATACGTGCATTCACATGGTGTGAGTTCGCCAGTGCCAGGGATCCCCGTTGCGGGAACCTCTTTCTTTGTGAGGGGCGAATCTACAATTGTGTCCAAGGTGTTTGCATAGAAAGTGTTGCTCTTTTCATTTTCTTACACCCGAAATTGTTTCTCTCCAAGATGCCCTAGATTCAGTGTATTTGCTGTGGGAAATCAAGTGTCAAAAGGTTGAAACTGATTTAGGTTACCAAAGAATCTTCTTTTCCATGAGAATTATAAAGAATGGGCAACATCTTATCTGATAAATTTGAATTGAGGCGCTAAAAAAAACACACAGAGAAAGAATAACACAAAATTTCCACGAAACTACATATGTACGAAGGAAAAAGTGCTTGCACCTTAAAATACTCATTTTTACCAGATTTTTCATTTGTCAATAACTTGAAAGTAACAAACCTTGCAATAAGCAATGCTATCACATCCACAAGTCAGCTGACCATTCGCCTCATCCACGGCTTCTGGGGCTCCTCCACCGTCACTTCTCTAGAACAAGTTAATAAGATCCCGATAATGCTGGATGTTAAAAATTTGTTTCTGACCAATCTAGAACCACTACATAGATAGGTCATATAAAATTGCAGTTCAATCATATCCCTTACCTGGTAAAAATCAACTGCAATGAAGTTTGGCCACCGCTTCCCAGCATCTTGATAACAAGTATTCATCATACTGATTAACGGAGCAGAATTGTCAACGCAGGCTTCTGTGTTGTTGGGATTATCAGGGAAGTAGTTCTGAAGAACCAAGGATATTGCTGATGTGTTCATAGGAGATGATTCCGCACGGTTCGGACAAGAACCAGCCACCATTCCGTCATCCCCATCTGCAGTTTCCCAAGGATTTCTTTTATTTGCAAGAGAATGATGAAAAATACACGAACTAACCAAAAAAATGATCCTTTTTGTTTTCCAAAAAGCAAGAAAGTCCTAGAAGCTGCAGGAAGAACAGTTCGTGTACGACCTTTTAAGCCTTTTAATTAGTGATTGGTTTGCAACAAAATACTCGTATAGTCGTATGTAGGGAACTTTTTCCCGTGAAAGTGAGGTACTATTTGTCCTTATTTTCCTACATTACTTCCACTTCAATGCCCGCCCTTTTTTTGTTCCAGTGTTCTCATTCCTCCTCTATACTTTATCCAACATACTGTGAAAACCAGTTAAGCCACAATTGTTGTTCTAGTTTTATCCCGCAAAATCTCAATGTGGATGCATAAATAAATTTCTTCTTCTTGAACTGACACAGGCTAAAGAGAAGAAAAACAAGGTTCGTTTCAATCGAGTAGGAGGAATGGAGGACCATTGACCACCAATAATGGATCCCGTGAAACTACAAGTCGTACAATGGACATTGATAATCATGTTCTACATCTTATTGTATTCATTTTTCGATCTAGAGTTCCTTATCATTTCAAACTGGACAAGGACAGTTTAGTGAAGTACTACATAAATATCTGCCAACTCTCATGCTCTAAATCAAACAAAAAGTTGTATATTTGAATTTTTTTTGTAAAATATATAAAAGAAAATCAAATTTCCTTTCTCTATCTTTTTCTTTCACCTTACTTTCCATCATTTTCACTATCCATCAAAAGTTTCCTTTTAAAAAAATGGCCCATAGGCAATGTCTGATTTTGCAATAAGTTTTGGGGGAAAATTTCAAAATAACACCTGACCTTTCACACAAATCACACATAGGCACCTGACCTTTTAAAATTATAAAAAAAACACCTGACCTATTCAAAAACTCATCAATTTTCCACCCGCCGTTAACTTCCCATCCAAAACAAACGGGAATGTTGAAAATGTGTATTTTGGTGCGAATAAGAAGAATGGTCCCACATGACATCATCTTTGTTAACCCTATCTGCCTTTATACCCTCATCGACTAAAAATAAATACTCCCCCGTCCCAAAATATTTGTTCGGTCCGCAAAACGAGGGCAAAAAAATAATGCATTTCTTTTAAGAAAAATTCTTAACTTTTTTCATAAATTAAAAGAACTCGTCGAGATCTAGTAAATTGTTGAAAAAAATTTAAATTTTTCTTGCAAAACTTGAATTATTTTTACGTTCTCGTTTTGCGGACCGGACAAACATTTTGGGACGGAGGTAGTAAGTTATTAATTGACTATCCCTACAAAAAAATAACCTACCAATGACTTATTTTTAGTCTTTATTCAAAAAAAAAATTGCATTTGTTAGTTTTGTGTCAAAACGAATCAATATGTCACCAAAATTACTTAACTTTTCAATTCAAATCCACCCAAAATAAGAAATCAAGCTTAATTTAGTAATTAAATATCCATAACTATGCAGCCAAACAAGATTACTTTGTATTAAACAAAGGAAAAGGCAAAAACAAAAAACATAGAATAGTCATGGGTAGATGTGAAAAGTGACGACAGAGAAAGAAAAGTAATTGTGCAAAGTGAAGGCAAAGACTGGTAGGTGTAAAAAAACGTTAAGACAAATGAATGTTGTCCCATTTTCAACATTTCCGTTAGTTTTGGATGGGAAGTTAACAGCGGGTGGAAAATTGATGGGTTTTTAAATAGGTCAGGTGTTTTTTTGATAATTTTAAAAGGTCAGGTGCCTATGTGTGATTTGTGTGAAAGGTCAGGTGTTATTTTGAAATTTTCCCAAGTTTTGGCAAAAACATGACCTGCTTCCAACAAAATCCAAGTTTTGCAAGGAAAAAGAACTAAGGAAGAGTGCTCACACTGATTTTCTACCACGTATCTCCACTCATAAGCAATCCCCTCAGTGGCCTCCTTGGAAGATATTGAGGTGAAGACTACCAATCGTTGATTACTCTGGACCATATCATCCACAGTAGGCCAATCTACGCCACTTTTGGGCATCTGAGACACTGGAAACCAATAGTTACTCAGACCAGATGCATTAAAAACCTTTGTCAAGCCCTGTGGAGAGGTCACATAATCTTCGATGAAGATGGTGACAATTTCTGTTGGATTTGCTTCCAGAAACACTTGAATCTCTTTCAGCACATTGATAGCAGGTTGCTAGGAGGGAAATGTTTAAAAATCAGCCATAAGATAACTTTCACAGTTCGGAAGCACAATTGCAGTTTAGTTTTTAAAAACTCACAAATGATGTAAAGTTGTAGCATTTTCCACCGAAGGAGTGGCATAACCAGATGTCATTGTTGAAGTCATACATATCAAGCATGAGCCCTCGGACGCCATTCTACAGATAAGTAAACAAACAAAATTCCTTATTGAACCAAGTATATGAAGCCTGTGTTAAAAATGATTGTGTCTGAAATGTAGATTGGGAGCAGTTCAAAAAACAGAAATGTAGATTGGGAACTATTAAATCATTTCCGGAGGAAAATCAAATTGTCAATTCCTGGATTTCTGGTCGAAGCGGCTACCAATCAAATTAACAATAATAACATGTCCATATATGCTAAGTGATTCATCTAATAACAGTATTTTGACGACACAGTAAATGCAAGGTTTAATTAAGGTAGTACTCGACACACAATATCTTCATTCGGATGTAAACATCCATACTTGCAGCGGAAGAATGTAAAGGGGAGAAGCATAATGCAAACGGGAGACAAATGCAAATAGAGCCCTGAGAAGAAAAGGTGTCTTGAATACCATGTTAAGTTACTAGTTGTCCCTTGATATTTATGGTGTTAGGAAACGAGTTCAACAATGTATATCAAGCAATCTGACATTAAGCAATCTTCTCCGAGTTCTTTTCTATATTTTTTTGGTTTTTCTTTTTATCTGGGAGGCTTATTCTACGATAAATCGCACTCGTCGCTGTGCTCAGGCGGTTGCAGATGACATTTGTCATGAGGTGCTGTTAGGTCATGACCTCTAGAAATATGGATTAGTTAGAGTCATTTTCATTTGGCACCCAACATGCAAGGTTTGTACATTGACCAACTCCAAATTTGAACCTGATTATTTCAAGGTTCAGTTCAAATAGCATGTCTTAGAATTGTTCGACATGAATAAGTCAAATGATACTGGTAGGTAAGTTTGGATGCTTAGTTTATAACCTAAGCAAACATGGACAGCAATTATTACAACTCCCAACCACTTGAACCTTCAACTTTCAAGTAGCGCAACAGTTATGGTAGGGGATTCTAATGAGTTTTAATCAATTCACTACCAACAACAGTTTTTCCAGGCTCACATAGGTATACCTGCAGTATTGCACACACAAAGACTTGCATGCACACACAAAGACACAAACGAGTTTGTGGACGAAATTACTCCATAACTCCAATGGAGGCGAGACCCACCACAAACACTTGTTGTGGGACCCACGTCAGGGTACAACTTGGGCATTCATAACAATTTCTCTTTTTGAATATTTGCGTGTAAAAGAGTGCATGTATGTCTTTCCTCTAACAACCATACCCTGGACATTTAAACACCACTAAACTATTGTCTCTCACACATGGCATGCCTGCAACTAAACTTTTTGGGTAATTGCTAATTAATGATGTTTCTTAATTTATACATGAAAACAACAAGAAGAAGAAATTCCCAAGCAAATGCAAAGTTCCAAAAGGGGTAATCTTACTTTAAGCTGAGAGGTAACCGTATCTTCCTGATTGGTCGGAGAAAGAATGGGTGATCCGGTCTCAGACGTAGCCCCGGACAGAGCATAAGAATTGTGGGTCGTCAGCCATGAGTACTTGTTGAACGGTAGACCTTTCACCTGCCATCAATTCCCAAAATTAATCACTAGTAACACTTACTAATATAATATAGGAATCTTTGTTTGACGGGATGTGATCATCGGATTGGACTGTATGCTGAAGACGACCAGATATACGGTGTTTGGTTGGAATATTTACGATTAGAATTAAACAACGATTTGAATTAAACCTGCTTCGGATATTAGATAAATAATCTAACGAAGTGTGGGATATATACATAATATGAAAAAAGTTCCAATGCAACGGTTATTTGTAACATCCTCTCATGTAATGTGGGTCCCATCCCATGTGAGAGGCGTTACAAATAACCGTTGCATTGAAGGTATTATTCATCCAGTCACTACTAATTAGGTTAGATTGCATATCCGATGAGACTACACTAAACAACTCCAACCGGTGCAGTCAAAAGTGATGTGGAAGGCAAACAGATCATTTTGGCAGCTAAATTCAGCCCAACCGAGCTGCCTTCTCTAATGCCAAAATCTACATGGCTTTGAAGGGAAGGGCAAACCTGCCAACTTTGACAGCCGCCCTCCTCCATGCCAAATTTCAAAAACTGACCATTTGTATTTTGACATAACGGTTAGAGGAGGATAACTTGATGTCAAATAAATAGAATTTGACACAAGGGTTGGAGAGGAGGTTTTGATGTAAAATTAGAGATGCCAAAATGCTACATCGGCCTTCAAAAAAAAAAATTGGCATCCCCAATTTGAAGTCAAGGGTTGGAGATGCTCAAAGGACCTGTAGAAATGCATATTGGTATAAATATTTTTTATTTTATTTCTTTGCTGTTCATATTCGTATAATGGTTGTGGACTTGCTGTGGGTTCAAAATTTATTTTGCAAATTTGACACCATCAACATTACAAAATCCACACACAAAAAAAGCAAACATTTTCCAAATAGAAAGGGTGATTTTTTGCTGAAATCAAATTCGCATCCTATCAAGAACAAGTCAAATTCACATCCTACGTAGAAAAGGTCAAATCATATTACACGGAGAAAACAAGAGGTATAGCCCTCATTAAAACTTTGACCAATAATCCTCCTCGTCAAATATAAGGAGTATATTTTAAAATTTCTTTTGGGAAGGAAATACTAGTCATATATATGCAAGTATACGTATCTCTCTGTACCTTGGAAGTGGGAATCAAGGGTTGAGTGCGGGTGCATCTGGGGCGGGTGTTTCCATTTGCAGAGCATGTTTCGCAGCGTAGGCCGGCGTCACACTGACTATCAGTAGAACAGGTTTCCCCAATCTGAATTTCATACAAGTGGAAACAAAACAATTTTTCGGATATTGATGAGGAAATAAATCGCAGAAATTACAACATTGGTTGATTTATCCTCACAAAAATAGTAGTTTAAAACTGACGGTGGGGTATTAGGAAATGACCTCGAGACTGAAGCAATGTCCAAGTAACACACAGAATGTGATCAATAGAAGCTTGATGGCAAATGAACTGATCCTCTGCAATTTACACAACAGAGAGAGAGAGAGAGAGAGAGTTAGCCAATTTTTTTACAATAAAAGAGAGAGAGAACGGGAAGAAGGAAGGATGTATTTGCATGCCTGCATTTCCGGATCTCCGCTGGTTTAGAGAGAGAGGGGTCTGTGTTTGTTTGTCTCTCTCTGTCAATAGGTCTAGCCCTGTTTGTTTGCCTCTCTCTGTCTATATACAGTACGTAACTGCGGGTTTGAAAAATAGGCTGCGCGTTGGGGAACGGGAGAGGCGCTTTCCTGTTTTTTGACTTTGTTTCTTTTTGGGGGAAGAGAGAGAGAGATGGGAAATGTGGAATTGACTACTATCTATGATGTGGGGAAACGCAACTGTGGTAGTTTTCCCTTCTAGAATATAGAAACGATAACTGTACGAATCTATGGGGTGATTAGAGCAAGTTTACCGATGAAAAGGTAAAATGTCCCGTGAATAGTGCATTTTTTTCATTTTATCTGCTCATATTTCTCTCAACACTACACCAATACTATCTATTTAACCTATTCTCTATTAAAATATTATTACTTTTATTTTCTTTTTATTTTCTGGGAAGAGAGAGAGGAGGAGAGAGAGAGAACAATTAATAAAATACTACATACATGGTGAATAGTGCTTAGGTATATTTACCTAAGCACTGTTCATAGATGGGTTTTAGCTCAGCCTTTACCTAATCTAGTGTAGTGCTGATTTGGAGGTTTTGCTTAGGTAAAATAACTTTTTAGCTATTTTACATCAACTGATGTTGTTGCTCTTAGGAGTTTACTTTTTGACTTTTTATTTTTTATTTTTTGGGTTATAGTCAAAATGTATTTTTGAATTTAGTAGAGTGTTTAAATGATATGTACATAATATATTTTGTAACATGATTAGTATTTGAAAGATATGTGCAGAATATATTCTGTAGGTCTTTTTGTTAACCAAAACGAAATGAAAAAGTAGAAAATGAGAAATGAAAAAGCTCCTCTTCTCCTACTTAGCTTCTCTTCTCTAAACCAAAAAATCGAGAACTCATTTTGTTAGAATTATGGCTCATATGTAAGTATGGGGATATACTAAAGAGTTCTAGAAAGAAAGCCAGATGCCGGAGCGAAGCGCAACGAGTGGAGCGGAGCGATGGCATCTGGCCCATCGCCGATAATCCAGTAAAAGTAGAATGGGCCGAAGGCCCAGAAGTTTCGTAAGTTGGAGGGTGCGGGGGGCTACGCCCCCCGCGGTATGGTACGACCGTATAAGGGTATTTTTGGGATAAGACCAAATACCAGGTTAGAGTTAGAATATAGTCGCTATAAATACTCTATGTTGTAAACCCTAGTTGATAACTGTGATAATAAAAGAACAGCCGCTTTCGCTCCAATGGACGTACCCGGTTTTGGGGAACTACGTATATCTCTGTGTTAATTCTTTACTATTTTATACTCGGAAATCGTGTGCGTGTGTGTGACGATCCTAACAAGTGGTATCAGAGCTTCGGGCTGTTTTTGATCACGCGAAGAATGATGTCATTGAGTTCGTCTGTTACGAAGTTCGATGGAACTTCGAATTTCGGATTGTGGCAACAGCGGGTAAAGGATCTGTTGGTGCAGTAGGGTTTATACAAGGGGTTGAAGGCGAAACCAGAGGCCATGTCAAACGACGATTGGGAAGAACTCCAGATGAAGGCGGTGAGTACGATTCGTCTGTGTCTTGCAGACGAAGTCATGTATCACGTGTTGGGTGATGAATCGCCGGCTGGGGTCTGGACTAAACTGGAAAGCAGGTATATGTCAAAATCGTTGACGAACAAACTGTTTCTGAAGCAGAAATTGTTTGGGTTGAAGATGGCCGAGGGTACTGATCTGGTTCAACATATCAATATGTTTAATCAGATTATAAGCGACCTGCAACGGATCGACGTAAAGTTTGAGGAGGAAGACCAAGTACTGATGTTACTGTGTTCACTACCGATTTCTCTCGAAACTCTCGTTACAACCTTACTCTGGGGGAAAGAAACCCTAGAACTGGAGGAAGTCACTGCAGCCCTTCTGGCGTATAATCAACGTAAGCAACAAACAGAATCGCTGCAGGGTGAAGGTCTGGTGGTTAAGGGGTACGAGGATCGTGGCAGGAAGAAGGAAATGGGTAAATCAGTTTCGGGGCATGGGAGGTCTCAGTCCAAGAACAGGTCCGAGGGCACGTTTGAGTTCAAGTGTTACAGGTGTCATGAACCGGGGCACATGAAGAAAGACTGTCCGCAAAAGGGAAAGGGAACTGACTGGAAGAAGAAGAAGGGAAAGGCAGGAGAGAGGAAAGATGGGTCATCAAATTCTGCGAATGTTGTAGAGCAGGAGTCTGATGATGGAGACATGCTTTCGGTTTCGGCAACTTCGGATCACCTGGCAGACTCATGGATTCTGGATTCAGCATGCTCGTTTCATGTGACGCCTAACAGGGAATGGTTTGACACCTTCAGGTCAGTAAATTGTGGTAATATTTGAATGGGTAATGATGCATCATGTCAAGTCATTGGAATAGGCACAATTAAGATCAGTATGTTTGATGGTGTTGTAAGAACCTTAAGTGATGTTAGGCATGTTCCAGATTTGAGAAAAAATTTGATTTCGTTGGGAACCTTAAACTCTAATGGCTGTGAGTATAAAACAGAAGGTGGAGTCCTGAAGGTAACGAAAGGTGCTTTGATGATTATGAAGGGTATTAAGATTGCTGGTAATATCTATCGTTTGATAGGAACTACAGTTGTAGGTGGAGTTGCTGCTGCTACTACAACTGAGGACTGTGATGATACTTTCTTGTGGCATATGCGGTTGGGACATATGGGGGAACGTGGGATGCTAGAGTTACATAAGAGGGACCTGCTGAAGGGAGTGAAATCGTGCAAGTTAGATTTTTGCAAGTTTTGTGTACTGGGGAAGCAGTGTAAAGTGCAGTTTAGGGATGCAACTCACTGAATGAAAGGAATTCTTGACTACATACATTCAGATGTTTGGGGGCCAGTGAGAGTAGCTTAGAAAGGAGGATCTCTGTATTTCTTGACCTTTATCGATGATTTTTCGAGGAAAGTTTGGGTGTACTTCATGAAGCACAAGTCTGAAGTCTTTGCTAAATTCAGAGTGTGGAAAGCTGAAGTGGAAAATCAGACAGGGAAAAAGATTAAGTGCCTCAGGACAGATAATGGGAAGGAATTCAAGAATGGGCCTTTTCTGAAGTTTTGTGAGGAGCATGGTATTCTGCGACACTTTACAGTTCGAAAGACACCTCAGCAGAATGGGGTGGCAGAAAGGATGAACAGAACCATAGTAGAAAGAGCACGGTGTATCAGATTGAATGCAGGGCTTCTGAAGGTTTTTTGGGCAGAGGCAGTGAGTATGACATGTTTCATCATCAACAGGTCGCCGAGTACTGCTCTGGGTGGAAAGGTAGCAGAAGAGGTGTGGACAAAAAGGGAGGTAGACTATTCAGTCCTGAAGATCTTTGGGTGTCCAGCTTATGTTCATGTTCCCAGTGATGAGAGGTCAAAGCTTGATGCAAAGTCCAAACCATGTATTTTTCTTGGGTATGAGAAAGGGGTTAAGGGATACAAGCTTTGGGATCCAGAATCAAAGAAAGTAGTGTTCAGTAGGGATGTGGTTTTTGATGAGGCTTCTATGGTCAAGGCACATCAGGATGTTCAGAAAACTGAGACATGGGAAAACAGCAGCAAGCAGCAGAACGTACAGATTGAGCTGGAGAGTGTTGACACAGGCTTGCAGCCAGTGGAACAGCTTGATCAGCAGCAGCAGTAGGAAAGTATAGCCATGGGAAGACCCAGGCGCACTATCAAACCACCGGTAAGGTATGGGTTTGAGGATATAGTTTCTTATGCACTGTCGACCACCAGTGGGGATCCGTCTACTTTTCAGGATGCTATCACTAGTCCTGAAAGGGACAGATGGATGGAAGCCATGGTGGAAGAGATGGAGTCATTACACAAGAACAAGACTTGGAAGTTGATAGAACTGCCCGAGGGAAAGAAGACAGTGGGTTGCAAGTGGGTATACAAGAAGAAAGAGGCTGTGTTAGAAAAGGAAAGGGAGAGGTTCAAGGCTCGATTGGTAGCAAAGGGATACTCGCAGAGGAAGGGAATTGATTATGATGAGGTTTTTTCTCCGGTGGTGAGGCATACTTCAATCAGGATGATCTTGGCATTGGTGGCTAGCTATGATCTGGAGTTAGAGCAGCTGGATGTGAAAACAGTCTTTCTTCACGGTGATTTGGAGGAAGTCATTTACATGGAGCAGCCTGAGGGGTTCAAGCAGCCAAAGACTGAGCACCTTGTTTGTAGGTTGTATAAGTCGCTTTATGGACTTAAGCAGTCCCCAAGACAATGGTACAAGAGGTTTGACTCGTTCATGATTCGGATTGGGTTCACACGCTGTGAGTATGATTGTTGTGTTTATGTTCAGAGTCTTGATGATGGTTCCTATATTTTTCTGTTACTTTATGTTGATGATATGCTTATTACTGCAAAAAGTATAGTTGAAATCAACAAGTTGAAGGCTTTGTTGGGTAAGGAGTTTGATATGAAAGATTTGGGTGCTGCTAGGAAAATACTTGGGATGGAGATACATAGGGATAGGTCAGCTGGAAAGCTGTGGTTGTCCCAGAAGGGCTATAGATGAAAGTGTTGGAGAGGTTTAGTATGGCTAATGCTAAACCGGTCAGCACTCCTTTGGCTAGTCATTTCAGGTTGTCTACAGCACAGTGTCCAGAGTCTGCTGAGGAAATTCAGGACATGTCAAACGTGCCTTATGCGAGTGCAGTTGGTTGCTTGATGTATGCGATGGTGTGTATGAGACCCGATTTGGCACATGCAGTCAGCACAGTCAGTAAGTACATGGCAAATCCAGGCAGAGAGCATTGGAAGGCGATCAAGTGGATTTTCAGATACTTGAGAGGTACTTCAAACCATGGGATTTTGTTTGCTAGGCAACAGGGTCAGATTTCAGTTATGGGGTATGTGGATGCGGATTATGCTGGAGGAGTGGATGATAGGAGGTCTACTACAGGGTATGTGTTTACACTGGCAAGTGGGCCGATTTGTTGGAGATCCATGGTACAACCTCTAGTGGCGTTATCTACTACTGAGTCTGGATACATGGCAGTGACTGAGGCTGGTAAGGAAGCATTGTGGTTGAAGGGATTTGTGAAAGAGCTGGGCATCGATCAAGGTGGAGTTCAGTTGTATTGTGATAGTAAGAGTGCCATTTATTTGGCAAAGCACCAGGTGTATCATGCAAGGACCAAGCATATTGATGTGATATTGGAAAAGGTGCATACTTCTGAGAATGCAGCTGATATGTTGACAAAGACTGTGACCGCAGACAAGTTCAAGTATTGCTTGGACTTGGTTAATGTCTCCAGGTGCTAGAAAAAGGGAGGCATCCCCCCAACCCACTGGATGGTGATGGTTATCTTCTGAATGGGTGTATATTCGCCAAGGTGGAGATTGTTAGAATTATGGCTCATATGTAAGTATGGAGAGATACTAAAGAGTTCTAGAAAGAAGGCTAGATGCCGGAGCGGAGCGACGGCATCTGGCCCATTACCGAAGGCCCAGGAGTTCCGTAATTTGGGGGGGGCGGGCCCCCCCCCCCCCCCCCCCACGGTATGGTACGGCCGTACAAGGGTATTTTTGGGATAAGACCAAATACCAGGTTAGGGTTAGAATAGAGTCGCTATAAATACTCTATGTTGTAAATCCTAGTTGATAACTGTGATAATAAAAGAACAGTCGCTTTCCCTCCCGTGGACGTACCCGATTTTGGGAAACCACGTATATCTCTGTGTTAATTCTTTACTGTTTTATACTCGAAAATCGTGTGCGCGTGTGTGACGATCCTAACACATTTTCTAAAAATGCATTCTCCCGACAGCCAGTCAAACATGCAAAAGCTGAAAATGGAAAGTGAGAAGTAGAAAATTGGACGGCTAAACAGGCACTATGTTTGGATTATACACTCTCTTATAATACATCATTTATAATTTAAAAAATAGAAAATTCTAAAATCAGCCCAACGGGCTGACAATAGTAAGAGTGTGAATGTGTATTAAAGGGTGTAAAAAGTGCACATAAATACGTATTTTCCTTATCTTCTAGTGTGTTTATCGTCAGCCCACTGGGCTGACGATAGCAAGACCGTTAAAAAATAAATTATATTTAAAAAAATGCACTTCTTTTTTAAAACTGGAACGGGCCTTAATGATTTTCTTCTATCAAAGACTATTCTATTGTTTTTGTTGGCAACAATGTTATTCACACAATAATTCAAACAAATCCAAACAACAATATTATTCACATAACTATGTGTGGATCCCACATGTATGTGAAATGTTGTATTTAGTGTTGTGTTTGAATTAATGTATGAGTATCATTTTTGTTTTGGGGGGGGGGGGGGGGGGCGGGCGTATGCTGTCCGAATCTTGGATCTCGCGATGCCAGTTTTGCGTATGCTGTCCGAATCTTGGATCTCGCGATGCCAGTTTTGGAGCATTCATGCCTCCCAATTATACTATAGTAAAATACTCCTCACCATTGGGTTTAAGAACAAAAATTTGCATAGTTGATTTCTACATATAGGCTAACAAGAACAGGCGGTAACTTCCTTCCATAGTTGATTTCCTAGATAGGGTTTCCGTCGCGGTTCTAGAGTTTTTATGGTCATGCTCATAGTTGTCAAGGACAAAAGGTGTACCGAGGTGCAAAGTTCTGTTGGGCCTGAGGTGAGAGGCACAAGGTGAGGTGCACGCTTTTGTGAAGAGAGGCGTACCTATGCGAAAAAATAGTATTTCTAAAAATAATTGTGTTATGCATGTGTGTTTTTTATAAAAAAAACTCATTTTTTTAAAGAAAGCGCGTTTTTTTATTGATTTGAAAGAAGCGCACTTTTTGCACCTGGTCGCTTTTCTCGCATTTTCATTTTTTTTGCGCTTTTTGGTCGCCTTTTTCAAGTCACCTCGCCTAGGGGTCAACAAGGCGCTAGGGGTGCGCCTCGCCTCGCCTTGGGCCTAGGCATGCCTTTGACAACTATGACTCACGTTCAAAAGAGAGTTGCTATGCCCGGTCCACCCTTTTTGCTTAGAAAAAAAAAAAACCTTGCCAACCATGACAAATTATTCAATGCTCATGTTAAAAATATTCTACGTATTTCTCCGTAATGTAAAAATCTACGTGTGGGGAACCTTTTTTTTAAATGATAAAAAGACTTTTTCTTGTTCCCAAAAAGTATTAACCGTTGTCATATAAAATAGTAAGTCTCAAGCCGGAGTAAGTTTACCTGTAAAAAAGTGTTAATCGAAAGTTAAGAGGTACGTATAATACCTATAGTCTTTTTTTTATTGTCATAATGTGTTGTTTTGAGTGTTCAAATAATGCCCACAATTTTTGTTTTGGGTGTTAAAATTATTTATAGTTTCACTCCAAGTTTTAGTATCTCCATAACCCATAATCTTTAAGAGTAACACAAAATGTGTAGTGAGGGTCGTTTAAAGTGAGTTTTTTTCTCTCCAACCTAGAGCTTCTCTCCCTTAAGAAAAAAATTCTAGCCGTTTTCTCGCTTCCTTCCCCTAGGAAAATAAACTCAACGGATTAAGCAAAATGATTAAGCAAAATGAAATGAAAATTATATACAATTGGTGCCAGACCCAAATGTCGAAGTGCGGTTGGACTCTTGTGTTGGAACCTCCAAAACTCCTTAAACTTGTATTTATAGGCCGAGCAATACTACTGAGACCGAATTTTGACATTGCAATACAAGTATGGTGGTCTCCACACGTGTCAGTAGACTTTCCCTTAGAGCATCTACAGTGGAATAACTAAAATCATAAGATTGCTAAAGTTAGCAATATTTTCTTAAAAAAGTGCTCATGCATAACCAAATTTAACAATCTCTTAGCAACTTATCAAATTTTGGCCATTAGTTAATCAAAACTAGCAACCTTTTGCCAATAACCAAATTTAGTGACACCCATCATTACACAAAAATCTTTTCTCTCTTCCATTTCTCTCTCTCTCTCTCATATTTTTAAAAGAAATTTTTGCTTTTTTTGCAAAACAGTAAAATTATTATTTTTAAACTCTTTTTTTCAAAAACTGTTTTTTTTTTAAAACTTTTTCTGAAAAGTGATTTTTTCAAAATAAAAGTTTTCAAAAAATTATTTTTTATTTCTAATAACCTGTTTCTATTAGTTTGAAAACTTTTCTTTTACAAAATTATTTTATTTGGTGACAATTTAAGATTTTGAAAAGGTTATATGACAAGTTTTGATTATACCATTGTGAATATCTACATTGCTAACCTTAGCAACCTCTTAAATGGTTATTAAAAAATGATGTGGCAACTTTTGAGTATCCAGCTTTGATTATTCTACTGTGGATGCTCTTAATGGGCCTAATAGCAGTTATTTGGTCTTGAAAATTAGCAACGTGGCCTGCCTCAGGCTTTGCCATGCGTCCCATGTAATGCGCACAAACACTCTCACTCCCACCCGTTTTCAAGGATATCACTCACTCACGTAGGGATGACAATCGAACCCGCCCCGCCCCGAACAGGGCTGGTTTTCCAACTCATTTTCGGGTTTAGGGTCAGGGTCGGGGTTAAAATTCCAAAATCCGACCAAGTTCGGGTAGGATTCGGGGTGGAAGAACCCCGCCCCGCCCCGACATATATTTATATATATAATTATACTTTTATCCTAATTTAATTATCATTATACTTAAAATTTAACATTTTTACCCTAATATTATTATCATTATACTAAAAAACCTTATTCTTAACTTTATACTTTCACCATTATACTAAACTACCACTTTTTTTTATAACTATTTTCTTTTATTTTGCTATTAGATTATCAATTTTTTTTAATTTCTTACAAGGCGGGGAGGGTAAACCCGTTTCCTGATCGGGGCGGGAATGGCGATACCCAAAAAATACCCGGCCGGGTTCGGATAGGGTTCGGGCCGTGTAATAATTTTCAAATTGGGGTCGTGGTACGCAAAAATCCACTCTGTTGCCATTTCTACACTCACGTGCTCTTCCATAACTACTTCCCCATGAAGTAAGGGCCTAACCACCCAGCAAACATGGGCCTGACCCCCCAAAATATTGGGCCTAACTGCTTTGTCCTGGAATTAATCCTGATTTGAACCAAAGTATATGCGTAACTCATCTTTGAAGCGTGAACCATAAATTACTGCATGCACAAAACACTGATCGACTGCAACCTGCTTGAATCACAAAATCGTATAAGGGAAAATGACGGCCCAGGACGTGTTTTGATAATTAATACCCGCCAAAGACATGCTGAGAACATTTGTTAATGTTGAAAATGTCCTTAGTGGGTATTAATTATCAAAATACGTCATTGGCCGTCATTTTCCCATCGTATAATAACGTCATCCCACTGACCAGTCCTATGCGGGGGGACTACTTCCCAACAAGTTCCAGCCACATCAAATCTAATAGCTCACAAGATCCTGTCCATATTTTTTGTTCAAAAATACCATCTGACCCATTAAATCCCAAACCATACACGCATGGGATAGAATTCCCTTTGCGCGACATTTATTTTGTGTGTCAGCGTGACACACACACAGAGGGCGCCCCCCCTCCCGGCCTCCTTTTTTATTTTTAAAGTTTATGTAGTAACTTTTATTATACGTATACATATACCTTTTTTATAAAAAAAAAAACTATATATATATATATATATATATATGTATATATATGATGTCACAACCCGATCTCACACGATCCGAGCACGTGAGTTCAACGGTATGTCACCAATTAACTATAAAAGAATTAATATCTTAATAGCAAGGTCCACGTTGAATGCTATGGCACCAATTCAAATTGCGTACATTTGAATTTGCAAGAGGGTGTTGGTATCAAGGACTTTTCAAAATGGTCACCTTCAATAACAAAATCCGGGCATTTCACAAATATAACAGATGAGTTTTTCTTTAAAACAAGTTAATAGAAGGTAAATAAATCAAGAACCTACAATGGAGATGACTCCATCTGCAATGGAGCGGGATCCATTCAATACCATTCAACCCATCAAAATGATCTATCCAACTATTCAACTTCCACATAATAAAATCCCTTCTCATAGACAAAGAGTTCAGAGTCTGCGCATGCCTTAGACAAATCTTACAGACAAAATTCAATATCTCTATCTGTTGGAAATTGGCTAGAATTCCTAAATTGACTAGGATTCCTTTTCCTATTCGGTTTAGGTTTATTTAGTGTTTTCCTATAAATAGGGACCTTGGGGGTTCCTAGGGTTATGGTCTTTTGTTCAAGGGCTTAGATATTAGGGTTTTGTTCATCTCTTAGGGTTCCACCAAGGGTTTGTGTCTCCCTTTTGGGTTCCACCAGAGTTTTGTCCCTAGATATCTGTTTGGTGCTTCAAGTAGAGTTACGGGTATAGCCGGCTCTTTGTTTCTCTCCCCGTTTATAGTGGATCCTCTTGCTCTTTTCCCCGTGGAGTACGTTCTTGCTTTGTGCTTGAGCGGAACCACGTATATCCTTGTGTTCTTGTTTATCGCTTGTTGATTTGTTATATTCTCAATTTCGTGTTCGGCACAACAAATTGGTATCAGAGCTTTGGGTTTCAATCCGAGGCTTTTGTTTTCCGCTGTGTATTGTGCAATTGGTGATCGTTTCAATGGCGACTCGTTTCGAAATTGCGAAGTTCGATGGGCAGAGCACTAGCTTCAGTTTATGGCGTATTAAGATGAAGGCTTTGCTTGTTCAACAAGGATTACACAAGACTTTGTTGGGGAAATCGAAGAAACCTGCTGATATGCAGGATAGTGTGTTCGAGGATCTCGATGCGAAGGCGCTCAGTTCGATTCGGTTGTGTTTAGCCGATGATGTGCTTCGCGAGGTTGGGGAGGAGGATACTACTGCCGGTATTTGGTTGAAGTTGGAAAGTATCTATATGACGAAGTCTCTTACCAACCGGTTGTATTTGAAGCAGCGCCTTTATACGTTTCGTATGAGGGAAGGTACGCCCGTAAAAGACCATCTAGATGAGTTAAATCGAATTATTATGGATTTAAAAATATTGATGTTGTGATTAATGATGAAGATCAAGCCCTTATTGTGTTATGTTCTTTGCCTGCGTCTTATGAGCATTTTGTTACTACCCTACTTTACGGGAGAGATACGATTTCCATGGAGGATGTTAAATCTAGTTTATATTCAAAAGAATTAAGGAAAAAGGTATCGGGTGAAAGTGAGGTTTATGCTGATGGTTTGGTGGTGCAAGGAAGAACTTCTGAGAGGGATAATAGCAGTAGAGGGGTTTCTGGCTCTCGTTCCACAAATCAGGAAGTAAAGTGTTTTACTGTAGGAAATACGGGCATATGGTGAGAAATTGTCCTAGCTTGAAAAATAAGGACAATTTTGAAGAGAAGGTTGTTGCTGGTATTGTTGAAGAGGATTCCGACGATTCACTTATGGTTCTTTCTGTGAGTGTCGGTGATGTCTGTTCGAATGCCGAATGGATTCTGGACTACGGATGTTCTTACCACATGTGTCCGAATAAAGATTGGTTCAATACTTATGAATCGGTCAGTTGTGGTACAGTTCTTATGGGGAATAATATGCCTTGTAGAATTGTTGGGATTGGAACATTTAAAGTCAGAATGCATGATGGTTTTGTGAGGACGTTGTTTGGTGTTCGACATGTACCAGATTTGAAAAGGAACCTTATCTCTTTAGGCACTCTTGACTCTTTGGGTTGGAAGCATACCGCTGAAGGTGGAGTCTTGAGGGTTTTGAAGGGTACTCGTGTTTTGATGAAGGGTCGGAAATCGAATAACCTCTATGTGCTTGATGGTAGTACGATTGTGGGTGCTACATCTTTGGGTTCTTCATCGGTGAATTCGAGGTTGACTCAGTTTTGGGTTTTTAACTCCGTGGTGGAGTCGGTAATTAACTCTGTGGGGAGTTTGAGCAGATCTTCGTGTGTATCCGGGAGGGATGCGTTGGGTGGGAGGTGCCCGTTGGAAGATAGAGGCTTAATTTGGAGGCATGTGCGGCTGGGTTTCCTGAGTCGCGTTTACAAGGTCAAGCAGGTGTGCTTGAGCCTTGCTCGTTTGTGCCGTTGGTGATTGCCCCGTGGGGGGCTTTTGGGGGAGATGAGCGATTGAAGGAGAGGATTGCCTATAGTGTTGAGTTCGATGGAATTCAAGTCAAGGTGGTGATTTGCTTCATTGGGATTTGTCCCACATTGGTTAATTATCTCCTCCAAAACTAGTATATGAGCCTGGGCGGCCTCTCCACTCTTTGCCAATTGGTTTGGAGTTGGATGCTTTAACATGGTATCAGAGCCGATGGCTGACGATCTATGGGAAGACTCTCAGCGCACCATTGAATGGGTTTGCACAGAAGACACTCGTGGAGCGGTATAAAATCCAAAGGTGACTCCCGATGAAGCAAGGTGGCTCGATGTTGGAGTGCTGTATTGGATGGCTCATTGTCGATGGAGTTTGACTCGTCGGAGAGCACGGTGCTATCGAATTAATGAGCACATTGGCTCTCAATGGAGTTCTCGTGGGGGAGCATAGTGCCGGTGACTAGGCACGTTGGCTTCCAATTGAGATGACTCTGAATCGATTGAGTGGGTGCAGAATAAGCCCAGTTCGGGAGATAGGGTTGAGAGTAGTAGATCAGAATCAAGGGGGAGCTTGGATGCAAAGAGAGGTTAAGGCCCAATGTTCGGTTCACACATGAGGGGGAGATTTGTTAGAACATGTGTGAACGTTGAGTCCCACATCGGATAAACAGAAAAAGAGTTGGACCTTAATATACAATTGGATGGCTCACCACTTACAAGGCTTAGCCTTTTAAGTGGATATGGGTCATTCAGTGTATATTGGGCCCAAGTAATGTGGTGGACTCTTTGCCGTTTCTCCCATACAAATTGGGCCTTGAGCACGCAGTGGCGGGTCGATGCATCGGACGACCTCCCAACACTATCCACTTATCTCAAAATGCATATTACATGTCCAATGGAGATTACAAATTTGATTCACATTAAAATAAGTTATAATTGTCTTAAGAGTTTACACTTCCCACATAACTTAGTTAGAATACCTGTACATAACAACTCCGTATATCTATCACTCTCTCGAAAGTGTAGGTACAACATATATAGACTTTCTCAAATCTCAAATTCCTCGTCACCTAAAAAATGTTGGATTATACACTATGAGTTGAAACTCAATAGAAAACGTGCTAAATGCGAAGATAAAAGAACGCAAGCCAAATGCACACACATGAAGTTAAATTTTTCTTTTTTCTTTTTGAATAAGTCGAATTGTAAGTGAGTGTCTATATTATAAAACAGAACAGTTTATGTTAAAAATGTCTAGGCATATAAACGTGAGTAACCACTATAGTCGTTAAATCACTTTCTTTTGAATTTGTAACCGTACGATTAGGGACAAAAAACAAAATAGGAAAACTTAAACTCTCTCTCTCTCCATTTTTGGTAACATTAATAATCACCGTTATTCCATACATTTTGATTTGAAAAAAGATTTTTTTTAAAACATTTAAAATCTCACTCTCCTCACGTTTTTTGCATTTTCAATCCATTCATGTCACTATTTATTTGAAAATAGGAGAATTCAGAGAACGTTGTATTTATGTGTTTGTACGCATAAACACAGATAACCCTTATACAACTAAAATCTAAGATGATAAATTTGAATGATTATGGCCAGTTTTTTGAGTGTTTGTATTTTTTTAGGTGGGCTTTGTGTGAACTTATAGTTGAGCAAGGGAATTGGAGGTAAATGTGTTCATGCATGAGAACTAAGAGAAAGTACAATATTTATGTTGGAAGTGCCTTTAGGCACGGGCAATCCGCTAGTATTCAATATTCTAAGAAAACTTGTCATTTTTAATAAACCCCCAAAAAATAATCCAAATGAGGGTAACTTTTACTTCTCTAGCAGTCAAGCATCCAACCAAAATAATAAAGAAAATAATCCAACGCGATAATAATTCAAACTAGCTCTAAAGGCTTATGAGATGACATTGGGCTGGCGTTTCATGTCAGGTAATTAGGAGACCGAAGAACAGAATCCTCTACAAGATGGTCAGTACCAGGGTGAGGACCTCCCAGTTGAGGAAAGAGAGTTTGTCGAGCCTTGGATGCCTTACCCTTAGAAGCTCTATTAATTTAAAATATTGTTTTTTGAATTTCCAAAAGTGTTATCACATTTGTCAAACTCTGTTTTATTTCGTTGGGTTGTAAGACAGTTAAGTAATTTTGAATTTGGTATTTGAGATTTCCGTTGCTAAACTCTGTTTAAAAAAATTTCATTTCTTAAATTAGTTTTACGGATTATTAAATCAATTAAAAATGATTTAATTAACGTGTCCGAAAATCGGGGCGTTACACTTCTAGCTTCGCGGGTGCTAGACAACCTTTACAACGAGCAATCTATCCCCAATCGCTCCGACTAATTTTGACTCCGGTGCTAGTCACACCTAACCCAACTAGTTTTGACTTTAATGCTAGTAATACCTAACCACCAAGTGATTTTCTCTTCAAAATCACTCACAAAAAGTAATCACTCACAAGAGTATGAATAAGGGTGTACAATCCCTTTTACAATAAAGATCAAAATAAGAGCTCTCATATCAAGATATAGAATCGTGTATGAAAAGGTCGATCACTGTATGCCTTAAGAGTATTTCGGTGAGGCTCCCTTCTCTTTCTTTTTTTTCTTCCTCAGTCTTGAATATATGCTTCCACAATTGAACGTTAGAGACACGCCATCATATTTGGAAAATTATCCCATACATGTAGTTTCCATTTCTTTTGCACTAGCCGTTAGAATCAATTTAGGTACCAATCAACCATTGTAGTTTCCATTCCTTTGCCACTGAAATGTGCAAGACATTTGTAACTTGGGAACTTCCATTAGCCGTTGGAAATTGAATCTCACAAATTAATCCAGCCAATAATTGCTTCCATTTGAATAATTCTCTAGCCAATTAAGTTAGGAGAAGATTTGTCCTTAATCTTCCTCCTTTCAATTTATCTTGACTATTGAAGATAGTGATTTGGTGTAGACTCTTCCCTTGTGTAGCTTAATCAAATCCTACAAATTAAACATTTACTCAAATCAATATCACATATCATAATAATAATAATTATATTTCTTATATTTTGTTATCATCAAAATCAATAAGGTATTTCAAGGAAACCTTTGGGCTAACACATAGACCGAGCTTCACGTGCTATGATGAAACAAAAGAAATGTTGACTTCTTTTGCTATTTAGTGGTTGATATTTTCTTCTCTTTCTTGAAAAGGTTTTAGTGAGTCTCAAAGTTTCCATATGAGGCAAGGCATCATTCGGGCATGAAAATTTGAAAAACTTTCTTTTTGTCTTTTGTTTTTTAGGTTGCGACCTCTATAATTCTGATTGTTTTGAAACCGTAGCTCTACGATGGTTCCTTTCTTGAGGTGATTTGTACATGCGATTTGCTAAGGACTTGAAACTTTCATTTCTTCAGCTTCACAGTTAATCTCCAATTTATCCCTGGATGACCTACATGTTATGAACGTAGGTTGCGTTCTTTGTGGAAACTGATGTGTATAAGCATAAGCATGCAACTATGTCAGTTGTAAACTTAGCATTTGTTCTTCCTAAAACTCGACGGCTAAATTGATTCACTCGATTTTGGACACTAGGAGTTTCAAGGCTTTTGGTGTAATTTTTTAGTGGGCCATGTTTAAATTTTCTTGCTAATTACTGGTGCATACTATTTCACGTCATTATGTCAAAAAATAAAGCACAAATTTCATTTATCCATAGGTAGTTGAATTGTATTTGTCGGGTCTTAGCTGTAGGTGCAATATGTCGAGTTCTATCTCTTTCTCTTTCGTGCCAAGTGGAACCTGTAATCAATTTAGTGTTTGAGCCACTACCAAAATGCAAAAAGTAATTGCAATCAGGATGGGTAGTTGATGAATTTTTAAAACTGCTTTATGCCTCTTTTCTTTTCCTTTTTATATTAACCCTATGTGAAGCTTATTTTCAAAATGCATATTATAGTGGAGGTTAGGGATGTTGGAAAGTGCCGATTGTGGTTTATCTGGTTTTGTTTTTATTGGTTGGTGTAAACTGGTGTATTTTTCTTAAATTCACTAGCTCTATTTGACGCTTTTTTTTTTATAAAAAAAAAAATCCAATTTTGTTAATGGGTTGATCAGAAGTAGGGAAGTGTACGTTAATCGATGTAGTTGTATTCAAAACGTGTGAAGGCACGAGCAATTACTAGTTCTTCAATAATTATGATCAATTTTCACTACACAATGGCATTTTGAGGATGCTACACTTAGTCATGATGATCTAATATATTGCATGTTTCCACACCATTGAATATAAAGGTGCAGAAAAGGGTTATTTACAAGCAACTAGGTAAACTTAAAAATCATTGAATATTGCATTACCGCCTTCATCAAGGTCTAGGGAAGAATATACTCAATTGAAAACAGAAATGCCCAAGAATGGAGGTTGAGCCCAACTATGGGTACGCCATTCGGTGTACACCAAAAATACACCGGCTTGTGTGAGGCTCATCTTCCCATATAAATAATCAGAACCGCTTAATCTGTTTAGAACATTTTTTTTTAAGGAGTCCCTATTAGAAAATCATAAAGGATTAATAAGAGTTGGAGGCATAGGGGTAGGGCGAGGGTGGAGGACGGTGAAAGGAGGAGATAGATCTTCGATCAAATCAACAGAGAAAAAGCTCAAGAGGAGAGGAAAGGAAAGCCCCCTCCTGCTGCTCCATTTATCGAGATATTTTAAATTGTGTTAATTAGATAAGCATTGAATTATAAAAAACAGTTCTACATATTTTACAAAGAATTTAGAAATTGCAAAGAATATCATAGGTTTTAAAAATTAAAGTAAAAAAAAAATGAACAAAGGTAAAATAGAAAATTTTGAAATTTCCACTTTGAAGAATTGACTCATTGTCTTTAGCTTAAGCTGTGTCCCTAATGAATTCAAGTCTTCATAACAATTAAAATGAAACATGATTAGAGTGCATCCATTTTCTATTATATAAAGCAATAAAGAATTAGAGATGTGTACTCATCCCCTAACCCTTACCTTCCGGGTTGACAATAAACCCCAATAAACACCCTCTAAACATAAATTAACCAAAAAAATACTCACTACCAACAAAAAAAATTAATTAAAGATCAGCTGACCTTTGAGATTAAACATTTTAATAACTCGTTGCAATTTCCCTAAGCCCCCAATTTTTTAATAACTCAAGTATTTGGACCAACTTGTACGCATCTCGACTAATTTTGAATACTCAATTCCACAACCTAGTTGTAGGGAGAAATTAAAGGCGGGGCAAAATTACGCATTTACAACCATCCCACCGCCTACTTGCGGGTACTGACCAAGAAGAGCCTATAACACTTGCCATGTTTTGAACCTAAAAATGTTAGAGTGAGCAAACCTTGTTCGCTTTGATATTTTGGATTTTGGATTCTCTCCTAACACATGATCGCTAATAAATTTTCTCTCAATTATTATTCTCATTTCTCTTTCTATCTCTCTTCACTTATTACTTAAAATTCAAATACCAAAACTAACAAACCCGTCTCTAACCACTCGATTTTCTAAACCCCCAACATAAGGTACCTTCACAAGCATTTGACCTAAATCAACCCAAAAACCATTCATTACCACATGATTAATCGTGCTGCTGGAAGATCTGCACAGATACACAGAGAGAGAGAGAGAGAGAGAGAGAGAGAAGACCTAAATCAATTCTCTGCTCTCCACATTGTGAGCTTCTAATTTCCCAACTAGATTGAGAGCAGTCAATAGATTGATACATACATACATACTACAAAACAATCGCACAGATGTCGATGTCGAGGTCGAGGCACGCGAAAACTGACTCGGAGTCCAGCCTGGCGCCGTCGTCGCCGCCCCGGTCTCCCCGCCGCCCCGTCTACTACGTCCAGTCGCCGTCCCACGACGGCGAGAAGACCGCCAACTCCTTCCACTCCACCCCGGCCCTCAGCCCGGTGGGATCGCCGGGCCGCCACTCGCGCGACTCCTCCTCGACCCGGTTCTCCGGGTCCCTCAAGCCCGGCGGCGGGTCGCGGAAGCAGCCCGACGGACCGGGCCGGAATGGGAAGGGAGCGGAGAAGGAGTGGATGGATGAGTTCGGAGCGATTGAAGAGGAGGGGCTTCTGGACGACGATGGGGCCCGCGGGGGGATCCCAAGGCGGTGGTACGTCCTGGCCTTTGTTCTTGCGTTCTTTGCTCTGTTTGCTTTCTTTTCGTTGGTGTTGTGGGGGGCTAGTCGGAATCAGAAACCCGTCGTCACTATGAAGGTCAGTTTGCGCGCGCTCTCTCTCTCTCTCTCTCGAAATTCATTTTCCATTTGGAAATGGATCCTCTACAATCTGGACAAGATAGTCCATTCATTTGCTGAAATCAATGATTTGGATTTGTTCAAAAACTCTTTCAAAACAAATCCATATCATTGATTGCAGCAAATTAACAATCTATATATAGACTGTCCCTTTCTATTTCAATGTATTTTGCCATTGGATAAATTCTATGCCCGTCACGAAATTTTTAGTCTATTAAGGACAATCTTATAAGGTTTGGATCAAGTAAAATGGTTAGACGTGTGATATTTTGAAATTGTTTTCACCAAATTAAAAGATCCCAATAATTTAGAAGTTATAAAGAAAAGTATTTAGAAGACATTCGATTATTTTGAAGATTTATGGTAGAATCATTTTGAGGTGTTGAAGTGAAATTGTTGACTTTTTAAAACATTTTTAAAAAAAAAGTATGTGTGCCCTCGGGTCAGTTTTGGGATTCTGTAGCGCACCCTCGCACTAGAGCAGTCCTAGTACGATCAAAAGAGGTAGTTTTGACATTATTCAGCTCTAAACAGCTTTAAATGTGGGCAAAACTAAGTCGTTTTGTGGCACTACACCATTGCTACAGCATCCCTGGATTTGGGTCGGATCAGATTGTGAGCTTTGCACAAAATTGTGTACTTATAAATATGCAAACACTCTGTGTTCTTTTTTTGATCGGCCAAACTCTCTGTGTTACTATATAGTAGGTCAAATGAATCGATATTTGTGATGAGGTAAAGTGAATTGGTTCATTTTGCAGAGTATTACTTTTAATGGCTTCGTGATCCAAGCTGGTAATGATGCATCTGGGGTGGCCACGGAGATGGTGACAATGAACTCCACAGTCAAGTTCGTTTTCCGAAACACTGGTACTTTCTTTGGGGTCCATGTAGCATCCGCACCCGTGGATCTCTTCTATTATGAGCTTTCCTTAGCCTCCGGAAATGTAAGCCCCGCTAACACCATTCTATCTCTTCTAGCTCTTTTTTGCGTAATTTGTTCCTCATATGCAAGAATATATATATATATATATATATATATATATGATCCACTGGCAATGATTATTGTGAGATAACAAGTTGAAATCTGGAAACTCAACATCTTTATGTAGAAATAGAGAAAGGTAGGTCACAAAATCCTCGTCATGGGATTATGTCTCCATGTCACGATGTACTCGTAGGTAGTCACACAACGTATTACTAAAAACTTGAGAAATATCAAGGCACTATCGGGCGACTATCGGGCGACTGAGAGCATTATAGCAGGGGTAAGGCGGACCAGTGTTGGGGTGGGGTGTCAAGTGACATCGCAGAGTTGACTAAATCTCTTACGATAAGTCTAAGTTTTATTGGTTTTTTTCCCTATATTTCCCCTAAAAATGTACACTTTTCCCTTTGTTACAGCCGTTGACCCGCAAAGGGATTTCTAGCCAAAATACTTCATACTTTAGTGGGAGCCTCGTGAATTTAGGACGACCATTTAGACTCGCATTAAATGCACATTGCATATTATTAATTATCCTAAGGTCCTTCTGTTTGGGTTTATGTACGCAGGTAAACAACTTCTACCAATCAAGGAAAAGCCAGAGAACTGTAACAGTAACGCTGCTGGGGAATGATATCCCATTATACGGAGGGGGTTCGGACTTGGGTAGCAAAAACAATACACCCACGGCACCGGTGCCGTTACAGTTGAACTTCACGGTTCAGGCAAGAGCTTATGTGCTGGGGAAACTGGTGAAGCCCAAGTTTAACAAGGTGGTCCAGTGCGCAGTCGTTATGGACCCCACAAAGTTGTATACGGCCATTTCTTTCAACAAGACTTCTTGCACTTACCAGTAAGTTTGAACAAAACGCACAATACTGCATTGTTTGACAATACAAAAATCTGTATAATTGGGGGCGAGGGAAAGAACAGAGCTGTTTCCTAATTTGGTGTAATAAAGAGTTTTTTTTTTTTTAATTGTTAATTTAATGGGGAAAAAAAGGTGGATACAGCCAATGGTTGGGCAGATCTGGTGTGGGTAATGGGGGAGGGGAGTTGACTTTAAAGCGACAGATGGGGATGGATTGGCGGACTGAATGGGCGATTACTGGGGAATTGGAAATTTGTTCATTGGTGTTTTACTTGTGTCATTCTTTTGTTATTGTAATCATGAGATTGTGTTTTATTATTGTGTATACATTTTTTTTTTTAATGTGTGGCGATGATTTAGGTTTGTTTTCTTTAGAAGAGTAATAATACTTCCTCCGTTTCTAAATAAATGCCCGGCGCGCAAACTTGAATCTTTAAAAAGATGCATTTTTTTTCGTAAAAAGAATCAAATCTTTTTCACAAATCAATTGATATCAGTGAGTTCTGTTAAGTTGTACGGAGTAAAAAAAATTTTGAATTTTTTAACCAAAAAAATGGTTCTTTTTAAAGAGATCCAGGTTTGCGCGTTGGACATTTATTTTGGAACGGAGGGAGTACTAAATACATAGTGTTTTGTGCACACATGCCAATAAAGGGAGTACTAAATACATAATCTTTTTTTTTTTACGAAGCATATCTCTATTGGTCGATCCTAAATACATTTGTATTTGAATTTTTACACACTTTCTACTTTTTGATAGGGCAAGCAAGGGGTGATCCTCATTCCTCAACCAACTCCAACCTAAGTTCTGATTTAAAAATAAAGAAATAAAATGTCCAACCCAGGCGGTTCTGGTACCTAAAAAATGTGTTCTATTTTGAAATTTCTTTTTGTCTTGAATGATTTTGTAATTTATCTGTTAAGATATTGATCGGCATAATTAGAAAAACTGAAAATTTTATTTATGTAGAATATATTTGCTAAAACTGAACATCAGCCGCAAATCACATCAGAACGTGTTGGCAAAATTGGCTCTTTTATTTAGCACACTTTTAAAAAAAAATAGGATTAAGTTTGTTACTTTTTCCAAAAAGGATACATTTTTCTATATATATTCCAACTCCTTCGTACAAAATGATATGTGGAAACAATTTTTTAAAATAATAAAATCTAAAGAATATCAATAAGAGTTAGAAGGAATTTAGAAAACCAAAAGAGTTTTTGGAGAAACCAAACACTGCCTGAAGAAATTATTATTATAAAAATATATACAGTTAATTTTTTTTAAGAAATCAAACATTGACAAAACTTTCTTCATCTGATTCCAAATCAAGATCCTCTCATACGATTATTTCTAATGTTTTCTCAATTTGACACAAAATGAGACCCAATAAAATTCCATTGGACAATATGAGATTTTACGTGCTTTGTTGCACTTATCTTTTGTTCAGAAAACAAATGGATAAATTACATATACACTCCTTGAGGTTTGATCTTAATACAAACTACCCCACCACGTTCTACCCCACCATCACTTGCTAAAGCAAAATTACCTACCTACCTAACCTATCCTTCTTCTAATCTCAAACCCTCAACTTTAGCAGATAATTGTCGAACTCAAATTTTTAATTTGGTACTAAAAAAATTCCTGATTCAAATGGGGAGGTAACTACTCTAAGTAGTGTTCCATTTTCTTTTCTTTTATTCTTTTTTTTGTTGGTGATTCTATTTTCAAAGTAGGTAATCATTGTCGTGGTAAAAATTGTTAAAGGGTGGGTAATCATTGTCATGGTAAGAATTGTTAAAGGGTGGTCAATTGAGAGAAAGAGATAGGTTGCAATCTGTTGTGTGGGTGTTTGTCATGCCCCATGAGGCTATATATGTGAACTAAAAAAAATGAAATAAAAAAAAGAGTTCACTACTATTTTGTTGATTTGGGTTTTTGATTTTGAGATTTAAGTAGTTTAAATCAATTGCAACTGAATTTTGGTTGCCATAAACAATAGAAAAAGGAAGAAAACATTAAGTACAGTAATAAATAACAAAGGTATGAGAGAAAGTAAGACAATATAAGAGAGGACTATTAATCTAAAAGAGGGGCTCAGATTTTTAGAGTAAGAAACCCATTTGTGTTCACTGGTTTTCTTTGAGTAGATAAGCATGACGCATATTCCGTCCAAAACCCCTAACAGCTTGTCGACGGAAGGTGGTTGTTGCCATTAAACAATACATGAAGGAGGTTAAGTGTTGAGTTCAAACATTAAGTGGGCAACTCAGAAATGGTAATAGTTTAAGGGGGTTTATTGTAATTTAGTACCCATTTAATTTCAAGTGCACTTGGATGTCTTTGACTTGGGCCTAGCCTGGGCCTCGGCTACTATGGGAAGTCCTCATAGGGCTAACGCATGCGCTTCTCAAATGTGGAATGAGTTGTCGAAGTTTATGGTGACTACGGTAAGATGTTTACACTAGTGATTAATATACGTAGAATAATTTTTTGGCTTAAACATATTCAAATTTTTTTTGGCATTTGTTAATTTTACGCCAAATTTTTATGTGATATGAGTGAGTAAGGATGAGAGGAATAAAAAAAGTGAAAAAATTATGACTTTTACACAAGTATTTTGAGAAATATCCAAAGAAAAGCTCAAAAAGTCAGTTCTTTGATTTTTTCTTGAATATTTCCCAAAATACTTGTTTAAAAGTCATAATTTTTTACTTTTCCGATCCCTCTCGTCCTTACTCACCCATATTTTCCAAAAATTTGGCGTAAAACTTACAAACGCAAAAAAAAATTTGAATAAGGACAAAACCATAAGGGGAAATTACAGAAACCCCCCACGAACTACCACCCGGCCACACATTGCCCCCTCATACTACCAAATCCAACACTTAACCCCCTCTAACTACCAAAAACTGAATAACCGACTAACTCCGTTTGTGATCTGTTAAAGATTTGTACGGAACTAAGGTGTTGGACTAATTTGCCCTTAACTCCCCATCAGCTTCCCTTTTATATCGATATCTCTCTCTCTTCTTTCTGAACTGCAACTTTTACGCTCAATTCTCTCTCTCTCTCTCTGATCAACGCGGTTCAATCCCCCCTCGTTGCTCACTCGGTAATCCTTCTCTCTGGATGGAAGGAACCCGTTCGAGTGACAATGGCAGAGATGATCCCGATTTTGGGATCTTGTGTTTCTGTGGAGAACCCATCACCATTGAGAAAATCTACCATACAAAAGAACCCAGGTCGAAGGTTCTTTGGCTGTACAAAGTATGAGGTGAGCTGCATTGTAGAGACCCATGTTTAAATTTCAATAATTTTAATGTTAGAATAAAATTAGAATATTAAGGTAAGGAGAAAATGAGATTTGAATATGTGATTTGGGTTGAATGTGATAGAATTTGAAAGTTTGGGGTGCAATTGGAATTGGTATGTGTGGTGGTATAAATAGGTGAGAGTGAGTGGTAGAGAATAATTCTCCCACTCTCCCACTCACGTCTCTCTCTCTCGGTTCTCCCTCTCCTAGCCGACGTCTCTCTCTCACTCCATAAAAACCTTGTAATACCCCTTAAATGCTAAAAGATCCACCTCCACCCTATCGTATTGAAGTGTTCTCGACTCATAGATCGCGTGAGTGAAGCTCGGAGGAGGAGTTTTGTGGTGAGATTCGGGTTTGGAAGCTAGGGCTTGCTTGGGAGTTGGGGGTGTAGACACCCCAATCTGGGTCTCCCAATCGTTTTACTTTATTTTACGATTTTCTTGTTTCCCCGATGATGAAATCGGATCAAACAGAGCTTGGACCGGGAATGGATTGGGCTTGGAATGCTTGGAACCCTACTCGAACCCCTTTGAACCCCTTCTAAACCTTCAGTCAAACCCCTAAAACCAGAGTTGACCCTCGCGCGAGCCTTTCTGTCCCTCGTGCGACATTCAGCCTGCCACGTATAGTCAAAGTCAAACTGTTGACTGCTTGACCCTCGCGCGACACTCACAGACCCTCGCGCGATGGTTCTCTCCTGTCCCTATCACAGAATCCAGCTGGACTTGTGATGATTGCTTGGCACATGGGTTCCCATGGGCTGGAACCCCGTTCTCCTCAGCTGAACGGCGTGCTGGCAGGCTCTAGCTCCATGCAAACTCCCAACCACTCTCTCACCTTGTTGGCTAGCCTCACAACCAAGTTGTGACCAGCCTTGGTGGCTGGTCCTAAGGGCTTGTTTGGCCCCTAACTCAGCCTTACATTCCCCCTATAAATACCCCCATTGGTCTTCCATGTTAAGGGTTCCAAAAAATTGCTTAAGAAAGTTATTAGTCATTCTACAAATCCTACATTAGCTAGCACAAAATTCCTAACTCTCAAACTACTTCCTAAAACCTAAACCACTGAACTTGGTGTGTTCATACACTCTTGGTAGCAAGATCATACCAATCAACCTCATTTACTTCCAAACCCTTTCCAAGCAAAGGTATAATTTTTAAACCTGTTTCTGTTTTGATCCCTGAGGGGGCCAAGGCTGGTAATCAATACCATGCCCTGGTCCTAAAGCCAGCAAAGTTACAAGAATTCGTGGCAGCCACACCCTCGCGCGACAGTCCCCTACGCTCGCGCGACACTTGTGTCAGCAAGAGAATGGACTTCGTGGGGAAGGGAAGCTAGCCCTTTTCTGTTTTTTTTCAGTGTCTTTATGTCTGTTGTATTTTGTTTTGATTTTAGATCACTGTTATGCATGCAAAACAAAATACAGTAGCTTGTTTATTTGCTTTAAACAGTTTGGAATGCCTTTGGGACCCCCTGAATCTGTCTCAGGACCAAAGCATGCAAAGCAATTCCTGGAAGTCCAGTCAGGGGTGTCGCGCGAGATTCACTCTCAATCGCGCGACAGTCCTCTGATTTCCATGGGTGGCCCTTGCATGGGCAACTAGGCCCTCGGCCTCTGTTTTGATACCCCCACTGTTTAGGGGTTGTGTTTCAATTCATTTGGCTCCTGCTTGGAGTATGGTGTAATAATTAGTATTTTCAGTCTTCCAATAAACTGCTTGGTTTGCTTCCTGGGTGTGCACTGGTCCTTCCAGAGCCCAGAAGGGGATGATTTTGGGACTATGGTGAGATGACAACGCTCGCGCGAGGATCAGTGTCTCTCGCGCGATGGTTGACTTGCATGCAGATCTGTTTATGCATGCAAGTTGATCATCGTGCAGGGCAAATCTTCCCCGAGCCTAGTTTTGGCATCTGATCGCTGTTTCAAGTTCATTCCATCTATTATTCATCATGCCATCCGTCCATGCCATTACTTGATCACATCTTGCAAAGTGTTACAGTTTTAATCCCCGATTAACTGTTCCCCCGCCCTAATTGGCTAAAATCAATTAAAAGAGGAAGAATCACAAATGTTTTCATAAAAATGCCTAAGTAGAGACCGATCTCCGGATTGGGCGAGAGGGGTGCCATAAAACCCTTCCCCTCTCGTAACCTGGCTCCCGAACCCAGATATGGTTATGACGGACTGGTTTCCTTCACTTTTTTTAAACAAAGCGCGGCAGGTGCTTCGAAATACGGTTCCTTGAGTGTCGGACCTTCAAAACTCAAGTGGCGACTCTGTATTTTCAAAGCGCTCGCCACCGGCGCTCGCGCTCCCTCGATTATCAAGAAAAAGGGCCGCAATGGCGAGAAGGAACGAAATCCTTTCTCTCCGAGGGCATGCTGCCCACAGGGGGTTTTGCTCAAAACCTGTTCGGTAGGGATTTCTCACTTCTATTATATGTTTATGTGTTGATTTGGTGTTTGAATCGTGCCCTAGATCTTTGGTTTCGTTGTTGGAATCGTTCTGGTGAAATCTGAAATTCGTGCACTGAAAACCTAAGTCCTACCGGTAGAAGTTTTGGACCTACCGGTAGAAACGCTATCCAGTAGTGTCATTTTGTGAAATTTTGGTCTTCTACCGGTAGGAGATTAATGTCTACCGGTAGGTATTGAAAAATCAGCATTTTTGAAAAAACTTCGAACGAGCATAACTTTTTCATCCGAACTCCGTTTTGGGCAAATTTTATATCGAAATTCATGTGTCGGAAGTCTACTTTCCAATGGTGGTGGTCTCATCTCCTAATTTTAAGCCGATAAGGTTTGGTGGCCAAAATAAGATAGGTACGTTCGAAAATGTGGAGTAATCCTTTTTCCTTAGGATTGTTTGGGGGAGACACGGATGTTCCTAGGTTCTCTTGAGTACTCAATTGAATGGTATGACGAGGCTAGTGGTATACTAGGGTTTGCAGTGGTTGTTGGGTTCCGTATGAGTCATTTGACACCGAAATGAGGGTTTAGAGAACGCAAAGAATATAGGTGGGCGAAGGTTGTATGTGTTGACTTGCGATGTGAGAAATAAATACGTAGATCACTCTTTTGAGTTAAACAATGCTAGGCGTGAATACAAGGGACAATTCTCTTTATGTTTGATATGCGATACATTTCTTGCGTAACTTGTACGGTTTTATGAGTTGTAAGGTGGAAATCTATGAATCGTTGGTAGAGAATATCTCTTAATATGTGAGTGCTTGTATGATGATGAGAAACTAATAACGTAATAAGAGCGAGTTGATTGAGGTGAAATTATCCATGCTACTTCTATGTGAATAAGTCTCCGTTGTGGATTCATTATGTGTGATTGAGATGAATGGCTGAGTTGTAAAGTGTATTGGAGGAATTTTGGATACGATGACCTATGATGTGTGACTTGAGTTAGTTCCATCAGTGAGAGAGGTACTAGTGGGGAGTATCGGGGCTCCGTAAATGGCCCGGCAGGAGCTTTTGCTCATGACATAGAACAAAAAGGAAATTGCGACATAATGTGATTGGAAATGGGCTATTATTGTGAAAGTGCGAGTGATATGAAAGACATTGGAGTTGCGGCTCTTTGATTATGACGGTTTCATAAGTCAAGATAGTGGATAGGAGATTAGAAATAAGATGAGAGGTAGTGGCAGTCATGAGAGAATCTTATAGACAGTAAGTCCTCGTGGTTGAACTAGAGTCGTGATGTGTAGTCTTGGTACTTCATTTACGTCATCGAAGTTGGGATAATTACAAGTCGTGTTTTGTTTCTCCTTGAGATACCGTGCCTTGTTCCTGTTATTCATTCTACCTGTCATCCCATTTGCATATAATGGTTGTGTAGATTTCTCTACTGGGCTAGTGTAACTCAACCTATCATTTTTCAGGTGTGATCCCGGAGCAGTAGCTTGGAGTGAAGTGCATGCATTCAAGTGCATATTTTTCGAAGGAATTGGTAAAAGTGACTCATGGATAATTTTGGGTAAATCATGTTTTGGGAATGTAATAGAACTTTAACTCTATTTCTTTTAATGATGTTATATATTCAGACTCTTGGAGTTGGATTTGTAATTTAATGACCAGGACATGGTGAACTCTTTTGGGGTATTATGTATGATAATGTGAGGAGTTTTATTTATGAAAAGCTATTTTATTTATGTTGAAATTCGAGGGCGTGACATGCATTGCCCTAATTTAGTTGTTCTTCGTTTTATTTGAAACCCTAAATTGACGTTATTGTAACTTTTCTTTGATAGACGAAAAAAGATTGTGAGTTCTTCTGCTGGTATGAGCCTTCTATTTGGAAAGAAAGGAGTGATTTGGGGCCAATGAAGGTTCTGCATATTGCAAAGGATTTGGGGACTGTTGAACAACAATGTGAGAGTTTAGTGTCCACGAACATCAGTGAAGAAATGGAGATGAAGATTGAAGCTATGCAGAAGGAGATTCATGAGTTATATGCTAGAAAAGAGTTTAGGAATGAGGGAAAAATGAACTGGAAGTTGTGTTGGTTTGTTGTTTTTCTCTGTTTTTTGTGGTACATGTACAAAGCCTGAAGTTCAGGCAATGACTTGGCTATGCCTCTGCCTTAATGCTCTGTTGTATTGCAATTTCAAAGTAAATTCAATGAAAAGTTTGGCTCCGTCTTGGTTGTGAAAACATGTGAATTTCTTAAAAAGCATTGTGAATGACTAGCAGGGCTTCTCATGTTTAAAGTCTTCTCATTTAGTGATGTCTTACAGATGCACTTGAATAACATAAAGAGAAACCCCAAGATAGATTTGTTTCCTAACAATAAAACACCATTCCTAACAATAAAACACCATTGAAATGGAGCAATCTAGAGTAGTGAGCAGCAGGAAATAGAACCACCATCGGCTGCTACAATAGCCACAGAAACCAGTGAACTGTAAATAGCAAGGAAAACTGCAGATAACAAAGCAGCTCCAGAAACAAATGTGTGCAGCTGCCATTGCAGATTGTAGTAGTAAAACCATAGCAGTAGCATATTGCAGTAGTAAAACCATAGCAGTAGCCGATTGCAGTTATATCATAGCAGTAGCAGTAAAACCATAGCAGTAGCAGAAGCAGAAGCAGATTGAGATCATGATGCAGGGGCGCCGTATGAACTACGGAATAATCGCGAAACAAAGATGGACACAAACTATAAAGTTAGAGAAAACGCTCTCTAGACTCTTTTAATTTCAATAATAATCAACAATTGAATAGCCCTAAGGCTTACATATTATGAAAATATAAGAAAAATACTAATTTTGGAAAGTTCCAAAATGATTACATATTCTGAAAATATAAGGAAAAACAAAGCTTCTCCAACAAGAACGGACATTATTGGACTTTCCTACCAAAAGTTATAAGCAAAAAGATTATTTCCTAAAACGGCAAATTTGGCCTTTCGGAGCCCTAAACGGCTAAAAAACGAAGACCACATGGCCAAAGGCAATGTGTCTTGACCGTTGGGCCGTTTCGGATCAAACCCAAGTGGGCCCGAAGCTAAATCCTTCGGTCAGTTATTTACGAAAAAATCGACTAGTAGAAATCAATTTTGGAGTGAAATTACAACAACTTAATTAGTTCCATAACATGTCTGCATATACTAGCAGCAACATTACAACTTAATTAGTTCAGCAAACAACAAAATAGGTCCATAAACAGGTCCACATGCTGGCTGCATATAAATACAGCACTTAGTTACATCATACTTACCTATGGCAAAACATCTATTGCCAATACAAAAGGTCCAGAAACCATCAAAACAAAATACCTAATACTTAGATATGGCCATAAACATCAAAACAAGTATGTAGTCCATACATGGCCACAAAAAGCTCCACAATACTTGCCAAAGCACTAAAATGCTGCATATCCATAAAGTGCCATTGCAGAGTTTGGTGTGGAAGTGGGGACTTGAGAAGATGATTGAGTGATTACTGAGCTTTGTGTGGGAGCCATGTTTGATGAACTTTGTGAGGGGCCAGCACCATCTCCCCTTGAGAAGTATACATTGCCATGTGTGGTGGACATCCTTTGCATCTATAAAATGAAGGAAAAACTTACATTTTAGAACAATTTCTAGAAGAATAACATATGATCAAGAAGTTAAAGAAGAAATGGTTACAGAAGCAGTAGTGTTAGGCCTTGGAAGCTCATTTCCATAAGTGGTAGACATCATTTGCATCTGCAAATTGGAAAAATTTTGCTTCCAGAACAAGGAACAATAAAGAATAATGCACTACAAGTTAAAGGGAGAATTATTATAGAAGCAGCAGTGGGGTTAGGCCTTGAATTTTCTGGACTAGGTGTTTGTAGACACCTCCCAAGTGGGGCATCGCCATACAGATTGATCACGTTGTGTTTAATCGATTGGTTGCTCACTTCATAAACCAAAATCATGGACATTCCCATGGTTAGGAACATCGCCACACGATAACGGTTATCATCAAATAGAGTCGCCACCCAGTTTATTAAAACTGGGAAAATAGATAGAGATTCTGGATACGGGAGCCAAAAGTACAATAAGGGGAAGGTGTTAGGCACCCCTCTTTGCCCAGTCGTGAGACTGGCCCATAATCGTTCAACATAAGGCGTATAGATGCTTTGTTTAATTCTAACACATAGTCTGTTTAGTTATTCCTTTAAACAGTAAGCAAAGTGAGCCAGTGTGATAAACGAGCATGCATCAGAAAGCAGAAAAACAAACAAATGTCCCAGGGAGATGGATCTCGCGGCCGGTGAATAGATGTCACGGCCGAGAGATCCTCCTGGTTTGATGTACCGGCCGAGGGATCGAAGCCCATGTCGGTGTTCTTCCTCACACCAGACAGAAAAATTAATGGATAATCAAAATGCTACAGTTAATCAGAAATGCAATAAGTTAAGACAAACCAGAGGCCGTTGGGCCTCACCACCTTGATCCCTCAGTTGCTTGATTGCTTTGGATTGAGTGTGATTGACTGATTGCTTGATCGAGAACCCTAGAGTTAGGGTTTGAACTTCGGGGTTTGATCGCCGGATTGACGGCTGCCTTCGGAAGGTTAGGGCTTTTGGAGTATGGGATTGAGGGAGTATTTGTGCAGAGTTTCGAGGTTTGATTGAGTGTGTAGGTATCTCAATTTCTGTGTGTTAAATTCGGAGCCCAAAGGCCCCTTTATATAGGCATAGGGATGACTCACTCCGGCCAATCAAATCACGAGATGGCAATTGCAATTGCAATGCATCTCTAACTCTACGTCGTGATCTCCGAACGTAGCCCGAACGCATCGGAAAGGTAGTGTAGTTGGATCAAACCAAACGCCTGACAGAACGTTCGAGAGTCTGGAAAAAGTCGATCCGCGCCGAGCAAAGGATGTCGCGGCCGTGGAATGGATGTCTCGGCCAAGGATAGATCTCGCGGCCGAGGATTGATCTCTCGGGAGATTTTCTAGCAACAGGTTGCTCGGGTGAGGATTGATGTTGTGGCCGTTAGATCGATGTCACGGCCGACGGATGGATTCTCCTAGGCTTCGGTATTGTCCGAAAGGCTGTATGGCTTTGAATTGGGTCCTCTAAGTGGTCAAAGTTCTCACCGAAAGTCCTAAGGTCCTCAAAGAAGCAATCAGCAATCATTGTATCCATTTCATCATCGGGATTGTCCCAAGGTGGGACTTGAAATAATCGTTAGGCCAAATTGGGGTGTCTACAGATGCCCCTCTTTGACTAAACTCAGACGGATCGCGATACATGTTTGAGTAAGAGTCAAAGCTGTAAAAAGCAACTCAATTTGGTCCAACCACTATTCCAAGGGGTTTTTCGAAAAAGGTTTTGTTATGGTCGGGCCGGGAGGCTGCCTACGTATTCCACAAGGGAAATTCAGACCAATCGTAGTTCGGGCAATAAAGAAAAGTAAAAGTTTGGAGGGTTAGAGACAGAAGACGTACCTTAGGGCTTAAAAAGCCGTAGTGTGACGTACCTAGACTGAGCCAGGGTTTTGGCGAAGAGTAGTTGAAGGAGCGCGGGGCTACTAGGGAGTTTCTTTGCGGAGAGCTTCCTTAGTATTTTGGGGTAGATCAGTACACTGCAGGTGCGTTTGCTTTTCTTGATCGTCCTTACTTTGACTGAAAGGAGCTCGGTAGAGTAGCCTATCCTTGCGAATGAGCTGGATGGGATTGATGTAATGGGGTGGAATCCAAACCATCTGTTGGGATGAGTTGGACGCCGGTTTGTTTTTGAGATGTAGGGGAGGCGCAGGGCCAGTAGCTGGAGCACGGAGCTTTGGCGATGAGGGGACCGAGGCACGGAGCCGGTTGTAGTCATGAGGCGAGAGCCTGGAGAGTGATGGAATCGAGGCGTGGAGCCTGTTGCAATCTTGAGGCGAAGGCCTGAGGGGATTGATAGGACCGAAGCGCGGAGCTGGTGTTGATCATAAGGCGAGGGCCTGAGGTGATTGATAGGACCGAAGCGCGGAGCTGGTGTTGATTATAAGGCGAGAGCCTTGAGGGGATTAGATTGAGGCGTGGAGCCTGCTGTGGTTTATGAGGCGGAGGCCTGAGGTGAGCTTAGAGCTTGATGGGACCGGAGCGCGGAGCTGGTATTGATCAGGATGAGAGTCTGTGGTGTCAGAGCTTTGAGCTTGACGTGATGAACCGAAGCACGGAGCTGGTATAAGGCAAGTGCCTGAGGTGAAAGAACTGAGGCATGGAGCCCGAAGTGATTGAGGCGTGGAGCCTGCATGCAGTCTTGAGGCGAGGGCCTGAGTTGTCGGAGCTTAGAGCTTGACGTGATATGAACCGAAGCGTAGAGCTGGTTGTATTCTGATGGTCTGTGCACGGAGCTTTCTCATCATAAATGTTGACGTGGAGCCAAAGGATCGAGGCGTTGGGCCGATCAAATAAAACCGAGGCATAGAGCCGGTTGATAGCAGGGTTGACCTGTTTCATGAGAGATATGCAGAGTGTACATGTGTGATGATGGTTGTTAGATGTGAACAGATATGATGCAGACTCGATGTGAAAATGTTGATGCAAATGTGCACGGGCCCGTGCGTGTGTGTTTGTTTTAAGCTTAGAGCTTCTATCAAGTTCCGGACTTGAGCATTCAGAGCGTAGAGCTCGAGCATTCGGACGGCAGAATCCGAGCATTCAAAGTACAGGCTTTGAGCATCTAGTACGCAGTGGTTGGGCATCCAAGCGTAGAGCTTGAGTATTCAAGTGTATAACTTGAGCATCCAGTACACAGTGGTTGGGCATCCAAGCGTAGAGCTTGAGCATTCAAAAATGTTAGATTTTTGAGCATCCAGGCGTAGAGCCTGAGAATAGATGTCTTGATTGTTGGGGTGGCTTAGAACCTGTTGCTTGTTTACGGCTTCGAGTCAGTTGAGATGTTTGGGCTTTGAGCCGCTGAGTTTATGGCTTCGAGCCATTTCAGATGGTAGATACAGGCTTTGAGCCTATTGAGATAGCGGTCTTGGAGCCGCTGAAGTGATAGACACAGGCTTCGAGCCTGTTAAGAGCTTGATTGTGTACGGCTTCGAGCCAGTTGAGACAATGGGCTTAGAGCCGCTGGGTTGGTTGTTACGGCTTTGAGCCAGTTGAGATAGCGGTCTTGGAGCCGCTGAGTTGTGATAGCGAGCGTAGAGCTGCTGAATGAGTGTATACAGGCGTAGAGTCTGTCGATAATGGGCTTCGAGCCGCTGAGATTAGTTGTGTACGGCTTTGAACCAGCTTGATTGTTACGGCTTGAGCAGGTTGAGTCGGTGGGCTTAGAGCCACCGAGTGAGTGAGAACGAGCGTAGAGCTGCCGGGTCAAGGGCTTGGAGCCGCCGAGTTGATTGTTATGGCTTCGAGCCCGCCAATAATGGACTTGGAGTGCTGAAGTTTTGAACTCGGGGCTTGAGTGTCTTGTTTTGCTAGCCGAGTTTGTGGAGAGAGATTTTCGATGCTTGGGCATGCCCCCAAGGCTGGTTTTGATCATGTTGTGTTGGCTCGGGGATGCCCCCAAGGCTACTTGGTTGGTTGAGGACCTAGAATCCATGACGACTTGAATTGATGCACTGAGCATGATCTGATGTTGCTGAGGAAAATTGATTGGAGGGCCAGGAGATTGATCTCTCGGCCGAATAATTGATATCTCGGCCGAGGAATGTATGTCTCGGCCGTGAGAACGCCAAAAGTCAGGAAATCGATTTAAGTTCAGTTAAATCGATCTCGCGGGTCATACCGTCCTCTCCATTCCTCATTCTCTTCTCTCGTCCAATCAATCGCCACCGATCTCTCCTCTCTCTCCTCGTCGGTCGCCGTCATCCCCCATCTTACCGCCGCCGTCCCTTCTGACCATACGGTTTTGGCTGCCATGGCTTCGAGCCCGCCTCCTCCTCCACCATCCGATATCCCCGCCGCATCTAGAGACACAGGCAAAGCTCCGGCCGTCGAGGCCGAGATTCTTGGCGGGGTTTCAAGTTCCCGCGTCTTGCGTTCGAGTCGGCGCAGGGCCACTGCTGGGGGGAGTTCCTCGCAACCCATTCCTCCCGGAGTCGAACCCGAGGTCTTTACTGATGTGAGTGGTGATATTCTTCCCCCTTTTGACATTGCCACTTACGCTCCTCAGGTTCACTTGGTCGGGCGTGGTGGTTCTTTGCGATACCGTCCTCCCCTCAGTGATATCCCACCTGAGGTCTTGCACAGGGAGCCAGAGCAGCACTTTGGTTTTACCAACAGGGAGGTAGATTTTTATCCTATCAAATGATTTTCGCATGTGAGATTTTGCAGAATGATAGTTTGATATTTTGGTAGGGAGTTTGAGTTCTAGAAGTTGCCCCCTGTATAGGCGATATCTTGTGTATTTGATTCCTTCTTCGTATTTTGTCAGGCAAACGAGAGGCTGCGCGTGTGGGGAAGCTGCCCCCAAGTGTTTGAGTGGTATGGGAGGCTTCCTCAGGAAGCCAAGGATGCGGTTGCTTTGGTTGGCTTCGAGCCCTTGATTCTTGGTTTCCATCTTCCGAAGGCGGAGTTGGGATTGACCACATCCTTGGTCGAGCGGTGGTGGGATACCACCAACACTTTCCATCTTCCAGAGGCTGGGGAGATGACGATCACTCCGGGCGATTTTGCTTTGCTCACAGGCCTGAGGGTTGGCGGCGATCCTCTTCCAATTGATCCGCGGATCCATGAGCGGAAGGGTGCCCTTGGATACCTCTTGGGGAAGGTTCCCATTGTATCGGAGAGTGGACATATCACATATACCTGGCTTCGGGAAGAGTTTGATCAAGTTGATATCTTGACGAAGATTCCCCTTTCTCAGCTGGTACGAGCTTTCCTGCTTTATCTCCTTGGGCAAACTTTGTTTTGCAACAAGGAGAATTCGGTACATGTCCAGTTCTTGGCTGCTTTGGTGCATTTAGAGACCATAGCAGAGTTTGACGGAACTCCGCCTCTAGCCACGCTT